>OY728156.1:2071291887-2076291887 GCA_963277665.1 Viscum album | reverse complement strand
ACATTGAAGAAGAATGAAATTTATTCAATTGCGTCCAAGAACTCAAGCATTACAATGTGGAAAACCAACCCTTCCCGAATCACTCCAAATGTTTACCCCACCATGGTAAGGGTAATCAAGATGAATGGGGAAGAATAAGGCATTAAAAAACTATGAAAAAGAAAATAAATAAAAGGGAAAGCCAAAAAATTTTCTTTCTTGGTGTCCTAGAAGGAATGGGGTGGAGAATGTGATTCTTTGAGAGGGTGGAGCTCTCCTCCTTTTATAGCTAGAATTTGTCCCCCATATTTTGACACGTTTTGTCCCCATTAAATGAAATTTTCACGAATTTATCCCTTCTTGAATGTTGTTCATAATTATCTTGGTCGTTTCTCCTAAAAATATAATCGGAGTTGGACATTAATTCCGAGAGTTATGGCCGTTTTACTCTGAGAATTTATTCTATCCAGTCAGAATCTCCAAATCACAAACCTCCGGATTAGTGTTATTTAATGACCAATTAAATGGCCAATTCATGTGTCCCTTAATTAAAGATTCTCCAAAACGCCTTTTGCATCCACGCACTGAATATAACAACATTTGGGCCCACCATGAATGAGTTATGGAGCCCACACCAAAACTAGGCAAAACTAGAAATAGTTTTGTTTCTCCCACATGTGAGCTTCTTCTGAGCTTTTATATGGCCGATTCAGCTTTTAGTCCAAAAATAGTAAATGAAACCTTGGATGTGTAGAATATGGAAAAGAAATAAATTTTCAATTTAGATAAGTGTAGATAATGTTATGGCTATACTAAAAAAATAATTTAAAACTATTAAAAATCCAAAATGGCCCATTTTTACTATTTAGTTCAAAATAACACCAATATCATAAAAATAAAACAATTAATCTTATAGGAACACTTTTGTGGGTTTAAAACAATGATATTAAATATAAATAAATTGAAATTATTTTCTCTATCAATTTCCCCACACTTATCACTTGGTCTCCTGGACAAGTAAAAATCAAATCAAATAAAATCCAAAACACATATCAATGAGATCTACCAAATCAATTCCAAGAAACAAAAAGATATCATGCCTCATCAAAAAAAATTATTTCAAGTTCTCCATTTTAGATTATTTAAAATTTTTCCACTTAATTTCTTATCCCATGAACACAAAACACCTACCTCGCATTAATTTTCTCTCATCTCACAAATGTAAATTCTTAACAAAGCTTTTCTCATCCAAACTCACACAAGAGTCAGCATAGGCTTGATAAATTCCGAATTCTCCACCCGATGTGAGTCAAGGACATGTGTTTCTCATGAGTACTTTTTAGGGTTGTTTTGTGGCTTCCGGTTGGTAGGATTTAGATGTTAAAAATTCTGATGCCGAGAAAGGAGGGATTGGCTCTTTTTGAAGCAAAATTGCAAAATTATAATTTTAACTCAAGTATGGTCTCCTTATCCTCCCCTTTGTAGAAACTCAGCTCCATCATCATTCAATTTGCTCAGGATTTCAGAAAAAAAATTCAATCTTTTCAAACATGATTTTTCTTGAAAGCTCCAAATAGGCACACCTTTCTCTTTTTTTTACATCGGAAGCTCCAGAAAGGCACATCTTATCTTATCATGAAAGCTCCAGAAAGGAACAAATTTTAACAAAATGAAATATTCAGTAGGAACATCAGCTCTTCAACATTTTATATTCCTCCAAAATTATCACCAAATGAGGTAGTACACCACAAGAAATCTTTCCCCACACTCATGTTCAACTAGATCATGCAATTTCACTTCAAGAGTAGGTAGGATATGGAAAATGGGCTTGTAATGTGGCTAAACTAACAGGAAATTCATGGCTACTAGGGGATACAATGAAGGATAAATGTAAAGGTGGGACATAATGAAAAGGATTATTTTGAAAATGGGGCTTCAAACCAAATAAATTCCTCAATCATTTAAAACACACGTACCCCAAACCCTCAAGTTTTGAAAGAAATAAATCAAATTTTGGTTTAAGAAAGCATGGTCTGGTTCTCTCAAGAAATGAGGCAAATGAATAGAATATGACAAAAATGGTTTAGAAGCTTTAGAGGAATGTGATTTAAATGATATAGACAGTGAAATATGGAATGAGATTCAAAAATCAGTGTACTTTTCCTGAAATTCCAAAATATTTGAACTCGAAAAAAAGTCATTTCAGCATTCATTTAAGCTCAGTTTCATAGAATATATTTGTTTACTCATTGAAATGGGTTTAAAAAATGGAAATGATAATCATTTCAGCTCTAAATTTTCAAAAACACACCAAAAATTAAAAAAAATTAAACACACAAAAATTTGAAAACACACAATTTTTTTTATTTTTTTTATTTTTTTGAAAAACAATCACAAAATGAAAATCCTAAACTAAAAAGGTTCCCTCCCCCACACTTAAATGATGCAGTGTCCTCAATGCATTCAAGTGGATTTAACATGTAAGTAGATTTCTGATTGAATCACAATAGCAAGAAAGTGTGAAGGAGAGGTACAACCTGATGGATTTTATTGATAAATAGGTTGGAGGAGCGTGATCTCCTCCACTGGCTCTGATGGCAGGGTCCCAAGGAATTTCTTCAACCTATGTCCATTCATAGTGAATGGATCCTGCTATCCATCCTTCATAATATACACTGTAACACACGAGACTTTTATGAGAAATATTTTGTTTTTATGTTATATAAATCATCAAAGGAATCTTTCGCTACACACAATCGCGACCTTCCTCGATAACGTGTGTAGTACGCAATACCGAGTTCCACTAAACAACAATATATTATTATAATATTATAAACTAGCCGTTATGAATAGTATTAACTGAATTTTAAATTTTACAACATTATTATTCATCTTACACATTTTTTAGAACATTGTAAGAGAACAAAATAATTTTTTTTTGGGTAAAATAAGTATTTATCAAAAAATATAGTTTTGCTGCCTTTTGATGGCGCACCCACATTAAATCTAGTTTTTGACACGTTTATAAGTTAAATTTGACAAAATAAAATTCTTCTTTTGAATCAGGATATAAAAATTTACTTTGGATAAATTTGTGATATTTTTCTGATAACTTTCATATTTTGATGAATAGTAAAAATACGCTAATTTTTAATTAAAAACAACTTTTTTCATTGAGATAATTTATATGGTTAAATTATAATATTGAATGGTTTTAAAGTATATATAGAATATATTTTTACCATTTAATATAATTTATGTCATTAGCATTAATTTCACATTGAATTCATAGGTAAAAACATTTCAATCTTTGGCAATGTTTTAACTTCTAAAACCCATTTTCTTAACAACGGGATTTATTTTAAATTAATTACTGCAACTTATATGTTTTGAATTTTAAAAACTGGATTCCATATTCATAATCACTGGGTCCAAATTATGTTAATAGGCTACTTTTTATTTTTGGGTATTATGAATAGTAACTACGGTAAATTTTATTTACCATAGTTAAAGGTAAATCGGGTAATTAAGGGTAAATATAATATTATAAAATTACCATAACACCTGACAAAATCCTATTGGATCACTAAAAGTCGACCCATATCACCTAAGGGTCGTATTAGATTCATTTAATAGACTTGTGTCCATGAAAATAATTTAATTTTTATTAAAACCAAAGAATGTGACAACATGTCACTTTCTTAAATCCTATAAGTATAATAATTTTAATTTGGTGATAAACTTAATGAAACTTCGAACATGAATAGTATCTAGAAATCTAATACAATTATATACATCATATAAATTTATTTAGAATTTTTAGGGATTAAATAATTATCATTAATTGTGGCACAATAGTGATGTTGAAATTATTTTATTAATTAAAATATCAAATAAATGGTTTTAAAAATATTAAAATAGTTATTATATGCACTATTTAATGTGCTAAACTAATTTTCTAGATACATATGACATTTTATTAATCTATTAAAGCTTTTATTTCGAACATAGCCTCTTTATATATTTTATTTAAATTCAAATAAATGAATAGTGTCAAAATTGACACTATTGTTATTTTATAAAAATAACATATTATAAAATTGTTTAAAAATCACAAAAATATTTAAAAATTATAAATTTAAATTTATATGGTCTAAAATGTAATAAAGTGTTAAATTATGGTAAATTCACAACACATATGTAATTATTAATAATAATTTAAAATTTAGAATATTATTACCACAAATAAAATTAAATTGATAAATAAGGATAAATCAAGTTTATAATGTTTAAAATAAATTCCTAACATGTATAAATTTTATTTTTTGATGGGATTATAACCCTATATCATCTAATATTCGGATATGAGTCATTTTAGAAGTTTTTATGTGGGGTTGGGATTTAATATAAACTAATATTTCTTATATTTTCCAAAGGTGCCCCTCTCCTCCCTTATAAAAGGGCACCTCCTCCCTCTCCTCCTCACACCAATTTGAGCCTTCAAGCTCGGCCAAACCCTGCCCATTTAACTTCCACACTTCCCTAGAATCATCCTAGAGGTTCTAGTCTTCTTCAAAGACCAACCCTAGTGCCCTAAGAGGAGGTTAAGAAGAGGCGCGTCAAAAAGAGGTAATATCCATTACCGATCCTTTCCAAATTCTTTCTTCTTCAACTTCTTCTTCTTTAGTTGTTTCATTATGAAGTAATAAAATAAGTATCACTCATATACTGATATGTTATTATAAGTATGAAACAACCCTATTTCAACATATATCCATCCTACGGAAAACAAAATCATCGTGCGTGCGTACGTACAGAATACCGTCTTCACGCCGTGGTGTAATCTATTTTCCCCCACCACCTTACTTGGATGGGTATAATGGTGTAAATAATTACTATATATGATTATTTTAAAGTGATATTTATTCTGAAATAGTATACATACACTCCAATACAATTCCACGATCATGGAAACGATATCATCGCTCGTGCGTACGTACGGAATACCGTCTCCACGATGTGATGCGATTCGTTCTACATGATCTTCATTGCATAATGATTATATAAATGAATTGAATGAATAAATATGATATATAGTACATTAATACCATTCTGGAAATGATGTATCTATAACCTAAAGAGAAGAATAAGAATTTATTCGACAAAACACGCATAAGAACAAAAAGTTATAAACACCTGAATAACAAGTAGCAATGAAATATTACTACTAAGAAGCTAAGAATATGACCATATATGATATCATAACAATAATTATGATTCTAGAATAAATCAATAACATTATTTAAATCATTATACAGGAGGTTTGGACACTTACGAGGCAAATCAGACCTAAGGAAAGAGAAATATCACAATCTCATTTTTATCCGAGATTGTTTATACTTTGGTATTTACGGGGGTGTATTTTATCATCCACATCCATGTTTCCTAAATATATAATATTATTTCCATTCACCTACAATTGTTTAAATCAATTTTTACCCTTTGGCGAGTTTTAGTAAAAGATATGAAAGGAATCTTTTGTCGTTTTTCGTACGAGGTACTTTTTGACTTTTACGAAAAAAGTACAAGAATAATATATTTTTTACTTATACGACATGAATGGATTTTTAAAACATTATTTCCAAGAGGATTACTTTACAAGTTTACAATTTTATTTTTAATCAACTTCTTTTAGTTTAAAATTGTATGACATGTTAAGAAAGGAAAATGATTTTGAAGTAGAAAGGATATTTTTCTCAAGAATGGAGTTGAAGTGTTTTATCAAAATTATTTTCCATATAAGATAATATAGGGTTCTGTTTATATCCCTATTATTACATTGATTTGATTATGTTGTGATGGAAATATTTTTATGAATTCCTTGATCTTATATGAATTGTTTTATGATGTCATGATGTTTAAGATTCCCATTTTTACTACATGGGTTATGCTGTGATGTATGGTTTATGATTTTGTGGAACACATAAGAATGGTATCATTATGAGATGGGTGGGACCTATATCTCCCTCCAATGCATTGGGTAAATTCTTTTATATCTTATGAGATAGACATGGCTGGAATGGAAGGTTATACAGGTTCAGTGAAATAGGACTGAAACGAGGAGTGAACTCGGTTCAGAAATGGACTTTGTCCACTAAGATAGTCTTGGAAATGAGTCTTGACTAATAAGAAATGACTCTCTATTATTATGTGTGTATTCCACAAAGTTTCATGTTTTAAGTTATGATTATTGGGATTTCATTTCACTACTATGATTTATCCCATGTTATGAAATTATGCTCTCTTTTGCAGGTTAAGATTTCCGAAATGTTATGTTCTTATGAATTTGATGTGATTGATATTTCTTTTACCCTTACTGAGTATTTTAGCTCACCCTTTTGTATGTTTTATTTCCCTAGGTCAGGAAGAAGCTTATTAAGTAATATATGCCAAAAGGGACTATAGATATGATGAAATAAATGGGAGACAGTGTAGACGGTTTTTGAACCAGTTGTTTATGTTTCCCAGTTTCTAAAGACACTATACCTATACGGTCCTTTCATGGTTTTGTTATATGTTGTAATAAGTATGCTTCAATTTTAAAGTAATAACAATGTATGTAAAGTATGGGTCGTTATAGTTGGTACAGAGGAAAGGTATAGTCAACCTTTGGAAACTAGGATGTGAAAGCCTTAGTAAGAATCCTAAGGATAAGTCTAAGCATAGAACACAATCTTAGTGTTTTAGAAATGGCCATGAACAACCTATGAGAAGACCTTAAGTTTGAAATTTTATTCTTGATTATGTGGTTTTCCTATTATAATTAGTGTTGCTCACACTATTCTTCTTGGTTTTAGTCAATGGCTGGAACCCGAAGGAACCGTGTTAATGAAGAATGCGACGGGCAATGCAATGATTGTCCCTCTGAGCAACCAAACATTATGGGAGTTGGAATGAAAAATCTTGTAGCCATGATCACACAACTTTTTCAAGCTATGAATCATGCAGGACTTCCAAAAGAGCAAAGGAGGGAGCAACATTCTATTGAATCCTTCATGAGGCAGCGTCCACCTTCTTTCTGCGGGTCTACTGATCCATTAGTTGCTGAAAAATGGATTAGTACTACTGAAAAGATATTTTTAGTTCTTCAAAGTTCTAAACATGATAAAGTCATCCTAGTAGTGTATCGTTTGGAAGTAGATGCTGATCAATGGTGGAATCTTATTAAGAATACGGGGAAAAGAGATGAAATTGAGTCCATGGAATGGGATGAGTTCAAGAACTTATTTTTCAATAAGTACTTCCATCGTATTCTCCAAACAAAGATGGAGAAAGAGTTTCTTGAACTGAAGCAAAAGGATGATGAATCTATTGGTACCTATGAAGCAAATTTTACAAGACTTGCAAGGTACGCTTCTGGTATTATTATCCAACCTGAGAGTAAGATCGATCGATTCTTTAGTGGCTTAAAACCAAGTCTTCGAAGGGTGTTAGCCATAAGGGACTTCAATAGCTATGAGTAAATCATTCGATGTGCTCTCAAAGTCGAGATGGAGATTGGAGTAACCCATCAGTCATATGGGTTTGATAAAAAGAGGAAAATGTAATTCAAAGGAAAATCTAAAGAGCACACTGAAAAGAATATGAGCTTGCCCTTATGCTCAAAGTGTGGAAAGAAACATGGAGGGAGTTGTCTTAAAGGGACAAGTAAATGTTTCAAATGTGGAAAGGAAGGTCATCAGGCATTTGAATGCCGCAATGATGGGAAGAAGATGTCTAATGATGCAAACAAAGGAAGGGATACACATAATGAACCTACTACACTTCAATGTTTCAAGTGCAAGGAGATGGGGAATTATGCCAATCAATGCCCAAATCCAAGGGTTGATGATGATGGTCGACGTCAACAAACTCTTAAGGCTAAAGACAAAGGAAAGTCACATGCAATTTCTATCAGCAATGTGGAGTACAATAATGATGTGGTGAAAGGTACACTTACCATCCACTCTAAAGTAGAAAATGTTTTATTTGATTCTGGATCCACCCACTCTATTTCTGAAAAATTTTCTAAAGATATCACCATATTACCTCAACAATTAGATGTTGAGTTATCTGTGACAACCCCTAATGGCACAACAGTCACATCAAAAGTTTATAATTCTTCTCCGATTGAAGTTTGTGGGAATGTGCTTCCTGCAAATCTTGTGATCCTTCCTATAGTGGAATTTGATGTGATTATTGGCATGGATTGTATTTCTTTATATCGAGCTCATATAAATTGCCAAAGAAGGGAAGTCACATTTCATATTCCAGATCAATCTATGATCTTCTATCGATGCAAGGATGAACATAACCTCCCAGTGGAAATTTCTTCCATCTTATGGGTCTTGATTCCACTTAATGAAGGATATTTATCTCAAATGGTTGGTGAGAAACTCACAATTAAGAACATGCCCATTGTACGGGAGTTTGATGATGTCTCTCCGGAGGAATTTCCGGGTCTTCCACCAAATCGTGAAGTTGAGTTTTCAATAGAACTCGTACCGGGTGCTTTGCCTATTTTAAAGACTCCTTATAGAATGGCCCCAAATGAGTTGCAGGAATTGAAGAAGCAACTCCAAGAGAATCTTGATAAAGGATTCATACGCCCTAGTGCGTCACCTTGGGGAGCACCTGTTCTGTTTGTTAAGAAGAAAGATGGATCAATGAGACTCTGCATTGATTATCGAGAACTTAACAAGATCACTATCAAGAACAAATATCCTCTCCCATGTATTGATGACTTATTTGACCAACTACGAGGAGCTCAATACTTTTCCAAGATTGATCTTCGTTCAGGGTATCACCAATTAAGGGTCAAAAGGGAGGATATACCAAAGACGGATTTCCATACAAGGTATGTACACTATGAATTTATAGTGATGCCATTTGGTCTTACTAATTCCCCTGCTATCTTCATGGATCTGATGAATAGAGTCTTTAGAGACTATCTTGATCAGTTTGTGGTAGTCTTTATAGACGATATTCTTGTATATTCAAAGAGCAAGGAAGAACATGAAGATCACTTGAGAATTATATTGAAGACCCTGCGAAAGGAGAATCTTTATGCCAAATTTACCAAATGTGAATTTTGGCTTCAAAGAGTTTCATTTTTGGGTCACATAATATCAAAAGAGGGGATATCTGTGGATCCAGCAAAAACAGAGGTTATCAAAAGATGGTAGAGACCAACAACAGTAACTGATATCCACAGTTTTCTTGGTTTGGCTGGATATTATCGACGTTTTGTGAAGGATTTTTCACGATTATCTAATCCACTCACCAAGTTGACTCGGAAAGGAGTTAAGTTTGTCTGGATGGAGGAATGTGAAGAGAATTTCAAGGAGTTGAAAAAAAGGTTATCCAGTGCACCTGTGCTCGCACTGCCTTGTAGTGGAGAAAGGTTTGTGATCTACAGTGATGCATACAAGAAGGGACTGGGATGCGTTCTCATGCAAAATGATATGGTGATAGCTTATGCATCACGACAGTTGAAAATCCATGAGGAAAATTACCCAACTCATGATTTGGAGTTAGCTGCGGTAATCTTTGCATTAAATATTTGGAGGCATTACCTTTATGGTGAAAGGTGTGATATTTATACTGATCATAAAAGTTTAAAGTATATTTTCACACAAAAGGATCTGAATATGCACCAGAGAAGATGTTTGGATCTGATTAAGGATTATGACTGCTCAATTCATTACAACCCTGGGAAAGAAAACAAGGTGGCAGATGCATTAAGTCGATAAGACCATGCCAGTTTATCCATGATGAGGATCACAAAAGATCCAATATTTATGGATTTACAAAGTATGGATCTTGGAATTATAATGGAAGGGGGGAAATCGTATCTTTCTCAAATGAATGTTCAACCATATATACATGTGAATATTAAAGAGGCACAGAAAGAAGATGTTGAGTTACAAAAGAAGGTGAGAAATGTTCCTGAATTCAACCTTGACTGTGATGGGATAATAATGTTCAGAAATTGGGTTTGTGTTCCTCCCATCCCCGAATTAAAGAAGGAGCTGCTGGATGAAGCTCATAGTTCTTCATTATCTATTCATCCTGGAAGCACGAAGATGTATAGGGACCTAAAAGAGTACTTCTGGTGGGATGGAATGAAAAAAGATGTTGCTGAATATGTCTCTCGATGCTTGGTTTGTCATCAAGTTAAAGCTGAGAGACAGAAGTCTAAGGGGATGTTACAACCATTACCCATACCTGAATGGAAATGGGAAAAAATCACTATGGACATTGTCATAGGACTTCCTAAAACATCCAGAGGCAATAATGCTATCTGGGTCATAATTGATCGTCTTACAAAGTCTGCAAACTTCATCGCTATTAGATAAGATTTCTCTCTGGATCAAATTGCAAGGATATATGTAAAGGAAGTGGTAAGATTGCATGGAGTACCACTTTCTATTATATCTGATCGGGATCTGAGGTTTACCTCAAAGTTCTGGAGAAGTCTTCAGCATACTCTGGATACAGAGTTGAGTTTCAGCACTGCTTATCATCCTCAGACAAATGGTCAGTCTGAGAGAACAATTCAAACTCTAGAAGATATGTTGAGAGCTTGCTCTATGGATTTCAAAGGTGGTTGGGATCAACACCTACCTTTGGTGGAATTTTCTTATAATAATAGCATTCACTCCAGTATTCAGATGGCTCCTTATGAAGCTCTCTATGGAAAGAAATGCAGGACTCCAACTTGTTGGGATGAAGTTGGGGAAAGAAAGCTATTAAGACCTGATATTGTTGATGAGATGGCAGAAAAGGTCCGATCTATTCAACAACATATAAGAGCAGCTCAGAGTCGACAGAAAAGTTATGCCGACAACCGAAGAAAAGACCTAGAGTTTGAAGTGGGTGATAAAGTGTTCTTACGAATATCTCCCTGGAAGAGGGTCATGAGATTTGGAAAGAAGGGGAAGTTGAGCCCTAGATATATCGGTCCTTTCGAAATACTAGATCGTGTTGGGAAGGTAGCTTACCGATTGGCGCTTCCACCAAATCTCTCTCAAGTTCACGATGTGTTCCATGTATCTCTCCTGAGAAAGTAAATACCTGATCCTTCATATGTACTCAGCTTAGAATTTGTACCGCTGGAGCAAGATATTTCTTATGAAGAACAACCGATAGAAATTCTAGATCGTAGTGAAAAAGTCCTACGAAACAAGACCACTCGCTTAGTGAAAGTTTTATGGAGGAACCACCAATTCGAAGAAGCTACATGGGAGCTTGAGGATATGATGAGGGAGAGGTATCCTCATCTGTTTGTTACAAAGTGACGAATTTCGAGGGAGAAATTCATTTTAAGGGGGGTAGAATGTAACACCCGAGACTTTTATGAGAAATATTTTTTTTATGTTATATAAATCATCAAAGGAATCTTTCGCTACACGCAATCACGACCTTCCTCGATAGCGTGTGTAGTACGCAATACCGAGTTCCACTAAACAACGATATATTATTATAATATTATAAACTAGCTGTTATGAATAGTATTAACTGAATTTTAAATTTTACAACATTATTATTCATCTTACACATTTTCTAGAACATGGTAAGAGAACAAAATAAATTTTTTTGGGTAAAATAAGTATTTATCAAAAAATGTAGTTTTGTCGCCTTTTGATGGCGCACCCACATTAAATCTAGTTTTTGACACGTTTATAAGTTCAATTTGACAAAATAAAAATCTTATTTTGAATCGGGATATAAAAATTTACTTTCGATAAATTTGTGATATTTTTCTGATAACTTTCATATTTTGATGAATAGTTAAAATAAGCTAATTTTTAATTAAAAACAACTTTTTTCATTGAGATAATTTATATGGTTAAATTATAATATTGAATGTTTTTAAAGTATAGATAGAATATATTTTTACCATTTAATATAATGTATGTCATTAGCATTAATTTCACATTGAATTCATAGGTAAAAACATTTCAATCTTTGGCAATGTTTTAACTTCTAAAACCCGTTTTCTTAACAATGGAATTTATTTTAAATTAATTACTGCAACTTATATGTTTTGAATTTTGAAAAATGGATTAAATATTCAGAATCAGTGGGTCCAAATTATGTTAATAGGCTACTTTTTATTTTTGGGCATTATGAATAGTAACTATGGTAAATTTTATTTACCATAGTTAAAGGTAAATCGGGTAATTAAGGGTAAATATAATATTATAAAATTACCCTAACACCTGCCAAAGTCCTATTGGATGACTAAAAGTCGACCCATATCACCTAAGGGACAGATTAGATTCATTTAATAGACTTTTGGCCATGAAAATAATTTAATTATTATTAAAACCAAAGAATGTGACAACATGTCACTTTCTTAAATCTTATAAGTATAATAATTTTAATTTGGTGATAAACTTAATTAAACTTTGAATATTAATATTCTCCAGATATCTAATACAATTATCTATATTATAGGAATTTATTTAGAATTTTTAGGGATTAAATAATTATCATTGATTATGACACAATAGTGATGTTGAAATTATTTTATTAATTAAAATATCAAATAAATGGTATTAAAAATATTAAAATAATTATTATATGCACTATTTAATGTGCTCCACTAATTTTATAGACACATATGACATTTTATTAATCTATTAAAGCTTTTATTTCTAACATATCCTCTGTATATAATTTATTTAAATTCAAATAAATGAATAGTGTCAAAATTGACACTATTGTTATTTTATAAAAATAACATATTATAAAATTGTTTAAAAATCACAAAAATATTTAAAAATTATAAATTAAAATTTATATGGTCTAAAATGTCATAAATTGTCAAATTATGGAAAATTCACAACACATATGTAATTATTAATAATAAATTAAAATTTAGAATATTATTACAACAAATAATATTAAATTGATAAATAAGGATAAATCAAGTTGATAATGTTTAAAATAAATTCCTAACATGTCTAAATTTATTGTTTGATGATATTACAACCCTATCTCATCTAATATTCGGATATGAGTCATTTTAGAAGTTTTTATGTGGGGTTGGGATTTAATATAAACTAATATTTCTTATATTTCCAAAGGTGCCCCTCTCCTCCCTTATAAAAGGGCACCCCCTCCCTCTCCTCCTCACACCAATTTGAGCCTTCAAGCTCGGAAAAACCCTGACCATTTCAATTCCCCACTTCCCTAGAATCATCCTAGAG
The DNA here is from genome assembly GCA_963277665.1 of Viscum album. Classification (NCBI taxonomy): domain Eukaryota; kingdom Viridiplantae; phylum Streptophyta; class Magnoliopsida; order Santalales; family Viscaceae; genus Viscum; species Viscum album. The sequence goes on along the minus strand of OY728156.1, from coordinate 2,076,278,652 downwards.
GTTCTGGTCTTCTTCAAAGACCAACCCTAGTGGCCTAATATGAGGTTAAGAAGAGGCGCATCAAAAAGAGGTAATATCCATTACCGATCCTTTCCAAATTCTTTCTTCTTCAACTTATTCTTCATTAGTTGTTTCATTATGAAGTAATAACATCAGTATCACTCATATAATGATATGTTATTATAAGTATGAAACAACCCTATTTCAACATCTATCCTTCCTACGGAAAATGAAATCACCGCGCGTGCGTACGTACGAAATATCATCTCCACGCTGTAGTGTAATCTATTTCCCCCACCACCTTACATGGATGGGTATAATGGTGTAAATAATTACTATATATGATTATTGTAATGTGATATTTATTCTGAAATAGTATACATACACTCCAATACAATTCCACGATCATGGGAACGATATCATCGCTCGTGCGTACGTACGGAATACCGTCTCGACGATGTGATGCGATTCGTTCTACATGATCTTCATTGAATAATGATTATATAAATAAATTGAATGAATAAATATGATATATAGTACATTAATACCATTCTGAAAAAGATGTATCTATAACCTAAAGTGGAGAATATGAATTTATTCGACAAAACACACATAAGAACAAAAAGTTATAAACACCCGAATAACAAGTAGCAATGAAATATTACTACTAAGAAGCTAAGAATATGACCATATATGATATCATAAGAATAATTATGATTCTGTAATAAGTCAATAACATTATTTAAATCATTATACAGAAGGTTCGGACACTTACGAGGCAAATTGGACCTAAGTTAAAAGAAATATCACAATCTCATTTTTATCCGAGATTGTTTATACTTTGGTATTTACTAGGGTGTATTTTATCATCCACATCCATGTTTCCTCAATATGTAATATTATTTCCATCCACCTACAATTTTTTAAATCCATTTTACCCTTTGGTGAGTTTTAGTAAATGATATGAAAGGAATCTTTTGTCATTTTTCGTACGAGGTAGTTTTTGACTTTTCCGACAAAAGTATGAGAAGAATGTTTTTTTAACTTATACAGCATGAATGGATTTTTAAAACATTATTTCTAAGAATATTACTTTACAAGTTTTCAATTTTATTTTTAATCAACTTCTTTTAGTTTAAAATTGTATGACATGTTAAGAAAGGAAAATGTATTTGAAGTAGAAAGGATATTTTCCTCAAGAATGGAGTTGAAGTGTTTTATCAAAATTATTTTCAATCTAAGATAATATAGGGTTCTGTTTCTATCCATATTATTACATTGATTTGATTATGTTGTGATGGAAATATTTTTATGAATTCCTTTATCTTATATGAATTGTTTTCTGATGTCATGATGTTTAAGATTCCCATTTTTACTACATGGGTTATGCTATGATGTATGGTTTATGATTTTGTGGCACACATAAGAATGGTATCATTATGAGATGGTTGGGACCTATATCTCCCTCCAATGCATTGGGTAAAGATTTTATATATCATGAGATAGACATGGATGGAACGACAGGTTATACCGGTTCAGTGAAAAAGGACTGAAACGAGGAGTGAACTCGGTTCAGAAATGGACTTTGTCCACTAAGATAGTCTTGGAAACGATTCTTGACTAATAAGAAATGATTCTCTATGATTATGTGTGTATGCCACAAAGTTTCATGTTTTAAGTTATGATTATTTGGATTTCATTTCACTACTTTGATTTATCCCATGTTATGAAATTATGCTCTCTTTTGCAGGTTAAGATTTCCAAAATGTTATGTTCTTATGAATATGATGTGATTGATTTTTCTTTTACCCTTACTGAGCATTTGAGCTCACCCTTTTGTATGTTTTCTTTCCCCAGGTCAGGAAGAAGCTTATTATGTAAGATATACCAAAAGGGACTATAGATATTATGAAATAAATGGGAGATAGTGTAGACACTTTGTGAACCAGTTGTTTATGTTTCCCAGTTTCTAAAGACAATATACCTATACGGTCCTTTCATGGTTTTTTTATATGTTGTAATAAGTATGATTCAATTTTGAATCAATAACAATGTATGTAAAGTATGGGTTCTTATATACATAGCACCAAAAGGATATCCATGAGTAACTATAAATGGACCTTCCCATCTGGAATGAAGTTTACCTCGCATCAGCTTGAGTCTTGAGTTGAATAATAACACTTTGTCTCCAAGATTGAAGTCCTTTGGTCGGATCAGCTTGTCATGGGCCCCTCTTGTTCTTTCTTTGTACGTCCTTTAATTTTCAAATGCTTTCCTTATTATTTCATCCAGCTCTTGCAACTTCAATCTTCTTTCCTTCCCAGCACTTTCAAGGTCCAAATTCATTTTCCTCACAGCCCAATACGCCTTATGCTCCAATTCCACAGGTAGGTGGCAACTTTTCCCATAAATCAGCCTATATGGACTCATTCCAATCAGGGTTTTTTAGGCTGTCCTATAAGACCATAAGGTATCATCCAACCTTTGGCTCCAATACTTCCTTTTTGGATTAACAGTCTTTTCCAAAATACCCTTGATTTCCCTGTTTGACTTCAGCTTTCCCGTTAGTCTGTGGATGATAGGGAGTTGATGTTTTATGATGCACCCCATACTTTTTTAGCAATGTCTCTATTCTCCAATTGTAGAAGTGAGTCCCTTGATCACTAATGATTGCTCTGGGAACTCCAAACCTATACAATATGTTAGACCTGACAAAATCACAAACAACTTTAGCATCATCAGTTTTCGTTTCTTTTACTTCCACCCATTTGGAAACATAATCAATTGCAAGAAAGATATAAGAATTTCCAAATGACATCCAGAAAGGTCCCATAAAATCTATACCCCAAACTTCAAAAATTTCACAAAAATTCAATGGATCTTGGGGAATTTCTTGTCTCTTTGAAATATTTCCTGAAAACTGACATTTTTCACATATTTTTCAAAATTCATGATCATATTTTAAAATGGTGGGCCAATAAATTCCAAATTCTAAAACCTTCCTTTCTGTCCTTTGAGGTCCAAAGTGGCCTCTACAAGCTAGAGTGTGACAAAAATAAAAGATAGATTTAACTTCACTTTCAGGTAAACATCTTCTTATTACTTGATCATTGAAAATCTTCCAAAGGAATGAATCATCCCAAATGTAATACCTAGATTCAGCTTTCAATTTTTGAATTTGGTGAGAATTGAAATGAGATGGGACCTAAGATGTTACCAGAAAATTGACCATGTCTGCATACCAAGGCACTTCTCCTTCAATCAAGTACAACTGCTCTCCTAGAATTTGATCATTCATTGGGTCTCTTTTTGGAACTTCAATTTCAGCAGTGTTTGGAAGTCTACTTAAGTGATCATCCAATTGGTTAATAGATCCTTTATTATCCTTGATTTCTATATTGAACTCCTATAACAGTATCACCCATCTCACTAACCTCAGTTTAGCATCAACTTTCTTCATCAAGTACCTCAAACCTGCATGATCAGAAAACAAAGTGATTTTAGTTCCAAGAAGATATGATCTAAATATTTCTAAAGCAAAAAAACTACTAAGAACTCTTTTTCCATGGTTGTGTAACTGAATTGGGCCACATCTAAGGTTATCGAGGCTTATGAAATGACTTGTGGTCTGCCCTCAATTCACTAAGAAAGGACTGCTCCAACTTCTTGGTTGGAGGCATCACAAAGTAGCTCAAATTGTTCTTCCCAATTTGGTGGCTGAATCATGGGTGGTGAAATCAATCTCTTCTTCAACTCATGAAAGGATTCTCTACACGTACCATTGAAATCAAAATCATCATCTTTCAGAAGTAATCTAGAGAGAGGGAGAGAAATCTTACTGAAATCTTTGATAAACCTCCCGTATAATCCTGCATGTCCTAAAAATGATCTAACATGTTTCACACAAGTAGGGTAAACAAATGAATTTATCACTTCAATTTTTGATTTATCCACTTCAATTCCATTTTGGGAAATTAAATGACCAAGAAAAATTTTTCTTTGAACTTTAAAATGACAATTTTCAAAATATAAAACATAATTTATTTCAATGTAGGTTTACAAAACGTTTCCCAGATTTTTCAAACAATGATCAAAAGAATCCACAAAAAACTGTGAAATCATCTAAGAAAACTTCCAAGAAATTTTCAATGTGATAAAAAAACTCACCATGCACCTCTGAAATGTTCCTGGAGCATTAGATAATCCAAATGACATTATTTTATATTGAAAAGTACCAAAAGGGCATGTAAATGTCATATTATCTTGATCCTTGGGAGCAATGGGTACCTGGATGTAACCTGAAAATCCATCAAAAAAGCAATAATGAGTTCTCCCTGACAATATTTATAACATCTGGTCAATGAAGGGGATGGGGAAATGATCTTTTCGAGTGACCTGGTTCAATTTCCTAAAATCAATGCACACTCTCCAACTGTTTTGAATTCTCATAGGAATTAACTCATTCTTTTCATTCCTCACAGTGGTCAGGTGAGTTTTTTTGGAACGACATGAATAAGGCTGACCTACTGCGAATCTGAAATGGGATAGATGATCCCAGCTTCCAAGAGATTCTCGATCTCCTTCTTCACAACCTCTATCAAGGTGGGATTCAGTCTTATTTGGGGCTATCTAATAGGTTTGGAATCTCCCTCAACAAAAATTCTATGTGAGCATATTATTGGGTTTATTCCTGGGATATCACCTAAGATACATCCTATTGCCTATACATTCTCTCTCAAAAGCTCAATAAATGATTTTTATTGGGTTTTATAAATATTATTAGCAATTATCACTGGTAGTTTCTCTCCCTCTCTAAGGTATACATATTTCAAATCGTGTGGGAAGTGGTTTCAGTTCCAGATTAGGGGGATGCTCAAGGGATGAGACTAAATTGATGTTTTCCACTTAAAAATTTTGGACCTCCTATACACAAGAAACCATATCATCTTCCCCATTATTTAAAAAATCATCAAAGAAATTATATTTTACCTCTTCCTCCCACATGAAGTCAGAATCTCCAGCATCTTCTGCATCCACATGTTCAATGATATTTCTAAGGGAAGAAGTCTCTCCTAAGTCTAAGAATTCATAGAGAATACCTGATTCTTCAATTGGTTCCGCACCAAATTCATGGGAAAGTGAAAAGAGGGAGTGATCATCTGATGGGTGCCTCATGGATTCAGAAATCTTGAAGTGGACCGTGCTCTCTCCAAACTCTATAGTGAGTGTCCCCTCGTGGACATTGATGATGGTTTTGGCTGTCTCTAAGAAAGGTCTCCCAAAAATGATGGGTGAATATGACGGGATCCTATCTTCTTCCACATTGAGCACGTAGAAGTCAGTTGGTAATAAGAGATCTTTGACTTTCACAAGGAGATCCTCCAAAACTCTTGCAGGGAAAACTGTGGATCTGTTTGCAAGCTAGACCACCACTCTTGTGGGATTCAATTATCCCATCTGCAAAGAAGTGTATACCGAGTGAGGAAATACATTAATTGAAGAACCTAAATCACACAAATCATTAGTAAAATTTAATGAACCAATGGTGCATGGAATGAAAAACATCCCTGGATCTTGACATTTGGTTGGAATCTGTGGCGAGATAAGGGCTGAGACACTTCTCCCCAAGTTGATTCTTTCATTACCATTAAGCCTTCTCTTTTTGGTGCAAAGATCATTCAAAAAATTTTCATACCTTGGAATTTGTTTAACAGCTTCAAGTAGGGGGATATTGATTTCCACTTTCTGGAAGGTGTCCAGAATTTCTTTTTGAAGTGCTTATTCATGAAATTTATTTGATTCGATCATCCTTGTTGGAAATAGGGGGGGGGGGTAAGTCTTTCTCCTCCCTTTTTTCTTTACATTGGTGTTTCTTGTTTCTTATTCTTTGGTCTATCCTCATCCTCCTCATCTTCCTTTTCATCTTCTTGGTGTATTTTCACAAGACTTTCTGAATCATTCTCCCTTAGAATAGGTGGTATTATTTCAGGTTCAGGGATAGATAGAGGTGGGATTTCTTTTCCACTTCTTGTTATGATTTCACTAAGATTATCTTTAGGATTTGGCACTATTTGGGATGGAAGCTTCCCTGGATTCTTGGACATGATTTCAACAAGACTTTCCACTGTGTCTGCCAGCTTGTCAACCTTATCTTCTAGGCCATCATACTTAGATTGTAGCTTTTCCACATAAGGTTGTGTGATGGTTGATGGTTGTTCATATGTCTTTCTTTGGAATGTTGGTGGCTGAAAATATTGTTGTTGTTGGAAGGGCTGTTTATAAGATTGTTGGAACGGTGGGGGGTTTTGGTATTGCTACTGGTGGTAAGGAGGTTGACTGGGGTGTCGGTTAAATGGAATCATCTAGTTTTGTTGGTTCCTATATCCTTGTTGGGCTTGGGGTTGATGCAGTTGATTTTGTTGGAATTGTATTGGCTGAAAGGCCGCAACACAGTATTCTGTCCCCTGTATCTCAGGGAACTGGTCAGTATAATGAGAGGAAGAATAACATAAACCACATACTTGAGCAGAAGCTTGTTGTCCATTTTCTTGTGTTAAAGCCATTTGATGGACTAACCTTGCAAGGTCATCAACTTTGGTTTCAATCAATGTAGATGAATCAGATGTTTTTACCTCATGTATCCCCCTAGCTCTCACTCCTCTTGGTCCAAATTGTTGTGAGTTTTGAGCAATCTTCTCAACTAGTATTCTGATATCTGCAGGAGACTTGTCAATCCGAGACCCCCCTGATGAGGAATCTTGATGATTTCAATCATTATACATAAGTCCTTGGTAGAATAACACAAGGAATTGTTGTTCCTCCATTTCTTGATGTGGGCAGCTGGAACATAGCTTCTTGAAGCGCTCCCAGTACTCGTAAAGGGTTTCTCCAGTTGATTTCCGTATCATGTAAATATTCTTCTTGATGGCAGTACTCCTCGATGTGGGATAGAATCTTTGCATGAAACTTCTTTTTTAGGTCTTCCCAATCATTGATCTACCTAGGGTGTAGATTGTACAACCATTCTTTAGCCGCTCATTCGAGTGAGAAAGGGAATTGCCTCCACAGAAATTGGTCTTCGGGTGCTCCTCTTGGCCTAAAGCTTGAGCAAGTGTATCTGAATTCTTGCATGTGCCGATTTGGATCTTCTCCTGCAAGACCATAAAACTTTGAAATTATAGGAATCATATTGACATGTAATTAAAAATCATTTGGTTCACTGTGTGCAATTAGTTGGTTATTTTGAATGGAAAATTGTGGTGCACATAAATCACGCAGGGTTTGGTTGGGATTTCTAGACATGATTTCAGGTTCATAGTGAACACTAAGAGTTTCACTTGAATCTGAGAGATATATTTCTTCAAAGATTTCTGGTAGATTTATTTTTCTTAGTTGGTTTAATGTTCTTTCAATTTATGGATCAAATTCAATTAATGGTTTTTTTGAGTTGCGGGTCATTCAATTTTGAATTTTTTTTGCACTGCCTACCCAACAACGGCGCCCAGTTTGACGCATGCCTATCTTAAGTCATGGAAAAACAATTATTTCCTAAGTTAAAATATATTAATGGGGTTGACCTAGGATGTATCTCAAAGAGGAGTGCACACAAAACGGGTTGTCACTTTAAAACAAGGGTAAAAATGTTGTGATTTTGAAAAGAAATTTGAAATTCAAATGATTGAAATACTATGATATTAAAAAGGTGATTAGGTCAGGGTTGGTTTCCTAATTTAAATTATATCCTTGTTCAATTTAATTCAAACCTCTTCTTCTTTGTTGATTAAAGTGAGTTTCCACAATCGTTTCCTCTAACTTCCTTGGTGAAATTATGATGGTGAGAGAAAACCTTACCAAGATCTTGGTTTGGTCAACTCTCCTTCCATGTGTAAAAGAGTTGTATTGAATATCCTTAATTGAAATGGGCAATACCCAATCGGGTTTTTTATCCCAAACAATCAAGAACATTCACTACACCTTTTACACGTACTGACGATCGTCGAGTACTTCACCACTAATCCCTGGTCTATTCCATCGTATATAAACCAGAAATCAGTGGAGAGAGATTATGATTATTTTAACAAGGAAAAAATCAATAAAATAATTAATATTCAAGAAATATTGCACTTGGTAATAAAATCCGCTATAATAAATTGAAAAAAACTTTGAAGAAGAAAGAAATTTATTCAATTGCTTCCAAGAACTCAAGCATTAAAATGTAGAAAACTAACCCTTCCCCAATCACTCCAAATGTTTACCCCACCATGGTAAGGGTAATCAAGATGAATGGGGAAGAAGAATGAATTAAAAAACTATGAAAAAGAAAATAAATAAAAGATAAAGCTGAAAAGTTCTCCTTCTTAGTGTCCCGGAAGGAATGTGGTGGAGAATGGGATGCTTTGAGAGGGTGGAGCTCTCCTCCTTTTATAACAAGAATTTTTCCCCGGTATGTTGATGCATTGTATTCCCATTAAATGACATTTTCACGCGTTTACCCCTTCTTGAATGTTGTTTATAATAATCTTGTTAGTGTACCTTCAAAAGCTCATCGGATTGGGACATGTATTCCGAGAGTTATATACGTTTTACTCTGAGAAATTATTCTGTCCAGTCAGACTCTCCAAATCGCAAACCTCCGGATTAGGGTGATTTAATGACCTCTTAGATGGCCAATTCACGTAGCCCTTAATTCATTAAAGATTCTCAAAAACTCTTTGTACGTCCACCCACCAAATATCACAACATTTGGGCCGACCATGAATGAGTTATGGAGCCCACACCAAAACTAGACTGAACTGCTAACAGTTTTCTCCCTCCCACTTGTGTGCTTTTTTTGAGCTTCCATATGGCTGATTCAGATTTTAGTACCAAAATAGTAAATGAATCCTTGGATGTGTAGAATCTGGAAAAGAAAGAATTTTGAAATTTGGATTAGTTTAGATAATGTTATGGACAATCTATATAAATAATTTGAAACTGTTAAAAATCCAAAATGGCCTATTTTTACTATTCAGCTCAAAATAACACCAATATCATAAAAATGAAACAATTCATCTTATAGGAACACTTATGTGGGTTTAAAACAATTATATTCAATATAAATAAATTGAAAATATTTTCTTTATCAAGCACCAAGAATACTGGGCTATAAAATAGATGAATTTAGATTAAGTGAGTTATATGAAAGATAGAAAACTCCAATTATAAGAACTAGAGGAAATTAGAAAAGAGGATTTTGAAAAACCAATAATTTAAAAAGAGATAATTGGACTGGAACATGAAAAACTGATTAAAAAAAAACTATCCAACATAGAGACCAAGTACTATTCTACAATTCCAAAATAAATTTAATTCCATATATGATTCATTCTAGGTGGGAATGACCTTTTATAGTTACCAATGCCTATACCTCTGGTTCCATTTATATTAATAGAGAAGAATAAAGATAACCATTCATTCTTAATGGGAAGATGATGAAAAAGTTCCATGGGAATCTACCTATAACTGGTGGAGGAGCACAAACTTCTCTAACCTATCTACTGATTTTCTTCCATGAGGTTAAGTAAAGATAACTACATTAACCATAGGCTATTATTGGATGAAACTGAAGAATTATTTATTTTAATATTTTGGAGTTTAGGATAAATTCACCACTTCCCTTCATCCCTTGAACTTTAATGGAATTTTTCTTACATTGGTATGAGTTGTTTTATCAGACCACCATGAAGGAAGTCAATAGGAAACACAAAAAAACTATGAAGGATATGTGGAAAATATTCATGGGAATAGAGAGATCATTATTTCGTTATTTATGTTTATAACATCTAGATTGTTTCTAAACTCAAAATTCCAGAAGCTCTGTTAACCTATAAATTTTAGGCCCATACTTGAATCCTTGCTTTACATGACTTATTTAAGAGACATGAGTTTCTTAAGAATCCTATAATTCATTGATTTATATTTAAATATTAATGATATTGAATGATTAAAATGAATAATTTTATGATTTTAGTGATGCAGGGATATTAAAATGAGGACTCATTATTATAGGAAATTAGTTCATTCATATAAATGAAATTTCTATGTCATTTCCATGTTTTGAATTTTTGGAATTTATATGAATTAATTTGTGATTATTAGTCATTCTACTTGTCATTGTAAAAATTCATATGTCCTATTCCTGACAGGATTTCTAGATCAAATACTTCCAATTTTACATTGGGCATATTTCTTAAGTGATCTTGGGACATGCCACACTCTAGAACATGCATTGAAACTTTTCAAATATATGACTATGAAAAAATATATTGAAAATCATTGAGGCATATTTTTATAACCCCTTATTCTTGATACCACCTTTAAAATTATCCTTATTTAACCCATAGAGACCATGGACGACCTTGTTAGTGGTGTAGCTTTATTTCAAGCCATTTTTATCAATTCTTACCATGATATTAGTATTTTCATGATATTATAAAGTTTAAGTGTGGGTTTAAATGGAGTCATGATGGATGAGAGGATTTAAATATTAAGGTAATAGTGTTAGGGTGTTATATTTTGAATTAAGAAAGTATTATTGATTCATTCATTATGGTTTTTGTTTTCCACTCATGAAAAAAAGCATAAAAAAAGAAAAATATGGGTTTTGAATTGGGAGGAAAAAAATCACCATTAACAGAACAATGATTTTGATCATATGTGATTAGGTAGTATATGTGAGGGTTATTCCAATATTTAATTTCAAAAAAATGTAATTAAAAAAATATAATCAAGAGGGTGCACAAATAAATCATTATGCTTTATTTTGATGATGACCTTACTTTGAGCATGGGATATGGGATTTGTCACAATTTTAAGGGTATAATTTCATTATACTTACTTTTTAATATCATTCACTTCACTTTCAAGAGAAACCTCCTCCTTGAACATTAATTTTTAATAATTCAAATCCAACCAACATTAATCCTTAGAGTCATGTGACCTTCTATTAAAAATTTCTTATGATTTTATGTGGCTTTTATTTTTTAAAAGTTTATAAAGTAGTTGATTTACAATCATATGGATAAGGATCATTTTCTCATGATGTAAGCATACATCTACTTAAATTAAATAATGAGTGATCAGAGAAAAGATTCAATAGAGGTAAATCAAGATTTGAAATGTTTAATAATAATTAATTAAGTAACTTGAATGAATGAAAGGAGAGGATCCACCATTCTCAATATAAAAAAGTAAAAGTCTTGGAGTGATTGATATTTTGAAAAGTGTAAAATTGAATTGAAATTTTATGTGGATTTTTGAATGTCTGACTTAACATTGATATTTTTTTATTTTATTTCATTAAAATTTGAATATTGGTAGAATTGATAACCTCTTGAATTAAATATTTGTTTTTAATTATTGATGAAAATCATGGTTTATGTGTGGGGGTATTTTACATACTCATTTTTCATGTATAATTTTAAGTCTTTTCTAATGATTTCAGATGAATTTTAGTGAATACTTCCCCATAATAAAGAGTTTAATTAAAAAATGGAAATTGAAAATTAATAATTTAAACGGGTGTAAAATTAATTAGAATATTTAATTTTGAATTTTGTAAATTAATTATTATATTATTTTAGAAATTATTAAATGTTTAAGAAACTTTTAGGTGCTATAAAAATGTGTCAGCTCAAGGCTAGCCTTCAACTAGTGGTCCACACGCCACTTAGCCAGGCCCAAGAGAGCTCGATCATCCATTGAACCCAATAGGTGGGCCAACCCAAATGATGAAGATACATGAACTCATGGTGCATAGCTGGGACAAGGATCATGTGAGTGTTGGAATGTGGTGGTCAAGCCCAAACGATGATGGGAGGAGCATCTTCTCGAGATGGGGTAGTCCAAAATGACAAGCGGTGGTCCTACAACCCCTATCTAAATTCAATGACACCTCAATACCATGCCTTTTTACTTATACAAGTGTAGAGAACATTCCATTTTCCAATGCGGGACAATATTTTTCGGCCACTTTTCATTTTTAAATGAAATAGTGTTGTCTGGCTCAACCTTGCACACCCTGCTCTTAGACACCCCTATTCCACTGACTCCATCGCTTCTCCATCAATCTATACCATCTTCCTCTACCAGTGAATTCCAAATTCCATCTTAAAACCATGAAAACCACCATTTCTATCCACTAGGGAGATCAAGATCAATCCCTTACAAACTACCTATACCCCTAATCAGAATTTATCATCTTCAGGGCAATGACTTACCAACCTAAAGACTATTTCGAAGGATATGACTTCTTGAACAATAAAAAATCTCCATACAGTCACTGTAAAGATCAAAGGGGTTAATCAATACTAATTCCCCGATCATAGACCTACATCACATCCAAAGTAATACCACAAATCCATGCTAGACCACTAGCTCACCTCAGTTCCGATGCATGCCATGTATATGTAATAGGAGGATTCTCCCATTGTTATCATCGTTGGTGGATGGATATGTTACCATGGACATAAGATTTCCAATATGAAGAAGTAGAACCATTGTAAAAATGGTATATGTGATCTAACGTTGGTCCAATTGTAGATGTAATCTATTATCGATATAATGGTAGATGAGAAATACCCTTGATACAAAGGTGGATTTGAAAGATACCTCACTGCTTATTTCACTTTACATGGAGTCACTATAAGAGTGTTTAACTAGAGTATAACCACCATTTTCATATCCAAATACCACACCCTACTTACCATTGGTGGCCCCTCTAGCCACTGTAAAGGACATAGGGTTTTATGGAGGCCCCTTTTACACTTATACACAACTAAGGATCACAATCCCATTACCCTTTCCACTTCCTAGAACCATAATGGTGCATCCCACACCTCCACATCCCCCATGGGACCCATGAACACCATTCATGAAGGAGATTCTATTTTTTACATTCAATCAAGGAGAAGGATGGGGAATTGGATTCATTTTTTGAGCCACATTGGATCTTCCAAGGAGGATTTCAAGTCCATGTATAATACCATTATTCAGGCCAGATGAAGGTGTAAGAAGTTTTTGGGATGGATGATGAAATGTTTGATGCTAGTTTCTTCCAACAGTAGATGTGATCTACCGTTGGTCTAGTGTTAGATGTGATCTACAGTTGAGAAAGTGGTAGATGTGATATACTATTGAAGAAATAATATATTAGGACTAAGTAACCCATGCATGAACCACTATCTTATGAACTATTGTGAGGAAGGCCGACATAGTGGATTTTTTTTGAATGCACCCTAAAAAATTCTCATGAAAATGGAAGATGTGTAATAGTAGATTCTGCTACAATCTCTGTGGAATTGCATCTCATCATTGGAATTTTGAAACACCTAAGAATTTTTCAGATTCAGTGCATAATATATTTAAAAAGATATATTCATAATTTTGAAGATATATAAATATACTAATGAAGGAATAAAAGAGGTTCCGTACCTTAATAAATACAAGGACCCTCCTCCTCTGGAAGAGGATCAATGAATCATAGGAATGGAAGAAAACTACTATGCGATTCTCTATTTTACTATTTTTATTTTTATTAGCTATTATTATGTCTTTTATCCCTTATACCTCTATTATTACAATTTTAATTAAGGGGTAGAAACTTTTTTGGTTGGGTGAAGGGGAAGTGACCGCATGTGATGCTTGAGTCATAGTTTTCATAAAATTATGTTATCTTTTTTTTAAATGGTTTTCAATACATTATTTATGTATTTTCATAGAATACAGTTTTATTTTTATTTCAAATATGAATATTTTTAAATTTTCCTGATTAAGAAATTTGTTCTCCCTGTTCTGGGTTTTGGATCACACTGAATGGGTAATCTAGAGTCAAGTGTAGAAGTGTTTGATGATTACTAAACATGTGCTAAAGAAATAGTGAACTAATTTAGACACTAAGATACTCAATAATTGATTTGGTATTGTGTAAGTGTTTTAAAGGTGACCCACTATTAATTTCACACATTGGAAGGAGAATAGTACATACAAGGAAATTGTGTGGATTTTTTTATTTTCAATCAACCTTAATCAAGGTTGAATAAAAGAAATCATTGTTAATACAATCATTAAACAAATTAATAAATATAAGACATATATTTTTAATGGGCCATGACAGTATTACAACATGGAAGCCAATCTAGAACATAATCACTTTTATCTCATTGAAATTTAACAAACCAATAACCCCTCTTAAAATTTTTGGTTGCGATGAACCTAAATTTATCCTCTATTTAATCCAACTAATTTTAATAAAATTATAAAATTAACTTTTAATTTTAAACATTTAATAGAAAACTCATTTTTAATAGAAGAACAATATTTTAATCATTAGGTGTTCAAAATCATATATAACAATAAAAAACAATTGAATCGGTTATAATATATTTATATATAAGTTTAAAAATTATATTAGAGTCATTTTTAAGAATAGATTAATTTATTCAACTATATAAAAATTAAACAATGTTAATAAAACATTTTTTTTGAAAATATTATTTTTAACGCTATCATGGAAATTGAATTTAATCATAATAATCTTATTTTTATGCCTATAAATGAAACTGACCTTATTATATAATATTAAAATGATGATATAAAATTTAAAATCCTTTTTGTAGGATTTTAGTTCTATAAGTAATGGATACTAATTTTAAAATTATTTTTTGAGTAAATTATTACCCAAGTTTCTAAAATGGTAAACATGGGTTTTAGAAATTCAACATATGATTCTTAAATAATTTATTTTACTTTATATATATATATTTTTTATATTAGAATGTTATAAAAATTTAACCCCTTATTTTATTATGATAATATTTTTAAAAGTAATGGTTTTAAAAAAATTGTTATTTTTCACTATTAATCTAACAATAAATCATTCTAGAAAAATTCCCAAGATCATATTATGAAAAAATTTAAATTATAAATCAAAAAATTATGTTCATTTTTTAAGATTCAAATTCTATAATTTTTGAATTTAAGGTTTAAATGGAAATATAATATATAATGAAAATTAAATTTTAATTGAAAAATTTACATTTAGATATTAACTATTATTCTTATTATTTACTTTGATTAATACATAAATTAGTGTTAATATATTGTTAAAAAAATAATATATTTTATTTATAATAAATTTAGATTCTTAAAATTATGTGAAAAAAATCAAAATTTAGAAGAAAATTTATTTCTAGCATAGAATGACCTTATTAGTTATTTATCCACAATATTTCTTTAAATAAATTATATTAAAAATGAAATTTATGTTTTTTATATCTTTATTTTATTATTATATTACCTGAAGTTATACCAACCAATTAAATGAATAAATTCTAATGGTTACGTAGTGTTCTGTGGTTCGTTTTGGTTTGGTTTTGTGTGTGAAACAAGTTATTGAAAACATTAGGTTTTAAAGGGAAATGAAATTTAAAATCTTGAGGTGTTATATTCTCCCCATTAAATAAATTTCAACCTAAAAATTTTAATTATCATTTACTATTAAAATTTTCTCTGGGTATATGAATGATGGTCATAACTAAAGATATACATTCAAATGTGGTGTCTCTATTATTATCTTAATTGTGATTAGGAAAAAAATTTCTTTTCCTTTCATCATGTTAACCAATTTTTTCATCTTTGAAACTTTTTTCTATAATACCACATTTTCTACACATGAAGTATCTTCTAGTTCCTTTGATATATTTCTTTAGTTGTTTCTTTCAATATTTTTACATGTAATAAATTGAATCTTATTTCTTTCATCATCTTCGTCAACTGATATTATTTGAGATTTCACCCTCCCCTTCTTTAGTGTGTTTGAAAACACAACTAAGTGAACATTGTTAATCCTAATTTGTGAAATATTATTAGGCATAATCAAAAGATCTATCACTCCATATTTTTTCTCATTTGGTTTCTCATTAGGAAAATCTATGTATTTTTCATTGGCATTCATTCATAACATAGTTCCTTTAAGCCTAAAAAATTACTAAAATAAATAGTGGTTAATGTGAGTGATTAATAATTAACATCATTAGAAAATTATCATAAATTTTCTTATGAAAAAAAAATCAAACTCTAAATGTATTAATCATTAAAACCATTGTATTATCTTTTATCTCAACCTAAATCATACTCAGTTCAATATAGGTTTCTTTAGGTTGGGTTATATCATAATATTTAACATAATTCTTTAACATAATAAATCCTTAATAATATATCATAAAGATAATTTTATTGACCAAAGAATACCCCTGGGGTTTCCATCCATATTTATAGTATTAGGACCACTCGTCATGCACTGAGTGAAGATTGAGTTGTTATTAAATTAACCATTTTCAGGGTAATTACCCTTAGGTGAATCTGTTCCACAACTGAATCCACGTTCATTTATCTATAAATGGGTGTAATTATAAGGAAAAACACATGCTAAAAATTAAACCAAAATTTTAGGATTTTATCCCACACTTAGTCTTATACCTTAAACATATAACTAGGGTTTTAACTAATGTTCTCTAATCATAATGACTAAAAATAACTAAAAAAACCTAAAAATGACTAAACCATACTTTGATATCCTCTATAGTGAAACAATCTAATAATATATTTATTTTAAATAATTTCCACAACTGCTACATTACATATCAAAAAATAATCTCACAATCCCAAGAAAAAAAGGTTCGGTGTATTTGAGAATCAGTTACATAAGAAACATATTTTATGATACTTATGATCATTTATCTATAATTGAGCCACAACATACCTCCTTATAGACTTTTCATAAGTTATATTCATATTTATAACATAGGGAATGTAAATATAATAAATAGGTGATATCAAATTCATACTGAGGTAATAATAAAATTAAATCATAACTGTGATACATCATATATATGTTTTGAGTAATAATATGATATTAAAAATAGAATGATCATAATCACAGAACCCTTGAATAAAGTAATTCTATCATAACTTCATGGAATCTTAAATATGTAGAAATGACATAAAACATGTCAATATAATAATTTTTAAAATCTCAATAATAGGAATTTCATATGTAAAAGGTCCCATATTTGATCCGGTTCACTCCCCATTCCCATAAACAAAGTGGGAAGAATACCATAGTGGTCTAGGTTCACTCACCATTCCATTTCATATTATCTCATGACATGTAAATATTTAACTAATTTATTTAAGGGATATATAATTCTAGGACAACTCATCATGTAATGAAATTCATATTATGAACATGTATATATGATCAACAGTTGAAAAAGAAACCATATATAAAAAATAATCATGATAAAAACCACGAGAAATTATTGGGTTTTATAAGCATGTACCAAAGAATAAATGAAGGCTATATCATAAGGATTACAAATAGAAGAAGGAATTAAATTATATTTGATGTTTAATTATTAATAAATAATAATAGGTCTTTAATATTAATTTATAATAAATAAAAATTTATGGGAAGGATAAAAATGAAACACACAGGGGTTACTTTTCGAAATGAGAAAATGATCTTATAAGGAAGGAAATGGATTATTATTTTTCCATTAAAAAATAATTAAACTAAGATGGTTATACATAAAATAATTTGTTTTTAAAAAATATTTTTATGGTTAAAAGAGTTTATGGGGGTGGTACTTGACATGAATTAGGATATATGGAAGTTCCCTCAAATTGTTTTTTACTTAAAAGTTATAATTGTGAAGGAAATCTAAAAAATATTTTATCCCAAAAATGAATGTAAAGTAAACCGGGTATGTATATATGGAATATATATATAATATGGATGAAATAAATGATAAGAATATAGAGTAAAAGGGATAAAAATATAGAGAATTCATAAACCAAAAGTAACGAGTGTGGTTTGTAAGATCCCATTCATGGTTTTCAAATACATTTGTTGAAATCCAACATCATAAAAAGTGATAATAAGTAATTTTTTTAAAATAAGTGAAGGGAAATATGATGTTTACATGAGATAAAAAATAATTAGGTTTCCAAATATAAAATATATTATTTATGGTAAAGGAAAATATTTAAAAGGAGGAGAAACCATCATTAAATAGAATGATAATTATTCTCAACAATGATATAGTTTTTGAGAAAAATATACATAAAGGTGGTATATTTGAGTTACAAATAAATTTTCCCATAGAGGGGAAGATAATTTTTAATATAAAATATTAGGGTGGAAAAAACTGATCATAGAAGTAAGAAGTTCATGATGAGACCTTATAACCCAATGAAAAGGGGGTTTGAGTTAACCAAATCCCTTAAAACGTCACAATATCTCAAATTGGAAATAAATATACGGTATATCATGAGATTGATTTTTAAAAAATTTGATTTCATGAAATTTATGAAAAAAATAAATCCATGAATAGTACACACACCACCAAAAATGGAACACGTGGTGTATATGAATAATATCTCAATGAAACAAAATTGAGATCTATAAACCATTACCTAAAGCCCTAATTAAATATTCATATGTACCTAATGTCATGTATAATCAAATTATTTAAACTTTATTATGATTATTATTCATATATATTTCACATTATAGTGTTTTTTTATTACTATATGTTATTAATTTACATTATAGTTTTTATTCATGTTAGTTACTTGAGTTTCTTCGATCGATTTATCCATAAATATTAGTATATAGAGCATTATAAAACGTTTTATAAAATAATTTTAATTATAAAACGAATTTTAGATGTGTATTTACTTTATTATTCCATTATCACATAATATATAAAGTTTTATTTATTTCCAAAATTTTAATCAAATTAAGAAAAGTGCCTTTGATATGTTTATTTAATGTAGTTAAAGTTACTATAACCATTTATTATTAATATTACTTTTATATTCTAAAATATTATATTTTATAATATTTATAGTTTCATAAATATTATTTTTATAAATTAAATACAATTTTAAAGTACTCAATGTTATGTGGTTGTGGGAAAATGAAATATGTTGTTCCATGGTAGCGATAGTTCGCACGTACACGGGCGATAATTTCATTTTCCATAGTTGAGGAGGTAGGAATAAAGTAAAATAATCTATCATTTAAGAATATTAATAATGTTAAAAATGTAATATTTTTATGATACAAATCTTTTGAATCATCCATGTATAGAATTTATGAAAAATGTAACCCGTCATTTTGTGAGACGGTGACCCGCACAAACGCATGATGATGTCTTCATTTTTCAAATAGTTTTGGAGGAAAGTAGAAAATTGATATTCCATAAGCATAATATTTTTTATTTATTTTATTAATATTTATTTTATTAAAATATCATTGATATATTATATTTTTAGGTGGAAGATTAAGAAGAAAAGTTTAAAGAATAAGTATTATTCTTTGGGAGAGATTGAACTTTCTCTTGAAAGTCTTCTTAGAAATGAAGGGAATACGATAAATTCTAGAGAAAAAGAGACTATATATGTGAAATATAAATATAGTATTGGTAAATTGGGTTGATATTTAATAAATTTTTTAGTGTAACTATATCATTGAAAGGGTGGAAGTGATATCCCTTTATAAGTGGATAAAAATGGATTTTTTGTAAATACCCATTTCATCTCAATGATACCATGACACTATTCAAGGTTCAATCGATCCAAAAGTGGTCAATAATTTTTTGGATTTTGTTTTTTGTAGTAAAAAACTCAATAATTAATTTTCACACATGTTTTAAACATTTTTCATGTCTTTTAACCTTAGGTTCTTAACATTTTACAATTTTTATTTTTTACATTGGAAACAAGTTTTTTAGTAAGTAATTTATGTTTTAATAAAAATATAGGATAAACCTTATAAAAAAATCTAGGTTTTATAATACTATATTTATCTTATATTTAATCCAATTCAATTTGTAATAATTTGAATATTAACTTTTGAATTAAAACTTATAATATTTTGAATTTTTTTTTGAGAATACCAATGTTTTAACCACTATGTGTTCTAAATCATACATATCATTATTAAATAAATAAATGTCTGATGATATATTTATATATTAGATTAAAAATTAAATTAGATACATTATGGATAATATATTAATTTATTTTACTAGATAATAATTACACAATGTTAATAAAACAAATATTTTTGAAAATATTTATTTTACCGTTATCATAGTAATTAAATTTAATCATAGTAATCATATTTTTATGAAAAAAAAATAAAATGGACCCTATTAAATGATACAAATACAATTATATAAAATATTAATTTAATTAATTTATATTTAATTTCTAGAAGTGATGAAAACTAATTTTAATAAATATTTTTTGAGCAACATATTACTTAAGATTAAAAAATGTTAAACTTGAGTTCTATAAATTCAACATAGTGTATATATATATATTATAAAAATTTTTCAAAAATGTTTAATTAATTATTATATTATAATAAATTATAAAAGTGATAGTTTTAGAAAAATTGATTTTTTCACTATTCACCTACAAATCAATTATATTGAAAAATCCAAAAAAAATAGTTTTAATATAATATTGAAATTATAAATAAAAATAAAGTAAATTTTTTAAAACTAAAATTATATAATCAAGGAATTTAAATTTTAAATTTAAATATAAAATATAATGGAAAATAGTTTTAAATATTAAATATTCAGATTCTTATTTCCTATTAATTACTAATTAATTAGGTTTTAATAAATTATTATTATCCAAAATATATTATATATAAAATATATTTATTTTATTAAAAATAATATGAATAAAAATAAAATTCAAGAGAAAATATATTTCTATCATAAAATGATCTTCTTAGTTATTAATACTCATTAATTTTATCGATGCATTAATATTAAAAATGAACTTTATTTTATTTCAACATGTATTTCATATTGAGGTTACCTATATTTTTACTCATCAATTTAATTCCTTCATTTTAATAGTTATATAATGTTCCATGATTTGTATTAGTTTGGTGTTTCATGTTATGAAAGTTTTTGAACACTTTAGGTTTTAAAGGGAAATTTAATTGAAAATAATTGGGTGTTACATGTATTAAGTATGAAATGATAATGTTCCCTACTCTTATATATGATTCAAAGTTCCACTATTTATAGAGTCATGCACTCTAATCTTATGTATCTTTGATATCCATATAAATTTGATAACTGTGAACTAACTATTCATACTTTTATGGAAAACCCCTTCCGTCTTCGCATAGCTTGGGTGCTCGATTAACACTAATCAACGCTAATCATGCAACCAATCATACTTACTCATTATTTATTATTTCAAACATATAACTCTAAAAACTCATAAATAATAATTCATAATTGATATATTTAAAATGAACACATACCCATGACCTATGAGGTGTCATAATTATCCCTAATATTCCATTTTATGCCCCAAAAGTTGTCATTTCTCTTAATCATATAATAGGTTAGGTCACTTCTATTTTATCTAAACCTCATACTCCTAGGTCTTGTGTATATCATTATCATTATTCCATTGAACACAAACTATGTGAGTATATTTACTCCAACCAAATTTATTATGATGATCCATGATACAAATAAGCATCTCAACCATGGTGGTGTTGAGTTCTAAATCCACATATTCCATTTAAATAATATGAGATGGGTCTAAATTATATTTCATCAACTACGATTCATGAAATGCATCATTAATAGATGTAAACTAAGATGCTAAGTCTTTTCGGTATGCCACTTCTGAAAGATGACCCACCCTATCAAATGGCCCAACATATCACTATATCACCTTGCCCTTCTTTCCTAACTAATGATATCCCCATTAAGGATAAATACCAAGAAACACCAAATCACTTATGGCGAATTTGAATGAACAATGAATATGGTTGAAAAGAATAACTTATCATCTACATCATTCACATCTAGATGCAACTAGTGAAATAAATCCATCAAATTCATTTCACACTATAATAATTTCTTATCTTGATTTGGTAAATTCAATCTCTAGGTATCTTCCACCACATTACCAATACCTAGGGTGCAAGGAAAATAAAAATAAAAATTATATAGCTACTCAACCTTTCACCTCTATTTTATATTTACATACTTCTCAGAGAAAATATATTTTATAATTTTATGATCAATATACATGGTGACTTTCTATCCAAATAGATAGTGATTACATGTTCTCAATGAATGAATCCCCAAAAACAATTTTTGGTTGTGGGTGGGATAGTTATTCTTATGAGGGAGAAACTAGTGAGATCCATATGACACAACACGGTCATGCTATATTGAAACACACCCTAACCCCAAGACTAAGGCTTCAAAATAGACTAAATAACCCTCCCCAAGATTAGGAAGTAAAAAAATGGGAGATGATGGATAACAAGCTTTTAATTTATCAAATAATGTCTAGAATATCTCATCCAATTCAAATATCACTCCCTTTAAAGTATTTGTCATCATGGGTGATGTTAACATGGATAAATATAGAACAATCCACTTATAATACCTTAATAGACCCAGAAAATTTTTGATCTCTAATATATTCCTTGGTCTTTCCCAAGATATCACAACTCATCTCTTCTTAGGATATATAGAAGTTTATTTCTCTATAAACCAATAGTTTCAACTCCTGGATACATAACTAACACTTAGATATATTGGAATATAAAAATTACTCCTTTAAAGTTCCCAAAAATTATCTATATAGACATAACGATCTTGCTTAATATTAATGTAAACTAAAATATCATTCACTAACACCATATCAAAGGTATCAAGATATGGGTGGAAGATTCATTTCATAAAATTTGAGAAAATATTATGATCACTAATTTGGCCAAATGGTATAATAAGATACTCATATTATACATACCTACTCCGAAAAGTGGTATTAGTAATTTTGACATCCTTCACTCTTAACTAGTGGTATCCTAGTGTTAGTTCAATAATTTAAAACCATATTTCCACCATGAACTGGTCAAAGAGTTCACCAATCTAAGGTAATGTGTATTTATTATTTATGGCTACTTGATGAAGCTTAAGGTAATTAATGAATGTTAAGATACCTCTATACACATTATTTTTAATGAGAATCAATAAATCCCTATTGTAATACACTAATAAAAATGAAACCCTCACTCTCACTATCTTCCAATTGGACCATCTATCTTTTATCTCATTAGAATCCATTAGATAAGATTGTATTAAAATTGGGATAATCCCTAGAATAAAATTTATATATAATTATACCTTTCAATATAGTGTAAACCTATTGAAATCATCAAGGAAAAGAATAGTATACCTTTAAACCACCAGAGGATGTTACCTATCTGAACTTTCATTAATAGTATCCAAAATAAGAATAGATATGAAACATTAGATCAATCCAATATATGGGATAATAGTTCTGGCCTTGCCTAATTTCAAATCCCACTCACCTTCGAAGAAGTGGGTGTTTCCATCAAGATAAAGGAATATAATCTTCTAGAAATAATTATCAATATGATCCTTAGAGATAACCATCCACTCTATACCAAATATATGATCAAAGAAAAATAGATTAAGAATATGGAAATCCCATACGATCTCAAAATTAACAACCACCATATAAAATTCTGGTCACATGAAGCCTTACTCAATCTTTTTACAAATAAACAAGAATGATTTATCATATATGGAATCAACTAAGATCACAATATAAATTCATCATTCAATTTATATGAGATAAATTATTGTGATACAACTATGTTAAATATGTCTGAATCCATAATAGAAGAAATAAATACCTCACTGCTAGTAGTCACTCACTCAACTTCGGATTCTGTAGGCATATTATCTACTATATATAAATACTTGGATTTGGGACCACATTGAGACTTATTGGTTAGATGATAATCCCCATTTGTTTAAGGGTATGACTCTACCCCTTTAGATGAATCTTAATATACCTATGGGCCTTTGTATAAATATATGTAGCCTTACTACCTTAGTGAGGTTACTTGAAAAATACTTAAAAAATTAATATTAATCCATAGGAATAGAAAGTATTTGGTGTATAATAAAATTATATTATAGATAATAAACTTTCCATATTTAACTCATTCAACTTACTTACCCCATGAAAGATTCATGTGTTGGTTTGTATAAGTATTGCAAGAGGGGGACCTAATTTTGATGGAATTAAAACAATTGAATTGGAAATTTAATTTAAGTTCAAGTAAATATAATTATGAGAAGATGCAATTAAATGCATAATATAGGGTAGAAGAAATATAAAATAAAAGAAAAATAAAAAAATATTTTATAAATTCATTCAATAATAATCCATGAGGGATCCCTAAATATTATCCCCTCATGTAACCTTGATATTCTTTGGCTTAAACATTTCATTTCAATGTTTGTGGAAATAAACCTGAGCCTTCATTTTGTTAGTTGTAGTAAGAAAACTATTACAAGATGCAATAACATTGGTTTTTAGTATCTGTGTCAAGAAAACCAAAAAAAATGACTATACATAAAATCGTTATGGCTAGGGACCTAATCTACCCTTACTTTAAGAAACAAGAAAAAAACCCCTTGCTTTAAGGACTAATAAATAACCACCAAATTTTTTATGGACCAAGAAATAACCAAACCCTTAATTTAAGGACCAATCAAGAACCAAAATAAATACAAATAAGATAGTTTCTTATATGAAATCCCAATGAAGCACACTCACACTTATCTAGAAAGATACAATGAGAAAAGAACAAGAGAGGGTGAGACAATTGTATGTGAGCACCAGTGATAGAAAAATCAGATACAATATGGATATATAATTGATATTTAATATAACTAATTTCTTATAGGAACCATTGGGAGTTTATTTATAGCCTTCCGGGGGTCTACGATGATTTTAGAACATATGGTGGTCAAATTGAGATATCAAAAGCCTAATTAAGGAATGTGGGGGACACCTATAATGACTAGAAATTCATTCTATCATGGTGTGACGAGGTAGATGGTGGGTTCCACCAGATATTCAGTGGGTTCTCATCAGGTAGCTGCTGACACCTACATGTGGGGGGGTTCTATGTTCTCTTCTCATGGATCTCTCAAAACCTCTATTTGATTTGGAACTTCCATGACAAAATTATTAAAACTAAATTGCTAAAATATATTAAAATAAACAGTTAGAAACACAAATTTTTATTTTTGATTACTCAAAACAACAAAATAATGTGGATATTAAAAATTCTATTCCTTTTTGATGATCAAAAAAACATTAAAAAATTTAAATAATAAAGATATACATAAAAAAATTTATATTTGAAACTAAAAGGAATTTCAATATTTCATAATGAAATTCATCTAAGAATTTATAATAGTTAAAATATATTTTTGTAAATGAAATTCAAGGACGAATTAAAAAAGGAATAATGATGTCAAAGAATGATTTCATCAATAATTATCTTTTAAAACATATCCCCCTTTGTAATTACAAAAGGGAAAAATCACAAAGTTTTCACTTTTATAATTGATGAATAGCTCAATTTCAAAAATTCAACCAATTCTCAAATGATTTTAAAGACTTAAAAATTATCCCCCAATAAAGTTATAAAAACATTATAATAAAATTAATAATTTAAACAAGATTCAAATTCATTTGAATATATATATATATATATATATATAACCACACATGAGAGTAATTATACATTTTAATCACCATATCCCTAAAATTTAGTTATCATAAAGCCTGTAGAAAATGGTAAATATAATGAATTTATAATAATATCTAATCCTAATAAAAATGAAAATTTCATAATGTATAATTTTTCATAAGATATTTCAAATTTAAAAATTAATTTTAATATTAAAAAATAATAAACATTCCAAAATTGATTAAGAAAACTAAAAACTACACATACTTGGGTTCAAATTTTTTAAAAACAATTCATAAGTTTTGAGAATATGAACATGTTTTAGAATGAAAAATAAATTTGGAATTAAAAATGATTACAAGAAGAATATCACTTGGAATCAAAAATAGACTTGGATCCCCCTATCTTAGAGCATTAAACTACAATTCAAGATTTTTAAAAACAATTCAAAAACGATAAATAATGAACCCTTAAAAAATAGATATTAAGAGCTACAAACTACACACCCATGTTATTTAATAATGAAAAATCAGATATTCATTTTTGATAACTAATAGTGTATAAAATAGAAAATTGTTTTCTCCCTTATGAACATTTTTGAAAAAATATTTGTCTCCCCCTCAAATGATGTGTACTTTTAAAATTATATGGGTTGGGGGATGATAAATAAATAATTACAGAGGTAAATAAGGAAAAAAATATATAAGAGATTATATGAAAATAATCAATCAATTTAAGAATTATAGAAATAAAATAAATTAATTAAAGATATCAAGATTTAAAACCAAGCATAAAAAATAAATAATTAACTCAAGATAAAATAGGATCATATGAATATTATTGCATTCAAGATAAATGAATCAATGATCTAAAAATAAAAGGATTCGATCAATGATTTCAAGATAAATTGAAATCATAAAAAAATAATTTAAAATAATATATTTAATTCAATAAATCTCACAAATGAAAAATAAACCATTTATCAAAATGAATCAAGATTGAAAATTTAAAAAGTGATGAAACACATCAAATATTTATATTTTTCAAGATAAACTTTATATCATGAAAAAATAATGATATATCTTTTAAATTAATGAAGTTTTAAAAAAGGGATAAATAAAATATTGAAATTACGATTATTAAAATAATTAATTAACTAGATCATAAGATTCAAGAGATAGATGGATATATACCTAGAATTTAGATTATTTTCCACATTTAGTAGAAAAAAACTCACACAGGTCATAAAAAAATATTAAGAAGGAATACAAAAACATCAACCATTTATTAATATTCCCCATCAAATAAGTATACATACAAGGTTATAAAATGTTAAATATTTTCAAATATTGACCATGCCATTAAAAAAAATCAAATTGAATTTTGGTTGGATGGGAGTGATGACCACATCTTGAATAATCTTTCCAAAGTTATCATACTAGATCTTGGATCTCCTTCCTCATCTATTCTATCCACTCTATGATGTCATAGTGTTAGGAGGTAGTACCTTCCATGATGGTGTGTCACCGATCTATGATGTTCATAAGTGAAGTGAAAAATTGATCGATGTTCTTATGAAAAATACTTATATCCTCCATTAGATCTTTCCAACCTGGTGGTCAAATTCCCTTAACATCACCCTCAACTCAAGGAGGCTAATACTAGACACTGAAATATTTGATCCCTCCTTTGCCGACTTCCCCTTCCCCCTTATTCTTTATCTTCACGTTCATCCTCACCAGTAGTATTGGCCTTGGAGATGGAGGAAGGTATAAAATGTCAGGGATTCCAAGCTCTTTTTAGGGGGAATATTTTATTATGAGCTTGGGATAGTCATAGATATACTCTTGAAATCATGAATGAAAATGAATATACATATATTTAACCATTGAGTGGTTCACAGTGCTATCATTGTATGAGTACTAAAAATTGAATTTATGAAGAAAAATTCTAACATATGTGAAGATTAATGTAAGAAAATACAAAAAATGTAAAATATTGGACCATCATGGGTGGCATGTGATATAGAACATGGCTTACAAAGTTATTCTAATGAGATTAAAATTAATGTAACTTATAACGAAATATAGAACATAGATTTAAATTTATTTTACATTTTCATGATATCTAAGATGAGGCATAATTGAGGTTTGGATAACTATTCAATAATTTGGTGCTGATGTGAAAGGTATCATTTTTTGACAATGAAGGAAGAATGTTTCCAAATAGGAATCATAGGGAATCTTAGAGATTGAATTCTAAGTCTCTGGAGAATTCTCATTAGGTCAAGCATTAGGGAACCAATCATTTAATAATAAAATAATTATCTATTTCAAGAGAGGTTATACTAAGGGATGTTCCAATTACCATGGAATTGATGGTGTTAAATTCACATTTATGTTGGAAAAAGAGATGGGAATAGAAATATTTAACAAATGAAGTATAAAAAAAGTATTTATATGTATTAAAAAGAATTAATCCAACCATTGGGAGTCAATGAATATTTTGAGATCAAGGTGAGCATTCTTGAACCAATGATAATCAATGATTCTACTAGACATAATAATTTTATCATTATAAAAAGGATCAATATTCTTAACTGGAGGAGCTTCCAATGATTCTATTCCATTCTCTCTACCTTTTTAAAGAAGTATCCCAAATTCTATAGGTGGAAATAGAAGTAAGGATAAAAAAATTCAACTATTATTTTTAATAGTGAAGAATAAGGCTAAAAACAAGGAATACTTCTAGGGTAAATAAATGATGTTGATTGAAAAAAGGGAAGGAACCCAAAGAAACAGACTAAGGAATTCAGATTTGAAAGAGTGGTAAGTAAAGGGTTTGAGAGTGATGGAGATGTGTCATTTATGAGTGAAATAATAATTAAAGGGTGGGGGGGGGGGTTTAAAGACCATCTCTCATAAAATATAAATGGGGTTTTCCTAAAACCACAATCCAACAAGTTAGTGCCACTGGATGGCTGGTGGGAGAATTCTAGAACCTAGGTTCTATGAAGAATGACCAGATATCCAATGAGGTTTCACTTAGTAGCTAGTTCTTTATTAGGAAACCTAAAATAGAAAAAACTAAATTATGAAAATTACTAATAAAAAACTCAATTAAAAACAAACTTAAATAAAATAAATAAATTTCAGAAGTGATAAATATCACATTTATTCAAACATGATTTATTAAATAACACACAACACTTAAAATTTAAAGAAAAATAATGTAAATAACATTAAATTTATAAATATTTAAATACATAATGAGTAATATTAATGGTATATTATGTTAAATATTCTAAATTTAAGATGGAAATAAAAATCATGATGGTTACCTCATATGTGACTTAATTATTTTACATGTATCTCCTTCAAATTATTCTTGATACATACTCCCTAAAAATTATTTAAGAAATGAGAGGTTTTGGAACCCAAAATACATGTTCACAAATGTTAGTAAATAAGGATTTTGGTACCTATATTTTCTTGGAATATAAATTTCTATAAGTAATATGATATTTTTTATATGATAGATTTGTTTAGAGGTCGACCAATTATGGTCGACCATACTGTGATTTTTTATAATTATATTTATAGATCATGTCCCCAAACCTACATCAATAATTAATTTTTTTTGGAAATTCATTTAAATAATTTATATTCCTAGAAGTGGTAGGTTGATTTGAATAACTAATCCTATTATTAAGTTTTAATTTTTTTTTGTGAAACCAATAATTTTTTGTAATTTTTTTTAACCTTGAGTGAAATTAGCAAAATATTCCATTAGATATTGTAGGATTAATTATAATTTCTCATCATAATAATGACTTAATAAATGATTCCTTCCTAATTAAAATTTGAATTTATTAATGTAATTTTTAAGCTCTATATATTGATTCTCAACCATTAACAAATATTCCAAATACAAATTTAATTTTTTTGAATGATATTTATTGTTTTTATAAGGGAACTCATTATTGCTTTCATTTTATTTTTAAAGCATTGATTTTTATTTTCAAATAATATTTTCTCACTCACTAAAGTATTTTACGTCTTTTTATAATCCTTGAATTTTGTAGCGAGTTCAAAAATTTATTCTTATAATTGAACTCTAGAATATTTGAGATCATTGTAATTTAAATGAATTAAAGAGAAATAAGAACTATACAAACACATATTACTACTCACTTTGGTTGAGGCCATAATACATTTAGGGGTTGAATAAAATGAAGTGAGGGGTCATTTCTTCCTCTACATTTTTATGATTTTAGTACCTTCTTGTTTTTCACCTTCTTTTTAGGGAACCCCATATTGATATGTTCCTCATATTTTTCTTTAAGAAAATATTATATTGGAAATTGGATTAAACTTATTCTTATCTAACACACAATAAATAATATTCATGAATTTTCCAGCAATTTCAATTGAAGAAATATAATCAAGATCCCATTTTTCCTATGTCTGGTTGGAAAATGTTTATCCATTCATTAAAATGTTCCAAATGGTGTGGAATTTGACTTTAAGAAAAGTATAAATTTTTATTTTATAATAATCATAATCATTTCCATAAATGAAAAGGGTTTTACCCATTGAGTTCCCCCTGGTATCACTTTGGGTGTAAAATATTGAATCCATCATTAATTTATCACTCCTTTAACCAGATAAGGTTTTTGAAAATAAAATGGATAGATCTGATACCAATTATTTTTACATGTATGTAAAGAGGTGGGGGTGAATTTTCATTAAAAATATTTTTTATAATTTAAAACTAATTATTTTTTAATTAAAAAATTTAATTGAAATTGAGATTCAAACACAAGTAAGAAGAATTATGAGTGGAATTAACTAAATAAACAATATAGTGAATGGGGAATATAAAATTAAAGATAATAAATAAGTGATTCAGTAATGTTTTTTAACAATAATCCATGAGGGATCCATACATATTCTCCCCACAAGTAACCTTTAGAGTCTTTGGTTTAAATCATTATTTTGAATGGTTGTAAAAAGAAAATTGAACCTTGATTTTTTGCGCTTGTATCAGGAATTGTGTTTCAAGATATAAGAACCTTGGGTTTTAGTGGTGGTACGAAGAAAACAATAAACATGGATCACCTTTTGATAGTTATGGCTTAGAAACAAATTTCAACTTTCTTTAAGGACCAAGAAAAAAAAACCCCTTGCTTTAAGGACCAAGAATGAACTAAAACCTAGGCTTAATAATAAAGAAAGAAACAAACCCTTTATTTCAGGACCAATCAAGAACCAAATGATAAACAGGGAAGATACATTCTGCTATAGAATCCTAATGAATCACAGACACACTAATTCAATAATATATAATGAGAAAATAATGAGAGAAGGATATATAATTGTAAGAGAGCGTAAGTGAGAGATAAATTTGACACAATATGGCTCTAGAATTTTTCTTCAAGGAAACTAGAAGATTCTTGGAACCCTTGTAAATGTCTTTATAGCATCTTGGTGTTTTATGAGGTTTCTAAAACCATTGATGGTTAAATAGATACAATAAAACTATAATTAAGGCATATGGGCCCCACATCCAATGGCTAGAAATTTAGTCTATATGGGTTCGACTAGATAGGTGGTGGGTGACATTGGCCAAGAAGTGGTATCCCATCCAGAAGCTGCTGGGTTCTGCATATCGTTGGATCCTTGTTTTCTTCTCATGGTCCTTTCAAGCCCTCCATTACTCAAAACCTTCCTTGAAAAATACCTAAAATTCAAGTGTTTCAATCTATAAAAATTAATTGTTAAAAAACACAAATAAATTTTTATGATCATAAACAACTTAAGAGAGTGATATGTATATCATAATTGGTATAAAATTAGAGGGGCATTACCCACTCTCACTATTACTATGTTAGGATTATTCACACTTTATATTTTGACCTGATGAATAATTTTAACTTCCTATTATAACATTAGGGCACCACTAAACCTGATAATCCCTTCCATATCTGTCTAAACCTTCACTACCTAATTGACTACCTGAACATAAGATTTTAGGTAGAAAATGAAAATACTCAATATAACTTCTAATTTCAACCACATCTCAGATCCTTAAGATTTAAGAAAATAATTTATAATAATGGCATAGGAAAAATAGATATAATGGGAAAACCAAGTGGTATATTCCATCACAGAATGATTCCCTTATTCCAGGGTCAGTAAATCCCGGGAACTATCCACCTTTGGAGTCTCTTGGTAAAAATATTTATATAACATCTCTTTGAACTTGTTCCATGTGCGTACTTCAAGAGACATAGCCTACATAATATATTCCCACAATTTATGGCTCTTTCATTCTAATATATTCATGAAAAAACTGAATTTGGGAGTCTAAAGGAATACAAACAAAGGTCTTGTTGATTTTATCAATACTTTTTATGAGTTCCTAAGACCCTAAATTTACATGGAATACAAGTTAATTTTACTTATTTAACCCTTGATGATGGTCCATACCCCAATATTGACATCGCTAACCTTCTTGGCCCATAGATTAAGTGGTCTTAATGACCAAATTGGAGAGAATATGGTCCATATGAGGGTTGGATTATGGTGTATTCTCCACAACCCCTCTCTATTATTTACTAAATTTTTTCTAGAAGGTATCTCTTATAAAATAAAAAACATAAAACACAATCAATTTTTAACTTAATTATAATTAAAAATGATAAAACATAAAATTTCCCCCAATCGATCATATAAAAGTTAATAAAATAAGGATAGAAATATAAAATACCCAATGGGTGAAAATATCTAAATTTTCAAAATTTTAT
This sequence comes from Viscum album, assembly GCA_963277665.1. Classification (NCBI taxonomy): domain Eukaryota; kingdom Viridiplantae; phylum Streptophyta; class Magnoliopsida; order Santalales; family Viscaceae; genus Viscum; species Viscum album. The sequence goes on along the minus strand of OY728156.1, from coordinate 2,076,246,163 downwards.
CACTACACATGGTTTGGTTGCACAATTTGACAGACTATATGATAATCATGCGAGTGACACTGGGAAAGTGTCCAGATTAGTTCACATGGTTACTATATGGTTTTCTAGTCCATGATCATAAACCATAACCCACTATATTCCTTACCACTTCCACCCCAAAACATGATGTTTAATAATATAACTCCTAGTATTTCCTACAAACTCATAATAATAGTAAATCACATCAAATATATGGAGACCCACGTTTTTAATACATGATTTTTAATATAATTCCTTAACAAAATATTACATTAATAACTTTGGAGTGACTTTTTAGGTTTAGTGTATTGTAAAATAGAAACACAATATATGAATTATATAAGGAAACATAAAAATAAACTTAATTTAATCCTATTTAAATAATTCTTAATATTTCTACCCTAATTCACCTCACCACAAGTAATTTCCCAGGAGCATAAATCAATATAAAAGGGTGAGAATAAATCCCAATTAGGGATGAGAAAAGGGAATATTTAATGAGTTATTAACATGGATAAAACATGAGGCATGACTTGATATCATAAGTATTTTATACATAAAATGGAATTGTGGATAAAAGATAAAAATGGTAAATTTATAATCATATCACCAAGGTTCAATTTCAAGATTTCATAAAACATATTACCATGGTTATTCACCAAGGTATTGTAAAACACATCATCTCTAGATATTAATTATTTACCAAATTTATTAGAGAATTATAATGGTGTTCCTTTCATAAGTCTTAATTCATGTGTTCCACATATATAATAACAAATAATTTCATCAATAACTCATAGAAAATAAATAACAATTTTTATATAAAATCATTGAGTACATAAGTGTTTAAAGACCTGAGCATTTCATCATTTTATCCCATGATAATGGAGTGTTCGTGTCATACATAGAAAAAACCAATAAATGAAGCATAATTATGTCTACATGAATTAACTTCAATAAAGATAGGGTAGGGTATTCAAAACATAAAAAAATAGGCATGAAAAAAGAAAATTAATTTTGAAAACATAATGGGTATAGAAATTGGATTATAGAACAGTCTAAATGAGAGAGAATGTAAGTATCTCATTGATAAAAAAACATTTGGATATAAATTTAATTATGATAAGGACAAAATAACATAATAACTTTTAAATTAAAAGAATAACTCAAATTACATGGATAGAAAAGGGGACGAAGAGAATCCCTTACCCCATAAGATAACTTATTAAAGACTAGGGAGAGTTCCTTGAAGCCTTATAAACTCTTTGGAAAGGATCTGTAGAGATAAAATAAAGGGAAATTAATGATTGATATTTTTGGAAAGAATTAAATAGTATGGAGAGGTGGTTATTGATATAAAATATGAGGGGATTGTTTATTAATTTCTAAATATTACCCCTAGAATTCTAGGTTTTTGTAAAAGAAAAACTATTATTGTTGAATCCCAGGTTTCCTACGATGTTAAAATATTTTTATTTCTAGTTTAGATGCTTGTTTATGGACTAGTGTGAGTACTCAATGAGTTAATGGGTGTATTAGGGGTGTGTGAGGGTTATTTGAATCCTCAATTTTTGGAAAAATAGGGTTGGACGCATGGTTAATAGAAACTGTGTGTGACATGCAGTATGGTTATTCCTAACCATGCAAGGCCTAATAGAGGGGTGTAGGAGGTCACACAGTTTGAGGAATCTATGCCACATTAGGTTAACGCCTATGTGGGGGGATATGGAACATCTAGAAAAGACAGTGAAATGATTTTCACATGGTTTGGTAAAAAATGAGTATAAAACCATGAAAGGTCCTCTTTAACATAGTCAAGGGAACATGGTTGGGGAACAGTTTGTCTAATCATGCAACCAAACCATGTATCCCAGTTAAAAATAGAGGAATGAAAATTTTTACCTTAATAATACTTATAACATATTTTTTTCTTCATCCATTATACAACCTTCTGATCTTGGGATCTCTAAGGCTAATCCATTTTTTTCTCCCAATTCTCCATCCTAACAAGGAATAAAACACCATGGGTATCTCTTTATTCTCACTGGTGAGTTCTTCAATCATCTTATTCTATTAAAAGTTTTACTTTATATCGATATATTTCTTTAGGTAAAAGGTAATACATCCCATTTCTAGGTTCTTCATCTATTATTCACTTTTCTCTTGATCTAGAAAAAACCAAATATCAATTATAGATGAGTTCCCTACTATAGACCTATGGTAGATGGTATGTACCTTTCCCTCTAGGTTTGGTGTTTTATAAGTATAATTTTTATTTTTCCACACACCGGACTCTCCGGTGGAACCCATTTAACTAATTAACGGCATGAATTGGATGAATTAGAACTAGTTAGGTTTCCCCTTGAGTATGATTTTAGTGATGGAGGACATTTATCTTCAACCTAGGACACCCATGGTGTGTGCCCTTGATTTTTTCTATGTTATAACACCCTATTGGGTGCATGTTATCTCGCAACTAATTTCCGATCTTGCTAAATTTAATTAATTGAATTTAATGGACTAGGATAAGGTCATAACTAATTTTCCATGTGTTGACATGATGTGAATTGCTTAATTGTCTATATGGTAATTATTGTATAAGTTATAAGAACTATTAAAATATGAATTTTTATGAATTGATGATTGAATTAGATGATTATTTGATTATGGTAGTGGATTCCTTAGCTGGTATACCATGGATATTGATTCTATAGGATGCCATGGATTTTTTCCCATGGATCCAGATTATGGTAGTGGATTAATTGGTCTTGTTTCCTTCTCAGTTCTTGATTACATAGGATGACTTGGGCCTTTATACCTTATGGATCCGTATTTCTTGGGAAAATAGTGGAGAAGGACTATTGACATGCTCCTTGGAACCCACCAATTATATTTACATGTTTCCAACAAGATAATCTTAGGACTCGATGAGGATTTCTTGGTCTTATATAACTTGGATCTGACCCTTAATAGTCTATGAAATTGGATTACATGGTGTGACCATTATGGATAAAATTGTTATATGATGTGGTCATGACAGATGATTTAAACATGGTTGTACATCGTGGATATGGTGGATATTTTTCTATGATTACAGATATCCCTAGTATGGGTATCCATTTACATTTGTTAGAATGGGTAGTGTGAGTTTCATATTTCTTCTTACAACTACCCTTGTTTATGGGATATTGACTATTTCTTATAAGGATCCTTATTGGTGTTTTTCCTTGTATTAATTTTATACCTTTTATAAACATCACACTATTATAGACTGTTATTACATAGTTTAGATTTTTTATAAACACCATTGGTGGTTCCCTATTGAGTGTTATCTCACACCCTTTTCAGAACACCATTGGGTACTCAGACATACTTCAGGGATACAAGTAGGGATCAAATAAAATTCCCACCGTACGTTTCTTGGCTTTTTCTATACTTAGGGGTAGGGGAGCGCAGGGCCGAGCTATGATCATAATGCTAGATGGGATAATTCCTTTTTGGTCATTCTTGTTTTTTAATACATGTATTGTAATGATGCTTGTATATATATTTTCCAGCTTTGTAGAGACACGAAATAACATGAAACAGCAGTTTGTATATTATATTCATTATGAAATTATTTATATATTCCTATATTAGATGCTTATCTTCTGTCTGGTTGATTTATTAATTCCACTATTTTCTGATATTCTTATTACCACTGTGCTAAACTCTGAAATGAGGGTATAGTCACCCCATGGAAACACTCTTGGACCTTTTTTTGTCTAGAAGCATCTGGTGTTTGGGGAGGCACACTTGGGGCCATATGACCCACTTGCCTAGGGAACCATTTGGTGGAATCTGGGTCGGGACGTTACAATGTGGTATCAAAGCCTTTCATTTATAGTTTACTATTTTTTGATAATAGATAAGGGAATAGGAAGGGAAAATTATTTGGTAATAAATTATTTCTAGGAGTAGATGTACTGAAAAATCGAAAATTGTCATAGATGGAAATTGTTGTTTTCTATATTTTGACTATTAAAATTGATTTGATTTCACTGTTGAGGAACAAACTTGAATTGTGATGTTATTACTGATTTGATTGTGGATATGTTTTACCATTACTTGATTAGATAAAGGTATGCATCTCATGCATCATTTTAGACACCATTTTGGATTCATATTACATGAATTATTCTATGCCATATAGGATGCATATCACGACTGCCTATCTTGATGATCTATGCCTTGTGTGATATAAATGCTGTTTGATAAAATTTTCGTTCAGGGAATTGGGAAACATGGTTGATCTCATTCCATAACCTAAACATTTTTTTCCTGAGTAGGCTACGGTATACACCCTAAGCGGTCAACTGTGGCATGTTGAGTCATGGAACACTAGTTTTAGGGAATATAATGTGTTATAGTATGGATTAAGTGGATTCAATATTTTGGTTCAGGAGGTGCATGGTCCCTTATGGTTCAGAAGTGGTAACCCACTTTTTAAAACTATTTAAATAGAAATGTGAAATTAATATCAATTCAAATATAAAATTAAAGTGTGAAAATAGAGAACTAGACCATAACCTGGATTTTGAGTGGGCAATAGGATGTGTTTCTGGTGATGTTTATGACTGTTTCTTTCTACCGAGTCCCATATTTAGGATAATGAAGAGGGGAGTGACATAATTATAGGAAGGCTTTAACATGTCTTATTATTTTATAGCTTTGAACTTTCATTATTGATTTTTAGGCATGTTTTTGGGATTTTAGAAACATTCCACCATGAATACCTCCAAAAATATGCAAGGAGGGTGGCAATGACCATGACCCAGAGGTGGTGGTCCATGGGCTACCTATAGATCCTACTATAGTGGCAGTTGAGGCACCAGTTATTTTAATGGACACAAGTGTTGAGGAACAATTCTGTGAGGGTTTTATTTGCTATTTGCAGAATTTTTAAATAGCACTACATCCTGACTTGTCTATGGAAGAGTTGAAGCATGTGTTTTAGTAGTAGAATCCACCCACATTTTCATGGTATAACGATCCATTCACTGTTGATATATGGTTAGAGACTATGTTTTTGATCATCAAGAATATGGAGACAACACCTGAGAGGATAGTTAATATTTTAAAATATATACTTTGAGGAGTAGAAAATCACTGGTGGGAAGTTTTGAACTAGGCTGATAGACTATGAGAAATGGTTTGGGGTGATTTCCAAACTAGGTTTTGTGATTAATTTTTCCTCGAGAATATGAGAGAAGGGTGGGCTAGTGAGTTTATGAGTATGGATAAAGGCATGTTGATTATTTTGGAGTATTTAATATTCTTTACAAAGAAACTATTTTTTTGACCGATATACCTTGCTGATGAGGCATCATGGTTGAGACCCTTCGAGGAACGTCTCAGAAATTTCATTTGATTGTACTTCAACATGTTCAGGTTGATTACTAATAATAAAATAGTAAATCATGTTCTTATTACAGAGTGAAACTTGAGGGAAGATGGGGGAATATTGTAGGAAAGTTTATCCTCTCAACCTTGTGGTTCATATTCCGGTGGAAGGTAGTGACATTTTGAGGCTTCTCATGAGGGGAGTACCAACTAGGATGTAAGTGGGGGTATCTCTATTTCCATTCATAAGTGTGGAAGATGAGGGACTATGAGGTATCCATGTGATTGAGACCCAATCAAGTACCATACTTATAGTGGGATGGACCATGTAGAATTTAATTATAGGACTTCCATCCAAAATTTAGTGGAAGGAGGCCAGCTCTAAATCTTAGTTCAAGAGAAAGATTCGTAGCTACACATCGGGATGTGAGATGGGGAAAATCTGGTCATTCTGAAAGAGGTGGTCGTTGTGGTATATGCAGTTAGGAACCAATTGTACCTAAATAATAGTGAGAAAATACTCTATGTAGTGAGGTTGTTTCATAGGACCATTGTTTAAGACATATATATTCTGTATAGCCTACAGCTGAGGAGAAGAGTGATAAACCATCTATGGTGGGAGGTATGACCATAGTAGCCTCTATGTTAGTATCTACCCTTTTTTATATAGGTTTTTCACAAAGATTCATATCTATAAATGTAGTGGAGATCCTCAGACTCATTTTATAGTTTCTTGATGGTGTTATGACCTTGGATACTCCATTGGGGATTATAATGGAGGTTATACACTAGTATAGGATGTTCCCCATGAGATTTGTTAGTGTCACTTTGGGATATTTTTTCCTTGAGATGACCAGATTTGACATCATACATTGGATGGAATGACTAGTTTCTTATGAATACATTGCCGATTACTATCCTTGGAGGGTGACTTTAACATTACCAGAAGGTGGAGTTATTATTCACAAGGTTAAATTGGATGTCCTGGATAGCCAAGATGGACCAAAATAGCATGGACTAGGTGGGATAATATTTCAGATTTCTATTTTTCATCTGGATTATCAGGAGACAAGTCAGGAAGACATTCCTCTACTGGTTGATCATTTTAGGATTGTTTTCCAAGACAACTTTCCCAGTTTACCTACTAATATATAGATGGATTTCTTTGTCGATATAGTTACAAGAGTTTCATCGGTATCCATTCCTCCATACAGGATGACTACTACTGAGCTGAATGAGTTTAAGAGGAAGCTAGAGTACTTAGAGAAAATGGGTTTATATGACACAATTCTTATTTATGGGGTTCACCATCCATTTTTCAAAATGGAGAAAAATACCCTCAAGATATGTTTGGATTAATAAAAATTGAACCAATTAACAATTGAGAACTAGTATCCATTTCCACTTATAGATGACCTTTTTGATAAGATTCAAGGAGCTCGGGAGTTCTCAAATATTTATTTGATATCTGAATATTATTAGGTGTGTGTTCGACCTACAGACATACCTTGTAAAATTTTTCATAAAAGGTATAGTCTATATGAGTATCTAGTTACACCGTTTGGTCTCACGAACATGCCAGGCATTTTCATGATGATGATGAATCAAGTTTTCCATTCGTATCTAAATTCATTTGTGGTGGTATTCATGGACACTATTTTGGTGTATTCTCATAATCAACATGACAATGAAAAAATATTCAGATCATTTTAGATACAATGAGAGAGAAATAGTTATATGCTATGGTCAAAAAGTTCCACTTCTGGATTGAAATGATTCACTTCCTAAGTCATAGTATATACAATAAATGAGTTTTAGTTGATCTAGAGTAGTTAAGAGTTGTAGATTTTTGGGATAAGCCCAATAATATCTTTATTGTATAGAGTTTCTTAGGGGTGGCTAGATATTATAGACATTTCATACATGAATTATCACACTTTGAAGTACCTTTTACAGGATTTAATAACAAGGGTGTGAATTTTGTATGGATAAATACCTATGAGATGGCCTTTTAGGAGTTGAAAGGGAGACCAAATTCCTTATCAGTTCTGATTCTGGCAGAGTTGAGAAGGAGTTACACTGTGTATTGCGATGCATAAGGTCTCGGTCTAGGACAAGTTATTATGTAGGGAGATAGATTTCTGGTGTATGGTTATCATATATTAAGGACACACGAGAGGAAATAATTGACACATGATATTGAGTTAGCTGTAGTTGTTCATGCTTTGCACTGTTGGAGACATCATCTACTATGAGAGAGTTTTGGGGTTTACGTGGACCAAAAAATGATCAAGTATATTTTTACTTTTCTTGATCTAAATTTGAGGCAGAAAATATGGGTTGAATAACTATATTATTTTTACTTAAATATTATTATATGAATGGATATGGTAATGTGATTTCCGATGTACTAATCAGGAGGACTCATATACAAGTAGTTTAGGAGGCTAGTAGGGAGTGAAACCTTATAGAATTATTTTTATAGATGAACTTGGAGGTGCATGATATCCAAGGGTAGAACTTTATTTCATCTTTAGATGTGAGCTCTACTATTCTATATAGAGTGAGGATGAGGCAACTTTCTGATGCTGAGGGTCTAGTTCTATGGGAGAGTGTCGTAGGTGGGGACTTGCCTCTTAGTTTTACTATGGGAAGGAATTAAATTCTACATATACATGGTCACATATGGGTTCCAGTGGATATACATGAGTAGATAATATGAGATTTTCATGTGTCAGTTTAGGAAGTAAATCATGATGTTACCAAGATGTATTGTGATTTACATCACCAGTATTGGTGTCCAGGTATGTAATATGAGGTAGATGGTTCTGTCATGAGGTGTTCCACCTACGAGCAGGTGAAGGTGGAACACCAATAACTAGCTAGGATTTTATAGTAGTTACCCATTCCTAAGTGGAAATGGGATTATGTCATGATGGATTTGATGACTATATTGTCATGGTTGCCTCAAGGTAGTGATTCTATGTGGGTTCTTGTGGATAGGCTTATGAAGGTTGATTATTTCCTACTGATCAAGGAGACCTTTTCAATAGATGATATTGGGAGGTTTTATATACTTGAGATAGTAAGACTTGATGGGGTTCTTTAGACTGTTGTATTAGATAAAGATGCCCAGTTTATATCTCAATTCTGGCAATGTTTGTAGAGAGCATTGGGTATAATGGTTCTTTTGATCAGAACATACCAACCTAAGGCTAATGTCCATCCATAGTCCATGATTCAGGTTCTTGTGAACACCCTGAGAGAATTCTTCCTAGATTTTTGGGAATGTTATGAGAGGAATATACCCCTAATTGAGTTAACCTATAATAATAGTAATCAGGAGACTATATAGATGACACCATATGAGGATTTTTATGGTATTCCATACTGATATACCCTATTCTGGATAGAGGTAGGTGATTCAGCTTTATTGAGACCGTGTATCATGCAGTAGACTTATGAGTAGGTCCATTTGACCAAAAAATAATATGGGTACTTCACAATAATAAAATGAATCATACAACTAATTCAATCGATGACCTCTAGAGTTCAAGGTTAGGGATAAGGTTGTTTGCTTATCTCACCAAGGATATGACATAAACAAATTAGAATATTGGGTAATATTTCAATGTTATATGTCAATACATTCAAGATTATATAGAGATTTAGGCTGGTATTCTATAGGTCATAGTTTCCTCAGAGGTACCGAACCATGAATGAAATATTCTATGTATCTTAGTTTCTCCATTATTAGTCAGACCCATCTCATACTATATAACCAGATGACATATTTTAACAGGTATATGCATCCTTTGAGTAGAATTCTATTCATATTTTTGAAAAGAGAACGAAGGTTCTATGAGGCCGATCAATTCCTCTAGTACATGTGCTATGACAACACGGCCATTTATCAGACAAGACTTGGGAGTGGAAGGCTGGCATACATGCTTAATGGAAAATATTTATTCTTAGGCGATTCATAAACACCCTTGGAAGGGAAATTCAGGGATGAATTGTTTTATGGGGGAAGATTATAAGATCACATTTTTTACTACAAGGTAAAAATCTTTTGTTTTTCTATTTAAATACAAATTTTTATCCATGTGTGAGTACCCAATGAGGCCATGGGTGTATCGTGGGAGTACAAGGCTTGTTCGGAGCCCAGATCATTGTTTTTTTTAAAAAGGGAAATCTACAAGGTTAGTTGAAACTGTGTGGGATAGGTCGTACAATTAATCATAACCATGATGGGCTTGACAGAGGGGTGAAAGAGGTCCAAAGGTATGAGGAAACCAAGTAACCTAGGGAAAACATTCATGTGGGGGGATATGAAATTCTTCATAGATACCGAGACATGGTTTCAACACGATTTTCAAAAGCATGCACATATAAACCATGCCCGGTCCCCTTCAGCATAGTGAAGGGTGCAGAGTTGACACATAGTTTGTCCAACCATGCGACCAAACTATGTAACCTTGTTAAAAAGAGTGAAATGACCATTTTTTCCTTTAAGAATACTTATAAAATAAATTTCTTTTCTTTCTTCCCCTTTTAGATATCCTTGATAACTTGGGAGATCCTTTGAAGGGAAATTCATATCTTTTTATTCAAATTTTCCTCCTGAACTTACAATCGAACACCGTCAGTCTTGTTGGATTCACATTGGTGAGTTCTTAGATCATATTGTGACATTATTTGTTTGACCTTGTATCAACATGGTTACTTAGGTGGAAGATAATATTCTATATTTCCAGTTTCTTCATTCATTCTTCCTTTTTCTTTTGATCTGAACCAAATCAGATATCAATACTAGAAGAGTGATTTTCTAAAAATATTGCATCCTGCCTTTTTAACATAAATTTTTATTAGATTTTACAAACCGAGGACCTTTAAAGTCCAGTGTCTTGGAAATCAGGAACAAAATACATGAAAACTTAAAACAGTCTTTTAAATCCCCTTGAAAGGCCTCTTGAAAAGTTAATACTATGTAAAACTACTGCATTTAATAACTTGGAGACAGACACCAAAGTAAACGGTGATAAGAAATCCCAGTAAGGAAATCAAGGGAATCAATTTACTTGTGATATCAATAAGAACTTGATGAAAAACAAAAAGACATGAGAAATGGAAGTAGAGGAATTTCATAATGAAATAAATTGAAACATAACATGAATATGTGGCTACAACATTTAATTTAGACATTCACGAACATATCCCCAAGGATAATCCCCAAGGTTTCAAAAAAATTATCAATGGTATTCACCAAGGTATCGTGAAACTTGTAATCTCTAGAGATTAAATTCTTTACCCAATACATTAGAGTAAAATCTGGAAACACCCTTAATATTTTTTTATTTTCATGTAATCCACATAGATCATAATAATACATTTCATAAATAACCCAAAGAGAGTAAAAGAAATGGGTTTCATATCAATATCATGACATTTTAAAAAGTGTTTAAAAACATGATCATTATGTCATTTATAACTCATAAAAGGAAATGCAGGTTATATGTCTATTAATTGCAGAATCAAGAATTTAATTTTTATGTATTTATAACACCCATAGAGACGAAATAGGTCTGGGTATTCACATAAATAAGATAAACGGATTTATTGAAAGAAAGGGAGAGAAATTTTGTGATGAAATTTCACAACATAACAGCTATATAACATTGTTTTTGGAAACAATAAAAAGAGAGGGGACAAGGGTAAACCATCCAGAAATAACTCATAATAGAGTATAGGGGTAGAATAAAATATAAATAAGAACATGTTATAGATATTTGAATGACATACCACATGGAAAGAAAACATGAAAGAAAAGAGGAGATGTGATTTCTTTTACGAAAATTTGACAGCCTAATAGCGTCACTTAAAAACCCAAGAAAATCATTTGATGAGAGTGGAAAGGGTATCTCATAATTTGGAAATAAAATGGAAAACATGAATGATATAGAAGAACATACCCCAATAGAATTAAATAGAAACAAGAAGACATAACATAAAGGAAGTCATGACTTAAAAGAGGAGGGTGAAAGGTTCCCTTACCTTGAAGAGTAACTTCGAAAGATTGAAGGTGAGGACCTTGGGGGGTTGAGGGAACCTTGGGATGACTTCTTGGGAGGTAGAAGGACCATAGTTTCGTTGAGGAGGTTTTTGGAATGAATTTATTGGGGGAATGGCTTAGTATTTATAGCCAAAGTGAGGGAATATTATATTAATTTCCGAGGGATACCTCATCGGTGATATTTGCAAAACCATGGGCTTGCCCTTGGTATTTGCCCAAGGTATTGGAAACTTGGGAAATCTCATAAAATATCTTACTATTCAAAAGTATAATATAATTATTACATCATTACTACATCATTAATGATTTCATTAAACACCTAAAACTCAAAACTATATTTTCACTACTCAATAAAAAACATAACATTTTATAAAAATCTCATAAAATCATTTTATCTTAATATGAATGCGCTGAATTCAAAAATTAACTCCATTTTATGAAAATAATTTTCTAAATAATTTTAATTCAATTTTTAAATAAAATCATTATTTATTCAGAAAAACAATTCGAAAACTATAACTTGTTTTGTAACATCTTGAAAAAGTAATCAAGGTCCCATTAAATTATCGTATAAACATAAGACAATAAATTAAATATTTAAGATTAAATTTTATGATAATAAATTTTCATATTAAATTATTAAATTAATTATAAAATTTTAAATAAAATATTTATGACCTACAAAAAATAACCAAACTTATACTATGATCGTTTTTTCACTTTTAAGATGCCTAAATTGTATTTATACATTCATGGGTGAAGTTTCTATTTTTTTTGGCTGATTTACTATTCATTACAATTCCTAAGGGTAGGTTACTATTAATAATTTACTATTCACTAATAATCTAGTTGATCTTATTAGACTAAATTTATTTTTGATCACAATTGTAGAAGACCATTTTTTTAAAATAATTTCACATTATTAATTATTTAAAGTTTACATGAATATTTTAAAATACCCTTTTTTCCAAAAATTCATCAATAATATACATCCAATATTTATCCAGACATTTGAAAATAAAAAATTTTAACATAATAAGAAATAAAAATTTTATTTATACTAAGGGATTACAAAAAGTATCTAAGGCCTCATTACATAGACCCTTTTAACACCTGCACACGACCTAAGTGTAAGGTGTGCTATAGTGATAGAACCTTGGGGTAGCTCGTACAACATTGTCCGAGTGGTGATTTCTATCAACATGAACTTCTCCTCTAGGTGATTCTGTTCAAGATTCACATGTTTAAGCTCAGCTTGGGCTTGGTCCAGAGCAAAGCCCAAAGATGCTACATCCTTCCCAAGATCTGACAGATAGGCTTCATGCGGCCTGAGTCTACTGGATGAGGCTATAGACTCTTCTTTTTGTATTAATTAACCAAGATCACTTGTATTTATAAAAAATAATTGTAACATTAAGAGTTTAGTTTCCAATGGTCATATTGACCAATAGTCATATAACAGTCGAAACCCAATGATATCACTTAATTAATTAAATGATATAGTTTTGTGGAGTATAAAATAAAATAACACACTATTTTAGGAAACTAATATTATTCAAATGCTTGGGTCGTTACATTCTTCCAGCCTTAAGAAATTTCATTCCTGAAATTTTAACTCATACCCTAAGAAGAGAATAAGTGTGATTACTTCTTCCTCATAGACTCCTCTGGTTTCTAAATGGCTTTTTAACATTTGTCGTTCCTCCACAACACCTTAACAAGGTGGGTAGTCTTGTTGCGTAAAATCTTGTCTCTACGATCCAATTTCTTCACTAGATTCTCCTCATAAGAGAGGTCATGTTCTAGTTGTACCGCCTCTGGATTTAGTACATGTGAAGTGTCAAGTATGTACTTCCCCAAGAAGGATATGTGGAAGAGATCAGGAACTTTTTCCAGATTTGGAAGAAGTGCAAGCCAATAGGACACTGTTCCTACGCGATCAAGGGTTTCATAGGGGCCAATGTACCTAGGGATGAGCTTCCCATTCTTCCCAAACCTCATGACTCTCTTCCAAGGTGAAATTCAAAGAACGACCATGTCACCAACATCAAACTTTAAGTCCCTTCAATGGTTGTCGGCATAGCTCTTTTGCCGACTTTGAGCTATCGTAATGTGTTGCTTGATGGCATGGACTTTTTATGTCATCTCTTGCACAAGATCAGGACCAAGAAGCATTCTCTCACAAACTTCATGCCAACAAGTAGTCATTCTACATTGCTTACCATATAGAGCTTCATAGGGTACCAATTAATGCTCGAGTGGAAGCTATTGTTGTAAGAGAACTCTGCTAAAGGGATATGTTAATACCATCCAACTTTAAATTCCATTAAGAAGGTTCTCAGTATATCCTCCAGTCTTTGTATTGTATTTTCAGATTGACCATCAGTTTGGGGGTGATAGGCCGTATTGAAATTCAATTCACTGCTCATAGAATGTTGAATACTTCTCTAGAATTTTGATGTGAACCTTAGATGATGATTAAATAAGATTGAAAGTGGAACTCCAAGAAGCCTTACCACTTCCTTCACGTAAATCCAGGCAAGTTGATCAAGATAGAAATCTTCCCGAATAGAGATAAAATGGGCAGTCTTGGAGAGACGGTCCACAATAACTCATATTTCATTGCTTCCTTTGGAAGTTCTAGGGAGAACAGTGATGGAGTCCATAGTGATATTGTCCCACTTCCTTGCTGGTATGGGTAGTGGTTGAAATACCCCTTTAGAAAGTTTTTGCTCTTCATTCACTTGCTGACATACCAAGCACCTTGAAGTGTAGTCAGCAATCTCCCTTTTCATATTATATCACCAATAAATATTATGAAGGTCCCTATACATTTTTTTCTTCCAGGATGTATAGAGAAAGTAGAGCTATGAGCTTCATCCACCATCTCCTTCTTTAATTCCAGAATAGATAGAACACATAGTCTTGTACAAAATTTTAGTACACCTTCTTGATCAATATTGAACTCAAGAAACTTCCCATCCTTCACAACCTCAAACTTCTTCTGTAACAAAGGATCTTATTTATGAGATTTATTGATCTTCTTTAGTAATGACGGTTGAGAAATCATTTGGGTTAGGGTTGATGATGTCCCTTACCTTATAATTCTCATGTCTAGCTTTACTAGGTCATTGATCAAAGGATCTCTTAGAATCCTCATCATGGAAATAAAAACTGGGTCTTTCCTACTTAATGCATCAGTGACTTTGTTTGCTCTTCTAGGATGATAATGAATTGAACAATCATAGTCTTTAAGAAGTTCCAACCATCCCCTCTATCTCATGTTCAATTACTTTTGGGTGAAAATATAATTCAAAATTTGATGTTCTGTGTATATATCACATTTCTACCCATAAAGATAGCGCCTCCATATCTTCAGAGAAAAAATGACAGTAGCTAGCTCCAGATAATGCATAGGATAGTTCTTCTCATGAGTCTTCATCTATCAAGATGCATAACCAATGAATTTTTCATTTTTCATGAGGACTCACCCAAGCCCTTTCATACATGCATCACTAAAAATAACAAATTCTTCTCCACTTGAGGGTAGAGTTAACACGGGTGCAGTAACCAATATCTTCTTCAGCTCTTGGAAACTTTCCTCACACTCCTTTTTCGAGATGAACTTGACCCCTTTTTTAGTTAAATTGGTTAATAGATTATAAAGTCATGAAAAGTTTTTCACAAACCTCATATAGTATCCCGATAATCCAAGGAAACTACAAATTTCAGTTATTATTGTAGGCTGAGGCCACTCCTCTACAACTTTTGTCTTTGTAGGGTCAACTGTGATTCATTCATTGGTAACAATGTTTCCCATGAAATCAACTTTCTTTAACCAGAATTCACATTTTCTGAACTTCCCAAAAAGCCTCTGCTTTTGTAGGGTTTACAAAATAACCCTCAGATGATCATCATGCTCCTCACAACTTTTGGAATATATCATAATATGATCCATAAAATATACCACAAAGTTATCAAGGTAGTCCTTAAAGAATCTATTAATAAAATCCATAAAAATAGCAGGTTCATTAGTCAGTCCGAAAGGCATAAAAACGAACTCACAATGCCCATATTTTGATCAGGAGGCAGTTTTTGGAATATCTTCTTTCTTCACCCTTAATTGATTATTACCAGATCGAATATCAATCTTAGTGAAGAATTGAGCTCTATGAAGTTGGTAAAATAAGTCATTAATTCTTGGAAGACGGTATTGGTTCTTCACTATGATCCCGTTCAGTTCCCAATAATCAAGGCATAGACACATTGATCCATCCTTATTCTTCACAAAGAGAACAGGTGCTCCCCTAGGAGACACACTCAGTCAGATAAAACCCTTCTCCAAAAGATCTTGGATTTGTTTCTTTAAATCCTCCAGCTCTACATTTTCTGTCCTATAAAGGTTCTTTGATATCAGATGGGATCTAGGTATGAGTTCAATGGATAACTCTACCACTATTTCTAGGGGAGGTCCGAGTAACTCCCCAAGAAATACATCAACGTATTCCTGGATGATGGGGACATTTTTTATCCTTATACTCTCATTTACTTCTTATTCATCACCGATCAACTCCATAAAATTGGATATAGGAGGTTCTTCTAGAAAAAGATCAGGTTGAGATATCTCTCCTTGGAAGATAACTGTAGGTTTTCCATTCAAGACTACTGATATTTCCTTGCTTCTTCATTTGATCTTAGCATTATACTTTTAGAGCCAATCCATCCCTAGTATACTGTCAAATTCCAGCATGGGAATGACTACTAGATTTGGGATAAGATTATTCTAAATAAAGTAAATACTGGAGTTTCTAAACACTGACGATTCTTGGATAATCCCACCAGGAGTCTGTACTGATAACTCTACTTTTATAAAATAGGGGGTTGATTCTAAATTCTTTGCAAACTTAGTGGAAATAAAGGAATGCGTAGAACCAGAATAAAAGTACTTACTAGCTTTGAGAGAACAACAAGAGTACCTTCTAACACATCATTTGGTGCTTCAACTTTAGCTATAGTGATTGCAAAAGTACGACCTTGTTCCCTTGGCCGTTGCTGAGGCTGACAGTGATTCCCCTCCACTTCCCTCAGATTTGGACAGTGATCAGAAAAGTGCCGAAGTTTTCATCACTTATAGAATTGGGCATCAGGTAGGGCATGCACCATCTTCCCCTTATTGTTATTATTGGGATGTTTTGGCTTCATCTCATTGCTACAATTCTATGCAATTTGGATATCTCTACCACACTTTTAGCACTTCCTGCTCCCAAGAAAGAATTTCCTCGATTGCTTCTTCCTATATTTATTACACATGGGACATTGTACTTTCTTGCCTCCTCTTCCCGGATCGAATCTCCTCCATAAGCATGGATCCATTGATCTTTTCATGTCATTGGAATTATGAGACCATTGTGTCTCACCAAATTCCAGTTTGAATTTCATCGCACTTCACATGATCTCCTCATAGCTATCATAATCTCAGTTGGCTAGATTCTTCAAGAGATGAGGTCTCATTCCACTGAAGAATCTATCAACCTTACCATTTGGATCCATGACAAAGCTAAAGGTGTAACATGAAATCCTTGTTAATTTTATCTCATAGCTTCCCGCAGATTCATTCTCCTTCTACTTCAACTCGAGCAACTCCTTATCCATTCTTGTTCTCATCAATCGAGGGAAATAATTTTTAAGAATATCACTATAAACTCTTCCCAAACCATAACATCAACTTAAACTCTTGGACTTGTGTTTTTAATCAGCTCCCACCACTGATCAGCTTCTCTCTATAAGAGATAAACAACCAAGGTAACCTTCTCTTGTTCAAAACCGCGAAGCACAAAAAATATCTTCTCGATAGAGCTGATCCACTATTCATTAATCAATGGGTCGGTAGATCCATTAAAGGTCAGTGGTCATTGACGCATAAAGGTTTCAACATAAATTTGTTCCCTTCACGGTGAGATCAGTCTGTCATCTTGATTCAAGTTATTTACCATAACTTGAGTCAGTTTGTTCATCATTCACATGAATGTTTCTATTATGGATTCTATCGGAGGTCCGTCAACGCATATTCCATTACAGTCACCATTTTCACGGTTTGTCCTATTGCCCGCCATTTTCTAAAAGAATAAAACGTTAGTGAGAATATTATTTCATTTATGAATCTTTTAACTATAAAGGATTTTATGTCTTAAATATTCATTCTTTAAACAATTACATTTCTCTATAAATCCTTCATAATGATTCATAAAAATCTTATGATTAACCTAACATAACCCCCAAGAGAGTCGTAACCAAGAGTGCAACAAGGCCCATTGTCGTGTACCAAGATACCCCGAGTCAAGCCCAAAGCTTCTTGTCAGAGTTTTCACTCCTTGGTACATCTGTTCCAGAGCTGCGTCTACCTACTCATATCTAGACACGGATGTATTTTCTTGATAAACCACTTACTTAATACTCACCAAAATACCAAGAACTATTCCTATTTTCAGACTTTCTATAGGGTTTTTCCTAAAGTTTTCACAACCTAATTTCCATAAATAACTAAACATTCCTTTGATAACAACTATTTCATCCCACCTTTTTAACATAACTTTTCATTACATTTTACAAATAGGGGACCTTTAATGTCAAGTGTCTTGGAAATTAGAAAATAAATACATGAAAGCCTAAAAAACTCTTTTAAATTCCCTTAAAAAGACTCTTGAAAAGTTCATCCTATGTACAGCTATCACATATCATAAACTCGAGACATACATCAAAGGAAAGGGTGAGCAGAAAGCCCAGTAAGTAAAGCAAGGGAATCAGTTTAGTTGTGATATCAATAAGAACTTGATGAATAACATAGAGACATGAAAAATAGAAGTAGAGGAATTTCATTATGAAAATAACCTGAACCATAACATGAATATGTGGATACATCATTTAATTTAGATATTCATGAACATATCACCAAGGTCCATCCCCATGGTGTCATGAAAATTACCAAGGTTATTCACCAAGGTATCGTCAAACTTGTCATCTCTAGAGATTAAATTCTTTACCCAATTCATTGGAGCGCTATTAGGGAGAACCCTTAATATGAATTTATTTTCATGTGATCCAAATAGATCATAATCATACATTTCATAAATAACCCAAATAGAGTAAAACAAATGGGTTTGATATCAACATCAGGATGTTTTAAAAAGTGTTTAAAAACATGATCATTAGGTCATTTATAACCCATGGAAGGGAATGAGGGTTATATGTATGTCAATTACAAAATCAATAATATAATTTTTATGTCCTTATGAACAGCCATAGAGACGAAATAGGTCTGGGTATTCACATAAATAATATAAGAGAATTTATTGAGATAAAGAGATAGAAATTTTGAGACGAAATTTCTGCAGCATAACGGCTATATAACATGGTTTTTGAAAAAAAATAGAGAAAAGGGTAAACCACTCATAAATAACTCATAATATAGTATAGGGATAGAATAAAATATAAATAATAACATGTTGTGGATATTTGAGTGACATACCACATGGAAATGAAACCTGAAAGAATAGAGGAGATGTGATTTCTTTTACGAAAATTCGGCAGCCTAACATCGTCACTTAAAAATCTAGAAAATCAATTTAAGAGAGTGGAAAGGGAATATCGTCATTTGTACATAAAAAGGATATCAAGAATGATATATAAGAACATTCTCCAATAGAATTAAATATAAACTAGAATACATAACATAAAGGATGTCATGACTTAAACGAGGAAGGTGAAAGGTTCCCTTACCTTGAAGAGTAACTTCGAAAAAATGAAGGTTGGGAACTTAGGGGATTGAGGAAACCTTGGGAGAAATTTTGGGAGGTAAAATGGTAGATTTTCATTGGGTAAAATTTTGGAATGAATGGAATGTGGGAATGACTTGGTATTTATAGCAAAAGTGAGGGAATATTTTATTAATTTCCAAGGGACACCTCATCGGTGGTATTTGCAAAACCATGGGCTTTCCCATTGTATTTTCCCATGATATTGGCCACTTAGGACACCTAATATAATATTTTACTATTCATAAGTCTACTAGAATGATTACATCATTATTACATCATTAATGATGTCATTAAACACCCAAAACTCATAACTGTATTTTCACTATTCACTGAAAAACAAAACATTTTATAAAAATAACATAAATTCACCCTAACCTAATATCAATTATATGAATTCAAAAATGGAATCCATTTTATGAAAATAATTTTCTAATTATTTTTAATTTAATTTATAAATAAAATCATTATTTATCAAAAAAACAACTATAAAACTATAACTTGTTTTGTAACATCTTGAAAAAGTAATCAAGGTCCCATATAATTATTGTATAACCATAAGAAAATAAAGTAACAATTTAGGATTAAATTTTATGAAAATACATTTTCAGTTTAAAATATTAAAATAATTACAAAATTTTAAATAAAAAATTTATGAACTACAAAAATAACAAAACTTATACTATGATCATTTTTCACTTTTAGGATATCAAAATTGTATTTATACATTCATGGGTGGAGTTTCTATTTTTTTGGCCAATTTATTATTCATTACTATTCATTACTATTCATAAGGGTATGTTAAAATTCATACTTTACTATTCATTAAAAATCAAGTTGATCTTATTAGCCTCTAAATTTATTACTGATCACAACTATAGGAGACCATTTTTTAAAACATCATATCACATTATTAATTATTTAATGTTTACATGAATATTTTAAAATACCTTTTCCCCAAAATTTATCAATAATATTCATCCTATATTTATCTAGATATTTGAAAATCAAAAATTTTACCATAATAAGAAATAAAAATTTTATTTATACGAATAGATTACAAAACGTATCTAAGGACTCGTTACATAGCCCCTTATAACACCTGCATAGGACCTAAGTGTAAGGTGTGCTATGGTGATAGAATCTTGGGGTGGCTCGGACAATATTTCCCAAGTGGTGATTTCTATCAGCTTGAACTTCTCCCTTATGCAATTCCGTTCAATCATCACATGTTGAAGCTCATCTTGGGCTTGGTCCAAAGCAAATCCCATAGATGCTACATCCTTCCCAAGCTCTGATAGATGGGCTTTGTACGGCCCGAGTCTACTGGATGAGGCCATCGACTCTTCTTACTATATTCATTAACCAAGATAACTTTTATTTATAAACAATAATTGTAATGTTAAGAGTTTAGTTTCCAACAAACATATTGACCAATGGTCATATAATAGTCTAAACCCAACGTTATCACTTCATTAATTAAAGGATATAGTTTTGTGAAGTATAAAATGAAATAACACACTAATTTAGGGAAAAAATATTATTCAAAAGTTCAGGTTGTTACAAAAACCTATGATTGGTGGTCTATACCTCTCCCTTGGAGTTTAGTGTTTTATAACCATATATTTCATTATTCTATGATCCTTAGTTTTTAGTGGCACCCATTTAATTAATTAACACCTTGAATTGGATAAATGGGAACTTTTTAGGTTTCCCGTTGAGTAAACTTTTATGATTGGAGGTCATTTAGCCTCAATCTAGGCCTCTCATGGGTTACACCCTTTTTCTGAACTATCTTATACCACCCCATTGGGCGCATGTTATCTCTCCACTAATTTAGAGATTTTTAAATTGAATAAATTGAAATGACTTGACTTGGAAAAGGTTATTCCTCCTTTTCCATGTGTTGACATGATATGAATTGTTTAATTTTTTATATGGGAATTGTTGAATGAATTGGAAGAACTCTTAAAATGTGAATTTTCAAGAATTGATATATGAATGAGATAGTTATTTGATTGTGGTAGTGGATTCCTTGGTTGTTATACCTTGGATCTTGATTCTATAGGATGCCACAGATGTTATTCCCATGGATATTGATTATGGTAGTTGACACCTTAGACCTGTTTTCTCCATGGGTTTTAATTCTGTAGGATTCCATGGGCCTTTCTACCCCTTGGATATGACTTTCTTAAGCTCATAGTTAACATGGTATGTTGACATGATCCTTGGACACCACCGAAGCCATTAATGAGTTTCCATCGAGATGGTCCTTGGACTCGACATGGATTCCCATGTCTTTTAGACCCTAGATCCGACCCTTCATAGTATTACACATTGGATTACATGGTGAAACCGTTGTGGATTAATAGGTATATTTCATGTCCATGATGGATTATTTAAACTTGATTGTACGGCGTGGACATGGTGGATATTTTTCTATACTAATAGATAGCCCTAGTATCAGTATTAGTTTACAGTTGTTAGACTGGACAATGTGACTTTTTTTCTTATTACAACTACCCTTGTTTATGGGATATTGACTATTGTCTGTAGGGATCCTTGTTGGGATTTTCACTTGTATTACTGTTATACCTAATTAACATTGCACACTATTTTATCTTGTTATAACATAGTTTGAATTTTTTATAGACACCATTGGTGGTGGCCTACTGAGTATTATCTCACAACTTGTTCGAGCCACTGTTGGGTACCCATATAGACTTCATGGATGTAGGTAGGGACTGGGACGAGAACCTACTATATGTTGCTTGATTTGTTCTATACTTAGGAGCAGGGAAGAATAAGACTGCGCTATGATCATGATGATAGCTGGGATAGTTACTTTTTGTTATTTTTTTAATTTTGATACATTTATTGTGCAAATGATTATATTAATGTTTTCTGTATTTTTAGATACATGAAATGACATGATATATCATTTGGTATATGTGATTCAATTTCACATTTTTTTTATATGTTACTATCTTGGATGTTTATCTTATGTTTGGATGATTTATTGTTTTTTCAATTTACTGATATGTTTACTACCACTATGATACACTTTCACACGAGGGAATAGTCTCATCACAGACACCCTTTGGACCATCATTTCTAGTTGGTAGCCTCTGGTATCTAGGGTGGCGTGCTTGAGGCCATGTGACCCATCGGATCGGGGAACTGTTTAGTGGCATCCGGGTCGGGACATTGTAATTATGTTACCCATGGTTATAGATCTTGGATTGTGGACTTAAACATATTTTTATTTTAAAATTGTACATCAATATTTTATATTACTTTTGGTATTGGAAGATATTGTTGCAAAAAATATTTTTTTTAAAGCCTTAATTTCAATTTCAAAATTTGGGAAGTTATTTATAGGTTTGAAAAGTCATTGTAATTAATTAATTAAAATATAATATATTAACAAAAAAAATTATTTTTGGTCATTGATTCATTTTTATTATTTATTAAATCATTATTAAATATTAATGACGTCATAAATCATATCAAAAACACAAATAAATATTTTTACTATCCCCTAAAAAATAATATATTTTATAAAAATATAAAATTTTACCATAACCTAATTTTGATGAATTAATTTAATATATAATGCCTATTTAATGAAAATTATTTTCTAAAAATGAGAATTTTAAATTTTAAATAAAATATCCTATTTTTTTTAAAATACCAGTTATTATGAAATAATCAACTCTATAACACTTATAAAAATTACTTGGGAAATTATAAAAATATATTATCATTTATATTAAAATAAAACGTGTTTTATAAAAATATTTCGTAAAAATAAATTATATTTAGAATACCTGAATTTATCATAAAAGTGTATTTTAATTATATATTTTCTAAAAATACAATTAGGTTTTTATTTGTATCCAAAATCTATTTATCATGTTCTTATTATATTCAAGTGTATCTTATTAAATAATATAATATTAAAAATGGGATTGAATAATCCAATATTTCATTTCCGAAAATTAAATCACACATTTATAATACTGAGGTCAAGATACATAAACCCTTATTACACTAACATATTCTATAAGCGTAAGGTGTGCAATGGTGGTACAGTCATGAGGTGGCTCAAATAAGATTGACCTAGTGGTGATCTCCAGTAAGATGAACTTCTCATATAGTTGATTATGCTTGATCCTTACTTGTTGAGGCTCTTCTTGGGCTTAGTTAAGGGTGAACCCTAGTGACATTCCTCCCTCCCAAGTTCTTATAAATATTATTCAAAAGGAATGATATTACTGGTTGAGGACACCATTTCTCCCTTTCACACCAATTATATATTGTAATTATCTTTTATTTAAATTAATTTTAATATTAAAATTACCACCAACATTCATAAATCTATATAGTTATATTAACCAATGGGCATATCTTCCAATGGTCAGCTAATGGCTATACCCCTATAGTCACTTTTCCCTTTTTACCCTATATAAACTCCACCATTCACATACCTCAACATTTAGTACAATAATTATAAATGTTCCACACATCCATTGAAAATTTATTTCATATTCCCCACTCTTCTATTTATTTTTACTATTTTTTTAATAGGATAAATTTTAATTGGTTAGTTCAAGACCACGGAGTTTCCATTAGTGTGTGAATTGTTCTTTTTCGTTTATATCCCAATATTATTTCTTGTTTTTATTTTCAATATATTTTCATGACATATAATCAAATGAAAATGTATTTCTATATGATTCTATAATAAAAAATAATAAAATGGTTGTTATGAAACATAAGTTCTTTTATTAAGTAAATTTTTGGGCCCTTATAAAATCATGCCAAAATAATTGAGAATAAAACTCATATTCATAAAAAAATTCTCGACCAACCATGTTTAGTCCAAGATCATCATGAAGAAGAGTTGCCTAGACACGCCCCCGCACTCACCTCTTTAGTTTTGATGGTCCTGTATCCAAACAAATATTACTATTCCAAATACAATACGAGATTTAATGCTGTTTTTCAATAAACTGACAAGAATTATTCCACCAATTAACCCGAACCGACCCACAATAATGCTTGAAGTGCATTAATTATTTTCATGGGACACTAAAAAGAACTAACAGTATCACATACAACAATTGGGAGTGATTTCCCCAACAAAATTATTTAAAATAAATTATAGACTCCAATCAAGTTTTTTACATGATGGATATATGTGTTACATTTCTATGCACAGTAATAAATAGTCCCAAATATTTAAACTAAAAAAACATAATTTATGATATTTTAAAAATAAAACATCCCAAAATAAATTTATAAAATAAAAGTAAAGTGATAGACATGTTTCATATATACATAGACTTCAAAAGAAAGAAAGGATATGAGTGATCAACGCATTATCCAAAAAAATGAATATCCACATGAGGATCCTTAAAATAGTCTAACCAACCCACATCCTCATGACCAATGGTATCCACCTATCACCACATTAATAAAAAAAATAAAGAATCCAGATGCGCCACCACAGAATGTGGCTAATTTTCTCTTACCATCATTAGATAATAAAACAATTTCTCACACCTAATGGATGTATATAGGGTGTGAAAAAAATCCATGTTGCATACATCAATATATTTAAATAGTATCTTTCACAATGCTACTTGTTATCACATTTTGGAAATTTTTATTTAGAAATACCCATTTTTTTCTAAAATAAAGAGATAGAAATAATTTCCAACCCATTGTTTTAAGGAAGACGAACCAAATTTTAAAATTAGGAAAGAACAAGGAAAGTAAAAACACAACCAATAAAAAAATAATATAAATATCGTCATGTAATAACATAACATCAAAACAAGCCATAATATAAAATAACATGATCAACATCATCATGGTATATAACCTTTGGGTTATGTAAAAAAAGAAGTTATAAACCTAGGACCACTCTTCTGGAGCACTTAACAACCTACAACGAATCTAAAAAAAACACAACACTAACATACCATTTTGGCCTCACTAGATGACATCCCTTTAAGAATGCCCCTCATTAGAAGAACTAGATAGTGTGGTAATCTAAGAAAGTTTAACAATCATCCAAATTAGATAAACATATACCCACGTCTTCCCATGAAAAAAACCATGAAATCAAACATATACATCATTCCTAGAACTATATAAAATTCTCAAATAGTACATAAAAATTCGTAGGGAATTTGATAAGAAAAATAAAAAACATCGACCTCAAACAACCACAAAACTGACCAAGACATTATATAAACCAAGACTTAAAAAGATTAAATATATTTAATATAATAATTTAATTTAAAAAATTCTACTGTAAATATATTTAGAATCAAAAGGATCTTTAAAATATTATATAAAACACCTTGTAGGTAAAAAATGGTTTCAGAACAAATAAGATATTAAATTCATGGAATGCACTATCTTAATACAATACTAAGTAAATAAACACAAGGAAAAAGTATAAAACAACCCTAAATAATTCATTTCAAATATAATATAATTGGGGAAACAATAAATAATCTAAAGTACCAAAAGTATTCCAAGGGAAAGGTCATTATGTACAGACACCAAGATCAAATTCATTGTAACCTTATAGATATTTTCAAATACCACACTATTAAAAATAATGTGATCCTCATAAAACTAAAAATACAATATATATAATTTTAAAACTATCCATAGTCATGAGATTGGCCACTGTATCCAACTAGGGAAAAATAATTTGAATAAAATATAATAAATATATATTATAGGAAGAAGGAAAAAGACAAGTGGTATAAACATGAAGTGATTCCATATAAATCAAGGAGGAACACTAAGGAAATCACTAATGGATATTAGAGGAGGAAATATACAGATTAGAAGTGTGTTTAAGATATTTTAATGGGACTAAGGAAGGAAAATGGGGTTAAAATTCAACATCGAAAAGGGGTAAATTCCAATTTTAATGTTTTAGGAAAGTATCACAGTTTAGCCAAGAAGTTTGGAAAACTATGTACTAACCATGTAGTGTCCACTACAAATGAATCATTATATATAAGGGAATTTTCATAATTTCCTTGACCATGAACTATCTAATTCAATGAACATGTACCCTAATATTACATATCTTTTATAGATATACAATTTAAAGAACCTTGAACTAACTATTTATACTTCACTATAAAGGTTATACTCCCTTCAAATGACTTGGTTGCATGGTTCACACTTACCATGCAATAACCATGAACCTCATCTTAATTCCCCATTTCTCAAGCCTTCAAATATCTAACTTTGGAAACTCTCAAAAATAGTATAATAAAATGGGATAATTGAAATAAACACATACTTGTGACTCAGGAAGTGTCACAATACCAAAATTCATAGATAACATAGGCCTGGCTTATTCATAGATAAATAAACGGACTAAATTTTTAGATCTATTTACCTCCACTATTCACCATACTTCTTTATTTATTCATATTTCATTATCCCCTTTTTCTTCATTCTTAATATACCACAACATGAAGAACACGAAAAAATTAAGAAAACCACATTATAAGGAATGAAAATAAAAAATATTTAATTAATGAAAAATTCATTGGAAAATATATCATTTAAAAAAAATTCACCTTTTCCAAGAATTCACCAAACCCCCTGATGAAAGAATCATGATCAATACACTATTGAATTTTTAGATTCTTTTCCCTAATTATAACTTTAATTAACCTTATAACCCCTAAGGATAAATTATATGTCTTACATTTTCCAAAAAAATTCCCCAATATAATGTTCATAATAAAGTCCAACCATAAATAGAAAATAATAAATATATGTTATAATTCATTAAAAATAATACCAAAAAATGATTAGTTAGATAAATAAAGAATTCATAAAATTTTACATAAAATATTGCCCATAACTAATTATTATCCTTTGTATCAACAACATTTTATAAACTATAAAAATGGTTTCCATATTCTCTCCACATTTAAAAAATATCAACATAAATAAACTAAACATACCAATTAAAGAATAAGCCATCATAATAATAACCAATAATATATCCTATATTTCATATATTTCTAATATTAAAAGAAAACTTCAAACATATATATAATTAAAAATAAAAATATCTCAGTGTTCTAAACCCTTATTAGAGATTCCCACTCCCAAGCACTTTCTTTAATTACACTAATTATCCATTATTAGAAGGAAGGTTTTTATCGATGGATAAGTTTGGTTCAGTGAGTTGATTAAAATACCATGGTTGTGATTGTTGTGTTTTTTATCAATCCAAGGAAGTAATTTTTTTTAATATTTTTAATTAAAAAAACATTAAGTTGGAAGAATAATAAAGAAGTATTGGATAGGTTTGAAATTTTTTTTATTGAAGGGTGTTTAAAATGAAAAATAATAGAGTATATTACATAATGGCTGCATGAAATATGATGAGGATATAAAACTACATTCATGGTTGAATTTTTTTTCTGATAGGAAATCCTTAAATTCCTTGAGACATGGAACCATGTCTTAGTAAAGGTCATTGTATATTGAAAAATGAGGAAGACCTAATAGTTTGAAGATGGAACTCATTATGGTTACTTTGGTTAACATGGGAAACAATGAGTTAGTTTAGAACACACCCAAATGATTGTAATTTTGGGTGATTAAGAGTTAAAAATTTATTTAGTAAATATGAAACAAGGATAAAAATAATCATTTTAGGTGTCTATTTTATAAAAAAATGAGAAATAGTTCATTTTGATGGATGTGAAGCAAGTTATTTTTATATAGGATCATTTTGGAGTTGAGGAAGACAATACTATGATGCTTTTTGAAGAACTCCACTTTAGGTGTGTTGAGATAAAGAAATTTTAATTGGAGAAACAATAAGAAAACTTAATCATTTTTAATATGAAGGTTATGGTCTTTAATATCGAGATAAAAGATGAATTGAACTATGAACATGGTGAGGCATGACCAAGTATTGGTCTATGAATTTTTTGAAAAATTAAACATTCAAATATACTTGAATAACTAAAAAGATATTAATCTAATTGGGGATGTTAATTTAACCACAATGAATTAATTCCTTCAATAATCAATGAATTTCATAGTTTGTTTAATGAATGATTATTTTTAAGTCAAAATGAATGATATGAAAAGAAAAAACATGAGATTTTAGAGTGAAAATTAATTATATATTGTTGGATAGGTTCACTAAACATTAAAAAATAAAGAATAAGATCTGTTTTTACAAGGGACATCATTGGAGATTTTGATTTTATTAATTACCCTATAGATTTGTGTACAAGGACCACTACTAATTAGTGTTTGAATACTTTATTAATATTCTTGTGAGAGTGTATTGTAAGACATTTATTATTTTATATTCTTCTTTGAAGCAGTGAAATTATAGGAACATGGGAGTAGTGTATCTTTTTTTCAACGAGTCTTACTTAAACATTTTAATCACATATAATGCATTATAATCTCCCTCGTAAATTTACACATTATAAGTTCATGCTCACTGGATTTCCCATTTAATGCAATCAAATTAAAATCACCATATTTGTGCATTTAATTTCTATACTTTAGATGCTTAGGATTTGAGATCGAGCATGATAGGTTTGAAATGTTATTTGAAACATGATTTAATGATATATTTTATGTTTAAATGAAATTTATCACATAATTCACTCCCCTATTTGGTTATTTTTAAGATTTTTGTCATATCAAGTGGTATCTATCCAAAAGGTTAAACATCGATGAATCATTCTTGAAAGGAGGTTAGAATTAGAGAAGAATGTGAATAAAAAAGAATTTCACTGATCATTGGATTCCATTATCAAATATTAGAAAATCCATTATATAACACCTACGATTAATTGGAAGTGATCTTTTATCCACTGTGGTTAATAAAATTTATATTATCTATCTTATAGAGATTCTAATTAATGAATTATATAATAAGTTACACAAGACTTATGTAAAGGGAAAAAATAAGTTGTTCAATGGTTTTTAAATTCAAATTTATATTAAAGTGATTTGTTTTAACCTTATAAAGGCTATTTGGGATAATCTAGATTTTTTAAAAGATAATAGAAAAGTAAAAGAAGAAAAGTTGCAAGTGATTCGTATTATGTTTTATGATTTGAATATGTTTTCAAATGAAACTGTATATATTTTTTTCAAAAAAATCATTGAAGTTATTAGATCCATTCATAAAAATATTGGTATAATTAGGACATGGTGACTATTAATAAGATTTTATATAGATTTTTAATTCTATATAATCTAATGGTATCTGTTTCGGAGGAATAATTTTGTATGACAAATATACATGATGGATTATAAAGTATCATGGTTTAATATGAGATCCTTCAAAACCATGATGGAATGTTAATACATTCATCCAAGTGAGTGAATTTTAGGTTATGAAAATACATGAGATGAGTGAAAGTTGAGATGTTGAAGTGGATTTAAGTAATGGGTTTATATCACTTTTGGTATGTAAATGAAAATAAGTTAAATGATGGTTTTAAGGAAATATTCCATCAATGTGTTTTAATTATGTAAATTCTTTTATCATTACAATAACATTACAATAGAAGTTTGATAGTGATATTGAAAGTTATTTTTCACAAAAAAATAGCAATGAATGTTTCCCCATTATTAAAGATAAAATCTAGAAATACATTCATAAGAAAATTTTTAAAAAATGTGATTGGTGAGTAAGGGTTTCTATGATGGTTTCAAATAAGTAACAAACTATGTTTAAATAATAACAATAGGAAGCTGTGATGGAAATGGAAAATAAAGATCAGTCTAAAATTTAGGAAAAAAGTCAACATGAAAGAGTTTTTGTAACACCCTGAACCCTCTAGACCAGATCCAGTGCATTACTTGTTATATTGGAATGGTTAGAAGGAATGAAAATCCTGAAGGAATTATCAGTTTATTAGTATTTAAGAAACTAGATACATAAATATAACTCAAATTACATTAGAGAAGGATAAAAAATATAATACATAACAAAAACTAAAAACTGAATCCACATGAACTCAATAAATGATCTCTTCTTCATCACCTATTGAAGGTAAAAAATGAAAGGGGTGAGCTCAAATACTCAGTAAGGGTTACAAATGGAAGAATCATGAATCAATAATAACTGAATTGTAAACAATTTGACATAATCAACATTTCATGGTGAATAAATGAAAAACTCACGCCATTAATAAACTGAGAATGAAATTGCATCCATAGATTTTTCCATAATGAAAAACTCATGGGTATTAATAACTGATAATGAATAAAGAGAATGATTATTAACTGGACATCATGTATCTGACATATGATTCCATAGTACTATTAAAACAGTTTAGTTCTGTGGGTAGAAACCTATTTGATTTTTGGAAACAAACTCGAAGTGTTTGTCGCCAACTGGTTTGCCTCATGAGACCTAATGATGCATCGAGGGACTATTGGTGGCACCACCCACCACTTCATGTCAAAATAATTATTTATATATTGATTCAATACAAGAGAAATATTCATTTTCAATATTTGTATAGAGTAGAGTATACAAATTCATCAATATTTCAATAATTAAAATAACTTTCCAAATAAACACCGTACGTAAAATGGTATACGGTTCAGACAAAGAACATATCAATGATATGAGATTATGGATATTTAATATAAATATAATTTCAAATTAAAAGTGATCTCAAATGGTTAGTAGGTACACCACATAAGGATTATTAGGTGCACAATACCAAGTTAGTCAGAGAAAAATAGTAGTTGAGAGAAAGTCTCTTACCACAATTTAATCAGTCGAATCATATGACAAGAACTTAATAACCCTCATATTAGTCATTAAATACCATGAATATAAATATAATAATGTGATTATATATCAAATTTATGTACACATATACCAAATACAATAAATAATTGGCGAACAATGGAAATCTCACGGAAATGAAAATGGGATGAGAAACCCCTTACCTTTTGCTCGAGTGTGTTCTTCATTTGTTTTAATGACCTGAATAATCAAATTTAGATTAATTAATTAATAATTCCAGAACCTAATATACACGTAACTGATTTATTATAACCATATTAGGTTCATTCATGTCCCTTTTAATGGGTTTAAGAGGTTCAATTTTATTGTTTTGGAATCATTTTCTTCCTTGGTTTTCACGATTCGTTTACTTTCTTTCATGAATAGATGTTCATTTGAAATGTGGTTAAACATACAGAATTGTTAATATATATTATTTGTTACATTAAATAGATATAAACTATCTTATAATGATTCTAGTTTATGTAATTGAGGATGAATCATTAGTTAAAAGTTATTGATAAACACTTGGATTAAGCTTGGCGGTTTTGTGAACAATGAACTTGTTTTGTATTATTTTTCCATATTATTTTTGTGTAGGGTTTCCAGAAAATTAATGAGATGAAATAAATATATTATGATCTAGTTCAACCATAAAAATGGTTTCTTGACAATAATTGGACATGGCAATGAAAATTGAGAAACTGTTGTCCTTGAGTGTGATAAATTAACACATCTCGGACGATGTTTTCATTTCCAGTATAAGAGGATGGGGAAAGAGAGATGATGATGAAATATTAAATTAACATAATATAATTCTATTTAATTTAAGGTACTTTAATTATCATAGAATTTGGATGAATTGAGGTGGGTAAAGAAGTATAAAAGAAAGGAACTCAACATAAGAGAAAAATTGAGAAATCTCTTACCAAAATTCGGCAACCTAACAGCATCACCTAAAATTGCATAAAATAGTTTGATGAGAGAAAGGGGGCATATCATCACTAATAAATAATATGGGAAGTAAGGTGAATATATAATGACATATCCCAATATATACCAATTGAAAATAAAAGAGAAAACAAAAATGAAATCTTTAAGAAAAGCGAAGGGTGGTTGATTGTCTTACCTTGTAGAGTAACTCCTAAAACATGAATGTTGGGACCTTGGGTATTTGAGGAAACCTTGAGAGGAATAATAGAGAGGTAATACCACAAGATATTTGAGGATATTGAGTTTTTAATGAAATAAAACGAAGGGGGTGGGTGGGTATTTATAGTAATTAGGAGAGAGTTTTTTATTAGTTAAAAGGGACACCTCATTAGTGGTTTTTTGCAAAACCATGGGGTTCCCCATGGTATTTGGACATGGTTTTAGACAATTGGGACACCTCATGTCATATTTTACTATACAAAATTCGACTTCACTTTTATATTTAATTATCACATCGTTATGATGTTGTTAAACTACCAAAAACTCAAAACTGTGTTTTTACTATTCACGAAAATTCATGTATTTTAGAAAAATCCCAAAAATTCACCCTAACCATTTTTTGACATGTAGAATAAAAAAATGAACTCCATTTTTAGAAAATAATTTATTATGTATTTTTAAGTTAATTTTTAAATAAAATCATAATTAATTCAATTTTTAAAGGTATAATTAGTTCTATATCATATTAAGAAATCAATTAAGATCTCATTATCTTATTACCTTAAGAAAATAAAATATAATAACTATTTACTATTTATAAGGGTAATATTAATATTCATAAGGGTATGTTAATATTTATAAAAAAAATCAATTAGGTTCTATCGGCCTCTAAATGACTTACTGGTCACAACTCTAGATGACCATTTTTTGAAATTCAAAACATAGAAGTGGTAAATTTATGTTTAATGGAAAGCTTATAACTCTCTCCTATAATGTTTTCATTCACAAAAGACATAGTGCTTCATGAAATATAGTCTATCTAATGAATAGAAAGTATTTAAGAGGAACATACCATAAAATTTTTGGGGTGTTATATTATTCCCTCTAGAAATTTCATCCTCGAAATTTTATGTATAAAGCCCACAAAAAAGAAGTGGGTGGTTCTTCTTCATAACATCCTCAGGTTCCCATGTTTGTTCCTCCATATTCTGGTTTTTCCAAAGAACCTTTACTAGATGAGTCATCTGATTTCTCAATAGCTGCTCCCTTGTGTCAAGAATCCCGATAGGCTCTTCACAGTATGATAAATCAGGTTCTAGTTCTATTTATTCATAGTTGAGTACTTGCATTGGGTGTGTCATGTATTTTTTCAACAATGACACATGGAATAAATCATGTAATTTGGAGATACTTGGCGGCATTGCTAATCAGTAAGCTATAACTCTGATTCTTTCCATAATTTCAAATGGTCCGATGTACCTGGGGATCCGTTTCCCTTTCTTATGGAACCTTAAGACACCCTTCCATGGAGATACTTTCATAATGACATAATCTACCGCTTGGAATTCAAAATCATTCCTTCGGTTGTCAGCATAACTCTTCTGCCAACTTTCGACTTCTTTAATATGGGCTTGGATTGTATTCACCTTTGTCCAAGTTTCTTCAATAATTTCTGGGCCTATAAGTTTCCTCTCACCAACATCATCCCAACAAGATGGAGTTTGACATCTCTTTCCATATAATGCTTCATATAAATCTATTTGAATACTAGAATGGAAACTATTGTTGTATGAAAATTCCACCAAAGGAAAGTATTGATCCTATATACCTTGGAAGTCAAGAGAGAATGACCTCAATATATCTTCTAGAGTTTGAATTATCCTTTAAGAGTGTCCGTCAGTTTGGGGGTGATAAGGAGTACTCATACGAAGCTCTGTATTCAATGCCTTCTATAGACTTTTCCAAAATTTTGATGTAAACCAGGATCTCGATCAGATACAATCGATAGAGTTTCACCATAAAGTCTTACAAATTCGTTAATATAAATTCCTTCTAGTAACTCAAGTGGTAAATCCTCTCTTATTGGAATGAAATGTGCTGATTTTTTGATACGATCAACAATTACCCATATTTCATTGTTCCTTCTAGATGTCCTTGTTAGTCCAGTGAAAAAATCCATCATAATGTTATCCCACTTCTACATATGAATAGGTAGATGTTGCATCACTCCTCTAGGATGTTTCCTCTCTACATTCACTTGATGACAAACTAGACACCTTGATACGTAGTCAGAAATTTCCCACTTCATATTATCCCACCAGAAATATTCCTTCAGATCTCTATACATCTTTGTACTACCCGAGTGTATAGAGAAATTTGAGCTATGAGCATCATCTAATAGTTACCTTTTAAGCTCAGGTACTGATGGGACACATAACCTCTTCCCAAACATCAAAACTCATTCCTCATACACGAAGTCTTCCAACCTCCCATCCTTAACAGTAATAATTTTCTTGTGTAGGTTTTCATCATCAGATTGAGATCTTTTTTTCTTCTCTAGTAAATATGGTTTAGCAATCATTTTGAAAGAGGAAAGATGTTTTCCCTTCCTTAAAAATTCTCATATCAATCCTTAGTAGATCGATGAATATATGATCTCTCTCAATCCTCATTTGAGTTATAAGTCCATGATATTTCCTACTTAATTCATCTTCTACCTTATTTCCCTTTCTTGGGTGGTAGTCTATTGAACAATCGTAATCTTTGATAACTCAATCCATATCCTTTGCCTCATATTGAGTTCTTTTTTGTGTGAAAGTGTATTTCAAACTCTTGCGATCTGTGTATATCTCACATTTTTCACCGTAAAGATAATGTCTCCATATCTTCATAGAAAATATTATAGCTACTAACTCAAGATCATGTGTTGGATAATTTTTCTCATGAGTCTTCAACTATCTTGATTCATAAACAATAACTATACCATTTTTCATAAGGATGCAACACATACCATTTTTTGATGCATCACTGTATATTAAAAATCAAGCACTTCAAAATGGAAGAGTCAAAATTGGAGCATTGACCAATATTCTTTTCAATTTTTCAAAGTATTCAGTACATTATTTTTTCCACACAAACTTAACTCCTTTATGTGTGAGCTTAGTTAGTGTGTTATCCAGTAGGGAAAAATTCTGAATGAAATGCCGATAGTAACCTACTAAGCCAATAAATCTACGTACCCCGGTTATGTTTGTTGGTGTGGGCCAATCTTGGATTGCCATTTTCTTCGTAGGATCAACTAGGATTCCATATTTAGAGAAAATATGACCTAGAAAAAAACTGATTGGATCCAGAATTTTCACTTTTTACACTTCCCATATAATTAATGCATACCACAACAAAGTTATCAAGTTATTCCTTGAGTATACCAGGATATCATTGATTCATACCACAACAAAGTTATCTAGATATTTGTTGAAAACTATATTCATTAAATCAATGAAAACAAATGGTGCATTCGTCAGTCTAAAAGGAATCACTGTAAACTCGTAATGCCCATACCTGGTTTGAAATGCTGTCTCCAGAATATATTCCTTCCTCATACGTAGTTGATGATATCCGGATCAAAGGTCAATCTTTGAAAAGTATTGAGCTCCATGAAGTTGATCAAATAAATCATCAATATGGGGAAGAGGATACTTATTATTTATTATAATAGCATTGATTTCCCTATAATCAATACATAACCTCATGGATCCATCTTTCATTTTGACAAACAAGATAGGGGATCTCCATGGAGAAATAGTAGGTCGAATAAATCCTTTGTCACTCAACTCCTCTAGTTTTTTATTTAGAACAACTAAATCCACAATGTCCATTCTATAGGGGTTCTTTGATATAGGTCTAGAACCAGAAATTAAGTCAATAGAAAACTCAATTCCCTGCTCTGGAGGATGTCCAGGTAAATCCTCTGGAAGCACATCAACGTATTCTTTCACTATATACACATCTTCAATTTGAATATTTGTTTCCTAACCCATAGATATTGGGTTCTATTCCTCTCCAAGAATTGAATTCAATAGACCTACTAGTGGTGGGTCTAGATAAGAATCAGATGGCGAGGTCTCCGCACTAAAGATAAGAGATTCTACACCATTTTAAAAAATTGTAACATCCTTTTTCTTGCAATAAATATTCGCATCATAGTTCGAAAACCAATTCATATTGAGAATTATATCAAAGTAATTCATTGGTATGATGATAAGGTTATCAACTAATGAACGTTTATGTGTCATGAGGGGGACTAGTTGACATGCCTTTGTTGCAATGATGCATCCCCTGGGAGTTTTGACTGATAACTCCCTTATTAAATCAAATTGGACATGTATAATTTTCTTGGAAAACTAAGAAGATATAAATGAATGTGATGATCCAGAATCAAATAAAGTGTGGGATAAGTTTGAGGAAATAATTAAAGTAACTACCACCACACCATTAGGAACTTAAACTTCCGTGGTTGTAATCACATAAGCTCTCCCTTTTTCTATTTGTTTTTTTGAGGCATGTTTATTTGGCGCTTAGTACACTCATTTGCATAGTATCCCATATCTCTAAAATTATAGCATTTTACATCATCAAATTTTTTCTTCTCATTGCATTCATGAGATAGATGACCCTTTTCTCCACACTTATAGCAGACTCCCATGCCTTTTAAGAATTTCCTGACATGATTCTTTCCACAATTTTCTCATAATGGGAATTTCGTTGTTCCCTTGTTCTTCTTTGGAGATTCACCTTTCCCTTGGTTATCAGAGTACCTATTCTTATTTGGGTTCCCCCTTGAAAAAATTTGATCTAGCAAATTCCTTATCTATTTTGATGGCACTTGATACAATTTCATCATATGATGAAAATATTTGAGTAGCCAGTTCCCTTCGAAGACTTGGCTTAAGACCTTCAAAGAAATGATAAATCTTGTATGAAGAGCCACATAAGTTATATATGGAATACCTATCTGGCCTTGTAAAGGCAGCCTCATACTCTGCAACATTATTTTCTTCCAATTGATTTAAGCCAACGGATTTCCTCTTCATTTCAGTTCGTTGCTCCTGAGGGAAATATTTTTTGAAGAATATTTCCTTAAAAGTCCTCCATTCCATATCTTATATTTCTTCTTCCTCTGTGGTATTCTGAATCAAGGACCACCATTTATCAGTGTCTCCCTTGAGATAGTATAGTTCCAGTAATACCTTTTCATTTTCATTTCATCTTAAATACATGAATAACTTTTCAAGGGACTTGATCCATTGCTCAGCAACCACTGGGTTAGTAGTCCCGCTAAAATATTAGGGCTTCTGACACATGAAATGATCCAACACAGGTTTGGAATGGTTATTCGTTACAACCTAAGTAAGTTTTCCCAAAATGGTCATGATATGATCTACTCCAACATTGACTATGGTGACTTGCTCATTGGGGAGATCCCTTCCTTACCGACGAGTATTGATTACCATTATTCCATTAGACGCCACTTCTAAATAATGGAACACACTAGATTAGGGTATAATTCATAATGTATAATCTTAACTTAACAAAATACTTAGCATAAATTGAGATCCTCGGCATGGCTAATCCCATAATCATAAAAATGGTTTCCTTGAGGAATAATTTACATTTTAGTCCTTCATAATGTCTTGTAAAGAAAATATGAATTATCCTATTCATATCCCACAAGAGTGTCGTAACCAAGAGTTCAACAAGGCACGTTGTCGTGTACTAGGATACCCTGGGTCAAGCTTGAAACTCCTTGTTAGAGCTTTCACTCCTAGGCACATCTGTGATAGAGCCACCTCTACCTACTCGTATCCAGATAATGATGTATTTTATAGAAGGATTTACATAATCTATTAATCACCAAAATAAAAGGATATTCTTGTAAGTCTATCATCAAATACTACCTTAGGGATTTGTTCCCTACTATACATTTCCTATTCTATTTTCCATGTTTTCTAATAAACTTCCTATGATACCAACTGTAACACCCTGAACCCTCTAGACCGGATTCGGTGAATTAGTTGTTATATTGGAATGGTAACCAATAATGAAAACCCTGAAGGAATGATCAATTTAGTAGTCTTTAAGAAACTAGATACACAAATGTAACTCAAATTACATTGGAGAAGGTTACAAAATAGAATACATAACAAAAACTAAAAACTGCATCCACATGAACTCAATAAATGATCTCCTCTTCATCACCTATTGAAGTTAAACAATGAAAGGGGTGAGGTCAAATTATTATTAATGGTTAAAAATGGTGAAGCATGAATCAATAATAACTGAATTTTATACAATTTGATATAATCAACATGGCATCGTGAATAAATGAAAAGCTCACGCCATTAAAAAACTGAGAATGAAACTGCATCCATAGATTTTACCACAGTGAAAACCTCATCGATAGTAATGAATGATAATGAATAAAGAGAATTATTATTAATAGGATGTCATGTATCTGGCACATGGTACCATTGTACCATTAAAATAGTTTTGTTCTATGGGTAGAAACCCGCCTGATTTTCGGAAACAAACTCGAATGGTTTGTCGCCAAATAGTTTGTCCCCTAAGAACAATCAATGCATAGAGGGGATATAGCGGGCCCCACCTTCCATTGAATGTCCAAATAATTATTTATACATTAATTCAATACAATAGAAAAATTCCTTTTCAATATCCGTATAGAGTAGAGTATACAGATTCATCAATATTTCTATTATTAACATAACATTCCAAATAAACACCATATGGAAAATGGTATACAGTTTAGAAAAAAAACATATCCATGATATGAGAATATGGATATTTAATATAAATATAATTTCAAATGAAAAGGAATCTAAAATGGGAATTAGGTACACCACATAAGGATTATTAGGTCCACAATACAAAGTTAGTCACAACAAAATAGTAGTTGAGACAATGTCTCTTACCACAATGTAATCGGTCGAATCATACTAGAAGAACTTAATAACCCACAAATGAGTCATTAAATACCGTGAATATAAATTTAATAATGTGATTATATTTCAAATGTATGTACATATATACCACATATAAGAAATAATTGGTGAACAATGGAAATCTCACGAAAATGAAAGTGAGATGAGAAACCCCTTACCTTTTAATCAAGTGTGTTCATCATTAGTTTTAATGACCAGAATAATAAAATTTAGGTTCATTAATTAATAATTAAATAACCTCCTATACATTTAATTGATTTAGTATAACCTTATTAGGTTCATTCATGGCCATTTTAATGGGTTTAAGAGGTTCAATTTTATTATTTTGGAATCATTTTCTTCCTTGGTTTTCATGATTCCTTTATTTGCTTTCAGGAATGGAAGTTTGTTCGAAACGTGGTTAAACATACATAATTATTAATATATATTATTTCTGAAATTACAGAGAAATAAATTATCTTATAATGATTCTGGGATATATACTTTTGGATGAATCATTAGTTAAAAGTTATTGACAAACGCTTGGATTAAGCTTGACAGTTTTGTGAACAATGAACTTGTTTTGTATTATTATTCCATATTATGAGTGTGTAGGGTTTACATAAAATTAATGAGATGAAATAAATATATTCAGATCTGGATCAACCATAAAAATGGTTTCATGACTAGAATTGGACATGGTAATGAAAATTGAGAACCCGTCGTCCCTGAGTGTGGTAAATTAACACATCTCGGACGGTGTTTTCATTTTTAGTATAAGTGGAGGGGGAAAGAGAGATGATGATGAAATATTAAATTAGGATAATATAATCCCAGTTCATGTGTGTTAATGGAATTATCATAGCATTTGGATGAAGTGAGGTGATGAAATAAGTATAAATTAATGGAACTCAGAATGAGAGAAAAATTGAGAAATCTGTTTCGAAAATTCGGCAGCCTAACGACGCCACCTAAAATTGCATAAAATAGTTTGATGAGATAAAGGGGGTATCTAATAACTCATAAATAATATGGTAAGTAAGGGGAATATGGAATGAAATATCCCAACAAAGTCCAATTTAAAATAAAATAGAAAACATAAATGAAAGCTTTAAGAAAAGAGAAGGGTGGTTGATTCTCTTACCTTGTAGAGTAACTCCTAAAACATGAAGGTTGGGACCTTGGGGGTTTTAGGACACCATGGGAGGACTTTTATGGAGGTAATAACACCATATATTTGGGGATATTGAGTTTTAAATGAAAGAAAACGAAGGGGGTGAGTGGGTTTTTATAGTAATTAAGAGAGAGTTTTTTATTAATTAAAAGGGACACCTTATTAGTAGTTTTTGCAAAACCATGGGATTTACCATGGTATTTGACCATGATTTTAGCCACGTGGGACACCTAATGTGATATGTTACTGTAAAAAAGTAGACCATTCTTTTATATTTAATTATTTCATCATTATGATGTCATTAAACTACCGTAAACTCAAAACAGTATTTTTACTATTCACAAAAATTCAAGTATTTTAGAAAAATCCTAAAAATTTAATCTAACAATTTTTAGATGTGTAGAATTAAAAAATGAACTCCATTTTAGAAAATAATTTTCTAAGTATTTTTATTTTAATTTATAAATAAATTCATAGTTATTTAAAAATATTAATTTTTAAAGGTATAATTGGTTCTATATCACATTAAAAAATCAATTAAGATCTTATTATCTTATTACCTTAATAAAATAAAATATAATAATTATTTACTATTTATAAGGGTCATATTACTTTTCATATTACTATTCAAAAGGGTATGTTTCTATTCATCAAAAAAATCATGTTGGTTCTATCAAACTCCAAATAACTTACTAATCACAACTCTAGATGACCGTTTTTCGAAATTCAAAACATAAAAGTAGAAACTTTATGTTTAATGGTTAGCTAATAACTTTCACCTATAATTTTTTGATTCAAAAAATACTTAGTGATTCATTAAATATAATCTATCTAATGAATAGAATGTATTTAAGAGGAGCACACCATAAAATGATTGGGGAGTTATTGTTTTTTATCTCAATGTTAAGCTCAATGGTTCACATAAAGAGTTTGTCATACATAGAAAGAAAAAATATTTTTGGACTAATAAAGGAGTATTTGGAGTATATTGAAAAACTAAAAGCTAAAATTAAATTTATAGAAAAAAATAATTGAATTATATAGTGGTACTCTT
The DNA here is from genome assembly GCA_963277665.1 of Viscum album. Classification (NCBI taxonomy): domain Eukaryota; kingdom Viridiplantae; phylum Streptophyta; class Magnoliopsida; order Santalales; family Viscaceae; genus Viscum; species Viscum album. The sequence goes on along the minus strand of OY728156.1, from coordinate 2,076,204,881 downwards.
GAAAATAAAGTAGTATTTTTGGATTTCAAGCCATGAATTAAGAGAAATATAAGGCAATAAGTTAAATTAAATATTAAATTAACTATTGATAAAAAATATTAATACCCTTAAATATGATGTGGTTTAATTAAGAAAAAATATATAAGATAAAAAATATAACTGTTTCCAAGAATAAGTTACAATTTATAAAATTCATGGATGAAAAGTAGAAAGAAATATATTTAATAGGAATGTGAGTGTTGAGAAATCCTTAAGTGATTAAAGGCCTAATAACTTGGGAACAATTATAATTTTCTTTTAGGTCAAATCATTATAATATAAGACTATGGGTTCTAAACAAAAATAAAGAAAATTACAAGATATAACTCTAAATTATCATGTGTTTAAAAAAACAATGAGTTATTATGAGCCTATAGACATATGGCATAGTGGTGATAAAATATTCTTTATTATAAAGAACATTTTTGTGGCTAGTTAGGTAATATAATTAATTAATACATGTATTCCTAAGGATATGTAAAATGATATGCACCCAAAATAAAATATAAGAGAAAAATATCGTACCCTTCATGTCAAATAAGAAATTATTTTTATTGATATTTATTTAATTATTCTATCATTATACATAAAGTTTTTGATATTAGGAAATAAAGGTGAGGAACTAATTTTTATGGATGTTCAAGGAGGATGGATATGAAATGAACAATCAAAATTCTATTTAGAAACACATTTTCATCTTTATAATATGAATAATAATACTATGATGTTCATACTATAATGAATTTGGAGAGATCCATACATATCTCAAATAAACCCATAATTTCATGGAACGAAAAGAAGAAGAAATACAAGGCAATATTAGATGAAATTTTACTTAAGAAAAAAGTAATAATATCATATTGATTTTTAAAAGTGGGTATTCATCCCACATTATTTATAACATGAATATTTTTAATAAAATGAAAGAATTAGTTGATGAAATCATTTGATTTAGTAATCATAGAGATTCTAAAATCATCTAAATTAGAAATAAGAGGATTGATGGGGATGAATTTGAATACATAAATGTACTTTATGTAGATATTCATTCACATAATATCTTCAGTGTAAGAAAATTATAAATCTTTGTAATTGAATTTAAATTTAATTATAAATTCTTCCTAATAAAATACAAATATGAGAATTATCTGATGAATGTATAGAGAATAAATTGGAATTTATATCTTGTGGTCAACAAGGTAAAAAATTTTATTATCATGGTGGAAGATGAGAATTTTCTATGGAATTAGAGTCTTCTATACTGAAATTAATGAATTATGGACAATATATAAATTAAAAAGGATATACTTGATTTTTATAATTTGAAGTAGGATAGATAAGAGAGATTTTATTGTTGATTGGGAGGGAATATTGGGATAAATCAATATTGGTAAAAGAATGAAAGGGTAATAATTTTTCTTAGCAAGGTCCATATTGATGTGTGTAGTCTAATGAAACCTCCTATACCATGAGGTAAAATGTATTTAATTAATTTTTAAATTACTAATATAGGATAATTTTAATTATATTTATTTAAACAAAAATATAGTGATAAAATATATTAAGTTGTTTCAGATATAAGCAAAAATGAAACTGAAATTTTAATTTAAATTCATTAATTCAGTAATTCGGTGATATATAACTTCATTGAAGTAGTTAATTATCTTGATAATAAAAAAAATTAAATATGAAATTTCATTAGTTTGAACTTCATGATAAAATGGATTTATTCAAAAAAGAAATCAAATAGTGAATAACATGGTAAAAATATTGCTTATTGACTGTGGAATTTCTTGATTTTTTTGAAAGGAAGCCACGAAAGAAATAGTTTATTGTAAAAATTAGCATTTATTAAATATTTTATAAAATAAATTATTATATTATATGTCGAATATAATAAATCCAAAATTGTAACACTTTAGGGTGTTTGGGAATAAACGTTACATTCAAAACAAGGAATGATATCAAGGCATGTATGTGGATGAAATTGATTAAAAATATTATAAATCTAATCAACCAGGAATAGAGATTAGAAATCAATTATCAAGTAGTTTAATAATATTGTTAAGGAAATAATGTGGATATGACCAGAAATAAATATGGGATAATATATAAAAATTATGATTTGGTGGAAATTTTTAGAGGAGATAAATTTGATAAAAAACTAGAGGTCCTCTAACCATGATAAATTATGGGTATTACAAGGATTAATTAGAGGAAGAATTTTTTACAGAATAGAGTTAATCACTAAATAAAAGGAGAAGATTAAGAGAAAATATTGATGAATCCAAAATTATTATAGATCACACAACTCTAACAGATACTTATAGGATGAAAAGTGTAGAGAACTATACTATTTTAACACAGGTAGAATCAATATCATTTAAGGAAGAAGAAACATAAGAATTATGTGTAAAATCCATGAATGGAAATTTGGATATATTAATGAAAATAGACTTGGGATCTTTTTAACTGTTTAAATGATCATAATATTATCAAAATATAGTGGTGTTTTAACAATAAATATGATGATCATGGAAATATTTTCTAGAACATGGATATATTTGTGTGTAAAGGATATATATAAAAATTGAAGGCATAGTCATGAAAGAAAAATTTATACCAATGGAGAGAATTTTATAAATACTACTATTTATGATAGTGGTGATTTTTAATATTTATAAATGTTTGTCCAATGGATATTAATCTGACATTCTTTAATGGAGTGCTCATAGAGGATGTTAATATTGAACAATTGGTGGGTTTTAAAATTCATAAAGATAAAGAAAAGTATTTTAAATTGAAAAATTAATTATATTGTCTGAAAAAAGAAATAAGATCTTATTATGATTATTTAAAATCATACATGAGGATTTTTGAATTTAATAGGCGAAGTATTGATCACAAACACCATGTGAAATCATCAAAATAAGATTAGTTTATGGTAAAAAAATATGTTCAAGATATCATCTTTGATAGAATAAATCTATAATCAGTGATAGTTTTTACTAAATAAATGTAATCAGAGTATGATATATCCATTATTGGTTACATTAACTACTTTCTCAACCTACACATGAATTAAAATTAGAAGTACACATTCATTTCATAATAAATGTATGAAATACAGTTTTTTTAAATTGATATATCTTATGTAAAACTTATTTAAAATACAATAAAAACAGTAATGAAAGATGAAAAGAATAAATATAGAAAGTATGGATAAAACTTTATACAAAATATTGGTTGAAATATTTTTTTACTTGAAAAAAACTAGGCCAACCATAGTTTAAACTACATTTTTTGTAGCTTAATTTGAAATTAATCTAATGAAAAAATATCTTGCTACGTTGAAAATAATATAGTGTTATGTACATGGTACCCTTAATTATTATTTGGTGTTTTATTCTAGAAAATATTGATATTTATTGGAATATTTGGATATAAGTTGGGTTTAGTATATTGTAGATAGAAAAGCTATAAGTGAAATATATTTATATATTGGAAACAAATACACTTTTTGTATTAAAAAGAATTAGAAAATAAAATAACTTAGTATAAATGATGTAGAATATATCTTAGTTATAATGAAATTCACGCAATTTATATGAATGAAACAATAATTAGAGGATATTGGTGAAGTTGTGAAAAATACTACAGTGATATATTTTGAAAAAAGTGATATCAAGTTAAAAGAGAACTAGGTACAATACTTTTAAATGAAACACACAAAAATATACAATCATTTTTTCATGAATAAGATGGAATAAAACATTTTAATAGTATAAAACATTGGATTACATTAACAAGTTGTGGAAATATTTAATAAGATAATCATTTACCCACCCACGTGATTGAGAAGTATTGGTTGAATATCAATGTTTGACTACCAATATCACCTAGAGGTGGTTTCAAAAATCCTCTCTCCCCATATACTATTATTATCCTACATTATTGTCAAATTCATTAAAGGTCTTACTATTTGGGTTTATTGTGAAAGGGGGAGAAATTAATGAAACCTACAAATTAAAAAGAATAATTTTCATTATGATCAATAAGATCAATATCAATAAGTGGAGTTAGAGTATAATTCTCATATCAAAGGATAGAAATCTATCATTGAGGTGGAGTTTTTGGTATAAGAGATAGAGTGAGATACGATCCATGGGGAATAGTTATGAGAAGTGAAGTAAGATAGAGGGAGTTTTTTTTATCAAAATTAAATTACATTTGGATTAAATATGAAGTATAGTGGTAATATTTGATGCATAAAATTCTCTCATGATCTCAGATTTTCTATATCGATCCTCAATCATGCATATATAGAGTGATTATTGAGATATTCTATTACTATTTAGTTTTAATGATGCATTATAAGTGTTGAATTTTATAGTGGATACTCATTATACATTATATTTATAATAAAACCAATGTGGAAGAATATTAGAACCATGGAAATACTTAATAAATAATGTTATTATTATAATTTTATTTTCAATTCATGGTTGTAAATTGTTTTTTCATCAATACAGGGATTGAAATTAATTTTTAGGATTTATATTTGACATGAAATGAATCTTCATGAAGAGTGTAGTCTTGGAAAGATATATAGAAGTTTACATTGAAGGGTAACTGAACCACACTATAATAGAGTGGATTACATTTTGGTCTCATGAACCAAAATGAAGATTCAAGAGTACGATTATGGTGATAGATGTTTTCATAGAAGAAATACTTGGAGGAAGCGTGATGGTGAATCAAATCATGGTGGAAGTCATGGTTTACTAATAAATTACGAAGACCTTATGATGTCTTAGGACCAATTATATAATAAGTAACCTGTCCCGGTGGCCATATGGCCTCAAGCACACCTCCCTGTATTCCAGAGGCTACTGACTAGTTGAGAGGGTTTGTGATGATATAATAGAGATAATATGATATATTTTATCAAATTGGAATAGCGGTGAATAATATATAAATAAATAAAATCAATTTAATGAATAGTAGTGGATGTAAACCATCCAGATAAATAATTATAGACATAATAAATAATTAGAATCATATATACAACATGTCATGATGTTATAAAAATGGGGGAAGTAAGGGGAATAGAGAACAAATCATACATCATTAAATTCTTATAAAAATATATAATAGACCCAAAATATAAAATCCAAAATAATACCAAGAACTAGATTAGTATTACACTCTCATAATCCTACCTAGAATAGAATAATTAATAATCCGTAACTAGATACTTCCGTTTGTCCGTACCTACATCCATGAAATCTATTTTGGGGACAATTGGCAAATCAAACCAAGAGTGAGTAAAAATAATTAGGTTATGAATAATGATATATAATAGTATCCATCATGTTAATATAAAATGAATAGTGAGGTGGTGTTATGATAAATGAAATCTATAAGATAAACTAAAATCCATTAGTTAAGGTTCCTAAGTGATACCCATTCGATATACCTACTTCATCTTAAGAAAAAATATCATTGAAAATATTTCATCATATATATATATATATATATATGTTAAGTATAATCCAGTACCCAAAGTATATAACTAATTCATCCATGTTTAATATTGTAAGAGTATAACGATGACCTTATAAGGTCAAACCAACTCTTAACTATCATATGTGACATTGGTAAAAATATGTTGACTATAATCAAGGGGTAAACACATAGAAATGCACTTATATAATAATAAATCTTCCAAGACCTAGGAAAAAGGAATAGGTAGCCTTCGGAAAGACATGATTAGATCCCAACAAGATCGTATGAGGTAGTTTGTTTCTTAATTAATAAATCCAAGTCCAAGGTGATAATCCACTAAATTCTAAATTCCAAAGAAGTAATGGAATGAGTCCAAGAATCCATGAAGAGTAATTAATCAACATAAGACAAGGTATGAATCTAATAGGGGTGAAAACTTTAGAAAAAAAAGGTGAATTAGGTGGTATCCTATGACTAGTAAAGGAATTCCCAGGTGGGGAATTCAAGACTTTCCAAGGAATTCTTTCCTATATAATTATAAAAAGGTCATTATAAAATCTATAAAACATTAAATATATTATTTAATCACATTTAGTTATGGTGTAATTCCCAATTTAACAATGCTATAGAAACATGGCCTTTTCATTCACATTTTTCATTTCACTTAACATTTCGATTTATTCAGTTTACTCATTTGAGTCATAATTGACAAGAAAAACCCACCTTTAGATGTGTTTTGGTCACACTATCCTGTTAAAAGTTATTAGAGAACATATATAAACATATACTATGGGGTGTTTTGAGTTAATATTGTAAACCTCCAATAATTTCCAGGTTCTATGGGATTATCTTGGTCAAGGAATAAAAATTTAATAAGAAATTGCACAATTTTAAAGAAATACGTTGGATATCTGGCATCTGGCACAATAGTGAATCTTATAAATAGCTATAAATTTAGGGAAAAGTGCTATATAACAGCCCTTAGTATGGTATAAAACTTTTCATCTAGTATCGATCTCTATTTTTTTTGAATGAGACAAATTAGAGAAACTAGACAAACTCCATGAAAATAGTTTATAAAATATTAGATGGATAAAACATAAATGATGATGAGATAAAATAGGAATCAAGAAAAATCATAGAATTACCTGGGGATCCAATTCAATGAATGAAATTTTAATATGAAATTGGATAGAAGAGATATCTCGAACCCTAGGGAAGAATAAAATTGAGTGCTTCACATGGGTGGACTGTTGTGTGAATGAGGGGGGGGGAGGAGTTACTTTAGGTTAAATAAGAGAAGGGATAAATATAAATTTCTTCCTTTTTATAGGGGAAAAAAGTTTTTAGTCAAATTTTTATAAAATGCTTTCTAACAATGTGTTATCTGTTTTCTGGGAGGCCAAACCTCATATGGCTAAGCCACATAGTTAGACAAACCACACATAGAGTGTTTATGCCTACTGTCCAAGGCACCCCCCCTCTCACGGTTCATGTATATAGTTATAAAAACCATGAAAAAACCATGATTGTTCCTAAGAATATATTTTTCAGGTTTCACTAGGCCATGTGGTCCTATTACAGAGTTTCCCAAACTATATTCATACCTTTTCTGAGCTACATGGTCGATTCACATGGTAACAACTGACAATGTTCCTTAGTTTGTTTCTTAAAAAATAAAAACTATAGGATCCTAAACAAGCATAAATTCCTCTAAACCCTTCAATTATCCCTTATAAACTTTTATTACAGTAAAAATAGAGTTTTTTACTGAAATAAAAGGATTTGTACCTCTTGAGAAAAATGAGGAACTTACTGACGTTATGTTTTAAAGGTGGAACAAGTCATGGTTTTTATATCTAATATGAAAAATGAGGAGATATATTAGAGAAAACTATAACAATGATTTCTTTAATAGAATAATAAATATATATTTATTTTGGTAATGGGTAACAAGTTTGAAAATGTATGTTTGAAAATGTAGTTTTATGAAAAATGGGAAACATGACATTTTGATGAATATAGAGAATGTAATTTTTATTGAGTATTGTTTTGGGGTTAAGGAGACATGATCATGTTATTTATAAAAAACTTCACATAAATGTGTATTTATATAAGGAAATTTCAAAATGAGAAAAAACTAAAAAACTCATTAGAAATTAAATCTAGAGGCAATGGTTCTCGATATTGAGTTTCGAGTTGGTCTGAACTATGCTATGGTGGGATGTTACCCTGAAATTAATTATAATTATTTTTAAAAATTATCTATTTGATTTAATTTGAACAATTTTAAAGATATATATTTTATTGGATATTTTAATTTAACCATAATTAATAAATTTAAGGACCAATTAGGGGCATACATTTTGAAGTTAATGAAGTATGAATTTAGGCATCAAAATGAAATACATTTTAAGAGAAATATTAGGGAGTTCAGGGAGAATATGATTTATAGATTACTAGAAATATTTTATCCACATATTTATATTAGGAATAAGAGTTGTTTCTATAGATTACATTATTTATAATTCTTATTTGATCAAGGAAATCAAATCTTATATGAAGAATACCCTTGATGATAGTTTTCGTATATTTTTTTATTCTTATAAGAGAGAGCTATGTATTGTGGTTTCTTAGATACAATTATTTTGAATAAATGTATGGATAATAAGAAAGAGTAAATATAACTTAGTTTGGGTTTTATTCTTACCTAAATTTTCAAATCAAATATAGTGCCTAGTGATCTCCTTAGTAAATTGAAAAATTATCGATGCTTGATCCTTGGATGATACTTTCATGGTAAACCATGTAAAATAAAATTTTTCAATGACTTTACATCATATTATTTATATTCATTTAATGTATTCTTTATCTTGAAAAGTTAAAATATTTCTTTTAAATGGGGTAAAACGATCCATGTAGAGTTTGATTGAATTTTTCACTTATTCCACCCCCTCTTTGAGTGTGTTTGGGTCTATAGTTACAACATTCAAAAATATTGTACCCAAGGAATAATATGACCCCATGATTTCCCCCATACAATACAAATTACATATATGATTTTACAAAATGTATCTAATTACTATAATTCAATACCTCTTCAATAAATCACATGGGATGGATCCTGAAATACATCCTAAATTAAGACAAATGGAACATGAAATGAACCCGAATCAACTACGAATGAAGAACCACTCAATAAGTAACCTATAAAATACATTAGAACACCATAAAAGGTCTTATAAAACACTGTAAAAGTTTAACACATATTATTAATCAACACATTTAATGAGTAATAGATACTCTAAAAAATAATGACCACCAACGACTAACTCTAATGGGTTTGTCCTCTAATATTCATAAAATTTTTGTCCTCTCTAAGAAGTTCTCATTTGATACCAAATAAGTTAAACTCACTATATTATTTCCTATATCATTTATTGATTGATTCATCAATATCAACATAACATAATGAAATTTGAAAAGGTTAACCATGTAGTTACTTCTATGGTTACATACCAATGGATGAATGTAAACTATTGTTTTTATAAAAACTCTATCAAAGAAAAATGATCAAATGAAGAAAAAAAATTCCATAATATTTTCCCAAAACATATCATACACTATGTGAATCATTCTCTTTTTCTTACCATATATTTGAGGATAACATATTTTGATAAGACACAAATAATTACGGAAATCGTGTTGTAGTCCTATCATATGCCAAGTTGGTAGATGCACAACCACTGATAAGGGTATGAATCAACAGTAACAAAAAATATATTTCAAAACAATTATTCCTATTCTAATTAAAGTATACAACCTAAGATCAAAAACAAAGGGTAATGAAAAGTGGTAAATAGAAATAATGAACACCCATGACATAAAAGTTTTTTATAAGTTTTGTTTAGTGTTTTTATCAAGTGGTAATATTTGGTGTTTAATAGTTGTGATTCCAATTCTTACATCATTATATTGTTATAAAAAACAAATTGATAAATGGAGTAGGAAGATCATTTTTTCTCTAAGTACAATAATTATTGAAAAAAGTTTCAAAATGTTGATCAATCTTATGCAGTCTCCCTCAAGTGTCTCCAAGGTTGGAGAGGTGTTCACCTTGTTTATTATTCACAAAATTTTCCAAATCATCTTTATAATTATCAATATAATATTTGGTTATAATTCACAATGTTTTCTCATAATTTTATCAACAAAACACATCAATTTAATAGTTATAAAATATTTATTTTTTATAATGACCATGACATAGAAAATATAGTAAAATCTAGATCCATAAACTATGACTATGTATCTCATATCTTCTATGAATATAAAATAACTATTTTTATTTCTTGAATTATATATTTTACTCTCATAGTGATATGTTTATATAGAATTTGAAATATTTACTTTACCTATAAAAATATGATTAAAAATTATGTGTATTTATTCCATGAGAAATGTGTCCAACTTTTTTTATAATAATATATTTAAACCATAACTCAACTATGGCCTTTTTATATGTGGTAGTAAAAAAACAATCATTTTAACTCCTTATTGTGGGAAATAAACTCCTAAAATTTTATAATTATAGACAAGAACCATGTGAATTTTTAATATAGAACATGATGTAGCGATAAGAAACTATACCCATTTTTATCTTCTTAGTGGTCACCCCAAATCTATATAGAACTAGAACCATTGAAATGTTTGTTTCTATTAAACACTTATTAGGTTATTGCGCACTAAAATAATAATGATCAATTTTAGTTATCTGTACGACATGGTCTGTGTATTTTCATAATTTTATCATTTATTTTTAAATGTTCTAAATAAAATATCATATTAATACATGAGCATGGTGATAATAAATAAAACATGAAAATATATGTCAAACTGATGAATGATATTCTATGACCTAGTTATGGCATGCTCCTAATGCGAGAGATATCTAAACAGTATACTATTAAAGAGAATGATGTTATTATGAGTTCTCTAACCCTCAGTGTATAGATCAATATTATATTGAACATGACCTAATTGAGGTTTTCTTAGCTCCCCCTTTGTTTATTAATTTGATGATATCTCTTAAATTCCCCCACATATAAGCTATTTTCAATCTATCACATTTTTATTTTTTAGAAACATGATGAAAAATAGTTTGTGCTCTATTTAAATCTTTTTAAACTAACACCTAAAGTTAACCCCTATATGGAAAAAATCTTCTATTTTATCCCTTCATAAATACCCCATGTTATAAGTTACACTTACACATTGAAATTATATTTCCTAAACTATTATCTATTTTTTTAACAAATATAAATGATTGAAATAGTGAAAATAATGAAATTTACTCACTAGTATATTTGGAGTGAATACAATCATGAACCAAGTTGGGATGCCATCCAAAATGACACCCGACCCAGCCTGAGATAAGTCATGAAGGGTGTTACCAATCCCCATGGGATGAAAACCAGTGCTTGGGTATCAACATTATGCTTTGGGAACAATTTTACCAATTTACATAATCATAAAAAAATAACAATAATAAACATCACAATAACCAGTAACCATAGCCAAACATGCTACACAAATTTTTAGAACAAATCTTACAAAATTAAACAAAAACAAAAGGTACTAAAACAAAAGGGGAATATATAAATTGTCACAAAAACCTCCATGCAACAAGAGGGACATCACCCTCAAGCCACCACCACCAACACCCGCAAGAAGTGGACTCTTGAAACTAGATCTACTATCACCATCATGATACATCATTCCTTTACCTGGGCCATACATAAAAATTTCTACATACACCCAAAGTTGTAAGTAAGGTTTGATCCAAATCCTAGTAGGATGCCACCTGAAAGAAAATATTCCATTACATAACATTAGAAGACAAATTAACATGCACATTTTCATAAATACACATGAAACTATTTTAAAGAAGCATTTTAAGGAAAACCATTTCTCAAATTATATTTCCTAATTTTTTTCTACACAAAGTATACCTTATAATGATGGATATCACCACATTATATAATAATAAGATCACAAGAGAGAACCATGGGAATAACTTGTATATGCATCTATCATAAATGGGACATGAAGAACCTCTTGACTTAGTGATAAAATCCACCAAAATCAACTACCAAATTTTTTTTCATATAAGATACATTAGAGGGGATCCCATACAAAGGTCCAATGGTATCTATATTATAAGAAAAATACAACAGAATTATTATTCACAATTCACTATAGGAGAAAATATCCCAAGGTACAATGGTATCTGAACATATCACATGTTAATTAGTGTTGTAAGCATAAATCCTAAAGATTAATCTGGGCCTCGCCTCTTCCAAGACATCTATATTTATATTTATACTTAACCCAAAAAGATACTAGGGGTTTAATTTTTTCTCGAATTCATTTCAAATCATAAAATAACCATCTCTTTCCATTCACATGATAAGCACCACACACACACACACAATGAAATCACAACTTTCACAATCATCATATGGAAACCACCATTTTCCATAAACAAATAACATTAAATTTCCCACAAACAAAAGAAATTTGAAAATACATTTTCAAACCACTCTTACATTTCATGAAACCTATTTGGAAATATTACAAGAAAATCACAAAATCAATTCAACAATTTCTATGGGAGAAGCCCATTCTAAATCAATACATCAACTTAGTTCACTTTAAAACATGATTCCCATCATTTAAATAATTCATAATTCATATTAATGGTTCAAAAAAAAGAATCTATCATTAAAAAAAATTCTCATTTCCCTTATAAAATCCACTTTCAAAACATTTACACATTTAAACCCCTATGAAAACCCATTTCCATCATTCACACAAGGCATAAAATACGTTCAAGAAACGTCACAATGAAGCATAAATAAAATTTATCTATGTTCCTTTATAAAATCCATTTTAATTATATAGTAATGTCAAAATACTTCTAAAACACATTCCTCATAACAAAATAAATCTGTATAACTCACCTATAATGATATGAAAACATATCAAAAGAATCTAAAAATGTTAAGGCATGGAACCACCTTTCTCACACTTGGAAACTTCTTGAAACTGGTTGAATACCACCACTACACAACCACAAGATCCTATAAAGGTAATATTGAAAAGAAAATCAATATATCCCCAAACACCACTTGATAGAATCCCCTTTTTGGACAAAGAACTACTAAAAGAAGAAAAACCAAGAAAGTGGAGAGAAAACCTTAATAAGAGGGACAAACCAAGGGGGGAACACATATACATGATAAATCCTTGATGTTAACTCAAAAATATTACCTAAGGATTAGTGTTTAAGAGGTCCAAGGAAGATTGGAGGGAGCTCCCATGGATGTAAATCCTCTATGGGTTGAATGGGAGAGTATTTTGGGTTAAATCCCAAGAGGATTCAAAGATAATTTTCCAATTTTTGATGACTTGGAAAATATACATGGTTTTCGCGCAAGATTTTCCAAACCGTTCAGAAATCATACATACTTCACTATCCAAGAAGAAAATGTCTCATGGTTTTATCACATGGTTTTACAAATCGGGTGCCAATCATGTGGTCTCCACTGTCCAAAATGGCATTTAGGTACACACTTTCCTGGGCATGGGCACCCAGTTTCCCCTATCTGTGCATTAACCATGTTCCACCCACTGTTAAGACCAAATTCACAATTTCTCACCAAAAACACATGGGTAATTAAAGGTAAAAAATCTAAGAAAATATAAAGACATTATTACCTCAAAATAAAAGAAAAAAATGTGAAAATTCTCCCCACCATGAAAACTCCCCACCCTCAAAAAGTAAACACAAGTATTAATCAGAGAAAATATAAGAATACTCTTTCTCAAACCAAGAATTACACTCCCATGTCTCATGCACAAAAATACAATGATTCCAAAGTAATATGACCAACATAATAGACTTCCCATGATGAACTATCTCCCGAGAATCAAAAATTCCTATTGGTCGCTCAAACACTGAAAAATCCAACTCCAAATCTAACTCTTACCAATATAGCACATCAGACCAATTTATAATATACATTTTCATCTAGGATAAATGGAACACATAATGAATTAATGTAAACTTTTAGGGAAAAACCAACCTATATCACACCTTAACAATGCACTCAGTAATCTCAAACGGTTCGACATACCTCAGTGTTAGATTTCCTTGCGTAACCAAATGGCAATGACCCAAGAAAGGTTCCACTTTCAGAAACACCCCAAAACCCATTAAAAAATATAATTCTCAAAACCTCTTATTTAAAAACTAATTATAATGACTTTGAGATGTTGAAAACCGCTTCTTGGTCAGCTTGACTTTATCATTTGTCTCCTGCAGAAGGCTCAGTCCCAACAATGAGGTCTCACCCACCTCAGCCTGATATAAAGAAGACTCACATGGCCGACTATAAAGCACCTCAAAGGGATCATTAAAATCTCGTATTAGTAACAATATGTATATGAAAAATCAACCAATTCCAAATGGTTATCCTATGAATCACTGAAATCCATCACACATGCTCTGAGCATGTCTCCCAAAATCTAATTTTCCCGCTCCGTATGACCATCTATTTGAAGATGGTATATTGTACTCAACTTAACATGGAAATCCATTTCCTTCTAATGGGATTCCTAAAACCATGATGTAAAATGGGGGTCTCTGTCAAAAAAATTTCCCATGGCACACCCTGAAGCCTCACAACCTCTTGAACATACTAACCCAACTCATCCACTTTGGATGAATCTACGATTTTAATGAAATGGGATGATTTGGTCAAATGATCAATTTCTACCCAAATATAATTCCTACACTAGGGTGTATGAGGTAATACCACAATAAAATACATGGAAATATTATCCCACTTCCTGGTAGGAACGGGTAGCATTGAAGCAATCCAGAGGGCCTCTGGTTCTTTTCTTTAACCTACTAAAATGAATAACACTACAACACGAAGTTAATTATAGCATGCCTCATAAATGGACACCAGAACTTATAACAAACAATATAGAACATATTGGTAGAACTGGGATGAATGGAACATTGATAATGGTGGCTGTCCTACATCACCACCTTTATCATAGGAAATGACACCATAAAATTACCCTTAAACCTACAAATTCCCTCAGAAGACAATGAACAATCACAAGTCATCTCTCCACCATTAAGAAACAACATAGATTACCAAAACAACTCATCAATATGATTCTATCATTGAATCAAATTAATAAGGGAAGGTTTTAGCTCAACACTATCCAAGAACACACTTCCATTGTGCTCCTTAGTCGCCAAGTGAATTTGAAAAATTAGCCCCATAAAAGTACACGCATCACGAGAATTTTTTAGTGCTTACACTGCTACTTTACTACATAGGAAATATTCCAATACATTTCCATTTCTGGGGGTTTTGATGATATAAAAATTGAACCCATGAACGTACTCAACCCAACAACATTGCCTCATATTCAAATATTTCTATGAAAAATATAGGCCAAACTATTATGATACAAATAAACCACAAAATTATCCCTTAAAAGGTAATTAATAACTGTATTTTATGATTGAATCACTACTGATAGATACAGGTCATGGGTTAAAAAATTCTTTTCTTATGACTAGAGTTGTCCAGAACCATACACAACCACATGGTCATCCTGCATCTACACACACCCAAGAACCATACCTGAAGAATAAAAATATACCACATAACCTTTTCCATACTTCGAAAAGATAAAAATGGGAGATTTTTTTAACCTATTTTTATTTTACTCAAAGGAAACATGACACTCTGGGCTCCATTCAAACTTAACCCCCTTCTGGGTGGGTGCAATCATGGATGAAGAAAGCTAAGAGAAATATCAAACAAATCATTTATAGTATCCTAATAATCCCAAAAATTTCTTGATCTCAAAAATATTCCGTGATTTATTCCATGAAATCACTACATTGATTTCCTTGAGGTCCACCAAAACCCCTAATTCTGAAGTCACATGATTTAGAAACTTCACCTTCTAATCTAGAAGGTGCACTTTTAAAACTTCTCATAGAGACAGTGGTCACTACTACAGAAACGGGAAAGGGAAGCACTACCCATTTATCAGTGCTAAAAAAGGGCTGATAAAGGGGGCCTTTATTAGTGAAAAGAAAAGCGTTGATAAAGGGAAACTTTTAACAGTGCTAAAAAAGTGCAGTTAAAAGTGACCCTTTATCATCTCTTTTTTCAGCGCTGATAAAGGTAACCCCTTTATCAGCGCTTCTTTCAGTAGCACTCATAAAGGGGGGATTTATCAGCACTTTTTGCTACCACTGATAAATTTTATGTTTCAAAAAAAACATGAAAAATAAAATATTGTTATATAAGTATATTTATATTGATATAAATATAATAAATATATTTTAAATATGTTTTAGATAAGTATAAATATACTATTACATTTAATATATAATAAATTTAGTGAAAATGCCTTTAAAATATTTTAAAAAATATTATTAATTAATAATTTGCTAATTATTATTGATTAATAATCATTTAATAACCATTTTGAGACACAAAAAATCAAAAATAATAATAATAAAAGATCAAAAATAAGATGAAAATGTAACTCAAACATCAGACGACCATAAATTTTGATCCGGGTGTCTGTTTGAGTTCTATAGCATATCAAATCGAAGCATGTGATGAGATTAATGTGCTGGTGACCAAAGTAAAGATTTTGTCACATTTTTTGAGGCCAAAAAGCCCATAAGTCCTCCAAAACTGAGTTTTTAGTCGAGATACCCCAATTTGTTAACATTCAAACAAGTATAACTTCTGATCCGAATGTCCGTTAGGCCTATAGCACATATCATATCAAAGATTGTTTCATTTTATTCGATTTGACTGGTTGTGGAGTTGACAAAGGCTTCTGGATTATAATTTATGGTCGTTTTAACATTCTATGGCTTATGAAATACACACACATATATATTTACTCGTAAATATATATATGTCTATGTGTGTGTATGTGTGTGTGTTTTTAAGTTTGTGTATGTGTGTGTGTTGTATATATGTTTGTTTGTATGTATTTATTTATTTATAAACACACATAAGAAACATATTTCATAATTGTATTTAAAACTAATCTTATAAGTATATATATTAATATACAAATAAATATAAGGATAAAAAATTATAAAAAAAAATATATAAATAAATATAAATATATATTAATATAAGAATTAGTATATATATATATACTAATATATGAATAAAAATATTTATATTAATATGAATCTATAATAATATATGAAAAAATATAAATATAAATATAAATATAAATAAATAGATATATCATCAAATAGTGAAAATAACGAAATGGCTTAGTGGTAAAGGTGCAGCCTCGAAAGGGGGGAGGTCGTGGGTTCGAGTTTGGGTAGAAGCAAAGAGGTGCGCATGGGAGAGTGTGAGGGGGGTTTCCTAGCACTGTTAAAGGGGCAATCATGCACTGTTAAAATCCCCCCCTGCATTTTATAAATCTTTTTTATATATTTTAATTTTATTGACTTTTATCAGCGCTAAAAAAAGCGTTGACAAAAGGGTCTTTTATCAGTTCTTTTTTAGGGATGATAAAAGTGGTCTTTATCAGCGCTTTTTGAAGAGCTGATAAAAGGGACCCCCTATATATTCTCCTTGATTAACAACACTTTTTTAGCATTGTTAATTGACTATTCTAGTGCTAATAAAGGCCATATTTGTAGTAGTGTCTCCTGAAGAGTTCCGTACATGATCCTCAAGTACAACTCATGCTCCTCCTCAGTTCTAGAATAGACCATGATTTTGTACACAAATACCATGACAAAAGAGTCAATATACTGATGGAACACCCTTTTCATGAGTGCCATGAAGACCATTGGAGCATTTTTCAACCCAAAAGGCATGAACAAGTACTCAAAGTGGTTATACCTACTTCATAAGGCTATTTTTAGAACATATGCCTCTCTAAATATAACCTGATGATACTCAGAACTGAAATCAATCTTGGTAAACCACCTTCCATCCACAATTCGGTCAAAAAGTTAATCAATATGGGGAACAATATATTTGTTATTTATCATCACTTTATCAAGCTTATGGAAATCAATACAGAATTGGAGAGTTCCATGTGCCTTTTTCTCAAATATAACTCGGCCAGTCCAAGGTGAGATGCTCAGTAGAATGCATCCTTAGGATTCCAAATCGTCTAGATGTACCTTTAATTACATCAACTCAATGTGTTCTATACAATATGAGGGAATATATATTGGTTGTGTTCTTAGAGTCAACTCAATATTTAACTCTACATACCACTCTTATGGAAAACCTGATAAATCGTGTAGAAAAATCTCTTGGAACTCATCCCCAATAGGGGAAAATCCACCCTCAGGAGAATCATAATCATCCTCTAACATGAGTGATGAGATATGACAAATGAGGGTTTCTAATTATGGAAGGGGTGGTCCTACATAACCTGACCAAGGATCCCATTCACCTTAAAAAAATTGGGTACTACCATCAGGTGCCACAAAACTCACTCGCCACCTATAAAAATCAATATGCGCCAGAAAATGCACCATAAAATCCAAGCCAAAGATCATATTAAAGAGGTCTAGCTTGAAAACAATAAAATCCCATTCCAACTCGACCTCAAACATGATTAGTGAACAATAAAGGCAACTGAAACCTTGATTTTGCTTCTAACCAATAGGTGTTTCCAACACCATTGTACATGGAATAAGATCATTTGGAAACTTAAACACATCAACAAGGTGGTAAGAAATGAAAGAAATAGAATCAAAAGTATCGAAAAAAACAATAGCTAAAGATGATACAATAAGAATGGTACCTCAAACTATCACAAGCACTACATCTGATTCCACTGGTTCTCCACCCACTACATAGAGATGCATTGTATCATCTTGACCCAGAGAATGGCCACTGGCCTATGGTTCTGACATAAAATGACTCTTTATATTGGAAGATAAAACCCTATGATCACCACCTCCAAATTGATATCCCACTGAGTTAAAAGGTTCTGACCATACTGGAATTGTTTTAGAAGCAACATATCCTGCACCACTCTGACATGGGTGCACCACTTTGAAATAATGTTGCATGTTCCCCATAAATCCACACTAGGGATATGGTTTTGGGAGATATTTACATGAAGGCCATATGTTACCTATGTTCCCACACTGATTTCACACAACTAACCCATCATTAGAATCCATATACAATGACAGTCGAGAAAGATTCCCTGAAAAACCACCTCCCTTCTTCCCCGGCTCATCACACTTCCTCTTGTTCTCTAACGAAAAACTATCGCCCATAGATGATAATGCTCTAGAGAAACTTGTAGAGACCCAAAACTTGACATAAATTGACATTACAATAATTTTACGGAATATTTAATACATGAAAAAAAATATTCCCAAAGATCGTATTAGTTTAGTGTATTTGGAAGCTCGGAACGTAATCTTCTAATCAGGGTGAAATATCTTCAACATCTCCCATAAAGATCTCAACCTTTTGGTTTTCTTAACTAAAAACTTTCTTTATATCCTGTGGAAAATAAAACATAAAAAGGATGAGATCAAATGCTCAGTAATGGTAAACATCGAGAACATAAAACAATCAATAAACATTTGAATGCAAAAACTTGAACATAAAATCTAAACATCAAAATCTTGAGCAAAGACATAAATCTTGGAATTACGTAAGGAATATATCATAATGGATCATAAATCATGATAAAATAGCATGGGAATAAATCATTTATTGTGGCAACCATTAAGCACATGTTATGATTTCCATAGTAGCCAAGGCATTACTGCCATGACCATCTTAGTGGACAAAGTCCCTTTCTGAAATGAGTTCACTCCTCGTTTCAGTCCTGTAACACTGAACCGGATTAACTTACCATTCCACCCATGTCTATATCATGAGATACAAATCTTTACCCAATGCATTGGAGGGAGATATAGGTCCCACCCATCTCATAATGAAATCATTCTTTTGTGTGCCACAAAATCATAAATCATACATCATAGCATAACCCATATAATAGAATGGGATTCTTAAACATCATGCCATCATAAAATAATCCATATAAAAAAATGGATATCATTTCATCATAAGAAGAATCAAACCATGTAAATAATGGAGACATTATACTTGAAACATAAACATATTAAATAATGTCATTTTTAGATGGAAAATAGTTTTGATAAAACACTTGAAATGAATTTTTGAGGAAAATATCCTTTCTTCTTCAAAATGATTTTCTTTTCAAAAAATTCCATGAAATTTTAAAAGAAAAGGGTTTTTTTTTAAAATAATCATGCAATATTGTAGAGTAAGTTTCACGAAAATGAGGCTTTATGAAACCGTAAAAATCCGTTCACCTGTATAAGTTAAAAATACCATTCTCCTCGTACTTTTGTTGGAAAAGTAAAAAAGTTCCTCGTGTGGTAAAAAAAGTAAGATTCCTTTCATAAAATGTGGTAAAATTCAAAAATGGGTAAAAAGGCCATTAAACATACATGAAAATATTTTTAGAAAACATGGACATGGATGATAACAAAAACCCCAATAAATACTTACGAATAAACAATCTCAGATAAGAGCGAGATTGGAATTGTTATCCCTTACCTGATGTTCGATATGCTTCGTATGTATCGGAACCTCCTGTATAATGATTTAAATAATGTAATTTACTTATTACAGAATCATATTCATTATTATGATGTCATATATAGTTTACTTATGACTTTATATTACCCGTTCTTTTGTAAATTCAATGTAAAAGAAGCGATTTGGGTAAAATCGTTTCATTTATTGTACGTGTTTCGACTTGTTGTTCTTGATATTATTAATTATATCCTGATTTAATTAATTAAAGAATGTAAAAAATGATTTATATATAATATATATTCAGCTTATACATATTTATATGATAGATCGATAAATTGAATGAAATACACCGTTCATGGAGACGGTAGGCCGTACGTACGCATGAACACTGTTTTCGTTTCATTATTGAATTGAATGGAATTAAGTAGATGGCATAGATATATATATACATAAATATAGTATCATTATTATGTCATATATTACATTATTATTCATTATATATACTTTATAATTATTCATGAATGGTTAACATGGAGAATGAATCTCATCACGTCGTGGAGACGGTAGTTCGTACGTACACACGAGCGATGATATCATTCTCATGATTGTGGAATTGTATTTAAGTGTATGTATAATATTTCAGAATTAATATCACTTTAAAATAATCATATATAGTTTTTTATTTACACCATTATACCCATCCAAGTAAGGTGGTGGTCAAAAACGGATTATACTAGGTCGTGGAGACGGTATTCCGTACGTACGCACGCGCGGTGATTTCGTTTTCCGTAGGATGGATAGAAGGTGAAATAGGGTTGTTTCATTTTTATAATAACATATCAGTATATAATTAATACTGATGTTATTAATTTATAATGAGACAACTAAAGAAGAATAAGTAGAAGAAGAAGAAGGAAACTTGAGAGAATCGGAAGAAGAGATTACCTCTTCTTCGACACACCTCTTTTAAGATTCCTCTTAAAGAAGTAGAGTAGGTCTTCTGAGAAGACCAGAACCTCCAGAATGTTTCTAGGGAAGTGTAGAAGAGAAATGGTCAGGGGTTTGTCGAGCTTCAAATCTGAAAATGGTGTGAAGAGAAGACGGAAGGGGAGCCCTTTTTATAAGGGAGGAGAGGGGCACCTTTGGAAAAACTTAAAATATTATTTTATAATAAAGTTATATTCGGTTTATAATAGCTCCAAATTAATTTATTTAGAATATAAGGTGAGGATGGGTCTAAATCCTCTCAACCAATAGGTTTTAGACAAGTTTAGGTTACTATTTTAACCCTATCGTTTAGATTTAACTCTAAGTTAAATAATTTAACTTTTACCGTGTCTTCTTGTTTTCTTACACTATATGGTTAATAAACTTACTATAACCAGCAAAAATAACCTCAAGTCGTTCATTATTAATATATATAACCTTATATAAGTAATTTGGCCAAAACATATATTTTTGGGAATATAATAACAATTAATAATATAATATTTTTTTTTAAAAACTATTTTATGTCAATTTTGACACTATTTGGTAATTGGTTTTTGCGAACATCATAACAGCATGATTAGTTCGAAAAAAGTTAATTAAATCAATAATAACATGTCATATTAACCTATAAAATTAGTTTAATTCATAAAAAGTCTCAAATTACATTTATTTGGGTATTTATAATAACAATTATTTTAATATTTTATTATTTAGGTAAATACTGCATCACCATTGTGTCATAAATAACTTAAATTATTTAATGTCTAAAAATTATAAATAAAATACCATTAGGTAAGAAATATTTTTATATTTTTAATGAATATTTATATTTGAATTTATTTTATTTATAACTCTATATTAACATTGTTTTAGTTATTAAACTTTGATTTTAACTATTTTAACTCTCCATTAAATAAAATAATATTAAATGTCCTAATCTAATCCATGTTGACTGAAATGGTCATATTTTATTCCTAAGGTTGTTTTTGGTCTAATTAAACTTATCCAATAGAATTAGGACATGTATTAGGGTAGTAATAATATCATTTTTACCCTTAATTACCCTATTTACTTTTAACCGTGGTAAATAAAAGTAAAAAGTTACTATTCACAAAAAGTTATTTTTATCTTATAGAACCAAATTTTACTCGATGATATTAACCATGTCTCTCGGATTTTCGAAATTCCACTCAAATAAGTGGTAAAATTAAGT
The DNA here is from genome assembly GCA_963277665.1 of Viscum album. Classification (NCBI taxonomy): domain Eukaryota; kingdom Viridiplantae; phylum Streptophyta; class Magnoliopsida; order Santalales; family Viscaceae; genus Viscum; species Viscum album. Next base: position 2,076,182,438 of record OY728156.1, on the reverse strand, counting down.
TTTATGTAAATTTTAAAATTCTCCTAGGAGGTGGGTAAAAGAGGGTGAAAGGTTCAATAAAATTTTAATATATCTAAAATTATTATAAAATGTCTCAAATGAATTACATTGAACATATATAGGTATTATGTATCAATTTTGACATAAAATAAATTTAAATAAAATAAATAATTATTTAAATAAAAATTCGGTTTTAAATAGTAACCCAGGGTTTTCACTATTCATCAAAAATTGAAAGTTTTCGGAAAAATAACAAAAATTTACCCTAGGCCAATTTCGATATTATGAATCCAAAAAAGAAGTCCATTTTGAAAGATAAAATTTATAAAATTTCAAAAAGTGGGTATTACTATTCATAACAGTTAGTTCATAATAATATTATAATAATAGCTCGTTTAGTGAAACTTGGTATTGTGTATAACACACGCTATCGTGGAAGGTCGCGGTTTCATGTAATAAAAGACAAGTCATGGTTACGTGTAGTGAAAGATTCATTTGTTGTTGCGTATAATAGAATCCAACCATATTTCACTTATACATTGAATATATATATATACACTCAATGTTGCGTAAAATAACTTCTATCAAACGAACTTGAAATTGTGTGTAACACGATCAAAGATTAGTTTTGTGTATACTGCAAGCTAATACGGTGTTGCAAATAGAACAAGATAATTTTGGTGTTGAGTACAACACAAGACATCAATGAAATTAAAAATAATAATTCTCATAAAATCTCGGGTTGTTACATTCTACCCCCCTTAAAATGAATTTCACCCTCAAAATTCGTTGGGGTTAAAAATCGTTTACTACTTGAAATTATCATTAATAGAAACCCACATCGTAAAAAGGAATACTAAAGGTTAATTTTAAAAACTATTGTATGAAACGTAACGGTTACCCAAATTAACTTATCCCTGGGATTCCACATAGGAGAATATAGGTGAAAATATGGATATGGAAGATAAACCTAACCGTCATGTTCTTGTAACGCCCCGACCCCAGCTACCTAGAGTCGGTGCATTACTTCGTAACATTGGCATGATCACAAAAGATCAAGTCTCGAAAGACCGATTAGTTTAGTAGCCTTGGAAACACTAGATACATTCATAAATCTTACATTACATCATAAAGTGAAAAACTAATAACAAAATCTTCATAGTCCACACTAATATCCTCTTCTGACTATCCCTGCAGGTCATTCATAAAATAATTCTTCACATCCTGGAAAATATTAAAACATTGAAAGGGGTGAGCTCAGATGCTCTGTAAGGATAACAATATTGCAGAAGGTTTCATAAATAAACATTAACAATTAAGGCAATGTATAAATAAAACAAAAGCCTTTTAAACATGAACTTCAACAAAATATGGCAAAAGTAAAAGAAGATAATGCCATTTACTTATTCACATGGATATTCTACTGGTCGAATAATCACATGCAATATCAATAACCACTTTCATAATGATGTAATGCATAATGCCAGACATTCTGAAACATTTTGTCAAGGCCTCGGCCAAGACATCTAAAATGATTAAGGCCTCGGCCAAAACCATAAACCAAATTGGGAAAGGGCCTCGGCCAATTCCACGTCTAGTTGTCTCATGAGACCTACCAATGCAATTTTCTTAGAAGATACTTACGTTTAAAATTGCTCAAATATACTCCAGTGTTTTTCTGAAAACATTATGCAAGCTTCTGAAAACAAAATAACTAATTCTGAGACTACTTGACTAATTACAAGTCATGATGGGTCCACGCCCAATCCCTTCCTGTCTACCACACTCGAGAGTCGGGTTTTCTGAAAACATTTTTAAGCTTGCGTTAAATACGTATACATTTGCACTGGTTTTTCATATATTGGAGAGAAATATCTCTTTTTTGAAATCATTTAAAAATCACATAATTATAAAATAAAACCTTTTGAATAAACGTAAAAGTCAAAGGGGTTTATACACCGTATAAAAGAAAGTTGTGTATAAAACGAAATATGCCTCAATGAAAGGAGATTGAGACGAAGTCCTTACAAAGATCATTTTTAAAATAAAATAGATCTATTATGTGTATTTACTATAAGTACACATAAAGAAAGTACAAATACAATATAGGAAATAATAATATCATGACATAATTTGAAAGTAGGAGATTAACCCAGAGATTGGAAATTGGGTTAAGAAATTCCCTTACCTCGTGTCCGACTTGACTCAACCGTTCTTTAACCTCCTGAATAATAAACTAGAGTTAATTTCTATTTACTTAAGAACCTTTTCCATGTTCATTATTCCTTTTATGTCCCTTATTACCATGTTATGAACATTATGTAATTATTTAAGTTTATAACGGTCATTTTGTCGATCTTAGGTACTTGAGTCAAAAATAAAATTCTTATAATTACAAGTTGTTCATGTGGTGATATATCCATTATATCCAGAATTATGTTCATGATGTATATATCAGATATATCATATATATCCAGTATATACATGCATTTATAAAATTACATAACATTTAGAGGTAAGAAATGAAATTCACCGTTCATGGAGACGGTAAGCCGTACGTACGCATGAACGCTACTTTCATTTATATTTCATATTTAATGGAATGAAATCATAATTATATAAAGGTATAATATAGTTCCAGTATAATACCATATATAACATCATTTACTCCATCCTTTATACATCCCACATATGGCATTAACGATTCACATCACTTTGAGGGGGCGGTAGTCCGCACTTCATAAAATGAAATTATCGCGTTTACCCATAATGGAAATCATAAAGTATGCCATAAATGATAAATACAGAAGCATAAGTAAAACATAAACATATTATATATCATATATAAATATAGTGACATCTTAATGTCCACCTTTGAAGGTGTTATATGAGTGTGGAACAATCCTCGTTTTGTGAGGCAGAAATTCTCCATCCACAGAAACCGTATGTTCTGTAACCATTAGATGTAGGTGTGTGTAAGTGTAGCTTGAATACTTATTATAACAACATCCTAGTATATTTAGGATACTGGTGTTGTTACAAAAGAAATGAATAAAAAGAGTTTAGGGGGTTGGAGAAGAAAAATAAAACAAAACAATATTAGAGAAGACATTACCTCAAAATCGGGTAACTCTTTTTGATTTGTGCCAAAGGCTTCCTTGGGAAGAGTTATGCCCAAAGTGAGGATTCTAGTAGTAAGAGGGTGAAGTTTGGAGATTATTTGGGCAGAGTTTGGCCGAGCCAAATGGCTTGAAAGTGTGAATGAGGTGGTAGAGGTGGGGGCCTTTTATAAGAGGAGAGGAGGGGCTCTTTTGGAAAGATTGAAATGTTACATTATTATACAATTCTTTTCAGATTCTAAAGGTCCCACACTTATATAATTCGTGGATAAGGTGATAAGGGTTCTAAATATACCCATACAATAGTCTTTGGACAAGTTTAATCCTTGGATGTAACATTATCTTTTCATTTTATTAAAATCGTTAAATAATGAGGTCATCACTACATCATAATAATGTCATAAATAATTTAATTTATTTAATGTCTAAAAATTATAAAAAAATACTAGGATGTAGGAAATCTTTTTACCTTTCCAATGAGTATTTATAGTCAAAAATATGACTTGTATAACCCCATGTAAAAATTGTTTTAGTAAAACATGTCATGGTGATGTCATTTTTTACTTTAACATTAAATAAAAGGTATTTATGTCATTTTCTAACTAAAGTGGCTCCATGGGGTCCCCAAGTTGACCCGTGGATTGTCTGGGTCGGCCATGACACATCCAATGAGGTTAGGACATGTTTCAAGCTCATCTCATATTATTAAAACATTATTTTTACCTTAAACTACACTAATTACCTCTAATCGCGTTTAAGAACTTAAAAGTTACTATTCACCAAAAATTATTTTAATCTCATTGAACCACATTTTACTTCTTAATTACAACCATGTATGTCGGATTTTTGAAAATCAAAACACAGAAGTTGTAATATTTCATTAAACGAAAAATCAGATATTTAACTACCACTTAGTGGTTTCACTATTCATCAAAAATTGAAGTTTTTCAGAACAATGTCAAAATTTCACCCTAAGCTATAATTGATATTCCGAATTCAAAAATGATGTCTATTTTCCAAAATTACAAACATATAAGTTTCATTAATTAATTTTATAATTAATTCCCGCTGTCACAACAATAGCGTGTTTTTAAGAAACAATTTATATCAAAAGATTGGCAATTGTTCATGCCCAATTTCAATGTTAAATTAATTCTAATGACCACCATTGGATAAAATGGTAAAAATATATTCTAATTATACTTTAAAACCACCAAATAGGATAATTTATCACAATAAATTATTTTGATTAAAAAAGTTGTTTTTCAGTATTTTTCACTATTCATAAAAATGGAAGTTCTCAGAAAATTACAAAAAATTTAACTTAGGATAATTTCGATATTACGAATACAAAAATGAAGTCCATTTTGAAATATAACATTTATATAAGTTTAAAAAGTGGGTATTACTATTCATAACGGCTACTTTGATTAGTTGCAGTGTGTTAGAACTCGAAGTTGCGTACAATGCAAGCTATTGCATTATTGAATGAGAAGCGTATCATAGAAGCTCGGGGTGTTACATTCTCCCCTCCTTCAATAAATTGAGTCCTCGCAATTTGAAATTTTTATTGGAAAATAAAAGGTTGAAAATCGAAAATACCTTTGTAGAAAACCCACATCGGAAATAAGGTTAATAAAAATATAGCTTTAAAAGAAAGAAAGATAAGTACACAGGTCACCCGAGATAGCCTATACTAGGATTCTATGAAAATATGGATATGGAAGAAAAAAAACCATCAAGGTATGATGGAGAGTTGTAGAAAACTAGATTAGGAGAAAGTTAACAATAAGAAAATCACAAACTTGTGATTGGTTAAACGGTCATTGAATCCCCAGTTGGAAAAGTTAACCGGCAACATTTTTGTTTTAAGTTACCTTTTATAAAGTTACAGAATTTATTTAGGAGATTTACTAAGAACGTAAGGGAATATACATACTTGTCATGTAGACTTTCATTCTTTAATAAATTTTTACCAAAAACCCATCTTTCACTCTAAAAGGTAATAGAACTCAAAAATATTCTATTTATCCTAATTGTATATGGTTCCAAATATTAACACATACCATTTATATTAGAAAAACTATTTTGTAATAACCAGGGACTTCACGTACTTCAGTGGTAGGCGATTAATCCCAATCGCACTATGGTTGTGGGTTCGATTCCTGCAGCTTTGTCCGACGCGACGGGTTATGCCCCACCCTACAGGTTGTCCTTTTCCAAAAAATATAGTATCATAATATTCCAAAAATAATCTTCATAAAATTTTTAACCTTAAACAATACTATCCAAAGATCAACTTAATCCACTCCAACCTTTATAGTTATCCAAAATACCTCTGTCCAGACTTTCTCTAAAAGGTCTCTTAATTCCAAAATCAATTGTAAACTCAGATTCCCCAAACAAAGTAAAGTTTCTCTTATTGTCACATACTAAAAATATAATTACCTTCATCATATTAAAAACTTACTGAAACAACAAGTACTGCAGTACAATCCTTATATATATATCACATTATTCTAATAACCAGAATATAATCCATGAGTCCAAAAGCACCAATACATTAATTATTCCGCTTCAACTGTAGTAACAACATAAGATTGTCCTTGATCCCTTGGCCTTTTTTTGAGGTAAGTTTCCCTGATGCTTAGGAAATTCATTTGCATAATGCCCCATTTCCCTACAATTTTAGCATTCAACATTGATAGCCTCTTTCTTTCCCTTGAAATCACGTGCCTGGTGACCTTTTTCCCCACATTTATAACAAACTCCCATTCCTTTTAGGCAAGTACCAGGGTGATTCTTCACACAATTATCACATAATGGAAAATCCTTCTTTCCCTTTTCCCCTTTATCTATCTCTTGTTCCACCATTCTCTTCTTCTCTTGCTTTACATTGTTGTCATAAGACTTAGAGAATTCCTTTTCAGTCTTGATAGCACATGAGACTATATCCTCGTATGTTGAGAAAGATTGTGATACTAAAGCTCGGCGGAGAAATGGTTTTAACCCCTCAAAGAAACGATCAATCTTACTTCTTGGGTTACGTATATAATCTACATCATGCCTCGCTAACCTTGTAAAGTTAGCCTCATACTTTGCGACATTCTCATCCTCCTTTTGTTTCAGACTCAGAAATTGCCTTTCCATATCTGCTCAATGGTCATGAGGAATGTATTTTTCTAGGAAAAGCTCTTCGAACTCTCTCCATTCCATACTTGATACTTCTTTATCTTCCTTTGTATTTTAAATCAATGACCACCATTGATCAGCTTCTCCAGTGAGGCGGTAAACTGCCATGATAACCTTCTCCCTTTTTCTACTCCCCAAGGCGTGGAATATTTTCTCTAAGGGGTTTATCCATTCCTCAGCTACTAACGGATTTGTACCCCCATTAAATGTTGGTGGTTGTTGCCTCATGAAGCGGTCTAACATTGATCCTCCACGTTGCGGATCAGGGTGCTCCATAAGAGTAAGGTTATTATTCATAACCTGAGTGAGCTGTCCCAGTATGGTAATAAGTTGATCAGCACCAGTTGTATCTCCAGATCCACAATAATTATCTTGATCAGTAGGGAAATCCCTACACTGAGTGCGTGCATTGATACGGTTTCCATTCATTCCACTAGGCACCATTTCTATACAATGGAATAAATTAGGTTAGTTTATGAATTACAATGAATAATTCCAAACTTGTAAGATACTTAATGTAAATTGAATGGTTTATGGATATAATACATAATCATAAGAATGTTTTCTTTGAGGAAGTATATACTCATAAACACTACATAATGGTTTGTGAAGAAAATGAGAATTATCCTAAGCAAATCCCCCAAGAGTGTCGTAACCAAGAGTGCAGCAAGGCCCGTTGTCGTGCACCAGTTCCCGTTCGAGTCTAGCTCAAAGCGGTGTTTTCAGGTTTTACCCCTAGGTACATCTGTGCCAGAGCCACCTCTACTTGCTCGTATCTAGACAGAGATGTATTGCTCAGAAAAATCACAAAATCTCTATAATACCAAAATTCTAGGAAGTTATTCTATACTAATCCTCAAAGTCTATCTTTGGGCTATGTGCTATAATCAGAGTTTATCGAAATCTAACTTCCAAGGATAGTACTAAACTGCCTCTGATACCAACTGTAACGCCCCGAACCCAGCTACCCAGAGTCGGTGCATTACTTCGTAACATTGTCATGATCACAAAAGATCAAGTCTCGAAAGACCGATTAGTTTAGTAGCCTTGGAAACACTAGATACATTCATAAATCTTATATTACATCATAAAGTGAAAAACTAATAACAAAGTCTTCATAGTCCGCACTCATATCCTCTTCTGACTATCCCTGCAGGTCATTCATAAAATACTTCTTCACATCCTGGAAAATATTAAAACATTGAAATGGGTGAGCTCAGATGCTCTGTAAGGATAACAATATTGCGGAAGCTTTCATAAATAAACATTAACAATTAAGGCAATGTATAAATAAAACAAAAGACTTTTAAACATGAACTTCAACATAATATGGCAAAATTAAAATGAGATAATTCCATTTACTTATTCACATAGATATTCTACTGGTTGAATAATAATATGCAATATCAATAACCACTTTCATAACGATGGAATGCATAATGCCAGACATTCTGAAACATTTTGTCAAGGCCTCGGCCAAGACGTCTAAAATGATTAAGGCCTCGGCTAAAACCATAAATCAAATTGGGAAAGGGCCTCGGCCAATTCCACGTCTAGTTGTCTCATGAGACCTACCGATTCAATTTTCTTAGAAGATACTTACGTTTAAAATTGCTCAAATATACTCCAGTGTTTTTCTAAAAACATTATGCAAGATTCTGAAAACAAAATAACTAATTCTGAGACTACTCGACTAATTACAGGTCATGATGGGTCCACGCCCAATCCCTTCCTGTCTACCACACTCGAGAGTCGGGTTTTCTGAAAACATTTTAAAGCTTGCGTTAAATACGTATACATTTGCACTGGTTTTTCATATATTGGAGAGAAATATCTCTTTTTTGAAATCATTTAAAAATCACATAATTATAAAAGAAAACCTTTTGAATAAACGTAAAAGTCAAATGGGTTTATACACCGTATAAAAGAAAGTTGTGTATAAAACGAAATATGCCTCAATGAAAGGAGATTGAGACGAAGTCCTTACAAAGATCATTTTTAAAATAAAATAGATCTATTATGTGTATTTACTATAAGTACACATAAAGAAATTAAAAATACAATATAGGACATAATAATATCATGACATAATTTGAAAGTAGGAGATTAACCCAGAGATTGGAAATTGGGTTAAGAAATTCCCTTACCTCGTGTCCGACATGACTCAACCGTTATTTAACCTCTTGAATAAGAAACTAGAATTAATTTTTTTTTACTTAAGAACCTTTTTAATGTTCATTATTCCTTTTATATCCCTTATTACCATGTTATGAACATTATGTAATTATTTAAGTTTATAACGGTCATTTTGTCGATCTTAGGTACTTGAGTCAAAAATAAAATTCTTATAATTACAAGTTGTTCAGGTGGGGATATATCCATTATATCCAGAATTATGTTCAGGATGTATATATCATATATATCATATATATCCAGTATATACATGCATTTATAATATTACATAACATTTAGAGGTAAGAAATGAAATTCACCGTTCATGGAGACGGTAAGCCGTACGTACGCATGAATACTACTTTCATTTCTATTTCGTATTTAATGGAATGAAATAATAATTATATAAAGGTATAATATATTTCCAGTATAATATCATATATAATATCATTTAATCCATCCTTTATACATCCCACATATGGCATTAACGATTCACATCACTTTGAGGGGGTGGTAGTCCGCACTTCCTAAAATGAAATTATCGCGTTTACCCATAATGGAAATCATAAAGTATGCCATAAATGATAAATACAAAATCATAAGTGAAACATAAAAATATTATATATCATATATAAATATAGTGACATCTTAATGGACACCTTTGAAGGTGTTATATGAGTGTTGAATAATCATCGTTTTGTGAGGCAGAAATTCACCATCCACAGAAACCGTATGTTCATTAACCATTAAGTGTAGGTGTGTGTAAGTGTAGATCGAATCCTTATTATAAAAACATCCTAGTATATTGAGGATACTGGTGTTGTTACAAAGGAAATGAATAAAAAGAGTTTAGGTGGTTGGAGAAGAAAAATAAAACAAAATAACATTAGAGAAGACATTACCTCAAAATCGGGTAACTCTTTTTGATTTGAGCCAAAGGATTCCTTGGGAAGAGTTCTGCCGAAAGTGAGGCTTCTAGTAGTAAGAGGGGAAAGTTGGGAGAGTATTTGGGCAGAGGTTGGCCGAGAGAAATGGCTTGAAAGTGTGAATGAGGTTGTAGAGGTGGGGGCCTTTTATAAGAGGAGAGGAGGGGCTCTTTTGGAAAGATTGAAATGTTACATTATTATACAATGCTTTTCAGATTCTAAAGGTCCCACACTTATATAATTCGTGTCTAAGGTGATAAGGGTTCGAAATATACCCATAAAATAGTCTTTGGACAAGATTAAGACTTGGATTTTACATTATCTTTTCATTTTATTAAAATCGTTAAATAATGAGGTCATCGCTTCATCATAATGATGTCATAAATAATTTAATTTATTTAATGTCTAAAAATTATAAAAAAAATACTATGATGTAGGAAATCTTTTTATATTTCCAATGACTATTTATAGTCAAAAATATGACTTGTATAACTCCATGTAAAATTTATTTTAGTAAAACATGTCATGTTTATGTCATTTTTTACTTAATAAAAGGTATTTATGTCATTTTCTAACTAAAGTGGCACCATGGGGTCCCCAAGTTGACCCATGGATTGTCTTGGTCGGCCATGACACATCCAATAAGGGTATGACATGTGTCAAGCTCATCTCATATTATTAAAACATTATTTTTACCTTAAACTACACTAATTACCTCTAATCGCGATTAAGAACTTAAAAGTTACTATTCACCAAAAATTATTTTAATCTCATTGAACCACATTTTACTTATTAATGACAACCATGTATGTCGGATTTTTGAAAATAAAAACCCAGAAGTGGTAATATTTCATTTAAACGAAAAATCAGTTATTTAACTACCACTTAGTGGTTTCACTATTCATCAAAAATTGATGTTTTTCAGAACAATGCCAAAATTTCACCCTAAGCTATAATTGATATTCTGAATTCAAAAATTATGTCTATTTTCCAAAATTCCAAACATATAAGTTTCATTAATTAATTTTATAATTAAGTCCCGCTGTCACACCAATAGCGTGTTTTTAAGAAACAATTTATATCAAAAGATTGGCAATTGTTCATGCCCAATTTCAATGTTAAATTAATTCTAATGACCACCATTGGATAAAATGGTAAAACTATATTCTAATTATACTTTAAAACCACTAAATAGGATAATTTATCACAATAAATTATTTTGATTAAAAAAGTTGTTTTTAAGTATTTTTCACTATTCATAAAAAATGGAAGTTCTCAGAAAATTACAAAAAATTTAACTTAGGATAATTTCGATATTACTAATACAAAAATGAAGTCCATTTTGAAATATAACATTTCTATAATTTTAAAAAGTGGGTATTACTATTCATAACGACTACTTTGATTAGTTGCGGTGTGTTAGAACTCGAAGTTGCGTACAATGCAAGCTATTGCATTATTGAATGAGAATCGTATCATAGAAGCTCAGGGTGTTACAGTTCTGATGGAGAGTGGTAGAGAACATGGATATGAAAAATCCAAAAATAACAAAGCCATAAATTTGTGATGATCTAAGGTACCATCTGATTCATCAGATATGAGAGTACTAGAACAACATTTTTGGTTTCCAAGATCATTTCTCTAACGTTGATAAACTTTTACAGAAGGAGAAATACTTACTAGATTTTAGTGTAATATCATTGTTGGTCATTCCATGAACAATTTCCACTTCATATCTATTTAAATAAATGGAGCTGAATTTTTCATTCATGAAGTTTTAGCAGATCATGCGATAGAATGATAAGTCATCCCATCTGTTTCTATCACAAAAAGGTTAGAATAAGTTTTTAAATATACATAAGTCCATATATGGTGAGATTAATCATATATGACTCCAACAATGGACTAATACTTTATCTATTATACCGCTTAATAAAATAAAACTAGTTTCTACTAACCAAGAACTTCCTGTAGGCCAGTGGTATGCGATAAGGGCCTGTCACACTTCAGTTGTGGGTTCGATTCCCACAACCTTGTCCGACATGATGGGTTGTCGCCCGTATTGGAAGTTTTCCTTTCTCTAAAACTACATTATTATAACATTCCATAAATAATATTAAAAAAAGTTCTAGCCTTAAACAATTCTATCTGATGTCCAACATAATCCATTCGAACCTTTAAGCTTATCGAAAATACTTCTGTCCAATCTTATAGTATAAAGAAATCGATTACTAGAAATGTCATCAACCAAGCATGTGGATACCATCATTTATCCCCCATATATGATATATCTTGTTCGTCACATTCCAAACATGTATTCTCTTGAAAAATGAATACCCATTGAACCTTAGTGAAAACATGAATGCTGTCAAAAGTTAACTCTTTCCACATACCAAAATCCCAAATTTTTTATATACTCAAACCATGATATCACATTGTCCTTATATCATCCATCATCTCATCAATACCATAAAACATCTCATTATCTCCTAATCCCTTCATTATGCACATATCATCTACTTTACAAAAATATATGAATTAACCTTTCATGGTTACCGGTATCATTCAACATATACTTTCAAAAACTCTAGGGAAAAAAATAGTGTAACAATCCTTAGAAGTTTCTTTATTCCATAGTACCATTAAATTACCTATAAAACATAACCCTTGATAGACATACAATCATTCCACTACCTTCGTAAACCACTGACTGAGCTTTGTCATTTCATTCATCTCATATATAATTTTTATTCTTTTTATCATCATCAATATAAATACTACCCATACGACCATGCTGATTCTCTTCATGAGATTTTCCCTTAGGGAATTGGTTTGAATAATGCCCATACATTCCACATTTAAAACATTTAACAATTGTTGATGTCTTAGAAATACCATTATCCTTGTCCATGGTGTTAACTGAACCTTTTATTTTACAATTACTGGCTTTATGTCTTTCTTTTCCACACCCAAAGCATCTTCTGGTTCCATTGAAACATTCTCCCTGATGCCTCTTCCCACATGATTTACATGAGGGGAATTGAACTTTTTTTCCTCTATGATCATCATGAAACTCCATCTTTCTCTTATTAGCTGAGTCGGGATACTTACCAAAGTTGAGATTATTGATCATATTATGAGATTGCTGATTAGGCATAATAATTATGTTTGGACTTCCAGATCCAATTTCATTTGGTTGCTCACGAAGAATATCATTCCATTGTCCATCATATCATCCATTATCGTGAATCTTCTTGTTTCCAATGATTTTCTAAAACCCAAAAAGAATAGTGTGAGTGGAAAAACTCATGTTAGAAAAATAGTATAATAAAGGGGGAGTACCTTCAATATATAACACCTTAGGTTTAATTATAATATCATTACCGTAATTGTAGGACTATAACCTATACATATACTTAACCTTAGGGACATCCATAGACATACCTTAGAAATATCTCTAGGGATCTCACTAAAGTTCTCGCATCCTAGTTTCCAAAGGTTAACTAAACCTTCACTCTGATACCAACATTAGAGACCCAAATCATGACGTACATGGACATTACATTACTTTTTCGGAATATTTAATACATGAAAAAAACAGACGCCCAATGATCGTATTAGTTTAGTGTCTTTGGAAACTTGGAACATAATCTTCTAATCATGGTGAAAGATCTTCAACATCTCCCATAAAGATCTTCCCCTTTTGATTTTCTTACCTAAAACCCTTCTTTATATCCTGGGGAAAATAAAACATAAAAAAGGTGAGCTCAAATTCTCACTAAGGGTAAACATAGAGAACATAAAACAATCCATTAACATTTGAATGAAAAAACTTGAACATAAAATCTAAACATCAAAATCTTGAGCAAAGACATAAATCTTGGAAGTACATAAGGAATATATCATAATGGATCATCAATCATGATAAAATAGCATGGGAATAAAGCATGTAATTTTGGAAACCATTAAGCACATGTTATGATTTCCATAGTAACCAAGGCATTACTGCCATGACCATCTTAGTGGACAAAGTCCCTTTCTGAATCGAGTTCACTCCTCGTTTCAGTCCTATAACACTGAATCAGATTAACTTTCCGTTCCAGCCATGTCTATCTCATGAGATATAAATATTTACCCAATTCATTGGATAGATATATAGGTCCCACCCATCTCATAATGAAATCATTCTTTCGTGTGCCACAAAATCATAAATCACACATCATAGCAAAACCAATGTAATAGAATGGAATTCTTAAACATCATGCCATCATAACATAATCCATATAAAAAAATGGATATCATTTCATCATAAGAAGAGTCAAACCATGTAAATAATGGAGACATTATACTTGAAACATAAACATATTAAATAATGTCATTTTCATATGGAAAATAGTTTTGATAAAACACTTGAAATGAATTCTTGAGAAAAATATCATTTCTTCTTCAAAATCATTTTATTTTCACAAAATTCCATGAAATATTAAAAGAAAAGGGTTTTTTTGAAAATAATCATGCAATATTGTAGGTTAAGGTTCATGAAAATAAGGCGTTATGGAACTGAAAAATCCGTTCACCCGTATAAGTTAAAAATAACATTCTCCCCATACTTTTGTTGGAAAAGCCAAAAAGTTCCTCATGTGGTAAACAAAAGTAAGATTCATTTCATAAAATGTGGTAAAATTAGAAAATGGGTAAAAAGGACATTAAATATACATGAAAACATTTTTAGAAAACAGGGACATGGATGATAACAAAAACCCCAGTAAATACTTACGAATAAACAATCTCGGATAAGAGAGAGATTAGAATAGTTATCCCTTACCTTATGTCCGATATGCTTCGTATGTATCTTAACCTCTGGTATAATGATTTAAATAATGTCATTGACTTATTACAGAATCATATTCATTGTTATTATATCATATATAGTTTAATTATGACTTTATATTACCCATTGTTTTGTAAATTCGATGTAAAAGCATCGATTTGGGTAAAATCGTTTCATTTATTGTACGTGTTTCGACTTGTTGTTCTTGATATTAATACTTATATCCTGATTTACTTAATTCCAGAATGTAAAACATGATTTATATATAATATATATTTATCATATACATATATATATGATAGATCGATAAATGGAATGAAATACACAGTTCATGGAGACGGTAGGCCGTACGTACGCATGAACGTTGTTTTCGTTTCCTTATTGAATTGAATGGAATTAAGTAGATGACATACATACATATATATATATATACATAAATCAAGTATCATTATTATGTCATATATTTCATTATTATTCATTATATATACTTTATAATCATTCATGAATGGTTAACATGGATAATGAATCTCATCGCGTCGTGGAGACGGTAGTCCGTACATACGCACGAGCGATGATATCATTCTCATGATTGTGGAATTGTATTGAAGTGTATTTATAATATTTCATAATCAATATAAAATTACAATAATCATATATAGTTATTTATTTACACCATTATACCCATCCAATTAAGGTGGTGGTCGAAAACAGATTACACGACGGCATGGAGACGGTATTCTGTACGTACGCACGCGCAGTGATTTTGTTTTCCATAGGATGGATAGAAGGTGAAATAGGGTTGTTTCATATTTATAATAAAATATCATTATATAAGTAATACTGATGTTTTTACTTTATAATGATACAACTAAAGAACAAGAAGTAGAAGAATAAAGAAACTTGAGTGAATCAGAAGAATAGATTACCTCTTCTTCGATGCACCTTTTTAAGCTTCCTATTAAGGAAGTAGAGTTTGCCTTTTGAGAAGAAAAGAACCTATTGAATGTTTCTACGGAAGTGGAGAAGAGAAATTGGTAGGGTTAGGCCGAGATTCAAGGCTCAAAAGGGTGTGAAGAGAAGAGGGAAGGGGTGCCCTTTTTATAAGGGAGGAGAGGTGAACCTTTGAAAAAACATAAAATATTATTTTATAATAAAGTCATATTAGGTTTATAATAGCTAAAAATTTATTTATTTATAAGATAAAGCGAGGATGTGTCTAAATACTCTCAACCAATAGGTTTTAGACATGTTTAGGTTACTATGTTAACCTTATCTTTTATATTTAACTCTAAGTTAAATAATTTAACTTTTACCGTGTCTTCTTGTTTTCTTACACTATATGGTTAATAAACTTACTATAACAAGCCAAAAGAACCCCAAGTGGTTCATTATTAATATATATAAGCTTATCTAAGTCATTTTTCCAAACCTTATATTTTTATTAATATAATTAAAATTAATAATATAATATTTTTTTAAAAAAACCATTTTTTGTCAATTTTGACACTATTTGGTAATTGATTTTTTTGAAAATCAAAACAGCATGATTAGTTCTAAAAACGTTAATTAAATCAATACTAACATGTAATATTAACCTAGAAAATTAGTTAAATTCATAAAAAGTCTCAAATTACATTTATTTGGGTATTTATAATATCAATTATTTTAATATTTCATTATTTAGGTAATTACTGCATCACCATTGTGTCATAAATAACGTAAATTATTTAATGTATAAAAATTATAAATAAAATACCATTAGTTAGGAAATCATTTTATCTTTCTAATGAATATTTATAGTCGAATTTATCTTATTTATAACCCTATATTAAAAATGTTTTAGTTATTAAACTTTGATTTTAACTATTTTAACTCTTCTTTAAATAAAATAATATTAAATGTCCTAATCTAATAAAAGTGGACGTAAATGGTCCTATTTTATTCCTAAGGTTGTTTTTGGTCGAATTAAACTTATTCAATAGAATTAGGACATGTGTTAGGGTAATAATAATATCAGTTTTACCCTTAATTACCCTATTTACTTTTAACCATGGTAAATAAAAGTAAAAAGTTACTATTCACCAAAATTATTTTTATCTTATTGAACCACATTTTACTCCATGATATTAACTGTGTCTGTAAGATTTTAGAAATTCCACTCATAGAAGCGGTAAAATTAAGTTTCATATAAATTTTCAAATTCTCCTAAGAGGTGGATAAAAGATGGTGAAAAGTTCAATAAAATTTTAATATATCAAAAATTATTATAAAATAACTCAAATGTATTACATTGAACTTATATAGGTATTATGTATCAATTTTTATGTAAAATAAATTTAAGTAAAATAAATAATTATTTAAATAAAAAGTCGGTTTTTAAATAGTAAAACAGTGTTTTCTCTATTCATAAAAAATTGAAAGTTTTCAGAAAAACACAAAAAATTCACCCTAGGCTAATTTCGATATTCCGAATCCAAAAATGAAGTCCATTTTGAAAGATAAAATTAATAAAATTTCAAAAATTGGGTATTACTATTCATAATGGCTAGTTCATAATAATAGTATTATAATATATTGTTTAGTGAAACTTGGTATTGCGTATAACACACGTTATCGTGGAAGGTAGCGGTTGCATGTAATGAAAGCCAAGTCAGGGGTGCATGTAGTGCAAGATTCATTTGTTGTTGCGTATAATAGAATCCAATTATATTTCATTTATACATTTAATATATATATATACACTCAATGTTGCGTAAAATAACATCTATCAAACGAACTTGAAATTGTGTGTAACACGATCCAAGATTAGTGTTGTGTATACTACAATCTAATACGGTGTTGCGTATTGAATAAGCTAATTTTGGTGTTTCATACAACACAAGATAACAATGAAATTAAAAATAATAATTATAATAAAATCTCGGGTTGTTACAAAAATATTGTTTCTTCCACGATCAAATTATACCATCATACCATAATCAACCACCTCAACATAGGTCTCAAGATTTAAAAAAAAGACCTGAGATCTGATCTCTGCTTGCAACCCCCTCTTGAACCATTGAGAAATCATTTTCTCATTGGAAATGAGCTCAGATACCTATAGAACTAACTAAACAAAGCGGTTAGAATATTCCATCACAAACTGGTCTACCTATATAAGCTCAATAAACTCCCAATATCCCATGAAGGCCATAACCTCAGTACAATACTGCTCATTGGAAATGACCTTGAAGTATTTCCAACCCATCTTCTTGTGCTTTCCATCTTACACCAATGAGTCCCACCAATTCCAACTAGGACCTTCTGACATGAATGAAGCACATTTAATTTTGAATTCCTCAAGAGTCTTAAGAAACTCAAATATCCTATCTATCTTCTCAAGGCACTCCTATGATTCATGGGTTCTGTGCTACCACAGAAAGAAGGAGGCTTGTTATTGAGGAACTCCAGAGCATTTTCCTTAATAGGACCCAGTTCATCTTCTCTAACTTGAGATGAACAGAGACCACTCCTTGTCCAAAATCATTGAGAGACTAAACCATAGATTCAAACAACCTATGATCAAATGGTGGGGTAGAAATATCCCTGGCCTCTTCTTGTGGCAGCACAAGAGGTCTCTATGGTGGCATATTTCTGCAACAATCAATAATGATAAGAGAACCCATCAATACAAACATCAATTCAAAGCCTAAAAATTTTCATAAAGAATAAAAAATCTAAAAAACTTTCATATATCAAAATATAATAAAATCCATCAAAATTACAAGAAAAACCAAACAAAAGTGAACCAAACCACTCCTATTCCACATAGTGTCCATATACAGTCTGAAGCCTGTACATCTCACATAGAGAAGATGTGAAATCAAATCTCAAAATCCCATGGTGACTCAAGTATGGTCATGAGAGGTGATATCCTAGAACCATACTCAAAAAATTATCCTCTATACCCAAAAATACTATCCATAATATATCCCAAACCATCCTAAATTAAATTTACCCAAATAGTGTGCGACCTCTTCTGATACTATTTTGTCACAAACCAAGCTGGGATTCCATCCAAATCGACACATGACCTAACCTGATACATGTCCCAAAGGGAGTTCCTGATCCCCAATGTTTTGAATCTAGTGTTTGGGAATCAACATTATTCCATGGGATTGATTTTATCCATTTACATAATCATAAAAAACTCACAATAATAAAACACACAATAACTAGTAACTATAGAAAAAAAAGGTACCAAAATTTTCAGATTCAAATCTTAAGACTTTAAATAATAACCAAAGGTGGTTAAAAAGAAAGGGAACCAAGACACTATCCTAAAAAAATCCATGCTACAAGTTGCACATCACCCTCAAGCCACTAACACTAACACCTGCATAAAGTGGACTCTAAAAACTAGATCCACCATAACCATCAGGATACATATTTCCTTTACTAGGGTCATACATAACAAATTATACATACAACCAAAGGTGTATATACGATGTGAGACAAAACCCTTTCAAATTCTACCTAAAAGAAAATATTACATGCCATAATATTAGAAGATAGATTAACATGCACATTTTCATAAAAAACACTTGATACATTTTTAAGGTAACATTTTAAGGAAACCCGTTTCTTAAATAATACTTCCTGAAATAATAATCTAAAAAAGTTATACCTTATACCAACATATATCAACACATCACATAAGAATAATTTCATAATAGAGAACCACGGGAAAATTCCTATAGGTACCTAGTACAAATGGGACACTTAGAACCTTGTACCATGGTGATTAAATACTCCAACTCAACTACCAACAATGTTCTCATACATGATCCATTGGAGGGAATCCCATCCCAAGGTCCAATGATCTCCATATCATAATCTAAAAACAATATAATTCTTATTCATGATTCACTGGTGGGGAACACATCCCATGGTCTAGTGGTATCCGATCATATCACATGTTTAGTTAGTGTCATAAGCATCAATCCTACTAAATGAATCTGAGCCTTGCCTCTTCTGAGACATCAATCATACTATTCCTACGTCACCCACCTAGATAGCTTAGATTCCCTGTGTGATCAAATTCATTCCACATCATACACAAATGTTCACGTTCCATTCACATTCCACGCATCACAAGAACACAAGGAAATCATCGATTTCACAATCATCACATTGAAAACATTCTTTTCTATAATAAAATAACTTTCCATTTCACACACCCAAACTAGATGGAAATATGTTTTCACACCACTTAAAAATTTCTTGAAACCCATTTTGAAAACATTACAAGAAAGGACCATAATCAATTTGAATATTTTCACGGGCCATTCCCCTTTTAAATCAACGCATAAACCCAATTCACTTTAAAACATGCTTCCCATCATTTACAAAATTCATAATTAATATTAATGGTGCAAAAAAAATAAATAAATTATCATTTCCCATATAAAAAACACTTTCTACACATTTTTACCTTTAAATCCCTTTGAAAATCCATTTCACACCTTCCACACACAGCATAAAACACTTTCTAGAAACATTGCAATGAAGAATACACAAAATGTAACCATTTTTCTTTAAAAAATCCATTTTCATCATATATGCCAATCGAAATACTTCAAAAACACATTTTTAATCAGAAAATAAATCTATTAAACACATTTATAAGTATAATAAAGAAAATCAAATGCATCTAAAAATGTTAAGGCTTGGAACCACCTACCTCACACTTTGAAACTTCTTTAAACAAGTGGAAAACCACCGCCTCACCACCAAAATACCTTATAAATGCATGATTGAATTAAAAAATCAATATAAAACATATATATATATGTGTGTGTGTGTTTTATTTCCTAAAAAAGAAATCTCATTAAAAATATATATGACCTAAAATATAAGAAATTTATGATTTTAATGGAATTAGATCATGTTGAAGTTTGTATTATGTAATCACCAAGGTTTTTTGATTAAATAAGGTAATAATTAATCTTTATTGATAATAATTTTAAAATGGAATGGTTGATAGTGATCACTCACAAATCCTTGGTGTCCCATTTCATAAGTCCTTAATGGAGATTGGCGGAGAATATTATTGGATAAAAATTATTGAAATTCAAGATAAATAATGTCAAGGAGTCCACTAATATCCAATTGGATGGTTATTTTTGGAATCATGGGATAATAAATAAAGTATCTAGGTAGATAAATCCAAAAAATAGAGATATTAATATAATGAATCATATAAAAAATAAAAAGTCTTGAATGATACTAATTGAGAAAGGCATACTAGAGATGTTTTTGATGGAATAATTCATGACATCATTCTATATCATTATAAGTATTTTTCATGTCTAGGGGAGGAGAATACTTATATGATATGTGGAATTGTAATAAGTTGACATTGAAATACATTCATATTATAAAAATTAAATTTTAAATTCATAAAATGGATAAAAGGACCCAGAATTTTGAATCATGTAGATATGAAGGAACTTTTTCCGTTACTCTTCAAAGATCAAGGAATAAAAATGATTTAAAACATATTAGAGATATTATTAAAATCCAATATGACATAATTGCATATATTTTTTATATATTTAAATTAAATTTTGAAAAAAATTCTAAAATAAAGAGTTAATGATTTTAGAATCATAGGGAATAACAAATAGATAATGCCAGTTAAAAATAAGTAAAAATAATCGGGTTATTTTAAAAAATTTATTAACTATTAGGATTCCATGAATTAAGGATGAAATTTATTAATACAACATTTTTTTGTGATTTTATATCTCTATTGTATGTAATGAGAATAAATAATCTATATTAAAATCACTGATGTCTCAAGTTGATCATTAATGTTTTGATGTGGTTTCAAATAATAATAGTGGAACTAAAAACTATGAATAAAGATCATGATAAAAATGAAAATAATCAAACATGGGATATTTTTTTAGGTAAGAGGAATTTTTTTATCAAAACCAAATGAGTCTTTTAGAAAAAATTGAATTAATAAGGAAAAGTGATTCAAAAAAATCATGCCATATATAAAAAGGCTACTCCAAAATTGATGAAATATATGTGGATGAGGCATTTGATCCAATATATATGGTAAAAAATAAAATTATTCTTTTCCACAATGGTGCAAAAAATTCATGTATTTCCAAATTGAAGTTAAATATATATTTATTAATGGAATTCATAACAAATATGTCTAAATTTAATAGTTGAATTGTTTTATTATTCATAAAGATGAGAAAAAAGTGTATTACTTAGAGAAGGTAGTTTATAGGTTGAATAAAGCATTAGAAGCTTGGTTTTCAAGTATTTATCAATATTTTTTAAATTATGGATTCCAAAACAGTAGAGTTGATCATAATCTCTACATCAATAAAAAGGATGATCAAAGGATAATGGTGCTTATCTATGTAGATGATATGATATTCAAAGGTTTAAATGAACATTAATGAAAGTATATTTATGAATTTATGATAAGATAATTTGAAATGTCGATTCATCGTGAAATGGAAAAATCCAATATATTACAGATGATACAATAAAGGAATACAATATTTATTTTTTAAACCAAATATTCTAAGTTGGTGTCATAAATGTTTGGAATGGAGGATAGAAAGGTTGTGAAAAGATCAGTTTCTACTGAGGTAATTTTTTCAAAGGTTGATAATGGTAATGGGATCAATATTACTGAGTATAAGAAAATAATTAAAACCCTACTGTGCTTAATATGTTTGATATAATATATTTCATTATAAATATATCATTTTGTGAGGTATCAATGTTTTCCTAAATCAAGACACATGCTGTTGGTGAAAAGAATACACCAATATATCTAAGGCATGGAAGATTTTATATTATTTTACATAAATAAATAAGAATAAATGTTATTAATATTTATGGATATGGATTGGTCCAATTAAGAAAATGATAATAAGTCTTTTTGTGACATCCACAATGTCACTTTCAGGTATGTGATTTTTTATTGATTGAGATTCCATTTATTTTGATGTACAAAGTGAAACCTTAAATTTTAGGAATGAAATTACCATGACGAATGGTTAGGGATAATGTTTACCCAAACCATTCATAATGGTCATGTGGGATGTAACACCCCGAGCTTCCATGATACGCCTCTCTTTCAATAATGCAATAGCTTGCATTGTACGCAAGTTCGAGTTCTAACACACCACAACTAATCAAAGTAGCCGTTATGAATAGTAATAACCACATTTTAAATTTATAGAAATTTTATATTTCAAAATGGACTTCATTTTTGTATTCCTAATATTGAAATTAGCCTATGTTGAATTTTTTGTAATTTTCCGAGAACTTCCAAATTTTTATGAATAGTGAAAAATACTTAAAACAACTTTTTTAATCAAAATAATTTATAGTGATAAGTTATACTATTTAGTTGTTTTAAGGTATAATTAGAATATAGTTTTACCATTTTATCCAATGGTGGTCATTAGAATTAATTTAACATTGAAATTGGACATAAACAATTGCCAATCTTTTGATATAAATTGTTTCTTAAAAACACGCTATTTGTCGTAACAGCGGGAATTAATTATAAAATTAATTAATGCAACTTATATGTATGGAATTTTTTAAAATAGACATCATTTTTGAATTCGGAATATCAATTATAGCTTAGGGTAAAAATTTGGCCTTATTCTGAAAAACTTCAATTTTTGATGAATAGTGAAACCACTAAGTGGTAGTTAAATAACTGATTTTTCGTTTAAATGAAATATTACCACTTCTGTGATTTGATTTTCAAAAATCCGACATACATGGTTGTCATTAAAAAGTAAAATGTGGTTCAATGAGATTAAAATAATTTTTTGGTGAATAGTAACTTTTAAGTTCTTAATCGCGATTAGAGGTAATTAGTGTAGTTTAAGGTACAAATAATGTTTTAATAATATGAGATGAGCATGAAACTTGTCCTACTCCTATTGGATGAGTCATGGCCGACCAAGACAACCCATGGGTCAACTTGGGGACCCCATGGAGCCACTTTAGTTGGAAAATGACATTAATATATATTTATTTAATGTTAAAATTAAATTGACACAAACATGAGTTATTTTACTAAAACAGTTTTTAAGTGGGGTTACACAAGTCCAAATTTTGACTATAAATATTCATTATAAAGCTAAAAAGATTTCCTACATCATAGTATATTTTTTATACTTTTTAGACATTAAATAAATTAAATTATTTATGACATCATTATGATGCAGCGATGACCTCATTATTTAATGATTTAAATAAAATGAGAAGATAATGCAAAATCCAAGGCATACACTTGTCCAAAGCCTATTGGATGAGGAGATTTCGAAACCTTATCACCTTAGCCTCGAATTATATAAGTGTGGGACCTTTATAATCCGAAAAGCATTGTGAAATAATATAACATTTCAATATTTCCAAAAGTGCCCCTCCTCTCCACTTATAAAAGGCCCCCACCTCTCCCACCTCATTTACACTTTCAAGCCATTTGTCTCGGCCAACCTCTGCCCAAATACTCTCCCAACTTCCCCCTGTTACTCCTATAAGCCTTACTTTGGGCAGAACGCTTCCCAAGGAAGCCTTTGGCTCAAATCAAAAAGAGTTACCCGATTTTGAGGTAATGTCTTCTCAAATGTTGTTTTGTTTTATTTTTCTTCTCCAACCCCCTAAACTCTTTTTATTCATTTCTTTTGTAACAACACCAGTATCCTCAATATACTAGGATGTTTTTATAAGAAGTATTCTAGCTACACTTACACACACCTACATCTAATGGTTAAAGAACATACGGTTTCTGTGGATGGCGAATTTCTGCCTCACGAAACGATGATTGTTCAACACTCATATAACACCTTCAATGGTGGCCATTAAGATGTCACTATTTTTATATATGATATATAATATGTTTACGTTTTACTTATGCTTCTGTATTTCTCATTTATGGAATAATTTATGATTTCCATTATGGGTAAAATGCGATAATTTCATTTTAGGAAGTGCGGACTACCGCCCCCTCAAAGTGATTTGAATCGTTAATGCCATATGTGGGATGTATAAAGGATGGAGTAAATGGTATTATACACTATATTATACTGGAATTATATTATACATTTATATCATTATTAATAGTTCCATTAAATATGAAATTGAAATGAAAGTAGCGTTCATGCGTACGTACGGCTTACCGTCTCCATGAACGGTGCATTTCATTTCTTACCTCTAAATGTTACGTAATATTATAAATGAATGTATATACTGGATATATAAGATATATATGACATATACATCATGAATATAATTCTGGATATAATGGATATTCTACCACATGAACAACTTGTAATTATAAGAAGTTTATTGTTGACTCAAGTTACCAAAGATCGACAAAACGATCGTTATTAACTTGAATAATTACATAATATTCATAACATTGTAATAAGTGATATAAAAAGGATAATGAAATTGAAAATGGTTCTTAATAAGGTAGATATTAACTCTAGTTTATTATTCAGGAGGTTAAAGAACGGTTGAGTCAAGTCGGACACAAGGTAAGGGAATTTCTTAACCCAATTTTCATTTTTTGGGTTAATCTCATACTTTCAAATTATGTCATGATATTATTATGTCCTATATTGTATTTTTACATTATTTATGTGAACTTATAGTGAATACACATTATAGATATACTTTATTTAAAAAAATGATCTTTTTAAGGGACTTCGTCTCAATCTCCTTTCATTGAGGCATATTTCGTTTTATACACAACTTTTTTTTATACGGTGTATAAACCCCTTTGACTTTTACTTTTATAAAAAAGGAATCTTTTTCTACGAAGCGTTTTACAAAACAACAAAAAGGAATGTTTCTTTTAACGTACGCGGTGACAACGACCTTTTCTGCCACTGCGAGTATTATTTGGTCTTTGGCTTTCTCAACAAGCCGTAATGTTTTTAGAATAAAATAAATACCATATAATCTTTTATGTATTTTGGTATTGAAAATGGTTTTGAAAAAGGATTCTATTATGATATATTATGATTGAAATGTGGAAATGTTATGTTTCCTTTATGCATGTTTTATGTGATACGATTATTTTATGGTTTATGATATGTCTAAACCTATTCATATGAGGAATACATTGGACTTAATAAGTGATGGGTGGAGCCCACTATAGCTCCTCGATGCATCGGCAGGTCTCATGAGACAAACTAGTGTCTTGGCACGAGGCCTTGACAAAATCTTATTTGTGGTCTTGGCACAAGGCCTTGACTACGTGGTTATGATAGTCTGGCATTATGCATTCCATAATTATGAAAGTGGTTATTGATATTGCATGTGATTATTCGACCAGTAGAATATCCATGTGAAAAAGTAAATGGCATTATCTCATTTTAATTTTGCCATATTATGTTGAAGTTCAAGTTTAAAAGGCTTTTGTTTTAGTTATACATTGCCTTAAATGTTAATGTTTATTTATGAAAGCTTCCACTATATTGTTAACCTTACTGAGCATCTGAGCTCACCCCTTTCAATGTTTTAATATTTTTCCAGGATGTGAAGAAGTATTTTATGAATGACCTACAGGGGTAGTCAGAAAGGGAAATGATTGTGGACTATGAAGACCATGTTATTGTAGTTTGTTTACTTTTTGATGTAATGAAAGACTTATGAATGTATCTAGTGTTTCCAAGGCTACTAAACTAATCGGTCTTTCGAGACTTGATCTTTTGTGATCATGCCAATGTTACGAAGTAATGCACCGACTCTGGGTAGCTGGGGTCGGGGAGTTACAGTTGGTATCAGAGGAAGTTTAGTACAAACCTTGGAAGCTAGATTTAGATAAACTCTGATTAGAGCACGTATACCTAAGATGAACTTTGAGGATTAGTATAGAAGAACTTCCTAGAATTTTGGTATTGTAGAGATTTTGTGAGTTTTCTGAGAAATACATCCCTGTCTGGATACGAGCAGGTAGAGGCGGCTCTGGCACATATGTTCCTAGGGGTAAAACCCGAAAACACCGCTTTGAACTAGACTCGAACGGGAACTGGTGCACGACAACGGGCCTTGCTGCACTCTTGGTTACGACACTCCCGGGGGATATGCTTAGGATAATTCTCATTTTATTTACAAACCACTTTTAAGGGTTATGAGTATATACTTTCTCAAAGAAAACATTTTTATGATTATGGATTATATCCATAAATAGTTCAATTTATGTTAAGTGTTTTATAAGCATGGGATTATGTATTTTGATTCATAAACTGATCTAGTTTATGCCATTGTTTAGAAATGGCACCTAGTGGAAGAAATGGAAACCGTATCAATGCACGCACTCCATGTAGGGATTGCCCTCCTGTTCAAGATAATTATAGTGGGGCTGGTGATGCAACTGGTTCCGATCAGCTAATCACCATACTTGGACAACTTACTCAGGTTATGAATAATAACCTTATCCGTATGGAGCACCCTGATCCACAGCGTGGAGGATCAATGTTAGATCGATTCATGAGGCAACAACCACCAACGTTCAATGGGAGTACAAATCCCTTAGTAGCCGAGCAATGGATAAATTCCCTAGAGAAAATATTTCAGGCCTTGGGGAGTAGTGAAAGGGAGAAGGTTGTCATGGCAGTTTACCGCCTCACTGGAGATGCCGATCAGTTGTGGTCGCTGATTCAAAACACAAAGGAAGATGATGACGTATCGAATATGGAATGGAGGGAGTTCAAAGATCTGTTTTTAGAAAAATATTTTCCTCGTGACCATCGAGCAGATATGGAAAGGCAATTTCTGAGTTTGAGGCAGAAGGAGGATGAGAATGTCGCAAAGTATGAGGCTAACTTTACAAGGTTAGTGAGGCATGCTACCGATTATATACGTAACCCAAGGAGTAAGATTGATCGTTTCTTTTATGGGTTAAAACTATTTCTCCGTCGAGCTTTAGTATCATAATCCTTCTCATCATACAAAGATATTGTCTCGTGTGCTATCAAGACAGAAAAGGAATTCTCTAAGTCTTATGACAACAAAGTAAAGCAAGAGAAGAAGAGAACGGTGGAACAAGAGACAGATAAAGGGAAAAAGGGAAAGAAGGATTTTCCATTATGTGATAATTGTGGGAAGAATCACCCTGGTACTTGCCTAAAAGGAATGGGAGTTTGTTATAAATGTGGAGAAAAGGGTCACCAGGCTCGTGATTGCAAGGGAAAGAAAGAGGCTGTCAAAGTTGAATGCTACAATTGTAGAGAAATGGGTCATTATGCAAATGAATGCCCTAAGCGTCAGGGAAACATACCTCAGAAAAGGCCAAGGGATCAAGGACAATCTTATGCTGTTACTACAGTTGAAGCAGAATAACTAATGTATTGGTGCTTTTGGACTCATGGATTATATTCTGTTTATTAGAATAATGTGATATATATTTAAGGATTGTACTGCAGTACTTGTTGATTTCAGTAAGGTTTTAATATGATTAAGGTAATCATATTTTTAGTATGTGACAATAAGAGAAACTTTTCTTTGTTTGGGGAATCTGATGTTACAATTGATTTTGGAATTTAGAGACCTTTTAGAGAAAGTCTGGACGGAGGTATTTTGGATAACTATTAAGGTTGGAATGGATTAAGTTGAACCATGGATATTATTGTTTAAGGTTAAAGAATTTCTGAAGATTATTTTTGGAATATTATAATACTATAGTTTTAGGAAAAGGACAACCTACAGGGTGGGGAATAACCCGTCGCGTCGGACAAAGCTGTAGGAATCGAACCCACAACCATAGTGCGACAAGCCTTTATTTCCTACCACTAGCCTACAGGAAGTCCCTGGTTATTACAAAATAGTTTTACTAATCTAAATGGTATGTGTTAACATTTTGAACCTTATACAATTAGGATAAATAGAATATTTTTCAGTTCCGTTACCATTTGGAGTAAAAGTTGGGTTTGTGGTAAAAATTTATTAACGAATGAAAGTATACATAACAAGTATGTATATTCCCTTACGTTCTTAGTAAATCTCCTAAATAAATTCCTCAACATTATAAAAGGTAACTTAAAACAAAAATGTTGTCTGTTAACTTTTCCAACTGGGGATTCAATGACCGTTTAACTAATCACAAGTTTGTGATTTTCTTGTGGTTAAACTTTCTCCTAATCCTGTTTTCTATAACTCTCCATAATAACTTGATGGTTTGTTTCTCCTGCATATCCATATTTTCATATAATCCTAGAATGGGCTATATCGGGTGACCTTTGTACTTATCTTGCTTTCTTTTAATGTTATATATTTATTAAACTTATTTCCGATGAGGGTTTTCCTCAAAGGTATTTTCTCTTTTAAACCTTTTATTTTCAAAGAAAAATGTCAAATTGCGAGGACGCAATTTATTGAAGGAGGGGAGAATGTAACACCCCGAGCTTCCACGATACGCCTCTCTTTCAATAATGCAATAGCTTGCATTGTACGCAAGTTTGAGTTCTAACACACCACAACTAATCAAAGTAGCCGTTATGAATAGTAATAACCACCTTTTAAATTTATAGAAATTTTATATTTCAAAATGGACTTCATTTTTGTATTCCTAATATTGAAATTAGCCTATGTTGAATTTTTTGTAATTTTCCGAGAACTTCCAAATTTTTATGAATAGTGAAAAATACTTAAAACAACTTTTTTAATAAAAATAATTTATAGGGATAAGTTATACTATTTAGTGGTTTTAAGGTATAATTAGAATATATTTTTACCATTTTATCCAATGGTGGTCATTAGAATTAATTTAACATTGAAATTGGACATAAACAATTGCCAATCTTTTGATATAAATTGTTTCTTAAAAACACGCTATTTGTCGTAACAGCGGGAATTAATTATAAAATTAATTAATGCAACTTATATGTTTGGAATTTTGTAAAATAGACATCATTTTTGAATTCAGAATATCAATTATAGCTTAGGGTGAAATTTTGGCCTTATTCTGAAAAACTTCAATTTTTGATGAATAGTGAAACCACTAAGTGGTAGTTAAATAACTGATTTTTCGTTTAAATGAAATATTACCACTTCTGTGATTTGATTTTCAAAAATCCGACATACATGGTTGTCATTAAGAAGTAAAATGTGGTTCAATTAGATTAAAATAATTTTTTGGTGAATAGTAACTTTTAAGTTCTTAATCGCGATTAGAGGTAATTAGTGTAGTTTAAGGTAAAAATAATGTTTTAATAATATGAGATGAGCATGACACTTGTACTACTCCTATTGGATGAGTCATGGCCGACCAAGACAACCCATGGGTCAACTTGGGGACCCCATGGAGCCACTTTAGTTGGAAAATGACATTAATATATATTTATTTAATGTTAAAATTAAATTGACACAAACATGATTTATTTTACTAAAACAGTTTTTAAGTGGGGTTACACAAGTCCAAATTTTGACTATAAATGTTCATTAGAAAGATAAAAAGATTTCCTACATCATAGTATTTTTTATATAATTTTTAGAACTTAAATAAATTAAATTATTTATTACATCATTATGATGCAGCGATGACCTCATTATTTAACGATTTAAATAAAATGAGAAGATAATTCAAACTCCAAGGCATACACTTGTCCAGAGGCTATTGGATGAGGAGATTTCGAAACCTTATCACCTTAGCCTAGAATTATATAAGTGTGGGACCTTTAGAATCCAAAAAGCATTGTGAAATAATATTACATTTCAATCTTTCCAAAAGTGCCCCTCCTCTCCACTTATAAAAGGCCCCCACCTCTCCCACCTCATTTACACTTTCAAGCCATTTGTCTCGGCCAACCTCTGCCAAAATACTCTCCCAACTTCCCCCTATTACTCCTAGAAGCCTTACTTTGGGCAGAACACTTCCCAAGGAAGCCTTTGGCTCAAATCAAAAAGAGTTACCCGATTTTGAGGTAATGTCTTCTCAAATGTTGTTTTGGTTTATTTTTCTTCTCCAACCCCCTAAAATATTTTTATTCATTTCTTTTGTAACAACACCAGCATCCTCAATATACTAGGATGTTGTTATAAGAAGTATTCGAGCTACACTTACACACACCTACATCTAATGGTTAAAGAACATACGGTTTCTGTGGATGGCGAATTTCTACCTCACGAAACGATGATTGTTCAACACTCATATAACACCTTCAAAGGTGGCCATTAAGATGTCACTATTTTTATATATGACATATAATATGTTTAAGTTTTACTTATGCTTCTGCATTTCTCATTTATGGCATACTTTATGATTTCCATTATGGGTAAAACGCGATAATTTCATTTTAGGAAGTGCGGACTACTGCCCACTCAAAGTGATTTGAATCGTTAATGCCGTATGTGGGATGTATAAAGGATGGAGTAAATGGTATTATACACTATATTATACTGGAATTATATTATACATTTATATCATTATGATTTAGTTCCATTAAATATGAAATTGAAATGAAAGTAGCGTTCATGCGTACGTACGGCTTACCGTCTCCATGAACGGTGCATTTCATTTCTTACCTCTAAATGTTACGTAATATTATAAATGAATGTATATACTGGATATATAAGATATATATGACATCCAAATCATGAATATAATTCTGGATATAATGGATATTCTACCACATGAACAACTTGTAATTATAAGAAGTTTATTGTTGACTCAAGTTACCAAAGATCGACAAAACAATCGTTATTAACTTGAATAATTACACAATATTCATAACATTGTAATAAGTGATATAAAAAGTATAATGAAATTGAAAATGGTTCTTAATAAGGTAGATATTAACTCTAGTTTATTATTCATGAGGTTAAATAACGGTTGAGTCATGTCGGACACAAGGTAAGAGAATTTCTTAACCCAATTTTCATTCTTTGGGTTAATCTCCTACTTTCAAATTATGTCATGATATTATTATGCCCTATATTGTATTTGTACATTATTTATGTGAACTTATAGTGAATACACATTATAGATATACTTTATTTAAAAAAATGATCTTTGTAAGGGACTTCGTCTCAATCTCCTTTCATTGAGGCATATTTCGTTTTATACACAACTTTTTTTTATACGGTGTATAAACCCCTTTGACTTTTACTTTTATAAAAAAGGAATCTTTTTCTACGAAGAGTTTTACAAAACGACAAAAAGGAATGTTTCTTTTAACGTACGTGGCGACAACGAACTTTTCTATCGCCGCGAGTATTATTTGGTCTTTGGCTTTCTCAACAAGCCGTAATGTTTTTAGAATAAAATAAATACCATATAATCTTTTTTGTATTTTGGTATTGAAAATGGTTTTGAAAAAGGATTCTATTATGATATATTGTGATTGAAATGTGGAAATGTTATGTTTCCTTTATGCATGTTTTATGTGATACGATTATGTTATGGTTTATGATATGTTTAAACCTATTCATATGAGGAATGCATTGGACTTAATAAGTGACGGGTGGAGCCCGCTATAGCTCCTCGATGCATCGGCAGGTCTCATGAGACAAAATAGTGTCTTGGCACGAGGCCTTGACAAAATCTTATTTGTGGTCTTGGCATGAGGCCTTGACTACGTGGTTATGATAGTATGGGATTATGCATTCCATCATTATGAAAGTGGTTATTGATATTGCATGTGATTATTCGACCAGTAGAATATCCATGTGAAAAAGTAAATGGCATTATCTCATTTTACTTTTGCCATATTATGTTGAAGTTCAAGTTTAAAAGGCTTTTGTTTTAGTTATACATTGCCTTAAATGTTAATGTTTATTTATGAAAGCTTCCGCTATATTGTTAACCTTTCTGAGCATCTGAGCTCACCCCTTTCAATGTTTTAATATTTTTCCAGGATGTGAAGAAGTATTTTATGAATGACCTACAGGGGTAGTCAGAAAGGGATATGATTGTGGACTATGAAGACCATGTTATTGTAGTTTGTTTACTTTTTGATGTAATGAAAGACTTATGAATGTATCTAGTGTTTCCAAGGCTACTAAACTAATCGGTCTTTCGAGACTTGATCTTTTGTGATCATGCCAATGTTACGAAGTAATGCACCGACTCTGGGTAGCTGGGGTCGGGGAGTTACATGGGAGTCTAATTTTACTAATTAGAAACACATTTTATATAACAGTGTGTGCTAACCATGTATCTACTTAAAAGTTTAAACAATATTTTATTCTTAAATTGGGATTAATAAAACTTTCCCTATTTTATTTTTTTTATCTCTGGATTTTTTCAAGTAATATTCCCCCTTTTATCTCCCCTCCTCCATGATTCCTCCATGTTTATTCTGTATATTTGATCTTGAACCTTCCAGGAAAGTGAAGTAAATCCCCTTACTATCATCTTATTCTTTTATCTTCATCCATTTTTAACCCTATCATTGCCATGGAGGCCTAGTGTTTCACTGGGCTGGGTTTTTAATTTGTGCTTTCAATTATATGGGTTATAATAGTATCTTATGAGCACTAAACCATTTCTATTAGTGGAATAATATGATTTATCAATGGATTCATGAATAACCAGTATATTTATTTATATTATTTCCTTTTTTTCATAAACCATGATTGATTAATTTTTTAAGTGATGTTTTGTAGGAGATAAAATCTATTATTACCACCTTTAATATTTTTTATGATATAAATTGTTAGTATTCTTTATTTCAAGAAGACTTAGTGAATGGATTAAGTCTAATATATAATGTTTCATTTTTCTAAAATATAGACCTATGTTTTTTTTTGAAATTATGAGCTTAGATTTATAATTATTAAATGAATATATTTTAATGGAATAATTGGATATGAATTATAAATAAGTTTTAATGTGTTTTTGTGAATTTTATTTAAAGATAAAGGGTTGTTTGTATTGATCAAAAACATATTATCAATTATGTATAATTATATTAATCTACCCATATTTTCATGATTATGAAATTATGCTATATCATTTAAGCATATTGGATAAATTAAAATTGTTGATTATATATATATATATATATTTGATGTAAATTTTCATTATTTTGGGTATAACCGCATGGGAATATCTTAGGTACTTTGGACAGTTTCTAGGACTTGTACCTTACTAGGTTATGATAACACTCTACCTAGATTATCCTTACAAGTCACGATGCCACTTTGGATAGGGTGGATAAGTTATGATGCCACTATGACTAGTCCCATTGCAGGATTACCACTAGTTTAAGTTTTTTCTCTGGCTAGTGGATTTAGTTATTGGTTTATAATTTTTATATAACAAGCGACCTATACTCTATTGAATATATACATGGATATAGTAATGGATTTTACTATTATTGGTAACTTTGGTTTCCCTACCATAGAGTTATGGGTTTTATCCCATGATTATTTTACACTATCTTCATTATAAATAATTTTTCACCTTTAATGCCACTTATTTACACATATATATTCAATTCTCTTTTATACTTTCTAATTACCTATATAACTTTTTTAAATTTTAATGAAATATTCAATATTCTTATATATGATAACTTGTTTTCATAAGTGATAATAATTGTATTTTAATATTTTTTTATTTAAAACTATCCAATCGTAGTTTATTTTATAAAGGTTATATATAGATCATGTGGTGAATTCTAACTAGGAATTATAGCTTAGACCACATAAACACACTTTATGTGTATGTATATTTGGTTTTATCTGATGTAGATAACAAAAATATACCACTATAAGATAAAATATTATTGATATCTTTTTTAGGGTTCAAATAGGTAAAATAAAATGGGTGATCACTTGTCATAATAAGATGGGTTATAATGGTGTGACTTTTAGAACTATATTCATGGTTATACTCACACACCCAACAACATAGGCCTTCTATTATATTCATACATTATTTTTAGACATTTCATTTTTTTTATTTATGATTTTAGTATTTTATGCTTAATGTATACAAATTTTAATGTTAATTATTCTATTATTATGTTTTATGGACATTGTTATATTATTTCATGTTATGTATTGTTTAGTTTTATTTTAATTTCAATCATTCTTATTTGATATGCATGACACCCCAAAATATGGGAAGATCTTGGAAGTTTTTTTATTGAAACATAATATTTATAATTTATAATTTTTCAACTTGAATAATTTTCAATTGATTAAGGTTGATTCCACAATACTATTTTCCAGGATATGGAAATCAAAAATGTACTTTTTTCTCATATGGTAGACTGAATTGGGTAATATGATATGGTAGCCCATGTTGGTTCATTAAAAAATGGAATCAATTCCCATTTTCATTTTATGATATCTAGGATGTTATGGTAGATAAGAGATAGGATCATTGAAACTCAAGAAATATGTTATGAATATGTTTTTGGATAAAATTTATCATAATGAGACTTAAATTTCAATGTTATTTATAGAATGTGTATTTTTAGGTAGGGATTTGTTTAATAACATGTTTTTTGAGAAATTATAACTCAAAAATAAAAATTAATTGAAAATTATATGATATATGATTGTAATACATGGGATATTGACGGTGTGTATGAACCATGTGACTCATGTTGGTTACCAGTTAACATTTCATAGTTATATATAGATCTGAGAAGACCATGTAGGTAAACCATGCATTAGGAAATACGTGTTATTGTTTTTAAAATCCCGCCATTAAAGGATATATAAGATCCTTTAAATTGTTTATTTTGTAATTTGAATTAAATATTTTTCTATTATTTCAATTGGATTTTAATGATTTTGGTGAAATTTTTTTCATTAGGTTTTAAATAGAGTTATACTTCCCATATGAGTTTTAGTGAATCCTTTCGAAGGAACATCAGATAATTTTACACAAGATAACATTTTAATCGATCCAAATATCATTGAAATATCTGTTTATACTATTCAAGAAATTGTCTGAGAAGATGATTCCATCATAATTCAATCCATATATTGAGCTCAAGAGTTACTTCATCATAATCAACCTTGGTTTTGAGGAACAAAATAACTTCAAGAAGTTAAAGTGTGGTTGGAGAAAATTTAAAGGTTTTTAGAATTTATAATGCCTTTTTAGTTCTAAAAAGTGAAATGTGACACATTTATACCTACATGTCCTAGTATAATATTGTGAGAGTCTATCATCTAGACAAAGCTATATGAGAAATATTCACGAATGAGTTTCAAAGTCTTATTTAATTAGTAATTTTATCCTGATATGATGGAATTGAGAAAAATTAAATTTTTTGTTTCTATAATAAGACAACTAAACTGTAATGGAATATGTCAATTAATTTTATGATATTTGACATTTTTCACCAGAAATGGGGTCTAATGTAACTTTAAACCATAATGTTTAGAAACGGGTCTTCTAAATGACATCTGATCTAAGATGATAATATTTAAACTGGTATCTTATTTTGAAATAATTAATAAAAATTATATTGTAAAGATAGATCAAAAAGGGTTTTTTGGTGTGTGTTAGGCTTATTCTTTTGTCCCAAGTGTAAGTCAAGGTGGAATCCTTGAGAAGAAGATGATGTTTGGTGAGTTTAGATAAAGAAATGTGAGTATTTTTAGACATATATCTCAATTGGAGTCATAAATACTAGTGGATGTCGTCCTCTTTATGTCATTAGTTTGGAAATTAAATATATACTTGGACTTCATTCCTTGAATCTATAGTGGTTTCCCATGATTATGAATTAATTGGGAATTTATAAAGATTCGATAGGATAATTATTCATCCAATAATTCATGCAAGTTCTTTAGCTCTAGATGGATATCGAGTGTAGACTAATGCATATAAGGAAATAAGGTATCATCTATAAAAGTATAAAATGATATGTTATGGTTAATATCATCATAAAATACAATTTAAAGGTGAACCTTAATTCTTATATAGATCATAGACTTATTATGAATCCCATAAATTATATAATGTAAAGAAATCTCTTATAGACTCTAAATCTTTACTTTTAAATATGTGTGGAATTTTACTTATTGAATCCTAAAAAGATACTGCTTTATTTGATATGTATTTCTCACACTCATTTATATTTGATTGAATTTTGTATTTTTTGAATATTTTTTCTGAACCAATGACACATGTAATAGAGATATCAACTCCTTTGGGAAATAAGGATTAGGAATTTAATTGTACCACTTGTTTTATTTCATTATAATAAGTTGATATATCTTTGGATTTATTTTCCCTTGAAATGAATCATCTTGATATTATCCTTGGAATGGACTATAAAAGTGTTTCCAAACTACACAATGATTAAAATTGCCAAACAATGATATTTATTTATATCAATCAGAGTTAAAAGTTTTTATAAGAAGAATAAGACTATTAATCGAGTTTAGAAGGAACTATGTTTCTGGAACATGGAAATTATTCATGTCATATGTCTTATCTTTTTAGGGAAAATAATGAAGGGAATTAAAATAATTTACTTCCTTCCATGGTGATAAAATTCCTTAAAGTAATTTTTTAAAATTTATCTAGGATTCCATCAGAGTGGGAATCTGAGTTCATAATTTATTGTATTCCAAGGAAATAACCTATATATTTTCCATCTAATCTATTGGTTCGATAAGATCAAAAAGAGTTCAAGACCAATATTGATGATCTTATAGAAAAATGATTCATTCATCCTAGTGTCTCTCACTGGGTCTCTTTTGTACTCTTTGTAAATAAGGACTATCAAATTTTATTCCTACACATTTATTATAAAATTTTTAATGAAGTTGAAATAAATAATAAATTTCCCTTTCCACATATCAATGATTTATTTGATTTATTGAAATGATAAATATCGATATCCAAGATTGACATTAATTCAGGGTATCACCAATTCAGATTGAAAGAGATTGATATACCAAATACGACCCTACCTATAAGATATTGTCATTTTGAGTAACTTGCGGTGATATTTTTCTTCCAAAAAACTATTTTAACATTCGTAGCTCTTATAAAACATATTTTCTTTAATATAGTGATTCATTTAGTATGTTATTCATATAATATTTCATAGTGTATTCAAAATATAAAGAGAAAAATGAGCACCCCTAAGGTTTATTTGGTGAATTATTTAAGATCACCACCTATATGAAGTATTATCCAAGTATCACTTTTGGTTCCAAGAAGTAATGTTATTAGAAAATTTAGTAGGTAAACAAGGAATATATGAATATATTGAGATAGTGAAAATGTTATTTATTAAGATGAAATAAAAAATGTCTTTGTGATATATATATTTATGGGGCTATTGGGATTATACTAATGGTTCATAAAGGATTTATCAAATAATGAACAAGATTTTAAATCTATAACTCACTAGAGAGTTAAGTCTAAATGGAGTTAAAAATTTTAGGCATCATTTGATAATCTAAGACTATGGTTAAAATTGTATATATTTCTATTTTTTTCTAATCATATAAATGGTTATGTGGTTTATTATTATACACCATGCTTGATTTTGGGTTTAATGATTACTAAAAATGAAAATGTGTTAGTGTATCTCTCACACTAACTCTACCCACATGTAATGAACTACCCTACGCAAGTCATTGAATTAGAAATAGTTATAAATGATTACAAATAATTACAATACTATATTTTTAGATAGAAATTTATAATTTATACCAATTATAAAATTTCAAGATATATATTTTTCTAAATATATTTGAACCTCAGGAAGATGATATGGGTGGAGTATTTTCAAATGTTTTATTTTGACATCACTTATACACCTAGAAAGGGAAAGGTTTTCATTGAGTCACTTAGAAATAATTTCCCACCATATCCATTAAAGATTCCAGTAAGGAATATAATTTAATGATCCTTTTTATGTAAATTTATATTTAAGTAAATTAATGGAAGGAGGTAATGTTTTGGATAAATTTTAGGTGAAACGTTCTCTTTTTGATCTTATTCATTAGAAACAACATACTTATGATAAATATAAATATATTAGAAAAATGTTAAAGGGTATGAAAAAAACCATTGATTAGTCTCTATCCATTAATGGTATCATCCATATTAGATATCACTATGTCGTCCCTTATCCAATGAGATAGAAGTAATAAAATAATTTTATCACTCTCAATGGGTGGTATATTCAGGCAGTATTAAAATGTACTATGATATGAAATGAAAATATTACTGACTTGGAATGAGAAGGGTTATCATAGACTATCTGTCTTGGTACAACATTTACTAATATTTTACGGCGAAGAACCAAAATCCATTGGATGTAATTTATCTATTACCTATTTTTACTGGGGGAATGGAATGATATATCTGTAGATTTCATTTTGGGATTATCTCATACTCTTATTGGTAGGAATACTTTTTGGGAAATAATTGACTAATGATTTAACCTAATATTTATATATTTTTTAGCTATAATATATTATTTATGTTCCCATTTATAGAATAGAACCTAGGAAAATTATTCATATATAGGAGAATTGCGAATTTTTTTACCTTTATGTGAAAATTATCTAAAAAAATGATTTTTATTTTTAATTTAATATTTTTATCTTTAATTCCTTAACTGTAACTTTGATGTGGTATATTTATAGATTCTACTAGGAAAGAATCCAAAAGAAACCATGTTTAAATCAAGAATCACATGGTATATTAGAAGAAATATTGATCATTTCCTGATACGTTCTAAAGAAAAGAGATCCTACATCGGATCTTGAGAAGTAATACTAGTGTAAACACAATCTTAATTTAGTAACTAAGATGGAATCATATCATCAATATATTCTAATAGAGTGGCTTGAGTTTATTCTAGATAGCTAATTTATTCTTACAGTTTCCCTTAACATGGTATTGTATTTCTAATGTTTCCCCTCACTATTACCTTAGAATACACCATGATCTGATAGACGCTGTACTGACTAGTTAGGATAGAATTACATACCAAGATAGAAAAGTTTTAGAAATCAACACTATGTTCATTATTATTAGAAACAAAGGTATTTTGTAATTGGATATGTTTTCAATATATATTTATTTTCAATTTAGAGTTTGTTAAAAGTCATGTAATGGACTTTAAGGAATCTGACTTCGAAGAATTTAAAATAGGTAAGAATATTATAGAATTATGGATAAATTAAAAGGAAACCATGGTTCAAGGTAGTGTACCATGCCATAGGGTTTTGATTGAAAATTTAAAAAAGTCATTGAAAATTACACCACATCACAGGATCTCTTGTCCATATAGTAGTTGTGTTTGGAATTTTATAAAATGGGGACAAACATGTAGCACCATAGAAGTAAGGAACCACCATGTGGTTTCATAAAGTTCAACCATAGTGAAAAGTAGAATAATTAAAGGGGAGTAAAAAACATGTTTCAGATCTAGTCATTAAGAATAACCTTGATGTAGGGAGACACAATGGAAAGAGCACCATGTAGGGAAGTACAATTACCCATTAGTATAGTGAGGTACCTAAAGGATTTAAAGGATGAGTGATAACACATATAAGGTGATTAAGTAGTCTCATATTTAAGTTATTTATGATATTTGATTTAAGAGAATCAGGATGCACCACTATCTAGGTAACCACACATTAGAGTATGAAGAGTGAATTCTATAAAAAAGAAATTAGGACTACATCGCCACATGTTCCCATTAACATGAAGGTTTTATTTATTGTAGTTTTGTGGATTAAGATTTTAAAAATTATACAAGACATTACACCCTAGATATATAGACCATTCTTTAGTAAATATGGATAATAATACTTGTAGACAAAAAATAAGATTTATCCATGGGGGGTTTGATTTGGGAAGTGTAATAATTGAGATCTCTATCAAGTATAAAGGTCATTGTACTATGAGGATTTCGTGTATTCTACAACAAGCATTGGAATTGAAAAATGGTATTGTTAAAAATGACTTATCATGATACAAATGATTATTCTTTTTCCTATGGTGTAGCACATGAAAAATATGATCAATGTTATTGATATTTCTATCTCTTAGTGGTTTAATGGTTAAATATTATAAACTATCAATTGTTAATGGATTAAAAGATTCCCAATTGAGGAAGCTCCAAATTACAGATTTAAATGAGAATAATATGGTAGTTAATTATAGTATGAATTTTAAATTTGAAATTCAATTTATTCTAGATATAGTAAAAATTAAAATGAATTAGAAATTTATCACACAAAATAAAGAGTAGATATGAATTAAATTTCAGAGATCAGAGGATATACTGTTATTAAAATATTTATTATCAAATATTAATTAGTGAAGTTTAATTAGAATAAATAAAATTAATGACCATGGTTGTAAGAAAGTTTTCACCATGAATACCACTGACGATAAAGTATAATAGAGTAAAACATTATAAAAAACACCATTGTTGTTTGGTGTTGAATTTAATTCCAAAATATTATAGGATAAAACTACATGTTAACATTATATTTTATATACCTCTTGAATGTAGTGAGTAAAATATATGAAGAGGTCTTGAACCATGGTGGAGTAATGATCTATTCCTAAATTTTTAATCACATACCATTGAATTATTGGTTAATAGAGATATTGAATCATCATTTATATGTGATAGTTTTATTATAGTTTTATAGAAAAAACAAGAAAAATCAATGTGTTATGTATTTATTTTCACCATATCTAGTTTTTATTTGAAATAATATTTAATTTTTCTTTACTAATGTGAAGATATGATACAATTTTATTTGAAGAAATAAAGTAGTTTCATCACCTTAATTCACCCCCATATTAGGGTGTATTGGGGGACCAGGGTACAACAAGTGGTATCTGATCCATTGGTTATTTCTTGAAAATGTCGAGAGATTGATTCAGTCATGGTGAACATTGAAAATTTACAGGGACCACCCTTATTTAGTGGATGAAATTATTTAACATAGACTAACTAAACCAGATCTCATTTCCAATCTATTGGTCTTGATGTATATTCTTCTATAGTGCATGTGATAAAAATGAGTGATCCCATACCAAGGTCAGTAAAAAAAGATGAAAAAAGGTTTTTGAATAATTATACAATGGATCATCAAAACTTATAAATATTTATTTTTAATTAGATATATTGGAAGGTGATGAAATAATCAATTTCTGAAGGTATTTGGGGAAAATATGAGTTATAGAAAATTCAAAAGTACACACCATGTACTTATAAGTACATGCCCTATACTCGGTTAGCATGGGTGACTGTGTATTGGCCAGGTAACGACCGAGTACATGGTCGTGTGTGGTGACCTGGAGACTGCATAAAGCGGAGGCCAGAAAATGCAAGTACATGTCGTGTACTTTTAAAATACACACTCTGTACTTTTTTTTTTCATTAAACGGACCATGATCATGTCTAATAGACAGAATGTACTTCTTCTTCATCCGTCCCATCCAGGAGCATCCTTATGAAAACAAATATTCTCTAAACCTGAAAATCACCATCCATTCTCTGAATTGATCACCGTCGATTACGTTGGAATCTAATTGGTCAGTTCTCATTTCTTCATGAATTTCATCTCCTCATTTATCCCCTCTCACAATTTATCCTAAGTTGAACGTTTTTAAAATTTTTATAGATATATGGTGTTCTAGGGAGATTCAAGGCCCGAGGTTCATTAATATCATTCGTACAATGCCGAGGAATGTGTTATGTGCCTTTCTGTAGATAGTATTTGAATTTTATTTGCAAAAGAGCCCAATACCCTCATTCAGGTATTTCATGTTTATGGTTTTATCCAATTTATTTCCTAATATTCCTTGTTTGTTTGGATAGAGGTTAATTGTTTGTGAATAGGGTTAAATTTTGGAAGATATGGATGTTTTTCTCATTTTTCTTATTTTGATTGTTTGGTTTAGCCTTGCATGATTGGCTACTGCTTAATTTCCATGACTAGTATTGTTAGGATGGAGTGATTATTATCTGACATGCTATGATATGAAATAGTTTGTTTAGCCAAGTAGTTCTTGAGGTTTACGTTGGCTGCTGATTATCGTTGTGAACGTTTGCTTTACACAGGGATATGGGAACCTGGTGTAGTGAGACCATAGGGGAAATTTACGTTGAGGGATTTCCTAGAGTGTTTGTTATAATT
This sequence comes from Viscum album, assembly GCA_963277665.1. NCBI lineage: Eukaryota > Viridiplantae > Streptophyta > Magnoliopsida > Santalales > Viscaceae > Viscum > Viscum album. Next base: position 2,076,140,052 of record OY728156.1, on the reverse strand, counting down.
ATCACGCTGCGATACCATAGTGGGGATTGACATTGAGTGCTCCCTCAAAGTGTCTATAGTTACGTTACAAGGCTACATGAGGAATTTACAATGAGTTCTTCTTCAGAGTGTCTTTAGTTTACAGCTAAAAGACTATATGGGGAATTGACGGTGAGTGTTTCCTCCTAGTGTCTTTGATCACACAAGACTATAGAGGTAATTAACGGTGAGTGCTTCCTCATAGATTCTTTGTTATATTTTCTCTTGTACTGTGAACTAGAGGGATAATAATTTGAGAACTACCCATGGGGTTTCTTGTATTTGTGTTTTGTTGATTAAATACCTAAAAGTAAATGTTTGTGATTGAAATAGTAGGACCGTTTTCTTTTGAGTACTTCCTTGTTTACTTCTTCTTCTTTCTTATTGCCTACCATATATATTCACTAACTGGTAGGCACAAATAATTGGATGGTTGCCTACTAAGATTAGTCTCACACCCTTTTTGAGTCATGATTTTGGAGCCAAACATATTATATTGCTACTGGTCTAGATAAGGGCAAGTGCCCTTCTACTTCATGTACTTGACTGCATTGGAGCTGGAGAGCATGGGACCCGGCTAAGGCTTGTGATGCTGTAGAGCTGTTTATTGGATTTTCTTTTTTACTTGGATTTAGTAATGTATTTCAACATTGTGACATTTTTGGCTGATTTCTTCGACATATATATTATGCATCATTTTATATATGTTCTCCAGATATTTCTTTCTTTAGTCTTCCACTATTTACTTATAACATGTTTTACTACTTCTCCTATTGCTATTTGTTTTACATCCACTGTGTTACTCTTCCAACAAGGGATTAGTTTCCCCACTATCACACCTAAGGCCCTCTCTTCTAGTCGGTAGCCTCTAACATTCAGGGAAATGTGCTTGAGGCTATGTGGGAAACCGGGTATGGGGAACCTCTGGGCGGCATCCAGAAACAGGACGTTACAATGTGGTATCAAAGGGAGGTTTTGATCCTCCAAACTACGGGTTATGGGCCCACATGGATCATAATTTGGTGGATCATTGCATTTTTATGCATGTATAAGACATGTATAATATTCCAAGATTTGATTCGCGGGGAGTATGTGTAGCACCCTGACCCCTCAAGGATGGAGCCGATGCATTACATGTGATATTGGAATGGTTATAAGGAATGAAAATCATGAAGGAACGATCAGTTTAGTTGTCTTGAAGAAACTATATGCATTGATTTAACATAAATTACAATGGATAAGGTTATAAGATACAATCCATAATGAAAAACAAAAACTGTATCCACAAGTACTCAATAAATGACTTCCTCTTCATAACCTGTTGAAGATAAAAAATGAAAGGGGTGATCTCAAATTCTTAGTAAGGGTTACAAATAGTGGAAGCATGAGTACAATAATAAGTGAATCATAATCAATCTGACATAATCAAAAAGGCATAGTGAATAAATGAACAACTAATTCCATTAATAAACTGAGAATGAAACTGCATCCATATATTTTTTCATAGTGAAAACCTCTTGGATAATAATAATAACCGATAATGAATAAAGAGAATGCTTATTAATTGGAAGTCAGGTATCTATCACATGTACCATAATACCGTAAAAACGGTTTAGTTCTATGGGTAGAAACCTGTTTGATTTTTGGAAACAAACTCGAAGGGTCTGTCGCCAAATTTTTTTGTCTCATAAGACCTAGGGATGCATCGAGGGGATATAATGGGCCCCACCCACCTCTAAATCCAAGAATTATTTATAAATATATTCAATACAAGAGCAATACGTATTTACATTATCCTTATAGAATAGAGGATATAGATTCATCATCATTTCCACAGTCAAAAAACATTCAAAATAAATATCGTAAGTAAAATTGTATACAGCTTAGACAATAATAATATCCATGATATGAGAGTATGGATATATAAATGTAATATAATTTCAATTTAAAAGTGATCTCAAATGGGCAGTAGGTACACCACATAATAAAGAGTAGGTGCACAATTATTAAGCAAGTCACAACGAAGTGAAAATTGAGACAAAGCTCGTTACCGTGTTGTATTCAATTGAGTCATATGAAAAAGTTAATAACCACCAAAAGAGTCAAATAATACAATGAATATAATTATAACCATGATAACATATTGAAAATGGCAGTACACCTATACCACATATAAGAAATAAGAGGCAAACAATGAAAATCCCACAGAATTGAAGGTGAGATGAGAAAACCTCTTACAAACATTTTGGCATGGTAATGAGTGTTATTGCAAGGTCTTAATGAGAGGTAAAGGGGTATCCCATTATTTATATGTCAAAAGGGCAGTATGGGGTCGGTGAGAAAACATACCCCATAATTAGAAAATTAAAAACAAAAGCACACAAGATAAGGTGGATTCTTGAATAATAGCGATAGAGAGGATCCCTTACAAAGATTGTGTCATTAGAGTGACGATAAATCAATGAATTATTTATGTGTGACAAATAAAAATCCACAAAATATAAGTTGATATATAGTATAAAACAAGAATAGGTTATTCAAACATATTCTTGGAACAATGTAACCAATGAAATAGATGTTTAACTCAAAGAATGAAAATTGAGTTAAGCAATCCCTTACCTTATGCTTGAAGGTGTTCTTGACTTGTTATTAAAGACCTGAACCAACAAATTAGGATTATTAATTCATAATTATAGAACCTATTTTATATATAAATTACTTATTATAATCCTTTATAGTTCATTCTTGGCCTTTTTGATTGGTTATAAGGTTTAATTTCATTGTTCGGGCTTGTTTGTTTACTTGGTTTTAAACGATTGGTTCACTTATATTCATGTTTAAATAAATATATAAGATGGATGTGGTTATCCATAAATGAAGTTATATTATTTTAGTGAAAATATATAAGATTACATGGTTTTAAATTTAATTTGGTTACTTAGAGTGAAGTCAAATTACTATATATATAACCTTAGTGACAACCGTTTTGGCTAAAAGGTGGGTTTGATTACAATGAACATGTTTTTCTTTATAACTTAATACCATTTGTACAAAAGGATTACAGAACTAAAAATAGGATATATTACATATATAATAATCTGGTTCAACCATGACATTAATGGTTTCATGACCATAATTAATTATTATAACAGAAATCGATAAACCGTTGTCCTTGAATGTGCTAAATTAGCACATCTCAAACGGTGCTTTCATTTCTTTCAAATAAATGGTGGGGAAAATAGAAGAGGTAATGAAATATAAAATTAGCATGAAAACATTCCATTACATGTATTTTAATTGATTTGTCATACCATTATGGTGAAGGGAGGTGAGAAAAGAAACAAAAATAAAAGAACTTAAAAGAAAAGAAGGGATTTGAAAGAGGAATTTACCTCTTGAGACTTCCGCCTTTGAGAACCACTTAAGGGGAGAGGTTTTGGACTTTTTATGAGACCAAAGCTTTTTGGACATGAGGTAAGAGGTTGGGAAGGTATTTGGACAGAATTTGGAGAAGGAACAAGGCTTCAGAGGAGTTAATGGAAAGGGGGGTGAGAGGGGGTTTTTATAGTTGGGGGGAGAGGGGATTTCTTAATATAAAATTCATTAATTTATTATTTCCTCTCAAGACAACCAATAGTGAGTATTACATGACCAAGAACAGTAATATATGAATGTGAATCCGAATCAATTGGGCTTACATGAAAAGATCATCATCGATGACTCAATTAATCCATTTATTTAGCATTTATTGCGAATTGACGGATTTTACTATTTATCAAAATTTTAAGTATTTCATAAAAATCCCAAAAAATCACCCTAACCATTTTTCGACGTGTAGAATTTAAAAATAAAGTCCATTTTTCAAAAATAAATTTCTAAATATGATTAATTAAATATTTAATTAAATCATTATTTAATTGAAATGTACAAACACTTAGAATATTCATCTTCATATTTAGGGTGCCTAAATTCATTTATACACTCAAGGGTATGGATAACTTTCATAAGAGTCATATTACTATTCATAAGGGTAAGTTACTATTAATAAGTGTAGGTTACTATTCACAAGGGGAGGTTACTATTCACTGAAAATTAAGTTAATTCTATCAGACTCAAAATATCATCCTGAACACAATCATGTATATCAGATTTTTAAAATTCTAAACAGAGAGCTGGTAAATTTAAGTTTAGTGGATAAGTTATGGATATCTCCTATAAGTAACCATGTTTTCTTCTATAGGGACTCAGTGATTCATGAAATATATTCTACCTAATCAATATAGTGTATTTAAGAGAAACAAACCATAAAATGTTTGGGGTGCTATAGTATGGGCCCTCACAAATCAGAATTTTTCACTTTAATGTTGGTTTCAGTGTTTTTCTGAGTTCTAAAGTAGTTTTTGAGGCTTACTATCTGGAAGAACCCAAAATACACTACGTATAATGATAAATACATTTCATGTGTCCTTATGTTCAGGAAGGAACTGTTTTTCTTAAGTACATGCTGTGTTGTATATGTACATGTCGTGTAATCTCTAACCACGTCACTGGCTGTATGGGCAGAGTCATGGGGTTGGGAAATCTTGGTGGAACACACTGTGTTTTGGATGTACACAATGTGTTGTGAAGTCTATGTGTCCACCTGTGTGAATAACAACACAGACGGATAAAACTTAGGATATTCCTGATGTTTCAAGCATGAACCCTCCATGTGGTGTAACCCTTATTTCTAGCCGTGTAACTAACAACACGGGAAGTTGAAACCAAATATTTATATTCCATGTCCATCTGAAACACGCCGTGTAGAGTGATTCATGTAACTGTCTTTGTGACTAATAACACGGGTTAATGATGTTCATCTAGTACATGTCGTGTCAGGTACTAAAACGCCGTGTAGTGTTATTCTAGGAGTACAACGTGGCATAAACATGTAGAAGAACTCGGGCAGGGGAAGTTGATTCAAGTACACGCTGTGTGTTAGGACAACACGCTGTGTGTATGAGGTGTTACGCGACCAATTTTGGAATAAGTACACACCCATTAGAAGGATTACGGGAACACACCATGTAGTCATTATACACACCGTGTATCCATGTTTTGAACAACATGGATTCTTTCTTTCTCTTATTCCCTTATCACACTTCTAATTTTCAGTCCATGTTAATATTGATCTAAGGGATGTGCTTGACCTTGTAGAGGCATGACACCGATATGTCCTCTGGTTTTCCGCCAGTTTCAAGGTAGTGATCAGACACCAGACATGGATGATCAGGGACCATCGATAGATATTCCAGTCATTCCAGTCTTGGAGGCAACCACTATTCTAGATACAGGTGCTGACGCATAGGTCAGAGAGGGATTTATGAGATTTATGCAGACCTTCAAGGGAGTACTGCATTCTTCCCTGTCTATGGCAGAGTTGATGTGGGTTTTCCAGTAGTAGCATCCTCCCACCTTCTCAAGGGATGGAGGAACCCAGGATGTAGAGTCATGGATAGAAGCGATACTATCTATCTTCGACCATCTAGAGAATCCCCCAGAGAGGAGGTTGAAGCTCGCAATGTAAATGCTATGGGACATTGCCAAGAGATTGTGGGAATGTGATCTCATAGGCGGGACGCCAGCATGTTAGGGTGTGGGATGAGTTTCAGCATACCTTCTATGAATACTTCTATCTAGAGACTTTGAGGGCCGATCAAGCATGAGAGTTTATGATTCTGGAGTAGGGTACTCTTTCAGTCATGTAGTATTCTTGTCGCTTCATAGAGCTATAATTCTTTACATCCTTTCTAGGGGGATATGAGTTTCTCTTATTAAGGAAGTTTGAGGATGGTATTAGACAGGAAATTCGAGCTTAGGTGAACATCTTAAGGTTGACTTTAATATTTTCTATATTCAACTAGGCACTAATCAAAGAGTGTAATCTGAGATATTTTGGAGCTGTGGGCCTAGGCGGTTCAATATCAAGAGTTGGTACTTCTATGGATGATAGTATGAAGCACCGTAGGGAGTCTACACATGGAGATCCGAGTAGGCAGGACGCACCTTCACAGAGCTAGGTGGTATGGTACCAGTGTAGGAAGTCCGGGAATACAAGGCCAATTTTCTCGAGAGACCCAGTGGAGTGCTGATATTGTAGCAATATGGGCCATCTTCAGTTGGTTTTTTAGTTTTTTTCACCAGTAGCTGGCGATAGGGGTTCTTTTATGACTCCTCGTTCAAGAGAAGCACCACAATTTTCTCATCAGTCATAAAACTAGAGTTCTTCCTTCCATTCATGCTGAGAAAGAGGTTACTGCCATGGTAGCCAGTCAGCAGGCTTTCAACAACAACAGGTTGGATATGCTAAGGGTAGACGAGCAGGGTCACATGAATACGGTGCAAGTTAGACTTTTGTGGGGGAGTAAACCCAACAAAAGCAGGATCCCAGACCCTCTACAGTTTGAGGTACAATTCTATTTTCCTTAGTTTTTTCTTTTGATCTTTTCAATATAAGGGATTCCCATATCTTTATATATAATGACGTTGTAGAGAGTTTTGGGCTCTGTATCTTTTCCTCTATTGATATCTTGACGCTAGAAACTTTTTTGTGGAAAAGAAAAACTAGTGTATGATAGTGCAAGGATTTCCCTCTAGAGTTTGGTGGGTGTCACTTCTTTTGGGGCCTCTATGTCCTAGAGATGTTTGACTATGATTTCATTATCGGAATGGACGGGTTAGTTCCCTTCCAGGCTATTGTCGAATTCTATCATCGTAAGGTGAGTTTCACATCACAAGAGGGAAGATCATTTCTTCATAAGGAAGAATGGGATGTTTAGGCAAAAAGAGAAAGACCCGAGCATCATGGGTCGAGTAGAGTCACAACACAGATTGCTAGTCTATATCTCGATGACTAGGGGACTTCATAGTTGACATTTATTCTAGTGGTGGATCATTTTAGGGACATCTTTCCAGAGGACTTTTTTTGTTTTCCTCTAGAGTGAGAGGTGGACTTTTCTATTGAGCATGTTCCAAGAGTAGCACTGATGTCCATTCCTCCTTATAGAATGGCTACACCAAAGTTGTAGAAGCTCAAGAAGTAGTTGGAGGAGTTGCCGACAAAGGGTTTCATCTGACCTAGTACTTCTTCAGGGGGGTTTCTAGTACTGTTTGTGAATAAGACGGATGGTACCCTCAGACATTGCGTGGATTATCAGAAGCTGAACGTGTTGATAGTCAAGAACCGATATCCCTTGCCAAGGATAGATGATCTTTTTGATCATCTTTCAAGGATCCCAAGTGTTCTTGAAGGTTTAATTGAGATCCGGTTATCATCAGTTGCACATTATACAATCAGATATTCCTCTTACAGCCTTTCGGGGCATGTATGGTGTATATAAGTATGTGGTTATTGTCACAACCCGTCCTCGGGGCCCATGCCGTGACTACCCCAAGCCCGCCTTCCATAGGCCAGGGGCTGGAGACTAGCACCAAGGAGTAATTCTCGGTAAAAAGGGAATGAATTTCCTTTGTAAAGAAAACAAACACCATAGAGAAAACAATCAGTAGAAGTAAACACTAAGTAAACACTAGGTACAACAGTAAGTGCGGAAAAGTAAGTGGGCCAGAATACAAAACCAAACTGAAAGTAAAGTACAACTGGAAAGGGAAAACATCAACTGAAAGTAAAGCCGAAGCCTCGAGTCTTCCACTGGAAGTCCCACCTGAAGGGTGGTTACAGATAGCCTCCACATCTTCTTTGGTCCAGCCGTCTGCTCCGTGTACGTCCCGCCCAGTGATCCACCTCCTGGTACCGACCTGCTCCTCATACCTCAACCACGATCAGCGTTGTCCGTTGTCTGCAACCAACACAACATAGTGCGGGCATAGCCCGTGCAGGGGTGAGTATAAGTTACTCAGTAGGGACCCTGTGACCCTCAATCTCTCACTAAATCCAACAAGGATAACCACAAAGAAGATCTCAAGAGATAACCTCTACTTTGGTATATGCCCATACATATACTTAAGTTATCAAGTAACCCATCTCAATCTTGAGTAAACACAAAGATTATGAAATCAACAGATATCCACTACCTTGGTATATGCCCATACATATACCTAAGATATCAAGTGACCCATCTCAATCATGAAGTAAACACAAAAGTCATAGACTCAGATCAACCAGGATATAAATCATGACGTAGAAACCACGGCTGCTGGAGAACTCCTCCTCCGTCGAGTACAGTGGAAATGCCGCTACAACCAAGCACGCTGAACTCCTCCTCTGTCGAGTTCAGAGGGCCTACCACTACAACCAAGCACGCCGAACTCCTCCTCTGTCGAGTTCAGAGGGCCTACCGCTACAACCAAGCGTGCCGAACTCCTCCTATGTCGAGTTCAGAGGGCCTGCCGCTACAACCAAGCGCACCGAACTCCTTATACTGCTGTAGTACTCCATCTGTCGAGAAATGTGGGCCTGCTGCTACAACCAAGCACTTCCCACCATGGGTCTGCTGCTACAACCAAGCGCTCCCCTCATAGGTTCCATAGGTACTCTTTCTGTTGAGTACCGCGGGTCTGCCGCTACAACCAAGCACTCCTCCGTCGTGGGTCTGCTGCTACAACCAAGCGCTCCCCCCCATAGCTTCCAGAGGTACTACTTCTGTTGAGTACCGCGGGTCTGCCGCTACTACCAAGCGCTCCTCCACCGTGGGTCTGACGCTACAACCAATCGCTCCCCCTCATAGCCTCCAGAGGTACTCCTTCTGTTGAGTACCGCGGGTCTGCCACTACTACCAAGAGCTCCTCGGCCGTGGGTCTTCTGCTACAACCAAGCACTCCCCACTGGGCTATCCGAAACACACCGAGTCGATGAATCAATAGTCGTCATGTCTCAGCCAGCTACTAGGTCTCTGCACTCTGCTAGCACATCACCAGGAGGGTCCACTCCATGAGCTACTGGTCGATACTCCAATTATCACAATGTTCCATGGATAAGTATCTCAAAGTACCGCCTGGTCATAGGGGTCTCAAAGCAACAGACGGCGCGTCAGTCGGACGCCCGGTCTGTGAGTTACTAGCCTTTTCGTCCCAGGGGCCCGGTTGGTTTTGTGTGCGAACCAACCTGGCCGTATCTCATCTGTACCCTGAACTCTCATAGGGTATGCTTATAGGGACTGTTTCTCAACGTGATCACCAATGCTGCTGACGGTACGTCAAAAGAACGTTCGGTCTGAAAGATATTAGCCTTTCCGTTCCCGGGGCCCGGTTGGATTTCGGGTACAATCCAACCCGACCATTTTCCAATTGCATCCAAAACTAAGGAGAATCAGGCCAAAAGTTCCATCTCATCAAGAGGAATCCAACAAAGTCGACGACACGTCAATCAGACATCCGGAGCTCAAGATATAAGCGTTTCCGCTCCGAGGGCCCTGTTGGTTTCGTATCCGAACCAACCCGGCCGTAATAAAAGTTCTCCTAAAACTTGAGTGTAATATACCAAAATGACCGTCTCGATCCAAGGATCATATATCAGCTGACGGTGCGTCGATCGGAGGTCCGCAACCCATGTTATGGGCAACAGACCGAAAAAGTCCGGTATTAAGGGGTTCGGGCCCGGTCCGACCCGGCCCGGTACCCCCTGGGTTGGTCCGAACAGGGTCGACCCGTCCCGGGTCTGGGTCCGGCCCTCTTGGGCGCGGCCCGGACTGGCGGACCGGCCAGGGCAGCCGGCCCGGTGCGCTGGCGCCAGCCAGGGGCTCGGCCGGTCTGGCGGACCAGCCAGGGCAGCCGGCCCGGCTTGGTTCGATTTTCAAATGCACGGCGCGACAGCGCCGCGCATCCTTTCCGCTCGTTCCCGTGCGGTGCAATGGCACCGCGTCACTTTTCTTTGAACTACAACAACACAAAAAATTAAGGGAGGAGGTTCGGCCATGTTTGTGCGGTCCGACCCCCTCCCGTTAAATGATAGAAAGCAGTCCAATTGAACTAGGATAGATGACGGAAGTAATTCAAGAAAAGAAACGTATAAAACCCCTACCTCGAGCATAGCTTGAATGGAGGTTCGTCGCAACAAAACCGTCGTGGAAGGAGGCGTCGCGAAAGGAGAATCGTCGCAGAAGAAGGCATCATTGGCGTCGCGGTACACAGTGTCGCGTAGTTGATCTCCGAGGATTCTGCGTTCTTTGTCGGAGATCGGTGCGTTCTTTTCGTTCTTCACGTTCTTCGACGATGAAGATGAAGATCTTCAAGCCTCCCTTATCTTTTCTCCCAAACCTCTCAAGCAACAAGACTTCCAACAAAATAAAATAAGTTCATCACTTATTTTATTAACATAACATAAGCATTTGAACTTCAAAAAGAAATGAAACGACCAATTAAATGAGGAGTTTAAAACCGCCCAATTAATGAGGCATTTCTTAACCAGAAAACAAAAATGCAAGGGTTGACTTAATTAAAAAGGGGTGTGCGGGTGCGTTACTTAATTAAAGGAGGGGGGTTGAAAAAAAGGTGAAAGAAACAGCGGGGCTCATGTGGGACCCACCTCACAAATATCCTACCTAGTGGGTAGGATATTTTGGGTCCCACATCACCCACTTAACTTAAGTTAAGCAAAAGAAAATAAAAATCGGTTGTACCGCTTTTATTTTATTTCTCAACATAACCTCAAAAATTAAAAACCACACCCGAACAAACGCAACTCCGGAAAAGATGTTTCTAAGAAAATACTGGTGCTGTGATTCCATCGGTGCCCTCAGAATTTGATTCTGAGAACCTGTTCAAAAGTTAGAAAAATCTGCTCGTTCGTTCACTGAACGTACCCGAGCTAAACATCGAGAAAATGATTCCGGGCACACTGGGCCTCAGAATCAGGTGCCGTCAGAAATTGCGTTCTTGTTAAATTCCAAAGAAAATTAAGAAAAAATTTACCTTGAACTTTACGGGTCTTTACATTACTCCCACCTCAGGGCTTTACATCCCCGTAATGCTTTAAAAAAAAACTAGTGTTACAAAAGCGGTACTGAGCACGCATATGAGCCTTCCGCTCCCATGTGCTCACCTGGAGGTTCCCGTACTGCCAGTGAAAGTGCACCTGAGGAATTGACCCATCCTTGTAGGACTCGCTTCTGTCGTTACTTGATCCCCACTGGAACCTCAGTGAGGGTCACCCCATCGCCCAAGTCTAGCTCCTCATGGTCGATGAAAAGTGAAGGGTTGAGCTCGTATCTCCTCAGTTGAGATACCTGGAAGTTATCGTGCACCTAGTGCAACTGAGGTGGGTGGGTCAAGCGGTAAACCACCTCACCTACCCTGTTGAGGACCTAGAAAAGTCCGTTGAACCTTGGAGATAACTTGTCGCCTCGGCCACATCTCCGTAACTCACGTCGAGGTGAGACCCGTAGGGAAACGTGGTCGCCAACCTCAAACTCTAGTGGTCTCCGCCCCCTGTCAGCACATGACTTTTGCTGGCTCTGAGCTGTCCTCATCCGCTCTTGGATGACTTGGACCTTTCTGATCCTACAAGAGCTGCTGAGATTTCCTCTTTGCCGATAAGAGAAATCTGGTCTCATCCTCTGGATGAACCACGTTCTTCACCTAATACAGTTAACCCTGACATGGACGATACTAATCCATACCAAGGATGACCTCGTAAGGCCTCGACGCTACTACCAAGAGATCCAACCGTTACTCTCGCCTCCAAGGGTTGAGTCACACTATCGACATTAGTGTGTGGTCACTGGGTCTCCTCCAATAGGTATCTCAAAGTGAGGGTCAAGTCAACGGTTTTTAAAACGGAACCTCTTAGTAAGAAAAAAAAGAGGGGACAGGAAGGTAAACTCCATAAGAAATGTGTCTTTTATTACTGCAGCTCAAAGTACAAAGATAGAAAGCATTTACAAAGAAACATCAACAGAGCTAGAAGCAACATGAACAAAAGTCTCCAGGTTTGGAGCTAGTCCCGCTCCTACCCATCTGCTCTCAGAGCTCCATGATCGTAGGCCTCAGCTACCTAAATCTGAGCTCTCCCACGTCCACATATTCCCTGGGGTCGGGGTGGACCTCCTGGTGGTGGTGGTGGCAACACCTCAAAGCGTCGTCCACCTCCAGCTGCACGGCTAGATCCCCTTCCACGGTCTCCTGATCCATGAAATCCGCCTCGATCGAACCTCTGCCTCTGCCCGGGAGGTCCTTCGTTCATCTGCTGGTCATCTGTATGGTGGGTCGGACAGTCATGAGCCATGTGACCAACCCCGCCACAGGAGTAACACTGTCCGCGCATGGTAAGTCATTCTCCACCCCGAGTGCCTCGCACAAACGATCCTATGTCATGCAGTCGACCACCTGTAGGTCTAGTCCTCTTGGACCTCTGCGTCATCTGTCTACTGCCTGCTGCAGAAGACTCTGCCGCAAGCCGGCTAGTGGTGGGTCCTACTGTTGGAGACTGCTCAGAAAGGGAAATCTCTACTAAGAGGGCTCGCTCCAACACCCCTTCCTGTGTCGGAATACTGTGAGAAACAACTGAAGCTCTGATCTCTCGCCTGAGCCCCTGCTCGATGGTTTGGGCCCTGAATAATGGGTCACGTACCATGTCTCTGGAATAGTGTGAGAGATCGGTAAACCTCACCGCGTACTGGGCTACTGTCATGCTGCCCTGCTGCAGTTGTAGCAGCTCCTGGATGCGCACCGCTCGGAGGGTGGCTGAGACGAACTCTGAGCGAAAAAGGCTCTCAATGTTCGTCCAAAGGAGATATTCCTCGTCGTGCACCTGAAGCATCAAGCTCCACCATCTGCCTGCTGCCGCATGCAAGAGGCTCGCTGTAAGGACCACCATAAGGTCAGCTGGTGTCCCTAACAAACGGAAAACTTGTACAATAGCCTCCAGCCAATCCTCGGCTACCTGAGGGTCCGTCTCCCCATGGAACCTAGGTGGTCACTGACGCTGAAACTCGTGCAGTGCACTAAGGTGACATGCACCGTCAGCGGCTGGGGCTGGTAGCATCGGTTGCTCGGCGGGTAGAGGTACCGCCAGTGCCTCTGCTGTCAAAGGGTCCTGTACCGAGACCTCGTCGCTCGGTGGGCTGTCGTTACACACAACTATCGGAACCCTAGCTGGCTGCCATCTTGGGGCCATCCTAAAAAGAGACAGGTGCGCCACAGTTAGAACAATATAGCTGGTGAGCTGACATAACGTAATCGCAAAGAAAACTTGAAACACACATGCAATCAATGTTTTCGTGCATTAAGTCGGAAATCAGAAGTCAGGGTCCTGGTGTACGGATACATCAGTCGCCACACCAACACTGGAATCCCTGGACTGATAACCACACTCAATACTGTAAACACTATTGCTTCACATAGAAAAAGATCAGAGTCTTGAGTTCTGCGGTAGAACCGAACTCCTCTGATACCAATTTTTCACGACCCGTCCTCAGGGCCTGTGCCGTTACTACCCCAAGCCCGCCTTCCATAGGCCAGGGGTTGGTGACTAGCACCAAGGCGTAATTCTCGGTAAAAAGGGAAGGCATTGCCTTTGTAAATTAAACAAACACCACAGTGCAAACAATCAGTAGAAGTAAACACTATGTAAAAACCAGGTACGACAGTAAGTGCAGAAAAGTAAGTGGGTCAGAATACAAACCCAAACTGAAAGTAAAGTACAATTGGAAAGGGAAAACCGCAACTGAAAGTAAAGCCGTAGCCTCGAGCCGTCCACTGGAAGTCCCACCTGAAGGGTGGGTACAGATAGCCTCCACAACTCCTCGGGTCCAGCCGTCCGCTTCGTGTACATCCCGCCCAGTGATCCACCTCCGGGTACCGACCTGCTCCTCATACCTCAACCACGATCAACATTGTTCATCGTCTGCAACCAACACAACATAGTGCGGGCATATCCCGTACAGGGGTGAGTATAAGCTACCCAGTAAGGACCCCGAGACCCTCAAAGTCTCACTAAATCCTACAAAGATAACCACAAAGAAGATTTCAACAGATAACCTCTACTTAGGTATATGCCCATACATATACTTAAGTTATCAAGTAACCCATCACAATCTTGAGGAAACACAAAGATTATGAAATCAAAAGATATCCACTACCCAGGTATATGCCCATACATATACCTAAGATATCAAGTGACCCATCACAATCATGGGGTAAACACAAAGGTCATAAACTCTGCTCAACCAGGATTTAAATCATGATGTCGAAACCACGGCTGCTGGAGAACTCCTCCTCCATCGAGTACAATGGGCCTGCCGCTACAACCAAGTGCGCCGAACTCCTCCTCTGTCGAGTTCAGAGGGCCTGTCACTACAACCAAGCGTGCCGAACTCCTCCTCTTTCGAGTTCAGAGGGCCTGCCGCTACAAGCAAGCGCGCCGAACTCCTTGGACTGCTGTATTACTCCACCTATCGAGTACTGTGGGCCTGCTGCTACAACCAAGCGCTTCCCACCATGGGTCTGCCGCTACAACCAAGCGCTCCCCCTCATAGGTTCCAGAGGTACTCCTTCCGTTGAGTACCGCGGGTCTGCCGCTACAACCAAGCGCTCCTCCGCCATGGGTCTGCCGCTACAACCAAGCGCTCCCCCTCATAGCCTCCAGAGATACTCTTTCTTTTGAATACTATGGGTCTGCCGCTACTACCAAGCGCTCCTCCGCCATGGGTCTGCCGCTACAACCTAGCGCTCCCCCTCATAGCCTCCAGAGGTAATCCTTCTGTTGAGTACCGTGGGTCTGCCGCTACTACCAAGCACTCCTCCGCCGTGGTTCTTCCGCTACAACCAAGCGCTCCCCACTGGGCTATCCGAAACACACTGAGTCGATGAATCAGCTGTCGTCAAGTCTCATCCAGCTACTAGGTCTCTGCACTCTGACATCTCTGCACTCTGCTAGCTCGTCACCGGGAGGGTCCACTCCACGAGCTACGTGTCGTTACTCCAGGTATCAAAAAGTTCCATGGAGATGTATCTCAAAGTACCGCCTCGTCATAGGGGTCTCAATGCAACAGACAACGCATCAGTCGGACACCCGGTCTTTGAGTTACTAGCCTTTTCTCCCCAGGGTCCCGGTTGGTTTCGTGTGCGAACCAACCCGACCGTATCTCATCTGTAACCCGAACTCTCATAGGGTATGATCATAGGGACCGTTTCTCAACGTGATCACCAATGACGCTGATGGTATGTCAAACGGACGTTTGGTCTGAAAGTTATTAGCCTTTCCGTTCCAGGGGCCCGGTTGGATTTCGGGTACAATCCAACCCGTCCATTTTTCAATTGCATCCAAAACTCAGGAGAAGCATGCCAAAAGTCCCGTCTCATCAGGAGGAATCCAAAAAAGACTACGACACATCAATCGAACGTCCGGAGCTCGAGATATAAGCGTTTTCGCTCCGAGGGCCCTGTTGGTTTCGTATCCGAACCAACCCGCCCATACTCAAAGATCTCCGAAACCTTGAGTGTAATATACCGAAACGACCGCCTCAATCCAAGTATTCCATCTCAGCTAACGGTGCGTCGATCAGAGTTCCGCAGCCCAAGTTATGGGCAACAGACTGAAAAAGTCCGGTATTAGGGGGTTCAGGCCCGGTCCGACCTGGCCCGGTACCCCCTGGGTCGGCCCGAACCGGAGCGACCCGTCCCAAGTCCGGCCCGGCCTGGGCGCTGCGCGGCCCGGTCTGGCGGACCGGCCTGGCGCACTGGCGCCAGCCAGGGGCTCGACCGTTTCGGCCGAGCGAAGGAACACAGGGGGGGGGGGGGCTGCCCCCTGCTTTGTGTAACCGCGGCCCCCCATAATGGGGGCCACTCTTTGTTGGCCAGCCGGGGGTCGTAACCCCTGGCTCTCCCCCTGACCGGCCGGCCCGCTCCGGCTGGCCGGCTTCTGCCGCCACGTGACCAGCGAGGGCCGGTCCCCCTGCTCCGACGCCGACGGCCCGGAATCGGCCGTCGGTCCCTCGGCTCCCCCGCTGCCCTGCTCTGGCCGCGGTGTCTTCGGGTTTTTCCGGCACGGCGCGACGACACTGCGGCTTCGTTCGATTTTTAAATGCACGGCGTGACATCGCCGCACATCCTTTCCGCTCGTTCCCATGCAGTGCGACGACACCGCGTCACTTCCCTTTGAACCGCAACAACACAAAAAATTAGGGGAGGAGGGTCGGTCGTGTTTGTATGGTCCGGACCCCTCCCGTTAAGCGATAGAAAGTGGTCCAATTGAACTAGGATAAATGACCGAAGTAATTCATGAAATTAAACGCATAAAACCCCTACCTCGAGCGTAGCTTGAACGGATGTTCGTCGCGGAAAAACCGTCGCAGAAGGAGGCGTCGCGAAAGGAGAATCGTCGCGGAAGAAGGCGTTGTTGGCGTCGCGGTACACGGCGTCACGTAGTCGATCTCCAAGGATTCAGCATTCTTTGTCAGAGATCGGT
Source organism: Viscum album (assembly GCA_963277665.1). Taxonomy (NCBI): domain Eukaryota; kingdom Viridiplantae; phylum Streptophyta; class Magnoliopsida; order Santalales; family Viscaceae; genus Viscum; species Viscum album. Next base: position 2,076,123,632 of record OY728156.1, on the reverse strand, counting down.
GCGTTCTTCGCGTTCTTCGTGTTCTTCGATGATGAAGATGAAGATCTTCAAGCCTCCCTTAACTTTTCTCCCAAGCCTCTCAAGCAACAAGACTTCCAACAAAATAAAATAAGTTCATCACTTATTTTATTAACATAACTTAAGAATTTGAATTTAAAAAAGAAATGAAATGAACAATTAAATGAATAGTTTAAAACTGCCCAATTAATGAGGCGTTTCTTAACCAGAAAAAACGCAAGGGTTGACTTAATTAAAAAGTGGGGCGCGGGTGCGTTACTTAATTAAAGGAGGGGGTTGAAAAAAAGTGAAAGAAATGGTGGGGCTCATGTGGGCCCCACCTCACAAATATCCTACCAAGTGGGTAGGATATTGTGGGTCCCAGATCACCCACTTATCTTAAGTTAAGAAAAATAAAATAAAAATCGGTTGTACTACTTTTATTTTATTTCTTAACTTAAACTCAAAAATTAAAAACCACACCCAAGAAAACGCAACTCCAGAAAAGATGTTTCTAACCAAATACTGGTGATGCGATTCCACCGGTGCCCTCAGATTTGATTCTGAGCACCGGTTCAAAAGTTAGAAAAATCCGCTCGTTCGTTCACTGAACGTACTTGAGATAAACTTCGGAAAATGATTCTAGGCACACCGGGCCTCGGAATCAGGTGCCGTTAGAAACTGTATTCTTGTTAAATTCCAAATAAAATTAAGAAAAAATTTACCTTCAATTTTAAGGGTCTTTACAGTTATCACATTCGGTCTCATGAATGAGCCTTTAGTCTTCCTAGCCCTGATGAACTGAGTGTTCCATCCATACCTGGATTCTTTTGTTGTGGTCTTTGTGGATGATATCTTGGTGTACTCTCAAAATTGACACGAACATGCCATACATCTTGAGATCGTTTTTAGTATTCTGAGAGAGCATCTATTATATGCTAAGCTCTCAAAATGGCACTTTTGGATAGACCAAATCCACTTCTTAGGTCATATTATCTCAGAGATAAGAGTATCAGTATACCCAGAGAAAGTGAGAGCAGTAGTTTCTTGGGAGTAGAAGAAGAAAATATTTGAGGAGAATATTTTTCTAAGCCTGGATGGTTACTATAGACATTTAATACAATGATTTTCATGCTTATAAGCACCAATGACAGGTCTGACTAAGAAGGGTGTGAAGTACCTGTGGTAAGATTCTTGTGAGTCAGCCTTTCTAGAGCTGAAAGGGAGGTTGACTTTAGCACTGATACAAGTATTTCTAGAGATGGGAAAGAGCTATACTGTGTACTGTGATTCCTTGGGTATCATTATGGGAGCAGTGCTTTTGCAGGGATATGGGGGTCCTTGCCTATGGGTCTCGGCAGTTGAGGTCACATGAGAGGAACTACCCAACACATGATCTCGAGTTGGCTGCAGTGGTTAATGCTTTATTCTATTTGAGACACTACCTGTTGGGAGATAACTTTGTGGTTTTTATCGACCACAAAAGTCTCAAGTATATCTTCACTCAGTGTGATCTAAATATGAGACATCGAAGGTGGGTTGAGTACCTTCAGTCCTTTGACTTTGAGCTTTCCTATATGCCTGAGAAAGGCAACACTATGGCTGATGGGTTGAGCAGGAGGACTTAGATACAGGTAGTTTAGGAGGCCAGCGGTGAGTGGAACCTTATGGATATGTTCTCTGTGATGAATTTGGAGGTGAAAAACAGACATGGGTAGAAGTTTCTATCTTAAGTAGATATTACCTCTACTTTTTTTGATCGAGTGCAAATGAGGCAGCTATCTAATTCCGAAGGCCTACTCCTATGAAAGAGTATATCAGGAGGGGAACCTATTCCTAGATGTACATTAGGAAAGGATGAGATGTTGTGTTTTCATGGGCGTGTATGGGTGTCATCAGACATATACAACGAGCTGATGTGAGACTTTCATTCCTTAGTTCGGGCAGTTCAACCTAGTTTCACCAAGATGTATCGTGATCTACACCGTCAGTATTGGTGGCCAGGTATGAAGAGAGATGTTTTTGGTTTCTTTATGAGGTTTTCCACCTGTCAGTAGGTGAAAACGGAGAATCAGTGACCAACAAGGATTTTACAGCAGTTAATCATTCCCGAGTGGAAATGGAACGATGTCACGATGAACTCGTGATAGAGTTGTCAAGGTCGCATCGAGGGAATGATGCAGTGTGGGTTGTCACTGATAGACTCATGAAGGTTTCTCACTTCTTTCCGATCAAGGAGACCTTCAGTATTGATGTGTTTGGAAGGTTTTACATTTGAGATATTATACATCTATATGGGGTTCCACACTCCATTATTTTTGATAGGGATTCATGTTTTACTTCTCAGGTCTGGCGGGGAATTCAGAGGGCTTTGGATTCAATGGTACTTCTGAGTACACCTTACCATCCCAAGATAGATTTCCAGTCTGAGGATATGATTTAGGTGTTTGAGGACATGCTTGGAGCATGCATATTGGATTTTTTAGGTTCTTGGGGGAAGCACCTACCTCTTTTGAAGTTTTCCTACAATAATACTTTTCAAGAAACTATTCAGATGGAACCTTATGAGGATTTGTATGGTAGGCCAGGACGATCACCCTTATGACAGTTGGAGGCAGGATATGTAGCTATGATGGGACCTCGTCTTGTCCAGGAGACCACATTATTGATAGACTTGTTTTAGAAGAGGATGTCTACTGCACAGTCACAACATAAATCTTATGCTGATCAACAGAGATGACCTATGGAGTTCGAGTTCAGAGATCAGGTTTTCCTGCATGTCACACTAAGTTTGGGACACAGGAGGATTAGGATACATGGTAATCTTTCGCTGAGATATATCGGGCTGTTTGAGGTTTTCGGGAGAGTCAGGTAGGTTTCCTATCATTTGCAGTTACCTTAGAGGTACCGAGCTATGCATGAAGTCTACCCTTTTTCTCAACTTCGACATTACTTCTCATAGTCATCTAATGTTTTCCAACCCAAGAAGGTTGAGCTCTAAGTGGATGTATCATTTGAGAAGAATCATATCTGAATTTTTGATCGAAGTGAGAAGGTTCTCCATGGCCGGTCTGTTCCTCTAGTATGAGTGCTATGATAGTACAGGTGAGTACATGACAAGACCTGGGAGAGGGAGGATGATGTACGACCACAGTGGCTAGAGCTATTTGAGGATTCTTTTTCCATACCGCCTTTCTGGGGAAATTTGGTGATGAATTTATTTAAAGGGGGGAGTTTGTAAGAACCGAGATATTCTTTTCAGGTATGTTTTTCTTTTCTTCTTGTTTTGAGGAAAAAGAGGAGTTTCTGGAAAATTCAAGAGTACACACTGTGTAATTGTAAGTACACGTTGTGTACTCGGTTGCTGAGGGTGACCGTGTACTTGCTAGGTAACAGATGAGTACTGGTCGTGTGTGGTGACCTGGAGATCACCTAAAGCGAAGGCCAAAAAAGGCATGTAAACACCATATACTTTTAACATACGCACCATGTACTTTATTTTTTTCATTAAATGGAAAGGGGTCAAGTCTAATGGATAGAACACACTTCTTTGTCATCCGTCTCATCTAGGGTCATTCGTATGGCCACAAATCTTCTCTGAACTCCCGACTCGCCTTCCGTTCTCTGAATCGATCACCGTCGATTATGTTGGAATCGCATCAGTGATTTCTCATTTCTTCTTGAACTCCATATCCGGATTTCTCCCCTCTCACAAGTTATCCTTGGTTGATTTTTTTTAATGTTTTTATATATCTATGGAATTCTAGGGCGATTCAAGGCCCGATGTTCACAAATACCATTCGTACAATGCCGAGGTAGTAGGTTTGTGCCCGTATATAGATAGTCTTTGAATTTTATGTGCAAAAATTACCAATACCCCCGTTCAGGGTGTTGCGTGTTTATGTTTTTTAGCCCTATTATTTCCTTCTATTCTTTGTTTTTTGGATAGAGGATAATTTTTTTGAAAAGGGTTAAATTTTCCAAGAAATGGATTTTTTGCTCATGTTTTCTTATTTTGACCATTTAGTCTAGCCTTGCCTGTTAGGATGCTTCTTGATTTCCATTCCTAGTATTATTAGGATGGAGTGTTTATTATCTGACATGCTATGATATGTTGTAGTTTTTTAGCCAAGTAGTTCTTGGGGTTTACATTGGCTGCTGATTATCGTTGTGAACATTTTCTTTACACAGGGCTGCGGGAACTTGGTGTAGTGAGACCACAAAAGAAATTGACGTTGAAGGCTTTCCCAGAGTGTCTGTTATAATTATCACGCTTTGAGACTATAAGATGTATTGACATTGAGTGATCCCTCAAAGTGTCTATATATACGTTAAGAGGCCACCTGAGGAATTGACGTTGAGTGCTTCCTTAGAGAGTATTTGATCACACATGACTATAGGGGGAAATGATGATGATTTCTTCCTCAAAGAGTCTTTATTATATATTCTCTTGTATTGTGAACCAGTGGGGTTAGGCTATAAAAACTACCCAGAGGGTTTCTTGTATTTGTGTTTGGTTGATTAAATACCTAAAAGTAAATGTTTGTGAGTGAAACTGTAGGGTTGTTTTCTTTTGAGTACTTCCTTATTTACTGCTTATTTTTTCTTATTACCTGCCATATATATTAACTAACTATTAGGCATAGATCATTGGGTGGTTGCCTACTGGGATTAGTCTAACACCCAGTTTGGGTCATGATTTGGGACCCAAGTAGATTATATTGATGCATTTCTAGATAAGGGCAAGCACCCTTCTACTTCATGTACTAAACTGCTTTAGAGCTGGAGAGCATGAGACCAGGCTGAGGCTTGAGATGCTATGGAGATGTTTACTTTCTTTTCTTTTTTTACTTGGGTTTAGTACAAGTTTTCAACATTGTGATGTGTTTGGATGATTTCTAGACATATGTATCATGCATCATTTTATATATGTGCTCCAGTTATTTATTTCTTCAATATTACACTATTTAGTTATTTCATGTTTTACGGCTTCCGTTATTACTATCTGTTTTACATCCACTATGTTACTTTTCCAATGAGGGCATAATTTCCCCACTATCACACCCAAGGTCCTCGCTGCTAGTCGGCAACCTCTGGTGTTGGGAGAAATGCGCTTGAGTCTATGTGACCAACCCGGTACAGGGCACCTCTGGGCGGCACCAAGAACTGGGATATTACACCATGCTTTAGTAAATGGGGGTAGGAATACTTGTAGCCACAAATTATGATTTCTCCATGGGGGTTTTGATTTGTGAAGTGTAATAATTGAGATATCTATCAAGTATAAAGGTCATTGTACTATTAATATTTTCTCTATTCTACAACTTGATTTTCATTTGAAAAATGGTAATATTAAAAATGAATTATCATGCTACAAATGAGTATTCTATATCCTAAGGTTTAGCACATGAAAAATTTGATAAAAGTTACTGATATTTCTATCTCTTAGTGGTTTTATGGCTACTTAAATATTATAAACTACCAATTTTTAATGGATTAAAAGATTCCCAATTAAGGACGATCCCAATTATAGATTTAAAGTAGAATAATTTGGTAGTTAATTATAGTATGAATTTTAAATTTCAAATTTAAATTATTCTAGATATAATAAAATTTGAAATGAATTAGAATGTTATCAGACAAAATAAAGAGTAGATATGAATTAAATTTCTGAGATCAGAGGATTTATTATTATAAAATTATTAATTATCATATATTAATAAGTGAAGTTTAATTAGAATAAATCCCATTAATGATCATGGTTGTAAGAAATGTTTCACCATGAATACCACTGGAGATAAAGTATAAAAGAGTAAAACATAATAGAAATATCCCTTTTTGTTTTCTATTGAATTTCATTCCAAAATATTATAGGATAAAACTACATGTTAACACTATATTTTATATACCACTTGAAAGTAGTGAGTGAAATATATGAAGAGGTCCTAAACCATGGTGAAGTAATGATCTATTCCTAAATTTTTAATCACATACCATTGAATTATTGGTTAATCGATATATTGAATCATCATTTATATGTGATAGTTTTACTATACTTTTATAGAAAAACCAAGTAAAATCAATGTGGTTATGTTATTTATTTTTACAATATCATGTTTTTATTAAAAATAATATTTAATTTTTCTTTACCAATATGAAGATATGCTCTAATTTGATTTGAATAAATAAAGTAGTTTCATCAAATTAATTCACCCTCATCTTAGAGGGTATTACGAGACCAGGGTACCACAAGTGGTATCTGATGCATTGGTTGTTTATTTAAAATTTAGAGAGATTGATTCAGTCATGGTGAACATTAAAAATTTCAAGCAACCACTATTACTCAGGAGATGAAATTATCTAACATAGACTAACAAGACTAGACCTCATTTGTAATCTCTTGGGATTGATGTATATTCTTCTACAATGCATGTGATAAAAATTATTGATCTCATAGTAAGGTCAATAAAATAATCTAAAAAATTGTTTTTAAATAATTATACAAAGGATCATCGTAACTTATCAATATTTATTTTTAATTAGATATATATGTAGGTGATGAAATACTCAATTTCTAATGCTATTTTGGAAAAAGGTTCTAATATCATTTAAGACCACACCAAAGTGTATGAGAAAAATATTCACAACTTACTAGATAGGTTTTATGATCCGAGGATGAGTTGTAGTGAAAACATTGATGGCTTCTTTAAAAATTTTATAGATGTTGTCGGTTTGATTCAAGGGATTCATCTAGAAATCAATGATTTTAATATAGTAAAATATATTTTTAGAATATTACTGTATAAGTATAATCCAAATGTATTTTATCTTGAGAAAATGAATCTCAGTGATTATCTCTTGATGAATTAAAAAAAGGTTTAATAAGAAATGTGGGAAAATAACAAAATATCTCTAGAATATTCATTTAAGTAAATATCATTAAAATCTATTGATATGTAGGAATTTTAAGAGTCTAAAAATGAATTTGATGTTAGTGATGATTTCCTTTCACTTATTATAAGGAATTCTAAGTGTTTCAAAAGATGTCTTGAAAGAAATATTTCTTTAGATTATTTATATTTTATAAATACTAGAAACATTTATGCTAGGTGTGAATAGAGGTTTTATGAAGAGAGTGGTGAGTATGAGTTTTCACTAAAAATAAAGAAAGAGTCTCTATATATAAGAAACATAAATTTTGGATATTTAAGTGGAAGGAAATTTCAAAGGAATTTTGTTTTTTTGTAAGGATTATGAGGCTGATAAGTAAGATTCAATAAAAGGAATCTACACTATGTTTATCTTTGATGTATAAGATACTATAACCACTTCAATGGAGAAATATAACACCGAATAATAAGGTGATAATTATGTTGAAGGAGTTATAGATATTTAAGTGTAGTTGGAAGGATCAATTGATAATCTTAATTTACAAAGAATGAATAATATGAAAATTTGAGTTTTATTAAAGGCTTCATCAAGATATATTGATAATAATTAAGTATAATTTCATTATCCTATTGAAGTAGTGAATCATTATGAATATGTATCAGTAAAATTTGAAGAATTTTTGAAATAAGAATCTAAATATTGAAAAACATATTATGATCACTTATGGTATTAATTTTTTTATAAAAAATATAATGTTAAGAAGAATGAAAATCTTGATGAAGATGTTATATTTTTTTTGAGAAATAATGTGGAACCTATAATTAAAATAGATGGATTAAGGAAAAATATTTAGGTCAGAAAGTTTTTTGATGAAATTTTGAAATAAAGGGAAGAAAAAGGTACATGAAAAAATGAATAAATTATTAGTGTTGAAGGATTAAAAGGAATGGGTTGAATTGGTATTGGTTATGATGGTGAAACCTAAAAAACAAGGTCTATATAAAATAAGAACAGAGTGAAGAAAATAAAAAAGAATGTTCTCAGCCAAAAATAAATTATCAATAATAAAGGAATTATAAAAAATATAAAGATATGCGTAGAATTAAAAAAAATGATATTTCCTTTGATGAAGTACGAATTATATATCTTTCTTGGTAAATTTTATTCATATTATAATGAATCTAAAATTTATCTAATAAGAGAAGATATTGGCAGTTAGTAGAGGGTTGTAATAATCACGTAATATTAGTGAATAAACTATCTCTATGGCTAGTATTTTAATTATTTAAACTTTGGATGTAAAGAAGTAGAATGTGGGTAGAGAATAGAAAGATCTGTTTATAGAAGAATAAATAAAGTAAATGCACGGTAGTTTAATTTAGTTCCCTTGATGAAAAAGTTTTTTCCTCTTAAAGAAGAATAATTTTACATGTTTTCTTACACTAAAAATGATAGGAAGATTCAAACAAAAGTTTTAAATCATTTGATAATTTCATGGATGTAAATAAGGACGACTACGAAGGAAATGCTGGATGAAATTTTCTTAAAATTAGAAATGAATAAAAGCTCATACACTCTAGATAGAAATCATATTTCATATTTGGTGGGTACTATGAATTTAGTGATTAATTTTAAATAATTTAAATTTTAAAATGATGGATGATTAAAGATTAAAGTAATTATAAATATTTTACCAACTGATGAAACATTGAAAATTATATACCCACCTTATGTTGATGGAATTCATCATAATTTATTGAGAGTTAGTCAGCTTTGTGAGTTGATTTTAGAGGTCACATTTGGTTGGTAAAGATTATACATCAACGTAATACTTGGTAATTCTATAATGATGGGTTAAAAAACTATGGGTAACTTATATCAAGATTATTATAAGTAAAATAATTGTTTGTGAACATCAAAAGACTAATTTTTTTTGGTATCAGTGGATAGTCCATGTTAATAAAGAACTATTGAGAAATTATCAAAAATTTTAGTAGAAATGGATATTCAAAACATGAAGTGAGAGATAGAAAATATTTAAAAATCCTATATATAAAGAATAATGGTTACAAATCCATATCCTCTAAAGAAGAAGAGAGAATATGGTTTTCTAAATTTGATTCAAACTAATGAATGTGGTCTCATTGGTTAGAAATTAACCTTAGGTTAGAAGTATTTAATTATATATTTTGATTTTATAAAAAGATGATATGTGACACATCCATATATAAAAAATAAGAACTACTGGATTTCATAAAAATATTTGGAAGAAGAATAAAAAATAAAACCAGAAGAACTATAAAAAATATCTTTTAAGATAATGGAATGGAGTACATATCTTATGAGGTAGGAAATTATCCAGAAAATCATGTTATTAAGAATGAAGTCTCTTCTGTGTGAACCCCCAAAAATAATTGGGCTATGGAAAGAATAAATCTTATGGACCACTATATATAAAATTAATTGTTGATATATATCACAATCTAACATCACTACAGGAAATAAGCAGTTCAAGAGGCCTTCTATACAAAAATTATACTATACATTGTTTAGTTGTAGGAAAGATTCAATATGAAATGTGTCATGAAAGGAAACCCTCTTTTAAAAATCATAGAGTATTTGGAAGAAAATATCTCATCTAAAATAAAGAAATCATGTAATGACCCAAACCATCAAGGATCTCCTAGTTGGCGGAAGGTGAAGTTTCCACTACACCATAGACGCTTCCTAAAGGCAATGGGATTCAGACCAGGACTAAGTAGGCATATCCCACACATGGGAGGCAATGTCCTATGGTACATGTACGCATGAACACACATACATCTCTATGAAAAAGTTTTTTTAAAGGTTGGGGCCGAAGCCTCAATTTTATTATTTAAAGCAAATATCCCTTTAGACTGGGTAGAGGGAGACCCATAACATAGCTCGAAGGCCCAAGGCCAAGTGGACTGAATACAAGGCTTGAAAGCTCATTTTTTGGCCCAAAGGACCCCTTAGTGAACAATACTGCTATAGTACCCGCATAGCTACAATACCAGCTATAGTACAAACGCCGCTACAGTACCTGCTACAGTCCTACGCCGCTATAGTGCTACCGCTGCTATAGTCGCCACTGCTATAGTACCCCCATAAATTCACCCGTACCCAGATTTTATCCTGGGTCTTTTGGATGCCAAGAAGGATCCTGTACCACTAGGGTACATGCTCATTGGCTCTCTATGAAATAGTTCAGTGTTAATAAAACATCAAATAAAAAATGCATGAATACATTTTTATCCAAAAATCAGAGCATGATAGTAATATATATTGTAAAATGGAAAAATAAAAGCCCACAAAGAAACTGAAAGAGAGTCCAACCTAGTCAAAAGTAGGGGGATTCTATCAAATTTAATCACCGTTATACACCTCAGTTAGTCTTGTTCTCTGTGCTCCATCTGATCTGGGTCCTTCTATGAAACCATCAAAAGGAAAATACTCTTGATAAGAAAAAACATGTTCAGGAAGAACCCATGAATGGGTGAGCATATAAATACTAGTAGGAACAAAAAAACCCAAAAAATGGAGAAGGTGAAAGGAAATAGATCACTCAACCAAAAGATAAAAGATGAAATCCCAGAGAGAGTAAACAATAAACTACATATCAATTACTCCTTAGCTATAAATGAGTAGGAAAGTCATATACACATGGTGTGTTGATTAGAAATCACTTAAGGAATCCTAGAATATCCTAGATAAACTTGAATTAGATTCCAAGTCTCCTGAGGTTCCAACCTCACTAATAGTCATAGGATACTATTTGAAGCTCAATGGCAACACTTGTCCTAGAGAACTCAGTTCATGAATCTTTACCTCCTAGATGGGGCTTATTTGAGATAAATAACTAATTAGGAACCACTCTTCCATCCATGAAAACCCTCATCTAAGAGCTTTCACTCACAAGGTATTACTAATATGATGGAACATACCCACTATTTCAGGTGTCATCCATCTAATAGAACACAATCTTCAAGTCACACCATGAAGAAAGTCCAAATGCCACATAGTGGATATCAATACTCAAATAGGAGATCTTACTCATCCCTAATGGGGGAATCATAAAAACTATTGGAAACATTTAAGATCTCATATCATAGATATGAGATCACACCATGACCACAAAGGGACACCAGAAACCCAATATATTACCCTAGAGATCATACCACTTAGATAGGATATCAATTCCCATGTACTATTGGTAGCAAGGATTCTACAAACCCCATTTGGAACAACAAACTATATAGGGGATCATATAGATAATGACACCACAAACCCTATTAAAACTACCTACTATGTAGGGGATTATATAATTAATGATTCAACTAACCCTACTGGGAAAACCTGCTAGATGTGGGATCACCACCCATGTATTTTTGGTCATGATGATACCATAAACCCTACCCTGGGAAGTTGATATGATAGTGAATCCTTCCCTCTCCCCCCTGAAATGATACATCAACTCTATCTAATCTCATCCAATTAAGGGGATCAAATTCTTATGATGAGGATGTAATGACAGATTGTACCCTCATAGGGATAGACCAAGGGAACCCACTCAACTGATAATAGTTTATACATCACTAACATAAGAGACCTATAAACATAAAATTACCTCACATATCTTAGTTCACAACAATGTAAAAAATTGCATCTAATTTAGAAAACTATCCAGGGTAAGTTACTCAATGTCCTTTATCTAAGTCCTGAAGATAGAGAAATATGAGGGAGAAGTCTCTAAGGGGAGTACAAAACATGTACCCATGATACACAATGTGTCATAATAAATCATCCCTTTGATGTGTACCAAAATAGAACTCTTCATCTATTTTGGAATTTATGGGGTGAGTACCTCATATCACACAACATGTGACACTATACGATCTTATGGGAGTGTGCTTTCACTTACATGGTTGGCCGACTATGTCACCCCACATGATATGCACCCTTGGTATATGATGAGTCTTGGCTATCCAAACACTTGTCCATGCCCACATCCTATTCCTATGTTTAGAAACCCATGCCTATATACATTGACATGTAATTTTTCATGTGTACACCCTGATGGCCTTGGCCATGTACGTGCACAAAACCATGTCCCCTTACATGGAATACCATCCCATGTCTTTGGACACCCAAAAAAGGATCCCTACATTTAGTGTACCCACAATAAAAAAAATTTAGTACCCAAATATCATATTCCCTAAAAGGGTAAGAATTATTAATGTGTGATCCTGCACTACAGACCATGTGATCGGGAATTCTGAATGGTAATCAACTATGATCCACCTAAAAATCCCCAATTTCCATCAAAACTAACAGATCTACCCTTAGGGGATCTATTGCAGTTGTAATAGGTATATAAAACCATAGAAAACACATGATTTTAGATATAGATTTAATGATCATAAATACTCCTACCTCATAGAGAAACAAAAAAAACTCTAAGGTCAAAATGATGCATGGACGTGCTGCACCTCGATCTGGTGATGATTGACTTCAAAAATGTGGATCGACAAAAACTTCTCCCCTTATTTAATCCCCATATTTTTTATCACCATTAAAGGAAGACCCCCCCTCCATCTTCTATGCATGAGACACAATCTGGTCTTCGATCTTTGATTTGAGACTCTGATTAGGTTTCATTCAACTTTTTCTAAAAAAATACATAGATAGATAAAATATGTAATATTTGTAATATCACCACATAAAGGATCTTTAGGGCTTGAAATCCCACACCGACTCTTCTAATAACTTCATAAATATTCTAAAGTATTTCATGAAAAACATGAGTTTCTAAAATGTTAATTTTTCATTGTTGACAACCACATATGCGCACATGCTGTGTAATATAACCTTTTTATCTCGATTTCTCATAAAGTTGGTTTCATACTTGTGTCATCAACCTAAATGTTTGATATATTTATCTTTGATTATATAGAATGAAAATTTCAACATCACGATAGATATATAATTTATTTTGACATCTCCATTCCAATAAAAGGATAGAGATATTAACTTTTATAAAGGAAAGGTATAAATCCTTCTTTAACTTGTTCATTAATAACATATTTAATTTGATATACCAAGTGTATCCTACTTAGAATGAACATAGTGCGTCCTTGGTTCAATATATAAATCTATGTATCTAAGTCAAAATATGTATTAATAATATTATTAAAGTCTAAGGACCATTACATAAGCTCGTATATAGGAATATGAAATGAAACACAAACATGAAAAATTACTATTGGTGGGTCTATCCTCATAATATCTCCTCTTGAAGATCACCAAGTGTTATCTTCATGAGATGAAGCCACACCCTCTTATGAGAAATAACACCTCAAAGTTGGAAAACTATGTTCTTATCCATATTTAATCATGATAAACAAATGAAAATTATTTAAGTGATATCGTTATAACATCTCAAGGTTCTCATCATAGTAAGAAATTGTTTTAACAAATTTTGATGCAATGAATACCCTAGGATATTATCACATTAATATCATGAAAAATAATGATCAATATGTGATGAGATATATTTAATTTCTACTTATTTTAATATATTTTGTATCCTAAAGCTTAAACAAGTTAGTTCTATGACACCAACTCTAACATCAATAAACTCGCATCATATAAACTATATAGCAACACTTTAATTTATGGACCATTTACCATTAACCACTAGCTTCTCAAAATTCCTCATTTTCCTCGTTGTTTTTATTGCCTTCTAATATTCAAATAATAAATCTTTTGATATAATATTAGGAATATAGAAAGTGAAAACTGATATGAAATAAAATTATCACACATCCATTTTTGATCCAATATCCCATTCTCCCAACACTAATCTTAATTTAATGGAGAATGAACTCTAAAAACCTTTTTTTCCATGATATAAAACCAAAAATAAAAAACCACATGATCAAACAACAAAATGTAAGACTAAATAACAATGGCCAAGTCAAATTTTATGAGGGATTGAGTACTATTACAGGTATTGGTTTCTCTAGGTTCATAAAAATATATTATTTTTTATATTTGTTAATATATTTTCTACTAATATTTTTGATAACATAAAAGAAATGAAGTATTTTATAATGAAAAAATTGGCCTAAATATATACTAAAAAAATAAAAGGTTAGATGTAAATATAACCTCTTGTAACTGGTCTAAATGTCTTAAAAAGAGATATCCCCAACATTGAAATACAATTTGTTATTCCCTTTTGGTTTTTCTCTAATCCTGTTGTAGGAACACTTATATGATGATGAATAATTTTCTAAATCATGCCTCAAATATAAGAATAATTAACATCAAAATAAATCAAAATACATTAAAAAAATGAACAAATAAAGAAAATACCACAACATTATTTTTTAGGATAAACATGTTATTGGTAATGGAAAATATCATAATATTGTTTTGTAGGATGAGAATATTATGATTAATGGTTTTATAATAGAAATATTTGGAATCTTTATCCAATAAGTTGAATAATTTAAAAAAATAAGATAAAATCACTTTTATTCTTTTCACAAAATGAACATAGAAAAAGGATAATCTTATGCAGCATTGCATTAGATATCATAGTCTCTTTACCACATTTCCTTGATAAACAATTACCCCTAAAAATATCTAATGATGTTATCTATTAAAATATTAAAGGTGAAAACATCAATAATATGTAATGATCAATACAATGGTAAAAAAAGAAAAACATAATGGTTAAGAAAATTAATTTAAAACTATTAAAAATATGTTAATATAAATTTAAATTTAGTCAAACAAACAAATTCCCCTTTTGAATTGCTTTTGAACAACCTAATAGGTCACCGAATTAGTACTAATATCAACGAATCATGATTTACGACAGAGTTCTAATGGGATCTATTGCATCAATGATAGTGTGATTGCACCCTTTTTATAAAAAAATGGGCCATAATGATAACACATACACCCTTCCTTAACATGGCCATTGGGTCTTGGCCCACCCAAAACCATCTGTTTCCCTATTGACACATGGTCCCATACCTAGTTACCACTCAAATTCTTGAATGGATCATCAGACTAATTAATGTCCCTATGGGCCAACACTTGTTCTTTCAATGTGCTACAATATCGAACAATTCAATTGGTAAAAGCAGTTTGAAAAAAAAAATTAATATAAAAGTAAAAACAAGAGAACCTGATGTGATTATGATGAATGAATACCAAAATATATTCATTAGATAATGTTATAGGATTTTTTAGGTTGAAATGTTTTGAGGGGGAAATAATGTAACACTCGAGCTTCAATTATAGCAAGTATGCTTTTCTTTTTTAAAGAAACAATAACATAATACACATAACTTTATTGAATAATATGAATAAAAACTAAATTTAAAAAATTTATAATTTGAATATGATAATATTAATTTCAATTTTTATTAATAATATAAAAATTATCTTACGGTGAATTTTTCATATTTTTTAGAAATAATTATGTTTTGGGTGAATGGTAAAAGATATTTGATTTTCTAAATTTTTTCAATTTTATGATATTATAATGATATAAGAATAACATGAATTTTTATGAAAAAATTTTTATAGATAAAATATATATTTATGAATTAATATAATAAATATAAAAATATAATGTTGAACTTTGAAATTTATGCTTAACAGTTTGGAAATATAAGTAATTTTTTTTCCAAAAAAATGTTTTTATTTAATTAATTTCATAAAATATTTAAAAGTTACATTAGGTTTTAGTTTTGCTTTAAAGAAAAATAAGTCTCCTTATATTTATTATAATCCAGTAAATTCCATTGTAATATATATTACAATTAATTTTTTTTTGTAAAATCACTTTTTATGCATAAACACATGCATTTTCCTCAAAACAGTTATCGTTGCATTTTTAAAAAATATATTAAAATAAATTCCTTCCAATAATATATATATTTAATATTATAAAATGGATTAAATATTTTTAATAATAATAAATAATAATGGTTAATATGGTCAGATATTTTGGTAAATAAGGAATAGTAAAGATTTGTTACAGCTGTTGATGTTAAAAAAGCTTTAATAGGGGTGGTAACTAATTGATAAGGGAAAAATGAAAAATAACCATATCTATATATTACTAGTATAATATATTTAGACATTATAATATCTTCAATTTTAGTTATTGTCTATTTGGTTCCACTTGAACAAGAAATCACATTGTATTACTTAAGTTATTTAATAAATTCCATGTGTGGAAATCCCCTCACTTATAAAAGGGAACCTCTTATACATCCTTATTCACAAAATTTGAGCCCTCTAAATATTCTGATACCTATCCTGCCACCATTATAGATTCTTTCCATTTATTCTGGAGTTTATTTTCTTACCTTATGTCTATCCTATGAAGGATTTCGTTTAAGCTAAAGGAGGTCTCTCAAAGAAGACATATTTTTCTTACCCAACTCTTTCAAATATTATTACTTTTTATACCTCTATAAATATATTCTATAACTAAAAAAATAATAAAAATACTATCAAAAGTAAAATGTGAAATTATTATGATTATTGGAAAACCATTTTCAACAAAATTTCCTTTAAAATGGAAATAAATGTATCGCTTATGCATATGTGTGGACCACCACCTCCACACTGTGATATGACTCATTTTACATCACCACATAACATTAATAGATATGATGATGGATTTAATTAATATATATGATATTTTTTATATAATTAAGATTATATTATTATGAAATATTATTTATCTTTCTTCCATTATTTTTATTAGAAATCGAAAACAATGTTCATGCATACATATAAAGTACTATCTCCTTGAAATGTGAAATTCACTCTTCTACCTCTAAACTATATGAATGATTATATATATGTATTTAATTAATATATATGATATTTGTATCATTAATAAAATTATATATATGATTCAACCACTATAATAAAAAACACATTTAGCGACCAACTGAAGTTGTTGCTAAAGGCCTACAGTGGTTGCTCTGCAACTGCAAAATGGTGGCTGCTTTGGACCAATCAATGTTCCCTATAAAATAATCTAAATAAAGGTATATATAATCAATTACGTGGGTATCTATGAGGGAAACCATATTTAAGTCACTATTGGTTTCATATTGATGGCCTTTAGCGACTTCCAAATGGAGACCCTTATAGGTTCCCTGGGGCTGGCCTATAGTAAAGGCCAAATAACGGCTACTATTGCATCGATAAATGAAATATATAGTGAAATAATTTTAGAGTCTGTTATAGGTAGTATTTTTTAAAAATCACTATAGAATTAGAAAATAAAATAAAATCAAGATTGAAAAACAAAAAAAATTTCTATTGAATATATAATTTTATAACGTTGCAAATAAACTGATCCAATAATTTTCCATGATTTACACCCATCAACTCATATAACTAAATATTAGATTAATTTAAAATAAAATTTACTACCTTAAATAAAAACCAAAAAATATAATACTAAAAATACAATAGAATATTTCAATTATAACTTATTATAATAAACCGTCTAACATCATTACATTTTCAATATATACTGGTCTTAAATCATTTTTAATACAAAACTACTAACTTTGTTGGTTAGATCACATTAAAAATCTGATTGAAGTGTCTTAAAATATTACAGATCATAAATAAAAACAATTATTATGATTTCATAACATTAAGAAGATATTTTCTATAGTTAGGATTGATACACGCTTGTTTTAGTGTTTTTAAAACACTAAAAGTGTGTAACCTATAATATGGGGAAAATGATATGTTATATTAATATAAAAAAAACTAAAAAATTTTAAAAAACCCTTTATGGTGTCTCTTGTATTATTTCATGGAAATAGAATCCATTTGGTTGGTTTTGACTCCCCGAAGCATGTTTTTAAAAGCCACCGAACCCTTAAAAATGGATTATTTGGTTTACTCGAGCACACCACACATCAAATTCATGTGATGTATACTAGTACACATTAAAATTCAAGAAATATGATTTTATTTTTATTTAATTTAATTCAAAGGTAATTTTATTGGGTTTGAAACCGTGATTCATGTTTCTAAAATATGCCAAACCATTAAAAAAATGATTATTCAGTTTGTCCGACAACACTGCACATTCAACTAACATGCCATCCTCATGTAAATATCAAAAAATAATATAAAGAATATATTATAATATTTCAAAAAAATCAGAGGTCTTTTTTTTCTAGTTTTGACCATGACACATACGTTTTTGTATATTTAGAACATTAAAAGGATATTTTTGGTTAGCTCCAAAAAAAGACATGTCTAGTGAATATATCTTCTAATAAATCATTTAAAAAATGAATATATTATTTTTTTTATGATTTAATGAAAATAAAATTCTATTTATTTGTTTTCACCCATGACGTATATTTTTAAAGACTGTCAATACATTAAATGTTATTATCCAGTCCATCTGAGCAGACTGCACATCTGATTGACATTTCTTTTTTTCATACACAGCATGAGTTATACATAAAATATTTTCATATTATTTCACATCATTTGGGGGGGGGGGTTTAAATATATTTTTTATTTTAACATACGATTTTTAGTGATTTTAAAACATTAAATGTTAATTTTTAGTCATATTGATAAAAATTAATGTTTGGATGATTTATTATATACTCCACCATTTTAAATATTCATATTATGTTTATTTTTTTTGATTTCGTGATAACTAGTGTTCATTTTCTTGGTTTTGAGCCCACGACCCATGTTTTTAAAGGCCTCCAAACCTTTAAAAATAGTTTATTCAGTATTTTAGAGAACACTGCTTGTATGATTGACATGATTTATATCCATAAACATAAAATTAATACAAATATTATTTTACTATGATTTCATGACATTAGAAGTTCATTTACAGTAGTTTTGATAGTAACATGCACATTTTAGTGTTTTGAAAATTCTAAATGTGTTTTTTGGATAACCACAAAAAAAAATTAAACTTTTAATTGAAGTAACAACAACTCCGAAATTTCAAAAAACACTGTACATTTGTTTTTTTTACTTCATAACAATTGTAGGTAATTTTCTTTGTTTTAACCCACAAAAAACCATTTCTAAAATCCATTAAACTGTTAAAAATATCTTATTCGTTCTCTTTGGGAAAACCACACATCCAAATGGTGTATTGTATACTATCACACATCATAGATAATACAAGGATGATTTTATTATGATTTCACATTATTTGGGAGTCATTTTTTGGGGTTTTAAAAATCACATACAAATTGTAGTATTTTTTAAAACACTAATTGTTTGATTCCACTCATCCTTAGAAATTGAATCATCCAATTAACAGAGTCAACTAAATCATTTCAAAAATAATTCTCTGGTTACTTTTTGTAAGATTTCACAGCATTAGAGGGTAAATTTATTGGTTTTTACCATATGAAACATGTTTTTAATGGACACTAAAGATATAAAACTGGTTATCCTCTTTATCCGTGCACACCACAAATCTAATTGATGTGATTCCTACTAATAAAAATAAAAAAATACAACTAAAATTTTAATAAGATATCATGTTATTTATAGGATGTTTTCTATCATTATGGTTGTCAGATGTATGTTTAAGTGTATTGTAAACACATAAAGTGTGTTCACGATCATACCGAGAAGAGAACATATCCGATAGATATGCTTTCTACTAATTTGTTGTTTGAAAATCACTATAATAGTAATTTTTATGATATACTGATATTTATACATTGTTTTCTTGGTTTTGAACCATGGAAAACATTTTTAAAGGCTGTTAAATCATTAAAAAGTACTTATTCAGTCCATCCAAGCAGACAAAACATCCATTAACTTTTCTTATTCTCATACACATCAAAAAATAATCAACAGTGATTGGCTTATGATTTCACGTCATTCGAGTGCCTTTTTATTCATTTTTGACCAGCTGAATCTTGTTTTTAAAAGACATAAAACCACTATAAAAGGATTATTCTGTCTATCTAAGCACACCACATATCTAATTTACATGTCATCTATTCACATAAAAAATAATAATAATACAGTTTCGCTGTGATTCCACATCAATTAGGGGACGTTTTCTCTTGTATGGATAGTTACAAGTACGTTTTATTATTTTTAAAACACTAAAAGTGTGCTCTGATAATCCCAAGAAATCAAAATGTTCGATTGAAATTATGTACCCACTAATATTTCACAATTCACTCTATATTTGTTTCCATTTTACTTCAGGACAATCAATGGTCATTTTCTTGGTTTTGATCTTTTGAATCATGTTTTTAAAGGCCACTAATCCATTAAAAACTACTTATTCGGTCTATTTGAGAACACTACACATACAATTAATATTTTTTCTACTTATTCACATCAAAAATAATAAAAATAATGTTTTCATATGATTTCATGTCTTGTTGAGGTTGTTTTCTATATTTTTTACAATCACACACATGTTTTAGTGTTTTAAAAACAGTAAAAGTTCATTAATGGTCATATTTAAAAAAATAAACATCTAAATGATATACCATATGCCCCAACATTTCAAAAATTACATTTTGTTTTTGGTAACACTACTATATTTTAAAATAACAGTATGTTTGGTTGTGTATATGACAAGCAATGTCAAACCTAAATTAATTACAAAATATTATTATTTAAAAGTTACTATTACAACCTAGATGATGAATTGGATGGTATGAAAAGGATTAAAAAATTTATGAAAAATATATAAATCTCATACTCAATAAAAATTTATTTATTAATTATTGGGAAACATGCACTCAATTGTTATCGATGCCATTTTATTCTTCAAAAATATGTTTCCTTAAAAAATAGTTTTTATTGATTTTTGTAAGAAACTATTATCATTAATTTCTAAAAAATTTATAAATTTTATTTAAAAAAATATTATACTTTTTGAAATTAGTATATATAATTTATTTTTTGGTGAATTTTTGGGATTTTATTGAAAAGATTAATCTTTTAGAGAATAGTGGATAATATTACTTTTTATTTTGAAATGTATTTTTGTTTTAGTAATTAAAAATGTTATATATATTTTTAAAATGTTTTAAAAGTAATATTAGATCTATTATATTATTAATAATCTATTTTAATTCAGTGGAATTAATTTTATGGTTGAATTTATTATAAAATCATTTTTATACTTAAAAGGAATTTTTATGAGAAATAGATTTTTTTCTTCTTTTTTGAGTTTTAATCATAATATAAGTTATTCATATTATAGAAATTGAATCTTGAAAAATTGATTCTATATTTGTAATTATAAGTTACAAATTTTATAAATAGGTCCCATTTATTTTTGACCATTATTAATAGTAACATTTCTAAATAATTTTAACCACGATAAGGGTAAATCGAGTAATTAATGTTAATAATAACGTGATAAGGACTAAAAAATGACCCTAAGATTTAACAATATACAATTGGATGTTTTAATTTCAGCAATTTCCATCATATTTTCTAAATTATAGAAACCTGGTTCCAATTTTTTTTATTTTTATCTTCATAATTTTTAAGTAAAAGATAATGTAAAAAATATCACATTATTGCTTTTAATATATTCAATATTTTTTGACAGCGATAAAAGTAACTTATGTTCATATTTAAATAGTTATTTTAATGAAAAATTATTTTTCTTCATGATAATATTTTTATATTATTTATTTATGTAATAATTACCTTAAATCTTTAGGCAATAACGATACAGTTTTTATTCAATAAATAAAATAAATGATTTTAAAATTTTAAAATCAATAAAATATGAATGAATTATTGTGTTCCATGATTTTTTTAATACATATAACATTTTAATATTTTTAAAGTATAATATTTGAATACCATTATTGTCATCTAGTTTTCAATGTGAAATTAAATTAATTGTTCAAAAAATAACATTAATGATATTTTAAAATAAATAATATTTTATTAAAGGACATAAATATCCTAAAAATCTATATTTGGAAAATTGATTGAGATATGGTTGAAAGTATAAACAAATATTAATTTATGGGAAATGATTTCATTTTATAGTAACTATATTTACACCTAAATAGTAAAAAACATTGTTATCGTGGCAAGCATGAAAATAGTTAATAGTGGGTAAATAAAAATAGCTTAAGAAACAATCCTCATCTAAACACAAAAAAAATTATTTAATGATATTATTTAGACCAATCCTCATATAATATTCTATTTATATAAATTTGGAGCCTTATTTCCATTATAATTAAGTTATATTAACTTAAAACTTTTTGAAATTCCAAGAATTCTCTTATGCTCACATATACAAAGGCACCTCTTCTATTACTTTCCACAGACATCAGAAAACATTTTTTCTCATCTATTAAATATGA
Source organism: Viscum album (assembly GCA_963277665.1). Classification (NCBI taxonomy): domain Eukaryota; kingdom Viridiplantae; phylum Streptophyta; class Magnoliopsida; order Santalales; family Viscaceae; genus Viscum; species Viscum album. The sequence continues at coordinate 2,076,101,310 of OY728156.1, read as the reverse complement.
AAATACCTTAATAAAATCACTTACCACATTATATATGTTTTATTATGAACATAATATCATCCTTAAATGACTGAAGGTGTAAAGCAAAATAAGTTGTCCAAATAAGATGTATAGACTTTAACCGAATGTTTTAGTTTTATTAATTATTCTAAATCCTTCAAATAATATTAAAAAATGATGAAATAATAACAAAATTGTCTTACATATAATTAAATTTTTTTTGTTAATGTAATACTATATATCCATCTCCTCTTCCATCAAATGGTAAATGAAACTCTCGCTCGTGTGTACGATGGACAACTTCCTCACGAACCAATGAAATTCATTTTCCATAAAAACCTCTCAAGGATGGTTATAATTATGGATTTAATATGTTTATATGATATTTTTGATATTTTAACCCTTCTCAAAGGATAATATATCATATAAATTATTAAATTTTTATCCATTGTAAAATGATAACGTTGTTCACGTGTACGTGTGAACTACCACCTCCGCGAAGCGATGTGATTGGTTTTCCATCATCACATCACATAGATGATATATATATGTTTATTTAATAAACTAATATGGTTCTTATGTTATAATTATAATTAATTAAATTTAAAATAATACTTGCCATATTTTCATCATGATCATTGAAATATGGAAACATTACTGATGCATGGGTACGACATACCATCTCCAAGATTATAACATAGTTCATTAATCAAAACCATATTTCACGATTGGTTTTAAAAGTATAATTTATTTATAAGAAATGGTTGTTATTTCATAAATATTTTTCAATAGGTGATGTAAACATGTCATATTTTACCATATTTAACCTACCAATGTCATTTTGGACATATAAACTTAATATCATTAAAACATCCAATGTTAACTTAATTGATTAAGTAATTAAATAAAACATAGTAATACAAAAAAAAGGAATAATAAAAATGTAAATTGTTCTGAATAAAGTAAATAGTTCACATAAGTTTATTATTCTTGACGATAAAGAATGTATGTGGTGAGCCATACCTGTGGTAAGGGGTTTATAACTCAATTTCTATTCATTGGGATATACATATAACTTATTAAATATTTCATGTTATTATTATGTTTGAAATGCCCAAAAATTATATTATGCAGTATTTATATTGTTTTTTTATTTAAATTTTTTACAAATAATAAGTTCATTGATTAATTCTATTTTTGTTGATACTATCTTTGTAAGGGTTTCTTATCTCACATTGGGTTTTGTGAGACATATGTTGTATTTACCACATTATTCTTTCATGCAGTTTAAATAATTGTAATTTGATATTTTATATATTTAATATCTTTATATTCATTTTATTTAAGGTTACATTTGATGTTATTTCTTTTATAGGGGTTATGATTCTAAAGTTACATAAGTGGTAAGGGGTTTCTTAAATCAATTTTCATTCCCTGGGTTATACTTATACTTAATTGACTTTTTTATTCCCTGATTATGTGTGAAATGACCCTTGATTATATTATGTTTTATTTACAATTTTTTTGGATTTAAATTTTTTACACATAATCAATTCGTTGATTAAATTTCACTTCAATGATATGATGTTTGTAAGAGTTTCTCATCTAACTTTTGTTTCTGTGAGATATATTCCATATTCTACACTTGTTTCGTTAATATGGTGTATATAATTACCCTTTGATATGATATATAATTATTTCATTTATATTAATTATATTTAAAGTCTTATTTGAAGTTATTTCATTCATGGGGGTTATGAATCAGAGGATACCAAAGCGGAAAGGAATTATTTCACGGTCTAAACATTATTTAGGAGTGTTTTTGTTTAAGTATCCATTAAGGAAATTATATTATCTTTTTATATTAAACAGAATATATTTTCTTCTAATATTATTATTTTTAAATATTATTATATTTTCATTCATTTTTATCTTTGAAGATCTCAAGATATTGAAGGAATGTTTTGAAGAAAAAAACATTGTTTTTTATTCGGTGAGGAATATTTTTATTTAATATATATATTTTCTTTATAATTATATAAAAATGTTTTATCTATTCTTCTATTATTTTTTATAAAAACTTTTACCCACATTTTATATTTTAATTTTTTTGAAAGAATCTTATTTTCATTTTATAAATGAGGTAGTTTTGAATTTTTACAAAAAAAATTAATGGAATTTTTTAAACATACATGGAATAAACTGAATATCCAACCACCCTGACCATAAAATTCTGTAAATATTCTTTAAAACATTTCCATGACTATTTTAAATAATTTTATTCCTAATATTCTTGATTTTTTTTAGTTTTTAAATGTGAAATTCAATATGAAATTCAATGTGAAAAAAGGTATTTACCTTAAAGAATTTTTTAATGATATTTTTTGGGTATTTATTTTCATAAATGAAAATAAAAGTTTATTTTACTCATGATACACTAGGGATATTTTTTCATAACACCACCCTCATTATTTCCCTCAATGGTTTATGATTTGTTTTACTAGGAATGTATTGACATTCTGTATAGTATTATTTCCTATATAGATTGTTTTTTAATCAGTAAGGCATGATTATTGACTTATATTATTTATTCAAATTATGATGAATTATTTTTAATCATTTTTTGATGAGAGAGGCCCATTATAGACCTTTTTTTCATCACTATTCATCATGATACATACTAGTTCGGTTATTTGGATGAGGTGTTAACCATTTATGTAATATGCCTTGGCATGGGGCCGTGGAAGTATTTTTATGATGTATTATTATAAAGACTCCAGTGGATGTTTAATATATATGTACCTATTCATTAAATAATTATTAAATTACTTATTTATATTCATATGATTATTTGAATCGTAGGAATATCTAGGGATATGTTTTAGTCTCATGTGTTTATGACATTATATGATCATCATTAACTCATACAATATTATTATTCATGCTCAAGTTATTGATTAAATGACATGTGTTTTCAAGTATTTACATTTTAAGATTTATTATTACTTATATACTTATGATATCTTCCACTATAGATAACCCTCACTGAGCATTTTAGTTCACCATTATTTTTTTTATTTTTTCTAGAATATGAATAAGGAATATTGGGATGAGTTCATGGATGAAAAATGTTTACTTTCACTATGTTCTATTTTATGTTTTCAAATGTAATGTGAGATTGAATTATGTATCTAGTTTAACAATACTACTAATATATATATTACTTTGAGATGTGATCACTTATATCTTATGCTAATGAAATATAATAACCACTAACTCTGAGCTACTAGGGTCAGAGTCCTTATAGTTGATATCAGAGAAAGTTTATAAGAAGCCTTAAGAACTAGATTTAGGTAAACATAGATTAGGGAACATAAACCTCTATAATTAACTTGAGGATCTATGTAATTATGTAAAAATATTATAATGTTTTTGGTAAGGAATAGTTTATGTGGTTGTACCTATAAATACATCACTATCTTGATAATACAACAAGACATCATTTTGGTACAAATTGATCTAGGTTTAATAACCTGAAATATAGTTTCCCAAATATATCTAGACCATTATTATAGTTCATGGTGAGTGTAACCATACTATAAATCTATTATGACACTTTCAGGGGATATTCTTGGGTTAATTCATATTTTATTTACAAACCATTAAGATAAATGAGATAATAGAACCTATAGAAACCTATTATTTTCCAGAGTGATATAGGATAAACATAAAGTGTCTTTGGTTAATAAGAATAAGGTAGATCATAAGATTAAACTCACAAATAACTATTTTTTTTTGTTTTATTTGATGTATATATATGTTGATTAAGAATGACTTTGGAAACATTTGTGGTAATATTACCCTTGGGTTTAGTATGGGTTTTAGGTAAAAGTTATTTATGGAAGAATGCCCTCACATTTTCCGGACATAATTTTATAGGTATTGGTAACATTTAGGGGTTATCTTATCTTTTAACTTGAGGTAATTATGGTTTATTAAAATTTGGGAACATATGATTTATCATATAGCTAACCATGGTATTAAAAAGTGATTTTTTGACCATGTGACTAATTATATTTTTATATAAGTTCACTATTGTTGGGATATTATATAAATAAGATAAATAGAGATAATTTATGATAATATGGGTTTTTATTTTAAGGATAAATATTTATATCTATTTTGGAATCATATATAATTTTATTTTGAATTTAATTTGAGAAATTATTTGTATATTCTAGAGAATATATGAAAAAGGTATATACATTTTTAATGTGACACTTTAAGAGTTATTGAGGTTATTTTGAGATAAATGTTATGTTTATCTTGAAAGAATATGTGATAAATAATTCAAATATTTGGGTTTCAATATTAACCTTGAATATTTTTAAGAATATTATGGATATTTATTTTTGTAATGGTTTGGTTTGAACTTTGGGTATTACAGTTGAATTTTAGAGATTAATGTATTGTTTATTAATATTCGGATTGTTCATTTTGGGTATTATCATTCCTAGTTATAATAATTTTTGTTTTGGATAACTTATAAAGACCACAATAATAGAATTTAATCATTTATATGACTTGTGGTCAATAAAAACACAATTTTAGCCCCCCAATAATGAAAAATTCATCTTGAAAACTCATAATATGAAGAAAAAGATGCGATTGTGGTGGAAATTGACTAAAGGATGAAATTATACATGTTATATAAGTATATTTACTGTTGTTGTTTATATATATGTTAAAATAATTCCTAATATTTATGAAAAGGATCTTGAAACAAAAATGTTATCTTATTACTTCATTTCCAATAAATCAATGGTGTTTTTCACACCTCATTGGTTTATGGTTTTGTGGTCATTGAATTTTTCATGATCATTCTCATTCTAGTGATCAATTTTCTCTTTTGATATCCATAATTATTTTGGAATTATGTTTTTCTTATATGTTTAAATTTTCACATGCCACTAATTTTATTCTCTTTGGAAACATCGTTATGTATTATTCCATAAGGCCTTTTCCTCCTCTTTTAAGAGGAAGTTTTATTAAACCATTTTATGATGTGGGTTCAAAAGAATGTTACTTTAAAATATAAAATATTTTTCACCAGGATTAATTTTAAATCATTAGGTAAAAATTTATTAAATTGTTGGATAATGTAACACCATGATATTATAAAATAATACTACATTAAATAGTTTTTTTGATGCACCACACAAAACCTAAACGAACAAAAAAATATTGTTATTTAAATGTTATATTTATCACCTAGTTTTCGAATTGGAGGGTGTGAATAGGTTTAAAAAAAGATGAAAAATATATAAGGGTCATACTAAAAAAATTAATTATTAATTATTAGGAAATAATCACTCAATTTTTAGTAGTCATTTTATTCTTTAAAAAAACATTGTCTTCAAAACTGGTTTTTATTGATTCTTGTAAGATTATATTATAATTAATTTCTGAAACTTTAATAAATTGTATTAAATAAATATAATATCATTTTTTAAATTAAAAATTTAATATTATGTTAGAGTTAATTTTTTGGATTTTTCTAAAAATATTTATTTGTAGTCAATAACGAAAAGATACTTCTTTTTATTGAAAACACTATTTTTGATTGAATCATTTAAAAGATTTTATTTTGGTTTTAAATGGTTTCAATTGAAATTAGTAATATTATATTTTTAATAATCTAATTTAGTTCATTGTAATAATTTTTTTTGATAATTTGTTTAAAAATATTTTTAAACATAAAATGACATTTTTATGAAAAATCTTTTTCATTGCATTTTGTATTTTAATCTTAAATTAATTTGGGATTTTTATATAAATTTAATTATGAAAAATTGATTTCTTATTTATAATTATGAGGTAAAATTATTATAAATAGATCCCTTTTATTTTTGGTCATTATGAATAATAACCATACTAAATAATTGCCACCATGTTAAGGGTGAACGAGGTAATTATGACAAAAAATAATATGATAAGGAATAAAAAATGGGATTTTTTTTATTTTATCCCAATGGATGGTTAATTTTTAAAAATTTGCAACCTATTTTAAAAAATCTTGTTGCTTGGTCTTATATTTATTTTATTTTGGCTTTAATAATATTTGTGTAATAGTTAAATACAAAATTCTACTTTCTTGATTTTAATATATATAATATTTTATGACAGGGATAAAAATAAAGTACATTTAGTTACATATTTTTTATATGTTTATAAATAATTTTTATATGATGGAAACAAATTTCTAATTTTTAGTGATTATATAATTACCTTAAATCCTTACATAACACTAAAAAAGTATTTATTCAATTATTAAATAAAATAAAAATAAATGATTCTAAAAAATTAAAAGTAATATAATATGAATAAATTAATGTGTTACAAAATTTTTTAGATAACTTTTACATGTTAGGGATGTGTTAAGGGATTATATTTGAATTCATTTTCTGTTATGTTGTCTTCAAAGTCAAATTAAATGTGTAATTGACAAAAATGAAAAAAATGATATTTTATAGTATATAATATTTTATTTAGTGATTTTAAATTTATAAAAAACCTATAATCATAAAATTTATTGGAATATTATTTAAAATATCAAACTTTGTTCATTTAGGGGAAAAAATATCTTTTATTATAACTATATTAACTCATAAATAGTAAATAACATTATTATCATAGTAATTATAAAAATGGTTATCAAGGGTTTAAAACAAAGAGATAATGAAAAAAACATCATAAAAATGTACAAATTTTATTTTAGTGGATAATTTATTCCTATAATTATATTATATTTTAATTACATAATTTTGGATCCATATTTCCATGATAATTTATTTATATTAATTATCACATTAAAAAATTCCAAGAATACCCCTCCCCTCACTTGTAAACGGGAACCTCCACCCCTCTTTTATAAACACTTACATAAATATTTCGTTCATAAAATCACTACCAAAATAACTTATTAAAATCCCTTGACATATTATATATGTCTTATTAAGTGAATAATATCAACATTATATGGCTTAAGGTGTAAAGAAAAATAGCTTTTTCGAAGAAGAGGTATAGTTTTTAACCTACTATTTTAGTTTTTTATTATTATTATAGATCCTTAAAATATAATTAAAAATTGAATAAATAAAAGAATAAGTATCTTAAATATAAATATATTTTGTTATTTTAATGAAATACCCTATATTCAGATCTTCTTCTACAAAATGATAAACAAAATAATCATTTGTGTCTTCAACGTAATACCGCCTCACGAATTGATGTAATTCATTTTCCATGAAAACATATCATGGATGGTTATATAAATGTACTAATGTTTATATATGATATTCATGAAATATTTATCAATATGAAAAGATAATATGTAATTTAATTTCTTTCCTTTCTATCTATTGAAAAATTATAATGTTGTTCATGCGTACATGTTGACTACGACCTACACAATGATATGTGATTCATCTTATATAACCAAATAACATGGATGAAAAATATAAGTTCATATAAAGAAATAATATGGTATTTTTGATAAAATAATCATTATGTGATGAAAAAATAATACATACCCTAATTATAGTAGGATCGTTAAAAAATAGAATCTTTAATTATGAAAATGTGTAGCTTACCATCACAATCATTATGACGTAGTTCATTTCTCATAAAATTATTACATGGTTGGTCTTAAAAGTATAAATAACATATGAAAATAATATTTATTCTATAAATGATGGAACAATGACCAATATTTCCATATTAAGTCTACTAAAGTCATTTTGGGCATGTGAACCAAATATTATCAAAATAAAAGACATGAAATTTATTAATTAAGTATTTAAATATAATGTGTTAATAAATAAAATAAAAGGAATGATAAAAATTAATAATTTTCTTATTAAAGTATATAATTTAAATAATTTTGTGATTCATGAATATAAATGATGTATGTGATTAGTCATACCTAAGGTAAGGGGTTTGTTAAATTAATTTCCATTCATTGGGTTTTACTTCTACTTCATTGTCTATGTTATTCATTGATTATGTGTATAATTTACGCTAATAATATTATGTTTTATTTACACTTATTTTGGGATTTTCATTTGTTTCACATAATCACTTTATTGATTAATTATAACATTAATGATATAGTCTTTGTAAGGGTTTCTCATATCACATTTTTTTCCACGATACATATGTTGTATTCACCACTGGACTTTTTCATGTGATGTATATACATTCTTTCTGATATGTTATATCATATTTATCTTTACACTCATGGTATTTAATATTTAATTTTCAGTTATTTATTTAATTGGTTTTATGATTCAAATGTTACCAATGTTCCAAGGGATTTCTTAATTTTATTTCTATTTACTAGGTTAACCTTCTTCTTCATTGACTATATTATTCCATGATTATGTGTGAAATTTAACATAATTAAATTAAATTACATTTACACCTAATTTTGGGGGATTTAAATTTGTTACACATAATCACCTCATTGATTAATTTTATATTTAACGATACGATTGTTAAAAGGTTTTATTGCCTTAGTTTTGTTTCTATGAGAGTTATGCCACATTCACCAATTGTTTATTTACTATTGTTAATATATTACACCTTTAATAAGATATATAATGATTACATTTATAAAAATTATATTTAATTTTTCATTTGGTGTTATTTTTTTAAAGGTTGGGGCCGAAGCCTCAAATTATTATTTAAAGAAAAGACCACTTTATTATTGGTAGACAGAGACCCGTTACATAGCCCGAAGGCCTAAGGCCTGGTGTCTTGAATATAAGGCTTGAAAGCCAATTTTTGGCCCAAATAACCCCTTGGTGAATAGTAATTCTACAGTACCCACACTGCTACAATGTTGCCACTTCTACAGTGCCTCCACTACTACACTGTCACCGCTGCTACAGTCCCACCGCTTCTACAGTGCCCTGCTATAGTACTACAACAGTACTTGGAATTGTTTCTCTGACCGTATTTGATCCTCTTCCATTTGATGTTATTTATTTCATGGGGGATATGATTCAAAAAGTGACCAAGATGGTAAGGGATTAGTTCATAATCTCATCATTATTTAAGATTATTTTTTTAAGTCACCATTGGTAGAATTACAGAATATTTTTATACCAATAAAAATAAATTTAATTATCTTACATTTTTTTGAAAATTATAAGTTTTCTTTTCATTTTTATATTATAGGTTGTTAATATATTGAATGAACATTTTTAAGGAAAACCAATTTTTTTTATTCGGCATGAATATTTTTTTTCCATGCCCATATTTTATCTAAGTTTTTTTAAAGAATTTTTTATATATTATATAATGATTTATTTATAAAAATTAAGCATATTTAAAATTTTTCAATTTTTTTAAAAAGGAATCATCTTATCATTTTTTGAATGTGGTACTTTGGACAATTTACTGAAAAAGTTGAAGGAATATTTGTTTTGATATACATGATGTGAATTGAATTTCCCACAATCATGACCACCCAATGATTTGAAGTTTAATTTAAATGTTTAAAGGATTATTTTCAATTATGTTTTACCAATATTAAGGAAATTTTTAGTTTTTAAATTTAAATTTCAATGTGGAAAATGATATTTTTTTCAAGAATATTTTTTGTGATATTTTTATGTTATTTATATTCATAAATGACAATAAACCTTTAATTTACTTATTCTCTATTAGGGATATGTTATAATGAAATGATTCTAATTATTTATTTGAATGTTTTATGATAAATTTCACTGGGAAAATATTGAAATTACATATACTAATTCTTCATATAATGGAAATTTTGATCATTAAGGCATGCTGATGAAGTTTTATTGTTTATTTAATATATGAGGAATGAATTAGGCTTAGTAAGTGATGGGTGAGACCCATTATATCCCCTTGATACATTAGTAGGTTACATGAGACAAGCTAATTTGGTATTTGGATAATAAATTACCCATTTATGTCGGATGTCTTGCCAAAAGGCCTTGACAGTATGTTTTGGATGTATTAGAACGAGTCCTTAATAATATGTTTTAGATGTTTATAATTATGCATTCTAGGATTATGAAATTAGTTATTGATGTATAAGTTATTATTTAATTTTTTTTGATATCCATAAATAATCTTTAGGTTAATGTGATTATTGTATTATTTTATCATGATTCACTCCTCCAATATTATTCTTCATGCTCAAGTTGTTGATTAAATTACATGCGTTTTCACTTATTTACCAAGACATATTGATTATGACTTATTTACTCATGATATATTCCATTGTACGTAACCCTTAGTGAGAACATGACCTCATCCTTATTTTATTTCCATTCCATATGATATGAAGAAAAAATATTTTAATGAGTCCAATGATGTAGAAAATTTACTTACACTATGTTGTATTTTTTGTTTTCAAATGTATTGTGGGATTTAGGTATGTATCTAGTTTACCAAGAAAACTACACTATAATGTCCTATAGGATGCGATAAACTGTAGATTATGGAAATGTAATAATGTAACAACTAACTATATGATAGTAGAGTTTTCACCCTTAAGGTTTTTTCTTATGATTTCATTGAATCTAGTGGTTGTTTTCTTGGTTTTGACCCCCTGATAACTGTTTTAAAGGAAACCATCCATTAAAAAAATACCAATTTTATATTTTCGAGAACCCCAAATTTTCCAATGATGTTTTATGTACTTGTAACCATAAAAAATAATATAATAATGATTTTAATATGATTTCACATCATTCATAGGTCATTTGATCTGTTTTGACCGTTACTCGCATGTTTTAGTGTTTTTGAAAAAGTAAAAGTGTATTTACGATCACTCTAATCAAATGACACATCTGATTAAAGTTGTTTATACTACAAAATTTTACAATTCACTCTATATAATTTTTGTTTATGATTTCTCAACTATCATAGATTTTTTTCTTGGTTTAAACCCCATGATGCATGTTTTTTAATGTAGATAAACCATTAAAAATGATTATTTGGTCTATTCGAGCACCCAACATTTCAAAATGAAGTTTTGTGTACTAGTACACATAAAAAACAATACAAATAATAATTTAATATGATTTCATGTCATTAATAGGTTTTTATTGTGTTTTTTTCCCTCACACTAATTTTTAAATGTTTTAAAAATACTGAAAGTACATTTGCAGTTATCTTGAGAAAACAACATGTTTGATTGAAATTTAGTTAGATCTAACATTTAAAAATCACTCTATTGTTTTTTATGATTTCATTATAATCAAGGGTATTTTTTCATGGTTTTGAACACCTAACACAGGTTATCGAAGCCCTCTAAACTCCTAAAAATTTCTTACATGGTTCCTCTGTGGAAAACCCACATTTGAATGAAATTCTATATGCTTTTACCCATTAAAAATAAAAAAAGATTATTTTATTAGGATTTTTTATCACTAATAGGTCATTTTCTGTGGTTTGGACAATTAAACGTGTGTTTTAGTGTTTAAAAAACCCTAATGTACATTCTTGGTCATCCTAAGAAAAATTGAATATCCTATTGATTTGGAGTATACTAAAAATTTTAAGAAATCACTATGGTTATTTTTTATTATTTAATGATAATTAGAGATAGTTTTATTGGTTTTGACCCACTAAAACACATTTTTATAGGCAACTAAACCAGTAAATACTACTTATTCAGATCTTTAAAGAACACCACTTTTCCTATTGATGTGTCATATACTCAAAAAAATCAAAAAATAAAACAAAGATGATTTTACGTTGATTTGAAGTCATTAATAGGTTATTTTAATTGGTTTTGAAAATCACATGCACATTTTAGTGTTTTTAAAACACTAAATTTATGTTTCCAGCCATCCAAAGATAACAAAATGTCTAATTTTTATGATATATACTCCAAAATTTGTAAACTCACACTGTAGTTTTTTATATGATTTTACATAAATCATAGGTCATTTTCTGGTTTTTATCCCATAGAACTCATTTTTAAAGGCCACGAAACCTTTCATCACAGATTATTTAGTCCATCCATGAAAATAACATGTCTGAATGACATTCTGTATACTCATACATGTAAAAAATAATAAAAAGTGTATTTTTCTATGATTTAATATCATTAAAAAGTCATTTTTTTTTTCAGAATAGGACCATAATAAAAATGTGTTTGTGTTTTTAAAAAAGAAAAAATTTGTTTTTTACCATCTCAAGAAAAAGACTGGACTAACTAAAATTTAATCTACTCTAATATTTAAAAAACAACTCTATGGATCTTTCCCATTGATATAATAGAAATATGTGGGTTTTTTTCTTGTTTTTTACCGGATAACACATGTTTTTAAAGGTAACGAAACCATAAGAAATGGATTATTCAGTTCATTCGAGAACACATCACATATGAATGATGTTACATATACTCATTCACATATAAATAATAAAAACAATAAATTTCAATTATTTCTTATCATTTATAGGTTTTTCTCTAGTTTTTATAGTAACACACCCATTTTAGTGTTTTTAAAACACAAAAACTTAATTTTCAAACATCCCAAGAAAACACCACATCCATTTTATGTAATTGTTTATAAAAACTTTCAAAAATTTATCTATATTTTTTGTAATTTTATTTTAATTAAATTTTGTATAATCTATTGTGTTTTTACTATGACCCTATAATGTAATACACTTTTTCCTTTATTATGAAAATTTAGAAATATAAAATTCATTTAAATTATTCCTCCAAAATAGAATGATTTATATTAAAATGGTAATGTAAAATACCTCAAGTATTATGTACACCCTCATCTCGATCACCCAAGAACACATGATGACATCTAATAATTATATCGTGAGCCTATAACATATACAAATAGTATATATTATATGAATATAGAAAAAGTCAATATGTGTATAATTTATTTTTATATTCACCTATGGTACAATATATATATTATCAAAAGGTAATTTCATCATAACTTCATCAATTCATTCTAAAATATATAATAATTTACCCTTTCAAATTTCTCATACCAAGTGAAAATAATCATCCATATTGTGTTTCATAGTCTACATAGTAGCATATAAGTTAGCCGATTTGGGAATCCCTGCATCTCTAAATTCACCCATAATATCTACTATAACAACTTAATATTATGGGACACCAGTTCCATAAGTATATTTAATAACATGATATTTTAAATTATATTTCAATTTTAAAATTTTGGTTTCCAATAACTTGTTTCACATGCAACACCAAACCAATAAAAACCAAAGATAATTTTATAACTATTATAATATAGCTATTAAGTTGGAGGTTATAAATAAATTTGACTACATTATAAAATATTTGTATAAATAATGATCATTATTTTTAGTGTAGCTAATTATCTAATAAGATCGCATTGTGGTTAAAAATATATTTTTTCTAAAATTAAAATTTTATGGAATTTATTTCTAGAAACTAAATATTTTATAGATAAGGAATATTTTTGATATGAATAAAATATATTTTTATATGAATTATATATAAACAATAATTTTAATGGTAATTTATTAAAAATAAATTTTTTAATGATTAATACTTTGAAATGTTATTTTCCCTTGAAAAATATGTTTTTATTATATTTTTTAATTTTATTTAAAAGCTAAATTATATAATTTTATAATTTTAACTTGGAAATTTTAACTTTATTTTTGGATTTATCTCAATGATATTATCATAAGATTATTTTTTGGGATTTTACAAAAATAGATGATTTTAGGGGAATTTTAAAAAATTACCAATATTTCTATGTCCATCGTTTTTATAACTTAATTAAAATATATGAATGAATTATATGTTTTGAAACTATTTTCTATGAAATTTATAAAAATATAAGTGAAATTAATCATTTATTGGAGACACTTCCCCCTCTCATGACACACCCATTAATTTGAATTACTCTATGATTATATTAAACTTTTCTTCTCATAGAATAATCTCTTCTATTTATAAACTTATAGTATCAATTACTTATCCTTAGACATTAATTTATAGGGATAATTTCAAGATAGATTTAAAAATACCAAATAATTTTGGCACATTTATTGACCAAATCAAGAATAAGATAATGATTTTCTTAGTATAAAATATGATTTTTTGAGGCATGTTATATTTTATGAACCATAATACCCTTTGTATGGTTCTCAATCAATTTACAATCCCACAATTTTTTTTTAATTTATTTCTTTACAATTACTAGGATATACTAATATTGATAAAGTTATTTTCTTCAAATGGCCCTTGACTAAAGTGTTATCCCAATTGTAATGGTTTTTGTCTCAATCACCCTTTTTTGAGGTACACATTGATATTATACTAAATTCATTATTTTTATTGTATAACTACTCTCTATTGATTTATAATATAAAAAACTATTGTTTTAACATGGAAACATCACTTCCTTTTTTTATCTTCCTTGTAGTGGTCTATAGATGATATCTTCTCTAAAATATAATGGATTTTCTTAACTCAGACTATTTTTTAATCTGAAATGTTTCTCCATGAGATTCATCCTTTTTTTTCATATTATATACACTATTTCTATCTTGGGATATCATTTTTATTCAAATATTTTAATGAGTTATAATTTTCTTGATAATGAAACTATGTTAAAAATAATTCCAGTACTCTTAAATGATGATTTCACCCTTTTACATACATTCCCTTCCTTCCAATTTTTTCTATTTTAATTTGAAAACTAATTTAGCATTATATCTTTTTAAATTCATATTTACCTTCTCTTATTTTCAAAATAATGTTTTATTATCCTTTTTTACAATGTGGTATTTCTAAAAAAGTGTTTTTAAAACATTTTATGGAAACCTTTTGATTTATTAATTCCTTAATAGTGTAAACTCAATTAAATGTTTTTTTACCATGGATATATCTTTAAATCCCACATTATTTTATATAAAACTATCATTGTTAAATTCTATTCTAGAGGTTTATTCCTTAAAAGTTTGTATGATCATTTTGAAAAGCCTAAGATATGTGGTACATTATTATTTTTACTTTTCCCCGATCAATATCATGAATTTACCAATGTTGAAAAATAGTGTTGAAGACATATGTTTCTTTATTATGATATGACCATAACAATTTATTTAATTCTTTTTATTTTTTTAAGCCTTATTATATAACATTCTGTTATGCTTTGTGGTGAGATTATGAATCCCAAACAGTTATCACGTGTTTTACTATTATTATGCTCTATGTAAGTATTATTACCATCATTTTGAGAAATAATACATATACATATTGTGATTATAATTATGGTAAGGGTGGGAAAAAATTTAATGTACCTATAATACCTCAGGCAAAGATTTATATCTAATGAGATGTTATATAAGAGATCTAGGAGTGAACCAAATCCACTATGAGACTTTGTCCACTATATTTATTGGAATGGGGAGTGAATGAAATCAACCATCAGAAATTGTACAATATGTTTATGAGAATGGAGAGGCAACCTAATCCCCTATGGGAATATTTCCACTATGATAGTCCTACCAGTGAGACTTGACTTATGCTTATGATTTCAGGTCTTATATTGAGGCCATATATTCCATGATTCCATGATTTTATAACATAATTTCTTCATGTAATGTTTCCATTATTATGTTTTTCCTCTTGGTTTTATCAAGTATGAATTCAATATTTTATGTTCATGTTCCTTTATTAAATTTTGACACCTATATATTTATCTTATGATCACTTATTCTCACTAATTGTTATCACATATGATTACCCTTACATAGAGTTTAAGTATACACATTTCTAATGTTTACATTAAATAGGTTACAATGATATGTATAAATTATTTTAGCATTATAAAAGGGGGTTTAGAAGAGTTCAACAATAGAGAAGTCACCAAAAGTTTTATAAAAGAAGTTTCATATTTAACTGGTCCTAAAAGAAAAAAAATCCTCTGTTCTAGGGGTTGTAAGATTATTTTGTATGATGTTTTTTTAATTTATACAAATTATACTAAATAAAGATATGTTTATCTAGGATCACTATAGTTGGTATAGAATTAGTGTTTATTTATTTATTTGTATTTAACTAATTATTTTTCAGGATTAGGATTAATCAAATACAATAAAAACCTAAGGGATAAGTCTATGTATAGGATAAAATATTGGAATTTAAGTGAAATTAATATTGTGTGGTTTTATTATAAATTAAATCACTTTCATGATACAAAATATTGTTAAAGTCTTTAACACAATTATACCTAGGGACAATAACCTTATAAGGGACATGCTGGGCATTAACTCAATCATTACCTAGTTCAAAAAAGTGGCATAACTGAACAACTAGTTTGAAACTCATGGGGGGGGGGGTATTATTTGGATAAAAAATTCTCTCTAAAATAAATTTCAATGTATTTATTATGTTAAGGAGTTAGTATAAGAAGTATGAGTGGGCATAACCTAATGAAACCGATTTTGGACAAAGAGTAATTTAGATTTAATTGATAGACAATGAGATAATTTCAAAGAGTGATACATTTTGAGGATTAATTTTTAATGAAATAATCATAAAATAACACTCTTATGATTTGCACAACTCACATTAACACAATATTGTTTTAGTAATGGATAATGTTTGAAGGAATCAATTAAATAATGGATGTTATAGACAATCAAATGATGGAACCATTGAGAAACATAAAATTATAATATATGGAGTGAGAAATATTATGAGTATGTCAAAAAATCTATAAAGGATTATGATTGATTTTCCATAAAAACCAAATAATATAAGGATATTCACTCATGGAAGTTCAGGTGATCAAGATGATGAATGAAAGAATATATAATTTTATATATATATATAAACTATCTGTAGAGACACCTAGTGGAATTTCTCAAATGAATATGAATATGTTTTATCAATAGTAAAGGAGGGTATGGAGAAATAAATTTACAAGGAAAAAAACAAATATTTCAGTTAAATAATGGGGAAAATAATGTTCTTCCTAAGGATCCACTAGAAATTCCATGTTTTATATGTGAGGAATTTAGGAACTATGTAAAAAAGGGAACTAATCTATGGGTTTAAGAATAAAAATTGACAACAAAACCTTCCTAGACCATGGTAGTAAGAAAAATACTATGAAATGACTACTATTTATATGGATAATGATAGTTAAGTGGTGTTAGGTACACATATTACTCACAATATATATACATACGTCTTATGTCATATATGTTTTCACCATCAATTAACTGTTAAAATAAAAAACGCCCAGTTATATCATTAAAATATCCAAGGTTTATGAAAAAATTGTAAGGTGTTTTAGATTATTATTTATACAAGTCATGTCACATTTCATTAAATCTCATTAAATGTGATATTGGAAATTGATTTTTTTCTACATAATAGAAAAATTATTTATTAGATTAATGAAATCACATTTGATATCATCATATTTTACTCTATAAATTGAATGATTACTATGAACACATTCTAAAATAAAATTATATAATGTTTTTCTTAATATGAAATGAAAATAGAAACATGTATAAAATGTTTGGAGAATAATTCAACATTAAAATTAAGTCTATTCCAAGGAAAAGATATATTCCAAAATTTATAAGGTTTATTCCTATATCTAAATTAAATCTCAATTCATATCCATTTTTAGTTATTAAAATATATTTATAATAGTATGTGATAATTAAAATTATGAGGTTGAAATTTATTTAATGGGGGAAGAATGTAAAAACCTTAGATTTAAATAACACGTCCCTTTAAAAACTAACGTGTCAAGAAATTTTCATCACACATACACCAAATCAAAACAAACCATACAACATTATTTACCCACTATAATTTAGTTTTTAAGTTAGATGGTATAAAAATATTTAAAAACTTTATGAAATATATGTAAAATCAAATATCATTATTTTTAGTGTTTCTAGTAAACTAAGAAGATCACATTACGGTAATAAATTTATTAGTTTATAAAATAATATTTTATGAGATTTATATTAATCAACTCAATATATTATTTGTAAGGTCTATTTTTAATGTTAATAATATATATTTTGATATGAATAATATAGAAACACTAATTTTATTAGTAATTGATAGAAAATAAACATAGGAACGGTTAATACTTTTAAAAGTTAATTTCATATAAATATAGTTTTTCATTAGATTTTATAGTTTCATTTAAAAGATAAATTCTGAAATTATATAATTTTAATTTGAAAAAAAATTTGGATTTATAATTTCAATATTAGTTTAATATAGTTTTTCATAATTTTTCAAAAATATTTATTTTTAGGTGAAGTATGAAAATACTGATTTTGTTAAAACAATCACTTTTATAGAATTATCATCATACAAGAATAGATTAATGGGTTTTCAAATATTTTTATATAAAATATATACAATAAAAATTAAAATAAACCATTTAAAATATCCATTTTTTATTTATAAAACCCATGTATATAATTTTGAAAAAATAAGTAATAATTTACTATAAAAACTTATTTACTCAATTATATTAAACAAATCAGTTTTTAGAACATGAATAAATGAAGTCGAAAAATTAATTTAATACTTTAGATCAAAATTATAATATTATTTAATAAGCTAAATTTAAATTTTGGCTATAAATGTACGATTACTAAGATTAGTGTTAATGATAATGATCTGGTAAAAATGTTATTTTCAAAAAATTGTTTCATTAGTATTGTGTGATTTTTATCTAATAAAAAAATTAATATATTATTAATGGTAAATTTAATATAATATTTAAGCCTATATTTAAATTAATTATCACTCATTAAAATATTAATATACACCAAATATGATTAAGAGAACTTAATGATGAAATCAACAATTTTCTATATATTTATTTCTATATATAAAATTTTTTAATATAAAATTTAACTATATATTAGCTATAAATTTAATCATATTAACAAGATATTAAAGATAGATTAATAATAAAAATAATTTTTAATATGGTTTTTTATATGTTTAGTAAAATATATGTTACTTGTGTAAACTAGTTACCCCAATAAAAAAAACGTTATAGGTAAAATTATAAGAATAAATTACTTCCAACATGCTTAAAACTTGTATGGGGATTCTTAGATGAGTATTTATTGATCCAATATCAATATTGACTCTTTTATTTCTAAATTTTTGAGTCTTTGACCCTCAATTAGTGTAATGATATCATTGAATAATTAAAGGGTTGTAACACCAAAAAATTCATAAAGAATAACACTATATTTGATAGTGTGTATTACATGAAACACTGAGTTCGTCTTGAATTATATGAAGAACTAATTTTATCATTATTTAAATAAAATAAGTGGTTTCTTAAATAACATACATTACACATAAGACTGAGTTTTACATAACAACAATATATTTTTAATAATATTATTTAATACGACATATATCTCTTAGCCATTAGAATGGACGATATGAATAATATTAACCATAAATTATTAAAATATATAGTTTACATATTATTATTTTCTATATAATTATTATAAATAAAATTATATTCATTTAAAATAAAAAAATGTTTTCTTAAAAATTGTATTTTTTTTTTCTAAAAGATGGTTTAATCACGCTTGGCCCACATAATTTAAAATTAATTTCTAATTTTTTTTGAAAATTAATTTAAAAAAATATAATTTTTGTAATAATAATATTTATATTATATTAGAGGGATGTTTTGGTATTTTTTTTGAAATATATCATTTTTGATGAATAGTTAAAATACTGAATGTTAATTGAAAACTGTTTTTCATTTAAATAATTTATAAAGTTAAAAAAACATAATTGGTTTTTAAGTAAAATTAATTTAATAATATATCAATTAATAAAATTTATTTCATTGGAATAATTTTAATATTTAATTTAGATATAAACAACTTTGTAAACATTTGATCATTTTCTCTTTATGAAACCCGTTTTCCCATCCTGCCTGCAGGATTAATATTAAATTGAAATTTTTTGATTATGTGAATTGAATTTGGAAAAATGATTTCGATATTTTTAATAGTAATAATTTATATTGTTTTAAAAGTTCAACTTATCTTTTGACCCAAATTTATTGTGAATTCAACAAAAATCAATTACTATAGTTATGGTAACATAATTTTTATTCGAGGTTAAACTAAAAATATAACGGTAAAAATAACCTATAAACATGTCTAAAATATATATATATATATATACCATTAAACCAATAATTTTTTATAATTTATCATTTGGGACCCTTTTAATATATGAGAAGTATGGGATCACTCACTGCTTTTAAAAAATACCATGTGTGCCCTCTCCCCCACTTAAAAAAGGCCACCCACCCCTCCCTTATTCAAACTATCAAAGAACATTGGGTTGTAAAATTACTTCCCAAAAAACTTCCCAAATTCCATAACATTATATTATAATAATTTTTTTGTTAATAAATCCTACCAATTAAGGATTTCTTTTTAACCAACGAATGATACCTGAAGAAGAGGTAACATTCTCAAACTAACATTTTTATTTAATTTCTTTATCTACATCCTTAAATTATTATTATAACATGATGATATATTAAACTAAGTATATTAAAAAAATTAATGTTTTCATAATAATTTAATGTCTTATAACCATTTCCACTTCCATTAAATGGGTTACAAAGTCATCGTTTATGTGTAAGGAAGACTATTACATTGTGAACCGATGTTATTCTTTCTACCATTACATCATTTCAAGGTTGGGAATGATGATGGATAAAAAGTGTATATATGATATTTATAACATATTTATGCCTATTTATTAATTATATGATATATATCATTGTTTACATTCCATTTTATAGGGTACATGATAACATCACTCATGTGTATGAGAAACTACTGCCTTGCGAAGCGACGTGTTTCATCTTTTCACAAACACTTTACATGGAATGTGAGAAGTTTAAATTTAATAAATATATGTTATATAAATAAAATAATTATGAAATTAAGGAAATATTTATCATTATTTAATGATAATATGAACCATTTTATTTATTAATTTTATACTAAATGAAAGATTATAATGTCGTTCATGAATGTGTACACTACAACCTTTACAAAACAATTTGACTCTCTTTTCATCTCCACACCAAATGTATGATATGTAAAAGTATATAATATCATATATATATTATATTATAATAATTATAGAAACATTATATATTACTTACCTTCTTTCCATAATGATTTTTGAAAAAATGGAAACGTTACTAATGCGTACGTACGACCTACCGTTTCCATGATCATAACATACTTTGTTTTTAATAACCATATTTTATGATTGGTTTTAAAAGTATAACAAATGTAATAATATGATTATTATTTTATGATTACTATTTTCTATATGATATGATTATATAATATGAATATGATCTGGATCTTTCTTGATGAAACATGCATGATAAAACATGTCAGTTAACACCTAAAATAATGAAAATAATGAAATCTAATTAACTAAGAGCTGTAATATGTTATAAAAGTATCATATATGATATTATAAATATTAATATGGTTCTGTTATAAGTAAATAACTTGTTAAAAACCACTATAGTGGAGTTTAATTAACATTCAATCAAAATGAATTGCGAGGTAATAGATTTCATATTGATTTCATTTAATTGTGGCACATTGTAATGTTAGGAACCTAATTTCTTTTATATGATGTATATAATGCCCATTTTACATGTAATCTCAAGAATAATTTTATATTAATGTTATTTTATGTTTTTAATTAAATTCATTATTCTAATTAGATTTGAATTAATAGTTTTCAAGTGTCAAAAGAATTTCATAACTCAGTTTCATTTCATTGGGTTATATTACTTCTTCTCTATATTTGATTTTATACGATTATGTGTAACATGATTTTTTTTTAATTTTATGTTGTATTTTCAATTTTTATGTGTATTTATATTTGATACACAAAATTTGTCATTTTAAATTCTCAAATCATCTTTATAATCCTTGTAAGGGTGTGTTTCACAATCTCATTCAAATAGATATTATTTATTATTTAATTTCTGTTGATGGGAATTATTTTATAATTATCTAATAAACAAATTTCAATTTATTCACCTCTGGTTGTCCATTATATTTTCAATTAATATTATAATTTTCCAATATTTTTTAAATTAAATGTTTTTGAAAATGTTTTTAAAAAAATATGATTTTGTTTATCTCTTTGGTTACAGAACTTTTTTCTTCCATACCATGTTTTCTAAAAATGTTCTCAATATTTTAACCATTCCTAAATTATTTATGAACATAATTTTCTCCCAGTTTTATTCTTTAAAATACCTTTCCTAATTTAAATTTATGTCCTTTTGAAAATAATGCATTTTTTACTTTTACCAAAAATTTGAATGGAATCATCATATCATTTTCTGAATAAGGAAGTTTCCAAAAATTTTAACATTGAAAAAGTAATTTAATTTTTAACTATCGTGGAATGTATGAAATTAAGCACAATTATAACCATTATTTCGTTGAATATTCCTTTTCAATTTTATGCATTAAATTTTAATGAATTTTTTTTAAATGTGTTTTTCAATGAAAAGGATTTTTAAAATATTTTTGAAAATTAAAACGATAATTTTCTCAAGAATGTTTTTGAATATATTGTTATGATATTTCTATTCATAAAAAATCCTTTACTTTTAATATAATTGGTATGTGTTTTATTGATACCATCTTGATCCTTTTTATGGGTGGTTTGTGGTCATTTTTTCCAAAGATGAAATGCACTTTCTTTAGTCATTTCCATAGTCAATGAAATTACCTTAATATGTACACTTTCCTATGATAATTTGACATTTAATATCCCCTAAATATCCATTTTATTTATCATGGATATGTTTCTTATTTAAATTGTATTTCATTTCAGTATTTTGTTTTCTATATTTTAATTCATTTTTTATCTATGGAAGTATTGATAAATTTGTATTTGTTACTAAATAAAGATACTAGATAATAAGGCACAATGTTTATGATTTGAATCAATTATTTGATATTTGAGGAATTCTTTTGAAATACATGACATGGATTGGTGACCATTTATTGAAAGCCCCTCAATTCATTGGTAGTCTCACGAGACAAATAAGTTATATACCATAGTTAAATGGATTTTCACCTAGTATATTTTATACTATATTGTCAAAGGTCTTTATGGTAAAGGTTTCACGTGCCTAGGAAATATAACTTCCAAAAATTATACATATCCATCATTCAGAATTCAGTTATTATTATCCATTATATTTATACAATGATATTACCATTGAATTCATTTCATTATCAGATGTTAATTAAATGGAAAGTGTTTAAAATTATTTACATTTCTATATTAATTATACCTTATCTATTTAGAAATTATTTTTATTTAAATGGAATGTTTATTAAGTTATTTAACTTTACATATTGATTATACTACTTGATTCTTGATATCTTCCACTATATTTAACACTTTATAAGAATTTGTTCTTAGCCATATTCGGTTTTCGTTCCCCAGTATACCATGAATTTTACTATGAAATATATATAGAGATATGATAGATAGAATAAATTTATTCTTAAAAAAAAATATTTTGTACTTTATGTATTCAAATATAATGTACGACTTAAGTATGAATCTAGTTTACCAATACTATTAAACCATCTAGTCCTTTGGGATGTGATTCCATGTATCTAATGCCAATGTAATAAATTAGACATCTACTTTAGGATACTGGAGTTAGGGTCATTATTATTGGTATAAAATAAAGTTTAATAGAAACCTTGGGCCCTAGATTTAGGAAAAGGTAAATCTGGGAACATAACCCTATGAAAGAATTTGAGGATAAGAATAGAAGAATGTCCTAATGTTTTGTTAAATTAGATATTATTTGGTTTTCTAGGAAATATATCCCTATATATATTCTACAAGTAGACGTGGTTCTGGAACTAAAGTACCTAGGGGTAATTACTCTGAAAAAGGGGCATTGGTCTTGACCCGATTCTCACCTGGTGCATGACAACATGCCTTACTACACACCTGGTTTAACATGCATGGGGATATACTTAAAGTAATTCACCTTGTCTTTAAAAACCATTGTGAGGGATTTGAATAGATGCCGACAATGAATGACCTAGGTAAAACCAATGGTGTCTTATATTTAAAATATTTTTCCATGATTTTGAAATACTACAAATGATTATAGGGTTTTCTCGCTGTGATTTATTTTTGTTAAACTATGATTTTTGGTTTTGAACAGTAGTTATATTCTATAGAAATAAGGATAACATTGAATTTGAATAAGAATGTGGGGATCATGAGCTACCGAATGGGATAATGAGAGGAGTGAATGATACCATGATTATGCATAATTAGTTTTCCCAAAATAAGTTTAAACAACACATATCTTAACCAAGTCTCAGACTCACTAATGACGAGAAGGGTAGAGATCACTAATAACTTGAGTAGTGGAGACCATGGTGAAAAGAAGGAATATTTTCTGTAATATTTCAAAATTTGAAGGCTATACCTAGGAAATTATTTTAATATAATGGTAAAATACATTATGTGTTGAAAGAATGGGAATAAAGAAAATAATTTCGAAAGAGAACTTAATAATATGATAGAGATAAGTAAATCTCATCATACTTTTCTATTTATAGTTAATTGTATTAAATGTGGAGAACCTACTCATTATCCAAATAAATTCACACTTCTAAAGTTTAACCCCTAGACCACAGAAGAACCTATTTTAAAATAAAATGGATGAACTCTTTGTGTATAAGTATTTTTTCAATGGTATTTTTGTAATAATAATCATAAAAGATCTATGGATTATGATAAATTTTAGAAGAATATATGTCTTCATTATCATGTGATTTATGAACCCTATAATGGTAATGGGAGAAAGCTTGTTCACAAGATCAATGTTTTAAATAACCAATTTAAATTTTTATTATAGTAATGTCAAATAATTAAATTCATTTTTGGATATATTTAGGGAAACTAGATGTTTTAGTGGAAAATTTATTTGACAAATAATACCTTTGCATTTTAAAGATATAATTTCAAAGGTATTTATAACATTTAGGATCAATAGAATCAATAATGACCTTATAATAATAGTAAAATAATATTATTATAGTTTTTAAGAAAAATTATTGAAAACCTTCATAAAAATTTTATTTAATGATTTGTTTTATTTCAAGGATGGCCATATTTTTTTAGGAATGTTATTGGAATAATATTAGTATAGTTAAAAAAGGATTACCCATATGATAAATAAATACCAATAATGTTCAGAAATCCACATGACATGAACCCTTGAGTGAAGGATGATAATAGTTTAGCACCTACCACTACTCTACATGATGTCCTTGTTAATATGTCATTCTTTAAATGCTTAAAAAATATTAATGATGAAGTAATGGTTTTAGTTTTATGTTTTTGATATTAATGTATAATATTGGATAAAATTTTCTAAGCATATTGATTTTTGAAAATATTTAGAGATTGAAAGAAATACTTGTCACTATCTATGGATCTTATAATCTATTAAATGTAAATTTTAGTGCTTCAGACATAAAAGATTAATTTTGGGATATTCATTTCCTGGAGTAATCTATGAATTGGGAATTGAACAAATAGTAACCAAAGGGTGAAATTGTACTTATAAAATAGAAATATATCTTGTAATTATATTTCGTTATATTTTTATATAGTAATAGAATCTTCAAATTTAAGTAAAGAAAAGGATCCGGAATGAATATGTTATTCTATTACCATTATTTCTAAAAATATCAATGACCTTTTAAAACACATATGATTTATGGTTTTGAGGCACTAAAATTTCTATTGTTCATTAATTTTTTTGTATCAATGACCTCAAATCACTCTCTAAAAATATATATTCGCTTCATCCATGTCCATAAATTCACATCCCAAAAATTTTATTCTACTTATAAACCTAGTTATATGTTTTTCCATGTGACCTATGTTCTTCCCATTCTCTCTTATTAAGAGAAACTTTTTTTAACCCTATTATGATGTGGGTTTTTCAACAATGGTATTATAGTGACTAAAATTTTTCTTGACATAACCATTACATTATTTTTTAAGAAAAACTACACAAATTGAAACAATCTAGGATCTAAAGGTTTATTATCTTGGGTAAATTAGGGTAAAAATGAAATTTACCCAATAAAACTGAAAAATTATTTAATTTATTATTCCCTATCCTCTTATTGGACCTCTCATTCTATTCAGTACATGTAATCACTTGAGGATATACATCCATGAAATGGGTCATCTAAAATTCTAGTAAGGGGAGCTATAACATGGGGTAAATAGGCAGCATGAATAAAATGTACATGGGTGAGTATAATCATATCATATGAATATGATGATAATCATAATCATGAAAAAAACATTTTTCAAAGGCATGGAATGAGGAATATTCTTAAAATGAAACATCATATCTTCATGGTAAAATAAAACACATAGTTTTGAACAAATATATCTTTATGTTCATGCATTACATTTATGCCTAAATCATAACATCACCATTGTGAACAAATCTAGAATCATGTTCAAGATTATTGCACATCATTTAATGAGACACATAAAATTACCCAATCAATTGGAGAGATGTATAATTATAGTCCCACCCATCAAATCATAAATTCTCATGATTATGTATTCCTCATAGAATGTATAATGATTGTAGTTATAAAATAAAACCATGGAAGAGAATGGGTTTCATTAAGATTTGATAATGAATAATTTTATAAATAAACATTTTTGTTCCCAAATGAACAAGAGAAATCATCTTCAAACAAAAAAATTGTTATTCTTGAGTGGAAAATAATAATAACAAGAGGAGGTAAATGCAATGTTTTTGAAATTGAAGTCACTTTGAAAATATGATTTTATTAGAAAGCATTTTGAAATGGTATGAACATTATTAACCCCTAAATAAAAGGTAATAGAATTTTTAATTGCATAATATTAATATTTATATTGTGGAATATAAAATAACCGAAATAAACGAATTAAGTTTTAGAATCCCCTTATAATAAACCATTCTTTATTTTTATTCTTTTCTAGCACCTGAATGATAAACATAATATTGTTAAAATATTTTTATATAAGTGAATTATGTTAATTTTTCCACTATTTATCTGTTATAATTGTTGGAGTCTATTTTATAACACTGTTTGTTAAGTGTGATTTATTTTGATATCATGTTTTCATTTAATTTTCCAATTTTCTTATTTCATTATTTTCATTCAACTTCATTTATAAAAATGCATAATTAAGGATAAAATATAATAATAATAGTAATTTCATATTAATCTGGTATAAATAATTTATAATATCCATAGATTTAGGTGTTTATGTGCATTGAATTAGAAATTTCCCTATAGGTGGTTAACTGAACCTTGACGGGACATTGTTGAATGAGTGGGAAATAAAATTTTAAAATTTATATATATAGAAACTATGATAAATAAAGTAGGATAATATAATTAATATAATGTTTAATTAATTCCAAATTATTATTATAAGTTTATTTTGGAATGGGGTGGTGAAAAAAATAAATCAAGAAAAAAATGGAAGAGTTAGTCAAAACTTACTAGATTCATGGTGTAGCTTCTCTTGTACGATACTAAAAATCCTTAGAATATTGGTGTAGGATTAATCCCAAACGACCCTAAGGATTATAATGGGATTTATAGGAAATATTTTGGTATTTCTTAATATTTGGAAAGTGGGGGATGTGGGTTTTTTCCAATGGGAGGGAGTGGGGTTATTTATACTTGGGGAGAAATGTATTTTTTTGAATAAAATACTATGTCAATGGAAAACATTGTAATAGTGAGTTTTTGATGATATAAATCATATATAAATATAATATAATAGGGATTTAACACTTTAAATCTATTTATAATTCATATTCATTAGTTTTTAAAAAAAGAAGTTTGAATGAAAGAAAAATTCTTGTTTTAAGGGATCTCTTCTGACTTTAGCATTTGGAAAATGATTATTAGGTTTGGAATTAAAGTTTATTTTTTTTTTAAATTTTCAATTTTGAAATTAAATATACATTTTCATATCTTAAATTTATTGAATGTTTTTGGTCAATATTACATCATAAATGATACAATTTAAGATATATCGGTTACAAGAAAAACTGTATTTTTACTATTCATCAAAAAATTTATAGATTTCAGAAAATTATTAAAAAAATCACCTATAAAAAATATCAATTTTTTTTAAAAAATTATATTCATTTTATAAGAAAATTATAACAAGGGTAATTTTAAATTTTATTATACAAATTCGTATTTTTTACAAAATATTTTAAAATATAGATTATTAAAAATGTGCTTCTATTTTCTTTTAGTTTTTTAATCATGATATTTTTTTGGAAATTATATTATTTACTTTTAAATAAATTAATCATGATAAATATTATTCAAATAAAAATTTATTATTTTGAAGTAAAATTACTATTCTAATGGGTAGGTTACTATTTCTAATGGTCGTGTCATTATTCTGATTGGTCAGGTTTCCTCAAATATATAACACCTAATTATTTTAAATAATATTTATTATAATTATTCCCAAGGTATTATATTTTCATTTTATAAGATCTTGATTGGTTTACTAGTATTTTTCTTCATTTATACAGTGTTGTATGTGAGGGTGATGATCCTAGTAAATTGGGGCAATCAGTATTTTCCCATTTTAGATTTTCTATTTTATATACTTCTTCTAATTACAACGTTTGTAATTTTAATTGGTTTTTTGTATGAATTGTATAATGATATTTATTAACAAGATAATGTTTTTCGGGTTTCTATATATTTTTAGGTGTATAATATAATATAATATTATATAATACACATTTTTTAAGAGAAAAATATTACTAAGAACCATCGGGTCAATAAATTATCCCCCCTTTATAAATTTAATCCCTGAAATGTCAACTCATATTATTGGATGAGAATAGATGAGTGTAATTTTTTTTCATTATTTCCTCTGTTTCCCACATCACCACTTCATACACATAGTTCTTCCACAACACCTTGACAAGTTGAGTTTTCTTATTGTGCAATAATATGTCTCTAACATCCATGATCATTACCTAATGCTCCTTATAATAGATTTCATTATCTAGTAGTAACACCAACATATTAAATACATGTGAGAGATTAATTTTGTACTACCTTTGGATAAATATGTGTAACAATTCATAAACATGAGCCATATTTTGTGGAAGTTATATCTAATAAACCCCTACTCTTATGCGATCAAGGATATAAAATGGGACAACATACTTTCAGCTAAGATTTAACCCCTTTCCAAACAAATTGAATGTCTTCCATGGGGATATTCAAAAGAAAACCATTTTCTCTAACATTTAACACTAAGTCCCTTTGATTGATTATCAGTATGATATTTTTTTATGTGTCTGAGAAGCTTTTATATATTATTGGAAGGATTGAACCTTCTTTATCATCTCTTACACAAGATCAGGCACACGTATCTTTCATTCCCCAACTTCATTCAATAAATTAGGAGTTCTGCATCTCTTCCCATATAGGGATTTATATGGATCCATTTAAATAATTGAAATAATTTATTTTTATATGTGAACTAAACTAATTGGATATGTTGATCCCATCCTCCTTTAAATTACATTGAAAAGGATCTTTGAATGTCCTAGAGAATCTGAATATCCTTTCATATTATCTATTAGTTTAAAGTGATAGTCCATAATAAAATTTAATTATTTATTAAAAGAATGTCAACAAATTATCTTGAATTTAGATGTTTACTTTGGATGACAATCAGAGATTATCAAAAGTGGAAACCCATGAATCCTCTCCATTTCCTTTACATATATCTTAAAAAGTTATTAAAGTGATATATATTCCAAAAATAGTGATGATGTGGGTGACCCTAGTTAGTATATATACAATAAACCATATCACATTGTTTCTTTTATATTTATTTGGGAAAACATTGATATATTACATGGCGAGTTTATCCCATTTCCATTAGGGTATTGGAAATGGGTTCATCATGACATAGACTTCTATCACTCTAATCTAACATACTTTCATACTGATAATATTGAGGTGTACATAGCAATATCCTTCTTGACAATTTCCCACCAAATTATTTCTTGAATATCCTGGTATGCCTTGGTGATTCTAGGATGGATGGAGAAAGATGATATTTGTGCATTATCCAATAGAAATTTATTTATATTTGGTGTTTTAGGCACACAAAGTCTAGTTAAAAATATAATGGCACCATCATAATTGATGAATAACTCATGAATCATTCTATCCTTTCATTATTTATCCATCTTTTTAAGCTTTAAATATTCCCTTTTCCATCATTGATCTTCTCTTAGATTTTGAAATCATTTAGACAATACATAATTTATTCCTTACTAGTATAATTTGCAAATCTATAATTTTTAATATCCACGAAGATATGGTATATCTTAATCTGCATCATGGATAAATTAGCAGGATGTTTTATTCTAAGAGAATCAGCTACCTTATTTGGATTTCTAGGATGGCAATGAATAGTGAAATCATAGTATTTGATCATATACAACCACCTACATTGATTCATGTTGAGATACTTCTATGAAAATACATAATTTATACTTTTTTGATCAGTATATATATCACAATTTTCACTATAGAGTTTGTACCACCAAATATTAAGAGCAAAGATCACTACTGCTAACTCCAGATCATGCATAAAGAAGTTCTAATTATGGATATTCAACTGTCATGAGGCATAGTTTATCAATTTATAATTATCAATGAATACAAAGTACAATTTTTTTTTTAATAATTAATATATATCATAAAACCTGATCCAATAGTTGCTAGTGTGAGTACATGCATAGTGAATAACTTCTTCTTGGGATCCATAAATATTTCCTCACATTCATTATTCTAGATATACTTTACCCTATTCCATGTTAACATACTCAGTAGGATAATCAATCATGGGAAATTACTCAAAAAACAACTACAGTACCCACATAATTCATGAATACTATGGGTTTCAGTGACACTAATGGGTCTGGCCCATTCTTCAATTGCCTTTGTTTTTGAAGGGTCCCAATAAATTCCATCACATGTGATCACATGTCCCATGAAAGTGACTTTCCACATCCAAAATAACACTTGAATAATTTAGTGTACATTTTCTCATTCCTTAATGTCACCTTTAAAATCCTTAGATTCTCTTCATTTTCTTCCTGGCACGTATAGTAGAAGAGAATATCATCGTTAAATACTACAAAAAAAATTTCATGCCAATATTTAAAAACTATATTCATCAAATTCAAGAATTTTACATGGGAATTATTAATTACAAAGGGAATTATTATTAAATTACAATGCCCATACATTTTAGGGAGGAATATATTATGAATATCTACCTTATTCACATTCAGTTGATGATAACCAGAACAATTATCAACCTTTTAAAAAAACTGAGATCCTCAAAGTTGACTGAAAAAGATATAAATCCTTGATATATGATACTATTTTATTTATAGTGATATTATTTATCTCTATATAATATATACATAGTCACATTGATATATCCTTCTTATTGAAAAAGATCACTGGTGAACCCCAAGGCGATGTACAAGGGAGTACAACACTCTGTCTAAATATTGTTTCAACTTATTCTTTAACTCCTACAAGTTTATCTGGGCAATAATATAGGGGAATTTAGAGAAATTAGTGGCACGAGGTAAAATTTATGTTGAGAACTCCACCTCAATATATAATGGAAGTATAGGTAACTATTTAGGAAATACATCATAGTATTCCCTTATAATGGGAATTTCCTCAAGAATGGTAATTTTCATTAACACTATAATTTGGGAAAGCTACTATTCTTTACAAGGTTCCATCAACCACACCATTTATGGATTTTCCAACGAAAGTTTGTGATCTTCCTTTAATGTTTATAGGAACATGGGATTTTTTAAAATATATAAAGATATTTCTTTTTCCCAATAGTTTATTTTTTCTCTATATAAGAAGATCCAATCTAGTAGAGCATCAAATTCCACCAAGGGAAAAATTACGATATTCATTAGAATAATATTTCCACAGAAGCTAATTGTTCAAGAGTTTAATACTTGGGTTTCATTGATCACTCCACTATGTGTTTTTATGGAAATATGTACATCAGGTTATTAGGGTTATGATCTAACCATTCTATAAAAATAATGTTTATAAAGGAATGTGTAGAACCATATTCAAATAAAACACTTTCATAACTCCCAATGCTTCCAATAGCTAGAGCCTTTCAGAGGTGTAGTTTTAATCCACTGAAGAATTTATCAATTTTTCAATATTTTTTGATAAAAATCCAGAGGAATATTCTTGTAATCCTTGTAAACATTTCCTTGTATGATTTTATATATTATCTATCATTTTTTAATCTATAGGTACACTCTCTGTATCTTTATTCTAAGTGTTTTATTGAAATATTTATCAATAAATAACTACTTAAAGTCATCCTACTCTATTTCATCCATTTCATCATTTATCTTAGTATTCTTTATCAATTACCACCATTGATCTATCTCTCAATATAAATGAAAAATGGACAGAGTAACCTTATACATCTATGAACAATGAAGAATATAACATATCATCTCTATTGAGTAAAAACGATGTTCCACAATAAGTGGATGGGAAGATCTAAAAAAAATCCGTGGTCAATTCCACATAAAGGATTCAATATCCCATTTATACTTTTTAGGTTATGGTGGATGTTACAAATTTTTTAGATTATTATTCATATATTGAGATAAATGGGTATGAATTTCCCAAAAAATTTGAACTCCACCTCTTATTGAATTTTTAGTTTTATTCAGGCATTCATTTCATTGTACCAATCACGTGTTGTTGGCATGGTTTCTCCTAGTTCCCACCATTTTATAAAACTGAAAATTTATGAGCATAAGTCAAAAAACCATAAATAAATAATTTATTATTCTACAAAAATAATTATAAATGAATATCTTATAAGATCCCTTGGTATTGAATTTTCCATAAATGATTCTTCTAGGATCATTCAATTCAATATTTTCTAATTTTAAAAGGAATAATTACTTTATTTACATATCCTTCATAATGGGTTGTAATATATTTTATGATTAACTAAATATTATACTTTGAGAGTGTCAAACTAGGTGTGCATTAAGGTTCAATGGTGTGTACCAGTTCCTAGTAAATTATAACTCAATACAGTGTTTTCAATGCTATTACCTCTAGTTATATATGTGCCAAAGCCAAATCCACTAGTAATATCAATACATGCATTTCATTTCTCATAAACTATGCACTTATATACTTTACCAAAACATAGAGCATTTAGATACACTTATGTTTATCATTATGATTTTCCACTAACATTTTCTAATCCTAATTCCCAAATTAACTAAACCGCTCTCTGATACTAACTATAACAACTAGAATTTTTCATTACATAATAATTGAATAGAGTATAAGATAAAAAACATAATGGAGATACAATCTAAGATCAAAAGGTTCAGTATATTCGGTAAATTAGGTTCAAACATTACTTTTAGAAAATAAAATGAAACATTAATTAATTCATTCTTCTTTAACCTATCCCTCATGTTTTCTTTATTATAAGTAATCACCAGAAGATATACATTGATGAAATGGGTTAGGTAAAGCCCAATATTGGGATGTATAACAAGGGGTAAAAAAGGATAAGAATCAAAATTACCTGGGTGAGAACAATCATATAATAATAATAGGATCATTATTATAATAATGAGGTAAAATCATGAAAACATTCATGGAATAGGGAATATGCATAAAATGAAACATCATGTCTCAGTGGAAAAATACCCCACATATTGATGACGAAATATAACATCATATTCAAACATAACATATGTATATGAATCATGACATCATCATTGTGAAAAAGGATAACATTACATTCATTAATATTTCACATAATATAATGAGTTACATTATATTACTCAATGCATTGGTGGGATATATAATTCTGGTCCAACCAGTTACATCATAAATGATCATAATCATGCATGCCACATTGAATGTAGAACGATTATAGTTATGAAAAAAATCCAAGGAATTGAATGGGGTTCACAAGGATTTAATAAATAATATTTTCATGAATAACCATTTTTGGTTCCCAAATGAATAAGGTAAATCATACCTGGATATAAAACATCGTTATTATTTACTGAACAAGAATCATTTCTAGAAGAGTAAAACAAGATATTCCAGAAATTGAAGTCACTATGAAAAAAAGCCTCTTCCTAGATTTTTTTTGAAATGGTAGGAACATGTATATCCCCAAAATAAAAGGGAAAAAATTTAAATAAATAATTTGAACTTTTATACTATGGAATAGAAAATAAACCAAATAAAGTTATTAGGTATGAGAATCCCCTTACCTTAAATCCCGCTTTATTTTTAAACTTTTACACCTCTGAAATAATAAAACTGGAATTACTTAAACATATATAAAAAATTTAAATATGTTTATTTTTTTAACTATTTTCCCATTATAATAATTGGATTATATTTTATAATACTCTTTATTAGACATGATTTTTTAATATAATTTTTTGATTAAATTTTCCATTTTGTTTTGATTTCAATATTTTCAATGAATGTCATTTATAAATAATTATTATTTTATTAGAAATGTTTTAATACATTTAATTACATATTTCTATATTATATATGATTCATACTATCCATCCATGGAGTTGGTTATAATCATTGACTTGGAAATGTCTCTATAGAGGGTAGATCGGCCTTTGATGGGACAATATTGAAAGAGGGGGAAAATGAATTTTGATATTTGGATATATAGTAACTATGATACTTAAAGTGGGTTTTCACCAGTAATATAATGTTGAAATATAGAATAATTAATCTAATAAGGGTTGGTTTTGAAAGGGGTTGTTAAAATAGACATAAAAGAAGAAAAAAAGAGATGTTTTAATCGAAACTTAATTAATCATCGGTGTAGCTACTCTTGTACGATACTAAAAATACCTTGATATTTAGAGTTGGATTACTCCAAAACCACCCTAAGGATTATAAGAGTCTTGAGAGGTTGTATTTTTGTATATTTTAGGTTTTCTAAAGTGGTAGTAGAGGTTTTTCCAAGGGGAAGGATTGGGGTTATTTATACTTTAGGAGAGGAATATTTTTAGAAGATAATATTCAATAAAATAAAATATCAATAGTAAACCTTGTAATAGTTATTTTTTAATAATATAAATCATATATAAATATAATATAATGATTTTTAAGACATTAAAATTCATTATAATTATAATTATTAGTTTATTAAAATGAAAAGTCAGGATAAATATAAATTGTAATTTTAAGGGATCACTTTTGACATTCGGTTTTGGGAAATGATTTTTTAGGTTTATAATTTATGTTTAATTTATTTTAATGACTAATTTTTAAATTAAATATATTATTTAAAAACCTGAAGTTAAATGTTTTTATTTTTTTATTATCATGAATAATGTAATTTAAGATATACTCATTATGAGAAAATATATATTTTGACTATTCTCCTAAAAATTGAAGTAGTCTAGAAAATACCAAAAAACCACACTTAGAATGTTTTTTGTGATGACTTAAAAAGAGATATTAAATCTATCAAAATAAATTTCTAACAAAGGTTATTTTATTTTTTAAAATAAAAATTATGATTTTTTATAAAAAAAATTAATATATCATTGATTAAAAATGGGCTTATATTTTTTTCGAGTATTTAACACTGATAAATATTTTTTTGGAATTATAATATTTATGTTTGCATGAATTAATCATGATAAATGTTTTTTATATAAAAATTTATTTTTTGTGGAAGAATTACTATTTGAATAGTTATTTCACTATTCCCAATGGTTCAGTTACTATTCCCCATGGTCAGGTTACCTCCTATATATACCACTCCATTATGTCACTCAACATTCACAATAATTCCTCAAAGGGTTTTATATATTCATTTTATAAGATTTTGATTGGTATAAAAAATATATTACTTTTTTTTATAGTGTTGGTCATTAGGAAAATGATCATTGAAGATTGGGGAGATCCATATTTCCACATTTTGTCTTTTCAATTTTATATTTGTTTTTAAATTGTAATGTATTACATTTTAATTGGTTTCATAGCTGACTAATGTATTTATCTTTATTAATGAGATAACATCTTTATTGTTTTGTCTATATTTTTATTTTTTAAAATATTATATAATATAATACAACACACATTTATTCACAAAGAAAATATTACTAATAAATAAAGGGACATTACTAGTATTTCCAGATGTGAAACCCTTAATTACAGAGATCAAGAATAAATTGCAAGGACCTAATTTATTTATGGTAGGGAAACTGTAACACCCGAAAATTAAAAATAATAACATTGTATTCAATAGTGTGTATTAGAAACAACAATGAGTTTATATTTCATTAAATTTGACACTATTCTTATCTTTTGTTACATTTGACAATGAGTTTCTTTGATAACTCACATAACATGGAATACTGAGTTTTACCGAAAAATAATATACTATTAATATTTTTATTTAATATAATAGATATCACCTATCCATTGGGATAGAGGGTATTAATAATATAAAATAAATTATAAAAATATATATTTTACACATGTTTCTTATTTATATATTTGTTATAAATAAAATAAGAATCATTTAACAGAAAATTAAATGTTTTTTGTAAAAACTGTATTTTTTCTAAAAAAAAGTTTGATCACTCCTTGAACACATATATTATAATTAATTTTACCACTTTTAGAAAAATTATTTGAAAAAATGAAATTATTTTTTTAAATTTAGATATCAAAATTATCAGAGGGTGAAGTTTTGGTTTTTTTGAAATATTTCATTTTTATGAATAGCTAAAAATATTGAATTTTAATTGAAGACTGCCTTTTCATATAAATAATTTATAATTAAAAAATATACTTTGAATTGTTTTTAAAGTAAATTTACTTCCATTATATATCAACTAATTCAATTTATGTCATTGGAATCATTTTCATATTGATTTCAAAAATAAAGTACTTTGTAAACATTAGATCATTTTCTCCTTTAAAAACCTCCTTTCTTATCCAATCTGTGTGATTGATTTTAATTCGTATTTGGAAACTTATATTAATTTAATTTAAAAAAACATATAAAATATTTTGAATCAACATAATTTATAGTTTTTAATAAGGCCAAAATTATTTTTGACCAAAATTAATTATGAATACAGTAATAATTAATTTACACAGTTAATGTACAAATTGGTTTACCAGGGGTTAATGTAAAATTACAAGGGTACAAATGGATTATAAACGTGTATAAAATCTATTTTATGGACATATTTAGAACATTAAATATATAATTATCTATAATGGACCATTTTTGACCCTTGATGTAAAAGAAAAATGTGGGAGTACTCAATACTTTTAAAAAACAATACCATGTTTGATGTGTCCCTCACTTATAAAATCCCACCACCAATACTACCTTATTGAAAAATTAAAACTAATTTGGATCATCTAATAACTAACTAAATAAATTAAATAAATTCCAAAATCACCGTGTAAGCCTTATTTTGTGCATAGAACCATCCTTGGAAGGATTTAGTGAAAACCAAACGAGGATACTCGATAAATAAGTAACGTTCTCCAACAAGCATTTTTATTTTATTTCATTCTCCAACAAAATCAATTATTAATATAAAATTATGACATAAAAAATCACTATATTAAATATAATGGGATTTTCTTATAATAATTTCATGATCTAAAACCACATAAACTTCCATAGAATAGGTTATGAAGTCATCATTCTTGTGTGCGGTGGACTACCGCCTCACAAAATGATGTCATTCCTTCTTCCATTACAACATCTCATGGTTGGGTATGACGATGGGTAGAAATTATATATATGATATTTATAACATATCTATACAACTTGGGTCATTATATGATATATATATATATATTAATTTCCATTCCATATGATACATAGAAATGTCGCTCGTGTGTACGGAGGACTACCGTCTCATGAAGCGATATAATTCATCATTCCCTAACGCTTTACATGGGATGTAATATAGTTAAAGTTAATAAATATATGATATATAAATTAAATAATTATTTTATTAATTAAATATTTAATATTGTGTAATGATTATACATATCATTTTCATTCTTACATTTTCACTAATATAAAGATGATAATGTCATTCATGTACTTGTGGACTACCACATTCACACAGCGATGCGACTCTATTTTCATCACAAAACCACAAGTATGATATATATTAGTATATAATATGATATTTATGACATTATTATAATTTTTTAATGAATATATATTGGTTTATCTACTTTATATAGTGGTCGTTAAAAAAAGGAAATGTTAATCATACGTACGCATGCCCTACCATCTCCAGGATCGAAACGTAATTAATTTTTTATAATAATAATTAAATATTGGTTTTAGAAGTATAATTGATGTAAAATTGAGATAATTATTTAATTTTTATTATTCTATAGATGACTTAACTATATAATATGCACAATAATAGTATATTTAATTAAGAAAGACTCTTGGGCCTTTGAGGTCGTGTGTTGGGACATGTATGGGCCTTGTCCCTTGGGACTATAGGTCATGTAATGGCCCCCCTTCAAACCATAAAAAGGGTATTATCCAAAATAAATAAAAAATAATTTAAGTAGTCCATTTGGTGTAATGAAGAAATGCATATGAGAAAATAAAGAAATTAACACTTGAAATAATGAAAACAATGGAAGAACATTAACAAATGAGTGATAAGATGTTATAAAAGGATAATGTATGATATTATAAATATTAATATGGTTTAAGTATATGTTAATGACATTTTTAAAACCACTATGTAGTATATTAAAGAATTTTTATTCAAAAGGAAGAATATGTTAAAGGATTTCTTCCACATTTCATTTCATTGAGGCACATTGTATAGTCATGCAACTATATTATTTTATATAGTAAATATACTGACATGTTGACATGTAATATCATGAATACTTAATTATCCAAAAATATTTTATTTCTTTATTTTAATTATTTCAAATATTGGTATTTTAATTAGAAGTTATCAAGTGGTAAGAAATTTTATAAATCAATTTATTTTTATTGGGTTATATTACTTCTTCATCATCTTTGATATTCTATGATAATGTGAAAAATTATTTTTTATTATCTTATATTTTATTTACTGTTGTTTTATGTGGATTTATAGTTGATACAAATATCATATTCATTGGTTAATTATCAATTCATGGTTATGAACATTATATGGGTTTATTTAATAATCTCAATCTAATTGAGATTGTTTGATTTTGAATTTTTATTGAATGAAAATATTTAATCATTTTCTAACAAAATAATTTTATTTTGTAATAACCACATTATTAATGAAATTTTTGAGTAATAGTAAAATTTTCTAATCTTTGGTACGTAAAATTTTTTATACTTTTTTTAATAAAATCTGACTTTATTTCATTATTCCACTGGGAATCTATTTTCATACAAAATTATGTTTTCTAAAAATTATTTTTAAAAAGTTTTTATAATTTAAAAAAAATTAAAATGAATTTCAACCCATTTTTACTAACTATAAATTTATTTTCAATGGAATATTATGTCATTTTTAATGCAATATCCATTTGGATTTTATCAAAAAATTGAAATTAACCTTTTTATCATTTTACGAACAAGGCACATTCCTAACCCTTTTAGAGTTATAATGGAATTATTTTTTATCTAACAATAAATTTATGGAGTTACCCACCATCATGACCATCATTTATGTAAATGATGATTTGATTTTTTTGAGGATATATTAAAATAAAAAAAAATAAAAAGTGATTTTCAAAGAAAGTGGGGTTCAAATGGTTTTTAGAAGGTTTTTTAAAATGTATTTAAACAATATCCTCATAAAAATTGAAAAGAAAATAATTCATAGTAAAATCCCAGAAATTTAATAAAAATATCTTAATAAAAATTCCAAAAATATTCTTATACTAAATGAAATGTTAGTAATAACACCATCCATATCTGTTTTATTAAAAACATCCTCATACTAAATAAAAATACTTTAAAACATTCTTTTAAAATTAGTCATGGTAAAATTATTAAAATTTAACAAAATGTATTTAAAAATATTTTTTAAGAAAATATACTTTTAACTTCATCAATTAATATGGAATAGATAAGGAATAATCAATATGGAAAGGTAAATCATTCAATATGGAAAATATGAGGACTAATAAATATGGAACAATAAATAACTCAAGAAACAAGAAATTAAGTAATATAATTTTCATTTTGAAACATTATTTAAGAAAATATAATAAATCATCTTTAAGAAAATTCTTGGAGAATAATATATTACCAAATTTTTTAGGAAAATATATTTCTACAAAGAAATATTAATACCATTTTTGGAAAACATTTTACCAAAAATATACTCAATTTTTTTAAAAAAATATCCATATAAAAATTCAAACAATGTGCATTCAGCTTTTACTATGACGGATTTATGAAGTTTACTATGACTATTTTTTAGTGAAATGTTTTTTTAATAGGGGTTTAAATAAGTTTTTTTAAATCTTTTTAATGTTTTTTAAAGTGATTTTGAATTTATTTAAATGGAATTTGTGTTCAACTGTTTACCATTCCATATATATTATGCTTATTGATTCTTGATATATTTCATTGTACTTATATCATATTGATCATTTGAGATAACCCATGTTTTTAATATGACTGATTTGATGGTATATGCTAATTGGAATATTGTGATTAATTAAAACAAATAATCTTATATTTTTTGTATTTAAATATAATTATAGACTCACATTTATATCTAGTTTACGAAAAATATTAAACTATTTTGTCATTCAGGATGAGATTCCTATTATATTATACTAATTTAAAAAAGAAGGAACTGGCATTATGCTACAAGTGTGAGTGTTTCTACAAGGGTTTTAAAAAAAGGTTCATTTTCTTCACATATAGAAGTGGACGCCTTCACCCCTTTATTATACACCCATTCATTATAATTCCATATTGAAACACATTCATTATTTTCTTCATAGAATCTTATCTCATTTTTATACACCTATATTATTAGTTACTTATCCAAAGAAAATCATTTCCAAGGACACATTGAAGAGAAAGTTCAAGGTACCGAAGATGTTAGATTTCTGAATAGAACAAATCATGAACAATGTTAGAGATTTCTTGGTATCAGTATAATATATCTTTTGTTTATACTTTGAAGAATGATTATGAATCCAAATAATTTTTCAGGGGGCTTATAATGATTTTTTTTCATATATATATTCTTTAACTCATGTGGAACATTAAAGCATATACATATTTTTATTTTAATAACGTGATGTGTGAGCATGAAATTATATAACCCCCCAATGCATTGGGTAATGCTCTGTATCTCATGATATGTTATGTGTGGGATTATGGAGTAAACCTAATCCACCATGGGAAAATTTTCACTATGTTTATAGGAATGGGGAGTGAACCCAATCCTCCATGGGACATTGTACATTATTTTTATAGGAATGAAGATTGAACCCAATACACCATGGCCTCTGTCCACTATTATAGTCATAGAAGTAAGCCTTCAATTATGATATCATGTATTATGTTTATTTTACATATTACATGATTCTACAATATTATTATATCATTTCAATATTTCATGTTTCCATTATAATGAGTACCCTCTTTGTTTTATTGGGTACGAATTCTATATTTTATCTTTATATTTATTTATTATATTCTCATACCCAAACATTTATCTTATTCTAACTTATTATCTCTAATTTTTATATCATATGTTTCCCCTTACATAGAAATTGATCTTACTGCATTCATTTTTTTCCTTCTCTAGGTTATAATGATAAATATGACTTGTGGGAAAGTTACAGAGGTGGGGTCATGAAGTGTCTGATTATGATGAAGTGTGTACAAGTATTATAAAATAACATGCTTATGTAATAGGTCCTCAAAGACCCTAACCCTTATGTTCTTAGGTTATGCTATAATTTTTTGATAATTAATATTTAAATTTTATAAATGATTTAAAATGAATATATTTTTCCCTTGGGTATCTATAGTTAAAGAGTAACCATGATAATCATATCCCACAATACACTGACATATCTCTTCTCTATGTATATTACTATGACATTACTCCTTCGTAATTCCAAATAAACCAGCGTCAAAATAATCATATTAAACATAAATAATGGATTTATTTTTAAATTTGAACAATTTTTATGAAATAAAAATACATTTTTACTAAACAATTTTCTTACCATGATGCCAAAAAATTCAGATGTCCCATATGATGAGTCCTCATCCTTATTAACATCTGATCATTTGAATCACTTCGATGAAGTAACGAAAATAAATTTGAACATAAACTATATATTTATATTCATGTTATACTATGAATATTGTAATATAATGTTGAAAAGTGACTTATAAACTTACATCTTGTCAAATATGAGACACATACTGAGGGACAAGTCTGGAAGGCATTCCCTATTTCGCCCAATTACAAGAATGATGAGTAGAGTCGGTATACATTCATTTAATACATTCAATAGTCATATGAAAAATTATAATCATTTATATATTAAAATCATTAAATTGTACCATTTCAGCATCACTTAATCAAAAAACAATTAAATCATTCTAGTACATGGGATAAATTCTTAGAGGGACTTGAAGTATATTTTCTAGAATATCTGATTTTTTTCAGTGATCTATATTTACCCATACTTGTAATAATTCTATAAATTTTGTAATTTTTTGATGTATAATACTCATAACTCATCACGATATGATGTAAAATCATTTCTCAAAAAAGTATTTTCAGAAACAATAATAATAATAAATAGAATTACATGAAAAATTGAACAAGTTTACCTATACCTCCCTCCAAAAAATATATATCATATCATGGGGAAATAAAGTCCAATCATTAGTCATTAGAGGGAATCTATGTGACCCTCGTATTATATTCCATAACCAAATAATTACTACACTTGAACCCTAAAAAACTAGAGGAAATGTGTCAT
The DNA here is from genome assembly GCA_963277665.1 of Viscum album. Taxonomy (NCBI): domain Eukaryota; kingdom Viridiplantae; phylum Streptophyta; class Magnoliopsida; order Santalales; family Viscaceae; genus Viscum; species Viscum album. Next base: position 2,076,057,933 of record OY728156.1, on the reverse strand, counting down.
CAAATAAAATATCCAATCAGGCTATAGAATTTTAGGATTAAACCCCTATATCATGACACATGTGTCAACATGAATATAGAATAAATATATCGAAACATAGATTCATAACACTGTAAAAAATAATTTATTTTTTAATTTATATTTAGAAATATATATGGCAACTTACATATAAGAATTTGTAATAAATTAATATAAAAAATGATAAATAGACACCATCAAAGTTAAGTGAACCACTCTGACCATTTTATGACATACATATAACCGTAAAAATATCACTAAATAAATATGTTTTCATATATATAAATAATTAAAATTTTTACAATGATAAATTGTTTTTATATATAATTGAAAAAAAGATTATAAGAATAATTTTTCTAATCATTCAAATATATTATATCTCATTAAATTATATCTCTGACCCATTGTATGTCTTCTTCTCATATATACATAATGGTTATTTGAAGTGTTTTATTAGAAAAGGTAGTGATATTTAGTCCCTCTCATTTAAAAAAAACTCCCCTTCTTGGAAATTTCTCAAAATAATTCCACTTTGAATCATTGATGAAAAAATAATCACACACAATCTGTGATTCTAGTATAAATTTTTCTTTTCTTACTTGATCATAATTATATAAAATATTTTTAATGCTTTAAATATAAATTAGAAATGGTCAATTTTTTTCCATGAACCAGATCAACTTAATCACAATGAAACAATATATTAGTTAAGGAATAATCGTAAATAAAAACAATAACATCCCCTAAAAATCATAGTAATAACCTACATTAACAGATGTGAAACCAACAACACTAGTCTGGGTTAGTCTGTTCATATAAAAATTTATAATCTATAATCAAAATCCATTAGCATACAAGGACTTTTAGAGTTTATACATAACAAATGGACCATCATCTAGTTGGTTCATTTTTTTGGTCATTGTATGAGAACTTGGTTGAGTTTTATGGGGCCTTTCCCGCTTCAACTCAGTGATATGTATCATAAATTAAAAAAATAATTGATAAGTAATAAATTAAATATAGAAACATATGTCACAAAAAATCAACTTTGAAACCTACTATATCAAAGGTATAATCGATGTTTTACTGAAAAACACAGATCGATGAGGATGAAACCACTCATATTGGTCCACATCAAACATTTTTCCTCCTCCAATTTTACCAACATCAATTCGAAAGGGTTTATCTAACATTTTTTCATTTTTATTAATATGTGACGCAAAAAAATTAGTGTATTTTTCTATTAAATATACCTTGGTAATTTAATTTTCAAGATGAACCCTATTGTTTACATACCATTTTAAAATATTTAAAAATCACTCTATTGGACTCGTCCACCTAAATTGCATGGGACCATTATAAGTGACTTCACGAGACAAATGTATGGTTATATGGACCATGAAAACCCAAAAAAATCGTGTAAATAGTTATTTCACGTGACCTAGTGTAACCATAATATTGTCCTAAAACTTTTTCATGTCACTCGTGTGATGATTCCTTGAATAAAGATGTCTGAAAAGAGAATAAAACGTTAATCAATGGCTCAACAACATGGGTAGAAAACATTTATGAATTACAATTTGGAGTAATTTTTAAAGAATTTTATTATTATCACGGATTTATTACCCCTATAATTTCATTATTGATACATTGAAATGCTAGGAAATATTAAAGAAAGAACCATCATTCACCTTGATGTTCTTCACAACTGATACAAAATTTTCTTTTTCTTTTTTAATCATTGTGTATTATATAGAAGTAATATATTTTAGCACCCCCAGTTTCTGGTATGTAACCCTTATATGATTTTTTTAATGTTTAATAATTTTAAGGGTGATGGATGAGAGAGTTGTGAGAACTTTGGATGTAGTTTTGGGAAAAAATTGGAGGCACATGAGAGGCGTACAGTTTGCCTAACAGTGTGGCCAAACTGTGTGCAATGGTCCTCTTGAGGCAGTTGATCCAGCACAGTTGGAGCACATTTAGGGAGACCATGTGAGGGCCTACCTAGGTAGTAGCTAATACACGGTTAGCACAAGGTTTGTCAAACCATGAAAACTAACTGTGCAGATGGTTTAAGTGAGATCCTAAAAAACTGAATCTCACACATTTTTTCCACTAAGTGGCTCATTTTTCTCCTAAGTGGCCATAACTTGGAATTTTTATTCTCTTAAAGTCAAATAAGGTTCTTTCATAAATCCTGAGGCAATTTTAAGGTTTCCCTTGGTGAATCAAAGATGGATTCTTGAGGTATGTGATCATTCTTCTCCATTCTTTATCGCTTTCTTAGATCTACTTAGATCAACTTATCCTCTTCTCTTGGTTTCTTAGATCTATACCTGTTATGGGTATATTTAGGTGTTTGGATGAAAAATATGCTAATATTTGGCCTTGAGCTTTCTTGGAGAAGAGATCTAAGGTGGGTTCTTAGAGAATCAGCCCGGTTTTCTTGTGTGTTCTTCATTTATTGGGGTTTTCGTCAAAACCATTGAGGTAGGATGCTTATTTCTCAACTCCAATTAACCAAAATGATTGTATTTCTTTTAAATTTAATGTCTAGTGTTAAAATTTATTGTGATTTTGTTGTTTAACACTTGTTGGAAACCATTTTGAGTGATTGGTGGGAAATCTGGAAAATGTGGTGTTTGAGGAAAATCCTTTTTTCTCTTGGTTTTAAAATAAGGATTTCAAAAAAGGGATTTTCTGGATTGTTGGCACATGAATTGGATTGGATGTTTTCAATAAAAGGGATGGTTTTATTTAAATGAAATGTTACTTTAAAATTTGGGTTATCTTTGGTTTTCAATAAAAGATCAGTTTTATTGGAATGATTTGTTTTGGAAATGGAAAAAATTAGAATAAATGGTTTTAGTGTGATTTCATGATTAACAGGCCCTTGATAAGGGATTAGAACCATTAGGGTATAAGGGATGTGACCTTGGATCATTGGGGTGTGTCATTGGGACATAAGGTAATTGGATGAGAGACCACTCATGAGTATGGAACTATCAAACGAAGCATGAATGTGTGGGTGTGTTGGGAACTATGGAATGGGTGTGCTAAATGATGATGATAAATGGGTTTTTAGATTTGTTTAGTTATTTGTTTTGAAAAAACAACTTGTTGTAAATTGGTTTCATTTAGTTTTGTTTTCACTTGGTTGTAAACTATTTTTTCAAGTTTTTATATTTGGTTATAAACTGTTTCGGTAAATTTTTTTTACAAAATATTTTATATAAATGTGGATACATTTTCGATCCTAGTGGCATGAGTAGGTAAGTCATTGGAAAAAACCTACTGATTTTTATACTCTCCACTACTTTGTCACTTTGGTGCATTTTCAGATGTTATCTTCTAGGATAGGGTCAAACGTAACATTTACCATTTTTTTGGCACTACCTCGTCATAATTGGGATGTTCAGTGATTGTGGATATTGGATCTTGTGGAGCATGGAGTCCTGTGGTCTCTTTAGAGTCATTAGTTTTTTATTCATTGTGTACTTTGAATGTTTTTTGGTCTTCCACTGTAGCGCACTTTGATTTGGTTATGAAATACATGATTCATTTTAGTTATCTTTCTTTTGTTCATGCATAATTTTGTGATTTGTTTGGTTATGGGTTGTTGGTTTATTGGTTTATTTATTAAAGGGTAAATAATCCCCACTTTTATTTGAAAGCCTTCGGTATTTATTAATATCCTTTGGTGTCTTGGGGATTTTTCTTAAGGCCATGCAATGACACTTTGTTCTCTCAAGACAATAGAAATGAGCTGGTCATTACAAATGGTATTAGTTTGGTCCTTCCTTAGTGTTATAAATGTTATCATCTTGTTTGGTCCTTTCCAAACAAGTAGTTTTTAATATTTTTGGTCTTGGGGTTGAAATTCCTTCTTGTCTATTCCTGGGGTTTGAATCTTATAAAGGAGTTGGAATTTTGAAACGTGAAATGTATAACATAAAAGGACGTAGATAACCCTTTTAGGCTGATCTTCAAGTTATTAGGGAGTTGGGTACATAAGTGTTTGGATACACTTCTAGGATTTCGGATTCTCATTGTCATGGGTTTATACAATGAGACAAGCATGAAATGCATTTCAGAGGAATGAATACCAACTACAAGTGCATACATCACTTCGAGGAATGATTCAAATTGTTAAAAAGTGTTGATTTTTGAAAAAGTAGAAAATTTGGCTTTCAAAATGAAATATTTTGAAAAACAGAATTTTTATGTTATTTTTGAAATGGTTTAATTATCAAAAAGTAGGTTAAATGTTTTCAAAAAATGGATGGACATGGTAAAAATGTTTCTTGGATAAATAATGTTCTGAAAGTTTATGTGATAAAATTTGAAATGATAATCCATTAGTTTCAAGAGATTGAGATTGATGGAGTTGTTGCTAGTTTAGAAAATAGCACCTGATAGGGGTTGTCTAAACCAACCTGAAAAAGTTGTGAATAATGTGGTTTCACTTGAACTACAGGTGAACCAAGAGCTAGTTTAGAGTATTTTCCATGCTTTTCATGTTTTGGATACAACGAACTGGAGGAATGGGCCAAAAAATGTGGATCATACCGTTCATTTCATGATGAAAAATTCACCTAACTTCTAGTGTGATTCTGAACCTGAGAAGGTGGAGGTGTGGCTTAGTAGGATGAATTGTATCTTCAACTTCATCAGCACCCTCATAGAGCTAAAGGTCAAGCTGATGACGTATATGTTTGAGGATCTTGCATGGCAGTGGTGGAATTTAGCAGTACAGGCTAAATTGGATGAATGCCTTACATAGGAAAATTTTGAAGAATTGTTCAACAAACCAATTTATCCTCACATTTTCAAGATCCAAGAAATGACAGACTTCTTCAGACCGAAACAAGAGAGTGTCTCTATCATAGATTATGCATATAAATTCATGAATTTAGTCCGTTTTCACCAGTGGTTGTGAAAAGTGTGTCTTTGAAGGAATGCATATTCGAATCAGGGCTATGATAGGATATTCAATTGAATATTGTAGTGCTCTGTACTACGGATTACACAAAGATAGTGTAAAGAGAAACTGGGGATGAACGTGATATCTCAGGATCTATAAGAGGAGGATTGATTCTACCCAATGAGAATGGTGGGAAGTCAATTTCTATGAAAAAGAGGAAAATGGACACATATTTCCAAGGAGGAAGTGGAAATCAGAATCCGACAGCTGGATGAGTGAAACTTCTTTCACAACCCCATAGCAAAGTAGTTTGCTTTCAATGTGGTTCACTAGACCACATAAAGATAGAGTGTACGACACAAACTAGAGCATGTAATAACTGCAACAAGATGGGACATCTTCAGCTCCATTGTCACATTGCTCTAAGGTTGGGTTCTCAAGACACTTCTTAGGCATCGTAAGAATCATATGCTTCAACATGGCTAGGTCAACAGAACCAGGCTTGTCAGTAGAGCAGAGCTATCCATGGTGATTCTAGAAATACAATGACTCCTCGACCATGGAAATATCATCTAGGAAACAAGGAGAACAATGAATTGATGAAAAAAATGTATGGAGCTAAGTAGATTATTATCGATGATCAAGATAGAATATTTATGCTGAGAGGTACGATTCTTTTGAAGTTTACCCTTATGAATGTTATCTTCAATACTAGTGCATCTAATTCTCTCATTACTTCTCATGCTGTTGATTTTCTATGTTTAAAGTTTGAAATGATGCCTTCTATTTTAAAACTGCAAACTCCTCTTGTTGAAATAGAGTGTTCTGACTTTATGCGTAGAAGATATGTTATAACTGTTGATGGAGCTAAGATATAATTGAAATTATCAATGTTGGACTTGGATTTATATGATGTAATCCTAGGTATGGATTGGTTGACATTGTTTAAGTCTCACATTGACTATTATAGGAGAAAAGTTAGTTTCATGAACGAGGATGGAATCGAGCATCACTTTAGAGGATAGAGGATGGTAAATAAAGGTGAAAAGATCATTTTGTCACTAATGGTGGGAACGATCTATTTATAGTTGGAGGAGTTTAATTTGGAATCAATGGACAAGATTGATGGAAATAGTTTTCTAGCCATTGTGGATCACTGTATAGATGTATTTCCTGATAACTTCTCAAGGTTACCACCTATAAAGGAAGTAGAGGTTTTGATTGATCTTCTTCTAGGGACCAATTCTATTTCTCTTCCATTTTATAGGATATCACCAATAGAGTTACATGAATTGAATGTGTAGTTGGAGGAGCTAGAAAGCGAGGGTTTCATTCACCCAAGTATGTCTCCATGGGAAGCACCGACCTTGTTCATGAAGAAAAACGATGGAACTATTTGACGGTGTGTTGATTATCGTAAGATTAACCAAGTTACAACAAAGAACAAATATCCACTTCTATGCATTGATGAAATGCTTGATAAATTTATGGGCGATCAGTGGTTCTCAAAAATTTACCTGCGATCATGATATCATCAATTGCGAGTTTAGAAGGAGGATATTCCAATGATATCTTTGAGAAGAAGATATGGACACTAAAAATATGTAGTCATTCCTTTCAGTCTAACGAATGCACTAGTGGTCTTCATGGCTTTGATGAATCAGAAATTCTAGCAATATATTGATTCTTTTGTTGCAGTGTTTGTGGACAACATCTTAGTGTATTCAAAGACAATGTCTGACCATGAGAAGCATCTAGAAATAGTGTTACAAATCTTGAGAGATCACCAGTTGTATTCCAAATTATCAAAGTGTGGTTTTTGGATAGATGAAGTATGTTTCCTTGGCCATGTTATTTCTAAAAAGGCATTTATGATGATCCTGAAAAGATAGAAATATTATCTATTGGTAACCACTAAAGAATGATTTACAGATAATAAGTTTTTGTTGGTCTAGATGGTTACTAATGAAATTTTTTTCACAATTTCTCACAACTATCTTTGACAATGATAGATTTGACAAATTATAATGCTCTATTCCAATGGAAAACATAATTCCAGAACTCTTTATAGGAACTGAATGTTCATCTGACATCAGAACCTATCTTGATTTTTCAAGAATCAAGATAGGGGTATGTGGTGTAATGTGATGCATTGAGATCATTTTTGTGATGTTTTCTCAGGAATAGAGACAATGTGGTTGCTTATGGTTCAAGATAGTTGATGATACATGATAATAATTACCCAAAACATGATTTAGAGTTAACTTCAGTCATCCATGCTTTGAAAACATGAAGACACTATCTCTTTGTAGATAAATTCACTGTGTTCACGGACGAGAAATTCTTGAAACAAATTTTCCCATAGTGATATTTGAAACTAAGGAAAAGGATATGGAAAAAGTATCTCCATATGTTTGACTTTTACTTGATTTATACACTAGGAAAAGGGAATTCCATGGCAGTTGCATTGTGCAGAAATTCATATGCTCAGTTTGAGAAAGAAGATTCAGATGAATGTCGGTTGATATCATTCCTAGAAGACATGTATGTGGAATGGGAAGACTGAGGTGATGCTGTGGTTTTGTTTTCAGTTACGCTTGATCCTCATTTGTTAATAATGGTCAAAGAGTCACAATGATTTGATGAAGAATGTATGGTTATGAGTTCAAAACTCAATGGTGGGGAGACTAATGATGGATGGAAACTAGATGGGAGTTTGGTTTTATTCTTTAGAGATTAGATGGTTGTACCTATGTCTTATCAGGAAAAACATATTCATGATTACCTTCATTCAATATGGTCTATATATCCAACTATATAGAAGATGTATAAGGTGTTAAAGGTGTAGTTTTAAAGGATGGGCATGAAATGAAATGTCGCCAAGTCCATCTCACGATGCTTAACTTGTTAGTAGGTTAAATTAGATCCTCAAAGACTTGAAGACATGTTGTAGTCCTTAACTATCCCAGAGTGGAAATAGGATCTTGTAGTGATGGATTTTGATACATTTTTTTCAAGAATAGTTCAGAAACACGATGTCATATGGGTGATAGTGGATCGACATACCATGTTGGCCCATTTCATCCCTATTCATGAAACTCATATAGTGGAGGATCTATCAAATATATATATCTAGGAAGTGTTAAAGAGGTATGGAATACTTGTTTAAATCATCTAAGAGAGATATTAGAGGTTTACATCTCATTTCTGAAATAGAAATCTCTTGGGACTCAGTTTACTATTAGCACGACATATCATCCTCAGATAGACGGCCAGTCTGAGAGGATGATATAGACGTTGGAAGACATGTTGCAGGATTGTGTAATGGACTTTGGTGGCTCATGGGAATAGAATATACTCTTAGTGGAGTTCTCATATAATAACAGCTATCAATCGTCGATACATATGGCTCCGTTGGAATCATTGTAGGGGTGTTTTTGTCGTTCTTAAGTGTGCTTGGTAGAAATGAGTGAGGCCTAACTATCTAGGCTGATCCTTGTCCATGGAATAATGGAGATGATCCAGTTGATTATAAATAAGATGGATATGGCTCAAAGTTTTCAAAAATCTTATGCAGATTGCTGTTGAAGACCATTGTCGTTCACTGTGGGTGATCATGTGTCTTTGAGGATCTATCCAAGAATTGGACATCGTCATTTTGGGAAGCAGACAAAGCTACCTCCTAGATACATTATCCCTTTAGAGATTCTAGAATGCGTTGAAGAGGTGGCATATATTTTTGGCATTACCACCATGGTTTAGTTCAGTGCATAATGTGTTCCATGTATCTCAGTTAAAAAAGTATTAGCCTGATCCTGACCATGTGATCAGATGGGATCATGTCGACCTATATCCAGATGCATTGTTGGTATATATCCTGCTGAGGATTGTGGATAATAAATATAAAATATTGAATAGAAAAAAAATCAGTCCAGTGTTGGTTTATGGAAATATGGTCAGATTCAGGAAGAGACTTAGGAATGTGAGGATGAAATGAAAGAGCTGTGGTGTAACAGCCCAAGATTTTATGAAAAATATTCCTTTTAATTTCACTAATGTCTTGTGTTGTACGCTACACCAAAAAGGAGCTTGCACAACACGCATCCTTGACTTGCCTTGCATTACACGCAATCGCAACCTTCCTCGATAGCGTGTGTAGTACGTAATATTGAGTTTCACGAAACAATGATATGCTATTAAAATATTATTAAAACTAGCCGTTATGAATAGTAATAACCACTTTTTAAATTTTAGAAAATTTAGCTCTCAAAATGGACTTTATTTTTGGATTCGGAGTATCGAATTTAGCCTAAGGTGAAATTTTGGTACTTTTCGGATAACTTTCATATTCTGATGAATAGTGAAAATTACTAAATTATAATTAAAAACAACTTTTTTAATCGAAATAATTAATAGTGATAAATTATTAATTTTAGTGGTTTTAAAGTATATTTAGAATATATTTTTACAATTTAATACAATGTTGGTCATTAGATGTAATTTCACATTTAAACCAGACATAATCAAGTGTCAATCTTTTGATAGATATTGTTTCTTAAAAACACGCTATTTGTTTTAACAACGGGATTTATTTATAAAATTAATTAATGCAACTTCTATGTTATCAATTTGGTAAAATAGACTTCATTTTTGAATTCGGAATATGAAATATAGCTTAGGATGAAATTTTGGCATTGTTCTGAAAAACATCAATTTTTGATGAATAGTGAAACAACTAAGTGGTAGTTAAAAAACTGAATTTTTCATAAAACATAATTTTACCGCATCTGTGAATGGAATTTCAAAAATCCGAGAGACACGGTTGATGTCAGTAAGTAAAATGTGGTTCAATGAGATGAAAATAATTTTTGGTGAATAGTAACTTTTTACTTTTATTTACCTCGGTTAAAAGTAAATAGGGTAATTAAGGGTAAGAATGATATTAATATTACCCTAACACATGTTCTAATTCTATTGGACAAGTGTATCTCGACCAAAAACAACCTTAAGTGTAAAATATTATCATTTAGGCCCACTTGGATTAGATTATGACATTTAATATTATTTTATTTAATGAATAGTTAAAATAGTTAAAATCAAAGTTTAATAACTAAAACATTTTTAATATGGGGTTATACATAAGATAAATTCGACTATAAATATTCATTAGAAATCTATAAAGATTTCCTACATAATGATATTTTATTTATAATTTTCAGACTTTAAATAAATTAATTTATTTATGACACAACGATGATGCAGTAATTACCCTTTTAAGGAAATATTAACATAATTGATGTTATAAATGCTCAAATGAATGTAATTTGAGATTTTTTATGCATTCCACTAATTTTCTAGGTTACTATGATATATTAGTGTTGATTTAATCAACTTGGTTCGAACATATAATTCTGTTATAACTTTCACAAAAATCATATATCAAATAGTGTCAAAATTGACACAAAATAGTTTTTAAATCTAATATTATATTATTAATTGTTATTTTATTCCTAAAAATCTAAGGTTCGGCCCAATGACTTAGATAAGGATATATATATTAATAATAAACAATTTGGGTTTCGTTTGGCATGTTATAGTAAGTGTATTAACCATATACTGTAAGAAAACAAAAAGACACGGTAAAAGTTAAATTATTTAACTTAGAGTTAAATCCAATTGATAAGGTTAAAATAATAACCTAAACTTGTCTAAATCCTATTGGTTGATAGGATTTCGACCCATACCCACTTTAGCTTCGAAATAAGACCCTTTGGAACCATTATAAACCGATTTTGACTTTAATATAAAATAATATTTTGAGATATTCCTAAGGTGCCCCTCTCCTCCCTTATAAAAGGACACCTCCTTCCCCTCCTCCTCACACCAATTTGAGCTCTCAAGCTCGGCCAAACCCTGCCATTTTCTCCTCTCCACTTCCCTAGAATAATACTAGAGGTTCTGGTCTTCTTAAAAGACCAATCTTAGTTCCCTAAGTGAAGGATTCAAAGAGGCGTTTCAAAGAAGAGGTAATATCCATTACCGATCTTTTCAATTTATTTCTTCTTCAACTTCTTATTCTTTAGTTGTTTCATGATAAAGTAATAACATCAGTATTACTTACATACTGATATATTATTATAAATATGAAACAACTCTAATTAACCTTCTATCCATCCTACGGAAAAAAGGAAATCACCGCGCGTGCGTACGTACGGAATACCGTCTCCACGCCGTGGTGTAATCTATTTTCCGCCACCACCTTAATTGGATGGGTATAATGGTTTAATGAGTAACTATATATTATTATTATAAAGTGATATTGATACTGAAATAGTATACATACACTTCAATACAATTTCATGACCATGGGAACGATATCATCGCTCGTGCGTACGTACGGACTACCGTCTCCACGACGCGATGAGATTCATTCTCAATGATTAACCATTCATGAATGATTATAAAGTATATATAATAAGTTCTAATGAAATATATGACATAATAATGATACTGGAATTATTTATATTTATATGTATGTCATCTACTTAATCCCATTCAATTCAATAAGGAAACGAAAACAGCGTTCATGCGTACGTACGAACTACCGTCTCCATGAACAGTGTATTTCTTTCCATTTACTGATTTATTATATATTATGAATATATATATATATAAGTCATGTTTTATATTCTGTAATTAAGTAATCATTATCTAAGTAATCATATGAATAATTACAAGTTAAAAACACGAACGACAAATGAGACGATTTTACCCAAAACGCTACATTAACATGAATTTACAAAAGAACGGGTAATATAAAGTCATAAGTGGACCATATATGATATAATAACAATGAATATGATTCTGGAATAAGTCAATAACATGATTTAAATCATTATACAGGAGTTTCGGACACTTACAAAGCAAGTCGGACCTAAGGTAAGGGAAATATCACAATCTCATTTTTATCCGAGATTGTTTATTCGTAAGTATTTACTAGGGTGTATTTTATCATCCAAATCCATGTTCCCTCAATATGTAATATTGTTTCCATCCAATTTCAATAGTTTAAATCCAATTTTACCCTTAGGTGAGTTTTTAGTAAAGAATATGAAAGGAATCTTTTGTCGTTTTTCCGTACGAGGTACTTTTTGACTTTTCCGACAAAAGTACGAAGAATGTTTTTTTAACCTATACGGCATGAATGGATTTTTAAAACAGTATTTACAAGAAGCTTCCTTTACATGTTTTCAAGTTTATTTTTAATCAACTACTTTTATTTTAAAGTCGTATGACATGTTATGAAATGAAAAATGTTTTTGAAGAAAAAAGGATATTTTCCTCAAGAATGGAGTTCAAGTGTTTTATCAAAATTACTTTCCATCTAAGATAATATAGGGTTCTGTTTCTATCCTTATTATTACATGGATTTGATTATGTTGTGATGGAAATATTTTTATGAATTCCTTTATCTTATATGAATTGTTTTATGATGTCATGTTGTTTAGGAATTCCATTTTTATTACATGGGTTATGCTATGATGTATGGTTTATGATTATGTGGCACAAATAAGAAAGGATTCATTATAAGATGGGTGGGACCTATATCTCCCTCCAATGCATTGGGTAAAGATTTTATATCTCATGAGATAGACAAGGCTGGAATGGTAGGTTATACCGGTTCAGTGAAACAGGACTGAAACGAGGGTTACTCGATTCAGAAAGGGACTTTGTCCACTAAGATAGTCTTGGCAATGAGTCTTGACTAACAAGAAATTATTCTCTATGATTATGTGTGAATGCCACAAAGTTTCATGCTTTAAGTTATGAATATTGTGATTACATTTCACCACCATGATTTATCCCATGTTATGAAATTATGCTCTCTTTTGCAGGTTATGATTTCCAAAATGTTATGTTCTTATGAATACGATGTGATTGATATTTATTTTGTTTACCCTTACTGAGCATTTGAGCTCACCCTTTTATGTTTTCTTTTCCCCAGGATATAAAGAAAAGTTTTAGGTAAAAAAAAAGAAGATCTTTATGGGAGATTTTGAAGATCTTTCACCATGATTAGAAGATTACGTTCCGAGTTTCCAAAGACACTAAACTATTACGATCCTTGTGTGTGTGTGTTTTTGTTATGTACTAAGTATTCCGCAAATGTAATGTAAAGTCAATGTACGTCAGGATTCGGGTCTCTACAGTTGGTATCAGAGGAAAGGTTTAGTCAACCTTTGGAAACTAGGATGCGAAAACATTAGTGAGGTCCCTAAAGATATTTCTAAGGTATGTCTAGGGATGTCTCTAAGGTTAAGTATACGTATAGGTTATAGTCCTAGAATTGCACTAAAGATCTTAGAATTTAACCTAAGATGTTAGATATTGAGGTTACTCCCCCTTTATTATGTTGTTTTCCCTAGCATGATTTTTGCCTCTCACACTATTCTTTTTGGGTTTTAGACGATTGTTGGAACCCGAAGGAACCGTGTTGATAAATGCAATGGACAATGCAATGATTGTCCTCCTGAACAAACCAATGTTATGGGAGATGGAGTGCAAAATCTTATTGCTATCCTTACACAAGCTATGAATCATTCTGGACTTCCAAATGAGCAGAGAAAGGAACAGTATTCTATTGAGTCCTTCATGAGACAACGTCCACCTTCTTTCAGTGGGACTTCCGATCCACTTGTTGCTGAACAATGGATCAGTACCACTGAAAAGATATTTTCAGTTCTTCAATGTTCTGAACATGATAAAGTCATCTTAGCAGTATATCGTTTGGAAGGTGAAGCTGATCAATGGTGGAATCTTATCAAGAATAAGAGGCCAAGAGATGAAATTGAGTCCATGGAATGGGACAAGTTCAAGAACCTGTTTTTCAGTAAGTACTTCCCTCGTATTCTTCGAACAAATATGGAGAAGGAGTTTCTTGAACTAAAGCAAAAGGATGATGAATCTGTTGGTATATACGAAGCGAATTTTACAAGACTTGCAAGGTATGCATCTGGCATTATCATCCAACCTGAAAGTAAAGTTGATCGATTTTTCAGTGGCCTAAAACCAAGTCTTCGAAGGGCATTAGCTATAAGAGACTTCGGTAGCTATGAAGAAATTGTTTGTTTTGCTATCAAGGTAGAAATGGAAGTTGGTGTTACATATCCATCTCATGGTTTTGACAAGAAACGAAAGATGGAGTTCAAGGAGAAATCTCAGAATAATGGTGAAAAGAAGATGAATGTTTCCTTATGAACAAAGTGTGGAAAGAAGCATGGTGGAGATTGTCTTAAAGGGACTAGAAAATGTTTTAAGTGTGGAAAAGAAGGTCATCGAGCAGCTGAGTGTCGAAGTAATGAAAAAAGGGTTTCTAATGATGTGAATAAAGAAAACACTGCAGAGAACGTACCACCAACACTTTAATGCTTCAAGTGTAAGGAAATGGGGCATTATGCTAATAAATGCCCTAATCCAAGGGTTAGTGATGATCAATATGAGCAACCACTGAAGGCAAAGGACAAAGGGAAGTCACATGCGATCACTATTGGCAATGTTGAATATGACAACGATGTGGTGGAATGATTAAGTGTTTATGTAATGGGATTCCAAAATAATGTTGTATTATTGAGTATTGCAATATTTATTGATGTGGTATTCAAAGTGATTGAGATATTTTTTTTGGAAATAAGATGATATGTGCATAATGAAGGGAAAACGAGAAAATGAAATGTTTAATAGTATTCATGAGCTCATGATTGATATAAGGACTAAGTGATATCATGGTTTGAGTGTATAGAATTTTGAGGATTTTGGTATGTGGAAAGTGTTAACTTTAAACTGCATTCATGTTTTCACTAAGGTATTTAAGAGAATACATGATTGAGGACTTTGAATGTTTGGAATGTGACCAACAAAACATATCTTATGATATATGGGGATCAACGATGGTATTAAATCTCTGGTAATCGTTTTCACTATGTTATAAGAGTGGACTGCAGTATTATGGATAAGACTAAAGATTGAAATGGATTATGTTGGACATAAGTAAGTATTGTTTAAGGATAGAAGTTTTTTTGATATTCTTGATGGGATGTTATAGTTTTAGAAAACGGACAACCTGCAGGACGGGCGATAGCCCATCGCGTCGGACAAGGCTGTGGGAATTGAACCCACAACCGAAGTGCGACTGGCCTTTATCGCCTACCACTGGCCTACAGGAAGTCCCTGTTTAGTAGAAACTAGATTTATTATATTAAGCAGTATGATATATGATGTATAAGTCCATTTTAGGAACCATATGTGATTAATCTCACTATAGACTGATTTATGTATATAATTGTTTCTAACCTTTTGTTTGAGACAGATGGAATGACCCGTCATTCTATCACATGATCTGCTAACACTTCACGAATAACAAATTCAACTTCATTTCTTTAAGAGATGAAGTAGAAATTGTCCAAAGAACGACAAACAGTGAGACTATACCAAAATCATGAAAGTATTTCTTCTAATTCCAATTTCATCAACTTTAGGGAAATGATCTTGAAAACCAAAAATGTTGTCCTAGTGATCTTATACCTGATGAATTAGATGGTACCTTATATCATCACAAATCTATGGATTTGTGATTACTGGATTTTCCATAGACATGTTCTCTACCACTCTCCATCAGAACATGATTGTTAGATTTCTCTTCCATATCCATATTATCACCTATGTGGAAACCCAGTGATTAGTTTATTTGGGTAACCGTTACGTTTCATACTTTTGTTTTTAAAGATTGGTTTTGGTATTCCTTTTTACGATGTGGATTTTGATTAAAGAAACTTTAGAATAGTAAACCATTTATAACCCCGACGAATTTCGAGGGCGAAATTCATTTTAAGGGGGGTAGAATGTAATAGCCCAAGATTTTATGAAAAATATTCTTTTTAATTTCACTAATGTCTTGTGTTGTACGCTACACCAAAAAGGAGCTTGCACAACACGCATCCTTGACTTGCCTTGCATTACACGCAATCACAACCTTCCTCGATAGCGTGTGTAGTACGTAATATTGAGTTTCACGAAACAATGATATGCTATTAAAATATTATTAAAACTAGCCGTTATGAATAGTAATAACCACTTTTTAAATTTTAGAAAATTTAGCTCTCAAAATGGACTTTATTTTTGGATTCGGAGTATCGAATTTAGCCTAAGGTGAAATTTTGGTACTTTTCGGATAACTTTCATATTCTGATGAATAGTGAAAATTACTAAATTATAATTAAAAACAACTTTATTAATCGAAATAATTAATAGTGTTAAATTATTTATTTTTGTGGTTTTAAAGTATATTTAGAATATATTTTTACAATTTAATACAATGTTTGTCATTAGATGTAATTTCACATTTAAACCAGACATAATCAAGTGTCAATCTTTTGATATATATTGTTTCTTAAAAACACGCTATTTGTTTTAACTGCGTGATTTATTTATAAAATTAATTAATGCAACTTCTGTGTTATCAATTTGGTAAAATAGACTTCATTTTTGAATTCGGAATATGAAATATAGCTTAGGATGAAATTTTGGCATTGTTCTGAAAAACATCAATTGTTGATGAATAGTGAAACTACTAAGTGGTAGTTAAAAAACTGAATTTTTCATAAAACTTAATTTTACCGCATCTGTGAATGGAATTTAAAAAATCTGAGAGACACGGTTGATGTCAGTAAGTAAAATGTGGTTCAATGAGATGAAAATAATTTTTGGTGAATAGTAACTTTTTACTTTTATTTACCTCGGTTAAAAGTAAAAAGGGTAATTAAGGGTAAGAATGATATTAATATTACCCTAACACATGTCCTAATTCTATTGGACAAGTGTATCTCGACCAAAAACAACCTTAAGTGTAAAATATTATCATTTAGGCCCACTTGGATTAGATTATGACATTTAATATTATTTTATTTAATGAATAGTTAAAATAGTTAAAATCAAAGTTTAATAACTAAAACATTTTTAATATGGGGTTATACATAAGATAAATTCGACTATAAATATTCATTAGAAAGCTAAAACGATTTACTACATAATGATATTTTATTTATAATTTTCAGAATTTAAATAAATTAATTTATTTATGACACAACGATGATGCAGTAATTACCCTTTTAAGGATATATTAACATAATTGATGTTATAAATGCTCAAATGAATGTAATTTGAGATTTTTTATGCATTACACTAATTTTCTAGGTTACTATGATATATTAGTGTTTATTTAATCAACTTGGTTCGAACATATAATTCTGTTATGACTTTCACAAAAATCATATATCAAATAGTGTCAAAATTGACACAAAATAGTTTTTAAATCTAATATTATATTATTAATTGTTATTTTATTCCTAAAAATCTAAGGTTCGGCCCAATGACTTAGATAAGGATATATATATTAATAATAAACAATTTGGGGTTCGTTTGGCATGTTATAGTAAGTTTATTAACCATATACTGTAAGAAAACAAAAAGACACGGTAAAAGTTAAATTATTTAACTTAGAGTTAAATCCAATTGATAAGGTTAAAATAATAACCTAAACTTGTCTAAATCCTATTGGTTGATAGGATTTCGACCCATACCCACTTTAGCATCGAAATAAGACCCTTTGGAACCATTATAAACCGATTTTGACTTTGATATAAAATAATATTTTGAGATATTCCTAAGGTGCCCCTCTCCTCCCTTATAAAAGGACACCTCCTTCCCCTCCTCCTCACACCAATTTGAGCTCTCAAGCTCGGCCAACCCCTGCCATTTTCTCCTCTCCACTTCCCTAGAATAATAGTAGAGGTTCTGGTCTTCTTCAAAGACCAATCTTAGTTCCCTAAGTGAAGGATTCAAAGAGGCGTTTCAAAGAAGAGGTAATATCCATTACCGATCTTTTCAATTTATTTCTTCTTCAACTTCTTCTTCTTTAGTTGTTTCATGATAAAGTAATAACATAAGTATTACTTACATACTGATATATTATTATAAATATGAAACAACTCTAATTAACCTTCTATCCATCCTACGGAAAAAAGGAAATCACCGCGCGTGCGTACGTACGGAATACCGTCTCCACGCCGTGGGGTAATCTATATTCCGCCACCACCTTAATTGGATGGGTATAATGGTTTAATGAGTAACTATATATGATTATTATAAAGTGATATTGATACTGAAATAGTATACATACACTTCAACACAATTTCATGACCATGGGAACGATATCATCGCTCGTGCGTACGTACGGACTACCGTCTCCACGACGCGATGAGATTCATTCTCAATGATTAACCATTCATGAATGATTATAAAGTATATATAATAAGTTATAATGAAATATATGACATAATAATGATACTTTAATTATTTATAATTATATGTATGTCATCTACTTAATTCCATTCAATTCAATAAGAAAACGAAAACAGCGTTCATGCGTACGTACGGACTACCGTCTCCATGAACGGTGTATTTCTTTCCATTTACTGATTTATTATATATTATGAATATATATATATATAAGTCATGTTTTATATTCTGTAATTAATTAATCATGATCTATGTAATCATATGAATAATTACAAGTTAAAAACACGAACGACAAATGAGACGATTTTACCCAAAACGCTACATTAACATGAATTTACAAAAGAACGGGTAATATAAAGTCATAAGTGGACCATATATGATATAATAACAATGAATATGATTCTGGAATAAGTCAATAACATGATTTAAATCATTATACAGGAGTTTCGGACACTTACAAAGCAAGTCGGACCTAAGGTAAGGGAAATATCACAATCTCATTTTTATCCGAGATTGTTTATTCGTAAGTATTTACTGGGGTGTATTTTATCATCCACATCCATGTTCCCTAAATATGTAATATTGTTTCCATCCACTTGCAATAGTTTAAATCCAATTTTACCCTTAGGTGAGTTTTTAGTAAAGAATATGAAAGGAATCTTTTGTCGTTTTTCCGTACGAGGTACTTTTTGACTTTTCCGACAAAAGTACGAAGAATGTTTTTTTAACCTATACGGAATGAATGGATTTTTAAAACAGTATTTACAAGAAGCTTCCTTTACATGTTTTCAAGTTTATTTTTAATCAACTACTTTTATTTTAAAGTCGTATGACATGTTATGAAATGAAAAATGTTTTTGAAGAAAAAAGGATATTTTCCTCAAGAATGGAGTTCAAGTGTTTTATCAAAATTACTTTCCATCTAAGATAATATAGGGTTCTGTTTATATCCTTATTATTACATGGATTTGATTATGTTGTGATGGAAATATTTTTATGAATTCCTTTATCTTATATGAATTGTTTTATGATGTCATGTTGTTTAGGAATTCCATTTTTATTACATGGGTTATGCTATGATGTATGGTTTATGATTATGTGGCACACATAAGAAAGGATTCATTATAAGATGGGTGGGACCTATATCTCCCTCCAATGCATTGGGTAAAGATTTTATATCTCATGAGATAGACAAGGCTGGAATGGTAGGTTATACCGGTTCAGTGAAACAGGACTGAAACGAGGGTTACTCGATTCAGAAAGGGACTTTGTCCACTAAGATAGTCTTGGAAATGAGTCTTGACTAACAAGAAATGATTCTCTATGATTATGTGTGAATGCCACAAAGTTTCATGTTTTAAGTTATGATTATTGTGATTACATTTCACCACCATGATTTATCCCATGTTATGAAATTATGCTCTCTTTTGCAGGTTATGATTTCCAAAATGTTATGTTCTTATGAATACGATGTGATTGATATTTCTTTTGTTTACCCTTACTGAGCATTTGAGCTCACCCTTTTATGTTTTCTTTTCCCCAGGATATAAAGAAAAGTTTTAGGTAAGAAAAAGAAGATCTTTATGGGAGATTTTGAAGATCTTTCACCATGATTAGAAGATTACGTTCCGAGTTTCCAAAGACACTAAACTATTACGATCCTTGTGTGTGTGTTTTTGTTATGTACTAAGTATTCCGCAAATGTAATGTAAAGTCAATGTACGTCAGGCTTCGGGTCTCTACAGTTGGTATCAGAGGAAAGGTTTAGTCAACCTTTGGAAACTAGGATGCGAAAACATTAGTGAGGTCCCTAAAGATATTTCTAAGGTATGTCTAGGGATGTCTCTAAGGTTAAGTATACGTATAGGTTATAGTCCTAGAATTGCGCTAACGATCTTAGAATTTAACCTAAGATGTTAGATATTGAGGTTACTCCCCCTTTATTATGTTGTTTTCCCTAGCATGATTTTTGCCTCTCACACTATTCTTTTTGGGTTTTAGACGATGGTTGGAACCCGAAGGAACCGTGTTGATAAATGCAATGGACAATGCAATGATTGTCCTCCTGAACAAACCAATGTTATGGGAGATGGAGTGAAAAATCTTATTGCTATCCTTACACAAGCTATGAATCATTCTGGACTTCCAAATGAGCAGAGAAAGGAACAGTATTCTATTGAGTCCTTCATGAGACAACATCCACCTTCTTTCAGTGGGACTTCCGATCCACTTGTTGCTGAAAAATGGATCTGTACCACTGAAAAGATATTTTCAGTTCTTTAATGTTCTGAACATGATAAAGTCATCTTAGCAGTATATCATTTGGAAGGTGAAGCTGATCAATGGTGGAATCTTATCAAGAATAAGAGGCCAAGAGATGAAATTGAGTCCATGGAATGGGACAAGTTCAAGAACTTGTTTTTCAATAAGTACTTCCCTCGTATTCTTCGAACAAAGATGGAGAAGGAGTTTCTTGAACTAAAGCAAAAGGATGATGAATCTGTTGGTATATACGAAGCAAATTTTACAAGACTTTCAAGGTATGCATCTGGCATTATCATCCAACCTGAAAGTAAAGTTGATCGATTTTTCAGTGGCCTAAAACCAAGTCTTCGAAGGGCATTAGCTATAAGAGACTTCGGTAGCTATGAAGAAATTGTTTGTTTTGCTATCAAGGTAGAAATGGAAGTTGGTGTTACATATCCATCTCATGGTTTTGACAAGAAACGAAAGATGGAGTTCAAGGAGAAATCTCAGAATAATGGTGAAAAGAAGATGAATGTTTCCTTATGCACAAAGTGTGGAAAGAAGCATGGTGGAGATTGTCTTAAAGGGACTAGAAAATGTTTTAAGTGTGGAAAAGAAGGTCATCAAGCAGCTGAGTGTCGAAGTAATGGAAAAAGGGTTTCTAATGATGTGAATAAAGCAAACACTGCAGAGAACGCACCACCAACACTTTAATGCTTCAAGTGTAAGGAAATGGGGCATTATGCTAATAAATGCCCTAATCCAAGGGTTAGTGATGATCAATATGAGCAACCACTGAAGGCAAAGGACAAAGGGAAGTCACATGCGATCACTATTGGCAATGTTGAATATGAAAACGATGTGGTGGAATGATTAAGTGTTTATGTAATGGGATTCCAAAATAATGTTGTATTATTGAGTATTGCAATATTTATTGATGTGGTATTCAAAGTGATTGAGATATTTTTTTTGGAAATAAGATGATATGTGCATAATGAAGGGAAAACGAGAAAATGAAATGTTTAATAGTATTCATGAGCTCATGATTGATATAAGGACTAAGTGATATCATGGTTTGAGTGTATAGAATTTTGAGGATTTTGGTATGTGGAAAGTGTTAACTTTAAACTGCATTCATGTTTTCACTAAGGTATTTAAGAGAATACATGATTGAGGACTTTGAATGTTTGGAATGTGACCAACAAAACATATCTTATGATATATGGGGATCAACGATGGTATTAAATCTCTAGTAATCGTTTTCACTATGTTATAAGAGTGGACTGCAGTATTATGGATAAGACTAAAGATTGAAATGGATTATGTTGGACATAAGTAAGTATTTTTAAGGATAGAAGTTTTTTTCGATATTCTTGATGGGATGTTATAGTTTTAGAAAACGGACAACCTGCAGGACGGGCGATAGCCCATCGCGTCGGACAAGGCTGTGGGAATTGAACCCACAACCGAAGTGCGACTGGCCTTTATCGCCTACCACTGGCCTACAGGAAGTCCCTGTTTAGTAGAAACTAGTTTTATTATATTAAGCAGTATGATATATGAAGTATAAGTCCATTTTAGGAACCATATGTGATTAATCTCACTATAGACCGATTTATGTATATAATTTTTTCTAACCTTTTGTTTGAGACAGATGGAATGACCCGTCATTATATCACATGATCTGCTAACACTTCACGAATAACAAATTCAACTTCATTTCTTTAAGAGATGAAGTAGAAATTGTCCAAAGAACGACAAACAGTGAGACTATACCAAAATCACGAAAGTATTTCTTCTAATTCCAATTTCATCAACTTTAGGGAAATGATCTTGAAAACCAAAAATGTTGTCCTAGTGATCTTATACCTGATGAATTAGATGGTACCTTATATCATCACAAATCTATGGATTTGTGATTACTAGATTTTCCATAGCCATGTTCTCTACCACTCTCCATCAGAACATGATTGTTAGATTTCTCTTCCATATCCATATTATCACCTATGTGGAAACCCAGTGATTAGTTTATTTGGGTAACCGTTACGTTTCATACTTTTGTTTTTAAAGATTGGTTTTGGTATTACTTTTTACGATGTGGGTTTTGATTAAAGAAACTTTAGAATAGTAAACCATTTATAACCCCGACGAATTTCGAGAGCGAAATTCATTTTAAGGGGGGTAGAATGTAACAGCCCAAGATTTTATGAAAAATATTCTTTTTAATTTCACTAATGTCTTGTGTTGTACGCTACACCAAAAAGGAGCTTTCACAACACGCATCCTTGACTTGCCTTGCATTACACGCAATCGCAACCTTCCTCGATAGCGTGTGTAGTACGTAATATTGAGTTTCACGAAACAATGATATGCTATTAAAATATTATTAAAACTAGCTGTTATGAATAGTAATAACCACTTTTTAAATTTTAGAAAATTTAGCTCTCAAAATAGACTTTATTTTTGGATTCGGAGTATCGAATTTAGCCTAAGGTGAAATTTTGGTACTTTTCGGATAACTTTCATATTCTGATGAATAGTGAAAATTACTAAATTATAATTAAAAACAACTTTTTTAATCGAAATAATTAATAGTGATAAATTATTAATTTTAGTGGTTTTAAAGTATATTTAGAATATATTTTTACAATTTAATACAATGTTGGTCATTAGATGTAATTTCACATTTAAACCAGACATAATCAAGTGTCAATCTTTTGATAGATATTGTTTCTTAAAAACACGCTATTTGTTTTAACAACGGGATTTATTTATAAAATTAATTAATGCAACTTCTATGTTATCAATTTGGTAAAATAGACTTCATTTTTGAATTCGGAATATGAAATATAGCTTAGGATGAAATTTTGGCATTGTTCTGAAAAACATCAATTTTTGATGAATAGTGAAACTACTAAGTGGTAGTTAAAAAACTGAATTTTTCATAAAACTTAATTTTACCGCATCTGTGAATGGAATTTCAAAAATCCGAGAGACACGGTTGATGTCAGTAAGTAAAATGTGGTTCAATGAGATGAAAATAATTTTTGGTGAATAATAACTTTTTACTTTTATTTACCTCGGTTAAAAGTAAATAGGGAAATTAAGGGTAAGAATGATATTAATATTACCCTAACACATGTTCTAATTCTATTGGACAAGTGTATCTCGACCAAAAACAACCTTAAGTGTAAAATATTATCATTTAGGCCCACTTGGATTAGATTATGACATTTAATATTATT
This sequence comes from Viscum album, assembly GCA_963277665.1. Classification (NCBI taxonomy): domain Eukaryota; kingdom Viridiplantae; phylum Streptophyta; class Magnoliopsida; order Santalales; family Viscaceae; genus Viscum; species Viscum album. The sequence continues at coordinate 2,076,034,143 of OY728156.1, read as the reverse complement.
TTATTTAATGAATAGTTAAAATAGTTAAAATCAAAGTTTAATAACTAAAACATTTTTAATATGGGGTTATACATAAGATAAATTCGACTATAAATATTCATTAGAAATCTATAAAGATTTCCTACATAATGATATTTTATTTATAATTTTCAGACTTTAAATAAATTAATTTATTTATGACACAACGATGATGCAGTAATTACCCTTTTAAGGAAATATTAACATAATTGATGTTATAAATGCTCAAATGAATGTAATTTGAGATTTTTTATGCATTCCACTAATTTTCTAGGTTACTATGATATATTATTGTTGATTTAATAAACTTGGTTCGAACATATAATTCTGTTATGACTTTCACAAAAATCATATATCAAATAGTGTCAAAATTGACACAAAATAGTTTTTAAATCTAATATTATATTATTAATTGTTATTTTATTCTAAAAATCTAAGGTTCGGCCCAATGACTTAGATAAGGATATATATATTAATAATAAACAATTTGGGGTTCGTTTTGCATGTTATAGTAAGTGTATTAACCATATACTGTAAGAAAACAAAAAGACACGGTAAAAGTTAAATTATTTAACTTAGAGTTAAATCCAATTGATAAGGTTAAAATAATAACCTAAACTTGTCTAAATCCTATTGGTTGATAGGATTTCGACCCATACCCACTTTAGCTTCGAAATAAGACCCTTTGGAACCATTATAAACCGATTTTGACTTTAATATAAAATAATATTTTGAGATATTCCTAAGGTGCCCCTCTCCTCCCTTATAAAAGGACACCTCCTTCCCCTCCTCCTCACACCAATTTGAGCTCTCAAGCTCGGACAACCCCTGCCATTTTCTCCTCTCCACTTCCCTAGAATAATACTAGAGGTTCTGGTCTTCTTAAAAGACCAATCTTAGTTCCCTAAGTGAAGGATTCAAAGAGGCGTTTCAAAGAAGAGGTAATATCCATTACCGATATTTTCAATTTATTTCTTCTTCAACTTCTTCTTCTTTAGTTGTTTCATGATAAAGTAATAACATCAGTATTACTTACATACTGATATATTATTATAAATATGAAACAACTCTAATTAACCTTCTATCCATCCTACGGAAAAAAGGAAATCACCGCGCGTGCGTACGTACGGAATACCGTCTCCACGCCGTGGTGTAATCTATTTTCCGCCACCACCTTAATTGGATGGGTATAATGGTTTAATGAGTAACTATATATGATTATTATAAAGTTATATTGATACTGAAATAGTATACATACACTTCAACACAATTTCATGACCATGGGAACGATATCATCGCTCATGCGTACGTACGGACTACCGTCTCCACGACGCGATGAGATTCATTCTCAATGATTAACCATTCATGAATGATTATAAAGTATATATAATAAGTTCTAATGAAATATATGACATAATAATGATACTGGAATTATTTATATTTATATGTATGTCATCTACTTAATTCCATTCAATTCAATAAGGAAACGAAAACAGCGTTCATGCGTACGTACGGACTACCGTCTCCATGAACAGTGTATTTCTTTCCATTTACTGATTTATTATATATTATGAATATATATATATATAAGTCATGTTTTATATTCTGTAATTAAGTAATCATGATCTAAGTAATCATATGAATAATTACAAGTTAAAAACACAAACGACAAATGAGACGATTTTACCCAAAACGCTACATTAACATGAATTTACAAAAGAACGGGTAATATAAAGTCATAAGTGGACCATATATGATATAATAACAATGAATATGATTCTGGAATTAGTCAATAACATGATTTAAATCATTATACAGGAGTTTCGGACACTTACAAAGCAAGTCGGACCTAAGGTAAGGGAAATATCACAATCTCATTTTTATCCGAGATTGTTTATTCGTAAGTATTTACTGGGGTGTATTTTATCATCCAAATCCATGTTCCCTCAATATGTAATATTGTTTCCATCCACTTGCAATAGTTTAAATCCAATTTTACCCTTAGGTGAGTTTTTAGTAAAGAATATGAAAGGAATCTTTTGTCGTTTTTCCGTACGAGGTACTTTTTGACTTTTCCGACAAAAGTACGAAGAATGTTTTTTTAACCTATACGACATGAATGGATTTTTAAAACAGTATTTACAAGAAGCTTCCTTTACATGTTTTCAAGTTTATTTTTAATCAACTACTTTTATTTTAAAGTCGTATGACATGTTATGAAATGAAAAATGTTTTTGAAGAAAAAAGGATATTTTCCTCAAGAATGGAGTTCAAGTGTTTTATCAAAATTACTTTCCATCTAAGATAATATAGGGTTCTGTTTATATCCTTATTATTACATGGATTTGATTATGTTGTGATGGAAATATTTTTATGAATTCCTTTATCTTATATGAATTGTTTTATGATGTCATGTTGTTTAAGAATTCCATTTTTATTACATGGGTTATGCTATGATGTATGGTTTATGATTATGTGGCACACATAAGAAAGGATTCATTATAAGATGGGTGGGACCTATATCTCCCTCCAATGCATTGGGTAAAGATTTTATATCTCATGAGATAGACAAGGCTGGAATGGTAGGTTATACCGGTTCAGTGAAACAGGACTGAAACGAGGGTTACTCGATTCAGAAAGGGACTTTGTCCACTAAGATAGTCTTGGCAATGAGTCTTGACTAACAAGAAATGATTCTCTATGATTATGTGTGAATGCCACAAAGTTTCATGCTTTAAGTTATGAATATTGTGATTACATTTCACCACCATGATTTATCCCATGTTATGAAATTATGCTCTCTTTTGCAGGTTATGATTTCCAAAATGTTATGTTCTTATGAATACGATGTGATTGATATTTATTTTGTTTACCCTTACTGAGCATTTGAGCTCACCCTTTTATGTTTTCTTTTCCCCAGGATATAAAGAAAAGTTTTAGGTAAAAAAAAAGAAGATCTTTATGGGAGATTTTGAAGATCTTTCACCATGATTAGAAGATTACGTTCCGAGTTTCCAAAGACACTAAACTATTACGATCCTTGTGTGTGTGTGTTTTTGTTATGTACTAAGTATTCCGCAAATGTAATGTAAAGTCAATGTACGTCAGGCTTCGGGTCTCTACAGTTGGTATCAGAGGAAAGGTTTAGTCAACCTTTGGAAACTAGGATGCGAAAACATTAGTGAGGTCCCTAAAGATATTTCTAAGGTATGTCTAGGGATGTCTCTAAGGTTAAGTATACGTATAGGTTATAGTCCTAGAATTGCACTAACGATCTTAGAATTTAACCTAAGATGTTAGATATTGAGGTTACTCCCCCTTTATTATGTTGTTTTCCCTAGCATGATTTTTGCCTCTCACACTATTCTTTTTGGGTTTTAGACGATTGTTGGAACCCGAAGGAACCGTGTTGATAAATGCAATGGACAATGCAATGATTGTCCTCCTGAACAAACCAATGTTATGGGAGATGGAGTGCAAAATCTTATTGCTATCCTTACACAAGCTATGAATCATTCTGGACTTCCAAATGAGCAGATAAAGGAACAGTATTCTATTGAGTCCTTCATGAGACAACGTCCACCTTCTTTCAGTGGGACTTCCGATCCACTTGTTGCTGAACAATGGATCAGTACCACTGAAAAGATATTTTCAGTTCTTCAATGTTCTGAACATGATAAAGTCATCTTAGCAGTATATCGTTTGGAAGGTGAAGCTGATCAATGGTGGAATCTTATCAAGAATAAGAGGCCAAGAGATGAAATTGAGTCCATGGAATGGGACAAGTTCAAGAACTTGTTTTTCAGTAAGTACTTCCCTCATATTCTTCGAACAAAGATGGAGAAGGAGTTTCTTGAACTAAAGCAAAAGGATGATGAATCTGTTGGTATATACGAAGCGAATTTTACAAGACTTGCAAGGTATGCATCTGGCATTATCATCCAACCTGAAAGTAAAGTTGATCGATTTTTCAGTGGCCTAAAACCAAGTCTTCGAAGGGCATTAGCTATAAGAGACTTCGGTAGCTATGAAGAAATTGTTTGTTTTGCTATCAAGGTAGAAATGGAAGTTGGTGTTACATATCCATCTCATGGTTTTGACAAGAAACGAAAGATGGAGTTCAAGGAGAAATCTCAGAATAATGGTGAAAAGAAGATGAATGTTTCCTTATGCACAAAGTGTGGAAAGAAGCATGGTGGAGATTGTCTTAAAGGGACTAGAAAATGTTTTAAGTGTGGAAAAGAAGGTCATCGAGCAGCTGAGTGTCGAAGTAATGGAAAAAGGGTTTCTAATGATGTGAATAAAGCAAACACTGCAGAGAACGCACCACCAACACTTTAATGCTTCAAGTGTAAGGAAATGGGGCATTATGCTAATAAATGCCCTAATCCAAGGGTTAGTGATGATCAATATGAGCAACCACTGAAGGCAAAGGACAAAGGGAAGTCACATGCGATCACTATTGGCAATGTTGAATATGACAACGATGTGGTGGAATGATTAAGTGTTTATGTAATGGGATTCCAAAATAATGTTGTATTATTGAGTATTGCAATATTTATTGATGTGGTATTCAAAGTGATTGAGATATTTTTTTTGGAAATAAGATGATATGTGCATAATGAAGGGAAAACGAGAAAATGAAATGTTTAATAGTATTCATGAGCTCATGATTGATATAAGGACTAAGTGATATCATGGTTTGAGTGTATAGAATTTTGAGGATTTTGGTATGTGGAAAGTGTTAACTTTAAACTGCATTCATGTTTTCACTAAGGTATTTAAGAGAATACATGATTGAGGACTTTGAATGTTTGGAATGTGACCAACAAAACATATCTTATGATATATGGGGATCAACGATGGTATTAAATATCTGGTAATCATTTTCACTATGTTATAAGAGTGCACTGCAGTATTATGGATAAGACTAAAGATTGAAATGGATTATGTTGGACATAAGTAAGTATTGTTTAAGGATAGAAGTTTTTTTGATATTCTTGATGGGATGTTATAGTTTTAGAAAACGGACAACCTGCAGGACGGGCGATAGCCCATCGCGTCGGACAAGGCTGTGGGAATTGAACCCACAACCGAAGTGCGACTAGCCTTTATCGCCTACCACTGGCCTACAGGAAGTCCCTGTTTAGTAGAAACTAGTTTTATTATATTAAGCAGTATGATATATGATGTATAAGTCCATTTTAGGAACCATATGTGATTAATCTCACTATAGACTGATTTATGTATATAATTTTTTCTAACCTTTTGTTTGAGACAGATGGAATGACCCGTCATTCTATCACATGATCTGCTAACACTTCATGAATAACAAATTCAACTTCATTTCTTTAAGAGATGAAGTAGAAATTGTCCAAAGAACGACAAACAGTGAGACTATACCAAAATCACGAAAGTATTTCTTCTAATTCCAATTTCATCAACTTTAGGGAAATGATCTTGAAAACCAAAAATGTTGTCCTAGTGATCTTATACCTGATGAATTAGATGGTACCTTATATCATCACAAATCTATGGATTTGTGATTACTGGATTTTCCATAGCCATGTTCTCTACCACTCTCCATCAGAACATGATTGTTAGATTTCTCTTCCATATCCATATTATCACCTATGTGGAAACCCAGTGATTAGTTTATTTGGGTAACCGTTACGTTTCATACTTTTGTTTTTAAAGATTGGTTTTGGTATTCCTTTTTACGATGTGGATTTTGATTAAAGAAACTTTAGAATAGTAAACCATTTATAACCCCGACGAATTTCGAGGGCGAAATTCATTTTAAGGGGGGTAGAATGTAATAGCCCAAAATTTTATGAAAAATATTCTTTTTAATTTCACTAATGTCTTGTGTTGTACGCTACACCAAAAAGGAGCTTGCACAACATACATCCTTGACTTGCCTTGCATTACACGCAATCACAACCTTCCTCGATAGCGTGTGTAGTACGTAATATTGAGTTTCACGAAACAATGATATGCTATTAAAATATTATTAAAACTAGCCGTTATGAATAGTAATAACCACTTTTTAAATTTTAGAAAATTTAGCTCTCAAAATGGACTTTATTTTTGGATTCGGAGTATCGAATTTAGCCTAAGGTGAAATTTTGGTACTTTTCGGATAACTTTCATATTCTGATGAATAGTGAAAATTACTAAATTATAATTAAAAACAACTTTTTTAATCGAAATAATTAATAGTGTTAAATTATTAATTTTAGTGGTTTTAAAGTATATTTAGAATATATTTTTACAATTTAATACAATGTTGGTCATTAGATGTAATTTCACATTTAAACCAGACATAATCAAGTGTCAATCTTTTGATAGATATTGTTTCTTAAAAACCCGCTATTTGTTTTAACAGCGTGATTTATTTATAAAATTAATTAATGCAACTTCTATGTTATCAATTTGGTAAAATAGACTTCATTTTTGAATTCGGAATATGAAATATATCTTAGGATGAAATTTTGGCATTGTTCTGAAAAACATCAATTTTTGATGAATAGTGAAACTACTAAGTGGTAGTTAAAAAACTGAATTTTTCATAAAACTTAATTTTACCGCATCTGTGAATGGAATTTCAAAAATCTGAGAGACACGGTTGATGTCAGTAAGTAAAATGTGGTTCAATGAGATGAAAATAATTTTTGGTGAATAGTAACTTTTTACTTTTATTTACCTCGGTTAAAAGTAAATAGGGTAATTAAGGGTAAGAATGATATTAATATTACCCTAACACATGTCCTAATTCTACTGGACAAGTGTATCTCGACCAAAAACAACCTTAAGTGTAAAATATTATCATTTAGGCCCACTTGGATTAGATTATGACATTTAATATTATTTTATTTAATGAATAGTTAAAATAGTTAAAATCAAAGTTTAATAACTAAAACATTTTTAATATGGGGTTATACATAAGATAAATTCGACTATAAATATTCATTAGAAAGCTAAAACGATTTCCTACATAATGATATTTTATTTATAATTTTCAGACTTTAAATAAATTAATTTATTTATGACACAACGATGATGCAGTAATTACCCTTTTAAGGATATATTAACATAATTGATGTTATAAATGATCAAATGAATGTAATTTGAGATTTTTTATGCATTCCACTAATTTTCTAGGTTACTATGATATATTAGTGTTTATTTAATCAACTTGGTTCGAACATATAATTCTGTTATGACTTTCACAAAAATCATATATCAAATAGTGTCAAAATTGACACAAAATAGTTTTTAAATCTAATATTATATTATTAATTGTTATTTTATTCCTAAAAATCTAAGGTTCGGACCAATGACTTAGATAAGGATATATATATTAATAATAAACAATTTGGGGTTCGTTTGGCATGTTATAGTAAGTGTATTAACCATATACTGTAAGAAAACAAAAAGACACGGTAAAAGTTAAATTATTTAACTTAGAGTTAAATCCAATTGATAAGGTTAAAATAATAACCTAAACTTGTCTAAATCCTATTGGTTGATAGGATTTAGACCCATACCCACTTTAGCTTCGAAATAAGACCCTTTGGAACCATTATAAACCGATTTTGACTTTAATATAAAATAATATTTTGAGATATTCCTAAGGTGCCCCTCTCCTCCCTTATAAAAGGACACCTCCTTCCCCTCCTCCTCACACCAATTTGTGCTCTCAAGCTCGGCCAAACCCTGCCATTTTCTCCTCTCCACTTCCCTATAATAATAGTAGAGGTTCTGGTCTTCTTCAAAGACCAATCTTAGTTCCCTAAGTGAAGGATTCAAAGAGGCGTTTCAAAGAAGAGGTAATATCCATTACCGATCTTTTCAATTTATTTCTTCTTCAACTTCTTCTTCTTTAGTTGTTTCATGATAAAGTAATAACATCAGTATTACTTACATACTGATATATTATTATAAATATGAAACAACTCTAATTAACCTTCTATCCATCCTACGGAAAAAAGGAAATCACCGCGCGTGCGTACGTACGGAATACCGTCTCCACGCGGTGGGGTAATCTATTTTCCGCCACCACCTTAATTGGATGGGTATAATGGTTTAATGAGTAACTATATATGATTATTATAAAGTGATATTGATACTGAAATAGTATACATACACTTCAACACAATTTCATGACCATGGGAACGATATCATCGCTCGTGCGTACGTACGGACTACCGTCTCCACGACGCGATGAGATTCATTCTCAATGATTAACCATTCATGAATGATTATAAAGTATATATAATAAGTTATAATGAAATATATGACATAATAATGATACTGTAATTATTTATATTTATATGTATGTCATCTACTTAATTCCATTCAATTCAATAAGGAAACGAAAACAGCGTTCATGCGTACGTACGGACTACCGTCTCCATGAACGGTGTATTTCTTTCCATTTACTGATTTATTATATATTATGAATATATATATATATAAGTCATGTTTTATATTCTGTAATTAAGTAATCATGATCTAAGTAATCATATGAATAATTACAAGTTAAAAACACGAACGACAAATGAGACGATTTTACCCAAAACGCTACATTAACATGAATTTACAAAAGAACGGGTAATATAAAGTCATAAGTGGACCATATATGATATAATAACAATGAATATGATTCTGGAATAAGTCAATAACATGATTTAAATCATTATACAGGAGTTTCGTACACTTACAAAGCAAGTCGGACCTAAGGTAAGGGAAATATCACAATCTCATTTTTATCCGAGATTGTTTATTCGTAAGTATTTACTGGGGTGTATTTTATCATCCACATCCATGTTCCCTCAATATGTAATATTGTTTCCATCCACTTGCAATAGTTTAAATCCAATTTTACCCTTAGGTGAGTTTTTAGTAAAGAATATGAAAGGAATCTTTTGTCGTTTTTCCGTACGAGGTACTTTTTGACTTTTCCGACAAAAGTACGAAGAATGTTTTTTTAACCTATACGGAATGAATGGATTTTTAAAACAGTATTTACAAGAAGCTTCCTTTACATGTTTTCAAGTTTATTTTTAATCAACTACTTTTATTTTAAAGTCGTATGACATGTTATGAAATGAAAAATGTTTTTGAAGAAAAAAGGATATTTTCCTCAAGAATGGAGTTCAAGTGTTTTATCAAAATTACTTCCATCTAAGATAATATAGGGTTCTGTTTCTATCCTTATTATTACATGGATTTGATTATGTTGTGATGGAAATATTTTTATGAATTCCTTTATCTTATATGAATTGTTTTATGATGTCATGTTGTTTAGGAATTCCATTTTTATTACATGGGTTATGCTATGATGTATGGTTTATGATTATGTGGCACACATAAGAAAGGATTCATTATAAGATGGGTGGGACCTATATCTCCCTCCAATGCATTGGGTAAAGATTTTATATCTCATGAGATAGACAAGGCTGGAATGGTAGGTTATACCGGTTCAGTGAAACAGGACTGAAACGAGGGTTACTCGATTCAGAAAGGGACTTTGTCCACTAAGATAGTCTTGGCAATGAGTCTTGACTAACAAGAAATGATTCTCTATGATTATGTGTGAATGCCACAAAGTTTCATGTTTTAAGTTATGATTATTGTGATTACATTTCACCACCATGATTTATCCCATGTTATGAAATTATGCTCTCTTTTGCAGGTTATGATTTCCAAAATGTTATGTTCTTATGAATACGATGTGATTGATATTTCTTTTGTTTACCCTTACTGAGCATTTGAGCTCACCCTTTTATGTTTTCTTTTCCCCAGGATATAAAGAAAAGTTTTAGGTAAAAAAAAGAAGATCTTTATGGGAGATATTGAAGATCTTTCACCATGATTAGAAGATTACGTTCCGAGTTTCCAAAGACACTAAACTATTACGATCCTTGTGTGTGTGTTTTTGTTATGTACTAAGTATTCCGCAAATGTAATGTAAAGTCAATGTACGTCAGGCTTCGGGTCTCTACAGTTGGTATCAGAGGAAAGGTTTAGTCAACCTTTGGAAACTAGGATGCGAAAACATTAGTGAGGTCCCTAAAGATATTTCTAAGGTATGTCTAGGGATGTCTCTAAGGTTAAGTATACATATAGGTTATAGTCCTAGAATTGCGCTAACGATCTTAGAATTTAACCTAAGATGTTAGATATTGAGGTTACTCCCCCTTTATTATGTTGTTTTCCCTAGCATGATTTTTGCCTCTCACACTATTCTTTTTGGGTTTTAGACGATGGTTGGAACCCGAAGGAACCGTGTTGATAAATGCAATGGACAATGCAATGATTGTCCTCCTGAACAAACCAATGTTATGGGAGATGGAGTGCAAAATCTTATTGCTATCCTTACACAAGCTATGAATCATTCTGGACTTCCAAATGAGCAGAGAAAGGAATAGTATTCTATTGAGTCCTTCATGAGACAACATCCACCTTCTTTCAGTGGGACTTCCGATCCACTTGTTGCTGAAAAATGGATCAGTACCACTGAAAAGATATTTTCAGTTCTTTAATGTTCTGAACATGATAAAGTCATCTTAGCAGTATATCATTTGGAAGGTGAAGCTGATCAATGGTGGAATCTTATCAAGAATAAGAGGCCAAGAGATGAAATTGAGTCCATGGAATGGGACAAGTTCAAGAACTTGTTTTACAATAAGTACTTCCCTCGTATTCTTCGAACAAAGATGGAGAAGGAGTTTCTTGAACTAAAGCAAAAGGATGATGAATCTGTTGGTATATACGAAGCAAATTTTACAAGTCTTGCAAGGTATGCATCTGGCATTATCATCCAACCTGAAAGTAAAGTTGATCGATTTTTCAGTGGCCTAAAACCAAGTCTTCGAAGGGCATTAGCTATAAGAGACTTCGGTAGCTATGAAGAAATTGTTTGTTTTTCTATCAAGGTAGAAATGGAAGTTGGTGTTACATATCCATCTCATGGTTTTGACAAGAAACGAAAGATGGAGTTCAAGGAGAAATCTCAGAATAATGGTGAAAAGAAGATGAATGTTTCCTTATGCACAAAGTGTGGAAAGAAGCATGGTGGAGATTGTCTTAAAGGGACTAGAAAATGTTTTAAGTGTGGAAAAGAAGGTCATCGAGCAGCTGAGTGTCGAAGTAATGGAAAAAGGGTTTCTAATGATGTGAATAAAGCAAACACTGCAGAGAACGCACCACCAACACTTTAATGCTTCAAGTGTAAGGAAATGGGGCATTATGCTAATAAATGCCCTAATCCAAGGGTTAGTGATGATCAATATGAGCAACCACTGAAGGCAAAGGACAAAGGGAAGTCACATGCGATCACTATTGGCAATGTTGAATATGACAACGATGTGGTGGAATGATTAAGTGTTTATGTAATGGGATTCCAAAATAATGTTGTATTATTGAGTATTGCAATATTTATTGATGTGGTATTCAAAGTGATTGAGATATTGTTTTTGGAAATAAGATGATATGTGCATAATGAAGGGAAAACGAGAAAATGAAATGTTTAATAGTATTCATGAGCTCATGATTGATATAAGGACTAAGTGATATCATGGTTTGAGTGTATAGAATTTTGAGGATTTTGGTATGTGGAAAGTGTTAACTTTAAACTGCATTCATGTTTTCACTAAGGTATTTAAGAGAATACATGATTGAGGACTTTGAATGTTTGGAATGTGACCAACAAAACATATCTTATGATATATGGGGATCAACGATGGTATTAAATCTCTGGTAATCGTTTTCACTATGTTATAAGAGTGGACTGCAGTATTATGGATAAGACTAAAGATTGAAATGGATTATGTTGGACATAAGTAAGTATTGTTTAAGGATAGAAGTTTTTTCGATATTCTTGATGGGATGTTATAGTTTTAGAAAACGGACAACCTGCAGGACGGGCGATAGCCCATCGCGTCGGACAAGGCTGTGGGAATTGAACCCACAACCGAAGTGCGACTGGCCTTTATCGCCTACCACTGGCCTACAGGAAGTCCCTGTTTAGTAGAAACTAGTTTTATTATATTAAGCAGTATGATATATGAAGTATAAGTCCATTTTAGGAACCATATGTGATTAATCTCACTATAGACCGATTTATGTATATAATTTTTTCTAACCTTTTGTTTGAGACAGATGGAATGACCCGTCATTATATCACATGATCTGCTAACACTTCACGAATAACAAATTCAACTTCATTTCTTTAAGAGATGAAGTAGAAATTGTCCAAAGAACGACAAACAGTGAGACTATACCAAAATCACGAAAGTATTTCTTCTAATTCCAATTTCATCAACTTTAGGGAAATGATCTTGAAAACCAAAAATGTTGTCCTAGTGATCTTATACCTGATGAATTAGATGGTACCTTATATCATCACAAATCTATGGATTTGTGATTACTAGATTTTCCATATCCATGTTCTCTACCACTCTCCATCAGAACATGATTGTTAGATTTCTCTTCCATATCCATATTATCACCTATGTGGAAACCCAGTGATTAGTTTATTTGGGTAACCGTTACGTTTCATACTTTTGTTTTTAAAGATTGGTTTTGGTATTCCTTTTTACGATGTGGGTTTTGATTAAAGAAACTTTAGAATAGTAAACCATTTATAACCCCGACGAATTTCGAGGGCGAAATTCATTTTAAGGGGGGTAGAATGTAACAGCCCAAGATTTTATGAAAAATATACTTTTTAATTTCACTAATGTCTTGTGTTGTACGCTACACCAAAAAGGAGCTTGCACAACACGCATCCTTGACTTGCCTTGCATTACACGCAATCGCAACCTTCCTCGATAGCGTGTGTAGTACGTAATATTGAGTTTCACGAAACAATGATATGCTATTAAAATATTATTAAAACTAGCCGTTATGAATTGTAATAACCACTTTTTAAATTTTAGAAAATTTAGCTCTCAAAATGGACTTTATTTTTGGATTCGGAGTATCGAATTTAGCCTAAGGTGAAATTTTGGTACTTTTCGGATAACTTTCATATTCTGATGAATAGTGAAAATTACTAAATTATAATTAAAAACAACTTTTTTAATCGAAATAATTAATAGTGATAAATTATTAATTTTAGTGGTTTTAAAGTATATTTAGAATATATTTTTACAATTTAATACAATGTTGGTCATTAGATGTAATTTCACATTTAAACCAGACATAATCAAGTGTCAATCTTTTGATAGATATTGTTTCTTAAAAACACGCTATTTGTTTTAACAACGGGATTTATTTATAAAATTAATTAATGAAACTTCTATGTATTCAATTTGGTAAAATAGACTTCATTTTTGAATTCGGAATATTAAATATAGCTTAGGTTGAAATTTTGGCATTGTTCTGAAAAACATCAATTTTTGATGAATAGTGAAACTACTAAGTGGTAGTTAAAAAACTGAATTTTTCATAAAACTTAATTTTACCGCATCTGTGAATGGAATTTCAAAAATCCGAGAGACACGGTTGATGTCAGTAAGTAAAATGTGGTTCAATGAGATGAAAATAATTTTTGGTGAATAGTAACTTTTTACTTTTATTTACCTCGGTTAAAAGTAAATAGGGTAATTAAGGGTAAGAATGATATTAATATTACCCTAACACATGTACTAATTCTATTGGACAAGTGTATCTCGACCAAAAACAACCTTAAGTGTAAAATATTATCATTTAGGCCCACTTCGATTAGATTATGACATTTAATATTATTTTATTTAATGAATAGTTAAAATAGTTAAAATCAAAGTTTAATAAATAAAACATTTTTAATATGGGGTTATACATAAGATAAATTCGACTATAAATCTTCATTAGAAAGCTAAAACGATTTCCTACATAATGATATTTTATTTATAATTTTCAGACTTTAAATAAATAAATTTATTTATGACACAACGATGATGCAGTAATTACCCTTTTAAGGATATATTAACATAATTGATGTTATAAATGCTCAAATGAATGTAATTTGAGATTTTTTATGCATTAAACTAATTTTCTAGGTTACTATGATATATTAGTGTTGATTTAATCAACTTGGTTCGAACATATAATTCTGTTATGACTTTCACAAAAATCATATATCAAATAGTGTCAAAATTGACACAAAATAGTTTTTAAATCTAATATTATATTATTAATTGTTATTTTATTCCTAAAAATCTAAGGTTCGGCCCAATGACTTAGATAAGGATATATATATTAATAATAAACAATTTGGGGTTCGTTTGGCATGTTATAGTAAGTGTATTAACCATATACTGTAAGAAAAAAAAAAGACACTGTAAAAGTTAAATTATTTAACTTAGAGTTAAATCCAATTGATAAGGTTAAAATAATAACCTAAACTTGTCTAAATCCTATTGGTTGATAGGATTTAGACCCATATCCACTTTAGCTTCGAAATAAGACCCTTTGGAACCATTATAAACTGATTTTGACTTTAATATAAAATAATATTTTGAGATATTCCTAAGGTGCCCCTCTCCTCCCTTATAAAAGGACACCTCCTTCCCCTCCTCCTCACACCAATTTGAGCTCTCAAGCTCGGCCAACCCCTGCCATTTTCTCCTCTCCACTTCCCTAGAATAATACTAGAGGTTCTGGTCTTCTTCAAAGACCAATCTTAGTTCCCTAAGTGAAGGATTCAAAGAGGCGTTTCAAAGAAGAGGTAATATCCATTACCGATCTTTTCAATTTATTTCTTCTTCAACTTCTTCTTCTTTAGTTGTTTCATGATAAAGTAATAACATCAGTATTACTTACATACTGATATATTATTATAAATATGAAACAACTCTAATTAACCTTATATCCATCCTACGGAAAAAAGAAAATCACCGCGCGTGCGTACGTACGGAATACCGTCTCCACGCCGTGGTGTAATCTATTTTCCGCCACCACCTTAATTGGATGGGTATAATGGTTTAATGAGTAACTATATATGATTATTATAAAGTGATATTGATACTGAAATAGTATACATACACTTCAACACAATTTCATGACCATGGGAACGATATCATCGCTCGTGCGTACGTACGGACTACCGTCTCCACGACGCGATGAGATTCATTCTCAATGATTAACCATTCATGAATGATTATAAAGTATATATAATAAGTTCTAATGAAAAATATGACATAATAATGATACTGGAATTATTTATATTTATATTTATGTCATCTACTTAATTCCATTCAATTCAATAAGGAAACGAAAACAGCGTTCATGCGTACGTACGGACTACCGTCTCCATGAACGGTGTATTTCTTTCCATTTACTGATTTATTATATATTATGAATATATATATATATATAAGTCATGTTTTATATTCTATAATTATGTAATCATGATCTAAGTAATCATATGAATAATTACAAGTTAAAAACACGAACGACAAATGAGACGATTTTACCCAAAACGCTACATTAACATGAATTTACAAAAGAACGGGTAATATAAAGTCATAAGTGGACCATATATGATATAATAACAATGAATATGATTCTGGAATAAGTCAATAGCATGATTTAAATCATTATACAGGAGTTTCGGACACTTACAAAGCAAGTCGGACCTAAGGTAAGGGAAATATCACAATCTCATTTTTATCCGAGATTGTTTATTCGTAAGTATTTACTGGGGTGTATTTTATCATCCACATCCATGTTCCCTCAATATGTAATATTGTTTCCATCCACTTGCAATAGTTTAAATCCAATTTTACCCTTAGGTGAGTTTTTAGTAAAGAATATGAAAGGAATCTTTTGTCGTTTTTCCGTACGAGGTACTTTTTGACTTTTCCGACAAAAGTACGAAGAATGTTTTTTTAACCTATACGGCATGAATGGATTTTTAAAACAGTATTTACAAGAAGCTTCCTTTACATGTTTTAAAGTTTGTTTTTAATCAACTACTTTTATTTTAAAGTCGTATGACATGTTATGAAATGAAAAATGTTTTTGAAGAAAAAAGGATATTTTCCTCAAGAATGGAGTTCAAGTGTTTTATCAAAATTACTTTCCATCTAAGATAATATAGGGTTCTGTTTCTATCCTTATTATTACATGGATTTGATTATGTTGTGATGGAAATATTTTTATGAATTCCTTTATCTTATATGAATTGTTTTATGATGTCATGTTGTTTAGGAATTCCATTTTTATTACATGGGTTATGCTATGATGTATGGTTTATGATTATGTGGCACACATAAGAAAGGATTCATTATAAGATGGGTGGGACCTATATCTCCCTCCAATGCATTGGGTAAGGATTTTATATCTCATGAGATAGACAAGGCTGGAATGGTAGGTTATACCGGTTCAGTGAAACAGGACTGAAACGAGGGTTACTCGATTCAGAAAGGGACTTTGTCCACTAAGATAGTCTTGGCAATGAGTCTTGACTAACAAGAAATGATTCTCTATGATTATGTGTGAATGCCACAAAGTTTCATGTTTTAAGTTATGATTATTGTGATTATATTTCACCACCATGATTTATCCCATGTTATGAAATTATTCTCTCTTTTGCAGGTTATGATTTCCAAAATGTTATGTTCTTATGAATACGATGTGATTGATATTTCTTTTGTTTACCCTTACTGAGCATTTGAGCTCACCCTTTTATGTTTTCTTTTCCCCAGGATATAAAGAAAAGTTTTAGGTAAAAAAAGGAAGATCTTTATGGGAGATTTTGAAGATCTTTCACCATGATTAGAAGATTACGTTCCGAGTTTCCAAAGACACTAAACTATTACGATCCTTGTGTGTGTGTGTTTTTGTTATGTACTAAGTATTCCGCAAATGTAATGTAAAGTCAATGTACGTCAGGCTTCGGGTCTCTACATGTGGACCAAACTCTTTCAGGATAATGAATGTTTTCTACTTTCTGAGGACAGAAAGACCAATAGTGGGGAGAATTTAGTAACCCCAGTTTTTGGTATGTAACCATTACATTATGATTTTCATTTTTATAAATTTTAAGGGTGATGGATGGGAGAGTTGGGAGAACTATGTATGTAGTTTTGGTGAAAAATAAAAGTTGGACGGGCGACGCATGGTTTTCCTAACCATGTGTCCAAACCATGTGCAGTGGTCCTATTGAGTAAGTAGATCCAACACAGTTGGAGCCCGATTAGGGATACCATGTGAGGAATCTGTGCGAGGGCCTTCCTAGGTAGTAGTTAACACACGGCTAGCTCACGGTTTGTCTAACCATGCGAACTAACCATGCAAATAGTTTAAGTGTGATCTTAAAAAAGAGTATATCACTCATTTTTGCCTCTATGTGGATCTTTTTTTATCTTAAGCAGCCTTAACTCTTGATTTTTCTTATCGTATGATCAAATAGGGTTCTCCCATATATATGGAGGCGATACGAAGGCTTCCATTGGTGAATCTGGGGCAGATTCTTAAGGTATGTGATTGTTCTTCTTCATTCCTGATTGGTTTATTAGATCTAATTAGATATACTTATCCTTTTCCCTTTTTTTCTTATATATATATATTCCCTTTATGGGTATATCAAGGTGTTTTCATGAAAAATATGATGATATTTTTTCTTGATCTTTCTAGGAGAGGAGATCTAAGGCGATTTCTTGGAGAATCGACCCAGTTTTGTTGTGGGTACTTCGTTCATTGGGGTTTTCATCAAAACAGTTAAGATAGGAGGATTATTTCTTGACTCCACTTAGTATAAATGATTGGATTTCTTTAAAATTTAATTTTTGGTGTTGAATTGATTGTGATTTGTTTTTTTAACACTTTTTGGAAACTCTTTTGAGTGATGGATGTGAAATCTTGAAATTTGGCTGTTTGAGTAAAAGGATTTTTCTCTTTGTTTTAAAATATGGATTTTAAAAGGGGAATTTTTATGTATTTTTGTAACATGAATGGGATTTTATGTTTTCAATAAATGTTATGTTTTTCATTGAAAAGAAAGTTTTCTTCGAAATTTGGTTGTGATTTGTTTTCAAATAAAAGTTCATTTTTATTGGAATGGTTTGTTTTGGAAATAGAAACATTTAGAGTAAATGATGTTGGTGTTAGTTCATGCTTAGCAGGACATTGAAAATAGAAAATTGCCATTAGGGTACATGGTACGTGACCCTGGATTAGGGTCCTACGTCATTGTGACATAAGGTAATTGGACGAGATACCATTCATGAGTATGGAACTATAAAACGAAGCATGCATGTGTGGGTGTGTTATGAACTATAAATTGGGTATTCCAAATGATGATGATAAATTTTTTCTTAGGATTGATTAGTTATTTTTTCTAGAAAAATAACTTTTTGGAAATTTATTTCATTTAGTTTTGTTTTCACATGGTTGAAAACGGGTTTTTGAACGTGTTTATATTTTGTTATAAACTATTTTGGTAAATTGTTTTATATAAAATTCTTAATATAAATGTTTAAAACTTTTCTATCATAGTGGAGTGAGTAGGGGAGTCATTGGGGAAAATCTACTGAGTTTTATACTCACCCCTTCTTTTTCACTTTGGTGCATTTGCAGATTCTATCTTCCGGGATAGGGGAAAAGGTAACTTTTCCTGCATTTTTAGAACTGCCTCATGATACTTGGGATTTTTGGTGACTGGGAGGTTGGAGCTCATCAAGAATATAGTCCCATGGTCTCTTATTAGTCTTTATATGTTTATCAATTGTGTACATTGATACTTTTTTTGTATTCCATGGTAGCACAGTTTGATATGGTCTTTAGATACATGAATTTGTTTAGGTGCCTTTCTTTTGTTCTTTCATTATTTAGTGAATGCTTTGGTTATGGGTTGCTGGTTTATTTATTTATTTATTAAAGGGAAAATCACCCCCCACTTTTATTTTAAACCCTTCGGAATTTATGGTTAGCCTTTGGCATCTTGGGGTTGTCTCTTAAGGCCATGTAATGACTCGTTCTGCTCTCAAGCCAATGGTAAAGAGTGGGTAATTAGCTGTATGACCTAAAAAATCACTCAAATATAAATGTATAGGCTTCTTCAATCCCATATCATGAAAATCACTCCCATTATTGGCAACATCCTTTGATTCCCTCTTGATTCCCAAAATATTGCATAATATACTATCACATACATTTTTTTCAATTTTAATTACAAAATAATTATTCAATAAAAAATTTTGTTTCTAATAAGGAAACATTAATAAAATATTCAATTTAATCCATGTATGACTGTACTATCAATTTTTAGTAGGAATGGACAAAAATATAGGTGCAAATAAATCCTAGAAATCATACATTATGTAGATGTTTTCTTTTTCATACTATATTAGAATTTTAATACTAAACATGTTGGGACATGCTCTCTATTCCCAAAAAATGATACAATTTATATTATAAAATTTTGTAGTAGAGGAAGAAAATATATATGACCAAGGTATTCTCAATTTGTACAATTATTAAGCCATATATATTTCATAATTTTATTACAAAAAGGTTTAGAGAATCTTCTTTTTTTACATCAATCTAATAAGTTACCATACATTGAGAAGTCATTAATTATTCATAATTAAGAATCCTAAAGTCTAATGTTTTTAGCATTTGAATCAAAATTCATTACATAATATATCTAATATTCTAATATATAACTAATAAACAATTTCATATAAACATGGATTTTATCACAAAGTCCTATTGGTCCATCATTAAGATTTAAATGTAATAGATATGGTTTCCTTATACATAATAACAAGGGAGGGATATATAGACCAGTTCCACAAGACACGTACTATATATCACACAAATCATAGATCTTAACTGGTTAAAACTATATATTTCCAAACCTAATCATGCATTACAACAATCCTAAAAAAGATTGGGTTTCTTTGATCAAATTTTTTCTATGCTAGAAATTTTTTTGAGTGATTTAACAAATAAACCTCTTTGTTTATCATTAAATTCCATATAATTGTTTTTGAAATATTATCAGACATTCATAATATCTTTAATATTGGTTTCAATGGTATATAATTCATCTTATTAGTGGAAATATATTTCCCTCGTTTCAACACTATAATGGGAAGAACCCGACTATCTTGATTAATCGTATTGCGTTTCCCCTTGGATGTATAGAAAATTGTATAAGTAATAAGTTGTATATTAAATTTTATTAACAAAATATAGTAATTTAATCATGCATATATGGTCTTATAAGTGAATCCAAGGTCATTGGTCAACATTAAAGATTGATTAAAAACATTAGAATATTTACTCAAGTAGGGAGTACGTTCTATAGTAGTATAAATAACATGTAAAATGTGGTTTTTATCCACTGATTCAAGGTCTTCAGACATAACAATTCAATGATTAATGATAATTTAATAAATCTAGTGATTTTACAATTTAATATATTATGGGCATCGTAATAAATTTCAATGTATTTCATTGCTTCTACATTTTTAGAAGATTAAGGATTACATCCAATAATTTCATCATTTACAACATTACATTATTTGTGTTGAAACTAATAGATCATACCATTGATAATTTTTATTATCAGATCAACTATTCTTAGACAAACACCCATATGAATACTTTTTGATTAGTGATAGGGAACAAAATCTTCTGCATGATTCCTCCATTTCTTATTGGTTTTTAAAATCTCATTTAAAAATAGTTATAGATCATTTGAAGAAATATTTATTTTCACATTTTTTTCATTTAAAACTAATAAAATCTTCTATAAATATAATGTTGGAATCAATAAATTTGTTAATCCCATCATAATATTCAACAGAAAATTTATCTGGTAGATAAATCATGCTCTTATCAATACATGTATCTATAGAAAAATAACAATTAGAGTATATATATAATATTTATTAAAATTAAATTGTAATCAAATAAAAATAAAATAATGTATATGAATTTATAATTATTAGAAAATAAAATATCAAAAAAATTATTTATTTAATAAATCAAAAATCTTTTAAATACAAAATTTATTTTAATATATGTTTATGAAATAGATATTTTAATAATAAACTTTTAATTTTTTTTATATATGAACGTATTTTTAATTATGTATGTGTGTATATATATAAGACAAAAATGTATAAATAAAGGAGTTTGGAGAAAAATATTGATTAATTAAAAAAATATTTTTAGTTTAGTCAAAAGACAATGTAAGAAATTAAATATATTTAATATAAAAAAATTATTTTTAATTATATATATTATCATAATTTATAATATAATACTAAATAGATTTTTCCACACCCCAATCTTGGAATTTCATTTGTTTTTTCCTTTTTTCGCATTGGTTCTTTTGGATGAGGATTAGGTGGAAATCTCTGTTTAAATTTTTGCATTTTGGGGGATTTGGATGGTTTTTGACTTATTCATGGATAATGTGAGAGGTATGGGGAGAAAATTTCATGGTAGGGAAGTTTGTGACACCCCAATTGTCACTTCTTTGTGGGTTTTATTTGTTAGGTGGTTTATCCCCTAGAATTATTGGAGTTTTTTGTTGAAAACAATGATGTTTAATGACTTTTTCCAAGTCGCATGGTTAAGGTGTATAACTAGTTTAACCATGAAGATTAAGTGTGAATAGGTCACATGGTTTATAATCATAGTTAACATAACCATGAATCCCATTAATATTTTCATATAAGGGAATTTAATGATTTTCACATGGTTTCTTAAACTATGTGAGCTAACCATGCAACCCACCAGTAGAAGGGTATTTTTAATATTTCTCCTTCTTTTTATGTGGGATTTCTTACCATGGACTCGACACTCATATTCCCCCAACCTAGACTCCTCCCATGGATCATTTTTTCTCCTCCAATCCCCTCTATGTGGATTTCAAGTTGTTTTATTGGTGCTTTTTCTCCCTGGTTGAATGGTTAGGAATCAACTCTTTCTTCATTTATTTCCTTACATTTTCCCTTCCTTCTCAGTTGATTTCATGGTATTTTTTGGTGGGATATCTATTGGCATAACAATAAGTGTTAGGATTGATATTTGGTTCAATTTATTTGATGTTAGTGTGTGTATATTGTCTCTTGGTGTGCATTATTCCATCTCCTAAAGTTTTGTTGCATTCTCACATCATCAAGGTGTGTGTTTCCATCCATTTCCTTTCCATAACATTCAATTTTAGGCTTTATAATTTCTAAATGGTTTTAAATGTGTTTCCATTTCTAATGATGTGTTAATATAAATGCATTTTGTGTTTTCATGATGGAAAATTGTTGCCAAATGGTTCTCAATGTGCTTCTATAACTATATTTGTATTTATATGCACATAAAATGATTCATAAAATGTCAATTGATCATTTAAAGTAAAATTGGATTGTTTGGAGTGGTGTTTTCCCGTGGTTATGTTTTGGTAAAGTAGCTAGGTTGTGAATTGTGTGTTGTATGTGGAAATTGGTGACTTTTATAATGTGACACTTATTTGTGGCTTGTTAAGTTGATTTAAATTCAAGATGTGATTCTTTAAAAAGGGGTTTTGGGTGACTTCATATATACTTGAAGAGTGTCATTGATTTTTGGTTTGGGTTATATTAAATTTATTTTAAATCTGTTTTGGATTTTTATATGATGTGTTTGATTCTTTAGGAAATGTGCAGGTTCTTAATTGTTGTTTTAGGCATGTTTGGAACCTTGATAAAATTGGGTTATCCAGGGACCATGGGGTTTCAAAGACTTGTCCTATAGTAACTATTTCCATTTCCAAAAATAGTTTTTTGATTTCTAAATAGTGTATTTGTTCTTAAAGTGACATTAAATGTGAGTTGAAATGTTTTTTAAGGCTTGGACCATTTGGCACTTTGAGACATGTTTTGGTGAATAATTGAAATAAAGTCCCATTGGTAACTTTTCACTTTGTTTCATGTTTTCACTCTAGTAGGAAATGGTTTTTTAAATGTATTATGATTGGAAGTGTAAAATATCCTGTTGGTACTTTGTGATGTTTTGGAATGGTTGGTTTTGATGTAATGTGATGTGAAGGCCTAGTTGGTGTTTTATAATGATTGTGAAAGTGTTTCAAAACTGAAATAATGTGATGACCTCGTTGGAACTTGTGGATTTATTATTGTGTGACAGGAACCTCTATAGTGGATTCCCCAAGGAGGGGGGAATCTTAGACGTGATGATAGTGTTTGGGATAGGTAATCACATGGGTAGTGTGTTTTAGTTGAACCACGTGTGTGAGGAGCTTCCCATTCATTTAGTAATATTATCATGGGATTCATGGAAGTTATATAGAGGGTCATTTGATGGTTTCTTATTAGCCCTGACTAGATGGGATGGTACCCCAAATATTTTCTGAGAGTCCAGATGGGATGTTCTACATGATTGGATATTTTAGAGAGGCTATTTATTTATTAACTATAGAGACGAACCATATGTCATCAGGTGAGTCTGAACTAAGTACATTTAGATATTTCTTCTTGAGTTGTTATGGAAATTCCCAAGATTTAACAACATTTATGTTCTGTTAATTTCTACAGAATGATAAATATCATCCCTACTAGTAAATTCTTTCCAGTTTTGTTTTTCTTAGTTTTATCATGGATTTATTTTAGTGAGATTGTATGTATTTATAATTGGGATTTGGATTTTTTAATGTGTTTTGGCATGTTAAACCATTTTAAAAAGGTTAAATCCATGTGTCTATTTTTAAAAGAGAACTTTTGGGAAGCTATGTATGGTTCTTTAAATGGATTAAAAACCTGTTTTTTGAATGTATTTCAAACTTGTGTCTGTGAAGAATTTCATGAAATTAAATGCGTGGCCTTTGTGGTGATTAAATTCTAATTTATTTAAGATCACACACTAATTATGACACTTGGTGTCAGTAGTCCTGGGATTTTTTCTAGGTTTAGGTTTATGGTTCGTGTGATTCCATTAGAGAAGGTTGGTCTTGTGGTTGGTGGTGACCCAGAGGTCACATGGAAATTGTTTTAGCATAATTTGGTCCTAGTTTCTATTCAGTTTTTGTTATGTCCATAGGTTGTTTTATTTGGAATGGTTTTTATATTTATTGATGTTTATTCGTTGTCCTTTGATGCATTCTTATTTTTTAGTATTTTGATCCTGAATTATTATTGGGGTAAATCATTTCCATTGTATTATTTTGATGACCAAAAATAGTTTCTATCCCATGAGGTTTAGAAATTCCCTTTGGATCTTTTCTCAGACTGGGTTAGGTGTCTATTTAGATACAGACCGGAGTTGGTTCATGACAAAATGGAATCTGAGGAGCCCCTTGTTTTTTGGAGTGTCATATAGATTAGAGATTAGTACTGTTAGGACTTGAGTGGTGGGTATGGGAAGGACTTCATGCATCGTTACTCATTCTGATCCTTGATAATTGAGGGGTAGTTTGGGATTTGAGCCCTTTGTTATGTTTTTCTGGGCATGGACGAAGAATGCAAATGGAGGTGAGCTGGATTCATGTTTTGAGCTCACATGGAGTGATGACCCTTGTGGAATCCAAGTGCATAGATCTTGGTCCTCTTGGTAATTAATAATTATTTGGGGCATATCCCACTAATTATATCACTCAGTTTTTCATGGACACTTGTTCATAATCCCAAGAATTTGGTGTGAATTTTTATTTAGTTTTATTTTTGTTTGATTGGGTGGTTTTTGAAATGGGAAAATTGGTTTTGTAAAAAGGGTATTTCAAAGGGGAAACAGTTTTTGGAAAAAGAAGTTCTCAAAAGGGAAAATTATTTTTTGTAATGGGTTAGTTAAAAAAGTAAAACTTGATTATTCATTTGTATGGTGAAAATTGTTTTGGGAATTTAGAAACTAGACTTAGAAGAAGGTAGTTTTGAATTGGAACAGAAAATGTGATTATTGAATAGAGGATTCTGTTTTTGCATGTGATGTTTGTATTTTGGGCCTATTTTTTTTCTTGAGATGTTTTCTCGGTTAAATTTTGGATTTAAGTTGGTTTTGGTTTTATGAATTTCATCTATTAATAATATTTCACCCAGAAAGGTCCCCAAGGTTTCTAATGGGTCTTTACTTTTTTTAGTTCTTCTCAGTTATTAACTATTTTCCATGGTGATTGAGATCCGTTAGAGGCTATGAGATGGAATGAAGAAGTTGAGATTGTTTTTAGATCAATAAAAACTCCTAAAGCTGTGAGAGTTCTTGTCATTCTGGGTTCCCTTGAAGGTTTGTGTTTGGATCAGTAGAGGTGGTTTTTTCATCATCATTGCATGTTGGGATGTGTTGGGGAGTTTCTAAGACCCCTTTCATCCAATGGTTTGTACTTGAGGATGTGATGACGAGGATGGTAGAAGAGATCATGAATATTTATTAAGGCCTGTGGATAGTGTAGGAGGCTTATGTTAACCACTTTAAAGATATGGTTTCCTTTTCTACAGAGGAATTATTATAGGATCAATTAAAAGATACTCTTTTTCATTTGGGGTATTTATTATGAGATACTGGAGTGATCCCTCTCCTTCAAGGATATTCATTTTGTGAAGTTGGTGGATATGGTTTTCTTAGCTGAATTGGTTCCTAGAGTTCAATAGATGGTGGGGAACGCCAATTAAGTTTCTACATCTATAGAGGTTTGTTCTAGAGGAACCTATTTTTGAAAAGACCATATCATTGGTTCTGGATTCCCGTTCATTAGACTATTTACTTGTGTGATCCTAGTGTGGTTAGATTGGGAATTTGGGTGGGTTCCATATTTATCTTGCATGGTTAAACAAACTATGAAAAAACTACACAATTTCACACTTTAAATAGTTTCACAGTATTTACACTTAGGTTGCATTTTTAGTTTAATCGTGTGCCTTGCCCATGTTTCATGTGAACACTTAGGTATCATGGTTATACTAACTGCGCACCTTAACTATAGGAAGTTGATAAAGTCTCCAAACACCACCCTATTCATCTAAAAAATCATCTAATTGAAGGGGATAAACCAACGAAAAATTGCAGAACACATGTAAGTGAAACTTGGTGTTTCACAAACTCCCTTACCATGCCATTTTCTCCCTATATCTCTCATATTAACAATGAATAAGTAAAAAACCCACCCAAATCCCCAAAAAATAAATAATTCAAACTAGGAATTGAACGATAATCTCATCCAATAGAACCAAGGAGAATAAAAGGATAAAATAAAATGAATTAAAAGATGGAGGTGTGAAAATTACACCCACTAAAAACACGTTATTCCACCAGATAGTCACCCAGCCACATGATAAATAATACTTGATCCAAAACCTGATCGAATCCAAATGAATCCTTGAATAATAGGATGAAATTTCACTCCACCTATCCCACTTGATAAACTTATAGAGAAACCACAATGAAAAGAACCGTGAAAAAGAGTAGGGTTATCCCCACCATAAGAAATCGACTAGCATGAACAACATTGATACACCCAACAACACACCCTCGGGTCAACCAATGGGGGAACAACCAACATGAACTAACCCAAACCTCTCCATAGAAGCTAAAATAAATTGACAATAGAATCTAAAGAACCAAACCTAAACAAAAAACCTCACAATATATGGGGAAACTCATGGATGATATTGAGATCAAACTGTGAAAAAGACAAAAATTTATCTACTCCACAATACTCAAGCATCTCTGAAAGTCCCTGTTGGAACCTTTGGATGGATTTTTGTTGGATGAGAACCTCTATGGTGGATTCCACATGGTTAGGGGAATCACATAAGAGGTTTCAGAGTTTAGGCTAGGAAAGAACAGTGGTAGTGGGTTTTATTTGAACCATGATAGTGAAGACCTTACCATTCACTGAGTACTATTTTCATGAGATTATTGGATTTCATGTGGAGGGTTGAGTGATGGTTTTTTGTCGAACCTAATTAGATGGGTATTAACCCCCATATATTTTATGAAAGGCCAATTGGGATGTCCCACTATATTAGATAGTTTAGAGTGGCCACATGGTTATTGACTGTGGAGAGGCACAATATGTCGGTAGTTGAATCTAAACTGAGTGCATTCTAGGATTTATTTTAGATTTGTTTAGTGAATAACCATGATTGGAAAATCTGTATGTTATGTTTATTTATATTGTATGTTGGGTATTAGCCCTGCTAGTCTATGATTGATTGTTTTGTTTCCCTTACTTTCAGTATATCATTCTTTCTGTGATCTGGTATGGATTTGTAAATGGTATTTGTTTTTTGAACTAGGTTTTTCTGTGTTAAACCATTTTAAAATGGTTAAAATCTATATTTTTTTTAAAAAAAGGGAACTTGTTTCAAGCTGTGTTATGATATTTAAAATTATTAAAAATCTTTTTTATGAATTTACTTTAAAATATTGTTTCTGTAATATTTCAGGAAAGTAAATTCATCGAATCTTTGGTAATTAACTACTGAGATGTTTAAGATAACACCCTACTTGTTCCACTCAACATCAGTATAATTGGCCAGTTTTACAGGACTTGGTTTATGGTTCATGTGTTGCCTTTGGAGGAGGATGTCCTTGTGGTTAGTGGTGACCAAGAGGTCATTTAGAGATTGTGTTAGTTTTTTATAGTCTTAGTTTTTATTTATTTCTTTGTCCAGATGTTATTTTATTTGGATTTGTTTGTATATTTATTGATGTTTAGTTATTGGACATTATTTTGTACCTAGTTTTTAGTCCTTTTATCCATGTTTTTTATTAGGCTAAATCGTTCCCATTGGACTATTTTGATGCCCGATACTAGTTGCCATCCCGTCGGGATCGAGAACGCCCATCAAGCCTTATCTTGGAATGGGTTGGGTGTTGGGTTGGATGACACCCCGACTTGGTTCATGAAATTGTGAAACTATAATTCAACATTAAAAATAATTTTTAAAATTTAAATACTTATCTAATATATACAATCAACATAAACTTAACATGGATTAATATAATACATAATTCTACTTATAATAAGAAGATTAAAAATTATACCATTATAAATCATCCCTTTTTTTAAAATAAAATCACAAATATTCCATTTCATGTCATTCAATATAACCATATTTCTAAAATAAATTAACACATATATCAATTCTTAAATTTTGAGTTCAATTCCAAATAACCCGTATATTTATTTTACAAACCAAAGAGGATTCAAAATAATTATGTCAACACATTAAAAATACTAAATATATAATTATCCAACCATAATAATTTAATTAATCATAATAATTAAAAAATAAAGTGGGTATTTAGTTTATAAATAAAAAAATATGAGACTAACAAGAGAGGATACATCTGTGACACAAAATTGGGGACCTATATTTGAATTATACAGGGAGATGTGTGCAATGAGGACTGTCACAAGATTGAATGGTAAAGAGGGCATGAGAAATATTAATTAAATAATGAAAAATATATGTAATCTCAATAAAAGAATTGGGAGAGTGCGAGGGTGATCGATAGAATGGGGGGAGAAGGGATTAACCTAATAGGGGTACGATAGGGTGGATCAATAGAGGAGGGATGGATTAGAGTGGAGGTGGAATTCATGTCATGGGGGGTGGGTCAACAGTGTATAACCGGGGCTTGACGACTCAAGGGGGTGATTTCTTGGGGAGGGGTGCATGGAAAGAACATGTGGGGTGGGATGGTGGAATGATGAAATGGGGGGTTGTGAAGACACATGGTGTAAGGGGCTCAACTATTGAGTCAATAAGGTTTCCTTATGACTTTTCCATTAATTTATGTTTTAAAAATCACAAAATCATTTTCCTAAGGGAAATTATCTTTCTCTAAGAATTATTTTCTTGAAGAAAATTTTCTTTCTCTTAGAATATTTTTATCCTTACCTTGGTTTTCAATTTTTTTTTCAATGTCTTCTCAAAACCAGGTCTAATCATTTTTTTGTTAAGTAAAAAATTTAGATCCTTATACAAAACATTTGAATCTTATAGTACATTAATATACAGAGTCTTATTGATTTTAGACTCCAAATACTATGAAATTCAGACTATAAATTCACTGAAATTCAGACTCTAAATTCTCTGAAATTCTTACTCCTAGTTATCTAAAATTTAGACTCTAAATAATCTGAATCTCAGACTCTGAATTCTCTAAAATTGAGAATCTCAAATCTTGGAATTTCAGACTCTGAATTCTCAGAAATTAAGACTTCAAATTCTATGAAATTCATACTTATATATCTTTGAAATTTATACTCCGAATTATATGAAATTCAGACGCCAAATTCTCTGAAATTACGATTCTGAATTCTCTAAATTTAAGACTCCGAATTCCATATAATTCAGACTCTAAATTACTTAGAATTTAGACACTAAATTCCTTAGAATAAATACTCTGAATTTTTTATAATTCAAACTCTAAATTTCTCCTAATTCAAACTCTGAAATCTATAGAATTCAGACTCTGAATACATAGAAAAATAGAATCCAAATATTAATTTTTCTAGAATCTGATTCTTTATATATTTAGAACCTGAAATATATTTCTTTCTTAGATTCTTATTATTCACTTTTTTTAAGCTAATTTATTTTACTTATATATTATTTTATATTAAGATGGATAATTTTTCCCATGTTTTTCCTACATAAAATGATGTCATACAACTGTTTTCTAACTAACTATTAGTTGAGTGACACGTGTACATGTCCCCCAGAGATTTAGGAAAAAATATGACTATTGTAGGAAGGAGCCAACTGTTGAAGTTTTTCCTGTAAATATGATCTCATTCAAATGAGCTCATAATCGATTGATTATCCTAGAGATTTTATGATATGATGTTATTTATGGAGAGAGAAATACTCTCATGCCTTATGAGTTTTTATGAACACCTTGTTCAACTATGAAAATATTGTTCAACTTTCTTTGTGATATTCTTATTATTTCTAAGTACAATCAAGGGATTCCTTGGATATGAAGATAGAGACGTCGACTACCTTAATGTTCTTGGAAATCTAGGGATGAGAAGATATAAGTGTTGATTACCTTAAATATTGAGGGATTTTAGGAATAACAAGAAAGAATATGATATTATTATTGATGACTTTTTCTAGTGTGGTTAAGACAGACATTCATGAAAGTATAAATTCAGGTACCTTTACCCAAGGTTGTTGGATACCATTCTTTTCAGGTTAAAATATTTTATACTTATTTACTTGTTTTTTTAGAAGTTTTATTTCCACTGTAATTTTTCAAAGAAAGAAAGTATACCTTTCATATACATTCTAATTCTTTTACTTACTCTAATAAATAAGATTCTTTACATTTTAAGATATAATATTTCTCTATCTAAATCCTAATCATGTTTTTTATGTTTAACTTGTTTATGTTTAGGTTTTTTTAATTGTACCAGGACCTTTCAAATTATCCCTTAATGTAAGAACTAATGAGGGTTTTCAAATTTACCTTGTTTAACATTGTTAAATATATATTTCCTTAAGGTTAATAGAGAATGTTTTTAAACAAATAATTCAACCCCTCTTGTATTTGAGAATCTATATATTCTATTTCAATCCTAAAATTGGTATTAGAGGATGTTTCTGAAATAATTATACTAACATTAATGTTTTCTTGATCATGTTTTTTTTCTATATTTTCTTGATAATATTTTCTTGATCTCATTTTTCTTAAATATTTTTATCATTGTTTATAAAATTTTTATTGTAAAAAGTTTTAATGGAAAATAATTTTCTAATAGAATGGTAGGTATGAATGTAGGTTATATATACAACCTTAATCCTACCAGACCACCAATAATTGATGGTAATGATTATTAGTACTGGGGAGATAGGATGAAGAATTTTTTTATTAACACTAGAGTAGACAACTTTTTCATGCTCACTAGTGATTAAAACATTCCACATAAGGAAGTCATAACCTTTACCAACCATGATAAACTATAATATCAATTAAACTATAAGGTATGAAACACTTTGTTATATTCTATGGCCAGGAATATATATATTGTCAAATATCTTCTTTTTATGCTTAAAATTTCATTTGGAATAAACTTGAAGGTACATGTTCTGTTACATCAAACATAATAGAAACTAGAAGAGCTATGTTAAGAGTAGAATATAATGGATTCTTATTTCCTTATAGAGAACTAGCTTTCCAAGTACAACAATTATTTATGACTATTGTCAAAAGTCTTAAATCTATGGGAGATAAAGGTCTTGATGATGAAGTTATTTTGAAAAAGATAATTGATATCATACTGAATGAGCGCTAATAAAAAAGAACAACTACTGATGAAAATAGGAAAGTATCTAACATAACTATTGATGAGTTATTTGGAAGTCTTATTCAACATAAAACTTCAATAAAGATAGATACTGATTTAAATAATAAAAATAATAGTAATGGAAGTGTATCTTTCACTACTACTTATAAATACAAGACTCTGAATAGGGTAACCAGATCTAAAGCTAAGAATGATATTGTTACATCTGAATCAAGTGACAATGAATAGTTTGAGAATGAATTTTCCAATCTTGCTCGAAGGATGATTTTTTTTGGGAAATAAACATTATTATCCCAGATATAAGAATTAATATAGAATGTTCAAGAATGATTCATAAATAACCTATTATGAATATAAAAGGGTTGGACATATCAGACCTGATTGTCCAATGCTTAACTGAAAAGAGAGGAAGGAAAATATAATGAAAGTAACAGAATGAAGTATTAAAAATCTAAGGATAAGAATGTATTAAAAAGAAAATGACACCTTGAGTGCCAATAGTGGTGAATCTTCACATGAATCTTCAGAATATGAATCTTTTGGATAGAAGAATGTTGGTTTTATAGCCAGAGTACCTACTGAGAATCAATGTCTTATGGCTGAGGTACCCAATGATAAATCATTATCCATATTTATATAAATGATAATTTTCCTAATGAAGAATATTAAGAATCTTTAGAGGAAGAATCTTCTTCATTAGAAGATAACACCTTACCTTTAATTGAATAAGTTTTTAGATTTTCAAAATTATGTGAAAATGAGAAATGTAAGATAAAAAAGTTAGAGAAAGAAAATTCTAGAATTTATGTTTTAACAAAAGAAGTATCAGATCTTTCTAAGGATCTTTATCATAAAATTTTTTATTTTTAAAATATTTATAAAAACCATAAGGAAGTTAATTCTTCGAAGTATAAACTTTCTAAAGATATTGAATATTTTATTTCTAAGAAAAAATGTTTTAGAGGCTAACTAAAGTTCTAAAATAATGAATTTGAGGATAAGAATTTTTTCATCAGACTAAAATTTTAAATTTTTCCTTTAATGAACATTTTATCAAATTTCACTTCTGGAATGAATGTATTTGATAAAATCTATTCACAAATTCAACCTTTTTGGAATAGTTCTGGATTTGGTTATAGTCATTCAAAACCTATTTTTATTCATAATTATTTTGTTCCCCATAGTTCTCCATTTTGAACTAAGTGTAAATGTGGTGGAAATTGGGAGAGAAATTGTACTTTGAATAAAACCCAATCCTTAGGTTTTCATAAAGCTTATTTTTCAATGAAAATGTGGATTCCTAAAATTTTACATTATTGAATTTTTAGATCCATGAAATTTTGGATTTTGAATGTCTAACTCTTTTATTTTAAGGAAAATATATAATGTACCAAAAACAATACGTGGTTCATGGATAGTGTATGTTCTCCACACATTACTGTTAATATGCATTATAATGTAGATTACACAATTATAAGGAAGAGATTATTCTTTCTTCTCATAGGCCTGATAATGTTTTTACACAGATCTTAGAAGATCATAGGATCTAAGATCTACCATGCCTTAGTGTAATGGAAGACCAATCATGGTTATTGCATAAAATACTATGACACTGTAACCTTATAAATTTATGAAAATTCTCAACTAAAAGACTTGTTATGGATCTACCAGAGCGTATATTTGATTCTTCAAAAGTTTTTTTATCCTCGTTAATATGGAAGGAAACATAAGTCAATCTTTAAATCAATCAGTGAAGTCTCAACTTCTAATTCATTACAACTATTGCATATGGATATTTTTGGTCCAACACTAAATTGAAGTGTGGGAGGCAAATACAATGTATTTTTTTAGTTGATGATTACAATAGATTTAAAAGGGTCTATTTTCTAGAAAAGAAATCTGAATAATATTCTAATTTAAAAAAAATTAGAGACTAAGTTAAATATGAGAAAATCATTTCATTGATAACTATTCATAGTGATCATAGAGGAGAATTCAAAAATTCGAATTTTGGATGTTTTTGTAGTAAGAAAGGATTTACACATAAATCTTCAGGTCGAATAACTCCTCAAGAAAATGGTGTTGTTGTTAGAAGAAATTGAATTCTTCAAGAGATAACTAGAATCATGTTAAATGAATATTCTATTGTTAAATACTTCTGGGCTGAAGTTGTTAGTATTGACTTTTATACTATAAATCGAGTTTTAATCGGACCTTTTCATAACAAAACCCCTTATGAATTTTGGACTGGAAGAAATCCTAGACAGTCATACTTCAAAGTATTTGGATGAAAAGTATTCATCTTGAATACTAAAGATAAATTACAAAAATTCACACCCAAACCTGATGATGGGATTTTATTAGGCTTCTTGATTA
Source organism: Viscum album (assembly GCA_963277665.1). Lineage (NCBI taxonomy): Eukaryota > Viridiplantae > Streptophyta > Magnoliopsida > Santalales > Viscaceae > Viscum > Viscum album. The sequence goes on along the minus strand of OY728156.1, from coordinate 2,076,000,497 downwards.
ATTATAAGGCTTATAGAGTTGTCAACAAATATTGTTGTATTGTTTAAGAAACAATGCATGTTAAATGTGATGAAAGTGATCCTTTCGTTTTTAAACAACCACAACCGACATCCATGGATGTTTTTAAAAAAACTAATTATCAACATTTGATGGAAGATTCTTCTAAGAAGGAACATACTCAAGAAAATGTTTCTATAGTGTTTACCCAAGAGTAATTTCAAGCTTATGTTGGTAAACATGGGTTACAAAACCCAAATCAGTTATTTCTTAAGAATAATCCTAGTGATAGTATCATTGGTGATGTAAATCAACTTGTAAGTACCATAAGATCCTTATGAAATGAAGTCGAACATATAACATTTCTTTCTCAGTTAGAACCAAAAATCACTGATGAACCTTAGGTGAGGATGATTGGATTAAAGCAATGCAATATGAGCTAAATGAATTCAAAATGAACAAAGTCTAGACCATGGTTGAAAGACCAAAGGAAATTTCTGTAAATAGAGTAAAATGGGTCTTCATAAATGAATGTAACAAAAATGGAGTTATAGTATGAAATAATGATATATTAACTTTTAAAGGCTATATTCAACAAGAAGGAATAGACTATTAAGAAACTCCAGTAGCTAGAATTGAATCTATTTGTATTCTATTTTTCATTGCAGCATTCTTTAATTCATACTTTTTCAAATGTACAAGAAGTGTCCTTTCTTTAATATACATGTTAAAGAGGATGTTTATGTTGAACAAAATCTTGAAATTGGAGACCCAAAACATACTAAACATGTTTTCAAATTTACCAAAGCTTTATATGGACTTAAAAAAGACCCTAGAACATGGTATGATATACTTACATGATTATTATTATAAAAAAATTATATTAAGGGAACTAATAATCCAACTATTTTTATAACAAAGGATAAGAAAAATGTTTTGATTTTTTAGATATATGTTGATGAAATAATATTTGGATCAACTAGGTAATCATTAATTGATTAATTTGCAAATTTTATGAAATGTGATTTGGAAATGAGTATGATGGGTGAGCTAAATTTTTTTTGTGGTTTTCAAATTTCTCTTAAACCAGAAGAAACTTATATATCTCAAGATAATTATATTAGCAATCTTACTAAAAAGTATGGATATGAAAATACTCAAAGTATAATCACTCTAATTGGTACCTCAAATTCTCTTGGTCTTGATGAAGTTGGGAAGCCAATAGATCAAACATATTTTAGAGGTATGATAAAAAGTTTATTATACCTAACATAAATTCGTCCAAAAATAATGATTTTAGAATGATTATGGGAAATATATCAAAATAATCTAAAGGAATCTCATTTAAAATTAGTGGAACTAATTATTTTCTATTTAAAGGGAACCAATTATTTAAGAATTATTTATTCTTCTGGAAATTATTTTGTTTTAAAACGTTTTTCACAAACTGATTTTGGTGGATTTAGAATGGATATGAAATGTACATATGGAAATTTTCATTTCATAATAGATTTATTAGTTTTTAGTCATGTAATAAGCAACACTCAGTATTAATTTCCACTACTAAAGATGAATACGTAATAGGTGGAAGTTGTTGTAATCACGTTCTGTGGATGCAACACACACTCACAGACTATGACATGAGTTTTACCAAAACAAAGATATCGTGTGATTATACAAGTGCCATTGGCCTAAGAAAAAACCCTGCACATCACTCTCATGAAAAACACATAGATATTAGGTATCAATTTCTTAGGTATCACACACTTATAAAATATATCATTCATCAATTTATCAGAATGCAGGATCAACATGCTGATAGTTTTACAAAATCTTTACCCTTCGATAGATTTGAATATATTAAACAAAAGTTTGGATTTATAACTGTAAGGTAATCTTTCATATTTAATTTTTGTTTAAACATATATTATTAAATTAATAAACTCTTTTTCATAAAGGGGAGTACATATTTTGTTTCTCTAATTTTTTATTTTTCATTAACAAAATTTGCAGAACCTGAATTTTTACAAAAATTTTTACAATTTTTTTTCAAAATCTAAAAAATTCATTTCCTTAGTTTTTTTTCTGGAATATAATTTTTGTTATACTGAAAATTCATTCAATGAAATATGAAAGGTATATTTCCTTAAAAAGATCTTTATAATTTATTGTTTTTCTTATTGTTATTTTTATTGTGTTTTAAGAAAACTCTATCAGATTCCCTTTTATTAAATCTGATTTTTCATTAAAACTTCAAAATATCGGAACCTACTAAATCCTTACATGGAATTCATATCAACCATCAGGTTAGATCATGTTTATATAAACTGTTGGATTGAATCTGGAATATAAACTATCACCGCAAAGCCTATATAAAGGCCCCCTAATCCATGTCCCACATCATTTTTCAAGACATTTTTTGCCAATGCTCTACCCCTCTAAAAATCCATTGTTTTGTTTTCCATGTTTTCTTTCAATCTGAATGTCGCATGAAGTTTTCTCATAGAATCAGATGACTTAAAACAAGGAAATCAAGGATTGGAAAACTTATAGAGAAATATTGGTTGAAACAAATTTCATTTCTATGTATAATTCTTTGATCATGAAGAATATCAAGGCAAATGGATGGGTGATTTTATGTGTATCCAAGACAAAGAGTTAGGATCAATTTTATCATGACATTCTCATAGAATTTATTGATATATTATGTTTTTATGAAGATAGTGTAAGGGAATAGTATTTGATTAAGATCAATTTGAAGACATATTCTTTATCATTTAATATGGTTTCAAATATTCTTGGTGCTCTTTATATAGGTGAAGTTATCTTTTTCTCTCAAAAGTTTCTGGATATTATAAGATATTTTGAGAAGGTAAAGGCAATTGAGTGCCTAAGACTCAAGGGAATGAATTCACCAAAGATCAACCATATCTCAACAAACATTATATTTTTATCCTTATGGTTACATGGCATTATCATTTTGAGATAGGGAGACAAGGACTCTCTTAAGAAAAGAGATATATTTATGATGGAGTTTTGGGTGAATCTGAGAAAGGTAAATATTATCAAGTATATTCTCATTACCATTAGTAATTTAAATAATGGAATCCTCAAATCTCATAGTACCATGTATCAAGAAATCTTGTCTAAGATTATCATTCTCTGTTTAGAGTGATTTAAAATTTCTTGGAGTTCAAATTCCTGAATATTCAAGATCATGTTACAGAGTGATGACACTCTTAAAAGGATTATAGTTTGTTTTAATACCAAATCAGGAGACATTTATGATATCTCATAAATTGAGGTTCAGGCATTAATCAAGAAAGGGGATATAGGGGAAAATTCCAAAAAAACCCAGAAGAAGATATTGGAGAAAGAACCAAAGACAAAGAAAAAATCTCCCATTCCAGAATCACATTCATCTCTACCAAATCTAGAAATGAAAAAAACTTTTTCTGGTGAATTAGTAGTAAAATGGAGAGAGAAGAAGAAAAATAAAAAAGAGGGTGATCCTTGCTTTGGTTTAAAACCTACTGAGGAAAAAGATTCAAAATTTAATAAAATTGAAGAACTTAAAAAGAAAGAAAAATAGAAGAAGTTGAAAAAGAAAATCTCAGAAGTTGAAATAATCCAAGCTGTACTCAAAGATAATAGGAATGCTTATAAAGAGATTTAGGTACCAGAAACCTTCCTTCAAGAGTCAGTTCCAGTAAAATCTCTGGAGAAGAAAATTTCAATTCTAGAACCTTTTGTAAAAGAATAGATAGTTAAGAATGAATAATTAGAGGAAGAACAATAGGAAGAAAAAGAAAAATTGAAAGATATGATCAAACAAGTGGATGAATACCATGATAAGGAAAGTACTTCAGACAAGATATCCATTAGAACCTCCTAGGTTGAGTCAACCAAAAAAGTTTCTCAAGGGAAAGAGGATGATGGAGATAAAGAGGTTGATAAACCTTCTGATGATGATAGTAGAAACCATGATTTCATTCATCATGATGATGTTAAGGGAGATGCTAAGAAATAATATTTTGATGAAGATAAGATAATACAAGTCTCAAAGAGTGAACAAGAGACTCTGAAAGTTGAAAAGAAATCTGAAGATATATTAATGGAATGTAGGTGGTTGATGATATGCCTAGAAAATACGTGGATGTACATGATAATAAAGATGTTGTTGGAACATCTAAGTGGAAATCAAAAGATTTATATAAAGTTTTCTCACCAAAAAAATAATCAGCTTCTGAATAATCATCCTCGATGGGTCAGGATATTGTTGTATAGTATTTGATTAAATTTTTGAAAATAATACTATTGTTTCTATGTATCGATTCAAGATTCTAGTTTCTTCAGTATTCTATCAATAAAAAGTTATAATAGATAAGAATTCTAAGGGAAAAGTTGGTCAAACATTAAACAATCAATACCTTTTATATTAGTTTTGATTCTCATAAAAAGATCATGTAAGGAAATTATTAAATCGTTTAAGAGAATGATTGATGATATGAAAATCTTGGATGAATTCCAAGATTCAGTAAAATATTCTTTTGATATGTTATATGACACAATAAAAAACCTTACTAAAAGTTTTTTAGAGAAACTGAATCTCCAAAAAACGGCCAGAATGCAATAGGATATAGGTATGAATGGAAATTTGAATTTAGTTTCTCTAAATTTAAAGACTAAAAGAGAAATCAAGGTAGAGTTGGAAGAAAAGTTCAAACAACAAGAAGAAGTAGTAAATTCATAGGCTGAAATTCTAAAGTCCCAAGAAGAAAAAATCAAGGCTCTTGAAAAGAAGAATCAGGATTAGGATCAGTTGCTCAAAAGGATTGAGGATGATCATAAATATCTAAAGAAGTTAAAGGAAACATTTAGGAAGCTCATGCCAAAAGAAAATTAAGATGAATGATATTCATAAAACTCAAATATTTTATTGTATTTCATTCCTTTTATAAATATTTTCCTATCATAATGAAATTTTTCTTTCATTATTTTGTCTTCTATATTTATTATTTTTAGGTAACTTTTTCTCATTCTATCCATTCCTTTTTGAAAATCACAAATGGGGAGAAAAGAATGACCAAAATAATATTAATTAAAAAGAATAGATTTCCCTAAGAAAGGGGGAGATTAAGTAAGGGGGAGTGTACCTAAAGAAGAATTTTATTAGGTAAGAAAACATAACTCCTCTAAGAAATAAAATAATAAAATCTTTAGGTATTTCAAAACATAAGGGATAGTTATTTGTATTCATCATTGTAAATAACTAAAGGGATATAAGTTTCTCTTTTAAAATACTAAAAGAAAAACCTGTATTCCTTATATTATTTTTTGAATGGTTCGTTGTGCTTTCCAAAAATGGGGAGAGTGTTCCGCCAATAATCTTTCCTTGTTACTTTTAAATTCCTCTATTGTTTGAAAATCACAAAAAAAAATTCTTAAGGAAAATTATCTTTCTCTAATAATTATTTTCTTAAGACAAATTACATTTCTCTAAGAAAAGTTTAATCTTTACCATGGGTTTCAATTTTTTTTCAATGTCTTCTCAAAACTAAGTCTATTTTTTTTATTAAGTAAAAAATTTGGATCATTATCAAAAAACCACTAAATCTTACAGTTACATAAGCTATAGGGTATTAATATTTTCAGACTCTGAATACTCTGAAATTCAGAATCCAAATTCTCTGTAATTCAGACTCTAAATTCTCTAAAATTCAGACTTTCAATTCTCTAAAATTCAGACACCAAATTCTATAAAATTCAAACTAAAAAATCATTGAAATTAAGACTCTAAACTCTCTGAAATTTAAACTCTAAATTATATAAAATTAAGACTCCAAAATCTCTAAAATTTAGACATTGAATTATCATAAATTTAGATTCAAAATTCCATGAAATTAAGACTCTAAATTATTTAAAATTTAGACTCTAAATTATCTGAAATTTAGACTCTGAATTCCCTGAAATTCAGACTCTGAATTCTCTGATATTCAGACTCCAAATTCTCTGAAATTCTAAATTTGAATTCCTAAAAATTCAGACTCTAAATTTCACACAATTTAGACCCTGAATTCTTAGAAAAATAGAATATAAATATCCATTTTTCTAGAATCAGATTGTTTATATATTTGGACCCTTAATTATATTTTTTTCTTAGATTCTGATTATTCAATTTTGTTTAAGATAATTTATTTTCATTACATATTATTATCTCTTAAGCATGATAATTTTCCCAATGTTTCCTCATAAAGTGATTTCATACAATTTGAGTCTACCTAACAATTGGTTAAGTGACATATGTACAGGTCCATGGATGATTTAAAGAAAAATATGACCATTGGAGGAGGGAGCCAACTATTTAAATTTGGCCTGTAAATAACATCTCATTTGAACGATTTCATATTCGATTGATGATCCTAGAAATTACATGTTGTGATGTGATTTCTAGAGAGAGAAATACTATCATGCCTCGTGCATTTTTATAAACATCATGTTCAAATGTGAACATCTTATTCAATTTGCATTGTGTGATTCAAATTGTTGTTGATTACAATTGAGGGCTTTTAGGGATAGAAAAATAGAGATACTGACTTCCTTAAAGTTAAAGGACTTCTACGGATAGGAATATAGAGGTTACCACTATCTTAAAGTTCGAGGCCTTTTGGGGATATAAATATAGACTCCGATATTCTTGTTGAGGAGTTACCATAGTATGGATAAGATATACTTTCTTGAAAGTATAAATCAAGATACCTTTATACAAAGTTGTTGGATACCCTTCGATTTGGGTTAAAAAATTACCTACTTGTTTAGTTGTTTGTTGTAAAAAGTTTTATTTTCACTGTATTTTCTTAAAGAAAGAAAGTATAACATTCTTATACTTTTATATTTTATTACTTACTCTGATAAATAAGATTATAAACACTTTAAGGCAGAATCTTTCTCTAAGTAAATCCATCTTAAGATTTTTGAATTCTAACATGTTTAAGTTTAGGATTCTTATAATTGGACCTGGTCCCTTCCAATTATCCATTCATGTAAGAACCAATGAGGGATTTTTAATTTACCTTGTCTTGCTTTGTTAAACATATATTTCCTTAAGGTTAAAATTGAATGTTTTTAAACTTATATTTCACCCCCTATTGTATTTGAGCATCTAGATATTCTATTTTGATCCTACATTGGTGATGGGGGGTAGTAGTGGGGTGGGGGAAATAAACCAGTGGTAGAAATTGATGGTAGTGGAAGGGGATTCAACATGAAAGAGTAATGGGGGGGATGGGAGGGGTAAAGTTGTGGTAGGGTGTGCCAAAAATACAATGACCACAATTTAAAAGTCCCTAATACCATAAATAGCAACCCCCAAATAGAAATTGATTGAATATACCCCACAATAAAACTAATTTTTTTTGTTGTGATCCATTATATATATTCATGTATCATAACTAACAAATATAAAAATACTTGAATAATGAATTTGTTGACACCCTAAATGTTAATAATAACAAAATATTGTCAATGAATGGGAGATAAGATGTTATTAGTGGATCATATATGGTATTATAATTATAAATATAGTTCTATTATATAATTATAATGAATTTAAATTTATTATATAGGGGGTGAAAATCACTTACGAAGCATGTCAGACAAGAGGTAAGGGTTTATTATTAAATCTCATTTTAAATTGGGATTTTTTGTGTTAAAAAAATAATGAATTAATTAAAATATATTACTCTTTAAAAATTCCTATATTTACCTACCCTCTAACCATATATATGTATTAAACATATATTCCATTCATTTTCCTCTCTTTGGAATATAATATGATGGAGATTTTTTTAAATAAAATATGATCTTATTTTCTCATTGGTCAATGAATTGTTTTCTCAATGTAAATGTTTCTTAAAATTTTTTAAAGAATTTTATTTTATATGATCAAATAAAAATTATAAGTAATTTTCAACCACATTTGATATTATTTTAATGTGTTAAATGGTATCTTCTTATCATTTTCCAAATACAGTACTTTTTAATTTTTACCCAAAAGTGTGAAAGGAATCATTGTTTTAACATTTACCACACAAATTAATTTTTTTATTTTCAACCTGTTCTTTTATTTAAGTATTTATTTAAAAAATTTCATGGTTATTTTCAAATAAATCATTCCTCTAAATATTATATAAATTTTTATTTAAATTTTATTGAATGAAAAGGATAATTTTCTCTCATTTACAATAAAAGTTTCAAGTGTTCTTTTAAAAAATAATTTCATCTATGTAAATATAATTTGATAAATATTATGCATTATATGGGATATAATCTAATGATAAAATCCTGGATATTACTATAGATAACCTATATTATAGTAGTTATTAACTAAGGAAAATATTAACATTTCTTTTTATAGTTGTTTAATATGAATATTTATATTGATTATGTATTTTTTAATTTTTTTATTTCATTTTATGAATGTATCTAACTATTTATGTGATAGGAATGGACCATTATTTAAAATTGATGCATAATTCGGTATCACTAGACAAACTAGTTTGGGTATTTGGTGTGTTCCTTTTATAATTTATCTTTGATGTCATGACATTATGTCTTTATGGTAAGATTACGAGGTCCAAAATTATGGATTATATCATTAAGTAACTATAGATTGTTATCCATGTGATTATTTATGTTGTTACATCATCCATGGATATATTACTTTTTTAAAGATATTATTAACATAGAATTATTGATTACAGTTTATCACTACAAAATTATTCATGTATTATTTATTATATGATAGATTTGGTTTCACTCTTTCTCTTACAGAGTATATGAGGTCACCCTCATTTATGTTCCCCTTTCCCTAGGAATCTTAGAAAGGTTTTTGAATTATTTCAGGGTTATAATCCAATTAATAATAAAGTTCTCACTAGAATGTTATGTTGAATTTCATGTTTTCAAGTGTAATGTGAGAATCATTTACATATCTAGTATGTCAAGACTAATAATATGTTCAATAATTTAGGATGTGACCTCTTGTATTTTATTAAAAATTTGTTATATTACCACAAGATTGGGTTTTTTTGGAGCCGGAGTGTCTCAAAATTGGCTTCATTTAAAGATATAAAAATGAGGAATTGTGGGTGAAATATTTGAATGATTAATTAGATAAAATTGACAATAAAACATGAGAGATTATAGATATACCACAAAAACATAATGTGATTCAAATATAATGGTCTTCAAAAACATACTGGATGAAAATAGTGTGGTTATATAGAATAATTCATGATTTTTTCTAACAGGATATTATCATGTTGAAGGCATTGATGCTGAAGATTCATTCACACCAATATAAAGGATAAAGGCTATTAGAATCTTCATTTTAGTGGTTTTCCAAAATAAGTTTAATTTGATTTATATATATGAGGAGAATACATTTTTAATTGATATTAGAATGAAGGGTATATATTGAAAAATTATAGGATTTGTTCATGGAAATGATTATTCAAATATGTATTTGTGGAGGATAGATTTCAATGGCCTAAATACATCACCTCATGATTGGTAAAAAAGATTGGATACTTTTATAAGGCAAGTGGAGTTTAAAAGAACAAGGTTTGATCACAACCTCTTTGTTGATTTTTAAGACCAATTCATGGTGTTTGTGTATATAATGACCCATACATTACATACATTGTTATTACTTCAAAATTGAAGCATACTTATTACAACATATAACAAAACCATGAAAGGACTATATAGGTATAGTGTCTTTAGAAATTGGGAAACATAAACAACTGGTTCATAAAGCGTCTACACTGTCTCCCATTTATTTCATCATATCTATAGTCCCTTTTGGAATATCTTACTTAATAAGATTCTTCCTAACCTAGGTAAAGAAAAAATAAAAAAGGGTGAGCTCAAATGCTCAGTAAGGGTAAAAGAAATATCAATCACATCGTATTCATAAGAACATTACATTTTGGAAATCTTAACCTGCAAAAGAGAGCATAATTTCATAACATGGGATAAATCATAGTAGTGAAATGAAATCACAAAAATCATAACTTAAAACATGAAAATCTGTGGCATACATACATAATCATAGAGAATCATTTCTTATTATTCAAGACTCATTTCCAAGACTATCTTAGTGGACAAAGTCCATTTCTGAACCGAGTTCACTCCTCATTTCAGTCCTGTTTCACTAAACCGGTATAACCTGCCGTTCCAGCAATGTCTATCTCATGAAATATAAAATCTTTACCCAATGCATTGGAGGGAGATATAGGTCCCACCAATCTCATAATGATACCATTCTTATGTGTGCCACAAAATCATAAACCATACATCATAGCATAACCCATGTAGTAAAAATGGGAATCTTAAACATCATGACATCATAAAAAAATTCATATAAGATAAAGGAATTCATAAAAATATTTCCATCACAACATAATCAAATCAATATAATAATAGGGATAGAAACAGAACCCTATATTATCTTAGATGGAAAATAATTTTGATAAAACACTTCAACTCCATTCTTGAGGAAAATATCCTTTCTACTTCAAAAACATTTTCCTTTCTTAACATGTCATACAATTTTAAACTAAAAGAAGTTGATTAAAAATAAAATTGAAAACTTGTAAAGTAATCTTCTTGGAAATAATGTTTTAAAAATCCATTCATGTTGTATAAGTTAAAAAAACATTCTTCTCGTACTTTTGTCGGAAAAGTCAAAAAGTACCTCGTATGAAAAATGACAAAAGATTCCTTTCATATCTTTTACTAAAACTCACCAAAGGTTAAAAATGGATTTAAACAATTTTAGGTGGATGGAAATAATATTACATATTTAGGAAACATGAATGTTGATGATAAAATACACCCCAGTAAATACCAAAGTATAAACAATCTCGGATAAAAATGAGATTGTGATATTTCCCTTACCTTAGGTCCGATTTGCCTCGTAAGTGTCTAAACCTCCTATATAATGATTTAAATAATGTTATTGACTTATTCCAGAATCATAATTATTTTTATGATATCATATATGGTCATATTTTTAGCTTCTTAGTAGTAATATTTCATTGCTACTTGTTATTCGGGTGTTTATAACTTTTTGTTCTTATGCGTGTTTTGTCGAATAAATTCTTATTCTTCTCTTTAGGTTATAGATACATCATTTCCAGAATGGTATTAATGTACTATATATCATATTTATTCATTCAATTAATTTATATAATCATTATTCAATGAAGATCATGTAGAACGAATCGCATCACATCTTGGAGACGGTATTCCGTACGTACGTACGAGCGATGATATCGTTCCTATGATCGTGGAATTGTATTGGAGTGTATTTATACTATTTCAGAATAAATATCACTTTATAATAATCATATATAGTAATTATTTACACAATTATACCCATCCAAGTAAGGTGGTGGGGGAAAATAGATTACACCACAGCGTGGAGATGGTATTCCGTACGTACGCACGCGTCGTGATTTCGTTTTCCATAGGATGGATAGATGTTGAAATAGGGCTGTTTCATACTTATAATAACATATCAGTATATGAGTGATACTGATGTTATTACTTCATAATGAAACAACTAAAGAAGAAGAATTTGAAGAAGAAATAATTTGGAAAGGATCGGTAATGGATATTACCTCTTTTTGACGCGCCTCTTCTTAACCTCCTCTTAGGGCACTAGGGTTGGCCTTTGAAGAAGAAAAGAACCTCTAGGATAATTCTAGGGAAGTGAGTAAGTGAAATGGGAAGGGTTTGGCCGAGCATGAAGGCTCAAGTTGGTGTGAGGAGGAGAGGGAGGAGGTGCCCTTTTATAAGGGAGAAGAGAGGCACCTTTGGAAATATAAGAAATATTAGTTTATATAAGATCTCAAACCCACATAAAAACTTCTAAAATGACTCATATCAAAATATTAGATGAGATAGGGTTGTAATATAATCAACATATAAAATTCAGACATGTTAGGAATTTATTTTAAACATTATCAACTTTAATTATCCTTATTTATCAATTTAATTTTATTTGTGGTAATAATATTCTAAATTTTAAATTATTATTAATAATTACATATGTGTTGTGAATTTTCCATAATTTGACAAATTATGACATTTTAGACCATATAAGTTTTAATTTATAATTTTTAAATATTTTTGTGATTTTTAAAAATTTTTATAATATGTTATTTTTAAAAAATAACAATAGTGTCAATTTTGACACTATTCATATATTTGAATTTAAATAAAATATATACAGAGGATATGTTCAAACTAAAAGTTTTAATAGATTAATAAACTGTAATATGTATCCAGAAAATTAGTGGATCACATTAAATAGGGCATATAATAATTATTTTCATATTTTTAAAATCATTTATTCGATATTTTAATTAATAAAATAATTTCAACATCACTATTGTGTCATATTTAATGATAATTATTTAATCCCTAAAAATTCTAAATAAATTCTTATGATGTAGATAATTGTATTAGATTCTTGGACACTATTAATGTTCTATGTTTCATTAAGTTTATCACCAAATTAAAATTATTATACTTATAAGCTTTAAGAAAGTGACATGTTGTCACATTCTTTGGTTTTAATAATAATTAAATTATATTCATGGATAAAAGTCTATTAAATGAATCTAATCCGACCCTTAGGTGATATGAGTCGACTTGTAGTCATAAAATAGGATTTTGGCAGGTGTTAGGGTAATTTTATAATCTTTTATTTACCCTTAATTACCCGATTTACCTTTAACTATGGTAAATAAAATTTACCGTAGTTACTAGTCATAATAACCAAAAATAAAAAGTAGCCTATTAACATAATTTGTAACCACTGATTCTGAATATGGAATCCATTTTTTAAAATTCAAAACATATAAGTTGCAGTAATTAATTTAAAATATATCCTGTTGTTGAGAAAACGGGTTTTAGAAGTTAAAACATTGCCAAAGATTGAAATGTTTTTACCTATGAATTCAATGTGAAATTAATGCTAATGAAATACATTATATTAAATGGTAAAAATATATTCTATCTATACTTTAAAACCATTCAATATTATAATTTAACCATATAAATTATCTCAATGAAAAAAAAGTTGTTTTTAACTATGAATTAGCATATTTTTACTATTCATCAAAATATGAAAGTCATCAGAAAAATATAAAAAATTTATCCAAAGTAAATTTTTATATCCTGATTCAAAAGAAGAATTTTATTTTTTCAAATTGAACTTATAAACGTGTAAAAAACTAGATTTAATGTGGGTGCGCCATCAAAAGGCGGAAAGACTGCATTTTTTGATAAATACTTATTTTACCCAAAAAAATTTATTTTGTTCTCCTACCATGTTCTAGAAAATTTGTAAGATGAATAATAATGTTGTAAAATTTAAAATTTAGTTAATACTATTCATAACGGCTAGTTTATAATATTATAATAATATATCGCTGTTTAGTGGAACTCGGTATTGCGTACTACACACGCTATCGAGGAAGGTCACGATTGCGTGTAGCGAAAGATTCCTTTGATGATTTATATAACATAAAAACAAAATATCTCTCATAAAAGTCTCGGGTGTTACATTCTACCCCCCTTAAAATGAATTTCTCCCTCGAAATTCGTCACTTTGTAACAAACAGATGAGAATACCTCTCCCTCATCATATCCTCAAGCTCCCATGTAGCTTCTTCTAATTGGTGGTTCCTCCCTAAAACTTTCACCAAGTGAGTGGTCTTGTTTCGTAGGACTTTTTCACTATGATCCATAATTTCTATCGGTTGTTCTTCATAAGAAAGATCTTGCTCCAGCGGTACAACTTCTGAGCTAAGTACATGTGAAGGATCAGGTATGTACTTTCTCAGGAGACATACATGGAACACATCGTGAACTTGAGAGAGATTCGGTGGAAGTGACAATCGGTAATCTACTTTCCCAACACAATCCCGTATTTCGAAAGGACCGATATATCTAGGGCTAAACTTCCCCTTCTTTCCAAATCTCATGACCCTCTTCTAGGGAGATATTCGTAAGAACACTTTATCACCCACTTCAAACTCTAGGTCTTTTCTTCAGTTGTCAGCAGAACTTTTCTATCGACTCTGAGCTGCTCTTATGTGTTGTTGAATAGATCGGACCTTTTCTGCCATCTCGTCAACAATATCAGGTCATAATAGCTTTCTTTCCCCAACTTCATCCCAACAAGTTGGAGTCCTACATTTCTTTCCATAGAGAGCTTCATAAGGAGCCATCTGAATACTGGAGTGAAAGATATTATTATAAGAAAATTCCACCAAAGGTAGGTGTTGATCCTAACCACCTTTGAAATACATAGAGAAAGCTCTCAACATATCTTCTAGAGGTTGAATTGTTATCTCAGACTGACCGTCTGTCTGAGGATGATAAGCAGTGCTGAAACTCAACTATGTATCCAGAGTATGCTGAAGACTTCTCTAGAACTTTGAGGTAAACCTCGGATCCCGATCAGATATAATAGAAAGTGGTACTCCATTCAATCCTACCACTTCCTTTATATATATCCTGGAAAGCTGATCCAGAGAGAAATCCTCTCTAATAGCGATGAAGTGTGCAGACTTTGTAAGACGATCAACTATGACCCAAATAGCTTTATTGCCTTTGGATGTTTTAGGAAGTCCTGTGACAAAGTCCATAGTGATGTTTTCCCATTTCCATTCGGGTATGGGTAATGGTTTTAACATCCCCTTAGACATCTGTCTCTCAGCTTTAACTTGCTGACAAACCAAGCATCAAGAGACATATTCAACAACATCTCTTTTCATGCCATCCCACCAGAAGTACTCTTTCAGGTCCCTATGCATCTTCGTGCTTCCAGGATGAATAGAGAATGAAGAACTATGAGCCTCATCAAGAAGCTCCTTCTTTAATTCAGGGATGAGATGAACACAAACCCGATTCCTGAACTTTATTATCCCATCACAATCAATGTTGAATTCAGGAACATTTCTCACCTTGTTTTGTAACTTGACATCTTCTTTCTGTGCCTCTTTAATCTTCACATGTATGGATGGTTGAACATTCATTTGAGAAAGATAAGATTTTCCCCCTTCCATTATAATTCCAAGATCCATCCTTTGTAAATCCATAAATATTGGATCTTTTTTTATCCTCATCATGTATAAACTACATGGTCTTGTCGACTTAATGCATCTTCCACCTTGTTTGCTTTCCCAGGGTGGTAATGAATTGAGCAGTCATAATCCTTAATCAGCTCCAACCATCTTCTCTGGCGCATATTCATCTCCTTTTGTGTGGAAATATACTTTAATCGTTTATGATCAGTATAAATATCACACCTTTCACCATAAAGGTAATGCCTCCAAATCTTTAATGAAAAGATTACCGCAGCTAACTCCAAATCATGAGTTGGGTAATTTTGCTCATGGATTTTCAAATGTTGTGAGGCATAAGCTATCACCATATCATTTTTCATGAGAACACATCCCAATCCCTTATTGGATGCATCACTATAGATCACAAACCTTTCTCCACTACAAGGCAGTGTGAGCACAGGTGCACTGGATAACCTTCTTTTCAACTCCTTGAAATTCTCTTCACATTCCTCCGTCCAGACAAACTTAACTCATTTCCGAGACAACTTGGTGAGTGGATTAGATAATCAAGAAAAATCTTTCACAAAATGTCGATAATATCCATCCAAACCAAGAAAACTTCGGATCTCAGTTACTGTTGTTGGTCTTGACCATCTTTCGATAACCTCTGTTTTTGGTAGATCCACAGATATCCCCTCTTTTGAGATTATGTTACCCAAAAATGAAACTCTTTGAAGCCAAAATTCACATTTGGTAAATTTGGCATAAAGCTTCTCCTTTCTCAGGGTCTTAAATATAATTCTCAAGTAATCTTCATGTTCTTACTTGCTCTTTGAATATAGAAGAATATCTTCTATAAAGACTACCACAAACTGATCAAGATAATCTCTAAAGACTCTATTCATTAGATCCATGAAGATAGCAGGGGCATTAGTAAGACCAAATGGCAGCACTATAAATTCATAGTGTCCATACCTTGTACGGAAAGTCGCCTTTGGTATATCCTCCCTTTTGACCCTTAATTGGTGATACCATGAACGATGATCAATCTTGGAAAAGTATTGAGCTCCTCGTAGTTGGTCAAATAAGTCATCAATGCGTGGGAGAGGATATTTGTTCTTGATAGTGATCTTGTTAAGTTCTCGATAATCAATGCAGAGTCTCATTGATCCATCTTTCTTCTTAACAAACAGAACAGGTGCTCCCCAAGGTGACGCACAAGGGCGTATGAATCCTTTATCAAGATTGTCTTGGAGTTTCTTCTTCAATTCTTGCAACTCAATTGGGTCCATTATATAAGGTGTCTTTGAAATAGGCAAAGCACACGGTACGAGTTCTATTGAAAACTCAACTTCACGATTTGGTGGAAGACCCAACAATTCCTCCGGAAAGACATCATCAAACTCTCGTACAATGGGAATATTCTTAATTGTGAGTTTCTCACCAACCATTTGAGATAAATAACCTTCATTAAGTGGAATCAAGACCCATAAGATGGAAGAAATTTCCACTGGAAGGTTATGTTCATCCTTGCATCGATAGACGATCATAGATTGATCTGGAATATGAAATGTGACTTCACTTCTTTGGAAATTGATATGAGATCCATATAAAGAAAGCCAATCCATGCCAAGAATCACATCAAATTCCACTATAGGAAGGATCACAAGATTTGCAGGAAGCACTTTCCCACAAACTTCAATAGGAGAAGAATTATAAACTTTTGATTGTCACAGCTAACTCAACATCTTATTGATGAGGTAATATGGTGATATCCTTAGAAAATTCTTCAGAAATAAAGGAATGGGTGGATCTAGAATCAAATAAAACATTTGCTACTTTAGAGTGGATGGTAAGTGTACCTTTCACCACATCGTTATCGTACTCCACATCGCTGATAGAAATTGCATGTGACTTTCCTTTGTCTTTAGCCTTAGGAGTTTGTTGACGTCGACCATCATCATTAACCCTTGGATTTGGGCATTGATTGGCATAATTCCCCATCTCCTTTCACTTAAATCAGTGAAGTGTATTAGGTTCATTCTGTGTATCCCTTCCTTTGTTTTCATTATTATACATCTTCTTCCCATCATTGCGACATTCAAATGCCAGATGACCTTCCTTTCCACATTTGAAACATTTACTTGTCCCTTTAAGACATCTCCCTCCATGTTTCTTTCTACACATTGAGCATAAAGAAAAGCTCATATTCTTTTCAGTGTGCTCATTAGATTTTCCTTTGAATTCCATTTTCCTCTTCTTATCAAACCCATATGACTGATGGGTTACTCCAATCTCCATCTCGACTTTGAGAGCACATCGAACGATTTCCTTGTAGCTATTGAAGTCCCTTATGGCTAACTCCCTTCAAAGACTTGGTTTTAAGCCACTAAATAATTGATCATTCTTTCTCTCAGGTTGGATAATAATACCCGAAGCGTATCTTGAAAGTATTGTAAAATTTGATTCATAGGTACCAACAGATTCATCATCCTTTTTCTTCAGTTCAAGAAACTCTTTCTCCATCTATGTTCGGAGAATAGGAGGGAAGTACTTATTGAAAAATAAGTTCTTGAACTCATCTCATTCCATGGACTCAATTTCATCCCTTTGCCTCGTATTCTTAATAAGATTGCACCATTGATCAGCATCTCCTTCCAAACGATACACTACTAGGATGAATTTATCATGTTCAGAACATTGAAGAACTGAAAATATCTTTTAAGTACTACTAGTCCATTGTTCAGCAACTAATGTATCAGTAGACCCGCTGAAAGAAGGTGGACGCTGCCTCATGAAGGATTCAACAGAATGTTGCTCCTTCCTTTGCTCGTTTGGAAGTCCTGCATGATTCATATCTTGAGAAAGTTGTGTGAGAATGGCTACAAGATTTTGCATTCCAGCTCCCATAACGTTTGGTTGCTCAAGGGGACAATCATTGCATTGCCCGTCACATTCTGCATTAACACGGTTCCTTCGGGTTCCATCCATTGACTAAAACCAAGAAGAATAGTGTGAGAAACACAAATTATAATAGGAAAACCACATAATCAAGAATAAAATTTCACACTTAAGGTCTTATCATAGGTTATTCATGGACATTTCTAAAACACTAAGATTGTGTTCTATGCTTAGACTTAACCTTAGGATTCTTACTAAGGCTTTCACATCCTAGTTTCCAACGGTTGACTATACCTTTCCTCTGATACCAACTATAACGACCCATACTTTAAATACATTGTTATTACTTCAAAATTAAATCATACTTATTACAACATATAACAAAACCATGAAAGGACCGTATATGTATAGTGTCTTTAGAAACTGGGAAACATAAACAACTGGTTCATAAAGCGTCTACACTATCTCCCATTTATTTCATCATATCTATAGTCCCTTTTGGAATATCTTACTTAATAAGCTTCTTCCTGACCTGGGGAAAGAAAACATACAAAAGGGTGAGCTCAAATGCTCAGTAAGGGTAAAAGAAATTTCAATGAAATCATATTCATAAGAACATAACATTTTGGAAATCTTAACCTGCAAAAGAGAGAATAATTTCATAACATGGGATAAATCATAGTAGGGAAATGAAATCCCAATAATCATAACATAAAACATGAAACTTTGTGGCATACACACATAATCATAGAGAATCATTTCTTATTAGTCAAGACTCATTTCCAAGACTATCTTAGTGGACAAAGTCCATTTCTGAACCGAGTTCACTCCTCGTTTCAGTCCTGTTTCACTGAACCGGTATAACCTGCCGTTCCAGCCATGTCTATATCATGAGATATAAAATCTTTACCCAATTAATTAGAGGGAGATATAGGTCCCACCCATCTCATAATGATACCATTCTTATGTGTGCCACAAAATCATAAACCATACATCATAGCATAACCCATGTAGTAAAAATGGGAATCTTAAACATCAGGACATCATAAAACAATTCATATAAGATAAATGAATTCATAAAAATATTTCCATCACAACATAATAAAATAAATGTAATAATAGGGATAGAAACAGAACCCTATATTATCTTAGATGGAAAATAATTTTGATAAAACACTTCAACTCCATTCTTGAGGAAAATAACCTTTCTACTTCAAAAACATTTTCCTTTCTTAACATGACATAAAATTTTAAACTAAAAGAAGTTGATTAAAAATAAAATTGAAAACATTTAAAGTAATCTTCTTGGAAATAATGTTTTAAAAATCCATTCATGTCGTATAAGTTAAAAAAACATTCTTCTCATACTTTTGTCAGAAAACTCAAAAAGTACGTCGTACGAAAAACGACAAAAGATTCCTTTCATATCTTTTACTAAAACTCACCAAATGGTAAAAATGGATTTAAAAATTTTTAGGTGGATGGAAATAATATTACATATTTTGGAAACATGGTTGTGGATGATAAAATACACCCCAGTAAATACCAAAGTATAAACAATCTCGGATAAAAATGAGATTGTGATATTTCCCTTACCTTAGGTCCGATTTGCCTCGTAAGTGTCTGAAACTCCTGTATAATGATTTAAATAATGTTATTGACTTATTAAAGAATCATAATTATTGTTATGATATCATATATGGTCATATTCTTAGCTTCTTAGTAGTAATATTTCATTGCTACTTGTTATTCGGGTGTTTATAACTTTTTGTTCTTATGCGTGTTTTGTCGAATAAATTCTTATTCTTATCTTTAGGTTATAGATACATAATTTCCAAAATGGTATTAATGTAATATATATCATATTTATTCATTAAATTCATTTATATAATCATTATTCAACGAAGATCATGTAGAACGAATCGCATCACATCGTGGAGACGGTATTCTGTATGTACGTACGAGCGATGATATCGTTCCCATGATCGTGGAATTGTATTGGAGTGTATGTATACTATTTCAGAATAAATATAAATTTACAATAATCATATATAGTAATTATTTACACCATTATACCCATCCAAGTAAGGTGGTGGGGGAAAATAGATTACACCACGACGTGGAGACGGTATTCCGTACGTACGCACGCGCGGTGATTTCATTTTCCGTAGGATAGATAGATGTTGAAATAGGGTTGTTTAATACTTATAATAACATATCAGTATATGATTGATACTGATGTTATTACTTCATAATGAAACAACTAATGAAGAAGAAGTTTAAGAAGAAAGAATTTGGAAAGGATCGGTAATGGATATTACCTCTTTTTGACGCGCCTATTCTTAACCTCCTCTTAGGGCACTAGGGTTGGTCTTCGAAGAAGACCAGAACCTCTAGGATGATTATAGGGAAGTGGGGAAGTGAAATGGGCAGGTTTTGGCCGAGGATGAAGGCTAAAATTGGTGTGAGGAGGCGATGGAGGAGGTGCCCTTTTATAAGGGAGGAGAGGGGCACCTTTGGAAATATAAGAAATATTAGTTTATATTAAATCCCAACCCCACATAAAAACTTCTAAAATGACTCATATCTGAGGATTAGATGAGATAGGTTTGTAATCTCGTCAACCAATAAAATTTATACATGTTAGGAATTTATTTTAAACATTATCAACTTGATTTATCCTTATTTATCAATTTAATTTTATTTGTGGTAATAATATTCTAAATTTTAAATTATTATTAATAATTACATATGTGTTGTGAATTTTCTATAATTTGACACTTTATGACATTTTAGACCATATAAATTTTAATTTATAAATTTTAAATATTTTTGTGATTTTTAAAAAATTTTATAATATGTTATTTTTATAAAATAACAATAGTGTCAATTTTTACACTATTCATTTATTTGAATTTAAATAAAATATATACAGAGGATATGTTCAAACTAAAAGCTATAATAGATTAATAAAATGTCATATGTGTCTAGAAAATTAGTGGAGCACATTATATAGTGCATATAATAATTATTTTAATATTTTTAAAACCATTTATTTGATATTTTAATTAATAAAATAATTTCAACATCACTATTGTGTAATAATTAATGATAATTATTTAATCCCTAAAAATTATAAATAAATTCCTATAATGTAGATAATTGTATTATCTTTCTGGAGACTATTCATGTTCTAAGTTTCATTTAGTGTATCACCAAATTAAAATTATTAGACATATAAGATTTGAGAAAGTGACATGTTGTCACATTCTTTGGTTTTAATAATAATTAAATTAGTTTCATGAAAAAAGTATATTAAATGAATCTAATCCTACCCTTAGATTATATGGGTCGACTTTTAGTCATCCAATAGGATTTTGGTAGGTGTTAGGGTAATTTTATAATCTTATATTTACCCTTAATTACCCGATTTACCTTTAACTATGGTAAATAAAATTTATAGTAGTTATTATTCATAATGCCCAAAAATAAAAAGTAGACTATTAACATAATTCGGACCCACTGATTCTGAATATGGAATCCATTTTTCAAAATTCAAAACAAATAAGTTGCAGTAATTAATTTAAAATAAATCCCGTTGTTAAGAAAACGGGTTTTAGAAGTTAAAACATTGCCAAAGATTGAAATGTTTTTACCTTTGAATTCAATGTGAAATTAATTCTAATTACATACATTATATTAAATGGTAAAAATATATTCTATATATACTTTAAAACCACTCAATATTATAATTTAACTAAATAAATTATCTCAATGAATAAATGTTGTTTTTAATTAAAAATTAGCGTATTTTTACTATTCATCAAAATATGAAAGTTATCAGAAAAATATCCAAAGTTTATCCAAGGTAAATTTTTATATCCTGATTCAAAAGAAGAATTTTATTTTGTCAAATTGAACTTATAAACGTGTCAAAAACTAGATTTAATGTGGGTGCGCCATCAAAAAGCAGAAAAACTGCATTTTTTGATAAATACTTATTTTACCCAGAAAAAATTATTTTGTTCTCATACCATGTTCTAGAAAATGTTTAATATGAATAATAATGTTGTAAAATTTAAAATTCAGTTAATACTATTCATAACGGCTAGTTTATAATATTATAATAATATATCGTTGTTTAGTGGAACTCGGTATTGCATACTACACACGCTATCGAGGAAGGTCACGATTGCGTGTAGCGAAAGATTCCTTTGATGATTTATATAATATAAAAACAAAATATTTCTCATAAAAGTCTCGGGTGTTACAGTGTATGTTTATGAAATCATATTTAGAGGCATCAAGAAGAATTTAGAAGACAGATTTACTAAATAAATGAAGTCTATGTTTAAAATGTCAATGATTGAAAATTTTAAATATTTATTGGGTTTCAATTATATCTTGATGAAGAAAATAAACTTTTTTCACAAGTTAAGTATGAAAAAAGTCATGAATAAATTCATAATGGAGGAATGTAATCCTTTTTCATCGTTGATTGCTATGGGAACTTAACTTTGTAAGAAAGATGACATTATGGGGCAGACTCTAATTAATATATAATAATCATTTTTATTTTAATATATCTTAGTACAAAAGAAATTATATTTTCTACTATATATTCTTGGAAATAAGGTTTCAAAGTTGTCCAATGATGGAAAACCTTATGGTGGCAAGAAGAATAATGAGGTATATTCATGGAAAAATACATTATGGTCTATCATTTGAATTTAAAAATACAATTAATTTATTTTCATTTTGGCTCTTATTAGACTAAGGATATTATAAATTGAGAATCCATAGGTGTACGTTATAATGGTTTTTTGGTTAAATAATCAGGAAATAAAATTTTGTTCTATTAAGAAGAAAATTAAAGAATATGATTATGTTACCAAAGAATGTACATAGATTACATGGACGAAGACATTATTGGAATACATTAGTGAAGTTTCAAGACATCCAATAATTATTTAACATGAAAATAAAAGTACTACTAGGTTCATTAAAAATATGGTTCAACTCACCTACATGAAGAACATGGATATCTAGTACCATTTTATAAATGAAAATTTAGAGAACAACATTGTGAGGATTTTATTGTTTGGAACTTAAGATCAAGTTAATGAAATTTTCATAAAGCCCTTGTGTTGGACCCTCCATGATATTGTGGTTTTCATAATCAAAAATTATTTCAATATACAGATTGTACTCTTTCATAAAATTTTAATATCTCTATGTGAAGAAATTATTACATACAACAACATATAATTTAATAAGTCAATTGGTTATAGTCATGAATAAATATGTTTCCAAGTGTATTTTTACATGTACTCTGATTAATAATTAGTTGTGTAATGGTATATGCAAGACAAACTCTTCGTAATCTTTTTTGGATTTCCCGAAACCCAAGGATGACTCACCTAAGTTCGACAAACCAAAGTCGACACACCGAAACCGAAGGACGACTCACCAAAGTTCGACAAACCGAAATACGAAAAACTGAAATACGACACACCAAAATATGACACACCGAAGTATGACATACCAATGCTCGACAGACCTAAGTATGACAGACCGAAGTCGACACACCGAAGCTAACACACAGAAGATGATATAATAATGTTATCAAACCAAAACTGACACACCGAAGATGACTCACTGATTGATATAAATAACTGTTTCCATTTTATTAATTCAAATTTATTTCTAACGGTCATATGTATACAAATTAATGTTTCTGACATTATTTAATGTTGCCTGTAAGAGCATTCGTAGACAAGTACGAGGTACATGCACATACAAAGATCTTTATGTCTAGAGTATTGTGGAGTATAAAAGGACCTCATCTTTCACGTAAAAATAAGATAGTAGCAGTACACACTGACACACAAATTGTGCAAATACGAAAAGAGAATAACTAAATTCTTGAGATTACAAGACGACTATAACACACCTCCTTCTCCAAAAAGGGATTTAGTATACATCGAGACATTAAAGAGCTGAACCTTTTCACTCCTTGAAGAATAATTACAGAAACTAAGATACTCTATTATGAATAAAACTTCGAGAATAAGACTCAAATAACACAGTCTCAACATTCATTGAGTCTAGATATTTACTTCACAACACACAAGAAATTATTAACACCATTATCTTTCTTAACTCTGTTGTGTTTTATATTTTCTATTTGATCAGTGTGTCTATTTGTTTTTTTAACACACACAGTCTTCTAATCATAACTGGAGGATATAAAACTATCCTTATACTCAATATCTTATTACATTTTTATTTCCCATGTAGAACTTTGGTAGAGGTATGAGGACTTGGAAAAACTGTGTGTTGTTGTTGTTGTTGCTTTCCCACGTAGAACTGTGGTAGAGGTATGAGGACCTGGACAGTCTGAGTACTATTGTAAACCCAGATCCAGGGTGTGGATCAATGTTTTATATAAACTATTTTATAGGACTAAGTCTCATCTTGATATTGAACCTCTTGGCTAAAATTCTTGTGCATCTTATTTTATTGTAAACTATTTTTAATATTCCGCTACTAATTTCTTCGAAATATAAATCTATTTTAAATTAAATCTGATAGTTGAACTCATATATGTTTTTAAATATTTTTTATCCAGTAAATTAGTTTCAAAACCTTAATTAATATTTAGATTAAGTTAACTGAGAAATAATCAATCTTTGAGAAACTAAATAAACACTTACATTCATTATAAATTCACTACAGTTTAACTTGTTTGTTAAATTGGGGTTTTTAATAGAAATATTTTAATTAGAATTTTTTAATAGGAACTCAATTCACCCCCCCTATTGAGTATACACTCCGAAAAACATTTGGTATCAGAGGATTGTAGATAAACGTTTTTCAAAACACCCTGTTTGTGAAAAGTTTTCAACTTTGATTTTAGTTATATCTTAAAGATCTCAAAATTTCTCTTAATTCTAATTTTTATATATATATCATTTAAAACTTAGTTAATATGAATTACAGATTAGAAGGTGTAGCTACCAAAAGGACACCCTTCTTTAATGGTGTCAATTATACCCAATGGAAAATAAAAAAAAAATTCATTTAGAAAGTATGGGATTCGACATTTGGACTGCTATAGCGACTCAATATAAGATTCCAGAAACTGTTAGAACTACTTGGGATAAACCTATTAAAACTGCATACAATAATAATTGTAAAGTAATTAATTCCCGGTATTATGCTCTAGGAGATGAAGAATTTAATCGAATATCTTCTTATAAGACTACTTATGAAATATGGGATACATTGGCTGTTTCCCATGAGGAAAAAACCAATTTTAATGAAATGAGACTAAATACATACACTATTAAGTATGATAACATTAAAATTAAATCTGATGAATCTATTTCTGATATGTATCTCAGGTTTAATGAGATAGTCAATTCAATGAGCTCATAGGGAAAAGTTGTTCGAGCAAAAGAGATAATCATGAGGATACTGAGATGCCTACCAGCCATATAGAGAGGAACCTTTGTCTCTATATGAGAATAATGTGACATTGGCAAGCTACCTATCAAGGAGATGATTCAAAAATTGATGATGTATGAAGAATAGCTGAAGGTAAAAAAAGAGGAATATGATGTACCCAAGAATAAGTCAGTGACATTCAAGTCGACTGCTTCAAAGAGAAAGGACAAAGAGAAGGTTCAGATAACTGAAAAAAGCTCAACTAGTGAAAATTCTGACTCAGAAAGTGAAGGAGAGATGGCTCAGATATCCATAAGATTCATGAAGTTCTATAGAAAGAAGAAATTATTTAGAAAATATGATTATAAGGGTAAGTATTATCGATAAGGAAATTAGAAGAAAGACTGAAGGAAAACAGATAAAAATGATGGAATAGTTTTCTATGAGTGAAAAAGAAAAGGGAATGTCAAAGAAAACTATCCAAAACTGAAATTTATGAAAAAGCATGACTATAAGGATAAGAGATACAAGAAATACATGAAAGATACATGGAGTTCTTCTGAAGATAGCTCAAGTGGATATGAAGTTTCTGATTCTGAAGAAAAGACTCATGCCAACATGTGTTTCATGACTGAAACATCTAAGGCAACACTTAATTCCCCTATGCACAATGATTATTATTTTGGGAATGAAAATGATTCAAATAATTATGCTAATATGTCTAAAGGTGAATTATTTAAATATTTTAATATGTTAGAAGATACTTGTAATGAGATAAAAGAAAAGTAAAAATCATTAAAGAAACAATATGCCTTGACTAGTACTGTTAAATTTTATATTAGTATAGAAAAGGAAAAGAATGATCAACTGTTAAAATAGAACACTAAACATAAATTGTCTAATGATAAACATAGAAAATAATTAGAGAAGTTCACAAATGGAAAGAATACTCTAACTCAAATTCTTGGAAAAAAAGTTTCAACAATGTATACTATTGGTGTAGGATATCAACCTATACAAAGAAGGATTGTTAAAAATAAATTTATTCCAAAATCTGAACAGTATGATGCTAGTTCAAATTCTAGAAATTCTTAGGCTTTATCTAGCTATTAAAATAATTACAAAACTAACAATGTTTATTTATCAAATTCTTTTGAATCTGTTTATTATAGGAAAACCATTAGACAAATATGGGTGCCTAAAATTTTAGTTTCTAACCTTTTTGGACCCAAGAAAATTTGGTTACCAAAATTATCTTCAATCAAAATCTTTTTTGTAGGAAACATGATTAAAAAATTCCTATTGGAAGATGTGGTACTTGTACAATGGATGTTCAAGGCATATGATAGGAGACTACCCATGCTTTGAGAGCTTAATCAATGTTGATGGAGAACATGTCATCATTGGGGTAACTCAAAAGGAAAAATCACCGGCTTAGGCAGGATTGGTAACACTGATTCACTTTTAATTTCTAAAGTACTATTTATCAATGGACTAAAATACAATCTGTTACATATTTCACAGTTGTGTGATGATCGATTCAATGTAAAATTTGAAAATGATTCATGTAATGTTTTTAATTCTAAAAATGTTTTGGTATTTTCTGTATTAAGAAATGAGAATGTATATGATGTAGATTTTAATTCTTTAACTAAACAAAATGTTACTTGTTTAAATGCTTTTCATAAAGAATCCTAGATATGGGACAAGAGATTAGGACACTGCAATGTTCATTCACTCAGGAAACTGACTAGGAAAGGTTTAGTTAGAGACCTGTCCAAATTAGAATTCCCAACAGATAGAGTTTTCAATCCTTATCAAAAGGGAAAACAACATAAAGTTTCATTCAAATTAAAGAAAGAAGTTTCAACTTCTCAACCTCTCAAGTTGGTTCATATGGATTTATTTCGACTATCTATAGTTTCTAGCATAAATGGAAAGCACTATTTGTAGTTGAATTTTCTAGATATACGTGAGTATACTTTCTAGCTCATAAAAGTTAAGCTTGTTATTATTTCATTAAATACTCCAAGTCTTTAGAAAACCTATGTAGACTTAAGATTAAGACACTGAGAAGTGACCATGGTCATGAGTTTGAAAATCATGAGTTTGAATCATATTGCTCACACAATGGCTATAGTCACAATTGCTTTTCTCCTAGAACACCTCAACAAAATGGAGTCGTAGAAAGAAGAAATAGAACACTTCAAGAAACAGAAAGAACTATGCTTAATGAATATGATCTACCTATTTACTTTTGGGCTGAAGCTGTCAATACATCTAGTTATACCATTAATAGAGTCTTGATTAGGCCAATTCTCAAAAGGAACCCTTACAAGCTCTGGAATAATAGGAAGACTATGGTTAATTACTTTAGAGTTTTTGGTTTCAAAGTCTTTATCCTCAATTCTAAAGATAATATTGATAAGTTTTCATCCAAAAGTGATGAAAGAATCTTTCTAGGATATTATATATCTAGAAAATCTTATAGAGTATTTAATAAGAGGACCAAATGTGTGGAAGAATCTGTAAACATAAAATTTGATGAAAATAGTCCACATGAACCTAAGACCCCTTTTAAAAATCTTGAAGATGATATGTCAATTCTAAACCTTAATGAAAAAAACATTGAGCCTGTTGTTAAGATGGCCATTTTTGGAAATTTTCCAGAACGTGTTTCAGTTGAACCTGAACCTATAAATTAACCTGAGGTATCTATCCCTACCTTTACTAGAAAAGCTAGGACCCTTTGAAACCATCCTTTAGATGATGAAGTAGGAGATTTAGATAGAGGAACTCAGACTAGGGCTTCTATAAGAAATCAGGTTGAACACCAAACATTTCTTTCACAGTTAGAACCTAATAATATCAATGATGTTATCAATGATGAATTTTGGGTGATGGCTATTCAAGAAAAACTAAATCAATTTGAAAAAAACAAGCTTTGGTAATTAGTTGACAGACCTAAGGACACTTTGACCATAGGGACTAAATGGGTTTTTTGGAATAGAGTTGATGGGTCTAGTAATATAGTTAGAAAAAAGTCTAGGTTAGTTGCACAAGGATATAGTCAAGAAGAAGGAATGGACTGTGAGGAAACCTTTGCACCTGTAGCTGGGTTAGAAGCTATTAGGATTCTACTTGCTTATGATGCTCATCGGAATTTCAAGTTATATCAAATGGATGTTAAAAGTGATTTTATGAATGGTTTTATAATCGAAGATGTTTTTGTTGAACAACCACATTTATTTACTAATCCTCATTTTCCAAATCGAGTTTTTAAACTTTCTAAAGCTTTGTATGGTTTAAAACAAGATCCACGAGCTTGGTATCATTGAATTAGTAATTTTCTTATTTCAAAAGGTTTTATTAAAGAGATTTATGATCCATATCTTCTTATCAAAAGGATCTCTAATGATGTTTTGGTAGTACAAATCTATGTTGATGATATTATTTTCAGATCTTCTAAAAATGCATTATGTATTGATTTTTCAAAGAGTATGCAAAGAGAATTTGAAATGAGTTTAATGGGAGAACTCAAATATTTTCATGGATTACATGTATTTCAAAATGAAAATGGTATTATTTTAAATCAAAGTAAATATACAAAGGATATTTTAAAACGTTTTGGTTTGGATAGTAATAAAGAAAGTGATACACCTATGAGTAAAAATTGTAAATTGGATGCACATGAAACTAGGAAACCAGTGGATCACAACATTTATAGAGGTATGATTGGGAGTTTACTTTATCTTACTTCTGGTCGACCAAATAATATGTTTAGTGTGTGTATGTGTGCAAGATTCCAAGCTAATCCAAAAGAGTCACACTTTCTTGTAGTTAAAAGGATTTTCAAATATCTCAATCATACAACTAATTTTGTATTATTTTATCTAAAAGGACAACCATTAGATTTAATAATGTATTCAGATGCTGATTTTTCTGGTTGGAAGTTAGATAGGAAGAGTACTTCTGGAACATGTCATATTCTAGGTAAGTCCTTAGTATCATGGTGTAGTAAAAAGAAGAATTGTGTTGCATTGTTTACTGCTGAAGTAGAGTACATAGCGACTGGTAGTTGCTGTGCACAAATTATGTGGATGAAACATACTCTATTGGACTATAGATATCAATTTAGACATGCATCCATTAACTGTGACAACACTAGTCCAATAAATATCTCTAGGAATCCAATATCTTATTCTAGAACAAAGCATATTTATGTAAGACATAAATTTTTTAGAGATCACTTTCAAAAAGGTGATATATCTCTTGAGTTTATTGGGACTAAACATCATCTTGCTGATATATTCACTAAACCTTTAAATTCTGATAGAATGAATTACATCTGACATGAACTGGGAAGGATAAATCAGTAACTGATCTTTATGAGACCGATCTTTATAAAACCGATCATTATGAAACCAATCTTTATGAAATTGATCTTTATAAAACCGATCTTTATGAAACCGATCTTTATGAAACCGATTTTTGTGAAACGTAATTTTATAAAACTGATTTTTGTGAAACAGATATTTGTATAACCGATTTTTGTGAAACCTATATCTTTGAAACCGATCTTCTTAAAACCGATTTTTTTGACACCGATATATTTAAGGACTGTTTTGTAAATTCCGTCTTCTTTAAGTGAAACGACGTTGTTTTATCTCTTTCAACTTGACACATTTAAATTTTATATTTTCCAATTTACAATACCTAAATTATATATTAATTCCAATCCATCCAGACCTTTCACGTTTTCCGTAGTTGAAAAGCCTTCTACATTTATTCACTCTCTCTCTCTCTTGACTCTCGACCTCTCAACACAGTTAGAATCTAAAGCTTCTCCCTGGAAAAGACTAAGAGCGCAATGGAAGAGCCACAAAAAATTCCTCTTGCTAAGCATCAGAAGGGTGAAACTAGTGGTGCTGCGAAACAAAGATTAGAAAGTCAAGTAGTTACAGCTGAAAAGGAAGTGTCTGTTGAATGGATTATGTCAAGAAAATATTTTCTGCTAAAGGTACTAGAATCTCAAGGGTGGATCAGTTGGTTTACCAACAATGAAACACCTTGTAATACCCAGATAGTGCATGAGTTTTATTTTCATTTGAGTATAACACTGGATGAAGCCAAGGCAGAAAAGATGAAATCCATGGTAAAAGGAAAGGAAGTAGCTTTTTGTCTAAGGAATTGACTGAATGCTTAGAGGTACCTCATGAAGGCGTCTATCCTGACTATCGTGGTAATATTACACCTTCATCAAATTTATTTTCAAATGAAGATGCTCTGAAGGAGTTTACTGGAAATGAAGAATCAAGAAGAACCATTGAAATTGAATTCGAAGGAGAAGTGAGATTGCTTTTTTATGATTATACAACATCAAATATTCCCAAGGTAGGGATATTTATCTAATATGAAATATTCGTATGTCTCCTTGATATTTATAATGAAACATGGAATAAAGGTGAATCTATACAGATAAATTATTGTACATATTTCTGATTTGATTAAGCCATCTAATAGGGCCACCTGCTTATACTATCAGAGAATCATTTCTGCCATGTTGAAAGAATTAGACTATGTAAAAGATGGAGATGAAATGAAAACTGCCTATAGTGGTTTTTGTCTTCAGAAAGACATTTGTAAAAGAATGAAAATATTCTAGAACCCATGGAAGATATGTTGGGTAGGAGATGAAGAAAGGATGTTTGAGGAGTTCAATTTGGTTGACCATCCTTCTAGACCAAAGGACCAAGTTGATCTAGGTATTAAACTAGGAGAAGTTCCTATCTATTCTGATGAGGAAGCTGAGGCAGAAATGCCTAGGGAATAAGGATCTACTTTTGATGATAGGAATGATTATGATATTGCTGAAAGTCCCAAGAATATGACTTATGGACCTGCTAGTCCACCTATGGAATTTCCTTCAAGAGAACCCACTCTAGGTGATGAAGAGGAGGAAGAAACTGAAGTTACCAAAGATGAAGGTTCTGATAGAAAATCATATGAGGAATATGATGATGATGAGGATGATGATGATGATGGTGATAATGCTGATGATGGAGGAAGTATTGAGAATGTGAGTGATTCTCTAAAAGTGGGACAACAAGTTGTTGACAGATCGAGTGAGGAATTTGTTCGTAGATCTGGTGATGGAATTGAGCCTACTGATCAACAGGATGATGATCCTAGAGATTCTGAAGATAAAGACATATCACTCCATCCCAATGCTGAAATACAAGAGATCATTCAGGAATTGAATGATCTTATGGCTGCTGGACAGGTGGAAGAAGACGCAGTTCTAGTGCCTCAAATTGAGGAAGTACCCTATGAAGCTGAAGAAGATGGAGCTTAGGCAGAACCTAAAGATCGGTTGGTTCATATCGCCATACAAAATGTTATATCCAGAGACCAGGATGAAGAAATTGATGATATTAATGTTATTCCTGAGCCTCGAGGAAGAAGGGTAAGAATTGATACTGTTGAGCCCAAAGATCGGACTTGTGCTAGAGAGTGGAATAGTAATCCATGCTACATTCTTTTCGGTTTAGATTATGAATCAGATGAGGAAAGGGTACCTCCTCATCCTATTCCTCAAGTATATGTTGCTCCCAAACCAGTTTCATCTATTCCTCTAGCCAAATATCCACCTCAACAACCTATAGATTAGTCAGTGCCTAGTGACTATATCACTAAGGCTGACATGGAAAAGTTTAAGAATGAAATATGTGAGTCTGTGATCACTTCAATGGGAACCAGAAATGAATCCTCCACTTCAATAAGTATCTCGGATGCTGATGCAACAAAAATTGAAAGAATAGTGATTCAATATATTCAACCGAATATTTTTTACTATAGCTGAAACTATTTTTAGACACAACAAATTTCTGAGAGAGGAAGTAATAAAGATGAGAAATGAGCTGATTTCCTTAACCTATGACTTCAATATCTCCTTTAGTGGTGTTCTAGATGTTCTTAGGAACTTTGTAACTCATCAATTTAGTGTAGATTTGAAAAAGTTGAAATAAGATCTTGGAAAAATGTAGGCAGGCCCATCTAGTTCTAGGAGTGGAAGAAGTGGTGCTGCTGATATGGGGTCTCTCAAGGGTATGATGAGAGAGGAAATTCAAAAACTCTAACTTGTTTCATATAAGGAAACCCTTGAAAAAATACATCGCAAAATAGATCTTGTGTACAATATGTTCACACAGTGCACCAATGAAGCCTCTGTAGCTCAGAAAGAAATTCGGGAAAAAGTGGATAAGTATTTCACTAAGATATATACCAATCATGACCACATCAATAGTTTCAAGTTCATGGCAGAAAATCTTCGAATTCCCACAGTCATAGAAGCATTCAGAATGAATTTTCTCCAATTTAAATGGTTTTCAGCTTTATTGAGTAAATTCATGGAGAATAAGGATGAATTTGAGAAGGGAATGCAATATGGGGGAGAAATAATTAATGACTTTATCAAAATACTCAAGCCTTATCTACATGTTCAGGCCGATGCTTTTTTTTGGTCCCTCCAGCTGCTTCAATTGGTACTACCTATTGTCCTCCTCCACCAATGACTGTCTCTCAAGCTCTTACTCAGATTCAACAGATCATTACTGAGTAGTCTTCTAGTCGTGTTTTGTCAGAGAGAAGGCCTACCCTTGAAGCTACTGTTCTTACAGGTCTTGCTCTGCCTGGTGTTATAATAAGATCACCTCCATTTTCTGCCACTCCCAATCCTTCTTCTTTTCCATTGGATCCTTCAGAAAAAGTCAAAGCTCCTATGAATCCAAATCCTTTGTGATGGATTGTTTCTTTTTGATAGGGACTTGGACTTTTTTTATCTTGTACTCTTATGAATTTGAATGGAAATTCTTATGGTGTCTTTCTTGTCTCTTATTTCCCCTTAATTCTTTTCTCTTTTTGTTAATCCCAAAAGAGGGAGAAAATAAGGATGGCATATAATTGAGAGGGAGATTTGTTTTATATAATTCTAGCAATGCTGAACATTATTTATATTATACAATTACTTTCAGCTATGTTAAAGCTATATTTATTCTATATAGTTTCATGTATAACGACCCAAAGTTTCTTTAATGGAAAATCCCTCTTGATCCAGTTAAATGTCTCTTTATGAAAAATGTTTTTATAAGATGTCAAATTCTTTGGTTTTATGTTATGAATTATGACCGTTGTTAATATAGCCGTTGAACAGTGATCACTTGATTAGAATAAATATAAGGCTTTAACGAAGCCAATTTTACTCAGACAAAAGAAGCGATGGCCTCATCCAGCAGAATTTCCCCATACGAAGCCCATTTGTCCGAGCTCGGAAAAGAGGTGGCATCCTTGGGCTTTTCCCTTGACCAAGCCCAAGCTGAGATTCATTATGTCAACCTCGAACAGGACCGTCTACGGGAAAAGTGAAAGTTTATTGAAATTACCACTCGAGCGATGTTATCTGAGCCACCCCAAGAGTCTGTCACCATCGCACACCTTACCCTTAGGTCTTATGCGGCTGTTTCAAGGATTTATGTAACAAATAAGTAATACTATGTTCATGTACATTATTTTTTTATATAATAATGAATATAATTTCTATTCATTTTTGATACATTGTAAATAGTTTTTAAAGTACAAATGGTGTTTTTAGTTATTATTTAAATAATAAATCTATTTTATTAAATTAAGGGATTTTTGAATTAAATAATATTTTAATAAAATATTATTATTAATATTAAATTATTTTTTATTAAATATAAATGATCTTATAATTTTATGAATGCAATTAAAATTTTTATTAAGGTTTGAAAGCCATTTCTGTCAAAACCCGTGAATATTCGATAAATGCTGGTTTTTATTTTAAAAGTGAAAATTAACATATTTAGAATTTTTTTAGATAAAATAAATGTCATTTATGGAATTATGATGTCGAAATTATCCAACGGTGTATTTTTCATAATTTTCTGAGATAGTCAAATTTTTGGGTAAAAATTAAATACCATTTAAATATATCATGTGTTTTATGACATCATAATGACCCAATGGCGATGTAATAAAATACCATAATCCTTATGTTCGGCCAATATAAGTTTTATCATTAAAATATTGTGATTTTGGGTTTGTTTGACTTACTTTTCAAAGCATTAATGGACCCCTCAATACATATTCAACACTTTGCATTTTTAAATTAATTTCCATGAGAGAGTGACTCACATCCACATAAGAAACCTTATTATTTTAAGAAGTTAGGACTTGAGCCTTATAAAATATTGTTTTCCTCTTCCCTTTTCCAAAAATCATGGGAAAAACCATGGGATGGTTTGTGGTTTGGATTAATTTAATGTAAGGGGACATAAACCTAAATAATAAAGAATTCCCTCACCTTTCCTATATAAACCCACCCAAGATCCCACTTCCTCCTCACTAAAATTCCTTTGTGTTCATCCAAACTCTACGTTACTCTCTATAGAATCCTCCCAAGGTTCCCCAAGCTCCCAAGAATCCTCTCACAAGCCTGTCTCTAGCCTTTGGAAGCACACTTCCAAGTAAGGGTTTTTTGTTCCTTTCTCATTTTTGTCAATTTTATTTAAATTGTATTACCCTTTTAATTTAAATTATGAATGTTGGGGTATGGTTTCTCACCTCCCCATACTTCCCTCATATTGTTTTAATTATGGGATACCCCTTTATCTCTCATTAAATGCCTCCCATATACACCTGTTACTATGCCGAAATTCTGAAAGGAACTTCTCTCCCCTCTTTTACATTCAAGCAATACTTTTGTATCATGAATCTAAATTCCATTAAAATTATTGGGACATGTATCTATATGACCTCCTTAATTTCCATTACATGTAAATATGATGAGGAACCCCTTTCCCTCTCATAAACCATTTTTATGAATTCTTATGTCACGCCATTACACTGCTGAAAGCGCATTGATTTTCTAAGCCAATGCCATTCTGTAGTGGATACCATGCCCATTTTTCCATCAAGGGTATTCACCTTTATGCACATTTACTTATTGATTACAATGTTTCATGTCTGAATTACACATTCCTTTATCGTGGAATAAATTATTATGTTCTACGATTCATGTTTTATGATCTATGTGGCACACTTATGCATGAAATGAAATGTTTAAGAAGGGTGCTCCCTTATAGCGCTCCAATGCATTGGGTAAAGTATAGTATCATGATACGTCATGTGAAATGAGTATTGAATCATGCTAATTCAAGTGCAACGAGGGTTTACTCGTGATTCATGTGCAATGAGGGTTTACTCATGCTCCATGTGCAATGAGCCTTGGCTCATGCTAATTCAATGTTAAGTGTTGTCGCCACATTTCCATGTATTGATCATCATGCTTTATCATGACTTTGTGTTCATGTTTTTCTTATGCTCTATTGTCATGCATATTTCCTAACATATATTGTACTCCTCATGTTATTCCATGTGTACTCCCTTACTGGGCTTTATAGCTCACCCTTTTCTTATGCATGTCCTCAGGTTATCCCATGCAATGCTAAGTACGCGGGAATGTAGTTGTCTTGTAAAGGAAGTTTACAATAAAGATGTTTTATTTCATATTTCAAGTTTTTATGTAATGATCCTAAGCCCCAAATACACTAAACCTCTCGATCTTCTATGTTGTATCAAGTGGAGTTTAATGTAATAAAGCATGTTTTAGTTGTAATAAAAAGCAGGGTTGTCATAGTTGGTATCAGAGGATAGGTTTAGTTATTTTTGGGATTAGGAAAAACCTAGTAAAGCCTTAGATACAAGACTAAGTATAATAAAAACATCCCTAGGATTTGGTAAATACTAAGTAAGTGGTTTATCAAACAAATACATCCCTATCTGGATATGAGCAGGTAGAGGCGGCTCTGGCACAGATGTATCCAAGGGGTAAAACACGAAAACACCGCTTTGAGCTAGACTCGAACGGGAACGGGTGCACGACAACGGGCCTTTCTGCACTCTTGGTTATGACACTCCCATGGGATATGTTATGATAAATTCACAATCTTGGTATGAACCCTTATTAAGGGAAAAATGCCCCTAAGAATATATGATCGAAAGTAGATCATGAAAAGCCTATATTAAAGCCTATAGACTCATGAGTTAAGGAAATAAAAGTTTATTTATAAGTCATCAACTTTTGTCTTTGGATTACCATTTACATGTTACCCCTAACTTTCCTTTTCCACCAGCCAATGGCTAGTAATAGGAGGACTCGGGCTAACAACCATTGTGAATATCAGTGTGATGATTGTACTAATGGGATGCCCAATCCAATGGGAGCGGGAATCACGAACTTTGTCACGCTTCACTCTCAGCTAACTCAAGTTTTGAATAGAAACACGGGTCAAGAGGAACATTCAACCCCCCTAATAAAGAAGAAGTCTCTATCGAGAGCTTCATGAGACAAAGGCCTCCTACTTTTAGTGGATCATCTGATCCCACGATTACTGAACAATGGATCAACTCTATTGAAAAGATATTCTCAATCCTCCAATGTTCTGAACAAGAGATGGTTCTCCTGGTGGCTTATCGTATGGAGGGTGAAGCTGATCCATGGTGGACATTGATCAAAAATACAAAGCCTGAGGAGGAGATCAAGGCTTCGGAATTGAAGGAATTCCGGAAGATATTTTTTGATAAATATTTTCCGTGCACCCTCCGGCTTAAGATGGAAAGGGACTTCCTTTCCCTCAAGAAAAAAGATGAGGAATCTGTTGGAGCGTACGAGGAAAACTTCAAAAGGCTTGCATGATACACTTCTGGCTTTGTCGTTACCCCTGAATGCAAGGTTGACCGCTTCTTTGGTGGGATGAAGCCTAGCTTGCAGAAAGCATTAGTGATCCGTGACTTCGACAGCTATGAGGAAATTGTCCGATGTGCCCTCAAGGTCTAAATGAAGATCGAAGAATCACAGGGGTATCATGGGGATAAGAAGCGTAAGGTGGACTTCAATGCTGGTGGGGCAATGGATAAATCCAACGGTGCTAAGAAGTTCCATCACCCCACTTTCCAAAAGAGCGGAAAGAAGCTCCCTGGAAATTGCCTTAAGGGGATGAGAAAACGCTTCATGTGTGGAAGAGAAGGGCACCTAACTGTTAACTGTCGGCAAGAAGGACCCGCGGCTGAGATATAGGAGAGGAATGCTCCGTTTGAACCTCAATGAGTTGTTCAATGCTATAAATGCAAAGAACCGGGTCATTTTGCAAATCAGTTCCCTAATCCAAGGGTTATCGGAGGCAACCAACAACCTCCAAGACAGCAAGAAAGTGCTTTTTTCCATCACTTCTGCTGAAGTGAACCCCGAAAAAGAAGTGGTGACAGGTACGCTAGTTATTCATTAAAGAATAGTGAACACACTTTTTGATTCAGGTTCTATGCATTCTTTTATATCTCGAATGTTTAGTAGAACAATCCCAGCACCACCACAAATCATGGAAGTAAAGATGTCGGTGAGTACGAAAAGTGGGGCAATCATTGCATCCCATGAGTATAAGTCCTCCCCTGTTATAATCTGTGGATTGAATTTCCCGGAAAACCTTGTCATTCTACCTCTGGTGGAATTTGATGAAATTCTTGGCATGGATTGGCTTTCCTTATATAGAGCCAACATAAATTGTCGGGAGAGGGAAATCACACTCCATATGGAGAATCGACCCCCGATTCTTTACAAGTGTCAGGAGGAAGATGAATCTCCTTTAGCTCCATCATCTCAAGCATGGATATTACTGCCCTATGGGCTTGTGTATCTGGCTCAGATGATTGATTCAAAGGAAGAAACCATCCTTGAAGAAATGCCTATTGTGAGGGAATTTGCGGAAGTGTTTCCCGAGGAACTGCCTGGTCTTCCTCCAAGAAGAGATGTTGAGTCCTCAATTGAACTTATACCTGGGGCCTTACCAATATCCAAGACTTCGTATAGAGTGGCTGTTGTTGATCTTGAAGAGCTAAAGAAACAACTACAGGAGAATTTGGATAAAGGGTTTATACTCCCAAGTGCTTCACCATGGGGTGCACCAGTCCTCTTCGTCAAGAAGAAAGATGGGTCAATGCGGCTCTGCATCGATTATCGTGAACTTAAAAAAATCACGATAAAGAACAAGTATCCTCTCCCAAGAATCGATGACCTGTTTGATCAACTGCGTGGAGCACAATACTTTTCCAAGGTGGACTTCCGGTTGGGATATTATCAAGTAAGGGTGAAGAAAGAAGATGTCCCCAAGACTACTTTTCGTACAAGATACGGGCACTATGAATTCATAGTAATGCATTTCGGACTCACCAATGCTCCAGAAATATTCATGTACTTTATGAATAGAGTCTTTAGAGATTACCTTGTCAAATTTTTGGTAGTCTTTATAGATGATATTCTAATATACTCCAAAACCAAGGAGGATCATGAGGAGCATTTAAGAACTGTACTGGAGACTTTGCGCAAGGAGAAGCTCTATTAAAAGTACAACAAGTGTGAGTTCTGGTTAAAGGAGGTCTCATTATTGGGCCATATCATAAAAAGCAATGGGATATCTGTGGATCCATCCAAAATAGATAAAATTGAGGGATGGCTGAGGCCAACATCGGTAACAGATATCTGTAGCTTCTTGGGGTTAGCTGGATATTATCGACGATTTGTGAGAAATTTCTCACGATTGTCCAACCCTCTTACCAAGCTAACTCGAAAGCGAGTAATGTTTTCTTGGAGTGATGAATGCGAAGAAAGCTTAAAGGAGTTGAAAAGGAGTCTTATCACTGCACCCGTTCTCACTTTACCCACAAGTAGGGGGATTTTTGTGGTATTCAGTGATTCTTCGAAGAAGGGCTTAGGATGTGTGATGATGCAGAATGATAAAGTGATATCCTAGTCCTCAAGGTAGTTGAAAATACATTGGCGAAACTATCCAACGCATGATCTGGAGTTGGTGGCAGTGATCTTTGCCTTGAAAATATGGCGGCATTATCTCTATGGAGAGAAATATGAGATATATACTGACCACAAGAGTCTTAAATATATATTCACACAGAAAGAGCATAATATGCACCAGAGAAGATGGATAGAGCTCATTAAAGATTATGACTGTTCAATACATTACCACCCTGGGAAAGCGAACAAGGTGGCAGATGCCCTAAGTAGAAAGGACCTAGCAATTCTATCAATGATGAGAATTGATAAGGATCCAATATTCATAGACTTGATGAAGATGGATGTGGGAATCATAAATAAGGGAACATCATCAATCCTTTCACAAATGATTGCTCAACCATCTCTTTTGGAAATGTTAAAGGATGCTCAAAAGGATGATGTGGGAATTCAAGAAAAAGTGGAAGCTATAAAAAGGGAAAATCCTCAGAGTTTAATGTTAATGAAGAAGGAACTGTGCAGTTTTGGAAAAGACTATGTGTTCCATCATGTCCGGAGCTAAAGAAGGAACTATTAAATGATGCACATAGTTTAAATTTCTCTATTCACCCAGGGAGCACAAAGATGTATCGAGATCTCCGATAAAACTTTTGGTGGGATAATATGAAGAAGGAGATCGCCGCATATACATAAAAGTGCCTGGTGTGTCAGAATGTGAAGGAAGAGAGACCGAAGTGTAATGGGATGATGCAACCATTTCCCATACCAGAATGGAAATGGGAAAACATCACCATGGACTTTGTCACCGGACTTCCAAGGACATCCAAAGGCAACAATGCAATCTGGGTTGTTGTGGATCGTCTTACAAAGACTGCACACTTCATTGCTATTCGGGAGGATTTCTCATTGGATCAACTGGCACAGATATATATCAGGGAAGTGGTAAGTATGCATGGAGTACCACTATATATTGTGTCTGACCGAGATCCAAGATTCACCTCTATGTTTTGGAAGAGTCTTCAACATGCTCTGAATACTGAACTGAACTTCAGTATGGCCTATCATCCTCAAAATGATGGCCAATCTGAGCGGACTATCCAAACATTTGAGGATATGTTAAGAGCATGCTCAATGGAATTTAAAGGAGGATGGGATCAACATCTTCCTCTGGTTGAGTTCTCTTATAATAACAGTTTCCACTCAAGCATCCAAATGGCTCTCTATGAATCCCTTTATGGGAAAAGGTGCAGAACACTGGCATGTTGGGATGAGGTCGGTTAACGTAAGCTGCTTGGAACAGAAATGGTCTAAGAAATGGTGGAGAAGGAGAAAACCATTAAACATCATATCAAGGCAGCCCAGAGTCGATAGAAGAGTTATGCAGATAATCGTCGACGAGACCTTGAGTTTAAAGTTGGAGACATGGTGTTTTTACGCATATCTCCATGGAAGAATGTCATGATGTTTGGAAAGAAAGGGAAGTTAAGTCCAAGGTACATAGGCCCCTTCGAGATTCTTGATCGTGTTGGGGCTGTGGCCTATCGACTAGCACTTCCACCTACCATGGTCAAAGTACATGATGTCTTTTATGTATCCCTCTTAAGGAAGTACATACCAGAACCTTAACATACACTCTCTTCTACGGCGGTACAATTGGAAGACGATCTTTCTTATGAGGAGCAACCAGTGAAGATCTTAGATCGTAGATAAAAAGTTCTACGAAATAAGACAATGCCCCTCATCAAGGTGTTGTGGAGAAACCACAAGTTTGAAGAAGCGACTTGGGAGTCGGAGGATATGATGAAGCTGAGTTACCCACATTTTTTTTAGTGTGGGAAAAGGAAAAATTTCGAGGGCGAAATTTCTTAAGGGGGGAATATTGTAACGACCAAAATTTTCTTTAATGGAAAATACCTCTTGATCCAGTTAAATGTCTCTTTATGAAAAGTGTTTTTATAAGATTTCATCTTCTTTGGTTTTATGTTATGAATTGTGACCGTTGTTAATATAACCATTGAACAGTGATCACTTTATTAGTATAAATATAAGTCTTTAACGAACCAGATTTTACTCATACAAAGGAAGTGATGGCCTCATCCAGTAGAATTGCCCCAATACGAAGCCCATTTGTCGGAGCTCGGAAAAGAGGTGGCATCCTTGGGCTTCTCCCTTGACCAAGCCCAAGCTGAGCTTCATTATGTCAAGCTAGAACATGACCGTCTATGGGAAAAGTGGAAGTTGATTGAAATTACCACTCGAGCGATGTTATCCGAGCCACCCCAAGAGTCTGTCACCATCGCACACCTTACCCTTAGGTCTTATGCAGCTGTTTTAAGGGGTTATGTAAAAAATAAGTAGTACTATTTTCATGTACATTTTTTTTGTATATAATAATGAATATAATTTAAAGTCATTTTTGATACATTGTAAATAGTTTTTAAAGTACAAATGGTGTTTTTAGTTATTATTTAAATAATAAATCTATTTTATTAAATTAAGGGATGTTTGAATTAAATAATATTTTAATAAAATATTATTATTAATATTAAATTAATTTTTATTAAATATAAATGATCTTATAATTTTATGAATGCAATTAAAATTTTTATTATGGTTTGAAAGCCATTTCTGTCAAAACCCATGAATATTTGATAAATGTTGGATTTTATTTTAAAAGTGAAAATTAACATATTTAGAATTTTTTTAGATAAAATAAATGTCATTTATGGAATTAGGACGTCGAAATTATCCAATAGTGAATTTTTCATAATTTTCTGAGACAGTCAAATTCTTGGGTAAAAATTAAATACCATTTAAATATATCATGTGTTTTATGACATCATAATGACCCAATGGTGATGTAATAAAATACCATAATTCTTATGTTCGGCCAATATATATTTTATCATTAAAATAATGTAATTTTGGGTTTGTTTGACTTACTTTTCAAAGCATTAATGGACCCCTCAAGACATATTCAACACTTTGCCTTTTTAAATTAATTTCCATGAGAGTGTGACTCACCTCCACATAAGAAACCTTATTATTTTAAGAAGTTCGGACTTGGGCCTTATAAAATATTTTTTTCCTCTTCCCTTTTCCAAAAACCATGGGAAAAACCATGGGATGGTTTGTGTTTTGGATTAATATAACTTAAGGGGACCCAAACCTAAATAATAAAGAATTCCCTCACCTTTCCTATATAAACCCACCCAAGCTCTCACTTTCTCCACAGTAAAATCCCTTGGAGATCGTCCAACCTCTGCCCTACTCTCTCTAGAATCCTCCCAAGGTTCCCCAATCTCCCATGAAGCCTCTCACAAGCCTCTCTCTAGCCTTTGGAAGCACACTTCCAAGTAAGGGTTTTTTCTTCCTTTCTCATTTTTGTCAATTTTCATTAAATTGTATTTCCCTTTTAATTTCAATTATGAATGTTGGGGTATGGTTTCTCACCTCCCCCATACTGCCCTATTATTGTTTTAATGATGGGAGACCCCTTTCTCTCTCATTAAATGCCTCCCATGTACACCAATTACTATGCTGAAATTCCGAAAGGAACTTCTCTCCCCTCTTTTACATTCAAGCAATACTTTTGTATCATGAATCTAAATTCCATTACAATTGTTGGGACATGTATCTATATTACCTCTTTACTGTACATTACATGTAAATATGATGAGTAACCCCTTTCCCTCTCATCACCCATTTTTAGGAATTCTTATGTCACGCCGTTACGCTGCTGAAATCGCACCGATTTTCTAAGCCAATGCCATTGTGTAGTGGATACCATGCCCATTTTTCCATCAAGGGTATTCACCTTTTTGCACATTTAATTATTGATTACAAAGTTTCATCTATTAATTCCACATTCCTTTATCATGGAATAAATTATTATGTTTTATGAATCCATGTTTTATGATCTATGTGGCACAGTTATGCATGAAATGAAATGTTTAAGAAGGGTGCACCCTTATAGCGCTCCAATGCATTTGGTAAAGTATTGTATCATGATACATCATGTGCAATGAGTGTTGACTCATTCTAATTCATGTTCCCCGATGGTTTACTCATGCTTCATGTGCAATGAGGGTTTACTCATGCTCCATGTGCAATGAGCCTTGGCTCATGCTAATTCAATGTTAAGTGTTGTTGCCACATTTCCATGTTATGATCGTCATGCTTTATCATGCCTTTGTGTTCATGTTTATCTTATACTCTATTTTCATGCCTATTTCCTAACATGTATTTTACTCCTCATGTTATTCCATGTGTACTCCCTTACTGGGCTTTATAGCTCACCCTTTTCTTATGCATGTCCCCAGGTTATCCCATGCAATGCTAAGTACGAGGGAATGTAGAGGTCTTGTAAAGGATGTTTTCAATAAAGATGTGGTATTTTATGTTTCAAGTTTTTATGTAATGATCATAATCCCCAAAGAAACTAAACCTCTCAATCTTCATTGTTGTATCATGTGAATTTTAATGTAATAAATCATGTTTTAGTTATAATAGAAAGCAGGGTTGTCATATCATGTATGCCAGGACTTGTGATTATCAAAAAGGGGGAGATTGTTAGACCCTCCATGATATTGTGGTTTTCATAATCACAAATTA
The DNA here is from genome assembly GCA_963277665.1 of Viscum album. Lineage (NCBI taxonomy): Eukaryota > Viridiplantae > Streptophyta > Magnoliopsida > Santalales > Viscaceae > Viscum > Viscum album. Next base: position 2,075,956,511 of record OY728156.1, on the reverse strand, counting down.
TTTCAATATTTAGATTCTACTCTTTCAAGAAATTTTAATATATCTCTGTGAATGAATTATGACACACAACAACATATACTTTAATAAGTCAATTTATTATAGTCATGAATAAATATGTTTCCAAGTGTATTTTTAGATGTACTATGATTAACAATTTTTCATGTAATGGTATATGGAAGACAGAATCTTCATAATCTTTTTTGGATTTCTTGAAACCGAAGGATGAATCACTAAAGATCGACAAACCGAAGTCGACACACCTAAACCAAAGGATGACTCTCTGAAGATCGACAAACCGACATATGACAAACCAAAATACAGCACACCGAAATATGACACACCGAAGTATGACAGACTGATGTTTGACAGACCGAAGTCGACACGCCAAAGTTGACACACTGAAGATGATAGACCGATGTTATCAAACCAAAACCGAGACATTGTACATGAATCACCGATTGATATAAATAATTGTTTCCATTTAATTAATTCAAATTTATTTCTAACAGTCATATGTAGACAAATTAATGTTTCTGAAATTATTTAATGTTGTCTGAAGAAGTATCTTTAAGAAAGTATGAGGTACATGCACGTGCGAAGATCACTATGTCTAGAAGATCATGAAGTATAAATAGACCTCATCTTTCACATTAAAAATATGACAGTAGCAGTACACACTGACTCACCGACTATGTGAATATGAAAAGAGAAGAACTTAGTGCTTGAGATTACAAGAAGACTGTTACAAGCTAACTTCTTCAGAAGGGCTTCAGTGTATATCGAGACATTAAAGAGATGAACATTTTCAATCATTGAATATGAATTATATAAACTGCAATACTCTTTTCTGAAGACAACTTCAAGAAGAAGAATCAAATACCATAGTATCAACATTCATTGAGTCCAGAGATTTACTACACAACACACAAAGAATTCTTAACTCTATTCTCTTTCTTAACTCTGTTGTGTTTTATATTTTCTATTTGAGCAGTGTGTATATTTGTTTGTATAACACAGACTGTCTTCTGAGCATAATTAGAGGATATAAAACTATTCTAATACTCAATCTCTTATTACATTTTTATTTCCTATGTAGAACTGTGGTAGAGGTCTGAAGACCTAGACAGCCTGTGTGCTGTTGTTGTTGTTACTTTACCTGATAGAACTGCGGTAGAGGGCTGAGGACCTGGACAGTCTGAGTACTGTTGTAAACCCCGATCTAGAGTGTGGATCAAAGATTTATGTAAACTATTTGAGATGAATAAGTCTCATATTTATACTGAACCACTTGGTTAAAACCGTTGAGCATCTTATTTTAGTCTAAACTGTTTTCAATATTCCGCTGCTAATTACTTTGAAATACAAATCTATTTTAAAGTAACTCTAATAGTTGAACTCGCAAGTGTTTGTAAAAATTGTTAGCCATTAAATTATTTTCAAAAGATAACTTAATCTTCTGATAAATTTAACTGAGATATAATCAATCTTTGAGAAACTAACTGGACACTTACAATCTTTATAAATTCACTACTCTTTAACTTGTTTGTTAAATTCAGGTTTTCTTAATATAAATATTTTAATTAGAAATTTTTAATAGGAACTCAATTCACCCCCCCTTGAGTATCCACTCCGACCAACACATTGGTTGATCATATATTCTATAGGCATAGTTTGAACCATAGAGTTCATCCAATTTCCTCAAACTACCACGGTTCAGATGTGATCCTCTCCCTAATTTATCTAATGAAATATTTGTAATATTTGTGTTCTTGTGGTATTATATATTTTATCCAATGTAAAAAAAATGAGAGATACTATCTAAGTAGAGTCTCTAAAGAAAGAGGTCTTATTTGAAAAATCATAGATCACATTATATCACTTAGTCTTTTTGTAACAACCCACTTACTTATAAAATAATTTATTTTCATTTTTGAATTAAATAGTTAAATTCATTATATATTTATAATAAAATATTTTATATTTATAGAAATTAAGGATTTTTACTGATCGAATAGTATCATGAACTTTGAGATAGTAACATGAGAATTACTAATAGTAATTCAGCCAATATAATTGTAACATCATCTATAAGAGTATAAATAAAATTTATGTATCTTATAGGTGTAACATGATATATTTATATCCTGGAATAACTAAATAAATGTTTTGCAAATGATAAATTAAGTGTTTTTATTTTATAAGTCATAAATATTTTATTAAAATTTAATAAATTATATAATTACTTAAAAAAATATTTTCATAAAATATTTTCATAAACTGTTATTTTTGTCTTATGATTATAGTATAATTTTATGGCACGTTATTTTTTTCAATGTGTTATAAAGATAGTAATAAATTTTAAATTGGTTTTTCGAAATAAATTATTATTTAATTTAAAATTAGATTACCCATATTTAGAAAATTATTTTCATGAAATGGAGTTTATTTTTTAATTCTAATGGTTGAAAAATCAATGGGGTGAATATTGGAGATTTTTCTAAAATAATTATATTTTTGATGAATTTTAAAATATAGTAATTTACAGAATATATATAAATATATTATAAGATAGATAAACTATTTCTTGATTCATGAATTATGTAAGCACCATAATCACTAACATACATTAATTATTTTATTATTTTTTATTATAATTATCAAACCATTCATTTTCTTGGTCAAAATTAATAAACTAATGAATATAATAATGAGAAAACACCCCTCTTATCCACTATTAATACATCCCATCGCCATCTCTTCCTCTCACAACTTAAAGCCTTGTACTATGCTTAATTTCATTCCAAAATCCTTCCAAAGCCTCTTCCTCACATCCAAGTCCTACTAGTCTCACCAAATGTCTAAAACAAAGGGCCTTAAGGATTTTCCCAAAGAGGAGGATTCATGAGGTAAAAATTCTCTTTCAGTTTATTTTATTTTATTTTCAATTTTTTTTTCTTATAATATATTCATCTACCCTTATCCAAAAGGCTTTAAAACTGAATTATCTCATATATACTATAATTTTATCATGTTTATGGAGAAATCATCATCATACTTCTTCTCCTTGTCCTTTTATTAAAAAAATAAAAACATTTTTTGAGATGTGTTGATTTATCGACATCATTGGTGATGTGTTTTCAATTTATATTAACACCTTAAAGTCAGGTCATACAACCGTTAATATGGTTAAGTCATATTTTATTATAAATATTTTTTTATATTTTGTTCTGGAACTATTGTTTATGCATAAAATTAATTAATAAAACAAATTGGTTTTAAATGATCAAAATTCACCAAAAGAAACTAAGGTTCATCACTATTGTTTTATCTAAAAATTCATACACATAAAATTTAACCAAAATTATATATAATACCATTTAACATTTCTTATTCTTATTAATAAAATTTAATTTCAATTATGGAGTTTTTCTCTCTTCTCATAAGTAAATCCAATATAAACCAGCCATATAAACCATGAAATAAATGAACCAGAATCAAAGAAAATAACAAAATATTATTAATAAATGGGTTAAAAATGCTTTGATAATAGCATCTAATTAACTATAAATATTAATATGGTTCTTTAATATATTAATAACACTATTTAAACCATTATATAGGAGGTTTGAACATGTTTTATCTAAGAAGAAACCAAGGTAATGGAATCCTTAAACCAATTTCCATTCTTTTGGTTAACATTATATTTCATTAATTATACAGAACTAAGATTATTTGTTTAATGATTATCTAAGTTATTTTTTATTATGTGGATTTATAGTGTATAAAAATATTCCATTAATCATATTAATTTTAACTTTAATTATAAAATATTTGTAAGGGACTTTTCCTTTAAATCCTTTTTAAAATTCTATTTTAATAAAATTAAAAAGGGTTGTTTTTTATTAATGTATTCTTATTTTATGACTATTTTAAGGTTATTGGGAATTTTATGATGAATGATGGGTATATCTCCCACCAATACATTTGGTATGTTTATGTGGGAGGTAGATAGTATAGTTAATTCAAATGTAACAGTGATGGTTACACCAAAAGGTAGCCCTGAGGGTTACATTATAAGGTAGTCATGAGGGTTAAAAATAATAAGGTATCGATGAGGGTTAAAATATTATATAATTAATTCCCTAATATACCTATATAGTTTAATTATTTTTTTCTATGTGTTATGGAAATATCATGTTTTCACAATGTTACTATAAGATATATATTGGGCTAGAAGTATGCTTTTATGAAAATGATTTGATATTTTTATATGTATTTTTGTACTAATGCATTCTATCATTATTTTTATATCCCTTAATAAGATTTTTTTCTCATCCCAATTTTTAATTTTTTTTCCAAAGGTTAAATATGGGTATGAGAAAATTATAAGCCAAGATAAATGTTTTGAATACTTTTCGTGAAAATATTTTACAATTTTTTTAAAAGTTTTGTATTATAAAAAATGGATATTTTTTAGTTGTATGAATGTTTTATTCTTGTGGGATGATTTATATAAAATTTTTCATAATAATATACAACTCTAAACCAAAATGATCATTGGAAATGTAATGAAGTGAATTCTAAAAAAAATTAGACTATGTAATGTTTATGTTCAAGTCCTTATAGTTGGTATCAGAGCACAATTTAGATAATATTAGAGCTTAAGATGCTGTTTAAAGAATACCATAAATGATATATACCTTATAATTATGTTTAAATGATATAGAATTCATAGATTACCATGTTTCTTTATAGAAGATATTTCTGTTCATAATGGTTTTCCGTCGAAGAAAAAAGGAAGCTGATATAGGAAGGCACGATGCGTTTGATATATTTATGAATCTGCAAACTTGAATGGTGTGAATTTGAACTAAACAGTTTGTGATAGTAATTTAAGTATCTATATACGCTATAAATGGTGACGGAATCTATTCAAGAGAAAAACAATAACAACCACAAAGGAACATGATGATAATAGAACATTATATGAGGCAACACCAACCATCTTTCAATGGATCTTCTAACATAGTGGAAAATGAATGAAGGATTAAATCCATTGAAAATATATTATATGTTTTTGGGTGTTTAGATAATCAAAATTCTAGTATTTTCATTTAACATTTTGAATTTGAAGCTGACCAGTGTTGTTTAATGGTCCATAATATCATGGTTAGAGGGGGGATTGATTCCTAGGAATGAGATGAATTTATGAACTTGTACCTTGAAAAATATTTTACTTAGGTGGTTCAAATTAGGATTGAAAAGAAATTGCATGAGTTAAAAAAAATGTGGTTGAATCAATGGATTTTTATGAAGAAAAATTCCCCATATTGGAAAGTTAAACTATAAATATTATTAAGGATATTGATAGAAAAATCAATCGTTTTTTACTTAGGATTGAAGCTAAGATATCGAATGAAATTTCTCTCATGTAAATTAAAAAGTTTTGAGAAACATATTTAATGTAATGAGAGTTTATTAATGAAGTTTGGTGAGGATCATGTGTACTTTTATAGTAAATAGAAGAAGTTTTCCAGATGATAATAAATGGGTGAGAATTAATCAAAGAAATATGATGGTAAGAAATTCTAGTTTCTAATTAGTGAAAAGTGTTGTAAAAAGCACCATAGGGAATTCCTTAAGAAACTAAGAAGTGTTTTTGATGTGGTATGTTTGGAAATATGGACTGAGATTATAATGAAAATTATCTTAATATTAATTCTGATAAGAAAACAATAAAGTGTTTTAAATGTGGTGAGATGGGTCACTCTAAAAATACTTTTCTAAAGAAATAATTCAATGATGGAAAGAATCCAAATTATAAGCAGAAAGGTGTAATGAGATTGTTCACGAATATGTTAATAGATATTGGGAAATCCAATGAATTGGTATCAAGTACATTTTCTATTCACTGATATTTTTCTAATGCCTTGTTTGATACAAGGTCTACACATTCCTTTGTTTCTCGGAAATTTCATGGTAAATTGGATATTTCCCCTCAAGAAATGAGGCAAGAACAAATAGATAAAAAAGTTGGGGGGAATATTTCAGTAAAAGAAATTATAATAATAATCATTTTGTTTTTGATGGAAATAAATTACCTACAAGCCTTGTTATTTTCCCTCAGTATAGTTTGATGTTATTCTAGGTACGGATAGGCTTTATGTTTTTCATGCTAAGAATGATTGGAAAGATAAAGAAGTTTTTTTAGAAGTAGTTCAAGTTTCTATACAAGAATGAACCCATAGAGTTGATAGAATATCAAGAAGCTGAGAAACTATTAAAATATGGAAATGGATTTTATCTTCCTCATATTGTTGAAAACAAGATAACTGTTCATATTAATAATGTGATAGTGGTAAATGAATACCAGCATGTTGTTCCTAATGAGTTTCCTAGTGTTATGGATAACCAGGAAGTTGAATATTTTATTAACTTGGTTCATGATGCTAAGCTAATTTCAAAACCACCTTATCGAATTGATCAAGTAGAACTTTTTGAATTTATTATTCAGTTGCCGGATTTTATTGATAAAAGCTTCATTCATCCCAGCACTTCACCACGTGGTGTTCTTGTTTTTTTTATTAAAAGGAAAGATAGTTTAATGAGACTTTAACTTTATTATAGAGATTTGAATAACATTACTATTAATAATAATTATCTTTTCCCCCATATCAATGACTTGTTTGATCAGCTCTTGGGAGCTCAGTATTTTTACAAGATTGACTTGAGATCAGGGTACCATCAGTTAGAGGTGATAGAGGGTGACATCCTGAAAGTAGCATTTCATAGAAGATATAGGAATTACGATTTTTATGACATTTTCGTTGAAAAATTCCCCTTATATGTTTATGGATCTTATAAATATAACAATCCATGAATATTTGGATAATTTTGTTGTTATTTTTATTGATGTTATTTTGGTATTTTGAAAACGACATGAGGATTATAAAAAACATTTAAGGACAGTCTTTTAAACTCTTAAAGAAAACACGTTAAACTGAAAATTTTTCAAATGTGATTTTTGGTTGAAAAATATTTTTTTTCATAGGAACATTGTAAATATAGATGGTATAATAGTAGATCCTACACAATCAGAAAATATTGATGAATATTCAAGACCTAAAATTTTTATAGATATTCAGTGTTTTATTGGATTTACAGGTTATTACCAATTGTTTGTTAAACAAATTTCATGGTTATCTCGCCCAATAACTATGTTAACACAAACAGGGGTTAAATTTTATTTGACAAGAGTATGTGATGTTTGTTTTGAAGAACTATAGAAACTATTGGTGAATGCCCTATTATGGAACATCCCTCTTGAAATGGTGAATTTTAAATGTATAGTTATGCTTCATCGAAGGGACTTGGTTGTGATCTAATGATAAATTACTAGGTAATTTCTTATACTTCATGAAAACTAAAGCATAATGAGTTAAATTATCCCACACATGACTTGTAATTACCATCTATGGTTTTTTTATTTGAAAATTTGGAGGTATAATTTATACGGAGCCAAATGTAAAATATATACTGATCATAAAAGACTGAAGTAAATATTCACTCAGAATAAATTAAATATTAGGAATAGAATATGTCTTGAAATGATAAAGTATATTTATGGAATTATCAATTACCATACTTAATAATAAAACAAATTAGATGATTCCTTAATTCAAAAACATCATGCATCATTAACTATGTTACATTTGGAACACGACCCCAAGATTAATGATATGATGAATTTTTTCTTGAAAATTGTTGGTGCATGAAATTAATCTACTTTATTTCATGTATTAATGAATTAGTCTCTATTAGATAGAATTAAGAAGGCACATAAGGACAATCCTGATTTACAAAATAATATAGAATTGGTTAAAAGGGGTAGGTTACCAGAATTTAACATTGATAAACTTTATGTCTTAATATTTGGAAAGAAATTATGTGTTCCTTGTGTTTACCAAATAAAGAAATAATGGTTATGTGAGGCTCATAGTTCTCCATTTTTAGTTTATCCTTACAGTACTATGATGTACATAGAACTTTGGGAGTATTACTAGTGGTATGTAATGAAAATATATATTTCATTTTTTACTAGGAAATGTTTAACATGTCAACTGGTTAAATCCGAGAGACAACTACAAAAGGGGATTCTTCAATCTTTTCTTATTCAAGAGTGGAAATGGAATAAAATATCCATGGGCTTAATAGTGGGACTACCAAATAATTCTTATACTAATAATTTTATTTGGTTTATTTTTGACCAAGTGACAAAATCAGAACAGTTTCTTCCTATTCAAGATATTATTTCTTTGGATCATCTTTCTCAATAGTACCTAAAAAAATATTTTTAGGTTATATGGATTTCCTCTTTTAGTTGTATCTAACAACAATACCAGTTTTACTTTTAGATTTTTTTAATGGCCTTAAGAAGTCATTGGGAACTGAATTAAATTTCAGTACAACCTTCCATCCACAATCTGATAGATAGACTGAGTAAAAAATTCAGACATTGGAGGAGATGCTTTGAGCTGGTTCAATAGACTACTGGGAAGTTGGGATCAACATCTTTCTTTAGTTCAGTTCTCTTATAAAAAAATAATAATTCCAGTATATATATGGACCCTTTTGAGGCATTACATGGGACTTAGGTGTAGAACTCCAACATTTTTGGAATGATGTCTGGGAAAAGAAGTTGATGGGACCATAATTAGTAGAGTATTTGGCTATGAAAATGATGAAGATCCTGTAACACATGAGGAAAAATCAGTTCAAATAGAAAACTAATGCTGACAATAGAAGTAAATACATTTCTTTCGAGGTAGTTGATCATGTTTTTCTTAAAATATCTAATTTCAAAAGTGTTATGCATTTTGGTAAAAAAAGAAATCTAAGTCCAAATCATAATAGACATTATGAAATACTAGAGAATGTTGGACTAGTTTTCTCCCGAGTATCTTTTCCTTTGAGTTTATCTCAGGAACACAATTTTTCTCATGTTTTGATGATAATAATGTATGTGCCAAATTCATCTCATGTTGTGATCCCCAAAGTAGTTAAAAAATAAGATAAAATTTCTTATAAGGAAAAAAAATTCTAGATTCTTTATCATAGAGAGAATGTATTCAGAATAAGGTAGTCCACCAGGTTAAGATTTTGTTGAGAAACCACATCATTAAAGATAAAGCTTGTGAATCTAAAAATACTATGAGGCAAAAAAGTATGCCCACTAGTTTGATTAATAAACAAAATTATGAAAACCAATTTCCATAAGGTGGTGAAAATATAACAACCTCAATACTTATAATTTTTTTCATTCTAGAATTAAATAGTTAAATTCATTTTAAATTTATAATAAAATAAGCGATATTTATTAAAATTATGAAATTTATATTGATGGAATAGTAACCTGACCCTAGGAACAGTAACATGACCATTAGGAATAGTAATTTTTTCAATAGAATAGTAACCTCACCAATGAGATTATAAAAAAATTAGTTATATAATTATTTTAATCATGATATATCTATATCATTGAAAAAATAAATAATATTTTGGAAATGATAAATTAAGTGTTGGTATTTTTTAAGTCATTAATATTTAATTACAATTTTATAATTAATTTTATGATTTAAAAAGGAAATTTAATTTCATAATATAGATTCATAAATAATTTTTTTCTTATGATTATAGGATATTTTTTTGCTACATTAATTAATTTTTCAAAGTGTTATAAAATTGGTTATAATTTTAAAATTGGTATTTTTTGAATAAATTTTGATTTTAATTAAAAAATAAAATCTTCATATTTAGATAATTTTTCAAAAAATGGGGTTCATTTTTCAATTCTAAACATTTAAGAATGGATGGGATAAATGTTTTTTATTTTTCTGAAATACATGAATTTTTAGTGAATAGTAAAATAAAGTAATTTACGGTATATATACATTATAAGAATAATACACCATTACACGAGTCATGAATGATTTAAGATACATATGATCTAACTTCCCTTGATTAATTTAATATATTTGATTATAATTCTCAAACTATTCATAGTCTTGATCCAAATTGATAAACTATTGAATATAACAATGAGAAAACACCCCTCTCTACCACTATAAATACCTCCCCTCACCACCTCTTCCCCTCACACCTAATATCCATTTATATTGCTTAATTTCTGCAAAAATACCTAAAAATACTCTTACCCTCGTCCAATACCTTCTGGTATCACCAAAATTCCAAAACCAAGGGCCTTAAGGAGGTTCTCAAGGAGTACGAATCAAGAGGTAACAATCCTCTTTCACTTTATTTTATTTTATTTTCAATTGTTTTTCTTTTCTTATAATATCTTAACCACCCCTTATATTTGAGGACTGAAAAATCTATTATCATATATATAATAAAAATTTATCATGTTTATGGGAAAATCATCATCATATTTCTTTTCCTCTCCATTTTATTCCAAAAACAAAAACATCATCCATGATGCATCGATTTACCAACATCGTGAACGATGTGTTTTCAATTTACATTAACACCATAAATTCTAGTCACAAAACTATTAATATGGTTAAATAATATTTTATTATACATATTATATGTTATATTATGTTTTTAACCAGTTTTTATATGTAATATTAATTAATAAAACAACAGTTTTTCGTAAAGATCTAAAATCAGAAAAATAAACTAAGGTTCACCAATAATTTTTTATCTAACGATTCATAAACATAACATTTAACCAATATTAAATATAATACCATTTAATATTATTTATGTATATTAATAAATTTTTTTCAAATTATGGAATTTCTCTCCCTTCCTACAAGAAAATCCATAATAATCCAACTATGGAAACATGAAAATAAATTCACCCAAAACAATGAAAATAAAAAACTATTAATAATAAATGAGTTTAAATATGTTATGAAAATATCATATAACTAATTATAAATACTAATATTAATCTTTAATATATTAATATCACTATTTGACCCATTATATAAGTGGTTAGAATTTTTTTTATGTAAAACTAAATAAAGGTAAGGGAATCTTAACCCAATTTCCATTCTTTTGGTTAACATTATACTTCATTAATAATTTGGTACTAAGATTATTTGTATAATTAATTCTATTTATATTATTTTTCTATGTTTATTTATAGTGTATAAACATATTCCTTTCTTTTTATTAATTTTCACTTCAATTATATAATATTTTTAAGGGACATGCCTTTTAAATGTCTCTTTTAAACTTCTAATTTTATAAAATTCAAAATGGATGTTTTTATGAAAGTATTTATCTTTTATGATTATGTAATGGTTCATAGGAATTATTTATTATGAAGGGTAGGACATACATATCTCTCAAATTAATTTTGTATTTTTATGTTGGAGGTTGACCATATTATTACTCCAAGTGTAATTGCGATGGTTACACCATAAGGTAGCCACAACAGTTAAATTATATGGTATCTATGAGGGTTATAAATCATAAGGTTTCAATGAGGGTTACAATATTATGTTATTAAGTTACCACATTACCTATATGGTTTATTTATTGTTTTTTATGTTTTATGGAAATCTCTTGTTTTCATAAATTAAATATATGATACTTATTGGGTGAGGAGTATGTCTTTGTGAAAATAATTTCATATGTTTATTAGTAATCAAGTACTAATGGTTTATCTCCTTATTTTTTATACATATTACATAGATTTATTTCTCATACCATGTTTTAAATTTTTTCCATAGGTTTTAATTATAGGTAAGAGAAACATAGAATCCAAGATGAATGATGTGAAGACTTTTCATGAAAAGATTTCATGTTTTTATTTAAAAGTTTATTATTATAAAAAAATGGATATTGTTATAGTTTTATCCACTTTGAATGCTTGTGTGTTTATATATATGTAATATGTAATATTTTTTTAAAAAAATTTAAACCGAAAATATCATTGGGAATTTAAAGAAGTTAATTGTAAAGGACTTTACTTGATTGTGTATTGTTTAAGGTCGGGTAATTATTATTTTCCTATTTTTTCATTAATTAATATTTTTTTCACATAATAAAAGACAAAATATTAATGGAACATTTAATTATATATATATTAGTAAAAATATGAATAACACTTATAATTTTATTGTAAAAAGGTAGTAAGAAATAAAATCAATAAAGTATTATCAATGAAAATATATTTTATACAATCCATTGTATGTAATTCTAATAATTTCTAAAAGTGATTATTTCTTAAAAAATAAAAATGTGATAATTTTGGAAACAAAGGTATTTGTTGATTGCAATATTTTTTTCCAATTTTTTTTTTTCCATTTAAGCGTTTTTATCTTCTTCTAAAGGACTTTTTAAAACTAAGATTTAAAGAATCTAGACTGACTATGATGTGTCTAGAATTCCACTACAATTAAAAGGAAACCATGGAACACGGTAATGGACCATGTTATGAGTTGGTGTTTAATAAGGCATTAAAAATACCACCTTTCTATAGGATCTCTCATTCTTTCCATAGTGCTGTTTGTAATTTGAAATCTTTTGGCAACCTTGCAGAACCATAGGAGAATGGACCAACAATGAGGTACCACCAAGCTCATCCACATTGGTAAGTTGCGTGGTAATGGATATGTTTCTAGCATGTTTTGGTGCTATTAATTATGTAGTACTATGAAAAATAGTGTAACCATAGACTAGATCACTGTGTATGGTAGAACAATGACCCATATGTATGTGGAGGTACCTAAGGTATTTGAATTAAAGGTGATATTGTGTATATTTTAAAAAACTATTCTTATCTAAATGTAATTCCTGATATGGTATTCAGACTAAGAAGGATACTCCATAGGCTATGTGACCATACTATAGAGTATAGAGAGTTAATTCCATAAAGAATGAAATAAATATTATTCCACATCATGTTCCCTATTATGTGTAGGGTATGTTTCTATAATCATAGAGGTATGGGATGTTTTCGAATTATATAGTACATTACACAATTAATATGTGGATTAAGACATAGTCATGATGGAGAGGAAATATTTCACACCATAGAATGACATTGCATAGTGGAGGTTTCAATTTGAGTTGTAAAACAGTCAATATATTAATTAAGCATACATGTCATTTAACTATGACTATATTATCTATGACACAACCCTCATTGTAGGTGAAAAATAGTTATGTAAAAACATTTTTATCATGTTGAAAAAGTGTTATGTCTCATCATGAGCTTCGGAACCTATAATATTCAAACATAATTTGTGTTTTAGCAATCTCTTGGAGGTTTTTTGGTTTCTTAAACATAAAAAACTTCTAAATTTTTAGGTAATGCATATGAATTGGTGGATGAAGATCCAAAGGTTTGATTTAAAGTAGATGAAGTAAAATGTTAATTATAGTTTCAATTTAAAATTTTAAATTCTAATTATTCTAGATATAATAAAATCGATAGTGCAAGATAAAGGTTTCATATAGAATAAAAAATGGAGTGGAATTAAAAAATAGAGGTTAATGGATCTTCTATGATGAATAAATTGATTATATTCTATCAATTGGTAATGTATGATCATAATGTTGTTATTGAATATTAAGATTAGAAGAAAGGTTTTGTTGTTCATACCATCAAATATATGGTATAAAAGTTAGAAGATCATGTAAAACACCCTTATTTGTTATATTATATTTCATTCCAAAACCATATAAGATCACCCAATGTGTTGAAACTGTATTTTTTAACCCTCTTTAAAGTAGTGAGTAGAATATAGGAAAAGGTCATGGATCTAGGTGGAGAAGTGACCTCTTCGTACTGTTGTAATAACATACTAGTAAAGTAGTTCTTAGTCAAAATATCAACACATGATTGATATATTCTCATTGGAGTATATTTTCATAGGTAAACCATGTAAAATTAGCATGATAATACTCTTTATTTTTCTTGGATTTTGTTGGGATTAAAAATAATATTCTAGTTACCTTTAAGAATAAATAGCAGAAGATCAATTTTTTTTAAAGAATGTAAAACGTTATTCCACACTAAATCACCCACCCTTGGGATGTATTGTGGTAGAATGGTATAAAAGTTTTCTAATGTAACCTATATCCCCATCACACATTACATTTAAATGCAAACAAAATATTTAGGTTGAATTCTATGATATGAACCTGACCTGTCATAACTAGTGTTGTGACACAATACTATAGGAAAGGTGAACTATCAGGACAATGTAGTAACCATTACCAACAATATAGTCTCAAGAGACCCATCATAGAAATATTTATCTCCAAAATTAGTGTTCATTATTCCCTCTATGAAATTTCAAGATCCATTATAGAATCCTTCAATTGCCAACATATATTCATTATCCTATTAAACTTATCTATATAAATATGGGATTCATCAAACATACATGTGAATTCCATGCATGTGGGTTATTCCCATGAAGTTATTTTACCTAAAATGTTTTGGTATCAATCATGTGAACCATCCATGTGTCTTTCATCACTTAAAAGTTCCTGATAATGATTATGGGGAAAATAAAAGACCGAGAGAGGATTTCTGAATAATCATATATAGATAAATCCCACCTATCGACTAACATACATAGTAATGATCAAATATAAATCATGGAAACTCCATTTCCTATATAATCATACCTATATGACACTTGTTAAGGGTTTCAAACTTATCTAATTTACCATTACATTGAGTAGTATAGGTTTTACTATATTTTTAAAAAAAAATTGAACTACCCTTGAATTTTATTTACAGTATCTAGGTTATTTAATATTTCTCTTTGATTCTTCACGTTTCCCATACCTTACTTATTATAAACTAAATAACTATAGATTTTTAATCCATGTCTTGGTTTTGGGGGATATTTCATTATGTTCTCAAAAACATGTTTTTATTTATCAATCTACTCTTCCATTTATAATGGGGTATGGGGGTTATTTGGGTTGGTGTGATGATTACCTACATTTACATGGTATATTATCAACTAAATTCCATTCCCTACCATATCGAAACACTATTTTTTTTATCTATTTTAATATCATATAAGATTTAATTATGGGAACTGAGGCATGGAAAATATATGATGGGGACTTGTGGAGTTTGGTGACATATCATGGATGTGGAATGTCATTACCTATACTATGAAGGAAGTGGGATTTGGGGTGTCAATGAGATATCATAGAAAATATTATTTTCATAATATATGTAAGGGGTAACAACTTACTTATGAATAATGGTGAGTCATTAAATAGACCTAAACAACAATATGGATAATAAAATAACCTGAGTAGGCAACCTTAGGATCAAGATATTTCCTACTTAATTTTTTTTTCCAAATTTTGTTTCATTTTTTCTCCCAAACCAAACAAAAACCACCAACCACAAATTTTCCAATGTTTTCATTAAAACCAAACGTAATAAAAATATGAATAATAGAATTAAGATAGAATGTAATCAAGAAGCATCCTTAATTAGAACAAACATGGCCGACCAATGTGTTTAATTGTAGGTTTAAAATATGTTTTGATTATTACATATTATAAACCTCTCATCACTGGTTCCATTTTTGGGGAGAAAATCCAATTTCCTCACAATTTTATTCACCGTGTAAATATATTTTACATTTATTTTTGTTTGTTTATTTTATTTTATTTAATATGATTACATCGGTCTATGATGAATTTTTAAGATGATACATACTATGCATGGAATGAATAATCATCGAATAAGGATGTTGATTATGTAGATAGGAAATGTTAATTGTATAATTTTAGAGAGTAGATATAGGATTTTCAGAAAAAAATAAAATTTATATATTGATACCTATGGGAACACAATGTTAAGTATATCAGGAAAAGTGAACCTAAAAAATTAGTGGAAGAAAATACCACACCAATTATCCAATTTAAAGAACATGAGGATACTGAGAAAGAATAACATGATTATTTAATTTTAGACCTTTCTCTACTACTGTTAGGAGAGATTACTAAACAAGAAATTCCAACTGATAGATATGTGGGAGATCAACAACTCTCAAATTCATACTAGAGTAATTTCAAAAGAGGTAACCTATAAAATGACCATAAAATCTTTAAAAAAATATTTAACACCACTTTAACTCCCCATAGATTTGTAATATGAAGACATCACTAGGGTGATGATATTTAAAGATAATCTGTAATAGATTGACTATCTTCCTTCAAATCCAACCACATCCCTCCATGAGGCACTGAGTAAAGAAAAATATATCTGACCCAAAATAATTCATAGAGAGAGTATATTATTAAACTCATTTACCTCTATCTTAATTGAATGTAAATGTTGAGCATACTATCACTGTTTAGAATTTATAGATTTCATCATGCCATGGATTTCCCTAGATAGTTAAGAAAAAGAAGAGGATAAACCTATGAGCGATTTTATGAAGCTCCTAGAACATGTTAAACATTTTTAAATGGATTAATGGATGTGGAGTTCTCATTGGACAGTCTCAAGATAACCACATTAATGGGAGGATTCCAATATAAAAATATAATGTTTTAATTCTATTCAATTTTAATTATTAACTGACTCCATCTATCATGAATTTTCTTATGCAACACTTATAAACATGCCCTATATATTGAAGATAAATCCACGTAATCAGTAGAATAAGTATAGGAGTCACACATTCTTCTACAAACAACACAAGATTTCCATCACAATAAATGGGGTGGATACAAATTACTCTATTTAGGTGAGCCTCTAAATCCATTACATCATGATGAGCACTGAAATATCAATAATGAGGTGGGTAAAATTATTTAAAATTAATGTCACTTTTTTATTAGTGATAAAAAATAGATTTCCCTAACTAGAAGCAATTGAAACTTGGTACCCACTTAGGTGATAAAATGATAAATCTCTTTGTTCCCTCATTATTACTTTCATTTTCCTTTAATTTGAGTACATTTCTATGGTTTATTTGTATACATATAAAATGTAGAAGTATCAGTGGAATGAGAGTAACAACTATCAATATTAAATATCATTAAATTATATTTTTCATTAACATTTATATGATCGAAAACTTAATCCTGTGCGCAACATTCTTAGGCTTAAGTGGGGAAAGTTTAGGTAAGTGTGTGTATTGAGTGTGGATATCAGCTTGTATTTGGTCTTTTATGATTTCTCCCTATTTTTAATTTTTTGTGTGTTTGTAATTATGAAATAAATTTGAGCTTCAAATACACTTTTCATTGTGAAAATGAATTTATATATTTTAGTGTCTGGATGATTTTAAAATTAAGGGATTCAAATAATTATTTATATAAGTTTTATTTCTATTTTCATGGGCCATAAAATGTATGATTAAACTAGATGATGATTTTTATTTCATGAACTGAATATCCTATCTTCTTTATCACATTCCAAAGAGGAATTTTGACCCTTCTTTGATATATTGATAATTATAACCTATTAATTTTTAGTCTTTCGATGTATAATGAATTGGAAAAATACTTTTTTGGGTCCAAATCACTATGATTAGAGTGTATGATGTATGATTGAGGAAATCATTGATGGGAAAGACCTGAAAGAATAACTTTATTTTCTACCATGACATATGACAATTTTTATGCTTTAATAACCATGGACTACCTATTAGGTGATATAAATTTTATTCCAAAAACATCATATTCAGTTTGTATCTTATGTATTACATGATATATTTTTAGAAACTTGTTGGGGAGAAGGTTGGTTCCATAATATAATTTGGATTGAAATTACAATATTGTGGGAAATGTGTAATGGTTTCATTCATTTGTTATAGTTAAATTGATTTCATGACTATAATTGAATTATTATAAAATTTACCCTCTTACTCTCTAGAAAAAAGTATGTATATAATAATAAATGTTTACATATGAAAAAAGTATAAAAAATTAAAATTGTGATTAGAAAAATATTATAACATTAACATTAATTGAATTAATTTTGATTCATGAAAAACGAGGGGGAAATAGAGTTTTAGAGTTACAATATTAATGTAAGGAGTGAGGTATATTCAATATGTTATAGTTGTTATATATTTTCATTGACTGTAATATAGGGATGAAAATCCTCCATCTATCAAACAATATTTGATATTGAAAAACTACTAACCCTTTAATACAAGAAAAACATGTTGGATGTCCTCATATATGGTACACCTTATTATGGATTTAGGGAACCTAAGAGCATTGAAATATTATGGAGAAAAAATGTAATATACTAATGATCATAACTTTGAATCATGTGTTTGTATTGTGGCGAGATAAATAGTCATATGTGAGGTATGACACTAATTCCATGAGAAGGATTAAAATATTTGAAAATACAAGTGAAAATAAGTTTGGAAGGGATTATAAATCATATGATAAGTAGGATAAAAATTAATAAAGGATAAAATATTAGCATTCCCTTTTCCTTGGTTGGTGTGTCGAAATATGGTATGATAATCTCCATTATTGAATACCTTGACATTTCATAAGAGATAAATTAGATAAGTGTTGGGGAGTAATTAATCCTAGTTTTTTTATATTTTTTAGTTATAATACATTTTTTATATCAATATTAATAGAATTAAAACTAGGAATATTATTACTGTTAAAGAAAAGTATGAATTTTGGACCACAATTATAAAATAACATAAAACATGGATTTTAATGATTCAATTGAGATTGTGAGATTTAGTGTCATAAAAGTTCCTTTAAAGAAAAAATTTAATTATTTTATTGTTAAATAATTCAAAAGAGGACATAATTAATTTTTGAATCATATGAATTTTTAGAACAAACACTATGAAATATTTAATCCCTTCTCAAGATAATTTAATTTGTTGGATCTTGAAAAGGTGTCCTATCACCCAAAAAAATACTTCTCTAGCCCAAGATAAGAATTATAGACACAAAAATAATATTGTAGGGAGTCCAAAGTCTATTACAGTTTACCAATGTACTTCTGTTGTGTCCCATGATAAGGTTTTAGCTCACTGATATTTCCCAACACTCAAAACATATAATATGTCTTTATCCAATGGATGTTACATCATCTAGCTAGTACAATGTTTTATCTTAACATGGCATGTATGAATAACCTAAAGATTAATCCATTGTATAAAATTACCTCTATAATCAAAACATATCACATCATAACAAAAAATAAAATCAATAGGGCTAATTATAGGATACAAGCTTGATCATATGTAACTAGGGTTTCAATAATGTTAGTTTTTTGGAATTTGAAACCATTAGGATAGTGAAACTATTTTCACCCACAACATAGATGTAATATTTCTAACATATCCTTTGTTTACTTACAATATATCCTCATCATCAAGTGTAATATCCTTTTTTCACACAACGTAACATAGAGATCCTATGTATTTTCCTTAAAGTACAAATATAGTCTTAGGTTTCCATTGACCCAATTTTTTTCTAGATTGTAATCATGGTTAGATGATTCATCACTCATACATGTGGTCACCATGTATATGGGAGATAACCATTTTTTCTGTTTTCCTAACCAGACTAAGTAGTGACTAATTTTATTCCAAATTGATATGAATCACTAATTTAATAATATAATGATTATGTTGAAGATAATATATTAGTTGAATATTATAGAATACACATATATAGAGAAATATCTCATATTTTTTGAGTTATATAGAAATTATCAAATATATATTGAGGATCCGCCATTACCTATACAAATATTCCCACTCTATACCTCAAAAGAGCTCTATACAAGCTTAAATTACAATTACATGGAGTGTAATCTTGAGACTTGGTCTGAAGAGAGTTTTTCATGGTGTTCTGAAATCCTTATTCCAATTTATCAATGTTTTTTAGTTTTTTTTGTCTAGGGATTTTGTATTGGGTTGGTGTGATGATTTTACACTTGTCCATGGAATATTCTCAACCCCATTATATTACTTACCATATCAAAAGTAACTCCATTCTCTTGGTCATCCTAATATATGATAGAATTAGAGGGCTAAGAAATGAATAGTGTATGATGTGGTGTAGTGGAGTTTATTTACATGCCACTACCATGGTATTCCATCACTCTGTATTATTGATGTGGTAGGGTCTGGTGAGATGAATAGATCTCCAAGACACATTCAGTTCCACAACCACAGTATATTATGGTAACATATATATTATTATAAGCGGGTTATAAAATGGATGTATGCTAAATAAAATTGATTTCAAAGGAACCCATGTATCCACCATAGAATGAAGTACTTTCCTATAAACTTGTCCATTATTTATATATTTCATTTCATTTTATTTTCTCACAAAAAATCACAACCACCACTATATTTTCAATACATTATTTTAAACAAAAAATAATTAAAACTTAAATAAGTGATTTGAGATATTGATTTATTGGATGTATTCTTTGAGGGAGATGAACCACGTATGACATTATTTTTTATTCTAGGTTGAAAATAGGTATTGATTAGGACCTATGACATGCCTTCAATTTCTAGTTCTTTTTAGGGATCTATCTGAATTTCCTCAATGTTTTAGTCACTCTGCCAATATGTTTAACATTTTTTTAATTTTTTAATTTCTTTGACTACATCTATCCATGTTTATGTTTATAAAAGATTAAACTATTCACATACAAAATAATAATAGGAGGAAGATGTTTATTATGACGATGTAAAATTCTAGTTTCAAGATATTATAGAGAATATGCAGGAGATGAAGAAATAAATAAAATTAATAATTGAATCCCTACAAGCACACATTGAGAAGTAGATAGATAAACAAGAACCATAGTAATTGGAGGGAAAAAATACACCACTCATATTCTATGTAGAATAACCATAAGAGGATGAGAAAGAAAAATGGTCGAATCTAATATCAAGCCTTTCACTAAAACATATATGGGAGATTAATGAAGTAGAAATTCTAAGGGAAAGACCTTTGAGACATTATAAATTCTTGGATTCATAATTAAGTAACTTTATATAAGTTAACATTCAAAATTAAAATTCCAAATTAGGAAAATAATAGTAAAAAAAAATACCTGTCCTTAGATTGGGAAAATAAGACACTATCAAAGTACTGTCATTTGAAGAGATATTGGAGTATTTTTACTACATACCTCTTACTCTAACCACATACCTAAAGGAGAAATTTAGAGAATAATAATATATTAAATATGAAAAAAGTTAGTAAGATATTATAGTATTAAAATAATTTATCTCAAATTTAATTTAATATGAATTGAAAACTAATTAAAACAGCATCTAATTTTTATATTAAGACATCCAATGTATTTACCTAGAATGTAAATAAGAGGAAGAGGATAGAACTGCAGATGGACATATAAATCATATAGAAAAAATTGAACATTTTTTAAGTGAGTAATTAATGAGGAGTTCTTGTGGATTTACCTGAGGAGATAGAGTCACATAATGAATACATTAATGGGAAATATCATAATCTATACTCATATTTTTCTTAATTATTTTCAATTTAAATTTTTGAATGACTCCCATTTTAGGAAAACTAATAATGTGACACCTATAAAATAGGCTAATGATTTTAAAAAGGAATAAATAAAGAAAGTGGTAGAAGTAGAGGACCCATTCTTTATTCCAACCCCACAACCCAATCCATCTTTTACTATGATGGGGTAGGAAAAATTACTTTTTATAGGGTAGATTATATAATCAGTTCATATTTATGAGAACAAAAATATCATGAATTTCATGGGTAAAATCACAAAAACCAAATCCACATTTTGATTGTTCATAATAGTTGTTACCATCATTTTATAGGTAGTATAAACCCAATACAACCTTTGGGGTTAAACCATGAAATCTATCCATTACCACTTTAAATTTTCTATTTTCTTTTACTTTGATTAAATTTCATATGTTTCTTTATTTACATAAAGGTTTTAGATAAACTAGATTAAATTCTCTAGCTCGTTAATAATACAAATAAAATTATGCTATATTTTCCCTCAATATTCAAATCATCACATCATTAATCATACATGTTTCATTACTGGTATTAAATAGGGATGTAATATATAAGAATTTCTATTTTGGGGGGGGGGGGTCAACAAGTATTAGTTCCTACATTATTTATTTATATTTTTAATTTTTGGTGTGTTTTTAATTAATAATGAAATTATATAGATAATGTTACATTGCCTAGAGAAAATAAATTTCCATATTTGAGCTCTTCATGGTTTTAAAATTATCTAATTTATAAAATGATTGATAAAAATTTTCTTTTTTATTTATTGAAATAAAAATTGAATGAATTTGATGAATAATAATGTTTATACCCCAAACTGACTACTGTATATTATTTATCCAATTATTTAGAGCTGTTTTAAACATTATATGAAATATTATCCCCTATACATCATTTCTTATGAGCATTGGGACATGTGTGGAACTAGAAAATTCCTTGATTATTGTTCAAAACTATATGATTGAAGTATACTATGTATGATAGATCCCAATGTTTATTTGAATTCCCCTATAAAATTGATTTAATTACCACATATACATTTTTCCATTTTAATCCTTAGATGTAGTGACCACAACCACAGTATACCAAAGTAGGTTCCTTCTTTAATACAATTGTATAAAATACAAGGAAACATATCCCAAATTATTGAGTAGTTTTGTATACTTGCTAAACTAGTTACATACATGATTCCCATATTACATTTGAATACAAAAATTACAACATATTTTTTTTGTGAATATCATTATTATCTCTAAAATATTCTTTCAAATCATTAGTAGTATGATTCAAGGATTCCCAGGTAAAGAAAAAAAATAAGTGTGATATCAAA
The DNA here is from genome assembly GCA_963277665.1 of Viscum album. Lineage (NCBI taxonomy): Eukaryota > Viridiplantae > Streptophyta > Magnoliopsida > Santalales > Viscaceae > Viscum > Viscum album. The sequence goes on along the minus strand of OY728156.1, from coordinate 2,075,933,623 downwards.
TTATAATTAAGGACTAAGTATATAGGACGTTATTATGAATTAATGATTATAATCAATATGGGAAGGTAAATAACAAAACAAATATTCCAATTTAATAATTTTACTAGAATAATCAATATATAAAATGTAAATAACTAAAAAAATTCCATTAAATCAATTAAATGACTATTATAAATGGATAAGGAATAATCAACATGGAAATGTAAATAATTGAAAACACATTCAATTTAACAAATAAACTTGTAATGAAATTCAATCATAGATAATATCAAAGAGAAAATATAATGTATTATAATAACTTATTTCATAATGATGGAAATGATTTATTTTAAGAATTCATGTGTCCCACGAACACAATACCTATATTTTTAAGATATATCCTCAAAAAAAATTTAAAACTGATTGGAAGAAACCCATTTAACTGATACTTGACAATTGATTTGTCCCATGAGACTACTGATATATTTAGGGGCTATCTATAACCTATCCCCACTCGTTTCTTACATTCCCAAATAATTACTCATATACCGAATAATTAATTTCCTTAATAAACAATATGAATTATCATAAAATATATTTATTGGGTCATAAATACATATTTATCAATATTTCCCCAGATAATCAAATTACATTCAATGTAGAACACTATATGTTTAAATGGTATTTGGTTTAAGAAATAAACACATTCATGATAAATAATATGGATATTTATGGGAAATTTAAATTAAAATGGTCATATAAATGTGAATAATTCATCGTTACGTTTAAAAAGTGAAATAAGGAAGTTAATTTCAATATTATCCATGGTCAAAATAATCATAAACCATCGAAATGAAGAATAAGGATAATACCTATACAACATATCCACAGTAGAGTATATGTAAAATAAAGAAGTTTAATAGTTGATTAATTATAAAAAAATATTTAAAAATATTCTTAATGAAAATAAACTTTCATTTTGAAAATCACTTTCTAAAATATAAAACATTTTGAAAATCATTTTCTTTAAAAATAACTTTAAAAAACTATAAGTATCTAAAATATTTGTAAGAAATTTTTATTTAAAAATATTTTTGCAAATATGAAAATGTAGCTTCAACAAAATTATGGTCATGATGTAGGGTAAATTACATATATTTTGTTCAATTTAAAAATAATATTCCTTATTTAATTTTCAAATAGTTATCAAAGTATACTTTTCTAAAAATGATAAGAAGATTACTTTCACATATACAATAAAAGCATAAACAAAATTATTTTGAAAATGACATAAATATATCATTAAGAAATTTTTTTAAAATGTAAAAATATGTAAAAATGAATTTAATAATTAATTTTGAAAAGGTTAATAAAATTTGAAAGTATTTATTGGAAAAATTTTTGTTGAAGAAAATAGATTTCTAATTAAAGAGTTAAATGAAGTCTTTTATTATGATTTTTTTTTCAATTTTTTTAAGTACAATAGAGTCAAAAAAATAAACTATTACCGGAAAATATTAATGAATAACCTGATAAGAAGGAAATGTAATGGTTTATTATATAATGATAAATAAATTTTCTTCAATGAAATTCATGTACAAACAATCCCGATCAAAATAATATTATGTAATAAACCCTTTAAAAGATCATAATGTTGATGTGAGAATTAATCAATAAAAAAATTATGCATATTGAATTTAAATCCATATAAAATATATTTAAATATAAAAAGTATATTTTCAAAATTCATTACACATATAATCATGTCATATCAAATACAATGAAAGAGTAATATAAATCAAGGAAAAGAAATTGAGTTATGAAATTTAAAACAAATTATTAATTTTAAATTCTTGTCCCCTTGAATGAAATTATTGATTTTGAAACTTAAAATATAATTAATTATTAATTAATCCATAAATAACATGTGAATGGGGTAGTATATACACCATATGAATGAAATTAGTTCATTATATTAAAATATTCCACAATGAAATTAAATTGATATGAAACCCCTTACCCCACACTTACTTTTGGTTGAACATGATTTATCCACCTAAATAGTGGTTTTAAACATGTTATTAACTTATTATAGAATAATTATATATTTTATAATTTCATATATGATCCTTTTATAATATCTTATCACTCGTTTGTTAATAATCATTCATTGTTTTTATTGTTTCATGGGTTATTTGCCTCATTTTCTCATTCATTAAATTTCATGAATGTTATGGTTATTTTTTATGTTATATAGTTCCATAATCTAAAAAATAATTATCATTACATAAGAATCATATTTATACATCAAAATGATTTTAAAACCAATCATGAAACATAGTAATTAAAAATGACATATGTTACAATCATGACGACAATAGGGCGTATGTTTAGACGAGTACCATTTCCATTTTCAATGATCATCATAGAAAGAATGTATGTAACATTTGTTATTTAAAAAAATATAACAATAGATTTAATTAAATGTTATTTATTTAAATATACTTATATATATTATTCATGAGGTGTTGTGATGAGAAGAGAATCACATCGCTTTGTGATGGAAGTAGTCTGCACGTACACCAGCAATGTTATAATATTTCAGTGTAAGAAAAAAACACATATTATATTTAAAAAAATGATAAATATGTCATGAATATCATAAATTTTTTATTTATATCACATATATAAATTAAAATTATAATTATCATCTTCCAAGTAATGCTTTAGTGAAAAACAAATCACATCGCTACATGATGCAGTAATCTTCTACACACATGAGTGACATTATCGTATCCCCAACAAAATGGATTGTAAAATGTTATCTATAATATAATGACTCTAAAGGTATAATTAATATATAAATATCATATATATACATTATATCCATAATCATACCCAACTGTGAGATGTGGAAATGAAAAAATGAATGACATCAGTTCGTGAGGTGGTAGTCCACCATACACACGAATGATGATTTTGAAACCCATATTATGGAAGTAAAGATAGTTTTATGTAATATACTTAGAATTTGAACATTATAGTATACATTAGAAACTTATTTTATTTCATAAATATTGTTTAATATAAATTTAAGTAGGTGTAGGTAGAAATAAAATAAAAATTCTCATTGAAGAACACAACATCTAATTCAGGTATCCTATTTCAGTTTTCACAAAATGCATTCCTTTGTCCCAATTTTTATCAAATTATGTAAATAAAATATTTTATTTTCTATGGATTTTCTTTTGATATTATTTGCAATTATTTTGAGACCAATCGATGAGATGATGTGCAATTCTGTGGGCTGGTTTACCCGGAATAAATCTTTGAAAAATATGAAAACATTTAATAGCATGTGTGCACGATGGTCCTAAAAATTCGGAATAACTCCCAAATGGATTCCCAAATCCGAAATATGAGGGATCCATTAAATTAAAAACAACATTTTCACCCTAGGTGCGACCTACCTTTTTTCAACAGGGGTCATTTTTAGAAAAATCCACCATGGTCATAAATGTAAAGAAAATATAAAAAATAAAATTACTATTTTTTAAATCTTAATAACTCATAAATGAGGACTTAGATTGAAAATTAGATACCACCATTGAGTTTATAATGTGGCATTTTTCTTATGCATGACATAACCGTTATCGGGGTGAGGCATTTCTGGAAAATTCATTACTGGCGTGAAAACAAATAAAATAATTAAAATTAATTGTTTTGTTTTGTTTTTCCAACATTGTGATTGAATCATCCTTAAATAGATGATTATGGTGAAATCCCATGGTTAGCCGCCAATCCTTGGAGACACCGAAGGATCATAAGAGAGAGATATATAAAGCCCCATAGAATCCTCTCAGGATAATGGAGAAGGATCGTGGATCAATGATCAACGTACCTCAGATTTAATGGATCTGGAAAAAGATTACAACAACCCATCGTTCGTCATCAAATAATTATCCAAATCACGGTAGGGCATGTATTTCAATTTTTTAATTCACCGTTCTTGATTTCAATAATGAACGTGAATGAATTAATTAGTGGATTTATTCAAAGATCATTTGTATTGTGGAAAGGGATATATTTTTCAATAATTTTATAGAGAGAAGTTTAAATTGTATAATTTGGTAATATATTCATTTCCTATTCTCACAAAAATGATCCAATATTGACATAAACATTGATTGAGGTTCATTCCTCTTGATTTATTATGATTTTCTCCCCCAATAACTCATTTCACCATAGGAAATCTTTGGTTTTCTGGGTTCAACACATCCTGATTGACTGACCATTGCACACCTGATATTTGGTGAAATAATCCAATATCACAAATTTGAGATCAGCATGATATGATGGAAATGCGATGATAGAGACTGAGTGATTCAGATGATGGATGATTCTTGAAATTTCAATCTTCACCATAGAACAATGAATGACAATTTAATCCATTTTTTGAGAAGATCTGATTAGGGGACACATTGTTTCAATGATGTAAAGTCTTGGATAAGTCTAGATCTATGGTCATTTATGGTTTCAGAGATCAGAGGAGAAACTAAGGCTCATAGAAGTGGGGGTGGTGGTGGATAGTGTTGTGGGTAGTGGTAGTGTCGGATGTAGAGTGGGAATGTCGGGCCGAGACAGGCCAGTGGGTCGGGCCAAGAAAATAGGTTGGGATTGGCCTGGTGGGCCAGGCTTGAGATCCTCTAATGTCATGACCACTTCACATAGTCCCATCACCTTATATCCCTAAGTTTCTCTTATGTCACGATCAACCTGTTCATCTTCTGCAAGGGGACACCATGTTCAGAAAAATACCAAGAATGGGTGAGTATAAAAATACTCAGTATAATGCCTTGAAGGATCAAGGGAGTAGTAAAATATGTAATTAAGGGGGTTGCAGTAGATAGAAAAAGGTAAAATGAAAGGAGTGCAGCTCAGACGAACAAGATATTGAAGTAAACACATCCAAAACACAAGGATCAGAAAATGATGGGAATATGAACTTCTCGTCGAGTCTTCAATAAATATACTAGGAGAGTAAAATCTTCCAAAAATGAGAATATATTCATTAAAATCCCATGGCATAACTCACACGTATCCAGCTCTCATGGAAGGAGAGTGAGAAAATCCTAAGTAGTGGTCATGGGAAATAGAATATATATATCATTAATAATGAAACCCAAATTAGAGAGTAAGGGGATCTCCATCACACATACTATCTGACGAAAGTGATTAGACAATAGTTCTAGAGGTATCTACCATCGATGCCTTGCATCCCATAAGTCTACACTGAACTAGAAGTCAAAGGGACCCAATCAACCCACCTTGATACTATCCACTTTGGGTGGCACTGTATCACTCTCACAGTTTTAGGTCGCATGAAAATGATGTATATGGGTGGGAAAATCATCCCTATTACTCAAGATTTCAAAGGTACAACAAAGCACGCCTCATCACTATGTCAAAGAGTCGATAGATCACGTCTTAAGGTAGAGGACCCATGCACAGCCTAGCTAGAGGGTTCCACTCTTGTCATTGGGTATCTGTGCCCTAGTACGTTAGGGAGGATCATCACCCAAATGTGGAAGGGGACCCACCACCTTTCCCGGCTATATGGTACTTCCAACCAATTGTCGTCGACAGAACCTACTACATAGACCCACTAGAGGGATGCTCGAAACTAACATCATGAACCACTTCCTAGCCCAACTTGTAACACCTCGAGATTTTATGAGATATATTATTTTTAATTTCTTTGATCTTCTATTATACACTACACCAAGATTAACTTGTAATGTACGCAACACCGCATTAGCTTGCAGTATATGCAACACTATTCTTGGCTTGCATTACACGCAATCGCGACCTACCTCGATAGCGTGTGTAGTACGCAATACCGGGTTTCACTAAACAATGATATATTGTTATAATATTATTATGGACTAGCCGTTATGAATATTATTAACTAAATTTTGAATTTTATAACATTATTATGAATCTTACACATTTCTTAGAATATGGTATGAGAACAAAATAAATTTTTCGTGTAAAATATGTATTTTTCAAAAATTGTAGTTTTCCCGCCTTTTGATGGCACACCCACCATAAATCTTGTCTTTGACATGTCTATAAGTTAAATTTGACAAAATAAAATTCGTCATTGAAATCAGGATATAAAAATTTACTTTGGATAAATTTTTCATTTTATTCTGATAACTTTCATATTTTAATGGATAGTAAAAACACGATATATTTTAATTAAAAACAACTTTTTTCATCGCAATAATTTATATGGTAAGATTATATTTTTAATTGGTTTTAAAGTTTAATTAGAATATATTTTTATCATTTAATCCAATGTTGTTCATTGGAATTAATTTCACATTAAAATTTGATATAAACAAGTACTAATCTTTGGATAGTTTTTGTTTCTTAAAAACACGCTATTTGTTTTGATAACGGGAATTAATTTTAAAATTAATTAATGCCACTTCTATGTTTTGAATTTGAAAAAATAGACATCAATTTGAAATTCGGAATATCAAATAATGCTTAGGCTAAATTTTTGGTATTTTTCTGAAAAACATCAATTTTCGATGAATAGTGAAACTACTTAGTGGTAGTTAAAAAAACCGACTTTTTCATTTAAATGAAAATTTACCACTTCTGTGAATTGAATTTCGAAAATACGAGAGACACGGTTAATATCAATGACTAAAATGTGGTTCAATGAGATGAAAATAATTTTTGGTGAATAGTAACTTTTTACTTTTATTTACCACGGTTAAAAGTAAATAAAGTAATTAATGGTAAAAATGATATTAATATTATCCAAAAAGATGTCCTAATTCTATTGAATAAGCGTAATTCGACCAAAGACAACATTAGGAATAAAATTTGACCATTTAGGCACACTTGGATTAGATTAGGACATTTAATATTATTTTATTTAAAGAATAGTTAAAATAGTTAAAATCAAAGTTTTATAACTAAAACATTTTTAATATAGGGTTATACATAAGATAAATTCAACAATAAATATTCATTATAAATATAAAAAGATATCCTACATTATGGTATTTTATTTATAATTTTTAGACATTAAATAATTTAATTTATTTATGACACAATGATGATGGTGTAATTATCTCATTAATGAAATATTGACATAATTGATGTTATAAATACCCAAATAAATGTAATTGGATACTTTTTATGAGTTACACTAATTTTATAGGTTAATATGACCTGTTAGTATTGATTTGATTAACTTTTTTTGAACTAATCATTCTGTTATGATTTTCACAAAAATAAATTACTAAATAGTTTCAAAATTGACATAAAATAGTTTTTTAAAAAAATATTATATTATTAATTGTTATTTTATTCCGAAAAATCTAAGGTTCAGAAAAATTACTTAGATAAGGTTATATATATTAATAATAAACATCTTGGTGTTCGTTTATCTTGTTATTTTAATTTTATTAACCTTATAGTGTAAGAAAACAAGAAGACACGGTAAAAGTAAAATTATTTAACTTAGAGTTAAATCTAAATGATAAGGATAAAATAGTAACCTAAAATTGTCTAAATTCTATTGGATGAAAGGATTTCGACCCATACCAACATTAGAATTAAAATAAATCAATTTGGAGCTATTAAAAACCGAATATGACTTTATAATAAGATAATATTTTTAGTTTTTCATAAGGTTCCCCTCTCCTCCATTATAAAAGGGCACCACCTCCCTCTCTTCCTCACACCACATTGAGCCTTCAATCTCGGCCAAACCCTGCCAATTTCTCTTCTCCACTTCCCTAGAAACATCATAGAGGTCCTGGTATTCTTCAAAGACCATCTTTAGTGTCCTAAGAGGAGGTTAAGAAGAGGCACTTCAAAGAAGAGGTAATGTCCGTTACCGATTCTTTCAAATGTATTTCTTCTTCTACTAATTCTTATTTAGTTTTTTCATTATGAAGTAATAAAATAAGTATCACTCATATAATGATATGTTATTATAAGTATGAAACAACCATATTTCACCATCTATCCATCCTACGAAAAACGAAATCACCGCGCGTGCGTACGTATGGAATACCATCTCCACGCCGTGGTGTAATCTATTTTCGACCACCACCTTGATTGGATGGGTATAATGGTGTAAATAAAAAACTATATATGATTATTGAAAAGTTATATTGATTCTGAAATATTATACATACACTTCAATACAATTCCACGATCATGGGAATGATATCATCGCTCGTACGTACGTACGGACTACCGTCTCCACGACGCGATGCGATTCATTCTCCATGTTAACCATTAATGAATGATTATAAAGTATATATAATAAGTAATCATGAAATATATGACATAATAATGATACGGGATATATATATATATATGTATGTCATCTACTTAATTCCATTCAATTCAATAAGGAAATGAAAACAACGTTCATGCGTACATACGACCTATCGTCTCCATGAACGGTGTATTTCATTCCATTTATCAATCTATCATATATATGTATATGATGAATATTTATTATATATAAATCATGTTTTAAATTTTGAAATTATGGAAATCAGGATATATGTAATAATATCAAGAACAACAAGTCGAAACATGTACGATAAATGAAACGATTTTACCCGAAACGCTGCATTAACATGGAACTAAAAAACGAACGGGTAATATAAAGTCATAAGTGAACCATATATGATATCATAACAATAAATATGATTATTTAATAATTCAATGAATTTTTTTAAATCATTATATATTAGGTTCGATACGTACGAAATATATCAGACCTAAGGTAAGAGAAAATATCACAATATCATTTTTATCTGAGATTGTTTATACTTTTGTATTTACAGGGGTATATTTATCATCCAAATCCAAGTATCCTAAATATGTAATATTATTTCCATCCTCCTAAAATTTTTTAAATCCAATTTTACCCTTCAGTGAGTTTTTAGTAAAATATATGAAAGGAATATTTTTTCATTTTTCGTACGAGGTACTTTTTGACTTTTCCGGCCAAAGTACGAGAAGAATGTTTTTTAACTTATATGGAATGAACGGATTTTTACGGTTTCATAACACCTTATTTTCATAAAGATAACTCTACAAGATTTAATGAGTATTTTCAACAAAATCCTTTTCTTTTAAAATTTAATGGCATTTTTTGAAACGAAAATGATTTTGATGAAGAAATGATACTTTCCTCAAGAATTCATTTCAAGTGTTTTATCAAAACTATTTTCTATATAAGATGGAATTATTTCATATGTGTATGTTTCAATTATAATGTCTCTATGATTTACATGGTTTCACTTCTCTTATGATGAAATGATATCCATTTGTTTTATATGGATTATTTTATGATGGGATGATGTCTATGAAACCCATTTTATTCATTGGGTTATGATGAATGATTTATGTTTAAGTTGTGGCACACGTAAGAATGATTTCATTATGAGATGGGTGGGACCTATATCTCCATACAATGCATTGGGTAAAGATTTATATCTCATGAGATAGACATGGCTGGAACGGTACTTTAATCCAGTTCAGCAATACAGGACTAGAATGAGGAATGAACTCGATTCAGAAATGGACATTGTCCACTAAGATGGTCTTGGCAGCAATGCCTTTACTACTATGGAAATCATATCATGTGCTTAATGTTTTTCCACAATAAAAAGTTTTATTTACAAGCTATTGTATCATGATTGATATTCTATTTTGATATATTCCTTACGTACTTCCATGTTTTATGCACAAGATTTCGATGTTTAAACATTATGTACATGTTTTTATGTTCAAATGTGTATGGTTTGTTTTATTTTTTCCATGCTTACCCTTGATGATCATTTGAGCTAACCCTTTTTATGTTTTCTTTTCCCCAGGATATAAAGAAAGGGTTTAGGTAAGAAAAAAAGGGGAAGATCTTTATGGGAGATGTTGAAGATATTTCACCACAATTAGAAGATTACGTTCCAAGTTTCCAAAGACACAAAACTATTACAATCCTTGTGTGTTTGTTTTTGTTATGTACTAATTATTCCGCAAAAGTAATGTAACGTCCATGTACGTCAAGCTTTGGGTCTCTACAGTTTGTATCAAAGGAAAGGTTTAGTTAAACATTGGAAACTAGGATGCGAAAACATTAGTGAAATCCCTAGAGATATTTATAAGGTATGTCTAGGGATGTCCCTAAGGTTAAGGGTATGTATATGTTATAGTCCTAGAATTGTGCTAACGATCATATAATTAAACCTAAGATGTTAGATATTGAAGGTACTTCCCATTTATAATGTTATTTTCCTCTCACACTATTTTTTTTGGGTTTTAGACGATGGATGGAACCCGAAGGAACTGTGTTGATCAATATAATGGACAATGAAATGATTGTACTCCTAACCAAACCAATGTCATAGGAGATGGAGTGAACAATCTTATTTCTATACTTACACAAGCTATGAATCATTCTGTGCATCAAAATGAGCAGAGAAAATAGAAACATTCTGTTGAATCCTTCATGAGGCAGCGTCCATCTTCATTCAGCAGGTCTTCTGATCCCTTAGTGCCTGAACAATGGATCAGTACCACTGAAAAGATATTTTCAGTTCTACAATGTTCTGATCATGTTAAAGTCATCTTAGAAGTATATCATTTGGAAGGTGATGCTGATCAATGGTGTAATCGTATCAAGAATATGAGGCCAAGAGATGAAATTGAGTCCATGGAATGTGACAAGTTCAAGAACTTGTTTTTCAGTAAGTACTTCCCTCGTATTCCTTGAACAATGATGTAAAAGGAGTTTCTTGAGCTTAAGAAGAAGGATGATGAATTTGTTGGTATATACGAAGCGAATTTTACAAGACTTGCAAGGTATGCATCTAGATTTATCATCCAACCTGAAAGTAAAGTTAATCTATTTTTCAGTGGCTTAAAACCAAGTATTCGAAGGGAAATAGCTATAAGATACTTTATTAGGTATGAAGAAATTGTGTGTTGTGCTATCAAGGTTGAACTGGAATTTGGTGTAACATATCCATCTCATGGTTTTGACAAGAAACGAAACATGGAGTTCAAGGAGAAATCTAAGAACAATGGTGAAAATAAGATGAATGTTTCTTTATGCTAAAAGTGTGGAAAGAAGCATGGTGGAGATTGCCTAAAATGACTAGAAAATGTTTTAAGTGTGGAAAATAAGGTCATCGAGAAGTTGATTGTCGAAGTAATGGGAAAAAGGTTTCTAATGATGTGAATAGAGAAAAGACTACAGAGAACTCTCCACTAACACTTCAATGCTTCAAGTGCAAGGAAATGGGGCATTATGCTAATAAATTCCCTAATCCACGGGTTAATGATGATCAACATGAGAAACCACTTAAGGAAAAGGATAAAGTAAAGTCTCATGCGATCACTATTTGTGATGTTGAGTATGAAAATGATGTTGTGTAATTATTAAGTGTTTATGTAATGGGATTTCAAAATACTATCATGGAATCTCATTTATGGTATTGTGGAATTTCAAAATATCTATTTATTGGTTTTCAATAATTATATGGTACTGGTAACCATGAAAAAGTGATTGAATTATTTTTGTAAAGCAGAAGAAATGCGCATAATGAAGGGATAAGGAGAAAATAATATGATAGTAATCATGAGCTCATGACTAAAATAAGGACAAAGTGATATCATGGTTTGAGTATATATAAATTTTGGGATTTTGGTATGTGGAAAGAGTTAACTTTTGACATCATTCATTTTTTCACTAAGGTTAAATGCGTATTCATTTTTCAAGAGAATACATGACTAAGGTATTCACATGATTGCAATGTGATCAACAAGATATATCGGGGATAAATGATGGTATTCACATGCTCGGTAGATGAAATTTCTAGTAATTGTTTTCTTTATACTATAAGCTTGGACAGAAGTATTTCGGAAAAGACTAAAGATTTGAAATGGATTATGTTGAACATAAGTTAGATTAAGGATAGAAATTTTTTTAATATTATCGATGGAATGTCATAATGATGTAATTTTAGAAAAAGGAAAACATGCTGGACGGACGACAACCCATCGCGTCGGACAAGGCTGTGGGAATCGAACCCACAACTGAAGTGCGACTGGCCTTTATCGCATACCATTGGACTACATGAAGTCCCTATTTAGTAGAAACTAGTTTTATTTTATTAAGTGGTATGATATATGATGTATAAGTTCATTTTTGGAATCGTATATGATTAGCCTCACCATAGATGGACTTATGTATATTTGATAACTTTTGCTAACCTTTTGTTTGAAATAGATGGATTGACCCATCATTCTATCACATGATCTGTTAACACTTCACGAATAACAAATTCAACTTCATTTCTTTAAGAGATGATGTGGAAATTGTTCAGATCACGAATAACAGTGAGATTGTACCAAAATCAAGCAAGTATTTCTTCTAATTCAAAATTTTCAACTTTAGGGAAATGATATTGAAAACAAAAAGTATTGTCGTAGTGCTCTTATATCTGATGAATCAGATGGTACCTTAGATCATCACAAATTTATGGCTTTGTGATTGATGGATTTTCATATCCATGTTCTCTACCACTCTCCATCAGAACTTGATGGTTAGATTTTTCTTCCATAACCATATTTTCACCTATGTTCTCTTATATGGAAACTCAGTGATGAGTTACTTTGGGTAATCATTATATTTCATACTTTAGTTTTTAAAATTATGTTTTAGTATTCCTTTTTATGATGTGGGTTTTTATGAATAGTAAACGATTTATAACCCCGATGAATTTCGAGGACAAAATTCATTTTAAGGGTGGTAGAATGTGACACCCCTTGATTTTATGAGATATATTATTTTTAATTTCTTTGATCTTCTATTATACACTACACCAAGATTAGCTTGTACTATACTCAACAACGCATTATCTTTTAGTATATGCAACACTATTCTTGGCTTGCATTACATGCAACCTCGACCTACCTCTATAGCGTGTGTGGTACGCAATACCGAGTTTCACTAAACAACGATATATTGTTATAATATTATTATGGACTAGCCGTTATGAATAGTATTAACTACATTTTTAATTTTATAAAATTATTATTCATCTTACACATTTTCTATAATATGGTATCAGAACAAAATAAATTTTTCGTGTAAAATAGTTATTTTTAAAAAATTACAGTTTTCTCGCCTTTTGATGGCGCACCAACCATAAATATTTTTTTTGACATGTCTATAAGTTCAATTTGGCAAAATAAAATTCTTTTTTGGAATCAGGATATAAACATTTACTTTGGATAAATTTTTCATATTATTCCGATAACTTTCATATTTTAATGGATATTAAAAACACACTATATTTTAATTAAAAACAACTTTTTTCATCGCAATAATTTACATGTTATATTATCTTTTTAATTGGGTTTAAATTATAATTAGAATATATTTTTACCATTTAATCCTATGTTGTTCATTGGAATTAATTTGAATTTGAAATTGGATACACACAAGTATCAATCTTTTGATAGTTTTTTGTTTCGTAAAAACACGCTATTTGTTTTGATAACGGGAATTAATTTTAAAATTAATTAATTCCACTTCTATGTTTTGAATTTTTCAAAATAGATATCAATTTTTAATTCGGAATATCAAAAAATTCTTAGGCTGGATTTTTGGTATTTTTTTGAAAAACTTCAATTTTCGATGAATAGTGAAACCACTTAGTGGTAGTTAAAAATACTGAATTTTTATTTAAATGAAATTTTTCCACTTATTTGAATTGAATTTTGAAAATCCGAGAGACACGGTTAATATAAATGACTAAAATGTGATTCAGTGAGATGAAAATATTTTTTGGTTAATAGTAACTTTTTACTTTTATTTACCACGGTTAAAAGTAAATAAGGTAATTAAGGATAAAAATGATATTAATATTACCCTAACACATGTCATAATTCTATTGGATAAGTGTAACTCGACCAAAAACAACCTTAGGAATAAAATTTGACCATTTAGGCCATCTTGGATTAGATTAGGACATTTAATATTATTTTATTTAAAGAATAGTTAAAATAGTTAAAATCAAAGTTTAATAACTAAATCATTTTTAATATAGAGTTATACAAAATATAAATTCAACTATAAATATTCATTAGAAATATAATGATATTTCATACATAATGGTATTTTATTTATAATTTTTATACATTAAATAATTTAATTTATTTATGACACAATGATGATACAGTAATTATCTCATTAATGAAATATTGACATAATTGATGTTATAAATACGAAAATAAATGTAATTTGAGACTTTTTATGAATTAAATTAATTTTATAGGTTAATATGACATGTTAGTATTGATTTAATTAACTTTCTTCGAACTAATCATTCTGTTATGAGTTTCACAATAATCAATTACCAAATAGTGTCCAAATTGACATAAAATAGTTTTTAAAAGAAATATTATATTATTAATTGTTATTTTATTCTTAAAAATCTAATTTTCGACCAAATTACTTATATAAGGTTATATATATTAATAATAATAAACATGGGGTTCTTTTGGCTTTTTATAGTAAGTTTATTAACCTTATAGTGTTAGAAAACAAGAAGACACGGTAAAGGTAAAATTATTTAACTTAGAGTTAAATCTAAATTATAAGGATAAAATAGTAACCTAAAATTGTCTAAATTATATTGTATGAGATGATTGATACCTATCCCTACCTTATCTTCTAAATAAATCAATTTTGAGCTATTAAAAACCGAATATGAATTTATAATAAAATAATATTTTTTGTCTTTCCTAAGGTGCCCCTCTCCTCCCTTATAAAAGGGAACCTCATCCCTCTCTTCCTCACACAACTTTGAGACTTCAAGCTCAGCCAAAACCTGCCCATTTCTCTTCTCCTCTTACGTAGAAACATCCTAGATGTCGTGGTCATCTTCAGAGACCATCTTTAGTGCCCTAAGAGGAGGTTAAGAAGAGGCGCTCCAAAGAAGAGGTAATGTCCGTTACCGATTCTTTCAACTTTATTTCTTCTTATACTTCTTCTTCTTTAGTTGTTTCTTTATTAATTAATAAAATTAGTATCAATAATATTCTTATATGTTACTATAAGTATGAAACAAACCTATTTCACCATCTATCCATCCTACGGTAAACGAAATCACCGCGCGTGCGTACGTACGGAATACCGTCTCCACGCCGTGGTGTAATCTGTTTTCGACCACCACCTTGATTGGATGGGTATAATGGTGTAAATAAATAAATATATATGATTATTTCAAAGTTATATTGATTCTGAAATATTATTCATACACTTCAATACAATTCCACGATCATGGGAATAATATCATCGCTCGTGCGTACGTACGGACTACCGTCTCCACGACGCGATGAGATTCATTCTCCATGTTAACCATTCAGGAATGATTATAAAGTATACATAATAAGTAATCATGAAATATATTACATAATAATGATACTATATTTATGTATATATATATATATATCTGTATGTCATCTACTTAATTCCATTCAATTCAATAAGGAAATTAAAACAGCGTTCATGCGTACGTACGACCTACCGTCTCCATGAACGGTGTATTTCATTCCATTTATCAATCTATAATATATATTTATATGCTGAATTTTTATTATATATAAATAATGTTTTACATTCTTAAATTATGGGAATCAGGATATAAGTAATAATATCAAGAACAACAAGTCGAAACATGTACGATAAATGAAACGATTTTACCCAAAACGCTGTTTTAACATGGAACTTACAAAAGAATGGGTAATATAAAGTAATAAGTGAACCATATATGATATCATAACAATTAATATGATTCTGTAATAAGTCAATGAAATTATTTAAATCATTATACAGGAGGTTTGTATACGTACGAAGCATATCGGACCTAAGGTAAGGGAAAATATCAGAATCTCATTTTTATCCGAGATTATTGATACATTGGTATTTAAAGGGGTATATTTATCATCCAAATCCATGTTTCCTCAATATGTAATATTATTTCCATCTTCCTAAAATTTTTTAAATCCAATTTTACCCTTCGATGAGTTTTTAGTAAAAGATATGAAAGAAATATTTTGTCGTTTTTCATACGAGGTACTTTTTGACTTTTTCGGCCAAAGTACGAGAAGAATGTTTTTCAACTTATACGACATGAATGGATTTTTACGGTTTCATAAAACATTATTTTCATGAAGCTTACTCTACAAGATTTAATGACTATTTTCAACAAAATCCTTTTCTTTTAAAATTTGATGGCATTTTGTGAAAAGAAAATGATTTTGAAGAAGAAAGGATATTTTCCTCAAGAATTCATTTCAAGTGTTTTATCAAAACCATTTTCCATATAAGATGGAATTATTTCATATGTGTATGTTTCAAGTATAATGTCTCTATGATTTACATGGTTTCACTTCTCTTATGATGAAATGATATCTATTTGTTTTATATGGATTATGTTATGATGGGATGATGTTTATGAAACCCATTTTATTCTTTGGGTTATGATGAATGATTTATGTTTAAGTTGTGGCACACATAATAATGATGTCATTATGAGATGGGTGGGACCTATATCTCCCTCCAATGCATTGGGTAAAGATTTATATCTCATGAGATATACATGACTGGAATGGTATGTTAATCCGGTTCAGTAATACAGGACTGGAACGAGGAGTGAACTCGATTCAGAAAGGGACTTTGTCCACTAAGATGGTCTTGGAAGCAATGCCTTGGCTGCTATGGAAATCATATCATGTGCTTAATGTTTTTCAACAATTAAAAGTTTTATTTACAAGCTATTTTATCATGATTTATTTTCTATTTTGATCTATTCCTTACGTACTTCCATGTTTTATGCACATGATTTTGATGTTTAAACATTATGTACATGTTTTTATGTTCAAATGTATATGGTTTGTTTTATTTTCTCCATGCTTACCCTTACTGAGCATTTGAGATCACCCTTTTTATGTTTTCTTTTCCCTAGGATATAAAGAAAGGTTTTAGGTAAGAAAAAAATGGGAAGATCATTATGGGAGATGTTGAAGATCTTTCACCACAATTATAAGATTACATTCCAAGTTTCCAAAGACACTAAACTATTACGGTCCTTGTGTGTCTGTTTTGGTTATGTACTAAGTATTCTGCAAAAGTAATGTAATGTCCATGTACGTCAAGCTTTGGGTCTCTTACAACTGGAGGTAAACCCAAAATTTCCATTAAGGACCACTTACCATCCTAGTTGGAGGTAAACCCAGAAGTTACATAGGGGACCACATCCCATCCTATATGTGGTAACCCAGAACTACTCTAGAAATCGATGCTAGATGACACCTCTCGGAAAATCACCGAGGACCTCTAGCCATCCCTACTGGATGGTAAATCTCATAAAATCCTTGAGTAATCCTAGCCATCACTACTTGATCTTACCTCTCAAAAAATCATTGTTTAACTTTGGACTTCCCTAATGGATGGTACCTCTTGGAAAAGTATTGAGGAACACACTATCCATCTATGCTATATGGTACCTCTTAGAAGAACCTTGCCAAAATCATCAGGTATCACTCTGGAACACCACACATCATATCTCAGATGCCACTATGGAGGGCACCATCACATCCCGTGTGGAATAAAACATAGAACAGACTACTCAAGAACCATAATCTGAGTCCAAAAGAAGGAGATATGAGGGATCAATGGTTCATAATGTGGTGCACAATGCATGTGGGGCCGACACGACATGTGACCTACTTCATCGCCAGGTCATGTACCAAGCCATTATTAAGTTCTAAACTGGGAACATGAACCCCTAAGAATACCATTTTACTCCAAGAGTTCTTGTCACATCTAGACAAAAGGCTTACTAGTGCACGATGCTTGTTGATAATCTGAAGGGTCATAAAAGTGACTTTGCTGACACACCTCCTCAAGTAGCCCCAAAACATTTAACCACATCTCTTCATACATCATCTCCACTCTCAAAATAGTCGAAGACAACCAAAGTTGGGGGTTCTCTTCAAAAAAAAAGAGAAGGTTCATCCAAAGTTATTCTATACAGGTATCCAATATTAATGAGGTCATGAAAAACGATCTTCACACCATAAAGGATCACACCGTTGCAATAATTGCGAAAAAAACACCCAAGATCGACTATTTACTATCCATAATCAGAAATACGATTGAAAATTTCTCTAACGGATCAACACACTCGAAAATCTTCACATGGGGACAATGTTTCAATCCTCACATTAATTTTATGTATCACACCATTGCAATCCTCAAGAAAAAAACATAGGATTGACAACTTGATCAACCAAAATGGATACCAATTGAGAAAAGTTTTATTTCACCACAAAGCATGAGAACCAGACCACATGAGGCCCACACCTCAACAACAATTTAAACACTCAAAATTAATCTTGAAAATTTCTTCCAAGGACCAGGATCGTGTCGCCACTGATGGTGTGCAAAAAAATGTTCCATTTAAAAGTTCAGTCTGATACAAGAATATCGAATAATAATATTTAAATTATTATTATTAAATATAGGATATTCATGAAACCTAGAAATGAAAAAAAATCTTGAAATGGTCTAAAAATATCTGTCTTGAATAGAGAGAATCCTGGACACAAACGACACATTAAACGGATGTGGGGTTTAGGAGATAAGGGCGTTTGAATGTCTTTCATTCCAATTTGGTCTGGTCTTGCCCAAACTGGCCAGATCCCTCTACCTGGGCCTACCCAGTACCCATCATCGGCCTGCGGCAGTACCGTGCAGCCCTGTCATCTTGGAACAACTCAGTTTGTGTGCCCTTACCCTAGCCAGTTAGCCTGGTCACCTCGTCATCGCAGTGACCAGCGCATTGCGAGTCGTTGTCGCCAGGTGTCACGCGCTGCAACCCCTCTACCACCAGGTCATCAGCCACGACCCTGCTCCAGCTTCACCTAGCCACCGAAGCCATACACCCTGTAACTAGGTCAGCCACCAAATTCCTCAGCACACCTACCTTGATGGAGCTCAACAGCCTCCCCATCCAGCCTCGCACCCAGCCACCAACCTTCTCGCCCAGCACACCACCACCTTTACCCGGAACTCACCAACACCACTATTTTGAATGTCCATATCCCTATTCTTTTGCACATCATACCAATTCCTATTATTTCATTATTTCATATCATAAATATATCTAAAAACCTTGCATGATAAAGTCACAGAACACGCCTCCGATCGATGATCTGACGGTCGATTAATGCGTCTGAAAAAGAGTGATGAAATCCATGAAGACATAAAAGATTTTTGATTAAAAATGGATTGATGATGGATATCATATGAGGTATGTGTTCTATCATCTATCACCTTGATGTTCAAAGTAATGAAATTGAAGATTAATTGAAGAAATACTTGGAAATTTAAATTGGAGGTATGAAAATCAACACGAATCATACCTCAATTCATTTGTCTTTGAAGAACGCACCCACCAGCGCTTCACTGTGATCCCCCAAAGCTTCATTATTGATTCATCCTCAATCCACTGACAATGAAATAGAGGGAGAGAGAGGAGATAGAGTGGATTTTTATAGAGAGAGATAATTATGGGATAAACCTAATTCCAATTCCCATAGATTCTTTTTTTATGAGATTTTCTCAGCACAGAATATAAAGCATCTGCACCCTATCATTTTATGTTTTAAATAAGAAAAACACCCCATTATGATCCAAAATGCAGTCTCAGTTTTCAAATTTGATTCTTTGTTCAAAGTTTATTTGATTCGGTGTCCGAGATAAAATAGATATGTTTAATTATTTTATTTAGAATTTTCCCCTGGGTGAATTATCTCACAATCGCCCTGTGCCGACAATAGTTATACCCATCTAGGGTAAACACCACATTCAAGACTCCATGATGGCATCATATTTTTGATCCAAGATATAGTTTTAGAGTTATTACACTTAATTTTAATACGTAGTATAAAAATATTTAATATTTTTGTAGAAACTTTCAGGGCACACCGGGCCTCATAATTTCAAGTCGTATCAACTCCTAACTCTGGAAATATATGTTGAAATATTCCAATAGTATTACAAAGAAAAATATATGTATCTACATTCAATGATGTAAAGGTATCTATGATCTCAGATTTCATATTGTTTTAGGTTTCAAGCATCAGAGGAGAGACAAGGGTGGCCAAAGTAGGCTATGACGCAAGACTACACACATCTGGGTGATGAGGATGGCAGAGGAGGTGGAAGCTATGGAAGGTGGAACCATGTGTTGTGGTGGACCAATGAGGATGACATAGGATGATGGAGGGGGTGGAGGAGTTGGAAATGGAGCAGTCAAGGAGGCCCAAACTGGGCTAGTGGGCTGGGTCGGGCTAGTGTGATGGTCCAGGCTAGGTGGATTGGGTGGGGTTAGGCTGGTTGGCCGGGTTGGACCCAGGTCAGATCTGTTAAAAATGAGTAGAGACTGTTGTGGTCAACCTAAGTGATCAACTACGGTGGTTGACTGTGATCCATGACACATCAAGCTGCCATGTGGCACATCAACCATGCAGTAATATCGACCGCAGTGGTTGACCGTGAGCGACGACAGCTTGATCCAGCGCAAGGTGCAGCGACCGTGCAGCCAGACCATTGGTGGGAGATTGGGGTGGTCGTTCTTCACAGTAGGTGGACTGAAGACATCATTTGGTCCATGGTCACAGTGACCCCAACCATTTTAAAACAATAATAACTCCTAGACAGAACATCCAATCAATGATCTTTATGCGGCATTGAGACACTATCATTGAGACATTCTATTTGAGACCAATGTTGGGTTATTATTTCGGACCTGTATAGGTTGAGAGTGTTCCCATGGTCCTTTTCTCAAGGGTTCAGTACAACATTATATACATATCACTTGTTTTTAATCCCCTCTAGAGGATGAGTCTGGTATAGAATTTTGTATCCCTCCCTAAGACTAGTGTGAGATTCGTAATAAACTCTAGTGGAGTTGTGGAATTCGCATAAACTATAAGAGAAGGGTATTGGTCCTCCATGTAGATGTCCACATAGGTAGGGTCTGTGGTATATCCCAGCAGTTCTAGGCATGATCCCCTATGTAGAGGGTTGATCCAAATTGGGTACCTAGTATCCCTTAGTCATATTTTGGGCACGATCCATGGTATCCCCTTGCCGGTCTGGGAATGATCCCCCCTATGTGTATCATAGGCCTCCTTGAGAATTTGTTTCTCTTTGGGTAGGGACCAAATGAGATAGACCTATTATTTTCGTGTCTCTAATTATATCATGGCTCGAGGAGTGTGTTCTCTCGAAATAAGCATTCTTTGAGCAGAATTATGTGGCTGGTAGTTGGCTATGGCCACCTAATAGAATGGTGTCTCTCTTGAGTATATCTAGATATTCTTGTCATATGTTGTGTAGAAATATACTCATGTAGAGTTTATTGTACTTAACGTTTTTGTATTTATTACTAGTTTATGGGTGTCCAACAAATTATTGTTAAACTCACCCCTACATGGGCTTTCCCCGCACATGTAGTGTCTTGTACAGACAATCATCCTTTTGATAGATTCCTTGGATGACTTGGATTAGACGGTGCTTAGTTAGATAGAATATATTGAGGTGTGTTCATGCAACTTACAGAAAACTTTCCAAGTACCATTTCCTTTATGTTTGTCTTCTTCTACAGACACTTTGTTGCATGCATGTATTTGTCCATGTTTACTTTCCAGAACATTAATTATTGCACATTGTTGTGGGATATTAGTGGTATTGATGCATTGTTTACATAGTGGTTATTAAATTTCAATATTTTCGGTCTTGATGATTTGTGCGCGTGTATAGGTACATTAGGCTAATTCGTTCCATTTGTGGGATATGCCTACTCGGTGCTAGTCACCAGCCCCTGGTCTATGGGAGGTGGGCTAGGGGTAGTCACGACACGAGCCTCTATGGGAAGGCTTATGAAAATGTATTATATAATTAGAGGATGGAATATGGGGAGTGGTTTAGGTAGTTTTTTTTGAACCAAAATGTTTATAAGTTGGGGATAAGAGAGGAGAGTGGGAGTCCTTTTATATGTGAGGTGAGTGATACACTAGTTATTTTTGAAAAGATTTAATTGCACACACATTTTTATCATGAAAAATGGTCCAAATAGGATATTCATAATCCTGTAAGATATAAGGTGGAAATTTTTCAAAAAATTGACATTTTACAAGTAGAGGATTATTTTTAAACAATATAATTTTAGTTTAAACCTTAGTAAATCCATTTTTACCTTAAACAGGATAAATAATTTTTACTATTTTCTCTATTCATATTGATCCAAAATTAAGTTTAACCTGTAACTGATTATACATATTTATGAAAAAAATATACAATCCAATTTTAAAAATTAATTTTATATAAGTGGAAAATTTGAATTAAAAATTAATCCCATTAACGCAAAGAGAAAGCATTTTTTCAAAGCAAAAATGTTCAGATGTTTAAAATGCTTTTATATAAAAATACAATATTAAAATGACTCCAATTAAATAATATGAATTAATTGATATAAAATTGAAATAAAAATACATATAAACCAACTAAAAATATAATTTAACAATATAAATTATTTAAATGAAAGGTATTTTTCAATTAAAATTCAGTATTTTTCACTTTTCAACAAAAATGAATTATTTTAGAAATATCACATGAAAATAACCCTAAGATGATTATGATATGATGATATAAAAAAAGAATTTTATTTTTTCAAATAATGTGTCAAAAATAGGTAAAATATTTAAACATTTTTTTATAAAAAGTACTGTTTTTTTCAGAAAATATTTTATTTTCTATCAAATGAATTATTGTTATTTATAATAAAAAATAAACAAATTAACATGTGTAATACATTTATTTTTCTTAAATTATATAGTACTATTCATACACTATTATTTAATTACTAATCTATAGTGGTCATTTTTTAATAATGTTTTCTATTTTTTAAACCCGATGTTGAGTGAATCATAATATATTAATGAAATTAAATATATTATAAAAGAAAAATATTGTAAAATATTAGGGTGTTATATTCTATTAAAAATCTGGGTCTTACATGTCATAAACACTATTTAATACAAAGTTATTCTTTTTTGATTCTTGTTTGTTACATTGTCCCCACCTTAAATAAATTGCTTGTTCACAATTTAAACTTGATCTTGGTAATCAAGAGTTTGACATTTGAAAATAACATTATCGAAAAACCCAAAACACAAGTGGTTTAAGAAAATCATATTAATAATGGAGAAAGTGGAATAAAAGGGTCACATAAACATGCTTTCATGAATGATAACATTGGTTACATGTGAAGATATATACATGGAATAAAAGAGTAAATAGTTATAGGGAATTATTAAAGTTATTGATCACTAGATTGTGAATGAAAATTGTAAAGTTAAGGTACTAAAAAATATAATTATACAATGATTTGAAATACCATATAATAATTCAGATTTTAATGTAACATGATAATATTTTTGTTTCAATATCCTTTTTTATAATGTTGAGAAATTCATTTAATGTATTAGAATACAATGAAATATAACTAATTGATACATCACTATTTGATAAGAATAATTTCATCCTTTGATTTTTCTTTAATCAATTTTAAAATCATTAATTACTCCAAGAAATGAATATCCAAAAATAATTTTTTATGTATGATAATAACTATAATAGAGTGTCAAGTCTTTCCTTATGTCTGTAACTATTTTATAAATCCAATGTTGTTAGCATTAGTTATCCAATGCATTAAATTATTCACCAAACCTAAGAAGTAATGGAACTGGTTCAACCTTAATATTTAATTTTTAAATTTATTAATTAAATATAGTGATATATTAACCAAGAAATCATGTAGGCCAGTGGTTGGTGTTAAACACTTATCATCCTTTGGTTACAGTTTTTAGACTAATGGCATTTTCGGACACATCAATTTGTCACGTGGCATGCATGTTATCCTTTCTCTAAAGCCGTATTAATATAATACCAATAAATTTACTCAAAAAATATAATGGATTACCTTGAAATAAAATTATTCATTAAATAACATTTTAACTATGGTGTTCAATGCAAAATCTTTCATCCTAGTCTGATAAAAATATTTTACAATTATTATGATCGATTAATTAACATATTAAAACTAATGAATATCAATATTTTTAAAATTATGTCTATAAATTGTAAAGGAATTACTCCTCAAATAAATTTTTATCTTAAATATATACATTACATAAATTCCACCAAATATTCTTAATCTTGTTAGACTCCCATCACATAAAACATAATTTTTTTTAAATAAATTCTTATTATTCTCTACATTAAAACCCTAACCCATTATAGTATCCATAACTATTATGTTAATGAAGACATATATGATTCTTAAATCAAACATAATATTTTAGTGTTTCATGATTCTTAAACAAAAAGACCATATGTAAAAATAATTCTATAATATAATTTTGGAATAAAAATAAATAAGTCAACCAGTTTATTTAAACAAATGTCCTTAGTTGGTCTAGAGTTTAACCTTTATCTGAGAGAAATGAATCAAATAATTCCCTAGTTCTCTAAAATTAATAAAAAGAACTATAAAAGATCCCTAGGATGATATTTATTTTTTTCCATCATATGCTTCATTTTACATGGAAATTCTATGGTTTATTTCATTACGTTCCTCAAATAAAGAATTTAACCATTTTATTGAGAAACATGATTAGATTTACCCTTCCATATTCTTGACATGAAATAAATTGAGCCTTCTTTCCTTTAGGATCTTCATCACTCAAGATCTTAGAGAACTCTATCATTCACTTCTTTGGTAAGTCTGATAGTTGGTTAAGGTGTATGTTCTTTTTGGGAAAACTGATTAGGAATAATAATAATGTAATTTAATCTAGTCATAATCCCATTTGGTTTCTCATTTTCACCACCCTATACTACATATTCAATTATAACATGATTGATTATGGTTCCGACCATAAAATAAAATTAAAAATCATAGTGTGGAAAACAATAATCATATTTGGAAAAGTATATAATCATTTAATGGATTTTTAAATCGTCAATCCTCTTTTTTAATATATGAAACCTTAGGTTTAACCTAGAAAATTAATTTTCATCTTATATTCAAATCATTCATAATTTCCATTAATGAAAATTTTAATTATCCTAAGCATATCCCCCAGGGGTGTGAAACTAAGTGAATAGTAAGGCTTGATGTCATGCACTAGGTGTGGATTGGGTCAAGCCGAATATTCCCTTTTTGGATTTATTACCCCTTGGTATCTCTGTTATAGACCCACTACTACATACAGAATTGTGATAGGGATTTATTGGTGGAAAAATCCCAAAATCTATACCTTATCAAAACATTGGTCTTTTTTTCTATAATTATCCTCAAAGCCTATCCTTGGGTTATGATCCCAAATGTATATTTTCCTAAATCTTATTCCTAGGGTTTGAAATAAACTTACTCTAATACAAAATATAGAGAACCCAACCCCAGTATCCTAGATCTGGAGCTTGATTTAATATATTGGTATGAGATATAATGAATAGAATCCTCATGTATTGAATTGTTTAGTAGTCTTGATAAACTAGATACAAAGATGATACTCATATTATATATGAATAAAAAAATTAAACATAATTTTTTTGAGAATATCATTATTCGTTCTAGAATATTCTTGCATATATTACATAGTACACTTCATGGATTCTTGGGTAATGGGAAAAATAAGGGTGAGATAAAATAATTAGTAAGGGATAAGTACAAAAGAATATATCATGAATCAATGAGCATAATGACATGGAAAGATAAGTAACTAATAGAACATTTAATTTTAATAATTTGGCATGCATAATCAATATGGAGAGGTAAATAACTGAAAAAATTCCATTTAATACATAACAAGACTATCATAACCAGATAAATCCTAATCAATATGGTAATGTATATAACATAAAAGGCATTCAATTTAATCAATAAATTGATAATTAAATGCATTCATATATAATATCATATAATAAATATCATGGATAATAAAAACGACATTCTTAATGAATGAAATGATTAATTATTATAAATCATGTTTTCCATGAACATGATAACTCTACCTTCAAGATCTATCCTCAATACAGTTTAAAACAGATGGTTAGAAACCCATTTAATTTGTCTATCCAATTTATTCAATCCATGCGATTACTGATGCATCGAGGGGATATCTATAATCATGCCCCACTTGTGTCTTACATGCCCAAATCATTCTTCCTAAATATAATAACGAATTTAATTGATAAAAAATGTTCCTTATAATAAAATATCTTTATGGAGTAAACAATATATATTTTTCAATATTTCCTTAAAAAACAAATTACCATCAATGTATAACATCATATGTAGAAATGATATATTATTTAAGATATAAAAAAATACTTGATAAATAATATAACTAATTGGGAGAAATTTAATGTTCAATGTTCACAAGAATTTTAATAATTCAAGGGTTAGTTAATAACTATGAAAATGAAAATAATAATGTTAATTCCAATACTATCTTTGGTTATAATAATCATAAACCATCCATAGAAAGAATACAGATGATATTTTAAGAACCCAATTTTCACTAATTTATAGATCCTTTAAATTTTGATCTAAATCCCTAAATAGAACCTTTTGTGGATGAATTTTGAGTTATTAAAGGTGTTAGGGGGTCTAGGAGAATGTTCAGAGCCCAGATCCCATATTTTTGAAAAAAAAAACTAAATAGGTCGCACGATTAGTACATGGTTGGCGCACAATTTGGATAATTGTGAAGATAGAAATTTCTGTACCAAAACACTTTGCATGGTTTGTGCATGGCCATGCGAACTAACTAGGAAATGTACCCCTCTACCCAGAAAAACATTCATAGTTTGTGCACAATTTTTCAAACTATGCGAACAAACCAAGCACATGCCATTTTTGAGGTAAAATGTCAAAATTCCCCTTAACGATCTAATCAGAACACCTCTTCTTACTTAATTTGAGAACTGGTGGGATTAACCCATTTTTCATTAAAATTGGTGATTTTTTATGGACAAAGATAGAGATTCAATGATATCCTTCATCTGGGATCTGATTGAGCTCCTGTTCATCACATTTAATGTGCATCGGTATGTACTCAAGTCCTCATGAGCCATTCTCCTTCTCTCTTTCTCTCGACCAAGTTATCGGGGTATGAGATTTTTTATATTTTTATTATATCTACCTTGATCTAAGAAATATAAGGGCCCAATACCGTAGTAGGAGAGTCATACAAGACTACGGGGGTTGTTCTATTACTCAACCCAAAAGTTTTTTTTATTTTGGAATTATCTTATAGGGCAGACAGATTTCATCGGGTGCTATGTTTAGATTTTATATGCCATGTTTGTAATCATTAGAACCATATATTTATGATCTTTATAAATATGTTATTAGTTGTTAGTGGTTATTCCCACACCTCCATTCATCCCATGTAGTATGGTATTCCATATTTTTCATTTTAGTGTCTTGACACGTTTGAGCCACCATTCGGGTGTGCCCAGGCTTGAACTTCCTAAGGGTAAGTGTTTCTATATTAAATGGACCATTGTAATTAGAATTGAATAATTTAAAGTACAACGTATGCTCATCTATTTACCCGTTTAAGGTAAGTGATTCAATTTTAAAAATAAATGTGAAATATGAATTGGAAAGTATATTAAGTATATGACTTGGCCTTAATTGTAAATGAATAGTAGGTCACATAACCATATCACCCCTTACCATATTAATGAATGGTATATGGATGAACCTTTAATATTAAATATGCATTAAATGAATTAAATTAATGGTTGCATGCTACTTGACCTTGTCACACTAGTAAATGGAAAGGTTTAAAGCAAAGGACGTGAATAAATGGTTTCATACTATGTGACCTTATCATTGTAATGAAAGGAAAGGCTTGAAACAAATAAAATATTACATGACTTCATAATTAAACAGGATTGGCCTAAGTCAAGATCACATTGGATTCTATTTGGAGAATTCCATGAGAAATTGAGAACCCCATTCATAATCAAGGATACAACTTTCTTAGGTCGAGAACCACATAGATCTCAATCCTTTTCTATTCTTGGATTCCCGGTATGATACCATAGGATCCCTTCATAATATCACATAATGCTTTGGATACAGTCCTTGGATCCAGCTTTGAAAAGTAGGAGCTATGGTTACAGTCCATATGACCCTCTCTCTACATAGCCCCATTTTACCTTGGACAATCACCTTGGATTCGGTAGGCACCTTTTTGTGGAATTACTTGGAATATGCCCCTTGGATTAAACTCTTACCTAGGCTAAGCTACAACTATTACTGAGTTAGCGTCCCTGGAGGTCTATGTTTCCTTGCTTATTACCTTGGGACTTCACTATTAGATATGATTACTGGTTTCCTTTTCATAACTTTTAATCTTCAATATTGTAACAATGGAATTATTTATAAACTGCTAATAATCAATTTATGGACTTGTTATGTTTATACACTATCCATGGACTGAATCGGGTACTTGGGTATTTAGTTACATTGTTCTTCTTACTTTATATATTCTTTCTTTCACACTATTAAATTTCCATTACATGTTCCATATGTTATTGACACCATTGGTGGAGGCCCAGTGAGATATATCTCACACCCTCTAAGGGAAAGGTTTGGTACTGAAGGAATATTACATGGTAACAGGTGTCAAAAAAGGGGAACATATGACTTTGAACACTAGATTTATTATTGTTTAGTTTGGAGAATGATAGTAGAGGACCAAGTTAGAACTCAGGATTCTAGGGATAGAATTTTTTATTTTCTTTATACTTTTTTGGAACATTTTATTCTTGTTTTCTTGTTTCCATATTTTACAGTTTTCAAGTGACATTACATATCATCATTAGTTTTTGAATGATATTATTTTTATTTTGGTTGTTGATATTGTTGACTCTATTTTCTGATTTGCCTTATGTTTACTTATATTGCTTCCTCTATTTAACTTTGTTTACTTTCATCCGTTGTGGATCACATTGGTAATGAGGGCATTGTATTCCCACAGACACACCCTAGGCCCTCACTACTATTTGGGAGCCTCCAATGTTAGGGGAGATGCGCTTGAGGCCATGTGGCCAATCGGGCTCGGGGCACTCGTTAAGTGGCATCCAGGTCTGGGATGTCACAAAGTGGTATTAAAGGTGGTTCTTTTCGTGATTTACTATTTGGATACAATAAATTGGTGGTTAAGAATTATTGGGACTTGGTCATAAGTCATTCGTGGGTGTTAGAAACCCATTGTTTAGCTAAAAACCATGTTTCCTAAATTAGAATTATTGTTCAACTTTGTTCCATTATAGTTGATATTATTTCACTGTTGGATGACACACATGTTTTGTGGAGATTTTGGTTATTACCATGTTTGAGTATTTTCATTCATCTGTGGCCCAATTATATGAGGTAAAGATGAATTGTTACATGCATCCTTATAAGAACTTGAATTCACATGTCATTCATGTGGTCATGCCATATGGGTTCATTTCACTACTTTTCATTGCCTGGCATGACATTGATTATTGAGTGATGTTGTGATAGTTATCTTATGCTTGTATTACTCTTGGATAATATTGAGTGATTTCTTATCTCAATTCATGAGGTTTATGGGCCATCATGTTTTTGGATGAGTAATTTACCGAGTCAATCCATTCTGTTATAAATAAATGGGTGTCATTTCCGGTGATAGGTGTATAGGCACTGATTCACTATAAATGACTATCGATTAAAATGTGAATCATGAAATCAAAAATAAAATGATTTTATATCCTTATCCCACCATTTCATGTTTATGAAAGGTAAATGAGTGAACATCATAATTAAAGAAAAAATTAAATGAAACTTATATTTGATCATGTACCGATACCTGGTCTTATATGTGGGTAGTTGTGGTAGTATTCCTTGGGTAGTGAGTTTTCTTATGTTTATCCTCCACTAGTGATGATTTATTTATAATTAATCTATTTCTAAGGCATGTTCATGGATATTGCTGACCAATTCCACCACAATGTCCTCATATCGTATGATCGGACAATGTCGATAACCATGCTCCATAGGTGGTGGGCCTTGAGCCGGAAGTCTTACCTCCAGGAGTGCCACTCAAGGCACCACCATCTACACCTGATTTGGGCACTGACACCTATGTTTGTGATAATTATATTTGTCTAATGAAATCATTGAATGGTGCTCCATGTGTTGCACCTATGATGGGTGATCAGACTATTGAGTTCCAGTAGCAGCATCCTCCAACCTTTTCTAGGAATGGCGGTCCACAAGATGCTGATTCTTGTCTTGAAGACAAATTTTTCTATCATTGATCATCTAGAAAAAAATCCAAAGAAGAGAGTCATGATTGAAAAATACTTTCATTGGGATTCATATAAGCATTGGGGGGATGTGATTACCCCGAACGGCCATCACCAGGGCATGTTATAGGTTGATTTCCATATTGCCTTCTTTGAGCAGTTCTTTCCATAAACAATGAGAGCGTATAGAGCCAGAGTGCTTATGAATATTTAGTAGGGTTTTATGTCAGTTATGGAATATTCGGCTCATTTCACAGTGTTTCATCTTTTTCACCACTTCTAACGGGGAAGAGATTTTACATGCTAGGAATTTTGAGGATGGGCTCTAATACACCATTCGTATGTAGGTAAATGTCTTTCACCAGAATTATTTTTCAGAAATAGTCAATTAGGCTCTCATCATTAATCATAACCTAAGGGAAGACAATAGTTACAGGCATAAAGGACTAGTTCTTAGGTAGAATAGTAGTAATTCTGGTGGGTAGAAATGTTCTATCGATGTATATAATCAATGAAATGACAACCAAAATACCCATTTCAATATCACTATAGAGTTTTATCAATGTGGGAAATAGGGGCAAAAGAAACCACAATGTGATAGAGCCCTAATAGAGTGTTGGTATTCTTGTCATATGGGGAATCTAAACCATTTCGGGAAGACCTTTCCACCATCCTCGTGTGGAAAAAGAAGCATAACAGCTCTTCTTTCATGAACAAGCCCTTTTATGCTGCGTCTAGTGGGGAATTGGGATAGCACCGGTAGGTCTGTCCAGGGAGGAGGTCGTTGTCATTGTAGCCACACCACTAATCAAAAATAAATTTTATTTTTTTATATTTTTTAGAGGAGGTAAAAATTAATTTTAAATTATGTGAGAAAAGCGTTATTAAACCATTTTAAAAAATAATAATTTTTCTTCAAAATATTTTAGTTTTACTTTCAAATTATTATAATTATTTTTTATAATAAATATATAACCAATTACCAGCTGTAAAATATATTTTTTAAATTTAGTTTTTACTATTAACACCCTTTTATTTAACAACATGGTTACATTGGTCATGTAATAATGAAGTATGTTGTTTCATTTAAACCTAATGTTGCATGGATCATAAGATATCGAAGAAATTAAATTTATTCTAGAAGAAATATATTGAAATGTTTATGGTGTTATATTATATTTGAAACATGGCGTTTCATGTCTTTCCTGCTATAAGATAAAATTTTCTTATTTTATTATTTTTGGGTGTCACATTAGAGACCATGGACTGCCTATTAGTTACACTACATTACAAACCAAAACATCTCTATATACCCATCTATTTATATGATTCATGACATATATTTTTCTATGCATAGGGGGGATATTTTTTCATTATATATTTTATGAGAAAATAACAATATGGATGTAAAAATAATAATGGATCCTTAATAGGTTATGAGAAAAGTGATCAAATTCTTATATTTCCATTTCTATAATTGTTACTCTCTTACTCTCTATAAAAATGGCTAAATTCAAAAAATATGTATGTATGAAAAAAAATAAAAAAATAAAGGTAAGATAAATATTTTATCATCAAAATTTATTTAATTTAATTTGATTCACCAAGAACAAGGGTGAAATTGAGTTAGGAGTGCGATATTTGGAAGGGTATGAGTGAAATACATTTAGTATGTAACAATTTTTGAATTTTATCATTACATTGGGGATCAACCTCGTATTTAAACATAGAAAATTTGACACTGAGAACCCAAAAACCCCTTCACTCCTAATAAACCCATTGTATGTTGTCATGATTGGTACACTTTATTCTAGGAGTAGATAGCCTAGGAGCATGGAAAGATAATGGAAAAGTTCATGTACTCTATGAATGAACATAAATTTGTACAAAATATATTTGGATTGATGAATGAAAAATTCACAAGTGAGATAGGTCACTAAAGTCATTGGTATGATTAAATAAAAAGAAGTGAAAATAACTGATTTAGTAAGAATAAATCATATAAATGTTGATTAAAAATCTATTATAGACATAATATTTTGTTTCCCTTCCCCTTGGATGGTGTGTTTGAACCTGGTGTAGTAATATTATTTCTCGAATTCCTATAATTTTTTCTAGAAGGGAAACTAGAGAAATTTTGGGGTGTGATTAAGCCTAAAAATATATTTTTAGCTATAATAAATTGTTTATATAACCATTTAAAGAATATAACATGGGTATATTATTAAAATTAATAAAAGTTGTGAATATTTTCTCTTAAATGTGAAAATGGTGTAAAATTTTTATTTTAATGATCAATTTTATATTATGAGATTTTATTCCATAGACTCATCACTAATGAGGTCATTTATTTATTTTTTAGGTAAAGTATAACAAAGTGGCCATACAAAAATCAATAATCATATGGGATATTATAAGAAACACTGAGCTATATAGATGAAATTCTCAAGATAAATAATTCTACGTTGGCTCTTAAAAAATCATTCTAGAAATAATTTTGTCCCAGTCTTACCTTTGAGAAGGCATTCTCTCTCCAAAGTAATATTACGTAGTGACCCCAGGTTATGATACATTGATAACATACTCATGTGGTATCCATTAAAAAGGTTTCAAATTTCTGAAATTGCCCCTTTCTCACACCATAGAGCCATAGAGTATGTAAACATCCAATAGATGTTGCATTGAATAACTAGAATAGAATTGTATCCTAATGCATCATAACTAATGAAATTAAGGAAATTTCAACTATCTAACATAACCTCGCTCTCCAATAAAAATTACATTAAAATCCCAATTGAATTATAAGTGAAAATTCCATGATATGGAGTCATTATGGTGTAACGAGTATTCCAATAATATAATATAGGAAGATGAAACATCAATAAAACACAATTACAGTTTTCCAAAATATAGTCTCCAGAGATCTATTAAATTTTCCTTAGATTCTAATATATCATCATCATTTGGTTTATCATCTTTTCTTCATACAATGGAATGATGAGATCTAACACAACATTATTATTTTGTCACTTTAGTCTCAGATTTTTATGGACATACCAAAATTATAGATCTTACTAGTTAGTATGGAATTTTACATTCATCAATTTTACCACCTTGAATTCAAGAGATCCCAAACATTTCTTTTTTCAATACCAAATTGGGTAGAAACCAATTGATATTTCTTTATGGATATCATCCACCAAAATAATAAGATAATTAATTAACTGAAATAATAGTTTAGAAGATGATTCAAGAAAACACATATATATAGAAATGTAACTTCCAAGATAAGATACATGAAAATAACCCAATACACATTGAATCTCCATTGTTTCCTTTAGAAAAATTTCCACTTATGACTTTTAAAGGGTTCTAAACTTGGAAAATTGACCATTTCGTGGAGTATTATAGGTTTTACAATATTTCTAAAATATTTTTACATCTTCATAAATTTATATTATAGTACCTAGGTTCATTATTATTCTTTGGAGATTATTTATATTTCACCCAATTTACCTCTACTAAACTCAATGATAGTGGAGTTATAACCTAAGGCCTGGTCCATAGGGTGGTTTTCATGGTGTTCTTGAATCCCTATTCTTATTTCTCAATGGTTTCTTCTCTTAGTGATGGCGTAAAGGGTGTGAATTTATTTTTTGTGGAAATTTTTGACCTTTCCATGGTATATTCTTAACCTTATTCCATTACTTGAAATATCATAACTCCCTATATTGGATTGGGTCACCTAATATTATATGGATCGAAGCGTAATGTGGAATGAACAATATATATTGGGGTATGATGGAGTTTGGTGACATTTCTTGATCATGGTATTTTATCACTTTTTACTATAGAGGAGATGAAATTTGATGTATCTTAGAGATATAATAGGAATTCTGAGTTCTAAAATATATTTATTGGATGGTAACCTAAATTTTATTATGGAAGGGTTATCAAATTGATGTAAAATAATTGTATGGATAATGAAGGAACCTAAGATGACAACCCTAGGATTAAACTATTTCATACTAACTTGTGTTTCTAATAGAGTGGATTTTATTTTTTTACACACATTCCCTATATATACCACAATATTTTTTATTACTCTATCATAAAAAACCTAAATAAGTTAATTATTATAGTGATTAATCAGTACGGTTCGTTGAGAAAGATGACCTCTATCAGACACTGTGCTTTAATCTAGTATTAAAATATGTATTAGTTATTCCCTTTGATAGAAAATAAATCAATAGTCCAACTAAAAAATTAATTTTTATTTCAATCAAGTATATTATGAATCTAACGTATCTTGGGAAATTATACAATCATAAAATTGCAAAATTACATGAGGTTCCATGAAGAATAATTTCAAATAGATATTCCATGTTTACCACATGGTTTTCAAAAGGCCATTAAGATGCTATGGAAAGTCATGTGAAGTTGAGAAGAACATATTATCCTAAAGAAATGGGAAAATGGATTTGGTGATCCAAATTTTTGAAGACACTCATTTTGAATGTGTAATTAAAATTGTGGGATTATGGTATTCTCATCTCTAATTGGTTGATTTTTTTATACAATAATATCAATAAATATATGATAAAGATGAATCCTTTTGAAGAATCAAATAATTATCATTTCTATGTATCACATCATTGGACTGATATTGATTAAACATACTTAGTATAAATGATTATATTGTAAGATACAACTCAAAAGATTCAATTTATTCAAAATCTTCTAGTGACAACCTATAATTATCATAATTCAAATGAAAATCATTGTTATAGACTACTTGAATTTTATTCCAATGATAAGTTATTCTTTAAAGTGTATCCTTTAATGGGTTAAATATTATTGGAGATTCAATGTATTAAAATTCCAAAGTATTTAGGGATTTTGGAAAATTTTTAAAGGATTTTAATGATCACATACTGTTTATAATTGTATATTTAAATGAATTCATTTAATTTTTTCCTTGATTCTAATTGAAAAAATTTTACATTGATCGTTCAGATATTATAAACTGAAAAAATATAGAGTCAAATCCTGACGATTCAATTATTTAGTAAGTAGATATATGTATCAATTATAAAAATTAATTGCTATAAAGATGAATAGTTAATTTATTTCAGGTCTTATATCAACATTGAGGAGATCCTCATGAAACATGGGAGTGGTACTCACAAATGAGGGATTATTGACCAGTCCTCATTTTAAAATTATATATTTAATTTGGAATATATGGGGATAAAAAATGAAATTTTGGGGAGTATTTTAATTCATGTGATTTCAAATTTAGTTATGTGGTTTTCAATTTATTTATTTATTATTTATTTTTTGGTTTTGAATTGAAATTTTTATTTTTTAAAGGAAATTACCAAAATGCATGGCTACCTCAATGAATGATAATTTATTATTTATATTAATTTTAATTTTTAGATAAGATATTTTTATAACCATGTCTTCTAACCATTAAAACAATTAAAAATTTAATTAATTTTTATAAATAAATTTAATTTCAGTGAATAATACCTTAGTTTTATAGTTGTTAGCTTCTTAAATATCCAATCCATTTCCATCCTTTACTTTTCTCTCATTTATGTTTCCACTATGGTGGTTATCCTTCATTATGATTTTATATTAAATGTTACAGACATCAAAATCCTTATTATATATTTGTTTTTTTGGAATAAATTCATGAAATTATCCAATAAGGTAAAGAAAATTATAATAAACACAAAAAATCAAAAAATAAACCACCAATAGACCCGAACAACACATGTAAAACACTCAAAAATGCTTATATGAAGTTGTTCCATCAAATTTTATAGTTCAAGAGAAAACACTACCTACTGAGCTAAAAAACTATGGATTACAGTTTTTATTCTCTTATCAAAAATAGTACTTAGTGGACAAGACCCGTGGAAAAAAATTACCATGACCTGGGTCAGGCCAAGAGGACAAAACCACTATGCAAATAACAAAATTTCATAAAAATATAGTGATCCTAAAAGTAAAATCCAAAATACTAATAAATGACCAAATTTCCTCAATCCTATATAGAAATCATGAAAAAATGACACACAAGGAAACTTCAGGCCACTATCCATCTGCATGACCCCCAACAGACATCCATAATTAAAATCTTAGGATTCCATGGCCTCATGAACACCAAGCTTGATAGAATATCTCTATTAATGAGTCCAACAAGAGGTGTAATTCCACTGTAACTTTGTCATATTAAAAATATTTAAGATGAACACCAGTAGTCAGAAAATATAACATCTATAAAACCTACACTACCACTACATCTAGACACAATGATGAACTCTATATCCACCAACTTATACAAAACTGAATACAGGGAATACGTGAAAACCATGACACCCTTTGGAAACCAATAATACACTATGATCACCTGGTGAACCCCCCACGAAGATGCTAGTAAATAAAACACAAATGATGTTGTCATTTTCATTGGATCACTCTATTTATGAATCCAAATATCCCATATTAAAATTATTCTACTCCATTTAGATGACCTTGAGGACCTTAATATAACCCGTAATATCTCAAAAAAGGAATCCCCACTTATAATGGGAACTGAGGAAGATGAGAATCACCACCTAGTTTCAACAAAAAACCAATCTCAACCATGAAGCACATAATATAAAACAAACCCAAAAAACATATATAAAAATAAATTAAAAATGGAACATGTGTAACCAACACCCCATTTACAAACGCCCACAATGTCCAAGTAATAAGATCATCCAATGTTCTCTACTTTAAAGTAAAAAAATAGATCAAATATTTAGACTAAAGTTAAAAAACCATCCAATAAAAAAATAATGGGGTTTTATAACCATTCCATCACTAAAATTAGCGATTCTAGATCCTAGACATCATAAGAAAGAATGATATGGTATATAAATGAAAATATATAGGAACAAAACTAGTATAGATTCAAAAACAAATAACTATGGCCCCATCATTTTATCTTAAAAAATGTTGCACCATACATGTTGATGAAGATGTGTATAATGACCATAACATATTCTACTCCATGAAGGGATCATCCAAGATTGATATTATAATATATATGGAATCACCCTTACCATTAGATATAGAACCAAAAGTATAGTAATCCAAGTCAACCATGACAATGTTGATGAACCAAGAAAATAACTTTTATTCCTTACTCACAGACAAATGATCAAAGGAGTGAAGAAAAATCAAATCAAATGAAACTATAGAAAATATACTATTATAAGAATAACTCCTTTTGAAACCATCCTCCTCAAATGAAATTTCCACTATAAATTAAAAAAAAAGAAAAAACACTATTCCTTGAAACAAGAAAAAATAACACATATACATTGGGATCCATGGCCATAGATGGTGGTGGGTGAATTTCCTCTCCTAGTATTAATGTTTGTTAGGAGGTAATCCCAACCAATTACATCATTCTCCTCCACTCTTTATATTCTTCCCTCTACTTCCATTCATTTTAAATATAATGGCCATAGAGGCCTAGGGTTGTACATCGATAGGTTTTTAATTAGGGAATTTCAATTATATGGATTTTAATGGAATCATAAGTATAATTTGTCATGTTTATTATTGGAATTAGATCACTCACCAATATATTAATCCAAAAATAGTTGGTGACTTTATGTTTTTCAGTTTTTCATGGTCCATGAGTTTTAGATTTTTTTAATTGATGTTTTGAATGAAATAAAATTTATTATTACTACCATTAAAGATTTTTTTTCAAACATATATTGTTATTTATGATCCCCAAATTATTTAGTGAAGGGATTTTATAAAATGTAAATAATTATATTTACATGAATGAAACAAACAAGTTATTAGTTTAAATTCATATACTAGTATTAAAAT
The DNA here is from genome assembly GCA_963277665.1 of Viscum album. Classification (NCBI taxonomy): domain Eukaryota; kingdom Viridiplantae; phylum Streptophyta; class Magnoliopsida; order Santalales; family Viscaceae; genus Viscum; species Viscum album. The sequence continues at coordinate 2,075,895,195 of OY728156.1, read as the reverse complement.
TAATTAAATGAGTAGGTTTTGATGAAATGATTGAATATGATTTATATTAAAATGTCAAACTATTTTATTAAATGTTATTTAATGATAAAATGGTGTTTGTTTGGTTCCAAAATGGATTATAAAATTTGTATAATGTTTTCAATATACCTCTATTTTTATTGTAAATAAATTATGCTTTGACATTGACTGATATTCATTAACTAAAAATGGGTTATTCTATGATTTCTTTGAATTATGTTAATATATTTTTTTGGGAGAAATGCTTTGGAAATACCATGTTTACATTTGAGGGTTTTTTTTTAAAATTACCCTATGTAGTTATGATCCACATTTACTTTTATATTCCCTCTTAGTTATAATATCACTATAGCTAGGGTATACTAGTTATGATGAAAATTTTTATAGTTATATAATGGTCTTATAACTAATTTAGGATTTACTCTCACTAGTGGAGTTACCCACTACTTTATGATTCCATTATGACTAGTGGCCAATATTCATTTGAATATGGATATAGTTATGGATTTGACTAATGTGAAGATCCAAGTTTTCCCTGCCTTAGTCACATATGTACTATCCTATGATGGTTGAACACATTTTTCATTATTTATTTTTTACACTTACAATTTCACTTGTGTGCATGTATATTTGATAATCATATATAATTTCTAATTAGTTGTAAATATTTTTTATTTTTTAATTAAATATTGAAGGTTATTCTCCATATTACATTCAATTCATAAGATAAAAAATGGTAATTTATTATTTTTATTTCAAAATAAAATTAATTAATTTATTTAATAATGTTTATATATTGAGAATGGTGTAGAATCCCTCTAGGTATTACATATCAGACACTATATGAACAATTTGTGTTTATATAGATTTAGTTTATTATTGTACGTATATGGGAAAAACATTTATATAAGATAGTTGATTTCTGATAGTTTTCTTCTAGGATTTGAGGTGGTGAAAGGTTGAGGGTGCTAATTTTTACATAGATATGTCTAGCTGTGAAACAAAATTTTTAAATGTATTTTGGTCATACTCATACCAATGGACACAAATTCTTTATATCCCATTAATTATTTTCTTATAGATTTGTGTTGGTTTGCATATGTAATTTTGAGTTGTTTATAATTTATGTGTATTAAAGATTATACTAATTATGATGTTTTTATGTTTTATGGATTTTGAGTTATTAATATATTTTATTCCATGTTCTGTTAAGTTTATATTTAAAAAATAATAATTTAATATATATGAATCACCGTGAAATGGGATAACCATCTTGGACTTTTAGTTGAAACCCATTAATTTAAATTTACAATTTATTTTGTAAAATCATTTCTATGTGAGTAATGTTGATTCATTAGAACTAATTTAAATTACATGGTAATCAAGGGAATGACATGGAATTATGGTGGGATGAAAAAGTTATCAGAATAGAGTAGCCTTGGTTATATTGTTACATTATGTCAGGTTTTAGCCTTTACCTAGGATATTTTTCTATTACTCACTAGAGAAAGAATAAAAAATTTATTTCATTAATAAATGTATAAGTTGAATACATTATGTCTACTAATGCTTGCACAAAACTATTACGAATGAACAAGATCCTTGAATATATTATATTTTAAGTGAATTATTCTATTTTAATAAAGTGTGACCACTAGAGTTCTATTACTATTAGAAAACATTTAGTTCATCCTTCGAGGGAAAATGATTTAAAAAATTAATTAATTTATTAAAGAGAATGTTTAGAAGGGGTTAGTGAAATTGTAATATGAGTTTAATAAAAGTTAAATTGATGATATCATGATTAAGGAACATTCCAAATAATGTTATAAGTATAATTTTTCATCTCTTTGAGTTTAACTATTCCCATAAAAATTAATTTTCCATCCCCCTATGGTGTCTACTACTCCAAATTTTTTACCCAACATCTGGAATCATCATGTGGTTCATGGAATGGGTTTTTCCCTTATGAATTTGTTTACTGTGTAAATTATTATATTTTGTGATATGAGAAAAATTTCACTTTGGATGGTTGATAAAAGTTGAGAATTACTCAAAATCATAATGATTGAGAAGTGTTCCCTTAAGGGGATGATATTCAAAGTATTGACAAAGGGGGATTTTTCACCAAGTAATATTTAAAGTGGGAGAATATATCATTGTAGAAGGATTTATGGAGAGTTCATTGATAATTAATAAAAAATATTTTCTATGTAATTATATTTTATGTAAAATTAGAAAATTAGTATCATGTAGTGTTAATTTTTAACTTAAGTGACAAGTGGTGTCAAGGTATATGACTAATGAAGTTTCTCATTGAGAAATTTTCCATATAATTGATGTTTATTTTGAAGAAAATGAATAATTCCAACCTAACATTGATTATAATTGAATAATTTATTAAATTATATAAAATATGATTATAGAAGTTAAAAGATTGAATTTAAATGGGAATGTTATTGTTTAAACTAATGGCAGAAAACATAAAGGGGGAGATTGTAAGAAAAATTCATTAAATTGTTTTTTGTTTGTGTTTATTAAAAAATATGTATGGAATTCCTCTATGATAATTGTGTTATTATTTAATACTCTTAATATTGTGTTATAGGAAGCATAGAGGAATCTTGGAGTGACATTATTTGATGTTTGTGGGAATGAAAAAAGCAACACCATGGTTCTTTTGTATTATATCATGGTTGGAACCACATATAAAAAACTATCTTGAGTTTTTAAAGAGACCCTCTTATTTCTAAAGTAAAATATAAATGTGATGTGATGGATTAAACTTGACCAAGGTTGGTCTCATTATGTGTTAACGTGTCACGACCCATCCTTGGGGCCCGTACCGTGACTACCCAAGCCCGCCTTCCATAGGCCAGGGGCTGGCGACTAGCACCAAAGGCGTAAATCCCGATAACTGGGAATGAATTTCCTTTATGAAAGTAAACAAAACACTACAGAGTACAGGAAGAAGTAATACACTAAGTACAAAAGAAAGTGCTGAAAAGTAAATGGGCCAGAATACAAACCCAACTGAAAGTACAGCTACAACTGAACGAAAGTACAATAGAAAAGACAAGCAGCTAGAAGAATAGAAGCAGATCCTAGGTCGTCCACCTCGGATCCTACTTGAATTGTAGGTACAGATAGCGCATCTCCTGGATCGTCCACAACGGATCCTACCTGAAGGGTAGATACAAATAAACTCCACAACGCTCTAGCCCGTCAACCTCCTCCGAGTATCGTCTCATCGTGAAGTCCACCTCTGGATACTGACTTGTCGTGAGGTCCACCTCCGGGTACCATCCAGTCCTCGAACACTCGGCCTCTGCTAGCGCTGCCCGTCGTCTGCAACCAATACAATAAGGTGCGGACATAGCCCGTGTAGGGGTGAGTATAAAGATACTCAGTAGGGACCCCGATACCCTTAAGGTCTCAATAAATCCAACAAGGATAACCACAAAGAAAGATCTCAACATATAACCTATACTTAGGTATATGCCCATAAATATACCTAAGTTATCAAGTAATCCATCTCAATCATGAGGAAAGCACAATGGTTATTGTCTCAGCTCAACCAGGATTTTCATTATCAAAACCATAACTGCTGAAGAGATCCGTCTCTAATGAGTACAATGATCCTGTCACGACTCCGAGGTACTTCTCACTAACCTAAGACTGATGAAATACTCATCCTGTCGAGTACCGCGGGTCTTCCACCTCACAAAGTAGTGCTCCTCCAGTATGGGTCTTCCTCACATAGTAGTGCTCCCCCACATAGCCTACAGAGGTACTCCTCCTGTCGAGTACCGCCGGTCTGTATCTCAGAAAGTAGTGCTCCTCCACCATGGGTCTGCTACCTCACAAAGTAGTGCTTCCCCCTGGGCTATGCAAGTCACTCCGTATCGAAACAGACAAGCACTCATCAAGTCTCAGCCAGCTACACGGTCTCCGTACTCCGTACACTCGTCTCTGGGAGGGTCCACTCCATGAGCTATAGGTCGATGCTCCAATTATCACAATGTCCCATGAAGAAGTATCTCAAAGGACCGCCTCGTCATAGGGGTCTCAACGCAATAGACGACGCGTCAATCAGACGTCCGGTCTGTGAGTTATTAGCATTTTCGTCCAAGGGGCCCGATTGGTTTCGTGTACGAACCAACCAGACCGTATCTCAACTGTACCCCGAACTCACATAGGGTATACTCATAGGGACTGTTTCTCAACGTGATCACCAACACCACTGACGATTCGTCAAATGGACATCCGGTCTAAAAGTCATCAGCTTTTCCGTTCTAGGGGAACGGTTGGAGTTCGGGTTCAATCCAACCCGGCACTATCCAAATACGTCCAAACCTCATTTTAAGTATGAAAAAAGTTCCGTCTCATCCAGAGGAATCCAACAAAGTCGACGGCAGGTTTATCATACGTCCGGAGCTCATGTTATAAGCGTTTCCGCTCCAAGGGTCCGGTTGGTTTTGTGCTCGAACCAACTCGGCCGTACCCAAAGTTCTCCTAAACCTTGCGTGTAATATACCGAAACGACCGTCTCGACCCAAGGATCCCACCGAAACTGACAGTGCATTTATCTGAGGTCCGTAGCCCAAGTTATGGGCTTTTAAGCGAACATGTCCGGTTTTATGGGGTTTGGGCCCGGACCGACCCAGCCCGAGACCCCATGGGGCAGCCCGAAATGGGTCCGGGGCCGGCCCGGTGGGCACGGCCCAGCCCAACTAGCATGGCCTGGCTAGTTGGCCTGGCGCTGGCGAGGCGCCCGCATGACTAGGTAGCTCGGCCGAAACGGCCGAGCGGAAAACCGGGGGGGGGGGGGGGGGGCGCTGCCCCCCTCCCCTTGTCTCGAAACGGCGCGACATTAATCCGTGCCCTCCACAAAACCTGTAACGACAAAGCCGTTCCGGTTCGCTATGGCTTAGCCGCGGCGGTCTCCTCCGGCGGCGTGCCGCCGCCGCTCTCCGTAGACCACCGGACGCGCACCGGTGGTCCATTTCACCTGCCGTCTGTGCCTGGAATCCTTACGGGACCCGAACATCACTGCGGAAACATAAAATCACCTCTGCGGCCCGTTCCATCATTGACCATCGATCCGCACGTCAAATAAACAACCGCGGAGTCTTCGAATTGCCTTTATAGCCCCGACTCCGGCCACGGTTTCGTTCGGCCTCAATGGCGTGATGCGACGGCACCACACTTCTTCGCCGTCTTCCTCTTTGTTTCTACGTGGTGCCTTTGCACCACACTACCTTTGTTCATGTTGCAACAAACACAACATCAAGGGGGGAGGAGGGTCAGCCGTGTTCATGCGGTCCGGCCCCCTCCTGTTAATCCGATATCAAGTGGCTATGAAATTGACGTTGGATGGCAAAGAAAATTTATGAACAAAACAAACCCCTACCTCGACAAAGTCGTCGAATGAGGATCGTTGCGGGAAAAGGTCTTCGCAGAAGACGACGTCACGGAACGAGGCTCCGTAAGCATTGTCGGAGTCGCGGTACACGGCGTCGCGAAGAAGAGGATCGTTAGTGTCGCAGTACACGGTGTTGCGTCGTCGATCTAAGAGGAACTAGCTTTCTTCGTCGTCTTTCATCGGAGGCCGATGTTCTTCGCGTTCTTCAACGAGGAAGAACGTTCTTCAAGACTAGAGTTTTCCTCTTCCAAAAATTCTCGCGCAACAAAACAACAACAATAAAATAATGTTTCCCTTATTTTATTACATATTCCAACCCTTTCAAAATTCAAAATATCACAATCAATTAACGTGCGTTAACCAATTAATTGAGAGAGTTGACTTGGCATTTCAAAGGGGTGCGGGTGTGTTACTCAAATAGGATGAGTTTACAAAATTTAAGAGGGAGGTGAGGTGTTATGGAAAAAGGGAAGGGGTGGGGCTCGTGTGGGCCCCACCTATCCTTCATTCTCCCAATGTAAGTTAGCAACCCAATGGGTCCCAATCCAACTCCCACACCTAGGAGTTAAACCACATAAGAGAGGGAAAAAGTGTTGTGACACAACACTTAAACCACTTAGCAAGAAATAAAAATATAATTGTAAAACAATTATATTTTTTATTCCTCACTTTTTTTAACAACACCTCCTGAGCAAACGTAACTCCAGAAAGGGTCTTCTTAAAAAATTACTGACCCTGCGGTTTCATCAGTGCCCTCATATTTTGATTCCGAGCACCAGATTAAAAGTTATAAAAATTCGCTCGTTCGTTCACTGAACCTACCCGAGATAAACTTTGAAAATTGATTCCAGGCACACCTGGCCTCAGAATCAAGCTCCATCAGAAACTGCGTACTCATAAAATTCCAAAGAAATTATGAAAAAAAATTCCTTCAAATTTCCGGGTCTTTAAATTACTCCCACCTCAGGGATTTACGTCCCCGTAAAGCTTTAACACAAAATAGGGATTCAAAAGTGGTACTGAGCATGCATCTGAGCCTTCCGCTCCTATGTGCTCTCCTGGAGGTTCCCGTGCTACCAACGAAAGCGCACAAGAGGAATCGACCATCCTCGTAGGACCCGCTCCTGTCAATCCTCAACCTCTACTGAAACCCCTCAAAAGTCACCCCATCACCAATGTCCAGGTCCCCATGGTCGATGATATGCAAAGGGTCGTGATCATGTCTCCTCAGCTGAGATACGTGGAAGTCGTTGTGCACCTGATGCAACTGAGGTGGATGGGTCAAATGGTAACCCACCTTTCCTACCTTGTTGAGGACCTTGAAGGGTCCGATGAAGTGTGAAGATAACTTTCCGCCTCAGCCAAATCTCCGTAATTCCACGTCGAGTTGAGACTCGTAAGAAAACGTGGTCGCCATCCTCGAACTCTTGTGGTCTCTACCTCCTGTCAGCATAGGACTTCTATCAGCTCTAAGCTATCCTCATCCACTCCTAGATGACCCAGACCTTATCTGTCGTGGCCTAGGCCATCTCTAGTCCCACAAGAGATGCTATGATTTCTTCTTTTCCGATAAGAGGAATCTGGTCTCATCCCCTAGATGAACCACGTTCTTTGCCTAATATAGTTAATTCGGACATGAATGATGCATTCATTCCATGGACGACGTCATAAGGGCTCAACGTTACTACCAAGAGATCCAACCATCACTCTCACCTCTAAGGTTCAAGTCACACTGTCGGCATCAGTGTGAGGTAAATGGGTCTCCTCTAGTAGGAATCTCAAAAGTGAGGGTCAAGTCAACAGTTCTAACCGGGACCCCTCAGTATAAAAAAATGAAGGAATCAAATTCACAAGGACATGTGTCTTTTATTAATACATATCGAAGTACAAATACACACAACAATGAAAAAAAGGAAATTAGAAGCACCAAGATCAATGGTCACGTACCTGGAACAAGTCCCGCTCATGTCCGCCAGCTTTCGGAGCTCCGTAGTCATATGCTTCTACTGCCTGAAGTTGAGCTCTCCCATGTCCACCTTTTCCCTGCGGTCGGGGTGTACCTTTTGGTGGTGGTGGTGGAAACACCTCGAAGCGTCTTCCACCTCCAGCTGCATGGACAGCTCCACTGCCTCGGTCTTCTTCTCATTGTGGTCCGCCTCGATAGAACCTATGCCTCTGTCTGGGAAGTCAACCATTAATCTGCTGATCATCCGAGAGGTGGGTCGGACAGTCACGAGCCATGTGACCCTATCCGCCGCACATGTAACACAACATGGAAGGTCTGGCTCTATCACTCCCCTTGGTGCCTCGCACTACCAAACCTGAGTCATGCGGTAGACCACCTGTTTTTCTGGACCTCTTGGACCTTTGCGTCATCTATTTACTGCCCGCTGCAGAAGACTCTGCCGCATGCCGGCTAGTGGTAGGTTCTACTGTTGGAGACTGCTTAGCAAGGACACTCTCCACTAAGAGGGATCGCTCCAACACCCCTGTCTGCGTCGGGATGCTGTGAGAAAAAACCGAAGCTCTAATCTCTCGCATGAGCCCCTGCTCGAAGGTTCGGGCCCTGAAGAACGGGTCTCGTACCGTATATGTGGAGTAGCGCGAGAGGTCTGTGAACCTCGCTGAGTACTGCGCAACCATCATGCTACCCTAATGTAGATGCAGTAGCTCTTTTATATGCACTACTCAAAGGGTGGCTAGTACAAACTCTTCCCGAAATAGGCTCTCGATGTCCGCCCACAGATGTGTCTCCTCGTCATGCATCTGGAGCATCAAGCTCCACCATCTGCATTCTGCTGCCTGAAGGAGGCTGGCAGCAAGAATCACCATGAAGTCTGTTGATGTACCTACTAGCCTGAAGACTCTCACCACAACCTCCAGCCAATCCTCAGCCTCTTACATGTCCGTCTCTCCCCTGAACCTGGGTGACCTCTGGCGCTGGAACTCGTGCAGTGCGCTCAAGCGACGTGCACTTTCTGCAGCTGGGGCTAGTGGCATCAGTGGCCCAATGGGTGGTAGTACTGCTGGTGCCTCCGCTGGTGCCTCAACCGGGATAGGGCTCTATACTGAGGCCACGCCGCTCAACGGGCTGTCAGTACGTACAACTCTCGGGGCTCTAGCTGGTCGTCTGCGGGGAGGCACCCTGAAAGAAACAAATGTGACACCGTCAAATGATTCATACCTAGTGAGCTGAACTGGTTTGAGATGACTTTTAAAAACTTTTGGAAACACACACACAATTAGTGTTTTCGTGCACAAAGTCAGAAATCCGTTGTCAGGGACCTGGTGTATGGATACGTAAGCCGCCCGCACCAACACTAGACTCCCTGAATTGAAAACCACACTCGGTACCCTTAACAATATTGCTTCAATGAAAAAAATATCAGAGTTATATGTTCGGCGGTAGAACCGACTCCTCTGATACCAATTTGTCACGACCCGTCCTCCGGGCCCGTGCCGTGACTACCTCAAGCCCGCCTTCCATAGGCCAGGGCCTAGTGACTAGCACCAAAGGCGTAAATCCCGATAACTTGGAAGGCATTGCCTTTATAAAATTAAAAAAAACACCATAGAGTACAAGATGAAGTAATACACTAAGTACAAAAGAATGTGTTGAAAAGTAAATGGGCTAGAATAAAAACCCCACTGAAAGTACAACTACAACTGAATGAAAGGAAAACAAAAAAGACAAGTAGCTGGAAGAATAGAAGAATCTCCTAGTTCGTCCACCTCGGATCCTAATTGAAGGGTAGGTACAGATAGCGCATCTCCTGGATCATCCACCACGGATCCTACCTGAAGGGTAGGTACAGATAGCCTCCACAACGCTCTCGCCCATCAACCTCCTCCGAGTATCATCTCATCATGAAGTCCACCTCCAGATACTGACTCGTCGTGAGGTCCACCTCTGGGTACCTTCCAGTCCTCAAAAACTCGGCCTCTGTCAACGCTGCCCGTCATCTGCAACCAACACAACGAGGTGCGGGCATAGCCCATGCAGGGGTGAGTATAATGATACTCAGTAGGGACCCTGAGACCCTCAAGTTCTCACTAAATTCAACATGGATAACCACAAAAAAGATCTCAACAGATAACCTCTACTTAGGTATATTCCCATACATATACCTAAGTTATCAAGTAACCACTCTCAATCATGAGGAAAAAACAATGGTTATTGTCTCAGCTCAACCGGGATTTTCATTATCGAAACCTTAACTGCTGAAGAGCTCCGTCTCTGGTGGGTACAGCGATCCTGTCACGACTCTGAGGTACAGCTCACTAACCTAAGGCTGTTGAGATACTCCTCTTGTCGAGTACTACGGGTCTGCCACCTCACAAAGTAGTGCTCCTCCTCCATGGGTATGCCACCTCACACAATAGTGCTCACCCTCATAGCCTACAGAGGTACTCCTCCTATCGAGTGCCTCGGGTCTGCCACCTTAAAAAGTAGTGCTCCTCCGCCATGGGTCTGCCACCTCACAAAGTAGTGCTCCCCACAGGGCTATGCAAGTCACTCTGAATCGAAACGAACAAGTATTCATCAGGTCTCAGCCAGCTACACGGTCTCCGTACTCCGTACGCTCATCTCCAGGAGGGTCCACTCCATGAGCCACAGGTCGATACTCGAAGTATCACAATTTCCCACGAAGAATTATCTCAAAGTACCACCTCGTCATAGGCGTCTCAACGCAACAGACGGTGCGTCAATCAGACGTCTGGTCTGTGAGTTATTATCCTTTTTGTCCTAGGGGCCCGGTTGGTATCGTGTATGAACCAACCCGACCATATCTCAACTGTACCCTGAAATCACATAGGTTATACTCAGAGGGACCGTTTCTCAACGTGATCACTAATGTCGCTGACGGTTCGTCAAACGGACGTCCGGTCTGGACGTTATCAGCTTTTCCGTTCGAGGGGCCCGGTTGGATTTTGGGTTAAATCCAACTTGGCCACTATCTAATTGCATTCAAACATCTGGAGAAGTATTCCAAAAGTTCTCTCATCAAGAGGAATCCAACAAAGTCAACGACACGTCTATCGGACGTCCGAACCTCATGTTATAAGCGTTTCTGCTCCGAGGGCCCGATTGGTTTCGTGCTCGAACCAACCCAACAATACCCAAAGTTCTCTGAAACCTTTAGTGTAATATTCCGAAATGACTACCTCGATCCAAGGATCGCACCTCAACTGACGTTGCATCGATTGGAGGTCCGTAGCCCAAGTTATGGGCTTTTAAGCGATCCTGTCTAGTTTTAGGGGGTTTTGGGCCCAGACCGACCCGGCCCGAGACCCCCTGGGTCGGTCCGAACTGGGTCTGGGTCCAGCCCGTTAGGGCACGGCCCGACCCAACCAGAGTGGCCCGACCCTGTTGGCACTTGAGCGACGCCGGCGTGACCAGGCAGCTCGGCCGAAATGGACGAGTGGAAAAATAGGGGGGGGGGGGCGCTGCCCCCCCTTGTCTCGAAAGGGCGCGACATTAAGCCACACCCTCCCCAAAACCCGGAACGGAAAAGCTGTTCCAGTACGCCGCAACCGCGCCAGGGTGGCGCGGCGCCGCCGCTTTCCGCGGACCACCGGACGCACACCGGTGGTCCGTTTCACCTCCCATCTGCGCCTGGAATCCATATGGGACCCGAACTTCACTGTGGAAACATCAAATCGCCTCTGCGGTCCGTTCCGTCATTGCCTGTCGATCCGCAAGTCAAATAAACAACTAAGGAGTCTTCAAATCACCTCTACGGCCTCGACTCCATCCGCGGTTTTGTTCCACCTCAACAGCACGACACGACGACACCACGCTTCTTCTCTGTGTTCCTCTTTGTTTTTGCGCGGTGCCGTTGCACCGCCCTACCTTTGTTCGTGCTGCGACAAACACAACATCCAGGGGGTTGGTGGGTCGTCTATGTTCATGCGGTCTGTCCCCTCCCATTAATCCGATATCAAGTGGCTAAGAAATTGACGTTGGATGGAAAAGAACATTTATGAACAAAACAAACCCCTACCTCGACGAAGTCATCGAATGAGGATCGTTGCGGGAAAAGGTCTTCGCAGAAGATGGCGTCGTGGAACGAGGCTCCGTAAGCATCGTCAGCATCGCGGTACACGGCGTCGCAGAGAATAGGATCATCAGTGTCACGGTACATGACGTCACGTCGTCGATCTCCGAGGAACTAGCATTCTTTGTCGTCTTTTGTCGAAGGACGGTGTTCTTCGCGTTCTTCAACGAGGAAGAACATTCTTCAAGACTAGAGTTATCATCTTCCAAAACTTCTCACACAACAAAACAACAATAATACAATAAGGTTTCCATTATTTTATTACTTATTCCATCCCTTTCAAAATTCAAAATATCACAATCAATTAACGTGCGTTGACCAATTAATTGTGAGAGTTGACTTGGAATTTAAAAGGCGTGTGGGTGTGTTACATAATTAATATGAGTTTACAAAATTTAAGAGGGAGGTGATTAGTTATGGAAAAAGTGAAGGGGTGGGGCTCGTGTGGGCCCCACCTGTCCTTTATTCTCCCAAGGGAAGTTAGCAACCTAATGGGTCCCACTCCAACTCCCACACCTATGAGTTAAACCACATAATAGAGGGAAAAAGTGTTGTGACACAACACTTAAACCACTTAGTAAGAAATAAAAATAAAATTGTAAAACAATTATATTTTTTTATTCCTAACTTTTTTTAACAACACCTCCCGAGAAAATGCAACTCCAGAATGGGTATTCTAAAGCAATTACTGACACTACGATTTCATCGGTGCCCTCAGATTTCGATTCCGAGCACCGGATTAAAAGTTAGAAAAACCTGCTCGTTCGTTCACTGAACGTACCTGAGCTAAACTTAGAAAATTGATTCAGGGCACATCGGGCCTCAGAATCAGGCCCCGTCAGAAAATGCGAACTCGTAAAATTCTATAAAAACTAAGAAAAAAAATTTCCTTGAAATTTCCAAGTCATTACATAATGAGTATCATAATGTTTAATAAAAATGAATGTAGGTTCAAAAATGATATTGATTAACGGTGATTTAATAAATAGGTATAGTAATCATAGTATAATAATATTTTAATGATGTTTTTTTTGAAACAATTAAATCAAAATATTTGTATTCTATGAGGAGGTAAAACATGATCATCATGGTTTTCATGGTATAGAGTAGAATTGTGAGTAATATGTGATCATGGGTATTTTTCTACGGATTTTATATGTAGATGATAATTTATTCTAGAATGTATTGGATTATTATTGGTTCCTATTGAATATGTGTCTACTTCATTATAAATAGATGTTATATAGATGATTTTTTATATGATCATGAATTTAATAAAATATAATTATTGATCCATGAAGGATAACTATCTATAATTTTTTGAGTAGTGTAGAATTAGATAATAATGTGCGAAGGATACTGAAGAGGTGTTGAGGTTGTTTGATTTAATTATTATAAAATTTAGATTCATGTTTGGAAATTTTACCTAGAGTACCACATAAATTAATTTATTTATTTTTTATATAGATATGTGATCATTAGATGGATATATATCTAATTATGGGTACATGAATGTTCATGTATGGGAATTATTAGGATTCTTGAATCGGGAGACATAACTAAATATTATATATCTTAACCCACATATGTAAATGAAAAATCACATAAGAATATTTCACATATGTAATAGGTAAAATTATATTGGTTTAACGATTTCAATATCTACGGTGAAGATAAAATCATATAGTGAATATTAATAATTTTCATGGAACTAATCATCGATATCAATATAGGATCACAATTCCAGATAAAGAAAAAGGTTGAACTGTACGATGAGGAGAATCTATTTATATGGGAGTTACACACTACAAAATGATATTCGACATCACTTTTTATATATATAATCCTCAAGGGAAATAAAAGAGTGGATAATGTTTGGGAATATAATTGAAAAATATGATCATTATAATTCAATTTTTTATTATAAAAATTAAGATCGGTTTTTCAAAGGATTTATGGGATATTATAGAATGAATATTTTACTTGATGATTCAAATACCAAGTAAAATGAATTAATTTTTGAATATTTTTCCAATAATCATTGATATTTCTATAAAACCTATAGAAAACATATTCATATAATATTAGGTGTATATAAATGAAAAAAGGAATTAAGGAGGAGATGTTGAGAAATTTTTATAAGAGAAATGTTACACTACCATATTAAATAATTTTTTTGATCATCCATAATGGATAGTTGTTTATGGAATTTAAAGAAGATCAATGTAATAGATTTTTAGAAAAAGATTAATCACTCATCTACTACCTTTATTCAGAAGAATCTGTTTACTCTGTATATGTCTATTAAAAACTGGCTGGTTTTAGTACCCTTTGTAGGTTCAAGATCATACTTATTTCTATATATTTTCATGATGATAAATGATTAATTATGATTTAATTGTATATAACAGTCATAAAACTAATTCCTTATAATCCAAAGTGAGGTGAACCTCCTCTATAACAATTATATTCTTTAATAATTTTCTTTCCTGGATATTTGAGGATATAATTTCTAAATTAGAAGATGGGATTAATATGTATATATTGAAAATGTAAACAAGTCACTGATTCAACCCCTCTCTATTCCTCACCATCATGATCCTTTTTAATTGGTATTAATGTGAGGTTTACCCTTGAAGATCTGTTTCTTAGGTGTTATGGGACAAAATAACCTCATTAATCAGAAAGGTGTTCTAATATTTGATAGGAAAAGTTATAATTTGTGGAAATAAAAGAATAATTACATACTTATTATCTATGGGATAATATTTTCATGATACTTATCTTCATGGAATCTTTTTGAAAATGAAATATACTGGTTTATCAGAATCTTACAAGAGTATTGCTAAGAATGATGCAAAAGCTATAAATTCTTCAATTTTATCCTTATTAAATAATTAAATAACAAATTTCATGTGATATAATAATTCACATGAAATTTGGATAATTAATCATAGCATGTTTTTAGGAAAAAATATGTAAAAGGATCGAAAAATAAAAATTAAATGATTTTTTTGGATATAATAATGTGGGAAGATGAATGAATTGATGTGTTTTTTATAAAACTAGAGGTCATTGTATTCATTTTAGTGGTTTTGGTGAAGAACATGAAGCCTTTACTATTGTCAATAAGATCAATATAGTTCTACCTAAACACATTGATGTTAAAGTTTTTCAATTTGAATACATTGATCTTGATAAATTCAGAGTTGATGAATTTGACAACACTCTCAAAAATTATGAAATAAAAAGAGAATCTGATCTTAAAAGTGGAAGGAAGAATAAGAAATATATTCCATACAAATTTCTAAAATAATGGAATATTGATTATAAAAAATCTATTCATATGAAGAAGAAATTATGAAAAACTATTCTAATAAATTTTCATTTATTTTAAGATGATTTACCATTGGAAGTGGAGGATTGTTCAAAGGGATTAAGTGATTCAATAATGGGAATGTTTTTCACTTCTCCGATGACAATCCCATGAAATTTTATGATTAAGGTAAAGATGATGATATAAAAAAAATAAGATTATCCTTTGAAGTAAGATAAAAAAGAATCCAATTAAATATCAAAGAGAATAAGAATTTATTTCAGGTTTTTTTAGATGTAAATTTTTATTGGTTGAAAAACCAGTTTTTGATGGTGAATATAATGAGAAGTCACATACTTGTCTTACTCATAGAGTAATCATGGATCAAAAAATGTGAGTAGATAAATTTTTAGATGATAATCAACACAGTAATAATTAATATAATTATTAATATAGTGATTATGTCAAAAAAATACCATGAGTATGGAAATTAAAATTTTTCTAAATAAATTTAGTATATTGAGGATTGAAAACACTCATATGAAAAGTGATTCAGAAGAAAATAATCCTATGAAGGATGAGAAAGACAATATTATGAATGAAATTGGAAAATTTAAGATTGATAATGTAGAGAGAAAGATGAATATTGATGAAATTAACTATATTATTACCATTGGAAATAAAGGGGTTGATAAAGTAAGGAAAATTTTGTTTGAATTAGAAAAGTTGGAAGAGAAACAGAAGTATAACTTCAAAAAGTATATTAAATAAAAAATATAATTATCTAATTTTTATAAATATACTACATATTATATTTATTTTTTTGAACATGATATTAAAATTCACATTGAAAGATCATTACAAAAACGATACTTTAGGTGACAATATGTTTATGAAAAAAAATATGACTCAACCAAAAAATCAGAAGAGATATCCAAATTTTATCATACATGGAAGGATAAAAATTAAAAGAAAATATATATTCAATGTTAAGATGCACACATAATTATTTTAAAA
Source organism: Viscum album (assembly GCA_963277665.1). Classification (NCBI taxonomy): domain Eukaryota; kingdom Viridiplantae; phylum Streptophyta; class Magnoliopsida; order Santalales; family Viscaceae; genus Viscum; species Viscum album. Next base: position 2,075,879,360 of record OY728156.1, on the reverse strand, counting down.
GATTTTTATAGAGAAACAATCAGTAAATTTTTGAAAATGAGAAAATGTACCCTCATGTTTATAAATATAATTTATACTAAAGAAAAGAGTTTTAGGGTTATTATTGGTATTTTAATATTATTGGCTGTAAATCATATATAATATGGTATAATATTTATTAGGATATATTATATGGGGATAAAATATTTTAAGGGGGAGATAACTTTAGAATGTAGAGAACAGATTCAAGCATCGATTACATCAATAAACTTTTATGACAAGAAAAAACATTAATTTTATTCAGATTCTTGTAGAAGATATAGAGAATAAAGGAACACCTAAAATTAATATGTCACCACTACATCAGAAAAATTTAAATTTCATTAGAATAAAATAATGTAATAGATTCAAAACTAATAAGAAAATATGGTAGAAATTTATTTTAAAGCATGAAAAACTACGAAACCATGGATAATTGATGGTGGTTATTCATTTCATATGACATGATATATGAATACTTTAAACAATTTGGGTAATTATCAAGGTGTTTTCACCTTCAGCATTGATAGATCACTAAATATTAACGGTATTAAAACATAAAGTCTATGGTGAACCAAACCAGGAAAATCGGTTTCCTATTCATTATGGCTTAAATGAAAATATATTAAGTGTATCATAACCTTTTGAGGACAGTAATGAATTGAATTTTAGTAGAGGTAGATGATTTGTGAAAAATATTAGATATAGATATATTATCATAAAGTGAATTAGAACTGATGGAATTGTTTTTCAAGTTAGGGAAGCAAAATTATGTTCCCATCTGAGTTATAAGGTTTAAAATATATTATGGCATAAAATATTGGGACATATTATGAAAAATAATATTATGAAATTGATCAAATAAGATTATTTGAGAAACAAATATATTCTAAAGGAAGACATCACTATAAATTATGATTTTAATTAAATATTAAATTAATAATATATAGAAAATTATTGTTGAAAAATGGACTTTATTTTTGGATTCTACAAATTGAATAATGATTCGGGTAAATTTCTGGGATTTTTCTGAGATACTTGAATTTTTGATGAATAGTAGAATCCAATAATTCACAATATATGCTAAATAATGTATTAATTGAGTCATCAATGATGTTCTGCTGATGTAAGCCCACTTGGTTCGGTATTACATTATAAAATTACTATTCTTGGTCGTTCAAGACTCACTATTCCTTGTCTTGTGGGGAAATAATAAACTAATGATTTTTATATTAAGGCAACCCCTCTCCCCTCCACTATAAAAGCCACCCTTCACACCCTCATTTCCTCACACCTCTCAAGCTTCAAGCCTTATCTAAACTCTGCCCAAACACCTTCCTTTTCCCCTCCCCCATGCCCAAGAGCTTCTGGCCTCATCAAAAGACCATGCTTAGGCCCTTAAGGAGGTTCTCAAGAGGAGGATTATAGAGGTAATTTCTCTCCCTCTTCTCCTTTATTTTCCTTTCAAGTTCAAGTTCATTTCTTGATCTCTCCCCACCTTTTTTCATCTAAATTGTATTGTAACTCTATTATTATACATATAATTAAATTTTATGATGCTAATGGGATATTATATCACCACACCCCCTTTCCCACTTCCTTTTATTTTATTAAAGAGAATGTTGTTCATAAGGTGTTAAATTTATCACCTTCAAAAATGACATGCTCTCTTCTTCCATTTATACCTTCAGATCTGGTCATGAAACCTTTTTTATGGTTGTAGCAGAATATTTTATATGTATAATATCCCATTTAATGTTCTAGAACTGACTTATGAACATATTACTAATGGATAAATTAAAATAAGTTCTTTGTGATTGAAAAACCGCTCAAATTAACCGACACAATCTTTGTTTGATTCTTATCTAATGATTCATCCACATGGATATAATTTAATTCATTATAAGATCATTCAAACTCCTGTAATCTCATAATAACATTTAATATCAGTTCTAGATGTTTACTCATGTTCTACCCAATCTTCAATTTAAGAATACAAGTGAATCACCTAAGAAAAAACATAAAAACGAACAACCCCGAACAATGTTTTTAAACACTATAAGTCATCCAAAGGAACGTAATATGACATAATAAAACCAGAATTAACACTATTAATGTACACATGGTTCTTTATTTCTAATTACTGAATATAATTTCATTATACAGGAAATTAAAGAGAAAGAAGCATTCGGGTACAAGGCAAGGGGAAATCTCGAACCCAATTGTTTTCCTTCCGGTTCTCCCTCTTTCACTCCATTTTTGATATGGTTATTCTTCACAAATCATTTGTTAATCTTTGACTTTAATTTTCTGGGATATACATGTTTGTCACTGGTTTTTATGTCCAACTAAATTTTTTCTAAAAGAACTCTTCTTTTAAAAACACCCCTTTTACTTCTCACTCAAAGTGGACGGTTCTTGTAACATGTTTGTTATTCCCTATTTCTTTTGGGAACCCAAAGCTTATGAATGTGTTATTATGAGATGAAAAAAATTACTTTCCATGTGTTAATTATGTTCATGTTTGATATGTGTTCTATGTGTCAATCATGATAATGATAATGTTATGATGTGACGGGTGTGCCCAGAATTATATAGCGCAATTATGAATGTTTCAATGTAACAGGTGCGCCCAGAAATATACAGTGCTCCAATGGCATTGGGTAAAGTGATGAATCTCATGAGTAAATGTAAAATGATTTTTTAACAATATTCTATCTTGGTTCATAAGTATGTGTGGTAGTTAACCACTAAGACATGATGTTTCATTTTATACATTGCCACATTTCAAGTCTTTGATTTATGCTCCTCTCATGTTCATGATCTTTTTCCTATATTATGATTATGCTCAACCCATGCTATATTGTTCATACCTATCCTATTACTGGGCTTCAATCTCACCCATTTTTATGTATATCCTCAGGTGGATACATGTTCTAAGGAGAGGACAAGTTCCAATTAGAAGCTAGAGAAGATGAAATTAAATAAATGTTTATGCTTGATGTTGTATTTGTTATGTGTGGTCCTAGTTTTTACAAGACACTAATCTTTTGGATCCTCTATGAGTAATAATATTATGCTATTTATCATTGAAATGATATAATAGTATTGCAAGAAAAGTCACAGATGTTATAGTTGGTATTAGAGGCCGAGTTTAGTTAATTTTGGAATTAGGATTAGTAAACCCTAGAGAAAACCACTAACATGAGACTAAGTACAAATATGTACACAAGATTATTTACCTAGGGATCCCATATGTTATGTTTCTGGTATAAATTGTTTAAATAAATAAGTTATTCATGACTTGTTTATTTATATTTTGTTCTAACTTTTCTATTTTAGAAAATGGTGGGAACTAGGAGAAATCAGGCCAACAACTCATGCGAGGGCCAATACAACGATTTCCCAAATGACATCCCCAATAATTTGGGAGGTGGAGTTCAAAACTTCATGGCGATGCTTACCCAGTTATCTCAGGTTATGAACAATAACCATAATAATGTGGAATTTCCTCCTTCACCAAAGAGGGAGAAACTGGCTATGGAATGTTTTATGCGGCAACAACCACCAATGTTTTGTGGATCTTCCGATCCTGTAGTTGTGGAATAGTGGATCAACTCCATGGAGAAGATATTTTTTGTGCTTCACTATTCTGAGACAGAGAAGGTGACTCTAGCCATTTATCGTCTAGATGGAGAAGCCGATCAATGGTGGGATTTGATTAAGAACACCAAGCCAGGGGAGGAAATTGAAAAGATGGAATGTGAAGACCTTAATATAATGTTTCTTAACAAGTATTTCCCAAGAACTCTTCGCACGAAGATGGAGAGAGAATTCATAGAGCTCAAGAAAAAAGAAGGAGAATCTGTCACAACCTATTAAGAGAATTTCACAAGGCTCGCAAGGTATGCTTCGGGTTTTGTTATCAACAATGATAGCAAAATTGATAGATTTTTTAGTGGATTAAAACCACACCTTCTAAAGGCTCGTGCAATTCGAGACTTTGGGAGTTATGCAGAAGTTGTTCGGTGTTCTCTCAATGTGGAGATGGAGTTAGGAGAATGGCCCCATGGATATGGTGATAAGAAAAGAAAGATGGAATTTCAAGCTTGTGGATCTAATAATAAAGGCGGGAAGAGAAATCAATGACCCACATGCAAAAAATGTGGGAAGTTGCACAATGGGAACTGCCTAAAAGGGACGGTGAAATTCTTCAAGTGTGGGAAAGAAGGAAATCATGCTAAAGAGTTTCAAAAAAACACAAAAAGGAAGGAGAATGTAGCTGAAGAAAGGAGATAACAACTCATGGTTCAATGCTACAACTATAGAGAGCTAGGGCACTATGCAAACCAGTGCACTAAACCTCGAGCCCTTGAGGGTAATAAGCATCAGCATCCACCAAAGCCAATGGAACAAGGGAAGGCTTATGGCATCACTACTACAGAGGTGGATCATGATAATGAATTAGTACAAGGTACACTTACTATTCACTCAAGAATGGAAAAAGTCTTATTTGATTCTGGTTCTACGCATTCCTTTATATCTTGCAAGTTTGCTAGAACTATAGAATTGAATCCCTGAAACCTTGAAGTATAGATATCTGTAGAAACACCAAGTGGTGCAATCATTGAAACCCAAGTGTTTGACTCTTCTCCTATTGACGTATGTGGGAATATGTTTTGGCAAATCTCATAATACTTACCTTGGTGGAATCAGAAGATATTATGGGAATGGATTGGCTCTCATTATATAGAGCACATATCAACTGTCGGGAAAAGGAAATATATTTTCATATTCTGAACCATCCCATGCTCCTATACAAATGCAAAGGAAAATCATGAATCTCCTTTGAAAAATCCTTCAATGGTGTGGGTGTTTATTCCCTATGAAGAATCATACCTCGCCCAAATGGTTGAGTCGAAGTAAAGTTCCAACCTTGAGGAAATGCCCATTGTGAGGGAATACAGTGATGTATTTCCCGAAGAGTTACCCGGAATTCCCCAGGATCATGAGGTAGAGTTCTCAATTGAACTCATACCTGGAGCTACTCTTATCTCAAAGTGTCCCTATTAGATGGATCCTATCGAACTGGAGGAGTTAAAGAAGCAGCAGCACAGGCATTTGGACAAAGGGTTCATATGCCCTAGTGCATCACCTTGGGGTGCACCAGTGCTCTTTGTGAAGAAGAAGGATAGAGCAATGAAGCTATGTATCGATTATCGGGAACCCAACAAGATCACCATAAAGAACAAGTATCCTCTCCCAAGTATTGATGACTTGTTCGACCAGTTAAGAGGAGCTCAATAATTCTCAAAGGTGGATCTTCGTTTTGGATATAATCAGGTGAAGGTGAAGAAGGAAGATATTCAGAAGACTTCCTTCCGTACAAGGTATGGGCACTATGAGTGTTTGGTGATGCCCTTTAGACTTACTAATTCCCCCGCAATGTTCATGGATTTGATGAATAGAGTATTTAGACATTACCTTGACAAATTTTTGGTACTGTTTATCGATGATATTCTCATCTACTCCAAGAGAAAGGAGGAACATGAAGAACATCTAAGACTTGTGTTGGAGACATTGAGAAAGGAGAAGTTGTACGCCAAGTTCACCAAGTGTGACTTTTGGATAAATCAAGTCTCATTCTTGGGGCATGTGATCACAAGTGAGGGAATTTCTATTGATCCTTCAAAGACAAAGGCGATTGAGGAATGGACCAGGCCCTCTAGTGTCACAGAAATCTGTAGTTTTCTTGGATTAGCTAGGTACTACCGACGTTTTGTGAGAAAATTCTCATGATTGTCAAGCCCGCTAACTAAGTTAACAAGGAAAGGGGTAAAGTATATCTGGACAGAAGAATGTGAGGGAAGCTTCAAGGAGCTAAAGAGAAGGCTGATCACTGTACCTGTACTCACACTACTGAAAAGTGGAGAAAGTTTTGAAATATACAGTGATGCTTCAATGAAAGGCTTTGGTTGTGTACTCATGAAAAATGATAATGTGTTAGTCTAAGCGTCACGACAGTTGAAGATCCATCAGCAAAGCTACCTAACTCATGATCTAGAGTTAGCAGCCATGATTTTTGCCTTGAAAATCTGGCGACACTACCTTTATGGTGAGAAGTGTGACATATACACCAACCGCAAGAGCATAAAGTATATATTCACACAAAATGAGCTCAATGTGCGTCAAAGGAGATGGTTAGAGATAATAAAGGATTATTATTGATCTATTCACTATCATCCTGGAAAGGCGAACAAGGTAGCTGATGCTCTAAGAAGAAAAGAACCTGCTACTCTATCCATGTTGTAGATTGAGAAAGACCATATCTTCTTGGATATGCAAAGAATGGATTTGGAAATCATAAGGGCAAGGGATACATCCTACCTTGTCCAAATGATTTCACAACCTTCCATCCAAGAGAAGATTAAGGAAGCACAAAGGGATGATGTGGAGATACAAAAGAGGGTGAATGCAGTAAAGGAAGGGAAGATGCAAGAGTTATATATCAATGATGATGGAGTGATTAGGTTTGGAATGCGGCTTTTTGTGCCTTCATCAACCCGGGATTAATAAGGAGTTATTGGATAATGCACATAGCTCAACTTTCTCTATCCATCCTGGGAGTACCAAGATGTACAGTGATCTCCAGGAACACTTCTGGTGGGATAACATGAAGAAAGAGATTGCGGAATATATATCAAGGTGCTTGGTATGTCATAAAGTTAATGTTGAGCGACAAAAGTCCAAGGGTATGATGGAGCCATTTCCTATACCCATGTGGAAATGGGAAAAAGTTACTATGGACTTTGTCACAGGTCTCTCGAAGACGTCAAAGGGAAATATTGCTATATGGGTTGTGGTTGATCGACTCACCAAGACTGCCCATTTTATCACCATTCGGGAAGACCTATCTCTTGAAAAACATGCAAGGATATATATGAAGAAATTAGTGAGACTACACAGTGTTCCACTCTCAATTTTCACTGACCGTGATCCAAGGATCACATCTAAATTCAGGAGGAGCCTTCAACATGCTTTGTGTACTGAATTAAATTTTATCACGGCTTATCACCCCCAAACTGATGGCAAGTCTGAAAGGACTATTCAGACACTTGAAGATATGCTAAGAGCCTGTTCTCTATAATTCAAATGTGGATGGGATCATCATCGCCCATTGGTTGAGTTCTCATACAATAATATCTTCCATTCGAGTATTCAAATGGCTCCGTATGAAGCTCTATATGGAAAGCACTGTAAAACTCCTACCTGTTGGGATGTAGTTGGAGAAAGAAAGTTACTTGGACCCGATCTTGTTCAAGAGATGACAGAGAAGGTTCAAGTCATCCAGAAACACATCAAAGCTGCTCAAAGTCGGCAAAAGAGCTATGCTGAGATCCTTCGAAGGGACTTGGAGTATGACGTTGGAGATAAATTCTTCCTTCAAATATCTACATGGAAGAGAGTCATGCGATTCGGGAAGGAATGGAAGCTAAGCCCAAGGTATATTGGCCCTTTAAAATCCTTGACCACATAAGAGCCATGGCCTATCGTCTTTCACTTCCACCGAATATGGATCAAGTTCATGATGTGTTTCATGTATCACTACTAAGGAAGTACATACCAGACCCCTCACATGTATTAGACTCAGAGGTGGTGCAGCTGGAAGATGATCTCTCCTATGAGGAGCAGTTGGTAAAGATTCTAGACTGAAGTGATAAGGTTATATGCAACAATACAAAACATCTTGTCAAAGTGTTGTGGAGGAACCCTAAGTTTGAGGAAGCAACATGGGAACCAGAAGAGGCAATGAAGGAAAAGTACCCTCACCTGTTTATGTAAAACAAAATTTCAAGGGCGAAATTTCTTAAGGGGGGAAGAATGTAACGACCCAAAGTTTTTCAATTGAAATACCCTTCTTATATTTATGTCATAAAATAACTTGAAATCGCAAAATAACTAACTACTAAGTGATAAGTGAACTTTAAACATAAGTTTGTCACTTCTATGTTTTGAATTTGAAAATCCATCATACACGGTTGTGTTCAAGATGATTTTTAGAGTCTAATGAAACAAAAATAATTTTTGATGAATAGTGACCTACCTTTATGAATCGTAACATACCCTTATGAATAGTAATATGACCCCTATGAATAGTAAATCATCCAACATAAGTGTAAAATTACCTTTGAATAATAAAATAAAATTTAGACATCTTAGAAAGTGACAATTTGACCTTAGTAAACGTTTTTTGTATTTTATATGTCATAAATAATTAATTATAATTAATTAATTAATTTAAAAGAATATTTATTTCCCTAAAGTGTGTTCATAAATTATTGAATCAATGTCTAATAGTTTTTAGATAATTTTATAATACCCTACGTAATTTTTGAATGAATTATAAAATCAGTTTTAATCTTAAAAACTGTTTTTTTAAGTAAATTATGATTTTAATTAAATATTAAATTAATAAAATTTAGAAAATTATTTTTGAAAAATGGACTTCATTTTTGGATTCTAAACGTCAAAAAATGTTTCAGCTAAATTTTTGGGATTTTTCTGAGATACTTGAGTTTTTGATGAATAGTAGAATCCAATAATTCATAATAAATGCTAAATAATGTATTAATTGAGTCATCAATGATGTTCTAATGATGTAATCCCACTTGGTTCGGGATTAAATTATAAAATTACTATTCTTGGTCGTTCAAGACTCACTATTCCTTGTCTTTTGGGGAAATAATAAACTAATGAATTTTATATTAAGGAAACCCCTCTCCCCTCTACTATAAAAGCCACCCTTCACACCCTCATTTCCACACACCTCTCAAGATTAAAGACTTATCTAAAATCTTCCTGAACACCTTCTCTAGACCCTCCCCCACATCCAAGAGCTACTGGTCTCATCAAAAGACCAAGCTTAGGCACTTAAGGAGGTTCTCAAGAGGAGGATTCTAGAGGTAATTTCTCTCCCTCTTCTCCTTTATTTTCCTTTCAAGTTCAAGTTCATTTATTGATCTCTCACCACCTTTTTTCATCTAAATTGTATTATAAATTCAGTATTATACATATACTATAATTGTATGATGCTAAGTTGATATTATATCACCCCACCCCCTTTCCCTCTTCCTTTTATTTTATTAAAGAGAACGTTGTTCATGAGGTGTTAAATTGATCACCTTCAAAAACGACATGCTCTCTTCTTCCATTTATACCTTCATATCTGGTCATGAAACTTTTTTTATGGTTGAACCAGAATATTTTATATGTATTATATCCTATTTAATTTTCTTTAATTGACTTATGATCATATAACTAAGGGATAAATTAAAAAAAGTTCTTTGTGATCGAAAAACCACTCAAATTAACCCACACAATCTTTGTTTGATTCTTATCTAATGATTCATACACATGGATATAATGTGAATCATTATAAGATCATTAAAACACCTATGATCTCATTAATAACATGTAATATCAGTTCTGGATGTTTACTCATGTTCTACCCAAACTTCAATTTAAGAATACAAGTGAATCACCCAAGAAAAACCATAAAAACGAACATCCCCGAACAATGTTTGTAAACTCTATAAGTCATCCAAAGGAACATAATATGACATAATAAAACCAGAATTAACCCTATTAATGTAAAAATGGTTCTGGATTTCTAATTAATGAATATAATTTCATTATACAGAACATTAAACAGAAGGAATCATTCGGGTACAAGGTAAGGGGAAATCTCAAACCCAATTTTCTTCCTTCGGGTTCTCCCTCTTTCACTCCATTTTTGATATGGTTACTCCTCAAAGATAATTTGTTAATATTTGCCTTTAATTTTCTGGGATATACATGTTTTCACTGGTTTTTATGTCCAACAAAATGTTTTCCAGAAGAAATCTTTTTTTAAGAACACCCCTTTTACTTCTCACTCAAAGTGGACGGTTCTTGTAACATGTTTGTTATTCCCTCTTTATTTTGGGAACCCAAAGCTTATGATTGTTTTATTATGAGATGAAACCCATTCCTTTCCATAGGTTAATTATTTACATGTTTTATATGTGTTCTATGTTGCAAGCATGATAATGATAATGTTATGATGTGACAGGTGCGCCCGGAATTATATAGCACAATTATGAATGTTTCAAAGTGACGGGTGTGCCCAGAATTATACAGTGCTCCAATGCATTGGGTAAAGTGATGAATCTCATGAGTAAATGTAAAATTATGTGTGAAAAATATTCTATCTTGGTTCACAACTATGCAGAGTAGTTAACCACTAAGACATGATGTTTCATTTTATGCATTGCCAAATTTAATGTCTTTGATTTATGCTCCTCTAATGTTAATGATCTTTTTCCTATGTTATGATTATGATCACCCCATGCTATATTTTTCTTACCTATCCTCTTACGGGGCTTCTAGCTCACCCATTTTTATGTATATCCTCAGGTGGCTACATGTACTAAGGAGAGGACAAGTGCCAATAAGAATCTAGAGAAGATGAAATTAAATAAATGTTTATGCTTGATGTTGTATTTGTTATGTGTGGTCCTAGTTTTCCCAAGACACTAAAAAATTGGATCCTCTATGTGTAATACTATTATGTTTTTTATCTTTGAAATGACGTAATATTAATGTAAGAAAAGGCCGGGATGTTATAATAAGGCCATGAAAAAATTATCCCTGATGGGATTTGGAATCATGAAAATTCATGCTTATTCCAATGACTGTGTGATATTTGAGAAGGAAAGTGGATTTTTTTTCTGAGTGTCTTAAATGTGGGACATTATGGTATATGTTGAAAGACAAATTATAGACTTATGTGGAGATTATAGATATCTCTTCCAAGTTATTTTGGTATATTCCTATAGTTACTCATTTGAAACATTTATTTTCCAATTAACCTGATGAAAATATGGTTAAAATGACATGATGATGAGAAGATATGTGATGGAGAAATACATCATCCAGCAGATCATCCATATTGGAAGATAATTGATGAGAAGTATCCTACATTCGGAAATGAAGTTAAAAATATCATACTTGGGTTGTGCATGGATGGAATGAATCTATATCCATGCCTTATTAGAACACATAGTTAATGTCCCATTTTATTTGTAATTTAAAACATATCTCCCAAATTTTGTATGAAACATGAATATTCCATGATCATTTTAACGATATATCGACCATAGCGACCTAGAAATGGTATTGATGTTTTCTTTTCACCATTAATTAACGATTCGAAACTCTTATGGGAGGGTGGAATTAGGGTGCATGATTCTTATAAAATGGAATATTTTCTAATTTATGTAGTGATTATGTTTACTCTAAATGACTTCCCAGCATATGGAAAATTGTCTAGATACAATGTTAATGTAACAACACAAAGTTTCGTTAATGGAAAATCCCTCTTGATCTAGTTAAATGTCTCTTTATGCAAAAATGTTTTTATAATATGTCAAACTCCTTGGTTTTATGTTAAGAATTTTTACCGTTGTTATTATGGCCATTGAATAGTGATCACATGATTAGTATAAATATTGGGCTTTAACAAATCCAATTTACTCAGAAAAAATAAGCGATAACCTCATCCAGTCGAATTGCTCCATATGAAGCCCATTTGTCGGAGCTTGGAAAAGAGGGGGCATCTTTGGGCTTCGCTCTTGACCAAGACCAAGCTGAGCTTCATCATGTCAAGCTCGAACAGGACCGTCTACGTGAAAATTGGATGTCGATAGAGATTACCACACAAGTGATGTTATCCGAGCCCCCCCCCCCGCAAGAGTTTGTCACCATCGCACACCTCACCCTTAGGTCTTATGTGGCTATTTTAAGGGGTTATGTAACAAATTGATAGTACAATGTTCATGTTAATTATTTTTTTCTATATAATAATGTATATACTTTCTTTTCATTATTGATACATTTTAAATATTTTTTAAAGTACAAATACTGTTTTAGTTATTATTTAATTAAGAATTATATTTTATTTAATTAAGGGATTTTTTAATGAAATAATATTTTAATAAAATAATAATAATATTATTAAATTAATATTTATTGAATATAAATGATCTTATAATTTTATGAATGCAATTGTAATTTTTTATTAAGGTTTGAAATCCATTTTTGTAAAAACCCGTGAATTTTTTATAAATGTCAGTTTTTCTTTTAAAAGTGAAAATTAACATATTTAGAAAATTATTTAGATAAAATAAATTTTATTTCTGGAATCATGTTGTCAAAATTATCCAACGGTGAATTTTTCATAATTTTCTGAGATAGTCAAAATTTTGGGTAAAAATTAAATACCGTTTAAATATATAATGTGTTTTATGACATTATAATGACCCAATAGTGATGTAATAAATTACTATAAGCTTTTTGTTCTGCCAATATATGTTTTACCATTAAAATAATGTGATTTTGGGTTTGGTTCACTTACATTTCAAAGCATTAATGGACCCCTAAAGACTTATTAAACACCTTGTCTTTTTAAATTGTTTTCCATGGGAGTGTGACTCACCTCCACATAATCAAACTTATTATTTTTAGAAGTTAGGACTTTTACCTTATAAAATATTTTTTTCCTCTTCCCTTTTCCAAAAACCATGGGAAAAAACCATGGGCTGGTTTGTGGTTTGGATTAATTTAATATAAGGGGTCCCAAACCTAAATAATAAAGAATTCCTTCAACTTTCCTTTATAAACCCACCCAAGCTCCCACTTCCTCATCACTCAAAACCTTTTGAGTTCGTCCAAAATCATCCCTACTCTCTCTATAATCCTCCCAAGGTGCCCCAAGCTCCCAGGAATCCTTTCTCAAGCCTCTCTCTTGCCTTTGGAATCACACTTCCAAGCAAGGGTTTTTTCTTCCTTTCTCATTTTTTTCCAATTTTCATTAAGTTGTTTTTCCCTATTAATTTCAATTATGAATGGTGGAGTATGGTTTATAACCTCCATAGTACTTCCCTCTTTATGTTTGAATGATGGGAGACCCCTTTCTCTCTCATTAAACGCCACCCATGTACACCCGTTACTATGCCGAAATTCCGAAAGGAACTTATTTCTCCTCATTTACATTCAAGAAATACTTTTTTATCATGAATATAAATTCCATTTAAATTGTTGGTACATATATCTATATGAACTCCTTACTTTCCATTACATTTAAATATGATGACAAACCCCTTTCTCTCTCAGCAACCTTGTTTATGAATTCTTATGTCACACCGTTACGCTGCCGAAATCGCAACGATTTTCTAATCCAATGTCATTGTGTAGGGAATACCATGACCATTTATCCATCAAGGGTATTCAACTTTATGAACATTTACATATTGATTATAAGGTTTCATGTATGAATTCCACAGTCCTTTATCGTGGAATAAATGATTATGTTTTTTGAATCCATGTTTTATGATCCATGTGGCACACATATGCATGAAATGAAAATTTTAAGAAGGGTGCGCACTTATAGCGCTCCAATGCATTGGGTAAAGTATAGTATCATGATAAGTCATGTTCAATGAGTGTTGAATCATGATAATTCAAGTGAAACAAGGTTTTACTCGTGCTTTATGTGAAATGAGGATTTACTCATGCTCTATGTGCAATGATCCTTGGCTCATGGTATTTCCATGTTAAGTGTTGTTGCCACATTTCCATGTTTTGATTATCATGTTTTATCATGCCTTTATGTTCATGTTTATCTTATTCTCTATTAATATTCCTATTGTCTAACATTTATTGTACTCCTTATGTTATTCCATGTTTATTCCCTTACTAGGCTTTATAGCTCACCCTTTTCTTATGCATGTCCTCAGGTTATCCCATGAAATGCTACGTATGATGGAATGTAGTGGTCATGTAAAGGATGTTTTCAATATTGATGTTGTATTTAATGATTTATGTTTTTATGTAATGATCATAAGCCCCAAATACACTAAACCTCTTGATCTTATTTGTTGTATCATGTAACGTTTTATATAATAAATCATGTTTAAGTTTGTAATAAAATCAGGGTTGCTATAGTTGGTATCAGAGGATAGGTATAGTTATTTTTGGGATTTGGATTAGAAAACTCTAGTAAAGCTTTAGATACAAGACTAAGTACAATAAAAACGTCCCTATGTTTTGGTGAGTATCGAGTAAGTGGGTTATCATGAAAATACACCCCTATCTGGATACGAGCAGGTAGAGGCGGCTCTGGCACAGATGTATCCTAGGGGTAAAACCCTAAAACACCGCTTTGAGCTAGACTCGAACAGGACCTGGTGCCCGAAAATGGTCCTTGCTACACTCTTGGTTACGATACTCCCAGGGGATATGATTTGGTAAATTCATAAGCTTAGTATGAACCCTTAATAAGGGAATTAAAAAATTTTCTCTAAGAATATATGTTAGAATGTAGATCATGAAAAGCCTAGATTGAAGCCTATAGACTCATGAGTTAATGAAATAAAATATTATTTATAAGTAAAAAAATCTTGTCTTTGGTTTACCCTTTATTTTTTTATTCCTAACTCTCCTATTATTCTATCCAAAGCCCGGTAATAGGAGGTCTCGGGCTAAAAACCGATGTGAAGATCAGTGTGATGACTGTACTAATGAAATGCCCAATCCAATGGGAGCGGGAATCGCAAACTTTGTCACGCTTCATTAACAGATAACTCATGCTTTAAATAGAAACATGGGTCAAGAGGAATGTTCAACCCCCCCCCCCCCCCTAAGAAAGAAAAAGTCGCTATCGAGAGCTTCATTAGACAAAGGCCTCCTACTTTTAGTGGATCATCTGATCCCACGATCGCAGAACAATGGATCAACTCCATTGAAAAGATCTTCTCTGTCCTTCAATGCTCTAGAAAGGAGAAGGTTTTCTTGACTGCTTATCGTATTGAGGGTGAAGTTGATCAATGGTGGACGTTGATAAAAAATATGAAGCTTGAGGAGGAGATTGAGGCATTGGAATAGAAGGATTTCCAGAAGATGTTTCCCGATAAATATTTTCCACGCACCCTCCGGCTTAAGATGGAAGGGGACTTCCTTTCCCTCAAGAAAAAAGATGAAGGATTTGTTGGATCGTAAGAGGAAAACGTCAAAAGGATTGCACGATACGCTTCCGTATTTTTTGTTACCCCCGAATTCAAGGTTGACCGCTTCTTTGGTGGGCTGAAGCCTAGCCAGCAGAAAGCATTAGCGACCAATGAATTTGACAGCTATGAGGAAATTTTCCGATTTTCCCTCAAGGTCGAAATAGATATGGGGGAATCATAGGGCTATCATGGGGACAAGAAGTATAAGGTGTACTTCAACGCTGGCGGTCCGATGGATAAATCCAACAGTGGTAAGAAGATTCAACACCCCACTTTCCAAAAGTGAAGAAAGAAGAACCCTGGAAATTTCCTCAAGGGGATGAGGAAATTCTTTAGGTGTGGAAGAGAAGGGCACATAGCTGTTAACTGTCGGCAAGAAAGACCTGCTGCTACGATAGAGGAAAGGAATGCTCCGTTCAAACCTCAATGCATTGTTCATTTCTACAAATGCAAAGAACAGGGGCATCTTGCAAATCAGTTCCCTAATCCAAGGGTTTTCGGAGGCAACCAACAACCTCCAAGGCAGCAAGGAAGAGATTTTTCCATCACTTCTACCGAAGTGAACCCCGAAAACGAAGTGATGATAGGTACGCTAGTTATTCATTCAAGAATAGCGAACATGATTTTTGATTCAGGTTCTACTTATTCTTTTATATCTCAAAAGTTTAGTAGAACAATCCCAGCACCACCACAAATCATGGAAGTAAAGATGTCGGTGAGTACGTAAAATGGGGCAATCATTGCATCCCATGAATATAAGTCCTCCCCTGTTATAATCTGTGGATTGAATTTCCTGAAAAACATCATCATACTCCCTCTGTTGGAATTTGATTTAATTCTTGGCATGGATTGGCATTCCTTATATAGAGCCAACATAAATATTCGAGAAAGGGAAATCACACTCCATATGGAGAATCGACCCCCGATTCATTACAAGTGTATGGAGGAAGATGAATCTCCTTTAACTCCATCATCTCAAGCATATATATTACTGCCCTATGAGAACGGGTATCTGGATCATATGATTGAGTCCAAGGATGAAACCATCCTTGAAGAAATGCCTATTGTGAGGGAATTCGCTGAAGTGTTTCCTGAGGAACTGCCCGGTCTTCCTCCTAGAAGAGATGTTGAGTTCTCAATTGAACTTATACCTTGGGTACTAACAATATCCAAGACTCCATATAGAATGGCTGTCGTTGAGCTTGAAGAGCTGAAGAGAGAACTACAGGAGAATCTGGATAAAGGGTTTATATGCCCAAGTGCTTCACCATGGGGTGCACCAATCCTCTTCGTCAAGAAGAATGATGGGTCAATGCGACTTTGAATCGCTTTTCATGAAATTAACAAAATCATGATAAAGAAAAATTATCCTCTTCCATGGATCGATGACTTGTTTCATCAGCTGTGAGGAGCACAATACTTCTCCAAGGTGGACTTGCGGTTGTGATATTATCAAGTAAGGGTGAAGAAGGACGATATCCCCAATACTACTTTTTTCACAAGATACGAGCACTATGAATTCATAGTAATTCCTTTCAGACTGACCAATGCTCTAGAAATCATCATGGACATGATGAATAGAGTTTTAAGAGATTACCGTGACAAATTTGTGGTAGTCTTTATAGATGATATTCTAATATACTCCAAAACCAAGGAGGATCATGAGGAGCTTTTAAGAACTGTACTAGAGACTTTGCACAAGGAGAATCTCTATGGAAAGTACAGAACGGGTGGGTTTTGGTTAAAGGAGGTATCATTCTTGGGCCATAACATCACAAACAATGGGATATCTATGGACCCCTCCAAAATAGATGCAATTGAGGGATGGCCGAGGCCAACATCGGTAACGGATATCCGTAGCTTCTTGGGGTTAGATGGATATTATCGACGATTTGTCAGAAATTTCTCACGACTGTCCAACCCTCTTACAAAGCTAACTCGAAAGGGATTAAAGTTTTCTTGGAGTGATGAATGTGAAGAAAGCTTCAAGGAGTTGAAAAAAAGGCCAATCGCGGTGCCCATTCTAACATTAGCCACATGTGGGGAACGTTTTGTGGTATTCAGTGATGTTTCAGAGAAGTTCTTAGGCTGGGTGCTGATGCAGAATGATAAAGTGATATCCTATGCCTCAAGGCAGTTGAAAATCCATGAGCGAAACTATCCAACGCATGATCTGGAGTTGGCAACTATGATCTTTGCCTTGAAAATCTGGCGACATTATTTCTATGGGGAGAAATGTGAGATATATGCTGACCACAAAAGTCTTATATATATATTCACATAGAAGGATCCTAATATGCACCAAAGAAGATGGATAGATCTCATCATGGATTATGACTATTCAATACATTACCACCCAGGGAAAGAGAACAAAGTGGCAGATGCCCTATGTAGAAAGGACCCAGTGATTCTATCAATGATGAGAATTGAGAAGGATCTAATCTTCTTATAATTGATGAAGATGGACATGGGAATCATAAAGAAGGGAACATCATCAATTCTTTCACAAATGATTGCTCAACCGTCTCTTTTGGAAAGGTTAAAGGATGCTCAAAAGGATGATGTGGGAATTCAAGAAAAAGTGGAAGCTATCAAAAAAGGGAAATCCTCGGATTTTAATGCCAATGAAGAAGGAATTTTGCAATTTAGAAAAAAGGCTATGTGTTCCATCACGTCCCTAGCTGAAGAAGGAACTTTTGGATGATGAACATAGTTCAAATTTTTCTATTCACCATGGGAGCACAAAGATGTATCAAGATCTCCTTGAAAACTTTTGGTGGGATAATATGAAAAAGGAGATTGTTGAATATACATCAAAGTACCTGGTGTGCCAGCAAGTGAAGGTAGAAAGGAAGAAGTCTAAGGGGATGATGCAACGATTAACCATACCAGAATGGATATGGGAGAACACCACCATGGACTTTGTCACCGGACATCCAAGGACATCCAAAGGCAACAATGCATTATGGGTTGTTGTGGATCATCTTAAAAAGACTGCACACTTCATTGCTATATGGGATGATTTCTCTTTGGATCAACTAGAACAGATATATATCAGGGATGTGGTAAGGATACATAGAGTACCACTATATATTGTGTCTGACCGAGATCCAAGATTCACCTCTAAGTTTTGGGAGAGTCTTCAACATGCTCTAAATACTGAACTGAACATCATTACGGCCTATCATCCTCAAACTGATGGCCAATCTGAGCGGACTATCCAAACACGTGAGGACATGTTGAGAGAATGCTCAATGGACTTTAAAGGAGGATGGGATCAAAATATTCCTCGGGTTGAGTTCTCTACTAACAATAGTTTCCACTCGAGCATCCAAATGGCACCATATGAAGCCCTGTATGGGAAAAGGTGCAGAACACTGACATGTTGAGATGAGGTCGGTGAACATAAGCTACTTGGACCAAAAATGGTTGAGGAAATGGATGTGAATGTGAAAACCATTCAGCAGCATATCAAGGCAACCCAGAGTCGACAGAAGAGTTATGCATATAACCGTCAATGAGACCTTGAGTTTAAAGTTGGAGACATGGTTTTTCTACGCATATCTCCGTGGAATAATGTCATGAGGTTTGGAAATAAAGGGATGTTAAGTCCAAGGTACATTATACCATTCGAGATTCTTGATCGTGTTGGGGCTGTGGCCTATCGACTAACACTTCGACCTACCATGTCCAAAGTAAATGATGTCTTTCATGTATCCCTCTTAAGGAAGTACATACAAGACCCTTCACATGTACTCTCTTCTGAGGTGGTACAGTTGGAGGATGATCTTTCTTATGAGGAGCAACCAGTGATGATCTTAGATCATAGAGAAAAAGCTCTATGAAATAAGACAATGCCCCTCATCAAGGTGTTGTGGCGAAACCACAAGTTTGAAGAAGCGACTTGGGAATCAGAGGAAATGATGAAGCTGAGTTACCCACATCTGTTTTCGTGTGGTAAAAGGAAATTTCAAGCGCAAAATTTCTTAAGAGGGGAATATTATAACGGCCTAATGTTTCATTAATGGAAAATCCCTCTTGATCTAGTTAAATAACAATTTATGCAAAATGTTTTTATAAGATGCCAACTTCCTTGGTTTTATGTTAAAATTTTGACCATTGCTATTATAGCCGTTGAACAGTGATCACATGATTAGTATAAATATAGGGCTTTAACAAATCCAATTTACTCAGAAAAAAGAAGTGATGGCCTCATCTAGTAGAATTGCTCCATACGAAGCCCATTTTTCAGAGTTTGGGAAAGAGGTGGCATCTTTGGGATTCGCTCTTGACCAAGCCCAAGCTGAGCTTCATCATGTCAAGCTCAAACGGCACCGTCTACGGGAAAAGTGGATGTTGATAGAGATTACCACACGAGCGATGTTATCTGAGCCCCCCCAAGAGTCTGTCACCATCGCACACCTCACCCTTAAGTCTTATGCGGCTATTTTAAGGGGTTATGTAACAAATCGGTAGTACTTTGTTCATGTCCAATATTTTTTTGTATATAATAATATATATACTTTCTTGTCATTATTGATACATTGTAAATAGTTTTTAAAGTACAAATTCTATTTTTAGTTATTATTTAATTAAGAATTCTATTTTATTAAATTAAGGGATTTTTGAATCAAATAATATTTTAATAAAATAATAATAATATTATTAAATATAAATGATCTTATAATTTTATGAATGCAATTATAATTTTTTATTAAGGTTTGAAAGCCATTTTTGTCAAAACCCGTGAATTTTCGATAACTGTCGGTTTTTATTTTAAAAGTGAAAATTAACATATTTAAAAAATTATTTACATAAAATAAATGTTATTTCTGTAATAAGGACGTCAAAATTATCCAATGGTGAATTTTTCATAATTTTCTGAGACAATCAAATTTTTTGGTACAAATTAAATACCGTTTAAATATATAATGTGTTTTATGAAATCATAATGACCCAATAGTGATTTAATAAAATACTATAAGCTTTATTTCCTACGAATATATGAGTTAACTTTAAAATAATGCTATTTTGGGTTTGTTGGAATTATTTTTCAAAGCATTAATGGACCCCTCAAGACTTATTAAACACCTTGTCTTTTTAAATTGTTTTCTATGAGAGTGTGACTCACCTCCCCATAAACAACAATATTATTTTAAGAAGTTAGGACTTTTGCCTTATAAAATATTTTTTTCCTCTTCCATTTGTCGAAAACCATTGGAAAAACCATGGGTTGGTTTGTGGTTTGGATTAATTTAATATAAGGGGTCCCAAACCTAAATAATAAAGAATTCCCTCACCTTTCCTATATAAACCCACCCAAGCTCCAGCTTCCTCCTCACTCAAAGCATTTTGAGTTCGTCCAAACTCTGCCCTAATCTCTATAGAATCCTCCCAAGGTGCCCCAATCTTCCAAGAAGCCTCTCTCAAACCTCTCTCTAGCCTTTGGAAGCACACTTCCAAGTAAGGGTTTTTCCTTCCTTTCTCATTTTTGTCCAATTTTCTTTAAGTGGTTTTGCCCTTTGAATTCCAATTATGAATGTTGGGGTATTGTTTCACACCTCCCCCATACTTCCCTATTTATGTTTGAATGATGGTAGACCCCTTTTTCTCTCATTAAATGCCTCCCAAGTACACACGTTACTATTCCGAAATTCAGAAAAGAACTTCTCTCTCCTCATTTACATTCAAGCAATACATTTGTATCATGAATCTAAATTCCATTTAAATTGTTGGGACATGTATATATATGACCTCTTTACTTTCCATTACATGTAAATATGATGAGGAACCCCTTTTCTCTCTCATCAACCTTTTATATGAATTCTTATGTCACGGCGTTACGCTGCCAAAATCGCACCGATTTTCTAAGCCAATGCCATTGTGTAGTGAATACCATGCCCATTTCTCCATCAAGGGTATTCACCTTTATGCACATTTACTTATTGATTATAATGTTTCATGTTTGAATTACACATTCATTTATCTTGTAATAAGTGATTATGTTTTATGAATCCATGTTTTATGATCCATGTGGCACACTTATGCATGAAATGAAATGTTTAAGAAGGGTGCTCCCTTATAGCGCTCCAATATATTGGGTATAGTATAGTATCATGACAGGTCATGTGAAATGAGTGTTGACTCATGCTAATTCATGTGCAACAAGGGTTTACTCATGCTTTATGTGCAATGAGGATTTACTCATGCTCCATGTGCAATGATCCTTGGCTCATGCTAATTCCATGTTAAGTATTGTTGACACATTTTGATGTTATGATTATCATGATTTATCATGCCTTTATTTTCATTTTGTCTCTTATGCTCTATTGATATGCCTATTTTATAACATTTATTGTACTCCTCATGTTATTCCATGTTTATTCCCTTACTGGGATTTATAGCTCACTCCTTTTCTTATGCATGTCCTTAGGTTATCCCATGCAATGCTATGTAGGAGGGAATGTAGTGGTCATGTGAAGGAAGTTTTCAATAAAGATGTTTTATTTCATGTTTTAAGTTTTTATGTAATAATCCTAAGCCCCAAAGACACTAAACCTCTCGGTTTTCTTTATTATATCAAGTGAAGTTTTATGTAATAAATCATGTTTAAGTTTGTAATAAAAGCAGGGTTGTCATAGTTTAGGGGCATAAAACATGTATAATTTGCGAATAAGAAACTTCATATTGTCAATTGAATCACTAGAGGATAACAGTATACATGGGTCATCAATGGTTTTTTCCATTGGATAACTCTTATATAAGATTAGAAAAAGAATTCAGTGGATCACACTAATTTGATATTGCTCCAAAAACTTTATCAACTGATGAGTATATTGATAGGGTTAAAAAACATGATGTGATATTGGGAAAGGAATAGAAATATAGTAATGATAGAAATATTTGGAAGAAATAGTCAATATTTTTTGAGCTACCATATTGTAGATATCATAAATTTAAACATAACATTGTCTTCATGCACATGGAGAAAAATATATCTGACAGTGTGATTGAAACATTGTTAGATACTAAAGAAAATACTAAATATGGGTTGAATGCACAATTATACTTACTATCAAAGGTAATATGTTTGGAGTTAGCTCCCACCCCTGATGTATTATGAACATTTCTTCCCCTGACTTGTCATACACTATCTAAGATGGAGAAAATTAACTTCTGTAGGTGTATTCATGATTTCAATGATCCTCATGTTTATTCTTAAAATATATTTTTTTTGTCTCATTGAATGATTTAAAGTTGATAGGATTGAAATCTCATGATTTTCATGTCATGATGCAAGAAATTATACTAGTTTCATTGAATGAAATATTGACCATCTATTTTAGAAATACTATCATTAAGATATATTATTTTTTACAATTAATATGTAATAAGGTGATTGACCTGGATTCTTTGAATATTTATGAAGATGAATTAATTTTTATACTTTTTCAATTGGAAATTAATTTTCCTCCATTATTTTTTATATAATGGTGAATTTAATAGGTCATATAGTTTTAGAAATAAGGATTTTTGGACCTATATATCTACATTGGATATATCTTTTTGAAATTTATATGAAGATATTGAAGGGTTATATTAAGTATCCATATAGACCTAAAGTCTCTATTGATGAAAATTAAATTTTTATGGAGGTTGCGTAGTTTTGTACAAGCTAATTGTTTACAGTGGAGTACATTGGTTTGCCTACATATCTCCAAGAATGAGTTAATAATGAGGGAAAGGGGATTTCTGGTTTGAAAGTCAAATCATTTTTAGGTGAACATATGAAGAAGGTACATTTAAACATCCCAAATAACATGGATGATATTCAACCATATATAACATTGCATGTTACTGAGATTAAACAATTTCATCCAAAGAAGAAAGAAATTTTGATTTTTAATGATCATAACAATTTTTTTGATTGTTTAAAAACACCATGCATGGAAGATCAGATACATCAAAGACATTAAAGTAGTTATTGGTTGGTCGATGTTTAAATGTGATAACATGGTCCCGTTATGACATTAATGACTATACATTTTATATGAAAGCTCTGGACAATAGAAGTGTAGTTTAAAATACTGGTGTATTGGTGTGCGCAGAAGTAATGTATTTATTAAGTTCTAATGACAATAACCCAACATCATAATTAAGTGCAAATTATGGAGTCGTTGAAGAAATATTGGAGGTTTATTACATTAAAATTAATCTTCCTGTGTTTAAATACAAATGGTTTATCGGTAAAAATAGGATCAATCACGATTAATTTGGAATGAAGCTTGTTAATATGAATATATTGGAAGGAACAATTGATTATTTTATAATGTAAACAGTTGAAAACCAAGCTTTCTATATTCTCTATCAATCTGATATGTAGTGGCCTATTTTTTTTCATGGAAAAAACCAATATGTTGGTGATGATCAACTTGATAAAGATGATTATTTATCTTATATCCTTACTTCCATGGAATGATTAACTGATAATAACTATGAGCATGTTTTATACATGCTTTGTGCCATAAGGAATGGTCATTAGGAAGGAATTTGAGAATGAAATCTTTTAGTACATTCATAATATTACAGGTAACATATGATTATTTCAATCTTACTTTTATTAATTTCCTAAAATGTTAGATATTATATTTTTTTCTTTATTAAACGACATATTAAAATGAATAAGTAGAAATATTTATTTATTTTAGCTTACTTTTTTTTATTTTACCATTTTTTCCATTATGTAACTTATATATTTATTGATTTTTTTGAATGAAAATTATTTTAAATCTATATGTTTTAAAATACATTTTTTATGTAAAAAATTTTGTTATTAGGTTGTACCATTTTTAATATTACTACAACAATTTTGGATTTTTTTTTTCATTCATTTTCATCACATTTTATATATCATTACTATTTTTACCATTTTAGTTAAGAACTTGTTGTAAAAGAATGTTTTAATTTATTAATAACAGTTTATATTCTAATGAATTTTGAATTTATTTAATTCATATTATTTTCTAACATGGGATGGAATATATTTCAAATATCAAAAAATGAAATAGAATATCAAAATTAAATATGTAAAAGTAATGGTGAATTTCCATTTATAAATAGAAAATATTGTATTACATAAAAATGATATTTTGAATTGAAAAAATAATTTAAAAATAATTTCCATAAACAAAAAGGTGTCATCAAATGCAAATATTATATGTTACGATTTATGTATGAAATAATTACAACCACAATAGTTATGAAGTTTGACCAGGTTAGATTTCGTTATAAATTATTCATAAATATTTCATTTGATTTATTCCTTATACATGCGAACTACTTTATTTTTAATTTTTAGCTATTTGATGACCCTCAACCTTATAATGAATAAGAGGTCAAACACATACAAGTGGAATGGTCAAATTATTTCATTGGATTGATTGGATTTTATAGTGAATATTTTAATTAAAAATGTGTATTTAAATGTTGTTTTTTTAGATTTATGTTTTTTTTTAATTAATATTATAATTTTTTAATGTGTAATTTTACTGCTGGTTTTTCTTATTTTTGGTCTGTTTTGCTTATTTTTTTTATGGTTTTGGTTGTTTTAGGTATAGTTATATTGTGGAGAAGAAGGGTTTAATAAATTATTTAAATGTTTTTACATCCATTATTTTATAGATGACGTTAAAAATAAATTTCCATTTGGTTATTATGTCATGAATATTATAACTAAACTAAAAAATTTCGGTTTTAACATCAATATTTTTATATTCAATGTAATATAGTGTTTTCATACATCATTTATTTAATAACTGACATAACAAATTCATCCCGACACATTTTTGAGGTCATTTATTTACTAAACAACATGAAAAATGAGTCGGGATTGGGGTTTTCCGCATCAGTTATATAAAAACCAATCTGGTCAATTATCTTTTACATCATTTATTTAATTAACCGATGTGAAATACCTTCACCCAAACAAATTTAACATTGATTATTAAATAAATGTCATGAAAAACCTCTAGAATAATATTTTAACATCATTTATACGAACCGATGTTAAAAAATATGATATTATTTGTCACTTATAACAATGTCACCATAAAAACTAAGTGAAAAACCTATAAAATGGATGTAAAAAACATTTTTTTGCAAATCTGTGTATTGTAAATCTATTATAAAATTCATTTTCATCCATGTCATCACTGTTTATGGATTTTTATACATTTCTCTAGATATTATCTAATAATATCATTCCCTTAATTTTTACATATATATTAAGATAATGTTGATTTAGTATTGATTTCAGGAATCATACTTCTTTACCATGGGTTAATTGTTCTATGAATAAATACAATTTTTTTTCACATTCTAGTAGAATACTTATTTATGGTTTTCATTATGTGATTGGTGGGTTCAAGATTATATATCTCTCTAATTCATAGGGTAATGAATAATATCTCATGATATAATATGAACTAAAATGGGGAGTGAACATTGTTTAGTAAAGGACTCCATCCACTATGTTGGACTTTGCAACGAGTATTGACTAAGGATAAAATTGGAATGGGAGAGAAAACCTATTATATTTTTTGATAATATATACTCTACGAAAATATGTGAAGTGAGATTTGAATAAGGGAAATAATTTCTAATCTTATGTGTATGCAAAAAACTTATGTCTTATCAATTTGATATATTCTCACGACTCATGGTTTATTTTTTATTACTCTTCACTATTATGAATTATGTAATTTTTTTATAAAAGCAATGATTCTAAAACTCATGAAAAATGATATATGAAAGACTAGGTAATACTTTTGTAAGCTATGATAGTGATATCATAAAATTATTCTTATCTTATTCTTATAAATGACCATCAATTAATATCTCTCATGTTTAACCTTACTGATCATATGAACCTAACCTTTATTATA
This sequence comes from Viscum album, assembly GCA_963277665.1. Classification (NCBI taxonomy): domain Eukaryota; kingdom Viridiplantae; phylum Streptophyta; class Magnoliopsida; order Santalales; family Viscaceae; genus Viscum; species Viscum album. The sequence continues at coordinate 2,075,853,295 of OY728156.1, read as the reverse complement.
TTTTCATTTCGATATGTAATGAAGATTGATGTTTTGTAATATATGTCAAGAAGAGTGTCATTTGTGATGAATTTTGTGGGATATGTTCAAATCCTATAATAGAATATAAAAAACTGGGTATAATGAGAAAAATTTCCATTTAATGTGAAAGACATGGGTTTTTGGTAAATATTATCCCCCTAGTTCTATAAAAATATAAACCTTAAAGGTATTTGGTATGTAAGTGAATCAATGTTTGATATTGATATTAATAGTGTGGATGGTTAAAATTGGTTCATATTAGTTTCTATGAAAGAAAGTATATAATGAATATTTATTTATCACCATATTTAGGTGTATGTGTCACGTGCTATATTAGTTGGTATCAGAGTTTGACTTAGATAAATTGGAGTTTAGAAGTTATCTAAAGAATATAATTTAATAGTTAAGGATACCATTATGTATTGATAATTATAATGATTAACATATGTTTAAAGGCATAAATTCCCTTTTGCGAATTTATGTTAAAAGTTTTTAAGGCTAGTAATGAAATTTTGGGAAATGATTATTGTGTTTTAATATATCATTGAGATATATTTATTTTTTTAGATTAAAATGTGATTTAATGTGATGTTATTTAGGAAGAGTGTTATTGAGGATAAAAGTTGAAATAAACACATAACATTTAAGGATAATATGTTCTTTGATGATGATGTAATTATAGCTTATGGGAATAAAGGATTTTTTCTTTTTTGGGGATATATGTTTAGATAACCATGAGATTTAAAAGTTATATAGTTACTCTATTCTTGAAGATACTTTTTGAATAATTTCATTATATTTGGAAGATTTTGTTATTAAGGTAAAAAATTAATAATTTCTATAATAGGATTTTTTAATAATAAATAAGTATATAAACTTGTAAAATCGTATAAATTTTTGTTATCATTCTGTAGTGATTAAAGTAATTTTAGGTATTTATTATAATATTTTAGAGAATATATAATTAGGTTATATAAATATTGTGTTTTTTACTTTTTGGGTGATTAATGTTCTTTAAGGTTAAATATTAAATTGATATTGGGAAAATATGTGATCAAATATTTTGGATTTTGGGTTTAAATTATGGTCAAGAATATTTTGGAAGACATTAAAAGTAAATTATTCTTGGAATTATTCAAGTTAAACATTGGTTGTTTTCTTTGAGGTTTTGAAGATTGATTTATAATTGATTATTCATATTGCATATTAAATTACGGTGTTCCAAAAATATTGATTTTGGATACTGTTAGGAAATATGAGGAATAATTTTACATCCTTTTTTGAATAATGTGATCCATTAAAATATTGTTTTAATGGTTCAATAATGAAAAATACTTCTTCATTATTTTCCCCATAGCATGAAACTGAGGTGGAAAACTACTCAAAAAAAATAGATAAAATTATTATAGGAAATAAAAAAATAATATTATATCACATTATATATCAAAATGGTAAAATAACCCCTTAGACTCAAGAAAGAGAAAGAAGAATCTCTCAATTTCTGTGGGGAAATTTTTTTTGAACAATAAAGGTACGCATTGTAGAACTCATTCGCAAGTACATGTATCATAATGGTAAATGAACAGTTTAATAAATACTTAATAAATGATTAGTTTCATAGTATTAAAATAGAAATTATATTCCATTTTAAAATGAAATATAATCTCTATGGATTAAAAATAATTTATTTCATATTATTTATATATTTATTCTACATTTAAGAATTGATTATGAAAATGTTTTAAACACTATTTAACAAACACAAGTAAAAATTATAAGGGAAAATTTATCTTAAGTGGGGTAGTGAGTTCAACATACCAAGGTTTTATAATTTAATTTAATTTAAATAAATATTATGCTCAATAAAATATACCACACACAAAACCAAACATAAAAGAACCATGATACACTATAGAATTGTTTTTATTTAAATACGAATGTTATAACCCAACCTTTATATTGGTGGGTATGAATAAGGGTATCCATATTTTGAACTATATATAGAAAATTTATCCTAAAAAATATTTATTTTATTATTTTTTTTTCAAATAAACACAAAATTTTTAATTATAAAAATGAAATCATATAAGGTTAAGAATAGTTAAAGTTTAAACATGTTATTTTTTTATAAAGGTATTATTTTAGTATATTTTCTATTTACATTTCAAAGATACATTTTTTTAGTTATATAAATATAATTTAACCAAAATGACTTCATTTTAGGATTCATAAAATCAAAATTTTATTAGGCGTAATTTTTTAGATTTTTCAGAAAAATTTTATTTTTGGATGAATAAAGAAAAATATTGATTTTAAAAATAATGTTAGTATTAAAACATTATCAAGATATAATAATGAATATAAATTTTATAAATGTTTTTTATAGTTAAAATTCATATTTTATAATAAATATAATTCATTTAATATTATAATGTGGAATTTGGAAATCTATTCATTACATTTTGGAAATCTAAGTAATGATTTGATTCAAATAAACTATATTTTCAGTACAACTATTTTATTCAAGTATACATAATGATACATTCAGTTTTAGTTTTTTATAAAAGTAAAATAAGTATCCTTTATTTAAAAATATTTTAATAATTCAATGGGTACCATCATTATACATGATTTTTGTAACAAATCTTATTTTATGCTAAAAAATGAATTTTATCAAAAAAAAGGTTTTTCGTTGTGTTTTGAGAACCTATATTTAACATAATTTATTTTACCAATTATAGAAATTGAATCTCTGAAAATGGATTAAATGTTTGGTATAATAATAGTACGATGTTTTAGTGAGGTTTATTTTAGTTTTAATCGTAATAAACAGTAACCATGGTAAAATCTAAACACCACTGTAACACGTAAAATGGTTAAAAAAGGTTAAAACAATGAAATGTGGTCTCAAAATATCCATAATACATAATTTTTTTTATTTGATGATTTAATTTTATCTAAAATCAACATATATTATAAAATATTGAAATTTGGTGTCATTTTAATTTGATAATGACCTTTATATTATTTTAAGTAAAAAATTAGTATAAAATTTCACTCTCTTTCTTCTAATATCTTTTAAATGGTTCATTATGAAACAAATATATTATTAATGATTAATTTTTATTTGGAATATGATTTATTTAGTAAATTTTTATAAATTTTTATGATGGTATGATTACTTAAAATGCTTACGCATCACTGATGCATCTCTTGCATAAGAGGGTGAAAATCAAGGTAAATAGTTTTAAAATATTAACAATGAAGTATTTTGGATATGTTAAATTATTGAATGAATTTAATATACCAAAATTAAAGGTAATTAATTTTTACAATATTAAATTTTGAACTACATGGTAATATTGATGTTTTTGAATTCAAATAATGAGAATAGCCTCGAAAATGGCATTAAAGGAATTTTATGTTAAATAATATTTAATTAACTTATTTAAAAATCATGAAATATTATATTTTCTAAATATAATATGAAATTATTGAGAATATCTCCAATTTTACACTAATTATGAAATTTTCCATTTAGAATGATAATATTGACCCCTAGTGACTAAATATCATGTTACCACAGTAAGGGGTAAGAGAGTTAAAAAATGCATTAACATAATAGATAAGGTTTAAAATTAATTGAAGTAATTAGTTAAATCACATTGGTTGATTATATATCCACATTAACATTATTATATTTAAAACTATTTAATTTTGGAACCACTTTACTTTAATATGACTTATATTTTATAATTAAATTTCTTGTGTTTACAAGTTTCCACCAACCAACATATAAAAGGGAACCAACTCTTCCTAGATATCCACAACAATTAATCCCCTTAGATCACCCAAGGTCTATCAAAATACATTAAGAAACCATACCCACACAAACTATAAGTATTTTTCTCACTATAATACATTCTCAATAATGTCTACGTTATAACTAAATAAAGATACCTGAAGAAGTAGTAATTGCCTATATTGATCTATTTCGGGTTTCTTTCATCCTTATGCTCTTTAAAATATTATACAACTATATTAATATAATAAAACCTCTATCTATTTTGGAACCTCCTTATGGGAAGTATTATTGACATTATCTTATTTTAATGGTCATAAACCATGATTATTTTAGTATTAATATTTCATATATTGTTTTATATCTATTTATATGATAAGATAGTTTTTTGATAATTTTGTCAAGTCTTCTGGCAAGTCACTATAAGATTGGATTAACAGTTACCGTAAAGGGTGATCTACTACCAAACATGAGTCACCCTTACTACTACAAGATTTACTAATAGAGTAGCTACTAATATATCAGTTTATACCAGAGGTGAACTACCACCAAATGATGAGTCACCATAAACATCTTACTACCATGCTTGTTTGAGGATCTTAGTGTGAATGGCTCAACATCTAGTTTGTTATGAAGATATTTTTGACTGAGTCATATGGAATTTCTAAAATGTCGATCTGTGTATTGTGGATATGATGAACCTATTTAAAAATGAAGGATCTTTCTCTCATCAACTGATGAAACCATACACAAACCAACCAACCAGAATTATACAAGACAATGTTTTTTTACTAAAAATTTTACAGAAGTGAAGAACTGAATATGGGAAATAGCTGATTCAAATTTTCTGAATATCCAACAATATAGAATCACGAAATAACATAATGATATCAACTGATATTGTGACATAGATCAATTGGGAACACTCATATAGGTTTTTTGTGATCCTATGTCTGCTAAAAAAATACTGAAAAATATCCAACTTGACACCAGTGCTGATCTGGGGACTCTGAACACTTAGAACACATCACACTTAGATTTTATATCTTCTTATTTTTCTTTCTATTTTATATTTATTAGTGTGTTTTTACCCAATTATCCAACACATAATTCCTTCTTCACCTACCTAGTGAATATTTTTTATTCTATTATTTTTACATTTTCCCATATGTATGTAGAAGAGGTACCTATGTGATCTGTATATTTCTTTATTACCACGAGTAACTATGGAATATTTTTTTTATCCTATATAGATTGTTGTTTTTAACTATTTTCCTTACCTAGATTTCAGATTCATTTGTTTATAATTATAATCTTCTTAATAGTAGGTGATTTCAAAGTGGAGGGGTTGAAGTCTCACCTTGAGACTAAACCTCTTTTATATTATGTTGTGTCTTAATGTTTTGTTTTACTACTATATCCTATATTATTGTTATATCTTTAAAAAATTCTATTACTGTGATAATTAATCGTAACTTGTGTTGATATTTGTTTTTACCTAAGTAAATTTATTTCAAAAGAAAAAATATTTTCTAAATAATATATTTACTGAGACTTAATCAATATTTAAGAAAACATTTGAAATGATAAATCTAATATTGATATTCTATTCTGAATAATTAGACAATTTAATTTTACTAAGGGGATTTTACATTTACCAAATCTTGAACAAAAAATTTAATTGGTAACTTTTTTCATCCACTCTTGAGTTTCTCATTCTGACCAACATTCGGTATCAGAGGATTGTTTTTTATATATATTATTACATTTTAACTGAGATTTTAGTTATATTCTAAGGATCTCAAATTCCATTCATTTTCAAATTTTAATTCTTTATAGATAATAGACAAGAAGGATCTACTGCCAATAAACCTCATTATTTTAGTGGATCAATTAATGATCAATGGAAAATCAAGATAAAAATGTATTTAGAATGTATCAGTTTTGACATATAGAATGTAATATAAGGTCAATATGAAATACCAAAAAGTACTATATGTACATGGAATGATGCTACAAATTCCAATTTCAATTATTATTTTAAATATATGAATGTTTTTTTGTACTCTAGGAGATGATGAATTTAATAGAATATCTACTTGAAAATCTTCTTATAAGATGTGGGATACCTTATTTATCTCACATAGAGGAACATAAAATAAAAATTAAATGAGACTAAATACACACATAATTAAATATGATAATTTTGAAATGAAATCTATGAACCTATTTATGATATGTAACATTTTAAATGAGATAGTCAACACCATGCACTAACTTAGAAAGCATGTGACATACCAAGATCAATTGATGAGACTTCTTATATGCTTACCAGAAAAATGGAGAGGAATATCTGTATCAATTAGAGAATCATGTGATGTATGTAAACTTCCTTTTAATGAATTTATTGGAAAGCTAATGATGTATTAATATGATCTTAAGTTCAACAAATACAATGATGATGATGAACCAAGATTAAAATACTTATCCATCATGACAGCTACCTCCAGACAAATAGAGAAGGCACAAATCAAAGATACCAGTGAAGAATAATCTCACGATAAAAGTGATTAAGAAATGACACATATAGACAGTGTATTCAAAAATATTTATAAAAAAAGATGTTCTTCAAAAAGTAAAACATCAAATGAAAATATAATAACCAAGGGAAATGGAAAAAAGATTATAAAAATGAGGAAAATCTAAATTAAATAACATACTAAGAATTTTATAGGAAAGGAAACATTAGATATGATTTTCAAAAATTAAAATTTAAAAAGAACTTTGAAGCTAAGGATAGAAGACACACGAAAGGCATGAAAGTAACATGGAGTGCCTCAGAAGATAACTCAATTTATTCAGACACTAATCGTGAAGATAAGTCTGACATGGATAATATATGATTTACAAGAAGAATATAAAATGTACAAAATTTTCTACCAGTCTCTTCTAAAAACATTTCATACATTTATGACAATGAAGAAAATGATAATAATGAGAAAAAAAAGAAATGTAAATACTTTTATGGTTACTATAACATGTTGGAAGACACTTTTAATGGGATAAATGATAAAAATAAGTCACTTAAGAGACAACATGCTATATAAATAAATTTTTTTGATCAACCTCAATATTGAAAAAGAGAAAAATGATAAACTATTGAACGAAAAAAATAGTTAAATCTATCAAATTAACAGTTAAATAAAGACATATAATTTTTTTACCACTAATAAGAAAACATTATCTCAAATACAAGGTATTCAAGTGTCTCCCATGTATATAACTAGAATAGGTTACCTACCCAGATAGAGAAAAATTAAAAAAACTAGATTCACATAAATTAATAGTCCGGAGAATCCATATACAACCACTACCTATTCAACTAGGAAAAATAATTTTTTTTATTTCAAAAAACTTTCAAACTATTTATAAGAAACCCATTCCGAGAATATGGATTCCAAAATCCCTTTTTAATTACATATCTAGACCCAAGAGAATTTGGGTACCAAGTCATTTTTGGTATAAACACTATTTTTTAGGAAAAAAGTTTGAAAATATACGGTAAAATATTACAGTATTGGGATAATGGATGTTCTATACATATGTATGGTGAGTATTCAAACATAATTTTTTTTGGCCAAAGTCGATGGTGGACATGTGAGTTTTGGTGACAATGCAATAGGGAAAATAATCAGTCTTGAAAAAACTAGCAATTCTGATTCAGTATTAATTTACAAATTTTTATATTTAGATGGTTTGAAATACAATATTCTTATCATATATCAACTATGTGATGATGGATTTTTTGTAAAATTTGAAAACAATGCATGTCATGTTTTTAATGATATTTTATTTACTTTTTACTACATTAAGAAATGATAAAATTTATTCTATCGATTTAAATTATTTATCTTCTAAAAAACATATTTCTTAAGTGAATTTCAAAACTAATTTTTGATTTGGCATAAGATACTAGGCCATTACAATATTTATTCATATAGAAAGATAACAAAGAGAGGTTTATGTAGAGACTTACCAAAGCTTGAATTCTCAAATGATAGAATTTGTAATCCCTATCCAAAAAGAAAATATTCATTAGATTTATTTTAAAAAAATAAAAATGTTTCAACATCTCAGCCTTTAGAGTTAATCCATATAGATCTTTTTAGACCTTCTAGAGTCTCTATTCTAAATGGAAAATACTATGTGTATGTCCTTGTAGATGACTTCTCTATATACACATGAGTATTCTTACTAGCTCATAAAAGTGAACCATGTTCTTACACTATTAAATATTCAAAATTGGTAGAAAATTATAGTGGACTTGGGATTAAGACCTTAAGAAGTGATCATGGTCGAGAATTTAAAAATCAAGACATTAAATCAATTTTTTCACAAAATGGTGACAATCACAACTTTTCATCACCAAGGACACCAAAACAAAATGATGTGGTAGAAAAAGAAAATAGAACTCTTCAAGGGATAGCTAGGACTTGGATAAAAGAATATGACCTACCTATCTACTTTTGGACTGAAGCTATTAATACATCCTATCACACTATAGAATGATTATTAATAAGATATCTCTAAAAGATAATTCCTTATAAATTATAAAATAATATAAATCCAAGGGTAAATTAATTTAGTGTTATTGGATCAAATTTTTTTATTCTAAATACATAGGATAATTTGGAAAAAATTTCTTCCAAATGTGATGTAAAGATATTTCTAGGGTATTGAACATCCAGTAATAGAGTGTTTAATAAAATTCCAATAAAATTGGAATAATCTATTCACATTAAATTGGATGAAACCAATCCCAAATAAACTAATACTAATATAGAAAACCTTTAGGATGTTCTTTTAACTCTAAATATAAATTCTCAATATTATAAAAAATCTATTAAAAATCTATTAGTTCAACCAATAATCTTATAGAACTTGAACTGGAAGAAGATAATTAATCTACTATCCCCTCTTCTCAAAGTCCCATTAGTAATTATAGAAATCACCCATTATATGTTGTAAAGGAAATCTAGATAGAGGTAAACTGACTACAGGTTCCCTTAGAAATCAAATTGAAAACCGTGATTTCATATTTCATCATAAACCAAAGAGAATTAATGATTTCATCAGTGATGAATTATAGATTATATACCTGCAATATTAACTAAATCCATTTGAAAGACACAATTTTTGGGAACTTGTTGATAGACCTAATGAAACAATAACTATTGGAATTAAGTGGGTGTTTAGAAACAAAATTGATGACCCTGGAACAATAGTAAGAAATAACTCTTGACTAGTTGTACAAGGTTATGATCAAGAAGAAGGTATTGATTATGAAGAAACATTTTTCACCTTTATCAAGAATAGTATCCCTTAGTATACTACTTTCTTATGCAGCATATCTGGATTTCAACCTATTTCAAATAAATGACAAAAGTGAATTCTTAAATGGGATAATAATTGATGATGTTTTTGTTGAAAAACCCCTTGAATTTAGATATAACCATTTTCTAAATCATGTTTTTAAAATAACAAATGATTTATATGGATTAAAAGAGGCTCATAGAGATTGGTGTGATAGGATTATCTCTGATCTTATTTCAAAAAGTTTTCTAGAAGGTATATCTAATCCTACTTTTTAATTAAAATAATTTCAAAATTTTTTATTATGTAAAATATATGTATATGATATTATTTTTTGATCTAATAAATATTTCCTATCTATATATTTTTCAAACAAAAATCAAAAGAAATTTAAAATTACATTAATGGGTGAAATGAAATTCTTTCTTCGATTTAAAAATTTTCAAAATAAAGAAATAATTATATTATATAAATGTAAATATACTAAATATATTTTAAAACATTTTGTCCTAGAAAGTACCAAAAATAGTGATACTCTTATGGGTTCCACCTGTAAACTAGATCATGACAAATCTAGGAGGTCAATATATAAAACTAGTTATAGAGGTATGACTGGATGTATTTTTTACTTAATGGTTAGTTAGTCTGATATTATTTTAAGTGTGTGTATGTGTTCTCGATTTTTAGAAATTAAAAAAGTGTCACATTTATTAGATGTCAAAAGAATTTTCAAATACCTCAAATAAACAAAAAATTCAAGATTGTTCTACCCTAGATGACAAGATTTTGATTCAGAAAGATATTAAAATGTTGATTTCGGTGGTTGTATATTAGCTAAAAAAAGCACATCTAGAACATTTCATCTTTGAGGAAAATCAAAAGTATCATGGCGTAGTAAGAAATGAAATTATATTTCACTATCTAGTAATGAAGCTGAATATATAGCTACAAGATGTTTTAGTGGACAAATCTTGGGGACGAATCGTAATTTATTAGACTTTGGATACGAATTTAGAAAATTACAAATAAATAGTGATAACCCAAGGGTGATAAACATCTCCCGAAATGTAGTTTCTCATAATAGAAAAAAACATTGATGTAAGACATCTATTTTTAAGAGATCATTATCAAAAGTATTACATAACTTTATAATTTATTGCAACTGAACATCCGTTAGTAGATATCTTCATAAAGACTTTGAATTCTAAGATATTAAACAACATCAAACATGAATTGTGAATGATAAAATTTGGTTGATAAGTAACCATTGATGAGTCACCATTGATGAGTCAACATTGATAAGTCACCATTTATAAGTAACCTTTGATGAGTCTCCTTTGATGATTCACTATTGATGAGACACCGTTGATGAGTCACTGTTGAACTAGCCACCAATACTATTTATGTAACCATTGTTGTATTACTATAAAATTTTCATTACTCAGTTAAATTTTACTTTCGGAATAATTTTTTTTTCATTTATTTAGAATCCATAAAGGATATAAATATTGGGATATATCTAAATTGATTCCCCTCACCTTAAACCCTTAGTACCCTGAATGTCTTTTCCTTCCTATGAAACTGATCACCTTCTCCCATATTTCACTAAAGCTTTAAGCTGATCCAAATGGCTTGAGTGAAGATCATAGTCGAATCAAGTCTAGAAGAGATGAGAAAATCAAAGAAGAAAAAGGTATGTGAAAGTATCTTGGATGTCTTCTCTTGAAACCCACATCTAAAAAAAAGATATTGAAGATGAAAAAAATCAAAGCTCTATAGATCCATACCATTTGTAAACTAGTGATGAATGTTATAAAAAAGAAAAATATAATGAACTAGTTCGCCTTGAACCATCAAAATTACTATCTGAGGTTAGTGTAGAAATTTTATCATAATGTGGTATTTTTTTGGAAATAAGGTGGAAATAGTAAGAAGTATAATTGATGGAGAGAATATTTCATTCTTCTCATAGGAAGGGGGAAATTTTTTTAAAAGTTCCTTATAAAATATTATATGAGGATTTTCAATTCAATATACCTAATAATAAATTAGAAGAGTTCCTCTTATAATTTAATGGGGATCGAACGAAGAGGACAGCAACATATATAGAACTTGATGGTGAGTGAAGGCTACTCTTTATGTTTTTCATCATGTCTTATGTATATTGAAATGATAATTTAATACAATGAGATAACAAGATGTGTTTTACCGTATATGATGAAGAAAGGGAAAATAATTAGCCTGTATAGATTTTTGATGGATAATATGCAAGAGATATGAAAAAAGATATCATGTTCAAACTCTCTAATATATCCTAAAATGATTTCATCCATATTATAAGAAAATGGACATGTTAAATTTGGGGAAGAAGCTAAATAAAAAATTGGTGGTTTTTTATCCAATTTTTTTTAAGAGGGTGATAGTAAGTTAGAATCCCTAGAAGGGATGTTGGATAAGAGATAATGGAAAAGTGTATCATGTTTTCAATACAATTTATCATCCTACATGATCTAAGGAATTGAGGGTTACTAGTCATGAGTTAGATAAAGTAGCTAAGTTCTATGATGATGATGGTTAAAGGGATGAACCTACAAAGGAAGAAGAAGAAGACTTATCAGTAGAAGAAGTAAGTGATCTAGAAATCACCAAATCTGCTTAAAAAATTTCTGTTAATAATGATAATCCATCAGTCAATTTTTAAAAAAGAGATCCTCTATTTTATGAAAATGATGATGATGAAGATACTATAGTTTCAGTAGATGATCAGTTTAAATTACCTACTTCCAAAACCTCAAATGACCAATGTGGAAATGGAAATGGAAACAATGATAATGCTTTTATGGAAGTAAATAAAGAGTTTTTGGATCTTGAGAGATCAATTAAAATCTCAAGCAAAGATGATCAGGACAAAGATAATGAGGATTAATATGGGGATCCTAATAATGGAAATAATGGTGGTTGAACTAATCATGGGGACATCAAGAAAATTATACTATTTCTAGTTCTGATAGTGATATGTGTTAGAATTATCATGCATTTCTTGAAAAAGAAAAAGTTCCATTCAAAAATACTTATCCAATCATATCAAGTTCCAAAAGAGAATAAATTCATCCAAAAATTACTCCCATAAATGATCTCCCAATTTATCCATCAAAAGAAATACCTTCTATAAGTGAAGGGGAGATGGCTATTATTCTAGTTAGTCAGTCAGTCCCAATGGATCAGTCTCAACGAATAGTACATGTTCCCTCATCAACTAAAATTAGTAAAAGTTTTGATATAAAAAGAAATTCATCAATACTACCTTATGTTAGACCATCAGTCGATTATTTTAAATAATGGGAGAAGTATCCAGGATTTCTTAGACATAAAATTTCATATAGTTAGTCAGATGATGAGAATGATTTTTTTGTAAGAAAGGAAGGATCATTAGAGGTTCATGAACATGAATTTGGGGAGTTAAAACTTTCTACAACAATGGATATAGATAAAGAAACTAAAGATGAAGTACCTCTAGAGAAACAAGTTACTGCATTTGATCATCATGTTCTGCCTCCAAATATAGTGACCCATGATGATTTTATTTCTTTTCAAATAACTGTGAATTCAGATTTACGCTCCTTGGGAATGAACATAGATTTGAATTTTACAAGTGTCTTGAGGTATGAACCATCTCCAACAGCCAAAATAATTGAATAAAGCACCAGATATTTGATTGAGATAATAATATCTTATATCCAACCACAAGCATGATCTCATATTTAATAAATGGATGTTGAAAATATGACCTTTTCAAAAGAGTTCTAATGTTTGAGAACTACAGTAAAGGGTCTCTCTACCTCCCTTTTATTTTTCATGACTTCTATGTCTCATAAATTATATAGTATGAATATAGCTGCATCTATATTAACTACAGCTCTTCCAACTCCAGTGAATATTTATACAAATATGCTTCAACAACTTATAAAAGAAGAGATAATAAATTCTCTAGGTGATGTAACTACTCACAAGGATCAAATAAAACAAATAAATCATCTGGGAGAACATGTTTATGACATTTCAAATTAATATGTCTACGATGTTGTGAATGATAAATAAGTTTTCAAGAAATCCATCATGTATTATTTTTCATGTATCTATACCAAGAATGAAATATCAGACAATTTCAAATCTCTTATAGATAATTTTAGGTTTCCTGTAGTGATAAGGGTTTTCGAAGAACTAGTATGTCAATTAAAAGTTCTAACTCAAACTCTGTAAAGGTTTATAGATGATAAAGGAGATTTATTTAATGATATGGAAAGTGGAGGTAATATAATCACATACTTTATCAATATGATGAAAACATTCCTACATGTGAAAAATACAACTATTATAGCCATAGAAGTTATTCCTGTGATTACAATTCATTCATCAACTTCAAGAGAGCCAAATCATTTTAGGCTAGGAATGATCATTCCATCAGATGCTACGATGCCATCATAGTTTTAACCTATGGATTTGTCTCCAATAGATGCTATCAGATTCCATAGATCTATTCTTGATATAGAGATACATCCTCTTGCTACCGCTCTTCCTTTGAATAAATCATATTCTCCAACCTACACCACTATAGTCTCATCCCAAAACCTAGAAATAGACAAAGAAAGATCCATAGGGAATGACATGTTTAATGATCCAATAACATCTAACTAGTGAATCTATTTAGATAAAATCTTTTTGATAGGGATCATGTCATTATTTTTTGTCCTTATATTTTTTTATTTTATCAAATTATTTTTGGCACCTAATGAAATTGGCTTTACTTATATTATTTTAATTTATTCATTTTGATAATCTTAGAAAGGGAGATTATAGTGGGAATTTAATTTTCAATGATTAGAAGATAACTTTTAAAACTCAACAAATTCGGTAATCATTTATGGTTTCTCATTTAGTACAAACATTATAAAATTCAATTGTTTGTGAACATAAAAAAGGTTTAGAATGTTGGAATCTCCTTGTGTGCAGTATGATTGAAACTCTATTATTTTAATGATAAACATACATTATTATTTTAGTACTAATGTTTCTAATGTAGTTTTATATCTATTTATATAATAAGATAGTTTCTTTGATAATTTTGATATGTTTTATGGTGAGTCCAAGTTACCATTATGGGTGAGATACCACCATACTTCAGTCACTGTTATCACCAGAAGAGTTACTTCCAGCGGAGTTTCCACCAGATCAGTTATTGTCAGAGGCAAGTTAGCGCAAGATGCTTAGCCACCACCAGCTTCTTATTACCATTTATGTTATTGGATTTCAATGTGAATGGATCAACCACTACTTCTTTATGAAGATATTTTTGACTGAATCTTCAGTAAATTGTCAAAGGTTAGAGTATTTTGGATCTGATGAACCTATTTAAATCTGAAGGATATATGTCTCTAAACACCTAATGAAACTGAATTAAATCCAAGCTAATGGAAATTTATTCTACATCATTGTTTACTGAAAATACTATAGAAGTGAAAAACTGATTCTCTGAACAAGCTGATTCACATTCCGTGAAGATCCAACAATATAGAAGCACATAATACCTTTCTAATATCAACTGAGACACTAATAGAGATCAAATGGAAACATACCTGTAGATTTTATATGATCTTCTGTCCGTTTCAATCTTATAGACTAAAGCTCAATATCAACACCAATGCTGATCTAATCACTACAAACAAATAGAAGACATCATACTGATCTTTTCTATCTTCTTATTGTTATGTCTGTTTTATGTTGAGCAGTGTGTTATTATTATTTTATACTAAACATACTATATCCCATACCTACTTAGAGAATATTTTTTTATTCTCTTCTCTTTACATTTGTTTCCACACTCTGTATGTGGAAGAGGTCCCTATGCGATCTCTACTTTTATTTATTCCCATGAATAAGTATGGAAGAGGATTCTTAGTCTGAATAACATGTTGTTATTGATTTTTTTTACCAAATCTTGGTTATGGATTCATTTCATTATGATTATAATCTACTTGATATTAAGTGAATTATAACTAGAGGGAATTAGTCTCATATTAATACTGAACCTCATTTCTATTCTATTGTGTCATCAGATTTTGTTTTACTACTATATCCAATATTATTGTTTTATGTATAAACAATTATATTAATTAGTTAATAAATATTACCTAGTGTGGTTATTTTTTTCTCCAAGTAAATTGATCTCAAAAGTTAAGGTATTTCAAAACAAAATTTTAATTGAGACATAATGATTCTTAAATAAATATTTTCAAAGAATAAATCTTATATCGATATGTTATTTTGGTTAATTGGACGGTTTTTTTATTTAGGGGATTTAACTTTAACAAAATCACAAAAAAATATTTTTAATGGGAACTCAATTCACCCCCTTTGGAGTAACTCACTCTGACCAACATCTCTAATATAATAAAATATATTTATGTTAATTTTATAACCATTTTCTATCTTCTTTCTATTTAATGAAAAATTAAAACCGCGTTCATCCATACTTACCAACAAAAATTTCCAATGATGTATTTTATTTTTCATTATCTCCCCTCATGGATGGTTATAAATATATATTTAATATATATATAAATATATACATTTTTTATGAAATAATTAATATTCTTTAAATATTAAATATTATTTATGTTTTCACAGTCTTATCCATTAAAAAATGACAATGCTGCTTATACATTTGTGTAAATGACCACCTCCAAGAAATGATGTGATTCTTTTTATCATTTCTTCTGAACATGGAAATTGATATAGATATATTTAATGTATATATATATATATATGTTATATAAGATATAATGTTTATTTTTTAAGGGTTAATTTTGGTTTATGAAAAGTCCCCACCTCCATTAACCTGGAGCTGGTGATTACTTTATTACATTAGAACTTGAATCAAGGAATAACATCCTGAAGGACCAAATAGTTTAGTAGTATTGGTAAAACAGATACATACTTAAATTTCACATTAATTTAAAATCATAAAATACCCAAACGTTTTTCTTTCACAATCCCATATTACCCCTTAAAATAGCCCTTCATATCATTTACACAACACATCCTGGTATGCTGGGAAAAACAAATTATAAGAAATGGGTGATCTTTGATGCTCAGTAAGGGTATGTGTATAGTATAATCTATCATGAATAGATAATAATAATCAATATATAATGGTAAATATCTAAAACACATTCCATTTAAATAATAATTTGTGCATAATATGGTAGGAATAAATGATTATCTAATAGAGCCATGTATATAATTATATGAGATTGAAATTTGCCAATGGATATTATAACTAGAAAATAGAATCATAAAAATAAATAAATGATCTCATAATGAGTTAATTTGTAGAACCAATCATATGAAACAAACTATAAACATCTTTCATAATATAGTTTAAAATTGTGGGTAAAAACCATTCTAATTTGGTAATATGATTTGTCTCATGAAACCTATTGATGATTTAAGGGGTCATCTATAACCACACCCCACCAATCACTTACTAATTAAAATATATTAATCATATGAAAGGGGTGAGACATAATCAACATAAACAATAATATTTTAAAACTGACACTTAGAATGTTAATACTTACCCTAGTAAAAAACACATAATCATAAGCTATCTAGACTAATACGGTGAATGTTGATAAAATTGTAAATACTCAATAAAAATGATCATAAAAAATCTAACAAAATAATTAAGAAGATATAAATACAACATATCCCAAATGGATCATATGTACAATGAAGGGATTATGTAATTAATGATGAGAAATACCATAAATATGTCATTAAAAACAATTTTGAGGAAAATAATATTTTCACTTTGAAAATATATTTTTTAAAAAGATTATAAAATATTATAATAATAATTTTCATTAAAAGTAACCAATTATAACATGTATAATAATATTTATGAAATTTATTTTTCATGAAGGTGGAAATTGTTTTTCACATCATACATGTTAAAACAAATATTCCTCTCAAATTTTCAATAAAATCCAAATGTATATTGTTTAGAAAATGACATGAAGATTATTTTAAAAAAAATAAAAAATAGAAAATGGGTAAAAATTTATTTATTATATAATTCCTACAATGTAAAAAATATTTTTAATTTTATTTTTAGAAAACATGTTTTTTGGAAGAAGATGTTTTTTTATCCAACAGAGAAATGAAGTCATATTTTTATTAAAATAATTTCTCAATCATTTTAGGTAAAAAATAGAGGAAATATTAATACTATTAATTGAAAAAGTTAATAAATTACCATAGGATATTAAAAAATATATTTTAAGATATAACTACCAAATAATTATCCCATAAGAGACTTAAACATAGAAAATCATGAATAATGATGCGATTGGGAAATAAACCCTTACCACTTTCGTATCTTTTGAATCAAAATCCCTATGACATAATTATCATAAAAATAATATATAAATTCCATGAATAAAAATAGATGCATTATATAATAAAAAAACTAGTTAGTATATACAACACCCAAAATAATTAAGTGGAAAATATGATATATGTCTCATAGAAGTAATAGTTACATGAGAAACCCTTACCTTTGGTATAATTTTCTTCTTATGGGTCAGAACCTCTTGTATAATAAATATAAATTTATTTACAATTTATTAAAGAAACATAATAATATATATCAAACCCTATATGTTTTACATATATCCTTTTATCACTCATTTATTAGTAATTCATGGTTAAAATCACTGTTTTAGGTGATAACTGCCTCATTTTTCGTATATGTTTTGGTCAGTAATTTAAGTACTTTTAAACTTATTATGGTACTATCATATAAATAATTTTAAAAATGTTATAAATATTTTATATATTTATTATAAATTTATTTATATATATATATATAATTCTGAGATAGAAAATGTATTACACCGTTTATGGACACGGTGGGAAATACATACACACGATAGAAAATATAATTTCCAAAAAAATTGAAAGGGTAATTTATATTATGATAGATTAAATTTACAGATTTTATATCAAGTAATATATATCTAATATATATATTAAATATATCCTTATTAAAATCCATGTAATGTGGATGTAAAAACGAATCACATCTCTTCATGAGGCGATAGTCCTCCGTACACATGGCGATGTTATTGTATTTTAAATTCTATGAAAACTAAGAAGGTATATGTGATATTATAACTTAAAAATTATAATTATATCATAAATATTGTATATACACATTAAATCTATCATTATATCCAACATCAATAAGTTTGTATGGAAAACATGCTACATCAGTTTGTCAGGTGTTAATATGCCACACATATGATTTCATTTCCCATTGGATAGAAGTGGTTATAGATAAATATTATAGAAAAAAATAATACAAAATAATTTTATGTTAGATAATTATTATATTATATATGATGTTTTTTTGAAATTGTTGAAGGTTTCAAAAGATGGATGAAAATGAATGATCTTAGTGAAGACAATAACCTTCTCTTAGAAAAACCTGCATTAAATATCTTCTTAAGGAATCTATATTTGGTATTTTGTGTAGAAAATAATCCCTAGAATGTGGATAAAAATTTTAGGGAGGGATTTTTTCAGGGGTTTAATAAGTCAATGGTTTTGATAAGTGTGAAGAAATGAGGGGACATAGTTCCCTTTTATAATTGAGGAGTGTCATTTTTGTAAATACCCAACACTATTCAATAATGGGAAGTCACTATCTACCCAATTTCCTTTAAAATTGATAAATAATTGATTGGAGGGAATTTTACGGTTTATCCACACTACCACCATGGAAATAAAAAGTTTTTAACTTGTTATTTCTTCTCATGTATATTTACTTTATTTTAAAATTTTATTTTTCACCATGGTAACTTATATCTTTTTATTTACACATGTAATATACCCTTTAATATTAATATTAATATTATAATTATTAGATATTTTTAAATCAAATATTATATATGTTAAATCAAATCTATCAAATAAAAATTATATGTTTTTTGAAATTTAATTTTATTACAAATGCATGTAACACTCAAAACCTCATTTTAACATTAACTACATTAATTAATTTATAACCGTTAATAATTATTATTATTAAAAAATTAAAGAAAATTCATATATAATATAAAAAATTGAGAATAGAAATATTTAATCCATTTTTAGAATTTCAATTCATAGAAATGTAAAAATTCAATTTAATATTAAACCCATAGACGTGTCAAAAAATTATTGTTTTAAAGAAATACTTTCAAAAGATTAAAATATTTTTATATCAGAGTAAAATATGAAATTGATTAAAATGAAATATACTAGTTAAATTTTAATATTATATTTATAATTTAATTTGAAAAATAATTTAAAACATAATTTATCATTTTAAATAAATAGAAAAAAGCTAGTTTTTAATAAAAAACAATATATGTTACTATTCATCAAAAAATCAATCTTTTCAGAAGAATCCCAAAAATTAACCCTATGATAGTTTTGATATGGTTATCTAGAAAATGAATCTAATTTAATAAAATACACATTCTAAATGTTTTAAAAATTTATTTATCATAAGTGTGCAATGTAACACACCGGAATTTCATAGTACGTTATTTCTTCAAAGTAATTCAATAACATTCACTACACGCAACACCGAGTTCAAGCGCACCACGACTTACCAAACTAGCAATTAAAAACAAATTATGAATAGTCTTAACTGAATTTTAAACTTTATATAATCCTTATAATTTTAGAATCTATATTATGAGTTTCTTAGACATAATTTAAGAATAAATTTATTTTTTTCAAATAAAAGAATTATTTTTCAAAAAATGCAATTTTACAGCCTTTTAATGGAGAACCCTTTTTAAATCCAATATTTGAATATTTTATATATTTAATTTTAAAAATTAAACTTCTTCTTTAGAATCAGGACATACTTATTTAGATTAAATAAATTTATTGTGTTTTTCTCATAACTTTCATATTTGGGTGAATAATGAAAAATACTATATTTAAATTGAAAACAACTTTTTAGTCAAAATTATTTATAGTGTTGAATTATAAATTTTAATGGTTTGGAAGTATAATTATATTATATTTTTACCCTTTAATCCAATGTTTGTCATTGTAATTAATTTCACTTTGAAAATATTCATAAACATGTGTTAGTCGTTTGATAGTTATTATTTCTTAAAGACACGGTATTTGTTTTGACAATGAGAATTAATTTTAAATTAATAAATGAATATTATATGTTTTCAATATGGTAAAATTGAATTAATTTTTGAATTCATAATATCAAAATTAGGTTATGGTCAAATTTTGTTATTTTTATGAAAACCTTCAATTTTTGATGAATAGTGAAAAACAATGAGTTATAGTTTAAAACCGATTTCTTATTTAAATAGTTATTATTTTTATTTAAATTTATTTGAGGTTAAAATAAATACATAATACCTATATAAGTTCAATGTAATTCATTGTATTCGGTTTATAATAAATTTAGATATATAAAATTATTATTGAACTTTTTGCCGTCTTTTACCCACCACTAAGGAGAATTTGAAAAATTACATAAAACATAATTTTACCACTTATGTGAGTTAAATTTCAAAAGTACGAGAGGCATGGTTGTTATCAGTAAGTAAAATTTGGTTCAATTATATGAAAATAATGTTTGGTGAATAGTAACTTTTTTACTTTTATTTACCACAATTAAAAGTAAATAGGGTAATTAAGGGTAAAAATGATATTATTATTACACTAACACATGTCATAATTCTATTGAATAAGTTTTATTAGACCAAAAACAACCATTTTAATAATATATGGACCTCTTTGGTCCACTTGGATTAGATTAGGACATTAATTATCACTTAATTTAAAGAAGAGTTAAAAGTGTTAAATTCAAAGTTTAATAACTAAACCATTTTTAATATAAGGATAAAAATAATATAAATTTGACTATAAATATTCATTAGAAATCTAAGAATTTTTCATACATAATGGTATTTTATTTATATTTTTTATACATTAAATAATTAAATTTAATTATGTCATAATGATGATGTAGTAATTACATAATTAATAAAATATTAAAATAATTGATATTATAAATAACCAAAGAAATGTAATTTGAGACTTTTTATGAATTCCACTAATTTTATAGGTTAATATAACATTTTTGGGTTAGTTAGAAGAATTTTATTCGAAGTAATAATGCTGTTATCAATTTAGAAAAAACAAAATACCAAATAGTGTCAAAATTGACAAAAAAGAGTTTTTAAAACAAATATTATATTATTAATTGATATTTTATTCCTAAAAATCTATGGTTTGGCCAAAATACTTATATAATGATCTTTCTATTATTAATTAACCACTTAAGGTTCTATTGGAAGCATATATTATGTTTATTAACCATATAATATAAAAATACAAAGAGACATGATAAATGTCAAACTATTTAACGAAGAGTTAAATCTAAAGGTTAAGGTTAATATGGTGACCTAAACCTGTATAAAACCTATTGGTTCAGTGTTATTCGACCCATCCCCACCTTATCCTTTAAATTATTCAGTTTCTAGCCATTAGTAACCGAAATGAATTTATTGTAAAATAATATTTTATGTTTTTCCTAAGGTTCCCCTCATCCCTCTTATAAAAGGGCACTTCCCCTTCTCTCAAATTCACACCTCCAAAGCCATTTGTCTTGGCCAGACCTAGCCCAAATATCCACCCAAATATCCTAACTTTATTCAAGATTCCTTACTTTGGTCATAAATCCAACCTAAGGATCTATTTTTATCAAATCAAAAGGAAGAACCCAAAGAAGAGATAATGATTTCCCCACCCTCTTTCAAGTTCTTTTATTCTTACACTTCCTCTTTCTTTGTTGGTTACATTATGAAATAATAACTCCAGTAAATTATATATGTTGTGATGTTATTATAACTATGGCATAACCATATTCATTATTCTATCCATCTTATGATTAATAATGTCACCATTTGTGCGTACGCACGGCTTACCGTCTCCACGCCATGGTGTAATTTGTTATTCAAAACTATGTTATTTGAATGGATATAATGATAGTAAATATGTATATAAATAATGTAAATAACATGATAATTTCTCTATGAAATTAATATACCATCCAATTCCACACCTTTAAGTAAATGATATTGTCACTCATGCATACGTACATATTATCATCTCCACGATGCGATGAGATTCATTTCCAAGTTCACCATTCATCGATGATTATAAAAATATATATATTACTAATAAGTATGTTATATATGACATAATAATGCTACTGGATATATATATATATATGTAGTTACATATATATTATTCACTTAGTTCCGTTCAATATGATATGAAAACGGAAACATCGTTTATGTGTACGTATAGACTACCATCTCCATAAATAGTGTTTTCTATTTCATATATATGTCTATTTTAAAAATTTACATTAAAAATAAATATGATATATAAATCATGTTTTATATTATGGAAGTATTTAAATCTTTATCTAAGAGATACAATCAAGAGTATCAAGTAAAATCACGTACAATAAAATAAGCGATTATTACCCGAAATGTAAATTTAACCTGAAAATTATTATTAAATGGGGAGTATAAAATAATAAATGAATCATGTATGATATCATAAATATTAATATTGTTCTGGTATAATTTAATAACATAATACGGTTTTCATACAGGAGGTTAAACATACCCTCGACTAAAGGAAAGTTCAAGGTAAGGATTACATTCACAATCTCTTTATTATCCAAGGTTGTTTTACGTGAGTGCCTACTAGGAGCTCTTCATCATCCACATGCATGTTTCATACAATCATTTATGAAAATAATATTTTAAGGGACTCTTTCACTAGATCATCATTTTAAATGGTTTAAATATTTATTCTTCTAAACAATTATCATTACTTTCCATGTTTACAAAATGGGTTTTAAGGATTTGTTTATATGGACATGAATGTTTTTAAAATGTTAATTACATTCAAAAGATTCAAAGTGGTATGGGACACTTTGATTGAAAAATATCTTCAAATGTATTCTTATTAAATTGAGTGACTTTTAAATGTTTTCATTAAAAAGAGATATTTCTCTCAAACAGTTTTACAAATCATTCTCATCTATGTCAACATCCTTCGATGGATTTTAAACTTGTTTGAATTTGATTTATTATGATACAAATATTCCATATTATATTAAAGGTTTTGTGATATGTTTTACTATGCATGTGTTATTTTTATACCATTCATGGTTTATGGTTAAAGTATTGACATTTTGTATTTTAGTTCTAATACGAATGTTTATGTTATGTTTCATCCTTTTCATATTAGGATTGTATTGGACATAGTAAGTGATGGGTGGAGCCCACTATAGCTCCTCGATGCATCGGTAATTCTCATGAGAAAATTTGACATGGAATTGGATGAGGCCTTTCCCAAGTTGATATATGATTTTGGCCGAGCCCTTCATCATTTTTAGACGTCTTGGCTGAGTCCATGACAAAATGTTTCTGAATGTCTAGAATTATACATTCCCTAATTATTAAAATAATATTGATGTTTCATGTGGTTATTCGACTAGTTGAATACCCATGACTATGTTTTATTATTAAATTAATTACTATTCTCATATTCCATCCATAAAATTGTCCATGTTTATTACTTTTAAAGTCCTGTGATTCCAATTATTCACTATGCCTAATATTTATGTTGTCTTCTGCTGTATAGTTTTCCTTACTGAGCGTCTGAGCTCACCCATTTCTAAGTTCTATTATTCCTAGGATGAAAAGAAGTATTTTATGACTGATCTGCAAGGACAGTCTATGGGATCTCAGTGTTATCTATGGAAACAACGTTGTTGTATTTTTCATTTTTATGATGTAATGTAAACCTTATGAATGTATCTAATACTTCCGAGGATACTAAAATAACCGGTCTTTCGAGACTTGATCTTTTGTGATCATGCCAATGATACGTAATAATGCACCAACTCTAGGTAACTGGGGTCGGGGCATTACAGTTGGTATCATATGAAGTTTAGAAATATCCTTGGAAACTAGATTTAGAAAAAATCTGATTAGAGAACACTACCCTAAGAATGAATTTGAAGATTAGTTTAGAAGAACTTCTTAGAATTTTGGTACTATAGAGTTTTTTTGAGTTTTCCAAGAAATGCATCAATGTCTGGATATGAGCAGGTAGAGGCAGCTCTGGCACATATGTACCTAGGGGTGACACCCAAAAACACATCTTTGAGCTAGACTCAAATGGGAACTGGTGCACGACAACGAGCCTTGCTGCACTCTTGGTTATGACACTCCTAGGGGATATACTTAGGATAATTATGGTTTTCTTTACAAACCACAGTGAAGGGTTTATGAGTATATACCTACTCAAAGAAAACAATTTTATGATTATGGATTATATCTATAAACTATTCAATTTACATTAGGTAATTTACAGGTTTGAAATTATTAATTGAGATTCATAAACTACACTAGTGTATATCATTGTTTAGAAATGGCACCCAGTAGAAGGAATGAGAACTCCAGCCATACATATGATCAAAAGAGTAAGAAGGGTCATAACATTCATCGTTTTAAGCCAACATTTAGAAGGGAAATAGTCTCTCATGTATTTTCAACATATGAGGAAATAATACCATGTATTATTAAGATAAGTGAAGAATTATCTGAGTCCTATAGCTTTGAGGGGAACCAAGAGAAGAAAAGGATGGTAGAGATAAAGATGGATAAAGGGAAGAGTGGAAAGAAAGATTTTCCCATATATGATAAATGTGGAAATAATCACATTGGTAAATTCTTGAAGAGAATGAGAGTTTTTTATAAGTGTGGAGAAAAAGGACACCAAGTGTAACACCCGAGATTTTTATGAGTAATATTTTGTTTTTATATATCATCAAAGGAATCTTTCACTACACACTTGCTTTGCTTAAGTTACACGCAATCACGACCTTCCTCGATAGCTTGCGTCGTACGCAATACCGAGTTTCACTAAACAACGATATGCTATTAAAATATTATTAAAACTAGCCGTTATGAATAGTAATAACCACTTTTTGAAATTTTATAAATTTTATTTTTCAAAATGGACTTCATTTTTGGATTCGGAATACCGAAATTAGCCTAGGGTGAAACTTTGGTATTTTTCTGAAAACTTTCAATTTTCGATGAATAGTGAAACCACTAAGTGGTAGGTTAAAAACTAAATTTTGCATAAAACTTAATTTTACCGCTTCTGTGTATGGAATTTCGAAAATTAGACAGACACTATTGATATCAGTAAGTAAAATGTGGTTCAATGAGATAAAAATAATTTTTTGGTAAATAGTAACTTCTTATTTTTTTTACCGCGGTTAATAGTAAATAGGGTAACTAAGGGTAAATATGATATTACTATTACCCTAAAACATGTCCTAATTCTATTGGATAAGTTTAATTCGACTAAAAACAAACTTAGGAATAAAATATGACCATTTAGGCCCACATGGGTTAGATTAGGACATTTATTATTAATTTATTTAAAGAAGGGTTAAAATAGTTAAAATCAATGTTTAATAAGTAAATAATTTTTAATATCGGGTTATACATAAGATAAATTTGACTATAAATTTTCCTTAGAAAGATAAAAATATTTCCTACATAATGGTATTTTATTTGTAATTTTTAGACATTAAATAATTTAATTTATTTATGACACAATGATGATGCAGTAATTATCTTATTAATGAAATATTGACATAATTGATGTTATAAACACCCAAATAAATGTAATTTGAGACTTTTTATAAATTAAACTAATTTTCTAGGTTACTATGATATATTAGTGTTGATTTAATCAACTTGGTTCGAACATATAATTCGGTTATGACTTTTAAAAAAATCATATATAAAATAGTGTAAAAATTGACACAAAATAGTTTTAAATCAAATATTATATTATTAATTGTTATTTTATTCCTAAAAATCTAAGATTCGGCCAAATTACTAAGATAAGGATATATATATATTAATAATTAACAGATTGGGGTTCGTTTGACATGTTATAGTAAGTGTATTAACCATATAGTGAAAGAAAACAAAAAGACACGGTAAAAGTTAAATAATTTAACTTAGAGTTAAATCTAATTGATAAGGTTAAAATAATACCCTAAACTTGTCTAAATCCTATTGGTTGATATTATTTCGACCCATCCCCACTTTATCTTCGAAATAAGACCCTTTGGAACCATTATAAACCGATTTTGACTTTAATATAAAATAATATTTTGAGATATTCCTAAGGTGCCCCTCTCCTCCCTTATAAAAGGGCACCTCCTCCCCCTCCTCCTCACAACAATTTGAGCACTCCAGCTCGGCCAACCCCTGAAATATTCTCCTCTCCACTTCTCTAGAATAATCCTAGAGGTCCTGGTCTTCTTCAAAGACCAATATTAGTTCCCTAAGTGGAAGATTCAAAGAGGCGTTCCAAAGAAGAGGTAATTTCCATTACCGATCTTTTCAATTTCTTTCTTCTTCAACTTCTTATTCTTTAGTTGTTTCATGATAAAGTAATAACATAAGTATTACTTGCATACTGATATGTTATTATAAATATGAAACAACCCTAATTCACCTTCTATCCATCCTACGGAAAAAATGAAATCACCGCGCGTGCGTACGTACGGAATACCGTCTCCACGCCGTGGTGTAATCTATTTTCCCCCATCACTATACAAGGATGGGTATAATGGTGTAATGAGTAACTATTTATGATTATTATAAAGTAATATTGATATTGAAATAATATATATATACTCCAATACAGTTCCACGATCATAAGAATGATATCATCACTCGTGCGTACGTACGGAATACCGTCTCCACTATGTGATGCGACTCGTTCTACATGATCATCATTACATAGTAATTATATAAATGAATTGAATGAATAAATATGATATATGTTACACTAATACCATTCTGGATATAAGGTATCTATAACCTTAAAAGAAAATAATAATTTATTCGGCAAAACACGCATAAGAACAAAAGGCAATAAGGACCCGAGTAACAAGTAACAATGAAATATTACTAACAAGAAGCTAAGAATATGACCATATATGATATCATATCAATATTTATGATTCTGGAATAAGTCAATAACATTATTTAAACCATTATACAGGAGATTCAGACACATACAATGAAAATCGGACCAAAGGTAAGGGAAATATCACAATCTCATTTTTATCCGAGATTGTTTATACTTTGGTATTTACTGGGGTGTATTTTATCATCCACATCCATGTTTACTCAATATGTAATATTATTTCCATCCACCTAAATTTGTTTAAATCCAATTTTACCCTTCGGTGAGTTTTTAGTAAAGGATATGAAAGGAATCTTTTGTTGTTTTTCGTACGAGGTACTTTTTTGACTTTTCCGACAAAAGTACGAGAAGAATTTTTTTTTAACTTATACGGCAAGAATGGATTTTTAAAACATTATATCCAAGAATCTTCCTTTATAAGTTTTCAAGTTTATTTTTAATCAACTTATTTTATTTTAAAGTCGTATGACATGTTATGAAAGGAAAAATGTTTTTGAAGTAGAAAGGATATTTTCCTCAAGAATGGAGTTCAAGTATTTTATCAAAACTATTTTCCATCTAAGATAATAAAAGGGTTATGTTTTTATCCCTATTATTACATGTATTTGATTATGTTGTGATGGAAATATTTTTATGAATTCCTTTATCTTATATAAATTGTTTTATGATGTCATGTTGTTTAAGAATTCCATTTTTATTACATGGGTTACGCTATGATGTATGGTTTATGATTATGTGGCACACATAAGAAAGGATTAATTATGAGATGGGTGGGACCTATATCTCCCTCCAATGCATTGGGTAAAGATTTTATATCTCATGAGATAGACATGGCTAGAATGGTAGGTTATACCGGTTCAGTGAAACAGGACTAACACGAGGGTGACTCGGTTCAGAAAGGGACTTTTTCCACTAAGATAGTCTTGGAAATGAGTCATGACTAAAAAGAAATGATGTTCCATGATTATGTGTGAATGACAAAAAGTTTCAAGTTTCATGTTATGATTATGGGGATCTCATTTTCACTTCTATGATTTATTCCATGTTAAGATATTATGATCTATTTTGCAGGTTATGATTTTCAAAAAGATATGATATGATTTTTATTTCCCTTATTTTCCCTTGCTGAGAATTTGAGCTCACCCTTTTATGTTTTCTTTTCCCCAGGTTAGGAAGATGGATATTAAGTAGAATATGCTAAAAGGTACCCTAGATATGATGAAATAAATGGGAGACACTGTAGAAGATTTATGAACCAGTTGTTTGTGTTTCCCAGTTTCTAAAGCCACTATACCTATACAGTCCTTTGTGATTTTGTCATATGTTGTAATAAGGGTGCTTCAATTTTGAATTATTAACAATGTATGTAAAGTATGGGTCATTATAGTTGGTATCAGAGGAAAGGTATAGTCAACCTTTGGAAACTAGGATGTGAAAGCCTTAGTAAGAACCATAAGGATAAGTCTAAGCATAGAACACAATCTTAGTGTTTTATAAATGGCCATGAATACCCTAGGATAAGACCTTAAGTGTGAAATTTTATCCTTGATTATGTGGTTTTACTATTATAATTAGTGATTCTCACACTATTCTTCTTGGTTTTAGTCAATGGTTGGAACCCGAAGGAACCGTGTTAATGCGGAATACGATGGGCAATGCAATGATTGTCCCCCTGAGCAACCAAACGATATGGGAGCTGGAATGCAAAATCTTGTAGCCATGCTCACAAAACTTTCTCAAGCTATGAATCATGCAGGACTTCCAAACGAGTAAAGGAAGGAGCAAAATTCTGTTGAATCCTTCATGAGGCAGCGTCCACCTTCTTTCAGCGGGTCTACTGATCCATTAGTTGCTGAACAATGGATTAGTACTACTGAAAAGATATTTTCAGTTCTTCAATGTTCTGAACATGATAAAGTCATCCTAGTAGTGTATCGTTTGGAAGGAGATGCTGATCAATGGTGGAATCTTATTAATAATACGAGGCAAAGGGATGAAATTGAGTCTATGGAATGTGACGAGTTCAAGAACTTATTTTTCAATAAGTACTTCCCTCGTATTCTCCGAAAAAAGATGGAGAAAGAGTTTTTTGAACTAAAGCAAAGGGATGATGAATCTGTTGGTACTTATGAAGCAAATTTTACAAGACGTGCAAGGTACACTTCTGGTATTATTATCCAACCTGAGAGTAAGATCGATCGATTCATTAGTGGCTTAAAACCAAGTCTTCGAAGGGCGTTAGCCATAAGGGACTTCAATAGCTACGAGGAAATCATTCGATGTGCTCTCAAAGTCGAGATGGAGATTGGAGTAACCCATCAGTCACATGGGTTTGATAAGAAGAGGAAGATGGAATTCAAAGGAAAATCTAAAGAGCACACTAAAAAGAAGATGATCTTTCCCTTATGCTCAATGTGTGGAAAGAAACATAGAGGAAGTTGTCTTAAAGGGACAAGTAAATGTTTTAAATGTGGAAGGGAAGGTCATCGGGCATTTGAATGCCGCGATAATGGGAAGAAGATGTCTAATGACGCAAACAAAGGAAGGGATACACAGAATGAACCTACTACACTTCAATGTTTCAAGTGCAAGGAGATGGGGCATTATGCCAACCAATGCCCAAATCCAAGGGTTAATGATGATGGTCGACGTCAACAAAATCTTAAGGCTAAAGACAAAGGAAAGTCACATGCAATTTCTATCAGCGATGTGGAGTATGATAACGAAGTGGTGAAAGGTACAATTACCATCCACTCTAAAGTAGAAAATGTTTTATATGATTCTGGATCCACACACTCGTTTATTTCTGAAAAATTTTCTAAGGGTATCACCGTATTACCTCAACAATTAGATGTTGAGTTAGCTATGACAACACCTAATGGCACAACAGTCGCATCAAAAGTTTATAATTCTTCACCGATCGAAGTTTGTGGGAAAGTGCTTCCTGAAAATCTTGTGATCCTCCCTTTAGTGGAATTTGATGTGATTCTTGGCATGGATTGGCTTTCTCTACATGGAGCTCATATCAATTTCCAAAGAAGGGAAGTCAAATTTCATATTCCAGATCAATCTACGATTGTCTATCAATGCAAGGATGAACATAAACTTCCAGTGGAAATTTCTTCCATCTTATGGGTATTGATTCCACTAAATGAAGGTTATTTATCTCAAATGGTTGGTGAGAAACTCACGATTAAGAATATGCCCATTGTACGGGAGTTTGATGATGTCTTTCCGGAGGAATTACCGGGTCTTCCACCAAATCGTGAAGTTGAGTTTTCAATAAAACTCGCACTAGGTGCTTTGCCAATTTCAAAGACACCTTATAGAATGGCCCCAATTGAGTTGCAGGAATTGAAGAAGCAACTCCAAGAGAATCTTGATAAGGGATTCATACGCCCTAGTGCGTCACCTTGGGGAGCACCTATTCTATTTCTTAAGAAGAAATATGGATCAATGAGACTCTTCATTGATTATCGAGAACTTAACAAGATCACTATCAAGAACAAATATCCTCTCCCACGCATTGATGACTTATTTGACCAACTACGCGGAGCTCAATACTTTTCCAAGATTGATCTTCGTTCAGGGTATCATCAATTAAGGGTCAAAAGGGAGGATATACCAAATACGGCTTTCCGTACAATGTATGGACACTATGAATTTATAGTGATGCCATTTGGTCTTACTAATGCCCCTGCTATCTTCATGGATCGAATGAATAGAGTCTTTAGAGACTATCTTGATCAATTTTTGGCAGTCTTTATAGACGATATTCTTGTATATTCAAAAATCAAGGTAGAGCATGAAGATCACTTGAGAATTATATTGAAGACCTTGAGAAAGGATAAGCTTTATGCAAAATTTACCAAGTGTGAATTTTGGCTTCAAAAAGTTGCATTTTTGGGTCACATAATCTCAAAAGAGGGGATATCTGTGGATCCAGCAAAAACAGAGGTTATCGAAAGATGGTCAAGACCAACAACAGTAACTGAGATCCGAAGTTTTCTTGGTTTGGCTGGATATTATCGACGTTTTGTAAAAGATTTTTCACGATTATCTAATCCACTCCCCAAGTTGACTCGGAAAGGAGTTAAGTTTGTTTGGACAGAGGAATGTGAAGAGAATTTCAAGTAGTTGAAAAGAAGGTTATCCAGTGCACCTGTGCTCACACTGCCTTGTAGTGGAGAAAGGTTTGTGATCTATAGTGATGCATCCAAGAAGGGATTGTGGTGTGTTCTTATGCAAAATGATATGGTGATAGCTTATGCCTCATGACAGTTGAAAATCCATGAGAAAAATTACCCAACACATGATTTGGAGTTGACTGTGGTAATCTTTGCATTAAAGATTTGGAGGCATTACCTTTATGGTGAAAGGTGTGATATTTATAATGATCATAAAAGTTTAAAGTATATTTTCACACAAAAGGAGTTGAATATGCGTCAAAGAAGATGGTTGGAGCTGATTAAGGATTATGACTGCTCAATCCATTACCACCCTGGGAAAGCAAACAAGGTGGAAGATGCATTAAGTCAACAAGACCATGCTAGTTTATCCATGATCAGGATCACAAAAGATCCAATATTTATGGATTTACAAAGGATGGATCTTGGAATTATAAAGGATGGGGAAAATCTTATCTTTCTCAAATGAATGTTGAACCATCTATACATGTCAAGATTAAAGAGGCACAAAAAGAAGATGTCGAGTTACAAAAGAAGGTGAGAAATGTTCCTGAATTCAACCTTGATTGTGATGGGATAATAAAGTTTAGGAATCGGGTTTGTGTTCCTCCCATCCCCGAATTAAAGATGGAGCTGCTGGATGAGGCTCATAGTTCATCATTCTCTATTCATCCTGGAAGCACGATGATGTATAGGGACCTGAAGGAGTATTTATGGTGGGATGGCATGAAAAGAGATGTTGCTGAATATGTCTCTCGATGCTTGGTTTGTCAAAAAGTTAAAGCTGAGAGATAGAAGTCTAAGGGGATGTTACAACCATTACCCATACCCGAATGGAAATGGGAAAACATCACTATGGACTTTGTCACAGGACTTCCTAAAACATCCAAAGGCAATAATGCTATTTGGGTCATAGTTGATCGTCATACAAAGTCTGCACACTTCAATGCTATTAGAGAGGATTTCTCTCTAGATCAGCTTGCCAGGATATATGTAAAGTAAGTGGTAAGATTTCATGGAGTACCACTTTCTATTATATCTGATCGGGATCTGAGATTTACCTCGAAGTTCTGGCGAAGTCTTCAGCATACTCTCGATACAGAGTTGAGTTTCAGCACTGCTTATCATCCCCAGACAGACGGTCAGTCTGAAAGAACAATTCAAACCCTAGAAGATATGTTGAGAGCTTGCTCTATGGATTTCAAAGGAGGTTGGGATCAACACCTACCTTTGGTGGAAATTTCTTATAATAATAGCTTTCACTCCAGTATTCAGATGGATCCTTATGAAGCTCTCTATGGGAAGAAATGCAGGACTCCAACTTGCTGGGATGAAGTTGGGGAAAGAAAACTATTTGGACCTGATCTCATTGATGAAATGGCAGAAAAGGTCAGATCTATTCAACAACACATAGGAGCAGCTCAGAGTCGACAGAAAAGTTATGCCGACAACCGAAGAAAAGACCTAGAGTTTGAAGTGGGTGATAAAGTGTTCTTACGAATATCTCCCTGGAAGAGGGTTATGAGATTTGGAAAAAGGGGAAGTTGAGCCCTAGATATATCAGTCCTTTCGAAATACTGGATCATGTTGGGAAGGTAGCTTACCGATTGGCGCTTCCACCAAATCTCTCTCAAGTTCACGATGTGTTCCATGTATCTCTCCTGAGAAAGTACATACCAGATCCTTCACATGTACTCAGCTCAGAAGTTGTACCGCTGGAGCAAGATATTTCTTATGAAGAACAACCGATATAGATTCTAGATCGTAGCGAAAAAGTCCTATGAAACAAGACCACTCGCTTGGTGAAAGTTTTATGGAGGAACCACCAATTAGAAGAAGATACTTGGGAGCTTGAGGATATGATGAGGGAGAGGTATCCTCATCTGTTTTTTACAAAGTGACGAATTTCGAGGGCGAAATTCTATTTAAGGAGGGGTAGAATGTAACTCCCGAGATTTTTATGAGTAATATTTTGTTTTTATATATCATCAAAGGAATCTTTCACTACACACTTTCTTGGCTTACTTTACACGCAATCACGACCTTCCTCGATAGCTTGCGTCGTACGCAATACCGAGTTTCACTAAACAACGATTTGCTATTAAAATATTATTAAAACTAGCCGTTATGAATAGTAATAACCACTTTTTGAAATTTTATTAATTTTATTTTTCAAAATGGACTTCATTTTTGGATTCGGAATACCGAAATTAGCCTAGGGTGAAATTTTGGTATTTTTCTGAAAACTTTCAATTTTTGATGAATAGTGAAACCACTAAGTTGTAGGTTAAAAACTGAATTTTGCATAAAACTTAATTTTACCGCTTCTGTGAATGGAATTTCGAAAATCCGATAGACACAGTTGATATCAGTAAGTAAAATGTGGATCAATGAGAAAAAAATAATATTTTGGTGAATAGTAACTTTTTATTTTTTTTACCGCGGTTAATAGTAAATAGGGTAACTAAGGGTAAATATGATATTAATATTACCCTAACACATGTCCTAATTATATTGGATAAGTTTAATTCGACCAAAAACAAACTTAGGAATAAAATATGACCATTTAGGCCCACTTGGGTTAGATTAGGACATTTATTATTAATTTATTTAAAGAAGGGTTAAAATAGTTAAAATCAAAGTTTAATAAGTAAATCATTTTTAATATGGGGTTATACATAAGATAAATTCGACTATAAATATTAATTAGAAATCTAAAAAGATTTTCTACATAATGGTATTTTATTTGTAATTTTTAGACATTAAATAATTTAATTTATTTATGACACAATGATGATGCAGTAATTATCTTATTAATGAAATATTGACATAATCGATGTTATAAACACCAAAATAAATGTAATTTGAGAATTTTTATGAATTCCACTAAGGTATTTTCTATTTTCAACCTTTTATTTTCGAAAAAAAATTTTAAATTGCGAGGAAGAAATTTATTGAAGTAGGGAAGAATGTAACACCCAAATATTTCATAGTACGCTATTTCTTCAAAGTAATTCAATAACTTGCACTACACACAACACCGAGTTCAAGCGCACCACAACTTACCAAACTAGCCATTCAAAAGCAATTATGAATATTATTAACTGAATTTTGAACTTTATATAATTATTATAATTTTATAATGCATATTATGAGTTTCTTAGAAATAATTTAAGAATAAAATCATTTTTTCTGATAAAAGAATTATTTTTCAAAAAATGGAATTTTACCTCCTTTTAATAGAGAACCCTTTTTAAATCTAATATTTGAAACTTTTATATATTCAATTTGACAAAATAAGATTCTTATTTTTAATTGGAACATAATAATTTAGT
The DNA here is from genome assembly GCA_963277665.1 of Viscum album. NCBI lineage: Eukaryota > Viridiplantae > Streptophyta > Magnoliopsida > Santalales > Viscaceae > Viscum > Viscum album. Next base: position 2,075,818,382 of record OY728156.1, on the reverse strand, counting down.
TTCAATAAATTTTTGGTGTTTTTATGATAAATTTCATATTTTGGTGAATAGTGAAAAATACTATATTTTAACTGAAAAAAAACTTTTTATTAAAAATAATTTATAGTGTTTAATTATAAATTTTAATGGTTTGTAACTATAATTAGATTATATTTTTACCTTTTAACCCAATTTTGGTCATTGGAATTAATTTCACTTTGAAATTATACATAAACAAGTGTCAATCTTTTGATAGTTATTGTTTTTAAAAAACACGCTATTTTTTGACAACAAGAATTAATTTTAAATTAATAAATGAAACTTATATGTTTTGAATTTGGTAAAATAGGCTTAATTTTTGAATTCATAATATCAAAATTAGCTAATGGTGAAATTTTGGTATTTTTATGAAAACTTTCGATTTTTGATGAATAGTGAAAACACTGAGTTATAGTTTAAAACCTTATTTTTATTCAAATAATTATTTATTTTATTCAAAAAAAATTAGGTTAAAATAGATAAATAATACCTATATGTGTTCAATGTAATTCATTGGATTCGGTTTAAATAATTTTATATATATAAACTTTTTATTGAAGTTTTTACCGTCTTTTACCCACCTCTAGGAGCATTTGCAAAGTTAGATAATACATAATTTTACCACTTCTGTGAGTTGAATTTCAAAAATACAAGAGTCACATTTGATATCAGTCTGTAAAATGTGGTTCAATAAGATGAAAATAATGTTTAGTGAATAGTAACTTTTTACATTTATTTACCACGGTCAAAAGTAAATAGGGTAATTGATGGTAAAAATGATATTATTATTACCCTAACACATTTCCTCATTCTATTGGATAAATGTAATTCGACCAAAAATAACCTTAGGAATAAAATATGACCCTTTCTAGTCCACTTGGATTAGATTAGGACATTTATTATTATTTAATTTAAAGAAGAGTTAAAAGTGTTAAATTCAATGTTTAATAACTAAACCATTTTTAATATAGGTTTACACATAATATAAATTATAATATAAATATTCATTATAAATATAAGTGGATTTAATAAAAAATGGTATTTTATTTGTATTTTTTAGGCATTAAATAATTTAATTTCATTATGACACAATGATGATGCAGTAATTACCTAATTAATGAAATATTAAAATAATTGATATTATAAATATCTAAATAAATGTAATTTGAGACTTTTTATGAATTCCACTAATTTTATAGGTTAATATGACATGTTAGGGTTGATTGGATGAATTTGTTTCGAAGTAATAATGCTGTTTTAAATTTAGCAAAAACAAAATACCAAATAGTTTCAAAATTGACATAAAAAAGTTTTTAAAATAAATATTATATTATTAATTTATATTCTATTACTAAAAATATATGGTTTGTCCAAAAGACTTATATAATGATAGGTGTATCACTAATTAACCACTTGGGTTTCTCTTGTAAGTATATAGTTAGATTATTAACCATATAATATAAAACTAAAATATTACATGGTAAATGTCAAATTATTTAACTAAGAGTTAAATCTAAAGGCTAAGGTAATATGGTGACCTAAACCTATCTAAAACCTATTTTTTGAGTGGTGTTCGACCCATCACAATCGTATCCTTTAAATAATTCATTCTGGAGCCATTAGAAACTGAAAATGAATTTATTATAAAATAATATTTTAAGTTTTCCCTAAGGTGCCCCTCACCCCTCTTATAAAAGGGCACTTTTCCCTTCTCCCAAATTCACACCTCCAAATCCATTTGGCTCGGACAAACCCTAAAAAAATATCCTTCCTACTATCCTACCTTCATCCTAGAGGCATTATTTTGTTCAGAAATTCATCTTAAGGATCCATTTTTATCAAATCAAAATGAAGAACCCGAAGAATAGGTAATGATTTCACCACCCTCTTTGAAGTTCTTTTATTCTTCCACTCCCACTTTCTTTGTTGTTTCCATTCCAAAATAATAACTCTAGTATATTATATATATTGTGTTGTTATTATAATTATGGTATAACCATATTCTTTATTCTATCTATCCTATGAATAATAATGTATCCATGCGTGCGTACGTACGACTTATCGTCTCCACACCGTGGTGTAATTTGTTATTCAACACTATTTTATTTGGATGGAATAATGATGGTTAATATGTATTTAAATAATGAAAATAAAATGATATTCTATATTTAAAATTAATATACCATCGAATTCCACAACTTTTAAACAGTTATATTGTTGCTCGTGCGTACGTACAGATTACCGTCTCCACGACTTGATGAGATTCATTTCCACATTCACCATTCATCGACGATTATAAAAATATATATATTACTAATAAGTATGAAATATATTAACTAATAATTCTACTGGAGATATATATATATATATGTGTGTGTGTGTGTGTGTGTACTTACAAATATCTTATTCACTTAGTTCCGTTCATTACGATATGAAAACGGAAACAACGTTTATGCGTACCTACAGACTATCATCTCCATAAATGGTGTTTTCAAATTCATATATATGTCTATTATACATATTTATATTCTAAATATATATTATATATAAATCATGTTTTATATTATGGATTTATTTAAATCTTGAACGAAGAGATACAATCAAGAGTAACAAGTTAAAACACGTATTATAAAGAACTCGATTATTACCCAAAATGATAATTTAACATGGAAATTATTATTAAATGTGTAGTATAAAATCATAAATAAATATTGTATGATATCCTAAATATTAATATGGTTCTGTTATAATTTAATAATATACTACGGTCTTCATACAGGAGGTTAAACGCACCCTCGACTAAAGGAAAGTGCAAGGTAAGGGTTAATTTCACAATCTCATTATTATCCAATGTTGTTTTACATGAGTACCTACTGGGACCTCTTTATCATCCACATCCATGTTTCATACAAATATTTTTGAAAAAAAATATTTTAAGGGACTCTTTAACTATATCATCGTTTTAAATGGTTTAAATATTTATTCATTTAAATCATTCTCATTAATGTCCATGTTTTCAAAATGGTTTTTAAGGATATATTTATATGGACATGAATGTTTTTAAAATTTTAATTCCATTAAAAAGTTTCAAAGTGTTATGAGAAACTCTGATTAAAAATTATCTTTAAATGTCTTCCTTTTTAAATTGTGTGAAATTTAAATGTTTTCCTAAAAAAGAGATATTTCTCCCAAAGAGTTTACAAATCATTCTCATCTATGGAAAAATCCTTTGATGGATTTTAAACTTGTTTGAAGTTGATTTATTATGAAAAAAATATTCAATATTGTATGGAAGGTTTTGTGATATGTTTGATAGTGGATGTGTTATTTTTACACAATTCATAGTTTATGGTTAATGTATTGACATTTCATATGCTAGTTCTAATACGAATGTTTATGTTATGTTTCAACCTTTTCATATGAGGAATATATTGGACATAGTAAGTGATGGGTGAAGCCCTATATAGCTCCCCGATGCATCGGTAGGTCTCATGAGACAATTATACGTGGAATTGGACAAAGACTTTCTCAATTAGATATATGATTTTGGCTGAGGCCTTAATAATTTTTAGATGTCTTGGCCGAGGCCTTGACAAAATGTTTCATAATGTCTGGCATTATACATTCCCTCATTATGAAAATAATATTGATGGTTCATGTGGTTATTCGACAAGTAGAATACAATGACTATGTTTTATTATGGAATTATTTACTCAGCTCATATTCCTGCCATAAAAGTGTTAATGTTTATTATATGTAAAGGCATGTGTTTTCAATTATTCAATATGCCTAATATTTATGTTATCTTCCGCTGTATTGTTATCCTTAATGAGTATCTGAGATCACCCCTTTCTATGTGTTATTTTTATTAGGATGCGAAGAAGTATATTATGACTGACCTGCAGGGATAGTCTATGGGATATCAAGGTTGTCTATGGAAACAATGTTGTTGTAGTTTTCTATTTTATGATGTAATATAAACCTAATGAATCCATCTAGTACTTCCAAGGCTACTAAACAAATAGGTCTTTCAAGACTTGATCTTTTGAAATCATACCAATGATACGTAATAATGCATAAACTCTAGGAAACTGGGGTGGGGGCGTCACATGTAAGAAGTGATGGATCCATTTTCTTTGGAAAAAAAATATTTTTTATAAAACATTTCTTTTACTTTCAAATGAATCTTATTTTTATTTATTATCAATAGGTAACCAATGAATATGTGTAAACCATATAATGTTAATAATTTTTTATCCCAATTCATATCATATAATATAGCAACTAGTTTATAATGGTCATGTTTAGGTAATATTTTATTAGAGTTTCATTTTTGTTTAAACCCGATGTTTTGTGGGTCACAAGAATTTAAATAGATTGTATTTTTTAAAAATGATATATATCACAAATTATCTGGGGGATATATTCTTTTATAATATTTTTTATTCATTTCATTCACATTATCAAACATGATGTTTCTCTTTTAGAATCTCATGGTGTTATAATTTACCATCACTTCATTCCATTCATTGAAAAGTTAAAACAACCCTCGTGCGTACATACGAACTACCGCGTCCATGAAGTTGTGTAATTTATTTTTCATCATATATTTTTTAAATTGTTATAAAATTATATATGATGAATAAAATTTTTATTTATGACATGATTAATATTCTTTTGATGATGAAATATTACCAAGGTGTAAGGGCTAGAACCATATAACCATAACATCCATCAAAAATGGAATAGTTAACCCCCTAATAATGTTTTTAATGAATAAATATTAATAATGTGGTGATAATATGTAATAAGTGAATCATATATGACATTATAGGTATGAATATTATTTTTTATATATTTATAATAAATATAAATTTATTATAGTGGTTGTTAAGAGAACATATGAAGCATGTCTAGACTTGATGTAATGGTTCTTCATATTAATATTGTTTTGTTAAGAAATATATAATGTTATTCATCTATTGGTATTTATATGGTTTATTATATTATGAATATATATTATATCATTAATATTTTCATATTCATGGTATTTTAAGTTTATTTGATGTTTTTCTTTCTTTCAAGGGGTTTATGATTCAAATGTTACCAAAGCAGTAAAAGAGTTACTGTAAAATACAATTTCATTACTAGATTGTCTATTTTAAATATAAAAATGGGAGAAATTATATGATCCTTCTCATTTAATCCCTATATATTTTATTCTAATATGGTTGTTTTTTATTTTTTCAACTATTTCTCTCATTTTTTCTGTGTTTAGTAGTAAAAAATATGAAGGGAATAATTTAAAGAAAAATCTATGACCATATATATAGATTTTGGTCGAGAGTATTTTTCTCTTCTACATAAATATTATTAAAATTGATTGATGATATTTTTTAAATATATATAACTATTTTAAAATTATTGTTTTAAGAATAGTTTTTCTTATTTTAATTTTTTTTAAATTAAATATTTTCAATGTGTCTTCATACGACTCACTGTCGACTATTGACAAATATTATACGATGAATATACTATATTAATGTATACATTAAGATTTTTTTTAAAATTTTTCATGAAATTAATTTATCATTAAGATTTATTTAAACTTTTCTATCTTTTTTCATGGAAAATCATATTCCCACACTTCAGTGAATTTTTTCATTAAGAATTACGCATAAAAAATGGATGTTTCTTCTTGATTTTTTTTAAAATATTTTAAATTCTTTTATAGAAGTTTTTTATCATAAAAAACATTATTTATGGATTTTCATACCACAATGGTGATCTTATATTATGTTACCATCCACTTAATTTCTCTATATATTTTATAATGACGATTCTTCAATAATGATTTCAAGAAACCTGTTTCTTTTGCATGGGTTAGTTACACTATTTTTAGACAATGTATGTTTTAATGATATTGTGGAGTCGACAGTATCAATTTCATTATGTGATGAGCATGAATGAAATTATATATCCCATTAATGCATTGGGTAAATTGTAATCTCTAATTAGATAATATGTTCCATAATGGGGAGTGAGCCTTATTTTATACAGGACTCTATCCACTATGACTGTCTTGATAGAGAGCCTTGTCTAAAAAATGATGGGAATGGGGATTAAACCCAACCCAAAATGGGACTATATATTCTATAATAGTATTATAAGTGATATTTTACTTTGTAAATGATTTTATATGATTATATGTATTCAAAAAACTCATTTCTTATTTTCTTGATATGTTCTCATCACCCATGATTGATAATTGATTATTCAGAACTCGTATGAATAATTTCTTCTGTTTTCAAAATGAATTATGAAATAAATCTTGACTAATGATATTTGAATTATTGGATCTGAATTTCAAAAGTTATGATAATGTTTTCATACCCATAATCTTTCTTATTAATACTTACGATCATCTATTGATATATCTCATTCTTATACTTACAAAGAATTTGTTCCCACCCTTTCTTATGTTCCCATTTTTCCTTGATATAATGGATTATATTATACAAGATATTTATATAAGGGTTACATGGGTGGATAATTTAGTGGGATATGTTGAAGTCTACATATTTAATATGAAAATTTGGGTATAATGGAATAAAATTCCATTTGATGGGAAAAAATGGGCTTTCTTATATAAAGGGTTTTCCTATAATTATCAAAAAAACTAAAACTAATGGTTGTTGGTATACATGTGACTCAGTATTGGATAATGATATAGTAGTTATAGAATGATATAAGTGTGTAGTTTCAATTTGTTAGAAAACTAGTGTCTAATGAATTTGTTTTTAGCATCAGACCGGGGTGTAAATGTCTCATTTTTTCTCATTTCACATTCTCAAAATATATAAGACAAGTATTGTTAATTAGTTGATTTTGGTATACTAAAACATAAATTTGTATATTCTCTTTTCGTATTTCTAGGTGTTAGTGAACTCATTAATATGTCTCGTGTCTCTTTATGATATATCTATTTTATACACTATGAAGAATATAATTGATTATTATTTAATTAAGAATAAAAATCATTGGATGGTGACATTTTAAATTACCATGTCATTATCTACCCATTTACAGAGGTATAATTCCTTATGTTTCAATGATAATGACATACCATTCATAACCAGTATTTCTAGTTTCAATTCATATTAGAAAAATGTATATGAGGTTGTAAATATAATTAGACAAATAATTCAACATCCCAAGATTTTATAAAATTTATATATTTAAATAGATTTTAATTCATTGATAGATTGATATGAAGGAACAACCAAGATTAAACAAACTGTGATATTATATTAAAAAATTATTATAAAATGTGAAAGTTATCACCTAGACATTGTAATAGAGGATACGAATAATAGAAACTAAATTATAAAAATTTATTGTTTACACATGTAACATCCCACCAATCCTAATTGGATTAAGAAGAGGCATGTGTGGTTGTAGTCCTTATTAGACATCCCGAAGATACGAAAGGCTAGAAATAAATGAGAAGGTTCTCAGGAACATTTGGAGGATTGTTTTCCCTTTGAAATATAACCCATAAAAAATACATAAAAAATCCATGAAATCTTCTCTATGATGGATGAGAACAAAATAAAACTCAAAACCTTACCAAAACAATTAACCATTTTAGACTATAGGAAGAAACCAAAATACATTCTCGATGAGAACCATAAGACAAAAAACTCCAAACTCCTAAGTGATATCAACTAGAATCACTCATCCCGCTCTATGATCAAAATCTACATTACATTCCCAAAGTATCAAGAAGTATCACTAAATAAATGAGACACTACTGTTTTATTTGTGTCTCAATAGATGACATCTTAAAACAAATAATGCTGCCTAAGAAGGGGGTGAGTCTAAACTCAGTAGGATATCCCTAATGAATTTCCAAATCCCACCACTATGAAAAAACGCATCAACACAATTTATATAAAATAGTTTTAAAATCATTAAAATAGTTTATATCAAATCCATAAATTTTTTCCCATTGAAATCATATTCAAGCATAATTTTTTTTACAATAATTTGGAATACCCATAACCATGTTTCCACACACACCACACATTCCGAAATGAAACATCCACACTCATGAGTGGTTTATAGTTGATATACCAAGTCATCATAAGGTGAACAATTTAAATGATCCCCAATGTAACATGCCTATTAGTCCTGGTCACATCCTTCTACCCCAATGGTACACACCCCATATTGAGGTTCACATCAAACAAAACAAACTTACACCAAGCATGTATGCCAAATTTCATGTCAATCCATTCCAAATATAACATTTTTTTCTTTAAAAAATTTCAAAATATATTTTTTATGCATCCAAACAAAACCATGATTTTAAAATTAACATTTTAGAATTATCATCAATGAGAACTTTTCACAGAACCATACAATTTCCACAATTCCAAATCCATAACACAAAATAGGTTTCAATAAAATAATCACTCAATGTTTTCATATACATTTAAAGAAAGAAATAATATTAATACTATTCCATCATGTTCAGAATCATTTGTAGATAAGATATAAGACACCTTCCTCACAATGGTTAGAAAAAATGAATAAAAACACAATAAAAATTATAATCCAATAAAAAAGCATGCCCCCTTCACTAGATCCAAAAATAATTCATCATTAAAACCATAATCCCACATACATCTATTCATAATATACATGGAACATGGTTATGCGGGAGATAAGAACCTTGTATCTAAGAATAAAGAGGAGGAAGAAGTGCATATAAATGAATATAGGCCTCTAACACACGTTGATTCACCTAAGAATCAATCCTAGATAGAAGGGGATCACCTCTCAATCCTTGGTAGAAAAAGGAAATCAGATTATGGAGTGAAAAGGAGATAAAAGGGGTTTAGAAGGATAATTCTGATTATATCCACATTTTAAGGATGGACTACTATACACCACATAGTTAAGACAAATTGTTTGGAAAACTATGCTCCAATCTTGTTGTGGTACTATAATAAGGACACACCTCCCATGGTTGGATTTCAAGGTTAGACAAACCACATTCTAACCATTAATTTCAATCCATTTTAAAGAGTATGGTTTCCCCTGGGTACATGAACAGTCAAGATAAATTATGTGCCATCCTTGTTCCTACATAGTTCCCATTATCTTCCTTTAGATGGTTTCCTAGATATGGTGTGTAGTGTCTCAGATGTTTCTGTGTATTATTTTTTTAATATTTGATGGGATTATTTGAATACTGAGCGCAAAACGGCACATCATTCCAAGGCCCAGTGAGCACAGAATGGTGGTTTGAACTTTTTTAAGTTAAGTGAGACGACACTTGTGTGTGGTAGTGGAAGTTTACAAATTGATGCCCAGATTAAAAATATGAGGGCACCATGGCTTCCAAAATGAATACTTTACCTAAGAATAAGCTTAACCTCGACTGGCGCAGGTTGAGGGAAAAAGTTAATTTCCAGACCTTTTAAGTAAAATAAAATAAAATAAATTCGAAAAGTTTATTTTATTTCTTTTTGTTAATATCCGCTGCAGCGCATCGATGGGGAAGCTGTTTCAATCCTTAATGTCATGTCATAATGACTCAGAAACAGCAACGCTGACTCATTAATGTCGCATCATGATGGTATTTCAAATATTTTTCCCTTTTGTTGGCATAATCATATTTTTTTCTCATTGGCGATGAATGAGAGAAATATCTAGAGAATCCGTGGAGCGTTGGAGCAAACCCTCGGCGACGAACGACGACATATCGAAGTGGAAAATTGCTGCACTAATTAAGTTGAAGGATCTCGATGATGACGGCAGCGTGACCCTTTCATCAACAATCAATCCTTTCATAAAGGTATGGGTTGTTATTTCATTCCCCTTTCCCCATTTTTGAATTTAAACGAAGAATGCTTATCAACCACAAACATGTTGATCCGCAGATTCGTACGTTCTTGTGGAAGGTATTTCTTTGCGATGATTATGGAAAATTAATCCACATTGACTATTGCTATTTATTTATACTCCCTTTAAGCCTATTAACAGGAGTAGATTAACACCGTGACAAATGACGACGGAGGATGGTTCCTCAATTTTTTTCCTTTTGGATTTCCTCCCCCTTTCTTTTAGTGAATTCATCACGTTCTTCATGGGGTGATGAAAAAAAGATTGTTGCACACCCGCCTTGCAATGCAACAGTCCCAAATAGGAGATATGACATCATGATGACCTAGAGGAGGTGCGACGATGACGCTGACAAAAGAATCGACACGGTTCGGGAATTCCCGTTCTTCGACCAGTCTTCGCGCGAGAAGTTAAAAAATGTTTTCGGAGCAGATCAGATGTCCAAAAACATCGAAAGTAGCCTCGTGGTGTTGGGGTGACCAAAACCCGGGTGTTACATGGCGATCAGATGACTGAATCAAAAAATGGGGCATCACCGGAGGAGAGACGACGGGGGTCCATGTTTCTGGAAATTTCTAGAATACAAGACATAAACATCCGAAGAACACACTGTGTGGTACTGGCGGAAGTGGATTAGGTTTTGGGGGTTAGAGAGGAATCACATGGTATATGACCCTAGTCACATGATGTGTTGGACTTTCCCCAAAGCTCGACGTGTATTTTGGGAAGTACACAGACACAGGATGATCTACACGGCATTAGAGCACGGTGTGTATAGCATGGTAGAGGTGGCTACATGGGACTCAACATGTATCCCGGGGGTACACAAACACAGGATGGAGTACATGACAGTGTACTCCATCACACAGCTAAGCAAGAATAACAACGCAGGTCACCCTGTGTACCAATTACATGGGTTAGAGTACACGGGTTGAAGACCGTGTACGGGCACATGGCCAGCGTACACGGAGCCGACCCCAAGCACTCAGACATGGCCTGTATACAGTACGACACACCCTGTGATAAATTTTCTACACGACCAGCCTTACGAAACGGGCCGTTGTACATGGGCAGTACCCTGGACCAGACGACACGACGTGTAAATTTTCTAAACGTCGTGTACATTTTAAAAAAAAGGCATGGTCCTCTGGTCCACCGTATGTTGGACATGTTTTGTTTGGGTTAGTGCCCCTTCTTCTCGTTCCCCTGAAGGACATGTATCATTTTTTTCTTCTACAAGAGTATGATCCCTTCAGCAGGACTTTCTGTGCTACAGTTAGGCATCATTCTGAGAGGCCCGGATAGAGATCCTTTATCCATTATTGACCCTCGGTAGAGTTAGGCATCGACATGACCAACTCCACTGGGCGTCGATCCTCTACCTAGCAGGTGAATTCTAGATGAGTCGCGGTATATTCCATGGCCCTGGAAGTGATCCAAATCTATGTATCATGATCTTTCCCAATCAGGAGTGTGTCTCCCGCAATGAATACATATATCTATCCGAATCTTCCCACTCAAAAGTGTGTCACCCGTAATGATTGTAAGTACCTCTCGTGATGGTTCCTGACAAACAGTACTTCTCAGACAGACGTCACCAGATCTATAAGACTCGTGGAGTGCGGTCTCTCAAAATGAGCGCGTTACGGAATCTTCGAACTAAATCCCTAATGGGGTATGCAGTTGTGTGGTTTTTCTCTAGACCGTGGGTCTGGGTTTTTTCTATATCTGGTTTTTGTTTCTCTTTCTATATGTTTTGTGGACATATACTTTACATAGCTAACTGTACCTTTACTTTGTGTATTGCTTTGTGGTTTTCGGGGTCCTCTACTGGGTATTGTTATACTCACCCCTACATGGGATTTTCCCGCACGTGTTGTGTCTTGTGCAGATGAGAAGCCTTTTGACAGAGTCTAGGGTGGACCAGGATATGATCTAGATTTCTGATTTTCCTATGGGCCGAGGCATTCCTATAGCTACGAGCAGCAGTCCCAGTAACTTTTTTTGTTTACAGGCTGGACTTCGCAGTTTTCCGACTCTTGTTTTTGTGGGCTTGTATTCTGGCACATTTTACTTTCAATACTTTACCTTCCATCATACTCTGTTGGTTGGGTTTAGTTTTATGCATGCATTTTGTTACTTTGTGGGGTTTTTTTCATTTCATCATTTGTGGGCTTGGAGATTTGTGTGTGTGTCCAGGGACTTAGGCAATTCCTCCCATGTTAGAAATATGCCTACTCGGTGCTAGTCACCGGTCCCTGGCCAATTAGAGGTGGTCTTGGGGAGTCGCGGCATGGACCCCACTGGGACGGGTCGTGAAAATGTGGTATCAGAGGTTTTCAGTTCTAGGTTAGAATGAAGAGTCTGTGAGATTGGTTTGGGAAAATAGTGTTATGTGTTTCGAGTTCGGCTTTCAGGCCAGAGACTCCAGTTTTGGTGAGGCAGCCGATGTATCCATACAACAGGATTCTGATAACCTTCTTTTGACTCGATACACAAATACACTAGTTGCGGGGAAATAAAATAAAGGTACATGAACCATATAGTAAAGGGTTGTGCTTTCCATATCTGCTGTGTCAGTCATCCAGATATACTCATTGACCATGGTACATCTTGTTTCATTACAGGATGCCTCCACGACGCATACTCGCTAGTATTCAGCAGCATTATCACGAGAATGACCCCCTCAGTGATGAGGCATTGATATAGGGACCAGTTCCCCTGGCGTTGCCACTAGGTGGTGCACCTGCTTTGCCACCACCAGTGGAGCAGCCCATGGTACCGGCAGTACTGACCGACGAGGGACATAGGAATAGCGCGCTCCATGTGTCCCAGAGACAGAGTCCCCTCAGGTTCCGAGGCGATCCCGACCCTTAGGCAGCAGAGGAATGGCTTGAGGTGGTGACCATAGTTTTCCATCTAGTGAGGACACCAGTTTACCAGATGGTGATCATTTGACCGAGCCTTCTTTAGGGTTTGATAGGATGATGGTGGCGTCTGACTACGCAGACTCACGATGAGAAGACTCCTTCATGGATGGAGTTTGAGTGACTCTTCAGGGAGTATTTCTATCTGGTTAAACCGAGATTTTTGTGCATCCAGGAGCTTATTCATCTCCAGAAGTTAAGTATGATGATAGCCGACTATTCATTGAGGTTCAAAAACCTCTCCCGGTACTCGATGGATATGGTCAGGGATTAGTACTTTAGGGCTCAGAACATCGAGCGAGGTCTAAGACGAGACATCTGAGATAGTGTCGTGCCTCTATGAATTTCAACTTATGCTAGAGTACTCGAGCGAGCCTTGGTGATCGAGAGCTTCTTGGTAGAACAGAGACAGTCGACGACAGTCAGCAGCAGGCATACAGGTGTGGAGACACCGGCAGCAGGAATCTGGCATCAGGCATAAGGATATGGAATTGGGAAACGACATAGGAGGACCCAAGACATAGGATTTACAGTCCATGGCTCTTAGGCTGGATCCAGTTAGCCTAGGGAGAAGTGATGCTACGCATGGAATGGTAGGGGACATCTCGCTAGATATTTCCCGACCTGTCGAGTAGCTGACAGGGAAGCAGTGGATGGGACACTAAGGCAGAGGAAGAGAGTGGAGAAAACAGACCCTCCAGGTGGCGGACATGGAATAGGAGCAGGGAGAGTTACGTGTGGTGGCAGATTCTTTGACTTACTTCCACCACCACCCCCAGGAAGTCTACACCAGGCTCAGGGAGCTGGGGGATAGGGTTAGGGAAAACTTCATGCGGTTCAGGCGTACGAACCAGGGACTTTGGGGATGATTTGATGTAAAATTTTTGTCTTTTATACCTTTTTTGTCGTACCTATAGACATAGGTTCCAGTCATTCCTTTATAGCCACAGGTCATGTACGAAACCTCAAGATTCTGGTAGAACCGTTGACTCGATCCTTACGATTGGACACACCTATGAGAGGAGACTCAATGATCACACACCTTTGCAGATAGTGCGATCTTACCCTTGGAGGCAAGAGTTTCGGTTAGAACCTCTTGGTGGTAGCGTCGAGGACTTAGGATTTCATTCTCGGTATGGATTCACTATCTTCGGTCCATGACGAGATTGATAGTTTTATGCAAATAGTGTGGTGTCCACCGTGATGGAATGAGGTTTTCCTTTTTCGGAGAAAGGGAAGCCCAGGCAGTGTAGAAGGGGCTTATGTATAGGAGGGCGTAGCCAATCACTCATGAGTTGGCTAGCCTTGCCCTCAGAGTAGGGGATGTTGTGAGCTCCCAGTTTCCAGCAGTAGTGGCGGAGTATGAGGACGTCTTTCCCAAAGATATTCCAGGGTTACCTCCCTGCTGGGAAATCGACTTATGCATTGACTTACACCCTGGGACGACACTAATTTCCATATCAGAGTATCATATGGCTTTTGTAGAACTTCGCGAGCTGAGGGTACAATTGGAGGAATTGTAGAGTAAGGGTTTTGTAAAACCCATTGTTTCACCCTGGGCGGCCCCAGTCTTGTTTTCCAAGAAGTCAGATGGGAGTCTGAGGATGTGCGTGGATTACCGATGCCTGAACCAGGTGATGGTGAAGAATAAATATCCATTTCTGAGAATCGATGACCTCTTCGATCAGATGAGAGGGGCATAATGGTTCTTGAAGGTTGAACTTCGATCAGGCTATCACCAGTTACGAGTATGGGATGAGGACATACCAAAGACAGCTTCAGATGCCGCTATGGTCACTATGAGTACTTGGTGATTCCTTTTTCCATGATGAATTCCCTCACAGTGTTCATGGGATAGAGGAACCATATATTTCATCCGTACATGGACCGGTTCGTTCTGGTCTTCATTGACGACATCCTTGTGTACTCGGCGTCAGAGGAGGAGCATGCGAGACACCTGCAGATGGTTCTAGATGTACTTCGAGAGCACCAGCTTTATTGTAAGCTCTCAAAGTGCCAGTTCTGGATCTAGGAGGTCCACTATCTAGGACATTTCATCTCAGTAGATGGAGTAGCTATAGACCCATCCATGGTGGAGGCTGTGTTAGCATGGAACCACCTCAGAGCGTGATGGAGGTGTGGAGCTTCCTTGGATTGGCAGGATATTATCGGAGATTCATTCCCAACTTCTCCCAGATATCATTACCAATTAATGCCTTATCCAAGAAGGGGAAACCCCTTTTTTGGAAGAGAAGTACCTTTGGGCTTTCGAGCATTTAAGACAGAGTTTGATGAGCACCCCAGTCTTGAGATTGCCAGAGGAGGGTGTCGAGTACAAAATTTTCTACGACGTATATGGGACCGAGCTTCGCTGTGTCCTAATGAAGAGGCTGGTAGTGATTTCTTATGGTTCACACAATCTTAGGCCACATGAGCAGAACTATGCTACTCATGATCTCAAGTTGGTAGCGGTAGTCTTCGCATTAAAGATGTGGTGACAATACCTTATGGGCGAGCGATTTATCATCTACGCTGACTATAAGTGCCTCAGGTACATCTTTTCGTAGAGGGATTTGAATCTAAGGAAGAGGCATTTTCTAGAGTACCTCCAAGACTATGATTCAGACAACATCTATACTCCTGGGAAGGAGAATAAGGAGCCAATTCTCTTAGCAGAATGTCGAGCTCACAACTGTTGAGTGAGGCGACCGACCCGTTAGCCGCGTTGTAGTTATCCTTCATCAACAGAGAGGATATAACTTACCTACAGTAAATGGTTGTCACCCCTACACTCTTACAGAAGGTTAGGGAGGAAAAACTAGGAGATTTGGACTGTGCGGATTTACGTGCTCAGTTATCCACAAGACATTCTTCTGAAAGATATTCACAAGGTGGGGAGCATATACTTCTTTTCAGAGGAATCACTATTGTACTTGTGGAATTGCAGGAGGAGGTCCTGAGGGAGTATCATACATCCCCCTTGGTGTTACATCCTGGAGTGTCAAAGATGTACTAGGATCTCCGATTACAGTTCTGATGGTCAGGTATGAAGAAGGCAGTAGCAGAGTTTGTTTCCTGATGCCTCACATGCCAGCAGGTGAAGGATGAGCACTATGTTTCAGTGAAATTAGCTCACCCCCTAGAATTTGCATAGTGGAAGTGGGATGGAATATATATGGAATTTGTGACAAGATTACCAAAGATGTCCAAGGGGCCTGATTCCATCTGGGTGATCATTGAAGAACTCAACAATTCATCCCACTTCCTAGCTATCCAGGAGCAGAGTTACGTAGAGAGATTGGGATGACTCTATGTGCAAGAGATAGTTCGGCTTCATGGAGTCCCCTCAATAATTGTCTCGGACCGAGATGCCCATTTCACATATCGGTTGTGAAAGGGAGTGTAGGAGGCTTTTGGGACTCAGCTACGCTTGAGCACAACGTTTCATCCCTAGACAGATCGTCAGATAGAGAGGACCATTCAGGTTTTGGAGGATATGTTGTGAGCCTATGTATTGGACTTTGGTCATAGTTGGGAGGACCACCTACCACTATTTGTTTTTGCATACAACAATAGCTACCACTCCGCCATTGGTATGACACCGTTCAAGGCCTTGTATGGGAGACCCTGCCGGTCACCGCTTTTAAGGACCGACCCCAGAGAGTGAGCACTCATGGGTCCAGAGTTGGTTTGAGCTACCACCGAGAAGGTGAAGATCATCCGAGAGTGGATGAAGACTCTAAAGAGCTGGAATAAGTCTTATACTGACAGACGACAGAGACTTTTGTAGTTCGAAGAGGGAGACCACATCTTTCTTTGGGTCTCACATTGATGAGGGTTACAGAGATTTGGCAGGGGCAGCAAGCTATCTCTGAGGTTCATCGATACTTTACAGATACTATGTAGAGTTGTTGACGTGGTGTACCACCTAGCTCTATTTCCACAGTTGCATCAGGTACATGATGTATTCTACATGTCGCAGCTGAGGAGGTATGTGCATGACCCATCGCACGTCATCGAATGGAGAGAGCTGGACATCAAGGATGGAGTGACCTTTACTGAGTACCCCGTGGAGATCGAAGATCGGTAGAAGAGGATCATTTGTGGGAAATCGATTCCTTTGGTGCGCGTCCAGCAGCAACACGAGAATCTTCAATGAGAACATGGGAGCGGGAGGCCCAATTCTGTGCCCAGTACCCGCATCTTTTTGAGTATCCTTTATTTTGGATTTTCGGGGATGTAAATCCCCAAGGTGGAGAGAATGTAGTGTCTAAGAGTTTTCTGTGTATTATTTTTTTAATATTATATGGGATTCTTTCGAGACCAGGCGGGAAAAAAACACATCATTCCAAGGCCCAGTGAGCCTGGAATGGTGGATTGAACTTTTTTTTAATTTAAGTGAGTCGGCACTTGTGCGCGGTTGTGGCAGTTTCCAAACTGATGCACAGATTAAAAGTCTAAGGGCACCACTGCATCTTAGAAGACGAATTTACCTAAAAACAAACCTAACCTCAACCAGCGCAAGTCAAGGGAAAAAGTTAATTTTTGGGCATTTTATGTAAAATTAAATAAAAAAAAATTCGCAAAGTTTATTTTATTTCTTTTTTGAAATATCCACTACAACGCAGTGACGGGGCAGCTGTTTCAGTAATTAATTCATGTTATAATGACGTAAAAATTGCAACGCTGACTCATTAATTCCGAAGCATGATGGGATGTCAAATACATATCCCTTTTATTTGGATAATCAATTTTTTCTCGATGGTGATGATTAAGAGAAATATCTGAAGAATCCGCAGAGCGTTGGAGAAAACCCTCAGCGACGAATGATGACAAATCGAAGTGGAGAATCGTTGCGCCAACGAAGTTGATGGATCTTGAAGATGACCATAGCGTGACCCTTTCATCAATGATCGATCCTTTCTTAAATGCATGGATTGTTATATCAATCCTCTTTCGCCATTTTTGAATTTAAATGACGAATGCGGATCATCCACGGACATGTTGTTTCGCGGATTCATACATTCTTGTGAGAGGGATTTATTTGGGATTATTATGGGGAATTAATCCATGTTTATTATTGTTGTTTATTTCATATCTGTTTAATCCTATTAACGAGAGAAAATTAACACCATGATGAACGATGACAGAGGTTTGTTCCTCAATATTTTTCTTTTTGGATTTCCTCCCCTTTCTCTTTGTGTGTTCTACGTGTTCTTCATGGGGTGATGAACAATGAATCTTTGTGCACTTTCCTTGCAATGCAAAGATCCCGAATAGGATATCCAACATCGCGATGACATAGCTGAGGTGCGACGATGATGACGACATACAAATTGACATGGTTTGGGAATTAAAGTTCTTTGATCGTTCTTTGCGCGGGAAGATAAATAATTGTTTTTGAAGCCGATCGGAGGTCTGAAAATATCGCAAGCAGCCTCATTGTGTCGGGGTGACCAAAACCCGAGTGTTACATGGAAATAAGATGACTTGATTGACAAAAAGGGAATCACCGGAGGCACGATTCTAGAGGTCCGCATTTCTGGTAATTTCCAGAATACACAGCGTGTAATTCCGAAGAACACGCCGTGTAGTACTGGCAGCGACTAGGGTTTCGGGGGTTAGAGAGGAATCACACGGCATGTGACCATGGTCACACGGAATGTGTCCCTAGTCACATGGTGTGTTGGAATTTCCCCGATGCTCGGTGTGTATTTTGGGAAGTACACGGACACAGGATGATCTACACGGCTTCAGAACACGGTGTGTATAACATGGCAGAGGCGGCTACGTGTGACTCGGTGTGTATCCAGGGGGTATGCAAACATAGGATTGAGTACACAACTGTGTACTTCATCCCACGGCCAGGCGGGGCTAGCAACATAGGTCACCCTGTGTACCAATTACACGGGTTAGAGTACATGGGTTGAAGACCGTGTACGAGAACATGGCCAGCATACACGGATCCGACCCCATAAACTCAGAAACAGCGTGTATATAGTACTAGACACCATGTAATAACTTTTCTACATGACCATCCATACAACATGGGGCATTGTACGTGGACAGTATCCGGGGTCAGATGACACATCGTGTAACTTTTCTACATGCGGTGCACTTTTTAAAAAAAGGCATGGTCCTCTTGTCCATAGTATCATGGACATGTTTCATTTGGGTTAGATCCCCTTCTTCTCATTCCCCTGAAGTTCAGATATCGTTTCCTTCTATAGGAGTATTATCCCTTTAGTAAGAAATTATGTGATAGAGTTAGACATCCATCCGAGAGGCTCGGATCGAGAACCTCTATCCATTCTTGACCCTAGGTAGAGTCAGGCATCGACGTGACCAACTCTACTGGGCATCGATCCTCTACCTTGAAGGTGAATTATGGATGAGTCGCGGTGTCTACCATGGCCCTGGAAGTATTCCTCCTCTATGTATCGTGATATTTCCAACTCAGAAGTGTGTCTCCCGTAATGAGTGCATCTATCTATCAAAATATTACCACTCATGAGTGTGCCTCTCTTAATGAGTGTAACTACCTCTCGTGATGGTTCTCGACGAACTATACTTCTAGGACAGACATCATCAGAACAATAAGACTTGTGGAGTGTGTTCTCCTGAAACCAGTGCGTTGTGATATCTTCAAACTGAAGCCCTAAAGGGGGTATGCAGTTGTGCGGTTTTTCTCTAGACCGTGGGTTTGGGTTTTGGGTATATCTTGTTTTTGTTTATCTAGATATATGTTCTGTAGACATATGCTGTTTATAGATGACTCTACCTTTACTTTGTGTACTGCTTTGTGGTTTTCGGGGTCCTCTACTACGTATTGTTATACTCACCCCTGCACGGGCATTGCCCACATGTGTCGTGTCTTGTGCAGACTAGCAGCCTTTTGACAGTGTCTAGGGTGTACCAGGACAAGACTGAGCTTTCTGAGTTCCCTACAGGCCGAGGCGTTCCTATGGATATGAGCAGCAATCCCAATAATTTTTTGTGTTTATAGGTTGGACTTTGCATTTTTAAGACTCTTGTTTTAGTGGGCTTGTATTCTGGCCATGTTTTCTTTCAGTACTTTACCTTCCGTCGTGGCATCCTAGAGTAGAATGAGCCCGTAAGGGGAACCGACGCGGTAGGGTTTCCCCTGTCGCTGCCAAGCTCTTCTCTACTTCGGATTGCTTGGGATCTCCTCCCTTTCCTCGCAGTTCTCTTGTGATGACGAAATCCTTTCCAGGGGCAGATTCTTTGTGGGCACGATTGGCATAGACTTCTCATTTGCTGGCCTCTCCATGATCTACCCCCTCTTCACCGGGTAGGGTTCCATCTGGCGGTGTAGTGAAGCATATGGTCGGTGTTCCATCTCCTCCTGATGTGGGTTGGCGTGCAGTTATGTGCCTGCTGGGAGTGTGTGTGGCGGTTCGAGGCGGTCTCCGGGTGAGCATGTGAAGGCGGTGACAGGATCTTGCCTAGTTTGTGTCAAGCCGAGCGACTAACTTCCAGATTTGGTTTGTTTCTTCTTATTTTCCCTTTCCCGTTTTGCTGTTGGTGTTTTTGCTTCGGATTTCAGCATTTTTGGATCTTGTTATGCTGTCTGCATTGGATCCGTGAAGCTCGAATGTGTTTTTTTTCTTGATGTGGTAATCACAGAAGCCTTTGTGGTTGTTCTGTTTGGGTGCGGTGGAATCATCGGTATTGCGGCAGCAGAGTGGAGGGAATTGGTTTTGAATGCGGTTTTCTGTGTTGATGTTTCGTGGCTTGCGAGTATGGTTGGGTTGTTCTGTGGTGTTGTGCATTGTGGATGTGAATGATTCTAGAGTGGCGGTATGAAAAATTTCCCATCAGTGTATGCAGTGCTGACTTTGGATCTGGTTTGGTTTTTTCAGATTTCTATCATCTTTGAATGGTTTTGGTTTGTGTTTTTTGCGTTTGATGTGCTTCAACAACCTCTGTTGACTGGTGTTTGGACGGCGACGACAACAGTGTTGATGGGCAACATTGTTTTCAGTGGTGATTTTTTCAGTTTTTCATCTAGGATTGAATGGTTCACTAGTTTCATTTGCTCCGGTCACGGGCTCCGGCGATGATGGATGGTGTTGAGACGATGGTGGTTCAATGATGGCGGATTGTAAGCGATGATGGCGGATGCAGGTGACAAGACTCCGGCTATTGCCGGTGGCCCTTAGCTCGAGGCGGGTGTCCTTTTTGAATTTCAAATTTGGTATGAACTTGTCATTCGATACCCCGCGTGAATTCGGTGGTTACCGCTTTTCCTCAAAGAGACTCTTTTGAAAATAAAAAATATAATTTTCAGTCAAACTTTACCTTCCTTCGTACTCTGTTG
Source organism: Viscum album (assembly GCA_963277665.1). Taxonomy (NCBI): domain Eukaryota; kingdom Viridiplantae; phylum Streptophyta; class Magnoliopsida; order Santalales; family Viscaceae; genus Viscum; species Viscum album. The sequence goes on along the minus strand of OY728156.1, from coordinate 2,075,797,184 downwards.
GTTGGGTTTAGTTGTATGCAATCATTTTGTTCGTTAGTAGTTTCTTTTCATTTCTGCATTTTTGGGCTTGGAGATGTGTGCATGTGTACATGTACTTAGGCAATGCCTCCCATGTTAGAAACATTCCCACTTGGTGCTAGTCACCAGCCCTTGGCTTATTGGAGGTGGGCTTGGAGAGTCATGGCACGGGCCCCACTGGAATGGGTCGTTACATGGTGCATGGTTTATACAAACTATACACAGATAATGCGCCTATATAAAATCCTCCAAAACATTCCAACACCCATAAAACCTCCTAAAACATATCCCTTAAATTATATAGACACAAAATAAAAGAATAAAATGCCATATACATGAAAATAAAGGGGAAACATTCTCTACACCACTATCCTTTAATTTATCATTTTTTAGAAAAACTTTGTTCTCCTGAAATAGTTTGAAACACTTATCTATCATTTCTTTCTCATGGTCCCATGTTTCAACCAGAATCAGGCAATGTTATTTATAAATCCTACACAATATTGATGTTTTTAATATGAAATATATTCTCTTTCGGGTCAACAATATGAAGTAGTACATGAACTAACATAGCATATGACTATAGGTCAATGTGATCCCCTCGAATCAAATGGTCAGGGTCAAATTGTTACTTCTTTAACTAGAATACATGTAACAAATTTGTCTTTGAACTAAAACCTAGAATCAAATCCAACTGATATTTCCCATAAAAAACTCATTTAAGTATCTAGATGTTCCTATATTCTGAGTTGAAAAATTTCCATGGTTACTAAAATGATGATTCCCAGGCCTTAGAGAGATTATCAAGAACACATGATCACTCGCATCAAATGAAAATGGTTGTTGAAGATGATCCACATATGTTTTTTTGAGGACTCTGATATGTCTCCATTATCCTTATCATCAAATGAATCTTCTATATTTTCTCACACACATGAATAGTTCTAGTTAGTGAGGTCTCACCAATTTCCACCCAAAAAAGAGGACAATGGTTTGGAATCCCATACAATTATTAAAATTGATCCACACGTACATGGGGATAATTACTGTTATGATTTGAGAACTTTAATAATGGTATATATACCTCCTAATTGACATCAAACCCACTATAAAATTCCTATGTATGTCCTATAATATTTGGATTATCCATTCTGAATGTCCATATTTTATAGGATGATAATCATTCCTCATAGTTAATAGGGATCCAAGGTTTTATGTTAGGATTTCCAAAAATTTGTCTTAATATTAGGCTATAGATAAAATAGAATCAAGATTTAGAAGACGTATACACTACTACAAATATGGATTTTATCAGTGCTAAAAATGGCCATTAATAGCGCTAGAAAAAGAGCTATTAATACCAGAAAAGATAAAGGGTGGGGGGTGTCCCCTTTATCAGCGCTCCAAAATCACTGATAAAGACCCCTTTTGTCATCGCTAAAAAAATATCTCATAAAAATAAAAAAAATAAAAAAAACAAAAAATAAAAAAAATAAAATAAAAAATAAAAAAAATACTGCCAATCTCGGGGGGGGGGTGATTTTTACAGCGCTTGAGCCCCCATTTATCAGCGCTTTCCCACACCCTCTAGTTCCTGCATGCACCAGCTAAAACCTTTTTCAGAGCTAGCCCTAAATCAGCCTTGAATGTGCGCGCCCCTGCCTCCACTGGGATTTGATCTCGAGACCTCCCCCTTGTGCACCTAAAGACTTTGCCACTATCCTATATTGATTTGTTCTCTTATTCATGATATATATATATATAGTTATATTTATTCGTATAGTAATATATATTTATATTAATATATATAGTTATATTAATATATATATATATATTAATATATATATAGTTATATTGATATATATATATATATTTATAGTTATATTAATATATATATGTAGTTATATTAATATATAGTTATATAAATATTCATATATTGGTATTTTAAATAAAATGGATATTAGTTATTATTTAGATAAATCTAAAATTTTTTATATGTAAATATGTTTAATTATTTATTTAAAAAAATTAATTTTTAGGCGTGAATATACAAAAAATATGTACATATAGTTATATATTTGATTATAAATAGTATTTCATTATAAAAAACTATAAAATTTTAAAGAAATAATATCAATTTGAATGTAATACCTTGTAATAAATTCAGTCTCCACCAAAAAAGCCAATAATACCCCATTAAATGAGGCTGAAAATCCACAAAATGCTAAAAAATCGGGGTACCCCGACAAAAAAATCAGTTTTGGAGGCCTTATAGGCCTTTTTTGGACATGAAAATCCCTTGACTAGGGTCCCCCCGGTTCTCAATGATGTAGATATCATCGCAGGCTTCGATTTGATATGTGGTAGAGCTCAAACAGACACCCGGATCAAAAGTTATGTCCGTTTGAATTTGGAGTTGCGTTTTCAACATAATTTGGATCTTTTTTTATTTTTTTTATTTTTATAGTCTTAAAATTGTTATTAAATGACTATTAATCCATAATAATTTTCAAATTATTAATTAAAAATATATTTTTTAATTTTTTTATAAGCCATTTTCACTAAATATCTTATATATTAAGTTTAATAAGTGTAAATATATATTTACACTTAACTAAAATATATTTAAAAATTATATATTATATTTACGTCAATATAAAAATATTGATATAATTATATATTAATATATTATTTTTTATTAATTTTTTTTGAAGTCAAACCGTTTATCATCGCTTTAAAAAAAGCGCTGATAAAGGCCCTCCCTTTATCAGTGCTACTAAAAAAAGTGTTGATAAAGGGGGCCCCTTTATCAGCGCTTTTTCGTTAGCGCTGATAAAGGGGTGGCATTGGCCTTGCCCATTTTTTTGGTAGTGATATCTTTACAATTTCTTGAATGTATAATTTGTTCAATTATTCCATCATATTAGTTTCATTAATATGGACTAAGTGATTTGACTTTCTGAGATAATCCACTACCACCAATATGATATCGTGTTTATGAACAATCCTCAGTAGACCTATTATAAAATATACTGGTTTTTTTGCACCCATTTCCTAATAGGAATTAGTAAATATTGCATCATACCAACCGACCATTGAATCTCTACCATGATTTGATGATAGGTGAGGCATATCAAGACATAATTCACTTTAGACCCACCAAAACTATGCTTTCAATGAATTAAACATCATATTTACTCCCAAATGAACGTACCATCTCAAATAGAGGTATCAATAAGAAAATGTTCTTTATAATCCATATGTGCAACCATATGATCACTAAACTATAACACTAAACTCAAATCTGTCATCCAAACATCAATGGTCTCCCCACCATTAAGTTTTTACATAATAGAAACACAATCAAGATAAGATGTAACTCAACCCTATTCAACCAAATCAAGAATAGATGGAACATGAATTAAAACAAAAATATCACCTTAGTTAGAGAAATCTAGATGCATGTATGCTATTACCAAAATTTGTTTCCATAGGTCCAAATCCACTTAAACTAACAGAGCATATGAATTTCATCTTAATTCATCTTCCATAAATTTCTTTTTACCCAGTGTTTACATCAAGTTAAACTCAAACATTTGTAGATACAATATCCAGGTGCACATCCATAAATTTAAATCCCCTATTGATTAAATGTGTCTCAATATCATGAATTTCTAACCTAATAGGTAATGATTACATTTCTTGAAATCTTGGACCACATTAAATAATTCCAAATCATGTGTTAGGTAATTATTCTTATGAAACCATAACTATCATTAACTATATGAAGCAACATGATCTACATACATGAGAATACATCCCAGATTAGAACCTGATGCATAAAAATATACATCATATCCCTTAACACACTCTGCTAACATGATGATAGGTACTGATGTAATTTTGAAAATAAGTTATTGAAATGATTTCAGAAATTAGTTTTTTCATTAGAAAGGAAATCATTTCCTTAAAAAGCTATCATCCATGACAACATACATGAAAAATCACGTACAAGACATCTGTAGTATCCCACTAAGCTAATGAAACTACATATCTCAATAATAATATTTGGTGGTTTCTAAGAGATAACAACTTTATATATTTAGGATCTAGAGATATGAATTATTCAAAAATGAAATGGCCAAGGAAATATACCTCTTGTATCCATAAATTACATATTGATAACCTAACATACAAACGTCGCTCCTTCAAGATACCGAAGGCTAAAGCCAAGTGTTGTTCATGATCCCCTTTTGTCCTAGAATACACTAGTATATTATAAAAAAAACACCACCATTTATTTATCCAGATATATTTGAAAGATTTGATTCATCAGTGCTTTAAATATGTATAGTGAATTCATAATACCAAAATTCAAATCCATTCATTTATAATGACTATATATTCTTCTTAAAATGATCTACATAGTATCCTCATTATGAACTCTCAATTAGTGATACCCCAAAGGTAATTCAATTTTAGAGAACCACTGGGACCCCTCAATTGATTAAAAAATCATCAATACATGTAAGAGGATATCTATTTGTTAGCATAACATGAGTATTCTTAAGATAATACTCACAAAGTAAAAGGGTTACATCAGCCTCTTTCTAAAAAAAAGGTAATTACCATAAAGATGTACTTGAAAAAATGAATCATTTACTTTATAAGTCTTCCAACTAAGCTTTCAAATCCATGAATTCTGTTGGTTCTATCCATTAAAATGGAAGTGAGATAGAACTGGTCCTCTATATGAGATCAATCATAAACTCAAATTCTATTTTGGGTGGAATCATTGAAAAATTTTCAAGGAAAACATCAATAAACTGGAATATAATAGATAGAAAATATCTATTTCTGATCTCATCCATAGATTCTGAGGTCATCACTACCAATTTAAATGGCATGGTTCAAACCAACAATTTTGAAAGTCTTGTTTTTTTACCATTAGTTCCAAATCTCCTTGAAATAGATACTTGACGCCATCTAGAGATGTAAAGCTAAATTTTCTAGAATAACAGTAGATGTGAACATTGAACAATGTCAACATATCCATACTAAGATTATAGTCATGAAAAACCATATCTAAAATAGATAAACCCCAAATAAATTTCATCCCATCGATTGTTATAGATCAATATTTACAAGTGATAGCTCGAAACTCTCTTTTTCTATGAGGCATTTAATGTTTCAAAATAGAAGGAATCATCTTAACATGAAAACCCATATGATTAAAAACATGATAAGAAATTAATGAGTTGTATTCACCCATGTAAAAAAAATATTTCATAAGGGTAGAATTCAAAATAATCATACCTATCACAATTGAGGAACCAGGTTGGTCATTTATGATCACTTTATCAACAATATAAAATTTCTTACTCACTCTAAATTTCTATTTGTTACCATGATGAGATTAACTAGTTGAGGAGTCATGTTGTTCCTAAAATCATGTTATATAGTTTTATTCTAATGATGGAAATTATTCTTTTACAATCATCTCATTAAAGAATAATATTCATAAGAAACATGAGATTTGTATCTAGGACTATAAAGTGGAGCATTGTTACAATATCACTAATGATGTATCATATTGTTTAAATTGCGACATGCTCTAGGTGGAACCATATAATCTCACATTATATGGAATAAAGAACCACATTGGAAACATACCAAATTACTCATCATTTGAGGTGGAATGTTTACTGATCCTATGGATAGATTCAAAGTTGTACCACCACTTTGGATGTAGGTGTCCCTCTTCCTCTAATTCCAAACATTATCTTTCAAACCCTTTCTTAAAGACATAATCATTCTACCTCCAACCATATTTATAAAGATATCCATTTTTATCATCTCTATATTGACCATATCAATGCATTATACATGAAAAGAAATATTTAATAGAATAACCAACCTTAACATTGACTAAAAAATGTGAGACTTCAAAGAAACACTTTGAGCTACGTCCAGTGAAAATTGAACTACATTTATAAATTTAGAAGCATACTATATCACCATGAGGTTCTCTTATTTCAAGCCGAAGAAGTCTTTTTTTATTGAAATATGAATAGTGTGAGTATATAAATTCTTGTTAAACAATTCCTCAAAATCCTCCCATGAAAAGCCTTGGTCCAATTTAGCTAAAACTTCAAATTTCCACTAGTAGAAAGAAAAAAACTCTAGTATAAATTTTTCAAAATTAAACTTCAAATAATAAATTTTCCCAATTAAATAAAAATCTATATTCATCTGATTCAACCATACTAATTCATTTTTTGGATCAGAATCCCCCCAAATAGAGATGAATTATGCTCTTAGAATTAAATTGAATGGTCTAGTTTTCGAGGTTAATCATTCTTATTTCCCTTATACATTGTCTGAATAACCTAAAAAATGTATTGAACTAGTTGTTGGTTCACCTAGGTCTCAGGTGCAACCATATTTTTATCATCCTCCTCTGACGGATTCATAGTATGCCTACATCATACCATTTTCATAAAAGAACAAAACAATATTTACTCCCAACCATTAGAAACAAAAGACATCAAAATTATAGTTTATCATATCAAAATATATATGATCGTATATTTATATAACTCAACCAATTTCAACATATTAACCCTTTTGGAAAATGAAACAAATATTATTTTCCAAACAAACGTTGTCAATATTTTAGAAAATCCACACCATTCTCCCCTTCATAAACTAATAAACTCAGAATTAGATGTGAATTTATATTTTCAAGTCTTTAAATCAATGCATGTTATGAAACTCTCATTATCTAAACCCATGATGAAGATTTGAAAACTCCCATCGAATTTTCATAAAACCCTAATCTACAAAAAATCCTTAGTAACAAAAATTTCAGCACAAATATATTAGCCACACATTTTTATGCTCTAAATATAATTTTATGATAATTATACATGATTAATACCATGACAGGAGACATAATGATACTATTTCCCACTCCAGGCCAAAAAACAGTTGACACCATTTATAAAAAAAGATAGATGGAATGACCAAGACTCATACCATTTCCTATGTCCAGGACTGAACAAGTTGATACTGTTAATAAAATCCCACTCCTAATAATTTTATTGAATAGTAGAGAGTGTGCAACTAGGCCTTGGGTGAAATCCTTATGTAATCAAAGGCTATAAATAAATACTAAGGGATTCAGGAACATTTGGGGGGATGATTTACCATTCGAAAGATAAAACAACAGAACTACATAAAAAATATCCAAAACTCTATATGATGAATGATTATAAAATTAAACTCAAAACATAACCAAAGAAATAAATCAGATCAGATTAAAAGAGAAAAAGAAAATATAAACTCTAGCAGAACCAAAATACGACAAAAATCAAAACTTCCAACTGATATCAACCAGAAACACCCAACATACTCCAACATCAAATACACATATCATGAAAATGTTATCAAGAATAATCACAAAAGAATTGAGATGTCGTAACATTACCAGTGTCTCAGTAGATGAAATCTTTAAGTTAAAAATAGTTCCCAAGATGGGGGAGAGTCATCACTCATTAGTATTTCACTGATGACATCCAAAATCACACCACTAGGATAAAAGTATTCATCATAATATATAGAAAATAGTTTTAAAAAAGTTAAAAAATATTTTATCAAATCCATTAACAATTTACCCTATATTTTTCTTAAGAATAAATCTTTTTATAAACATTTGGAACACCCATAACCATGTCACCAGAAACACACACCATGAATTCCCATATGATAGTTTCATACTTATGGGCGGTCTCTAGTCAATCTACAAACTAATCACAAGGTAACTATTATGCAAATTTCCCAATGGGATATTCCCCTTATTTTGGGTCACATTATTTTACCCCAAATCTATATGATCCACATTCATGGTCAGGTAATATGAAATGAAGTCACACCATCCATGTATTCCAAATTCCATGCCAAACCATTCCACAAAAAACCTTTCTTTTGTTAAAACATTTAAAAAAATATTTTCCTTTAGTAAAAAAGTAAAATAATTTAGAAGCACATTTTAAAATTATCTACAATATGATTTTTCCATAAAACCATCTAACTTCCACAATTCTAAATCCATACCCTAAATAAGTTTACATCAAGAATCAAATAGGGGTTTCATAAAAATTTCAAACAAAATATTTAATTAACACCAAGCCTTAAATATCTAAATGAAGCGGAGATAATATATAATACTCCTAACTCTAAATAGTTATAAAAAAATTTATTACAATAAAAAAAACATTATATGATCACAAACCATTTTCCCTACACTATATCCAACTTTATTTCATCACTAAAATGACATTAACACATATATCTATCCAAAATGAACTAGGTATATTGTTTTCATAGAGAAAAGAACCTTGGATCTATGAAGAATTAGGAAGAGTGGGTACTTAATAATCCAGGACTAAAATGCACTTTTATTCACATAATAATGAATCTTGGATTGAAGGGGATCTTCTCTTATGCTTTGGGATGGAAAAGGGAATCAGGCTACGGAGAGAAAAGGGGGTTAGAGGAGGTAAAACCCTTTAATTTGTATTAGATGAATATTTAAGGAGTATAAACTGTAAAATACATATATAGGATGCATGTTTTGGTAAAATTTACACCTATTTTATTGTTCAATATTCTTAAGGCCACACCTAACATAGGTGGCTTTCATAGTTAGAGAAACCATTAACCATCTTTGATTTACCCTCTCTTTCAAGAAGCACTGTTTACCCGGTAAACTCATAAGTTTTCTACAAACCATGTCACAATAATGTTCATTTTTACTGGCCACTATCTTAGATTTCATGATTTTCTAGAGGTGGTTCAAGGTTTCTACTAACAATGCATAAAATATAGAGCTCCACAAATGCATCAAAAATATGCCAAAACCCCTCAGAATCTCAAAAACACAAACCCAAACCTTATATAGATTCATAATAAATGAATAAAGTTTAATGTAAATAAAACTTATTATTCTATAAAATATATAATAAATAAATAATTTGGTTATCAATTGTTTATAAATGAAAATAAATGCATTTGAGAGTAAAAAATGAGATGTTTTTCTAGAAAATAATATTCTTGTGACCAATGTGTTTTATCTATATAAATTAAATTAATCCCTATTTATGAATTATTTTAATAAAAATTCATGATGATATATTCATTAACATATTTTAATATTCATCAAACGGTTATTACTAGTAATGTAATATGAATAAATTCAATTTTACTCTTAAAAATTCATTCAGAAAACCGTTTTTGTTTCATTTTTTATAAATATTTTATAATTAATCTCTTACAATTATTAAAATTGAATAAAATAAAACTTTTTTCCGTAATTTTAATCATAATTTCCTTTATATTTAATTCTTCCAATTTTATTTTTGTTCATTATGAATTGTAATTGAGGTAAAAATTCAATAATATAGTAAATTTTATAAGGGATAATGAGGGGTTAGTGTAATTAAGTAAGGGATAAAATAACATAAAACATGTCTAAATATTATATATTATATATATTTTTAACCATACATATATTATCTTTGAAAATGGGTTTCTTCTTTTCCTATTTCACTTGAATATTACTTTATTAGATTATAGTGTTTTATATATTTATAATAGTGACACTTCTCTCACTTATAACAGGAACCTGCACTTCTCTATTCTCCACCAAATATGATCACCTTAGCTACACCATGATATACCTATGTAATCTTTAAAAATATATATCAATTACCTTGAGGTGTTGGAGTCCCCAAAAGAACCATCCAAGATGCCTTAAGGTTCTTCTGAAAAGAGGATACCCGAATAAGAGGTATCTGTTATTATTTATCTTTTTCTTATTTATATCTTCTTAAACCTCCAAAAAATGTTGTATAAAAACTTTAACACAATGGAATAAATATAATTATTATAATTGGTTATTTTAATATTAATATTAATTCTATTTCTAATATCCTTCTAATCCTAAGGAAAATGATAACATTGCTTGTGTGTTTGTTTGGACTACAACCTTTACGATGTGATATGATATATTTTTAATTTAATATTTAAATTTATATTCATAAGGATAGATTTAAGGAATATGTATGAAATTTAGGATATAATTATAAATCGATAAATTGATTTATTATTTTCATTTTATTTTTTCCGTCATTTGAAAAGTGGAATCATAATTTGTGCATATGTATGGTCTATATTCACCATGAAGTGATTTAAATAAATTTTAATCACAATTTTATATAAATTAAATATTATATATGAATAAATATGATAATTATAAAATTATTAATATTTTTTAGATGATTAAATAATGAATAAATCTCAAGGACTGGACCTCTGTCAATCTGAAACATCCATGGAAAACAGAATAGTGTGACGAGAATGATTATTTTAATAAGAATTGTTAATAAAAGGGTAATTTTAAATTATAAATGAATGATAATAATTAAATTGTGTATTAATATTGTTATAAAATATATTTACAATAAATCAATATTAATTATTTTAGATATTTTAATGCCAACAAATCTAGATAATAATTGAGGTAAGGGTTTATGTTACAATCTCGTTTATTTAAAGATTGATTAAGTTAAATATATTTAGAGAGAAAATATATTATCCTTATCATTTAAAACCAAAATATTTTATTCTACTATGGTTATTCTGAAACATTTTAGGTATGTCTATAATTTCCATTTTCTTAGTTCATAAAAAAATCATAAAAATTATTTAAAAAAAACAAACCTTATTTTCCCTTTGGTCGATTAAATGTTTATTCCATGTCTATATTCATCGAATATTTTTCAAGAAAATTATTTTATTTGATTGAATTGTTCTTTAAATTCATTTTCAACCATATTTTACATTCCTTTCAATGTTTTGAAAATAAATTAAAAAAATGATGATGTCATTTATGACTTTTTATAAAATATGAGAAATGGATATTTGTTTTTTCATTTATTATATGAAAATATTTTCCCACCATGATGAAATTTATTTTCATTTAATATTACTTTAAAATTTTACATGTTTACTTACAAAGAAACCATTTTTCTTAATACTATGGGAATTTTTATTTTTTAATGTTACTAAATGGAACGTGTATTTTACCTTTTATCAAAGAAATGTTCAAATACACTTTTAAATGTATTTTTCATCTATAAACACATCCTTTAATAATTTTTATTTTTTTATTAGGGATATGATTATATGATACCACCTAGTTTCTCTATCTTGAGGGATTATTATGATGATATATTAAGGATGAGTCTATGAAACGCAATACTTCCTCATGGGTTAATTATGTAATTATGAAATAAATATTATTTTTATGGTAAAATAAAGATACTTTCTTTGTATGGTTTTGACTGTATGATAATGAATTTTTTTGAAACCCATTTCTTTTCCATGGGTTACGATGTGATGAAATGATGAATGATTTTATGATCATGTGGCACACATATGTATGGTTATTATTATGTGATAGATGGGCCTAAAATTATATATACATATAATTCATTATGTAATGATTTATATATAATGAGAAAATATAGAATAGAATGGAGATTTTACCCAATTCATTAAGGGAATATATTTATTTTGATAATCATGGGAGTGAAACATGACTATGGAGATGGTGGAATGAGGATTGAGCCCAATCGACTATGATAGTATTAGCAGTGACACATTATTATGGAAATTATTTTCTATGATTATTTGTATTATAAAAACATATGAATTATTCTTATGATATGTTTTCTTGTATCATGATTTATTATTGAAAATTAAATACTCTTATGACTTATGTATTTTTTTTAAAACTTATGCCATGTTTCATGATTATTGATATTTGAATAATTGATTATTAAATTATTAATTTATAATAATTTTATTATCCCATTATGCATATCTTATTATCATTTAGGCTGATTGATTGATACATCCTATGTTTACCATTACTAAGATTCTAAAATGGCCCTTTATTATGATTCCCTTCCCCATGTTTTGGAGAAATGGTTTATGTAGGAAATCTATATGATGTGTAGTATGCGAGTAAAACATATGGGAGATATTAATGATAATTTATAAAATATGTTTATCTTGCATATATTATCTAAACATGCTAATGTTTTTTATTTTTGTGGTGTTAATTATTATGATATTTATTATTATGATATTTATTAAATATTCATATAATATTATGTAATATGTTTTTATAAAATACGTGGGTTTCCGTGGTTGGTATTATAAGTAGGTTTAGTTATATTTAGAGATTAGTATTATAGAAAATTAGTGGAAACACAAGGGATAATTTCGAATATAGTATATCATCCAACTTTTTTTCGTAAAGTGGAATATGTGTGGTTTTCTAATAATGAAATCCTTATCTAGATACTGGAACGTCGATGCATCCATTTTACAGATCCACTATGACAACATATAATTTTATGAATGGAAACTCTATTCTTATAACTATTATATATATTATAAGTCACATTATATCACATATAGAACACAATAATAACTATATAAATGATGAATTAATTAAATAAAAATTATTTCTAGATGTTAAGAAACCTATACACATGGAATAGTAACTCGAACTTAGGAATACTAATGTGGCCATTAGGAATAGTAATCTGACCAATATAATATTAACCTCATCTATAAAATTATAAATAAAAATTTAGGTACCTTATAAATGATAATATGATATATTTATTCCATAGTATAAGTAAATAAATGTTTTAAAAAAATTTAATTATGTTTTTGTATCTTTATAAAACATAAATTTTTATTTACCATTTTATAATTACAGTAATGATTTAAAATAAAGTTTAATTTTTTTAAAATATATTCATAAATAAATATTCTTCTATCTTATTATTTGAAGATAATATTTCGAGACATTAATTAATATATAAATGCATTTATAAAATAATTATAATTTTAAAATCAGTATTTTCCAAGTAAATGATGAATTTAATTAAAAATGAAATGTCACATATTTATAAAATTATTTTCCTAAAATTGTGTTCTTTTTTAAATTTTACATGCATGAAAAAAAATTTGTTCGTGTGAAATTTTGGGTTTTTTCTAAAATAGTGGAATTTTTGGTGAATAGTGAAATACGGTAATTTACGGTATTTAAGAAATACATGAATTGTTGAGTCACATATGATATGAAAATGATGTAAGACCAAAATAACAAAATAGCCTTCATTATTTTAATATATTTAGTGATAAGGTTAATACTATTCATATTCATGGGCCAAAAAAATAAAATAATGAATAAAATTAAAAAACATACCCCTCTAATCCCCTATAAATACCACCCTCACCCCTCTTATCCTGAAACCTTCCAATCCTTGAATATTATCCACATTATTCCATATCCTCTTCCTATGTCCATTTCACACATCTAATAGCCTTTTGGATCAACGAAAGACCAAACCCAGATTCAATAAAGAGGTTCTCAAGGAGAAGAATTCAAGAGGTAAAATACTATTTTATTTACTATTATTTTGATATTATACGCACATATACCCTAATACAAGTTTAATTATTACTAAATTATCTTATATATAATTTAATTTTATTGTGTTAATTGAATAATATATCCTCAATCCTCTTCTCCTCTCTCTTTTATTATAAAAATGGAAACGTTGTTTGGGAGGAGTTGTTTAATTTCCTTTGAGGATGAAATGTTTTCATTTTCATTTACAGCCTTAAAAATTTATCTTAAAACCATTATAATGGGTGAAATAACTTTTCAAACTTATGTTATATTATTTTTATGTTATTGAAATAACTTATATACATATTATTAAATAATAAACTGAAACTAGTCTATGATGATCGAATGACCACCAAATTAATCTAAATGATTGGAATTAACTATTTATTTAATGATTCATCCCCATACCATATAACCAAATGATATATAAGATAATTTTATATTATTAAAGTTAATTAATAACATATAATCATAATTCTATTAAATTTTCATCATTTTTCATGAAGTTCCATACATCTATACATGTGAACCGATCATGAATCCCACGAAAGTAAACACTCCCGAATGATGAATTTGAACACTATAGATCATAAAAAATGGAAAAAGATGAACCTAATAAAATTATAATGAATAAAATATATTTATAGGAGGTTATTTATTTATTTATTAATTAATATAATTTTATTATCCATGATATTAATGCGATTAAAGCTTTCATACATAAGGTTAGAGGATTCTGAAACCCAACTCTCTTTCGTTGGAGTTTCCCTATTTCAATTACTTTTCAGTATAGATTTACCTTTAATGATCCTTACATATAATTTATTTATTATTCCATTTTTATGGGATATATATGTTTCACATACTATTTTATGAAAAATGAAATGTTTTTTTACAAAAGGATTCATCTGTCTAAAAACACACCTTTTACTTCTCATGTGATTATATCTTATTCAGTTAATATTGATGATTATTAAACCAAGTTTTATATTCCCAATTTAAGACCCAAATATGGATAATAAATTAATTATTTATTAAATTAGACCCATTCTATGCCATAGTTTATTTTTTTTATAATATTGATAAAGATTCTATGTGGCATGCAAGATTATGTGAACATTAAGATATGATAGGCACACCAAGAATTATATAGTTCTCTAATACATTGGGTAATGTGATGTATCTCATGAGATGAGGTAAACCATGAATTAACATGATGATTTATTTTTTTCACAATGATTATGGTACGATTATTCACATTTGGTATGCATGATCATGATTCTAGGATTGTTCATAGCAATGGGTGGTATTTGACCACTAAGACCAGATGTTTCATTTTTATGCATATCCATAGTCCATGAATTTATAAAATGAATCCTCGATTGATTATGGGGATGATACAATGATTATGTTATGATGATGATGATTATCTTAACCCCATGTTATATTGATTCATGCCCTTATCTATCATTTTACTGGGATTTTAGCTCACCCCTGTCGTTGATGTATATCCTCAAGTGATTACTTGTACTAAGGAGATAAATAGAGACACTAATTAGCCATAGAATAATCAATTAAATAATGTTTCTTTTTTTTATATAAATGTTATTTTTTGCGCTCATTTACCTTATACACTAAACCATTGGATCATAGGTTTATTACACTATAATATTTTGTTTGTTTAAATGATGTAATAATAATGTAAGAAAAAGTTGTACCTTTATTGCTAGTACAGAGCATGGTTTATTTAATTAAGGAATTATGATTAGAGGACATTAGTGATAATGCTTATTATGAGACTAAGTATATGAAAGTAGCAATGAAGCATTGTTTTTGAAAAATGATAAACATAGGGAACCCACCTGATATGATTTAAAAGTTAATTGAAAAAAGAAAAATTTTATTTTTTCATTTATTGTAGATTTATGTTTTGTTCAAACATTTTAAATTTTAAAAAATTAAGGGATGTAGGATAAATAATTCTGAAAATCCATGTGAGGGACAATTCCATGAAATCCCGAATTACAACCCCAATGCCTTTGGAGGTATAGTTAAAAACGTCATGGAATTTATTACCCTCCTATCTCAAGCTATGAAAAATAACCCGAATAATATGGAACATCTTACATAACCTAAGAGGGATAAATTAGATACCAAGACTTTTTCTGTATCAATTACCACCAATTTTTAGTGGATATTTTGATCTACGTTTCATGTAATAGTTGGTCAAATCAATGGATAAGATCTTTTCTTTTGCTCACTATTCTGAGAAAGAGTAGGTGACTGTAGACAATTATTGTTTAGATGGAGAGGTTGATGAATGGTAGGTGTTGACTAAGAACACTAAGAAAAAGATAAAATTTAAGAAATGAAGGGGGAAGATTTTATGAAAATATTTATAACAAGTATTTCCCAATTTTTTTTAAAAAGATGGACAGATAATTCTTAGAGATGAAAAAATAGTAAGGTGAATCTATCATATACTATGAAGAAAATATCACAAGGATTCCATGGTATGACTTAGTTTTTATTACCAACAATGATATAAAAATAGATATATTCTTTAGTGGTTTAAAACCACACCTTTGGAAGGATCTAGAAATATATTACATTGTGATTTATAAATATGTTCTTCATTGTTTCCTCAAAGTAGATGTAGTGTTTAGAGAGCGGTCCCATGGATATGGAGATAATAAATGAAAGGCAAAGATTCAAGATAGAGGATCTAATGGAAAAGGTGGAATGAAAACCCAACCACTCACATGTAAAAAAAGTTGGAAGAAGCATAATGGGAATTGTGTTGAAGGGATGAGGAGATTCTTCATGTGTGGGAGAGAAATCCACCAATCTCATGAGTGTATAAGATACATGCAGAAGATAGACAATGTGGTGGATGAATGGAGAGAACCACTTATGGTTTAATGCTTCAACTGTTGGTAGAAAGGGAACTATGCAAGCTAGTCCACTAACCCTCAAGTCCTAGAGGGTAATCAGTCAAAGAAACCACAAAATCCATAGGAGAAATAGAATTAATATGCCATTACTAATATTTTGGTGGATCCCAAAAATGATGTGGTGATAGGTTTGTGGTTTTTTTATTCACGAATAGTGATCATACTATTTGATTTTGGTTCTATGAAATATTTCATATATTACATGGTTTGTAGAAATATTCAAACAACACCTCAAAATATGGAGGATTAGTTATCTTTGAGAAACAAAATTGTGAAATTATTGAATAAAAAGTATATAACCCTTCCCCAGTTAATGTTTTTGGCCAGAAAATCCTATTAAATCTTGTCTTAATTTTTTTTGTGGTGTTTTGGGCTATATTGGTCATGGATTGACTATCTTTATACAAATCAAACATCAACTAAATGGAAAAAGAGATCCCTATTCACTTCTTAATGTATCCTCCAATATTGTACATGTGTAAGGATTAGTATCAATATCCTTCAATATCACCACCTCGAGTTTGGAAGCTATTTCCTTATGAACCAACATATCTAGCTCAAATGATTTAGACGAAGGAGAGAATCATGATCAAATACATTCCCATTGTGGGGGAATGCAATGACGTGTTATCTAAATAATTTCATTGTATTTTTCCTAACTGAGAGGTTGAGATATCAATTTAACTTACTCATATATTACTACATATACCAAATACACCTTACAAAATGGCCATCATTGAGTTGAAAGAATTAAGAAGCAGTTTCAAGAGAATCTGGACAACGAGTTTATATGCTGAGTGCTTTACTATGGGGTGAGCAAGTCATTTTCATCGAGAAAGAGGATAAATAAATGGGTTATGCATTGATGATTTTGTTCTCAAAAGTAATGTTAAAAAAATTATACTCTACCGTGGATATATGACTTTTCCAATCAACAATGTGTGCCCAATAATTTCTCTAAGATGGACCTTTGGTTAGGATATCACAATTGAAGGTGAAGAAATATGATATTCTAAATAATTTATTTTTAATGAGGTATAGACACTAAAAGTTCACAGTTATTCCTTTAAAACTAACCAATTATCTATAAATATACATGTATATAATAAATAGAGTATTTCGATATTACGTAGAAAAATTTCTGGTCTTCAAGAAGGATGATATTATGATATATTCCAAGAGAAAGGAGGAATATGAGGAGGACTCGAATAATGTGTTAAAGACATTGAGTAGGGAGAAACATTATGCAATGTAATGTAAATGTATGTTTTATGAAGAGGAATTATCATTCTTGGGGCATGTTATGACCAGTAAAGGAATATATATGGACCATTCGAAGATAAATTCAATCTAACAGTGGCCCATGAAAATATCTATAAGGGAGATACATAGTTTCATTGGTCTAGTAGGATATTAATTGGTTTTTTTCATAAAATTATTATGATTTTCATACCCACTGACCAAGATAACTTTGATGGGAAAAACGTTTGTATGGGTCTATGATTTTGAAGACTTCTTCAAAGAGATTAAAAAGAGGCATATCACTGCCCCAGTACTCGCACTTCCGACATGAGGGGAACTATTTGTGGTATACAATGATTCTTAAAAGAAGGGAATATGATTTGTACTCATTTATAATGAAACATTGATAGCCTACACATTACGTTAGTTAAGAATTCATGAGAAAAAACTATCCCACACATGGTCTGGAGTTGGAAACTCTGATCTTCATGTTGAAAATATGGAAGAATTATTTCTAATATGAGATGAGTAAAATATAAAATTATCACTAGAGACTGAAATATATATTTACATAGAATTATTGTAACACTTAGAATAGATTATGGTTATATATCATCAAGGATTATGATTGATCAATACACTAGCTTCATGGAAAATTTAACAAAGTGGAAGATACACTTTGTAAGAAGGATCCTGCAAAATTTTCAATGTTGGGAATTGAGAAGGATATAATATTCTTACATTTTAAATGTATTTCCATGGGAATAATTAAGGATGGAAGATATTGAATTTTTTAACAAATGATTTCTAGATTATCCCTCATGGAGTAAATAAAGGTTTCTCATAGAAATGAGGTGGGAATCAAGAAGATGGTTGAATCCAAGAGAAAGGAGAAATCCTCATGGTGCAAAATTAATGAGGAATGAGTTGTAAGATTTGGGGCATAAATATGTGTACCTTCCAATTCAGAGATAAAGAAGGAGCTTCTGAGTGACTCACATAGCTCAACCTTCTCTATTCACCTAGAGAGGCAAAATATGTATTGATATCTCTGATAGAAATAATGGTGGGAAAATATCATGAAGGAGATCACTATTATATATCTAAATGACTGGTAATTTAAAAAATAATGGATAAAGGAAAAAATTCTAAAGGGACCATGTATCCATTACCCATACCAACATGGATATGGAAGAAAATAACCCTGGGCATTTTCACTGGACTTCGGAAGAAATCAAAATGAAAGAATGCTATATAAGATTTTTTGGATTGTCTCACAAAGAAAACTCAATTTATTTAAATTAGAGAGGACTTATCACTCAATAAAATTGCAAAAATATATACTAGAGAAATATTAAGGCTTAATATGGTACCATTATTAGTTGTATCTGACCAATATCTAAGATTCACATCAAATTTTTGTAGAAGTCTCCAACATGCTCTAAACAATGAGCAGAACTTTAATATGACCCTTTATCCTTAAATCGATGGTCAATAAGAGGAGACTATACAAACTCTAGAACATAGTTTGATATCATGTAATATGGAATTCAAATGAGGATGGGACCAATATATTCCTCTGGCCGAATTATCTTACGATAGCGGTTTCCACTTGATCATCCAAATGGATCCTTATGAAGACCATTATGAGAAAAGATAACGAACACTGTCACACTGGGATGATGTCAGTGAACGTAAGTAGCTAGGACCTGATACAGGTAAAGAAACGAGGGATAAGTTGAAATCCATTGTGCAGAACATCAAGGATACCAAAGTGGATAGAAGAGCTATATATACAATCATCGATCAGACCTAGATTTTGAGATTGGAGACATGTTATTTCTCAACATATCTCTATTGGAGAGGATCAAGATATTTTGGGAAGAAAGATAAGATGGGTCCTTGGTAAATTGTATCCTTCGATGTTCATGATCATGTTGAAGCTATGGACTATCAAATAATTGTTCTATCTCCCATGTCTCAAGTATATGTCGTATTCCACCTTTCCCTTTTGTGGAATTACATACCTATTCTCTCATGTATACTAAATCTAGAGGTGGTACAATTGTAAAATTAAATCTCTTTTGAGGATATTTTGATGAAAATATTAGAATATAGGGGTAATGTTTTACACAATAATACTACTCACATGGTCAAATTGATATGGTGTAACCATATGTACAAAGAGGGAACATGGGAACCAGAGGGAACAATGAAGGGGAAGTACCATCACATGGTTTTATAAAACACAATTTTGAGGGGGAAATTATATAAGGGGGGAAGAATATAACTACCCATAATTTAATAAATGGAAAATACCTTTTTAATATTATTCCATTTATTATAAATTACATAATATAACATAGGGAACCCAATAATAAAGTTATAAATGACGAATGAATGAAATACGATGTATTTCTAGAAGATAAGGATCCTATACCTACAAAATAGCAACATGAACTTTGGACTAGTAATGTGACCATTAAGAATAGTAATCCAACCAATAGAATAGTAATATAATCAATTAAATTATAAATTAGAGTTTGGTAACTTATAAATTATAATATAATATAATTATATCATATAATAAGTAAATAAATGTATTATTTTTTATGAATTTTGTGATTGTAATTTTATAACAAATAATTGTTCATTTTAAATATTATAATTAATATAATTATTTAAATTAATTTTTATTTTCAAAAAAAAATTATTCATAAATAAATACATTTTTTTATAATAATATGAAACTTTTATGAGACCATAATTAAAAATTTAATTTTTTTAAAATATTTTATAATTTTACAATTGATATTTATTATGTAAATCATGATTTTAATTAGAAATTAAATTACTCATATTTATAAAATTATTTAAATAATATGGATTTCATTTTTTAATTCTACACATCAAAAAATGGTTAGGTAATTTTTTTTTTTGTTTTTTCTAAAATATTTGATTTTTTGTGAATAATGAATTCAACAATTTATATTATTTGACAAATACCTGAATTATTGAGTCATAGATGATGTAAGACCAAAATATCAGACTATAAATAATTCATTTAATATAATTATTGAAAATATACATACTATTCATATTCAATGTCTTAAATAATAAACTAAGTAACAAAATAATCAAAAAACACTAATTTTCTCCCCTATAAATACCACCCCTCACCCGCCCTAATCCTCACACCTTTCAAGAATTAAATCATATAAAAAATATAAAAAATAATCTTCCGAATACCCTGCCCCATGCCCCAGGTACTTTGGTCACAACAATATACAAAAACCCGTTTCCCTAAGGAGGTTCTCAAGGGGGAGACTTCAAGAGGTAGAACCCTCTTTCATTTTCTTTTAATTTATTTTCATTTTCATTAATTTTATTATTATCTCTTCATATCCCCTTATCCAAGAGTAGTGATTGCTTAAATATCTTAAATATTCTATAATTTTATCTTTTTATGTAATAATCTATCATCAAACCTTTTCCCCTATCCAATTTATTCAAAAAATGGAAATGTCGCCCGTGAGGTGTTGTTTAATCGCCTTTAAGGATAATTTTCTTTTTATAATTTTACTTTACCACGATTATGGTTAGTATTATAAATATTATAATGGTGGAAAAATATTTTAATCATTATTTTAATTACTTCTTTATTTTTTGTAACTAACTTATATACACAATGTTAAATAATAAAACAAAACTAGATCATGATGATTGAAAAACCACTAAATTGATCTAACTGATTATCATTAACATTTTATTTAATGATTCATATTCATACCAGATAAAAAATGATATATTAGATCATTTAATATTCTATAATCTCATTAATAACAAATAATTTAAATTCCATCAAATTATCCCCACAAAAAAATAAATTATATAAATGCATACAAGTGAACTGGTCACGAAAACCAAGAAAACGAAAACATCTGAATAATGAAATTGGACACTATAACTCATAAAAATGTGCATAAAAGAAATTAATAAAATTATAATGAATAAAATATATGTATATGATGTTATTTATTTATTTATTAATGAATATAATTTTATTTTCCAGTAAATGGAAGTGAAGAATGCATTCAGACATAAGGTTATGAGATCCCCCAACCAATCTCTATTTCTTTAGGTTTTGCATAGTTTACTCCATTTCTAGTATGGATGTTCCTTTAATGTTCCTTAAATATAATTTTCTTATAAATCCTTTTTATTTTAAGGGATATACATGTTCCCACTATGATTATATGACAATGCAATGATTTTTTCAAAAATAACTATACTTTCTAAAAATAGACCTTCTATTTCTCTTGAGATTGTTTCTTCTTCAAAAAATATTGATGATTCTGATACAAAACCTGATATTCAATTTTTCGAACCCAAAATTTTATTCAACAATTTATTATTTATTAAATGAAACCCATTCCTTTCCATGGGTTATTTTATTTCTAAGATTTGTATACGTTCTATGAGGCATACAAGATTACGTAAATGTTATGATGTGACACATGAACTTGGAATTATATAACACTATAATGAATTTGGTAATGTGATTTATCTCATGATATAAAGTGAAATATTCTTGAAAATGATTCTAGATTTTTCCACAATTATGATTTTATAGTTACACATATATATTTTGTGTGAACATGATAATACCTTTGTTCACATCTATGTGTGGTATTTGACCACTAAGGAATGATGTTTCGTTTTTATCCATTATTACATTCCATTAATTTATATAATTATTCCTCTCCTGATCATTATTATGATACTATGATTATTTTATGATGATGTTTTTTATTCTCACACAATGTTATATTGATTAATTTTTTTATCTATCCTCTTACATGGATTTTATCTCACCCCTTTCTTTAATGTATATCCTCAGGTGATTATTTCTCATATAGAGAAAACGAGGGCTAATAAGAAGCTATAGAAGAAAGAATTAAAGAACTTTTATGTTTAATTATGTAAATTTGATGTTTGGTCCTAATTTTCCAAAGTCCCTAAACCATTGGAACCTGGTTTGGCATGACTATTATATTGTTTATCATTAAAATGACGTAATAGAAATGTAAGAAAAATGTGGGTCATTATATGTAACTAGGGGAAAAAACCTAAAAATGTTTGTTGATTATTAATTCAATATTTAATCAATGCATGATGAGTGGCCGTAAGACTATACACCTGGATAGACACACTCATGGGATATGCTTAGATTATTTAAAATTATATTTAAGTATCATTATGATGAATGAGAGGATATAATCTATATCAACTTATGATAATATATTGTGATATGATTTGACCATTAAGAGTCACATGTTAAAAGAAGATTAAATAATTTAATTCATTATAGGAATTATTTTAATAATCATATGGTGGTTTACATTTATTTTTAGGTATGATATTGGCATGATGATTTTTGGTCTAATTCAATGGTTGAACTAGGAGGAATCGTGTGAACAATGAGTGTAATAGACAATAATACAACCATACTCATGAGTAACCAAATAAAATGAGATATAGAATGAACAAAATTATTATTATACCTAATTATCTATCTCAAATTATGATTAAATAACTGAATGTAGGTGAATATTTCAATGAACTAAACAACAGATGAAAGAAATTTCATAAAAGTTCATTTTATAAAGACCATGGAGGAAGAAATATTCATCTTTGTAAATGTTATGAATGTGTGAATAAGAACCAATGTAAATTTATCAATGTATGAGAATATTATCTATTTAGGGAAAATAAGTTAATAAAGAAAATAAAATTTATTGAAAATGAAGAAATCAATGTATGTAAATGAATTTAATACTAATGTATAACTAATTGTTAAAAGTCTTGTTTATGGGGATCCTAGGAATTATCTATAAGTCATGGAACTAATCCAAGGGATAATTCTAAGGCCATATAAGTGAATATATTAATTAAATTATTGATGTGGATATTTATGGAGAGGGAACACTTATCATCCACTCTAAAGTTAGGCATGTCATGTTTAACTTCATAAGAATATTAAGAATTAAATTATTTATATTCTTCATTTAGTTGAATTTAATGTTATTTTGAGCATTAATTAGATATCTTTATATAGAGGCCAAATTAATTTTCATGGAAGATAAGTCACATTTTATATTCCAAATAAACCTAGGATAATATTTTAGTCTATGTATGAGTATAAAACTCTAATGGAAATTACATTTATTATATTTGATTTATGACCAAGTCATAAAGAATATTTATCCTAAATGGATGATGAGAAACTAAAAATTTAATATATTCCTGTTGTTTGAGAAAATAATGATGTATTTCCTTAGTTCTTTCATATTCTTCCTCTGAATCTTGGTGTTGAGTTTTCAATAGAACTCATACCTACTGTTTCACCTATTTCTAATACTCCATATATGCTCTTATTAAGTTGTTATAATTAAAGACAATTCTCCAGGTCAATATTTATAAGGGATTCATATGCCCTAGTGCATAACCATGGGGTGAAAATATTATTTTTTATTATGAATAAATACACATAAATGCATATTTATATTGAATTTCAAGAAATTAACAAGTTCACTATGAAGAAAATGTATCCTCTACCACGTATTGATAATTTTTTTGAACTAATATGTGAAGATAAATACCATTACAAGGATAACATTCATTTTAGATGTCATTAATTGAATGTCAATAAGGAGTACATATAATATAAATATATCCATATGAGGTTTGGTCAATAAGAATTTATGGTTATTCAATTTGGGCTCACCAATTCCCCTATATTATTCATGGATTTAATTAATAGATTGTTTTGAGATTACCTTGACAATTCTGTGGTAGTCCTTATAGGTTATATTATTATATATCCCAAGAGGATGGAAAAACATAAAGATCACATTAGGATTGTGATGAAGACCTTTAGGAAGGGGAATACATATGAAAAAATCAGAATGTGTGAATTCTTGATACAAAAAATTTTCATTCTTCTGTCATATTATCTCAATCATGGGTATATCGATGGATCCATCAAAGGATAATGTTATTGAGAGATGGCTCTGACCAACCATGGTGACAAATCTTTGTAGCTTTCATGGGTTTTTATGATAATATCAAAGGATTTTGAGAAATTTATCATGGTTATCTAATATAATATCCTTTTTAATCATAAGGTGGACAACTTCCATTGGATATATGGATGGGATGAAACTTTCAAGGGAAAAATGATGGTTTCATAGTGAATCTATGCTCAAACCATCTGGTAGTAGAGAAGAGATTTTGATCTATAATGATGTGTTGAACAATGTTCTTGGAAACATCCCCATGTAGATTTATATTACGATATATTGTCGATAACATAAATTGAAAATTAATTAGTAAATTATCCAACACTTGATTTTGAATAAAAAATGGTATGTTTTTTATTTAATATATGGAGGTGTTATCTTTATAGGAAAAGATCTGATATATATACTAGATCAAAATGCATTGAAGTATATATTCATAAAAAAGAGTTGAATATTAGAAAAATGATATGGTTGGAGTTGATTAATGATTTTTATTGCTTGATACCTTACCTCCATGGACATTCAAGTAAAGTGGATAAAGCTCTGAGTCATAATAACCATGAAAATTTTATTATAAAGAGGATTCAAAGAGATGAAATATATATAAATAAAAATATGATATATCATGAAATCATGAGGAAAGTGGTAAAATAATATCTTTCTCAGATTAATGATCAAAAATACATCCATGGGAGGATTAAATAGGATCATAAGGAAGATGTGATATAGAAGAAGAATGTGAAGAATTTTCCTAAGTTCATCCATGATTGTGATTTAATGATAAAGTTCTATAACTAAATACGTGTTCCATCAATACCATATATTATGTAGTTGTTTGATGAAGCTCATTGTTCATCATTCTTTGATCATTGTGAATGTATAAAGGTGTATAGAAATCTAAAAGAGTATGTATGGAGGGAAAACATTAAATGGATATTGTTGAGTTTATATCACAAATCCCAGTACTTCATTATGTTAAATTTGAGAGAAAAAATTATAAAGTGATGTTACAACCATTACCCATAACCAAATGGAAATAGTAATACATAATGATGGATTTTATCATCTCACTCACCAAAAAAATTAATGGTCATCATGTTATTTGGGTTATACTTAATAATGTTATGATGTCATCACATTTCATTATAATTAGAGAAAATTTATTTCCTGATCACAATTCAATGATATACAATAAGGGAGTGGTATGGTTTTATAGAGAACAAAATTTTATTTTATATGATCCAGATATGAGGTCTGCCTTAATATTTTTAAGAATTATTTACCTATATTTGAATATGAAATTAAACTATAGATTTGCATATCATCATGAAAAAGATGATCAGTCTAAGAGGATCATTAAAACCTTAAAAATATATGTTGATATCCTGTTATATGGATTTCAAAGGTGGTTTGTATTAACATATTTATTTGTTTTAGATTTATTATATAAATAGATTCCACTCTATCATTCATAATGGTCCTTATGAATACCCATATGAAAGGAAGAAAAAAACATAAATGTGTTGGGTTGAGGTATGAGAATTAGGTTATTGGGACTTGAGATAGATATGTAAATGTAGATATGGTTATATCCATTCAACAATACATCATAGTAGCTCTGAGTCATTTGAAAAGTTATAATTAAAATCATCAGAGAGAATTGGAGTTTGAATTTAATGATAAGATATTAATAAGACTATCTACTTATAAGAATGTTATGAGATATTTAAATACGGAAAATATGAGCCCCATATACATCAGTAACTTTAATATTATTGATATTCTGAGGATATTTTCTTATCTATCTTTTAAAGGATATCTCTTTTTTTCCTGATGTGTTCCTTGTATCTCTCCCGGGGAAGTACATATCTGATCTATAGAATGTACTTAACCTAATGGTTATAACACTAGAGACTGATCTATCTTATGAGGAAGAACCAGTGGGGCTTTAGAATCAAATAGGTAAAGTGATATGGAACAAGGATACTCACATGGTTATGATTTTTTGGGAAAACATAAATTTAAAGAAGTTACTTGGGAACCAAAGGATGTGATGAGGTTGATGTTTTGTTAGTTATTTATATCAATGTTATAAAATTTTAAGGATTGAATTATTATAATGGGAAATCATGTAACACCATAATATTTTATGATAAATTACTCTTTGAAATTGGTTTATGAATTTGATATCTTGATTTATGTGCAATACCAGGTTTAAATTTTCTACAATATACTATTGAAAAATTATTATTTAATATGACAGTTTTATACTAGTTGTTGGATTGAAGGGTATTGATAGGACCAACTAAATTGTGAACAAGTATTATTTAAACTTGTATAAAATTAATTATTCAGTTATCAATTGGTTATAAATGAAAACAATACTATCTAAAAGTAAAAAAGGATATTTTTTTTTCAGAAAAAAACTATTTTTAAATGTGAAATGTGTTTTTATATTAATAAATGAAATTTATAACTATTTATTAATGATTTAAATAAACTAAATAGATTTAATATTCTATAAAATATTTCAAAAATCATATCATGGTTTTTAATAGGATTTTAATAAGAATAAATTTAGTTTTATGCTTAGAAATGCATTTTTCCAAAAAATGATTTTCACAATGCTTTTTGCACTTATTTTAAAATGGATTTATTCCAATTATATAAATTAAATATAATAATTTTTTCAATAATTTTAATCATAATTAATAAATTTTTTAATGATTTTATTTCCTTTTTGGTCATTATATATAATAAATGAGGAAAAAATTCAAGACCAGGGTAATGTTTAATATGGTTAATGAGTGGTTAAACTAAAGTGATAAGAGTTAAAATAAACTGTAAAAATATATGAATATTATTTATTGAATTTATCTATAACCAAAATTATCTTATATTCTAATTTGGGTTACATTTATTCCACTTTCACTTGAATATGAATTTATGATATTTTAATTATTTACATATTTGCAGGAGTGACACTACCCTAAATTCTAAAAGGGTACATCATCTACTCTATTATCAATACGAAATTAGCCATTTATCATAACCAAGATATACCCAAATACTCTCCAAACATCCTTATCCATGATCATTAGGTTCTATTTTTTCTAGAAAAAAAATCTAAGAATCCTTAAGGTTTTTTTTAATGGAGAAAACCTGAAGAATATGCATATGTTTTTACTAATATTTTTCATGTGTATATATTCTTAAACATCATATAAATTTTATATAACCATTGTAAAATTGTGGAAAATTTATTATAATATTTTTATATGTTAATATTTTAATAGTATAACCATTTTATATACCCTTAACATCGATTAAAAAATGATAACATTGATCATTAATATGTGTGGACTACCACTTCCACAGAGCGATGTGATATATTTTTTATTTTTTATTTACATGGTTGGTCACAAGTAAATTTTTATTTAATAAATTTTATATTTATTAAATAATAATTATTATTTTAAGCCAAATTATTATCATCCTTTATTTTTTTATGTCCATCAAAATGTGGAAACATCACTCTTGCGTACGTACAGACTACCCTCTATACGAAGTTTTTTAATTAACTTTTCGTCACCTTTCTATATGAATATAAGTGTATATAATGAATAAATATGATAATTATGAAATTATTCATATTATTTATATTATTAAACCATAACCAAGGTTTAGGGACCAAATCCATTAAACCAAAACATGCATGGAAAATAGACTAGCTTTACATAAAAATTCATTTAAATGATAAATTGTCAATAAAAGGATAATTAAAAATTATAAAAGAATGGTACAGATTATGTTATATATAAATATTGTTCTTTAAAATATTTATTAGAAATATAATTTAATTTTATAGGATTTATGAATGTGTGTGAATAAATATAGGACTTGAAGTAAGGGTTTATATTACAATCTCACTTTTTCTCAGGATTACATACACCAAATTTCCCTTGATGGAAATTATATGATCCTTATACGTTAAAGAATAGATTTTTTATCCTATTTTTATTAAATAATTTTCAATTATTGGTTGTATCTTCCAATCTATGGTACTTAAAAATATTAATAAAAGTATTTTTTTAAAAAAAACTCAGCCATATTTACTCTTCGGTTGACAGACATTTTCTTCCATGTCATTGTTTTTAAATTGGTTTAAGGAATGTTATTTTCTTTGATGAAATTAATATTTAATTAATTTTCAAACATAATTTAATTTTCATTGAATGTCTTAATAATGAATTTGTATAATGTTTTTTTGAAGTGTTTATTTATGACTTTTTACCAAAAAAACAGTAAAATGAATATTTGTTTTAGTTTTTACCACACAAATGGATTTTACTTACAATATAACTATTAGTTTTATTGAATGTTACATTAAATTTTTTCTTAGTAAATCTAAAATAAAATCATTTTCTCAATTTATTTATAATTTTTTTAATAAACTGAAGTAAAAGTTCATTTTAAAGATTTTTAATGTGTTGTTCAAATGATCTTGAAAAGGTGTTTTTCATCTATTTTAACATAGTTTAGTGAATTTTATTATTCAATATGGATATGACATTATAATAACATCATATTTATTTATTTTTATATATTATAATTTTTAGGTTTTAAATATTAATTTGTGAAACCAATTACTTTCCTATGAGTTAATTAAGAAATAATGACATAAGGAATGTTTTCATGATGGAATCTGCTTCAATTATCTGGATGAATTTGAATTTATTATTTTGAAATGTTTATGAAACCCTTTTATTTCCATCAAGTTATGTTATGATTAAAATATAAATAAATTTATAATATTTTGGTAAACATATGTTCCTTTTTTATTATGTGATAGAAGGTCCTAGAATTATATAGCTATCTAATGGATTGGGTAATATTTGATATCTCATGAGATAATATAAACTTGAATAGGGAATGAACTGAGTTCATTAAGGGTCTTTATCCATTATAATAGTTTAAAGAGTGATCCTTGACGAAGGAATTGATTTAATGAGGAGTAATCTAATCCACAACTATAGTCATGGTAGTAACCATTTACTAAGTATAGGATTTTATTTGATTATGTGTATTCCAAAAACCTATTTATTATTCTTATATTATGTTATAATAGCTCATTATTCATCAATTATGATTACACACTCCTATAACCTAGGTATTTATTTATCATAATTACATATTCAATGATTCATTATTAATGATATTTATATGTTTTGGTACAAATTTTATATGTTATGATCTTATTATCATTACATTATGATTATGTTATTCTCACTTATTATCATTGATTAATATTGCTTTTATTTGACCATACTGATAATATTAGTTAACCCTTTCTTATTATTTCATTCCCCAAGTTATGAAGAATGTTTTTATGTAGGTTATGACTATGAATTGTGCTATGTGAGTAGAACATTGTGAGAAATATTGAAGATATTTCATGAGATAAGATGATTATGTATATAGTCGCTAAAGAAACTAAACCATTATGGTTTTGGGAAATTTATTTCTATTATATTTAATGAATATTTATCTAAGAAGATGTAATATTTATTTATAAATTAATTGGTCCACCTAAGAAAAATTTTATGTTCACCAATATTCAATTATTAAAAAGATCAATTTAAGAGATTATTGTAGATTTTGGTGGTGGGATACTCTAATAGTTCTCTATTTTTTAATCTCATCATCATGAACAACCATTTTGGATACATTATTGTTGGTGGGTAGGGAATATAAAACCCGATCTCAGGTTCATTAGTGAACTCATGCATCTTCATGTATTTTTTAAATGGTTCTTATCTTACCCACATTCCCCTTTCTATTTTTATCAAGCATTGTCAGTCCATTATTCTACTAATGGACTTTCATCTAGGGTTATTTTCATGTATTTTCATTATCTATTATCATGTTATAGGAGGTTTATCCACTTCAATCATTTAATTGGATGTTAAGTTTTAGACCATCTAGTCTATATTTAGTACCTTTCTCATATTGTGCCAACTATTCTTGGTGACTTCCCTATTACAACATTTTTATCATCTTGGACACATAGTATCTCAATGTTATTTTTAGTTTATATGTGAAATTTATAATTATGTGACCTAAATAATATCATATCTATTATTTCCTTAGGTTTCTCTACTTTTACTAGATTCTGGACATCCATCATGAATGAGATCCAAAGACATCTTGGTTTCAATGAGTTATTCTCTTGATGGATTTTTTTGATATTAAATGATTATAATAAATAAAGAACAAAATCATTTAGAATGAATATGTTTGAAACCACCGAGTAGCTTATATATTCGTATACGTTGGATTATCATGGTAAGAAAAAATAAGATTTGAGGAGCTTGATATTTTTAAGATTACTAAATTGTTTTAGCCTTGATAGCTTATATAGAAAAGTAAGAATTATTTATTCTGGTCAACTGTATAATTAGATGTAGTTTAAGTATTAATGATTTAATGTAGAGAAATAAAAAAATGTTATTTTAGTAAATCATGAAACATTTCACTGAAAAACATTTGGTTATAGATGAATTATTTATTGTAGGAGTAAATTTGAGCCATAAAAGAGTAAAATATTTGATTATTATACCAGAATAATTATATTTTCAATGTATATGTATAGGATACATAATTATAAAGACCTATATTAATATTTATATCAATTTGGAAGCTCAAGTTGATGTGATCATGAAATAACATGAATACCTTGATTCAATGTGATAG
The DNA here is from genome assembly GCA_963277665.1 of Viscum album. Classification (NCBI taxonomy): domain Eukaryota; kingdom Viridiplantae; phylum Streptophyta; class Magnoliopsida; order Santalales; family Viscaceae; genus Viscum; species Viscum album. The sequence goes on along the minus strand of OY728156.1, from coordinate 2,075,765,580 downwards.
TTTATAGTAATAAAAATTCAATATCACAAAACAACTGAATTGTTTACACCATGGGAAGGTTGAGCATACCATGAGAAATGTATAACAAGAAATGTTTTCCAAGATCTATTTAATGATTCATGAATAACTACACTATAAAAAATAGGTCATATTGTAACTTTTGTAGAGTATGAAATATTTGGGGATATCCACCTTGTGTTTTCTAAAAATAAAAAAAGAGGTAACACATTTATTTTTAGAGATTATTTTTGTTGAACTATCTCATGCCGAAACCATGGGTGTCACATCATGAGATAGTGGGAAATGAGAGGTTTCTTGTTATAATGATAGAAGTCATGCCAAAATATATTACTGCTCAAATCCTATCACAGTGTAATGGATTCCATTATCCTATGATCTAAAAATTTATAAAAAATAATGAATTTATGGTTTATATTTGAATAGAATATGATATAATCAATATTATGGAAAGATTCATGGATTCTAATGATAAATTTTACCCATAAAATTCGTGTGGTACACCTAGAATAATTACTGAATAAGGGAGGTTGGATATTTAATCCCTACTATTAATATAAGACTTTGAGTTTGGAAGAATTTACAAAATATATTTGAGTAGTTCTGAAAAAAATGGAGGAAAATGATGACATATCTGATTCATATTGAGAAATAAAATAGGAGATCTAAATATAGAGTTCCATGGATCAGATCCATTTTTAGAATAAAAGTCTCACATAGATTATGTTTAACTGATTCATTTGGATGTTCTTGAAGAATACGTATCACTATAAAAAGAATTTTAGTTTAGAATAATTATTTATCTAGAGGTGTTATCACTAAAATTTTGACCATTTGGGGATTATAGATTTGAAAATATTATTAAGTATTCATTCTCATATACATTGATTGAAGAGGAATTGTAGTAAAATGTATGTTAAAGAAGCACTAAATATGGAGTTTCTGGATGCACAATAATTGCAATTAACATGTGGATTTAGAAGATTCATAAAATTATATAAAATGACATATATCCCCAATGATATGAATAGAAAAGTATAGAAAAATAGAGGACCTATTTTTAATTGTGAGTAGATACTAAATCTAGAAAAGTTATTATTCTTTAATGTAGTGTGATCGTGATAAAAATTTATCTCCACAAAAATAGTGATTTTTTAGTAGATTTTGGAACACTGACAAATTTTTAGGTTCATTTTTCTTGGACATATCCCAGTGAGGATAAACCAAGTGAAAATCTTTTTGGTTATTGAAATTTATTTTTTTCACATGAGATTAGTATTTTGTGATAGTAAAATTTGACTGGTAATTATATATTTAATGTTTTTCATTATATTTAGGGAACATGATTCAATAATGGGGGAAGGTTTATGTAATGAAAGAGTTTAGTTTTGGCTTCACCATAATCTAACCCACCTGTTAGGGTGATATAAAACATATATAATAACCCATTAGTTCTAGAAACTTTTGATCTGATTTTCATTGCAATGGACCCATCTTCCTTTTCAAAACAAGATTGTTCAAAAGGCATTTGAGATAAAACATTTTGTTTATCAGGTCTATTGATCATACCCAAGATCAATTAAACATTTTGGACCTCATATTTATATGAATATTTATACTATATTTTCTCTACCTTCAAATTTTTAGATTATGATTTAGGATGAGGTTTTCATATAGTATATGATCAATTATGAAAGAAGACTATGTTTTGACTATTCTACCACCACTTGGGAAATAGACATTCCTATTCATAAATCATATTCAAATAGCCAATGAATCATTCCTTTTTCCTCGCATATTTAGAGAAATCTCTTCCTAGGTCTCCCCTTAAGTGCATTGATATCAATAGTGATTATTGGTTTATTTCTCATTCCAAGACTTTGATGTGGCCCTTTTACTAAAACTTATTATGTCGTCTTATTTTACCCTTCCTTCCATATCTTCTTCATTATACCATATTATTTTAACCGTAATTGAAATTTAAAATAATTTTAGTGGCCTAAAACCTTATCCTATATAATTGTTAATTTATCCCCTTGATTTCCTCTAGATATAACAAGATGGACTCTCTTACCAACTTATAATCATATTTTGTGTTATTACTTCTTTATAAATGATTTACACTATTGGCCATTTGGGTCATTGAACCGGATGCTTTGGTCAAGTCTCCCAATTCCTCAAGTAATCCAAATGAGAAATTAAACTATGTTTGGTTCTTATATCTCCCATGACATGCCTATTAAAAGTTGAATACATCACTTATTTTACAGAAATATATCATTTACATTGAAGGAAAATAATTTTTTTGGAGGGTCCAATGGAAAGAAGTGTTGGAGTTGGCTCCCTAGAACCAACATGTATATAAATTATTATTATTTATTTTATTTTTAGTGAATATATTTATAATTTTCTTATCACATCATGGTTGTTGTTCTATGTGACATAGTACGTGGTAATGTCTTAAGTGTATATGATGCACTGAAAGGTCAAAATAGTTCCCTGCTATAATTAAATACTAGAAGTGTGACGAATATATTCATAAATATAATTTAAATTTCTAGATGTTATATTTTTATTCCAAACCTGTGATACAATCTATCAGAGGTGGAGACCCATAGGACTTTAATTCACTTTCTCATAGTTTACACCCTTAGTAATCCTTAGTGTTGATGATTAATAGAACATGAACCATTGATAATAAATCTACATTTATATTTGTCATTGAAAGAAACTATCACGAATGTGTGTGATGAACCATAGAATTTATGATTATTGTTAATGAATTTCATGAGTCTTGTAAATTTATGTATCCATAAACACCATAATGAAAAAAGATCACATTGACGTATGATACTTTCGGTTAATCATAGGTAACCTTGTATAAATTAATAATATGAGAAATGATTTCACCCTCTATTATTTAACATATGTTGATATATCATGATCATTTATGTGAATGGAATTTTATAATAATTTCCATGGCCATGGTGATTTTTTAGTAAGACCATTTATTAAAATTCAATGATAGAAACATTGAGAACATAGGCTGATAACACTAGTATGAAACCTTATTCATTAGAGATATTTAGATAAAGGGAATATATTAAATAGTCTACATTTATAAGAGTTTATATTTCTTAGCCTTGGATTTAGGTAATATAGCCTAATGCCACTGAGAAATGGTCTTAGAGGGCCACACACTAAGTGTATGCGAAACTTCAATTAAATTCCATATGAATTTAACAAGTTGGATAAATATTTTTCTTGTAAGTGGTCTAATAATATTTTATATTAGTTTTATCAAAAATATTAAATAACATATTATTTGAGAATATATATATATATATGAGTTGAATATTTAATAAATATTTATATATGAGGTTATTATTTATTTAAATACATGAATACATAATATTTATTTATTAATATTTATTTATAAGTTAATAAAGTATTTATTTGTTTAGTTGTGTGAATATTTAATAATGATTTAATCACTAATTCAGTAAAAATAATATTTATGTATTTATATAGGAATAATGAAATGATATTTAAATAAATAAAAAAATAAATATTATTCAAGGCTAGATAAAAATTTAGGAGGATTGGGGGAATGATTTTGATAGTCTAGAATGAAATTTCATATTAAATATTATTTTAAATATAATAATTAATTCATAAAAATAATATTTATTTTATATGTGAGTTAAGAACAAGGAAATAAAAAAAATAATTCTAATTTTATTTAGAAATAGGGGTTACTAGGGATTAAGAATATAATAAGGTCCCGGAAATTATTTTTATTTTCTAACCCCAGTACTATTTAGACCAACTTATGAAATTTTTCATGTGTGAGAGACACATTATTTCATTGTGAAGAATGAATAGTATAGTGGGAAATATTAATCTCTATAGTGATCTCCCATAAAACTCAATGGATAGTGAAAATAATATTCTCCTCCTCCATTATAGTGAATCAATCTCTCTTGAATTATTCAATTGAAATCAACATTGATCATTGTAATTATTTGAACCATTTACACTAGCACATCGAGGAATCAACAATGATGATCAGAGGTTCACAAAAAACAAATGGATTAATGATAGAGGGAATCTACCTTTGATTCATCTGAAATAACAATAGTATGATAAGGGGTCTATGTCTGAAAATGGATAATGGGGAAATATTTCAACAAGAGGAAATTATTTATTTAAATAAAATATTTTTAAATTATATATGAAAATTTCCCCACTTCGTGGTTATGGTTTCATATCAATTATTTATTCTTTTAATTCCATAGGCTAGTATAATTTTTTATAATGTACATCATGTATCATTCAAGGATTATGATAAAAATAAAATTTGGTGACTTTCCAAAATGAACCTCCACTTTTTCTAAAAACATCAGGCTATATAATAGTGGTCACATAGTAGTTTATAATTATATATTACTCATTGATAGATTATATTCAATTTTTGTTTTTTTTCATTCTGATTATTTTCCTTTTAATAAATAGTTTATTCAACCAGTTTGTTACATATTATTTTTCTTCATTCGAGATCTATATCATCTTAAAAATATTAAGAACATATAAATAATTACTAGAGATTTCATAGTGATGTGATGAGTATTCAGAAGGGTATACATGGATTTCCAATGCAGAACTGAATGTACAAGTCATGTACCAATGTTCATTTCACATGGACATGTCCAAGATACATGATGTTCCAAGAAGTAATATCATGTGGTGAATTTAAAACACACCACTAGTTGACTGAGCCAACTCAACACAGATACTATTGGACCACATATCGTATAGCTGGTATAGACACCATGTATTCAATATGGTTTATAATTCTAATTACCATTAACCACCTGGTCAAAAACATAGAATACATCATGTAATACTATAATAGTGAATAATTATGGAGATACAAGGGATGAAGCCATCACAAAAAACAGATGACTCATTAATCCCCATATCCTAAGAACGAGTTGTGTCTATAGGAATGTTACAATGACACATGAAAAGTAGAACACTTAGTGTGTGGATCATTATTATGCATTGTGTATCTTGACTGAGATATAGACCAATTACCTAGGTGTATATCCTAGATATAAAAAAGTGACAATCATAACATGTTGATCATTTTGACATTCTATGCAATCACCTAGAAAATAACAAAATTAAATTATTCAAATAATAATTAATTTCATCATTAAAAAGATAATTACATTATTGATATCTGATTTAAAAAAATTAATATGTTTTCTACAATAAATTAATTATTAATTGATTCTATTTAATTTTCCATAGATTTTTTTTCATGAAACCTAATTTAAATGATACATTTATGATGGGTATCTCCAATATACATCGAATGGTCAATAAGACAAAGGGAATTAATTATTTATTTTTTTTAAACTATTTCACACATATTTATATTAATAAAAAAGAATGAACTGATGTTAATACTTGTTAGTATTATTTTATATATTTGTTTCTTGTATGTGGATTTCCATGAGCTTAGTCAAAAAATTTATGTGATTGGTTTATTTAATTTATTATTATTTCATATTGTTTAGTAATTTATTAAACATAGTAATGTCCATTGAGTCATCCCACTTCTTCCATTAGGTAATGGAATGTGTGCCCAAAATTTCTTTTTTGCAAGACCCTTTAGCCAATTGTTTGGTTCCACTCACATGTGTGAGAGTTTAATTATGTAAAGGGTGGAGCTCCCAAGTGATTTAATGAGATTCAATTTCATATCCAAAGAAAAACCAATCCAGGAGGTACATGGGAGTATATGTGGAATGTAGTAACATAAAGTAGTCATAGTTCCAAGATTTTATTACCCAGGGTCAAGGGTTTGTTTATAATCCACCAGATAAATCAACCATTAGAAAAGATCATGCTCATACCGCTTTATTTAATTTATTTCTATCAGTAACCTGGTTAATTATTTATGTATGTTTAAATCATAAAATAAATTACATTAAAATCATCCAATATAAAATCAAAATAAATATTATAATATATTTAAAAAAAATTTAGTGATTGTTAGTTACTTTAGTAAAATCCATATGATATTATCAATAGTGTAACTTGATAGAATGGGATGTTTACAGTTAAATATAACAATCCATCAAATTAAATATTATGTTTGTATGAACTTATATTATTTGAGTTTCCAATAAACCATAGTTCAATTTTTTTACCAACCAATGTCAAGGTAATTTCAATTATTAGAGATTTATAACTTTAGTATTTGGGTTGACATAACTCAGTTCTCATTGATGGTTGAATTCCTAAGTAGGAAATCGTGTAAATTGGAGGAAAATCATTGAATAAATTTTTATCCAAGATTTTTGGATTGGGGAGTCCACTATACAGATCATGGGGATTTGAGTTAATATATGTGGAATGTTATGAATACCTAAAACCATTTAAATAAATTATTAGTCCCATTTTGGGTAATATTAATGGGAATATGAATCCTTTATACTAAAATAATAATGAAATAGGATATCCTAAAACTAATGGTGAGGGGAATTAAGATTCCCAAAAATTGTGGGTGAGTAATGAAATAAATTGAATTTATTAACTAATTTTGTTATCTATATTATATACTAAAAATATAAAATTATTTATTATAGAAATTGTACCCCATATGACTTTGATTATATCATCACTATCTATTGTAGTGGAGAATAACCAGCTAAACACTCAACTTTTTTCGTAATGGTGTAGGAATTTATGCATTATACAATTCTATGAAGAAAACTTATCTATATCGGAAAGCCCAATTATTGAGGGTCTAGGAAAAAAGGAAAGTGAGGTAGAACTATAATTCTATATGAAAAATGAGGATTATTTAATAGATGTTTAATGTTTTAGGATATCATTTATTCATAGCTATTTTTTAATGAAATATAGGGATATAAATTCATATAGAAACATATATCACTGTAGTGATATTTTTCAATAGAAGGTAAGACAAGAGATATATGATATTTCCAAGGTACTATTCATATACATGCTAGGAGAGTTGGTAAATGATGGGCTCCATATATTCAAGATGATTGGATATAATGAGAACTTGTACTTCTTGGTATTTGAGATCCCTGATGAGCTACCGAAATATCTCCTTCTCTAATCACTACCTATGAACTTATCTAGTTTCACTGTTAATTATAATATGATAAATTGTTAGAGGCCTCTCATAAAACTCTTTAAATTATTTCTCTATGTTAAAAATGCCATTATTTGTGAAAAAACATTATACGTTATATTCAATAAGAGGAATAACTAAATTAAGGGATCCAAAATTCATTTTCAGTCTAGGACTTTTAAGAACCATCCTTCAATGACATGGAAGATAAAAATATTTGAAAATGAAAATTATTATATATATTATTTATGTGGTAATATTGGCCCCTAGAATAAGAACTCCACCTAATTATAGAATCAAGGGTAAGCTCCCTATGCGGTCATTACTAGTTTTATTTATCTATATATGGACTTTATCTATTGGATACAACACTTAGTGTTCATATATATTTTAAAACATAAGATAGTAGTATATTTTGAGTGATTTTTATAAGTGATGTATATTTACAAGATTTCATTAGTGGGAGGGTGGTTTATTTAGACATTAGAGACAACAAACATCCCTGTCCAACAAGGATGATATCAGTTTAAAATATTTTCATTTTATACCAAATCAAAAAATGAACATAATTTATGTATCCTACCAAGATTTAGATGGTTTTATCTTCTAGTTAAAAAATAAAATATATTTTATGTATAATTATATTATCTGTTATGGAATAAAATATTTAAATAATAATAATTATGTATTAAAATATGAAAAAACATTATCATAAATTTATAACAAATCATGTTTATATGACTCATTTTTTACCCTTTTAAAGAATCACAATATTCATCATGCATAAGAGAAGTATTATAAAATGATATATTGAGACTTTTACATAAACTATTAAGAGTTAAATAAAATTATTTTATGTCATATTTTTGAAATGTAAAAATAGAAATGCCACCATTTATTGGATAAGTTAAAAGCGACACAGAACTTCTAAATTTGGTACACACTAATTTCAGTAAACATTTTTCTAGTAGAATATAGATGTAGGTATTTTTAAATCATTTAAATTATTGATGATTTAATTAGTTATGGATATGTCTACTTAATTATCTATAATTGATAATCTTCTGATAAACTCAAAAAATTATAGAATGAAGTAGAGAATCATCTTAGTAAGAAGATAAATAACATTTTATTTGATCGTGGTGGTTAGAATCCTAACAAATAATTTATAAAATTACTAGGGGACTGTGGGATTATATCACTAATAACTACTCCCTATACTCCATTATGTGTTGGTGTCAATGAATATATGTATCATACCTTTATTGAAATGGTAATTTCAATGATGATCTATGAAATACATCTGCTATCATTTTTATGATATGAATTACACACTAAATCACACAAACTAAATTTTTTACCATCTAAAGTTGATAAAATACCTATCTTAAGACATGAAAATTTGTTCCCTAAACCAAATAACTATGTAGTGAGTGAATGTTAGGGTTGATCTTATAGAGAGTAAGGTAGAATCAATTACATGGGCAAGTTGACAGGAAATAGAAGATTATCTAGAAAACACAATAGTGGGAAATGAAAAAGATGCAATGAAAAAAATTGTTAAAAAAAATGAATGTAGAGAAATATATGAAGAGAAATAATAAATAAAAAAATTTGGTTTTTCAATTTTATTTGGGTTAATTATAAATGAATTACTTAGTATTAAAATGATTTATTAAAAAGTTTACCATAGAGATTCGATTTCATTTTTATTTCTTAATTAAAAAACAATTAACTATGTATTTTATGCATTTAGTCCTTGGACTGGTGATTTATTTATCAACAATATGTTTAAAACAATACCACCTAAAATAGTTTTAATAGGATCACCAAATGGTCATGGTTTCACCTATTGTAACTCCTTTAGTTCTTTCCATTGGTGCCATTCTTGGCCTTATATGATACCACCATGATATTTGGAATCCATTAATTTGAATAATTATAAGAAAAAAGTCAGAATTAAAGAAAAACAACAAATTATACTATTAAAAAACACCCATAACCCAATTACAACCCAATATATTATAACATACCCTACTATTTACAAGCTCACAGTGTGAGGATTGAACATGAATTCAACCATTACCATGGGTAAAAGAGGAAAGTGATGGTGAGAAAAAACCTATAAAACCTAAAGAAAAAAAAGGGAAAATCCAACTTGATTTCAGGTAGGATCAAGTCACCTGAGAGGAAATACCCCCCCCCCTAGATGAAAAACCCTGAACTTGGTGGTATGTTTTTTTACAGAGAAAAAATTACACTGAGTTCACTAAAAATTACATGGTTTTTACTCAATTAAACATTATTTTTCTCAGTTTTTTACATTAGTTGGTGTCCAACCATAATACCCATTTAATTATATGAATTATACTTCAGTATACTGAAGTACATAATGTGTAGTTCCTATGTACATGGCCTATATCTAATCTTTTAGGAACCATTTTATTCATGAAAGAGACTACATGACATGTTCTTGAAGTTCATAATATTTGAGATTAGGTCAGATAATTGAGCATAAAATCAATATGGTCAAGATTTATATCTTAAAAAACTACATGGAGTGTACTTATTAATTTCAAACCATTTATTCTCCAATTTTCTCCTAGATCACATCTAATATGTTCACTTCAATGGAAGCCCCTAAAAATCATCCATAAACAAAAAATGGATCATTTGATTCATAAAACAATATAAATGTGGTGAAATATATTTTATACATAACAAAATTGTATGATTTAGTAGGAAAATATGAAACACAGTATTGGAAAATAGTATTGGTTTCAATTTATGGAGTGGAATGAAAAAAAAACTTTATCATATAACTTTTCATAGGGTTGAGAGTTGTTTATTATGGATTTTTTTTTTCAATAGACTAACTCCTCATGGTGTGAAATTTATTTTATTGTGTTAACCCTAGGAAAATAGAATATTATCAATAAAAACCCTTAGTCAAGAAGGTGACCGTCGTGATATATTCCATTTTCAGAGAGGAAGACCATTCTCTAGAAGGATGGTGAGAGGAATATTAAAATTAATGAACATGATGCTCACGAGACATAAGATTTACCATAGTAAGATATTCCATAGGTCCTCATAGGAGATATTGTTCATGAATCACATGTACCAAATAGGGGATTGAAAGAGGTTAGGGAACCATAAATGTAATATCTCGGACATCTCATGAGGTATTACCCTATTTAAAATATAATTTTACTACCATAACAGTTGTCACTGAAATATCTTCCAGGTTTGGGAGGATTCTTGGGGTTTTTTGGAAGTTTAGAAAATGAATGAAAGTGGAAAAGGCCATATAGTGAATGTTTCATGGTTTGCGCTTGGTTACTCCTAACTATGTGCCCAAACAATGCTATCCAGGATGAGGGTGCATGGATAAGTAAATTGTGCAGGGGGGGATCATGAGGGCTTAGATAGAGCCATTCCATAAGGTTGGTGCACAGTTTGTTAAAATGGGTGGGCTCCCCAGGTTACCATGTGACCTGTCCTATATTAGATAGATGCTAGCTCATGTTTGACGCACCATTTGGAAAACTGTGCAACTAAATCATGCGCCTCATTTAAAATCGGGATTTCCCCCTCTTCCCTATTCATGATTTAATATTTCTCATTCAATTATCTTATCCATTAATCCTTCTATAACTCTATTGATGATCCAAAATTCCCACTTCTTCCCTAGGATCGATCTTCTTCATTTCTAGGATGTTTGCAGTGTCCTTGGGTGCAAATCAAAGTTCCTATTAAGTCTAATAATTCAATTTTCTACAATTTATGTATTATGGCTCGTAAATTTGTTCATCCACTTAAAAATACCTAAAAACAACTTTTTCCAACCCATCAATGTTTTAGAAATCGAAGAGTGTTTTAATACAAGTCAAAGTCTTATATTAAGCACATTTTCTCTTTCAAAATAGAGGTACTTGGTCTACAAGTTATATCCCATAGTCTTTAAGTTGATTTTTGGTTGTGTTATTTCTTCACTCATGTTGTTAAATTGATTTCATTAATGATATTTGGTAAAAAGGATGTCTAAATGATGACTCGAACCCATCATGACTCCCTCGGGATTCATTAAGATTGATTAGACCAGATTAGTGCTGACCTTGAGGTGTTCCCACATTCCATAACATAGAAAATTATGATGTTAATAATATAGTTGATTTGTGTTGAAATAGATCCCAAGATTAACCCAATGGAATTCTATTTTTCATTATAAATTAGTACTGATGGTATTTTTGTTTAGTCATTGACAATGGCATAAGAGATTGTTTGGAATATTATGAAAAATATTAAATGGGACAAAGTGAATGTGTCTAATAATTTATGGGGTTTTAATTGAAATTCATAACTGGGCTAGTGCATGTGAACTGAGGAATGTGTTAAATAGGTTAATGTATGAGAATTTTATCATATGATAAATGGGATAAGGTATAGAAAATGAAAAATGGGTTAAATGGGCTTTGCGATTTAAATAGTAAATGTGCTAATGGGTTGAGGATTGATATTTATTTATTTGGGAACATATATGAACTATCAATGTTATGTGTTTCAAATGTGTATGGTTTTTGAAATGGTATATTTGGTAAATGGATAAATAAGTACATGCACATGGCTCGGTATTTGTGGGGCATTGCACTTGAGTATAAAAACTCATGGGCTAGGTTTGAATAATTCTCTAAACCCCAACCCTATAATGCATGAGTTTGGGAAGAGGACTGAGGTTGTATTCCCTTAAAAGTGGCATTTCATGACACTACTTGGACCAATTCTCCAAGGTAAGTGTGATGTAATTTTTTTGTGAAATATATATCCATATTGAGATTGGTAACTTGAATTATTCCCAAATTCTTAGTAATTAACTAGCATTGGCCGTATTGTAAATGATGTAAACTCATAACGCATGTAAATAATGATGGAAATGTATAATTTAATGTTGTTATCTTATGAAACCTGATTATTCTTTTGATGTATTTTTGTTTCATTTAGTACTTGTATACACAACCTATATTGAATAGATTTTTTGGTATACATGGTTGTTAGTGGCCTGCTAAGGTGTACTCACACAATAGTTGGGGAACCACTGGGTACCTGAGAATATTTCATGATCATTGTTCAGGAATTTGGAAAATGATTAATGGTAGAGGGCTAATTTGGGAATGAGATTTTCCTGGATGAGGGATCCAGACATTGTGTTAGGAATCATTTAGGGATTCTTCTATTGGTCTTATATTGGTTATTCTTTACATTTGTCACATTGATCATGCCCTGGTATATTTATTGTTTGTTTTTTGTATGTAACAAATTTGGGGAAATGGATGGTAATCCATTCTTATAGATTATTGTTGTTGTTACCTTTATTAATTATGTTATCTATTTTGACTTACTCTGATAAAGAGGGTATAGTCTCCCCACATGTTCTCTTAGACCCTCTCTACTAGTCTGTAGTATCTGGTGTATAGGGAGGTGCACTTGGGGTCTTGTGGAGACCCTTCTCAGTGCACCAGTTTAGTGGATCCTCAGATGGGGACATTTCAAAGTGCTATCGAAGTAGTTTTTTTCTACTTCTTACTATTTTTGAATGGAAGGAAGGAGATTAGGAAGTGTCAGACATGGAAATGAGCTCATTCATGGGAATACCTAACCCATGTTTGAGGTAAAACCTAAGTACCTAGTGTGGGAATTGTTGTTCATGATTTTTTTGTTACATTTGAATGATATTTTACCAGTTGGTGATGCACTTGTTGCTTAATGTGACAATTTTATGATATTTTACTTGTTCCTGAAATGGAAAGAGGTTTCACATTCATTCATAATTATAGAAATATAGTGATATATGTTTCATGAATCATGGTATGTACACATGGTATGGGTGTGCAGGAGATAAAGGGTAGAGTGCATTTTTTCCTTGAAAAGTTGAACAAAGTGGTTTCTAATAAAGATGTTAAAAAATTGTTAAATGGAATGAATGTTGAAGAATGGTTAAAAAATTATTCTAAATGAACGGTTTTTAATAAGTTAGAATATTTTTTGTAACATGTTTTTAAATGAAAAATTTTTCTATGACATAAATATTAATGTTATGAATGTGGAAACATTTAAAAACAGATGTCTACTAAAATAGGCTTTTGGTTGTGTGAATTTGTTTGTCCCAGTTGGACATGGATCAAGGTAAGGATGGTTAAGGGTAGTGTTCTAGGTGTAAATGTGTTTTTTGTAATAGTGTTTGTGAATTTGGTTGTTTATGTCTATTAGAGAGATTTATTTTGTTTAAACTATGGTATATTTATTTTATGTTTTCTATAACTTGTGTTAGGAATTTTAGAGAAATTCCACCGTAACGATGTGTGTCAGTGGGGTGATAATAGGATACTACCAAAAAATGCTTCAGTAGTAGCAGAGAAAGGAAACCCATTGGACTATGATAACTGAGTAGAGAAGCAATTCCATGAGAATTTTTTTAATTTTATTCATATGATGTAATGAGACCCAGGGCGTTTAATGACATGTAAATTTGATTTGACCAGAGATTTTTAGTTTCAACACCATACAATGTTTTCTGATGAGGGTGGAAAAAAGGCTATAGAGTTCTGGATATAGTTCATCTAGATGAGTATGGACCACTTGGTGAGTCCTCCCGAGAAGGGAGTCATGTTGGAAGCCTATATGTTTTGGGAACCAGAAAAGCACTGATAGAAAAAAAAATAAGACTCAGTATGATGATGGTATTATATGGAAGGAATTTGATGATTTTTTTAGAACACTTCAATTCAGAGACCATGAGAAATGAGTGGGCTGTGATGTTTATTATTTTGATCTAGGGGACCATTTTAGTGATGGGTTATGAAGTTTACTACACCAACTTGCAATGCATTGTCCTATCATTGGAAAGGGATGAGGCAGCTACAAAGAGATTTTTTCCGCACAAAATTAGACATGATATTAGTTCCTAGGTGAAAATATTATATTTAAATAGGTTTGGAGAAGTATTGGATCAAGACCTTATTTTAGTAGGTAAATTAAGAGACGATTCTAGTGGTGGACATGTGGGCCTAGTTGGAAGGACCAGTGGTGAGACTTCCAAGGGAAGGAAGCATCATTTCATAAATATTCACTATGGTGGTAGCATGAAGAGTAGTCCTAAGAGAGGATCATCATCTCATGGTGGTTATTAGGTGTTTTTCTGTCTGTGTGGTAGTCTGTGACACATGTTGGGTCGGTACCTCTAACCACTTGTTGAGTGCCCAGTGTGCGGAAGATTGAGATATGTGTTGAGGTTTTGTAGGAATACTCCATAGCAGGGTATGAATAGAGGATTGAGGCGATGTCAAGTGTGGTAATGGTGTCATTTAACACATATCAAAGAGGAATATGGAGATCTACTGACCTAACTGGTTGAGGTAACAGGTGTAGTACTCTAAGATGATAGCATTCATACCATCAAGGTATTGAAATAGCCAGTTTTTGGTTTTCTTGGGTCTAACCATAGAAGACATATTTCGGGTCATGTCTATTGATATACCATAAGGGGTGTGAGTAGAAAATATTAATTTAAGAGTTATGAATTCAAGGTTGGTGGGTACCATTTTAAATGGGAAGTTTTTTTTCTTGAGATAACAGGTTTTGATCTGATTTTTTGCATTGATTTCCTAGTGTTGTACCAAGATCATATTGACTATTACCACCATAGAGTAAAGATCACCTCCCTAGAGGGGGAAACATATATTCATCATGGAGAATGAGATATCCATGAAGTCCATGCGAGGATAGTTTTTTAGTAGTTGGGTAAACTCATAGACCAATTGGATTGTCGTGTTCTTGATGATGGGAAATTATAGAAGCATACCTTTCCTCCAAGAGTCAGTCAGTTTCAGGATATGTTTTCAGAGGACTTCATCGGGTTTCCACATTTTAGGGGATTCAAATTCACAATAGAGTTTTTTCTAATGGAATAACCAGTTTTCATTCATCCATATAGAATGGAACCAATTTAAGTCTAGGAGTATAAAAATCAGTTGGAGTAACTGGAGAATAAAGGGACCATTCATCCAATTATGCGACCTTGGGGATACTGATGTTTTTTTCAACAAAATATGATAGATCATTGAGGTTATGTGTCAATTATAGGAATCTAAATAATATTATGGTTATGAAAAATACCCTATTCATCAAATAAATGATCTTTTTGACCAACTATGGGGTGACTCATTGTTCTCCAAGATTTATATGAGATCAGGGAATCATTAAATAAGGGTGAGACCTTCTAATTTACTATAAACATCATTCAAGAGAAAGAATGGGATATATGAGTTTTTTGGGATTCTTTTTGGGTTGAAAAATATGTAAGAAGTGTTTATGGCCCAAATGAACTAAATCATTCAACCATACTAATAATTGTTTTTCTTTGTCTTTTTGGTTGAAATATTGGTATACTCCAAGACTAATGGTGATCATGCCAAATATATTGACATCATCCTGAGTACACTAAGAGAGCATAGTCTATACCAAAAGTTATCTAAGTGCCATTTTTGGATTGATAGGGTGCATATCGTGGGTCAAAAAATCTCTTAGGATGGTGTGTCAGTGGAACCAGAGGAAGAGAAAGTGGTTTTATGTAACAAACCATGATTTTTGGGAAATATATTTTTTCAAATTAATTTAATCGTTTTGATATTTTCCATTTCACAAAAAACAAAAATAAATTTATTTAATATTAAATAACTATGTGTGGATTTCATAATACCCAAAACCATGATAATTGTGCCCTACAAACAACATAAATTTTAGAGTTATTTTTAAGGAACACTAAGTTTAGCTACTATTACACACAATAATGACATTCCTTGATGGAGTGTGTAACACACAAGACCTAGTTTTACCGAATATTGATATATTATTAAAATATAATTTAATATAACCTAGTAAAAAAATTATAATTTATGGAAAGGGTTATCTAACTTATGAAAATATATAATTTACACAAATAAAAAAATAATTCATTGGTTACAAATTAATTAGAAATGAATATGAAGATAGATTGAATATAAAAGAAAATATTATTATACCCACACAGTTGTTTTACCCTAAAATATTATGTTACATACAACTAGAGAGAAATATAAATAATATAAATATATATTTTATGATAAGTAAAATATTTTTGATATTTATCTAACATATTTAATAGGATTATGATAAAAAAACCCCATTTTATACATGAAATTTATATTTCTTATTAAGGAATGTTTACTACCATTTAGTGGTGAACTTATTTTAAATCCATTTTTTGGAACTTTTATATATCATAAATGTGAAAATAAATTTAAATTCCAAAGATAAATATTAAATTAAGGTTATATTAAATGTTTTGTATTTTTCTATAAGGTCTCAATATTTAATGAATAGTTAAAATAATGAATTTTAATTCAAAACTTATTTTTCATTTAATTTATCTATAAGGATAAATTAAATTTTAAATTGGTTTTAAAGAATAATTAGGTCTAATTTTTATAAATTAATCCAATTTTGGATATTTTAATAAACATTATTTTGAAATTGGCTATATAATCACCGAAAACCAGTGCAATTTTTTACTTTAAAAACAAACATTGTCTGATCGACATTAGGAATAACTTTAAATGAATTTCTTCCAATTATGTGATTGGAATATGTAAAATTGTATTAAATATTTGGAATTAGAATAATTTATAATTTCTAGTAAATTAGAATATTTTTTTGGCCAAAATATTTAATGAAAGTAATTAAAATAAATTTGAATTATTAATGTAAAATAATGGTTAATAAGGGACTAATCCTTAATCTTAAGGGCACAAATGACCTATAAACATGAAAAATATCCATTTTATGGATATATTTTGACTCTATACACCCTTTTATCTAATGTTATTCATTATGGGAGCCATAATCCATGGAAAAAACCTGGTTTTAATTCCCTTTCCCAAAATTTAAATGAGTGCCTCTCCTCATCCATTATAAAAGGCCTCCACTCCTCCAAATTACACACACCTCTAAATATAATTTTTCTAGGCAAGGAGGTAAAAAATAGATCCTAAAAACCCCTAAAATAATTATATATGCCTCCCCTTGGTCAAAAAGCAATCCATGGAACCCCTTTGGTGAAAACAAAAAAGTATTACCTGAATAAGAGGTAACAATCTTCCTCATGTTCTTTTATATTATTTCAAGTATCCACCCATTAAACTATTCTTATTCCATTATTTTATAATAAAAAAGTATCCATCAGATAATATTATTGTTTTATTATAACTGTCCAAACTACGCTTACACACACTTTCATCTAATGGGTAATGAACTTACTATTTACGTGCAAAGTGAACTACCACCTCACGAAATGATGATTGCTAATTTTTTCATTACCGCATCTCATGATGAAAACTGGTATGGAAAATATTTTTATATATGTTATATATTATATTTATTATTAATTTAAGTATATTAAATAATTTTAGAACACATATCTTTATACATCCCATTTGGTGTAAACACGATAATTTCATTTGAGTAAGTGTGGACTACCACTGCCCTCAAAGCGATGTGATTCTTTCACACACTACATGGAATTTATTAAGGATGTGTGTAGTGAAATTATATAATATATATGAAGTAATAATTATAATTTAACTATATCATATACAAATTTACATATATTTAATTTTTATTTCTCTCATTCAATATGACAATAAAACATAAACACTGTTCATGTGTACATACAGCCTACCATCTCCGTAAACGATGTATTCCATTTCATACTTATATATTATATAGATTATTGTAATAAAAATATATTGAATATAAATGATATTTATATCATGGTTTAAATTATTTAAATACTGATACATGTATAATGTCTAAATATATACCAAATTAAGACACATGGGAAAAAACAAAGAAGATATTACCTGAAGTGAATCCTTGACATAGAATTGTTAATAATAGGGAAATATAATGTCATAACCCAACCATATATGGTTTTATATATAATAATATCATTATAAAGTAGATTTAAAATATACATACATTTATTATATAGGATGTTCATATGAGTACGACAAGAGTTAAGACATAAGGTAATGGAATTTCATCTCACTTTTTATATCTATGAGATACCTGTCGTGTTGACCAATCTTTTCATTTTTGTAGTTCATATAAAAAACATGAATTTATTATATTATTATTATTTAATTTATGGTTGTTTATATCCATTGTATTATATTTCATTTATGGGTTTATGTTTCAGAAGATACCAAATCGGTAAGTCTGTTTTGTCCGAATTTTCCTTCCTTGAGACTCATGTTTTGTAATGCACCAAATTTTTTTTTGAGGATTATATAATTAAATTTTAAAAGTTATATAATTAATGTACTATTTTCAGTATATTGTAAGATTCATATATTTTCATTTAGTTACATGGAGAGTATGATCCCAAGTTACCATGTGTTATGATTTTTAAAAAACAATCTCATCATTTATCACGATTTTTTATGATTATACTTCTATTGATGAAAAATTATGATCCATATATAAAGATAAATAATGATTTTCCTTCTCCTATTTTTATTCCTGATACCTACATTTTTTAGTAAATTTTCTATACTATCTAGTACTTAATATATTTGATAAAATGATTTCAAGAAATATATTACCATATCTCTCTCTTTGGTCAGAAATATTTTTTATTTCAGAAACAATGTTTTAAAAAAATGTTTTCAAATGATCCCTGTAGGTCATTTTAATGGGGAGAGGATATTAAAAATATTTTGTTTTTGTTTTTCAATGATTAATTTATTTTTCTTCAATTTTATTTTCAATTAACCAACTTTGAATTTTTTTTCATGATTTTTTTATAATTTTTCAAAGTGTTTCCGATAAAATGGGTTACAAAACATATAAATATAAATATATGTTATCAATGTTATTTTCAAATAAATAATATTCAAATAAAATTAAAACATTCATTATATGATTTTAAATTTTTTTCGATGAAAAATGATTTTAGAATGTTTTGATGCCTATTTTATATATCATTAAGGACAATTGTTTCCATAATGTTTTCAAGATTCATTAATAAATTTTCATGGAAAACAAGATTAATCAATTTTCATGATTATTTTATAAGTTTTCAAAAAAAATTGTTTTTTTCATGATTTCTTTATATGTTTTAATGTTTATTTTCTATTAAATGGTTTTCAATGGAATTTGTTTTATAAAAATAATTTTCCAGAGAATAAAGGAGATTTACCCTTAAGAAATATTTTCAGAATATCTTTCCAAGTTAATATTCATCTAGGATAACATCCATTGATGTGACTGAATCCCTTATAGGAAATGATCCAAAGGGTCCATTCATATTTTTCACTGAATGATTTATGTATTGATGAATTAATACTTATAACACCCATTTATCTTCCATAGGTTATACTCTCTTGAAATTCGATTCATTTAACAGGTTATTCTTTAATGATTTTTTTTGAAACAAATATATTTTACATTGGTTATTATGTAATGAAGTGTTATTTATACACATTTCATTCCATGGGTTATTATTTTTTGTTTATTAATCTCATATATTTTTATGGCTCATGATATGATCAATGTTTTGTGGAATATCTATGTTTTATTTTATTATGTGGTGGTTAGGCCTTATATATACCTAAAATGAATTGCGAAAAGATTCATATCACATTATATAGATTAATATAGTTCTGGGAGTGAAACTTTAGTAGAATGATTTCTGTTGGAGTGAACCATGACTACCAAGATGGTATGAAGAGTGAACTCGTGCTACTAAGATGTCCATGGGAGTGAACCGTGACTACCATGATGGTATTGGGAGAGAACCCATACTACCAAGATGGACTTGGAAGTGATTTCTTTACAACAATGGAAATAATTTTATATGATTATGTGTCTTACAAAATTCTATTTTTTATTTGTATGTTATGATTTAATATATTATGTACTTTATTTCCTTATGATTATTGTCTTATTAACTTCTAAGATTTATTTCATTATTTGTGTTTATAATATTTTATATGAAGGGTTTGATCTTCAAATGTTTTGATCATGTTCTCAAGCTGTATGCTCATGTTTATGATTACATGTCTTCCTTTTTTACCCTTACTGAGCACATGAGGTCTCCCCTTTTTATGTTTCCTTCCTGAGTTTATAAAGATATGTATTAAATATGACGAGTCTAAGAAGATTTCTAGTCCTAATGAACCTAGTGAGAGAAAATATAGCTCAATTTTGAACCATTATTTATGTTTCCATGTTTCCAAATTCACTAAAAAATATGGTCTTTGGGAATATGTTTGTGTAATGTATTAAGTATTCCATAATAGTTATCTAATGAAAATATAATAAAATCTAGATAATCTTTAGTTTGTTTCAGAGTAAAGGTTTAGTCAACCTTTGGAAACTTGGATGATAAAACTTTAGTAAGATCCCTAGGTATATTTATAAGGATACGTATAGGTATATCTCAAAGGATAAGTATAAGAATGATTTAATGATTCAGAAAAAAGTCTTAGACTATTAGTAAAGGATTGAGTGAGTGGTTTCCTAGGAATACCTTCCTGTATGGATACTAAAATTGAATGTATCTCCTAAACATATGTAATTAGGATTCACAAATCTGACTAGGTATGTCGGGACATTCTTGGAGTAACTTCGTGTAAGAGTTGGTGTCCAGGAAACAACTAGTTTTAAATTGATTACATGGATATTTAATGTATTATTGCATATTGTTTATTTTTCTGCATGATTATGATGTAATAATGTCCTAGAGTATTTAATTCATTGATAAGTTCATGGAAGTTCACCGCTGTGATGAGAACCTTGAAATGCTATAAAAATATTCTTAAATATAGTTATGTGGTTGGATTACATGCTATGATGGGACACATAACAAGCAGAACATCAGGTGTGAGTACTCGTAAGCAGATGAGACTTTCCCTCATGAAGTTCACACTTGGTAATCTCTAAGATAAGAGATTATGAGAACAGACCTGCTAGTAGGAATTTATCATGTTTGATGTCATCAGATATTTCTATCTACAAATGTGTGTAATGATCATTAGAATTTAAGATTATCATAAATACATGTCACGACTTACGCGCTTTGATTTATTGATGAAAACCCTCATGTAGGCAGTTGGCAGAAAGTAGGGTATGTTGGGTGCGTCATGAGTGGCATGTTATTAATAGATAAGTCAAGGAAGGATTTGTCCCTTCCATTTATGGAAGTTGATATCTCATCCCATTAATTGAAATATAACCGTCATGAAAAACTCCATGTCCATGGTGTAACGACGAGTTTATTTCAGGTAGTCATAGAACGAAGTATCCAGAATAAAAGTTGATGACACAGTCGGGAATCCAGCTTGATGAGATATTGCTATAAAAGGATTATATTACACAGTGATCATTTGTATGTGGATTTCATTGTTGCGACATTACGTTCTTTCTCTTGGGTTCCTTGACCTGTTGCTAGACATTACTATTGGACTTTAGGCAAGCCTGCCTAATGCCAACGAGAAAGAATCCAATAGGGTCACACAATTAGTTTTTTTAGGGGTCTCGGTTAAATTCTATTTGAATTTAATTAATGAAATAAATATTATTCTCAAGACCGTGGAATAATTTTATTCAAGTTAAAATGATCGCATAAATTAAATAAAATATATTTATTTATTTTATTGAACATTTTATAAATATTTTATTACTAGTTTGTAAATAAAATATTTATTTAAGAGAATAATTTTTTATTTATTTATTTAGGCGTTCAATAAATGGAAGTGGATTTCAAGTAGACCAAGGTTGGTCCGGTAGTAAAATAATTATTTGCAGGACGATAAATAATTATTTAACTTGTTAGCACAAATTAAGATAATGCTTCTATAATTTTTTGGCTCGTAATTTTATTTATAATTCTGTTTTGCACAAGTTGGCACACTATAAATAATGACATGGTATTATTATTAAATTCTTGGGTTTTCTTTAATTTCATTAATATATTTAATTGTTGCTATGAAATTAAATATTGTGACCGAAATTCAATGTATATAAACAGGTAAGTACGCCTATTGTTCTATACACAACACCACATGCCTAGTGAATTGAGAATTTTTGAGCCAAAAAATTTCTCTCTCGAATCCTCTCCCCCCTCTCAAGAATGAGAGACGTTCTTCAAGGCCGTAGAATAGGTGATCAAGAACGACAGACACAAGACACTCGATTCGCCACACTAGCACTTGGAGAATAAACTATGTCGATGGGAAGCCATCAGAGCATGTGTGGATCATTACTAGAGGGATTCTAGTTTGGATACTTACAATAGGAACAAGATAATATGGAATGGTTATTCTAGATGATCAACATCATCAATGAAAAAATATACTAAATAACCATGAATTTTTTTATGAAATTAATAAAATTAATTATAAACAAGATGTGAAAGATCCTCTCTAAAGTATTCATGCTTCTTTCTTCTTTATCTAAATCTTTGATTATTTTCCATGGAGAATGGAATTCATCATCGTATTGATCATAGAATAATCATTGATCATGGTAAAAATCAAAATTTGGTGTCGTCCCAACAACACTTCGCTACGCCCAGAACCTTCAAGTGGTATCAGATCGATTATATCATAGTTTATAATTATTCATATATTTTTTTGTAGACTTACACATTAAATAATTTAGTTGTTTCAATTAAAGTTAATCATTCTACAAATATGAATCTCGAGATCTATTCCCCCTCTTTCATTTCTCATTCACCTTACTGAAACAATATGTTCTTTTAATTTTGATTAAAATAAAATAGAGGATCTCATCCGGATGTGCCAAATATTCATGGTCGAACAACACAAGAACAAATAACATGTGTTTGGAAATACACACTTTGTAATCAAGATTCAATGCACAAGACCGATCCTCCAAACCAAGCCATGTGTTTGAGGCTTTCTAAGTCTTAAATGACTCAGTGTGTTGACCAAAAATAGGTGGCACATGGTTTCCAGATTACACGCCACGTGGCCCGATGGACATAGCATGTAGTCCCTTCGGGTTAGGGTTGGACCGTGTACCCCGTACACAGCTTTCTCGGCTGGAGATCATGTAACGAGGAACTATATGGCGTGTCTCCCACTGGACATGCTATGTACTATGATGATTTCTGAAGTATACTCACATGTTCTTTCCCCAGGCGTGTACTTAGGATAGATAGTGAAAAAGTAGTACACGCCATGTAGTCAGAACTACACATCGTATATTCATCCAAATTACATAGATTTATTAAAATTTATTATTATATTATACAAACCCTTGAGATGTGTACCATCGTGCATGCATAAAGCTGAGTCACAATACATGATAGGTGTTATATATATGTGTGTGTGTGTGTTTAATTTAACATCTATGTAATGTTCATTTGTACTCATTGGGTAGTTATGAATAGAAATTCACCGAGTTGCATCCACGGAACATGTTATGTAAAAAGACAATTTTAAATGAATTTATTTGTCTAAAATTATGATAGAAGAGAATCACAAGGAAATTCAAAAAAGTGTTTAAGATAAAAGGATTGATTAATTAAAGATGATAATTAATTGATTTGAGTGTGATTTATCTTAAATAAGAACGATTAAAGAAATGATTTATAGTTTTATTTATGCATAAATGTCATTGCATGTATGGATGATCAGGAGCTACACCAAGACCTTTGTGTGTGGATGGTTTCTATTAATTGTATTAAATTTGTTGGCATGTGATCCATATTCTCATTAATATGTAGGGCCTGTGTGCCCAAGGTTTTTTTTGAAAAATCCCCTTTTTACCCTACACTTACATATGAGTTAAAAAGGGAATATATAATAGAAGGAACTCCCAAACCACTGGAGGTGGTTCAAGATGGAGCCAAGATGAAACCAATCCAAGGAGATACAGAGGTGGACAAGAGATAGTTGTAAAAAAGAACCCAAAAGGTTCAAGGTATTTCTCCACTAGGTCAGGGTTAGTTTATCAACCGCTTGATAAACTATCCATTATAAAATATTGTGATCATTCCATTTACATTATTTTATTTCAATCAATTTCATGGTTTATCATTATGGATGTGTTTTCATGATCTGATAATTAATGAATTAAACAAGCATACAAGATGTAACTAAAATAAACCAGAATTATGCATAAATATTATCAAGACATGGTTAATCACTTAAATAAGTTCTATTTAATATTAACTAGCATGTTATAATGATAATAAGGAATTCACGAATAAGTGATAAAAATCCCTCAAATAAAATATTAAGTCAGAACAATCCTTCAATTAAATGATTAAAAAAATCAATAAAGCTATGCGTTTGACCAACACTTTTTGGGACATGGACTTTTATACATGAATCCCTTATTAAAGGTTTTGGGTTGACTTAACCATATTATATCAAGAGGAGTTGACCTTGCTATACTTGGTGTAATATTGGTGGAAAGAGTTGAGGAAATCCAAATTCATGATTTCAGGATTGGGGAGTCCACTCAACATATCAATGAGCTGCAAGCCTACTATTAGGAAATACCTGCCTACTTAAATACCTTATAATAACTTGACCAACCTTTGTTGGGGTTTTCTGAAGGGGAATATGAATCCTTGACACTAGAATGTCATGGGAATTGGACATTCTGAGTTCAATGGTGAGGGCTATTTGGACATGAAAAATAGTGGGAGACTTAATACAATTTATTATTTCTTATAAAATTTAATCAAGAAAGTACTAACAATCTTCTCTTTTAAATATATAATAAAATTGAAAATCTCATCAACCACACTATCCCTACGATCAATTCTAGATAAAGAATACATCCTCACTGGCAGTAACTTCAATTAATGGTTTATATACCCTTGGGTTATCCTAGTCCATGAACAGAAGTCTTACATGATTGAGTCAGCATTACTTGATCCGCCTACCAAAGAGGTGAGTGATGAGGATTTCTTGTTCTACGAGAAACATATGAACGATGTGTTCAATGTTCAATGTTTGATGCTATCATCAATGTATAGTGAGCTCAAGACGTCTCATGAAAACATGGATTCTTATAGCATGCTCGATCATCTCCATGGTCTTTACCTGGAGAGATAAAGACAAGAAAGTTTAGAGATATCTAAGTCACACTTTCAGAGTATGATTGGAGAAGTTTCCCTATCTGGGCCTGATTTAGTCAAGAACATTGGCTATATTGAGCACTTGAAGGTTCTAGGGTTTAAACTCCCCAGATAACTGGTCACTGATCTCATTCTCACCTCACTCCCTTAGAGATTCTCTAACTTTTTTTGTCAATTTCAATATGGATAGCCTTGAGAAGTATTTTTCTGATCTTCTTATCCTCATTCTCCAAGTGGAAAAAGATATGAAGCATGAAAATTCTTATGTCCTTATAATGAATAAAAGGAAAGGGAAAGAGAATAGATTTAATCCCAAAGCATCTTCATGGCCTTCCAATAAAAGTAAGATAAAAGGGAAGGCCATGGAACATGATATTGTTTGTTTTTCATGTGGTAATAAGGGTCACTGGAAGAAGAACTGCACCATGCCAAATAATCAATGGGAATATTAAAGTGTGTTTGTTATCGAATGCAATCTATTTGTTTATACAAATTGGATATTAGAAACAACTTTTGGCGCTAACATATTTATCCAAATTCAAGAACCATGTATATTCAAGAAGACTGATCGACGTGAGGTCGATCTACGAGCAGCCAACAAAGCCATACTTTCTACTATAGCGGTTGGGGAATACCACCTCATGTTTCCAACTGGGATGATCATGGTGTTAAAGGGTTGTTTTTATGTGCCTTCTATAACCAGAAACATAGTTTCTGTATCCAGACTAGATACAGATGGACTTGTTTTCATGTTTTGAAATGAATGTTGCATATTTTATAAATATAGTATTTTTTTGGTAGGGCACATTTATACAATTGTCATTATGTGTTGGATTACACAAACAAGTTAATGGAAATCGATGAAAAAGATACTTCAAAATACTCATACCACACCCAACATTGGAATCACTGGCTAGGTCATGTAAAGGAGAAACGATGGACAAATTTACATCAAGATGGATATTTAGATTCTTTTGAAATAAAACAAGTTGTCGTATGCCATGCATGTTTATAAGAAAAAATGACCAAATCCCCATTTGGTGGGAAAGTTGAAAGGGCTAAATAACTTCTTTAATTGGTTCATACTGATTTGTGTGGACCATTTCTAGTTGAAGCAAGGGGATGGTACTCATACATCAAAACCTTTACTGATGATTTTTATAGATATGGATATATATACCTAATGAGGTATAAGTCGTATTCTTTTGATAAGTTCCAAGAATACAATAATGAAGTTGAGAACCAGGTTATTACGATGATTATGAAACTCAACTCAGACTGAGGTGGAGAATATCTTAATCAATACTTCATTGATTACTTATGGGAGTTTGGTATCCTATCCCAACTCACGCCTCCATACACGCCCTAGAAGAATGGTGTGAGTGAAATTTGTAACTGCACCATATTGGTCATGGTGAGATCAATTATGAGTCATGTGAGTCTTCCACTATCCTTTTGAGGATATGCGTTACAAATAGCGGCACACATACTAAACCAATTTCCAACTAAATCAATAAATGGTATTCCATTAGAGATCTGGAGTGGATGAAAATCCATGTTATAGAATTTACATGTGTGGGGTAGTGAAGAATTTTTTAAGGACTCTTCTGTTAACAAACTTTCACATCGAGGCACAAAGTGTACCTTTATATGATACCCTAAGGAAACAAGGGGATATTACATATAAATCCTCCTATATAAAAAGGTTATAGTGGCAAGACATGCCATATTTCTTGAGAGGGAGCAAATCTCCAATAGAGATAGTGGGAGAGAGATAGATTTCGATGAAGTCGAGGCTCAAGGTACCCAAGAGTTGGTATAGGAACAGATTCCACAAAGCCCCATGGAAGAAGAATCTACTCCAGAGACACAAGTATTGCGTATGAGTACAATAGAGGTTAGAGAACATGAATGGTATGGTTTTCTAGTTACTATGGATGGTGACTAATTGTTAGTTGATATAAATGATCCTCTAACTTACATGGAAGAAATAAGTGGCATAGATGTTTCCATGTTTCAAGAAGCCATGAATTTTGAAATGGATTCAATGTACCAAAACCATGTCTAGATTTTGGTGGATCCTCTAGTTGATGTAAATCCTCTTGGTTGTAAATGGGTATTCAAGAGAAAACTGGACAAAGAAGGAAAAGTCAGTAGCTGTAAGGCACGACTAGTTGCAAAAGGTTTTAAACAACGTCAAGGAATTTACTACGATGAAAAATTCTCCCCAGTTGCAAAGTTGAAATCCTTTACAATTCTAATTTCCATTGCGGCTAACCGTGACTATGAGATTTGGAAAATGGATGTCAAAATAGAATTTCCTAACGGGAACTTTCAGGTTGATGTCTACATGACAAAATCAGAAGGCATTTTGACTCCAAAGGTTTCCAATAAGGTATACAAGTTACAGAAATCCATTTTATAGATTAACATGAGCATCCAGGTCATGGAACATTCATTTTGATGAATCCTTAAAATAATTTGGTTTTATCAAGAATGAATGTGATACTTGTGTCTACAAACAGTTTAGTGGGAGTGCAGTCGCTTTCTTAATAGTATATGTTGATGACATATTACTTATTGAAAATGAGATACTAGTCATACAATCTATTAAGGAATTGTAGAAACAATGATTTTTAAAGAAGGACTTGGGAGAGGTAACGTCTATTACTGGGATCAAGATACAACGTGATAGATCCAAGAGATTACTGGGCAAAAGTCAAAATACAAACATTGATAAGATACTGAAGAGATTCAGTAAGCAACAATCCAAGAAGTAAGTGTTTCCTGCATCACATGGCATTCATCATTTCAAGAAAATGTGTCCTGATACACATGGGGAAATAAAGATAATGGTATGGACTCCATACGCATCAACGATTGGGTCAGTCATTTATGCCATGCTATGTACTGGGCTAGATGTCACCTACGCATTGATTACGGTACGCAGGTATCAAGTAGACCTAGTTGACTACCATTGGATGACAGTCAGGTCTATCCTAATGTATATGAGGAGTACTAAGGACATGTTCCTTCTTTATGGAGGAGATTCGGAACTAGTCATCAGAGGATTTGTAGATGCTTATTTCGAAACTGATCAAGATGACATAAAGTCGCAAACGAGATATATCTTCACATTGAATGGAGGTGTAGTGAGATGGAAGAGCTCAAAGTAGAGTGTGATCAGAGATTCTACTACAGATTCTGAGTATATTGCATCCTTTAAGGCAGCTAAAGAAACCATTTGGATGTAATGCTTTTTCTAGGAGCTAGATGTGATACCTAGCATTAAATATCTCATTGCACTGTGTTGTGATAATACTGTAGCGAGGGATCTTGCAAAAGATCTAAGGTCACATCAGTAGATTAATCACAAAGTTTAGAAGTATCATCTCTTGATGGATTTTTCTCAGAGAGGTGATGTTATAGTGAGTAGTATTTCCACAAAATACAACATGGCTAACCCCTTGACAAAAGCCTTGTCTCAGTAGAAAAATGATCATCATTTGAGGTCAAGAGGACTAAAAGTCATAGGCAATTGGCTCCAGTCCATGTGGGATCTTGTAAGAGTTGGGGTCCTAAAACCAACTTGTTTTACTTTGATTACGTGGATATTATATGCATTATTACATATTGTTCATTGTTCTATAGGATTTTGATGTAATATTTTCCTAGAGTATTTGTTGCATTGATAAGGTCATGGCAGTTCCCCACTATGATGAGAACCTTGAAATTATATAACAATATTCTTAAATATAGTTCTGCGGATAGATGAAATGCTATGATGGGACACATAGCATGAAGATCGTCGGGTGTGAGTACTCATAATAAGGTGAGACTTCCTCTCATGAATTTCACACTTGGTAATCTCCAAGATAATAGATTATGAGAAAAGACCCGCTAGTATGAATTCCGCATGTTTTGGTGTCATTGGATATTTCTATCTGCTAGCGTGTGAAATGATCCTTAGACTTTAATATTATCATTAATATGTGTCATGACTTACTCACTTTGATTTATTGATGAAAACCGTCATGAAAATAGTTGGCAGGAAGTATGGTATGTTGGGTGCGTCATGAGTGGGATGTTATTAATGGATAAGTCGGGGAATGATTTTTCCCTTCTATTTAAGGAAGTTGATATCTCTTCCTTTTGATTAAAATGGAACCGTCAAGCAAAATGAGATGGCCATGGTGTAACGATGAGTTTATTTTAGGTAGTCAAAGAACAACATGTCAAGCATAAAATTTGATGACACATTCATGAAACCTTTTTGACGAGATATTATGACAAATGGATTTTATTACAGGGTGACCATTCGTATGTGGATGTCATTGTTTCATCCATATATTATATCTCTTGGGTGCCTTGAACCGTTACTAGACAGTACTCTTAGACCTTAGGCAACCCTACCTAATACCAATGAGAAAGAATCCTAGAGGGTCACACACTTAGTGATTTTGTTGGTCCCAGTAAAATTCTATTTGAATTTAATTAATGAAATAAATATTATTCTCAAGATCGTGGAATAATTTTATTCAAGTTAAAAATATTGCATTAATTAAATAAAATATATATATTTATTTTTTTAAACATTTATTAAATATTTAGTAACTAGTTTTAAATAAAACATTTACTTAAGAGAATAAAAAATTTATTAATTTAATCGGGTGTTCAATAAATGGAAGTGGATATCAAGTGGACCAAGGTCGGTCCGGTAGTAAAATAAATATTTGTAAGATTGTAAATAATTATTTAACTAGTTGGCACAAATTAAAATAATGTTGTTATTATTTAATGACATGGAATTTTATTTATAATTCCGTTTTGTGCAAGTTGGGGCACCATAAATAATGAAGTGGTATTACTATTAAATTCATGGGGTTTCTCTAAGATCATCATTGTGTTTAATTTTTCTCTATGAAATTAAATATTATAACTAAAATTCCATGTATATAAATATGAAAGTACGCCTATTGTGCCATACACCACACCACACGCCTGATGAATTGAGATTTATTGAGGAAAAAAATTTCTCTCTTGAATCCTCTTCCCCCACTCACTCAAGAACAAGATATTTTCTTCATGTCCAATGAACATGCGATCAAGTTTGACCGACACAAGACACTCGATTCGACGCACTAGCACCCAAAGAACGAATAGTGTAGATCGAAGGCAATCCGAGCACGTGTGGATCACCGCTAGAAGGAATCTAGTTTGGATCCTTACAAGAACATCGAGATAATCATGAAGGGTCATTTTAGATGATCAACATCATCAATGAAGAAAAATACCAAAGATCCAGGTATTATTTTTCTTTATGAAATTAATTAAATTAACTATAAACATTATGTGAAAGATCCTCTATAAAGGTTTCGAGCCTCTTTATTCTTTTTTTAAATCATTAATTATATTCTGTGGAGACTGGCGATCATCATCAAATTTATCCCGGAATAATCATTGATCATGGTAAAAAATCAAAATTGGGTGACGTCCCAAGCATGCTTCTATTGCGCCCGGAACCATCACTTCATACAAAACAAAAGGCCTTACTGTACACTTTGTTTGACACTCTGGGGGGATATGATTTGGAAATTCACAAACTCTTCATGAAAAATCATAAAGGATTTAAATCTATATTGGCTATGAATAAACTAGGATGAACCTACAGTGTCATAGATTAAAGAAGGTTTCATAATTTAGACAACATATAAGTGGTTTTCATGATTACATGATTCCTTACTCTGATAATCGTTTCTTTCTCAATTCTTCATAATTTTAGTCAACAGATAGAACCAGAAGAAACTATATTAATGTCTAATTTTATGGAAAATATATTGATGAGAAGTCAAATGGGATTATCACTGGAGGGAAGGATGTTTCACTCATGTCTAATCAGTTTTAAAGGAACATTATCAACAACATATACCTTAACATGATCTTGGACTCACTAAAGAATAAAAAGATAGAGTTCATTGAGATTTCAAGTAATAGAGACCATGGAAGATAGAATATTTGGTTTCCTTTGTGTCAATAATGTTTAATGAATCACTAAATTGAATATCTTAGATGATCAATAAGTTATTTTGACTATATAAATGAAGGACACAAAGAAGGTAACAACAAATGAAAAATGAAGGGTGCAGTTAACAAAATGGATAGAAATATTGGACTCCCTAATACATCACCAAACATAAAATTAATTAAGAGTGGAATGAATGTTTATTAAACAAATCATTGTCCTAAGGGAAAATATCTTGAATATAATAAAAAATGAGGAATGATTAATGGTTATATAGATGACGATGATGCGAGTACAGATGAAATGTAAATAGAAATAGGTATTAAATAAAAGGATGAGGGATCCTTATTATGTATTATGGGTGAATTTTAATTATCAATGTTTTTATGTATTTGGATTAATATATTATTTTATATTAATGATGAAATATACAACGATTTTTCTATTTTTTTGCTTAGTATTTACATATTTATGTTGAATTTTATCGATGGAATTGTAATGTGATTTAATGACATGGTGATATTTTGGTTAAGGGAAGGTAACCATTAATATTTTCTTTATGTGAAGATATTTTTTTGTATAATGATGTGTGGGATATTAATAAGTTAATTGGATGTTACTGATTACCTTATAACTGTGTATGGACTTGTTGACATGTGAATTATGCTAGCACAGATGAAGTGTGTTGCATTATTGTAATGAATAAATAGATCTAATATACTTTGGAATAAGTAAAAACGTTAGTTTTAAATAATTATTTATGGTAATTTAGGAAATTACCATGTTTTAGGAGAATATATGAACTGGATATTCACATTTTTTGTAATATTACAACCAAGATCTACTTTGTGATACCAGGGGGATTGATATTAAGCTGATTTCTTGACCCCAATTCTAATATTTTGTATTTACATTTTTCTTATGGTATATAAGGTTAACCATTCAAGAAAATAATAAGTTAAACATCAGAGGAAACATTTGGGTGGTGAGATTTTGTTGAAAACCTTGGATAAAAGGATATTTAGTTATTAATCTTATTTCAAGGATGTCCATCATATTTCGGATATTATATTAGTGTGGTTTTGGAGAAGTACTTCGTGTATTTTAGTTGATAACCAATCATGTCTATAGAGTTTGTGGGTCTTGAACCCGTGACTGAAGGATGATAAGGGTTTCACACCTACCATTGTCCTACAGGATGTCTTGGTTATTGTATAATTATTCTTGATGAATAAATATTAATGATGAACAAGTAGAGTTAATTTTTATGTATAGAGATTAATGTATAAACCCTATGGATTTTGAAGAATTGTTTGAGAAAAACATTTATACGTTTTATTCTTTTATGGAACTTAAGATATGCTGAAACTATACTTTATTACTTCGTGCGTCAAATTAATTTCTAGACATCAATATCTTGAATTAAAGGATGAATTAGAAATTGATAAAAGCACAATCCGAGAATGAAATTTTGTTTATAGAAATATATCATTTAATTATATTTATTTATAATCTTGGTTAATAACATCATTATCCAATGATAGGATAATGGTAAAAAAAATGTTATCATAATACCTTGAATTTTTTTAAACCAATGGCATTTTAAATACTTATAGATTTATGACTTTGGGGACATCATCTTTTCATTAATCATATCCTTATTTGTTATTGATGACCTCAATCACTCCCTATAAATATATAAACATTTTCTCAATGCCCAATCATCACTCCCTACCTATGTTCTCTTATGGGGAATCCTAATTATATATTTATTTTGGTAAATGTGATGGTTCCAACATTCCCATTTTAAGGTATGTTTTAGTATTCATTTTTACAAATGTGGGTTTCTATGAATGAAACTATCATTTATTAAGCCTTTGACAACCCAAATGAATTTTGAGGGAAAAAATCATTCTAAGGGGGTATAATGTTACACCCTGAGATTTTTTGAAATATTTCATTTGAATTAATTTAATGATTATTATACTTTTCGTTTAAAAATACAATAAAAATAGTTTATTTTATATTAAATCACTATGTTTTTATTGTGTTATATGAAAAAAAAAATTAATCATGTAAGAGTTTCGAGATAAATTGTATTTTTATCTACATGAAACATCGATGGTAGAATGATTTACAGATAATAATGAATTTCCTTGACTTCTTGTGTAACATGAAATACTAAGTTTTACTGAATACTTATATATTATTAAAATATTATTTTCATGACCCATCCCCTAGGGCTTGTGCTGTGACTACCCCATGATCGCCTTCCATATGGAAAGGGTTGGCAACTTGCACTGGAAAGACATATCCCTAAAATAGGAAGACAATCCATTTATGTCTATAAAAAAACACATCCCAAGAACACAACAAGATGCAACCACTAAGTAAAACCGCAGTAGTAAAAGTGTGTACATAATGTAAGTGGCCAGAATACGATCCCAAATGAAAGATACAACTATAATAGAAAACAATAAACAACTCCTTGAATCATCCACCAAGGATCATACCTTAAGGGTTGGTACAACTCGTCTCTGCTGCTCTCTATGCTAACTTTCATCATCGTTCACATCTGCTCCCAGCTCCCCAAGTCTTAGTCAAGGCAGCCCGTTGTCTGCCCAAGACACAACAAGGTGTGGATGAAGCCCTCATAGGGGTTAGTAAAGAAATACCCAGTAGGGTCCTCGAGACCCCTAAAGGTCTCTCAAAATTCCAAAAAGTAAAATAAAAAATCAAGATCTCAATAAAAATGCACAAAGAAAAAGACTCATCTCAAAGAAGGTATAAAACATAGAGTTCAGGAATAAAGATGAATAGTCTTATGCTATATCATTTTATTTAATTAGAAAATATATACAACTAAACCATGAAGAAGTTTTTCCAATGTAGATCCCCAAAATGTTGTATGTAATTGATCCACGACTGGCCTCTCTAAGGATGGTCCTCATCGGATCGTGTTCTATTGATCCACATAGGGTCGTGAGAATGTGGATCCACATAGGGTCGCTATGGTGCTGATCCACACAGGGTCGCTAGAGGCTGATCTACATAGGGTCTCTATGATGCTGATTGACATAGGGTCACTAGATTCTAATCCAAATGGGGTCTCTAGATTCTGATCCATATAGGGTTGCTAGATGTTGATCAACAGAGGGTCGCTAGATTCTGATCCACACATGGTCGCCACTCAGTGGAAAACTAGCCACATGATTCCCCACACCCTGTACATTTGAGTTCCATAGTATATTCCCCTATAGATATCGTTCATTACTGAACTACAACGAAGTTCCACAATGGAGTAACCCAATGTACCACCATGTTGTAAGGGATCCAATGCAACAGACATCGTTTCAACCAGACGCCCGGCCTGTGAGTTATAGGCATTTTAGTGCCTAGGGACCGGTTGGATTTAGGTACGATCCAACCCAGATGTACTCTAAATTTCTCCAAATCTCGAGTATAGTTTCTCAAAACGACTGTCTTTCTCCATGGATCACATCCCCATAGACGGTTTGTCAAACGGATGCCTGGTTCGCAAGATATAACTCTTTAAACTAAACTAGGCCCGGAAGGGGTCTGGGTTTGGCCCGACCTAGGGGGACTGAACTAGCCCGACCCAACCCGGTCCGGGTCTATTCTAGTCTAGTCCAAACCAGCTTGGGCTGGCCCGGATGGGATGGGTCGTGGAAGGCCCGGCCCGCTGGGGTGTGGTGGCTCAGCCCGTCGGCTGGTGTGACCCGTGTGGGGGTCACGCGATTCTCCTTTCGAACAGCACAAAGATCCAATCGTATCTTGATTAGCGGTGCTAGGTGAAACCACCTAGTTTTTAGAATGACCCTTAGGGAGCGGGTCCCCTCTCTTCACCACGACTTTAAAGTCGCTTCCTGCCTCACTACGGCGCGTGACAATGTGTCTCCTCACCACCATTGTGGCCGATCCACACTGGCCACCCCTTCAGTCCATCGCGGAACCTTCAGGTTCCACCTCTATTCTGTGGCCAGCGAGCACTGTTCGCCACCATCACCACTAATTCCAGTAACAGGGGCCATGCTAGAGGTTCTTCCACGAGCCACTAGGTGAGTTTTTGTGGTCCGTTTCCCCTCCCATTCATGCCTATGGGCCTCCTTGGATACCATCATTGTTGTCCACCTCTCGGATTCCGGATTTCATCATGTTGGAAGTTTTTCAACGAAGAAAGAGACAAAACCAAAATGGAGGAGGGTCTGTGCCTTGTTCGTTTTTCCTAAGCCCTCTACATTATCATAATAACAAACATGTAATAAATAAATAAATGACAAAGATATTGTTTAAACACCATTCATATCCCCCACAACAACCACCCACAATGTCAAGAACAAGGAAACAAATCATAAGAATTTCTTAAATTAAATAACAACCCATACCTTGTAAATTGAGGTGACATCACAGTTAGAGAGGGAGAATAGTCATTTCTTGATGAAGCCGTCAGCGATTGTTGATCCCAGATCATTTCCCAAATAGATGCCGTCAAGACCTCTGTTCTTCATTTGAAGGGTAGATAATCAGCACTTCATCAGAGTTCCCCCACAACATCCCCCCAAATCTCCATTTTCCACCATTTTAATTAATCAAGGATCCTCTAGAGAAATAATCCTAATATTAATTAGAGGTCCACTAGTTGCTGTAATTAATGAGCAACCTTTATAACATGAGAGGTGGTTACACAACTTATGTGTAACCAGGCATTTAATACCCCTTATTAAATT
Organism: Viscum album; assembly: GCA_963277665.1. Classification (NCBI taxonomy): domain Eukaryota; kingdom Viridiplantae; phylum Streptophyta; class Magnoliopsida; order Santalales; family Viscaceae; genus Viscum; species Viscum album. The sequence continues at coordinate 2,075,729,407 of OY728156.1, read as the reverse complement.
TATATCCACCTCCATGGTCCTGGCCACCGCCATTCAAGAGGTGGTAAGAAAATTTAAATAACATTTTATGTTATTTTAATTTTCTTTCATAAGTCACGAAAACATACTTTTTCACCCCACCTACTGTGGTCGAATTTACACCTCCCTTAAGCGAATCATGGCACTACGAATTCAATGGTACCCTCAGATTTTTAATCTGAGAACCATTTTAAAAGATAGAAAATGCCTCCCATTTGTTAAATAAACATATTTTAACAAAAGTTTTCAAATTCTATTTAAGGCACACTGAGCCTCAAAATCAAGCACTGTCAATTTTTGTAGACTGGTAATAATCCCACATAATTTAAAAAAAAATATATGGAATTTTCGTGTCTTTACATTCTCCTCAACTTACGGATTTTCATCCCTGAATGCTACAACAAATCAAGGGGAACAAATGGGGGTACTGAGCACATATCGGAGCCTCCCTCTCCCATTTGATCTTCCGGAGGTTCCTGTGCAGCCAACAAACTCGATTAGAGGAATCAACCACCCATGAAGGACCCTCTTCTGTCAATAATGTACCTCTACCAGGAACACTACAATGGTCACCACATCATCGATGTCCTGCTCGTACTAGTGAATAACGTGCGATGGATCATGCACGCACCTCTTCAACTACGACACATGGAAAACAATATGCACCCGATGCATCTATGGGAGAAGATCTAGATGGTAATCCACCTCCCCTACTCATGATGAGGATCTGGAAGGGCCTGATGAACCTCAGAGTTATCTTTCCTCCTCGTACAAACCTCTGTAATCCTCGTCAGGGTGAGACCTGTAAGAAGACATTGTCTTCTTCCTCGAACACCATGGGTCTCTGTATCCTATCAGCATATGACTTCTGCCTGCTCTATGCAGTCTTCATCTGCTCCTGGATGATTTTCACCTTTTCCATGTTAGCCTCTACCAACTCTAGAACCATAAGTGTTGACTCCTCTTGGTCTATCCAACATATAGGTTTCATGAAAGGTCGACCATACATGGAGTCAAATGGAGCCATGCCGATGGTGGAGTGATAACTGTTTTTGTAAGTGAACTCCACTAGGGGTATGTGGTCCTCCCAACTGTGGGAAAAATCAAGGAAACAATCATGACCCAAATCATCGAGGGTCTATATGGTCCGCTCCAGCTGACCATCTGTCTGAGGATGGATGGCGGTGCTCAAGCGAAGCTGAGTCCCGAACGCCTCCTACAATCCCTTCCACAAGTGGGATGTAAAACATCTATCTTGATCTCAGACCGTCGTCGATGGAACTCTATGATGTCATACAATCTCCACACGTAGAGGCATCCAAATACCATTACTGATCACTGATCTATTATGGGTAGGAAGTGGGCCGACTTTGTGAGTCAGTCAATGATCACCAAGATGGAATCATGGCCCCTAGATGTATGTTGTAGCCCTATCAAAAATTCCATGGAGATATCTTCCCACATCCACTCTGGTACCTCAAGTGGGTGCTCTAAGCCTGATGTAACCTGATGATCGGCCTTCACTTGTAGACAATTAAGGCATTAGGATAAAAACCTTTTCCACTATTTTCTTCATCCTTGGCCACCAGTACTAATGTTGGAGGTCCTGGTACATCTTAACCAATATAAGACCTACCGTTAAAGTGGATATATGTAACACCCTCAACACCTCCTCTCATATCATCCCTGCTACCATGGTGCATCCTTTGAAAATAATGACATGATACCCACCTTCATAAAATCTTTTAGGAACTTGTCCTAAGGATATCTGAGCACATTGTGCCTCACAGTCCCCGTCCCCAAGCTGTGCCACCCGAACTCGCTGTAGATGTGGGGGAGTGACAGTAATATACTAAAGGTAAGCCACTCCATCTCTATCTAGAAAGGATATCTACAACATGGATAGCTACTCTATCACTTCACTTAGCACCTGTAGACCAGACTTGTTGTTGAGTGCGTCTGCTACTACGTACCCTTCCTAAGAGTATAGAATATATCAAAGTCATAGTCCTGGAGGAACTTCATCCATCATCATTTTTGTAGGTTCTGGTCATTTTGTGAGAAGATATACTAGAGACTCTTGTGAACATAGTAAACAGTAAACCATTCACTCATCAATTAGTACCACCACATATACAGTTCAATGACCACTCCTTCTATCTCCATCTCATGGGTAGCATAGTTCTGCTTGTGCTGTCTTAACTGTCGTGAGATGTAGGAGATCACTGATCACTCCTACATTAGGATACAACCTAGTCTGATTCCTGATGCGTCGTAGTAGACTGCATACCCATCTCCATGTTATAGTAACCTCATGATGGGCGCAGTCCTCAACCTCTACCTCAGCTCTTGAAAACTCTACTGGAATTTCACTTTCCAAATTAAGGGATGCCCCTTCTTTGTCAAAACTGACCAGGGTTTCAAAAATCTTGAAAATTTGGGTATGAATCTCTGGTACTACCCAGCCAATCCCAGGAAACTCTGCACCTCGGTCACACTCTTGGGTGGCTCCTAAGCAAGAGTTGCCACTATCTTTGCTGGATCCACCACAACTCCAGCTTCTGATATAACGTTCCCCAGGAACTGGGATTACTATATCCAACTGTACCGCAACTCATGAATCTATGAAGTATCCATACGAAATACAGCTGTAGATATAGGTGTCTTCATGGGGGTACAAATCGATATAGAAGTCAACCTCTCTGTGAGGAGGTAGTCCCAGTACATCATATGGAAAGACATCAGCAAACTAGTCCATCACTACCGGATAACTCAGACCAATCACGTCAACTGCTCTGATGGTATGGCTAGCCAACTGATTTGTGATCAGATATACACTCCTTTGAGTAACACCATCATGTACTGTAAATGTTCCCTTCTCATTGGGGAAGGTAAACCTAATCCCATCCTGGCATACACACCTCACATTCTGCCTGAAACAGTCGATATGAGCAAGGATTGTGGATAGCTTGTCCATACCCAAGATGACTTCATATGGCCTTGATTCTGCTACTAGGAGATCCCAACCAAAGCTCTATCATTCTTGAGTGATCTCACACTACTTTTACGAGTGTGTAATCGTCGAATCTTATCCCATGTGAGTCCTTAATCATAAGGATTGATACAATGACTCCATCAGAATCTCCATGCTCTGAATGAGTGTTGTGGAAATGAAAAAGTGACTCGCACCTATGTCGAGAAGTACTACAGCTAGGGTGGAATGGACACAGATCATACCTCTAATCATCTCTAGAGCACCGTGGTCATAGGCCCCTACCGCCTCTATCTGAGCTTGCCCCTATCCACCTGCTCTCGGTGGTTAGGGTGGACCACCTAGGGGTGATGGTGGTAGAACCTCAAACCATCATCCACTTCCTACTACATGACCTGCTCTTCTTCCACATTCGACGCAATATAGAATTCCTTGTTCGAATATTTTCCTCAGCCTGAGCAGTCCCACGACGGTCTGCTGATCGTCAGTATGATGGGTTGTGCAGTCCTAAGCCATGTGGCCCTCCCCGCCGCACGTGAAGCAAAGTATTTTTCCCTGCTTCCCCCTCTCCCTCATGAGATTCACATCTCCAACCCTACATCATGTGGTCTTCCTTTGGTAGGTATGGACCACTTGGACCTCTGCGTCTTCTACCTACTTCCCACTACAGATGACTCAAATACCTGTAATCCTGTTGTGGCTATCACCGTTGGTGTCTACACAGCTAGGATGCTCTCCACCAATAATGCTCACTCAAGCACTACAGATTGCATTGGGATATTTAGTGATATCATCGACACTCTGATCTCTCACTGGAGACCTTGCTCAATGGTTTGAGCCTAGAAGAATAGGTCCCATACAATATCGGTGGAGTAGTGTGAGAGGTTAGTGAATCTCACTATGTACCAGGCCACTGATAGGCTTCCCTATAGTAAGTGCAACAGCTACTGGATACGCATTGATCGTAAAGTCACAAAAATGAACTCCACCCTGAAGAGGGTCTCGAAGTCCAACCAAGTGATTTTCTCCTCATCATGCGTTTGGTGTGTCTAACTCCACCATATCCCTATTTTGCCTTGAAAATGGTCAGTAGATAGGATCACAATCTACTTTGTTGGTGTCCTAACTAGGTGAAAAATTCTAACAATAACCTCCATCCAGTCCTCAGCTGCTTAGAGATATGTATCTCCTCGAAACCTCAAAGTCCTCTGCTGTTGGAACTCATGCAACACACTCAGTCAGCATGCACCATCCACCAGTGTGGCTGGTGCCAACAGTTTCCCAATGGGTAGTGGTGCTGCTGGTGCACCACCCGAAGGTGTTATCGCTTTAAGAGGGACCTGCACTGAATCCTCGTCACTTGGTGGGATATCATCGTGAAATCTCTCTGGAATCCTGGATGGTTGTCTGCGTGGAGGCATCCTATAATGAAACAGGTGTTCCATGGTTAATATGTTAAACATAGTGAGATGACTGAAAATAGATCAATTGTAAAACATTTTGAAAACACAAGTAATCATTTTTTTATACTCTGTTGGAAATCAGAATTCAGGGTCCTGGTGTATGGATATGTCAGCCACGAAACAAACAATGGACCCCTTGAACTGAAAACCACACTCAAATCACCTTACACTATTAATCCAATGGAAAGATCATAGTCATATTTCTTCAGTAGAACTGACTCATCTGATACTAGTTTTTCATGACCCATCCACCGGGGCCTGTGTCGTGACTACCCCAAGCTCGCAGTCCATAGGTCTGGGGTTGGCGAATACCACCAGAAAGGAATATCCCTAAAACAGGAAGGAATTTCATTTTAAGTCTGTATGAACACACAACCCAAGAACGCAACAAAATTTAACAACAATGTAAAACATCAGTTGTAAAGGTGTGTACTCAAAGTAATGGGGCTGGAATACAAGCCCAACAGAAAGATACAACAACAAAAAAAGTAAAAATATCCTAAACCCCTCCACAAGGGGTCCTACATGAAGGGTAGGTACATCTCATCTTAGAAGCTCTCCACACCAACTGTCACCGCCATCTATGTCAGGTCCTATCTCCCTGAGTCTCAGTCAAGGCTGCCCATCGTCTACACAAGACACAACAAAGTGCGGGTGAAGCCAATGCAGGGGTGAGTATAACAATACCCAGTAAGGATCCAAAGACCCCTGAAGGTCTCTTATAATTCCACAAAGGAAAATCTCAAAGAATGATCTCAATCAAAAAGTACAAAGAAAAAGACTCAGCTCAAACCAGATATACAATTCAGAGGTCAATAATAAAGATGATTAGTCTTATGCTATATCATTTTTTTCCATTAGGAAGTCTCCAAAACAAAAACCATGAAGAAGTTGATCCAATGTCAATCCACAAATGGTTGTATGTCCCTGATCCAAAACAGGATGCTCTAAGGATGTTCCTCATTGGGTCACGTTCTGATCATCCACACAGGGTTGCTAAAATGATGATCCACACCAGGTCACTATGGTGCTAATCCTTACAAGGGTGATGGATGATGATCCACACATGGTCACAATACTACTGATCCTCATAGGGTCATTAAATGTTGATCCACACATGGTATCTAGATGCTAATCCACACAGGGTCTCTAGATGTTGATCCACACAGTGTAGGTAGATGCTAATCCACAAAGAGTTGCTACTCTGATGGCAGCTAACCAAAGGATTCCCCACACCCAGTGCGCTTGAGTTCTGTAGTATCTGCTCCTTTGGATATCAATCGTGAATCAACTGCTACTGAGTTTCACAAAGGATTAACCCAAATTATTTTCATGTCGTAAGGGATCCAATGCAAGAGACATCGTTTCAACCGAACACTAGGTCTGTGAGTTTTCAGCATTTTAGGGTCGAGGGTCTGGTTGGATTCGGGTACGATCCAACCCAGCCATACTCCAACTTCATCCAAATCTTTGGCGGAGTTTCTGAAAAAGACCATATCACTGCAAGGACCCCAACACCATAGATAGTTCAACAAACTGACATATGGTTTGCATGATACGACTCTTTAAGCAAAACTGGGCCTGAATGAGGTATGGGTTTGGTAGGACCCGACCATGTTTGGGTCGACCTACCCATATCCGGGTCCGACCCAGCCTGACAAGAACTGGCATGGGCCAGCCCGCATGGGCCTGGGCCGACCCTCTCTAACTACCCTGGCCCACCTAAGCTAAGCAGTGCCACATACCGGCCCGACCCTCCCCAGCCGGGCCTAGCGGCGGCGGCTCTGCCCGCCGGCTTGCGTAACCCGCACGAAGGTTGCACGGTCCCCCTTTCGAATAGTTCAAAGAGCCATTCAAATCTTGATTACCTAGGATAGGTGGTGCCACCAAGTTGTCCACAAGACCCATAGGGATAGGGCCACCTCCCTTCATCGCTGCTTCGAAGTCGTGGCCTATGTCACCATGGCACGCGATGGTGTGCCGCCTCATAGTCACCTCGTGTGGCCCCCGCTGGCCGCCCCTTCGGTTTGCCGCAACAACTTCAGGCACCGCCCCTCTTTTGCAGCTGGCGAGCGCCAACCGCAGACATCTCCTCTAGTGCCGCCATGCCGGTGCCACACCGACCGAGCATCCACAGGACACTGCATGAGCTCTGGTTGTCTATATTTTCTTCAATCCGTACCTATGGGACTCCCGGGATTCCACCATCACTACACACCCCCCAGATTCAAGATTTTGACAAGTTAGATGTTCTTCACCGAAGAACAAGACAAAACCGAAGTATCGAAGGGTCGAATCCTTATTTTTTGGACCATTCCCTGTGCATTAGCATCATAATAAACAGGTAATAAATAAAAACATCGCATAGATATTGGTTAAACCCCGTTCAGATCACCCACAACAACCACCCACAAAATCAAGAATGAGGAAATGAATCATGGGAATTTCTTGAATTAAATAACAATACCTACCTCATAAAAGGAGGTGAAATTGTGGTCCTAGAGGGAGAAGAGCCCTAGCTTGATGAATCCGCCAGTGTTTTTCGATCCTAATTCCTTTCCTCAACGGGCTCCTTCAAGACCTCCATTCTTCATTGGAAGTGTTGAGCATCAGAACTTCATCGAAGTTCTACCACAACATCCCCCAAAATCTCCCTTCTACCACCATTTTAATTAAACAAGGATGCGCTAGAGAAATAATCTTCTTCTCAACTAAGGGTCCATTAATTGATGTAATTAATGAGCCACTTTAATTATAGGAGAGGTGGTTACATAAGTTTTGTGTAACCGAGTATTTAATAGCCCTGACTAAAAGTCTTCCCACCTCCATGGTCCACGCCACCACCATTCAAGTGGAGGTAAGAAAATTTAAATAACATTTTAAGTAATTTTAATTTTCTTTCATAAGTCTCAAAATATAACTTTTTCACCCAACCTACTGTGGTTGAAGTTAAACCTCCCTTTAGCGAATCCCAGTGTTGCATATTCAACATTGCCCTAAGATTTTTAATCTGAGCACCAATTCAAAAGATGAAAAACACTTCCCATGTGTTTACTCAATGTATTTTTTAAAAAAAGATTAAAATTATGTTTCGTCGAAACCGGGCCTCGAATAAAGTGTTTTCAATTATCACAAACTTTTAATAATCCCTAGTAATTTAAAAATTATTATATGGCATTTCCAGGTCTTTACAATTATTCAATGTAACATAGTTAAAAAATTATTATTTATGAAAAAGCATAACTAAATTATGAAAATATATAGTTTAAAAAAATATAAAATGAATTCATTGGATAGAAATTAAAATGAAATGAATATGAAAATCGATTGAATATGAAGGAAAAGATTATTATACCCAAAAATATGTTTTATAATAATAAATAATATTAATTAGAATTAGTCAGTGATATTAATGTGATATATATATTTTATATTCAATGAAATATTTTTGATATTTGTCCAATATTTTTTATAGTATTAAGATATAAACAAACTCAATTTTATTTATCAAATACTACATTTCTTATTAAAGAATTTTTAATGTCATTCAATGGATAACCTATTATAAATCCAATTTTTTGGAAATTCAATGTGTTATATATATCAAAATAAACCTCTTCTTTTAAATGGAGACATAAAACTTTGGATAGTGTAATTTTTTTGGTATTTTTATTTTAGGATTCATTTTTTAATGAATAGTTCAATAAATATAGAATTTTATTTCAAAAACCCTTTTTCATCTAAATTTTTATAAGGATAAATTAAATTTTAAATTGTTTTTAATGTTTATTTAGATATGTTTTTATCAATTAATCCATTTATGGTCAATTTAATCAATTTTTATCTAAAACTGGCTATAAAAACATAGAAATCTTTTTGATGTTAATAATTTAAAACTTGTATTTTTGACCAGACTATGGGATCAAATATAAATTAATTTCGACTACTACTATGATTTTATTTTTTCAAAATGGATTTGAAATTTTTAATAAGTATAATTTATAATATTTAATATGATAAAAATAGTTTCTGACCAATTTTTTTTTGAATATAATTGAAATTAAAATCAATGATTAATACAAAATTATGGTTAATATGTGAATAAATCTTAACCATAAAGAACCAAATGACATAGAAACTTGTCCAAGATCAATTACGTTTCCATATTTATACCCTAACCTTCATTTTAACTAATTTTTTTGATTATGGGTGACACTTTATATGGAAAAAATATGGGGAAAATTCTCTTTCCGATAAATTTACAAGAGTGCCACTCCTCCTTCAAATAAAAAGGCATCCTTTCTTCAATCCTCCTCACACAACTCATGAAAATTTGGATCGAACAATATCTTCATAATTTACTACTAAAAATACATCCCATAATACTATAAGAATCCCCTTAAGCATTATGTATTCCAAGGAATCCATTTGTTGAAAACCAAAAGGAGTTACCGGAATTAGAGGTAATGTTCTTCCTCGTATTGTTTTATGTTATTTCCATTATCCACCCCTCAACAATTTGTATTCCATTATTGTATTAAAAATACATTATAATAAATATAATAAGATTTTATTATTATAATTTTAATATGTAAACGTATACTCACTTCAATATAATGGGTATCAAATATACTAGTTGAGAGGTCCAATCACAGTCAGGGAGAGACTATGACTCCCAAAATAATTCTCAAGGGTCATTATTGAATTTAAAAAAATTCAGAATGATATTTCTATTTTAAAAAACTTAAATACCCAATAGAAAAATAAAATGGGAGATAATAATACCCTTGTAGTCAATAATTGATTCAATAAACTATCTACATTATACAATATAACAAAATTGGATGGAGGATAAACAAGGAATAAATGATGTAAATTAAAAGGAATGTTGTCCAGTACTACTCAAATACCATCATGGTAAATCCTTAGCCTCCATGACCGTCCATATCTCTATTGGGTGTCTAACACCATGTGATACTTGCGTTCTGAGAGTAAATAGAAAGGTCTATCCATATACATCAAAACCCATGTTATGTACACATGTAGGGAGTGAGTCCAATGAACCATTAGGTATCTCCAATTCCTATAAAACACTACGTTCTACTATGATCAAGTGTATGTGTAGAAAATAATTATAAATAGGTGCAATAATTTTTATGCAACACACGCAATAAGAAACACAACACACCATGACCATGAAATTATAGAATTTAGAAAAACATTTCTAAACCGAGAAAACATATCACATGACCATAACTACTTTGACACCATGATAGAAGGAAGTATTCATAAAATTTTAGAACCCATAATATAACCTAATATTCATTTTAGGGTTCTAAATGACATTATTCTCAACCCTCACTTGATGACAAAGTGTGGGGAATAATACAAACCTCAAACTGTAAAGTAAAATATTAGGGCATGATCGTGATTCCATGTGTCTCGACCCATACCTCATCACATGAGGGAGGTCCATTATCTATGAGTCACATTAACCCCCCAAATATCCCCAAGGTGGTCATAAACCAAATAATACTATTTTCAGGTATACAAGAACACCAAACCATCCCCAATAGTTCTAGAGATGTCACAATAATGCACACTGTCCCATCCCTGCATAATCAAGGAAGTTTAAATAAATTATAGTCACTCATATCCATTGACTCTAGGAGGCCACAACGGGCACACAAAACCATCAATGTAACTCTTGGGAGCCCGCATCAAGTAGAATGGGCCATCCCTATAGCCTCTGGTGAGGCTTATCAAGTACATCGGACCCTCCACATAGACTCTATGGGGGTCACAAGCATAACATGCTATTAATAATAGATATGGCACAAAACCCCTCTCATGGACTACTAATTAACCATCAATTAAATATTACCTAGACATTTATACTCTTTTCCCAAACACATTTGACACTATCTTGACCCTATGAGTGGTACCTAGTGTCCATATTCACCGACCATAACTTTAATATCCCAAAAATTTCTCAAATGGGTAGGATCACAATAGATATCATCATGAATCGAATAAGTTCTCATACCGTCACCCACACAACAAAAATCATCAATCACTAAGTACACCAAGAAGTCACAACACGATAAAATATGAGAACCAATACATTAGAAAAAAGGGTATCTCCCAGACATTCTAAAATAGAGAAAACTGAGTTCGACCAAGCCCTATTATATTCTTTTGAAAACAAAGTCAAAATCCTATTTTATAACAATTTAAAAATACATCACGAACCACATTACTCACACCAAGACTAATGACCAAATCCTGTCAACATCCTTTAGAAAAGATACTTTCAGCTTTGAAATACCATTTAAAAACTCATTTAAAAAATCCCCCATCCATTTGAAATTTCCATCCCAACTAAATCATATATTTAAAAATACATTTAAAAATAAAAATAAAATATTTTATCTATTTAAAAAAATGAACTACATCGAGAAATAGTATTAAGAGGTCCACTAGCATTGGTTTGACTAGGGCACCACCATTAGACTATTTAGAAAGTTGTACATCCATGTTGACTTTTAGCCCAATAAAATCCTATACCAACCGTATAGAAACAAAAAAAAATCATGAAGAATGCATGAATATATACTAATCAGTGGAAACCATAAAATCATAAAAATACTAATAGAATTAAATAAATCTAAGACCCCAACCTTAATAATAATTCTAGTAAATCCATTTCAGCCTGTACTAACCTCTAACAAGACCATGAGCTATTGTATCATCTAGAAACATCATTAAATTAATTAATTTGTCAATATAAACAAAAATATATATGGTATAATAGGTTCCAAACTCACTAGGTAGTCGAACAACACCGAAATTAAAATCAACATTATGTGATCCACTACCGACACACCCATGGTCCTAGAAGACACAAAATCCCCAAATTATAAATCTGAATCGAAGACCAAATTTATCCGAAATTAAATATATATATATATATATATAATACAAACCCATAGGGAAATAGGCCTTGTATCAAATGACAAATGATTTCTTGTTAACGACCTCTCAGGTAGTCCTCTATGATTAACACATGATATCCCAAATAGACATGATAATTTCATCATTATATAGAACAATAACTCTTCTAAATCATTACGAAAATGAATGGAAATAAATGAGAGAAAATGCAGTGGAGAAAAAAGAAGCAAGAGGATAATAACACTAGAAATCAACATGAAAACCCACTTTGGAATCACCTAGATAAATTCATAAGTAAGGGGGTGTTCAACCTTCATTTCCCATGATATTAATGAGAGAAGAAACCCAATGTGGTATCTACCTTAAAACCCCCATGTGTTGAAAAACAACATCATGGTTTATGACATGAAAAATAGTTCAATGCCATGAATTTTTTGGGTCGTTTCACCATTAAAAAAACCACCACATTAATGGACATCATTCACCCTTGTGAATTCCATTCACAGTATGAATGACTCATTCACACCATGAATGTATTAAAACATCTACATTATCATAAAATGACCACCTTAATCTTCCCTGAAATCCTCCCAAATATTGGGAAACCACCCAAGCCTTAAGCCCCATCCCAAGAAATTTAATACAATTTAATGGTCATAAACTCAACCTGAGCCCTGGTTCTCCAAAAAATCCTCCATTAAAAGAAAAATTCATATTTCCATAGGAATTTTCATCACATAAAAATGAAGGGCATTAAAAACTCCTCAATAACACTTCCCATCATTGAGAAGCCATGATATTCCTTTGACCATGATCCACGACATACCTAACGCATCAATTTATGTAAACATTTTCTCATATCCTCCACATTTTCACTACAAGATTCAAAAAATCAATCCCATATACACTTAACCTTCTCTAAAATCACTATTATTATCCTAGAACGATAGCATCCCCATCTTGAATGATTCTCATGATTCCATTTCCAAATCACTGTATCTATTTCCATGAAAAATCTCAGTCAGTCATTTCTAATGTAACCTTCTCTAAATGCACTTGACCTCAAGCACATACACGTCACCACATTACCTGAAAACAATTCCTTACTCAGATAGGATTTTCTAAATTTTTCAACATCGACACTAAGGTTTAACCTTGGATCTCAATGTAATTCCTCATTCTAGTTCTTCAAACACCCATATCCACTATAATACACTATCTCGATCATCGAAACATTCTCAATCTGACTCACCCTCAGATCAAATCAACTCCAACCTCAAGACCGATGTTATCAAATTCACAACAACCACTAAGAACATGTTATTTTTCATATCTAGAATACATCAGACATCAACTAAAAATATTTAATATTGTATTCCCTATATTAATAAATTAATCCAATCCACCTGTACATATGATATTTCGTATCTTACGTTGGATTCTCCTTCTGTAGATGTTAATGCAATCACAATAGCTAAAAAGTAGTCACTACATTTCCACACTACACATTCCACAATTCAGTCCAAAAAAATTCCCTAGATACTCCAAAAAATGATATTAAACATTTTAATATGATTCATCCCATGAAACATGTCCCGATTCATAGTTCACCCTCTGAATCATTTTGTAATCAATGATGGTACCCAAGTCCCCAGTTAAATGTTAAACAACAAATTTCGATACCCAAATATTATTGATATGTATGCTTATACCTACTATAAAACTCATCCACCGATAGGTGATTTTAAATATTGGTACCCCACTATAGGAATCACCCACAAAAACACAATTCAACTGACCATGACTATAGGTCCAACAAAATAGACATCATACATCCAATCTCAGAACCCACTATCACCCATCCAGATACAAAATCCAAATTTCAAACCCAAAAAACTTCTTTAAGCATCTCCCAAAAGAATCCATCTTGATCCCACTATAAGTGGATCCCCCAAAATATCCATAAAAGACACACTAAATACATAAAAAACCATAAAGTCTATCTTGGTCACCCACCATTGAAATATAAAACTTGTCTGCATAGTTATGGGATTCTCTCTATGAAAAACACAAGCTAAAACAAACACACCCTCAAAAATAACTCATTAATGTACAATTAATCCTGAAATACAAGTTGAACACCGAATTCATGCATCCATGTATCTCCCAAAAAACCAAAATAACCCAAGATGAATAGTTTACATGGTAAATGATCACCTATTTTAAAAAAAACCATTCAAATAGTTTTACACACATATAAAACACTTGTGTTTTCAAAACACCGATGACATCCCAAGGTTTTCATCAAATCCAAAATCCCTCACCAACCATCAGGTTTTCCAATCGTTGTTTTGAAAAACACCTCCATTCTAAAAAATATTTTTGAATATAATTTCAAAATCCACATGAAATCCACATTCCTAAACTTTTTGAAAATTCAATTTTACAAATCCATTTTTACATATTTTCTTAGAACAAGAAAATCCAAACTAATTCCCAAAATCACTAGATCCATGTGTAATTTTATATAAACAAACATTCAAAATGATTTCACCCACACCTAATTCCAAAACAAGTGTTTTCTTTAAAAAAACAAGAATTTTCAAAAAATCTTGAATCCCGAAATCAATTTTACCTTGGTGGTCGAATAAGATCAATAAAAATCAATGATTTAAGCCCTTATATCCATATTAAAACAATCACACAATATAATATATGAGAGAAAAAATCAAGTATATTATATGTATACTAAAATAAAATTTATTTATATGGGGTTTTATATGATGAAACACATGCCATATATTTATATAGCATGCCCCGAGAACACGAATATTATACCTCCCATACCCTAGAAACCCAAAGATGGTGTATTATTTTATTATAATGGAATAATTAAAAGGAATCAAATCCCAAAGGACCGATCCATTTAGAAGTCTTGAAAATCTATATTACATACTAGATACCCATAATACATTGGAAAATATAAAATAAAACCATGATACTTAAAAAATAAAAGAAACTGTGTCCTTGAATTCTTATTCAAAGACGTTTTCATCATAACCCAGGGAAAAAATATCATAAGGGTAAGCACAAATTATTAGTTAGGGTATGTAAAGAGGAATTAATAATGAATCAATAGGAAAAAATTAACATTTAAAGGTAACGAAATGATATCACATTCCATTAAATAACAAGATATGTTCAAATCAATTTTGAAAGGTAAGTGTTTGAGAACCAGGCCACATAATCAATTAATTGAGAATAGAATAAATCCAAAGATATGTCCACAAAAAATATGATGGATAAATAATAAGTGAAACATATATAAAAGAAATTATTTATTGTTTGATGTCCAATATAAGGCACATGAAACCATATAACTTGAAGAACATTCACCAAATGGGTAAAACTATGAATAGAAACCCATTTAATTTTGCGAACATAATCATCTCATGAGAACCAATCAATGCATTTATGGGATATATAATGTCTGGGACCACCCGTAATTGCCAGTTGAAATTTTTTCTTATATAAATTAATCAAAATAAATAATATGCCTTATCAAATATCTGCATTTAATAGAGAATATGGATGTATCAATAATTCCCTGGTTAATCAAATAACTATCAAAATGAACATTTTATGTAAAAAATGATATGTGGTTAAGGAAATATTAATATTAATTGTATAATAATATTAATATTAAAGTAAATTTTCAATAAAAAAAGTTTAAATAAAGACATTGTTTCATGAATAATTTATCAATAAAAAATTGAAGCAATATTTCATTGATAATCATTAAGAACATTCTTTAGGTGAATAATCTTTGATAATTCCAAAGTGTCCCATACCACATTAAAACAATTAAATAATAATACACATGAGGGAATAATATTAAATGAAACTGATAATATCATGAGATTAAGGGAAATCATGATATGACATATTAAAAAGATGTATATATATATAATAAAGGTGAATTGCTTCATAACAACAAATAAGTCTCAATAGAATGTAAATTGAGATGAAATTCCCTTATGTCATACTTAATTTTTATTATGTGGTATTTATCCTCATATATAGTAGTTTAAAATATTTTAATAAGAACATAATAACTATTAACATGTTTATAATAATAGATATTCACTTCTTATAACATAAAATTATCTTTTTGTTAACAAATATTCATTAATTTAATATATTGGGGTTAATTACCTTGTTTTATCAAGTAAGTTTTAACTTGTTGTTTGTTGTAATTATTTTAAGATCATGGTTTCATCATATACAAAATTTAAACCAAGACTTAATTATAATTTATAATCATTATATATGTATTTATAATAATCTAAAATAACTAGATATTAGAAATGAAGTGCATCGTTTATAAATATGAACATTCATACATATGCATGAACACTTCCTTTATTTCTTTGATGTATAAAAATAATGAAAAATAAATGATACATATGTATATTATAATTCTAATATCATATAGATATGTTATATATGTAACATAGTATTGTTAAAATCATCCCTTATATGTTTCATGTTTGGCATGAATGAGTCATATTGCTTTAATGGGGTGGTAGTCCACACTTCTGCAAATGAAATTATCATATTTAAATAAAATGGAAAGCATAAAGGTATGTTATAAATAAAAATTACAGAAGCATAATGAAAACATAAATATCATATATATAATATATAAAAATATTTTCCATCCAAATGTCCACCATCATTTGTGGTAAAGGAAAAATGAACAATTGTTGTTTCTTGATGGAGTAGTTCAATTTACACACAAATAGTATGCTCGTTACCCATTAGATGGAGGTGTGTGTAATTGTAGGTAGAAAACATATCATAAAAAATATTATAATATTTTTATACATTCTTTGTAACATGATAATTGAAAAATAATATTTAATTTTCTGGATAATCTAAAAAAACTATAGAGCTTGAGAAAAGATGTTACCTCTTAATTAGGTAACTACTTTGGGTTTTTACAAAAAGTCGTCATTGGAAGGATTTCATCCCAAAGGGATGATTCAAGGCTGAGTCTAGGGATATTGGTAAGCTCTTTGGTCCTATATTGGAAAAACTATGGGGTTTTATCGGTGTGGGGAAGGGGTAGATGTGGTGGGATTTTATAAGGGTGGAAATAAACTCACTTGGTATTTTTGAAAAGAAGTCATGTGTATACATGTTTTTATGTAATAATGTCATAAAAAATCATCTGAACTGAGTAATGTAATCCTATTGGCTGAATTATTTCCATATAATAGATTTTTAATTGGTTTATTGGAAAATTTGTCTCTTAAGTTAAAGGTTTAGTCATTTATTAAGCTAAAATTTCCCTTACTAATTGTAATTAATTTTAGTAGCATTCACTAATATTTTCGGTAGAAAACAAAGTCGACCAAATTATAAATTATAAAAAATTACTATTAAAAATAGAAAATATATTTTTTTAATTCAAATCATAGATGTGGCAAAAATTATTTTAAAATTCATCCCGTATGTGGGATGACAATGCGAGTTTTAAAATAAACAAATTTGAACATTTTCTATGTTTTTATAAGAAATATAAATGTTAAATTGATTAAAATGACTTATATAGAATATATTGATTAAAATATTATATAATTAAACTTTAAAACCAGTAAAATTTATAATTTATCCCTATAAATATATGAGATGAAAAAGCAGTTTTGAAATAAATTCAGTTATTTTAATTATTCATTAAAAAATTAAATGATTCAGATAAATATAAAAAATTCACCCGAAACATGTTTATATTTTTATCATTCAAATATTATGTTTATCAGGACATATGATGTCAACTAATGTATTAAGACATATATTTAAAAGGGGTTCTCCATTAAAAGGAGGTAAAATTTTCTTTATAAAAATATAGTTTTTAATGTGAGAAGTTGGATTTGTTCTTATATTATTCCTATTAAAACTAATGGATTAATAAAAAATATTGGATTATATATATAACATATAAATTTAATTAAAATAAATAACTAATTGTAATCAATTATGTTTATTAAGAAAAAAATTTTTGGTAGCATAAAAATAATAATATTTCCTTTTAAATTCATTAGGTTGTTATTTTTTTTCATTATTTGGTAACTAATGAAATCATTTTATATTTATATAAATCATAAATATTTCTATGTTATTAATAATATTCCTAAATACTAACATAATGTCTATGATATATCATATTATATTAAATAATAATATTTCAATAATACATTGTTTTTTAGTGAAACTCGATCTTGTTTGTAATGAAAGTTATCATAAAAGGGAGTTCATATGTGAATTCAATTTAACTTCTAGTTTTGTGAATTACAAGAGATAGAATATATTATATTTATTTAATATAGTAAATATATTAAAATTTATTGGTTTAATATATTCTATTTTTATACATGGTGTTATATATCATAATCATTAGTGAATATAATTTTTTAATTTAGAACTATGGGGTGTCACATTATCCCGACCTTAATTAAATTATATAATTACTATTTTAAATATATATTGGTAATCAAGGTATTGATATTTGATGATAACTATTGTTGAAAATCCCACATTTTAAAAAGGGTTAATAAAATATCTTTATAATAAGAAGAGAAATGAAAGTAAGATGGTCACATAACTAGGTTCCCTAGTAGGAGAGCATATGTGTGAAACGAAAAAATTGATACATAGAAAAAATATTGCAATAATGTTATTATATAGAGGTCAAGTGGGAATGGTTTGGAGAAAGATGAGAATCAGAAGTCCATAAGTCCATGATTATCTAAGGGATATTTGATTAATCTAAAATGATGATACTAAGAAAAAAAATTTGGTCTCAAGATCATTTTTCTTGGAGTTGAAAAATTATTTCACTCTCTATGAATATTAGTATATATAATTACTTTGTACGTTTCTATAAGAAAAATCATATCTAATGGTCTTTCCTTGAACTATTTCTACATCATCACTTAGAAAAATATTCATCGCATAGTGGTGTAATATATCAATATCTTAAAAAATCCAATTGACAATACAAATCATTTCTAAAATCATTAAATTCTACAAAATATTATAGTTGAATACTTTATAAATAATATCCCAGAACTTGTCAATAGAATTTAATCAGCATGAAGAAGCTAATTTTTTTACCTTCCAACCATTTAAATATCTTCATCATGAATCCTTTTAAAAAATAGTAATAAATAGAATAACCATGAAACCTTATTGGAAACATGAATTATTTCTTTTTTCCTTATGAAAGAAAAATTTTATTTGGATCGATTCCATAAATCCAAAAGTGTTCTAAACTCCATTAATGATATCATAGACTAAATTTCTAGAAGAAATTAATTTTCTCCAAAGTAGATAAACCTTTATAAATCAATCATTTCTTCATCATTATCTTATCATCAGGATCATATTATGGGTTGATTTACCATCTATCACTTGTTTTAGGAAAATTTTAACATTCTAGTTTATATGTTTTCTTGTTACTATTCAATATATGATCACAAATCCTTAATGAAAAGGTATTTCATTACAATATTCACATATTCCATAATTATTATAACTATTAAATTGATGATAAAATATTCAAAAGACTTAATTATTGAATGTGAATATTAAAAATTCCAATTCCTCTATGGTAGTAGCATAACATGAACATTATCCAATATCATCATTTGGGGTATATTCTTATGATGCTTGGAACATTGATTCACATAGTGTCCCATCTCTTTATATTTGAAGCATTGTACTTTGGAAACCTTTTTCGTACCCTTCCAATCAAAAACATGGTTTCTCGTTTCTACAATCTTATAAAAAAACTCCCATTACCTTAAAGAAATCATTAGAGTGTTTCATTCCACAATTATCACAAGTCAAAAAATACTTATTTCCCTTCTTCTTATTTGATTCATTCCCTTTTACAAAGTTCTTAAATGTCATATTCTTATCTTGGTTCCATTTAAAGGTATAGGACATAGAGAATTTTTTACCCATAACATTTTCACATGATACTAAGTCCTCATATGATAAGAATTATTGGGAGATATTTCCCGTTGAAATATTGTCATAAGACTATGAAATATTCGATCCTTCTTACTCATGGGATCATGTGGATTGGTGAGGTTCACATTCCTTCTAATAGGTTCTATTTCTAAACAGTGTCATATACAAGATTAAATCAAAACATAATGTACAATTCCATATATAGTATAACACATAAATTTATGCATCTTGAATCATAGAATCATAACCTTTAGCCACTTTGGGGAAATATTTACTTCTAAATCCTTGATAATGGTAGGTTAATAAAATATAAACTAACATATGTGTATCCCATGGGAGTGTCAAAATGGGTGTGGAGTAAGGCTTGTTGTCTTGTACCAGGATACCTCGAGTTTGGACCGAAACACCTTGTTAGAGTTGTTACTCCTAGGTACATCTGTTTTAGAACCACATCTAATTATTGTATCCAGACAGGGATGTATTTCTAGGAATACCCATGTAATCTCCACCTTTAAAAAATTATAGGATGTCCTTGTATACGTATCCTCAATTTTTATCTTAGTGTTTTTATCCCTAATTTAAATTTTATAAATAAATTTTCCACACTACACATTCCACAATTCGGTCCAAAAAAATTCACTAGATACTCCAAAAAATGATATTAATAATTTTAATATGATTCATCCCATGAAACATGTCCCGATTCTTGGTTCACCCTCTGAATCATTTTGTAATCAATGACGGTACCCAAGTCCCCCCTTAAATTTCAAACAACAAAGTTTCGATACCCAAATAATATTGATATGTATGCTTATACCAACTATAAAACTCATCCACCGATAGGTGATTTTAAATATTGGTACCCCACTATAGGAATCACCCACAAAAACACAATTCAACTAACCATGACTATAGGTCCAAAAAAATAGACATTATACATCCAATCTCAGAACCCACTATCACCCATCCAGATAAGAAATCCAAATTTCAAACCCAAAAACCTTCTTTAAGCATCTCCCAAAAGAATCCATCTTGATCCCACTATAATTGGATCCCCCAAAATATCCATAAAAGAAACACTAAATACATAAAAAACCATAAAGTCTCTCTTGGTCACCCACCATTGAAATATAAAACTTGTCTACATAGTTATGGGTTTCTCTCTATGAAAAAAACAGGGTAAAACAAACACACCCTCAATAATAACTCATTAATGTACAATTAATCCTGAAATACAAGTTGAACACCCAATTCATGCATCCATGTATCTCCCAAAAAACCAAAATAACCCAAGATTAATAGTTTACATGGTAAATTATCACCTATTTAAAAAAAACCTTTCAAATAATTTTACACACATAAAAAACACTTGTGTTTTCAAAACACCCATGACATCCCAGGGTTTTCATCAAATCCAAAATCCCTCAACAACCATCAGGTTTTCTAATAGTTTTTTTGAAAAACACTTCCATTCTAAAAAATATTTTTGAATATAATTTCAAAATCCACTTGATATCCACTTTCCTAAACTTTTTGAAAAATCAATTTTAAAAATCCTTTTTTACATACTTTCTTAGAATAATAAAATCCAAACTAATTCCCAAAATCACTAGATCCATGCGTCATTTTATATAAACAAACATTCAAAATGATTTCACCCACACCTAATTCCAAAAAAAGTGTTTTCTTTACAAAAAACAAGAATTTAGAAAAAATCTTGAATCTCGAAATCAATTTTACCATGGTGGTCGAATGAGATCAATAAAAATCAATAATTTAAGCCCTTGTATCCATATTAAAACAATCACTCAATATAATATATGAGAGAAAAAAATCAAGTATATTATTTGTCTCCTAAATTAAAATTTATTTCTATGGGGTTTTATATGATGAAACACATGCCATATATTTATATAGCATGCCCGGAGAACACAAATATTATACCTCCCAGACCCTAGAAACCCGAAGCTGGTGCATTATTTTATTATAATGGAATAATTACAAGGGATCAAATCCCAAAGGACCGATCCATTTAGAAGTCTTGAAAATAAATATTACATACAAGATAACCATAATACATTGGGAAATATGAAATACAACCATGATACTTAAAAAAGAGAAGAAACTGTGTCCTTGAATGCTTATTCAAAGACGTTTTCATCATAACCCAGGGAAAAAATATATAATAAGGGTAAGAACAAATTATTAGTTAGGGTATGTAAAGAGGAATTAATAATGAATCAATAGGAAAAAATTAACATTTAAAGGTAACGAAATGATATCACATTCCATTAAATAACAAGATATGTTCAAATCAATTTTGAAAGTTAAGAGTTTCAGACCCATGCCACATAATCAATAAATTGAGAATAGAATACATCCAAAGATATGTCCACAAAAAATATCATGGATTAATTATAAGTGAAACATCTATAAAAGAAATTATTTATTGTTTGATGTCCAGTCTAAGGCACATGAAACTATATACCTTGAAGAACATTCACCAAATGGTTAAAACTAAGAATAGAAACCCATTTAATTTTGTAAACATAATCATCTCATGAGAACCAATCAATGCATTTATGGGATATATAATTTCTGGGACCACCCGTAATTACTAGTTAAATTTTTTTCTTATATAAATTAATCAAAATAAATAATATTCCTTATCAAATAACTGCATTTAATAGAGAATATGGATGTATCAATAATTCCCTAGTTAATCAAATAACCATCAAAATGAACACTGTGTGTAAAAAATGATATATGGTTAAGGAAATATTAACATTAATTGTATAATAATATTAATATTAATGTAAATTTTCAATGAAAAAAGTTTAAATAAAGAGATTCTTTCAAGAATAATTTATCAATAAAAAATTGAAGCAATATTTCAATGATAATCATTATGAACATTCTTTAGGTGAATAATCTTTGATCATTCCAAAGTGTCCCATACCACATTAAAACAAATAAATAATAATCCACATGAGGGAATAATATTAAATGAAACATATAATATCATGAGATTACGGGAACTCATGATATGACATATTAAAAGGATGTATATATATAAAATAAATGTGAAATGCTTCATAAAAACAAATAACTCTCAATAGAATGTAAATTGAGATGAAATTCCCTTATGTCAAGCTTAATTTTTATTGTGTGGTATTTATCCTCATATATAGTGGTTTAAAATATTTTTATACGAACATAATAACTATGATCATGTTTATAATAAGAGATATTCACTTCTTATAATATAACATTATCTTTTTGTTAACAAACATTCATTAATTGAATATGTTGGGGGTTAATTACCTTGTTTTATCAGCTAAGTTTTAACTTGTTGTTTGTTGTAATTATTTATAAGATCATGGTTTCATCATATAAAAATTTTAAACGAAGACTTAATTATAATTTATAATCATTACATATGTATTTATAATAATCTAAAATAAATGGATATTAGAAATGAAGTGCATCGTTTATAAATATGAAAGGTCATACATATGCATGAACGCTTCCTTTATTTCTTTGATGTATAAAAAGAATGAAAAAGAAATGATACATATGTATATTATAATTCTAATATCATATAGATATGTTATATATGTAACATAGTATTGTTAAAATCATCCCTTATATGTTTCATGTTTGGCATGAATGAGTCATATTGCTTTAATGGGGTGGTAGTCCACACTTCTGCAAATGAAATTATCATATTTAAATAAAATGGAAAGCATAAAGGTATGTTCTAAATAAAAATTACAGAAGCATAATGAAATTATAAATATCATATATATAATATATAAAAATATTTTCCATCCAAATGTCCACCATCATTTGTGGTAAAGGAAAAATGAACAATCGTTGTTTCTTGATGGAGTAGTTCAATTTACACATAAATAGTATGCTCGTTACCCATTAGATGGAGGTGTGTGTAATTGTAGTTAGAAAACTTATCATAAAAGAATATTATAATATTTTTATAATTTATTTGTAACATGATAATTGAATAATAATATTTAATGTTGTGGATAATCTAAAAAAACTATAGATCTTGAGAAAAGATGTTACCTATTAATTAGGTAACTACTTTGGGTTTGAACAAAAAGTCATCCTCGAAAGGATTTCATCCAAAAGGGGTGCTTCAAGGCTGAGTCTAGGGATATTGGTATGCTATATGGTCCTATATTGGGAAAAACCATGGGGTTTCATCGGTGTGGATAAGGGGTAGATGTGGTGGGATTTTATAAGGGTGGAAATAAACTCACTTGGTATTTTCGAAAATAAGTCATGTGTACACAAGTTTTTATGTAAAAATATCAGAAAAAATCATTTGAACTGAGTAATGTAATCCAAGTGGCTGAATTATTTCCATATAATGGATTTTTAATTGGTTTATTGGAAAATTTATCTCTTAAGTTAAAGGTTTAGTCATTTATTAAGATAACTTTACCTTAATAATTGTAATTAATTTTAGTTACATTTACTAATATTTTCGGTAGAAAACAAATTCGACCATATTATAAATTATAAAAAATTACTATTAAAAACATGAAATCTATTTTTTTTAATTCGAATCATAGATGTGCCAAAAATTATTTTCAAATTCATCCCGTATATGGGATGACAATGCGAGTTTTAAAATTAAAAAATTTGAACATTTTCTATGTTTTTTTAAGAAATATAAATGTTAAATTAATTAAAATGACTTAAATAGAATAAATTGATTAAAATATTATATAATTAAACATTAAAACCAGTTAAATTTATAATTTATCCCTATAAATATATGAGATGAAAAACTAGTTTTGAAATAAATTCAGTAATTTTAATTATTCATTAAAAAATTAAATGATTCAGATAAATATAAAAAATTCACCCTAAACATGTTTATATTTTTGTCAATCAAATATTATGTTTATCAGGACATATGATTTCAACTAATGTATTAAAATATAGATTTAAAAGTGGTTCTCCATTAAAAGGTGGTAAAATTGTCTTTATAAAAATATAGGTTTTAATGTGAGAAGTTGGGGTTTTTATTATATTATTCCTATTAAAACTAATGGATTAATAAAAAATATTGGATTATATATATAACATATAAATTTAATTAAAATAAATAAATAATTGTAATTAATTATGTTTATTAAGAAAAATCTCCTTTGGTAGCATAAAAATAATAATATTTCTTTTTAAATTAATTAGGTTGTTATTTTCTTTTTTTCATTATTTGGTAACTAATGAAATCATTTTATATTTATATAAATCATAAATCTTTCTATGTTATTAATAATGTTCCTAAATACTAACATAATGTCTATGATATATTATATTATATTAAATAATAATATTTCAATAATACATTTTTTTAGTGAAACTCGATCTTGTTTGTAATGAAAGTTATCATAAAAGGGAGTTCATATGTGAATTCAATTTAACATCTAGTTTTCTGAATTATAGGCGATAGAATATATTATATTTATTTAATATAGTAAATATATTAAAATTTATTGGTTTAATATATTATATTTTTATACATGGTGTTATATATCATAATCATTAGTGCATATAATTTTTTAATTTAGAACTATGGGGTGTCACATTATCCTGACCTTAATTGAATTATATAATTACTATTTTAAATTTATCTTGGTAATCAAGGGATTGATATTTGATGATAACTATTGTTGAAAACACCACATTGTAAAAAGGGTTAATAAAATATCTTTATAATGAAAAGATAAATGAATGTAAGATGGTCACATAACTAGGTTCCCTAGTAGGAGAGCATATGTGTGAAACTAAAAAATTGATACATAGAAAAAATATTACAATAAAGTTATTATATAGAGTGCAAGTGGGAATGGTTTGGGAAAAGCTGAAAATCATAAGTCCATAAGTCCATGATTATCTAAGGGACATTTGATTAATCGAAAATGATGATACTAAGACAAATTTTTTGGTTTCAAGATCATTTTTCTTGGAGTTGGAAAATTATTTCACTCTTTATGAATATTAATAAATATAAGTACTTGGTACGTTTCTATAAGAAAAATCTTATCTAATGGTCTTTCCTTCAATTATTTATACATCATCACTTAGAAAAATATTCATCTCATAGTGGTTTAATATATCAATATCTTAAAAAATACAATTGAAAATACTAATCATTTCAAAAATCATTAAATTTTACAAAATATTATAGTCTAATACTTTATAAATAATATCCCAGAACTTGTCAAAAGAATTTAATCAACATGAAGAAGCTAATTTTTTTACCTTCCAACCATTTCATTATCTTCATCATGAATCATTTTAAAAAATAGTAATAAATATAATAACCATGAAACCTTATTGGAAACATGAATTATTTCTTTTTTCCTTATGAAAGAAAAATTTTATTTGGATCGATTCCATAAATCCAAAAGTGTTCTAAACTCCATTAATGATATCATAGACTAATTTCTAGAAGAAATTAATTATCTCCAATGTAGATAAACCTTTATAAATCAATCATTTCTTCATCATTATCTTATCATCAGGATCATATTATGGGTTGTTTGACCATGAATCACGTGTTTTAGGAAAAATTTAACATTCTAGTTTATATGTTTTCTTGTTACTATTCAATATATGATAACAAATCCTTAATGAAAAGGTATTGAATTACAATATTCACATATTCCATAATTATTATAACTATTAAATTGATGATAAAATATTCAAAAGACTTAATTATTGAATGTGAATATTAATAATTCCAATTCCTCTATGGTAGTAGCGTAACATGAACATTATCCAATATCATCATTTGGGCTATATTCTTCTAATGATTGGAACATTTATTCACATAGTGTCACATCTCTTTATAGTTGAAGCATTGTACTTTAGAAACCATTTTCGTACCCTTTCAATCAAAAACATGGTTTCCCGTTTCTACAATCTTATAAAAAACTCCCACTCCCTTATTGAAATCATTAGAGTGTTTCATTCCACAATTATCAGAAGTCAAAAAATAATTATTTCCCTTCATCTTATTTGATTCATTCCCTTCTTCAAAGTTCTTAAATGTCATATTCTTATCTTAGTTCAATTTAAAGGTATAGGACATAGAGAATTTTTTACCCATATCATTTTCACATGATACTAAGTCCTCATATGATAAGAATTATTGGGAGATATTTACCGTTGAAATAATGTCTTAAGACTATGAAATATTCGATCCTTCTTACTCATGGGATCACGTGGATTGGTGAGGTTCACATTCCTTATAATAGGTTCTATTTCTAAACAATGTCATATACTAGATTAAATCAAAACATAATGTACAATTCCATATATAGTATAGAACATAAATTTATGTATCTTGAATCCTAGAATCATAACCTTTAGCCACTTTCGGGAAATATTTACTTCTAAATCCTTCATAATGGTAGGTTAATAAAATTTGAACTAACATATGTGTATCCCATGGGAGTGTCAAAATGGGTGTGGAG
This sequence comes from Viscum album, assembly GCA_963277665.1. Classification (NCBI taxonomy): domain Eukaryota; kingdom Viridiplantae; phylum Streptophyta; class Magnoliopsida; order Santalales; family Viscaceae; genus Viscum; species Viscum album. The sequence continues at coordinate 2,075,702,429 of OY728156.1, read as the reverse complement.
TAAGGCCCGTTATCTTGTACCAGGATACCTCGAGTTTGGACCGAAACACCTTGTCATAGTTGTTACTCCTAGGTACATCTGTTTTAGAACCACATCTAATTATAGTATCCAGACAGGGATGTATTTCTAGGAATACCCATGTAATCTCCACCTTTCCCAAATTATAGGATGTCATTGTATACGTATCCTCAATTTTAATCTTAGTGTTTTTATCCCTACTTAATTTTTATAAATAATGTTTCCAAGGTTATTTCTAAACATCCTCTAATACTAACTATAATGCCCCGACCCTAGAAACTCAGAGTATGTGAATTATTTTATTACATTGGAATTATTACAAGGAATCAAATCCTAAAGGACCGATCAATTTTATAGTCATGGAAATACATATTATAGACATGATACCCATAATACATTGGGAAATATGAAATATAAACATTATACATAATAAAAAAATAAATTGTGTCCTTGAAAGCTTATTCAGCGATTTTTTTTCATAAACTGGTGAAAGGAAACATAAAAAGGATCAACTCAAATTCTCCTTAATGGTTAGTAAATATGAATCAATAATAAATTAAAAATAATTTATTAAAATGGAAATGTAAATATATAATAACACATTCCATTCAAATAACAATATAACAAAAAATTAATGTGGCAAGGTACAAATCTTAAAAACATTCCCCTTAATTAATAAAATAAAAATAGAATATATCAATAAATAAGTCCACACAAAATCTCATGAAAAAAAATAATCGAAATATATATGATTTTAATTCTTATTTATTTAATTTCATGTATAAGTCACATGAAAACCAATATTATCAAGACCTTTCACAAGACGGTTAAAACTATTGAAAGGAAAATGTTCAATTTGGACAACTTTATTATCTCATGAGAACCTATCAACACATCAAGGGGATATATAATGTTATGCCTCCAACCATCATTACCTATTTAAATAATTAATCATTTTCATTAATTAGGATAAATAAAATTCATTATAAAATATCCATATTGAATATAGAAAACATATTTATCAATAATTCCCCTGTGAATTAAATACATTTAAAAGTGAAAATCATATATAAAAATATATACTGTTTAGGGAATATTAATATTCATTTTATAATAATATGGATATTCAGGTAAATTTCCAATGAAAATTTATTATGATAAATTGATTGTTTCATTGTAATGTTATGAACCACAAAATGAAGTGATGTTGAAAAAGTGATCATTAAGAACATTCTTTTAGAGAATAATCATTAAACATTACTAAATGTCCCATTCCATTTAAATCATAATCCTCATTGTGGAATAATATTAAATGACACATAGAATATGATGATATTAAGGATATTAAAGACATAAAATATTAAAAGGCAGTATATGCACCAAATAAATGTGAATTGGTTCATTATAACAAATAAGTCTCAATTGAATGTAAATTCAGACTAAATTCCCTTTCGTTATCCTTCATTTTTGTTCTGTGGTCTTTATCCTCCTGTATATTGGTTTAAAATATATTTCTAAATATTATCATAACTATATCCATTTTTATAATTCCATATATTAAATTCTTATAATATATCATTACCTGTTTATTAACAAACATTCATTAATTTCACAATTTCTAGGGTTAATTGCCTTGTTCTCTTGAGTATTTTTTAATTTTTTGTTTATTTTATCATTAATTAGAAAATGGTATTATCATCTATAGAATGTAAACCATGAATTAATTATCATCTATTATCATTATTTATGTATTTAGAATAATATATAATAATTGGAGACTATAAATGAAGTTCACTATTCATGGAGACGATTGGTCGAACGTACGCATGTACTTTACTTTCATTACATTTTTGTATTAAAAGAATGAAAAAATGTAATATTTGAATATTTTAATTCAAGTATCATATATATTTTATATATGTTACATTGGTTTATTAAAACCAACCTTTATACATTCCATGTATGGCATGAATGAGTCATATCGCTTTGAGGGGGTGGTAGTCCACACAACCTCAAATGAAATTTTCATATTCCCACAACATGGAATGCATAAAGATATTTTATAAATTAAAATTTAATAATTATAAAAACATTATAAATATAATATTTATCAAACATAATCATATTTTCCACCTCAATGTCAACCATGATAGGTGGTGAAATAAAAATTAATCATCATCATTTCGTGTGTGTAAGTGTAAGTCGTAAACATTTCATAAAAAATATAAGTATATCTATTATACTTATTTTGTTACATGATCATGTGATAGTAATATTTTATGGGTTGTTGAATGAAAATAAAACTAAATATCTTGAGAGAAGATGTGACCTCTTAATCAGGTAACTACGTTTGGTTTGTACCAAAAGGCTTCCTTGGAAGGCTGTATTTCCAAAGGGAGGATTTAATGTTTAGGGGATGGATTTTGGGAATCTATATGGGTAGATCTTCACTGAACTTAAGTGTGTTGAGATGTTTGAGGAATTAGGAGAGGTTTTGGCATTTTATAATGGAGGAAAATAACTCACTTGGTATTTTTTGAAAAGAAGTTAGGTGTACCCTTGTTTATACTTAAAAAGTATTCAAAAAACAACCAAACTCAATATTGTAATGGTAACAGATGAATTATATCCATAAATTGGTTTTTGGAAAAGTGGATAGGTCATTTGGGACCTTATGTTAAAGAAATAGTCTATTATTATGCTTAATTTTACATTAATAATTATAGTTAATTTTAATTACCTTCACTGATATTTTTGGTAAAAAACAAATGATCTCATGCTAGTAAGGCATAAAATATATCTAACTAAGAAGACTTGAAAACATATATATACTTATGACTACACTATCAATTCCAAAAACACTTATTAGATACCACTTTTTATCTTCCCCACCCAGGCTTCCTAAACATCACCCATTCAGGGACACTATATCACCTCAGACATGCATCCCCATATGGAAGAGGCTACCAACAAGTGGAAAGGGCCAAACATAGTCATGGGATGACTATTTCATCTGAAATAGGTCATGATTATTCGAAAATAGTCTATTAAAATTCATCATGACCCACTCATATGATGGACATCCCAAATCTCATGAAAAAATAAAAAAGAGTCCAAATAGTACCCCCTTAGTTCTGAATAGAAATATTACACTATCTACATTATGTAAAAAAATATAATAAGGTAGAAGATAAAAATGGAATATTTTTTATAAATTAAAATTCACTCTATAAAAAATTACTCACATACCTTCCCAATGAATCCTCGACCACCATGAATTACCTGACCTATACTGTGTTTTAATATCCATGTGATACATGTGTTTTGAGATAAAACTAGATGGTCTACCAATGCATAAAAAACCAATTCTGTGTACAAGTGCAGTAGTTGAGTCTAAAAACTTAGTGTAGGATAGAAATAATGATGTATATGCTCAATATACAAGAGGGGTGAATTGTATACATTAAAAAAAAATTAAACAAAGGAAAGAGCTAAGTTTAACAAAGTTAAACTAAGCAAATTCACAACACCTCTAACACCAACAGAAAACTTGAAAAAGGAATGATGTTATAAACATCAAGTCCTATGAACTTCCTTAAGACTGGGAAGTGATTCTGAAAGTAGGTTCCAGAAATATGATTCCGGAAATTGAAACTTAACAAAAGATTACAATATGAGATTCTACCTTAAAGTGTATAGAATCTAAATGAAATAGAGTACAAGTAAGGAAGTATAATAAAGTTATACTTTCCTTATAATACAAAATGCAGCGGAAACAAACAAGTAGTAAAACAAAAAGTAACAAGATATAAGTCTTTTAACCCAAAGAGAAGGGTATCCAACAACCTTGGATAAAGGTCCCTTTATTTATACATTCAAGAAAGTATGTCTTACCGACACCCGAGTAAGCCCTCGATATGAAGATCAGAGTCTCTTTATTGCTATCCCCGAAAGCCCTCAACTTCAAGGTATTTGGCAACCTATGTCTTCCTCAGCAAGGAAGCCCTCAAACTTCAAGGTAGTCGGCACATCTGTCTTCCTATCCCCGGAAGTCCTCGAATGTAATCACCAACATTCGGAGTCGCATGAAGCAAAAACTGAATGAGCGGTTCAGTACGCACAAGGCATGAAAAGCTTTCTCTCTCTAGAAATCACTATAGCAGTGTGTGGTCTCTAGATCGATCAACTTCTATTTTGTTGTTGTATGTGAGCACTTTCAAATGAGCTCCTTTTTATAGGCAAATTTCCAACGGTCATCTCCCTCCTCCAACGGTCATATTTTCCATGAAACTCGGAGAGACCTGTACACGTGTAACTCAACCAATGGTTAATTAGAAATAGAATAAACGACATCGTTTTATAATAAACTATGTATAACTTAATGTATGACATCGTTTTGAAATGAAGCATATGTAAGTAAAATCTAATCAATATTTAGTAGTGTAAGCAAGTCAAAAGTTTGGAGTCTAACCAAAATGAAGTTCAGAGTCTATGTTAAGAAATGTTCGGATTCAGTTTTATAGGAATTCGGAGTCTGGTTTCACCAGAGATCGGATTCTGAACCTATAGAGTTCGGAGTCGAACTTCTTAAGAGTTCAGAGTCGAACTGCTTAAAAGTTCGGAGTCGAACTTCTTAAGAGTTCGAAGTCGAACTGCTTAAAAGTTCAGAGTCAAAATTCATAAGAGTTCGGAGTCGAACTGCTTAAAAGTTCGGAGTCTAACTTCTTTAGAGTTTGGAGTCGAACTACTAAAGATTTTGGAGTCGAACTGCTTAAGAGTTCGGAGTCAAACTTCTTCAGAGTTCGGAGTCGAGCTGCTTAAGAGTTCGTATTCGAACTGCTTAAGAGTTCGGAGTCAAACTGATTCAGAGTTCGGAGTCGAACTTCTTCAGAGTTCGGAGTCAAACTTCCTCAGAGTTCGGAGTCGAACTTCTTCAGAGTTCGGAGTCTAACTTCTTAAGAGTTCCGAGTCGAACTTCTTCAGAGTTCTGAGTCCAGAATTCGGATTAGAACTACATTACAGATCTCATCCAGAATTCAGATCCTAAAAACAGAATTCTCCAAATATTTTCATTATATGGCTCCGGAAATTTGGTTATGAATCCGGTTTTTGAATTTATGAATAATATTTCTATGTATAAGAAAATCTATGTTAAGGTAAATTTCCTTAAAGAAGTAAATTATTCATCTGGGGGTAAAAATAATATTTGCTTAAGTATAAGGTGTTAGTGATTTTCAAAAAAGGAAGGAATAGAAAAGTCATAAGGAAAACCTTATTGACTCAAAAATCTCCCCCTTTTTGGAAGGCACAAACATCCTTTTGAAAAAGAATATAAGGATTTTGAAAAAATTTCATTAGACTTTGAAAATTAAAACTTATCTCCCTTTGTTCATAGATAGAAGTGAATTCAACTAACTCCCCCTTAGGCATTGAAACTCTAAGGATTGTATTCTGGGTTTCCGGAGTAGAGTTTTCATTATTGTAATAATGAAAAAAAAACTTCGTAGTGGGAAACTCCCCCTTTCTTTAAGGATATTTATCTTAGAAATTTTTCCCTTTCTCCTCCTTTGGAGTAGTTCTTTTTCCTTCTCCCCTTTGTGATTTTCAAAAATAATTGAAGGGAATGGAAAACAAAGTATGGTACCTGAAACATTAGTATATAACAATATACAAACCAACCAGATAATCATTTCATTTGAGTTGAGGGAACAAAATTTTACAAGTAAAGACAACTATAACAAAAGATCAGAGTGGGTTCATTTTTCTTCCTTTTCCTTTGGAATGAGCTGATTTAATAAGGCCTTGAGTTTTTTCATGTCTCTGTGATTTTCCTCTCTTTTCCTCTCCAAGGATTTTACCTTTTCTTCTTGAGATTTTAAAGCCTCTGCCTGAGCCTCTAAGGAATCTTTCTGCAACTTCAACAACTCATCTTGCTTTTCCATATTCTGCTGAAACTCAATCCGGAAATCTCTATTAGTTTTCCAATTTTGAGATACTGAGTTACGCTTCCCATTCAGATCCCTGACCTATTGATTCCAGAAATTTTGCTCCTGGGTCAACTTCTCATAACTCTCATCAACCATTTTATCCTCCATTTCAAAAGCATTTTGCACTTCAGCCTGAAAATTCTCAAAGTGAACTAAATCTTCATCAACTCTCTTAGAACACTGGGTTACTTTACTACAGGACTTCCGATGCACATCATAATCGATCAGAAAACTTTTCTGTTAAGCTTCCAACTTCACAAACTTATCTATTACCATGGATAAAGAATATGATTTTTGATTCATAGATTTTTGTAGCAACTGGCATCTAGAATCTATTTTTGGAAGAATCAGAATTATGTCCACCAATTTTCTTAGAGATTGAACCACAAAATCATGCCCGTGGGATGATGATTCCGAATCAGAAACTTCTTTTTGAGATTTCTCTTCTTCAACTAGCATCAGCTTCCTTCTAGAGGTACCACCAACCTCTTTCTTTCTGATGATATCTTTAATAGGTATCTCCATGAGAGTTTTCTTCCCTTTACCAGCTCTCGGAACAGTTTCCTTATTAAGGGATACTTCCTCGAATTCAGAAACTTGAACGATCTGATCTTCATCTGGTTTCTGTCTTTCTTGACCTTCCTCAAGAAAATTCCTCTCATAGGATTCTTCTTCATCATACATCCCATTTTCTTCTTCTTATTCTTGGATGTTGCTTGCTAGCTTCCTCATCTCCCTTGCCTGAGGTAACTATCTTTGTGGATTCAGCCTTATAATTATGAACATGTTTGATCAAGGTATCCAAATCTTCACTCTCATCTTCTTCTTCTTCTTCTTCAACTTCTTCCTCAACTGCTTTAGCAATCTCCTTCTCAGCTTCTACTACAGGTTCTTTACCCTTGTCCTTTTCTGGAGTGTCATAGTTTTTCGCTGGAGTTTCTGGTAAAGAAGGCTCAACACCGAATGTTTCCGGAACTGGAAGCCTTTTGGAAGCCAACTCTGTATATTTTAACAAAGATCGCACTAGATCAGTTTCAGACATCTTCTTTCTTAACTTCTTTTCCTTCACTTGTCTTTCTAGTTCCTCAGCAGCTTTTTCTTTTAATGCCTTAGCCTCAGCAGGGTCCAGTTTGAATTGAGTATCCCCTTCCTTCCTCATTTCTTTATCATTCCTCCACTTTGCTACTACTTCATCTATATAGGTTTTCTGCTTCTTCGGCTTGGGAGGTGCGGATTCAGTTTCCTTAGTCTGAGGATCTTCTTCATCAGTAACTACTTCCTTAGCCTTTCTCTTCTTCCTTTTCTTTTTTTAAAGGTTCCGGAGATTGTTTATCTTTTTCAGCTGTTTCAAATTCCTCCACATATAGGGGGTAAAATTCTCCAAATTCACTATAAAATCCCATCTTCATTCTTTTATGCATATCATCACTGACAAGCTTGAGCTTGCAATTCCGGATCTTTGATTTTCAGGCAACTTTGAAAGATTCTAAGCATCGAACAATCAACTTAGATAGTAAGGCATGAAACATTATAATCTAAGCTCTCAGATTTCCTTCTTTGATATTCTTGATCGTAACCAAGACATGTCTTATCAGATTTATCTTTCTTAGATTTACCAAAAAATATGAGACATAGATATCACTCTTCTACAGATTGTTTTTATCTCCTCTTCTTAGAACAAGAAAACCTTTAACCCATAGTTGAAGTATTCTATTATTTGGAGTGAGACGAGCAATCTTAGTTGTTGAATCATCCTTAAGCCCAAGACACTTCAGTTCCTTCTCCTTATTGAAACTTCCTTGCACATCGGGAAGTTTGTGAGAACAGAATTCAGCTTCTCCCTCATATGCTATACCAACCAGGCTTGCTGCCTTAGTGTAAGAAAGTTTATAAGTCTTCCCATAAGACTTGAAAGAAAACCTTTCTCTGCCATCATCCACCAAGAAGGAAACAGACTCATAAAACTCTATTAACAAGTTAGTATAAACCGGATCCTGTTTATCTGGTTTTTCTATGCATACATCTTCCCATTCATTCAGTCTAATATTATTTGAATTAAGAGAATCAAGCTTATAAAAATACAGATGATCTAACCTTTCCCTGTAAACTAACCACTTTGAAATTGGTTTGATAGTTTACATATATTGAGAGGTTTCTTCAACAGACATTCGAATTGAAGTAAACTGTAAGATTCGGATTGGATTCACAAGGTTCGGAACTGGCCTTAAGAGGAGCAGTAGAGCTTCGAGACGCAAAATCATGAAAAACCGATGTGGGACGAGTCTCGAGACCCCTTTATATAGGCAAAGAATTTGAACGTTTGTCTTCCAAAAGACCTCTAATGGTTGAAAAAGCTCTGATCTGATCTGACGGTTGAGAACAATCCCTCAAGGAAAATTTGACTCTGATCTTTTAAGGTTTTTAAGGAAAACATTCGGATTTGAGGAAAAACTAGAATCCAAACTTTTTAAAAACAAGGAAAATACCAGTAAGAAAAAATTTGATTACAAAACTATAAGTAAGAAAATCACAACTTACGGATTAACAAGAAATATTATTCGTAATTGGTAATATTCTTCTTAAAGGGAAAAAAACATCATTACAAAAAATACCAGTACAAAAAACTCCATTCCGAAAATCTCGTTACGAAATTATTAGTAAAAAAATTCCATTCCGTAAGTCTTTAGTACGAAGACTTTCAATCCGGAAGTTCTCATTCTGAGAATTTTAGTCCTGAAAATTTCAGTTTCGGAAATTCCCATTCCAGAAATTTTAGTTTCAGAAATTTCCATTCTGGAAGTTCAGTTCTCAATGTTTTTTTAAAAAAAACTCTAACAACCAAATGTACTCCCCCTATGATGAGGAGTTTATTACTGTTAGGAGAATTTTTCAACAAAAAGTTAATGAATAATGATTACCTTATAGTTATCATTCCTAAATTTTGTTTAATGTATTCAAATCTATCGAAGAGTAATGATTTTGTGAAGATATCAGCAAGTTGATCTTGTGTTCCAATAAATTGAAGAATAATATCTCTTATTTGTGTGTGATAACTAAGAAAGTGATGCCTAATATCTATGTGTTTTTCACGAGAGTGATGTGCAGGGTTCTTACATAAGGAAATAGCACTTGTGTTATCACACAAAATTTGAGTTTTAGTAAAGCTCAAGCCATAGTCTGTGAGTGTGTGTTGCATCCACAATACTTGAGCACAACAACTTCCAAATGCTGCATATTCGGCTTTAGCAGTGTAAAGTGCTACAGAATGTTGCTTCTTGTAGGACCATTAAACTAATGAATCTCCTAAGGAATGACAATTTCCGGATGTAAATTTTCTATACATTCTACATCCACCAAAGTCAGCATCAGAAAAGCTTTTTAGAATAAAATCATCTTCAGAAGTATAAAACAATCCTAGATCCATGGTTCCCTTAAGGTAGCAAAAAATTCTTTTTACTAACCTTAAGTGAGATTCCTTAAGGTTGGATTGATATCTTGCACATAAGCATACTGAGAACATTATGTCTGGTCGACTAGCTGTCATGTAAAGTAAACTTCCTATCATACCTCTAAAAGATGTTTGATCTACTGGTTTCCCAGCTTCATCAAGATCTAAAGAGTTTGAGGTACCAATAGGAGTACTTATACTCTTAGTATTATCATAACCATACTTTTTGAGAAGATATTTAATATACTTATGTTGAGATATGTAGGTTCCTTCTGGTTTTTGAGAAATTTGAAAACCAATAAAAAATGTTAACTCACCCATCATACTCATTTCAAACTCAGATTTCATTAGACTTGCAAAGGAGTCGTTTAAAGATTGCTGAGTTGAACCAAATATGATGTCATCAAGATAAATTTGAACAATCAAACCATTTTTCTTATCTTTCTTTATAAATAGGGTTGGATCTACATTTCCCTTAACATAGTTATTTTGAGGCAGAAATCCAGTGAGTCTATCATACCAGGCTCTTGGGGCTTGTTTGAGACCATACAAAGCTTTGGTAAGTCGAAAAACATGATCATGATGTTTTGTATCTTCAAATCTAGAAGGTTGTTCAACAAAAACTTCCTCTTGGACATAACCGTTAAGAAAATCACATTTCACAACCATTTGGAAAAGTTTTTCATAAAAGAATGATGCAAAGGCAAGTAGAATACGGATAGATTCAAGTCTAGCTACAGGAGCATACGTTTCTTCATAGTCTATTCCCTCTTGCTGATTATAGCCTTTTGCAACAAGTTTAGACTTATTTCTTACTATGAATCCATTTTCATCACATTTGTTTCTGAAGACCCACTTTACTCCAATAACAGAAGTTTCCTTAGGTCTTTCAACCAAGATCCAGACTTTGTTCCTTTCAGATTCATTTAGTTCATCTTGCATAGCTTTGATCCAATCATCATCACCAAAAGCTTCATCAGTTCTTTTTGGTTCTAATAAGGAAAGAAATGCTAGATGTTTTATTTCATTTCTTAAGGAACTTCTAGTTCTTACAGGTTGATTTACATCCCCAATGATACTATCACTAGGATTATTCTTAAGAAACATCTGATTTGGGTTTTGTAAAACCTGTTCATCAACATAGGGTAGAAAATCTTCTGGGGTAAATGTTTCAGAAGTATCTTCTTGAACATTTTCCTTATCAGAAGGTTCTTCATCACATAACTGACTTATTCTAATGAGGTTGTGCTTAAGACCCTTAACAAACAGAACATTTGAAATTAAGGTTTTACCAAGAAGAACAATATTACCAATACCAACAATTTCTCCCTTACCATTATCTCCGAAAGTTACCTTTCCTCCTTTTGTGTTGATAATCTTTTCAAAATAGCTTTTGTTACCAGTCATGTGCCGGGAACATCCACTATCCATGTACCACGTGTTGTTGTTGGTATTATCTTTATTTTCCTGAAAACAAGAATAGAATTAGACTTTCGGAATCCAAACTAGCTTGGATTCGATATTTCCAGACAACAAAATTTTAGGAACCCACATCTTCTTTGAGAAATAAGATTTATGAAAACCTAAGGATTGCTTTTTGTTTAAGGAACAATTATTTGCCAAATGACCACCACATTGACACTTGGTACAAAATGGGGCACTTTGAGTAACAAAATAATTGTTACTAAAAATTGGTTTTTCATGGGTATAACCAAATCCAGATTTATTTCTTAAAGGTCGTATTTGGGAATACATTTTATCAAAATTTTCCTTACCATGAGTAATGTTTTATAAACACATATTTAAGGAAAAAATTTCGGACTTGATTTTTATAACCATGTTTTTATATTCAAAATCATTAGATTTATAACTAGAGCTCGGCTCAAATACATTTTTCTTAAGAATTACGTTTTCTAATTCTTTAGCAAGTTTGTTCTTCTCAGAACTTACTTCCTCAAGATTTTTTGAGATACTTTAAAAATCATCATTTTTCCTATCAACATCTTTAGAAAGATCTCATATTTCTTTTGTAAGAATAGAATTCCAAGAGTTTCCTTTATCAAGTTTTTTATTGAGTTTAGAATTCTCAATCTCAAGAAGTTCAGAAAATCTAGAAACTTCTTCATAAGTAGGTAAAGTATTTTCTTCATCAGAAGAAGATTCTTCATTAGAAGAGTTATAAAACTTACTATCATTAGAATTTAAAGATACATTGGTCAATGATTCAGTATTTCGTACCTTAGCTATAAAACAATGAATGTCAATAGGTAATCTGGCTATAAGACCAAGATTCTTATGTCCTGAAGATTCATAATCAGAAGATTCATCTGAAGAGTCACCACCATTGGCACTCCAGGTATCATTAGCTTTCAAAACTTTCTTAGCTTTGGCTTTATAATACTTTTTTCTGTTCCTGTCTGAATGCCTCTCTTTCCTTTCTTTCTTTTTAAGGATAGTGCAATCTGGTCTAATATTTCTAGCTCTCTTGCATTCATAATAAGTGACTTCTCCATATTTTCTATCTTTCCATTCCTTTTTCTTATACTTGGATTGGAAACTTCTTTGGCCAGCTATCTTTTTCATCCTTCGAGCAAGATTTGCTAACTCATTTTCAGATATTTCACTCTCAGTAGATTCAGATTGGAAAATAACTTTCTTAGACTTGGATCTGGTTACTCTCTCTGGAGTCTTAGTTTTCATCTGATTTGATGTTATTGTAAAAGCAACAGTACCATTCCCTTATTATTTTTGATAATGTCATCATCTCTCTTCATTCTTTTCTCATGTTGTAGAAAAGTTCCAAATAGCTCATCAAGGGAAATTTGAGTAACCTTCCTGTTCTCATCTATAGAAGTTCTTTTGGATTCCCACTCATTGGGCATAATATCAATTATCTTATCCACAAGTGCTTCATCATCTAAACATTTTTCTCCCATAGACTATAAGCTGTTGACTATAGTCATAAATCTTTGTTGAACTTTACAAATTGGTTCACCATACGGAAAGTTGAAGCCATGATGTTCAACTCTAATCATAGCTCTCCTAGTCTCAATCACTTTAGAAGTTCCAATGTGTGTAACCTCTAACGTCTTCCAGATACAATTAGCTGCTTCACAAGAAGAAATTTGGCTATATATATTTCTAGTCATTGAACACAGTAGAGTATTGCGTACCTTATAATTGAGTTGATACTCTTGCTTTTCCTGGTTAGTGAAAGTTCTAACTTCCTTATCAGGAATTTTATAATGACCAATAACCATAACAAAGTTTTCCACTCTAGTATTGATAACGAAAGTTTTCATTCGATTTCTCCAGTACTCATAGTCATTACCATCAAATATTGGTGGCCTTGTAGGATTTAGATTTTCAATGGAACCAAGGTTGATTCCTGTCATACTTAAAACAACCTTCGGTACACAAACTTGTTAGTATCAAAAGTTCATAATCACAAAGTTCAGAATGAGAAAGTTAAGAATGACAAAGTTCATAATGATAAAGTTTGGAATGATAAAGTTCAAAATGACAAAGTTTGGAATGACAAAGTTCAGAATGAGAAATTGAATAAAAAACAAGAAAAACTTATATGTGATTATAAGTATTTCAGAGACCTTCTCTGATACCAATTGTAGGATCAAAATAATGATGTAGATGCTCAATATACAAGAGGGGGGTGAATTGTATACTTTAAAAATGCTTTTAAACAAAGGAAAGTGCTATGTTTAACAAAGTTAAACTAAGAAAATTCAGAACACCTCTGACATCAACTGAAAACTTGATAAAGGGATGAAGTTATAAACTTCAAGTCCTATGAACTTCCTTAATACTAGGAAGAGATTCAGAATGTAGGTTCCAGAAATATGGTTCTGGAAATTGAAACTTAACAAAAGATTACAATATGAGATTCTACCTTAAAACGTATAGAATCTAAATGAAATAGAGTACAAGTAAAGAAGTATAAGAAAGTTATAATTTCCTTATAATACAAAATGCAGCGGAAACAAACAAGTAGTAAAACTAAAAGTAACAAGATATAAGTCTTTTAACCCAAAGAGAATGGTATCAAACAACCTTGGATAAAAGTCCCTTGATTTATACTTTCAAGCAAGTCTGTCTTACCCACACTAGGGTAAGCCCTCGGTACGAAGATCGGAGTCTCTGTCTTGCTATCCCCGTAAGCCCTCATCTTCAAGGTAGTTGGCAACCTCTGTCTTCCTCAGCAAGGAAGCCCTCTAACTTCAAGGTAGTCGGCACCTCTGTCTTCATATCCCCGGAAGTCCTCGAATGTAATCACCAACATTCGGAGTCGCACGAAGCAAAAACTTAACGAGCAGTTCAGTACGCACAAGGAATGACAAGCTTTATCTCTCTAGAAATCACCTTAGCAGCATGTAGTCTCTAGATTGATCAACTTCTATGTTGTCGTTGTATGTGAGCTCTTTCAAATGAGCTCCTATTTATAGGCAAATTTCCAATGGTCAGCTCCCTCCTTCAACGGTCATACTTTCCATGAAACTCGGAGGGACCTGTACATGTGTAATGCAACCAACGTTTAATTAGAAATAGAATAGATGACATCGTTTTATAACAAACTATTTATAACTGAATGTATGACGTCGTTTTGAAATGAAGCATATGTAAGTAAAAGCTAATCAATATTTCGGAGTGTAAGCAAGTCAAAAGTTTGGAGTCTAACCAAAATGACGTTCGAAGTCTATGTTAAGAAAAGTTCGGATTCTGTTTTATAGGAATTCAGAGTCTTGTTTCACTAGAGATCGGATTATGAACCTGTAGAGTTCAGAGTCGAACTTCTTAAGAGTTCGGAGTCGAACTGCTTAAAAGTTCGGAGTCAAACTTCTTAAGAGTTCAATGTCGAACTGCTTAAATGTTTGGAGTCGAACTTCTTAAAAGTTCGGATTCAAACTTCTTAAAAGTTAGTAGTCGAACTTCTTCAGAGTTCAGAGTCAAACTACTAAAGAGTTTGGAGTCGAGCTTCTTAAGAGTTCGGAGTCGAACTTCTTCAGAGTTTGGAGTCGAATTTCTTAACAGTTCGGAATCGAACTGCTTAAGAGTTCGGAGTCGAACTGCTTCAGAGTTTAGAGTCAAACTTCTTCAGAGTTCGGAGTCGAACTTCTTCAGAGTTTGGAGTCGAACTTCTTTAGAGTTCGGAGTCGAACTTCTTTAGAGTTCGGAGTCCAAAATTTGGATTTGAACTACATTACATATCACATCTAGAATTCAGATCCTAAAAATAGAATGCTCCAAATCTTTTCATTATATGGCTCCAGAAATTTGGTTATGAATCCGGTTTTGAATTTAAGAATAATATTTCTATGTATAAGAAAATCTAGGTTAAGGTAAATTTCCTTAAAGAAGTAAATTTTCCGTATGGTGGTAAAAATAATATTTGCTTAAGTATAAGGTGTTTGTGATTTTCAAAACAAGAAGGAATGGAAAAGTCATAAGGAAAACCTTATTGACTCAACACATAGTTGGTATCTCTAATTATGAAAAAATGTGGAGCTTTTCTATGACCAACTAGATGTGTCCTCAGTACATATAAATCAGTTCATTCATTTGCATCCCACACAACTACCAAGAATTGTAACACAAAATACATATATAGTCATGTAAGTCAGTTCATTGTGTGATAACTAGGCCACTATAAAACCTAAAAAATATACTATAGATCTATGCTTTAAGGAAGAATACATGATTTATCATAACCAAACCCTTATCAAAAATACATGGTAGGGTTCCAATGGAGACAATTTCTAGCTTTCACCTGATGACCAAGTGTGAAACACCATTCAAACCCCAACCAACTTCATGAAGGATCAAGGCAATACCATGCATTCATGTGCCTCAACCCATATACGATCAAATGATGGAGGTTCATCATTTTTGAGTCACATCAAGCCCATGACCAAGCCCCTAGGGAAGTACTCAACCCAATCCTACTATGGGATGTTTGATAAGCACATTGACCCATTCCTTTAGGTTCTGTGGAGGTTTCATTAGGAACATCGACCCATATTTGTGCGCTAAAGGAGGTCATAATAAAGAACACCAACTCATACGTACACACATAGGGAGGTCACATACATTAATGTCAACCCATGCCCACAGACTTTGGGGAGGCCATAGTCAAGCACACTAGCCTATCCCCAATGACTCTAGGGAGGCCAAATCATGCACACATTCCAATCACTGTATAATCGAAGGAGGCCCCATCAAGAACTCGTGATCATCCCTACAAACTCTAGTGTGCCCACTTCAAGCACACAATAACATCAATGAAGTCTATAGGGAGGCCACATCAATCACACCTGACCATCACCATAGATTATATGGAGGCCATATCAATTATATTTTATGAAAAAGGAGGGAACACAAACCATACCATAGATCTCTAGATCACAATCAATTCACATTTTCATTAGGTTGTAGTCCCTTTTCCTAAAAACATTCGAGACCCATATTAACCATCCAATGGGTTCACCACATCTCTTTAGACCAACAATCACATTAATATAAAATGAAAAGTTCACATTTGGATACACACATAATGTGCATAATCCTACATAAAACATGATCTCATAGGGGTACCCACAAAACAAAAATCATCATTTACCAAACACATTGTGAAATAAAAATAATATTACAAAAGAGTATTCATACTTTTAAAAATAGGTCATGAACCAAAAATGGTCAAACAAACAAAAATGTGATGAACCATTCCTATCGTCCTCTAAAAACTATGTGTAAATCATCTTTTAAAAAAATTCAAAAAGGTAACCACTTTACACACAGACTAATACCATGGCCTAAATCCCATAAACAACATTTAGGAATATCATTTCCATTTTTAAATACCACATGAAAAATCACTTAAAAAATAATCAAATTCTACTAAAATTTCCATCTCAAAAAAATAATCTTTGTAAAAGTAATTTTTTTAAAAACAACTATTTTCCCACTGAAAACAAAAAAAACTTTACACAAAAAAACCATGAGTATGGCCCCATGCATTATTTCGACTAGGGTTCCACCATTAGAACATTTAATAAGATATACCTTCATTTTCAGTATTAGGAAAATGTGATCCTATTCAAAATATAGGGAAGCTAAAAAAATAAAACCATGAAATAAGCTTGAAGTCACACTAATGATAGAAATAAACATAAAATCACAAAAATCATATGATAATCATGTAAATACAGGGTCTCCTACCACAATATACATTCTTATAAATCCATTTATCCTATATCAATATCCACTTGGTCCATAAGGTCATGTCTTATCAACCTATAACATTAAATACATAAATTAATTAATTCTAAAAAACCCAACACAAAATAATAAGTACCAGACTCATAAAGAACCCGAATGACACAAGAATCACAATAAACTGGGTTTAATGCACTCTTGACACCACCAATACAAGAATAAAACCCTAAAATTATAAATAGGAATCAAAGACTAATTTTAACCGAAATTCAAAAAGACCCATAAATTGTCCGATGAAACAACACACCTTACATAAAATGAAAAAGAATGTCTTGATTATGGAATGTCAGTACATCAACTATGATCTTCATTATAAAGCCTCGATGTTCATGAAAATCTCTCTATACTCTAGTATAATTTATAATCGAACCCCTATCCAAAATAAACTGTTATTAATTCAGGAGATATAGGAAGGGAAAAAAGAAAAGAGAATAAATCAACTAAAAATAGTACAATAACCACTCCAGAATCACTGAGATTAAAAGTGATGTAAGGGGTTTCATCGTACCCTCCTTATTTGGTGTCTTATAGATTAAGACCTAGGGGTTATATTTTAAAACCCACTTTCTTTCTGAAAAATACCCATTTAAATTATTGATAGTGTGAACCATAGGTTCATGTCATGAATTTTCTAAGAAGTGTCACTGTTCACCCAACCACCCCTTTCACTATTAGTATTCAACCCCATGAATTTCATTCATGGTTTTAATGATCTATTAACACTATGAATGGATTGAAACTATTACATTCTAGCATTATGACCACCCGTACCTTCCCTTAAATCCCCCCCCCCCAAATTCAACATGATCTTTAGAACCTGAAGAAAAAACACATTTTAAATACATTTAAATTCGTGAAAACACATTCCAATCCCCAAATATCATATTGAACCCTCAACCAACGAGAAAATTCAAATTTCAAATGGAATTTACAAACCCTACAGATGTGGGTTTTTGAAAAGGGAAAGAAAGAAAATGAAATTTCCATAAAAAACTCAAATATTTGAAGATGGAATATTCATAAATAAATTCCCTAAATCATTGTTTTTCGATTAGATAGAGTGAAACTAACCATAAGTTATTTCCCCAAGACATAAAAGACCAGAGGTAAATTCCAAGGGCTTAAAGAAAAAATGGGGTATGATTTTACCTATAAAAAACATCCAGATAGAGTAAAATAAAAACATGAAATCCACCAAAATGTTGTATGAAAATAAATAAAATCTAAAAATAAAAACCACAGTTAAAAAAATTAGAGGGGATATGGAACATATTATAACCAAAAAAAAAATAATGACAACATGACCAATATTTATCAAATTCACAATCCCAAGTACCAAATTTGCATGCTCTATACTCCAATACCCACCACCAATCGAAATGTACCATGATTCCTCAATTGAGATATAATAAATTTACCTTTCCATGTGTCATGATAGAAGAAATCTGCAAATTCACCAAAGTTCCAAAGTAGGGGTTGACTAATAACTTAGTAGGTATTCCTTAAAGAACTTCCAACAAATGCCATTACGATGGTAACTTCTTATGAATTTTTTTATAAAATAGTTAAAAAGAAGACAAATAGTTTATATAAATCCATTAAAGAAATACATGTGATAAATTTTTTAAATATTTTACTTAAATCCAATTAAATGTAATAAATATTTCTATATTCACACAAAAACACACCCATCCATATAAACAAAACCATACACTCATGTTTGGTTTAACAGTTAATAGTTGTAATCCATGGTCATTGCTCATCAAACCTTGGCAGTGGAAATCTTGACCAAACCCATCCACTTTGAACAAATTCTAATCCAATTATATCAAAATCTAGGCTAAAATATTCTACACAAAATAGATTGTACATTAAAATATTTTCCTCAAATACCTTGAAATCCTCAAAACCATTAAATATTTCTCAAATCATCATTTAAAAAATTTAGAAGAAGGGTCTTTCAAAATGCATCAAATTTTCTTGGTTTCCAAAACACAAACCTAACATGATTCCATCATTATATAAAATACTTATACCATATAAAATCCTTGAAAAACCTTTTTATGAAACTAATAATTCAAATTATATAATAGTTTTGATGAGATATAATACACATACCTTTCAATAGATGATGGAAAATAACGATGACAAAATGGATCTAAAGCAAAATCAATGATCTATACTCTACCTCACATTTATCTTTCCTTTTTACAATAAAATGATTAATGATACATTGGAAATTACTAATAGATTTATATAATTACTAAAAAACAACTAGGGTAAATCTATAGGTAAATTAGAAAAGTAATGTTATTAAAAACAATTGACAACCATAGAAAAAAGTATTTTATAGAGAGGCTGAAAAAACAAGACCACAACATAGCTTCCTTCTCCATAATGTAGAACTACTGAAACAAGGAAGAATACGATGTGATTTTGGATGCTATTCCAGAACATACTAGATCAAGTCAATGGAAAAGAATCATGCTTCATTATGTATTATATTTATAATTTTTTAGAAAAGTAATATGGAGCAGTCCCTCCAACCCACGACCCATCCAAAAGGGGAATAAATTAAAGAATATACATTATAGATTATGTTTAATGAAAATTAAATAATCACAAAAAACCCCTCCCCCAGACACTACATCAAATATTGATACTGTATACTATAGAACCCAAATACCTTTTTCATAGCCATGCTCCATGGCACAACCATATCAAATGTTAGTGGCTATGAAAAAAATCATCCCCATACCCAACATCAAATATGGGTTTTCTATTCTATTTGACCAAAAATACTATAAAAAATCTATTACCCATGGAATATCCTTAACCAAAACAATAGGATGCATCCCAAACATATATAAATATGATAAAAAACTCTTGAAACTAATCCTCTAGTATTTATAAATTCAAAATAAATAAAATAAGTGTCATGGACATGAAACAATGGGGTATTACATTCTACCAATTATTGTCCATTATACCCCTATAAAGTAGAAAACTACTATTATTTTGGAAGAGTTTGGAATGTTTTTCCAACATATCCTTTTCATTCTCTAATGAATATCCTGAATATGACCATGTTCCCATAAAAACCCAACCAAATTGATTATTTTACGTTGAAATATATTTTCATTCCTATCAATAATCCTTATTGGAACATGATTCAATATAGAATGTAGTTCAATATTAACATGATCCCACTGAATCACATGGTCAAGGTTAGATTTCTTCTTGTTAAAATGAGATACATTAGACATGTTGTGTATATAAATGATCCTTGTTGGTAAATCCAATAGATAAATCACATGACCCAATCATTAAATTATCTCAAAAGGGAAAATGTTATGTGTGGGAAAGTTTCCATTCATACCAAAAAAATGATTTTCTTAAAATAGTAATATTATCATGAAGTCACGATCATCCAAATCAAATGATAACGCTCAATAATTATTATTTGGATGTGATTTAATATGAATTTGAGACATCACCATTCTTTTTATAATAATTTGAATCCTTTCTATTTTCTTTTAAACAAGGATATATCTGATAAGTTAATTATCACTTATATCCACCAAACTATGAGTTAAACAACATGGAAAAACATAAAATGCTTCAAAAAAATTCATTTGTATCAAGGATGGATAACTGTTATTTTATGTCAACACTACTAATAGTAAACGATCCTCCCTTGAGCCTCCAAATTCCATCACACAAGCTCTTAGCATGTGATCTATCTTTTTGATCCAACCTTTAGATTTTACAATTGTGTGGAGATGATAAGATTTTTGAATGGTAAACTAGGTTCCAAGTGGAGGGTGCATAGACTTCTAAAAATGATATGTGAACTGGGGGACCCAGTTATACGTAATAAAATTATTAATTCCATGCATGTTTACAACATATTGACTGTTGAGTTTAGAAAAATCATCAACTGTATTAGATTCTTGAACATAGATGAGGGGAGATAAATTCATTAGACGATAGAGAATCACCCATATGAAATAGTATTTCTAATGAGTTCTTGGTAAACCTATCACAAAATCTAAACCAAATTCCTCATATTTACACACACAAATTGGTAATGATATTAACATACCCACTGGCCATTGGGGATCTACCTTGACTTATTGATAGGTGCGGTATCTCAATGATTTTTTTTCTATCCTATTAATTATTGCTCACCAAAACTATGATATTAGTTATTTATACATCTTATGGATTCACAAATGAACAACCTATCTCAAATAATGTAGGATGAAATATGTTGTTCCTGATAGATTTGGGGAACCACAATTCAATCTCAAAAATATAGCACAAATTTCCCATCTAACTACCATCCCAAAATGATAATCCCACCATTGAGTTTTAACATCATGGTTTAGAATTCAAGATCAAATTTCTGTGAATATATAACTTTCTCAACTAAAATTATAATAAGAGAGACATGAAAGAAAATTGCTGCATCTCTATACTCAAAATAATCTATATAAAAATTAGCAATAATTGTCATTACCTCCACATGATCTGAATCATATTTAATGACTAATTATACGAATTCATGTTCAAATTATATAATATAGATTTTATTTCATAGTGTGTGCATAAATTGGATGTTAAGCAATTGTATATATTACTTTAATATACACCCTCTTAGATTCGAATCCCTTTGTGAGAAAATGTGTTCCAAGATTTTATGATTCGTTAAAAAATTAAATTTATAACAAAAAATTGTTAACACAAAGTCACAAATGAATGAAATATAGAAACTCATTATCAATAAAGTATTATATACTTAATATTATGAAATCATAACAATTATGGTCCATAAAATACAACATGATCTCCCTGAATAAGAACACTTCCAAACCAAGATCCCGTTGAATAAAAATAGATTATATGAACCTATCTAGAATATAAATATGCTAGGATATGTGATGAAATAATCTAGAATTTATGTTATTTGATATATTTATGTAACTCATTAATACACTGTGAAGGAATAATTACCCATGTCAATGTTTTAATTGATGTTGCTAGATTTCAAAATTCCTGAATGAATCATTGGCAATATCAAACAATTCCATGGAAACTAGGTATTGTGAAAACATTATTTGATGGTTTCGAAGTGATAATAGCTTCAATATTCTCCAGATCAATGCTAAAACGTTCTTAAAAAAAGACCATGAAAATATACCTCTTGTATCCATAAATCACACTTTGTAATCTTATCATAAAGGTGATGTTCCCACAAGTTTCCTAACACTAAAACCAATAGTTTTACATGATCCTATGTTTTCCTAGATACACCATAATACCATCACTGAACACCATGATAGTGGAATAAATATACCTTTTTATGATTTGATTTATTAATACCATAAACACCATCGGTGAATTTTTTAGACCAAAAGGCATAACCACATATTTACAATGGCTATAAAAAATATGAAAATATGTCTTCAGAATATCATCCTTCCAAACATGTAGTTGGTGATAGCCTAGTCATAATTCAACTATATAGAACTATTGGGATCCCCTAAATTGATAAAAAAGATATCAAATTTGTAATAGAGGATAGTGATTCATTATAATAACTCGGCTAAGATTATGAGATTCCACAGAAATCCTAAGAGTTCCTTCTAGCCTCTTTAAAAAAGTACTAATGTTACTAATAAGGACTATCCCATTAAAGAATCCCTTTACATTCCAACTCATCTAGATAGACATTAAATTCTCACAATTCCATCATTTATTTCCTATTATATGGAAGTAAAATAGGATAGGTACCTAGAAGGAGATCAATCAAAGAATCCATTTCTCTTTTTGGAGGAAACACAAAGAAATTAACTAGAAATTAAATAGTAAATATTTCAATAATGGTTGGAAAATAATTATAGAGTATATCATATATAGACTCTGTGGTAACCACTAGAAACTAATAAGAGATATTCCCAACCATTGATACTAAATAGTATTCTATTTTTGACTATATATCTCAATCCCATTTGAAAATATTTGTAATGTAATATCCCGAGACAAATACTATTGGATCTAGTGTAAAATCTGCTTTATATTTATTTATAAATAGTATCTAAAAAATATACAGTCCATTAAAAAAATATTATTTCTATTCTTGTTTTGTAAGGATAATGAGAAACCATTACAATATATCTAAGTTCAATATGAATTATCGAAAAACATTTATTTGACATCATTAATTATAGATTCATATAAATGTGAAAATCCTTTAAAATTTATAATGAGCCTGTGAAAAAAAATTAAACCTTGGGGTGAGAAAAAAATTTCTTAGTATGGGGTTTTATAATATAACATCCAAGGTAAATAAAGAATGTAATATTTTAATATTTATTAATTATTGTAAATTAGATATTAATTTTACTTTAAAGGGGATTTTATGTTCGATGGCATACCCAATACGAGACAATGTGTTTTCTAAAGTCTCATGTTTCACACAATGCTGAGTCATACTAAAAAAATATTTATAATAATATAATATTATTTTAAACGGTAGTTAACACCCAGTCTTTGTGTTGGTGGGAATGAACAGAACTAAATAAAAAATGATTATATAATTTTTTTTAAATGTTTTTACATTTGTCCAATAAATGTTTGAGACATAAAATGTGAATGAAACCTATTTTAAGTATAAAAAATCTAATATTCTTTAAAAGGTCAATTTACCACCTTTTGATAGATAAGCCATTTTAAATGAAGTTTTTATCACTTTGATATTTTCTATTTGAAAAAATATACTTTTTATTTAGAAGTGGGACATGAAAATTTAATTTGGGTAATTTTTTGGTATTTTTTCTCATAACTTCATTTATTATGAATAGTGAGAATACTGCATTTTAATTCAAAACAGTTTTTTAATCTAATTTATTTATATAGATAAATTGTTATTTTGGTTGCTTTTAAAGTTTAATTGGATTATATTTTTACCATTTATTACAATTTTGTTCATTTTATGTAATTTAAATTTTAAATTGGACATAAACAAATGTTAATCTTTTGATAGTTATTATTTATTAAAAATTCGTATTTTGGTTTTGACAATGAGAATTAATTTTAAATTAATTTCTGCAACTTTTGTGTTTTGAATTTGGAATAAAAGATTCCATATTTGGAATATGAAGCTCAATATTATTTAAATATAAATCATTTATTTTTAGAAATTATGAATAGTAACATCCGTAAATATTATATTTACCATGGTTAAAAGGTAAATTTGGTAAATAAGGGTAAAAAAAGAATATTATAAAAATATTAAATTAACCTAACCCATGTCGCAAACATATTGAATCACACATTTTAGATCATGGGATTCCTTGGGTCGATTTTGGAACCCTATGAAGCCACTTTTTAGTGAAAAGGACAGTTCGTAAAAAATAATTTAATGTCAAGGAAAATGTAACATGAACATGTATATTTTTGTAAAAAAAATTTATATAGGTGTATATAAGTGAACCGTTCAACTATAAAAATTAATTAGAAAGATAAAAAGATTTCCTACATCATGGTATTTTATTAATTATTTTTAGACATCATATAAATAAATTTATTTATGACACAATTGTGAACTAGTCATTACCTTATTAATGAATCTTTAAAAAAATGAGATTATAAATATTAAAATAAATTTATTTTTAAACTTTTTATGCCATCCAAAATATTTTATAGATAATTATGAATTTTTATATTTAAATTAATGAGGGTTTTTTTCGAAATAATCATGTTGTTTTGGATTTTTTTAAAATTCATGATATGAATAGTCTATAAATTTACATTAATGAGGTTTTAAAATAAATATTATTTTATAATTGATATAATAATCCTAAAAATCTATGATTCATCCAAATGGCTTAGATAAGGTTGATAATATAATTAATGAACCACTTGTGGTTATATTAGAATTTTATGGCAACTATATTAATCATATAGTATGAGTATACAAGAAGACATGGTAAAGGTTAAATAGGTTAACAAAGGGTTAAATAAAAAAGATAAGCATTAAAAAATATCCAAAACCTTTCCAATTATTATAGGATGTTTTTATTTATACGTAGTATTATATAATCTTAAAATTTAACGAGTTTTGGACCTTTTGAAACTGGAATTAATTTTATAATAAAATAATACCTTCAAAATTTTATAAAGAGCCCCTCGTCCCTCTTATAAAAGGCCACCACCTCTATCCCATTAATCACACCTCTCAAGACCCTTGGATCATCCATCCTCTACTAGAATAAGCTCCTAACATCCACTTATTCCACCTATAATCATTAATTTCGGAATAAGGATTTTTAATAAATCCTTTTTGTTCAAACTAAAGGGGGTTACCTGATTTAAAGAAAATGTCTTCTCTTAAGTTGTTTTGTTTTTTTTTCTTTCTCCACACCTAAACTCTCTTTATTCGATTATTTTATCACAAAACCATTATCCTATGTATACTAGGCTGTTTTTATGAGATGTATTTGATCTAAAATTTGACACACATCAATCTAATGTAAATTCAAATGTTGTTTCTCTAGACGGCAAACTACTGCCTCACAAAATGATGATTGTTTAATTATCTCCTACTACCTCTCTTGGTGGCCATTATGATTACTCTGTAATTATATATGATATATATGATATTTATTTTATATATATACTTCTTTAATTATCATTTACAACATACCGTTATGTTTTTAATGTTGTGTAACTACGATAATTTCTTTTGAGGAAATGCGGACAACTGCCCCCGCAAAGTGATATGACTCATTTATACCATATTTTGAATGTATAAATGATATTGTTAATTAAAATATGAAACATATATAAAATATGATATTATAATGGAATAATTATATAACTATGTATCATTTGGTTTTCATTAATTTAAAAATTAAATAAATGGAATGAAATTAGCGTTCATGTGTACGTACGACTTACCGTCTCCATGAACGATGCATTTAATTCTCATATATCTAAATGATATGAACTATTATAAATATATATATATATATACTGGATATATATGAAATATATGATATCTAAATCAAGAATATCATTCAATAGATAATGGACTTTTGACCATATGGACAACTTGTAATTATAATAATTTTACTTTTTACTGAAGTACAAACTATCGAAAAAATGACCATTATTAACATAAATGATTATTTACTATATATAACATGGTAATTACAGATATAAAAGGAATACTATACTTGAAAATGGTTCCTAAGAAATTATAAATTAAATTTATTTTATTATTCAAGATATTAAAGAACGAACGAGTCAAGTCAGACACGAGGTAAGGGACATCATCTCAATATCCTTTCATTAAAGAATAATTTGATTTTACATGAATTTACTTTATATGGTGTATAAGACCCTTTGAATTTTAATTTTACTCAAAAGGAATTTTTTTTATGAATTATTTTACTAGTCGACAAAAAGAATGTTTATTATCAACGGATGCGGTGATAATGACATTTCCACCGCCACGAGCATTATTTGATATTTGGCTTCCTCTTCAAGCTATAGTGTTTTTTAAATGTTAAATAAATACCATATACTCATTTTTGGAATTTATTTATAGAAAATGGTTTTGATAATGGATGGATTATATCAATATATTCAAATGTTATTGAAATGTGGAAATTTCATCTTTCATTTATGCTTGTGCATGTATTATGATTATGTTATGGTTAATGAGAATTGTTTATGTAAACAGGTGGTTCCATGATAAACCTTGGTAGGGTGATCCCTAGATAGCTCTCCAATGCATTGGGAAACATAATGGAGGTAAATTTTAATGTTTCTACTAATATATTTAAGGAATATACTTTTATGGGTATTCCATATGTAACTCCCTACATAGCTATGAAAGATACCATATATGTATGTTATGGATGAAACAATATACCTTTATGAATTGTGATTACTATGTGTTATTCATAAATCTTATGATCTATTGAGGTATGTTAAAGAGATTATGTTTTGGATGTTATGATGGACTTATATTTCCTTTCATTATCTAATAACCCTTACTATTATTTTTATGCTCATCTAATGTTTTAGAAATGTTATTCATAGGGTATAAGGAAGGGTAAGAGAAAGGAATAAATCAAGAAGATGTATATCAAGAAAAGAATTATTTTTTTCTTCTAAGAGTTTTTATTTTATGAAAAAACAGATACTGAGTAGAAGTGTATACTTTGTAATATTTGAGTTGTAATTTAATAGTTATTGTCTAATTCTCTAAAACTTTAATCCTAAAAAGATCCTCAATGTGAATTATTAACATAATTTAAGATTATTTAATATTTAAGGATGAGGCCATATAGATTGTATCAGAGGTTGGTTTAGATAAATTTAGGAGTTAGGACATTGTTAAAGTAATATACATAAATTAATTTATGGTAGGATTGAAATGATATATAATTTACAGATTAGCATGTTTCTATGTCTAGGATATGGTTTTTCAAAATGGTATTTCGTAGAGGAAACATGGAAGTTGTTCTGGGAAGGCCTACAAAGGAAAATAACCTTCTAAATCAGCATCCTGAGATGGTCAGAAATCAGAATTGAATAGTATTTTATAGTGATGGCTCAGTTGAATCAGGTGAAAAATGTTGGTTTATCTTATAGATGATATTTTTGTATATTCCAAAAGTAAGGAGGAACATGAAAGTCATTTAAGGGTTGTATTGAAAACAATAAATCAAAAGAAATTGTACAGTAAATTAAGAAAGTGTGCGTCTTTGTTACAAAAAATTTCATTCCTTTGTCATATTGTTTAAAAAAATGGCATATCTATTTATCCAACTAAAAGAAAGGTTGTTGAAAAATGGCCCATAGCTACATATTTAATAGAGATCTGTAGTTTTCTTGGTTTAACAGGTTTTTACAAGAGGTTTGTTGAAAATTTTTCATGGTTATCTAGCCCGATGACTAAGTTAACTCAAAAAGGTATGAAGTTCATTTGTATAAAAGAATGTGATGATTGTTTTCAATAATTGAAAGGAAGATGGGTTAATGCTCTAGTATTGGCCCTGCTTTCCAGAGATGGTGAATTTTTTATCAATAATGTTTCTTAGTTGAAAGGAATTGGTTGTGTACTAATGAATAATGCTCAGGTAATTTATTTTGCATCAAGTTAGTTGAAACCTCATGAGTTAATTTACCCATCACATGATTTAGAATTAGTTATTATTGTTTTTTATTTAAAATTTTGGAGGCACCATTTATATGTAGTTTAGTTTGATATATATACTGGTCATAAAAGTTTGATTTATATATTCACTCAGAAGGAATTGAACATGAGACTGAGCAGATGGTTAGAATTAATCATAGAATATGATTTAATCATCCATTAGCATCTAGAAAAGGAAAATAAAGTGGATGACGATTTGAGATGAAAAAGTAGTGCTACGTTAATCGTGTTATGTTTGGAACAAGATCATTTGATTAATGATTTGTTGATCTTTGGCATAGAAGTTGTTGGTGTAGGAAATTCCATTGTTTTGTTTCATGTGTCACTGAAATAATATCCAACAGAATGAATTACAAAAGCATAGAATGAAGGCACTGAGTTGTAGAAAATGGTATAGTTGGATCAAAAGGGTACGTTATATGATTTTAACATTGATAATGATTTCATTTTGACATTGGGGAAGGGATTTTGTGTGCCTTGTGATTTATAGTTAAAGAAATAGTTGTAATGTAAAGATCATAGTTCGACATTTTTAATTCATCTTGGCTCTAATAAGATGTATGGAGATATTCGAGAGTATTACTGGTGGTATTGAATGAAAATAGATATTGATGAGTTTACTGTGAAGTGTTTGACTTGTCAACATGTTAAAGTAGAGCGACATTTACTGAAAGGGATGGTCCAGCCTTTACCAGTGCCATAGTGGAAATGAAAAAATATATCCACGGACTTCATTGTTGGATTACCAAATACATCTCGAGGTAACAATGCAGTCTAGGTTATTGTTGATCAATTAACTAAATATGATCATTTTCTTCCAATTCGAGATACTCTGTCTCTACATCAACTTTCTCTGTTGTATGTTAAAGATATAATTAGGTTGCATGGATTTCCCCTATCCATTGTATATGATTGAGATCCCATATTCACTTCTATCTTTTGGAAAGGCCTTCAGATGTCGTTGGGCAGTGAATTCCATTTTCTTATAGCTTTTCATCCTCAATCAGATGGGCAGTCAGAAAGAAAAATTTTGACATTGGAAGATATCCTAAGTGCTTTCACAATGCATTACCATGGCAGTTTGGAGCAACATATTTCTACGGTTGATGTTTCTTATAACAATTGTTTTCATTTCAGTATACATATGGCTCCATTTGAGGCATTATATGGGAAGTGGTGTTAAACCCCATATTTTTGGGATGAAGTAGGTGAAAGGAAGTTGATGGGACCAGAATTGGTAGAAGAGATGGTAGATAAAGTTCAATTGATTTAGAAGAAAATGATAATAGCATAGATAAGGTAGAAACGTTATGCAGATAACCGTTGGAAGGATTATTCTCTCGAGGTAGGTGATCATGTCTTCTTCAATGTTTCTCTATGGAAAAGT
This sequence comes from Viscum album, assembly GCA_963277665.1. NCBI lineage: Eukaryota > Viridiplantae > Streptophyta > Magnoliopsida > Santalales > Viscaceae > Viscum > Viscum album. The sequence continues at coordinate 2,075,673,069 of OY728156.1, read as the reverse complement.
GTGATGCGCTTTGGTAAGAGGAGAAAGATGAGTCCGAGGTTCTTTGGACCCTATGAAATCCTAGAGAAAGTTGGATTATTTGCATACATAGTGGATTTTACCCCATCTTTATCCTAGGTACATGATGTTTTTCATGTTTCAATTTTGAGGAAGTATAAGTCAGATCCATCTCATGTTTTGAGTCGAGAGGTAGTTTAGTTGGAAGATAATCTTTCTTATGTGGAACAACCGATCATGATTATTAACCATTGAGAGAAAGTGTTATAGAATAAGTTAATTAATCTTCTAAAGGTTTTGTGTAAAAAAACATATGGTTGAAGAGGAAAAATGAGAATCTGAAAATGTTATGATGAATAAATACCTCCACTTATTTGATAAGTGAATATAATTTCGAGGATGCAATTCCTAAAATGGGGAACGAATGTAACAACCCAGGAAAATAAGGAATATTCTATTTTCATATTTATTAATATTTTTGAATTAAATATTAATTTTACATTAAATGAGATTCTATTTTCCATGGCATACCTGACACGCAACAATGGGTTTCTCTGAAATCTCATGTTTCACACAATGCTGTGTCATACTGAAAAAATATAAATAATAATATAATATAATTTTAAATAGTAGTTAAAAACTAGCCATTATATTGAAGAGAATTAAAAAAACTAACTAAAATATTATTACACCTATTTTTTAAATGTTTTTAAATTTATAAAATAAAATTTAGTGGCTTAAAATGTTAATGAATCCAATTTTTAGTATAAATACTTTAATATTTTTTTAGAGGTCGATTTACTACCTTTTGATGGTGAACCCCTTTTAAGTCAAGTTTTTGTCACATTTATATGTTACAATTGATAAAATAAACTTCTTTTTTAGAAGTGGGACATCAAAATTTACTTTGGTTATTTTTTTCTGATAAGGTTCATTTTTTATGAATAGTGAAAAATAATGCATTTTAATTCAATGAAGTCTTTTAATGTAATTAATTTATATAGATAGATTTTTCATTATATTATTTTTAAATTCTAATTGGATTATATTTTTACATTTAAATCCAATTTTAGTCATTATAATTAATTTTACTTTGAAATGGGACATAAACCAATGTTAATATTTTAATAGTTATTATTTCTTAAAAACACGCTTTTGGTTTTGTCATCGGGGATTAATTTTAAATTCATTTCTAGAACTTCTATGATTTGAAATTGAGAAAATGGATTCAATATTTATAATTACGAGGTCTAAATTTTGTAAATAGGTAAATTTTATTTCTAGACATTATGAATAATAACTTCATTAAATAGTTTATTTACCATGGTTAAAAGGTAAATATGGTAATAAGGGTAAACAATAATATTTTAATAATGATAAATTACCTTAACACTTGTCCTAACCCAATTTTATCATAAATTTTAAACCATGGGAATCCTTGGGTCTATTTTGTGTCCCCCTGGAGCCAAATTTAAGTGGAAATGACACTTTATAAAAATTAATTTAAAGTTAAGGAAAATGTAACATAAATATATATCTTTTAGTAAAACAATATTTATATAGGGTTATATAAGTGATATTTTTTACTATAAATATTCCATAGAAAGGTAAAAATATTTCCAAAATTATGGGATTTTATTTATAATATTTATACATCATATAAATAAATTAATTTATGACACAATGATGATGTAGTGATTAACTTATTAATGAATGATTTAAATGAATGAGATTATAAATATTAAAATAAATTATTTTTAAAACTTTTTATGCCATACAAGAATTTTAGAGATAATTATGACCTTTTATATTTAAATTAATGAAGTTTTTTCGAAACAATAAAGTTGATTTGGATTTTTTAAAATGTCATGATATGAATATTATATAAATTGACATGTATGAGTTTTTATAACAAATTTTTTTTATTAATAGAAATAAAAATCAAAAAAATATAATATTTGTCCAAATGACTTAGATAATGTTTATAATTTCATTAATTGATCACTTTTGGTAATATTATCATTTTATGGTAAGTATATTAACCATATAGTATGAATATACAAGAAGACATGGTAATGGTTAAATAAGGTAACAAAGCGTTAAATAATAAAGATAAGGATTAAAAAAATATCCAAAACCAATCCAGTTCTTATAGGATGATTTTATTTAGACATATAATCATCTTATATTAGAATATAATGAGTTTTTGAACTTTTTAAACTAAAAATAATTTTATAATAAAATAACTCTTTCAAACATTCCTAAAGAGCCCCTCCTCCCTCTTATAAAAGGTCACCACCTTTAACCCATTACTCACACCATTCAAGCCCCTTGGCTCGCCAAACTCTAATAAAATAATCTCAAAAAATACCCATAATCAACATAGAAGACTTACTTTGGGTATAAGGCATTTATATAAGTCCTTTTGGTTCAAACCAAAGGGAGTTACCCGAGTTAAAGGAAATGTCTTCTCTCAAGTTCTTTTCTTTTATTTTCTTTCTCCACCCCCCTAAAATATCTTCATTACAATATTTGTTTAAAAACAGTAGTAACATAAAAATACTAGTATGTTTTTATGTGAAGTATTCGAACTACATATCCACACACCTCCATCTAATGGATACAAACATAGTGTTTCTGTGGACGACGAACTACTGCCTCATGAAACGATAATTGATCAATTATCTCCTACCACCTCTCATGGTGGCTATTACGATGGAACATCAATTATATGTGATATTAATGATATTTATTTTACCTCTATTTTTATTTAATTATCATTTTGAACATACCTTTATGCTTTTCATGTTGTATAAAAACAATAATTTCATTTGAGGAAGTGCGGACTACCGCCCCCTCAAAGTGATACGACTCGTTCATACCATACATGGAACATATAAAGTATAGTGTTAATTAACTTATATAAAATATATAAGATATGATATTATAATGGATTCAAAATATAAATATGTATCATTTGGTTTTAATTCCTTCCAAAATGAAAAAATGAATCAAAAGTAGCGTTCATGTGTACATACGGGTTATCGTCCCTATGAACGGTGCAATTGATTATCATATATCTAAATGATATGTACTAATATAAATATATATATATATATATACTAGATATATATGATATATATGATTTCTAAATCATGAATATCAATATAGAGATTATGGTTTTTTTTCACATGGACAACTTGTAATTATAAGAAGTACATTTTTGACTATAGAACCAAATATCGAAAAACTGACCGTTATTAACATAAATGATTATATAATATTTATAACATGTTAATAAGTAATATTAAATGAATAATAAACTATAAAAAGGTCCTCAAGAAATTATAAATCAATTTTAGTCTATTATTTAGGAGATTATCGAATGAACGAGTCATGTTGGACATGAGGTAAGGGAATTCGTCTCAATATACTTTCATTGAGGTATACATTGATTTATACAAAACATTACTTTATACAATGTATAAAACCATTTTAATTTTACTTTTTTTCAAAAAATATCTTTTTTTATGAATATATTTACTAAACGACAAAAATAATGTTTCTTTTTAATGTACACAGTGACAATGACCTTTTCACCACTGTGTACATTATTTGATACATGGATTCCTCTACAAGTCTTAGTGTTTTTAAAAGGAATATAAATACCACATACTCATTTTATGTATTTTGGTATTGAAAATGGTTTTGAGAATTTATTTATTAAGTTAATATATTTAAATTTTGTTGCAATGTGTAAATGTTATCTTTCCTTTGTTCTTGTTCAAGTGTTATAATTATGTTTTGGTTCTTGGGAATTTATTTACATATACGGGTTATTCTGAGATAATCCTAGTGTGGGTGAGCCCGTGATAGCTCTCCAACGCATTGGGTAACGTGAAAGAGGTAAACGTTAATGTTTCTCTTATGAGATTTAGGGAATATACTATGAGGGGTATTCTAAATGTAACTCCCTACGTAGTAGTGAAAGCTACTGTGAATGTATGTTATGGATGAAAAACGTTACCTTTATGATATGTGATTACTATTTGTTATTAAAAAATATTATGATTTCATGAGGTATGTTAAAGAGATTAGGTTTTGTAGGTAATGATAAACTATTGTTTTATTTCATTATTTTATAAAATTCACTGATCTTTTTATGCTCATCTCATGTTTTTGAAATGTTTTTTCATAGGCTATAAGGAAGGGTAAAATAAAGAAAGAATTTAAGAATATTTATATAATGAAAATAATTGTTGTATTCTTTTAAGAGTTTTTATTTTATGAAAAAATCAATACAGAGTAGAAGTGTCTACTTCGTAATATTTGAGATGTAATGTAATAGTTATGCACTAATTCTCTAAAACTCTAAAGCTAAAAATATCCTCAATGTGAATTATTAACTTAATTCAAGATTTGTAATGTTTAAGGCTGGTGAATTATATATAAAATAGTGGAACAACATTTTATAAAAACTATTTAATAAATATTTCTAAAATATTTTCTTTTATATCAAATATTAAATTTTTTATAAATAATTTTGAAAAATAAAATTCGAGGGTTTTAAAAATATATAACCATATAAAATAAATTTCAAAAAATCCTTTGAAAATAAATATGATTTTGAAAAAAATATTTGGAAATCATTTTTCCTTCCTATCAAAACATTTGATATAATAAATATTATATCCAAATATAAAAGACATGGGATTTAAAAATATATTACCATAGGTAATTATTTTAAAAAACCATATAAAAAAAATATTATTTTGATAATATTTTCTCATTTCATAACATAATAAATATAAAAATTACATGGATTTCACTTTAATACTATACAAACTTTACTTTTGAAAATAAAAACATATCTAGGAAATAAATAATACTTGAAACCCCTTAAGAAATCCATCCGACCACATTCTATAAAATTTTTGGACACCATCCAGATGAGGCTATAGGTTCACTCTGCATTCCCCATAATCATGTTTCATACCCAAGTGTTGATTTTACAAAAAAATATATTTTATAGGATTTATTTTATCATTTAATTTCTAGTAAAACAACCTTTCCAGGAATAATATAAATAATTTAAAATGAAAATAATCTAATATGACATAATCTTTCATGAAAAAATTATTTCTTAAAAACACCATATTTTAATAAAAATATATAATTCAAAATTAATAATTACATAATATATATTAATATTAAATTAAATAGAGGCCGATGCACTTTATGAAAACATTCTGTAAATTCAAGGTCATTATAGAATATGGACGCATTTATAATCTAGAATAACATGCATATATTTAAATTTATATTGGATAAAATCCATTATAACATATAACTAATTTTATTAAAATAGAAGAAAATGAAATGATACACTTTGACATTTTAATTTCACCTTTTAATAAATAAAACAAAAGTCCATTGTTGAAATGACATACATTTTGAAAATTAGGTGTTTAGAAATATAATTTTTATTATATAACTTAATTTTCGAAAATATAAATCCTTTACAAAAAATTATAGTAATTTTAAATTAGTATTACATTATATAAAATAATGGAATAAAAATACAGTTTTAATGATTAAATTAATTTCTTTCAAAAAAATAATTAATATACATAGGGGTTTTAAAAAAAGTACAATAGTTTTGAAAACAAATTTCCTTTTTGAAAATATAACATTGAAAATTAAGATCGCTTTCATAAAAGTATTTTCCATAAAATAGATTATAGCTTCAAAAAATTGAATTCTTTCAAAATAACTTCCTTACATAGAATTTTAATTTTTAAAAGTTAATCATATATAATTTTCTAGAATTACTTTAAAAAAGTAATATATTTAAACAAAATAGTGTTATAGTTTGAAAATACACTATCCCCTTACTTCAATATGAAAAAAGAGCACTAATGCTGCACGAAATCATGAACTAGGTGGGAATACAGGGGGAGAGGGATTGGTCCATAGGTTTCAAAATTTTGAAGAGACGTCTAGGTACAGACACACACAATTAGAAGTTCAGATACTATATATATATCATGTACTTGAAGCTTGTGGTAGATGCTGGATATTGAAGGAGACCATTGTGGATGCTAAAAATGTGTTCCTACTATTCTAAATTTTTTAAGTCGTGTTCAAGTTCTAGCTTGCGTGGAAAAATGGAAATATCAATATTCACATATATATATATATTCTTCATAGGATAATAAGAATAAATTATATATCTAATTATGCTTGTTTGGGATTATATATATATATATGAATGATTATTTTTGGTATTAAAAGAATCCCTGGGTAGAAAACTCACCATTTGAGTACAATGTAGAAATATTACCTATAGAAGGTAGGATGAAGGATACAACTTTTTCACCATGGAAACCTCTCTGTGTAGGAAGGGTTTCGATGTGCACTATGTGTAGGTATTCAACACTGGCGCTTCCTTGCGAATGAATGAGATGGAAAATGAAGAAGCCAACATCAATGGTTGGTAGATCTTTAGTATGGGATATGGAATAAGGAGGAGGAATAGTGACATTCAGTTTTGTGAAGAAGTTGATGAACCCTAGGATGATCAAATGATTGACGATGATTTTATCAGATAGAAATGATCTAAGTGTGTGTTTTAACCATATATGAATAATACCCACATCATTTGTCCCACATCAAAAAAGGAGTTTGTTGAGGGCTTCTATAGAATACTCTATGTTCCATCGAGCACTCGATCTGGCACCAGGGTATACACCCAGAACACTTCACACACACATATGGGGATGGGACGACCTACATGACCCTCTACCTCTGTGCCTCTAGGCACACTATGCCCGAACTGTGGCTTACATATGCAGGTGATTCCACCACCTCGTCCCCCTTGTAAACATACCAGGAAGACTCCCATTCATTGTCGATATTGGATCCCTTATAAGTATCATTTATTTGTCTAGATAGTCTTCTAAAGGTTGGAAAATATTTTAATATAACTTAATATAAATTAGTAAAAGATTTTTAATTATATTTAAAATTAGGAATAACTAAATATAAAAATACTTATTATTATTTTTTTAATTATAAAATTATATTTATTAAATTACAGACTTTTATATAATTATCATATTTAAATATTTTTTTGAAACAATGAATTTTATGTAATATTAACATAAATATATTAATAAGAAATTAAAAATCATTAATGATTATGCTATTTTTATAACTTTTTGACATAAATATTTTGATTCTAATTATTAATATTAACTGTTACTAATATATTAGTTATGTTATATTTTATTAATACGAAATTGAAAATACAATTATGGAATTAAATTAATTTAAATTGAAATAAACTTACTCGAACGTTCTAATATTATAAACAAAATACATTGAAAAATATTAATTTTTTAATATTAAAACATGGTAGTTTTAAAATAACTAATAATGACTTTTTTTATCCAAAAGATTTATAACTAAGGAAATAAATTTCAAAGAGAATATCTTGTTAAATTTAACCTAGTAATGTCAATATAAAATACATACTTTTTCAGTATTAAGAAAGAAAAATTTATTTTAATATATATAAACTAATTAACTTATGTTAAAATATAACTTATATTTTCAAATAAAAATATTATTTATTGAAAAACAATGAAAATTTGAAATTTTTAATAAAAATATGAAAATTATAACTTAAATTATAATAAAAAAATTATATTATATAAAATATCTTCATAAAAGGTTCCTTACGTTAAAACAATTTTTAGTTGTTTTAAATAATTTAATAAGTACTTCATTAAATGAAATCTATTCATAATGTTTTAGGGTCGTCACAATTGACCCTGCTGAAAATGAATTTCTACCTCCAAATTTCTTCTTCGTGTTTATAGCTATTATGAATTTCTATTTTCATAGTTTGGAAAACTATAATCACTAAAATTTCATATTTGTAAGGGTCAGTTGATTACCTAGAACCATAAAAGGAAATTTCCATCTCTTAAATTATATTTAAACAAAATCATCCAAATATTTGAAGATTTCTAAACTATTCCTCTCTTATCAAGGCTAACAGCCCAAGTCTTTCACACCCAAATTCAGTAAAAAACATGATGTATATTATTGTTGAAAAAGGGAACTGAAAAATATATTGTCCATTATAAAAACATATATATTTTTTGGTCTAGGTTTGGGAGAAAAACTACAAACTAATACTATACCTCATAGTTTAATACGATGTATCGAAAAATAACTATTTAACATAACCAATGCCTATTCCACAAAAAATTAAAACTCCATTGAAACCTATAATTTGATTGTGATTTTTTGAAAATGAAGCGTAATAATAAAATTGACAAACAAGTGTTTTTAATGTCCAGTGAAAACCCTTTTGCTAAATAATTTTATCAAATTAATTTGAAAACATTATCCTGTAAATAAAATATTAAAAAATTTATAAATCATTTTGAAAAATATAATTCTGTTGTTTTCATAATATATAACGATAGAAAATAATTTAAAAAAAAAGAATATACATATCACATTGAACACATTATTTTGAAAATATTTTCCCTTCATATCATGTAATTTGATATAATAAGTTTTTTTTGAAAATTTTACAATGGTTTTCTATATATATAACCATAAAAAATAATTTTCTAAGACTTTGAAAATTCAAATTATTTTGAAAAAATATATTTTATTTTTGAACCTAATAATATTTCAAAACACATGGATTTCTCATTAATGTTTTAGAAACCATCCTTTTGAAAGTAATAACTTCATATAAAACAAAATGATACTTGGAAACCATTATGAAAACCATGTGGACACATGCTATATATATATTTGGAGAACATCCCCTCAAGTCCATGTCTTCACTCTCCATTCATCATAATCATGTTTGATAACCATGTGCCTAGTTTTATAAAAACATTTTTCGCAGGGTTAATTTTCCTATTTTAGTTATAGTAAAACATTCTTTAGGAAACTACATAAATTACTATTAAGGGATAAAATTTTAATATAACACACTTTTTATAAAAATATGAATTAATGAAAAGAGCATATGTTTCGAGACATCTATATTTCATAATAAATACAGACCAAATATATATAAAGATGAAAATAAATTGAGGAATATTCACTTCATTGTTAAATTATGGAATATTAATATCATAATAGAATATGAACACATATACTATCATGATTAACAACCATCTGTTTCAAATGAAATTTAATGAATAAAAGGGTAACTATAAAGTCCATTTGACCTTATAGTTATTTTTATTAAAATAGAAGAACCTAAAATGATATTGTTTTTCATTTTAATTATATCTTTGCAAAAACAAAATAACATTTCCACCTTGGAAGGAGATGCATAATTTGAAAAGTAGTTATTTCGAAATATCATTACAATATATAAATTAATAGTTTTAAAATATAAATAGTTTACATAAAATGATTATTAATTATAAATTAATATTACCATATATAAAATAATAGAGGATAAATATAGTTTTAACGATAAAATACTTTTATTATAAAAAAAATTCTCTTAGAAGAGGGGGTTCCATTCAAAATATGCATCAAATTTAAATTTTAAAAACATAATTTCCTTTTAAAAATATAATTTTTAATATATAGATCCCTTACATAAAAAGTATTTTGTATAAAAGAAATTATAGGTTTGAAAATTTTATTTGAATTAAAATAACTTATTTACAAAAAATATTAATTTCTAAAATAAAATCATATTCCCTATTAAGGAATATAATATCCTCAAAAATTTAATTTTTTTATAAATAAATTTAAATTTGAAATTATAATATTTCCTTAATTAAATTTAAAAAATGGGAACTTCTAGTGCTCAAATTCATGAACTAGGGGGGAAGAGAGGGAATGTGAGAAAGCTTGGGCAGTGGGTTTGAAACAAGTGAAGAGGGATATATATATATATATTATAGAATAGTTAATGAATATATATATATATATCATGCATGCAATAATTGTGGTTGAAGCTAGATATAAAAGGTGACCAACATGGAAGATAAAATATTGTTAATACTAATGTAAACATTTTTAATTAGGGTTCGAGTTTGAGTTTATAGAGAAAGATGGAAATGATAATGGAAATTATATAATTCATATTTATATATATTGATTCCAATGGATAATAAATACTATTTAAAAATATGGTTATATATATATATATGATTATTCTCAATTGTTCTAACCTTGATTATAAAGTAAACACTCCATTTGTGTTCAATTTAGTAAGATAACCTATACAAATTAAACTGAAGTGCATCAACTTTTAGACCATGTAAACCAGATAGTGGAGGTAGTGTTTTGAGTTGCAATGTGTTTAGGCTTTATACACGAGCATTTCATTGTGGTCTAAGGATATGGAACATGATCAAGTAGGCCGCAATTTTTGGTAGATATTTGATCCAGAATACAGAAGAATGGGGAGGAAAAATGAAGAGTGCTGCTATAAAGAAGATGAAAGACCACTGTTATATTGAATGATCTATGGGTATTTGGTTTGATGGCCATGATCTACATGGTTTTTTAACCATGGTTTATTTTTATAATGCATCACTTAACTCAAATCGAATTAGGTGGTTGTTGAGCGCTTCTATATAATACTCCCCCTCGAGTGTTCAATATGACATTGTGGTCATCAATTGGAACACTACACACACATATGTGGATGGGTTGACCCATCTAACTCTCTTCCCACGTGCCTTTGGGCACACTATTCCAAAACAATTCCCTACTTATATAGGTTCCCGTGCATCCCTACCCCCTTGTAGGATTACCAAGACGACACCCATGTAGGGTTGAACTTAGCACCCATAAATTCATGGTTGAGTTGGATAGGATGGGTTATAAAGGTTGTAATTTTTTTTTAATATAACCAAGTCTTAATTAATAAAATAATTTTAAATATATTTAAAATGGGGATTATTTAACAAATATATACTTATTATTTTTTTCTATTTTAATTTATACATTATATTTATTACATTACTTACATGTCTAAAAATTAATTTTTTAATATGTTATTTTATTAACCATGATTGTTTAATACATTTTAACATATAAATATTACCACCAAATTATATAATGTTAATGCATATTTCATTATTGTTATCATTTTCAAATAATTTTTTTGATAATAATTATTAATAAGAACTATAAATATAGAGTAGTAATATTATATTTTGTAAATATAACATCATATATTAGGATTAAAAATTAAAATAATTTAAAAGTGGAAATATTTTACTCAACATTAATAATATTATAAACAAAATATTTTGAACACTATAAATTTTACATATGAAAATAAAGTAGTTTTATATTTAAAAGTGGTAATATTTTACAATTTTCCATAAAAATGATATTTATTAAAAAATAATATTGATGTAATATTTTTTAAAAAAATCTGAAACTATTAACTTAATTTATAGAAAAAACATATTTATATTTGTTAAAAAAAATCACCAATGGTTTCGTGTAAAAAATGATTTTTAGTCAGTTTAAATCATTTTAAAATAATTTTTCTAAAAGAAAATATATGCTTATAATTTTTGGGATGTTACATTTAATTCCATGAGAAGATATAAAACTGACTTTTCATGCTTAAAATTTTATATTTTCCATGAACATTGTCATGAAGAATACATAAAACCCTTGTACCCTGTTATTTGACCCAACATTAAGATATCCGAAAGGGTATTCCTGATCTCCATGGGTTGGTGACTAGAAAATGGAATAATATAAGAATCTATATGGAAACAATTCTACAGAAAACATTATAAGGTAAAAGATACAATATTGTATGCTATACATTTGAAAGGGAGAATATAACCGAAACAAATATGTAAAAATAACTCCCAAATAGAAAGATAAATATCCTAAAAGAAACAAAAATTCTAACCATAGAAATTTCTCGAAACCTATTGTGTAATAGGTGGACAATAGCTCCACCAGTCACTATCATCACTCAAGATCCTAAGGATTAAGAACATACACCACATACAAGTGGCTCTTTCCCTTTTATCTGACCTATTATAGGACAATATAAAAATTCATGATGTAAGAGGAAGGGTTTGAGTGATAAATCCCAATGGTGTCTCAACATCTGTTTCACAATCAATTCCATAACAAATAAAACAATTACGATTTCTTTTAAAAATAAAAAAATACATTATATGTTATTCATATATTTAAAATCAAAACATGAATTCACATCAAAAGTGATGAATGATATTTCAAAAGTCTAATAAAAGACCATTTTATATAGAAAATATATATATATAATTGGCATAATAAAAAAAACATAATAAATTACGTGTGAAATCAAGTTAGTGAATCATATATTTGTGTAAAAAATACCAATGGTATGTCATCTTAGGTAATATGATCCTAAAAAATCTCAATAGTGATGTCATATCAAGATTGGTGTGTATAATCAAATCAATCCACATGCCAAATTGGGAACCCCCATGGGCCATTGACACCCCAAAGTGGAACCATCTTGGGTGTTTATGTAGTAGTTGTTTGGTTAGAGTTTTCATCATCAATCCATTGGTATAGAGACAAGTTTCTATAATTCATATATCAGTTACAAATAAGTACCATGTCTAAAAATTTCTTGAAATAATCAATCATCCAAACGTGGTCTAATAAATTATTTGTAATCAAATAAATTTAAAATCTATCAGTTTTAGTTTTCAACAACACTTTCACATTTTAAAATAAAATAATAGGTTTTCATAAATTATTTTCATTAGAAATGAAATTTCAGTTTAATAAATTTTCTTCAAGGTTCAACATAAAATCACATAATCAAATAAATTTCAAAATCAAGACACCATTTTCCCAAAATCCTCCCAACATTTAAATACCCTTAAAATTGGGGTCTTCTTTTCAAATTTTTCAGGCCATTTTAAACTACACATCAAATTTTTTCAAAATAATCTTTTAAAATAAATTTAAAATTCATTTAATTTAAATAAATAATTTTAAGGTTTCAATATTATGAAAATAATTATGGAATCATCAACCTTAAAATTGATAGATCACAAAGGATGATGCCTGCGATGAGGAATTCCAACTGAGAATGGACATAAGAGTGATCAAGAAACATAACCTAGAATCAAGATACATAAAAATGGAGATTATATTCAAAAATAACAAAATGATTGATCAATTTATATGGAGGATAGAAATAGGTATCATAAGAATACACATGATTGGATATCCACTTACCCAGAGGATATCAAACAAAACCACTAGAGCAAAATTATTCCAAGAGAGGGGTTTAGAGGAGAAAAAAATCACCTCTTGAGAGCCTAAAAATACCAAGGATTCATGTTTAGGTCTAAATTGGGAGATTATGGGTTAAAACATAGTAATTCTATTTTTTTATTAATTTTATGGGGAATTAAAAATTGTGTTCATAGTATGTCTTGTTAGGTTACAAGGTTAAATAAACTGTTCTCCCTAACAGGGAACCCATACTATATAGGGTACATAGATTCCCCTAAATGAAAGGTTGTTAAAACCATGGGCTAATCATGGAAGCCATAATCTTTTTAGGGATTATAATATGAAGGGTTTGGATGCATTTTATAGAAAAGTGGTTCACCCCTTCAAGAGGAACAACCTAAGGCAAAACGTTTCCTTTGACAAACCACATAGTTTTCACTAACATTGGGAAAACCATTCATTGTAACATTGGATTAAGAAATTTTAAACATTTTACTAGAATGACCCAAAACAAGATCTTAATTAAAGGATATCAAAATAAGGGTTAATGAATACATGAAAGAAGGTAACATTATATAACAACATCTCCACCATAAACAAATTCTGTCCCATGAAATCCTATCAATAAGATTTCCTGTCAAAGAGTTGAGTCCACTACACTCTCATCAATGTATCATGATTTCATGTCTCATAAAAATTAGAACCATTATTCCATATAACATATACCAATGGTATCATTATCCTACAAAAAAGGAACCTATAATCAACAATCCTGACTTGATTCTTAGTCACAGATAAATCAAGATGTACATTACGATCCTCCTTCCTTATGATATTATATGGTTCATAAAGGTACTTTTAAAGATGTGATATATGGAAAAAAATGTATTGATTTAATTTATGATGGATTTTATAAATGGTAAGGCACTTTCCCCACCTAATTAATAACCTTAAATGGTTCCACAAACTATGGTGAAATATTCACCCACTTCCCATAAAAGGGTTGACCCAAAATAAGTGAAACCCTCAAAAACACATTTTACAAATGGCAAACTCCTATTGTCATCTGCAATGTTAAAAAAAATATTTTAATCATTATATTCCATCAATATTATCTGAAGTATTAAATTAATCTTCACTGTCATCTCTTGGAAAAAAATCACCCCAACCAAAGAAGTTTCACCAACCTCTGACCAACACAAAAAAGGTTTACTTGTCCTCACATAAAAGGCCTCAAATAAATCCATCTGATTTATAGAATGGTAATTGTTATTAAAAGAAAAATAAACCAATCCCAATTGGATGTCCCAATCTCTATAATAGTCGAGAATGAAAGAAAGTAACATATCCTTCAGAATTTGTATAGCCCAGTTTGTTTTCCCATCAATCTATGAATGGTATTCCATGATAAACTATATATGAGATCTCGTTCCTCCAAGAGGCCTCTTCAAAAGTGATAAGTAAATTAAGGATACCTATCCAATACAATATCATAAGGCACTCCATTAAATTTTAAAATCTCATACATGTAGAGGATTCCAATGTACTTATTTATGGCTCTATCTCAAATTGGTATAAAGTTATCAGATTTTGGAAATATCATTTATCATAACCCTTATATTATAATTTTTTCACGGGATATATTGAATCCCAACCAAAATTTCCATAAATATATCACCCCATTTAAATTCATCATTCTCAGTGGATGAAGAAATCCCAAAAAGCTCTAATTTTTATATTAGATCTTATGATAGGTATAGAAGGAGAAGCAAAGTTACCGATGTCTCATATAATACCTTGAAACTAGCATCATCATTATATTTTATAAAAATAATCTTCATGGTTCTAGCATTCACTGCCCACAGAGAAATATGGAAACCCATAATTACATAATTTCTAATTGGTAAAGGCACACCCAAGAGATTCAAAAAACCTAGTATGACCACCTAAGATAACTACTACTCACAGATTGCATCCCAACCATAAATAGAGTCCCTAATGATATAGAAATAATCATCCAGTTACTACTCATGAAGTATCATCTCAAGAAGAGTATAGGTCAAAAGAGCTCTTTCTAAGGAAACCAAAACATCCTCCTCCCAGACTTTTGAATGAAACTAATAAAATGTGTCACCAAATGTCACCCTTCTAATGATTCTTTCATGGATGAATTCATATATTTACTTCTTAGAGAATCATAAAAGGAATTACCCCTCCCCAAGTTGAAAACCATTTCAAAATAAAAATACAAAAGATACGTCATGAAACACCTCTACAGGTATTTGCATTATTTTTGAGAGAATATATAAAAAAATTATAATATATCGAGAATAAATAGTAATAATATCTAAAAATGTTAAATCCCCAAAATTTTAAGAGAATGAATAATATATGTGAGTATAATGTCATGGGTCAGATAATTCTTCACTTGTGGGCAGTGATTTCTTGAACCATAGGCTACCACATGATCACCCTATATAAGAACACAACACAAAATTGAAACTGATGTTTCGAAGAAGACCATATAATCCTAACTATCATTTGGAATACTCAACATTGACCTATAATTCAAAATCTATTTCAACTCATTATACTAATTGTTTCCCTTTTCCTTCCAAAACAAATCCACTCCCTTCTTAGTGAGAGAAGTAATCTAATAATCCAACATCAACAAATATTTAACAAACTGCCATCAATACCCCTTGAAGACCATGAAACTCTATATCTTGAGAACATTACATAGTCTCTATCAAGTCATACCACCTTTAAGTTATTATGATAAACTATAATACCATCTATGACATCCCATATACCATTAATCTCACCTCCAATATCTAGAAATTTTACTTTTAAATATTCCTCTAAATTCGGTGATCACTCAAGATTTATTAGACTTCTCTCAAAAATCACACATGCTCCTCAATGATTTTGGAGGAATATAAAATATTATCTAAAACACCACCATGAATGAATTAATGTACATATGGAATATTAAACTCACCAAATCCATAAATACTGAAGTATTATTGTTCTGGTCAAATGGAATAACATGATACTCAATGTAACCAAACATGATCTTGGAGGTATTATATGAAATGATAGATTCTATTGTTCTCAGATAACAGTAACCAGTATGATGATAAATCTTCAAGAACCACTTTCAACTAGTCAAACATATCATAATTACATGGTAATAAATACTTCTTCTTTACCATAACTCAATTGAGTTTTCATTAATAAAAATTTGGCAAAGTGTTTCATCAGTTCTTTAGAAAAAGAATACCAGTTCCACCCAAGGTAACACACTCAGGTGTATGAATAGTTTCTATAATAGATCATACAACTCTGTATTTTACTCTTTCAACTATTCTTGATCCATATGTAAAGAAGGAATACATTTTACTTATGTAATCTGTACTAAATAAATATAGGACTATACCACTATTTCCAGTGGAAGACCAAAGAAATCAGAAGGAATAATGTCTAGGAAATCAACCATGAATGAACCAAGATCATCAATAAAATACGAAATCTCCATGTCAAAAATAATATAAAGATATTATCTTGAAAACACTGAAAAATATGGTATGGATCTACTGGACCTCAGGTCTTATTCTACCTAAAAAACATAGAACACCCCATTGGGAGTACTAAATGAGACAAAATAAAGGTAAAAATCAATCTTAAAATTATTATAAATCAAAAAAACCATCCAAAATATGAAATCAAGAAAATTCTTTTTGATAACCAATAATTAATGGGTAAGACTAATCTTTGATAATGATAATAAACAAGAAGGAAAATAGATAGCTTAATATCCCTTCATTATAATAGCCAAAGTAATATCCATCAGAAAGGAAAAAATACATATGTAAAGATTTTGAAGGTTAAAAATAGGAGTAAATATAAATGAGTGAAATAAACTAGTATAAAAAAATTTTCAATGAAGATAACACTATACTGATGGAACCTATCATAGTCACTGGATCAATATTATCTTCCTCCAAAGACTCTTTCAATGTGTGAATAATCTTTGTTTTAGATGCATGTGGATAAAACCCCATAGATCTTGAATCATATGATTGTACCAAAGTAAAATTTATAGATAAGAAACATGATTCAATATATATAGAATAAAATAAGGGGAATGAATTTTTCAGATGTCCTAAGAGATGAAAATAACTACAGATAAATGTAACCTTAGTGAAACATGTCTTGAATTCTCAAACATGAAACACTAAAAGAATGTAAATGATCATCTTCTGGGGACTAAAAGAGGTATTTAATATTATTTTAGTGTAGAAACACCATGGGACTCACCACACTACTTATTTAATTTAATGTAACTCAATGAACTTCTATAGTGAGAAAAATGAACTCTTTTCAACTCTGACATACAATCCATGTATATCTCAATCATTGATGCATGTCCACCACATGAGTATAACAATCCATAATCATCCAAAATATTTGAGATCTAATATGAGATTCATGAGAAATATAAAATATTTGTTCCTTTTGTTTCTCATTAATCACAACCCCAAGATAAAATTTTAAAATCATAGCAAAGTGGTTTGATTACTAGGTCATGTTCATGTCACTATACTTGTGTTTGAGAAACTCCATGGTTTTTTCCAAGACTATATATTCAGATTAAAAATGATTGGCGAAAACTCTGAATCTATTTCAATTCAAATCCCTCATTATTCTTTATTGTCAAAATAAAATCCCACCATATCTATCAAGGCCCTTATAGCATAAATGAATCACATTTAACCTTAATCGAATATTGATTTTACATGAACTAGAAAATATCTCAATATTTTTCAAACAGTCCTCCACCATACATGGATCATTAGAGACATAAAATATAGATGGAATCTGGGGACAAAACTGTGATAATAATCATAGGATTAACCCCATTTTGGTCCCACTTCTGATTCTTAAACAGGATTGAGTGCAGGTACTTATCTTATATCCTGGATAATATACACCACTATCTCAACATGATTCTTTTCTAAGGGAGGATTTTCTCTCTATGGTTCACCAGAAACATTCCCCTAAGTCTTATTCACTTGTCTTCTCAGAGGAATGACCCTAAAAAATATCAACAGACATCACTGAACACATTATAATTGATATACATATCAATAATTCACACAAAAGATAGTTGAATATCAATTTCATAAAGAAAAAAAATTATAATTTGGATTTAAACATACTCATATCAATGTTAGGGAAATGAAAAGAATATGATCAAAAAATTCCTAAATTAAAATTTTCCCAAACACCCACAGTGTTATGATGAGAGCTAGCCAAGATCTCAATCTCAATTACCTCTTATATACCATCAATACATCCCAAACCACATATTTATATCAAGGAAATATGCATAACAAGGAAATAAAATACCAATTTATCATGAACCAGCCAAAAATATATGGTACCTTGATACCCAAGCACGTTCTAATATTGTCCGAATGGATTTCCGTATCCTTTTTAGTGACCAGAACATGGAATCATACAAGATTCAAGAGGGAGAAAATTTTCTAAAAAACAACATAAGGAAAATGATTAAAGTCAATTATCTCAATACTCCATTTTGAGAATGTGTTAGAAAAAATAGGTAAAAATATTACCTAGAAAGAATGTTGAACATCCCAATGGAAACAACAACCTCAGCCAGAAAATTGTTTTAAAAGATTCTATTTAAAAATTGGACAATAGATCCTTTGGTCACCATCATCACTCATGATAATAAGGATCAAAAACATCTACCACCACCAAGTGGTGATTTTCCTTTGGTCATACCTGGCTTAATCAAATCAATAAACACCCAAAGGAAAATGTTGGGTATGAGCTATAAAACCTAGTAGGGTCTCACTAAGCATTCTATAATCAATTTTCTAATAATTAAATAAAGTATGATCCCTTTTAAAAATTAAACAAGGCATGTATTTCATTTATATATTTTAAATGAAAATATCATTTTGCATAAGAAGAGATGTTAGATATATCAATATTTTATTGAAATAAATGTTTATATAGAGCACTTATATAATAAACTTGGAATATATAAAACATAGAAATAATTAATAAAATGTTTAATCAAGTCAAAAAATCATAGTAACATGTTCAAAATACTAGTAGGATATTATTTTAGGTAATAAGATCATAAAAAATATCAATAAGGATCTCTTGTAATGATTGGTTATCACACTCAAATTAAAAAACACCCCAAATGGGTAACCATCATGGATCATCAACTCCCACAAATGGTAACCCTCTCAAGAATTAATGAAACAGTTGTTTGGTTAGAGTTGTGATCATTAGTCAATTTCTAGGGAGTCAAGGTCCTAGCATGGTTGTAATAGTTAACACTAACAACATAGGATAACACTTTTTTTTTGAAAAATAAATAAATCAAACAAGGAAAAATCAATCATTTCAAATCAATACAAATTATAATGGTCTGGTTTCAATTTTTTACAACACGGACTCATTTGAAAAAAATTGTTTCATCAATTCATTCCTTTCCAAATTATATTTCATGTTATCCGATTTTTCATAAGCTTCAAAATCAAATAAATTTCAAAATGAATCCATAATTTTCCAAAAATCCTCCCCACATTTCAATTTTGTTATAATTGGTGTTTTTATTTCCCAATTTCCATGCCTTTTCAAAAAATACATAAAATCCTTTCAAATTGGTTTTTTTGAATTCTTTAAAATATTATTTCAATTGAATTAAACTATTTAAGGATTCCATTATAGGGGAACATATTATGGGACTGCATAACATTAAATCATGATATCACGACATAGAATGCTCTAAATAGGGAATTATAATGAAGAAAATTGGTGAGAGAGATCAAGAAATATAACCTAGAATAAAGTTACTTCAAAATGGGGATTATATTCATCAATAAAATAATGATCCATCTCTTTCTAAATAATATAGAAATTGGGACAGAACAAACCACATGATAGGAGATTTGCTTTTTGGTGGTGGCTGAACACAATCAATAAATCTGGAATCGTCCATTAAAATTGTTTAGAGGAGTGAAAATTGCCTATTAGGACCCTTAAAAGACCATGGTTTTGAGATAGGTTTGAAATATCCACAATATGCGTTAAAACATAGGGTTTTGGGAATTTAATAAATGTTTTGTGTGATTTAAGACCTACATGTATTGTTTTCCAGGTCGGAATTCATGGTTATACAAATTTTGCTCCTTAACAACGCACCCCTACTATATGGGGTTCATGGTTTCAATTAGGTGGGTTCATGGTTTTTCAAACCATGCACCAATTTTTTAAACCCTTACTGTTTAAGTGAACACAGTTTGGAGGGGATGGAAAAATGATTTGGAAAAACTATGAACCCCCATATAGAGGTTCAACATAGTGAGTATATATTCATGGGTCCAACCACACATATATCCCTAACTGTTCACCAACTGTGCACTGCCCCTTGGGATTTGAATGTTCTCCAAATTCTCTTGGAATGAACCCAAAATAAGACCTAGATTAAATGATATAAAAAAGGGACAAGGAATACATGAAAATAGTTAATATGATGTTACAAAAATTGTTATCTTATCCATTCCCAAAATCATTTCATATATATCCATTTAAAAAAAACGAAATCTCAAACCAAGTTATTCCCATTAATCTCTATAACACACATTTCACACTTAAAGGTAAACAATCATGTTTCTAATGTGGTGTGTGATATTTTAGGATAGAATAAATTATTTCAGCAATTAAACCCATATGACCAACCAGATAAAAATAAACAAAATAATGGGTCATACTCATATAAAACAAGCAATGCATAAGGGTAGAGTTCAAAATACTTGTACCTCACACCATCCAAGGACTATATTGATCATCAGTGACCATCTACTCAAAAAAATGTTTCTTATTAGCTACAATATATTACATGTTTTCTTAATTTTATTTCATACCTATGGAGTCAATGATTTCATATAATAACCTTGACTTTCTTTGTGGTAAGGGTGAGAAATAATCCATTAATATAACCCCACCAAAGAATTGCGTGTCTGGGAAAAATATGACTCATGTCCTATATTAAAATTTGGAGCATTATGAAAATAAAATTAAAAATGTCCCATTTTCTTACAATTGCGACATGCTCTAGGTACCTTTGTATAATCTCATTTCTTATTAGAATTTGATCTATTTTGGAGATAACCAAAATTAAATTTGTTCATGGGGGAATCCTAATTGATCTCATGGTTTGATTCTAAAACCCTATACAACTTTGGAAGTAGTTTTCCCTCTTTGAATTATTCCAAGAGATGGAGTTTCCAATTATTCCCATGGGGATAAACATACCTCCTCCATCCATATTTCTATAAATATATATTCTTTACATTACTGATCTATTTACCATTTCCATATAGTCCATAATACCGAAAATCTATCTTATTGAAAATTAATAGTTGTAGTACAAACTCAATGATGTGATTCTTCAAATACACACTAAAAAAAATTTTGGGGGAAAGAAAACAAAATTCATAAACTTATCTAGGTACTATTTGATGGATATATTATTTTGATTCAAAATAAATAAATTGGTCATTATTTAAATTATGAATGTGTTAGGATATAATATTTTTCTAAACATTTATTCAATGTACTAAAACATAATGACTTGGTTTACTGGATCTTGATAATATAAATCCCATGATTAGTGTGCAATATATTCCATCATATATGTTTCCAACAAGAATTTTATCTCAGATGATGTTCCTAATTTTCCAAACAATTGGTTCATCGAATTCAGCCACACCTCTGGAATTTCAGGCTCATAATACCCCTAATGATTGGTGGATTATATTTCTGAAACTAAATTGTGTAACCTTCTTATCTAGGATCATCATTTCTTTTTCCATTCTCTATAACTTGAAAATTTTGAATGATTAGTTGGACTAGTTACTAGTTTACCTATGGCCCAGGTAAAACCACACTGTCAACATATTATTCAAGACAAATCATATGACATTTACTCAAATCCATTTTCTATTATAGGAACAAAACACTATTTAGTCATCACTCACTATCAAATGAAGGATTATAAAATTTTAAAATCAACAATAATAATAAGAACATTCTATTCCTTTTAAAATAAAATATTTTTTTTTTCAAAATCCATTTATTGAAACAATTTTCCTTAAATAATGAACAATAAAATTAACAATTATATTCTAGAGGTAATTATCACTAACAATACATTGATGAAATAGACATCAACTAAACCCATGATGATGAGTTAAGAACATACCTTGTAGTTTCATAGAACACATTTTTACCCAAACACTCGGGGAACTTGAATTTCAACCTAAAAAGGAATGATGTATGTTTTAAGCTACAAATTTCAAGTTTAAACATTATGGTCAGCTTTATAACACCCTAAGAGATAGAAATATGAATCAATATTGATAAAATTTGTAATATCATACCAAAACCCATTGTATTGATAAGATAAAAAGTGACCCTAAAATTTGGTGACATCGATAAAACACAAAAGTCTAAAACAAAATGCTAAAAGCTTAAGGAAAAAATAGAGAATGATTTTACCATTACAAAAATATAATCATAGAATAAAAATTAGAGTGACAATGGAACATTGTATAAAAACTGACAAAACTAATAAGAACATGACTAAAATGAATCAAATTCATTATTTTATGTGCCTTCTAAAAAATATCAAAACAAATAATCCCCCAATAATCGCATTTTATCATGATAACCCACATGAGAAAAAATCCATATTCTCTTTCCCACTGTATTGGTAGATGATATCTGTAAATACGCCAATGTTTCCATGTTGAGGGTGTGAAATAACTTAGTAGGAATTCCCTAAATCCATCCCAATACTGGCCACAAAGACAATATATGGTTAACATATTTTATATAAAATATTTGAAATAAAATATCATATGAATCTATAAGGGAAAACATTGTTATAAAACAATAAACAATATTACTTCAATAAATTCACATTTGAATTACCCTTTTCCGAGTTCACACAAATAATCACCATTATCCACATAAGAAAACCAAATACCCAATATTGGCATTACCATTGATGGTGGAACCCCATGACCATAATACAGCCAACCTTGATGGTATCACATATAACAAAACCCATCCACTTTGAACACATTCCAACCCAATTATGCTAAATTCCATGAAAACAAAAATTCACATAATATAATTATTTTTTAAAAGTAATTTCATCAAATATTTTTCAACCATAAAAAATATAACATAATTTCAACATCAACATTTTTATATTATTGAAACAAGGGATGATTCCAAACATACATTAAATTTTCTATGTGTCGAAAACAAAAACCCAGAAGGGTTCTTTAATAATATCAAACAATGATACCCTAGTTAATACAAGAGATACCCTTTTATCTAATTGTGAATTTTTGTTATAAAATAGTAGATATTAGAGAGAATATACATAACTCTCAATAAATAATGACATAGAATACCTTCATAAAGGATCCTAGGGAACACCATCCTTCTCAACTCTTCCTTCCACTCTGGTTTGATTCCCATAGTCAAATACTTGAAGGTCCATCAGAATTAAAGTATCCAAATAGAAGATAACTGAAATATTCTAATGGTATCCCTAGAAGTCTAGAGGGGAATTGGTTTTGTACAAAATAATTGATAACCTCCAGATAAAATTTTATACCCATTATGGAATTATATAACCATTATGATGCCACCTAAATCACAATGCAAAAATTTTGAAATAGTGAATACTTTAGTGTAATCCTAGATACCATTCCAGAATTTTCCTGGTCAACTACATATTCATTAAAAATGGTTCATTATATTTCATAGATTCTATTATTTAGGTAATGGAATATAGAGAAGACTTTACACACAATGGAGAAATCAAATGAGATTACACTTCAGCCTATCCCTTGCACCGTAAGGGTACTAAAAAGGGAAGAACTACACAAAACCCATCCCAGACTCAATGATGTAGCCTGACTATCAAGATTGTAGAGTCCAAATTCCTATTTCACATCCATGATCCCTGACTTGATAATGAGTGTTATTCTAATCTCTTTTTGAGATGAAATATGTTGAGGCATTAAGATGTGTGATGATCTCAAAAATAACTGAATGATAAGGCAATTTGAGAATAGTTATGTCATGTTTTTTTATTATTAAATTAAATCCAGCTGCAACCAAGCATGTGATGAATAAATGAGTATATCCAAATAGAATCTATTGATGTTTCTCAGGCTTAGAATATGACATTTTATTTTCAGTAATTATTTTTGATGAGGATTTGTGTTCAATGTGATGATAAATTCTATATTAGTCTCTAAATTTTGGTAATTGATGAAGATGATATGGGACAAAATCCTTCCTAATGAATCTATTTAAGAGTGGAAAATGTGTGCTTGCCACATTCTAAATTATTTTACATAAGGAGGATCATAAACTATGGGGCCTGCGAGTATGTTTGGACAGTAACTAATTGAAGTAAGACAAGTTTGGGATAGTAGAAATAAGGACCACACTACAATAAGTCTTAGAAGGGATGTCCCAAGTCAGAAGGATAAAAAGGTAATTTGAAAATTTTAAATTCTCCCAGTACCTAAAATTATAAATTGTATATGAAGACAATAGGAGAAAAATGTCATAATTATAGAAGAATTATACAATTTATTTATTTAAGGATAAATAAAATTTAGTTGAGATGGAATCATGTCCAGATTCATCACACCTATAGTTGTTTAAACTAGTGCATGTGGGATTGTTGTGTTCTATTAGATGGTTTAATCCATGTTATACAAAGGTGGCATTACAGAGTCAAAAATTCAATACAGATGTTTTTTGAGGTTATGGTTTGATATGTATAACCTATTGGTGTTGATTTGATGAAGGATTTTAAAAAAATATTCAAAATACTTATAAATCATTTGAAAATAATGGATTTAGTAATTAGGGGAACATCAAAGAATGAAATAGAGTTAGAAACGGGTGAGTTTCTAGAGAGTCTAAAGAGTGGTTTAAACCCTAATTATTTCTTCAATGGTGACGAAGGATGGTGACTCCAATTGTAATTTTGTCATTATTATCTAATTTTTTTATATCCAAAAATAGTTTATTCAAATGGTGATTTATTTATAATATTTTCCCCACATCACTACACTATGAATTCTTCCTCATAAGATTAATTCTATGAAATATGACTGATTTTATATATTCATTATTTTTTCCATTTTTTGTCTCTTAATTTAATTATATTATTGACACGTATTTTATTATAGATTGTAGATCATTGAATTCATATTGATAATTCAGGAAAGTTAAGAGATTGATGTTTTGATTCATTGTTTAAATTTTACAACTCTCGATTGAGGATCAGGAGAATTATGAGTAGCCTAATATATATTTGTTCTAAGTGATAATTGACTACATGAAATGGATCGCAATGAAATGATATCATTGGTGTTGTTGTATTATTTGATCTCACTATTTCAAACATGATGGTTTGTGTTTAATGTGATAAAAAATTACATTGAATGAATTATAATTGTGATAATCAATTTGAGCAATGAAGAATAAAAAATCCTTGAGAATCACTATAATTGGAAACTACTTCCTTTCAATTAATTATAAAACTCTTTTACTACTCTCTAAACCAATATTATCTTAATAAACTCAAAACAGTTTTTTTCATCGTTGATTTTCCATCTGAAACATATAGTTTTTTATAAAAATAATTTACAATAGAATTCTCTTGAAGTGCATCCTATATGGAGATAACCTTGAGTTATGTTATACTATATAATTTCTGATTAATGTTTATATAGGGTTTAAGGATGTAAATACTAGAATCTTTAATTGGTTCCATTACTAGAGAGGACACCAATGGTTTAAAAAGTAAAATAAATAAATAAAAATATTATGAATTATATAATATAAAAATATTGAACCCTAATTCTTTAAAATACTTGAAATTATGACTTTATTATATTTAATAATCCTTAAACTCTATAGATATAAATTTTCATATAATTTGAGCTCTAGAATATTAGGAAAAATAAAAATAATAAAAAAATGAATATGAACATATAGAAATAGTTGGAACATCATCATCTAAACCACCTAAAATTTATTTCATTAAAACAAAAATACATATATTTGATATGCATGATAGAATAATGAAAAAAATATTTAGTTTTTCCTCATGTTGATAACCATAAAATTGTTTTAGGATACCCTAAGATAGATCATGTGTTGGGGATAAATTCAGGCATAATGCACAATTTACTTAAATTTCATGGCATGCCATCTGAAGAACGTCACAAATATATTAAAAATAATTCACATGGCGGGATTTATAATGGGACCATAGGGGGTGAGTGAGGATCAAATTAAAATTGGAGGGTTTGCTTCATTCTTAGATGGGGTAGCTAAGGAGTAGTTTTGCTGGCCTCAATCAACCATTATTGGGAATATCCCCTGTCAAGAAAATATTTCTAAAATAATTATTCAAATCCTATAAAACCAACTCACTTATAAGAGAAATATATAGAATTATGAAACTATAAGGTAGAAATTATATGAGTATTAAAAATGAATTAAAAAAAATTATTATCTATATTTTCTCATCACTATATCTTAGATGGGGTCCTAATTCATTATGTTTATAATGGTTTAGTTTTAAAGGACATAAGTATGAAAGATGAATATATTGGAGGAACTTTAGTTGATAATACCCTTATTAATGCTAGGAATATCATAGCTAATAAAACCCAAAATTAACAAAAGTTTAAAAATAATGTATTAATCTATGCTAATCTAGTAGTGATGTATCTTATTAATATTCAAAAAATATCCAAATTGATAGTAAGTTGAGTGATCCTACAAATTTTATATGGAATATGTTATCTAAATCATTACCTCTACCAACTCCATATGATATAATTTTTCAAATACCAATATACCGTAAAATCCGTTCAAATCATGAAAATTTAAATGATTTTTTCCCTCAATTATACGAAAATTCATAATCAATTAATGGATTATTACTTTGGAATCCTTTTTAGAATAATAAGAATTATCAATTTCCCAACAAAAACAACAATCATAGGACATTTCAACACATCCATAACTTCATCCAAGGATGGAATTACCATAAAAACCATAGGATTATAAATCTAACAAACTAAATAGATATTTCTAGCGTTAAAACTCTAATCAATAGCCTATGTATAATTCTTATCGATGTGGCGATAAATATATATGGAAATACAAATATTTTTAAAATCATGATAAGAAATATGTTATAAGTCTCTATCCCACTCAAAATAATAATATCCATGACTCACAACATGAGGATATGGATAAAAATATAAATTCATAAATAATAAAAAGTTCAGTTGAAAAATTTTGTAACACAAATCAGTTAAATGCAAACTAGAATCAATAGTTTGAAATATAATTCAAGGGGTAATCTTCAGTTACAAACTGAAGTGAACACCAGATTAAGAGAGAATGGTAGTGCCCTGATCTTAAGATGTGGATATAAAATTAAAATACTAGAAATTGAAATTAACAAACACAAACCTAATATAGATATTCCCACACAAGAAACAAGTGGGAAAGAAGATGAAAAGGATAAAAAGAGGCATAATGAACATGTTCCCAAACATACTTCTACCAAATCTATATTTTATGAGAAAAAAATAAAAAGGATTAAATTATACTTGAAATAATTTATTTGGATTTTAAAATATGATAGGATTGTTGAAATGAATGAAAAACATTAATCTTAACATGAAAATATACAAGGATCCACTACCTTATAATCAGGGAATATATCCTATAAAGATCAATATTGAATCCTAAATGGATAAGGTCATTCATGAGTATTTTAGGAATTTTCTTGTTGATATTTCCTTGTTATTAAAGAAATAAGTAGATATGATAAATTCCTCAATAAAAATTGTACCAATAAAATTAAGATCAATGGAGGTGAGAAAGTTAATTTGGGGAGGAATGTTTCCTCCATAATATAAAATTCATTAATTGTTAAATGCAAGGATACATGTAGGTTGACTATCCCTTGTGTTATTATAGACCATCAAATTCAGGATGTTATGATATATTTTGGTTCCTTAATAAAGGTTATTATTTATTATATTTGTTTCATCTATACAAGTTAGAGACATCATAACATTTTATTTAGTTTTATAGTAATCCAATAGAAGTCAATATAAGTCAGATAAAGTAATTAAATACCATTTTTAATGATTAAGGATCCTATTTTCAATAATTATTCTAATGTTTTAAATTTTTATAATGAAAGATTTAGCAATCAACCACCATTAGTTCAAGATAGAACAATTTTTAAAAACTACTAAAACTATAATTACTGTTCACACAGAAAATTTGTCTTTATAGTATGGAGGTAAAACGGTTAACTTACATATATTTGAATCAATGAATCACCCTATAGAAAAAATTTATCCACAGTAAATATGATTGATTGGTATTATTTACTTTTTTTCTGATTTGATTCAGAAGAATCATCCTTTGAATTTTTTGGAAAATGAACCTCCTAGAGATGATAATCCTAAATCATGTTATGTGGGTAATGAAACCAAATCTATTTCAAAAAATACATTATAATGTGTTGATATTTGAACATATAGATAAAATGAATCATTCATTTCCATTTTTTATTTGGTGTTGTGATAAATGCATATTTTTTGAAAAAACATACAACATCCATATTTAGTGAAGATTCTGGAATATTATTTGAATTTCAATTTTTAGTTAAAAAAATTTAAAACTTATTTCACATGCATGTTTTTTAGATACACCTGATTTCTGTGATAGTAAATTATGTTAATACACTATCAAAATCATAAAAACTATTCATTAGGACTCTAAATGTTCACCTTATTATTTTTCATTAGAATCTATTATTCCTTTTGAGGATGACCCATGTTTTCTATCTACAAATTGTTTCACTACAGTTTGAGATTTTTTTAATACTTATAGAATGGATAAAATGTTAATATAAAAATTTAAGAACCATTAACTCCAATTTTTTCAAAATATAACATCCCACCATCTTCAGAGTTAAAATCCATACATGAAAATTTTATATATACCTACTTAGAATAAAAACATAAATTTAGAGTATTAATTGCAAGAAGGTTGTTGAGTTAATAAGAGAAACAACTCTAAGAGGTCCTTAGGGAAATGAGAAGGCCATATTATGGTCCATAGATGACATAACCAAGATTTTTCATTTAGTGAGCATAAACATGATTCTTCTAGGGGATAATTACAACACCCATTAGATAATTCCATAAGAGGCCGAATCCTATTCTTTTTAATGTTACTAAAACGGATGGGACAATATTTGTTGGATTTTGGTATAATTGTCCCAATTATATATATATATATAATGTGTAATTATAGTCCATATTATTTCTAAAAGGATGTGTTTATTATTAGAATTAATTAATTTATAGGGATAGTGTCAACTAGGTTTCCCAATAAGTTTTGGTTATGCATATATTATTGGTATCTAAACATAGTTACTAGGATCCATAATGCATTACCTTTTATTGATCAAATCCTTGAAATATTATATGGTAAATAATTTTATTTCTACATAGATATTTCTCTTGTATACTTCCATTTTTATATTCAACTATAAGACTGGGATAAAACATAGTTTACATGATCTTTTGGTTCATTTTCTTATATGATAATACCTATTAAACTATGCAATTCCCCCACCTTCCAAATAAGAATTATGAGTATTTTATATGTTTTTGTTGAAGAATTTATAGAGGTTTTATGGATTATTTTATAGTGCATGATCAATGTTTTAAAGGATATATAAAAATTATAGAGGTTGTTCATGGAGTGTATATTAAAAATAAAATTTTTTGGAAAAATGAGAAATGGCATTTTATGGTAAATAGTGGAATTGTGGTCGGTCATGAAGTGTCCAATAATAGAATTCAATTTAATAAGAAATAAATTTATCATTATATATTCATTTCAATTTATAAATACTATGAAGTATATTCAATATTTTCAATATTTTATAGCTGTTGATGATATTACTGACATGTTTTTAAAAAAGAAGGTTTACATTATTATTAGTGATCCCAAAAAATATTCTTGGGTTGATCCATACTTATGAAATTTGGGAAGTGAATATATTATTTTGATATGTATCCCAAATTTTGATATTTGTTTAGTGAAAATTATTTTCCATAGTTTGATATGTGGATATCATTTTGGGTCCCAAAGAAAAGATAATAATGTGTTTTATTCAAGGTTATTTTCACCGACCAGATTTATATATTCTCATGAATTTCTAAGGACTTGTAATGAAATCAAATTCCATGAAATCATTTTTAAAAGAAATTAGATGCTAGAACAACAGTTTTTTGGTTTTTTATGTCTTTGCGGTTTTTTGGATGGATTTTATGGGACCTTTTACCAATAAATTTGGATATTTTTACAAAAATTATTTTTATATACTACGTGGCTAAATGGATTAAATATATTCCATCTAGGATTGATAATGATAATGTGGTTTTCCAATATATCAAGGGGAATATCTTTATAATATTTGGTATTCCATGGTTCATTCTTGCAGATCAACATCCCATTTCTATAATAGGACAACGGAAGAATTATTAAAAATATATAGAGATATTTGTTAAATTTACTCCAATTATTATAAGTAAATAATGGTATAGATGTGGTTTTGAATTGAGAAATCTAATATATTATTGAAAAAATAGTTAATCTAAAAATTTAAGATTGGAGTTTAATATTTGTGGATGAGTTTTTAGAGTATAGGAAACCTATATAGAATCAATAGGGATGTAACCATACAAGATAATATTTGTTAGATCCTATAATATACCTATAGAGCTATAAACTTTCTCTTTTGTTGATGTTAAATCATACAATAATAATCATTATGATGCAAGAAAAGATAAGAAGCTATGTTTTTATGATTTAGAAAAAATTAGAAAGAGTACCTTTGAAAATTAAATGACTTATAAAGAGTATAATAAGATTCCACATGAAAAATTAATTTTTAGTAATGAATTTCATGTTGGAAAAAAGTGATACAGTACAATTCCAATGTTAATATCTTACCAATTATGTATCTTTATTACAATATGGTCCTCTTATTATCACCAATGTTTTTTATAAATAATTTCTTATAAAAACTCATTTTTGTTTTAACATACCATTTCAAAATCACTATATCAAATCAGAAATTTTTATTGAATAAAATTGAATCAAAATACTTTCTAAAATCAAAATTTAAAAATAGAATACACTTTACTTCCCAAAAACCTACAATGCCTCTAAACAACCTATAAGGTGGGTCACTGACACTCGTTTGACAAAGGCACCACCATCAAACAGTTTAGCATGACATGCATTCCAGGGTGACTATAAGTTCAGTGTGAGCCTATCCAAAACTCATAGAAAGATAATAAAAATTATGAAGTATGAATTCACATACCATAATAAAGGAAGAGAAAAAAATAAAAATCAAGTAAAAGACTTCAACAAAGATAAGGCCACCTACCTCAATTGAGGATCTGTAAATACAACACAGACTCATACTGATTTCTTATAAGTGAAATTGAAAATATATAATCAATAAAGAGTAATATATTTTTTAATTAAACTATTTAAAAAATAAAACCCCATTTGGGAATAACTCATTCAAAAATCACATAATATTCCTATAGTATTGAAAACATGAGAAAAATAGTGAGGTATGATCCCTACACACACCTAGAAACAATCCAAAAATAATAATCAAATTACTAACATGAGTAAATGGTAAATTTCACAAAAATTCTATTAAAACCATAATTATATCCTGATGGTGGATTACCTCAAAGAGAATAGATGAAATATGACATGAATACACCCTTCTAGGGACTCCTCTGTGAGTTAAAAATGAAATTCCCATCATGCATGATTATTTCCCAATGATCCAATAAAATTTTCCATTTGAATTTCAAACTAGTGAACCAATATTAGAGGAGATACAAGAGATAAGAACTTTTATAAGTCATGAAATACCTATATACCAACTTAGAATCTACACTAGACAAAATATCCCAAAATAATGCATATCAGAGGGAACCAAAGGGAATCGAATAGAGATCCAAATATGGACCTCCCTCTTCCTTCAGTTGAAAAAAAATTATAATTCTAATGGAGTAACTAAAATGGACCACCATTGTAAATTATCAAAACGACCCTCAAAAATTATTTTCCCCTAACTAGTTCATGTTGTAAAAATGGGGTCTACACCCGAATCCTTTTCTAGGTAGAGGGACATCCCATATTCCTCAACACATTCATGTTTTGAACCATATATTAATTTGTAAATAATATTCATGATATTAATTCCATTAGGAATTAAGACCATATCCCTACTATACCATTCATGTCCTATAAAGACCTCATAAATGGCTATCCATTTTTGGTGTTCCTTATCATGTTGTTAATGGCCTTCTAAAACAAATTTTTTGTACCCACATCCCTACCACTAATATGAAATCATAATAAGCCACATAGAAACCCATAGAAACTCATACCATGTCCATAAAAACATTTTATGGATGACTAAACAATCATAATACCAATCCGAGCACCAGTTATCAAAATGAAACGCAGAAAAATGATAAATCTAAATCCCAAAAAAAATCACTACTTTTAATGATGTCTATAATTATGAAATATTCACCAAAACACTTATCTTAATTTAGAATCCTTGGTTTTAGTTTGGAATTGACTCTGGTCCTACCTCAGTTTTGATTTCACAACCAACTGGTCAGGTTCCATCTCTGAATGCCCATATACACTTTTACTACACGAATCCTAATACCATGCTCATAAAAAATAGATAATCTAAAAAATTTCTTGTCTTATCATCAAGATACCTCACTAATATTCTTAATGAAACTCATTATATAGTTTCCCCACATGAAATCTATTTCTATGCACCAACTCCCATCGATCCTCATCCAACTGAATTCTCCCAAAATCACTCAACCTCAACCAATGAGGTGATATCACTATCCCAACCATGATTACATAACAACCAAGTTAATTATTGAAATTTTAAACAACCATAATAATGATTGAACCAGATAATCGATGTAATTCCATAGTTTTTTTCTCAACTAACTTCCTTTACCATTGTACTCTACTAAGAGCACCGACACTCCACCAATCTGAATCAATATCGAATTTCACTACCACTATATTGATATTTTAAACAACAAGTAGACTCATACTAGTACCAGACTAGAATCCCAAAATCATGCCAATATTCTTATGATCATACCAATATAAATTCAACCATCCATCAACAATTCCACTATGAAAATGAGACTTCCTAAATGAGGGTCATACATTCTTGAATGTTTTGATGCCCCTTTCTATAATAGTATCACAATAAACATCCTATTGATCCAAAACCATTATATATACCATCAACACAACATATAAAACCACGTGTAATGCCTTGAAATTTTGTCTCCAATCATGCTTGATGGCCAAAAATGAATCACGGGTCACTAAGTACCAAGATGGTAGACAATTCAAATCATAAATTCTGAAACAAAAAGCTGTTAATAATAAAATTTTCTAAATACATAGGGTGGTTCTGATCATAATACTCTTCTACCAATGTTTGATTCCACCTAATGGTTCTCTCTACCATATGAATCACTTACAATACACACACCAAGTGGTTTAACCTATGAAATCCTCAAAATGAACAGTGAGACGTCCAACACCTAAACACAATAACTCAAATCATGACATTAGATTCCATAAACATTATAAATCCTTTTCACAATAACTATGCAAAAATATCTATCCAAACAACCACGGTATACCCATCAAAAACCAAACAACCACCCAGATTGCACTAAGTTCACCATTGAAAAGAAATCAAACCAAGTCTGTATATGCAACAAGTTATTTTTCTTATCATCTAACAAAATCATATCCATGACCCAACCTCATTTTTCTATTTAACTTAAACAAGGACCTTATTCTTGACATTTAATTCAGTAATCTGTGTAACTCCCAACCAAAAAAGAAATTTTTAACAAACATGGATCAAACAGGTAACATTTTATTAAAAAAGTTTTCAGAACATTTCACACACACAAAAACTCATTCATGTTTTCAAGAAAACCACATGGATTCACTTTTTCTATTGAAAACAAATTCCCCAGTGTCCCCAAACTAAGTAGACACTTTCCCAAAAAAAATTCCCTTTTCCCAAAATAATTTTAAAATTCTATTTCAAAAACAATTCATTAAATGACATCAAAATGAAAAATAAAACTCATTTCCAAATCACAGTCTCCATCATCCATTTCAAGTAAAACTAACATATAAAACCATCCAATGAACACCTTATTCCACCAAATGATTTTTCATTCAAAAACTAGTTTTTTTCTAAAAAATCAACACATGTAGAAAATAATTCCCTATGGAAGAAAAAAAAATAAAATAAAAATCAATCAAGTAGGCTACTCATATTCATATTAATCTAGTTATCCCTTATAATACCATAAAGAAAATATCAGTGATATTATATGTTGATTTGATCAATAATATTTTCTAAGGAATAAACTTGTTAAAATAACCACCCATTGGTGTGAATATAATACCATAAGCACACTACCATAATGAAGCATGTAAAGAAGAGTAACTCTCGACTTAGCCCAATGAATCATCCTAGGACTCATCCATACCACAATAATATTATCTGTCTAAAAAACACCATACTAATCATAGTGTAACACATATTGAAACTAGATACCCACTAGAAAAATGGGATTCAACTAAAGTCATGATATCCAAGCATGTGATCGATCTACCACTAATGTTATCACATTTAAATCCACCTCTAACTACATTTTCCCAACAAAAAGGATTCTATGATACTATTTTTTAACCCCATTTATCAGAACGCCTAGACGAAACCTAAGAAAGGGTTGACACATGACCTTAGGCCTTCCTCCCTATATGATAGATCCTCTTGATTAGAAGTGATGGTTAATCATAGTCATAGGGAGCCTATTTTCACAATATAAACCCCAGGTTATTTCCAAAATTCTATTTAATATTCATAATGACCTTTCTATATATCGATTATGCCAAAAGTGCCAATGGAAATAAAACATAGATCCAAACAAGCCACAAAGTTTATAGTAAAATGAAATAAACTACATATGTGATGCATTCACTATAAATGATCTAAAATAATAGATAAATGTAATAGATTAATCATATATTCAAATAAAATATCATTATACTGACCCATACAGATGTTAATAAATAAATAAAAATTAACGATAACTGTCCTCTAGCCATACTCACATAATCATCCTATAAAATCCACGACCTCCATAAACTACTGATTAAACCATGACTCTATATATAAGTGATAATTTCATCCTAAGAGAAAATAGGAAGGTCTGCCCATAGACATCTGACACCATGTTATGTACATGGAATAGTGTGAGTCTAATAACCAAGATATAATCTCCAATACATCAATAATATCGAGTGTAATTATGATCAAGTGGATGTACATGCAATACTTATATAAGGTGAATTCATTTCAATGAAAAAAACCCACTATAAAATATAGTTCATAAATATCATATTTTATAAATATAAATTCACCTTCTATTAACTACGATACCATGATTCACAACATTACATTCTTCATGTCCACACTAAAATGATGGAGGACAACGCATATCATAAGACGAAACCTTACCCAAGGGCAATGGTCAGTGAATTATTTCATTAATTAACTTGTAATAGAATATTTTTTATAGGGTGTGATCAAGTCATAACCCATCCATTTTTACTTGATGGTGGTCAGTTGATAAGAATTTATGAATTATCAACCCAATCCTAAAGAATTTGGGTTTGGAATCGTATACACATCATCTAACTACCTGAATTAATATGGAATATTAATACATACACAATCCTCGACCAAACCTTCTCACTCAATGGTGGTCCATCATCCATGCCTCACATCATGTTACGAACCAGCCCTCTCACATGGTTTGTCCATAACCCATGCCTAAACACCCATGAAAGGGTCCAATATCTGGACCTAAGCCTTATCACATAATTAAAGTTTAGGCCACATGATCCATTCCCACATAGGGTCTATTATTTATCATGAAGACATTGTGGACACACATAAGAAGCCAAAATATAGGTACACAATCAGTATCACAACTCACCAACATATCACTAGGGAACTTGGGATAACCCAATCATTACATACTTGATTGTTATTTCTTATTATATTTATATTCAATAAATTTCATTATGAACCATTCTAAAACCCTAAATTTTTAGTCTCTTTGTAAACATGGATACATTAAAATCAGAATATAAAATATCTACCCCACATCCCATTAATTTTATCACAAGTAGAATTCTTCATAGAAAATTCATACATAAAACCATTCTTCATATCATGGTGTAATGGAAACATAGTAATGATTTAAATCAGATTCTTAGTACGTGTAAACAAGGGAGATATAAATCAATTATACATTTTAAACATAGCATGGGCATATGAAAAAAAGATTATTACATTTAAGAATCATACATATAAATTCTGAGGCCATAAAAATTATTAATTGAATAATGATTGGTATGTAATAAGACATGAATCAAAAATGTATCAAAGAGAATGATCCAATAGAGAATAACATTAGTATAATTTATTTTCATAAAGGAGTAGAATAAGTTATAGTATAATCTCAATCATATTAATATTATATCAAGTCTACCCAATAATATATTCATCACAAAATAGGCATGGGATAATAACTAGATTACTTATTTTAGAATTTGGATAACCCCCCATATACCCTATTTTGGGAATAATATAACCACACATGAACCCTTATTTGGAATTTGAATAACAACCCATATACCATTTCATAAAATAAAACTTTAATATTTTCTCAATTCATTTGAGGGATATAATAGAACCACCCTTCACATAATCATAATAAGTTAATTTGTATGAAATATGAAATGGAAAACATGTATCATTTCCTTATATATTAACATGTTGAAAACAAAAGGATTTTAATCATTATATCTTCATCACAATCATTAATAAGATATAAAAATAATAAACATGGAAACATTTTATCATATCTCCATTTAATAATAATAATCCTCAAAGGATGTTCTTATAGGTGAAAATACCTTTTGAATGGTCAATGTAATATTTCTTGATGAACATAAATTGTTTAATTTGGAATCAATTATTTAAAATCAAAAAATTTAAAATATCAAGGAACAAATTTTTCTTCAAAATCTTATTATAAAATTATAATTGATTCTTAAATGTAAATATTATTCATTTTGTAATAAAATTCATTAATATAGTTTTATTTAAAATAAATACTCCTTTCACATTTTTTTGTTAAAATGTAAAAAGTACCCCCATTCAGAAAAAGACACAATTATTAACTTAAAAAATATATATAAAATAAAACATTACTAAAAATGAATTTATAACATCTTTGAGTATAGGTAAATTCATTTCTTAAATTATATTAAATAATATGTGGATATTTATGAAAAATATTTCTAGCCAAAGGGAGAAATAAAGCTAGGTTTTCTTAAAAAACATTCTCTTAGTATAATGAGTAATTGAAGAGGGAAAAATAAAATGAAAACATGAAATACCAATAAATAAACACATAATATAAAAAATCATATTAATATAGATAGATATATCATATAATTTCATCATTATAAATTTAATCTTAATAAATCCTGGTAAAAAGAAGGATTTAAATTCTAATCCCTTACTACATTACTGAATTTTTAATCATTACACCTATGAGATAAATAAAATCAAATGAAAATTTAAATATCATGAAAATAATGAAAATAATGATATAACATACACTATGGTATGTATATACACCACACTAAATAAATAAGTGGTGAATATGACATATGTTTCATATAAATAAAAATGAGATGAAAAAACATCCCTCTTTGGTATCTTTTGAATCAAAACCCACATGATAAAATAATTTGAATTATTACTTTAAATACCATTAATTAACATGGATCCATAACACATCATTAAAAATGAGTAGTATTTTCATGTCATAAAAATAAATAGGTATATAACATCAAACACATGTCAATGAAATAATATTGAGACGAATACCCCTGACATTATGACTTGCCTAATCTGTAAGATCTATAGAATAATATATAATAAATTTATATAGATTATATATTTATATAATTATTATTTAGGAAATTATAAAATCATATATGATCTTATTTTATATTGTCATCCTCATTTCAATAACAATTCTTTATTGAAATCCTCATTCCTATGTGATAATTGTTTCCATTTTCATGAATATTTTGGTATCATAGTTGTGATCCTGGCACATTGATCATGGTTACATAATCTTTAAAATGATAATAATTTCATAATTATCATATTTAATAAATATATATACTTTTATAACTACTCATACAATTTAGTGATGAAAAAACGAATTACATCACCTCATGGAGATGATTGTCCAAACGTACGCCCAAGGGATGTTTCCATTTCTGGATTGATGGAATAAATGAATGGAATATATTAATTAACCATTATAGAATCATTATTATATCATAAATATGAAATAAATTTATTAAATATATCAATATTACCATCCATATAAGGTATTATGGAAAAATAAATCTCATCTCATTTTGGATGTGGTAGTTTTTATGTACGCACATGTGACACTATTGTTTTACATTGGATGATATGGTAATAAGTAATATAATATATTAAAATTATAAAAGTATAATTATTGCATAAATATATTATATAAACACTAAATCCATTATAATAATCATCCTTCTGAAGTGGTAGTGGAAAAGTAATCATATCTCAACCGAGAGGCGGTAATCCACACATACACGCGAGTAATATATAAATTTAACATTTGATAGAAATGAGGTGGAAAATAGTTGTTACTTAATTTTAATGACATATAACCAAATTCATTATACTATATTAGTCATTTTATGATTGATAAAATAGGTTTAGATATAGTGTATGAAAAAATAAAATTTAATGATCTTGGTTAAGATATATACTTATTATTTGAAGGATCTCCTTTATATTACACCTCATGCCCTAAAAAGTTGGTCATTGAGGAATACCATGGGACCCACTATGAAGGGAAGGAACATAGTAATGTTTTTTGTCATGTATTTTCTTATATATAAAGATCATATTATTTGAATATTGTAATAGAATATGTGACCTTTTATAAATGAGGGGAGGGACAGACAAATAATTACTTAAAAGATTTCAATAATATAAGGTCAAATTCATGTGAAATTAGAAGAAAATGGAAAAAATTAAAAATATAATATTAAATAATATTAAAATACCTTAAAAAATAATTATACATTTTTATATTATATTACCTACCTTATTTATTAGTTTATCCCTTTTGGTAAACTAGGTTTAATCTTAACTATTGTAATAATTTACCTATTTTAACTATTAATTATGAACAAAAATTTAGTTGAGATTATTAAATTATATTTATTATGATGATTAAAATTATTAAATCCATATTAACATATTAATGTTTAATAATTAGAAGAATTTTATTTTATATTATCATGAAAAACACAATGAAAACATGTTTTTAGAAAATACCTATTTAGGAAAAAATTGGAATTTACTTCCATTCTAAACCTTGAAAAATGATAAAATAATGTCAATTTTTATAATATAGAATTAAACATATAAATAAAATTTAATAATTTAGTAAATATATATTAATTAATTTTATTAATATAAAAACACACTGCACATGCACTTTTTTTAGAAAAATTGGGTTTTAAGTACAAAAATGAACGTTTTACAAAATAAATTGTAATGCTCGTTTATATATAAATAATTAAATTAATAAAAAATAAATGAGGCTTTTGATACATTAAATAAAAATAAAACACATAATGTGACATTTAAATTACCTTATCTTTTGAAATGAAAAGATAGATTTTTCAAATATATGCATTTCTACTATTCACTTAAAAATCAACCATTTAAGAAAAATCCCAAAATTTCACATTTTATAATATCGAAAAGATAATTTATAAAATAAGATTAATTCAATGAAATAAATTTTCTAATGTTACTATATATTAAATATAATTTACAAACAAAAAATGTAACAAAAATCATTTCTAAGGAGGAAATATTTTTTAATCATAAAACAAATTCACTAAAAATTGAGTGGTTATT
Source organism: Viscum album (assembly GCA_963277665.1). Lineage (NCBI taxonomy): Eukaryota > Viridiplantae > Streptophyta > Magnoliopsida > Santalales > Viscaceae > Viscum > Viscum album. Next base: position 2,075,632,352 of record OY728156.1, on the reverse strand, counting down.
TATTATAAATGAATTAATTAATATTAACAATAAAAAACCATTATAACTATTTTTTAAAAATTCTGTTATTTATATTCATAAAACCAATTTAATGATTGTGTAATAATTGTCACATTTTAATACTAATTCTTTTATTGTATATGAAAGATCATTTAAAACAAGATAATGTATGTCAAGAAAGCAATTTAGGATAGTATTATTTTAAGCTCAATTTTTATTGATTCATATTCTACCCCTTAAATAAATGTAATACTCAAAATTTTATCTTAATAACCAATGGTTTAATATTTTAAAATAACTTTTTTCAAAACCGATATCATACTAAGAGATAATAAAACATTATTTGAAAAGATGAAATGGAAAATATAAAGGATATGTGAAAAAACTCCTTTTTAGATTCTTAGATATAAATAAATTAATGGTAAGTGAAAATATGTTTATAAAGTATAAAATTAATATACATTTAATAATATATAGCAATAGAGTACATGGTCATGGGAAAGATAATGACCACAAGACCTTAAATAAATAAGGTATTATAAAACAATTAATTGATCATAGATGAATGTAAATGGAGACATTTATTATTTCATGATCCCTTACCTAGATTTGATATATTATTTTACTATAATGACATAGAACATGATAATATAGACAATTTTTATTTATTTCTATTTTATAAATAAAATTTCATAATTTGGATGTGCTTAGATCAATTTTCACTTGTATATTATCTCTTACTCAATGAAATAAATATTCAAGATGATTTTTTCATGACTAAAACACTAAAATTATATTTTAATGGAATATATGATACATAAGTGAATGGAAATTTATTCATTAATTATATATATATGTACCAAAACTATAATGGAAAATACATATTGTATAGCGTGGAGAAATTTTTATATGATGAAATAATACATTCATCTCTAAAACATCAATAATAACAAAAAAATAGTGATTTTTTGGATGGATTTCTTTTTCCATGTGGGAATGCAACAACCCTTGAAGAAAAAAATCAAGGCTCTTATCATGGATGTTGAAATTGATTGTCAATGAAATTAGTGCAATGTTTGGTTTGAATGTGACTAAACAATGATTGACCAAGAGGTTTGAATAGGTTAAATTCATCTTTCTGGGAAACTCACATAAAAATGTTACAACTACCTCAAATTTCTTACTTTAATGAATTGCATAATCACATATATTTACCATTAAGCCAACCATATTTCTGATTCTCTTTCAAACAAGGGGATCTCTGTGAACTCTTGCACCAACTATTCCAGCTTACCACGCGAGATCAATACTACCCTCAAAAAGGATATTTTTAAATTTCCTTCCTTTCAAATCTCATAGATTTACATTCATAATTTTAAGCCATGTTTCCTGCTTCCCAAAAGAAATTTAAAAAAAAAACTCAAATATTTGATCACATATAATGTTTTTCCATGACCAACTCAAAATTTATCACCAAAAACCATAAAGTACTAAAAAATTTCACATTCTTGAAATTTGAATACCATGATCATATATTCTGTTAAAACAAGCTAATCCTTCCCACAATAACTGGAAGAACAAAAAAACCTCAATTGAAACAGAAATTATTAAAAAAATTATCCTTACATAAACTATCAAATATATTTTATAAATCAATAAAATTGAATAAACATAACCATAAATCAGTTTCTCACCAAATCATAAGTTATTTTCAAGGATATTGATACAATCCAATTTAATTTATAAATATAAATTTACTTTTTATCCCAAATATTAATTATTTTCACAAAAATGTTCACATATTATGGTTTATTTATACCTCAATCATGCATTTTCAAAAAACATCCACTATCCACTAAAAAACGTTCCTAGGTTATTGGTTCCACTCAACATATCCTTGAATATAACAAATAAAAAACTTATAAAGTAATACATATATGATTCATTATTCATATATGAAAAATTCCATTAATAATGCACTTTTAATATATAATTATTGAATCCTAATACCTAAAAACATCAATCTCTACACTTCCTTCATAACCCATGAATAAGGATTCATCATATTTTTCATTATCACATCCTTTCTATAATTTGAAATTTGAGTCATTTATTAATTATCATGTACAAGAATTTAATCATGTTTCTAAATTTCAACATAATAAATACTATAAAAATAATCCATACCATTCATATTTCATTCATATTCCCTTAATCATCAATAATAAAACCTATATTCATACGATGTTTCAGATCCATTTCCTGAGATTTCTCTCTATGAAATCAATTTACATGATGCGCAAAATTAAAACATATAATGAAATAAAAATAAAATGAAACATTATGGAATCCATTAATCTCATCCATAAATTTAACCATATACTTCATTTGTGCTAAGAAATTACTACATTGTACACTTTGTTAAAAAAAATTTGGTTGAAACCTTATTTAATAAACAATTATATGACCTTTTTTTTAATGGGTAAAGTGAAACCTATTACATGGACTGAATGACTAGATGAAAAAATGACTTAGAGAAATATCCCATAGGCCCAATACATTCTATGAAGGCTTAATAGGACAATGAAAATTACCCTATTCCCCTTGTTCGATCCCAACTATACATAACCGTACCCATCCGCATCTGATCCAGAAAAATGCTGTTAGTTTCCTTTTTCTTTCATCAATGATGATGAATTCTCATACATATTTCTATAATAATAGGATCATTCACATTATATATAACAACCATAACATATTTAGTATATCCAACACCCTTACAGTTGGCCCATGTCACTACCACTTGCACACGCATAACATCCTAAGTTTCTTCCATTATTCATATATGACCCATGTCTCTACTACCATGATTGTCCCCTATCCCTTATGTATAATTACACATTTATTATTATACATAGACTACATCACCTCCCATATTCCTCAATTGTTCCCAACGCATTCCCACTGGGTGGGATAATATCCACCACCTCCCTAAATGGTGGGGGGGGGGAGGGGGTAAATTGATGCAATAGAGATTTGACCCCCAACCACCTAGCAGTGATGCCACAACCAAGTACCTCCCATGTTTGGTCCTAAAGGAATCCTATTTATGGAATTTTTTATGTCTAAAAAAATTTTCCAATTCAATTGAGATATACCCTTGAGTTTTTCTATCAATATTTATTTCATGGATGAAATTAATTCTTTTTTCCTCATAGAACACATTTTTTTACATATTAAATGCTACAATAATATATACACCAAAAATTATTGCAAATACATTTTTCATCATAGTAGATTAATATTAATTACATAACATAACAATACACACTAGAATCATACATGTTTAGTACATTTGCAAACATAGACACATAAAAAACTGGTTCATAAGTGGGCAATGTCATAGCCCACAATGTTATTTATAACTACAACCATTCGTAGAAATATCATAAATAGTATCTTTCATTATAACCGGGGAAAATGAAACAAAATAAATGGTGATCTAAATTTTTTAGTAAGGGTAAATAGTGCAGATATCTACATAGCATGAGTATAAGGGTATGTAGAGATGAAAATAACATTTTAAAACCATTCCAAGTATATCATAGATCATAATGTTGGGTTATTGAATAAATAATGGAAGTTTATAAGACATGATCATAATGGAATCAAAGAACATGAACCATGATAAAATTAAATTGGAATAATTCATAGATTTTCATTATACTTATAAGGTTATAAAATTGGGAACATATTTAATTAGAATAATGTTTAATCAATAAGTTTAAGACATGAAATCCGGACATCGTATTAACTTTTGGGTATGAAATCAGGTCCATGACTAACCTCATGGACATAAAATATAGGTCTTTACATAACACTGTGAACATGTAATTTGGTTCATGCATAACTTTTTTAATATGTAATTTGGTTCACACATACCATATTTACTCATTTACTCATGATTTATTCATCTTTATCCAATTCATTTGAGGGAGAAATAGGTCTCACCCGTCACATAATGAAAATAATAAATATGTGTGACATAATATCATAAACAATTCATCATACCATAACCTATGAAAATGAATGTGTTTTATGAAAATTTCATTATAACATAAGCTCTAGAAAATAATTAGGATTTATAATCATTTTATCCTCTCATAAAAAACCCATGGAATAGAAATGGGATTCATAAGAATCATGTCATCGTAATCATAATCTATTCAAATAATGAATAAGAATGGTATACTTATATTATATCCCCATTAAATAAAAAGTAACATAAATGTATTTAATATTAAATTAAAAATTAATTTAAATGAAATATCACTTGGAACATTTCTTGAGGAAAATATCATTTCATTGAAAATAACATTTTTAAAATTAAAATTTCATAATTTATTATGGAGATTATTTTATTTTGAAATAATCATGAAAAAATATAGATATATTTAATGAAAATAATGGTCATGTTATTGGGAAATTTCATTCATTCAATATATATTAAATAATATTTCTTTCATAATTTTCGTAAAACAAAAAAAAACATTGTTTGGAAAATGAATTAATGGTTCATTTAAATTTTTCTATAAAATGTGAAATGTGGTTACATATTTCTTTAATAAATCATTTTCATAGTGTAAAAAACATCTTTTAAAAACATATTAAAAAAACATGGTTTTTGAAGAAAATAGGGATTAAAACCAATGAGAGAAGTAAAGATTATTATACATAAAAACATTAATTTAAGAAATTAAGTAAATAAATTGATAAAAATTAATAGAATAAAAGAATTTTACTAAAATAAAAATAGGAAAATATGCTTCATGAGTTTCTTTAGATCTATATATTAATATTTAATCATTGAAAGAATAACCATAAACCATCCTGATAAAGGATGAGATCATATCATAAAACCCTCGCCACTTTAGTAACACTGAATAATAAGACCCAGGAATGAATAAAATTAAATAATACATATAATATAATTATAATAAATTAATTATTTATTTTACAGGTCAATAGAATTGTATATAGACCTCAGAAAATAATATTTGTGCATAACATAAAACATGTCTCAAATAAGACTAATTGAGGCAAAAAGTATTTACCTTTAGACTCGAATACCTTTATAGATGTTTGAAAATCATGAATACTTAATATAAGTTAAATATAGATCTATTTCATTAGAATAAATATTTATATATATATATACATATATATATATATATATCGTACCATATGTGATTTACTTATATCTTTTTATTACCTATTTATTAACAATTCCCATTTTATATCACGTTTTGGGTATTCATTGCTTTGTTATTCTTGTATTTTTTGGTTTTTTATTCTATTTTATGTTACATTGATCATGGTTCAATCATATTCATAATGATAAAATTTATAAAATTATCATATATATTTATCACACACACACACATATATATATATATAAATAGAAAACCACAATTGTAATTGATAGAAAATGAAATACACATTTCCTGGAGACGTTAGGTCGTACATACACATGAATGCTGTTTCCATTTTATTGGCATATGAAATGAAATAATTTAAAATAATATATTAACATTATATAAAATTTTATATATCTTATATATTACATATATTAATTAAATCCATCCTCATTACGATCGATGTAATGTATGGACAAATCACATCGCTTCTAGAGGAGACAATCTACAGTACACATAAACAATGTTATATTATTCCTACAAAATGGAAAGTAATAAGGTAAATGTGAAATAATAATTTAATAATTATAATTGAAACAAAAATATGATATATTAACATTTTATCCATCATTCTATATATCTGTGAGAGATTGTTATGGAAAATGAATAGTATCAGTTTGAATGCCAGTTGTCTTTTGGACACAAGAATGACAATTTTGTGCCCCATTTGATAGAAGATGATACATATTTATGTTAATAAATCAACATAATAATAAAAAAGTAAATTAAATATACTATGGATATAATATCATAGTGTTTTAATAAAAATTAAAAGAGGTGGAGGAATAAATAAAAATAAATTATTAGTTAGGGACATTACCATTCCTTCAGATTTTTTTTTGGATTTCACCAAAAGGATTATTAGATTGGATTTATAACCAAAATAAGGATTATAAGATTATATGAGAGTATTAAAAATGTTATTTGGGTAGGTCTTGGCCAAACCAATGGAATTTGAGAGTCTTATGGGGAGAGGAGAGTGGGTGACCACTTTTATGTGAGTAGAGTGGCATAATTTAAATAGTTGAAAAGAAAATGGTGAAACGTTGTTTTTTACATGTCCCAAGGATTTAAAATGTATCATTATATAAAATTTAAAACATAAGGATGAAATATTTCAAGAAAAGGTATGTTAGGAATGTATTGGGCCATTTTAAACATTATCATTTTAGTTTAACCCATTATAAACCAATATTTACCTACAGAGTGGTAAATAATTGTTATACACTTATAACTATTAATTATGGTAAAAATATAATTTTTCATTATAATAAAATATGAAATAATATTATTACAAATATGGAATCAATTTTTATAAAATAAAATCATATAAGTGGTTGAATTTAATTTAAAATTAAACAAGTATATGAGATGAGAAATCATGTTTTAAATATAAAATTTTCACTAGTAGATAATATTATTATAACATAATTAAATATTAAATTGATTTCAAGGACCTACATTTAATTAATATAAATAATTATACTGGAATTACTTTTAAATCCATTTTAAAATAATTTCGATTCGTTAAATTCTTCAATAGAAATGATAATTCTTAATAAAAACCTATATTATTCACTATTAAATGAATAATTATTCTTGTCATTAAATTATAAAAAATTAATCATAAGATAATATTGACATGTAGATTTTCAAAATTATGTGAATTTTCAAAATAAATTCTCTAATTTTTGAAAAAAAAATACTTTTTTTCACTAGAAGTAATAAAAAATTATTTTTTGGAGAAAATTGTATTTTCCAAACATATAAATGATTTTCTAAAAATAAAGTAGTTTTTTATATATTTTTTATTTATATAAAATAATTATAATTAATATTTTAAAAATATTTATCAGTTTTCATTTCACTATGTTTTGGAAATGGGTTATAAAAGTAATGTTTAAATAATAATATTAATAATATATTGTAGTGTATTTAAACTCCATGACACATGTAATGCCAAATAGACTCGGTCTTTGGTGTAACAAAAACTATAAAATATATTTAATATATTTGAAAATGAAATTCATTAAAACAAAGGGTGTTACCTTCAGGCCCCTTAAATTGATTTTTTTTAAATTTTAACTATGATACAATCAAATGTGGATCCATCTACCGCATCATTTCATATGGTTCACACATAGATTTTTCAAAATAGTTTTTTTTCAAATGATAGTGACAAGGGTCGTGGCACTGTTTCATTGTACATTCCTTGTTAGATCCGTAATCTCCAGATATTGTTCATTGTAAAAAATATATTTCTCTAGAGGTATGAACTATATGTTTAGTACATGTGAAGCATCAGGTTTGTACTTCCTTATAGGAGATACATGGAAAACATAATTAGCAAGAGATATGTTCGATGTATGTGATCTTTGATAAGATAAGGTCCTGATATGATCAATAATTTCAAAGGGACTAATATACCTAGGGAATATTTTTTCTTTATTAATAAATTTCATAAAATTCTTCCATGTATTAATTCATAGAAACACCATGTAAACAACATTGAATTCAGGATCACATCGAAAATTATTATCACAACCTTTCTAATAACATTTAATTTAACATGTTTTTATTTAAATCACACGATATTTCTCTATAATCTTTTTTCATTTATCTAGGGTCCCAAAATATTTATTTCTTTAACATCATTCTACCACATTGGAGTTCTACACTTCTTTCCAAAGAGGGATACATAGGGATTCATCTGAATAATAGAATGAAATCAATATTTGTATAAAAACTCAACTAAATGAAGGTGTTTATCCCAATAACTTCTAAAATATAGAGATAAATATCTCAAAATACCATCTAGGATTTTTATTGATCTCTTATACTGATTATTTTCTTAAAGATGAAGTATATTGTAGAAAATAATCTCTATATCAAAATCATGTTGGAGGATTCAACAAAATTTTGAGTTAAACCTCATGTCCCTATATGTAACAAAGTAATTTGGTACTCCATAAAATTTTACCACTATTTTAATTAATATGTTTGAAATATTATCCAGATAGAAATATTCTCTAATGTCAAGGTTGTGTGATGAATTTTTATGAAAATTGAATACAAACCATAGAGAATAATTCCCATTATATATATTGAAAAGTCTTATGAAAAAATTCATGGTGATGTTATGAAATTTTTATTCTAGTACGTAAAATGAATGTAACAACCCCTTTTACTTTTGTCTCTCAACCTTTAATTTCTAAAATACCAAGAACTGAGATAAAATCTCTATGATATTTCTCTTCATTTGATCCCACATGATGTACTTTTTCAAATCTATATGCATCTTCTTACATCTTGGATGAATATAGACTGAAAAACTACGAGTTTCCACAAAAAATTACATCTTCAAATTTTATATGGATGTAAAACATTGTTGGTTCTTGAATTTTATTATTCCATCACAATAATAGTTAAACTAAGAATATGTTTAACCTTATTTTGTATCCATACATATTCCTTCTATTCCACATTAAGTATAAATTGGATATGTGATTGAAGATTCAATAGAGAAAAATAAGATTTATTCCTTTCCATCAATATTTCCATTTCCATACATTGAAAATTTGGAAACAATGGATCTACTATGATCCTAATTGCGCATAAGATGATATGAACTTTTAACTCAATGCATCAGTCACCATGATTTCATTCCCAAGGTGGTAATGTATTGATTAGTAATAATCATTAATTAGATATTACTATATTTTCTATAACATATTCAACTCCATATATGTGAATATTTTTTTTTATGATCAGTATATATATAAAAAAATTCTACATAAAGATAAGAACTCCATATCTTTAATTTTAAAAAAATTACCTCATATAACTCCAAATCCATTGATGGGTAATTTTCATCATGGTACTTCAATTTTTATAAGGCATAACATATTACCATGTCATTATACATAAGAAGGTATACTAACCCATTCATGGATACACCACTATAGATTAAAAAACCTTATCCATCACATGGTGAGGTATGTATAGGTGTACTGACTGAACTTATCTTTAGTTCTTTAAAATTTTCATCACATTTATGTATCTAGAAGAACTTTCCTCTCTTATTAGTTAACATGGTTTGAGAATTAGATAATTGTTAGATATTCTCCTCAAATAATCAATAATATCTATTTAATCCATGAAAAAAATGAATCTCATTCATCAGGGTCAGCCTAGGAAAAAAATAAATAGCCTCTCTATATGATGGATATATATATATACATCTTTTCTTGCGATTATATGAAGAGAAAAATGAATCATTTTGCAACCAAAATTCAAATTTTTTAATTTTTTTATAAAGATTACCCTTATTTGGTGTCATTTGTTTAATTGTAATGTGATTTACATTATCATCCTTGCTCTTTTAATAGAAAAAAATATAATTTTTACAAAGTATAAAAAAACTGATCAAGGTAATCTCTCAAGACTGTAGTAATTAAATCAATGATGATTGCAGGGGGAATTTGTAAAACCGAATGAAATTAAAACATTTTAATTGTGTCCATACCTTGTAAATAATTATATCTTGGATATATACTCTTTATAGAACCATAACTGATGGTATATATAATGAAGATTAATCATTTAAATGTATTGCGATTCATCTAGTTGATCAAATAGGTCATCAAAACTGGGTGGATAATAATTGTTATTCATCGTGATGTAGTTCAGCTCTGCATAATAAATAAAAATTTCAATCAATTTATCATTCTTTTTAACAAAATTATAGGTTCACCCCCAAGGTTAAACACTTTTTTGAATGAATCCACTGGCAAGGTTCTCCTGGAGTTTATTTTTTAATTCAAATAACTCAATTGTAGATATTCTATATGGAGTTTTTAAAATTGTTATGAAACCAGATATATGTTTTATTGAAAACAAAACATCACAATTTAGTGTAAGACTATGAAATTGTACTATTAATACAATATAAAACTCCCAAACAAAAGTCATATCTTCTATTTTGGTTTACCACCAACTATATGAAATAACTACCATTTTTAATAGGAAAAAAACTATACAGTGCATTCTATTACCATCAAAATTCCATATCTTTTGTCACACTGATATATGATGCTAGTTTATCTGGAAAATACAACTTCACTTACCTTCCATAGAAATTAATTTTTAATTTATTAGATAATCCCAATCCCTTCATAAGAAGAAATCAAATTCAGCTAGATGTGGAATTAATAGATTTATAAGAAGCATATTATCAGCAACTTAAACCTGAGAGGATTCATATACTTGATATGCGATTATCATACCATTAGGGAGTTTCACTAATATTTTTATTCCTAATAGTTCTGTTGGAACTATTATACGCTTTAAAATTCATCATATTTGAAATAATGAGTAAATCTAGAATTGAATAGGACATTAGCCATTTCAGAGTGGATTTTAGGTGTACTTTTCACCATGTAATTATTACACCCCTCATTAAAAATATTGAACATATGAGATTACCCTTCATCTCATTTCCTAAGAGTTTTCTATAATTGATCCCCTTCATTAAAATTGGGATTTGAGAACTGGCTAAAATAATTACTATACTCCAGGAATTTGAAACACTAGAATGTGAGTGGTGTATTATATTGAGATCTATCTCCATTCATTTAAGTAACTAGATTCTTCATACCACTTATACATTTAAATTCTTAATGGATAAGCTTACCACATAAGAAACAACTTCTTGTTTCTTTTAGACACTCACCTAAGAGGACCATTTAAAAGATTTGGTAGGTAGGAGTTCATAATTATTTCTTCCTCCTATATGACATACCATTGGAACTTCTAGGTAAAACCAACGTCCTTTTCATTTCAAAACCATATGATTTATCTCTAACTTCATAATAAATTTAACCCTTATTAGTACACATAATGATTCATTCATATCTTTGGAAGTACCTTATTGTCGACTCTCTTTAGAAAATTGTTTTCAATCAATATATGAATCAATAAACCTTAATTTCAGGATGAATGATAATCCGAGAAGAGTACCTCAAATGTCTTGTAAAATATTCCTCATAAGTACCAACTACATCATCATTATTCTTATATGAACAAATTAATTCCTTATAAATTCTCCTATAAAAAATACGTAGAAATTGATGATTGAAAAATAAGATCATAAACTTATCCATTTCCATGGGGTCAATTTCATCATGTTTGTTGTATTCATGATGAGATTCCACCACTGATTCACTTTGACATCAAAATGATTGGAAATGAAAACATTTTTTTTTATTTTTAAAATAATAGATAATGGAAAATATTCTTACAATGGTGATAATCCACTTTTTAGTAGCTAGAGGATATGTGGAAACAGTAAATGAAGGTGGATGTCTCCTCATGAAAGACTCAACATAATGTTGTTCCACCCGTTTCTCATTCATAGTTTATCATGATTAATATAATGATAATGTTTTTTGATAAGAAAAATGATAATTTTTATACAAAATCCAATAAAATTTGTTTTCTCAAGTGAAAAATCACTGCATTCCCCATCACACACAGCGTTAACATTGTTCCTTTAAGTTCCATACATTGTCTAAAACCAAAATAAGAATACAATAAGAAAAAATAATAATATTTTGGAACCAAATATTCATGGAAAATAAATTATAGGATATCTAAATGACGAAAACTTCTTTTTAATCTATGACACTTTAGGTTTATTATAGTTCATTTATAGACAAAATCTATTTAAATCCTTTAAGTTGTTTTATAAAGAATATTTGAATTTCCAAATCACACTGATGAGTGGAAAACTTGGTGTTGAGAAAGGGCCATTTTCATGCACCAGGTTAAGATAATATCAATATTAATATTTAATTTTACAATGTTATTACCCAAAGGTACCTCTTCATCAGATCAATGTCCACTTTTTGTATCCATATTGTGATTTAATTTCATAGAAACAACTCAATATATCCTTTAACAATATTCTAGGACATTTTCCAATACATTGACACAACTTTATACTTATCCTTAGACATATCTCTATTCATAACTTTATAAACATCCCTAGTTATCTCACTAATGTTTTATCATTCTTGTTTCCAATGGTCAACTAATCCTTCCATTAATAAAAAGTATAAAGACCCAAAACTATCATATATAAATAGTTAATATTAATGCATAAATATTCATTACATAACATATCAATCCATACAAGAATCATTTATGTCTAGTACCATTGGAATCTTGTACACATAAACCACTAATTTATAAGTTAGATACATCATCTATAACGATTTCATTCATAAGTATAACCCTTATTAGGTATATCATAAATAATACCATTCAACTTATTATAGGGAATGGAAATATAATATTGCGAGATCTCAGATTCACAATAGGGGTAAACATGAGAGATATCAACATATCATGAGCATTAGGGTATGAGATCTAGAAAATTACATTTGAAAACCATACTCGGTATTTCCTAGATCATGAACATGTGTCATATAATATATCATGGATGTTCATAAAGAACGAAAAATAATGATATCAAAGAAAATGAAAAATTATAACTTAACATAGACATATGGAATTTATTTTTTTCATACACATAATATTATATCATTATTAACATGTATAATTAGAAACAGGTTCACTCATAAAGTTAAAGACATAAAATCAAGACCTTGTATGAACATATTGACATGAAAGAATGTACACATATAATGGTTTTCAAATAAAATATTTTCCACGCATAAATAAATTAACATCTTACCAGGTTCATGCATAACACTACGAACATGTTATTAAGTTCACACATATCATAACTACACATGATCTATCATTTTTTACCAAATATTTTGGAGGGAGATATATGTCCCAGTAATAATATATTTAAAATCACACATATGTGTGCCACAAGATTATAAAACATTAACCATATCAGTTTACATAATAAAAAAATTGGTATCAAGGACATTTCATCATAATATAACCTATGGAAAATAAATAGGTTTCACAATCAGTTTTTCATTTCATTAAAGAATGAACTAAGAAAATGATATGGATTTTAGAAACATGAAGCCATCATAGTAAAAAACATATAAGTAAATGAATAATAATGGAATCCTTGAATTATATGCCCATTAATTCAAATATATCAATAAAATATTTCATCTTATATTTTAATTTATTTTGAATGAAATATCAAAGGGAATGTTTCATGAGAAAAATATACATTCATTGAAAATCATCATTTTAAAATTACCAATTTTGAAAATAATATTTAAAAACATTTATTTTTAGATAAAACTCAAAAAAATAGAACATAATATTCAATTAAAATAATGGCCATGATGGCTAAAAATTCTGTTCATGTTGTATATGTTAAAACAAATATTCCTTTCACATTTTCATTAAAATCCAATCGGTCCTTTTTTTGAAAACAACATCCGGAATTATTTCAAAAAATGTATAAACAACACAATTATAATTTCTCTAATAATTTATTCATGTAATTTTAAAAAACATTTAAAACAATTTTATATAAAATGGGTTTGGATGAAAAGGGGGTTTTTAACCAAACATAGAAATAAAGGTGACTTACCTTTAAAATAATATTATAACGACATGAGTACCTAACAAGATGAAAATGAAGGTAAACCAAGTATTAAAATTACATTACTAGTGTATAATAAAATACATCAGTTTATTTAGTGATAGATCCTAAAATGTTACCATTATAAGCATAATCATAAGCAATCTTGATAAATTGTGAGATTTTCTGATAAAACTATCACTACAATGGTAACATCGAATCATAAGGCCCTTGAAAGAATTAAATTAAATAAAACTTATAATATCATGAATGTAAATAAATTCATGATACTAAATGTAATATGTTTCCCATATAAACCTCATAAAATAAGATAGGTGCATAACTTAACTTATCTCTTGATGAATATTGATTGAGAAAAAATCACTTACCTTAAGTCTAAACATCCACAGTATATGTTAAAAAATACTTTATAGTAATGTAAAAATTATAAATATAATTCCAAAATGTACTTATATATATATCTGACCATATTTTCTATAATTATGACCTTTTATAACATGTATATTAATAATTATTTGTTTAAATCATGTTTTCAGTAATAACCTCTTGGTTTTTTGGGTGTGCTTTGATTTATTATTTTATTTCCTCTTAATATTATTTGGGTTTCATAATTTAATGAATGATAACCCTAATATAAATATCTAATATATTAAATATATATGTATTTATAATAATCCCAAAAAGTTATTGATAGAAAATAAAATACATTATTAATGGAGATGGCAGGTCGTACGTGTGCATGATCATTGTTTCAATTTTCTTGACAGATGAAATGAATTAATTTTAAATAATATATTTCAATTTTTAGAAAAATTAAGTCATATTATACAATATTTTCGTTACATCTATAATTTTTTCATTTTATGTAAAGCATGAATGGATCATATCACTTCGTGAGTCGGTAGTCCCCCTTAAATACAAGCTATATTATCATATTCCCCAAGAATTAAAAGTAAGAAGGTATATTTGATACAATAATTTAAAAGTATAATAATATAATAAATTTTTTATATAAATATTTAATCCATCATTATATTCTTTTATGACATAGGTTGGTACTTTTTATCCAATGTGTTCTGGAACTGTGAAGTGGAGAGGATAAGTGGTGACCTATTATAAGAGAGGTGAGTGGAAAACATTAAATTTTTTAAATATAATTACCATGTTTATGACATGAAAAAAGGCTCCAAAAGAGGCCATTATCGATCCTAGAAGGGATAATATCAGTATAAGGCCAAACAATGGGTGTGGGACATGTTTTTGGTCACATTCAACCATTAACATTTTAGTTTAACCCACTGGTAAACCCATTTTCCTCTTAACAATGATAAATATTGTTTTATTTTTTTACAGTCATTTATGACAAAAAAATTAGTTGAATTTATTATATAGTATAAATTAACATTAAATATAATATTTAATCTAATTTTAAAAATTAAACTGATATAAGTAGTGGAATTTAATTGAATCATAAACCCATAAATGTGATAAAAAATCCGTTTTGAGAGAGAAAATTCACAAAAGTAAAGAATGTTTTAATATAAAAATTCAATTATTAAATGAATCCAAGGAAATAATTTTGATTAATATTAATATAATTGAATAAATTTTACTTTTAAAAACATCTTTAAAAAATTATGTACTGAAATGCTTCAATAGAAATGACAATTCTTAAAAGCTGGGTATTTTTCACTATTCGGTGAAAAATATATCTTCATAGATTATATTCCGAAATCCACCAATATATTATTCTAAAATATATATTTAAAAAATTATTTATATTTTTCCAAAAACGTTTTCTATGATTTTTAGAAATTAATTTTATCATTTTTTAAAAAACAAATAAAACAGTTTTTAGAAAATATTATTTTCAAAACATATAACAACTTCTAAAAAAATTAAATTCTTTATTATAAATATGTTTTATTTATATGAAGACATTATATATAATATTTAAAAATTATTTGTTACTATTAAAATTAATATGTTTAATGGCTCGGTTAGGATGGTAGCATTTAATTAATAATATTAATAATCTATCACAACATGTTAATACTCAACTTCAAATGTTATTCAAGAGAAAATCTGTGTTTCATATAACAAAAACTATTAATGAAGTTTAAATTGTTAATAAATAATAATTTATAACAACTCATGTGGTTATAATGATACTCACCAAGGTTTAGGTTGTTAATAAAATGTTGAGATAACTAGTTAGAGATAGCCATGATATTTCCCACCCAAACATATAGGACGGTTGGTGTTACATTTAACAAACTTGTTAGTGTGAATTTTTACATTGGATAATACCTCTTCTAGCCATTGACTAAAATAAAATGAATAATGTGAACATGAATATTCATAATTAGAATTCAATAATCTATAAAATAATTTATATGATTTCGAAATCATAAAGCCTTCTTTTAAAACTATATCACCTAAGTTTTATCCAAGGTTATACATTATCATCAAATAATAAAATCCTTTATAATGGTTCATAAATAAAATGTGAATTAATACCTGAATTTTCCCGAATAGTGTCTAGCCAGGTGGCAGTCTTAGCCTCAGTCATCATGAACTGGTGGTAATTGAGTTATTACACAATCTGCCCCTTTTACAGTTGTATCCATTGGGGTTGACTATTCCGCAATAATAACTAATTTCAATTATGTTTTGAAGAATTTATTTTCTATGAAAACCACACTCCTTTCTTTAAAATATCATAGGATGTTTTCATATACATAGTCTTTCCCTAACGGTTCTCACAAAATTTTTTCTCTTCCTAGTTTCCAAAAAAAATAAACATTATTATAATACCATGTTATGTGAAAAAGTTATTAAATACATAAATATTTCATGATATTATATGAATATTCATTATATACTATTATAACCCACACCTGAACCCCAGAATTTTGGTGCATTTTGAAATTTGGATGCTTAAAAATTTGTTAAATAAAATATCTAGAACACCACCAATTATGTTATTCACAAATAACTCCCTTATTATAAATATCATAATTAATATCATTCTTCATAGTATGGAGAAAAGGAAACATAATAAAGTCTATTTTTATATTACCAGGAAGGATAAACAAGATAGAAATCAATAAATGATATTTTTTTAAGTATAACAAGATCATAAAGTTATGAGAACTTAGGAATAACCTTTGGAAATCAAACCCAACAATTTGAATATCATAATCTTTTGTCATGTATTTTTTTGGAATTTTATAAGAAATCAATCAAAAATGAATCAAATAACATGAGTCATGAGAGCATAACGTTAGCATAATATCATGTAATATAGTTATAGAATAAAGTGTGGCATAATACTAATCCTGGGAATATTTTTTTAGGATACCCATTATGACATTAATCATAAGTTAGGCTTGGTCAAACCACCATATACCTATAATTGGATGGAATAACCACATGTGTAACCTTTTTGGGGCTTAGGGTAACCCCCTATGTAACCTATATTAAGCTTGGAATAACCCCCCCAGAAACACTTGGATCTCATAAAAAATTATTATTTACCAAATCCATTGGATTTATATAATGGAACCACCCATAACATAATCATAATCTATTAATATGTATGCCACAACATCATGAAAACATTTGTCATTTGATTATATCTTAACCCATGGAAAAGAGAACAGGTCTCACAAAAATTTTACCACCATAATAAAAAAATAGACAAATAATAAAGATATTAAAATTGGATCATATACAAAATAAATCATAAGAAACGCAATTGGATGATTTCATAGATAGAAATACATTTAAAAGTTAATTGGAACCTTTCTTATGTAATATATGATTTTTATTTTGAAATCAGTTGGGTAAAAAATGAATAGATCCAAAATATTAATGAAATAAATTGTCATTGAAAAAACCCTGGAAAATTTCTAAGAATTGTCAAATAAAAGAGTATTCATGGTAGTTGGAAATTTTTTATGTTTTTATGTTAAAATAATGAATTTTTCACTTTTTTTATTAATTATCAAAAAGTAACTCATTCAAAAAACAACAAAGATGATTCCTTCTAACCATTAAAAAAAAATTCAAATATGGGTAAAATAAATCTATATAATCTCTGGGGAATCATAAAAACATTAGAGATTTTTTTAATAAAATATGTACAAGGAAGTGAAATATTCCTTACCGACAAGATTAATTATGCCAGTTTTCCTTAAATTTCTTATAGAATGTTAGGCAAATAAAGATGGGAAAACGAAATTTAAAAAATTTAATCGATAAAAATAACCAGAGTAAAGGAAAATAAAAAGTAATGTAGAGAGAAAAATCATATAATTTCATCATTGTGAATTTATTTTAATAAAATCTAATAAAAAGTGAGTTTTTATTGTAAAACCCTTAACACATTTGTAAATTTGGAATCATCACACCCATGAATGAAATAAAATAAATTGATAATTAAAACACGATTAATATAATGATATTCAAGGAAAAGATATCAATGGGTTATTATATGCTCTATATAAATGAAACCATTGCTGAATATATATATCTCAAGGAAAAGAGAGATGAGAAACCCTAAACTCCTTTGAAACATTCAAATAAAAATCCCCTAAATGTTAAAATTTAAATTGTAAAATTAAGTACCAAAAATTAATAATGATCCATGATATAATATTACAAAGGTGAAGTATATTTGTAATGAACTAAACATGTAATATTTAAATATTATATCTCAATATGAAAATATTCCACACATAACCTAACAATCAATGCCATAATAATTTTGGTATACTGCCTTTATAAAGAGGGAAACATAACAAATGGGTTCATAAGTGAACTAAATATTTTACCACTATGATCATTATAACAACTAACCTTCTAATAATTATCACACATAATACAATGATTCATAACATAGGGAATATAAATATAAGAAAGGGTATGCTTAGATTCTTATTAAAGGTAAACATGGGATATATCAATATAAGAGAAGAACAAGGGTATGTGAACATGAGAATAATAATTTAATGTCTTACCATTCATATCATAGATCATAAGCATGATTCATTGAATAAATATTTGAGGTTCATAAGAAATGAATCCTAACAGAACTAATGATCATGGTACCTGAGAGCCTAAAATTGGCATAGAATATAGATATTTGTTATAAACATAAGAAAATAAAATTTTATTACAAGGATATACACCAAGACATTCATAACATGTTATAATTAGGATAACAACCCGTGTACCTACTTCAGGCTTGGGATAACCTCCCATGCACCCTATTCTGGGCTGGAGATAATCTCTCATGTTCCCTTTGAGATCATGTAACAATAATCATTACCCAATTAATTCAAGGGAGATATAGGTCCCACCCATGCCAATCAGGGGTCGCTCAAGTGATATTGTGTAAGGTGGACACTCATTGGAAATAAAACAGACTCAGGTTAAAGTCATCCCACACTCTTATTTAGCTACTGCTGGATGGTGCATAGTGTTGGGTTTGGCCTAGGAAATGCACGGTATTCACTCCCAACATAGCCACGTTACCAGATATCCTTTTTCATAGTTTGGGTAGAGCCTCTGTCATAAACCCAGTAATCGTAAATCAGAATCATATGTTTTTGAATACTAGAAATCTCTTTGTGCAATTAAAAACCCAAGCGGTGACACATGCATGACGCAAACATGTGGTGACATAGGAATGATGAATATAGGTTGTAATGTAGGTCTGTGTACATGGTATGATGATGTAGGCATGATCCTACAATGTTCCTTCGGGCTATATCTATGGTCAACCTGGCCTCAGGAATACGATCTATGTAATGGGTCTCCATATACACAAATATAAAACGGTATTTTCATTCATAAATAAAAATTGGATTCAACGGCAACATAAAACCATATTGGTACCAAAAAAACATAATCCATATATCTTTATTCCTTATGATCATTAAAAATTTATCATATCATAACCCATATAAAGTAAATGGGTTTCATATTAATCGCATCAATTTACCATAGCATAAGCCATGGAAAATGAATGAGTTTCATTAAAATATATTAATCATAATAATAAATGCTCTAGATAAACAACAATGATGTTCCACATTGATCATATCCCATGTAAATATATGTAACATCACTGGGTGTCTTTTTAAAATGAAAATTATTTTGAAATATCACTTAGAACATTTCATGAGGAAAATATCCTTTTCACTTTTAAAGTAAAATGTCTAAAAACAATTGTTCACAAAAAAGTGTGAAAGTAATTTTCATTAAATATATAAATTGAAAATTACACTTTAATATTTAAAACATTTATTTGTAATGAATTCAAGAAATTATATTCATGTATCACATATTAAAACAAATAATTCATTCATATTTTTAGTAAAATACAAATATGACTAGCTTATAAATTGACATGAAGATTAATTTTTTTTATAAATGTAAAATTTATGCTAAAATGTTTTTAAATATATCCATACTCCCTTCCATGTAATGAGTAAGTGAAAAAATAATCACATACCTCTGTGATGATGTAATCTGTTGTATAAACATGAAACGTTATCGTATCTAAAGAGAATAAACTGTAAGAATTTATATGTGGTATAAAAATTACATATTTATAATTATGTTAAAAATATAATTTATATTAATTTAATCTATCCTTATTAGCATCGGTGAAAAATGTAAATGAAAAACAGATCACATCAATTCATGAGAAAGAAGTCCAATACACACACGAGTGATGTTATTATTTTCTGATGGTTTAAAAAGTAATAAGTTAAATGTGAAAATATAACAATATAACTAATAGAATTTCCTAAATACCATATAAAAACTTAAAATCCATCATTATCTTTAACCGTATGAGGCCGTGTTGGAGAACAAATCACATCGGTTTGCAAGGCAGTACTCTACCGTATAAAGGATTGGCATTTATTTTCCCATTTAATGGAAGAGGAGAAAAATTTTGGTCATGAAATTAACATAATAAAATATCATTATATGAAATATACTATGGTTATTAGATTATTATAGGATAATAATATTTTAATGTTGTGGGAGAAGAAATAAATCAAAAAAACCAGTTTAAGAATTTTTCCTCTTCTTTGGAGAACCACTATAGATTAATACCTACAACCTTCTAATGAAGGGATTAATAATGAAACGAAAGACTCTATGATATAGCTATGGAATAAAGGTTGATATTTGGGTTGGAGATTATCTTTTTTTTCAATTGTGAAGTGGGGATTAGAGGGGTCTCCATTTATATGTGGGGGATATGATACACAAGGATGTTTTGAAAATAATAAAGTTTACCCTTGTTATTCAAAAGAAAAGGGACTAAAAAATGGTACAGTATTGAACCATATAGGATTAATTGTCTAAATATTTCCATTACAATGGAATTATAAAAAATATTGGTCATTTTAAGACTTATTTATTTAGTTTAACCCTTGGTAGACCCATTTTTAACTTAACTGCTGAAATTAATTTTTACTGTTCTTACTATTAATTATGAAAAAAATAAATAACTAAAAAATATTAGGTGATATTATTTATTCTTATTAATAATATTTAATCAATTTTTCAAAATTATTTATCCATAGGTGGAAATTTTCCATTTAAAATTAAACCCATAGATGTAGAGAAAAAGTACCTTCCCAAAAAAGAAAATTTTGAAAAGTTTAAGATGTTTTTTTATAACAATTAATAATGAAATTGATTTCATTTAAATTGATTACATTAAAAATATTTGATTAAAATTTTTATCATAATCTAAAATATTAAGATGATTTTTTAATTATTTAAGCACTAACATATCATAAGATACAAAGTAGAATGATAATTCATTCCTTTTATCTATAGGGTAATCAAAAAAGGATAAAACATGTAATAAAATATCGATAAATCTTAATATTATGAAATATAATATTAAAATTTAAAACGCAAACAATGTTAAAATAAAAGTATTAAATAAATTTTTATACTTAAGAGCCTATCCAAATTAAAAATAATGAATCATAGGGTCAGAAATTTTTTAAAATAAATATAACATTAATCCCCTAAATATAATATTATAGCCCTTAATTTTCTCATACCAAATATGTGATTAATTTTTCTATGTATTGTCCTGAAACATTGAAATAATTGGAAATACTTTAAAATATCCAGATAATAATCATGATTCCTCATTCCTTAAATACAACCATAGATTATTAAATATATTCCATAAATCAGAAAATGTTGTAAAATCATTTAATGATAACAAAACAAACATTTTCCATAAATAATATATCACATTAAAGGTTATCAATAAAATAAAATCCAATTTACTTTATCCATATAAATCGTTATTTTATTCAAACTAAACACCATTATCTCAACATTAAGAATATATTAAGGGTTATATTTCCCTTAATAATTTAATTTATATAATATATATTCATTCCATTAAATCAATTTTATAGTTTATCAATACCATTCAAAATACTCTCACAAATCCTAAATGAAAAATATCTAGAGAATAATCCTTATTTCTTTTGTGATCTATAATCCTTGAATTGAAATACATAAAATCTCCAATCATTACACTTCATTTATAAGCCATTTAATAGGCAATATCATCATATTACTTATAAACTATTTAATAAAATAAGAAATATTAATCATGTATTAAGATTCATAATAATCTATTTAACCATACATTTTATGTTTTAAATAAAAATACATTTTAAAAAAACCATAAATTTCATATTTTATTCATAGTTTCTTCATCATTTATAGTAAAACTATTACTTGTATAATCCAGTTTCCCTAGGTTTTCTCCATTAACTAAAACCAAATAAAATTGTGTGACCCAAAAAAATCATAATCGAGAACCATATAGTATTAGAATATTATAACATTATGTTTTAATCATGAAAACATCATTTCTATATATGTAAAATTATGTTTAACCTAAGTCATCAATGATTTTCAACTTTTCAAATCCTTAATGTTATTTCATAAAGAAAATATTGACTAAAAACGAATATCCCTTGACAGTGTCTGACAAGGTTTGTAGTAAGGCCCATTTTATGTACCAGTTAATACTTGAGTGAAGCTCGAGGAACCATTTTTTGAGTTATTAACAATAGTTATGTTTTTTCCTAAACCATATCCACATGTATAATTTATATAGGGATGTATTTCTAGGAAAATTATGTAATAACTTCAATTAAAAAATATTTTTGATGTTATCATATAATTGGGATCATCCTATGGGGTTTCAATAATTTTTTCTCATCCATGTTTCCAAATACTATATAAAACATTATTATGATGTCAAATATAAAGACTGAAACATATAATTCATAGATCTTACATAAGAAAGATGAATATTCATTACATAGTATAACAATCCATGCTAGAATATTTTTGGTCTAGTGTTGTTGGAATCATGGAGATATAATCAACTTGTACAAAGGTGACTTAAATATTCTCCCACTACATTAATCATAAGTAGAAACCTTCTTTGACTTATCTCACATAATAAATTTCTTCATCTCCTGGAAAATGGAACCACAAGAAAGAGTGGGATAAAATTCTTAATAAGGGTAAAGAAGGTATATATTAATATAACATGAGTATACGGGTATAAGAAAATTAATTTTTTTTAAATCCATACCCTTCATATCACAGATTATTAATAAATTTCATTGAATTAATCCTTTCATTTTATATAACAAGAATCATATTAGATTCAATGATCATGATCCATGTGGGGATATCATTCCTATAACAATGTGATTTTTGTAATACACATAAGAATATAATATATTAGGTCATGTATCTCTATGAAGACATTAATAATATGTTATGCTAGGAAAAATCACTCATGTAACTTCTTTTTCTTGTGACAAACTCTTGTGTACCATATTTTGGGATTTATAAAAACTCATGTGTTCCCACTTTTCAGGCTTGGGATATCATCTTGTGTATCCATCATTGTAATACAAAATTAATCATATTCTAAATAATTAGAGTGTGATACAGGTACCACACATCAAATAATCCATAAATTTGTGTTTCATAAGATCAAAAAACATGTATCATATCATAACCAATAGAACTGAAATGGGATTAACAAACATACCATCAATTAATAATTTTAGAACCCATGAAAATGGAATGTGTTTCATAAAAGTATCTTCATAACAGTAATAAACCATATAAAGAATGAATAAAAATGGTACAATTGAATAATATCTCATGAAATGATTAATTAGAATAAAATTTTGTAATATTATATGGAAAATTATTTTGAAAGATCACTTGGAACATTTTTTGAGTAAAATAATCATTCAAAATTGAATAACATGTTTTTAAAACTAAAAGTTCACAAAATATTATGAAAATAATTTTATATGAAAATACCCTTTTAAAATTATAATGTAATATTTAATTCATGCATTGGTTATAATGGAATTAAATTCTATTATTTATATACATATTATATCAAATATTCCATTATCATTTTTGATAAAATCCAAAGGGCCTTATTTGGAAAATTAAATGAAGATTAAATATAATTTTTTTTGTAAAAAGGTCAATCATGTGTAAAAATTTCATTAATTCATAATTTTATAATAGTAAAATGGTTCATTAAATAATTTTTAGAGAACATGGATATCGAATAAAAAGAAACATTTGTGGTAGTGAAAATAAATATGAATTTTTATTTAAAAAAATATTTGGGTCTCCTTAATCCATTAAGAGTGAAAAATGAAAGAAAAAAGTTATTTATTTTCTAGAAATAAATAATGTAAATTAAAATTATTGAGTTTCATTTAGTGAATATCAAAATATCTAATCATTTTATGCATAATTATATTCAATCTATAGAAAAAATAAAAAGATAACATTAAATCTTTCTACTTTGGTATCCTTTGAATAATAATCCCCATTAAAGAATAAAATTAAATGAAATGTTAAATATCAAGTATAGTGGGATATTAATTATATAACAAGTAAAATGGGATGTGTATACACTATATAAAATAATATTTGTTCCTAATATAACATATATCCTAAAGAAGACAGTTTGAGATGAAATTCCCATTGCTAAAGTCTTAAATTCATATATGTATGAACCTACTATATAGTAAATATAATTTTACTATGAATATATTATAGAACCATACAAATATTTATTATACCATATATTATTTACTTATGACCATTTACTACCCATTTATAAACATCTCATGGTAAAATATTGTTTTGGGTAATAATTGTTTTTTTCATGATTTTTGACATAATATTTATTATCCTTTTAATTTTATCGTGGTTACATCATATCCAAATTGTAAAAAATGATATAAATATTATATATGTGCATTATTTTTTTATTTACTATAATATATAATAGTAAAATATGTAAAATAAAATACATCATTTATGGAGATGGTATGCCATACGTACACATGAACGATGTTTCCCTTTCCCCAACAGAGGAAATGAGAGAAAGGTAAATAACATATTACCTTTATATAATTATTTTTTATCATATATATATATATATATATATCACATATATTCATTAAAAGTTTCTTAATTACCTTACATGTAAATCATCAATCAAAATGTAATAGCATCGCTCCACGTGGAGGTAGTCTGTCGTACACACGAGAGACATTATCATATCTGTGAGGGCTAGAAAGTAAGAAGGTATATATGATATAATAATTATAAAATTATAATGATTTTATAAATATTAAATATATTCATTTAATATATACTTATTAAGATCAATGAAAAATGGTAATGAAAAACACATCACCTTGGTACGTGAGGTGGTAGTCCACCGTACACCTAAGCGACATTATTTCATTATTAATTGGTAGGAAAAAGATAGATTTAACATTATAATTTTAAAATTATACAATTTTAATAAATATAATATAAAAATAATTAAATATATCATTTTATCCATCCCTTAGAGGCTACGATGGAAAATGAATCACACTAGTTTTCGAGGCAGTACATCACCGTAGACACGATCACCATTTCTTATTTCCATTTAATGGTAAAAGATACATATATTGGTTATTAAATTCACATAATAAAATCATAAGAATATGTAATAAATTGGTATTATTATATTATCATATTTTAAAAATATTTCAATGTGTATTAAGAATAAATAAAACAAAAAACACGAGTTTATGAATTTTTCCACTTCTTTGGAATCTTTTATAAGATTAAATTCATAACCTTCCATGGAGAATTTACTAATGAAATTAAATAATATTTTTGGTTTTTATAAATTTAAGGATGTTTTTTGGGTAGTTATTTTCTAAAAATGGGTTTTTAGCTCTGAAGTGGGGAGTAGTGTGGGAACCCCTTTATAAATAGGGGAAGGGACTAATAAGGAATTTTTAAAAAGAATAAAGTATACCCACAATTTCCACATGAACAAAGACAAAAAATGGTTAATTTTATAATAATATAATTTATATTGTAAAAATAGATCCATAAAATATGAATTATGCATTTTTTGGGTCATTTTTATCCCTTATTTTTTTAGTTTAACATCCAAGTGAACCCGTTTTTACCTTAACTATGGAATGAAGTGTTTACTATTTTTATGATTAATTTTGGCCAAAATTTATGATGAAATTTTCATATAAAATATAATAATACTATTCCAAATATTTAATACAATTTTCTATATTCCATTCAAATAATTGGAAATTTTTATTTTATAGTGAAACCCCCATATGCGTTGAAAAAGTTGTTTTCCAAAGAGATTTTTTTCAAAATTTTAAAATGTATTTATATCAAATTTCCATATGAAATTGATGATACTGAAATATATTGGATTAATTTAAATATAATTTTTCTAATATTTCTTTTTAAGCAATTTTTAAAATAAAATTGATACATAAAAATTATTTTAATGGAAAAGGAGTTTTAAATATAAACCAATATTTCTCGAATTCCATCAAAAAATTAAAAAACTTATAAATATACAAGAAATTAAATCTAAGGTATTATTTAAATTTTTATTTCAATAATTCCTTTTATTTTTTCTAATTTATTTTATAGTAGTTTTAAAAATCATTTTTATGATTTTTTCAAAATACCCAATAAAAATCCGTTTTTATAAAAAGAATTTTCAAAGCATAGTAAGACATTACCAACAAATAATTATTTTTTAAAATAAGATATCATTATATAAAACCATTATAATTAATATAAGAAACTGTCTTATTTCAATTCATAATTAGATGTTTAATGGATATGTTATAAAGGTTGAGTTTAAAAAAATAATATTAGAAATATAATGTGGTTCTCCAATGAATTGTTTTTATATGACACATGCTATCAAATAAATTAAAATTATTCGAAAAATAATTAATTATATCTGTTTGTGTAAATATATGACCTTATTGACAATTATAGTGCCATAACATCAATCCTTCCTTAATGAAATGATATTGAGACGAAGAACCATTACCTTATGTTCAACATGATTCATAAGTGCTCTAGACTTATGTATAATAAATTATGATGTACAATAATTAATTTATTAAACCATTTAAAAATTTATAATATAATATATTATCCAATTATAATATTTCAAAATACATTTATTAATAATTCAATAATTAAATCCTCATTCTTAGGTGAAAAATGTTTGATTTTTCATGTATATTTCAGTTTAGTTGTTATGATCCTTGCACTTTGATCATGGGTACATATTATCTTGAATTTAAATATTTTAATAATAATATTTTTAAATCATTATAAAAACTTTTAAAACAATTCATATTAATTTGTGATGAAACATTATTTACTTCACTCTGTGGAGATGATAGTTCTTATGTAAGCACGTGGGATGATTCAACCTTTTAATGGAAAAATAAAATGAATAGAAATTAATAATTCATATTTTAAAAATCATTATTATATCATAATTATCATATATAATTAATATATATGTCTTTGTTAATATCAATGTGAATTGGTGGTGAAAAATTACTTTCTTCTCATTGTGGAGGTGGTTGTCCATAGGTAGAATAAGCGACGTTATCGTTTTCCAAAAAATGGGAATGGAGAAAGCTAGAAAATATATTATAATTAATAATTATTAATTATTTAATAAATATAATATATAAATATTAATCCATTATAATATCCAATAAATTGATTACTTGATTGAAAATGAATTTTATATTTACATGGAGGTGATGTTTACACGTACAAAAGATTAATTCATTAATTTCCCATTTGATAGAATGATGGTGGAAAATGGGTATGAAATCATCATAATAAAATATAAATATATTTCATAGAATTTATTAGTAATTTTGCAAAGGATACTATTTTTTTAGAGAATGAGAATAAATAAATAAAATTAAAAGAGTTCAGTTAAGATTAATTCAACTTCTTTGAGAGAACTACTTTGGCTTATACATTAAGAATTGAATGATTGGTCACAAGAGAAGAATAGAAGATATAATTATAAAAGAAAAAATCTGGGAATATTTTTTGGGGTAGGTATTGTATGATATATAAGGCCTAAGTAATGTGAATAGTAGAGGAGAAGAGGTTTCCTTTAATAATGAATGGAGGGATACACATGGAGTTAGATAAAGTATTCCAACAATATAAGGTGAATTTTTTAAAAAAGTGGATAATTTGAAAAATAATTCTAATATAATATAATATATGGTTGTAATAGATTCAAAAAATAATATTTATACTTGTTTTTGTAGCATTACTACCCTTTTATCTTAGTTTAATCACTGGTGAACATGATTTAATGTTAATCGAGTGTACCAATTTTATTTATGATTCACTATGACAAATATTTTTTGGATATTATTAAAATATATTAATTATAATGACTAAAAATATTAAATCCATTTTTCAAGATTTAATTTCTAAATGTGGCAGAAAATAATTTATATAATAAAATAAAAAGCAATAAAAACATGACTGAAAATATTAAAAAATTTGTCCTAAAATTAAATTTACACAAATTACCTACATTGTAAAGACAATTAAATGAATGCTAAAATGTTTTGTGGAAAATAATATATATATATATATATATTTGTGTGAATTTCATAAACACCATTATTCAATAGAGATTAAATTAATATATTAAAAAACATTTTACGTATAAATACATTTTTTAGAAAATTCCATTTTTATGCAAAGAAATTAATTTATAGAAAAATAATGTGTAATGATAATAAAATTGTATTTAAGTAGATATTTCTATTCGAAGAATAATTATATAACATTATGACAATATAAAAAAAATTCATTTTAAATTAGTTAATTTACTGAAAATAAATGGTTATTTTTGAAAAACATATATTTTTCACCTTTCACTCAAAAATAAACCATTTTACAAAAATACCAAAAATTATCCCTAATAGATTATTGACTTGATAATTTCATTTTTTATTTATTTACTGAAATAAATTTCTAAAATGGATGAATGTAATTATATTTTCCCCATACAAAAAGCGAAAAAAATAATTTTTAAAGTGGTCATATTTCTTAGGCATAAAATGAATTTACTAAAAATTGAGAACTAATTTATTATAGATTAATAATTATATATCATTATTTAAAACATTTATACATATTTATGACAATATGTTTATTAGAATTTATACCTATGATTTTAAAAATAGGTTATAATGGTCATAGTTAAAAAGTAATGTTTTTATATTATATAGTAGTTAATCTAGAGTTCGGTTTTGTGTGATAAGAAAACCGTCAATAATAGTATTGATTTAAAATAAATATCTTATTTTATTCAACACTAGTCCCTAGAGACCTATTCCCATTCCTCAAACATGTCCATACATCCACCTCAACATTATAAAGGTTCTATCATGTCTATCCAGACCAATGCGTCGCTTTGATACCAATTTTTTTTTCAAAAGGTTACACACACGTTACGAAACATTATGTAAAAAATAATACATAAAAATTAACAAAGATTATAAGAACAAAATAAATAATATATTAAAAAAATGGGGAATTTTACACATGAGGAAAAATAAGAAAAAACTATCTCCAACCAAGAACATCTGAATTTATATTAAATACATCAAAAATACACCTTTTAAAACATTTAGGAAGAAACCATTCCTTATATTTACCAAGGAGTTACCATGAAAAAAATATAATTTAGTCATTTTATGGTACTCATAATTCGATTTAGTGGTATTTTATGCTACATGTACGGAGTTTGAGTTATATGGGAGGCATAATAAAACCCCAATATAGCATGGGACACTATCATCTACATGGAATATAGAGAGGAATTTGGTAACAACATATCCAATTCATGTGGTTATTACAATGTGGAATTGTATTGTCGATGATCTTCATATAAAAAACACACCAGAACTCTAGCATGAAACCTCAACATTCCGATTAATTCTTCAAGAAGTATGAAAATAAGATCCATTGAAAATATGGTGGAGTACTAAAACCCTACCACCTCTTATGAATTCCTTTCCACTTAAGCCTTTTGAAATTTCTCTCTGATATGTGTTAGGTGTGAAATCACGTCCGTTAAAATTTTTCAATGTTCTGTGAGTTCATGTGTTCACTATGTATTTAGTTTAAATATAAGTAACCCTTCAAATAATAGGTATTTTAATATTTTCCATGTAAAATATTTGTATCTTTCTAAAAGATTCACCACACCCCACCACTGCTTGGTGGGTCTTGGTTTCAAGAAAACTGAAATTTCCACTATCCAGACCTCTTATGTCTCCATGATATTGAAAACAACCTAGATGTTTCATACCGAGTCCTTCACATCCTATGAATCACTAGTTCCCTAAAAAAGTTGAGGATGAAGAAGCTATAAATATATAGTTTACCTATCTATAGACTATGGTGGAATGAATCCCATGTGGAGTGGGTCTATAGGATGAACCAATTAAGAAGATTAAAAAATATAATCAAGAGTAGTCTGATCATCCAATGGTCTTTACAAAAATCTATATGGATACATCTTCTATAACAAAAGGAACATGACAAGTCATAACCAGTTTATGGGATCACACAAAGGCTTCCCAATGTGTCATCACTTAACCCATGGTATAACCATCAGAACACTAACCATTGTCTTTATCCTTGCAAGTCAGTCACATTAATCATATATAAACAAACATAACAACATTCTTAGTTGAAGTAATTCATTCCAATAAATATATATCACCACAACATAGAAACTAAATATATAAAATAATGAGGAAATCTCCCAATAATATAGCTCAAGAAAAGAAATTTAATTAATGAACTACTCTACAAGAAAATCAATATGTATATATATGGCATGTGAACCTATGTTCCTTGTCATAATTCTAGAGTACACTTAAAATCTCAAAAATTGAAAATCAAAATCATGTGAATCAACTGAGATGAATTTAATCAATGGTAATAGTATAACACAACTTACCCAATTTTTTGAAAACATAGAAGACTACTATACAATGCTGACCATGTAATATCATTGTTCCCCTTCAGGAGTCCCAATGGATCTATCTTCTCTCTAAACAGTCTCAAACAAAGTAAAAATAATATAAAATGATATTGTATCCTACCTTTGATACCATTTTGTAACATCCTCAAATGATCCATTAGCTCAGATATCTAAGGTAACATATCCTCATGCACACCTCCCCATTTGCAAGAGGCTTACAACTAGTATCAATTTTATAATCTATCCTGGGGGAGAATATACCATTAGTATCATGTCATAAAGTCTATAATAACAAATAAAAAATAACTAA
Organism: Viscum album; assembly: GCA_963277665.1. NCBI lineage: Eukaryota > Viridiplantae > Streptophyta > Magnoliopsida > Santalales > Viscaceae > Viscum > Viscum album. Next base: position 2,075,600,679 of record OY728156.1, on the reverse strand, counting down.
CAAAAAAATCTAATTGTATAAACTGAATAAATTATATAAATATAAGAGATCCCAAAGTAGTAAGCATGTCCACAGTATAAACAGCAGATAATAAAATTTCAAATAAATAAACCTTAATCATTGGGGTCCTCAGGTGTTTTCCCTGGTCTTCTCCAACTCCATACTCCACTGATCTACCATCATCCACATGGCCCTTTCCCTTCAATATATATTTAGTCACAAAATTTTCAAGCCCAAAAATATTCCCAAGTAGGGTCTGAGTACAAGACTCATTAGGAAACCACTAATGTTATTTTTCCATAAGGGTATAATGTATATAATAGTGTATATCTGGAAAAAATAATTTTCTGTAAATAGACATGTACTGAGTCATCATGCATTGTCTAATATTTCATGAACCCCAGCCCCACCTTCTATAGCCATTACTAGTAGGGATATCATGAAATCACATACCTCTATCTTGGTTACCAATATCAACCCATCCAACTATGTTTTGTCATAAGAACTATATAAATTCTTCTTTTTTAAAATCACACCACAACCTTTAGGTGGTTATCATATGAATTCCACATATTTTCTCAGGTCAATACCTAGATTGCTTAACCTTTTAATCACACATGACCCAAATCCATCGGAATATATGATTCATATCTTCTAGAAATCCCCTATTATTTCCCCGCTGTAGTGGTAGTCATTCCCCCCATTAAGGATGTTAGAACTGACTCATGTTTGGGAATAATAAAAATATTTGTTCCCATCTACAGGGTATCCATACCCAAATTTATTTAAGTTTAAACATCATAACTCCCAAATTTAAGGATACAACTATGTATCATAGTGTTTTTTAGGAAGACACTATGATTTTACCTCTACATGGGTAGCCATGCCTGTCTTTGAGGACATTAGGTCTGCGTCTGGTTGGGAAACAATGTTCACCCAACCTAAAGGCTCCACATGAGTATATTAGTACATGTAGCACAATTCGAGAAGATCTGGAACACACAAACTATATTTTTTATAGCAATGAATGATAAGAAACAAAAAAATAAATGTTAGGATATTCACACATAAAAAACGAATCACCCAAATACTCACACACCCACATGCAACATAGATGAATCTTGGGTTAGTGAAGCATAAGAATTATATCATGATAGAATATATATAGAATGAACATAAGGGTAAGGAACTTCCTACCTCAAAGCCACCAAAATCAATGGAAAATTCTGTAAATGGTGTCATCACCTGAACCACATTCACAAACCAACAAAAAAATATGATCGCATATCTAGGATTCATAAATACAAGACCATCTATCTTATTTCAAAAAAATAATTACAAATTTCAAGCGATAATACATTCTCTCACCTGGATAATTGTAAAATTGTAATTTTATACATGATATTGCAATATTTCACTCAAGAATAATTATAAAACCACATTCAATAATTTATATCTCTAAATTAATTCAATAACACATGTGGTTTTACTTACAACCAAGCTCATGTAAAACCATATAATTATCGTTCATAATTTTCTAATTATCCACTAAAAATATAATATATTTACCAATTAATAATATTCCTAATAATTAACCATGTATAATATTTGTAATTATTTTCCAATGGTTTTCCTTAAAAATTATCCTTTGTAGTTCAATAATTATATTTAGATATTTTACATTATAATTTATCCTTTGATAACGTAGTGAAAATATATTTTTATAATAATATTTGGATTATCTGATGGAATTATATTTTTATAATTCATGTTGTTATCCTTCATTATTTCATTAAATAATATTTTGATAATTCACATAATTATCATTTGATAATAAATCCTCTTATTATAATTTCCATAAATTTCCAATTGATAATTCTATTATAATAATTTTTATAAAGCATCATTTGATAATTCCATGTTATTTTCTTCTCATAATCTCACTCAATTATCCTTTGATAATTCATTTTAATTATCATTTTATAATTCTTGAAAATTATCTTTCATTAAAATTGATAAATTTTTATTTTATAAATTTTCATTACTATCATCATTAAAATAATGGAATTATTTCATGATAATTTTAAAAAATTATCTTTTTTAGAATTGTGAAATTATAAATTGATAATTTCACACAAGTATTATTGTTAAAATTTACCTATTTTCATTTTATAATTTTGCTAATTTAACTTTTGATAATTTATTTAATTATCTATTTTTATAAAATTTTGAAATATAAGATTAACAAACCTCATTGTACATCAATAAATTAGGATTTATATTTTGATCGTTGAGATGAACCCAAAAATACCGGTGGTTCATCAAATCAGATCAATATTAAAGAAGTCATAAATGAGAGATGTTTTGGGAAATTTATAAAATAAAAGAATCAAATAAGAAGAGGGAGGGAGAGGAAGAAAGACGGTTGCGAGAGAAGAAAAACTGGAAAGGAAGATAGTCCCCCATTTTTTCCCATTTTCATGTTTTTTAAATTTCACTCATTAATTATTTTTTTATTCATTGTTGATTGAATTTAATTTTCTTTCATAGGTTATATAGGGACCCCAAAAAATAACTCTTCCACACCTCCTAACATAGTGACCCATTCCCCTTCAAATTATTTATATAATTCATCATCTGAAATCAATTTCAAAATTTATTAATATATATTAAAAATTAATCGCTATATATATATATGTTAAGAAGAATTATATATATTCACACACACATATCTATTATGATATATATATTTATATTTGTACTCCCTCGTGTATAAATAAATATATACATATCTTTTTACCATTCATATATATGTTATATATATATCCACATCCTTATATACACCCACACATATATATATTTATCCTACATATATAAAATTTAATATACCTTAGAAAAAATATTTCTCCGATTTCATAATATTAATAACAACAACAAAAAAAATTATTATTATTATTAAATGTCTCATATCATTTCCACCATTAACATTACAAATAAAATATCTATTAAAACAGTATAAGTAATAAATTAACAAAAAATAGAATTTATGTGGGCCATGTAATAAAATTACAATTTTTGTTTAATCTGATAACAAATATTCACCCTTGGTGAAATGTATCTCATTAATTGTAAAAAATAAGTTACACATGTAAATTAAATTTATTTTTATTAAACAAATAATTATTATATCATTTTTATTATTACCTCTACATTTGATAATACCAAACCCCTAACATATAAAAAATTTTCATTATTCCTAAAGTAAACACCTCATCCAAGATCTAATTTTTGAATCAGATTCCTCATACTAACCACCATTTTAGAGATATTCAATTATTTTTTGAAAAATATAAATAAAAATATTAAATAAGTATTACTCACATGGAATGTTAGATAATTCATGTTGTACACAAAATTTATGTCACACCTAGGTTAATACCCTTATCCTCGACCATATGGTGGTATCATATTTCTCATTTGATAAACTATTTCAGTGATATTAAATTATTTTAGTAGTAAATTATGCGTATGTAATATTATATATTTACCTTTATTATTTGGTCTGCAAAATATTTCCACGAGCTATGAATCCCATATCATATCAGCACCAAACATAAAAAATATTTCTGAGAAATATTCCAAGGTGTTAACTAGGCTTTTACCCTTACAAAAATCCATTAAATCATTAATTATGTTCATTTTTGAAAAACTAAATTTTCACATAAAATAACCATAATTTAGCATTCATGTGAATTTTTATTGACTTTTTGAATTTAGGATGTTATAATTGTCCACCTCCATCAAATTATCATCCTTGATATGTATCTATAACGTTCTTATTCAAAAAATTCATGTCACTAATCTTAAACATTATACTCCCACTCTGATGTATCCTCTTAATCTATCCATTCTACCACCAAATTTGGGAACATGGTACCATCTTATCTCAAACTACATTCTCACTATGGCCTGATATCCTCATTGGATTCTCGTAATATGATGCATATGGTTATAACTTTAAATCCTTATATCTGATAACATGTTTAGGATTTCTCGTGTACCTTCGAATAAGAGAAAAGTGTAAAATTTATCTATTCCACGAATATATGGGGGACGTACTGATGTTATGCCACTATCCCCACCCATTTGGTTATCTAAATGGGTCCCAAAATAAATTGTTCAATCATTTCATTCTTCCTCCATCTATTTTGGGTACTACTAGAATTTATAATATAAATTATTAGATATTCATAATCGACTATTTTTTCAATCCCATTGAGACTTCTGAGGTCTATAAGGTAGAACTAGATGCTTTCATGAGATTTGGACCCACCAATTGTTGGTGGGGTATGAGCACAAATTCTTAATAAGGTAAAACATAATAGTTAGGAATAAAAGGTCATAAGTGGGGATAAAATGAGGATATTATTTTGAGAATATAATAAATCTTCATGAAAATAATAAAATATAATCATATGTAAGAAAACATTGATAAAAAATCATGATTCATGGTATAAATAATTTTTCATATTATATTTCAAGATTCAAAATGGTTTAGAAACATAATTCAATAATAACAATCAATGTGAACATAAAATTATTATTTTTTAAAAATATATATATGTGGTATGAGAATATCTCACATATATAAGAAAATAAAATTATGTCATTTTTTAAGGATCACTACCAAATCTAGGATCACATAGTGGATATAGACCAATAGTGGATTTTTTTACTGTCTAGTCTATTATATGTCATCTCATTAGATAACAGGATTTACAAAATGAATTATAGGGATATTTTTTCCAAACCATAAGATAATTAAATATAATACATATTTTTTCAATATGAAAATATTCGAAATTAAATTATGCCATTATTAACTTGTTACAAAGAAATTGTTTTACTGAAGATTTATGCAAAAAATTATCATGAGGGATATAAAGAAATAATAAGGATGGAATTATTATATTATATCCCCAATAAATAATAATAAAAATTAAACTATATTGGTATAGATAAAAAAATATTATAATGCTTTTGAAAAATTACATTGAAAATATGAAGAAATACTATTTAATTTTAATAATATTTGTTTAAAATGAAATACTGATTAAAATATGAAAATAAATATTTCATTGAAAAATAATTAAATCATCTAAATGAATAATCATGAAGAAAAAATTTAATATTGATTGGAAAATTTAGTGATGTCGAATCTGTTAAAAAGAGACTATTCTTTTCACACATTTTTACGGAATGTTATTTCCGAAGGATATAACCATAAAGGGAAAGATTAAAAATATTTGCTTTAAACACGACTAAAAAATGTTAATGATGACAATAAATTACCTTACGAAATCATTGGATTATATATAATGTTATTTATAAAAAAATATAATGTATGTGAACTTGGTGGAGAAAGGTACTAGAATTAAATGAAGACATAAGGTTCGTCCCTTATACAGGAAACATTTTGGTTTCATTATGAACCGAAGATAGTGAAAATTATAATAATACCTGAAAAACTGAAAAAAACCTATGAGAAAAAAATTTATGTGTTTTATATTTATATAATATAATCATTTTCCCCAATGTAAATTTCAACACAAATAATCATTATTATTAAGTGATAATGGGAAGTAGACACTTACGAATTTGGTCACATTTGAATCAAAAGACCCTGAAGGAGGAAAAAATAATTAAACTTATAAATACCATGAATCAATGTTATTTAAGGATAAAATAGGTAAATAAGGATGTTATTATACCATATAAAATAAAATACATGAAAATTGGGAAAATCTGTCAATAAAGGGGAAATTGAGATGAAAAACCATTACAAAAGTACAAATTTTAAATATTTTAATTTATATAACTGGGATTATAATAAATAAAAGGATTTCTAAATAAAAATATTAATAAGTATTACATAATATAATTTTATTGTAGTGTGTACCCAAATTTTATAGATTAATTTTAATAATAAATTTTATAACCCAATGAATGGAAATCGAGCTGACAACAACTCTTATGAAAATAATAATTTATAAAGTAAGAATCATTTGAAAACGAGTTTATGTAAATGAAATTAAAAACCGCAAAATAAAAAATAGTACATAATTAAATAATATTTAATAATATACCCAACATTGAGTAACATAGTTTAATATGAAACATTTTAACTTAATGAAAGGAAATTAAGTTAATAAAAACTAATAAAATTATATATTATATGATGTATAAATCAATCAAAATGGTATTATGAAAAAATGAACATAAATATAATTGTATGTATAAATAAAATATAAAAAACTCCTAAGGTATAATGTACCCAATATATAAGAATAAAGACCAAGTATAAAGATTATAACTCAACTAAAAGAAATCAGGTTTAAAAAAATACTCTTAGAGATTTGGAAACTCTTGATTAAAATAACACTAAAAAACATTAAAAATCATTAATTAAAATAAAATCATGATATAGTGTATCAAATATTCATCGTATAAACCTTATACATGAAATTAAATTAATAATATGAATATTGTCTTAAAGATGGAAATTTTTTATGACAACCCCTTTCTTGTTCATATTCTATGGCATTAGAACCAATCAAAAAAATGGGATTATGTGAATGAAATTGAAAACCCAAAATACATAAGAGGAATTAAAATAAAATAATATTTCCTAATTATTCTAATTTCTAGGGATAATGATCTAGAAAAATTGTTATAACGCAATGAATGTAAATTGAGTTAATAAAATACCTTATTGATTTGGTAATATATGAATTAAAAAATATGAAGGGGACTTGAGATATATTATTTTTATCAAATGATAAAAAAATTAATGATGTTGAGAGTTTTAAATGTGGTATTAATTAAACAATATAAAATAAATATGGTGCAATATATGAATCATATCTCAAGGAATTGAAATGGAGACAAAGGACACCTAAATTGAAATCCCGCTTTCTCAGATGTACACTATCATTTAATATAATAATCATAGACTCATTAAACATATATTTAATAACACTATTAATTTCGATTAACTTTTAAATTACTCTTTTATTTTCATTTATTAAATAGATGTTACTTATTTTAATTTCATATTGACAACTAGTTGTTATTTTTTCATCTATTCCTTGATTGTTTTAGTAGAATAGTTTTAAACATGATTCAATGTTCATGAATTCACAATCATTATAATACACATATTATTACAGAATAAGATTTATAACTATTTATTATGTTCTAGGTTCATTCTATTTTATTTTTAGCTATGATTTGTAATTATGGAATCCATAATGAGATTTTTGGTTATTTTAATCAAATATAAGGTGTTAAAATCATAATCAGTTTAAAATTTCATTTAAATTTCATAAATAACTAAAATATTATTTCCATATTAATATAATTTTTTACTATTAATTATGTTTTAATATCCAGAGATGATAAAATTTTATATAATCATTTAGGTTGTTAAATGGTTCTAAACAAGAACATGCTCTAATCAATGGTTGAGTACGATAATATAACGATTAAAAAAGACAATATTTAGAAAAATTATCTTATTTAAATCTTATTAATGTAGTAAATAATGATTTATGAGAATTATAAGAAGAATATAAATATAAATAAAGGATAAGAATCCATTCATTAAAAACAAAAAATCATATCTTCTTTTATAATTCATCTAGGTTTTCAAAGAATTAGGGAAAAATATTGAGACTAGAATCAAGACAACATAGGATAGACTTATTGGGGATTGAAATTTATGAGGTTATAGGGATGAATTCTAATGTATATTTTTCAGGGATGGAGTGGTGGATTGGTGCTTTTATTAGTGTGAAGGAGTGACATTTTTGAATAATTTATTGATTGTTTTTTTATTTATGAAAAAGAATATGAATAGTAATGATTATAATGATACTTATTGATTTATGATTAAAAAATGCCATTATTTTAATTTCAATAGAATTAAAAATGAATGGAGTATTTTGAATAACTAAATTAGTGTGAAGGACCGAACATGATTTTTAATAGAATCCAATACAACATAGGTTCTATCATGTCATTCATTGGTTTCCGAATTTTAAAAATTATTTTTAAATTAAATGTTTTTCACCTAAATACATGTATGTTCACTAAAAAGGTTTTATAAAATTTGATTATAGATTTGTAACATTATAATTTCATATAAGTTACTGTATTACTAATTGTTCTAATGATTCCCCATAAAATGAACCTTTAATAAATAACTAAAATAATCATCATAAGTAAACTTAGAAATTATTAATAAAAATAGTTTTGTGAAATTGAAATTATAATAATTTATAATTTTAAATTTCAACTTATAAAATCAAATATAATTAAAATTGTTCTTTATAAAAAATTATTTTTTAATGATTATGTATTCTTAGTCAAATTTCATTCCAACTAAATATTCATTGAGTGTTAATATTATATATTTATATATATATTGATCAATTTATTTTAATAGTATTCTAATGTTTCCCTTTATTATTTTTTATAATAAAAAACATAGTACTCCTAAAAAATCAATTCATTGAATACTAGGTCGTTTAACATTAAAATATTTTAACTTTATTACTAACAAATTAATAGTCATTTCTTGAATTTGTCATATTTTTATATATTTACATAAAATTCATCAAATACATGTCTCCAAATATAATAAATATATATAAATGTATCATATTTTGGAATGCAATTTATTTATAATAATAACCATTTCACCATCAAACGAAAAAACATAATATCATTTCCTAAAAAAATAATATTATCCTAAATACAATGGAATCAATAGATACTAAAATGATTTCTTTAATGACTCTGATTATCCTCGTTTTAATTTTGGAAAATTTCTACAAAAATTCTGAGACTAGGCATTGAGAGGTCGTATGATTCTGAGGCCCTATGTGCCCAGAATGGTCCATCGAAAAATGTTATGTTTTTCAATAGCGTGCCTCCGTATTTTTCTTGAAAAAACTGTAATAAATCATAAACGGGTGCTCGAGTCACAAATATGAGAGCACCATTGTGTTCGAGATAGCGGGTTTACTCTAGGTGCGACTTAACATTAGTCGATGCGGACCACTAACGAGAAAACCCCAAAATGGCATAACCATAAATAAAATTATTAAATAAAATTATATTATTTTTCAAATCCTTATAACTCAGGAACAGTGACTCGGATTGAAAATATAAGACCTCCAATGTTCTTATGAGGTCATTCATTCCTTTGGCGGAGCATAACATTGGTCGTTGCAGGACAACTATGGAAAGTAGTTTTTAGGACGTGACCATAAATTTAAAAATAAATAAAGATTATTTTTTTTCAAATCATTATAACTCAATAACATTAACTCATATTGGAAAACTAAGAGTACTATTGAGCTCGTGAGGGTGTTCTTTCCTTAGGCAGAGAATAACATTGGCTGGTGTAGGCCAACTGTGAAAAGAAGTTTTTGGGACGTGACTGTAAATAAAATAATAAAAATAATAATTATTTTAATTTAAAATCTGTATAACTCAAAAACGGTAACTCGGATTAGAAATATGAGAGTACCATTAAGCTTATGAGGGTGTGATTTCCTTATGCGGGGGCTAAGCCCGACCGAAATGGGTTGAGGGTAAAAGTTGATCTTTTGGAATTTTAATGAAAATTAAAATAAACATAAGAATGTTTATTTTTTTCATAAATATTTCACTACAACGCAACTTCAAGCCATTTGTTTCATTCCATAAATGGAATAGTTTAATCACACCAAAACTCAAGCACAACGGAAACCATGATTGATATATGAAATAGTGTAATGACGCGACGACTCAGCATAATAGAAATGATGAAACATGATTCATCCCATTAGTTTTTTAAAATAGATACAGGAAAGTGGGCATGATTCTCGATTTTATCTAAGGCTCTAGTGGAGTGTCATTGGAAAACGACGAACGACATCGAACAATGGATCACCACGTGTTCTCTTCTTTCCCCTTTAAAGGATCCTACCCCCAATGATGGATTGAAGAATGACAAAAAATAGAGGTTTGATCTTCACAAACGAATAATCCATTCATGAGGTAGAGGTTTTATTCATTGTGATACAGATTCTCCATTAATTTTTTTCAAATGAGAAACGCAGATCAACTCACTAACATGTTGATTTGACGGTCCTTTGTTCATGAAGGATGGGTTAATATTGTGGGACTTAAAGGGTTGTAGCATGGTAATTTATCCCTTCCTGGTTTCATACTAATAAAATGAACAAAGGATTAACGAACAAGGGCATCATCATCTCCTTGTGTGTGTTTGGTTCTCTTCCTACCCCTGTCTTATCATTCTTCATCGACAAACCCACGTGGTCACGTTGGAATTTTATGATATGTTTTGAGAATGTACAGAACCCTAGATCAACATCGAGATGACTAAGAGCACGTAGTAGTGACGGTGAAGACTCGGGAATCCTGGAGGTTCTTTCGGATCAGAAAAAATGATCACTAGAGCATGTCTGATGGCTTATGGAAAGAACTGCTAGAGCAGCGTGGGGGCGGATGAGGCTCACAGCAACCACCGTGGGCGGTGCATCAGGGGTGCCCGCAATAGTTGGCGACAACCCTAGAGGACACGACGAGCTGTGCCACCTCACATGGCTAGAGATCCTCAGTCTACATATACCACGATGGTCGACCCTGTGTTGATGAACGAGGTGGAGGGAGATGTGGTGTGCCAACCACATCTTTACTGGAGTAGGCAGGCCCGGTCACAACATGTCGAGTAAGAGGATGCAGACCGACCCAGACGACACAACGGGCTGAACATGCTGCCCAGCTAGTCCGGGCTAGAGACACCGCCCAGTCGGTCCGGGCTGAACCCATGGCTCAGCCGATGCAGGCTGAACCCACGGCCCAACTGGGTGGGTTAAACCCGAATAGGGTCTGACCGGACCCAGACACAACTGGGCCCTTTTCAGTAAAACATATATAACATCCAAACCATACATTTGATTAACATGTTTTTTGTGGAGTTTGGACCCTCATGAAGAGGCAGTCCATTTGAAAAACATTAAGTGTCTTTTTGTGAGGGTTGAGTTATTTCTGATGGCTTCGGTATTGGATTTTCCCAGAATCAATAACGCCATGAGAAAAACTCATATAGTAGGCTTCGAAATAAAGGAAATAACGAGTGGACCTTAGAGGCCCAGTACCTGAGAAGATGTCAGTGGCCCGTAAAATGGTAGAACTCAGTGGGCAAGAAACCAAAAGGACCTTAGTGGCCCAACTTATGAGCAATCCTTAGTGACCTGGTAGCTGAGTGTACCTCAGTGGCCCAACAGATTAGTGTGCCATAGATGCCTGGTAGCCAAGCTGACCTCATGGGTCCAGTAAACGAGAGGAACACAATGGCTCTGTAGATGAGCGAACCTTAGTAGCCTTGTATCCGAGTAGACCACAGTGGCCCCACAGACGATCAGACCTCAGTGGCCCAACAAACCTCAATGGCCCGACAGACCAGTCCCTCAGCAGTACAAGATTTTCAACTTCACAACTCATAATCATGCTTTCTATACATTTGGTTATACCTATGTGATCTGACTCTAGTAACTCTTTTGATAGTAATTCGTAGAGGTTACAATTTGTGTACCGCTTGGGTAATTTTCATTGTGTATTTCTTTGTGATATACCTTTGTATTTTGGGGTCCTATTGAGTATTGTTTTTCTCACCCCTATACAATCTTTTCCCACACATTTCATGTCTTGTGAAGATGATTGATGCTTTGATGGAGTCATTGGTAGACCGATTCCATGTGGTTCTTAGAGTTTCCCAATAGACAAGACGTTCTTCTTAGACTTCAGAAATTTGTTTCTATACCGACCCTTTAGGTAGGGTTTGCGTGTATGGGACATCTAGAGACATGAATTTTTAATTATATATTTAAGTCATGCTTGTATTCTGGCCCCATTTACCTTCATATTTCAACTGTAGCATCTTATGTTTGTTTACATAGTGTATTCACCTTCCAGTATCTATGGATTGTAGTTATGTGTGTTTGTATAGGTACTTTTTCAAATGCCTCCAATTTTTTTGGGATATTCCTACTCAGCACTAGTCACCTATCCCTGGACTATTGGAAGTGGGAAAGGAATAGTCAAAGCACATTCCCTAAGGGATATTTCATGAAAATTTCATATAAATAATATGAATATATATTTATACTTAATATAAAAATTAAATAAATATAAAATAGTTCAAAATAATAAATGAGTTTAAGAAAATATTTTTAGGATATTAATGTCACTATTGGAATTGTTAATTTTTACTAGGTCATCGAATGTAGAAATTTAAAACACGAATAAACCAAATCACTAAACTATACAGTAGTTTAGGATATGCAAGTCCATGATTAAAAACAAAAAGACATGGATGAAAAAGTTTTAATTAAAAAATATTTACATAAAATAATTTTTATTTATAGAAATAAAATCTAAGAAATTTAGAATTTGATTGGTGGAGAAGTGGGAGAATACAGTATTAAAAGGGTTTCAGGCAGTAATGACTCCATGTTCATGATATGACATCGTATTAAATAATTAATCCAAAATTGTGCATTCATCAACAATTGGGTCATAGCGAGGAAAATGGTTATGCAGAACGATGTCTATCTTATGTTATCCTTTTCTTATGGTCAAGTACATTAGATTACAAATGATGGGTTACCAAAAACCTCATTTAATCATAGGGTAGATACAAAGCCAATGATCATGGTGGAAGTCTAAACCCAATATCTCATATTAAGAAAATGTACTCAATTCACTCATGCAATGGTCATGGTTATAAAAATAAATAAATTAAACCCTTTTCCAAACCCCACTCACAATAGTCTTTCAAGAAGAATATAAAAATAGATAGAATTGATGAAAAAATGAAATCCCAGTATTAATTAAATTCAAATTTAAAATACCTCATACTTTCAGTTCCCCTTTATATTGAACACACAAACAAAATGAAATCACCCACTCATGCTAACCATGAGTGGGTGTATAAAAATAAAGAATAAAAATTCTAAAAATGTGGTGAATTAGGGAACCACAATATATTTACCTTCATTAGTAATCGTCCCTTGTTGAGGATCCTTCTAGAATTCTCGAAAGGGGTAGCTAGGGGGCTCATTTATAGGGGTTTCCATCAGAACCCACGAAATTTGTGTCATTAATTATTTCACCACATCGACACTAACATGAACTATAACTGAATTACACATATTGTAATTTTCACCTCTATTGCCTACATGTATGTGAGAATCTCACTTGAATCTTGTAAATAAATTTGATCTTTGACTCATTTAACTATATGAAATATAGACTCAGGTCGTGTAACTAATATTCACAACATGTTTCCTCATCATGACTTTTCCTAGAAGATCTTCTTCACTTGAAAAAGTCACAATGTGTAATGGAATTACACATTGTGTAATAATTTTTTGTCCTATATTCTGGAATCAAAATTCCCCAAAAATCCATTGTTATTCTATTTTCACAAATTCATTATTTCCTGCGATTAAACATATAACATGTTAAATCACACAAAATTTGAAAGAATATTCATTTAATTACAGAAAATCAATATAATAAGGAACTTTAAATTTTATTCATCAAATAAATTAATCAAATATACCATTGTTCAACGTTCTAAATAACCATTATCAACAAATACCCAATTATTCGTAATAAAATTATTCTAAAAACTGATCTATATAGTATGTTATATTTAGGTCACTAAATTTGATGATATTATTTATTAAAAAAATAGATGATTATCCATATCTAAAATATATAAACAAATTATCATTTTATTATTCAATAAAACATATCAATCACATCAATTAATTTTTTTTAATAAATGAAAAATTATTTACTTTCTAAAGACGGTAAAGAAATAAAACTCATATTTATGGAAGTAAGATAATAAACGTTTTTTAGTTATTAAATAATTTCACTGGGTAGATAAAAATAATGGGTTATTACCTATAATGAAAAAAAATATCAATCTAATTCTGACAAACAGATATGATTTTACAATAGTCTATTCACATTTTATGAGAAAATGTACACTAGTATTATTATTTGAAAAAAATGATATCCAATTCAATTGATTTATAAATGGAAAATTTTACATCTTTAATAGTACATTCATTATTTTCACTTTTCTCCCCCATATAACATAAAAGACTTCTAGTTACATAAGACCAATCTATAATGAATATTAAGATGATTAATTAAACATTAATATGTAATAATAGTAAAATATCAAGTGATTATAATATTCTATAATGTATATAATGAGGTTTTTTATTAAAAGTACACCCACTAAAAGATAACCACATACATCATATTTTTTCTATTTCAAGATCCATATTTCATTATGTTTATAGTGGAATTACTTGAAATATATTAATTTAGATATTTAGGTAGAAACTAATCTTAATTATATTATAACTCTTGGGTATTTTAGTGGTAAAAACCCTATATAAATTTATCTGATGAACTATCCCATCTCTTTTAATATCAGATTATAATCTTATAAAGGTTTCTCGTTTAAATATAAAGAAATATAGAAATTTAATAGGGGAACCATATTCTATTAGTTTCATCAATACCAAACTTTTATTACATTATATAATCCATGGAACTCCAAATTGGATTTCCATATAGATTCGTACAATCAATTTCATACCATATGTTGAAATTTAAAAGATTTTAAAATCTTTATATTTTGATAGGTTTTATTGATATAAACATAAAATTTATGCATCTTATGTATTCCATATATGTATTCATACTTCTCATTATTTAATTTATACATCCCATCAATTTTCTAAAGTTTATATGTTTTAGTCGCATTAATGTACAACTCCAAAAATAACTATTGATTTTCTTATGATTATATAAAGAGAAACATAATTATAATTTTAAATATTTATTTATATGTATCTCATATATAATGTATATTAATACATTTAATATAATTGGATTATATATAACTATAACATTTCTAACAAATACAATTTTTTTTAATGATTCAATGATTAAGTCAATTTAATAGCGTGAAATGAAAATTTACCTTGTTTTGGGCCTCAATTTTTTTGAATTTTTTTATTGAACTTGGAATATGGAGTTTACCATTGGGATTAATTTTGATAAAATTATTTTCTAGAATAATTTTAAGGGATATTAAACATTGATTAAATAAATATGTATTTATATAGTGACTATAATCATTAAAATCACATAAATAGTTTCGTAAATAAGATATTTTTATATCACAAGTATGTACAGAATGGAAATTTTTTCCTCAGTGTGGTATAACCATTATGTTTAGTTGTCGAACCCTAGGATGATTAAACTAATGTTTTAATTATAATTTGAGTTGTTTGAATCCTTTATACAATGTTAAAAAATAAATTCATAGTTTTTCTTCCTTTTTGGGGATATCAATAAATGGAATACATAAACATAACTCTGATTTTATGTTTCTTGGTGGATATGGAGATGTTATTTGAAGAGGAACTGATAGAGAATGTGAATCATATAACATGTATTGAAGTACATGCTATTATGCGTTAATGTAACTCATTTTTTTATTTTATTTTTTGAATTTTTCGTCAAATATTTAATGGATCCACCTAAAAGGTATTTCTCAATGAAGAAGTGATCAATAAATATATATTTAATAACTACCTAAGTGACATTCCAGGAGAATAATGTTGAATATTATTAATTTATTTAATTTTTCACTAGTATTTGTGTGACAACAAGAAGTAAATGAATATATATGACATCAAATTGGTGGGAATTAAATATTAAATTAATATCTATAAATCATGTAATTAATACCAATATTTGATTCAAATATATTTATCGACGTGATTTTATTGGATCATATAAAATTATATTAATATAATTTTATTTTTTTAACTAATTTATATTTGTTGGGTTATGAGCAACCTTATTGGTTTCATTATCTTAGTTAATTGATTTTACTTATATATAGTATTCTTATGGGAAATTATTTCCATAAAATAATTTAATAATTTTTATTCTCTTGCATGATTCTCCATAGATTTAACATGTTTTTGATTTTGGGTGGTTGGAACCCTTCCACCTCCCACCATTTTGGATTTATCACTATTGTTCATTGAGTTTTGGTTTATATATGGTTTCATAAATCAATGATGTATAGATGATGGAATTTGTTCATTCACAACATTGGTTAGATAATGAGGAAAAAATACATGGTTTTCATACAACTCTAAAATGATATTAGTAATGATGAATGAATCCTTGTTTTGATCCAACCATAAGAATTTCAGCTAGTGGAATAATATTCTAGTGATGAAAGGATGCATTGGATATTATATATGTGTTAGAAGACACATTAGGTAATGATTTTGGAAGTAGTAGTGGCTACAATGAAGGTAATGGTGAAATGATAAGATCTAGAAAATTTCAATGCATTATGGATTCAATTTTAGTAAACACATGTCATGTACATTACAACACTAGGACACTATGGTTTATAACTTATGTAAATATCACATTTTGTATGAAATACTATCACATGTCATGTAAATCAGCAATGCGATACTCAACACAAAATCACATACATTCTATGTCAATATAAATTCCCACAAACCATGTTTCATGTAACATATGTTTTCTATTCCATAAAAATCTTCTTGATATTCACTAGAATCACATTCCATATATCCATATGGGATCTACGCAATACATATCCATGGGAGATACCATGTATTTTAGGTGTGGTAACCTGTCATGTAACTAGAGTACATGCCTTATATCATATTTGTTCTACACATTATGTCATTTGAAGTACATTTCATGTACTATTATACATGAATAGTCATTACCAAGAAACTTTCATGTCATGTTCCTACAGGGACATGTAATGTATATTTCTTCCTTACATACAGGTCCATAATCGAACATGATTAGATGCGAATCACAGAATTCACACTATGGACAATAGGAAAACATGTCATGAACTAGTCAATTTATAGTATTATAATTATTATCATTTAACTCATATATAAATTGTAGACTCATTAATAATACATTATGATTTTTTCAAATGTAGATTGAATGTTTGAACTTTTCGTTATTAATTGAATTTATTTTAGATGAATTTATGGTAGATTATGTCCTTTATCGTTGATGTGATCATGTTGGTGTGTGGTTGATACATTCAATGCATTCATGAGGTATATAACCTGCCCCTATGGTGGTATAATACTTCTAGAGAGTACCTTATATATATATTATAGTAGGTAATACTCCCATTTGATTAGGGAACAAGGTTCCCATCCTCAGGGTGTGGGTCCTTCATTCTGGTGTGGGGTTAGTACCCGTCCCCCTCAATCTTGATATGCTATTTTCTGCCACACTATGGGAAGAGTCACTTACACCTTAATGGGATACCTATTCATGGTTGCATTTATTATATCTATAATGATCAGAAAATTTCTTATTTGTTAGGTTATAATTTTGACCACCCATTGGGATTGATCCCTCATGATAGATGCACATTACTCAGCATGGTGTTGGTCACCTATCACGTCTGGTAAGATATCACGAGGGTTGCAGTCTTGGCTATTCATGGGGGTGGATTTTGTGAACAATTAATGTTCAAGATATATTGGAAACTTTTGATTGTCTAATAAATATATCCTATACCTATGATGTGGAATAAAAAGTTTATTATAACACTGTTATAACAGATATCTCAAATTGTTGAGAGGCATTATTCCATTTTGTAGGTAAGTGTGAATATTGGTATTATCTTCTCGGGATAAATGTTTTTGACTGTAGTGCATATCATGTTTTCCACCAATGATTCTCCCTTTATTTTTTCATTCATATTGGGTTTTATATGACCTATATTTTTATCATTACTATTTTTTGTTTTCATAGAATCCTACTTGGTATATTTATAATAACCCTTGAACAAACCTTATACCCACACATGTTTTTTTGATGCATGTATAGTATATTTTTGAGATAATATTGATGGATTTGGGGATACTAGAGTTGTTCTATAGTACCTAATATTGGTATGTGATGGGTAATTTCTTAACGGGGTTCATTCTATAAGACTGCATAGAAAGGAGTGGTCTTTCCATCCCTAAATTTAGTTGTACTTAGTGTAATTTCAATTCTATAATTGTATTTCTAATTTTGGGATTTTTATCATGTAATTGATCTAGATATATATTTGAATAAGAATATATTATTATTTAGTTTGGTTGAGAATATATTGCTGGTATGTTTGACTATTATGGTGTGTTGGAGATTCATTTTTCGTTATTGATTTTTCATCCACATTGCATATTTAAGGTGGGATTTGGGTGAAAAAAGTTGATTACACTTATCCTAGGTGGGGTTGAGGTGGGTGTGTTCATTATAGAATTGTAACACAAATGAGGGTTTTGTATTTGTTATTCCTTAAATAAATACTATGTTGAATTACTTCTAGAAAACACAACACCAATCAAAAATATGTCATGAAATATGGTATAAAAATTATTATGAAAACTGTAATAATAATGAAACCTTTAGAAAATAAAAATATGATAATAAATTTAAAAAACAAAAAATTAATAGGTTAAAAAATTAATTTTGTTTAATATCACAAAGGTATATTTTTCAAAGAACCATTTTAAGTGTTATCTATATTATAAAAAGATTAAAATACTCACTTTTAAAATACACTTATGATAAAATTAAATATATTAATCTATTGAATAATTATATAAAAAATAAATTATTTAGTAATTTATATGAAATTTCATTAAAAAACTCAATGTTTAAAAGACTATTTTTAATATTAGTAGTTTTTAATTATATTTTATACCTCCATATAAAAGATAAATTTATAAATTATAGAATTTAATTTTACTAAATTAACATAATTTTAAAATTCACGATTTCATAATTACATTAGGATAAAAGTTTGAATTTTTTTTGAAATTATTTAATTTTGGGTGAATAGTGGGAAGTATGATTTTAATAAATATTATCGCTTTTATGATATAATAACGATATAAAAATGATATAAAAACATATGAAAACATTTTAAAGACCATATATATAAATATTTAACTATAAAAAATATTTTATAATAATTTTTTTGAATTTATAAATCTATATTTTACAATTGGGAACCTATGTGATGAATTATAATAATAAATAAATTTTTTATAAATTTTTATTATTATTTAAAAAAAATTACATATTATATTTTTGATTTATTTTAAATCCACATAGCTCAAATGATTCCAATCACAACCCAAGAAAAATAATGACAATCAACCCTAGGCATACTTATGATGTAAATTCCTTTTTATGCTTAAAATGAATTTTTTCTAAAACTATTCATTTTTGTGTTAAGTACAATTTTATTAAAATTAATTGTTTCTAAATATGTAAATTTGATATGATAAAATAGTTATAATAATATTAATCAAAATAAATAAAATTAAAATAAGAGAAACTTTATTTCTATCTATATTATTAGGTTAATGAGGTAAAAAAATAAGTTGTTCTGGAAAATGTAAATTATTGAAAAAAATTCAAATATTGTTGAAAAGGAAAAAATTATCAATTCATATTAGATATTTTTTGTCATAATATTTTTCACAGCCATTTTATATCCCCAATCCATTGTGATTATCCTTTTTTACACACGACCTTGAACATGATTTGTATTTAACATAATGTTATGGGTACTTAAAAATGTTACACCCCTCTAACTTATAATAATATCCCTTTTCTACCCCAATTTTCCACTCATATGAAGCCTATTTTTAATGAAATTTCACAAATAAATCCCAAACATATTTTCCCAAAATCTATAAGTTATCATCTCACTAAAACACTAATATAATATGGCTCAAGGAGTTATCCCATGGAGTAACGTAAAAAATTATAATCACACATTTCTGATTTCTCTTATTTTAATTCTTCTTCAACATCCACCCAATGTTTTAAAACCATTATAAAATAATTAAATCAACATAATTATTATTGAGAAGTTTTTTTTTATTTTTATTGAAAATCATTTTCTATTATCCTTACAACCATTCATAAAATTAAAACGCCGCACATGTGTACATTCAGACTAACACCTTAATGATGGAAATAATTATTTTTCATCATCTCCCTGAATGAGTATTTATAAAAAATTATTTATTGAATAAATATAATATATATGAAACAATTATGATTATATATAGATAAATTTTTATCTACCATCCTCCCATACCATCCATTATAAAAAGAAAATGTTGCTCATGCGTATGTGCGGACTAGTGCCTCCATCTATAAAATGATTTGTTTTCATCACCAACATACCTGGATGGATCTAAGATTTATTTTATGGTTATATATGGTATAAAGGATAAGTAAATATAATGAATATTAATATTAATTTATGAAATAAAATTTGCTAATCATTATAATGTTGTTCGTTGACATCAAAAAAATACCTTAAAAAATCTCATCATCGATATTTTTCTCTCAAGGAATGCCCATAGTTTCAATAAAACATAGATAGGGATGTATAAATATTTGAAACACAATGAAATTATTATCTTTTTTAATCTAGGAATGATAACCTTTTTATTAAATAATGTTTTTTGATGTCTCCATTATAAAATCTGTGTGAAACAATCAAAACTACAAACATATGAGGATGAAAATAAATGATAACTAATCAACGAATGTATAACAGATTATTACAAAAAGAATTATAAATGGATATATATATATGAATATTTTTATAATATAAATTATTATGATATTTAGTTTTATTATACAAGAGGTTAGATCTCATTTAATCAACCATAAATCCAAAGTAAGTGTTCTTCCTTTTAAATTCTCTTCATTAAAAAATGATTTTAAATATTAACCTATTCTAGTTTTTATAGTGTATATTTTGCTTATTTGGAATATTTTACTCTAAATATATTTATTTATAACATATAAATTTTTATTTTTATTTTTCTATTTAATGGTATTTTTAATCAAAAGTAGCCATGGTTTTAATGGTTTCTTTTCAAATTTTATTTATTTTTGGGAAAGAATATTCTTAGTATATATCCATATTCCCCCCCCCAAATGCTATCAATGTTTATTATTTCATAGCACTTTGATATTACACATTACCCATTTTTAAAATCAAACCATATTACTAAATTAAGTATGAGTGTTTAAATAATGATATTAGCGTAATATTATTCAAATTCATATCATTAATCATTCACTCAAAGAAATATGAATTGCACATTATTCCTTTTCAAAAGTACATTTTTTAATTTTTTTTTAAATAATGTTTAGAAAAATCCTTTCTTCATATTCTTTTAAATGATATTAAAATGGTACATGTGATTTAATATTTAATTAACATTGAATTTATTTAAAAAAGTGAAAGAATATTATTTTAAATGTTTCATGTTCAAAAACATTTTCCTTCTACCGTCAATAGGTTTATTTAATAAAATTTTTCTCTTTATTTTTTTAGTTTTAATATAAATTTTTTTCTATTTTATTTTAAATTTTTTTATAAAAGGTTATAAAAAAATTAAGGATTTTTTCTTATTCTTTATCCTAATAAATTTATAATGCTCTTATAATTTTATTTTCCTCTATGTCAGCATCCATTAATGTTATTAAGTATTACAAGGAAAAAGCATTAATGAAACTATTCAACTTCATTTTCCATATGTATTAAGGTCCTGTAATTATATTTTTAACTAGATAAATTATTGATTTACATTATGTTTTTGATTAAAATATGTATAGTTATTTAATAATAAATAAGTTGAATATGTATCTTATTGATCATTAAATATATGAGGAATTCATTGGAGATTTTTAGGTGATGGGTAGTGTAACATCCTGAGTTTTTAAAAGAAGACAACATGTTTGACAACGGACATAATATGCCACACTAAACTTAAGCTTTATTATGTTACCTTATAACCAAGTTGTTAAAATGTAGGTAATAAAAAGTATTAATTTATTTAGTAAAATTTTGTTTAAATAGGAATTTAATTAATTCATTTGTGAAAAATTATTTAAAAATTAAAATAAAACCCATTTTAATTAAAAGAAATTTTTTTTCCTGAAAAAAAAAATTTAAATGAAAAATAGTGAGTTTAAAAAATATTAAAATGAATCTATATAGATTTTATTAATGAAATATATATTTAATATATTCAATTTAATGTTTAAAATTAATCTCATATATTTGATAGACAATATATAATATAAACTTCAATTTTATGGATAAAATGAGCTTTTTCTGGAAATGCAGTTTTAATGCCTTTTGATGATGAACCCATTTTTAGTCCAGTTTTTACATTTTTATAAGTTATTTTTAACAAAATGAACTTATTATTTTTATGGAGACCATAAAAATATACTTTGAATGAATTTTTGGTAGATTTATCATAATATTCATTTTATAATGAATACTTTAAAATACTCAATTTTAATTTAAAACATATTTTTCATATGATTTATTTATATAGTAAGGATTTGCATTTAATTTTATATAATGTTTAATTAAATTATTTTTTTATCAATTAATCCTTTTATTTCATTTGCTGTAATTTCAAATTGAAATTAGATATAAACTTACATAAATCTTTTGGTGGTTTTTATTTTTTTTAAACCCATTTTCTATCATTGACAGCATGAAATAATTTTAAACTAATTATTGCGTCTATGGTGTTTTAAAATTTGAAAACTAGATTCCATATTTATAATAAGTGGGTCCAAAAAAAATTTAAAGGTTACTTTTACTTATTGGATTTTATGAATAGTAACTACGGAAATTTTTAATTACAATAGTTAAAGGTAAAATGTATAAAATAGGGTAACAAAAAATATTATAAGGATAATAAAATTAACCTAAAAACTTCTAAAATTATATTGGACGAATTAAACTCAACCAATATCACATAAGGGTAGGAACTGATTCATTTAATAGAAATGTTCCCATGAAAGTGGTGAAATTATTATTAAAACAAAATAAAGTGACAATATATCACTCTCTTATCTCATATAAATATAATAATTTTAATGACATGAGAGACTTGATGAATCTTCAAAAATAAATAGTATATATAAATATAATGAAATTACTTATTTCATGTTAATGTATTTATTATTTTTAGATATTAAATAGTTACCATAAATATTGACACAATTGAGATACAATAATTATATTATTAAGAGAAATATCATATAAATGATATTATAATTAGTAAAATAACTATTATCTAAAATATTTTATTTTTTCGACAATTTTAATAAAAGAATATGACATGTTAGAAGAATATTTAATTTTTTTTATCGAATCATTCACTCTGTTGGAGTTTATTTATTTTTAGTAATGTTAATTTTGTCAGAATTGAAATAATTGATATTCTATAAAAATAATAATTTATTAAATTAGTGAAAAATCCTAAAAATATTTGAAAATATAAAATTAGACATTTTAATTTCTAACCATTAATTCAGTGTCAAATTATAAAAAATTTACCACATAGTAGTTAAACTAATATCCTCTTAATAATTAAAATGGTGTTAACTTAATTAATTTTTAAAGAGATTAATTAAGGGTAAACTGAAAAGATAAGATTTACTGTAAAAATACATGTCTAAAAATTATCGGATGAGATTATTCAGAACTATCCTCATATTATCTTATAATAATTTATTTTTGGATCTTTTTTAATTTAAATTGATTTTATTTTAATTTAATACTTTTAATAATTCAAATGGTTCTCGTCCTCTCTCCTATAAAAAGGCACCCATTCCTCTATATTACTGACACATCCAATGCCTTTTGTTTCATCCATGATATTCCATAAACACCTTCCAGAGTCCCTCCCCTAATAATAAATATAATAGGATGTTGTCATGATATGTTCTTAACATACACTTACACTCACTTCCATTTAAAGGGTAACGAACATATTGTTTCTATGTACGGCAAAGTACTGCCTCATGAAACGATGATTGTTCAATTTTCCACTAGCACCTCTCATAGTGGCCATTATATTTGACACTATATTTATTGATGATATATATTACATTTATTTTTTCTCTATTCTTATATAATTTTTATTTAGAACATACATTTAGTCATTCCATGTTTTGTAAATACGATAATTTTGTTTGAGGAAGCGTGTACTACCACCCCCTCAAATCGTTGTGACTCATTCTCACTGTACATGGAACATATAAATATTGTTTTTACTAAATATTTGAGACATATATTAAATTAATATAATAATGGTATTGAAATATAAATTTACATCATTTAATTAATTTTCTTATAATATGAAAAAAATGAAAGTAGTGTTTATGCGTATGTACAACCTACTGTTTCACTTAACAATACATTTCATTTCATATCTCAAAATTTTATGGATTATTATAAATAAACATATATTCAATATATATTATCTTTAAATCCTGAATAATATTATAAATATGATGTAATTTTGACCACATGGACATTTTACCTCAAAACAAGTTCATTTTTGACTCAACTATCCAATATCAACAAAACGTCCCATATAATCATAAATATTGATGTAATTTTTGAAATTGTAATAAATGATATAAAAGAAATGATAAAAATAAAAAAAGTTATCAAGAATGTATAAATTATACTAGGTCTATTATTTAGGAACATAAGGATTGTACGTGATGAGTCAAACTCAAGGTAATGGACTTTGTCTCAATATCTTTTCATGGAGGAATATTTTGACTGATACATCACCTTCTTTTATTTAGTGTAAAGTCAAACACTTTAACTTTTAATGTCATTCAATTATTTTTAAAAGGAATATTTTTTTATACAAAGAATTTTGGTAAAAGAATGTTTTTTAACATATGTGGTGACAACAACCTATCAACCACTATATCCATTATTTGATATTATGCTTCCTCTATAGGCCATAATGTTTTAAAATAAAAATATATATCACATAAAATTTTCATGTATTTTGTTATGGAAAATGTTTTTGCTTAAGGATTGACCTTTTCAATATTTAGAAATGATCTATTGTGATTGCAATGTGGAAAATTTAATTTTCCTTTATGTATGTTTTATGCGATATGAATATGTTATGGTTCTTGGGCATTGCTTATGTATATAGGTAGTTCTGCGATAAACTCAGAGTGGGTGAGTCGTGATAGCTCTCCAATTAATTGGGTAAAGAGAGATAGGTAAATTTTATGGTTTCTCCTAAGAGATTTAAGGAATATACCGTTATGGGTATTCCAAACATTGACATGAAGGATGCACCCTATGTAGATGTGAAAGCTACAATATAAATATGTTATGAATGCCACAAGTTACCTTTATGATTTTTTTTTTAATGTTATAGAAATCTTATGATTTCATGATTTATTTCAAGGATTTTATGTTTTCTGGGTGAAAATTATGATTTTGTGAAAAAAAATCATGGGTTTAAAATATTCATGGGCTAATGGTTTTATTCATTATTTGATATTCCTCACAGAGATTTTATGCTCATCCCACATTTTTGAAATGATTTGCAGATGGTATAAGGATGGGTAAGAGAATGGATAATGTCCAATAGAATTTAATAACAAAATAAATCATATTTATCATTAAAATGATTAATATTTTGGAAGAAATGGATACTATTTTAGCTATATCCACTTTGGGTAAATTATATATTTTTTGTAATAGCTATGACCTAATTCTCTAAAACTATAAATGAGGAAATATCCTTAATGTAAAATAAAGTCAATTTGTTGACTTAACAAAATATTAAGTAATATTAAAGGTAGGTGACTTATAATAGTTAACAGAGGCCGGTTTAGAAAACTTTAGGGATTATGATTTTGGTTTAACATATGGTAACATAATATGTCAATTCTTTTGGTTATATTTTTGTTTAATAACTATTCTAGATCAAGGAATGTTGTTTACCATTGGAAGGAGGAGGATCAAAAACGACATTCCTATATCTTTTTGATGACATGCCTGTAATAATTAATGCAAAGTCAAGTTTTGGATGATTCTGAAACATTTTATAATAAACCACTCACTTGTTAGATGTTTTTGAGATATCAAACACCTCAACCACTACATGAAAATGGCTATTTGTGATGGGATAGGGTCATGTCCTAAATAAGTCGTAGAAAGGGGGTATTTGCGATTGGCAGTATGGCCCCGTCACAAAAGGTTTTGGTAGAAGATATGCTCTAAACCGCAGGAAATGGTATTTGCAACGGGTTCATTTTCCCGTCGCAAATACCCGACAATGGTTTTTAGTATTGGTGATTGGACAAACTTCTCGTCGCAAGTACTTTTTTGTTAGGAATGATTTGTGATGAGCCCTATCGCAAATAAATGATTTATGATCCACTGTAATAAATGTGGGAATAGGTCGTTTGGGATAGGCTACCCATCACAAATACACCCGTCGAAAATAATCTAACCTATATATACCTCCATCCGTTTTCTTCTAATTTCACTCATTTCTCAACTTTTCTATTTATCTCTTCTAGAATTTTTCTTCTAAATTTTTTTATAGTTTAATCTTTTAAATCAGAGCATATTTTTCAATTTTGATACTCTGAAAGCTTCAGTTTCAAGGTATTTACCTATTTTTTATTGATTAATTAATTTATTTTATTTTAATTATTGATTATTTTTGTTAATTAGATCAAATTAAATTAAATTAGAATTAGATATTTGTTTTTTCAATATTCATCAATAGTTATATCTATGTGTTAATTTGCAATAATTTGTAATAATTTTTGATAAATAATAATAATTAATAATAAAAATTAAGAAATATCAATAAATAGTAATAAATTGTAATAAGTAGTAATAAATATATATAATTTCTAATAATTGGAAATAATTTGTAATAATTAATAATAAATTGTAATAAATAGTAATAAAGTGTAATAAATATAAATAATTTGCAATAATTAGAAATAATTAGAAATGCATAGAAATAATTAGAAATAATTAGAATTAATTATGAATAATCAGGAATAATTCGGAATAATTAGTGTCAATTAGTAATAATTAGTATTAATTATTAATAACTCATAATAATTAGTGAAAACTTTTATTTATTTATTGTAACTTGTATTAATTTTAAATAACTTGTATTAATTTTTAATTACTAGTATTAATTTGTAATAAGTAGTAATAATAATTAATAATTAGAAAAAATTTAAATAATTAGAAAAAATTGTAATAATTAGAAATAATTTGTAAAAATTATAAATAATTAGAAATAAATAGTAATAATTATAAATAACTAAAAATAATAAGAAATAACTAGAAATAATTTGAAATAATTATAATTGATTAGAATTAATTATTCTTAATTAGAAATAATTGGTAAAAATTATAAATAATTCATTATAATTAGAAATAAGTAGTAATAATTAGATATAATTAGTAATAATTATCAATAATGAGTAATAATTTTTAATAATTTGTAATAATTATAAATAATTCTCAATTATTATTAATAAATATTTCATAATTAGCAATAATTAGTTAAAACTGTTATAAGTAATATTAATTAGCAATAATTAATAATAATTAGAATTAATTAGAAATAAATAGCATAAATTATTGTTAATTAGAATTAATTAGTATTAATTATCAATAATATGTAATAATTAGTAATAATTAGGATTAATTATTAGTAATTAGATATAAATAGTTTTAATTATTATTAATTACGAATAATTTAGTTAAAACTAGAAATAAATTATAATGATTATTAATATTTAGTAAAAATATGTTGTAATTTGTAATAATAAGAAATAATTAGTAAAAATTAGTAAAAATTAGTAAAAATTAATTAAAAATTGTAATAATAAGTAATAATTACCAACAATTAGGATTAATTAAAATTAATTAGTAATAATTAGGATTAATTAGTAATAATTGGGATTAGTTAGTAATAATTAGGATTAATTAATAATAATTAGTAATAATTAGTAATAATTAGTAACAGTTGTCAATAATTAGGATTAATTAGAAATAATTATCATTAATTACTAATAATTAGGATTAATTAGTAATAATTAGGATTAATTAGTAATAAATATGATTAATTAGTAATAATTATGATTAGTTTGTAATAATTATTAATAATTAGGAATAATTAGTGACAATTAGGATTAGTTAGAAATAATTAGGATTAATTATCAATATTTAGTAATAATAAGTAATAATTACCAATAATTAGGATTAATTAGAAATGAATAGTAATAATTAGAAATTATTAGAAATAATTAGTAATAACTATAAATAATTAGTAATAATTATCAATAATTATTAATAATTATTAACAATGATCAATAATTATTAATAAATTATAATAATTAGTAATAAATATCAATAATTATGATTAATGAGAAATAAACAATAATAATTAGAAATAATTAGTAATAATTATAATTAATTATCAATAATTCGTAATAATTATCAATAATTAGCAATAAATATGATAATTTGTAATAACTTGGAATATTTAGTAATAATTATGATCAATTTGTAATAATTAAGATTAGTTAGAAATAAATAGTATTAATTAGTAATAATTAAGATATTTTATGATTTTTTAGTATTAATTGAAATTAATTTCTAATAATTAATAATAATTATGATTAATTATAAATAATTGATTATTTAGAAATAATTATGAATAATAAGGAATAATTAGTGATAATAATGATTAATTAGGATTAATTAGTAATAATTAGTAATAATTAGGATTAATTAGAAATAATTACTAGTAATAAGGATTAATTATAAATAATTATTTATAATTAGTTTTAATTATTATTAATTAGTAATAATTATTAATAATATGTAATAAATCATTATATTTCAAGTACATTGAGTAACTGACACAATTTCTAGCACATTGCCAGCATTCCTTTTGATTGATGCCTCAGCTCCTTGAAACATTCTCCCACTAAAATAATTATGAAAAATCTTCTTGAACATACATCAATGTAGATTTTTCATAGTGATTTAAGTCATTGAAAGTTCCAAGGGGGTGAGTCGTTGGACAAAAGAAGCTCTTTTTCTTGATGACTCACACCCTTACAACTTTATGCGACTGAAACCACTCTAAATAGTGTGCTCTATGTATCGAATATGCATTTCCGAATGCAAGAAAGCATAGAAAACAACACAATACGGCCTCCCTGCTCGCCATCCTCGGACATATGAAAATAGATATTCATACATTGGAAAAAAAACATTCATAGTGCTTTTAGTTGCTGAATTATGTAAGTAGACGAGTCGTTGGAAGAAAAGGGATGTTGCGAATCTGTTGCAAATTGTACTGCTGGTAATTAAAAATAATTAGTATAAAATACCTGTAATCAATAATAATTAGTGGTAATTAGTATATTTTTTTAAATAAGTGTACATTAGTATAATAAATTAAAAAATATTATAAATAACAATGAAATAATAAAAATTATTATACACTTTTAGAAAAGCGAATTTAAATTTTTCAACTATTTGTGACGGGCCCATCAAAAATACTATTTGCAAAAGTACACTACAAAAGGCTTATTTATTATATTTCTAGCAGTATTTGTGGCAGAATTTTGGAAATAGTAATTTCGACAGTCTGTCGTAAAAATACTAAAAAATGGGAAACTATTTGCGACAGGTGGTTGGTACGTCACAATAGTGTTCTTTTAAAAAATCACTTAATGTTTTTTGCAATGGTGATACTTCCCATCACAAATAATATGTTTTTGAGACAGTTCATCCCAAAAAGTAATATTTGCGATACCATTTTTCTTGTAATGGGTCATTTGTGATGGACCCCATCACAATAATCTAATTTTTTGGTAGTGTACTATACCTCGATATCATCATGGATCATGGGTTGTTTTTAATCAAATCTTATTTTCTCAATATTTTCATATTTTCAAAGAAAATAAATAATTTCAAGGTATTTTTACATAGTTTTCCATATCACAATATTATGAAGTATATTTTGATTTTTAAAATTCTTTTGATGAGGGAGACCCTTGCATAGCCTATTTATGTTTACTTTTAAAATATAGTCTTTCAACACAGACTTATGGTATTTTTAAAAGACCGTTGACTAAAATATTCACCTCAAAGTCGGTCCGAATGTTTTATAAAAAGAAAGTCTTATATGATGTATTGAAATTATTTGTCATACAAGATAATTATCCAAAACTATTTCTCTATGAACACCCATACAACCCATGTTTTACAATGTGCATTTGGAAAAAGGAAGCAACTGTTTTTGATGAATCTATAATTTATTATTTCAATGCATGTACCTTCTATCCAAATGAACAAAATGATACTGAAACTATGTGGATATCTTTTTCAAGGTATTATGTTATTTATTTTGGGAATATTTTTTTTTAAATTAGTTTATGTGAAAAAAATGTCAATATATATAAGACTTCATGAATTATGATGTTGAGGTCATTATGAGTTGGGATGAAAAATAGAGGTACAAGACTAACGTTATGGTTAAAACATGGTATGGTAATTTTTGATGATTTTATCTCATATTTAGAGTATATTTTAAGAATTATATAGTTTTATAAAATGGACAAAATGCCGACCGTGTGAAAAAACTATCGTATTAGAAAAGGCTATAGGAATCAAACCCACAACTGGAGTGTGACGTGCGTTTATTGCCTACCACTAGACCATGTGAAGAACTTAGTTAGTATGAATTTATGTTTTTAGTTAAACATGTTGATTAAATAAGAATAAGTTGATTTTTTAACTTATGTTTTATCAAATGGATAAACATGGGAATGGAAAATGATTTGGGGATTGAGTGGTACATGTTATTTTGGAATATGTTCACTATTTTGGGAACCCTATATGCCTATGTAAAATAGAATACTATGTGTATTTATTTATGTAGTAACGATTTAACTATATTTTGTAATAATACATGATTTTATTATGGACTTGTGGAGATTTAGGTTATTTATGGAATGTATTAACCTATTTTGGAGAATATGTCACTGAGAAATTATTTTTTCATGTAAAACATTAGGAGTGGTTGATGTTATTTGAGGATAAATGTAAAAAAATATCATTGATTAATGTTTGATTAAATCCTTCTAAATTTTGGGTTTCATCCATATTTTGGTTCATTTGAGGAATTTTAATGAAGGTTATTTGTTGAATGGTCTTTGTTGAACTTTTGAAATAAAAATTGAATTTTTGAGATTAAAAGTAGTTTTCCTTCACACAATGGTTTAATATTTTGTTTGAATTATCTTATTTTATCCTAAACATTTTGGGTTTGGTAAATGGTTAAATAGAGGATGAATAAATAGTTAATCTTTTTTGGATTAAATGATTCACTAGAAGTTGATTCTAGTTATTTAGGTGTGACCAAGTCATCTTGAATACTCATAATTTGGAGAAAAGATGAGTTTTCAGTTAAAAAAAATTAAAGGATAAAACTATAAATGAAAATTAATTATGTTTCTTTATGATCTTTTTCATAATCATTAAAAAATTTGTAATCCTTTTGAAAATTATCTTAAAAAATTGGTTTTCGTTTATTTTTCTTACTATGAAATAAAAAAAATATTTAACACATTACATATTGTTGGTTTTCTAATTGTTAAATTTCTACAGATAATGTTTTCTTTCACTCTCCATTATTACTATATGGTTATGTTTTCATGCATATCCACATTTTCCTACATGGAATCCTAATATGTGTTTTCTTGTGTGACCTTTATACTTCTCTTTCTTTCTTTATAAAGTGGTAATTTTATTAATTCTTTTCTAATGTGGGAATGAAATTATGTTATTTCGAAGAGTCACATATTAGTTAATGAACCCAAATTAAAATTTTCAAGATGAAATTTTAAAAAGGGTGAAGAAAGTTACATCTTGAGTTTTTTAAAAGGAGACAATATGTTCGA
Source organism: Viscum album (assembly GCA_963277665.1). NCBI lineage: Eukaryota > Viridiplantae > Streptophyta > Magnoliopsida > Santalales > Viscaceae > Viscum > Viscum album. Next base: position 2,075,568,591 of record OY728156.1, on the reverse strand, counting down.
TAGTGTACATAATATGCCACATCAAACATAAACATTATTATGTAACATTATAAATTAGATGTAAAAATGGGGGAAATGAAAAGTATTAATTTAATTATGAAATTATTGTTTACACATGAATTTAAATAATTATTTTGAAAAAACTTATTTATAAATGAAAATAAAAAACTTTCTAATTGAAATAATTTTTTTCTAGAAAAACTATTTAAATGAAAATAAGTGAGTTTATAAAATAATAAAATCACTATTTATGGATTTTAATAAGGAAATATATATATTATAAATTCAATTCTATGTTTAAATTTCATCTTATATGTTTTCTAGACATTATATAAGAACGAATTCAATTTCATGGATAAAATTAACGTTTTTTTCTAAAAATGCAGTTTTACAACCTTTTGAAAGAGAAACCTTTTTAAATATTTTTTTTATTTTTATAATTTATTATTGAAAAATTATAGTTCATATTTTTAATCACAACATATAAATTTAATTTTTTTGAATATTTGATATTTTTCTGATAATATTCATTTTTAACAAATAGTAAAAAATACTGCATTTTAATTTAAAACTCCTTTTTAATATGATTTATTTATATATTAAGGCTATCCTTTTAATTGGTTTTAATTTATAATTAGATTTTTTTTCATTTAATACAATTTTTTCCATTATAAAATATTTATATTGAAATTGTATATAAATGAACAACAATCTTTTGATGGTTTTTACTTTCTAAATAACTTTTTATCTCAATTTAAAACAAGAAATTAATTTCAAATTAATTACTAAAAAATATGTGTTATAAATTTTGAAAAATGGACTCCATATTACGAATTATAGGTTAAAAATTATGTTAATAGTTTAATTTTATTTTTTTGGGAAATTATTAATAATAACTACGATAAATTTTTTTTACCACAATTAGAGGTTAATCATGTAAATTAGGGTAAAAACAATATGATATGGATAATAAAATTACCCTAACACCTGAAAGAAGCATATTGGATGAATAAAAATCAACCAATATCACCTAAGTGTTGGAATATATTTATTTAATGGATTTTTTCCATGAAAGTGATGTAATTATTATTAAAACAAAATAAAGTGACAACATTTCATTCTCTCACATCTTATAAGAATAATAATTTTAAAAAATTGGATATAACTACAAAATCGACACACATTAAAGGTTGAAAATACATAGAAATCTTTGGTTTGGAGACTTGACCATGTGACCACACCCCAAATCCCCTACCTACCTATACCACCCCAGCCGAGCGAGAGGGTCATTTGTATAATACTTTTAATGTAGTGATAAACATGATGAAAATTCAAACATATATAGTCTCTATAAATCGTATGAATTTATTTATATCATGTTAAATTAATTTTAATTTTTAAATATTAAATAATTATAATAAATATTAACACAATAGTGACAAAATAATTATTTTATTAAGAGAAATATGAAATAAAATATATTTTAATTATTAAAATAAATAATATGTGACATAATTTATGTCCTCAATAATTTTTATAAGTAAATATGACATTTTATAAGACTATTAAATTGTTTGGTTCAATGTTGTCACTCTATTGGATTTTATTTAAATTAAAAAAATGAATTGTTTCAAAATCGACATAATTGATATTCCGTAAAATAATAATTTATTAAATTAGTTAACTTTATAAAAATATTTTAAAATTAAAAAGTATTCTTGTTAAGATCTAAAATTTAACTAAGTGTCTAATTATGGGAAATTAACCTAATATAAGTGAAATTAATAGCCTCTTAATAATTTAAATGGTGTTACCTAAATTAAAATTAAAAGAAAGTAATTAAGGGTAAATTGAAAATATAAGGTTTACAATTAACAATTACATGTATAAAAATTATTGGAGGAGATTATTTATAACTATACACATCTTTTATTCTAAATAAATGAATTTTGGACCATCTTTAATCTAAGTTGATTTTATATAAATTTAATACTTTTAATAATTCAATGGGAGCCCCTCCCCTCTCCTATAAAAAGGCACCTATTACACTATATTACTCACACATCCAAAGACTTTTGGATCAGCCAATATCGAACATAATATATTCACAGAATCTCCACCACCCCCCCATCCTAGAAAAACCCGTTAGGGTTGGAAGCCTCCAAAGAAAGCCTTTCTGTACAATCCAAAATAAGTTACCTGATTAAGACGTATCACATTCTATCATTATTTTTAGTTTCATTTCAATTCTACATTCCATATAATCATATTATTTTATTATTTTATAAACCAACAAGAATCCTAAATATACTATGATTTTGTTATGATAAGGTTTTACCCTACACTTACACACAACTCCATATAATGGGTAATGAAAATATTACTTCTATGTACAGCGAATTACTACATCATGAAACGATGATTGATCAATCTTCCAGTACCACCTCTCATGGTGCCCATTATCATAGATAATATATTTATATATTATATATATTATAATTATATTTTTTCTATGATTCTGTCAATTTTATTTAGAATATACCTTTATGCTTTCCATGTTTTGTAAATAGCATAATTTCGTTTGAGGGAGTTTAGAATACCGCCCCCTCAAAGCGATATGAGTCATTCCTCCAGTACATGGAACATATAAAGGATGGTTTTATTGAATCTATGATTCATATATGAAATTAATATAATAATGTCATTGTAATATACTTTTATACCAATTAATTATTCTTCTTCAAATAAGATAATTAAATCAAAGTAGCGTTTATGCGAACGTACAACCTACCATCTCCATTAATGGTGCATTTCATTTTTTATCAAAAAATATTATGGATCATTATAAATATATATATTGGATATATATGTTATTTAAATAATTAATAATATTCTATAGATGATGGATTTTTTAACACATGCAAATTTTACATCAAATGTTCATTTTTCACTCAAGTACACAGTATCAACAAAACATCCTATATGAACCTAAATAGTTATATATTTTTTAACATGGTAATAAGCGACATAAAAAAATAAAATGAAAAGGGTCATAAAAAAGTATAAATTAACCTATATTTATTATTCATGAATTTAATTATTATAGGTGATGAGTCACACTCAATGTAGGGGACATTGTCTCAATATCTTTTCATTGAGTCATATTTTGTTGTTATACACCACTTTATTTTATATGTTTTATAATTAAACCCTTTGAATTTTAATGTCATTAAATTTTTTTAAAAAGGAATATTTTTTTATGAATAATTTTAATGAATGATAAAAAAGGAATGTTTTTTAAGATATGCGTTGACAATGACCATTCTACCGCCACAACCAATATTTGAAATTTAGATTCCACTACAGGCCATAATGATTTTAAAGAAAACTAAATAGCATCATGAATTTTAATGTATTTTGGTATTGAAAATGGTTTTGATAAAGGATTGACTTTTTCATTATCTAGAAATTATATCATGTTATTTGAATGTCGAAATGATATTTTTTTCGTTATGTTTGTTTTATGTGATTTGAATATGTTCTGGTTCTCGGGAATTGAATATGTATTTGGTTGTTTCCATGATAAAATGAGGGTGTGTGGGTCATGATATATCTCTAAAGCATTGGGTAATGATATAGAGGTAAATGTTAAGGTTTTCCCTAATAAATTTAGGGAATATAATGTGATGGGTATTCCAAAGATATCAATAAAGGTTACTCCCTTTTTATATGTGAAAGCTACAATGTATGTATGTTATGAATACCACAAGTTACCTTTTTTGTTTTATGATTTCTTTGAGTCTTAGAGAAGTATTATTATATCATATGTTATGTTAAAGAGTTTATATTTTATGTGTGAAAATTATGATTTTGTGAAAAAATTTCATGGGTTTAAAATTTTCAAGGACTAATGGTTTAATTCATTAATTTATATTTTTTACTGAGATTTTTTACTCATCCCATGTTATTGAATTGTTTAACATAGTGTATAAGTATGTTGAAGAGAATGGAATAATTAAAGAATAATTTTGTCATTAAAATTAATACTTTTTTCTTTAAAAAGTTTTACATTTGTGGGAGAAATGGATTCTTTTTTAGTTGCATCCACTTTGTATAAATTTGAGTTCTTATTAAATAACTATGGCCTAATTATATAAAACTCTAAAACAGAAAATATACTCAATGTGAAATAAATCCAAATTATTAACTTAATTTAGGATTATGTAATGTTTATGGCTAGGGCCTTAAATTTGGTATCATAGGATTATTTAGCCAAGATGAGGGATTATGTGTTTTGGTTAAACATATGGTAACACTATATGACTATTGTTTTGGATACATTCTTCTTCTATAAATTTATGAAATCAACGAAAGTCATTTACAAATGGATGGAGGAGGATAACAAACTACATATATATCTCTTCCTGATGACTTGCTTGAAATAAATATTGAAAATTCATGTTTAGATGATTTTGAAATTTTTTTTAATTTAAAACTCACATGAATGTAGGATTTGAGACACCAAACTCCTCAACTATACCTCTATATCATCATGGATCATGTGATTTTTTTAATCAAATTTTATTCTCTCAATATTCTCATATTTTCAAAAAGCATAAATATTATAAATGTATTTTTTGATATTTTACATGATCACAATATTATGATGTATATTATGATTTTGAAAAGGCTTATGAATAAGAAGACCATTTTCCAAACTATGTATATTTTATTTTAAAATATAGTCTTCAACACAAACTTATGTAATTTTAAAAGGACCATTGATTGAATGTTTCAACTCAAACTCAGCCCAAATGATTTATAAATATCAATTCTTGTCTGATGTATTGAAATTTTATGTTATAAACTAATATTATCCAAAAAAATTTCCCTAGGAACACCCATATGGCCCAAGTTGTACAAGGTGTATTTCGACAAAGTAATAAAGTGATTTTGAAGAATATATACATCATTGTTTCAATGATTGGAACTTCTATCCACATTAGCAAATTGATGGTGGAACCATGTGGATACCATGATCAATGAATGATGTCCTTTATTTTTTGAAATATTTTATTAAATCATTTTGTGATGAAAAAAATATGTCAATATATATAACACTTCAAGAATTAAAATATTAAGTCCATTATGAGTTGGGATGAAAATGAGTGATATAAGGCATCCTTTACGGTTAAATCATGGTATAAATATTTTTGATGATTTTATCTAATATTTGGAGTATTTTATAAGAATGAAATTGTTTTAGAAAAATGAAAACAAGTAGACTGTGTGAAAAACAGTCACGTTAGCCAATATTGCTAGAATCAAACACACAACCGAAGTGTGATAAACCTCTATCACCTACAACTACACTACGTGAAGTACCTAGTTAGTATGAATTTATATTTTTACTTAAACAAGTTGATTAAATAGGAATAAGGTTATTTTGGGAACATATGTTTTACTAAATGAATATCCTTGTGAATGGAAACTTATTTGGGGATTGATTGGTTCATGTTATTTTGGACGACATTCACTACATTAGGATCCCTATATGCCTATGGAAAATAAAAGACTATGATATTTTATTTCAGGAGTAATGCCTTAAAAATATTTTGGATGAATCCATGTTTTTATTATGGGAATATAGATATTTGGCTTATTTATTGAAGATATTAACCTATTTTGGAGAATATGGGATTAAGAAATTACTTTTTTGTATGAGGCATTAAGAGTGGTTAATGTTATTTGGAGATAGACTGTAAAACATATCCTAGAAGACTATGTTATCAAATCATCATAAATTTTGGGTTTCAATCATTGTTTGGATTATTTTATGAAATTTAATGAATGTTATTTATTGAATGGTATTTGTTTATATTTGGATATTACTATTGATTTTCTGGGATTAAAAGTCATTTTTCTTAAAATAAGGGTTTGTTATTTTGGGGGATTTATATTATTTTATCCTATCCTTTTTGCTTTTGATTATTGGTTCAAGACATTATGAATATGTAGTTAATATTTTTTGGATTAATAGATTTTCTAGAATTTTAATCTAGTGATTTAGGTGTGACCAAGTAATCTTGAATACTCATCATTTGGAGAAAATATGAGTTTGTTGTAGAAATTTATTATAGGATGATACTCTAAGTGTAATGTATCATAATTTCTATGTAATATTTTTAATTACAATCAATCATTTTGAAACCATGATTAAAGAAGGCACATGAATCTGTGGCCAAGAGATGTTGGAATATAATTTAGAACTTTTTTTAAAGTACGTAAAGTAATCATGTGAGTGGGTTTTTCAATCTTTTGAGTTGGTTCCTAGATTAAAAATCATATGGCACCTCTAAATTCAGAACACTGAGATTCTCCATAGAAGGTCATAACCTTTATCGGCGCAGGTCAACCAAAAAAAGATAAATTTCAGACTTTTAGAGTAAAAATAAAATAAACCTAAAAGAAATTCAATGATTATTTTATTAAAACTATTTCCGCTATGATGAAACGACCAGTCAACATTGTGGTGCAGCGAAAAGGTGACACTTAATCATTAATGAACCTCATTAAAGAGATAGTGTGGCGATTCACAATGTTTATCCTTCCATTAAATAAACAAGGATCCATATTTGAAAAAAAACTCGGAGTTTCTCTAAGGAATGAGAAATCTCTCTCTCTCTCTCTCTCTCTCTCTCTCTCCGATGAAGATCGCCATTGACTAATAGAATCAATTAAAAGATCGATGAATGCTGGTAAGATAAATTCAAGAGATGAATAATGCCGACTAACACTAACAGATTCAGGATCGAGACCAGATCGTAGAACCGTACCTCATCAGCGATAGATCCTCAAACCAAGTAGGGGTTTAATTATGTTATGTTTTCCTTTTTATTTTTATTAAACAATGAATGCGGATCATCCCACGTGCAGGTTGATATCTGAATTGTGTGTTCTTACATGATTTTTTTGACCTTGGGAGTTTTTCACCGAGATTAATGATTACTAGATATAACTATGATCCAAAGCCTCCCATGTTGTTAAACATCCATCGCGGAGGGATCAGGACAACACAAACAAGGAATGATCCCCTCTGTTTGTGCATTCTTCATGGATGCATCCTCAAAATTTTATGATGGTGGATCTGAGGATGTGGAAGTGATGGAGGTTACCTGAGAGGCCTGAGGGCGTAGACAGATTTGATATCGGACCACCCGAGCAGACCATGTGGCTCGCAGATGGTGTCGTCATCCCAACACCATTGGCACCGCATGCGAGTTCAAGAGGTCGTCCATCGCCTGCCACAATAGCAGTGGTAGCGCTCTTGGATAATGACACATTGGAAGAGGGTCATAGCATATCTACCATAGTAGCTTTTTGTACATGGTACGAGTGTGCCTCCACGTAAAAGGAGTGACCCGATCCATGCAGGCCGCATGATGATCAAGGGGGGCAGCCGAATGATGGGCCCGCTCGCACCACAAATCGATTGGCCATCCCACAGGGCCTCATAAGTGGAATATATAAACTTTTGAGCAGGTCTGGTTTAGTAGATAGGCATGACAGGATAAAGTTGGACTGCGCATCGGCCTGGGCTAGGAAAAGAGACCAGCCTGCAAGTGCAGGCTGGGACGGATAAATTCATGTCCCTATGTGACCATGCGAATTGGACCCATGTACAACCTCATCTGGGCCTAGTATGATCGGGACATGCGGGACCCCGAGTTGGGTTGTTTGGATCAGTTTGAACCAGCCAGACAAGACATATGTGCAACCGGTCACCGCTTTCAAAAAGGGATGTATCTCCCTGACCATGCGTCTGATTGGCGCTTGCCTTCTATGCAGTTAGGACCCACATGATGGGGCATTCCTTATGAAACCATCTATGTATGATTTCAATGAATTTGACCTTGTGATGATTCATGACTCAGATATCTAGTGAGACTATGTGACTCTACAATCAGCGAGACTTCGTGACTCACCTACCCAGAGAGACTCCATGACTCAGCTATTAGCAAGACTCCATATCTCATCAACCTAGAAAAATGTTGTGACTCAACTATCAGTGAGACTATGTGACTCAACTACCCAATGAGGTTTTTTGACTCAACTATCAATAAGGCTCCGTGACTCAGCTACCTAGTGTGGCTTCATGACTCAACTATTGAATAGGTATAGGTGACCCCATTAACTTAAAGAACTACTTAGGGATGAGAACATTTTTAGTGAATTATATTCAGTATTTGAAACCATTGGTTTTACTATCAACACTTTATGTTATACCTATGATGAGCTAAATCTAGTGACTCTGATCTTTGTGCATTATTTTGGGATTTCCTTTGTGGATTTATGTGAGAGCTGTGTTGGTTTTAGGGACCCTATTGAGTATTGTTATGCTCATCCATGCATGCGATTTTCCTGCACTGGTTGTGTCTTGTTAATACAATAGATATATTTGAATGGTATCTTAGAGATCGTGGTCCAGGTAATGCTCAAAGGTGGATCTACAGATGCAATACACTTCAACGACATCTGAAAGTGAGCTCGACCTTCCCTTCTAGTAGGATCCTTGGAATATGAACTCCGAATATTTTACTTCCTTTTACTATAATTTATTTTTTCATTAGGGTTTGTATTCTTTCCCGCTTATTACATTCAGTTATGTTGGACCAAAATCCCTCAAGGTAACATTGCAGTATTTTTGGGTTGATTGTGTTTGTTGAAAAAGCAGTTTTTCATGGAGAATTGTTGAGTTCCCGAGAATTTTTTGACAATGCATGTTAACAATGAATGATGAAAAAGGAAAGGACGATCTGGAGGCGGTACAAAAGAGCAGTACAAGGTGGCGCTATTTCCCGTTGTTTGCCAAATTTTTGGGGTCCAAAATTTGGATGTTTGGTGAGCATCTCGAAAAGTGGATATACATGAAGATCATATTTTTATATGGAAAAGGCATGAGTTTTGAGAAAATGGGATGCATGGATTGGATTTCGCAAAGGCCGGAAAAATGGAGGCAGTGATGCTTCGCGATTACGTCAAAGCTTCACGAACGTCAGAGTTGAAGCGCATCGCAGTGGTGAAGGGCTTGGCGAGGGAGCTTCGCGGAGAAGGCGCAGAATAATGTTGACGGTGATGCTCCACTATTACGACGAGCACCGTGATCCGAAAATTGTTGAGGTGCTTCACGATTTTGACAGAATTCTGGCAGAAACTTTGGAGCTTCACAATTTGAGATGACGTGGCGTTGACTTCGCACAGAAAGTTCATGGGTTGGTGGAATCACCTATAAATAGAGGCTTAACCCCTCGAGAAAAGTAGAGAGAATTTTCAGGGAAAATCATTTGCTCTCGGTTTGCGAAGGTAGTTCGCGTAGCTTGTGTGCTTCGTGAGTGATGAGCTTCGCGGCGGCTATTCTAGCTCCGCGAACGATGTGTGCTCTGCGTTGGATCAGTGAGCTTTGCAAGGGAAGTCGCTTTGCGACGACTTGAGCTTTGCGAAGGCTTGAGCCTTATGATGGTCTGAGCTCCGCGAAATTGTGAGCTTCATGAAAAGGAAGGTGCTTCGCGAAGGCCTGTCTGAGATTTGCGAAATTGGGAGTCTCACGAAGTAGGGTTCTTTGAAAAGATGTTTCCAAATGAATTTCCCAGTATTTAGAGGCAAAATGGTATTCATTAGTGGATGAAAGTTGGGTTTTAACAGAGCATCTATCAACAGTTGAGGATGCATTCCTTCATGATAATGAAGAGACCTACAGGTCTATAAAATGTGAGAGGATTACCTTCCAGAGAAGTGAGATTAAGAAGAGGAATAAGGTGATCCTCTCCACCAGCAGTGAGCCAGAGAGAGATAAATATGGAGTAACCCTTGGGAATGCAGTGAGCTACCCCTAAACCTTGCAAAGGCAGTGAGCCTGGGATAGAGTGACTGTACCCGAACATTGTAATCCACAACTAGTGAAGTATAGTAGAATTTGGTACGACCGGAAACCTGTCGGCGTATGCTCCTTGGACATAGCCCTTAGCGGTGAACCAAGTAAAATTGTTGTGTCATGTGCTTTCTTTACATTCTATTTATATTATGCAACAGGAAAGAGAGAGAAGCGTGTTTTGTTTAACAGCGAAACAAGATCAGAATGAGAATTAATTTTAAATTAGTCATACCCTGATTCACCCCCCCTTCAGGGTATTCAGCCTTGTGGACCTAACAATTGGTATCCGAGCGAAGTTCGATATTAGTTATTCTCTCAATGGAGGTCACCAATCATAAAGGGATTCTGATCTTCGACGGGAACAACTTCCTGCTATTGAAAAATTGGATGAAACACTACTTCGGATCTTTGGGAATGGATTTATTCACAGCAGCAATGCATGGCATAACAGCAGATATTAATAGTGGCGCATTATCATAAGCTGAACGTAGAGAGTTGGATGAAGATTCCAAAACAATTAATGCCTTAGGGGGAGCTCTATACAATCCTATCTATACAAATTTGATGTCTTGAAAAACGTCATGTTCCATGTGGGAAAAGCTATTGAATATATATGAATGAGATACAACGTTCAGAGAGGCAGAGCTGCAAGTGCTGTGGAATAAGTATGAAGTTCTGAAGATGAACCTGAATGAGTCTGTTGATGCATTCTTTGACAGGGTAAATATTGTTGTGGAAGATATGTGAGGACTTGGTGAAGTCATTGAAGACATAAAGATCGTAAAGCGCATCATGAGGAAGCTTCCACCTCGGTTCAATCCAAATGTCTCAGTACTAGAGGATAATGATCCCAAAGAGATGACATTGGACAATTGGCACAGTACCTTGGTTGTATATGAAATGAGTAATTATGATAATGAGGCTGTGGAAAAGGGGAAATCCAAAGAGATGGCATTTAAGGCCATGAAGAAGCTCACCATTGAAGGTTCTCAGGGAGAAGAAGAGACAGATGAGGTGATTTCATTCCTTTCTTCAAATCTGCAAAGAGGAAAAGGAATGTTTAAAGGGAAACTTCCACTCGCATGCATTCGATGTGGAAGGGTTGGTCATCTTGCAGTAAGGTGCACCAAAATGTTCCAAGACAACGATAATGTTGATGACAAAGTCTAAATTCCCAGGAAGAAGTCTTCAGTGTTTGTGAAAGGGAAGAAACAATTCAAGAGAAATTTCTTCAAGAAGAAAAATCTTCTTTCACAAGAAATAGACAGTTCAGACGAGTCTGAGGATGAATAGGTTGAGGACTTTGAAAGTTGAAAAGATCATGGACAAAATGCAATGGTTGCTGTTGTCGGTAGTGCTCAAGAAAAGGAAGAAACCGACGCTGATGAAGTAGAAGAAGAAATTGAATGCAGAGTTGACATGGAAGCTGAATTAGAAGTAGATCTTGAAGAGATAGATATTTGGATAAAAAAACAAAGAAATCCAACAAGGTGGTACATGATGCCAAACTCTATATGCAACAGTGGGAAGATGAGAAGTCAGATCTCATAAAAGAAATAGAAATATTTAAGTCTCCTAGGCCAGAGAGAATAGAAAAGGCTGATGAGCATATGCTCAAGATTAAAGAACAAAAAAGGGAGATCAATGGCTTGAATAGAAAATTGAATGATCATGTCAAGCGCATCGAAGAGCTTTAATAGGAAGTTGTCGTTCTATGGAGAAAAGTCAAATAAAAAGAAAATCTTTTGATTCCTAACACATTCTTGGGAAAGCAGGTTATTTTAAATACTGAAAAGGTGAAAGAGGAGCCTAGTAGTTCAGCAGGGAAGAAGCAGCATTTGAGCTCAGATGTTAAAGATGTTTCAGGGCTTAATGAAAAACAAAAATCTGTGGTAATTGAAGTCAGGCCGCAAGCACCAGTCCCAAGACTGAAGGATGATTTGGGCGCAAAGCAGAATCAGATTATTCAGAGATCCCAAGGGGAAAATCGTAGTGCTGAAGTACCATGAAGGAATGGACCATATATCAGGTGTTATTGTTGCGGGAAGATGGGAAATTCACTGTATGTGTGTTCCATAGCCAAGAGATATCGAAGGGAACAAGAACAGAGGTGGAAGCCAAACAGAGAACGATTGTCTAGAACATATTTTGAAGGACATTGTCTTTGGTGTGGAGGATTTGGACACATGGCTAGGTACTGCAATTCGATCATTAAGAGAAATATGCCAAAGCAGAATCAAAACGTTCACAAGCAGCAGATCAATAAATCCACAGGTGAGTTAAAAATGCAGAATAGATTTTCAGCTTTGCAATATGAAGCTGGTCCATCATAATATGAGAAAGAACAAAAGTCTCAATCTATGCCGAGTGTGAAGGAAAAAGTATGGTCCAAGAAGCAGAAAGAAGAAAACGCAGTAGTTGCGAATATTTACCTTAAATAATTAGATCGATATGGTGTGTGGATCCTTGATAGTGGTTGCACATCCCACATGACGGGTAATAAGGATCTTGTTACAGGCATAAAATATGATAAAGAAGGAGTTGTCAAATTTGGAAACGATGAAGGCCTAACGATTTTTGGCTCAGGGAAATCCAAGTTTGGGGGCAAAGAAATGAGACGTTCTGATGTCTTGGTAGTAGAGGGTTTTAGTCATAACTTACTCAGTGTCAGTTAACTATGTGACTCTGGTCACTCTATCTGATTTACGAAGAGGATGTGTGTTGTGAAAGGAAAAGATGGAGCAGTTGTTCTACAGGGAAAAAGGACAAGGAGAAATATCTACCTTGTAGGTGGGGAAAAAGATACATGCCTTTTATCCAGAGAGGAAGAAAACCAGCTATGGCATAAGCGACTTGGTCATCTTTTCCAACCATCTATGGAGGATCTCGTAAAGTGTGATGCTGCTAGAGACCTTCCCAAACTATCACGTGATCGCACTCATATGTGTGATGCTTGCCAACAAGGAAAGATTATCAAAAAGACATACAGGCCAAAGGAACAGAAATCAACTAGAGTGCTCAAATTGGTTCATTCTGATGTATGTGGACCTATCTCACCACGAGATATAAATGGACAAAGGTACTATGTTCTTTTCATTGAAGATTATAGCAGAATGGCCTAGGTATTTGTCATTACCCATAAGATAGAGGTGTTCAGTTCCATAAAGCGGTACAGGAGGGAATCAGAAAGGATGCTTGGGCAGAAAATTTTGAAGTTCCGTACAGATAACGGTACTGAATTCACAAACACTCAAGTGAAAGAATATCAAGAGAAACATGGGATAAGGCATCAAGTTTCATCAGTGAGAACTCCCCAACAGAATGGAGTTGTTGAAAGGATAAATCGGATCATCAACAACATGGCGAGAACTATGCTTATTGAAAAGGACCTACCAGAGAAATTTTGGAAGGAAGCAGTTTTGACATCGGTATATATTTCGAACAGGTCTCTGTTGTGTCCAAAGCAAGGGATGACTTCGTATGAACTGTGGTACGGAAATAATCCAATGTTAAAATACTTTCAAATCTTTGGAAGTAAGTGTTTCATTCTCAGTAAAGAAAATCACAGGAAGTTTGAGTCCCAAAGAGATGAGGGGATATTCCTTGGATACTCAGGGAAAAGAAAAACATATAAATGTTTCAAAAAAAGGTTGGAAAAAATTATTGAGAGCAATGATGTCACTATAGTTGAAAATGAACAGAATACTCAATGATCTGGTGAACAGTTCCTGGATGAAAGTGATGATGAGGTAAGAAACCCAGGGGGAGTAGAAGTGGCAGAAGCTGACTCAGAAGAAGATACTGATGATGAACAAGAATGTGTCAAGTCTGTGTCTTCAAGGAAGCCAATGAGTCGAGCTGAAATTGATAGGTAGAATATCATTGGTGATCAGACAGCTCCAATTCAGAATCAAAGAATGAAATCATTACATCAAACATCATTTTTGTCTCAAGTGGATCCGAAATGTTTTTCAGATGCAGCTGAAGATGAAAACTGGGTTCAGGATTTGAACAAAGAGCTTGATCAGATTGAGAAGAACCAGACATGGGAGATTGTTTTGAGGCCAGCAGACAAGAATGTCATCGAGACTAAATGGGTTTATCACAACAAGATGAATGAAGATGGCATAGTGATTCAGAAAAAAGCACGACTAGTGTGTAAGGGATACTCCCAGATAGAGGGAATATATGTTGATGAGACATTTGCACCGGTTGCAAGGCTGGAGACAATCAGATTATTTTTGGCCATAGCAGTGCAATGAAAGTTTAAAGTGTTCCAGATGGAAGTAAAATCTGCATTCTTGAATGGATTTCTAGAAGAGGAGGTGTATATTGAGCAGCCATATGGTTTTCTCATTCATGAGGATGATAACAAAGATTGTAGGCCGAATAAGCAATTGAATGGGCTAAAACAAGCACCAAGGGCATGGTACTCAAGGCTTGATCAGTATTTGAAGAATATTGGTTTCCAGCATGGAGGATTTGATTAAAATATTTATTTCAGCAATGACAGTAATAAAATAATGATGGTGCTGGTGTATGTCGATGACATAATTTTTGGAGGATCAGATGAAGCTCAGTGCAGACAGTTTTCTGAAATCATGAAAAATGAGTTTGAAATGTCAATGATTGGAGAACTAACATTTTTCCTTAATCTATAGGTGACAGAAGGAAGGAATGGAACATTCATTTCTCAATAAAAATATTCCAAGGAGGTGTTAAGAAGGTTTGGCATGGAAAATTCAAAGGAGATGAAAAATACGGTTTCTACCCGGATGAAATTATCAAAAGATGAGGATGGAAAGGCAGTTAATATCACAGAATATAGGAAAATTATTGGAAGTTTGTTGTACTTGACCGTGACAAGGCCTGATATTTTTTTGCCACATTCCAACCAGCGAGATATCAGAGTAATCCCAAGGAAAGTCACATGATCATAGTGAAAAAATACATTGGTATATCAAGGGAACGATGGACTTCGGATTGACATATAATGACAAATCTCAGACAGAGTTATTGGGATAACTGATGCAGACTGGGATGGTTCAACGGATGACAGGAAATCAACATCTGGAGGTGCATTCTATCTTGGTGGATTGTGTATTTCTTGGCTAAGCAAGAAGCAAGATTGCATTATGTTGAGAAAAGCGGAAGCTGAGTATATTGTGGCCACTCAAGCATGCATAGAATTATTGTGGATGAAGTAGTAGCTTCAAGATATGAGAGTTGAAGTGAAGTCTCCGATCGGAATCTAGTGTGATAACTCAAGTGATATAAATCTCAGCAAAAATCCCATCCATCACTCAAGGACAATTCTAATTGATATCAAATATAATTTTATCAAGGAGAAAGTGGAGCAAGGGATTGTGAAATTGGAGTATGTGCCTATAGAGTTATAGGTTGTAGATATTATGACAAAGGCCTTACCCAAGGAAGCATTCTAAAGGCATCGACTGGCTCTGGGAGTTCAGTCGATTTCCCGCACTTAAAAATGTGTTGATGTGAACCCCCCCCTCTCCTTGAGGTATGATGAGTTTTTCCCTATTGTGCTAATATGTGCTCTCTACTCTGTTACAGACTACAAAGGAGTTACCTTTGGGTTCATTGACAAAGGGGGAGAAAATAGTAATTGTTCAAGGGGGAGACAGTGTGGCAATTTGATAAATAATGATTGATACGGGGAGAAGCTGACCAGTTGAGCAGCCAAATGGGGGGAGAAATGAGAAAGGGGGAGATTTTTAAATCTGATGATGCTAGAAGTGATCGATCAAAGAATAGATAACACGACGGCTGAGGATCGTGATAAAAGCAAACAGTGGTGTTGGAATGGTGAGAGAAGGTATCCAGCTATCACCAATTGGTATCAGTGTGTTTCAACAATTGGTATCAATTTAAGAATTGGTATCAAGTTGGAATCGAAAATTGGTGTTTGACATGAAGTGATTCATTGATGAACTTTTCATACTACTCTTGTTTCTCATGCCGATCGTTGCTCATGTGGGCTTAGAGTACGTGTTATGTGAATCCTTGAATTCTATAGGAATCGCAAGAGGCGAATGGTGGAAGCGGCTAGATGAAGACTCAGTGAGGTATCAATGTGTAGAAAATCATTCT
This sequence comes from Viscum album, assembly GCA_963277665.1. NCBI lineage: Eukaryota > Viridiplantae > Streptophyta > Magnoliopsida > Santalales > Viscaceae > Viscum > Viscum album. The sequence continues at coordinate 2,075,552,546 of OY728156.1, read as the reverse complement.
GAGAAGAGTTATGAAGAGTTGTCAACAATCCCAAATGGGGAGATTGTTGGACAAAAATCCCTCAAGGTAACATTGTAGTGTTGTTGGGTTGATTGTGTTTGTTGACAAAGAAGGTTTCCATGGAGAATTGTTGAGTTACCAAGAATTTGTTGACAATCCATGTTTACAAAGAACGATGACAAAGGAAAGGATGATCTGGAGGCGGTATAAAATAGCAGTACAAGGTGGTGCCGTTTCCCAGTGTTTGCCAAATTTTTGGGGTCCAAAATTTGGAAGTTTGGTGAGCATCTCGAAAAGTGGATATCCATGAAGATCATATTTTTATATGGCAAAGGCATGAGCTTCACGAAGATGGGATGCATGTATTGGATTTCGCGAAGTCTGAAAAAATAGAGGCGGTGATGCTTCGCGATTACGTCAAGGATTCGCGAATGGCAGAGTTGAAGCGCATCGTGTAGGTGATGGGCTTGGTGAGGGATCTTCACGGCGAAGTCACAAAATAATGTTGATGGTGATGATCTATGATTACGAAGAGCTCCGCGATCCGAAAATTGTCGAAGTCCTTCGCGATTTTGATAGAATTCCGGTGGAAACTTTGGAGCTTCGCGATTTGAGATGACGTGGCATTAACATCGTGCAGAATGTTCGAGGGTCGGTGGAATCGCTTATAAATAGAGGATGACCCCCTCGAGAGTAGTAGAGAGAATTTTCAAGGAAAATCATTTGATCCAGGTTTGTGAAGGTAGTTCGCGTAGCCTGTGTGCTTCGTGAAAGAGGAGATTTACGGTGGCTATTCTGGCTCTGCGAAATAGGTGTGCTCCACGTTGGCTCAGTGAGCTTCGGGAGGGAAGTCTCTTTGCAACGACTTGAGCTTCGTGAAGGCCTAATCATTGCGAAGGCTTGATCTTTGCGATGGTCTGAGCTCCACGAAATTTTGAGCTTCGCGAAAAGGAAGGTGCTTCACGAAGGCTTGTCTGAACTTCGCAAAATTGGGAGTCTCGAGAAGTTGGGTGCATTGCGAAGGTGCTTCCAATGGAATTGCCCAGTATTAAAAAGAAAAGTGGTATTCATCAGTGGATGAAAGCTGGACTTTAACAGAGCATCTATCAACAGTTGAGGATGCATTACTTCATGATAATGAAGAGACCTACAGGTCTATAAACTGTGAGTGGATTCCCATCCAGGGCAGTGAGATTAAAAAGAGGAAAAAGGTGATCATCTCCACCGCCAGTGAGCCAGAGAGAGAGAAATAGGGAGTGACCCTTGGGAAAGCAGTGAGCTGCCCCTAAACCTTGCAAAGACAGTGAGCCTGGGACAGAGTGACTATACCCGAACATTGTAATCCACAGCTAATGAAGTACAGTAGAATTTGGTACGACCGGAACCCTGTCGGTGTATGATCCTTGGACGTAGCCCTTAGCGGTGAACCAAGTAAAATTGTTGTGTCATGTGCTTGCTTTACATTCTGTTTATTTTGTGCAATAGGAAAGAGAGAGAAGAGTATTTTTCTTAACAGTGAAACAAGATCAGAACTGGAATTAATTATAAATTAGTCATACCCTGATTCACACCCCTCTCAGGGTATTCAGCCTTGTGGACCTAACAAGTTACACCTTTACTTGTGTGGTTTCTTCCTCGTTTGACTTACTTTTTTTGGTATCCCAATTCTAGCTTTATATTCTCTAGTATTGGCTATGTGTGTGTTTGTACAAGTTTAAAGGCAATTCCTTCCCTTTTTTGGGATATTCATTTTGGTGATAGTCTCTGTCCACTAGCCTATTTATGGTGTTCATGGGGTAGTCACGGCATGGGCCCCGGGGGATGGGACATGACATAGTGGTATTAGAGGTGGTCAATCCTACCTCAAAGACCGAGAGTTGGTGGTTTTGTTTTTAGGAAACAATGTTAAATGATTCGAGTTAAACATTCATATGTAGGGAGTCCAATGTAGGTGCGGTGACTGACGTATCCATACACCAGGACCCTAAATTCACATTTCAGACTTGGTGCATGAAAACACTAGTTTTTGGGGTTTTTAAAATGTTTTCATGATCTCTTGCGTCAGAGTCAGCACACCATGTATAATTAACTGACTATGGTTAATCTTGATTTTTCTCAAGATCCATCCACATAGACATCCATCCACGATCCCAATATAGGACCCCGATGATAATCCACTGAGTGAAGAGGCATCGTTGCAGGGACAATTCATGATATGGAACCCCCAGGTGATGTACTCGAGGCACTACCACCCGTTGAGCAGCAGTTTCTACTACCCTTACCAGTATATGATGCCCATCGACCGAGAACCTTTCATGATTTCCAGAGGAAAAGGACTCTGGGGTTTTTAGGAGATACAGATCCTTAGGAAGCTGAGGAATTCTTGGATGAGGTGATACAAGTTTTCCACCTGGTGAGGACACCTTTAGACTAGACGGCGGTTCTAGCCACTATCCTTTTATAGGGCACGACAAGGAGGTGGTGGAGCTTTACTCTATAGACACAAGAGAAGGTTACCCTCACCTAGGAAGACATTGAGTACCTTTTGAGGTAGGAGTTCTTTCCTATGACTAGAGCTTAGAATGCATACAGGAGCTGGTCCACTTATGGTAGGGCCGCCTAACCGTGGCTTAGTACTCTGTGAGATTCACAGAACTCTCCCGATGCTATTATAACAGGGTGTAGGACCCTTTCTTCCAAACCAAAACCAATGAGTAATGGCTTAGATATAAGATCATAGAATCGATGATATCTATCTTCATCCCTACGTATGACGGGGTGATGGGGAGAGCCCTTCTAGTAGAGAATCTCATGGAATAACTTGCACTGACTGTGAGAGATACCAGCAGACTACAGGTTACATAGTCCTTAGCAGTGAGTAGACAACAACTAACATGGGGGGTCCAAGAGGACCATTCCCTCTTGGGGATGACCACGTGATATTGTAATAGTAATTCAAGGCCCCATGGGTAGTGGACACCAGCCGAAGGGATGGTTTTTCTTCACAAGCAGCGGGCATGGGAACATAGTTCGAGATTTCAAAACCCACCCTATAGACGATCAGCATGTAGTCAAGGGACCACCAAGGTAGTGGCAGAGAGTCAAATTGGGCAGTCCATAATGAAGAGGCTGTGGAAGGGGAGCAAGGAGAGTGGTAGATTGTTGGAGTACATGCAAGGTACTCACACCAACACCCCAAGTAGTCCACCATGAGCCCGAGAGTAGGTGGATAGGGCAAGGTATAGCTTTGGGTGATTGAGGAATATGACCATGGAACTCCAGAGATGATTAGAGGTATAATATATATCTACTCCACTTCAGATTTTATTGTAAAAGACATAGGTTCTAGTCACTCCTTCCTTGTCATAAACCTTGTTTGAGTCTTGAAGATTCTGGTGGAGTCGTTGGCTCAATCCTTATGATTAGAGACTCCTATGAGATGGGATACGATGATTACATGTAGGTATCAGTAGTGTGAGATTACTCTTTCAGGAGAGAGATTCAGTTGGTATTTTCTAGTAGTGGCAGCGAGGCCTTAAGACATCATAAATTGTATGGAACGATTTTCTACAGTCCATGCTCAGATCGATGATATTAAGTGAAAATTTCGGTGTGTTTTTGAGAATGGGACCAGGTATTCATTCATAGAAGATAAGTGTACATTGGAATCACATGAAAAACATTGTTGGAGGAAGGTGAAACTGATCACTCAGTAGTTGGTGAGCCTCAGCCTCGGTGTAGTGGATGAGGGTAGTCTGATCATTCTAGTAGTGGTGGATGAGTGTGAGGTTGTCTTTCCAAGGATGTTCCAGGAAAACCTCCTTGTATAGAGGTAGAATTCAACATCAACCTTTACCCCCATAGGAAATTGATATCCACACTGGTATATCAGATGGCTTCCGCGGAGCTTCATGAGTTGAGGGTTCAATTAGAGGACATGTAGGGGAAGGCCTTCACGAGGCATACCATTTCACCATAGATAATCCAAGTGTTATTTTGCAAGAAGGAATACAGAAGATTGTGGCCATGAGTGGAATTTCAGTGCCCAAACCAGGAGACTGTGTTGAACACGTATCCCCTACCAAGGATTAATGACCTCTTCAACTAGCTAAAGGGAGAGAGGTGTTCTTGACGATTGACCTAAAATCAGGCCATCATCAGCTTCGGGTACAGGATGAGGATGGACTGATGACATCTTTTAGATGCTGGTATGGAAAATATGAGTTTTGGGTGATGCCTTTTGGCATGATCAATACCCCAGCTATTTTCATAGGACTCATGAAATAGATTTTCTAGCCCTCCCTTGAAAGGTTCATCATAGTATTCATTAAATACAACTTGGTGTAGTCGGTGTCCGATTAGGAGCATTCTAAACACCTTTGGATAGTTCTGGATGCCCTCTGAGAGCACCATCACTACGATAAGCTCTCAAAATACAGTTCTGGAATCAAGATGTCCACATTCTGGGACACGTTACTTAAGTGGTTGTAGTTGCAGTGGATCAAGTGAAGATAGAGGTAGTTCTTTCTTGGGATCCACCTAATATTCTTAATGAGGTGCAGAGTTTCTTGGGGTTGGCTGAATACTACTGAAGGTTCCGACACGACTTTTTTAGAGTAGTAGCACCATTATAATCCCTTTAATGAAATTAAAAACCATTTGTGTGGATAAATAAGTGCCTGAAGCATTTCTTGAAGCTGCGGGGGAGATTTATGAGTTCCCCTATCTTGAGACTACCAGAAGAGGGCATTGGGTATATAGTGTTATGAAACACATTAGGGATTAGAGTAGATTTTTTCCCCATTCAAGAGCAAGCATTTTCCTCCTATGTCTCACAGTAGTTGAGGAAATATCAGTAGAACTACACAACCCATGATCTAGAGTTAGTAGCAGTGGTCTTTTTCTTAATGATGTGGAGGAACTAATTGATGGGTGAATGGTTAACCGTCTACTCTGACCACAATATTCTTAGGTATATCTTGTCACAGAAGGACTTGAACCTCACATAGTGGTGATGGCTAGAGTTTATATAGGACTATGACTTTGAGATAGTCTATACTCCTGGGAAGGAGAACATGGTGGTAGATGTGCTCAGCAGGAGGTATGTCATACAACTGTTGACTGAGGCATTGAAGCAGCTAGCCGTGATACATATATCCTTCATGGATGATGGTGGAGCAACTTACATTCAGTCTATGACTGTATCTCATCCACTCTAACAATGAGTTAGGGAGGGACAACCTATTTCTATTAACTATAAGGGCCAATATGCTCAGTTATACTCAAGACAAGATCATGATGTATTTTTGATAGGTTGGGAGCACATCATCTATTTCATAGGATGCACTGTAGTACTATTGATGTTGTGGGAGGATGTTTTGAGGGAGTTTCATACATTCCCTTGGTGCGTTACATCCTGGTTTGGTGAAGATGTAATATGACCTTTAAAATTTGTACTGGTGGCCTGGGATAAAGGAAGCGATGGCTGAGTATGTTTCACGATCCCACACTTTTCCTAAAGTGAAGGCCAAGAATTTGGTCCTAGCAGGCCTGACACATCCAATTGAGGTACCAAAGTTGAAATGGGATGTTATCTTGGTGGACTTCACGATGAGGATACCATGCATGCCTAGGGGAAATTATTCTATCTGGGTGATCGTTGACCGACTTACAAAGTCAACGCACATATTACCCATCAATGAGAAGGGATCGATAGAGATCTTGGGAAGCCTCTACATCTACGAGATATTGTAGCTATACAGGGTTCCTTCGATAACAGCATCTAAAGGACATCCCAATTGCAACCACAATTTAGGAAACAAGCATGAAGCCGGTTCTCGAAGGTATGAATGGCCTGATCATTCTCACCATCTATTTTGGGACTCTTCATCTCAGGAGCACAACCTTTCATCGCAAAATAGATGGTGACAATGATCAGGCCATTCATTCCTTGGAAGACACGCTTCATGTTTGTTTCTTGAATTGTGGTTGCAATTGGGATGAACACCTACCACCGGTGGAATTTGAGTACAACAAGAGCTACTACACCAACATTAGAAGGGTACTGTTTGAGGCCTTGTACAGGTGTCCTTGAAGATCACCTCTATGCTGGATTGACTTAGTGGAGTCTGCACTAATGTGTCCGGAGTTGGTACGTGCTACCAATGAAAAGGTGAAGATCATCTCGGACTGGATGAGGACATCACATATCAGGTATAAATCGTATGCTGACATAATAAGGAGGCCCTTAGAGTCTGAGGAGGGATATTAGGTTTTCCTTTGTGTCTCACCCCGATGGGGATGGTGGGTATTTGGATGGGGAGACAAGTTATCTCTAAGGCTTATTGAAAATTTTCAGATATTGAGTAATGTTGGTGAGGTAGCGTGCTACCTAGATATTCCCCCATAGATGCCATGAGTGCATGATGTTTTCCACATGTCATATCTGAGGAGGTATGGGCACGATCTATCACACATCATCGACTAGGGTGAGCTGGACATTGATGATGGGGTGAAATTTGTAGAGTTTCCAGTGGAGATAGAGGATCGACATGAGTGGGTTCTTCATGGTTGGTCGATTCCTCTCATGTGCATTTGATGGCAGCACGAGAACCTCCTAGATAGCACATCGGAGTTAGAGGCACATATTCATTCTCACTAACATCATTGGTTTATTTATACTTGTTTTGGATTATGAGGATGTGAATCCAAAAAGGGGGAATAATGTAATGTCTTAGAATTTATGTGTAATTTTTTTAATTACATGGGATTATTTCAAAACTAGGCTCATAGAGGGAATATGATTCCAAGGCCCAGATTATCTAGAATGTATGTTAGAATATTTTTAAAGTACTTTAAGTAATTGTGAAAGTGGGTTTTTTCTATCATTTAAATCTGTGCCTGGATCAAAAATATGAGGGAACTAGTGAATTTAGAATGCTGAGATTCACCTACGAAGGTCTTAACCTCAACGGGAAGAGGTCGACCAAAAAAGAAAAATTTAAGAATTTTAGTGATGAAAATAAAATATACTTAAATAAAATTCATAGATAATTTTATTCAAACTATTTCTGTTGTGATGAAATGACCATTCAGAGCAACAATGTTGTGATGAGGTGTTTCTAAATCATTAATTATCTTTATTAATGAGATAATGTTGTGATTCATATTGTGTATCCTTCCATTAATTATACAGTGATCCAGAGTTGAAAAACAACATTGGGAGATTCTTCGACGAATGAGAAATATCTATCTCGCTCACTCTCTCTATTGAAAAATGTAATCTAAAAATGCCATTTAATCAAGGATCGGCGAAATCCGGTGGGACGGATTAGAGCGATGAAAAATGACAAAAAAATGCTAATAGATCAAGGATCATTGAAGGCTCTGAGCTTCATCACTCATCAGTGACTGATCCTCAAACCATTTAGGGGTTTAATTGTTTTATTTTTTCGTGTTTGTTATTATAAAACAATAAACATAGATTAACCCATGAATAGGTTGATCGGTGGATCTTGTGTTCATGAGAGAGGTCGTTTACCTTTGGGTTCTTTCATCAGGATTGATGATTATCCAATAGAAATATTATCCCATGGCTCCCCTATTTTTAAAATCCAAACAAAGAGGGTGCGGTCCAACAAAACATGCCTTGAGCCCCTTTGATTGTGTGTTCTTTGTAGCTACATCCTCAAAATGGTAGAAATTTGGATATGATGTCATGGAAGTGATGGTAGTGACCCTAGAGGCTTGAGGGCACATGTGGATTTGAGATCGGACCACCATAACGGTCCCGGTGGCCCACAAAAGGTGTTGTCGGCACAATGACACCGACAACCAGTGGTGGACACAAGCGGGATGTGGTGCCATGTGCATGATGAAGCGGCTAGCTAGCAATGACCACACTGAGGGAGGCGGCACGCCTAATGCACGCTGTTGTGGAGGAGGGCCAAGACCCGTCGACCACGGTGATTGAATGGACGCAGTGCCATCAAGGCACTGCATTGGAGGAGAAACCCCCTCCATGTGGGTCGCGTGATGACCATGGGGACAGTCGGCTGGCCAGATGCATGTGCCCCAACCGGAGCGGTCGACCCACCGAGCCGTGCCAATCCAGTGGACTTGGATTCCGTAGAGGGGTAGTGAAAATTTAGATCCCATCTTCTATAGAAGACCGGGTCGATTAGATAATGTCTAGCCGCACAGTAGCGCAAGATAGGAAAAGATACTGGCCCACCAGTGCGTGTCAGGCTGTATAAATTCAAGTCACTGGGTGACCAAGCGGACTGGACCCACATCCAAACTCTTCCAGGTCTAGTGAGGCCCAATGGGCCAGGCTAATGGGCAAGACATTCTGGATCCGGTCTTGTAGGACCCTAGGTCAGGTTGATCGGGTGGCTACAAACCGGTCGGATCGTGCTCGGCGATAACCAGCCCCTGTTTAAAAAAATGGATGTATCTCCCACCCCATGCATCCAACTGACATGTCTTCTGCTGCGTTTGGACCAACTTAACGATGTGGTACATATAAATTTCTCTATGTAAGATTTCATGTATGTTGACCGAGTGAGGCTTCATGACTCATCTACCCAGGGAGACTTTGTGACTCAGATGTCAATGAGACTTCATGACTCAACTACCTAGCGCGACTCCGTGACTCATATATGAGTGATAATTCATGACTCAACTACCCAACTAGACTCTCTCACTCATCAATAAACAAGATTTCGTGACGTAGATAAACAAAGAGACTCTGTGACTCAGCTAGAAGCAAGATTCCATAACTCTGCTGCCCAGTGAGACTCCATGACTCAGCTATCAGTGAGAGTTCCTAACTCATCTACCTAGAAAGGCTTCGTGACGCAGCTATTAGCAAGGCCCTTTGACACAGCTACCCAACAAGGATTCATGACGCAACCACTGAATAGGTCTAGGTGACCTAGCTAGCCTAAAGGACTCATCGAGTATTATTTCCTTTGTAGTGATTGATGTTCAATGTTTTCCACTGATGGTTTTTCTATCAACACATCATGTTATACATGTGTCAAGCTGTCTCTAGTGAATCTAATAATTGTGAATTATATTTTTATTTCCCTTTTCTATTTCTATTAGATCTGAGTTGGTTTTGGGGTCCCTACTGAGTATTTTTTTGCTCACCCATGCAAGGGCTTTACCAGCACCTGTTGTGTCTTGTGCAGACGATGGGTAGCTTTGACTATGATCCTGGAGAGCCATGGCCATGTAGTTCTCAGAGGTGGATCTACAGATTTTGTATGCTTCAAATGACATTATACAATGATATATAACAACCCGTCAGGTAGGATCCTTGGTGTATGACCTCTAGAGATTGTACTTTATTTTACTGTACTTTCTATTTAAGTTGGGTTTAAATTATGCCCCCCTTTTCTTTTTAGTTTCACCTTTAGTTGTGTGTGTGTTTCCTCGTGTGACATAATTATTTTTGATATCCCAGTTTTAGCTTTACGTTCGACAGTATGGTATGTGTGTGTGTATAGGTTTCAAAGAAATGCCTTCCCTTTTTTGGGATATGCCTTTTGGTTCTAGTTTCAATCCCCTATCCAATTGAAGGAGGGATTTGGTTTGTCATGAAATGGGACCTAGAGGATCGTTCAAGACACTACATGGCATGTAAGTATGTTGTCTTGTGTTATTAATCAAGATCGTAAATTAATTCATCAAAATTATGAAAAAGATCTTAAAATAAAAACATTTTCGGTTTTCTTTTCCTATTACTGAATCAAGGACCATTTAACCCATCAAATTTTTATGGTTTTCTAATTGCTAAATATTCCATAATCTTGTTTTCTATCACTCTCCATTAGAAATAGATGTTTTGTTGAGCTTATATATCCTTGTTTTCTTATATGCAATCCTAATATGCCTTATCTGAGGTGATCTTTGTACTTTTCTTTCTTTCTTTTAATGTTGTAATTTTATTAATTTTTTTCTGACGAGGGAAATGAAATAAAAGTATTTTGAAGAGTCATAACTTAGATTCTAAACCCAAATTCAAATATTGAGGAAGAAATTTACAAGGTGGTGGGGAGAATGTAACATCCTGATATTTTAAATGAAGACAATATGTTCGATTGCGTACATAATATGCCACATCAAACCAAAGCATTAATATGTTACCTTATAACGTAAATAATAAAATGTAGGTAATAAAATGTATTAATTTATTTATGAAAATACTTTTTACAAATGAATTTAATTAATTATTTTGTAAAAAATTATATATAAATGAAAATAAAACCCTTTTTAATAAAAATTTAATGTTTTTTTTCCGGAAAAGCTAATTTAATGAAAATAAGTGAGTTTATTAAATAATAAAATCATTATTTATGGATTTTATTAATGAAATATATATTTCATATATTCAATTTACTTTTTAAGAATTATCTTATATGTTTTCTTGAAAAGATATAAAAAAATATTCAATTTAACGGATAAAATCAATGTTTTTCTAAAAATACAATTTTACAGTCTGTTGATGGAGAACCCACATTAAATACAGTTTTTTACACTTTTATAATTTTTTTTACAAAATAAACTTCTTATTTTGATGTAGAAGAATAAAATTTTATTTGTTTGAATTTTTGGTATTTTTATGATAATATTCATTTTTTAATAAATAATAAAAAATATAGAATTTTAATTTAAAACTAAATTTTCATATGACTTATTTATAAAGTAAGGTTTTATTTTTAATTTGTTTAAAAAAATAAATAGATTTTGTTTTACCATTTAATACAATTTGATTCATTCGAAGTAATTTCGTGATGAAATTTTAAATAAACGTACATCACACTTTTAATGGTTTAACTTTTTAAAAACCTATTTTTCGCATTGACAACATGAATTAAATTTAAATTAATTACTAAAACATATCTATTTTGAATTTTGAATAGTGGAATCCATATTAGTAATCAGTGGGTAAAAATTATATTAATGGGTTTCTTTTAGTGTTTGGGATATTATGAATATTATCTATGATCATTTTAATTTACAAACGTTAAAGGTAAATAAGGAAAATTAGGGTAAAAAAATATTATAAGGATAATAAAAGAACTCTAATACCTGAAAAATCTCATTTGATTAAATAAAGTCGAAAAATTTCACCTCAGGGTCATAATCGATTCATTTAATAGTTGTTTTTTCAAGAATGTAATATATTTATTATTAAAAAATAAATTGACAACATGTCACTCTCTTATCTCTTATAAGTATAAAAATGTTTATATAGTGATAAACATGATGAAATTAGAACATAAATAGTCTATATATATTTAATTAAATTATATATTTCATATGAATTTATTTAGAATTTTTATAGATTAAATAATTACCATAAATATTGAAAGGATAGTGATGAAATATTTATTTTATTAAGAGAAATATCAATTAAATGATATTATAAATAGTAAAATAAATATCATATAAAATAATTTATGTCATAAACGATATATATAATTGAATAGTTCATGTTATAAGACTATTAAATTTTGTGGTTCAATGTTATCACTCTTTTGGAGTTTATTTAAATTTAATAAAGTGAACAGTGTCAAAATTGTCATAATTGATCATCTATAAAAATATTAAAATATTAAATTAGTTGAAAATTATGAAACTCGTTTAAAATTATAAAGAAGATATTTTATGTTCTAAAAGTTAATTAAGTTTCCAATTATTGTAAATTGATCCCATATAAGTGAAATTAATTCCCTCTTAATAATTAAAATGTTATTACCTCAATGGAAATTAAATTAGAGTAATTAAGAGTAAACTGAAAATATGATGTTTACAATAAAATAACTACATGTAAATAAATTATTTTATAAGAATATTCAGAACATTCTCAATCTTATATTTTAAATAAATGATTTTTGGAAAATTTTGAATAGAAATTTAATTAATATAAATATAATACTTTTAATAATTCCAAGGGTTCCCCTCCCATCTCCTATAAAAAGGCACATAGTCCTCTCTATTACTCACACATCCACACCCTTTAGTTCAATAAATATCTACCAAAAACTCTTCCTAGAATCCCTCCCCTCACTCTAGAAGCCTCTTTTTGGGCACAATTTTTCCCATGGAAGCCTTTTCGTATAAAACAATAAAAGTTACCCAATTAAGAGTTTACACCTTCTCTCATGCTTTTTATCTTCCTTTCAACTATCCACTCCCTATAATAATTTTATTTTATGATTACCTAAAAACAAAAATATCATTAATATACTAGGATTTTTTATGATAATTTTTAACCAACACTTACAGACACATCCATGTAATGGGTATCAAACTTAGTGATTCTGTTTACAACTAACTACTACCTCATGAAACGATGACTGTTAAATTTTCCCTACCACCACTCATGGTGGACATTAAATTGGATACTATATTTCTATATGATATATATTATATTTATATTGTTTTTACCTTTATGTAATTTTTATTTAGAACATACTATCATGATTTCCATGTCATGTAAATACAATAATTTTGTTTGAGGAAGTGTGGACTACCGCCCCTCAAAGAGATATGACTCGTTCCCTCTATACATGGAACATATGAAAGATGGTTTTATTTAACATATGAGACATAAATGAAATTAATATAATAATATTATTTTAAATATACATTAATATAATTTAATTATTATTCTTTTAATATGACAAAGGAAAGTAGTGTTAATCCGTACGTGTGACCTACCATCTCCATGAACATGGAATTTAATTTCTTATGTACAAATATTATGGATTTTTATAAATACATATATATTGGATATATGTGACATTTAAATCATTAATTAAATTATGGAGATGATATATTATTTAACAAATGGACATTTTACATCAAATCAACTTTATTTTTGGATCATATACCCAATATTGGCAAGATGTCTGATATGAACATAAATAGTTATGCAGTTTTAAATATGGTGATAAATGATATAAAATTATTAATAAACCATAAAAAGGTTCTCAATAAATTATAAATTATACATAGTTTTTTATTCTAGAATATAATGATTTTACTTGATGAGTCAGAATCAAGGTAAAGGACTTTGTGTCAATATCATTTCATTAGGGAATATTTTGATATAACACCCCAAAATATTTTATACGGTGTATAATTAACTCTATTGAATTTTAATTTCATTAAATGGTTTTGAAAAGTAATCTTTTTTTATAACAATGTTTTCGCTAAATGAAAAAAAAAGAATGTTTTTTAACATGTTTGGGGAAAACCACCTTTCCGCCGCTGCAACCATTTATTGATATTTGGATTCCTCTTCAAGTTGTAATGTTATAAAAGAAAAATAAATACAGTATAAAATTTTCATGTATTTTGTTATTGAAGATATTTTTTAAAAAGGATTGATTTTTTTAATATCTATAAATGATTTCTTGTGATTTCAATGTGTTAATTTTATTTTTTACTTTATGTATGTTTTATGTGATATGATTATGATATGGTTCATGGGAATTTCATATATATATGGATGGCTCCATGATAATTCTAGGGTGGTTGAGCTCGTGATAGATTTACAATGCATTGGGTAATGATACAAAGGTAAGAAATTAGGGTTCTCGTAAGAGATTTATGGAATATACGGTTATGGGTATTCCAAAAGTAGCCATGAAGGTTAATCCTTATATAGTTGCAAAAACGAAAATTTATGTATGTTATGAATTAAACAAGTCACATTTATGATTTAGGATTTATGGTTTCTTTGAGTCTTATATAAATATTATGATTTCATGGGTTATGTTAAAGAGATTATGTTTTATCGTTGAAAAGTATGATTTTGTGAAAATGTTTTCATGGGTTTAAAATATTCATGGGCTAATGATTAAATTAATCATTTTATATTTTATAATGATAATTTATGATCATACCATGTTTTTCAAATGTTTTACTAAAGTAATAATGATGGGAAAGGGAATGAACGAATTCAAGAATAATTTTATCAATGAAATAAATCATGTTTATCTACAAAAATTGTTATATTATTGAAGAAATTAATTCCTTTTAAATTGAACCCACCCTTTATAAATTTGTGTTTTTTTTATATCTATGGTCTAATTATCTAAACCTTTAAACCTTAAAATCACCTCAATGTGACATAAATTCAAATTATTGACTTAAATCAAGATTGTGTAATGTTTATGTTTGGGACTTTATAGTTGCTATCAGAGGTTAGTTTAGACAAATTTAGCGATTATGAGTTTTGGATTAACATATGGTAAAATTATATGTCTATTAATTTAGATACAATCATATTCCATAACTTTTTCAGATAATGGAAAGTCATTTACAAATGGAAGTAAGTTGATTGAAAACAACATTCTTATCTCTTCCTGATGACTTATTTTCAATAATTATTATAGATTTATGTTCAGATGATACTAAAAAAATTTAAAACATACAACTCACTTGAAAGAAGTTTTTGAGATATCAAACACCTCCACTATACCCTGATATCATCTTGAATCATATACTAGTTTTAATAAAATCTTATTTTCTCAATATTATTATATTTTTTAAAAATGTAAATATTCTCATGATATTTTTAAATATTTTAACTTTTAAAAATATTATGAAGTATCATATTATTTTGAAAAATACATGGAATATGGATACCCTTGTACATCATATTTATAGTTTCTTTTAAAATAAAACCTTTTAGCACATACATACAGTATTTTAAAATGACCATTGATTCAATGATTCAAGTGAAAGTTTGGCTGAATTTTTTATAAAAATAATATTTTATTTGACATATTAAAATTATATGTCATAGAGGATTATTATCCAAAAATATTTCTATGTGAACACCCATAAGAACCATTATTACAAGTTTTATTTGGGAAAATTAAACAAGTGATTTTAAAGAATCAATATGTCATTATTGCAATGAATGGAACTTATATTTACTTGAACAAAATGATGGTGAAACTAGGTGGATACCATGATCAAGGTATGATGTTCATTCTTTTGGGAAATGTTTTATTAAATATTTTTTTGGTGAAATTAATATGTCAATATATATAAGATTTCATGAATTAAGATGTTATGGTCATTATGATTTGGGATGGAAATGAGATGTATAATAAATCCATTATTGGTAAAACATGGTTTTATAATTTTGGAGGATCTTATGTCATATTGGATGTATTTTATAAGAATGATATTATTTTACAAAGAGTACAACATGAAGACAGTATGACAACCCATCGCATTAGGCAATGATGTGGGAATCAAATCCACTACTAGAATATGACATGCCTTTATTACTGACCACCAGCCTATGAGAAGTACCTGGTAAGTTCCAATTTATAGTTTCTATTAAACAAGTTGATGAAATAATAATAGTTGATTTTGGGAACATAAGTTTTATCCAATAGATATCCTTGTGAATGTAAAATGATTTTTGGAATGAGTGGTACATGTTATTTTGGAAGAATATCACTATTTAGGGAACCCCATATGCTTAAGTAACTAGAATACTATGTGATTTTATTTGATGAGTAATGTTTTAACTATATTTTGGAAGAATCAATTTTTTATTGTGGAACTATGGAGATTCTGGTTATTTATGGAAGTGATAAACTTATTTTGTAGAATATGTGATTAGGAAATTACATTTTGTTATAATAAATTAAGAGTGGTTGATGTTTTTTTGAGATAAATATTAAAACCTATCCAAGAAGGATATGTGATCAAATCCTTCTAAATTTTTGGTTTCAATCATAATTTGTATTGTCTGAGGAATTGTATTGAATTTTTTATATTGAATGATCTTTGTTGATCTTTGGATATTACTATTGAATTTTTGAGATTAAAGGATGATTTTCATCAGGAAATGGTTTATTATTTTGTGGGAATTATCTTATTTTATCCTAAACATTTAGGTTTCGATTAACTGTTCAAGACATGATGAATAAAAAATTAATCATTTGTGTGGTACGTGATTCCCTAGATGTTGATTCTAGTGCTTCGGGTGTTAAAAATCATCTTGAACACTCATCATTGGGTGAAAAGATGAGTTTGTGGTAGAACTTTTTTAAAGGATGAAACTCTACTTGACAAGTAATTATGTTTCCTTATTTTATTAGTAATGATCGTAAATAAATTCCCAATCATTTTGAAATGTATCTTAAATTTTTTTTACTCTTCCTAATATGAAATCAAAGACGAATTAAACCATCACACTTTTGTGTTTTTTTTCATTGTTAACACTCACCTGATCATGTTTTCTATCACTATCCTTCATAACAATAAGGTTAGTTTTTCTTCTATATCCAGGTTTTCCTACATGGAATTTTAATATGTGTTATATCGGGTGACCTTTCTACTTCACATTCTTTCTTTTAATGTGGTAGTTTTATTAATCCTTTTTCAGATGTGAGAATGAAATGAATGTATTTTGAAGAGTTATACCTTTGTCACTGAACACAACATCAAATTTCAAGGACACACCATCCACATGGGGGTGGGGGGAATGTAACATCCCATGTTTTTTTAAAATGAGTAATATGTTGGATAGCGTACATAATACGCCACACTAAACATAAGAATTATTATGTTACACTATAACCTAGATGTAAAATGGAGGTAATGGATCATATTAATTAATCAATGAAAATATTTTATACACATGAATTTAAATAATTATTTTTTGAAAATGTTTTTCTATAAAAAAATGAAACCCTCTTTAATTAAATGGAATGTATTTTTCATAAAAACATTTAAATGAAAATATATGAGTATATAAAAATATAAAATTTGTTTTTATGGATTTTATTAATGAAATTTATATTAAATATATTACATGTAATTTTTAAAATTCATCTTATAAGTTTTATATACATGATATAAGAACAAATTCAATTTTATGGATAAAATGAGTATTTTTCTAAAAACTGTATTTTTAGAAAACCAATTTTAAATATAATTTTAAAGTGTTGTAAGTAATTTTTAGAAAAATAAACATTATATTTAGAATCATAACATCAGAATTTAATGGTTTAATTTTCATATTTTTATGATAATATTAATTTTTAATGGATAGTGAATAATACTACATTTTACATTAAAACACCATTTTCATCCGATTTATATTTATAGTAAGGTTGTAATTTTAATTTGTTTTAAACTATTATTAGATTATTTTTTTATCATTTACTAAAATTTTGATCATTGGAGATAATTGCACATTGATATTAGATATAAACTCACATCAATATTTTGATAGTTTTTACTTAAAAAACAATTTTCTCGCTTTGACAATAGGAATTGATTTTAAATTAATTCATATAACTTATGTATTTTGAATTTTAAAAAATGGATTCCATATTTGGAATCTGTGGGTATAAATTAGGTTAATATGTTACTTTTATTTTTTTTTTGATATTTGAATAGTATCCACGATAATTTATATTTTCCACAGTTCAATGTAAATCAGGTAAATTCGGGTAACAAACAATATGATAATGATAATAAAATTAAATTAACACCTACCAACATCATAATGGATGAATTAATGTCATCCAATAAAACATAAGGGTCAGAATTGATTTATTTAATGGACTTTTTTCCTTGAAAGATATGTAATTATTATTAAAAAAATAAAGTGACAACATGTCACTCTCTTATCTATTATAAGTAAAATAATTTTTATGTTCTGATAAACTTGATGAAACATATAACATAAATAGTCTACATAAATATAATGAAATATTTTATATCTTTTGAATTTATTAAGAATTTTTTTAGATTAAATAATTACCACAATTATTGACACAATATTGATACAATATATTTTTAATTAAGATAAATATCAAATAAAGTATATTATAAATAATAATTTAAAAATTATTTGAAATAATTTATATTATACATTATTTTTATAATTTCATATGACATGTTAAAAAACTATTATCATGTCTTTCTGATGATATCACAATGTAAGATTTTATATAAATTTAATAAAGTGCAGCGTATCAAAAATGACATAATTGATATTATATAAAAATAATAATTTATTTAATTATTTACAAATCATAAAAAATATTTTAAAATTACATATTTGATATTTTATGGTCTAAATGATTATTATGTGTCTATTTATGGAAATTTTATACCACATATGCGAAATTTATAGCCACGTAATTTTGAAAAAGTTGATACCTTAATAAAAATTAAAAGAGAGTAATTAAGGGTAAAATCAAAAGATATTGTTTAAAATAAAATAAATACATTTATAAAAAAATATTGGATTAGATTATGTTAAAATATCCTCATATTAAATTCAAAATAAATGAGTTTAGGACCATTTTTAAAAGAAATTTGTTTTATATTAATTTAATACTTTTAAAAATTCTAATGGTGCCCCTCCTCTCTCCTATAAAATGGTACACATTCCTCTTCATTACTCTCACGTACACATTCTTTTGGTTCAACAAATATCTACCAGAAACCCATACTGCAATCACTCCCCTTATCTTAGAAGACTAGATTTTGACAGAAATCCTCCAAAGAAATCATTTTGGTATAAACCAAAAGAAGTTACCAGATTAGGAGGCAATCAGTTATCTCATACTTTTTAGTTTACTTTCAATTATCCACTACCTATAATATTATTATTTTGTGATTAAAAAATAACACCATTACCCTCAATATATTAGGATATTTTTATTATAATGTTTTAACCAAAAAATATACACACCTCCATTAAATGGGTAAAGAACAAACTATTTCTCTGTATGAAAAACTACTGCCTTGAAAAACAATGATTGTTCAGTTTTCCCCTACCACAAATCATGGTTTCCATTATGATGGAAACTATATTTCTATATGATATATCTTATACTGATAATTTATCTATTCTTTAGTAATTTTTCTTTAGAACTTATCTTTATGCTTTCCTTGTTTTGTAAATATGATAATATTGTTTGAGGAAGTGTGGATTACCACCCCTCAAAGTGATATGACTTGTTCCCACTATAGATGGAAAATATAAAGTGATATTTTGTTAAATATATGATAAATATATGAAATTAATATAATATTGGTGTTGCAATACACATTCATATCGTTCAATTATTATTTTTCTTATATGATAATGAAATAAATGTAACATTCAAGTGTATGTACGACCTACCGTGACAATGAACATCACATTTCTTTTTTTATTTTCAAATATTATGGATTCTTATAAATACATATATAATAGATATATACGAAATTTAAATAATTAATACTATTCTGGATATGATGGAATTTTCACCACATGGACATTTTACATCAAAACAAGGTCATTTTTGACTCAGGTACCAATATCAAAAAAACGTCTCATATGAACATAAATAGTTATGTAGTTTTTAACCAAGTAATAAGTGAAATAAAAGTAATAATAACAACAAAAAATTTTATCATGAAATTAGAAATTAACTTATCTTTATTATTCAAAAACATAACTTTTGTATGTGATGATTCAGACTCAAGGTAACTGACTTTTCCTCAATCTCCTTTCATTGAGTCATATATTGATGTTATACACCACCTTCTTTTATACGGTGAATAATAAACCCCTTTTACATTTAATTTCATTCCACAATTTTAAAAAAGAATCTTTTTTTACAAGAAGTGTATTACTAAAATATAAAAAAGTGAAGTTTTTCTTAACATATACAGTGATAATGACCATTCTGCCACTACAACCAATATTGGATATTTGGATTCCTCTACAATTCGTAATGTTTTAAGTGAAAAATAAATACCATATAAAATGTTCTTGTATTTTGGTATTGAATTTTTTTTGATAAAGGATTTACTTTTTCTATATCTTGATATGATCTCTTGTGATTTCAATGTGGAATTGTTATATTTCCATTATGCATGTTTTATGTGATATGATCATGTTATGGTTTTTGGGAATGGATTATGTATACAGGTTGTTCTGTGATAAACTGAGGGAGGTTGAGCCCATCATAGCTACCCAATTCATCAGTTAATGAAAAAGAAGTAAAAATTGAGGTTTATCCTAAGATATTTACAGAATATACTGTGATGGGTATTCGAAACATTGCTATGATGGTTACTCCCTATATAGTTGGGAAAGCTACAATGTATGTATGTTATGAATGGAACAAGTTACCTTTATGATTTATAATTTCATTGAGTCTTATATTAATATTATGATTTTATGAATTATTTTATAGAGTTTATGTTTTATTGGTGAAATGTATGATTTTGTGAAAATGTATTCATGGGTTTGAAATATTCCTAGACTAATTGTTTTATTCATTATTTTATATTTCTTACTGAGCTTTTATGCTCATCCCATTTTGTAGTAATTTTTTCCACAAGGAATAAGGATGGGTAAGATAAAGGAAGAAATCAAGAATAATTTTATCATTAAAATAAATCATGTTTATCTTTAAAATGTTTTATATTATTGAATAAATGGATTCAATTTTTTTGTATCCACTTTGTATAAATTTGAGAATTTTTGTAATATCTATTACATAATTATCTGAAAATTTAAACCTGAAAATATCCACAATGTGAAAAAAGAAAAATTATAAAAATAACTCAAGATTATGTAATGTTTATGGCTGGGACTTTATACATAGTGAAAATAATTATATAGCCTTTGATGCATTAGTACATCTTATGAAGAGAAAATATGGGTATTTGTTATTTTTATTCCCATTTATTAATAATATATTGGATTAAGACTTGATAAGAATTATTATTTCATGGTTATGGTCTAAAAGATATGTGCGATGTCTTGGACATAGTGTTTAGGATATGTTTTCTTTTTTGGCTATGATCCTTATGATATTTATGATGTCTTGTCTGTATTATTAATGTTAAGTGTGATGAATTGATTGTGATCATTATGGTAATTATGTAATTATGGTATAGTAATCCCATAGGTTGGGTATGTTATTCAATGTTAAGGAAATTTATTTTATTATCAGAAAATATTAATACCTTTTATGAGTACACATGATTAAGGTATTTATTAAAAAATATGTAATTTTATGTTATTTGGAGATTGTGATTAGATTTCCTTGGTTAAAACCCAATATATAATACTTAATATTTAATAACATCCTAAATATTTGGTAATATTTATATATATATTGTGGTTTTCTAATATTGAAACCCATGTTTGGAAAAAATTTAGTAGATATAGGATTTGGAATAGGAGAACCTTTTAGAAATAACACTAGATTTCTTATTGAGTAATTACTCTATAATAACTAAATGATAGACAAATAGGTATGACTAGAAAACTGGTTCTACACTCCAGATATATTTTCATTGGTTAATTACCATGTTCATTAAGAACCGTTACAATGTATTGAAATTGAATTTTAGGAAATAATATATATCTATCGGAGTTAGAGAACCTAATGGAATTAGGACTACGGATTACATATATTAAATAAAATGATATATAGGTTGATTGAATTATATCATTGTTGAACCACAATTATCATTGGTATAATATATGGTTTCATACGAGAATACATATATGGATTTAGTTTTCAAACACATGGGTACATTTAAAATAATTATATTAGATATTATTAAATTTTTTTTATTAATTAGTTTTGTAAATTTGATCATGACAATAAAGTTAAAAATATTATATTAATATAAACAACTATAAACAACTAACAAATAATATTTCATATATTTTTTTAGATAAAATAAAATCTAAACACATTCCTATTATTTGAGAAATGACGAGTCCCAGAGTGTCTATAAATTTTAGTTTTCTATCTCAGAATATATATATATATATATATATTCATATGTATACCTTATATTCATTAATTATTTATTGATAATTGAAATTTATAGGATTCAATTTATTTTGTGTGGGGGAGAATGAAACACCAGGATATTTTATTATGTGTTATTCTTTAAATAAATACAATGATTAATTGCTTACAACACATGATATATCGAACTCAAATTATTCACAAAAAAATAGTTAAACATTATTGGGAAAATTATAAGAATAATAAAATTCCTATTAATTTAAAATATAGTAATAAATTTTAAAATACAAACATTTAGAAGATAAATAGTTAATATGATTTACTATTTAATATGGTATCTTTTCAATGAACTATTTTTAAATGTTTTGTTTTACCCAAAAGAAATTAAATTTATAAATTTTAAAATAATATCATGAAATTGTATAACATATCAATTTATAAAATAATATATAAAAATTTATTTAATTTTGAATTGATATAAAATAAGATTAAGAACATTTAAAATTTAAAATTCCCTTTTTTTAAAAATAACCATTCCTTATATTTTTTATTTTCATTGAAAAGATGATTATATGAATTTTATAATTTTATAATGATTAAATGATATTTATTTTTTAATTAATCATGTAAAATTTATCTTAGGTTGAATTTTAGGTATTTTTCTGAAATTGTTTATTTTAGTGTGAATACTAAAAAATACCATTTATAAAAAAAATTATACATGTTACGAAATTATCATGATATAATACTGAATTTAATACATATGGAACCAAATTTAATGAATAAATATCTACTTAATATATAATCCAGATATCAAAAAAATATTATTTTGAATTTATAAATCCATGTCTTACATTTAAGAATGTATGTGATATTTTATTCAAACAATTTTTTTATCCATTTAAATCATAAATTAATTATCATGATAATTTTTTAATTGTATTGTATCTAAAAAACATAAATGTAGTTTTATAATAATAAACCATTAAATATCATTTAAGTCTTCTCTATAGTTATTTACATATAAATACATTTTTGTGGTCCAAAGGCATTTTTTCTAAAAACTGTTTTATTGTATTAAGAACTCTTTTATTAAAATTAATTCTTACAACTAATGGATAATTAATCACTAAAATGGATTTTATATTTGGAATCATAATATTTATATTATCAATTAGGATAAATTTTATTTCCATGAATAAAAATATGTTAACGAGGTAATAAAACTTTAAAATGATAATTGTAAATTATGGTAAAAATACAAATTATGAGGAAAATGTCTAAAATATGTAAAAAGGTATCCCATTTTGTGGTTATAAGAGATGGATCAACCATGGGTTACCACCTCTCCTTTACATTACACTTTTTATCACTTTCCTAAGAAAGTAACATGTCATTACCTTAATGATCAGGGTATTTACAAATTTAACATACCACTCAACTATAAAAAGTGACATTATCCTCCCCAATTATCCTCAAACATAAATCCAATTGGATTGAACAATTTACTTCCAAAAACATTCCAATAAATATTTTAAAATTTATATAGGTAATGGCCTCACAAAAATACTAATCAATGAAGTCTGAATGATTTTTCATGGGGATTTATGTAATATTTTTTCAAAAAGTGGTGCCTTAGTCAAAGACCAATAAAAAATTTATATGTTTTAAGAAGGGAACTACATGATATCGAAATAAGTAATATTATTACAATCCCTTTCAGAAATATGGAGTAGCTCATCAAGCAGATCATTCCTCTATGTAATGCCCTGGTTGATTCCCATATTAGCAAGACCATCTGCTACCCTGTTCGCTTCATGAATGGTATGCATGACAATGTAGTTGATCTCCAGATGTGAAGTCAAGAATCTCATCCAATGTGTAGTTAGAGTCCAAATGAGATGAACCACACAATTCCAAATTGCGTGGACAATTGTGGTTGAGGCACTCTAAATACATATGTTGTTCCAACCCTTTTTCTGGATGAAATCCACAACATGAATTACACCCATCATTTCAGCTTCTAAAGTTGAGGTCGTACCACAGCTTCCAAAGAAACATCCATAGAATTGACCATCAATGTCTCCAAAGATAGCACCAAAACCCGCAGGAATCAGATTGCCTTTGGATGCTCCATCAACGTTTACTTTAATCCATCCATTAAGCGGGGTGATCCAGATATCCTTAGAGGTGCGCCTTGGTATCCTGTAGAGACCATCAATTCTATGTCGACGAATGATCTTGAAATCTCTAACAGATTTATCACAATGATATTTTTGAATCGAAGTGGAATCCTTAATGGAAATTTGACTTCATGTTCAACCTTTATTAAAACTGAATGAGTATTTATTGTGGATGATGGAATTTCTATCATACTAGATTACATAGAGATGCTTCTTAACAACTGCTAAAAAGAGGTTCTTGGTTTTCTGCGAAGAATAAAGCTCCACACAATGTTCTAATTGTATGCTAATATATTTAAGTATTAGCCATACACATCCAAATATGTTAGTAATATAATTCCAAATGGATGAAGCTGTAGAAAAATATAAAAACATATGGTTATCATATTATCTATGTTGGATACAAAAGTGACACATTGAACAGAGGTGTATTGGATTAACCCAGCCTTAAACATTACATAATCTTTATTTAAGTTAACTATTAAGATTGAGGATCTTTTAAGGTATATATTTTTATTTAATTAGGCCCAAACTATTACATTAAATATCATAATTTACAAAGTAATCTCTTCTACCCAGTTTTTATTTTTCTTATAAAATAAAAACTCTAAAAAAATAATCATGTCTACTTCCATGTCTTAGACAACATGAATTTTTCTTGATCCCATTCTTAACCATATTCAACTTTTTGATCTATGAAATTTTTTTCAAAATCATGGGATGAGCATAAAATCCTTTTAAGTGATACATAAAGAAGGAAAACTATTAGTTTTTCCAAACAACAAATAAACCATGAATACTTTATCGTAAGTAATACTTTTCACCTTAATGAAGTAGTAAATACTCTTCACTAAATAAAATATTATTGCATTCCATTTTGTAAAAAAAATATTAACATAAAAACCATAAAAAGAACACATAATATATAAAGGTATCTTGGGACATAAACATACTTAAATTGAATATCAATATAGTCGACTTCCACACATATCACTAAATAGAATAGCCATGCAGGCGACTTCTATTCCCAATGCATTGGTGGTTATAACATAACCACCCATCATAGTTCATCACGACACCACATTATATTTGGGTTATCATGTAACCACCCATAAAATGTCCACGTACCATTATAAAATCATAATATATAAAATTATGAAAATATAAACATTTCACTAATAACATTTCATTTGTAATTCGAAGAAATCATTTCAAGATATTTAAATAATTAATCAATTTCAAAAAACCATTTTCAATACCAAAACACCCAAAAATATAATAAGGGATTTCTTTTCCTTTTAAAAATATTATGTCTTATAGAGGAATCCAACTAACGATTATGACGACAAAGAGGACATTGTCACCAGAAATATTAAAAACATTCCTTTTGTAGTTTATTAAAATGCTTTGTAGAAAAATATTCCATTTGAATGAAATGAAAGAAAAACATTTTTATACACCATATAAAAGAATGGTATGTATAAAAAAAATATTCCTTAATGAAAGGATAATGAGATTAAGTCCCTTACAAAGGTCATATCATTACATTAAGGATAAATTAATTACATAATTATGTGTAAAAAAATACACCCAATATAAGTGAATATTAAGTGTAACACAATCTGCGGTCATTATAAAATATTCATAGCACCACATAATCAAGATTTATAAGTTTAAACCAATGAATAGAAATTGGGTTAAGAATTTCCCTTACCTCATGTGTGACATAACCCGTTCTTTCTTTAGTTTATATTAAACTAGTTAACTCCCTTCGGTTTGAACTGAAAGGATTCTTTTATGTTCCTTATTCATAAACTAAGGCTTCTAGGTAGAATAGAGCGATGTAGGGAGATTAATTAGGACGATTTTGGATGATCCAAGGGGCTTGAGAGTTGTGAGTAATGGGTAATAGGATATGGTTTTTTATAAGGGAGAGGAGGGGCTCTTTCGGAATGTTTGAAAATATTATTTAATTATAAACTGATTTTTGGTTTCAAAAGGTCAAAAACTCATTAATTTATAATATAAGACGACTCTGGTTCTAGATAAAATCATCCAATAATAATTTTATAGTTTTTGGATAGTTTTTTAAATTTTACAATATTATTTACTTAAATCATTCATTAACAAGTTAATAATGACATCATCATTGTGTGAAAAATAATCTAACTCATTTGATGTCTAAAAATTATAAATTAATTCAAATGATGTGGGAAATATTTTTAGATTTATAATGAATATTTATAGTGAAGATATAACTTATATAACCCCATGTAAAAATTGATTTACTAAAAATATATGTTTATGTAATCCTTGTCTTTACATTAAATTAATTAATATAAAGTGTCATTATCACTCCCATGTGGCTCCATTAGGTCCCCAATCGACCCACAGTTGTGAATGGTCAGACATGTATCATCCAATATGATTAAGACACATGTTATGGTAATTTAATATTATTATAATAATATTTTTACCCTTATTTACATGATTTGTCATTTAACCATGGTAAATAAAATATTTACTGAAGTAAATATTCATAATGTATAAAAATAAAAGTTAGTTATTTACATAATTTAGACCTACTAATTCCAAATATGTAATCCATTTTTCCAAATTCAAAACCATGAAATGGCATAAATTAATTTAAAATTAATTCTCGCTGTCAAAAGAAAAAGTGTACTTTTAATAAATAATAACTCTCAAAAATATTTACCTTAGTTTATGTCCAATTTAATAGTGAAATTACATCCAATGAACAACATTGGATTAAATGGTCAAAATATAATCTATTTAATCTCTAAAAATACTTAAATAGATAATATATCCATATAATGAAAATAGATTAAAAAGCAGTTTTTAATTAAAATGTAGTATTTTCCACTATTTATTAAAAAAATGAACTTTATCAAAAAAATATCAAAATTTTAATAAAAGAAAATTTTGAGGTGATGATTCTAAAAAAGAATTTTCTTTTTTCAAACAGAACATTAAATAGTTAAAATAAACTTGATTTAAAAAGGTTTCTCCATCAAAAGGTAGTAAATCAACTTTTTAAAGAATATTAGAGTATTTCTGTTTAAAATTGGATTAATTCACATTTTATACCTATAAAATTTATTGGATAAATGTTAAAACATATAATAAACCTATGTTATAATATTTTAGTTAGTTATGATCATTCCATCCAATAAAAATCAAATTCGTTAACTACAATTTAAAATAATAATATTATATTATTATTTTTTAGTAAAACTCAACATTGTGTGCAACATTAGATTTCAAAAAAACTTGTTGTGGCATATTGGGTATGCCATCGAACATAGAATCCCCTTTAAAGTAAAATTAATATTTAATTCAATAATATTAATAAATATAAAAATTTATTACTCATTATTTACATGGGATGTTACATCCTTCCTCCATTTTTGAAATTGTGTCGACACAATTTTAAAATTGGGCTCAGAAACTTCATTGAAATCCCCCATCAGAAAATAAGAAAATAAAATCGTCACATTAAAAGAAATAATAAGATTAAAAAAGGTAACCCGAGATAACCCATACATGTATTATATGAAAACATGGATATGGAGGAGAAGCCAAGTGTCTATATCTTATTGACTGATAGGAAACTTGATCAGGAGAATGTTAACGACCAAAAAACAACAAACTTGTGATAGGTTAAACGGTCTTTGGTTTCCCAATAGAAAAAAAATATGGACAAAATTTTTGTTTTAAGTTTCATTTAGTAATGTTGGAGAATTTATTTGTGATATTGACTAGGAATATAAGTAAATATACTTACTTTTCATGTAGAGTTTCATCCTTTAATAGGTTTCTATCAAAAATAAATCTTTTCTCCAAAAAATTTATATTTAAGATGATTTGACCACACATGAAGCGCTAGAATCAACTTCCAAAGGATCACATAATCCATTAAAAGGATAATACTTTATAAAAATAAATACTGCTCCTAATCTAAAAAATTCGATAAAAACACCAAAAGTTCAACAAAAACCATTCTATAGATAACTATTCTTACAAATATTCAAAATAATCCAATCTATGATTGAAACCCAAAAACCAGAAAGATTTTATCACACAGTCTTCTATAAAAATCATAACATTTATCTCCAAATAACATCTGTTACTATTAATTTCTCATATTGAAAGGAAATTGACCTAGTCACATATTATCAAAAATAGGATAATCATTTCCATAAATAACATCAATATCCATATGTCCACAATAAAACATAGAGTCTTCATAAATAATATTTCAACCATTAGTGTTTCCCCAAAACAGAGAACATCTTCCAAAATAACCTGTTTCACTTAATCACCTAACCATTTTCCTACACAGAAAATATCCATTTGATAAAACATAAGTTTCCAAATAAATATATTCTTGATCCATAAAATTATTTAACTAAAATTAATAATTCATACTAACCAAGGACATCACGTAGTCTAGTGGTAGGAAACAATTCCCAATCGCACATCGGTTGTGGGTTTGATTCCCACAGCTTTGTCTGACACGATGGGTTGTCCCACGGTCTGTGTGTTGTCCTTTTTCAGAAGCTATATAATTTTATGAGATTCCAAGAAATGATATAAATTACTCAAAAATAAACATAACATCTTTTAACCACAAATGATATATCATACCTCATATTTTCATCCCAAAAAGTAATAACCTATAATGGCCTCAAATTCAAGGATCATATAAACCCCAATGGTTCTTTATAACTATATCGACAAAAGAAAATATATTTCTTCCTTGAATAATATTTTCATATATAAAACTTCATGTTTACACATACAAGAAATAGTCTTCCAAAGTAATACTATCATTAATACATTTAAACATATCATCATCCCTTGATCCAACATAACTCTTCAAATCCTAAAATGTGGACGTCTTAATCATTGAAAATTCATCCTGATCCTTTATCCATGTTTTTCACCATATTTATTTATACTTTACTCCTAGAAAAAAATCATACATAATTTCCTAAGATTTCAGTAATTTCAAAACATGAGCTATGAAATAATCCATACCTTTCATTGCTCATTTTCAATTTTCTCATCATCAATTGGAATGGAAATTGGTATTTGTAAAAATGTATTTGAATAATCTTAATGATCTCATTCATGAACCATCTTTTTAGAACATATATTAGTGTAATTACCATGACCACCACATTTAAAACATTCCATTTATCCTTAATATAGAACTTCTTTCCTTTTCCTAGATTCAAGTGGATGTTTCCTTTTTCCATGGAGGTTTTTTGCTTCATGAACTTCATTAACACATCTAAAACATCTTCTCGTCCCATTGAAGCATTTTTCTTGTTGTTTCTTTCCACATTTTTGACACATAAATTTTTTTAATATACTTACGTCTATGATTATTAACTAACCATCAGTAGGGATTTTATCATCCATATATGATACCTTATAAAAATCACCATGGTTAAGGTGGTTAGTACTGACTCCATATAGTTGGTTGAGAAAAACCAAAAGTGATCTCATTGCATATCCCACTTCATTCAGTTGCTTATCCAGAAAACCATCATACTATTCTTCACATCCATTATTACTTTGGTGCCTTCTAGATCCATCCATTTACAAAAACAAAAAAGGTCAGTGTGAGTATATTAGTAAGATCATCATATAATATCTTCTGAGGAGGCTAAATTCTAAGATATACATATTCATTTAACCTTAAACACATTCAATTTATCTAAAATAAACATTACACCTTTTAATATTCTAACCATTATAGTTATGTCACATATTCTTAAATAACACCCTAACCTCTAAAATTATCTAAACCGATCTCTGATACTAACTATAAGGACCAATCCTAAAACATTACATAATGTTTAATTAAGTTAATAATTGACATTGAGGATCTTTTAAGGTTAATAATTTTAGAGAATTAGGCCATAACTATTACATTACATCTCAAAAATTACAAAGTAGAGGCTTTTACTCTGTTTCAATTTTTTTATAAAATAAAAAACCTTAAAAGAACCATGTCTAGTTCCATGTTTTATATAGAATGACTTTTCATTGATCCCATCCTTGACCCTATTCATCTTTATGTCCAATGAAAAACATTTCAAAAATGGTGGATGAGAATAAAAATCTCAGAAAGGGTTAAATAATGAAGGAAGTGTGTTTGTTTTTCCAAATAACAAGTAAACCCTAAATACTTTATCATAATTAATAATTTTTACCATTATGAAGTAGAACATACTCTTCACTGAATAAAAGAACATTGCTTAACAATTTGTAAACAAAATATTACCATAAAACATATATAAAGAACACATTACATATAATGGTAACTTGGTACATAAACATACATAAATGGAATAACCATAGGATTGACTTCTAAAAATATCAATAAATGGATTAGCATACAGCTGACATCCACACCCAAAACATTGGAGGTTATAACATAACCACCCATACTATTTTATCAAGACACCACCCATCAGTTTGTTTGTCATGTAACCACCCATCAAATAACCAAGTACCATTATAAAATTATAACACTGAAAATAATGAAAATATAAACATTCCACTAATAACATTTCATTTGAAATCACAAGAAATCATTTCAAGATATTGAAATAATCAATCAATTTCAAAAACCATTTCCAATACCAAAACAGTGAAAAATAGAATAAGTGATTTCTTTTCCTTTTAAAAACATTATGGCTTATATAAGAAGCAAACTAACGATTACAATGGTGGATAAGTCATTGTCGCCGAAATCATTAAAAACATTTATATTTTCATTTAGTAAAATGCTTCATAGAAAAATATTCCTTTTTAATGAAATGAAAAGTCAAAGGTGTTTATACACCATATAAAAGAAAGTCATGTATAAAACAAAATATGCTTCAATGAAAGGACTTTGATATGAAGTCCCTTACAAAGATCATATCATTACATTATAGATAAATTAATTATATAATTACCTTTGGCAAACATAAATACACCCAATATAAGTAGATATTAACTGTAAAATAATCATAGGTCATTCACACATATTCATATAACCACATAATCAAGAAGTATAATTTTACCCCAAATAATTGAAATTGGGACAAAAAGTTCACTTACCTCATTCCTGACTTGACCTGTTAGTTCTTTTCAATATGGTAACTCCCTTTGGATTGAAAAAAATGCTTCCTTGAAGTGCCTTCTGCCTAAGGTAAGGATTCTAGGAAGAGGAGAGAGATTTAGGGAGCTTAATTGGTTAGTGATTGGATGAGCCATGGGGCCTGAGAGGGTATAGTAATGAGTTTGAGATGAAGAGAATTTATAAGGGAGTGGAGGGGCTCTTTATGAATGATTGAAACTATTATATTATTATGAACTAATTTTCAATTTCAAAAGGTCAGAAACTCATTAAATTAGAAGATAAGATGAATCTTGTTAGAAACAGAATCATCTAATAATAATTGGACATGTTTCAGAAAGTTTTTGAAATTTTTTAATCAAATTTATTTAAATCATTCATTAATAAAGTAATCACTGCATCATCATTGTGTCATAAATAATTTTATTTATTTGATGTATAAAAATTATAAATAAATAACCATCATTAATGAAATATTTTAATAATTATAATAAATATTTATAGTTTAATACATAACTTATATTTCCCCATGTAAAATTTGAGTTACTAAAAGATATATGTTTATGTCATCTTTGTCTTTACTTTAAATTAATTAATATAAAGTGTCATTATCACACACATTTGGCTCCATGGGGTCCCAAAATAGACCCAAGGATGCCCATGGTCAGGAATGTATCAGCCAATAGGGTGAGGACACATGTTATGGTAATTTAATATTATTATAATAATATTTTATTACTTATATTTACCAGATTTACCCTTTAACCATGGTAAATAAAATATTTACTAAACTAAATATTCATAATCTTTAAAAATAAAATTTACCGATTTACACAATTTGGACCACCTGAGTCCAAATTAGGAAATAGTTTTTCAAAATTCAAAATACAGAATTGGATGAAATTAATTTAAAATTAATTCTCGTGTCAAAATAATAGGCATTTTTTTTAAAAATAATAACAATCAAAATATTTACCTTTGTTTATGTCCTATTTTAGACTGATATTACATTCAATGAACAAAATTGGATTAAATTATAAAAATATTATCTAATTACACTTTAAAAATAATTAAATAGATAATATATCCCTATAAAGAAAATATATTAAAAGCTGTTTTGAATAAAAAAGTGCCATTTTGAACTATTCATTAGAAAATAAACAGTATCAAAAAAATATAAAAATTTATCCAAAAGAAAATTTTGATGTCCCGAATCTAAATAAGAATTACATCTTTTCAAATAAAACATACAAAAGTGTAAAAACTATATTTAAAAAGGGTTTACCATTAATAGGTAGTAAATTGACCTATTAAGGAATATTAGAGTATTTATGCTTAAAATTGGATTCATTCACATTTTAAGGCTATAAATTTTTTTGGATAAATATAAAAACATTTAATAAACATGTGAAATAATATTTTAATTAGTATATTCATTCCCACCAATATAATGGATCTCCATTAACTACCATTTAAAATAATAATATTATATTATTATTTTTCAGTATAACTCAACATTGTGTGCAACGTAAGATTTCAAAGAAATCTGTTGTTGTGTATCGAGTATGCCATCAAACATATAATCCTATTTAAAGTAAAATAAATATTAATTCAAAAATATTAATAAATACTAAAATTTTTTAGTCTTTATTTACCTGGCATGTTACATGTATTCCAAAAAAATAAATACATACCTCAGTAGGAACACGATTTTGAGCAATACTCCAAACAAGATTTAGTCTCGATTGTTTAATCCTGGTCTTATCAAAGGATTTTAACCATCCAAGAAGAGATCAAGTGTCACAACCCAACCCCCATGGCCCGTGCCATGACTACCCCAAGTTGGCCTTCTATAGGCTAAGGGATGGGTACTAGCACAAAAGGTGTAACTCCCTAAAACTGGGAAGGAATTCCCTTTATAAGTGTAAACACACACAATAGAGTACACAACTAGATACGAAACACCAAGTAAAACTATATAACAAAGGAGAGTACAGTAAGTAAAAAGGGTCTAGAATAAAAGCCCAACTGGAATGTATGAGTACAATTGGAAAAGACAAAGCAACTGAAGGGTGAAAGGAAGCTCTGTGATCGTCCACCATAGATCCCACCTGAAGGGTGGATGCAGTTTGCATCCTCAGCACTCCACGTTTGTCCATCTCAACCGTGTACCGACTCGTCGTATGATCCACCTCCGAGTACTGTCTAGTCAAGGTACTCTCTGCCTCAGTCAGCGATGTCTGTCATATGCATCCAACACAATGAGATTCGAGCATAGCCCTTGCTGGAGTGAGTATAACGATACTCAGTAGGGACCCCAAGACACTCAAGGTATCACTAAAATCCAACAACTATAAACCACTAAGTATAAAATCAATGAATAACCATCAATTAGGTATATTCCCATACATATATCAAAGATATCAAATAAATCATCTCAATCATGAGGAAAACACAAAAGTCACTGACTCAGCTCACAAAAGTATACAACTTTTGTTGAGAGGTAGAGATGATCAGATGTAGTCACTGAATCATCTAAGATGTCGGACCCACACATGATCTAGGACTAGTAGGTAGAACTTTCGGACCCACACCAGATCTAGGAACAATAGTTGGAGCTGTCAGACCCACACAGGATCTAGGACCAGCTATTCTGTCAGACCCACAGAGGATCCTGGAGCAGAAGTCAATGTTGTCAGACCCACACAGGATCCATAACCAGCTGTAAGAACATTCGGTCCAACACAGGATCTAGGAAGAGTAGTCAATGCTGTCGGACCCACAGAGGATCCAGGACCAACATTTTGAACTGTCAGACCCACACAAGATCCAGGAATAGTAGTCACTGATTTCAGACCCACACATGATCTAGGACCAGCAGTTAGAACTGTCAGACCCACACATGATCCAAGAACAGTAGTTAGTGCTGTCAGACCCACACAGGATCCAGGACAAGTAGATAGAAGTGTCGGACCCACACAGGATCCAGGAACAATAGTCAATGCTGTCAGACCCACACAAGATCCAGGACCAGTAGTTAGAACTGTTAAACCCACACAAGATCCAGGATGAGTAGTCAGTGATGTTGGACCCACATAGGATCCAGGACTAGTAGTTAGAACTGTCGGACCCACACAGGATCCAGGAACAGTCGTCAGAGTGCAGCCAGCTGCTGGGTTTTCACAAAGCATGCTTGATTCTGGGAGGGTCTGCTCCTCAAGCCAAGAGTCTATGTGTTAACAAACAAAAATTCCAATTAATAATTATCCCTCAGGTCCACCACATCATAGGGGTCCCAACACAACAGACGACATGTCGATCGGATGCCCGGTTTGTGAGTTATTAATCTTTTAGTCCCAGGGCCCCGATTGGATTCGTGTATGATCCAACCTAACTGTATATCAAATATATCCTGAAATCAAGTAGGGTATTCTCAAAGGTACTGTCACGTTCCATGAATATCAGCGCCGCTGACGGTTCGTCAAACAGACGTCTGGTGCCAAAGATATGGCAAGGAATGTAAAGCGTAGGTATTGGGCATGGGTCCAGTCCGACCCGGTCGGACCGACTCGGCCCAACCTAGTCTGGGCCGACCTGATCTGGTTAGACCCAGTTAGACACACTGGGTCTTACCTCGCCTGTCGAGCGCTTCATCCTGCTAGGTTCGGCCCGGTCCACCGGGCCTGGCCCAGCGGACTGCGGGGGCGGTGCGGCTTGGAGGCCGGGGCTGGTTCGGCCAATGCTGCAAGGGGCGCGGCACTGGAAACTCGGCCCAGAAGCCCGAGTCGGTTCGGCCAACAATGCCATGAAGGATGCCGCAGGCTGGCTTGGATGGCCGGCGCGACTCTGCGTGTTCGGCAGCGAGCCGAGGCATGGGAAGGCCGCGTGGGGCGCGTGCATCACAGGGGCAGGCGGGCAGGGTGCCGACAGCGTGCGGGCAAGCCGCAAGGCACCGGAAGGTCATGTGGAGGCCAGCGAGGCATGTCTTCAGGGTGTGGGGAGGCCATCGGGGCGTGCGGGTAGCGCGCGGGTAGGTCGTAGGGTGCTTGGCCAGCGTACATGGAGGCTGGTGGGGGGCCGGGCAGCGCGCGGGCATGCTGTAGGTAACCAGAAGGGCACAGACAGGCCGACGGGGCACACGGGAAGCATGTGGGCAGGCCCCGGAGCGCACAGGCAGCGGGCATGCCAGCGCGGGGGACGGTCGGGCGGGGCGTGGGCTGGTGGTCGGAGGAGGCCAAGCATGCCAGATCGGCGCGGCTCATTCCGGCTGTGTTCGGCCGGGAACAATGGGGTGTCGCAGGGGCGGCGCGGTTCGTGGAGGCCATGAGAAGAGCGACCTTTGTCATTGTCACCTTCGTCACCTCATCACCACTGCGAAGATCACCATAGGGACGAAAACCGACGGAGGGTGTCAGACCTTGTTAGATTGGACCACACCCGCCACATTTACGGAGGTATCATTTGGCTCATCAAGAGAAGTCGATGATTAATAACATTTCCTCAACAATACATTTTTATCCGATGAGAAAGATAAGAAAAGGGTATAATAATATCACGCAATAAACCCCCTACCTTGCCCATAGTAGGTCGAAGTTGGTGCAAAAAGGCATACATCGTTCATTGATGGAGTCATGGAAGAAGACGTAGAGTATTGTCATTTGTCGCGTTCGCCAAGCACTTCCAAACCTGAGTTGCGTCGGCTTGTTGACGACGCTCCATGCCTTCTCCAACGACGAATGAAGAACGCCGACCTTATTTGACTTCTTCTTCATAACCTGCCTCCCTGGGCCATGAACATTGTCATCTGACCCCATGGGTCTCCTGTAATACCTTGGTTGCCTTCCCAGCACACCATAGGCTATTACTCACCAGGGTCTCTTATCAAAATAATGAATGTCCCCACAGGCCAACACAAGTTCATTTAGTGTGTTTTGTCCTCAATTATGTAAGGACCCATCCTTAGACATTTCATAAAAGAGGACCTTATTCTGGTCTTGGTTTTGGAAATAGGTACATGATTACAAAGAAACTATCAAAGATACAGCAAGAAACTAAACAGACTGAAAGTTCATCTCCGCTTCCGCGTGCAACAACAACAATGACGATCTCTGGAAACCTATGAAAAACATTTCAAAAACATGGGGTGAGCACAAAAGATTCTTAGTAAGGGGTTTTAAAAAAACTTTCGATATATATTCTTTGAAAAATTGTATATAACATTTTGGAATACTATTTTTTAAAAATACCTTTTGAAATTAATTACGGCATAAAAATACAAGTTCAATTTTTAGAAGATACTTACATTTAAAATTGCTCAAATATAATCCAGTGTTTTTTTCTGAAAACATTATGCAAGCTTCTGAAAACAAAATAACTAATTCTGATACTACTCGACTAATTACAGGGCATGATGGGTCCACGCCCAATCCCTTCCTGTCTACCACAATCGAGAGTCAGGTTTTCTAAAAACATTTCTAAGATTGCGTTAAATACGTATACATTTGCACTAGATTTTAATATATTAATACTCGTAAACAACGTTTGATACATAAGTAATACCATGTGTACAAATTTATATATATATGTATATACCTTTATAAGATTTCATCTACTTGTTCTGAAGTAGTCAATTTACACATCGACTTATCTATGCATGATTTTTCGCACATAATTCTCCCTTTAGCGATTTATTCTTTTTAGAAATAATAATAACAAATTAACCATGCATATATATATATATAGCAAATACAATATGCACAACTATTATCCAAACACAATTAGTGATACCAATGGGCACGACGTGTCATTAATAGAAAATAATGGTCATTACCTATATGTCATTTATGAGTTAATTTAATAATTCAATGAGTATCGACGATGAACATAAAAGCATGGCCGTGTATCTATGTAGATGTGACGCTCATAATGTCGATAAAACATGTTGATATTTAATGTGTTTTTTCAGAAACATGATGATATCATGAAATAAAATTGCAAAGACAATAATCGTCATTTTATCCATATGCATATATATATATTTACACATATATATACATGTATAACCATTTAAAATAACATAATTTGAATAATAAGAATAAAATCATAATAATATTTTCCCCTTAAAATTCCGCAGAATAAAAGAAAACCAAAACCAACAAATATAATTAATATTTGGGTTGGTTTTGAAGTACACATATAAATATTTATACATATAAATCTATATATACCATGGTATATAAGATTAGATTCTGCATAATCAAATCATAAGCACTCTTTGAAATCTATTAAAAGAAGGATTTAAGTCTAGGTATATAAAACTACATATTCATAATTATGTAATAAAGGTTTGAAAAATAGAGATAATTGAAAATAGACCCTTACGTCAACCCGAAAAGAGGGAGTATAACTTGAAATATAATTAATAAATTTCACTTATGCAGACTCAATTAAAACAGATAATAATTCATTAAATATTAAAATAGGAAAACCAAATATATAAACTCCCTTACATGATTTAGATCGAAAGAGGAGTTGTGGGTTTCTAGAGACCAATAGAGGTTTTGGCAGAGTGAGGTTTGGGTTTTGTAACCATGGGGGATGGTTATCCGGAGTCTCACTTATATAAATAAAATTTGCATGACGCATAGCTTCTAAGAGAAGCTGGGTATTATGTATATATATTTTTAAATCAAACAATGTTCCATAAGGGAAAATGTTCAATTTTTTTAATATAAATTCACTCAATTATAGGTTTGAGTCATGATCCAACTCGATCCCTTATTTATTTATTTATTTTAGGCGCTGAAAATTGAACTTGTGTTCTAGTTTGTGCATCAATTAGTGTGTGCATGGTCACAAATTGTTATTTCGTCTTTTCATTTTAATTTTTTTAATTTACCCTTTAATGGACAAAACCACGTCATTCACATTGATTACTTTCCACCATTTTTTTTCTTTCATTGGATATTATGAGTCACCACTAATCATTATGATTTTGTGTGTTTTCCACGCATAGACCAAAATCTCAATCATTTCAATTTTTTATTTTTAATCTCTCCATTATAATACTATAACATATAATGGTTTTAAAATATTAACGATAATCTATATTTAGGAACATATAATTCTAAGACAAATATATATAAAGCATATCACGTCACATTTTTTTATTAAATCACATTATATATATTATTATTTAAACATATCACTATATATATATACTCGTAATTATATATATATATATATTAAAAAACACATTTTTATATATACCAAATAATTATATATATTTATAAAATATAAAATCTTAAATGAAAACATAAATGGTGAGTTTTTTATAATAATATATTTATTTATTCAGTTTTTCAATACCTCAAAATGTTTAAACTATTAATAAATTATATATTTATATATATTCACTATTTTAGCGTTTTTTTATATGAGTATATATATATATATTGATTTATTAAAATAAATATTTCAAAACACACATTATATATATATATATATACACTCACATGATTTTAGCATCTTTTATAAATATATATATATATAATTTGTTTTATTAAAATAAATATTTCAAATTACACATTTTTTATTTAGAACATATATATTATGCGTTTTTTATTTTATAATATAATTATTATATGTATTTTTAATCTATAAATTTTTAAAAAATAGATCATAATAGATCTCATATATTTATAAAATAAATTATCTTAAATAATAATAATAATAATTTTAAATGACATGTATAATAAAATTATAATTTTATAACAATATTAATTTTATTAATAAATAATACAAAACTAGTATTTTGATTTATATCATTATCAACCTAATTAGAATAAATCTATATTTTAATAAAACAATTACATATATAAATAAAATACATTGCTAAATATATTTTTATATGTAAATATATTACATAAACGTACATATATATATTCATAGAATTTCAAAAATAATAATTACAATTTTATTATATTATCAACACTATTCATTTATTTATTTAATTTAAAAATAAATAATGTTCATAACAATTTCATAGCATGTTTGTAAGTCTTTTTGAATACTTAATTTTTATTAATATTGTTTTAATCTTTTATCTATGTAAATATATATAGGTATATATAAAATAAATTAATTCAAAACATTATTTATAATAAAACATCATTCTTAATTATTTCATTTGTTAGAACAATATTTTTGAAAATATATTTGATGTTTTCGTGTATTAAAAACATGAAATTTTTTTATAAATAAAAGTATTCATAAATTTTTATTTAGAAAAAAAAGAAAAAAAGTCTTCATTTATAGTTTATTTATAACATTATTCATTTTAAATTATAATTTATTTAAACTTATTCTTTTTTTCTGAAACTCAGGGCGTTACAATATCCCCCCCTTAACAGAATTGCGTCCTCGCAATTCGATAATCGGACTAAAACTAATTCTGAATTTCCGTCTTCCGAATTTAGAAAACTAAGACAGCTAAATTCATTGACACTAACGTTAAACGACAACATCTATTTACAAAGTTTTCTAGACCGTTCCTCTGATACCAAGTGTAAGGACCTAGCCTTAGAGATGTCATACAAGAGGATCTTGTTCTGGACTTGGTTCTAAAAATAGATACATGATTACAAAGAAAATATCAGAGTTGCAACAAGAAACTAAACAGACTGAACGTTCATATCCGCTTCTGCGCACTACAACAATGATGATGATCTCTGGAAACCTGTGAAAAACCTTTCAAAAACATGGGGTGATCACAAAATATGCTCAGCAAGGGGTTTTAAAAAACCCTTCGATAAATATTCTTTGGAAAAAAGGTATATAAACATTTAGGAATACCATTTTTTAAAATACCGTTTGAAATTAATTACAACATCAAAATACTAGTACAATTTTTAGAAGATAATTACGTTTAAAATTGCTCAAATATACTCCTATTTTTTTTTTCTGAAAACATTATGAAAGCTTCTGAAAAGAAAATAACTAATTCCGAGACTTCTTGACTAATTACAGGCCATGATGGGTCCACGCCCAATCCCTTCCTGTCTACCACAATCGAGAGTCGGGTTTTCTGAATATATTTTTAAGCTTGAGTTAAATACGTATACATTTGCACTGGGTTTTCATATATTAAAACTCATAAACAACATTTGATACATAAGTAATACATGTGTATAAATTTATATATATATATATTCTTATATATATATATATATACTTTTATAATATTTCATCTGCTTTTTCTGAAGTAGTCGATTTACTCATCGACTTATCTCGGCATGATTTTTCATACATACTTCTCCCTTTACCGATTTATTCCTTTGAGAAATAATACTAACAAATTAGCCATGCATATATTTATATATAGCGCATACAATATGCACAACTATTATCCAAAAACAATTAGTGATTCTGATGTGCACGACGTGTCATTAATAGGAAATAATGATCATTAACTATATGACATTTATGAGTTAATTTTACAATTCAATGAGTGTCAATAATGAACATAAATGCATGGCCGTGTATCTATGTAGATGTGACACTCATAATTTGGATAAAACATGTTGATATTTAATGTGTTATTTTTCTCTTCAGAAACATGACGATAAGATGAAATAAAATTTCAAAAATAATAATCTTCATTTTATCCATATTCATATATATATACACACATATATATACATTTATATTCATTTAAAATAACATAATTTGAATAATAAGCATAAAATCATAATAATATTTTCACCTTAAAATTCCGCAGAATAAAATAAAACCAAAACCAACAAATATAATTAATATTTGGGTTAGTTTTCAAGTACACATATAAATATTTATACATATAAATCTATATATACAAAGGTATATAATATTAGATTCTTCATAATAAAATCATAACCACTCTTTGAAATCTTTTAAAAGAAGGATTGACATCTAAGTATATTAAACTGCATATTCATAATTATGTAATAATGGTTTCAAAAATAGAGATAATTGAAAATAGACCCTTACGCAAACCCGAAAATAGGGAGTATAACTTGAAATAAAATTAATAAATTTCACTTATGCAGACTCAATTAAAACATATAATAATTCATTAAAAATTGAAATATGAAAACTAAATATATAAACTCCCTTACTTGATTTAGATTGAAAGAGGAGTTGTGGGTTTCGAGAAACCAATAGAGGGCTTGGTAGAGTGAGGTTTGTGTCTTGTAACTGTGGGGGATGGTTATCCGGAGTCTCACTTATATAAATAAAATTTCCATGACACCTAGCTTCTAAGAGAAGCTGGGTATTATATATATATATATATTTATTTAATCAAACAATGACCCATAAGGAAAAAGGTTCTATTTTTTTAATATAAATTCAGTCAATTATAGGTTTGAGTCACGAGCCATCTTGATCCCTTATTTATTTATGTATTTTAGGCACCGAAAATCGTCCTTGTCTTCTAGTTCGTGCATCAATTAGTGTGTTCATGGTCACAAGTTGTTATTTCTTCTTTTCATTTTAATATTTTTTTTATTCACTCTTTAATGGACAAAACCACATCATGCACATTGATTACTTTCTGAGTCACCACTAATCATTATGATTTTGTGTGTTTTCCACGCATAGACCAAAATCACAATCATTTCAATTTCTTTTTTTTATCTCTCCATTATAAAACTATAACCTATAATTGTTTTAAAATATAAATGAAAATATATATTTAGGAACATATAATTCTAAAAAAATATATAAAGCATATCACGTCACATTTTTTTATTAAATCACATTATATATATTATTATTTAAACATATCACTATATATATATATAATTATATATATATACTCGTAATTATATATATATTTTAAAAAAAATACATTTTTCTATATACCAAATAATTATATATATTTATAAAATATAAAATCTTAAATGAAAAAATAAAAGGTGTGTTTTTTTAATAATAATATATTTATTTATTCAGTTTTTCAATACCTTAAAACGTTTAAACTATTAATAAATTATATATTTATATATATTCACCATTTTAGCATTTTTTATATATGAATATATATATATATAATTTGTTTTATTAAAATAAATATTTCAAAACACACATTAGACACACACACACACACGCACGCGCACGCGCAATTTTAGCATTTATATATATATATATATAATTTGATTTATTAAAATAAATAGTTCAAATTACACATTTTTTATTTAAAACATATATATTATGCGTTTTTTATTTTATAATATAACTATTATATGTATTTTTAATCGATAAATTTTATAAAAATAGATCATAATATATCTCATATATTTATAAAATATATTATCTTAAATAATAATAATAATAATAATTTTAAATGACCTGTATAAAAAAATTATAATTTTATAATAATATTAGTTTTATTAATAAATAACTCAAAACTAATAATTTTGTTTATATCATTATCAACCTAATTAGAATAATTCTATATTTTAATAAAACAATTACATATATAAATACAATACATTGCAAAATATATTTTTATATGTAAATATATTAAATAAACCTACAAATATATATACATAGAATTTCCAAATTAATAATTACAATATTATTAGATTATCAACATTATTCATTTATTTATATTAGTTTAAAAGGGAATAATGATCTTAACAAATTCATTTCATGTTACTAAATCTTTTTGAGTACTTAATTTTTATTAATATTGTTTTAAGCTTTTATCAATGTAAATATATATATATGACATAAATTAATTCAAAACATTATTTATAATAAAATATCATTTTTAATTATTTCATTTATTAGAACAACGTTTTTGAAAATATATTTGACATTATCTACTATTAAAAACATGACATTTTTTTATAAATCAAAGTATTCATAAATTTTTATTTAGAAAAAAAACGTCTTCTTTTATAGTTTATTTATAACATTATTCATTTTAAATTATAATTTATTTAATCTTATTCTTTTTTTCTGAAACTCGAGGAATTACAACTTACACACACCCAGTGAAAGCATTCTAGAAGGTCACCCATCCTGATTACAACTCCAGGCTAAGCATGATTAACTATGGAGTTCTAATAAGGCAGACTCTTGAAAAAAAGATGCACCTTGTTAACATGGGAAGTAACATTTAGCTTTTTAAGTCTCACTTTTCCAGGGTGATACATTATCCACCCCATTAATGAACAACACCCTCATTGTGGACCCCAAGCCTCAAACCAAGGTAGTGCCTAAGCACTTCTGGCTGGGTATTGGCTCTGATTACATTTGTCATAACCCGCCTCCCC
Source organism: Viscum album (assembly GCA_963277665.1). Taxonomy (NCBI): domain Eukaryota; kingdom Viridiplantae; phylum Streptophyta; class Magnoliopsida; order Santalales; family Viscaceae; genus Viscum; species Viscum album. The sequence continues at coordinate 2,075,509,057 of OY728156.1, read as the reverse complement.
AGGCCAGGAACCTTGTTATCTAACGCCATGGGTATCATGTAATAATATGGATGCCTTCCCCACACACCATAGGCTATTACTCACTAGGGTCTCTTATAAGACTAATGACTGTCTCCATAGGCCAACACATGTTATTTTAGTGTGTTTTTTCTCACTCACACACACTCGGAGAAACATCCCAGAAGGTCACCCATCCTGATTACTACTCGAGGCCAAGCATGAATAACTATGGAGTTCTAATCAGGTGGGCTCCGGAAGAGAAAGGTGCACCTTGTTGACATGGGTAGTAAAATTTAGCCTTTTTAAGTCACACTTTTATAGGGTGTAAAATTAATGTAAAACCCTAGAAAAGTGAGAATTAAAAATGCTAAATGTTACTACCCATGTCAACAAGCTGCACCTTCCTATTCAGAAGCCCATTTGATTAGAACTCCACAATTAAGCGTGCTTGTCCTGGAGTAGTGATAAGGATGGGTTTCCTTTTGGGATGTTTCTGAGGGTGTGTGTGAGTGAGGAAAAATTTCTCTCGAAAGGACATGTGTTGGCCTATGGGGAAAATCATTAGTCATATGACCCATGCAGGCACGTGGGTGGGCCCCCGGGTGTGGACCACATGTCCACGGGGAATCTAGGGGGTGGGGCCCAATTTTTACATTTGGTATCAGAGGTGGTACCCAGGAACCATGTCATATAACCTCATGGGTCTCCTCCAATACCCTAGTTGCCTTTCCAACACACCATAGGCTATTACTCACTAGGGTCGCTTATCAGACTATTGACTGTCCCCACAGACCAACACTTGTTCTTTTAGTGTGTTTTTTCCTCACTCACATACTCCCTAGGAAACATCCAAAAAAGTCACCCACCCTGACTACTACTGTAGGACAATCATGATTAACTATGGAGTTATAATCAGGTAGGATCCCAAAAAAAGTGCACCTTGTTGACATGGGTATTAACATTTAGCCTTTTTAAGTCTCACGTTTCCAGGCTGTTACATTATCCACCCCTTTGAAGCACAACTCCCTCGTTGTGGACCCCAATCCACAAACCCAGGCAGTGCCTAAGAACATCCAGCTGGGTATTGCCTCTAATTCCATTTGTCATGACCCACCTCTCCCGGCCATGAACCTTTTCATCTAACCCCATGGATCTCCGGTAATACCTTGGTTGAATTTCGAGCACACCATAGGCTATTACTCACGAGGGTCACTTATTAGAAAAATGACTTCCCCCAAAAGACAACACATGTTCTTTCAGTGTGTTTTTTCCTCACTCACACACACCCCGGAAAACATCCTATAAGGTCACCCATCCTGATTACTACTCCAGGCCAACCATTATTAACATTGGAGTTCTAATCAGCTGGGATCTCGAAAATAATGGTGCACATTCTTGACATGGGTAGTAACATTTAGGATTTTCAAGTCTCACTTATCCAGGTTGTTACATTAATGTAACACCCTAGAAAAGTGATACTTAAAAAGCCTAAATGTTACTACCCATGTCAAAAAGGTCCACCTTTGTTTTCGGGAGCCCAGCTGATTAGAACTCCATAGTTAAGCATGCTTGGCCTGGATTAGTAATAAGGATGTGTGACCTTCTGGAAATTTTCCTAGTGTGTGTGTGTGAGTAAGGACAAAGCACACTAGAAAGGACATGTGTTGGTATGTGGGGAAAATCATTAGTCATATGACCAGTTCGGGCAAGTGGGTGGGCCCCAGGGTTCTCCCAAACCATGTTCCCCTCTAATGGGGTGAAGGATTTTACTTGTTGTGCACATGGGTTTTCAAATGATACAGCAACCATGCTGAGCCCATAATTAATAGAAAAAATCAGTTTTTACGCAAAAACAAACCAAGAAAACCACTAGTCAAAGCATAAAAAAATTAGGGTTGAGGAGTACATGAAATATATTAAAAAGATGTTACAACCTCCATACTATCTAATAATTTAGTCCCTTAAAATCCTTTCAAGAAGTTTATATATAAAAAATATGAGGTCTCTGCTCTCCCATTATTACCTCACACTCTCTGTTGTCTCTTGCATATCATTACTGGGATACCATATCATTCAAACTAGAGGTATCATCCTCCCATGATATACCTTGGTTTCATAATCAACTATAATGACTAGATTATGAGTACCAGATAAATAAATTTAAATATTAATATCACCATGACATAGGATATGAGGTGGGTCAGAAAGATATGTTCACATTTTAGGTACATAGAACATTTTATGTATCAAAATCTACTATGATGGAAGTGATAAATTGTAAGATACTTCACCCACATTTTCAACAATATCCAATAGTCCCAAAATATGGGGAGAATGCTTCCCTTTAATCTAAATACATTGATGACCCGAATGAGGTGAAACGTTCATGAACACCTAGTCACCAACTAAAAAATCCAACAATAATCGATGACAATATTCATAAGATATATACCATCCCTATTACATCATCATACTTTGATTAATTCAATGAAACTTTTCTATCATATCATGAACATGGATCCTTTGAATCATTAACATCAAATGATCTCAAACCAACACAATAGATATTTACAATTTCATCTACATAATTCCTCAAAAAGAGATATCCTAATTGGGGAATTGTAACTATTGTTCTAAAAAATCTAAAATATCCCCAGATGGTCATCTTAAGATCCACCAAAATCAAGGACACAAATATGAAGCATATCATCAATAATATGTATATGTAAATCTTTTTGGCAATCGTTCTATGGATTTTAGGTCACACTTAAATGAAACATGGATCTTAGTTCCTCCCAGAGATGTATTATAAAGTGATAAGTAAAATGGGGATCCATAGTAGAGACTTTAGAAGTTGATACTCCATGCAGTCAAACAATCTATCTCACAAAGATATTTCATAGATCCTTAACTTTTGTTATATCATGAATGGGTATAAAGTGATATAATCCGGCTATCCTATCAATGATAAATCATATCAAATTATTATTTCTTTGGGAATGTAGGATCCCAACCACAAGGTCCATAGGGATATCATCTAAATTATATGGAAAAATTGTATGTGGATGGAGAAAAAATGGAAGTATCTAGTTCTCAACCTTTACTTTTTGGTAAGAATAACAACAAGAGAAAAAATCAATAATGTCATGCCTCATACACAGCCAACACAACCATCATCAAATATCATAAAACATATTTTTTGTTCATGTGTGCACATACCGCTATGAATTATTTCAATTCCCTATCAATGATTTTCTCATATCATACTACATAACAAAAAAGTATTAATATATAGAACACCCTCTATGGAGATCAACCACTCAGTAATGATCTCCCATCCATAGAGAGAGTCTACAATTATACATAATTCATCAACAAGTTGTTTTTCTTAAAGAGTATTCTCTAGAAGGGAAAAGTTAAAATGAACACTAGAAAGGAAAATCATTATGCCTCTATCATAATCTCCAATAATCAATTGTGAAAAAATATCCTTTAAGTTCCACTCTGTTGATTATTCTTTCATGGCCTGGGTCGGATGATCCCTCCTCAAAAAATTGGTAATGAAATTTCTCTTTCCCTAGGGTATAGGTCATGTGGAAATAAAAATCAGTTTTTTCTCCACCTAATACCTATATAAAATATTCAAATATGTTTTATATAATATATAACACAATCATTTGTGGAAAGAAAAAAAGTTAATGATTTTTGTGAAATGGTAATACCACCAACTCATAAGAGCACACATCAAGACTATATGTTCAAGGTTATGGGTTGGATACTAATTCACATGTGTCCTATTCATATGAGAACCATAAGATTCCACATGATCCCACTGCATTAGAACATAGCCCACACCTGATCCTGGTGCATCATAGAAGAGCACATAGCTCTTCCTGACCTCTGTAAGAGTCTACACCGACACATATTTCAAAATACATTTCCTCTCAACAAATAACTCTAAAATTTCTCACTCCAGTCAAACATTACACCATTATGGGTAAGGCTGGTCATAAAGGAATATAAATTCATGAAATCCTTTACAAACCAGTTATAATATCCACCTAACCCAAGAATATCTTAATCACAAAGACATTATATTGTTTCTCCTATTTCATAATAGGTTTCACCTTTTTAGGATAAAAAAGATATGATGTTCCAAAACCATGTGTCCTATGAAAATCACTTTTTGAATCAAAATATCACATTTCTAAATCTTGGTATAATGTTAATCAGTTTTCAATAATTCTATAATTGCTCTCAATTGACACAAATTATCCTCATTATATTTATTGTGAACTAAGATTCCATATAAAAGTACAACCATATAAGTATATAAATACTCATAAAAGATCCTATTAATTGTATTCATAAATATTGTAGGGAATTGGATAGATTAAATGGCATGATGAGGTACACATAATATCCATAACTACTCCAGAAGGTAGTTTTCTGAATGTCGCATTATTTTACTCTCAACTAATGTTTACCTGATAAAATATCAATATTCAATAAAAACTTATCCCCTATAAAATAGTTAAATATATCATCAATATTTGGAAACCAATAATTAATATTTACCATAACCTAGTTGAGTTTCTCATAATAATCACCAAGGTGATGTTCCCACATCTGCTTTCTTAGTAGAGGGAACATGACACCCATGGTGATACACTCTGGAATATATATCCATCCTATAAAATATCATCAAAATGAGTCTTAAAATATTTCATTTTATCTTTTTCCATGTGTTAAGAATGAATAAATACAAGATTAGTCCTAGAGATTAAATTAATAGACAAATCCACCTCTCTCACTAGTGGAATACTAGAGACATTAGAAGGAAAATCATCGAGAAATTGAAAAAAATGGAGGGATATCATCACTCAATGATTATTTCTCTAGGAAAAAATAAAATACTAATATTACTTTCCAAAACACCTGATAAGGAGGTTCGACCCAACTCGACCTTGGGGCCCCTTCTCCTTAGAAATGACGACACACACCATCAGCCGTAGTAAATAAGACACGTTGAAGATACCAATCAATCAATGACTTATTTTCAGTAGGCCAATCCACTCTAAAATTGTTGTCTAGATGTTTCATGTTGAGGGAAAAAATTAAAAGTAAGATAAATCTTAGATAAAGAGAAAGTGTAGGCAGGACAACGAAGTCCATGATCTCTCTTCATTCTTGGATTGTAGTAATATCCATCACATAATTTAATTTATCTATAGGGATATTTATAAATCTCACAATTTGAGTATAAATGAATGAATGAAATGAAAAAGTTTCAGGTAATGCATTTACCAAGGATGATGAAATTGTGATGGTACCTATCATGGTGCTGGACTCGTACGAGCTTCCTTTAGAGACTCTTCTAATGTATGAAGATGCTTCATTCCATATGCCTATGGATATAATCCATTATATCTCAAATCATTTGATTTAACCATTGTACATATTTTTTCTGATGATAATGTTCCATTATGTGGTGTATATTAGATATGAAAGAATGTTTGCATGTGACATGAACATCCAAAAGAGATCTATATATTGGGCGACATAGTGAAATACCATTTTCAGTGCCCAAAATTTCCACACTAGATGAAAGAGAATGTGAATCATCCAAATACTTTATGAGATCTAAAAGATCGCATATCTCAAGAAAAAATCATTATCCCTGTCACGCTTCCCATTCCATTAATTTGAACTCAGTGAACTACCACTAGAAGATAAAAAACTCCCATAAACCATGACTTACCGGCCAGATCAAACTCGACCATCAACTATATATCTAGGAAATCAATATATGAGGTGAGATTTAAAACGAAAACTAAAAAATGAATTTTTGATCGAAGTATCATTTGTAACCTTCGAGTCTCCACCTTATCATTGGGAATAAACTCAAGTGAAAACTGCCCTAGCTCAGGGAATCAATTCACATATTCCATCACAAACATATTATGATACCTAGTTTGAAAAAAAATATAGCATTATCTAGAATCATCGACTCTAGATAAAAAATGTCAATGAAAATAACCTTAAATTACTTCCACCCAAATCCCTTAATCTTCTCTAACATCACCATCATGTCTCCCTATCTTCTTCGAGGTCCATCCAACTTGAAGGTGGAACATTTCAATTTGATTTCATCTGCTGTCTCTCGAAACTCAAAAAAATTCTCAATACTGACCAACTACTTTTAGACACATAAGGATAATTAGAACTATGGATGCTTGAGGGATTATAGTGAAGAAACTTCTACGAATGATTCCAGAACACATCCCTTTGATTCTTCACAACTAGAGACTTGATGGGAATATGTGTAGGTACATGTCCTAGATATTGGACAACACGTACAATAACATCCACAAGATGCTATTCCATGAGAGTATTTTCTCACTTCCGTTCATCACGAACTTCCTCCCAGATTCTATTTGTTTGTCTTATTATAAGTATGATTCTACAAAACAACATACGACAATGTCCAAGTAATCATATGATTTCTCAGATAAATTACTCTATAGTATCAATAAAGAAATTAAACCCATCATACATGAAGGAAAGATTTTGATTCTAACCTATCCAAATCTAAAGTAGGGAAAATACTAATAATAATCCTAATGATGCATTTCCCAAAACACCCATAATGACAAAATGATCATTTTTTGAGAGATGGATAGTAGCTAACTCACAAAACATCAAGGAAGAATTCACAACCCCCATCTCGGATACAACTTTTTCACAAACCACTCAAGAAAACCTAGTACCCTAATACCTGAGTTGGAACCAACAAAGCCGGAAGGGAATTCCAGATCCCCACGGGTTGGCAACTAGCACCTAGAATCTTAAAACATAAATGGGAACTGTCTTTCCATATTAAAATTGAGTTAAATAGATGGATATTAGTATGCTAAAAAAATCCCAGAGAGACAATAATTGAAACTCAAAAAGGTATATCAAAATACCAAAATATAAATCATCAAAGTAATTGAATTATACAAGATATTTTGCCGAATTCCCAATGGATGAGACACTTTAATACCCAAAGGAACAAGAACATACACCTACTCTAATAGGCACATTCTATTTTCTAGGACATGGTATAATAATATATAAAAACACCCGATATAGAATGTAGGGTGAGAGCTAAAAATATCAATAGGGTCTCACCTTGTGTTCCATAATAATACCCCAAATAGAGTAAATGAAATAATGATTTTAGTTTTAACTAAAACAATGATGGAATTATAATTTCACACTTAAAACAAAATACGCTTTTAATATCAAAATATGGAAACATTCCAAACAATGGATTAAGTAATCATTTTATAAAATAATAGTTCATATAAATAATTAGGCTTATGTAATGAAGTTTCACAGTCAATAGAATATATATATATCAATGTAATCCCAATAAGAAATATGTACATCTTCCATATGTTATAATAGTTTCAAGATATAGGATCCCCACACTCTCATATCAACTATCATGGAATATTTGTATACATGCCCCTCAGGTTGACCCCGAATAGGACTCATCAATTCTCTAATAAAAATATGACCTTCCAAAAAATATATTCTTATAGTTTTCATCATCTATCAATCGATAGGGATTTTTTGTCCTTCTATTCTAGTCCTATGTAACCAACATACTACCTAGTCTTGGATGTTCTAAATCAATCAATCTATAATTGGGGAATTATTTCAAAATAGTTTAAAATAAAATTTTCTCAATTATAGTTTCAATGTTCCAATATAATTACAAAAACCAAAAACTGTTTTTTAATCAAAAAAATTTAGCAACTATTTAAAAAAAATGATCATAGTATCCTATCAAATCCATTTAATCCAATTATGTCAAAACAATTTTCATAAAATTATTTTATAAAATATATTATTTTCAAATCGCACCTTATCTTCCAATACCATTATATTTGTGGGGTTTCCCCAGAATTCCATAAAAATAATTTCAATTAAAATTTTCATTGAATTGGGTTTTCATACATCAATTGAATGAAATTTTAATCAAATCAATTTATTCATGGTTAAATCAATCATTAAATCTTAGATAGAACCACCTGGCATTATCATGGATATCATGTAATAGAACACCAAAATAGGATTTTCCTATGATGAACAATGAAAATGAAGATTAGTGAATCAAACCTAGATTCAATATAAAAAACAACAAAATTTAGATACATCAAATACATGATGATATAAAAAACCCTATGGTGGAATGAAAGTGGGATGTAGAGGTTATATGTTGTTTTAATATATATTTACTTAATTTTTAGAAATAAAAAGTACCTGCAGAAATATTGGCCAGGAAAGGATGCACAGTTTGTCAAACAGTGCACCCTAACCATGCACCCCTCTAATGGGGTGTACTATTATTATTTGGTGGGCATAAAATTTTTCAAATAGTCAACCCATTGTGAAAAACCAGACGACATGGGTTTGATGATTTTCATTGGATGGGAGAACAGTTTGGTAAGAAAATGCGCCAACCATATGTAGCCCATAATTTTCAAATTTTGTAAACTTATTCACATGAAACAAATAATACCAAACCCCATTAAAATCATAAATAAAAAGAGGGTCGAGGAGTAGTTGAAAATAGTAATATGATGTTAATGTTTATCTTGGATGATGGAAGTGAATTTTAGAAGTTATTTTTGTATGTCTTTTTTGATCTAAATGGATTTTATTATATATTGAATAGATGGGAGGGGTGTCATTTTATAATTGTGGTGATTGTCACACTTGTAATTTTTTAAAATAAAAAGGTGTACCCTTGTTTTTTACATGCCAGAATGATACAAAATGGAGCATTATATAGGATTATCAATTTTATGGAAGAAATATTAATAAAAATAATATTTTAGAAACGTTTTTAGGTCATTTATCGGTCACTATTTTCATTTATCCCCTGGTAAACCCATGTATACCTTAACTATGGTAATTAATTTTTACTATTGTCACTATTAATTATGGTCCATAATTAAACTGAAAATATTAGAAAATATAAATTATTATTATTCTAAATATGATGTTCATTTTACATAATTAAATTCACATAAGTGAATTTTTTTTAATTTAATATTATTCCCACAGACGTGATGAGAAAGTGTGTTTTCAACGAGAAAATGTTCAAAAGTTTAGAATGTTTTTTATGAAAAATCAATATAAAAATTATTCTTATGACCAAAATTGGATTAATATTTATAAGTTTACTAATTTAACTTAAAAAATAATTAAAATATTATTTATTATGTAAGTAATTGAAACAGAAAGGCTGTTTTCAATTAAAATATAGTAATTTATTCGATTCATCAAATAATGACACCTTTTAGGAAAATATTACAAAATCACCTGAAAATAATTGTTATATTAATATTAAAAAAATAATTTTATAATTTTTTTCTTAAATTGGTAATATTTTTTAAAATTTTTGTATAAATCTCATCAAAACCATTTTAAAAAAAAATAATTTTTTCTGAAAACAATTTTTTTATTTTAAATATTTATTAATGTATTTATAATAAATATCTAACAAATAAATTATTTTACTTTTTTAAAACATATAATTTTCAAAATTTAGTTATTTTTATTCATACCCATAAATTTAATGATTAATTTATTATAGTAATTCTTAAATAATAATATTTTAATAGAGTACCATGTTTTGTTTAAACTGGGTTTTGTAAGAATTGATAGATATCAAAGAGATAAAAAATTTTATAAATAAATATATCATAAATCCTCAAGGTGTTATAATTCATTCTATTCTATATTTTTTTTTGTCAAACATGCTTTCGAATATTATGTTCATATTTTAAAATCACAGTGTGCTACATTCTCTCCCCATAAATAAATTGCATCCTCACAATTTAATCATTATCATTGAAATTAAGGGTTTATTATTTGAAAATACCCTTCTCAAAATCAAACATCATGAGAAGGGTAAATTAATCATACTCTTGGTAGGGGTGAATATAAATACAACAGTCATATGTAAAAAGAAATAACAAGGTTTCTAAGTAGTAAAACATTATTGACAAGTGAATATATGGGCATGGATAAAGAGAGTAAATAATTATAGAGAGTGATAGAGGTCATTGATCAAAATAAATTGAATGATCAACTAAAAGGTAAGAACCTAAAAACTGTAGATCTGTGATAATTTAAAAATACATTTGATTCATCATATATAAAGTCAATATGAGAAACATTTTGTTTCAATATAATTTTCCAAAAATAGAGGAATTATTCTATAATAAATGAATAAAAGTAAGTATACATTATTTTAAAATTTTTATTTCATAAGCCCAATGTAATCCTTTGGTTTTCCATAAATTAATTTCAAATCCTTCACTTACGCCAATAAACAAATATCCAAAATTAAATTTCATTATTCCTAAAGCACTAAAAATATTTTTTAGCAAATCATATCATCCATAATATACTTATAAGTCATTCATTGATATATAGATATTATTATAAAAAATGGTTAATAATTCTAATCCAATATTTATAAATAATTCTATAGTGAAGTAATAGATTAACATTGAAAACCTCATTCAATGACTAACTTTACAAATTTCCTAAATGATTATCCTTTTGAACCATCCAAAATATTATGATCCAAAAAATTATAAATAATGTCAATAAGTTTCTAAAATTAACATATCAATAATCCACCAAACAACATGGAGTATCTCTGAATAATCACATACCGTCCATGTGAATACCTTTATCATATTTCTCTTAAAACCTCATAACAACATTAATAATAATAAAACATTGTAAAAAACATTCATTCCCCCTTATTTAATAAATTATCCACAAATTATTTTGTATATTCCTTATATAATAAAATTATATCATCTCTAAAAATTATATCATAATCCAATTCATTATTAAATAATTATTCATTTCCAAGTTAGTCTTTAGTATCCATATAAATCATCTCTTATCGCTAAATCATTATCTCAACATTAGAAAAATTTTAAGGGTTATCTTTCCCTCAATCATGTTTTCTTAATGTTTAACTTACCAGTGAATCATTTTTCTCTCTCAACTGTACTTTTCAACATATGATTTCAAATCCATTATGGAAAACTACCTTCATACAATCCCTATAAATTTTATAATTCTTATTACCAGAATATCAATAATAAAATACTAAAATGAAATAATTCTTTAATACAAAAACAATAATATTATTCATTCTATTTTGGATGGGGTAATAATATAAGCTTGAACCTGATCAATTAGCTGCTTTTGAGGTATATTCCATTGATACGTGGGGAATTAGTTTTAATAGTTCCCCATATTCTTATAGTTGAATAATTTATTATTGGAAACAGTTTTATTAACCTTTCAATCCTGATGATGGTGGTATTTCTCTCCGCACTTCAAGAAAACTCCCATTCCCTTTTAGAGAGTACTAGAGTGTTTCTTTACACAATGGTTGTAACATCCCATGTAAATAAAGAATAAGTCATATTTAATATTTATTAATATTTGTGAATTAAATATTAGTTTTACTTTAAAGGGGTTGTTATGTTTGATAGCGTACTCGATACGCAACAACGAGTTTCTTTGAAATCTAACGTTGCACACTAATAATATAATATTATTATTTTAAATGGTAGTTAACTCCTAGCCGTTGTATTGGCGAAAATGAAAAAAATAACTAAAATATGATTATAAATGTTTGATAAATGTATTTAAATTTATCCAATAAACATTAGAGGTTTAAATTGTGAATGAATCTGATTTTAAGCATAATTTACAATAAAAGGTCGATTTACCGTATTTTAATGGAGAAACCTCATTAAATATAGTTTTGGTGACATTAATACATTATATTTTTCCAAATAAAATCCTTCTTTAGAATGAGGAAATCAAAATTTACTTTGTGTAATTGTTTGGAATTTTTCTGATAAAGTACACTTTTTAATGAATACTGAAAAATATTGTCTTTTAATTCAAAACTGCATTTTAATCTAATTTATTTATATGGTTATATTATCTTTTTTATTGGTTTTAAAGTTTAATAAGAATATATTTTTACCATTTAATCCAATTTCGATCATTGGAATTAATTTCACATTTTAATTGGACATAAACAGGTGTCGATCTTTTGACAGTTATTGTTTTTAAAAACACGCTATTTGATTCGACAACGGGAATTAATTTTAAAATTAATTAATGCAACTTATTTGTTTTGAATTTGGTAAAATAGACATCATTTTTGAATTCCGAATATCAAATTTATTTTAGGCCGATTTTTTTGTATTTTTTTGAAAAACATAAATTTTTGATGAATAGTGAAACCACTTAGTAGTAGTTAAAAAACGGACTTTTTCATTTAAATGAAATTTTACAACTTTTCTGAATTTAATTTCAAAATTACGACATACATGGTCTTTATTATTAATTAAAATTTGGTTCAATAAGATAAAAATAATTTTTGGTGAATAGTTACTTTTGACTTTTATTTTCCGGCATTAAGGACAAATAGGGTAATTCAAGGTAAAAATAATATAATAGTAATTCAAAATTAACTTAACTATTTTCCTAAACTTATTGGATGAGTCATGGACGACTATGGACATCTTTGGGTCGATTTTGGGACCCCATGGACCCACTTATGAATGATAATGACATTTTAGACAAATTAATTTAAAGTAAAGAAAAAATGGCATAAACAAAAATCTATTAGAAAATTAATTTTTATTTGGATTTATATAAGTAATATTTTTTACTATAAACAATAATTGGAAAGATAAAAATATTTTCTACATCATGGTATCTATTTTATAATTTTTAGAAATCTAAGATATTAAATAATTAATTACACAATAATGATGCAGTATTTACCTCATTAATAAATGATTTAAATAAATTAGATTATAAAAATTAAAATAAGATCCAAAACATGTCCAATTATTATTGGCTGATTTTTTCCGACCATGAGTAATTATATATTCGACTCGAATGATTTTTTGACTTTTGAAGCCGAAGATAAGTTTATAATAAAATAATGTTTTCACCCTTTCCTAAAGAGCCCCTCCTCCCCCTTGTAGAAAGAAGACAACTTCTATCCAATTCCACACACACCTCTAAAGTCTTTAGGCTCATCCAAAATCTTTACAATTAAGCTTCCTACATCCCTCTACACCTCTTAGAAGCCTCACCTTAGGCATAAGGCACTTCAAGAAGTTCTTTTGGTTCAAACCAAAGAATGTTACCCAAATTAAAGGTAACGGTTTCTCCTAACTTCTTTTCTTTTATTTTACTTCTCCAACCCCTAAACACTTTTTATTACTTTATTTTATAACAAAACCTGTATAATAAATATACTAGGATATTCTTATGATAATTATTAGAATTACACTTACACACACCTCCATCTAATGTGTGAAGACCATAATGTTTCCGTGGATGGAAAACTAACACGTCACGAAACGATGATTGTTCAATTATCTTCTATAGCCTTTCATGGTGGACATTATGATGGCACTGTATTTATATATGTTATATATTATGTTTATTTTTTGTATGATTTAGTATTTTTCATTTATAATATACCTTTATGGTTACAATAATGGGTAAACGTGATAATCTCATTAGAGTAAGTGCGGATTACCACCACCTCAAAGTGATATGACTCATTCATGCCTTACATGGAACATATAAAAGATGGAGTTAATGATTTTATATATGATAATATACTTTAATTATAATATAACTATGTATCTTTATGTTTTCATTTCATTAAAATAATAAATAAAAATTTAAGTAGCGTTAATGCGTACGTACGGCTTACCATCTCCATGAACAGCGCATTTCATTTCTTACCTCCAAATTTTATGTACTATTATAAATATATGTATATAGTGTAAATATATCATATATATTATATCTAAATCATGAATATAATTCTATATATAATGAACTTTTGACCACATGAACAACATGTAATTATAAAAAGTCCATTTTTGACTCAAGTACCAAATATCTGCAAAATGACAGTCATTATCTTAAATGATTTCATAATGTTTATAATATCGTAATAAGTGGTATAAAAGGAATAATAAAATTGAATTTTTTTTAAAATAAATTCGAAATTATATTTAGTTTATTATTTAGGATATTAATGAACGAACAGGTCATGTCGGACACAAGGTAAGGGATTTCGTATCTCACTTTTAATTCCATGAGATTTTCATTGTTCACCACTTATTTATTACATGTGGAGTATTGTTTACTTAAATTTGAAATATATTATCATTATTATCATTATATTCATGTTATTATGTGATTCATTGGGTGGTTATTAAGTTTTTTTCATACGAATCAATTGATTACAATGTGGTAAAGGGTTTCATCTCACTTTTTATTCCTGTGATATTCATGCTATATTTTCCGCTATTTATTTTTGTGTGGTGTATGTACTGAACATGATTGTGTTATTTGTGTAATATACTATAATGTATGGGTATTAACATCTTGATTTTATGATCCTTCTTTCATGGGTTGTGTGTTTCGTAAGTTACCAAATCTATAAGGGAACTTTTCACCCTCCTCTTTTTAAAAAACTTCCTCTTGTTATGTATTTTAATTTAAATTTTTATTATGTTGGGATATGTTCTTCTATATCATTATTTATATAAATTTTATGTCCATGTAATTAGATACCATTTTCTCTCTCATCAACTCATTTCTTGATTTTTAATGTGACACTGTTAGGTTTTCAAATTTTTTGTAAATGAACTTTGTTACCCAATTTCAATTCCTTGGGTTAAACATCTACCTCTTGATTATGTCATGATATGAGTATTTGTGAATGACCAATGATTTATTTGCACTTAATATCCACTTACATTGGGTGTATTATTATTTTTCACACATAATCATTTCATTTATTTGTCCTTAATCTAAGGATATGATCTTTGTAAGAGACTTTGTCTCAATTTACATTCCATTGAATCTTATTTGTCATTATACACCAATTCACTTTTATATGGTGTATATAAGTCAATTGGCATATTATATCATGAATACTTTTATTCTAATGATATTATATAGTTCTGATTAAATTTTATTCCTCAATTATTTGTATTTAAGAGTCTCTCGTTTTGTTAAAAACTCTTTAACAAAAATGTCCCCTCAAATGTTTTAAAGACATATTCTGCTAAATATTTATCCTTAATTTCCATGTTTTAAAAAATTGGTTTTTCGATTTACTTCTATGGATATTATAGTATTAAAATTTTAATTCTTATAAAATCTTCAATGAGGTATGGGACACTTTGATCAAAAATCCCTTTATGAAATGGTTTAAATGGTTTTTGAAAATGGCTTGATAATGTATTGTTTAATTCAATATCTTGATTTGATATATTGTGATTGGAATGTGGAGATGTTATCTTTACTTTATGATTGTATAATATTTTAGGAATATGTAATGGTTTTTGGGAATTGTTTACGTATACTGGTGGTTCTGTGATAAACCTAGCGCGGGTGAGCCCGAGATAGCTCTCCAGTGCACCGGGTAATGAGATGAAGGTAAAAGTTAATGTTTATCTTAAGATATTTAGGGAATATACAGTGATGGGTAATCCAAATGTGACTCCCTATGTATCTCTGATAGCTACAATGTAGGTATGTTATGAATTCCATAAGTTACCTTTATGATTTATGATTTCTGTGTATTATTCACAAATCTTATGATTTCGTAAGGTATGTTATGATTGTAAAGTATAGTTTCATTGATTTTTATTTATTGAATGGGCTAATATTTTTCCATCCCTTTTTTATATCCCGTAATGAGATTTCATTAGTTATCCCATGTTTTTTAAATGTTTTCCACAGGAATTAAAGATGAATAAGGGTCAAGGATGAGATCAAGGAAAAGTCTTTCTCACTAAAACATGGAACTAGACATGACTTTTTTTAAGAGTTTTTATTTTATCCAATAAAATTTCAAGTTGAGTAGAAGTGTTTACTTTGTAATTTTTTGATATGTAATGTAATAGTTATGGCCCAATTCTCTAAAAATCTAAAACTGAAAAGATCCACAATGTGAATTATTTGTTTAATTCAAGATTATGTAATGTTTTAAGGGTGGGTCCTTATAGTTGGTATCAGAGGTCAGTTTAGATAACTTTAGGGATTATGAGTTTTTGTTAAGCACATGATTAGTTCCTATGTCTATTATTTCAGTTAAATCCTTGTTTTATAAATTTTTCAGATAAAGGAATGTTGTTTACAAGTGGAAGGAGAAGGATCTCAAACTACATTTCTATCTCTTCCTAATGACATGCTTGCAATAATTATTGCAAAGTCATGTTCAAATGTTTGTGAAACTTTTTTGGCATACAACTCACATAAAAGCAGTTTTTTGAGATATCAAACACCTCCACTATACCATGATATCATTGTGGATCATGTGTTTTATTTAATCAATCCAATTTTCACAATACTCTCACATTTTCAATAAAGGTAAATATTATCAAGGAATTTTCAAATATTTTACCTTATCACAAGATTTTGAAGCATAATATGATTTTCAAAAAGGTGGGGAAGAAGGAGATCCTTATGCAACCTATTTATATCTGCTTTTAAATTATAGTCTTTCATCACATACTTATTGTGTTTTAAAAGGACCAATTATTGAATGTTTCAACTCAAACTCATTCCGATTATTTTATAAATAGAATGTTTTATCAGATGTTATGAAATTATATGTTATACATGATTAATTTCTGAAACTATTTTTCTGTGAACTCCCATATGACCCATGTTATACAAGGTGTATTTGGATGAAGGAAGAAAATGATTTTAAAGAATCTATAAATAATTTTTTCAATGAATAGACCTTCTACCTACGTGAACAAGATGATGATGAAACCATATATACACCATGATCAAGGTATGTTGTTCTTTCTTTTGGGAGTAGTTTTACTTTATAATATAGAGGTGAAATAAATGGAAATATATAAGATGTTGTGGGATTAATGTATTTGGATGAAAATGAAAGGTATAAGAAAACCTGTGAGGTTAAAATATGTTAGGGTTATTTTGGGTTTTATTAAATGGGCAACCCGTAAGATGGGTGACAACTCGTCGCGTCAGGCAAGGCTGCAAGAATCAGACCCACAACCGAAGGGCAACAAGGGCGCATCTCCTACCACTAGCCTACATGGAGTCCCTAGTTAGTATGAATTATTATTTTAGTAAAATGATATTATGGAACAAGAGTAAGTTGATTTTGGGAACATATATTTTATCCAATAGATATACTTAGTGTAGAAAAATGATTTAATGATTTAGTGATAAAGGTTGTTTTGGAAGACGTTATCTCTTTTGAGGAAACATTATATTCCTAAGGAAGATAGAATACTATGGGATTTCAATTGTGGAATAATGGTTGAAATTTTAGTTTGGAATAATCGATGTTTTTATTGTCAATATATGACGATTTTGTTTATTTATAAAAATGATTAACCTATCATGGATAACATGTGATTTGGTTAATTACTTTTCAATATGAAAATTTATGAGTAACTGTTGTTATTTGGAGATAAATGTTAAGATTTATCTTGGAAGAATATATAATTTAATACTTCGGAGATTTGGGTTTCAGTCTTAGTCTGGATCACTTTTTATGAATTTTATGGAAAGTTGTTTTTTGAATGGTCTTTGTTGAACTTTGGGTTTTGTTTGAATAATTTTGGAGACTAAGAGTAGTTTTTTATTTTTTTTAAAAACATTTTCATTTTGGTTATTATATGAACTCACACTAATAATTTTGGTATTAGTTGATTTCTAAAGATAAGGTAAATATAAAGTTCTTTTGTGGATTATTTGATTCTCTAGAAGATGATTTTATTGATTTTGATGTGACCAAGTCTTTTTGAATTCCCATTTCTTGGATAAAATATTAGTTTTTTGTAGAAACTTATCAAAGGATGAGACTCTACATGATGGTAATTATATTTCTTTATTTTCTTATTCTATATATTAAATTTGTTCCTCAAAATTATTAAAAGGAACGTAAAACAAAAATGTTTTGTGTTTATGTTTCCTACTGGGTAATCAAAAACCGTATAACACTTCATAAGTTTGTGATTTTTTTGTGGTTAACTTTCTCTTAATCATGTTTTCTATCACTCTCCATCAAAAAATGATGGTTTGTTTTCTACTCCATATCCATGTTTTAATGGAATCTTAGTATCTGTTTTCTTAGGTAACCCTTGTACTTATCTTGCTTTTTTAAAGTGATAGTTTTATTGACTCTTTTTTCCAATGTGGCACTTTAAATAATGTTTCTGATCCAAATTTTAAAATTGTGAGGAAGTAATTTCCAAAAGGGGGAATGATGTAACATCCCAGGAAAATAAAGAATAATATATATTTAATATTTTTTAATATTTTTTAATTAAATATTAATTTTACTTTAAAGGGGTTTCTATGTTTGATAGCGTACCCAATACGCAACAATGGGTTTCTTTGAAATCTTATGTTGCACACTAATAATACAATATTATTATTTTAAATAGTAGTTAACTTCAAGCCATTGTATTGGTGGGACTGAACAAAACTAACTACAATACGATTATACATGTTTGTTAAATGTATTTACATTTACCCAATAAAATTTAGAGGCTTAAATTTTGAATGAATCTAATTTTAAGCATAATTAACATTAAAAGGTAGATTTACCACCTTTTAATGGAGAACCATCATTAAATATAGTTTTTTACACATTAATAAATTATATTTGAACAAATTAAATCCTTCTTTAGAATGGGTATATCAAAGTTTACTTTGTGTAAATTTTTGAAATTTTTCCGAGAAAGTTCATTTTTTGATGAACAGTGAAAAATATAGTATTTTAATTCAAAACTATGTTTTAATCTAATTTATTTATATGGTTAGATTATCTTTTTAATTGGTGTTAATGTGTAATTAGAATATATATTTACCATTTAATCCAATTTCAATCATTGGAATTAATTTCACATTTTAATTGGACATAAACAAGTATCGATCTTTTAAAAGTTATTGTTTCTTAAAAACATGCTATTTGTTTTGACAATAGGAATTAATTTGAAAATAAATTAATGAAACTTCTATGATTTTAATTTGGTAAAATATACATCATTTTTGAATTCAGAATATCAAATATTTCATTGGCTGAATTTTTAGTATTTTTCAGAAAAACATCAATTTTAGATGAATAGTGAAACCACTTAGTAGTTGTTAAAAAACTGAATTTTTCATTTAAATGAAATTTTACAACTTTTGTTAATTGAATTTCAAAAATAAGATATAAATGGATTTTATTATTAAGTAAATTGTGGTTCAATAAGATGAAAATAATTTTTTGGTGAATAGTAACTTTTGACTTTTATTTACCATGGTTAAAGGTAAATGAGGGAATTCAAGGTAAAAATAATATTATAATAATTCAAAATTCCATTAACACTTTTACTAACTTTTTTGGATGAGTCATGGCCGACCATGGTCATTATTGGGTTGATTTTGGGACCTCATGGAGCTACTTATGAATTATAATGAAATTTCAGAATAACTAATTTAAAGTAAAGGCAAAATGAAATAATCAAAAAACTTTTAGTAAATTAATTTTTATATAGTGTTATATAAGTAATAATTTTGACTATAAATATTAATTAGAAATATAAAACAATTTCATAAATCATGGTAATTTTTATATAATTTTTAGACATCAAATAAATTAAATTATTTATGACACAATAATGATGGAGTATTTTCCTCATTAATAAATGATTTTAATATATTAGATTATAAATATTAAAATAAATTCCAAAACATGTACATTTTATTATTGGATGATTTTTTAGACCATGAGTAATATTATATTCTACTCTAATGGTTTTTGGACTTTTTGAAACCGAAGATAAGTTTATAATAAAATAATGTTTTCACACTTTCCAAAAGAGCCCCTCCTCCCCCTTATAAAAGGAGACCACTTCTAAACAATTTCTCACACCTATCATGCCTTTAGGCTCTTCCAAACTCTGCCTAATTAATCTCAATACATACATATACTCCTCATATGAGCCTTACCTTAGGTATAAGGCACTTTAATATGTCTTTTTGGTTCAATCCAAAGGAAGTTACCCAAATTAAAGGTAACCGTTTCTCTTAACTTCTTTTCATTTATTTTACTTCTCCAACCCCTAAACTATTTTTATTCCATTATTTTATTACAAAAATAGTATCCTAAATATAATATTATGTTTTTATGAGATTTAATTGAACTACACTTACACACACCTCCATCTAATGGGTGAAGAACATAATGTTTCTGTGGATAGAAAACTAATGCCTCACGAAACGATAATTTTTCAATTATCTTCTACCATAACTCATGGTGTACATTATGATGAAAAATTATTTATATATGATATATATTATTTTTTGTTTTCTTTATGCTTCTGTATTTTTCATTTATAGCATACCTTTATGGTTTCCATTATGGGTAAACGCGATAATCTAATTAGAGGAAGTGCAGACTACCACCCCCTCAAAGTGATATGACGCATTCATGCCCTACGTGGAACGTATAAAGGATGGAGGTAATGATATTATATATGATAATATACTGGAATTATAAAATACCTATGTATCATTATGTTTTCATTCCAATAAAATAAGAAATAGAAATTGAAGTAGCATTCATGCGTACGTACGTCTTACCGTCTCAATGAACGGTGGATTTCATTTCTTACCTCCAAATGTTATGTACTATTATAAATACATGTATATACATGAAATATATGATATATATGATATCTAAATCATTATTATAATTCTGGATATAATTAACTTTTGTCCACATGAACAACTTGTAATTATAAGAAGTCTATTTTTGACTCAAGTACCAAATATCAACAAAACGACCGTTATTGACTTAAATGATTTCATAATGTTTATAACATGGTAATAAGTGGTATAAAAGAAATAAAAAAAATTGAAAATGTTTCTAAAGAATGTATAAATTAACTTTAGTATATTATTCAGGGGATTAAAGAATGAATGGGTCATGTCGGACACAGGGTAAGGGATATCGTATCTCACTTTTAATTCCCTGAAATTTCCATTGTTCGCCACTTATTTATTGCATGTGGTGTATTTTGTACTGAAATTTGATATATATTATCCTTATTATGATAATATTCATGGTATTCTGTGATTATTTGGGTGTTTATTAACTTTTGTTCATACGACTCAATTGATTACTATGTGGTAAATTATTTCATCTCACTTTTTATTATTGTGAGATTCATGCTATATTTTCCACTATTTACTTTTGTGTGGTGTATATACTACCCATGATTATGTTTTTTTGTAATATAAAATAATTTATGTGTATTTAAGTCTTCTTATTATGATGTTTCTTTCAAGGGTTGTGTGTTTCGTAAGTTACCAAATCAGTCAGGGTACTTTTCAACCTATTATTTTTAAAAGACTTCCTTTTGTGATGTCTTTTAATTTACATCTTATTATGTTAAGATATGTTCTTATATATCCTTATTACTATAAATTTTATGTCCAAGTTATGAGATAACCGTTTTTCTCTCCCATCAACTCATTTCCTGATTTTCAAAGTGGCGTCGTTAGGCAGTCGAATTTTTGTAAAGGAACATCTTCACCCAATTTCAATTCCTTGGGTTAAACTTCTACCTCTTGATTATGTCATGATATGAGTATGTGTTAATGAACTATGATTAATTTACGCTTAATATCTACTTTTAAAGGTTGTATTCTTATTTTCCACACATAATCATGTCATTTATTTTTCCTTAATCTATGGACATGATCTTTGTAACAGACTTTGTCTCAATTTACATTCTATAGAAACTTATTTATAGTTTTACACCAATTCAATTTTATATAATGTATATACTATCCGTTGGCATATTATATCAATAATACCTTTATTCTAATGATATTATAAAGTTCTGATTAAATTTTATTCCTCAATTATTTGTATTCAAGCATCTCTCATTTGGTTAAAAACTCTTTAACCAAAATGTCGTCTTAAATGTTTTAAAGACTTATTCTTCTAAATATTTATCATTAATGTCCATGTTTTCAAAAATTGGTTTTAGGATTTACTTATATGGATATTAATGTTTTAAAATGTTAATTCTTTTAAAAGTTTAAAAGTGGTATGGGACACTTTGATTCAAAAATCTCATTATTAAATGTTTTAAATGGTTTTGGAAAATGGCTCGATAAAGCATTGGTTACATCAATATCTTGAATTGAGATATTGTGATTGGAATGTGGAAATGTTATAGTTCCTTTATTCTTTTGTTATATGTTATGAATATGTTATGGTTATTGGGAATTTTTTACGTATATGGGTGGTTCTGTGATAAACCTTGCGCAGGTGAGCCCGAGATTGCTCTCCAATGCATTGGGTAACGTGACTCATGTAAACGTTAATGTTTCTCCTAAAAGATTTAGGGTATATACTATAATGGGTATTCCAAATGTGACTCCATGTGTAGCTGTGACAGTTACAATGTCAGTATGTTATGAATTCCATAAGTTTCCTTTATAATTTATGATTTCTATGTGTTATTCATAAATCTTATGATTTTGTAAGGTATGTTATGATTCAAAAGTATGGTTTCATTGATTTATATTTATTTATTGGGATAATTTTTTTCCTTTTTTATTTTATATCCCTTACTAATATTTTTATTCTCATCCCAGGTTTTTTAAATGTTTTCCATAAGACTTAAATATGAATAAGGGTCAAGGATGAGATCAAGGAAAAATCATGCTGTCTAAAACTTGGAACTAGACATGACTTTTTTTACGATTATTTATTTTATTGGATAAAATTGGAAATTGAGTTGAAGTGTTTACTTTGTAATTTTTTGAGATGTAATGTAATAGTAATGGCCTAATTCTCTAAAACTCTAAACCTTAAAATATCCTCAATGTGCATTATTTGTTTAATTCAAGATTATGTAATGTTTTAAGGCTCAGTCCTTATAATCATCACATGTGTTAAATCCTTATTTTCCATTATTCGCATTATACATATTTGTATCTATCATCCTCTTCCTAAAATTACTCTTTTTATGTACACAATACATAAATAATTCCATCTAAATATTTTCATCACCTAATACTATGTCCACATTTGTTGATAATGTTAGATAGACAAGATACCTTAAAAATATTGTATTAATACCATTAAAGAAATAACAATTCTTACTTTATGGATTATGTGCATTGATACAGTTCCCATTCAATCTATTAGGAACAAATAATAAATTACGTAATACACTATACAATATTATATCATTATGAAACATAATATATAATAATAAAACTTGTAAAATAACTTACATAAATTGAAATATTTATATACCACAAATATACTAATTATAATCATGGTTTCTTTGGAGATATCCATATTTTAAAATCATTTATAATGGTTTGTAAAGATAATGTGAATTATCCTATGAATATCCCTTTGGGGAGTCAATATAAATATGCAGTAATGCCTCTTGTCAAGCACTAGATGATGATTCGACCAATCCTAATGTTCCATTTTCAGAGTTATTACCCATATGTAAATCTATTCTAGTACCATGTCCCACTGTAGCATAGAGACTATAAATTATTGCTCTTGTAAATTCCACAAAATATCATCCTTACCCAAAAATTAGGTTGTTCTTCTAATCTTATCATCAAATTATTTAACAGGTTTGTGTTCCCTAATCCATGTTTTCTAAAATATAGTTCCCATGGTTTATACTAAAAATTATATTATACAAACTGTTGTGAAGTGACCCCAATAACAAAAATACGATTTCTACTTTGTTACTATTTCATTTCATATAACGAATCACATCCTAATAGACTGAATAGTTTGGTAGTTTTGATAAACTAAATACATAGTTGATGTTATAATTAAAATTTAAAGACGAATGTACCCAATATATTTTAAATGAGAATTTCATTAATCACCTCAATTTATCCCTTCATATCAATAAAAAAATACTTCCTATAATCTAGGTGAAAAAAACATAATAAAGGGGTGAGATCAGATTCTTAGTAAGGGTATGATACAGTGGAAGCTATGAATAAAAAAGGCATATTCAACATGACATGGTAAATTTAAAAAACACATGTCATTTAATAACTAATTTGAGAATAATATGGCCATAAAAATGAGGATCATATAATTCCATATTAATGATCACATGGTCATGATGATTTATGATGGATATTATAAATAATTGAATAATAAAATAGAATATCAATAACTAAATTTATGATGATAAAATGCATAATGTAGGACATCTTAAACATACCATCGAGGCCATATACCAATAAAACTATATAAATGGTTAAAGAATTATCTATAAATACATCTATTTGGTTTGAGGAGACCTAATGAGGCATCAAGGGGATATAGTAGTCCCCACCCACAACATACCAATTTGAATGCAATCCTCTTATGAAAGGAGTGAACATTAATCCAGATAAACATTCCTATTTTTACTAGCATATGAACAGTAAATACATTCACCAATAGACAATCCTAATAATAAACCATCTAGTGTAAATATATTAGTACCAATAAAACATATCCCAAGAAGTGTATATGTAATATAAAGGTTCATTGACTTCAATGAATAGAAATACCAAAAAAATTTCATTAAAACCATTATCAAAGAAAATATTCTTTTTATTTTGAAAATACCATTTTAAAATTAAACATTCCCAAAAAATTTTAAAAAATATTTTAAAATATACTTTGAAACATATAAAGGTTGATTTAAATCAGGGATTGGTTATAACTGTAGAAAATATCATACATGGAGAGAATATCAAAATAAAGATTCATTATCTTCTTCATTAAAATCCAAATGGGTCTGGTTTAGAAAAATACATGAATAATCCATTAAAAGATTCTTAAAAAATAAAAAAATTGGAAGAAAATATTTAATAAATCACTTTTAAATTGGTTTAAAAAATTTGATAGAACATTTTATGAAAAAACGATTTTCGAAAAAAAGGATTTCTGACTGAAGAGGGAAATGAACTCAGATTTTATTAAAACATTTTCTCAATCATTGTAAGTAAAAAATGAGTGGAAAATTGCAATATTACTTTAAAATATTCATTAATAACCATAGGAGTATAAAATTATATTTCTTTAAAAAATTATCAAATAATTTCTATAAACGAAAATGAATGTATAAGAAATGCTAAATAAAATGATATTTTTAATTAAACACCTACAAAGATCATATTGTTGATATGAGTCTTAATCAATGGATCTATTATCTATAACAAACGTAAATCTAAATAAAACAATTAGAAATAAATCATTGATAATCAAAATTCATTACATACCTAATCTTATAATATAAATGACAATAAAAAAGTAATACAAAATAATAATTTGTAATTGAGTTATGAAATTATTTACAACATGTAAAATTTTCAGTAAAATCTGCTGGGATGAAATAATTTAAATTGAAATTTAAAATACATGGAATAATTATGAAATAATGATATTACATTTCAAAGGGTAGTTATATACATATTATAAATGAAATTATGTTCATAACATTACAATATGCCTCAATAAAGGGGAATTGAGATGAAGTCCCTTACCCCATAGTTCCATTTGGTTGAATGTGTTTTAACCTCTTATATAGTAGGTTTAAACATTATATTAACTTATAAAATAACAAATTCAATATTTATATTATATTATATTATATGATATTTTATAATATCTTATCACCATTTTTTGTTCATTTTTTTCACTGTTTTGGGGGTTAATTTCCTTTTTCTGTATTCCTTATTTATTATGGATTATCTGATACATATGTATATTAAATAGTTATATAATCTCAATAATAATAATTATGACATAATTGACATAATTATACATCAAATATACTCTTAATAATAATCATTAAAAATGGTTTTGAAAAATTATGAATGTTATAATCATGATGATGGTAGGCCCAACGTAGGCATGAGAAAAAATTACATTTTTTTAAGATCATTTTGGGAATGAGGTAAGTAATATTTTATCCATAAAACCTACAATAAAATCATTAATATCATATATATATATATAATCCATATTTTTTGGTGAATAAAAGAGATTCAAATATCTTCATGAAGGTGGTAGTCCACATGTACTTGAAAAATGTCATCATCTTTAAGTGGGTAAATATGTAAGAAATAAAATGAAATATTCTCATTTATTAATGATAAATATGTCATTAATATCATTATTATTTATTTTATATCACATATAATCATTTAATTTATTCTTATTACCTTCTATGTAATGTGTTAGTGAAAAAATCCAAACACTTCATGAAGTGATAGTCCCCCATACACAATAGTGACATAATTTTATCACCCACCGAATGGAATGTAAAAAGGTATATATGATATAATGAATATATAGGTATAATTATATTTTAAATATTGTATATTTAATTTATATATATGATTTTATCCAATTGAGATAGGTGTTAACAGAAAAATGAATGACATCGGTTCGTGCGGTGTTAGTCTGTTGTACACAAGAATTGTAATTTCGCAACCCATTTGATGAAAATGGGGGATGGTTATAGGTCATGAAATTAAAAAAACAAAATATTATTATATGTATGATACTATGTTTATTATATCAGTGTGGTTTAATGATAATTAAGTAGGTGAGAGAATTAATGAAATAAAATTTCTCTAAAAATAACATTACCTATACCTCGGGTAACCTCCTTAGGTTTTCATAAAACACTTTCCAAGAAGGGTTTATGACCAAAATAATTCTTATAGAATTATAATTAATAATTCATAATGTGATTATTTTTGGTATTGTACAAACCAAATTATTTTTAATTTGTGAACAATAGAGGATATGGGGTGTCTTATTTTAAGTGAGGTGAGCGGGACAACTATAATTTTGGGGAATAAAATTGTGTACCCTTGTTTTCCACTTGAAAAAAGGGTCTAAAATAGATTATTATCAGGGATTATACATGATAATGATGAAGTATGATCATAAAATATATTATCTAATTTTTTCAGTCATTTTACCTTTATTGTTTAGTTTTACCCCCGGTAAACCCATTTTACCTACATCATGGTAATTAATTTTTACAATTTTCGCAATTCATTATCGAAAAACATTAAGTTGAAATTACAGAAAAATAAAAATCATTTTGATACCAAAAATGTAATCCATTTTAAAAAATTAAATGAAAATAATTGGAAAAGTTTAAATTTAAAATTAATCTCATAGATGTGATAATAACTCGGGTTTTCAATTAAAAAATGTTCAAGTGGTTATGATGTTTTTACATAAAAATTTAATACAGAAATGATTCCAATGTCTTAATTTTTATTCATAGATATATAATTTAACTAATTTTATATTAAAAAATGTTTTGAATATAATTTCCCATTATAAATAATTTAACCAATTTTTTTCAACTAAAATGCTGTATATTTCGGTATTAATAAAAAAAGTGAACTTTTTGAGAAAAATTTAAAAAAATCACCATAACATAATTTTGAAAGTATTATTTAAGAATTTATTTTTATTTTTTTCATGTAAATTCTCTAAAATTGGTAAAAATTAGTTTTAAATTATTTTTTAAAACCACAACTAAACCTTCTTATGGAAAAAATAATTTTTTTACATAAAACATTTCTATTTCATTTTATTATTTTATTTTATTTCTAATAAATATCCAATGCATTTTTTACATGTATAAACCATATAATTTTCATACATCAGTTAATACTATTCATACCCTCCAATTTAACTACTAGTTTATAATTATAATGTTTAAATACTGATATTTTTATAGAATATCATGTTTCTTTCAAACCTAGTGGTGCATACATTGAATGATATCAATAAAATTGGTTTTATTTAAAAATAAATATATCAAAAAATTGGGGGTGTAATATTCCTTTATATTATTGGTGATTCATGTCGTACATGAAATTGAATATTATATAAATATTTTAGAATCTCAAGGCGTTACATTTTAGGATGTGGTATACCATAGTTTTTAGTGAAAAATATTTCATGTAGATGGACAGGGTAATTAAATAGATAGATATACATGAAAAAGAAAACATTGATATATGGATCATATCTATGGAAGAATTTAATTCATTCTAGGAGGTATTTCCAATAGGATATTTAGTGTGATAGAAAATAACTATACATAAACAATAAATTTAGACCATTTTCATTTACATCCATTGGGTAATACCAATCATACATAAATTGTTGACAGTCATACAATTATTTGATTTATGTAATTGATGTATATGATAAAGGATTAACTAAAGAGGAATAAGTTAGCATTTTTTAAATATTCATAGACACACATAAATACCAAGGTGATCCATTCCCCCTTATACTAATATAGTTTTAGAATTGGTGATTCTGGAGGATATCTATCCTAGACCTGTATAGCTAGATACTCTTATAGATTATGATCATCCTTTACTCGTATTGATTTAGTGTTTAAAATGTTACTATATTAATGATAATATTTTATGATACTCTACTGTGTTTGTACAATACCCTTTTTACCATACCTAGGTCATATTGGATTGTCTATGGTATTTTTATGTTATGTTTTAAAAATTTTACCCATGATTCAATTGATTCCAGCTTATCATCCACCTGTTATTGATTATAGTTTTTATTTCTAGGCTGAATAAGGTATATATATTACCCTATTTATTGTTGATCACATTAATTTTAACCTAGTGTATATCATATGGTTACACCCCATCAAGTGTTTGGTTTTAATATTGGATTTCTTTAGATGATGTAAGGATATTTCCTAGGATGTATATGATATATTTTCTAACATAAGGGATCCAAGGATTATTTTTTATATTTACAATAAAAAAGAATTTTTTGATATTATTTTAACCTTATTAAACAATGGTTCTTAGATATCAAGAATAAGTCTCACTAGTAACACCTTTAATGATGTGAAAACAATTCATTGTTGGAAGACTTCTAGCATCGTTAGAGATATCAAAAAAATAATAATGACATTATTGGGAGTAATGAATGTAATTTTTTGAATATATTACTGGTTTATTTTTATGAGTTGTATTTATTAAAGTAATCAATGATTGAAAAAAATTTCATGGTTAACATCTTGAGTGCATGGAGTTTGTTTTTAAACTTGTTGAAGAACACTAGTGGTGGGAAAAACTAACAAGGTACATGTTCTATGTTTATGAAATCCATTTTTTTCACCCATGATGTTCAATGTAAAATATTATTAGTTTATCCATGATATCCTTTAGGCCCTAAAAGATTAAGTTATAAGAGTGGGGAAATAGTTTGGTGTTCACTGGTTCCCCTAATTAAATTATTTATTCTTAGCAAATATATTCATAAAATGAGTTGGAAAACTCATGGGGTTTGGAATTTTTTAATGGAGATGAATGTCTTTCTCTACATATAATGATCCTCCAACAAATATTAATATTATTTGTCAAAAGTAGAATCCTCCATTTCTTTATCATATAGGTTCCAATATTTTTATAATTTATCCAGACACATTCCCTTAAAGGTTGGGAGCATGCCACCATTCCTTGGTATGGGATAGTAGTCTTTTTGTAATACTGAACATGGGGGTAGTGATGAGTAGTTATAAATTAATGATTTCTAGTGGGTATGTAAACATGGTGGTGTATGTTTATAAAATCAATAATGTTACTTACAAAATAAAATTGGAAATATAGTTAAATATATCTCTCATTGGGTTTTTATTTTAGTCACTCATGTTTTAAATATGTCACCACAGGGTTTGGAGCTATTTGAGTAGGTTATAATAATTTTCAATATTTTAATCTATAGATTATATTATAATGGTCCATTAAGGATTTAATCTTTATTTTATGAGAATTTGGGGAGTTTGACATCGTGTATTGATGTGATCATTAATCACCTTAGTATAGATTGACGAAAACCAATATTATGTTCTTCAATAGTAGATTAAAGCATCTAGGTTACTGAATGTGTGGTTGTGTGATTAATATTTATTTTTTAAATATAGTTATTATATTTGTAGATAAATGTACACTACTACTTTATGTATTTGATGATGGTTTGGGGGCCACAAAAATTAGTGATGAAAATTTATATAGGGATTTAAGAGTCTCATATTGTGTTCTCTTAAGTTTTTAGTTTGATGTCTTAAATTTCATAACACTAAGATAATGTTTGAAAGGATTGATGTCTTACATGTGGTGGATTATTCATTTCTCTTTATGGTTGGGGATCACGAAACTATCATAAATGATTCCCTTGATGAGGAAAATTTTTATGGTTGGTGTGAATGGTTTCATCTAAATTAAATTTCAGTTTCATTCTTGTAGTTATAATGGTCTTAAATATGGGATCTTAATGAGAGTCACGTGCTGTTAGTATACTCCCACTTATATTTCAGTTCTCATAAAACCTTGAGATGGACAATTCCATTGAAGAGATATATAATTTTTCCATTCGTGGTTGGATCCGAAGACTTCATTTAGTGTTGACATCTAGAGGTAAACTATTTAACTTTTAGGATTAAATATATTCATATATAAATCTATCTAAAATGTTTCATTGTTTATTATATTTAGTTTTTTGCATTTTTAGGAATAAAATGGTAAAAATTGGGGAGAAAAGAGCGACTATGATTTTTCATAGGGAGAACACAATTTATTTTATAGATTCAAAGGTAAAAAATTATAATAGTGGAAATAAATAGAATAAAATAATATATTGACATCATAAAAATTATATAATGGTTGCATTGAACTAGGAAGGTGGTGTTATCCCATCACCAAAATGTTTCTGAAATTCTAAGATTGTTGAACTCTAAGGGATATTTAAAATTTGTTAATAAAATAAATATTTATATTTAAATAAAATTCAATAATATTTCTTATACAGAGGATCATATTTTAAATTTGGAACTATGTTGGTGTCTAGTATGATGTGCTTCCCTAGGTGCGGTGTAACCTTTCTGTTTATGGGTCAAACTTGGGACTAAGTATTTTGAGTTTTTTAAATAGAATATTTTGGTTTTCCACAATTGAATTTGAATTAATATATAAATTAATACTTTAATATCCTATCTAGGGTAATCTATTAATGACAAAAATAAAACTTGAGAGGATTTAGATATTCTTGATTTAGTTGGAGGTTTTCATCAAGGAGACATCGATGTAGAACAGGAATTATGATGCAATCATCAAATCTATAGTTAATCCCATTTGAGGTAAGACCATTTCCTTATAGTTTTCACATTATAATGTTATTAATTTATATATCATCCAAAATGTATACCTAAAATATATAATTATGAAATAATGAATATTTAAAAAGTAATAGACTAAATTTCTAATAGAATATTTTCAAATATTGTTATTTTATTGATTTTTTTTTGTTTCATTATTATACACCATTAAATCAGATCTTAACTTTGAAATTAACTATGTAATGAATTTAATATGGATTAAATATCTTTACATACAAGAGTAAAGAATTATATTTAATTAAAATATTTTTAAATATTTTATTTTTTATTATGCAAATTAATATTAATATTTTTTATTATATTGTGGTGAAAGTCCACACCTATGCATCAAAGATGTTATCATTATTTATTGAATAAAAATATATAAAAATATGTGATATATTAAATTTCTATAATTATTAATATGTATTAATATTATATATATACATTAAATCAATCATTATAACCATCCACAAGACACAATGATGAAAAATGAATTACATCAGTTCATGAGGTGGTAGTCTTCCATAAACACAAATGATGAGTAATTTTCCATCAGATGAAATATAATATGAATTTATATTGTTCAATTAAAATAATAAAATAATATTATATAGAAGAAATTTTTTTATTAAATTTTCATTGTTTAATTATATATGAAGAGGTGGATGAAGAAATTAAAAAAACTCAATTAAGAATGATACCGCTTCTTTAGACAAAATCATTAGGAATAACCTTAAGGATTCTTATATTGGATTCCTAATTAAAAAATGACACTATGATGTAGTAAAGGGTGCAAGAAATTGATTTTAGGGGTTTTCTAAACAAAAGGGTTTTTATGTGGGATGAAAGGAGGAGATGATGATCTCTATAATAAGTGACAGGAGGGGATCTTTCGGAATTCTTTAATATATTAAATTTATATAATATAATTATCATATTATAATTTATCCAAACTAATATTACAAAAATATATTATTAGGATGGATCAAAATACTATAACAAAATAAAAATTTTACAAGTTTTGATTCTGTTTCTACCCTTAAATTTTAGTTTTAAGTCCCCATTATCCCTTTTAAAAATTACAAAAAAATTAAATATTGTAGCTTATAAATGTTAATAATATTAAAATGAAATGAAAAAATACTCTTAAATAGACCATGGTTGATTTTTTATACCATATCCGATTAATTTTACTAATATAATTTTTTATGAATTCTATATCATGTATTTATATAGAATTTATTATAAAACATCACTAATTTTACATTAAATACCTCATTACAAAGAGGTAATTTATGAATAATCCATTAACATATCACAAAAAAGTTACATTTAACTATTAAATTCATGTAAATATAATATTATATCATATTAAATTATTTTAAGTGTTTTTAAAATCAATGATTTTATTTTTCTATTTATTAAATAAATGATGTGTCGACGTTGCAGAAGAATATAAGGTAATTATTCAAAAAATAATAACTATAAATAAATTCCAAAGGTAAAAATAAATAATTTATATTTCAAAATTAATATTTATAAGTTAAGATAAATTGTATTTATAAATATCATAAAATTCCATTGATATTAAATGATGAAAAGTTACATTTTTTCATTTATCTTGCACTTATGTAATATAAAGGTAAAAATAATATAAAAATGGAAAAAATGTAATATTTTATAATTTTCGATGAAATATACTCATCCAATAAAATTAATATAGGTTTTGGGTGGTTTTCTAATTCTATATCACATTATTTTTAACCTTAATTACCCAATTTACATGTAATGTGATAACAACTATGTTGAATGGTTCTTATTCATAACGTAAAATATAGAATGTGAATTTTCTTGAAATTTTGATATCCTAATTATAAATTTTAAATCTATTTTTCATGATTCAATTTCAATAATTTTAATAAATCACTTCATGATTAAAATTAATAATGTAAGGAGGATTTTTTTTCTTATAAATTAATTTTTATGTATAAAAATAATTTTATTCTAAATTAAATCATTCAATTTATTTCAATGAACATAATTATATTATAATTTATATTAAATTTCAAATTTTCATTTTAATTCCTTTTTAAAAAAAATATTATTTTTTAAACTCCTAAAGAAATTGTTTTTTATTAAATAGTGTATTATTCACTATTCACTGTAAAATAATTGTTTTCATAAAAAATGAATAAAATGAACCACTGATAATTTTTATATAATTAATTAAAAAATAATGTTAATTTTAATAAATATATTTCATTGATTTTGAAAAAAAAAATATTATTTTTTCACAAGAATAAATAAAAATTTTATTTGAAGAAAATATAATTTTGACGTGTAAAAGGACTTTACTAAAAACATATTGTTTGTTTACTAAAAATTATTCTATAAATTTTTATTTATTATGAACTTAATATATATTTATGAAGGTGGTTATTATTATTCATTTTGGAAAATTCAATAGCTAGGTTGTAACGGCCATATTTGAAAATAATATTACACGGTTCAATTAAACAAAGTGTTTATCTAATATGTGATGCCAAACATTTTGTTATATTAATTTATTGAAATATTACATTATTAACTCCTATAAAAACTTCCATTTAAATTTCCATTGATATTTCCTTCTAAACAAATGAGGTCGGTTCTTTTTCACATCATCCTATAGTTCCCACATTATTTCGTATGTTTCAAGATTTCCCCAAATGACTTATACTAATCGAGTCTTCAGATACCTCAATACTTTTCATCAAGTGTCATAAATCCAAATAGTTTCTTCACAGCAAGAAATATCTTGTTTTAATTATATTTCTTCCTAATTGATAGCATTAATTAGGTCTAGCATATACTTTGCTAACAAAGAGATGAAACACATCATATACTTTAGAGAGGCTGAGTGGAATTCACAATTTATAAGCCACATGTCAAACTATTTCTAGAATTTTAAATTTTCTAGTGTATTTAGAGATTAATTTCTTGTTATTTTTGAACCATATAACTACCTTTCATTTTTAATCTTTCATGAAAACATGATCTCTTACCTGAAATTCAAAATACATCCTTCTATTACCAACATAAATCCCTTTCCATTTTTGTGATTCTTTAATATGAGTCTAAAAGTCCTTTACATTTTTAATTTCTACATCAATAAGATCTTCCATTTCTCAACAAGTTGAATTACACCATCTATGATCATATAATGAATTATATAACACCATTTGAATACTTGAATAGAATATATTGTTATAGTAAAATTCTAATAAATTTATATACCATTAAAAAATAACAAAAAAGTTATGTGAGAATGAACTAAATATGTTTTAAAATGTTCTAATAGTCATTTAAAACTAATGATAAGTTTGGGGATGATGGGCGGTCCCCAAATAAGGTTCAGCATCAAGATACATCTGATTTATTTTCTAATATTTTTATCTAAAAAATTTATCATTATTAGAAAAAATTGAATGAGGTGCATCATAATGTCATAAAACCTCATTAATTTATAGACATAGAGGGAAATTAAGAGGTAGATCTTCTATTTTATAATAGAAGTGTGTATATATATAATGGTAACCAACAATAACCTATATTTCACGATTCTATCTAGGATCCTTTTGAAATTGAGTTACAATGTACATAGTAATGTCATCTTATTTCCAAATATTAATGGTAAGGGGTTGTATAAATCCTCTTACAAACAGTCTCTTAACATTATATTTTTGAATAACAAATCATCTTTCTATATAATGAAAAATTACCCACTTAATATTATCCCCAATTAAATGGTCCATCAAATCCATAAATATCTTAGTGCTTACAAGGTGTCTATAGAAATTTGAAATATAAGAATCATCTAATAATTCCATGTTTATATCTGGTAGAGATGTGATATATATCCTTTTTCCAAATTTCATAATTCCATATTCATATAATAATCCCTTTATTTAACTTCATACAAAACATTAATTTTCCTTTTAAAATTCTCATAATATGGAATATAATTTTTTATCATTTCCAATAAAGTTGTTTTGGAAACCATTTAAAAAATGAGTTATCTTATCCTTTCCATAATAATTCCCATATTCATCTTTTCTGAATTCATATATAAAAGGTCTCTATCAATCATCACACTATAAAAAATACTTTATCATTCTTAATCAATACATCCACCAACTTGTTTTCCTTCCCTAGGTTTTAATTTTATATGAAATACAAATCTATGAGATGGTCATTCCATCTTCTTTGCCCAATGATTAGCACTATATGTGAAAATATGTATTTCAAAATCATATTATTTGGGTATATTTAAAATATTTGACCATATATATAATGAATCCATATCTTCAAATGAATGATTATAGATAGAGATAGTTTTGTTCATGAGTCTGTAACGAGATTAATTAATATAAATTATCTTTGTTAGTATGCATAATGGCATAATAATGTCCATTTTTTATGTGTCACTATAAATCAGAAATCAATCATTACCTAATAGAAGATTCAAAATCCGATAGTTCCTTATTAACTTATATAATTCATTAAAACATTATTCACATTCCTTTTTACCATATGAACTTAACCCCTTTACATGTAAGATTTGTTATTGGGTAATACAATCAAGAAATTTTTTGAACAATGTGATTTTAGTAACTTGTCATACAAATGAAATTACATAACTTATTTATGTTTATTTATGTAGGCCATTCATTGAAAGGCTTTTTTTGATCAACTGATGTTCCATCCTTGGAGATAGTATTTCATGAAAAGAAACTTTTTTATTCATGAAATAACAATTGATAAATTTTTCAGGAAACTCTATTATTCATAGAGTCACAAGAATTATATAAAAGTGATTCACATGATCCTAATAGTTTTTATAATATACCAAGTTATCATCAAGAAGTACGACAATAAAATTTTCATTATTTGTTTTCAATAATATTATCATTAGATCTAAAATAATAGAGGGTTCATTAGTTGAGTAATTAATTTAAACACTTAAATTCCAAACCTTATTTCAAATACATTATTTAAAATATCATCCTTCACTATAATCAATTGGTGATACCTAGAAAAATGAAAATCATTTAAAAACATTGGGCTCTCTAATGTTGATCAAATAATCCAATAATTATAGGAAGAGGATAATTATTCATTATCACAATAAAATTTACTTCCCTATAATCTATGCACGAATTCATAGATCCATCAATGTTACTAAATAATAGAGAAGGGTATCTCAATGGTGAAAAACAAAGGTGTATAAATCCTTTTTTACACAACTCTTACAGATTTTTATTTAATTCCACAAATTTAATAGAGGCTATTATATAGGTATTATTTGATATAGTTTTTGTTCCACATATTGAATTAGTAGAAAAATCATATTCCTACTCTAGTGGATGATAATTAAATCCCTCGGGAAATGCGTAAAATTATTTCCACAAAAAATGTACATCCTCAAAATTTATGAATATAATTTCAGTCAATATTTTTTTCTTATCTTCACAATTAATTTCATTTAGAAAAAATATTATTGGTGGATCTATAAATTAATCATATGATAATTAATACCCTCTAAATATATGGAATTCTATATCATCATTATGAAACACAATTCCATTCATTTTTCAACAAAAAATTGAATTATATTTTGAAATCCAATCCATACTCTGGATTATATAAAAATAAACCATGCATATAATAGTCAATTATACAAATATGGAATATTTACAATGTTTACTAATGGACACGTCCCTATTGTTGTGAGATCACCGGAATTAGTTTTAAATAATAAAATCCATTATTGAGGTGTTAGGTAAATTTATAATTTTCATGAAAAAATTGATAGACATAAAAATGAGTGAATATATATAATAAAATAGTTCATTATATAATTTTTAGGCTTAGATTAATGTACAAACCACGACATAATTAGGAATTCTAATCTCTCCAACAGTGCTCACATAATCTTGGCTTTCTCTTGATGGCCTATTTTGTTGTATATTCCCTAAAATTTTGGGGAATTAGTTTGAATGATGAAAAATATATTATTTTTTTATGATATAGATAATATAAGTATCATTATTCCACTTATATTCATTATCCAAATGACACTTATATCTATGCCAATAAAAAACTACCATTCCCTTCAAATATTTTCCAAGATATTTCATTCCAAAATTTTCAAAAGTAGAATATTATTTATTCCACTATTATTCATTTATATGTTCCATTTTTTATAGTTCACATCTAAACCATTATTTTCTTGATTTCCCATGAGGATATAGGATATCAAAAATTTTATTTCCATATTAATGTAACATGAGACTATATGATCATAAGACAATAATGTTTGAGAAACTAGTGACTTTAAAATACTCTTTAAAATCCCATAAATGTTATGGTGAATCATTCAATCCAAATTAAATATTTATTTTGAATTATTCCTAGATAATTTTTTAAATATGTCCTCAAACACTACCACTCATTATTATTCCTTCCAAATTAATGTGAAGAACATCTCATTAATTTCGTCTCAATATTCTCAAGGAATGTATTTATCAAAGTAAATATAATTAAATGTTATATATTCAATTATTTATATTTCATTGGTCCCTTAAGATTATTGGATAAATTACTACCATTGGCCTACATATTTTTTCAAAAAATAAAATTCTAGAATAAAATTTTCACTTTCATTACATCTCAAATGTTGTAATATATTTTTGAGAGACCTAATCCACAACTTAGAAACCAATGTATTATTAGTTACACTAAAATAAAGATGATTATTTAGCGTAAAGAGATAAACAATAAGAGATTCATATAGTGGAAAAATAGGATTATCTATTTAAGAATGACTATTCATCATAACCAGAGCATGAATCCCAAACATGGCCATGATCTTATCAGTTCTAATAGTAGGTTTATTGGGTTTTGTAGTAAGGAAATATCTACATGGTTTGTTGGAGTCAATTATATTTTTACTATTAGGATCCACATATAAATAATGGAAAACACTACTTTTTATCACAATCATTACGAATATTGACCAGTAAAATGGAAATCACTCTAATTATAAAAATTATCAAATACTATATGGGATTATTATAGTAATGATGGTAGTTATATTTATTTAATATTCAGTTTCCCATCTTCCAACTAAAATTACTATAACACAAACTACAACAACACCAACTCTAGTAACAATGTGTCAATTAACACTTTATAACATTGAAATATTTACAAGGTATGTAATCCCAAATGGAAAATAAGTTTAGTATTCTTGAAGAACCAGATATATACATGATTATCATAATACGTTGGAAATATTAAATATATAGCATTAAAAGAATATTTCACCTGAAAATAATTTATAAATTATATCTTTAAATTTTAGGGAACAGAAATGAAATAAATGGTGTGATAATTTTTTTAATAATATTTTCATATAATACAATATATCATGAATAAATAAGGAATAATTATTATGGTGTGGTAAATAACTTAAAACACGTGTAATTTAATAAATATCCTGAGTATGAAATTCATACCGGGATTGCATGAATGCATTAATCTCATGGATAATAATAATTTTTTTCACAATGATGGATGTTTATAATAATATCTATAAAGAACAAGATTTTTTCCAAGACAGTTCAATCTATGCGTTTGTATACACAAGAAACCTAGTTATTGATAACTTTCATATTTTTGTCATGACACCTATTGATGCATTGAGGGGGTGTATAACTATATTCCACACCTCACATTGAATATCAAATGAATTCTTAAAATATTTAATGATCAACTTATATTTTAAAACAATATTCCTTGTCAAAAAACTTCCATATCGAATAATGTATAAGGATTATTAATAATTCCTCAACTAATCAAATTAATTTTATAGTAAAATACCTTATATATGAATTGTATAAATTTTTGGTAAATAATCATATCCATGATACAATTAAATTGGATATTTATGAGAAATTTAATGTCTAATGAAAACAAGAATTGTAATGTTTCATGTGAATTTAAATGACCATGAGATTAATCACGAAATGAAAGATGACTATAAAAAGGTAGAATTTAAAAGAAAATTGATTCATTATAAGAATAGATGAAAATGGAAAAGAACCATTTAGAATGATATTTCAATAAATACGTTTTTTAAAACCATTGAAATGATATAGAAGATACTATGCGGAATAAAATTTTTATGGAAGTTGAAAAGTAGGTTAGAATTGTTTATTTAAACATAAATAATTTCTTTTGACATTTTTTATATAATGAAATTTATAAATACAATTTTCCTTAAAAAAATTTATAGATTCCTATAAAACCCTGTAAAAATTTAAAGAAAACATAAAATTTCCTTAATAAATTATTTTATAAAATAAAATGAACTTCTGTAAAACAATTTTGAAAAATATGGATATTGAATAAAAATATACCTGATCAAAAAGTGAAATAAGGTCATCTATAATTTTAGACATACCTGTTGATAGTGTAACATCAATTGAATCATTAAACATAATGAATAATTTTATATTCATTTTAAATACCTAAAATGGTATATATATATATATATATATATTACACTCATAAAGATAATCCTTTTTATAACACCATATTTGTCTTAATGGAGTGAAAATTGACATTGGATCCCTTACCTCTGATCCGACTTGTCACCTACATTCATTATATTCTATAGTAGTAAACTTATATTAATTATTTAATTTCTAAAAAATTGTTGTTATTATTACATTAAAATTAATTATTAATATGATAAATTTATTTATACAAAAAAATAATTTTATGTTGGGTATTTGGATGATATTTTGTTTGTATATCCAAAATGACATCAGTTAGTTGACTATAGGAAACAAAATCATCGTTAAATCATCTAAAAAAGAATAAATAATACATAATTATCATTAATAGACAAATATTGTAATTTTAATACAAATACTTAATGATGGTTATGAAAAATGAACTATTTTATACTCTTAGAGGTGGCATGACATCGGTTTTCATGAGTAATGTTTTCCAATTTTCATCGATTTTTCTAAAAAAGTAATTTTTATTATATATATATATAAATTTATAATTATATAAATTAAATTAAATTATTTCTTCAAACCAATATACATCATTCATGTGATGTGGTGATGAAAGAATAATCACATTGATACATAGATGTGGTAGTCCACACATACATATGATTGATGATATCATTTTTCAATGAATGAAATGGTATGAAAATATGGTATATTTTTATATTATAGATAGATAAACATGTTTGGAATATCTTATATATACATTAATTCATTATTTATAGCCATATGTGAGAGGCCTTGATGAAAATTGTATTTCATCTGTTTGTAAGGCGGTAGTCTGTCATACACACGAATGGTAGTTTTATATCTCTTTTGTTAGAAGTGGAGAATGATGAAGGTTATTAAATTAAAAAAATATATATTAGTAAATATAATTTATTTATGTTGTTATATTTTCATGGTAAAATAATATTTTATGGAGGTGGAAGTAGAAATAAAGAAACACTCAGTAAAGATTGTTACCATTTTTTGGACAGCCTCTTTAGGATTAAACCTATTGTATTACTTTATTGGAAT
The DNA here is from genome assembly GCA_963277665.1 of Viscum album. NCBI lineage: Eukaryota > Viridiplantae > Streptophyta > Magnoliopsida > Santalales > Viscaceae > Viscum > Viscum album. The sequence continues at coordinate 2,075,468,004 of OY728156.1, read as the reverse complement.
CCTAATCAAAAAAGGAATCTATGAAATTTAAGGAAATTATTTTATGGGTAATAGATAAAATAAATTTTTTAAAGTGTGTTAAATATAAGAGATGACGTGCCCTTTATTTAAGCGAGGGGAGGGGCAATTTATAAATTTCATAATGTATTAAATTAACATAAAATAATATTAATATTCAAATACATGAAAAATAATATAATTAGTATATAGGATGATTTTGGATATAAATAAATATATCCAATAAAATTTTAATTTTTTTGGTAATTTTCTACCTGTATCATTGTGTTTTAAACACCATTAAAACTTTTTAAAATTTCCGCAATATTATAGGTTTCTACTCATTAAGGGTCATTTATATTACAATAAAATTATAAATGATCCATAAATGGATAATTGTTAATTTATTCAATAATATCCCATTTTTTTTATTGAATATTATATTTTTGTTTATTTGAAAAAACTTAATAACATAATATTTATTATAGAATACCATTGATTCCATTTTTTCAGTATTCATTTAATTCAACTTTATATACATCAATACCAAGATTTTTTTCAAAAAAACATTTCTAACATTGAAATAATAACATATTTATCTACAAAATTTGGGGAAAAAAAATATTTTTAACTATATTAGATTTATTGTTTTTTAGATCATTTATAATATTTTTTTAATTAATTTAACATATGATGTGTTGGCAGTGTTGAATAATTTTAAGTAATTATTTAATCAATAAAAAATATAAATAATTTTCCACGATATAAATATATTTTATATTTGAAATGAATATTTATAACCAAACATATGTTTTATTTATCCCAATCATATAATATTATTGATATTAAAAGAAGAATTCTAACATTTCGTTATATCCCACTTAAATATTATAAATGTAAAAATCAATGCAAAATGTAGAAAAACGGTCATAGTTTTAAATATTATATGATTTTGGAAAAAATATAATCATTCATTGAATGTAAAGTAGGTGTTGGGTTGATTTTTAATTCCTTTCCACATTATTTTTTCCCTTAATTGCCCAATTTACCCTTACCGTGGATACCATTATTTACTATGAATATCATTCATAATGATCATAAATAAAATAGAACTATCCGACAAATATATAACATCCTATTGAAAATATGAAATTATTTTTTCAAAATTCAATTTCAAAAATCTGAAGAAATTAATTTACGATTAGAACACAAAAATTAATGAAAGAATAGTTAAAAAGGATTTTTATATAGAATTTTTTAAATTAAATCATAAAATTGATTATAATGACCTTAATTGGATTAAAAGTAATATTAAGGGACTAATGTTAGTTTTCAAAAAATTGAAAACAAAATGGTCCATTTTAAATTCATTCAATCAAATATAGTTATTAATAAAAGCATTATTTTTCAGTATTCAATGTAAAATCAATCATATAAAGACCCCAAGCACAGTAGCATGGATTTGGTGCCTTACACTATTACATTGGCATTGATACCAGACTTGAATCCACAAGGAACAATATTTTGATTAGTTTTGAAAGATAGATTATATAGATGAATGTTACATTACCACATTAAAGGAAATAAAACATATAAATTATATTGGAAACGCCTATAAACTCCTAGATTATCCTTGAGAATAAATGATAATATACATCTTTTCATCCTGGGGAAAAATAAAACCTAAGAAATATGTGAGATTAGATGATCACTGAGTGTATGTAATACAATTAAAGATAATATTTACAATACGGAATTATTAACCACTATAAACACATGTCGTTAGAATATAAAACTTATCATAATATGGTAAGAATAAATGATGAATAAATAAGTAATTAAAAATAATAATCTGAGAATAATGCTTAACCATGGATAATTTACTAGTCAAATATTCACATGGATTATCAATTAAAATCTTCATAATAGAAGAATGAATCATTACAGAAATTTGAAACATAACATCATGGCTTCAGCCAAGGAATTTGAAAATAAATTGTTAAGCCCTAGGTGAAAAACCATATCTGAAAATTGGAAAGGCATCAACCATGTTCAGTTTTTTTCCTCAAAAGACCAATCGATGCATCGAGGGTCTATAGTGGGACCCAACTTACAATTAATCTGTCTAGTTTCTTATTAATATGAGTTGGGTTAAACATTAACATCATATACATATGAAATTTAAAAAACTTTCCCTCTTATATAAACATACTCAATCACCATTCTGGGTACTGTGGTGAATGTTATCAAGATAGAACATCCACAGTCAAAATGATTATAAAAATTTAATAAAATATAGTAAATGATAATAATAAGATATTATTCTAAAAAAATAATTAAAATTTAGTAGTTGTATTGGAATAGATGAAAATACTCTAATAAAATCAGTGAAGAAATCTTGAGAGAAATACCACTTTTTACATTGCAAAGGAGAGTAGTTTTGAAAAAAAAATTATTTTTCATATTTTATTTTATATGACTAGTAATGAAAAAATATAGTTTTTCATGAAAAAATTAGTTATGTTATAAAAATAATTGTATCTTAAAATATATTATGAATTGTACTTGAAAACTCACATGAAATCGAGATGTTTCCTTTTATCGAGGTTCTTTATCAGGAAGAATTGAGAAGAGAATCCTTTAAAACATGTATTTACCAAAAACCGAATGCTAAGTAATATGATTACATGTTTTTGGAATGTATAAAAATAATTTAGATGAATTATATAAAATAATAAATAATTACACTGGTGTAAAGAAGTAGTAACCATAAACTAAATGAAAACTAAGGTTCGACAAAGAAAACCATTACTTTGTGTCAGATGTGTTCTTCAATTTATCATAATGTCCTTCAAATATTGATTAAATACACTAATTAATTAATTAATAACCATATATATATTTATTTTATTTATTATAATTTTATTAAGATCATTTATGTCATTTTTGACGAGTTATGAGAAACAATTTTATCGTATTGGAGTGTTCCTTTCCCTGGTTTTGAAAATCAGATTAGTTGTATATGAGTTTGCATGTTCATGTGAAATTGAAATAGATATATAGAATTTTAAATATATGTTATTAATGAATATCCATATGATTAAATTTTAATTTTATTCCTATTTCTTTTTGGTGTTTGGATTAATCATTATATAATACATTAGTGATAATAATTTAGACTAATTTTTCAGTTTTTCGATCATCCTAAACTAGTTTTTTTTATTAAATATCATCAGGTGTATATAATATTTACATAATATAAATTTTTTTTTATTACTTATATTATAAATTTTTATCAGCAAATTTTTTTTTGAATATCTTTCAATGTGTTAGTGGAAAATGAAAATGAATTATCCCGGATGTCGGTAAATTGACAAATCAAGGATGACGTTTTCATATATAGAATAAAAGAGAGAGACAGAGTAGTTTAAGGATGGATACTACATTAACATGATATTATTAATGTTTATAAATAATACTATAGTTATAATGTCTCAATTTATAGTGGTGGTTAGGTAAGGATAAGAATATAAAAGAAATTGAAAGTAAAATAAAATAAAAGATGTGGGATTTTTACCTCTTGAATTCTTCTCATTGATAACCTCAACAAGGGGATTGGTTTTCGTATTTTGTGGAGAAAAAAGGCTCTAGGTAATGGGGGATGGGATTGTTAAAAGGATTGGGTATATATTTTAAAGGTATTAAATCTTTAAATATGTGACGAGAAGGGGTGGTGATAGGTGGTATTTATAGTGGAGGAGAGGGGTGACTTTTAAAAAAATTATTCGTTTTTTTATTACATTGGATCAAGTCAATGAATAGTTCAACCATAATCAAAAAATATATTTAAATAATTATTTTTATTCCATGATTATGGGATTATATATTTTATTCATCACTATAGAATCCATAATCCAGGTATTTAGCGTTTCTCGTAAATACTCATATTTTACTATTCACCAAAAATTCAAGTATTTTAGAAAAATATCAAAAATTCACCCTAACCATTTTTTGATGTGTGGAATTAAAAAATGGACTCCATTTTAATTAAATAATTTCCTTATGATGAGAAATTTAATTTTAAATTTAAATCATCATCTATTAATAAACTGATTTTGAAATTATAACAGAATTTTTAACACTATAAAAAATTAATCAAGGCCTCAAAAAATTATTTTATAACCATAAGAAAAAAAATTATTTTTGAATATATTTTATGATATATTTTTTCTTGTAATTACTTATATTAAATTTAAAACATTATATAAAAATTTATGTTTTATACAATATCAACAATAAATTAATAAATTCAAAACACTTATTTACTTATACTATGATATAATTATTGGATATTACAATTCTTTTGATGCATAAATTTTATTTAAACTTTAACTGGTGAGGATATTTTTCTATTGTCCATATTACCATTCCTAAAGGTCACATTGTTATTCAAATAATCACATTACTATTCATCAAAAATTAATCTTATTAATAATATTCCAAAATATTAACCAATGTAAATATGGATATTAATCATTTAAAAATAAGCTTAACTTGGTAAAATATAAGTTATAAACATTTAATAATATTTATTTAAAACAAAATTTCCATTAATATATGGAAAAAACATTGTTATGAAAATATATCCTTATATTTGTAAAATTGGATTATTTTTCTTATCTTATTCCTCTAAAAAAGAACATCCCCAGTGGAAGATTTAGAGCAGACACACTCACTAGAGCAGAACCAACGGATTTTAAAGAATGAGAGAGTATGTCTATGCCATCAATACTAGCCTGTGCTTGCATGGGATTCTTAGCCAGACGTCCATGATATGGTGGAGAGCTACCATCATGATGCAGATGCAGGGGAGGGGAAGTTCACTGTAGTAATAGTCTGGATGAATTACATAAGACCTTCGGGTCATGTAATGTCTCTTTAGACTATGGTTCATTTAACCACAAATCCTATAGTCCTTGTAATGGTTCCCCATCATCAATTAATATGGGGGGGGGTTATCAAAAATCAATAAAAATGAAGGCCTTCAGGCCATTCGGGTCAGGCATTCCTCTAAGAATATATAGAATGAATGTAAAAATGTTTAATTAAATACATAATATGTATATTTTCTTATTTTCATTAATTCAATTCATTATCTCCAATTTAATAACTATGTTATAATCATCATTTAGAAATAATTATTTTTTATTGTATGTCATTTTTCATTTAAGTATGGTGTTTTGTGAAACCTACACTATCGAGGAAATTAATTTTTTTATAAAAAAGACATTACATAAAAAAATTTGGGTGTTACATTCTCCCCTCATACAATAAATTGAGTTCTCACAATTTAAAATTTTACTTGGAAATAAAAGTTTTATACATCACAATTCCTTTTCGGGAAACCCACATATGAAACAGGGTTAAAAAAATATTCTATTAATAAGAGGAATGAAAGAAGATAATGTTCTTAAAAACTGAGATTTATGGGTTTAAATCATTTGTGCAAATAAATAACATGAACCTGTAATAGAAATATAAATATCATGTTTTAATGGAGAGTGAATAAGAACATAGTCCTGAGAAAGCTAAACATCACAAAACCATAAATCTTGTGGTCTGTTGAAAGACCATTTATTTATCAAAAATAATATTAAACCGATGAAGTTTTTGTTCAAAAATAATTTTCCTAGAGTTAATGAATTCATTTACTTCCTAGAATAAGAACATAAAGAAACAAATTCACATCAAAATTATAATTTCATACTTTAATCAATTTCCATCACAAATTTATCTTTTTCTATAAATGCTGAATATTTAAGATGATTTTAATATGTTTGAAGAATTTAAATCAATTTCTACATATCAAAATATCAAAAAAAGTATCACAATATAATCATCATATATATTCATTAACCTAAACAAAAATGGATAGTATTATATAAGATAATTCCAAAAAAAAGATACACCATTTTATGATGAAAACTAACTTTAATATCCAAAATTCAAATGTAATTCTCGATTTTCAACATATATCTTTTAGAAAATCAATATAATTATATAAGATATTATATACTATGACACAAGAAAAGACAGAAGGATTTGTTTATATATTCTTCCAAATAAAATCAATCACTCTCAATGTCTTATACAAATAATTTTAATTACTCCTATCACATAGCCTCCATGTTATGCTACCAATTTCAATAATTAATATGAATCAACTTATGTCCAAAATAAACTCATACTTGACTCCAAAAATCAATTCCAATTTTTTTCTCCAAATATTAGATTTACCTTAAACTTGTATGGTTACCAAAAAAGAAAACTTATTCTTAAGTAACATTAATAAATTATTTACTAAATTAGTTTCAATTCAAATGTTATGTATTTGATATAAAATTACCCTAAAATAAAATATCTTTTATCCATTAGATGTTATAAATAATAAGGTGGCATGATAACAATGACATTATGTAGGCTACTGGTAGGTAATGCACCTTTTTCACCCTTTGGTTATGGGTTCCAACATCACAATCAGGTAGGAGATGAAGGGTTGTGCCCAATGTGTGGGTTATCCTTTTTTTAAAACCATGTTAATATAACATGAAAAATAGATATGGTAAACATACATGAAATAAGGTCATTAACTAAATATAATTTTTAATATGGTTTTATATATAACCCCAATACATAGATACTTCATCCATTTATTTCCATATATGTTATTCCACGGAATAGAGTTTATGCTACATAAGAGGATATTAATATGGGTTATTAGTAGGTTCTCAGAACATAATTAAATGAAAGAAAAATTGTTTCTTATTATGAGTTTTATTTCCTTCCATCATACTCTTCATTTTTCCCTGATAATCCTTTTTTATGTCCTTTTATCCCACACACAAGGCATTTCATTATTCTTTAGTGACACTTTCTAGGGTCTCTCCACAAACTATTTTTGTATTATGGAAATTAATCCTTCATTTACCTCTTCTCTCCACGAGGATATCTCTTAAAAAAGTACATCCTTATATTCTTTTTTGAGTTTGAGAGTTGTTTAAGGGAAAAAAATTAATAATATATCTAGAAAACTAATTAGGAATGAGCATGATATCATTAACTTCTTTCAATGTCACATTTTTTTATCCTCACCTCCACCTTATAAAACATTTTCAATGATAAAATGGATCATTTGGGTTCTCGAAATTGATTAAATCTTGAAACCATTGTGTGAGTGACAATAGTCAAAGTTATAAAAATGTATAATCATTTATAGATTATCATAAAACCTTAGGGTTAACCTAGGTTATTAATTTCCCTCATATATTCTAATCATTGATAATGATTTTTAATAAAATTCATATTATCATAGTAATAACCCCCATGATTTTCAAACTAGGTGAGCAGTAAGGCCTACTGTCATGTAGAAGTTTACCTTGAGTCTGTTCAGAGTCACATTGTCAGAGTTATAACTCCAAGGTACATCTGTGCCATAACCACATTCACATGTAGTATTCAGATAGCGATCTATTTGTAGGGATACTCACATTATCCCTAACATAAAAAATATTGGATGTTCTTCTTTTTTTATACTCAGTTTCAATATTAGGTTTATCATATCTATGTATGTTTCCAAAGGTTCTACTAAACATCATCTGATACCAAATGTAAAGACCACGACCTTAGTACCCCATATTCAGTGCCTTACATTATAACATTAGCATATATAAAATAATATAATCCTCATGTACCGATAAATTTAGTAGTTTTGTAACCATATTGCATACATTAACTTTATGTTACAACGTGAAAGAAAATACAGCAATGAAATTCCATTGGAAACACCCATAAACTCTTATATTATCCCTACAGGCCATTCGTAATATATATCTTTGCATTATAGGATGAAAATAAAACATTATAAAGTGGTGAGATGGTTTTCTTAGTAAGGGTAAGTAATTTACAAAAAGATAATATAAAAATTAATGAATTTTGATTAAATGAAAACATATTCTATTAGTATATAAACATGTGAATAATATGGAATGAATAATAGCTGAATAAATAATGCCATTGAAATAATCACATAAAAATTAAGCATAACCGTGGATATTAAATAAATCAAATATTCACATGGATGAGAAATTTATAATATCATAATCAGGGAATGGATAATGTTCGACATATAAAAAATACCATCCATTCCTTATTTAATACATATGAAAACAAATGGTCATGAACTCGGCCAAAACCATATAAAAATTTGGCAATGCCATGACCAAGTACATATTTTATTTTTCTAATGAGATCTAAAAATACATCTAGATGCAATAGAAGAACCCACCCATCAGTTAAAAGGTACAATTAATACCTAGGACAATTGGGGTTTAACTTAAACAACATATATATATATATATTAAATGTAAATAACATTCCCGAATATGTAAACATACTCAATAACCATAGTGTTAAATTGTATCAAGATAGTATATTCATAGTCAATCTAATCAAAAACATTTAATAAAATATGTTAAATAATAATCATAAGATATCAATCTCAATGAAGTATAAAATTAAATAGATATATTTAAATATCTGAAAAAACTCCAATAAAATCATCGACAAATTCTTCAGAAAATGCCTTATTTTACTTTGAATAAATGTTTTATTTAGAAAAAAAATCATTTTTATTGGACATAATTGCTTGTGTAAAACCATTAATGAAAAATAAAATTTTTAATAAGACATGACTAATTTTAGTTAAATTATTATTTATTAAACACGATTATTAATTGTACTTAAAAATGGGTAATAAATCATGAGATTCCATTTAATTGGGCTTGCGTATCGGGAATAATTGAAAAGGGAATCCTATAGAACAAGTATCTACCCATAAATAAAAGATGAACTGATCTAGTTACATGTTTTTGGAATGTATAAATAATATTTATAATAATTTTATAAAAGTAATGAACAATTACATTGGTATGAAGAGGGATAAAGCATATCTAGAATGAAAATGAAGGTTCAGGATGGAAAACCCTTACTTCATATGAAAATGTGTTATGAACTAGATCGGAATGTCTTCGATAATTTGATTAAATCCATAAATTAACTAGTTAATAAATTTTTTAATATTTTGTATTATTTATTATAAATTTAATAATTTTTATGGAATTTTTCATGAGTTTTCTAATACAGTTTTATTATTTGGGAGTCTTTGTTTCCTTGGGTTTTCAGATCGATTTACTTATATATGAGTATGGATGTTCATATAAAATGGAAATAGATATACATAAATGAAGGTATATTTTATTAATGAAAATACAAAAGATTAAATGGTTTTATAATTCATTTTTATTTTTTGGATGAGGGTGAATCATTAGATAAGACATTAGTGACAACTGTGTAGATTATTTTGGCGGTTTTTCAATCATCAAAAAAGAGTTTTTTATTAATTAACATCATGTGTATATAATAATTATAGAAAATTTCATAGCATTTAATTCATATATTATTATTTTTAATAATAATAATGGATTTGTGACGACCCTTGAACGTGTTAATGGGAAATGAAAATGCATAGTCAATGATGTCAGTAAATTGACACATCACATGTGATGTTTTCATTTATGGTATAAAAGAGGGATACAAAGGATTTCGATGATGGATATTCCATTAACATGATATAATTTCTATATATTAATTATATTGGAGTTATCATGTCTCTAGGGATTGGGTATGATATGGAAGGATAAGAAAATATTGGAAATTGATAAGAAAATAAAATAAAATAAAGAGGATTTTTATCTCTTGTAATCTTTTATTTGAGAACCTCCTTAAGAGAATTTGTTTTGGTCTTTAGTTAAAACAAAATGATCATAATCATGGGGTATGTTATTGGGAAGGTTAATTTCTATAAATATGTCAATTATAATATATTTTATAGTTTGAGGAGAATGGGTGTTGATGGATAATATTTATAGTGGGGGAGAGATGTGATTTTTGAATATTTTATTCATTGGTTTATTATTCATACTCCAGAATATGAATTGTTTTATAATTATCACCAAATATAATAAAATAATTATTTATAGTTCTTTATTGTGGTCTTAAATCAAACATACATCAACTATTACTCCGTAATTCATGTATTTAGTATTTATCGTAGATTAGTGTATCTTCCAATTCACTAAAAATTCATATATTTTAGAAAAATCCTAAAAATTCACAACAACCATTTTTCAATTCATAGAATTATAAAATAGGATCCATTTTATGAAAATAATTTTCTATTAATGAGAAATATAATTTTCAATTAAAATCATAAACTATTCAAAAAATGCTTATTTTAAAATTATTACTGACTTTATAACATATTGAAAAATTAATTAAGTCTTCAAAAAATTATATTATAATCATCAGAAAAAAAATAATTTTTTAATATTTTTATGAATATAATTATTTAATATCATAATATTAATAAAAAATGAAAATAAACATTTATGTTTTATAAAAATATCAACACTTAATTAATAAGATCTAAAACATTTATTTAATTATAATATGATGTAATTATATAATATTTAAATTGATAAGATGCATAAAATTAATTTATACTTTCATAGTTGAGGTTATTTATATAAATTCCATATTACTATTCCTAATGGTCACATTGTTATTCCAATAGTTTCATTATAATTAATCAAAAATGATACTTATTAGATAAATACAACCAACATAACCAAAGTAAATTTTGATATTATTCTATTAGGAAAATGATTATTTTCTCGATTATAATATACAAACATGTCAAAATACATATTTAAAACATGTTCACCATTAATAGGCAGAAAAATCTACGTTTAAAAAACATAACCTTTTTTGTGTAAAAATGGATTTATTCATATCTTATAACACTAAAAATATTTTTCTTGAATATAAAAATATTTGATTAAATATATAATATATAAATTTGAATATTTTTTTAAATATTATTCACTCCAACCAATTTAAATACTAGGTCACAATGATCGTTTAAAAATAATGATAATTAATTTTATATCTTTGTTCTTTTAAGTTTGGTGTTGTGTGAATCCTATATAGTTGAAAAAATTAAAATTTAAAAAATATTCATTAAATAAAAAATTGTGGTGTTACGAATCCTTTTAGAAAAATCCAAAAAAAAATAACCCTAAGATAAATTTGACATGTTTATTTCAAAAATGAAGTTCATTTTTCCAAATACATTTTGTAAAATTATAAGAAAGGTTAATTGTACTAATTTCTCACAATAAATAAAAATTTGAAGAAAACTTATTTTTGAAGTAGAAAATTACATTACTAAACATTGATTATTTACTTCCTCATAAAAAATAAAATAATTTATATTGACTTTTAACTTCATATATATTTGATAGTGTGGTTATTCTTATTCATCACTTTAAATTCAATGGCTAGGTTATAATGGACATATTTAAATAATAGTATTTATCGGTTCACTTAACCTCTGTGTTACGTGTTTTATACAGTACTAAACAAAGTTTTTCTTTAAATGATTGGGATATTATAAACAATCATCATTTAGAAATATCAAATGTATTTGTATTAGAGGTATATAATGATAAAATAAGACTATATCTATAATATGGATTTATTATCTTTAGAGGAAGTGAATACTCCTTAAAAGATGATGTATGGGAAGCATATAATATTTAAATATTTTCATTTTTTGAAGTGTGTGTTTTATTCACAACAAGGAGACTCTTTTAAATTTTGAAGATCATGGGGATTATGGTATTTTTCTGGACTACTCATCGAAAAGTAATTTATACAAATTATAGAATAATTTGTGGAAAAACAATTGAAATTCAGTCATCCCAACTGTCAAAAATAATGAAAATTTGTAATTTTGTGAGCGATTTTAATATAAAATAGTAGATAAATTATAGAAAAAATTATATTTTGGTAATAGGACTAGTGGGTCACATGGTGATCCGTAGATTCATAATAATTCACTAATAATCTAGAAATTGATATAGGTTGAAGAGCTAAAAAAAGATAAAAAACATGGATGAAATCAATGAATGAAATATCCTTAGTGATCATATATATCTAGTACAAACATTGATGATAAATATTAAAAAACATATCACTTTTTTCAATTACATTCTATTTTATATTTAGAGTTTTCCAATGAAGTCAACATGGTAATACAAATTCAAGAAGTACTTTACCAAATTATGAATAACAATATATGGTATGTTATTTTTAGAACAGAAGATAAAAAAAGTCATCGAGACCAAATTAGTATTGTATAAAAAAAACTCAAATAATAGAAAAATTTAATAAAAAAATTAATACTAGTTTGAAAGGGATATTAAAAAAACAAATTCATTGATGTTCATGAAGCATTTTCTAATTTATCCTTGTTGGACAAAATTCATGTATTATTTATAATATTGGAGAAGATAAAGTTTGAGGGGAACTAAATAGAAATTAAATACATGTTCATTAATGGATTTTTTATGGATTAATTATACAACTAGAAAACGTGTGGTTTAATGATTGATGAAGATAATATAAAATTTTGTCACTTGAAGAAGGAAATATAAGGGATGAAAAAATCACTAAGAGTATGGTATATAAGCTTGATCAAAAACAGAGACATATTAAATTTTGGTGATGCAGAGTAGATCAAAATTTGAATATATAATGAATGTGAATTAAGAAATGATAGTAGTGGTCATCTATGTTTATGTTATTTTTTTAATATTGAATTAAAAATTAAATTTATATTTAGAATATATTATGTGAGAGTTTTAGATATCCCTAATTTTGGAGATATTCGTTTCTTGGTTTCGTGGTGAAATAGAGTTGAAATTATAAATATAAATCTAAATAAATGTACAAAAAAAATATACTTAAGTTGTTTGGAATGGAGTATTTCATGATGATTAAAAAACTGTTGGTTACCCGAATGATGTTTTCAATATGTAGTGAAAGAAATAAGTACAATGTAACTGAATCTATTCCAATCATTGGATGAATATTCTACTTAATAGAGACAAGACCAGACAATATGTTTTACATTTTTCAAGCCAAATTATTTTATAGTTATCCCATGTAATATAAATTAATACCAATGAAATTTATTATTTCTGATATCAATGGTATGATGGATTTTAAAAAGACTGATAATGAAACAACGTAGGGTGAGTTATTAGGATACACTGATGCTGATTTGACTTGTTAAATGGATGATTCCAAGACAACATGAGGTGGTGGATTATATAATTAACATTTCTTTTAGTTATTCACTATGAATGAATCAATACATCATTTAGATAATAACCACATGATCTGAGTAAATTTTAGTTACTTAGGTGTATAGTTAACTTCTATTTATTAAGAATCAATATTAATATTTTTTATTTGATGTGAAATATTCTATTAAAATATGGTTTGACAATTCCAATGTTATATGTCATAGAAAAAATTTATATCTACCACTAATAGATAAGTCACTTGACCATACTTTAAAATTTCAAAAAAATTATGTCTGATAATGGATTGGTGAACCATGTGTATGTGTCAATGAAAAATCTTATTACAGACACCATGACACAGGTACAAACCAAAACTATTTTTTAGAGGATTTAATTGGATATTTGATTCTAACCATATCAATAATACTTGATAGTTTATAGAAGGTTCCACCACTCCCCTAAATAATTTTCGTATTAATTAAATTCATGGTTATTATCATGAATTAAATATTTAAAATTATACCATCTCTTAAAGACATATATAATAGTGATATGTGGGTTCATTTTAAAAGTGGAAGAAGTAATCCATGAGTTTCTTGGGAAAAATAATCATGATTAAGGATGAATTTGGATATGTCTATTTCTAATTATTGATAATTTTTGACTTATCCCATGATGGTTCTCTAGAATGGGGGAGTATTATAGAGTGTTTTATTGGGAGTTAATTATGATGGAGGAGTATATAAGGGAAATAAATTCTAGGGATTTCGTTCAGGATAAATTTTTCTTTTAACTATTTTTATCATATAAAGGTATAATCATGTGGTATTAGTGTTTATTATTATTAAATAATTAATGTAATATCTAATGGATGGAGGATTCTAACTACATTAAAGATATGTTATGATTATTTTGGATAAAAACATGTTGAATTACTTTTGAATGTATTTTTTAACAAATTAAAAGGCTATGATTGTTAGAAAAATACACTTTCTTATAATTTATAGGTTTTTTGGGAAAAAACATATTGAAAAGACATCCAAAGTAACATAAAATTTCACGAATAACTTATAACTTGATGGTTTTTAGAGTTTGTGAAGAAGATGGAAATAAAAGAATTAATTATTTCTATTAGATAGAAATCATGATGTGACATCTTAATTCATGAATTTAGTAGGATTTGTCTGAATAACTGATTCTAGAGATTGGTATCATAGGGAGAAGTTCATAATATGAAGAATATGCCATTAATGTTAATATCTAAGATGTTTGAATATTATTATCTGTTTATGCCATGGAAGTAAGTTTCATGTCATTCTCTATTGACATGTAAGAGTTAAAAAATACTTCATAAGGAATTTTTAATTTCCATTTGAGGTGAAGGGTCATGCATAAGAGTACAAAAAAAGAAGTATTAAAATGTAAGATTTATTCTAGAAGAAGTAATTCCATGGAATGTATGATCAGACTATGAATATATTGTATAAAATAATTTCTATTATATCTGTAACACCCTGAACCGAGTTTCCTAGAGCTGGTACATTATTTCATTGCATTGGCATGATGCCAAGAAAATAATATATATAACGACCATGTAGTTTAGTAGTTTAGTAAAGCATGATACATTAATAGGTTCATAATTTCATCTATAAAATAAATAAAACATATAAGTTTTATTGGGAACATCCACAACTCTAATTTTATCCTAGAAGGTCATTTATAGTAAACTTATTCATTTCTGGAGAAAAGGATACATAAGAAAGAGGTGAGATCAATGCTCACTGAGGGTAAGAAATACAATAGAAAATATCATAAACATAAACATTAGGCATTATGAATAACTAAAAAACATTGCTTTAAAATTAAACATGAACTCATTATGCTAAGAATAAGAGATGAATAAATAATTCCATAATAAATCACAATCCAGGGTATTTTGATTATTTAATAACCACATGAACTTTCAATTACTTGTTTCATAAATAGGGAACACATAATTCAAGAAATAATAACCATACCATCAAGGCCTCGTGCCAAGACCATAGGTATCCATTTTATCAAGGCCTCATTCCAAGACTATATTTTTGCTTATGAGACCTACCAATGCACTGAGGGGCTATAGAGGGTCCCACCTTAAACATACTAAGTCCAATGCATTCCTCTTATTAATGGGTATAAAAATAATAAATATATAAATTCATATTGAAATTATCATATGAAATGTAAATGGAATTCCCCGTACAGTAAACATTAACCCAAGCTATTCATAGTAAATTTGTGAATGACATCAAGATAGAACAACCACATTATAAGTAACAAAAAAACCTTCAAAAAAATATTTTAGATGATATCATAATATATAAACCTCTATGAAATATAAGATTCATCAATTTATGTTATCATAAATATATATTCTCTTAAATAAGACCATTTAGAAATTCACTTGGAAATAATAATAAAACCCTCCAATGTGTCGCATACCACCTTGAAACAATCAAATAATAATACATTATAATATAATGAGAATAAATAGACTCATTATATGATATATCAATTTTAATTACATACAAAAAATTCAAAGAATGTGTAGGGAACAATGAAAAATATGTCATAAAAGTTAAAGTGAGGTGGAAAAAATCTATATTACTTTTGAATGAAGTTTTTTTTGGGAAAAAATTCTCTTTGTTATAAATCTAGTTTTAAAAATATGTAAACCATAAAAGAAAGGTTAAGGACATTGAGATTAAATTTTGGGTATAAATAATTTCCCATTGAAGATAAATCATGTAAAATATGTTTTTAAATATGATTTAAAATTAATATATTTTACTGCAAGTTAAGGAATTCATTAAAAAAAATTTAATTTTCAAAGGAATGTTTGATTTAATAAAACTAGAAATGAACCAAAATATATTTTCCATGTTAAAATGTTTTCTTTTAGAATGAAAAATAATTCCTAAAATATATTATAGAGTTAACTTCAAAATAGGCATGAATTCGAGATGTTCTTTGAATCAAGCATGCATTTCAGAATAATTTTTGAATGTTTCCTTTAAAACAAGTAACTACCCATAAATTAAATAACTATTATGATTTGTATATATATATATATATATATCAAAAAAACTATGAGGATTAAATAAGAATAAATAATAATTTAATTGAGGTGATTATAGAATAAGAGCAACCTGGATGAAAATGGTGGTTCGGGTTGAATATAGTTACCACATTGTAATCAACTGAAACATAAGCCCCAAGATTATTAATCAAATTTTTTTTGATTGGATATAATAAAAATTAATAAATTCAAGATATTAAACATCAATGGTATGTATACATACACCATACATAAGTAATACAATTGAATACGAAATATCTAACAAAATTGGAATTGAGAAGAAGAAACCCTTACCTTAAGTCTGAAGGTATTATCCAATTGATCTTAATGATCTGAAAATTAAAATATAGATTAATTAATTAATAATTTAATAAAATAACATCCATTTTATTTAGTTATTATAACCTTATTATGTTCATTCATGGCATTTTTTTTGGGTTAAGATGATCAATTTCATTGTTCGGGTCTGTTTGTTTCATGATCGGTATGCTTATATACATGAACGGAGGATCATGTAAAATGAGGTTGGTGGTCAATAATTCATGTTATAAGTTATTATTGAAAATACCAAAGGTTATATGATTTTAATATTCATTTTTTTTCTAGGAGGGAAAATTAATCATTATATAATTTATTTAATGATAACTATTTTGGTAAATTGGTGGTTTTTAAACACAACGAACTAATTTTTCTTTAAAATGGAAAACATGTGTACAAAATGATTTAAGAACGAGAAATGAGAAATCATACAAATATTTTAGTATTGTTAAACAATATGAATTGTTTATGGAATTTAATTGAAGATGGTAATAGAAATTGAAAACCCATATTCCTTGAATGTGGTAAATTAGCACATCTCGGTTGGTGTTTTTTACTACTACCATAAAAGAAGGGTAAAAGATAGATGATAATAAATTAATCCATAATCATAGAGAAAATTATAGTTCTTGTAAGATTATGGATTTTTCATTACATTTTAATTCATATAAGTGAGGATGGAAAAGAAAATAAATGAACATGAATAGAAAGTAAAATAATTGAAAAGAGGAATTTACCTTTTGAATTAATCTTCATTGAAAGCCTCTTTATGGGTAAGGATTTGGTGTTTTTATGGGAAAAAGGGAAGATAGAAGTGGGGGAGGATATTGGAAGGAGATTTGATAATAATTTAAACAAGTCACAAGGCATGGGAGGAGTGAATAGATGAGGGAGTTGGGGGGGGGGTACTAGTGGAGAAGAGTAATTTTTGAATATCTTAATCATTATTTTCTTATTATGCTCAAGACCAAAAATAGTATTGATTATTCTAAAAAATAATAGTAATATGTTCATGTGAGTTCTAATCATGTGGTCTTACATCCACCATACATCCACTATGACTCAATAAATCGTGTATTTAGTATTTATCATAAATTATCATTTTTACTATTCACCTAAAATTGAAGTATTTTAGACAAATCTAAAAAATCCATCATAATAATTTTTAAATGTATATAATCCAAAAATAATTTCAATTATATTAAAAAAATTATAAAAATATTTGAAAATTAATTTTTAAATAAAATCATTATTTAATTGAAAAATATAAATTTTATATTTAAAACTAATTTTATAATAAATTCAAAAATTATCTAAGGACTCATAAAATTCTCCCAAATTACATGGAAAACCAAATATTTTTTAAGGAACATATTTTATGAAAATTAATTTTTAATCCATTGATTAATTTAAAATTGCAATTAAATGTGTATCACTCTCCAAAATACCACTAATTAATCTATAATTTATAAAATGTTCAATTTCATTTATAATGATCCGAAATTTTATTTATACATCCATGGGTGATGTTACTATTCATAAGGGTACGTTAATATTTACCCAATGTTATATTGCTTTTATACAACTCCAAACATCTCCCTGAATGCAACAATGTATATCATCTTTTTGAAATTCAAAACACTAAGTGGAAATACTAGGTTTAATTGCCAGTTTACAACAAAGTATTGTTTTTTAGAGGCTCAGTGTTTCATGAATTCAATATTAAATTTATTTGAAAATCCTTGGGGTGTTACATTATCCTCTCCTAACAAAAATTTTATCCCTGAAATTTGACATTGAACTTTGAAAGTTAATGATTTATACTTGAAAATTACCTTGTGGGAAAACCATATCAGAAAAACAATTAAAATATCCTCTTAATAAGAGGGAATGGGAAATGCATTAGTCACTAGAAAACTACTCATTCTAAATATGTAACATGGTAATGGGAGAATAATAAAACCATTATGTTCTGATAGAATGTGATTGAGAACATGCTCAGATGAAATATCATTACCAAAAAACCATAAACTACAGTTACGAAAAATATCATTGATATCATAAAACATTATTATAACAATAATTTGTTTATTTAATACTATTTTTCTAGATTTCTAGAATTATTCGACACTTTTAAAAGTAAAAATATACATTTTTATTTCATAAACAGAACCTTATCCTTTGTTTTTTCCTTGTACTGTCTATAATTCATCTCTTAGAATAGGATACGTCATGTGGTGACATTAAACTCTAAAACCTCATACAATGATAAACATGAACCATTTCATAAATGGTTTTACATTCCAAAAGATCACGATCCTATACATTAAAATCATTCTCGTATCCATCCTTTTTAGATCAATGTACACAGGGTCCTTAGAAATCTTAATTTTGTTTAGAACTCCATGATATATCCTACTCAATGAATCTACTACATTATTTCACATTAGTCAATATGAAGAAACCCTAAATTTTAACAATCAAAACATGAGAATATATTCATCATGAATCCTCTTGAAATATGATAAATACTCAAATTACCCTAAAACCTTATTGGAAAACCGGCATTTATCCTTACTCATTCTATTGGATATATTTCTTATATCCAAAAATGTTGTAAAATCCATCAATGGTATCATAGAACACTTGTCGAAAAGTTAATAATCTGATTTGAGGTAGTCAGTACTTAAGCAAATCAATCATTATCTTTTCATTATCTTAATCATCAGTAATATATTTATGGTTGACCTTCCCTAAACCATATACTTTCCCAATATATTAACTTTCTACCGAGTCACTTACACTTGGTATAATTCATCATATGAACTCAAATTTTCAATGAAATAGAACTGAAGTACAAACCTCATATATTACATAAATCTTATGAACAATACATTGATGATAAAATATTCAAACGATATTATTCTTAATGAATCATATTAATCATTTTTCTTCATCTATGGTAGTATCATTACCTGGTCATTATCCAGTAACATCATTTGGGGGTATATTTTTTTGACTCTTTAAGTAGTTTTGGAAACCTAGATACAGACATGGGTTTAAAATTACAACTTAAAAATAAATACAACATATAATTTTTTGGGGAACATCCACGATTCTACATTTGTCCTAATAGGTCATTAATAATAAACATATTCATGTCCTGAGGAAATGAATGGAACGAAAGGGGTGACCTCATATGATCAGTAATGGAAAGAAAATACAATAGAGGATATCATAAACATAAACATTATTCATTGTTAATAACTAAAAACACATGCCTTTAAAAATAAACACGAACACATTATGGTAGGAATAAGAGCTGAATTAATAATTCCATAATAAAAATCAACCAAGGGTATTCTACCAGTCAAATAACCACATAGACTTTCAATTAGTTTTTTCATAAAGAGGGAATTAATAATGAGGGATATCATAACCATACCGTTAAGGCCTCATGTTAATACTATACATATCCATTTTGTCAAGGCCACATGCGAAGACAATAGGTTGTCTCATGAGACCTACCGATGCACCGAGTATCTATAGAGGGCCCCAAAAAACCTTCTATGTACATTGCATTACTCTTATGAATGGGGATAAACATAAATAACATATAAATTAATATTGAAACTAACATATGAAATTTAAATAACTTTTCCCATACATTAAACATAAACACTAATAATTCAAAGTAAATTGGTGAATGGTATCAAGATAGAATGTCCACATTAATACTAATAATAATCCTTGTAAACAAAATTTTAGATTATATCATCAGATATAAACCTATAGGAAATTCATGGTTCATCAATGGATTTCGACATAAATAAAGATACTTTTAAATGAGTCCATTTACAAATTCTTGAGGAAATAATTCTTAAACATTACAGAGTGTCCCATTAATCCTTGAAATAATAAAATCATAATCCCCTAGAATATAATTAGTATAAGGAGACTCTTTATATGGTATAACAAGTTCCATTAAATACACAACATGAAAGTAATAAGTGGTGAACAAGGCATATATCTCATAAATGTTAATTGATGTGAAAAAATCTATTTTAAATTGGAAAGAAGAGTTCTTTAATAAAATCATTAGTATTTTTCATAAATATGTTTTTTAACATTTATATCTCAGAAAATAAAATATAAGTACATTTATATTAAATTTTAAGAATAATTTATGTCTCATTGAAGTGAAATCATGTAAAACATGGGTTTAAAGAAGCTTTAGAATCAAAACAATTTAGTGTAGTTTAAGGAATTCATTAATGATGTTTTAAATCGAAAAGGCATGGTTGATATAATAAAACCTCAAATGAACCAAAAAATAATTTTCATGTTAAATAGTCTGATTTTAGGAAGATAAATCTAGTTTAAATTATATTATAAAGTGAAATTCAAAATAATCAAGAATTCGTGATGTTCCTTGGATCAGGCATGCATTTCAGAATAATTTTTGAATGATTTTATTAAAACATGTAACTCCCCATAAAATAATGAAGGATTAGGATAAATAAATATATATATGACATTAAAATAGAATTTATGCGGAGTATAAAATAATAAATAAGAATTTCATTATGGGGAGTAGAGAATAAGATCAACCAGAATGAAAATGGAGGTTCGAGTAGAAAATACTTACTACTTTGTGAGCATTTGAATTATATCCCAAAAATTAATAATAATAAAATGATATATTTAAATATCATTAAAATTAATTGATTCATGATATGAAATAGGAATTTAATGTATACATACACTATACAGAAGTGATAGTAGTGAATACGAAATATCACACAAAAATGAAAGTGAGATGAAGAAACCCTTACCTTCAGTCTGAAGGGGTTCTTCAATTGAAATTATTGACCTGAATAATCAAATATAGGTTCATTATTTAATATGTACATATACTCATATCCATTTATTTTATTTATTAGAACACTATTAAGTTCATTAATTTTCATTTTTATAGGTTAAGAGGTTCAATTTCATTGTTCGATTCTCTTTGTTTAATAATAAGTATACTTATATACATGATTGCAGGATCGTGTAAAATGAGGGTGGTTGGACGTAAATGAAGTTATACGTTATTATTGAACATTCATAAGGATTAATGATTGTAAATTTAATTTGGTTACTTTGAGTGAAGATGATTTAATATATAAATTATTTAATGATAACTATTTGGGTAAATTGGTGGGTTTTGAAAACAACAAACTCATTTTGCTTTATAAATAAAAATAATATGTAAAAAAGGATTTGAGAACCATAGATGATAAATAATAATTATATTACAGTCTAGATCAACTATAATAATGGTTTCATGACCTGAATTGTATATGTTAAGAGAAATTGAAAACCCATCATCCTTGAATGTAGTAAATTGGCACATATCGGATGGTGTTTTTTACTACCGACATAAAAGAATGGTAAAGGAGATATGATAATAAATTATTACACGATACTAAAAAATTACATTATATGTATGGTTCTGGAGTTTTCATAACATTTGGTTGAGAGGAGGTGAGAATGGAAAAGAACATAAAAGAACTTGACACAAAAGTAAATGACTTGAAAAGTTGAATTTACCACTTGAATTAATCTCTCGTGAGACACTCCATAGGGGATAGGATTTGATATTTTTATGAGACCAAGTTATGATGTAAGTTGGGGTGATTCTTGTAAGTATATTTGTTCATAATTTAGACAAGAAACTCTGATTTAGAGGATTGAATAGTAGAGGGCGTGGGGGGTTTTATAGTGGAGGGGAGGAGTAATTTTTGAATATCTTAATCATTATTTTATTATTTTTCTTAAGAATAGAAATAGTGTTTATTTTTTGGGAAAATATTAGTAATATGTGCATGGGAGTTCGATCAATGTGTCCTTACATCAGCCTTACATCATCTATGAATTAGTAAATCATGTATTTAGTATTCATCACAAATTATAGTATTTTACTATTCACATAAAATTGAAGTATTTTAGAAAAATCCAAAAAATTCACCATAACCATATTTCGACGTGTAGAATCCAAAATTTAATTCAATTTTATATAAATAATTCTCTATATATTTGAAATTTACTTTTTAAATAAAATCATTATCTAATTGAAAAAAAAATTGATTTTAAATTTAAAACTGATTTTTTAATACTTTCAAAAATTAACAAATGCCTCATAAAATATTAACAAAAAAATTGGACAAAAAAATATTTATTTAGGAACATTTTTAATGGAAATGAATATTATGTCCACTTATTAATTTAACATTTTAATTAAATATTTATCACTCTATAAATACCAATAATTAATCAATAAATTATAAAATATTCTATTTCATTTAAAATGTTCTTAAATTTTATTTACAAAAACACGAGTGATATTAATATTTATAAGAGTATATTACTATTTATAAGGTTAAATTACTATTCATAAGGGTACGTTACTATTCACCAAAAATTATCTTGATTCTATCAAACTCCAAAAATCACCCTGAATTCAACCATGTATATCATATATTTTAAATTCAAAATGCAGAAGTTGAAAAATTATGTTCATTGGATAGGTTATAATGAAGTGTTGTTTTTTAGTGACATTGTGTTTCATGAATTAAATAATAAATTAATTTTAAAATCATTGGGTTGTTACAATATCATTAGTGAACAAAATATGTAAGTTTTAGCAATTTCATTTCATGGATAGCCATGCTATGATGGGGTTTAGATTGATTTCAATGGTTTAGGAATCGACCAACCAATCAGGATCAAACTGATACCAAAGGTAAGCTATGTGTTCCAACTCCATCCTACCTCAAATAGGCCATGGGTTGTGAGTATAACTGAGTATGAAGGCATCAAAATATTGTAGGCCATATCCTATATCAACCTACATTTCAACAATAGATAACGTAATGAACAACACCAGTAGTATATGATGAGCAAAACCATCTTGACCAATTAGAACATATATATGATACATTTATTATGATCTAAATAGATAACTAGTATGAATATAGTATTGTAAAAAAGAATAAAACATGAACAATACTAATAAAGGGAACTGAAACCCATTCATGATATTATTGCCATAATTGCAAGCCACCTCCATCCATTATCATATCCCGTAACCATTATCTAATGTTACCACTAATCTATAACATGAATTTATCCACCAAAATAATTAAAATTTATTTCTTAACAATCCACATCAACTAAAAACCCACCAGATGATATTTGACTTTTTTACTGTCTATACATACCCAACACATGATGGACTATGAAATGTGTAGTGATGAGTATAAACATACTATGTAGAATGCCCTAAAAACAAAAAATAAACATAAACAAACTTATCGGCTCAAACTAGTTTGTACTAATTAGTTGTCTAAAGAAATTCAACAAGAATAATAATGATATTACAAATCAATAGGTATATTAGGGAGATAAGAGATTATTATCACCTCAATTCTAACACTCAAAAACCAATTTACACTAATAGTTAGAAGTTCTTAGATCATTAAATTGTCCATAAGGACAGATGTAGATATAAATACACAATATCACATCTCTAAGAACCCATATTGTCTGTTGATGAATCTTATGTACCACAAAAATCAATGTTTCACAATATTCCTGTAGCATCACTACCAGCTGAATCAAAGAAGGGGAGACCACTCTACTTCAAGGTATGCACCCCTTACATGGTAGCATGAAGCTCTATGAAATTTTATTATTTGAAAATGGGTCCCCAATTCCCATCGATATATTCTAAAACGAAATAATCAAACCACTAAAAGACAACTCATACAACGGAATTCAACTCATAGATAATAGATCACACCTTGGGCCACAAGGGGATACCCAACCACATAATATTTCAACAAAAAAATAGAGGATATCACATTATAAAATAAGGGATATCTGAATCTATTTATATTGTCAAATAACTGGGGATAAAAACAATGGGTGAATGTGATTGGATACCCAATCAAACATAGAGAAATTGAATATGGTATTACAACCCAACCATTATAGGGGTTACATGACTCTACCCATGATTGATATATATAAAAATGATTAAAAAACCTTATTTATAGGATGCAATAACAAACCCAAAGTAGAGATATTAGGGACTCTATTTCCACATCTCATGTCGAACACTACTCATAGAGAGACTACTAAATGCTCAAAATATGGGGAAAAAGAAATTAAACTGCGTGTCCTAGGGTGGAACATGATATGTCACCCTATGAAATCAAATTTGTCATGTGACACAAGTTAACATGGCATGAAAAAGAAAAACTAAATGTTGTGTGATCCCATTCATATAGTTTGTATCTATATTTGGGACTCGGTGTGTGCCTTGCCACTCTAGACATGTCATTCAAAGGGGTATATAGGTGTAGCCTAGGAATACACAATGTTTAGGCTTTCTAAGGTCATTGGGAATGAACATTCTATAAAATAGTAGATGAATATATATATTTACATATGTCTTGTGGACCCAAACACATGATCATGTGATATTTAACTAAGAAATTAATCCATTGCGTCATATATCATGGGATACATGATGTGCGTTCATTAGAACTACAAGCTATATTTTTGGGATCTTTTTAGAACATCTAGAACATCAAACCATATTCCACATAACCTACATCATTTTACTGTTGTTACTTTAATCATACTTGAATCCCCTCAATACATTTCATCCATGGATCCAACATCATCAAAAAAATATTCTCAATCAATAATCACTGTAATCATTATCTTCCATCAAAGCCCATCATCCAACATAAACCTTCCATCATACAATATTTCTCACCACTAATTTAATATACTCATGATACTCACTCCCATGAATCTATAATAATTAATTATACTCCATGAAGACATTATCCTCAATTTTTATCCCACCACAATGATTCAAGTAATTAATAACAAAACGTATAATGAAATTGCTTCGTGGGATAGCCTAGATCACCAACCAAATAGAATACTTGTGGTCGACTTGAAATATAAATGGTGGAATATATAAAACAAAAAAGTGATATTTATGATCATGTGTGATTGAAGAACATCTATATTTTATGAAATCAATGAAAAAAGGATTAATATTTGGTTCCATGAAAATTAACTCCAAACCAAAATATCAATCAAAAATTGTAAATGTAAAGGCTATGAAATAATCTGAATCATAGATTAAATTTATAATGAATTAATCTATAATCAGTTTATTAATAAATAATTGGCTTAAATTCATAAAAAAAATCTATATCACAGAAAGGTTCTATTATATGTGAAGAACATGCCTGCTGGAAATGTAATCGGCGATACTCATCAATATCATTCATCATCACCTTTGTGGATATCCACAATAACCCATTATGATTTCTACCATGATATATTCTACTCTTAATATACTAGGGTTATATATATATTACCTTATAGATTCATCAAAATATGACCTAAATATATGAATCTATAGCATAATTCATTAATTACAGAATTTATTTTTTCCAAATTTAGTCTACTTACGATTGTGCTCCATCACAATGCCTGATGTAAATAAAAATTAAATATCATATAGAGTAAAACTCATGTCCAAAAATTAACTAAATTCAGGGTTTTCCAATCTGATAAAATATTCAGGATATATATTAATTTCATAATAAATAATCATTCCATGAATGAATGAAATATAGAATATATTATTTTAATTATTTGTGAGGATGTTTGACACTCTTTTTTTCACACCGGATCAAACCAGGGGTGGAACCCATACTATATTGGATTTGGTGCTCTAAAACTAAACAATTTTTACTTTTCAATACATTTATATTCAAATAAATATAATATTAATTTCAATATCTTAAAATATATTTATTGTTATTCTATATAATAGTAATGTAATAATTTCGTTTAGTATATATTGCAAAGA
The DNA here is from genome assembly GCA_963277665.1 of Viscum album. NCBI lineage: Eukaryota > Viridiplantae > Streptophyta > Magnoliopsida > Santalales > Viscaceae > Viscum > Viscum album. The sequence goes on along the minus strand of OY728156.1, from coordinate 2,075,441,357 downwards.
AACTGGAATATTAGTGCACAACTATAATGAAAACATTGATATGACTTGAATTTATTGATAAATATTAGTTATATGTTCATATAACAATCAATGATTGGGAATATAGTATGCTGAAATTTAGGCATGAGTACTCATAAGAAAATGACACTTTCTCTCATGATGTTCTCACATAGTAGTCTACATGATGGAAGATTTTGAGGACAAACATTCATATATTAATTTTTCTTTATTATTTGTCATCATATATTCCTATATTTAATAATTTTTAATGGTACTTATAATTTAATATTTTTTATTAATTATTTTTATAAAATAATAACTTTGAGGTATTTCATAAACTATGATGATATAGTTTGTTGTGAAGATTGATAAATTGGATGCATCATGAGTGATATGCTATGAACTAATATGTCGAGGGAGGATTTTTCTGTTCTATTTTTATGGAATTTAACATCTCAACCCTTTGATTGAAATCGACCTGTCACATTAAATTCAATAGTTATGGTATAACAATGAATTTATTTCAGATAGTAAATGAAATATTTATCAAGAACATAGGTTGGTGATACATTTATGAAACCTACATGACGATATATTTGGATAGATGGATTATATTAGATAGTAATAATTCATATGTCATTTTTTATGTTGCGATATAAACATCGTTCTATTAGGTACCTACACTAGTAGTTGTACAGTAATCATTGTCTTTATGAATGTTTGTCAAATTAAAAACTGTAAGAATCATAGAGGGTCACACACAATATGTTTCCATTGATCTTAATTAAAATCTATTGAAATCTATTTATTGTAAAAATTTTATTCTCAGGTCTCAAAAATAATTTGTTAAGGACTTATTGATAAAAAATATTCATAAGTAAATAAATAATAATTTATTAATTAGTAAATAATTTATTTAATTACACAATATTTAATAAATGTTTATTATATTAAATATGAATAGAAATTTTTAATTAAATTTTTATTCTCCACAATAAAATATTTATTTTTTATTTAATATATTACAAATATTTAATTAGCTATTCAATAAATGCCAGAGGATGAGCAGACCAAGATCATGTTTGGTGATAAATATTAATTTGGAAGTCTGTAAAATAATATGTATTATGGTTCAAGATAGGTAAAAGTGTTAATTAATATATTATTATTATAATTCATGGGGACATATATGGTTTAGGTTATTATTTAAAGGACATAGTGTAATTAAATAATATTTTTATTGAAACCATGAGTCTCTATAGACTATTTTGCCTATTGTGTGGGGGTTAATCCACAATTGCAAATTGTTATACACATTGAGTTTCTTAATAGATTCCTCCATCTCTCATCCTCTCAAGAGTGACAAGAAAAAGTGGGAATATTTCGAGCCTAATGGAACTAGATGTTATCAAGACAGAACCCATATAAAGATCATTCTACCACGCTAGCTCCTGACGACCTATCTTTGTCATTTGGAGATCAATAGACTATGTGTGGATCATCAGTAGAGGGGCTCAACTTGGTTCTTTCTAATGAAATGACTATAATTTTAAGAGGGTTTCAAATGATTAATATCTTCAACAAATAATGTTCATAGGATGGGGTAAACTTTCATGAGAACGTATTTAAATTAATTATATATTTAATCTTAAAATGTTCCTCTTTGGGATTTAGGATTTCTATTTCAATATTCAATGGAAATATTTTATTGGTCAGGATGTATTTAATTATTCATTTGATTAGTGCTAACATATATACAATTATTGTTTGATTTTATTCCCATATCATGTGTTCTTTATTTGGAAGTTTAATTGACACTTTTAGGATATTTCTAACATTATTATTCAAATATTCATATTTTTTAATGCCCAAGTATATATGAAGAATGATCAGTGATTCCATCAGGTGGTGTTAATGTTTTTATTCTGTAGATTGATTTACAAAACTAGAATCTAGAGCACAAATATATACCAAAGATACTTGGAATTAAGCATGTCACATGACAAAATGAACTCCATAAAGTTAATATGTGGTATGAATTTACTATACACACCAGGTTGACCCGACCACCCTAGATCATGATTATATAGATTACATAACATGTAGTTGGTATACACACTGTTTATTGTATATATTAATGCATAAAAATCACACTAATAGTGTGGTAAAAAATATGATTTACATCATGTGAGATTGATAGCCTAGAGCATTAATTAAACACATGGAATGTACCTAGCATAAACCACATGTAAATCATGAATCTCTGAGTTATAAGAACACTCAAATTCATTAAGTGGGTTATGCAGACACACAACATGCAGACTACATGATATGTAGCTCATTAGTACACCTTACGTTGTATTACCTAGATACACACCATGACCCCAGACATTTATCAAGGATACATAGATAATAAACCACAAAAATGTGTATCTAATTAGTACACTCCATATAATCCATATGAGATTCACTCCAAGGGCTTAGTAATTTTTACCTAATACACAATAATCAAAGAACATGCCCTATATCTCCTTCGTATATGCTGTGTAATTTATAAAAAATGAAAATAATTAAATCATATTAGAAAAATCAATAGGTGACGAATTAAAAACCTAATTACACTTTTGAAACTAGATATGTATACTACATTATAATGGTTTGAATAATTATTAAACTTTTAATTAATTTTTTTTAATTATTTATAACAATTTTAATGCAGTTTATTTTCCCTAAATGAATTTATTATGGGCATCACCATGATAATTCATATATTAATTAAGATAACAATAATTAATAGATTAATTAATTTATTAAAAATTAATTTATTTATCATAATAATAAATAATGAATTGATGTAAATTCTAGCTAGTGTAATCTTGTGTATTCATTGAATGTGTATGTCTAATCATGATATTTAACCATTGTTGTGTATAAGATGGTATTTATTTAATTTATTTCTTTTCATAGTTTTCTATTATTTATGATTAAAATAAAAATAATGTCCTACGTTTCATCCCTCTATCTTTTATTATGCAGGGCATGTGTGCCCAAGGTTATTTATGTAATTCCCCTAGAAAAAAAATTTATTTCAACTCACCAGTGTGCGATTTATAAAAATTTATAACAAAAGGATTATCTCAATGTATATAGAGGAATTTCATGATATAATCGAGAAAAACCCCACATTGGAGATATATTTGGGAATAAGTGCAATGTTATAGCTTATTTTAAGACTAAAATAAAGTGTTTTCTAATAGGTTCATAGGTTTATTTATTATCTAATCAATAAAAAACTACTAGATAGGAGAATGATAATTTAATTAATTAATTTATTTAATATGAAAGATTTTTTAATGGATGGAATACCATGATCACATAAATAAATAGACCAATATGGAAAGAATAAATGAAAATATATTGATTATAGATAAACATTTTATTGAAAAATTGTTAATCACTTAAGTAAAATCATCTTAATTTTAAAAAGACATGTAATGAGTGAAAAATATATTTTTATAACTAATAAATAAAACCCTTCAAATAAATATTAAATCAAACAAATCATTAATCTACTTTATTAATAATGAAACTATAAACATTATTGTTTACATAGACATAGTCTAGATAGTTACTTTTATCGGGGAGTCCTCACATGAATTTTGGGTTGACTTAACCAAACTTTTCATGATTTTTATGGCCATAATCTATTAAATAATTTCTTTAGAAAAGAGTTTTTCAAATATCAATTACTATTTTTGGACTAGGAATTACACTCGATGGTTCATGGAGCATCTATTATATAGTTGGAAAAGCTATTGACCAAAATAAAATCTGATGGTTTTCAAGTCCATAGTTTGGATCTTGAAGAGGGGATATATGGATCCTTGACATTATAATATATTTTCTGATGGTAAATTATGAATTAAATGGTTAGGACCATTGATTCATGATAAAATTTTGTGTGACTAGAAGAAATCAAAATTATTTTGTCTCACATAATTTGTAATCATGTAAAGTACTAATCATTTATTATAAATATTTTTGAAAAACGAAATGAAAAATCATAAAACCACTGTAATAATTTCTTAACTCATGATATGTACATAAAAATATATATATTTTTTAATATTTTACATTTTTAATGTAATTCATTATTAATAGAAAATTATATTGAATATTAAAATCCCTTATTCATGTTCATTCTCCCTAGAATATGTACAATGATGAAAAGGTTTCCTACCATAAATAAGTTGGGGTTGTTTCTTATGTTTGATGAATTATTTTTCAAATTATGTATTATTTTTTATGATAAATCCTATATAGAGGTATTTTTATTCCATATTATATCATCTTTATTTTCTTCAAAATAGAATGAAATGTTTGAAATATATAGGATTCTCAATGCACTGTATTAGTGTATAATAGATGAATGGGTTCTACCTACTGAATGTTCTTTCATATTTAAAGGTTATAATTATGAATTAGGTAAATTAGGCTTCCAAGAAGATAATAAATTATCCATTAATCTTATTTTATTATCCTTACTATTAATATTACCCATATTTACCAAAAAAGGATTAATTAAATGGATAAGTCACATACCAATCTTTTGACCATAATTCAACACGATGATAATGACTTATTGAAACATGTTTTCTTCCCCTTATGGGGTAAATTTGAATGAAAAATAGTAATATCACATGGGTAATATAAATCCAAATGATCATTTATATAATTAATTTATAGGTCAATTGATTCAAAGGATTATGAATGATAATTAGGTTATTTTGATCTTATATAGAAAGAATGGAGACTAGAAAAAAAATTATAGTTCATTGAAGAAGAAAGTACTTTCATCCACTTCATGTATATTGCTGAAGTTACATTCACCATGTGAGTATTAATATATAACATGCATGTATCTTAAGTGTTTTTAATTATAGGAAATTAGAATGAATAGAAATGTTATCGAGGTAACTCTAAAAGATACTAGAATGGGAGATTTATACATTAGTCAAAGGGAGCTTAATAATTTTCCTTTCCAACTGGATTGATTAATGATTGTAAAAAGTGTTACCGAAAAATTTATCTATATTTCCAGATATACACAATGATATATTATTTCTAATTTTTAAAAAAATGTTTTTATTGTACTTCATTTCTAATATAATGGTTCTGAAACTGTTGAATAAATGATATTTATCGTAGCAGATCATGAATATAAAATATATGAATCTAACCACATTGTGGGAAGATTTTTTTCAAATAAATCTAAAATAAGTTTTCTTTTTTATACCCATAAAAGTTTTTTAGTTCTAATATAGATAAGACACATGATATACATAATAAATATTTATCATATATTTGATAATGTAACCTTTATAAATAATGATATTCCATGATTATTTCAATATTTAGTTTAGAATAATCACATTAACTATTATAAATATAAAGCTAAAACCATATAAATCTTTATATTCCATTAAAAATTTTGAGAAATTCATTGTGAATAAAATGAATACACTTGGTAAAGACTAAGGAATAACTGAGATGGATGTTCAGGGAACATCTTACCCAAGTAAAAAATTATCATACCAGGGAAGTAATGGTTTTCCCAAAATAAAATTTCTATGTATACATAATTATCATAATGGTAGTGAAAGGAAGATCCATAATGAGTATAATATATATTTTAAATATTCAATAATTTTTTATAGATGTATTTTCAAAATAGATGTGAAACAACTAACTGTATGGTACCTATATGTTCTAATAAATATCATTTCAATTTCTATATGAAAATATTTTATTTGAATGCTACCATAATTTTCGTTGAAAATGGTTTTCAAAATGTCGATTTAGATACAGATGAACAAAAATAATTATGTTTCATCTAAGTTATCATTCGTACAACCACTAAGGATATTATTTTTCAGAAACTTGTAACTATATTTTAATACAGGAAGCCTATAACCATTATGATAATGGGATTATACTTAAATTCTATTGGATAGGGCTCCAAATTCACAAGGGTTGACAAAATAATATTGGACATTGAATTTGCTAGTGGATGGATTAGTCTGGGAGACACATAATTCATAGGATTTCATATCCAAATATGTGGTTTATGATCACTATTTTAAATGGTGCATATATTATTCATTCAGAATAAATATCCCTATATTGAAAATGGTTGAAAATTATTTATAAATCCATTTATATTTACTCCATTTAGTAAGAGTCAGCAAATCTGCATCTTGAATGTTTATAAGACTTCATACTATTGGTGGTATTCAAGGGAATCTGAAAATAGATTATGTAATATGGTAGAAATTAAGCGCGATTGGCTACAAAATAGTTTAGTTTATGAAAGAACATATAAAACAGTCATCATGAATAAAATAATTTTTAATTTTACTTGTCAAATAATATGTCTATGATTGTAATATTTGGTTATTTATAGTTTAGGACTCTTCATTTGTAGGAATTATTTTAGAATATGTCAATATGGAATGGTCAAAAAGGGTACACACTTGTATATCTATATAATGTGCAACTAGTAAGGTATGTGGAAATCAATAAATTATTCTAATATGTGTAGATTACATCAATCTAGTTTAGAATAAAACAAGCATAGTGATCGTAGAATATTCAATTTTGAATGAATGATTGACATGTGTCTCTAACTGGTTAGTGGGGGGGCTATAATATATAAAGATAGATATGCTCATAACACATAGAAAAAAAATGTCATGCATTACCAGTTTTTTATGACTGGGAAATAAAATTTACTCCAAGTTTCAGTTACAGTGGAAATTGTGTTCTTGGTAGTAATGTATGCAAAACAGATCCACGGGATTTCTAAATCTATAAATAATAAAAATATTAAATTATTATAAATTTCAAGTTGTAACCATTCAAGAAAATATTATTTTTGGAAAATAATTCTTCTAGTAGAATATACATGAAATTATGAAGATATTATAATGAATAAAATAACTTCACAAGATTATGTGGATGGTATATTTCTCACAGGTTATGATATGTACAAACATTTTATATTACTGATTCTTAATAGTTGAATATAAAAATAGAGCCAACAAAATAACATTGAATTATAATTAGAACTACATAATCATACTTTGAAAATTTGAACTGGATGACTTCTAGATGTTTTGAGAAGGGATAATAGTAGAGATAAGGGGAATTGAATTCTTTTCATTGGTTAATAAATCTGGATCTAGTATTAAAGAAATGGATAATGTAATATTAAATAAAAAACATATTATGACTAGTGGTTTTTATATCTATAGTATATGGGTATGATGAATCATCTAATTTAGATTTAGTAGAGTTTTATAAACATCCTATTCTACTCATGGATGAAAACAAAAGAATGATTTTTATAATTCTTATAATAATCTCTAACTACGGACTTAGTCTATATGCATGGATTCTGACATGGGAATACGAGATAAATTATTATCTATATTACTAATTAAGGTATTTTATCAATTTATTAACACTGTGGTAAAAATATTCACCCCAAATATATGTGTCTTTACCATCCAAATTAATGAAAACATGATAGGATGAGTATTTTTGGCCATATTAAACATAAGCATGTTTAAAATTTGTGAATTGAACCATCATTATATGTTTCATCATGTGAAAGTGAGATTCTATCGGAGTAACTTCCCTTGAACCAATTACATTTTGGTTTAGATTACATCTATATTATGGGAAATGAATATAAATTTAAATACCTTATCACATATTTATTATTCTTATTCATAACATTATTTTTATAATAACATAGAGTATCTATCATATTAGAAATGATAATTTTGTTACCCGTGTTGATGAGAACCTAGAAATTCCATGAAAGTATTCATCAATATTAGTTATATGGTCAAATAAAATTATTTGATATAGAATATAGTATGTTAACTATCATGTGATACTAAGTGTACATAAATGGATCTTCTTATCCGGAATATATCACATGGTAATCTCAAAAATGAGATATTATGTGATAAGACTCGTCATTAAGAATTTTTCTTATTTATGTGTCATCTGATATTCCTACCTGTAAGCATGTTTAATGGCCATTTTAACTTATTTTGATTATGAATTTTTCTCAGTACATGTTAACTATGATGTATTTTGTGACCCATGATGATACATATCATGGAGAAGTTAGATACATTAGGTGTACCTTGAGTGATGGGTTATTAATTAATAAGTTAAGGAAATATTTTTCCCTTCTATTTTTATGTTAGTTGATATCTTTGACCATAGATTTAAATTGATTCATCACATTAAATTACATCTCCATTGTTTAATGAAACATTTATTTCAAATAGTCATAGAATGATATATCAAGCACATAGGTTCATGACACATTTGAACAACCTACATGATGAGTTCTTATGATAAGGGGATTATTTTACATATTTTTTGTTTAAGTGTGTTTATTTATGATGTGAAATTTAATTCTTTCTCTTTGGTTCATTAACCATTTTCTAGGAAACAATTCGGGATTTAGGAAAGTTTAGCTAATTCCAAAGACATAGAAGCCTATATAGTACAAACAAAGTATTTTTGTTGATCTTAATTAAATTCTAGTAGAATTTAATTATTATAATTAATATTATTATTAAGTCCAATGAATACTTTTATTTGGGATTTATTGATCATAATTATTCTCAAGGTAATAAATTATTAAGTATTCATTAAAAAATATTTTTTAATATGCTAAATATTTAATAAATATTTCATCGATATACATTCAATAAAAAAAATTATTTATTGAATATTTAATGAATATGCATTAACAATATTTTAAATAGAATATATATTTATGAATAAATATAAATAAATATATATTTGGGTATTTGATATATATAGGGGAAGATGAGTGAACTAGGATCATGTCTGATAATAAATATTAATTTGCAAGTCAGTAAAATAATATTTTCATGGCTCAAGATATTTTGAATCAAAAAATAACAATATTTTTAGTATATTTTGTGAGGTTAGATAGGGTTTATTATATTATATAATGGTCATTGTGAAATTAAATTTCATTTTAACACAAACAAAAACTCAATAAATAGAATGTTATTTCTATTGTGTATGGTAATTTGAAAATTGAGAGTTGTTGTGAATAACTCATTTCTATGAAGATTTCTCATTCTATTAACTTCTCGTGAACAAGAAGAATATGTTAGAATCCATCATGTATGAATGAACTAGATGTGACCATGATGAACAACACAACATGATAGATTCTTCATAATAGTACGTGACAATCTATTTGTGTCATTCAGATATCAAATGAACATGGGTTGATCACTACTAGAGACGCTCTACTTTGGATCCTCCCAATGCAATGAGGCTAATATGAAGATGGTTCCAAATTATCAACATCATAAACAATACATGATCCAATTACTAGGTAATATTTCTTCATATATTATATAAATAAATTATAAATTTAAAATAAAAGAGTTTCATTTTAGGTCCTATGATTTCTGTTACAAAATACGATGGAAATCAAACATTGGTCAATATGTTTATGTCTCTAACATTGGTGAATAATCTATCTAATATATCAAAAAAATAATGGTTATTATCCCAAAAGACACATTCCTTGTGTTTATAACAATCAAAGTATATAAATATTTAACTACATAAAAATAATTCTATTCTCATATTATAGTATATAATTACCAATTTATCCATTGTAAGTTCTTTGGATTCAAAAATAATCCAAAATAGATCTATGTACACATCCGTGAAATTATCTGTCACTACATACTACTTTCATTGAAACATTTTATCCCTGAAAATTATACACATGTAGTTGGAAAACAACACAGAAAAAAATATCCCAATGTATAAAACATCCTTTCATAACATGAACTTACTTCACCATTTGAGATGAAAGATTAAGTGAAAATAATACATATGTGCATTTTAAGGTCATTAACATCTTTAATCTATAAATATTTTAGCTCAGGTGGATCCTAAATAAATAAGAAAGAGGAAACAAAAATTTCCACTATGCATGAATAACTTAGCACATGGTCTCTATTTTTGGGTTGTCCAATTTCATGGAATGGGATAAAGCTCAAAAGTCTCTAACTATCATCCTATACCAGTTCATTGATAAGGTCCACTCTATTGGGAAGACTTTTCTCCCCTACATCTAAAGGGTGGCCAATATGATAAATTAATTATTTAAATCGATCAATTCCACACCATCATAATAGGTACTTAATAAAGTACCATTCCTTCACTAGAAAAATGGAATGGTTATATGATTTTTACTATTAATGTCATCAACCTATGCCACAATAAGTCTTTAAAGAAGATGATTCATTATTTTGAGCTTGTAACAAAAGTGAAACATTGGTTTCCATCCAAATCTCAACTCCAAAATCACCATGGTTTTCTAATTTATGTCTCCACCATCAATATATTTACACCATCATACAAATAATTCTCGATAGGGTTTTAATCGATTGATTACAAAATCTATCAAAATTCACATCACTCTCAATAGCCACATCATTATAATAGTCAACATCAGACCACAACATGTCATGTGACCCAATCTACAAAAATTCAATGGGGTTGTCCTAACTATTTGGAAAACACTTCTTTGTCATATATAGATCCATTGAAAGTACCTACCAAAGTGATAAAATTATCACTCATCCCTAATAGGTCTACATACATCAAATAAAAAGCTTATCCATGTGAGGTGTTTACTTTAATAGAACCATTGGGAATGACATTTTAATGAACATTCATCATGTAATCTCTAATTAAGATACGAATAATGACCCCATATTGAAATAAGGTAAGAATGATGATCTGAATAAAAATGTGAATGGGGGTGTTTACCTTGATGAAAACCTTGTTAGTCCCACAAGAGTAGATATTTTACATCACACCACTAAATCTTCCACAAAAAAATAATTGTTTTAGTGCATCAGCATCGACTAAATTTGATAAATTTTCCTCTTTCCTAACAAAACTAACCAGCCTAAAAACCCATTCAGAGTGTTCCTCCAATTTAAAGACACATAATTCTTCAGAGAATGAAAATTACTATTCCACTTCTACAATACTATAATATCCTCAACCTCTATGACCATAATTCTCAAATTCCAAGCCACTTTAAAATACATTTTTTCATACTAAATAAACATTAATGCCTAATAGGCTCCACAATTAATCATCAAAAGTAGAGATTTACATTAATACATTACAAATTCACAAAGGATCTCTCTATTCATCATAGTTCGGTTGATGAAAACACAATCATATCACCAATTTAAAACATAGTACACCGTTATAAAGAATCATTGTACTTCTTGATATTCATATTAAGGATTAATATAATACACACATAAATTGAATAAATTTTGGTTCAAACACTGATGGAAAACTAACCTAATATCAAAATTGATGGCTCTTCTTGACACATTATAGTGTTATTTATCATGGATTAAGAAATAAATTTACCTATCCACACATACTCCAAAACGTAATGATTCCTATAGAGGGTAACCAACTCCTACATAGGTGGGTACCATCACACCTCTTCTACTCCATGAATGAATTTTAAAATATATATATTTCTCAGGTAGGGGTAAAATATATAAAAAATAAATATGAGTGGATAAAACACATCATCAATGGAATATTTATAGATGAGTAACATATATAATGATGTTTCAATGTATTCTCTATCTATCATAAATATAAGACTTGGTGAATAGTGTGTGCTTATTAAAAAAAATATAAGGTTATATTGAGAAAAAAAATTCATACTATAATTTCCATCTATTTCTACCCATGAATAAATATCCATTTAATACATTATCCTAGAACTGAATCAATATTCACTATAGACTAGATAAGATTCAATCATCGGGTGGTGATCATGCAGATGAATCTATATATCTTCCCAATGCCAATAGGTTTTGCACCTGAAGTTCTCTAAAACAATCTTCCTCACAAACATAAAGGTATAAACCAAATATATTCTCATATTATATATATAACCTGAATTTCCATCAACAAATATAAAATAGATATCATTAGGTGAAAACCTAACATTACCCCATAGAAAGGGTTCACCACTACTATGATTATCCATTTACCAAGCTTACACAACTGAATCTGATGTAGGATTTATTATAATAAAAATAAATCAAAGATGGAAATCATTTCATCTACAATATTTCTGATCCACCAGGCACAATCAAAAACTATATAAAACACTCATGAAAATTACATCACAAGGTCAACGTGCCCCAATATATATTTAAACAGAGTGGTGCACCCCACTGAAATGGTCAAGGTTCTCCAGTATAAAGTACCTATCTAACAAGGGGTCAATATCCAACCACAAAAGGTCAATCAAATTATGAGTTTGAGAAAAATATATTATAATAATGACTAATTTTTTCTCATAGTAAGTGTATAACATGAATAAAAATTCAAGTGAAAATGTAAAAATCATATGGAAAAGTGAGTCTGAAACTCTTGAAAATCCCATATCACCCAAGGATAATTATTACTTTACAAGATCATGGGGACTTTGATGTCCAACAAATGCAATGTAACCAGTCTAATTATAGACTCATCCAACCCAAAATGAACTATCTTCCATTGTGTATGAAATATCATTATTAAGAACATTGTAAGATAGAGTACCTAATATCAAAATATATGTACTTCTACCAACTAAGTCTTCAGAAACAAAATATCTCTCATTATTTAGTGGATAATGTAATAAACAGTATAATATTATCTTCATAGAATTATCATTATAAACACACCAACCATCAATAAGTAGCACCATTTAATCAATAGGACTAACCCTTAAGTGTTAGAGAATATATGGATGAGCTAATATAGGAAGGGTATGAATGATCATGGATCCTCAATTAATGATGCAAGTTTCAACATACTTGTACACCAAAATTGATCCATAGGGTTCTAGGATAACTAAAATATTATAAAAAACATAGAGAAATTAAACATTAGTCTCCAAACCTAATCTGGTTTCCAGGATCCATTAAAAAAAATCAAAACCTCCATATCACATGTTCCCTAGGTTCTAAAACCAATACTCATAGGACAAGAATCCCTAAACACCTCACCTAGGACACACCCACTATGACACAACTCTAGGATTCACAAACCCAAAGGGGTCCCACCTAGATAGTGTTAAGCTAAGTTTTTCTACAAACTCTTGCATCTAATAGTCCCTCGTCTAGTCACCCGAACCAAGTAAAAATGTCTCAGCATATGGGAGGACATATTCTATATCAACTTATCATAATACATTTCATAAATTCACAATGTATGGAACTACACTAGTTGGATATAATAAACAAAACTAATTGAATAGATTAAAAAAAGCGTGAGACATATATTTAAATCCTCATTAATAACCAATAAAAATTGAATCTTATAATTGTGTTAAAATACACTACCAACATCAAATAATGTAACATAAAAAAAGTCATGTAAAAGCGTCCCACACTACAGGACAAATCAATACATGAACATAACCTGCTACCACCAAATTATAGTGACACCAAGCTCCAACAACATCATAGACACAAAAAAACCATTAATCATTTAAAAAAAATACATTTCAACCCCACATTCATAAGAAAATCTCCAACCTATACACAATTATCATAGAAAAAGTCTTTGTGAGTCAAGGACAGTGAAAGCAAGAGTATAAATATACTAAAAATGGGAGCCTAAAAATCACTGAAAAAAAGATAATAAAATGCATCAACACAGGTCACCTGGTACTAATCAGTGGTCAGAAAGAAATCTATAACAATAATCTAGATAATCTCAATCACGATGATCTCAGGGACATCAGAGGTCTTGTACACCTCTGCTCTAATTCTTGACAACCATATCGCATGATATTCTATAGTTTATCTAAGAAATGAAGAGTCTAGGAAGCCTAAAAATAACACAAAACAACAATATTAGATATTGAGAAATCCCCAAGGGTTCATAGGAATAACAAGTTCCATGTAAGTGAGTGCTTCACAAGAATCCAGAGGACACACCACCACTAAAAGCAAAGAAGGGGAAATAAATAAACTATAAAGTATGATCATCCATCATGGTTTTATACTATATATACCTAGGCCCTAAATTTTTTTTACTTCATGATAAATAACATACATTTATATTAATACCTGAAAAGGATCTAGAAGTCAACTCTTTTTAAAATAATAATCATAACAATAAATCATCTTAAACAAAAAAAATCAAATATATTTAGAAATTAAAAGTGTTCTCTAAACTCACAATGATTTTATTAAACTACATAAGAGATCCGAGAAAAAAGACCCAAGGAAATGTGTGAGGAATAAATCCTAGTATGGATGTAAACATGGAAATGGAGCTATACATGAGATTCAGAAGGCAAAACAAGATATCATAATGAAGTTTATCATAATAATCATGACATGAAATAAATAAATGATTTCTTAAGATCATAAACGTGTGAAAATAATAGAAAAATAGAATCATAAACATAATTCAAGATTCACAGTCATGACTATCATAATAAAGTGGAAAAAGACTTATGGTTGATTATGTTCAATACCTAATCCATTACATCACATATCAAGAGATATAATGATTTACCCAATGAATTGAAGGGACATATAATTATAATCCCAACTGATATATAGGTTAAAATCATATATATATATGTCGCTTGGGGATAACATAAAATAAATAAATTATAAAACTAATAAAAATCATTAGAAAGAAATGGTTTTTATAATCTTATTCTATGAAATAAAGTAAGGCTAAAACACATGGACTCTCAAGACATGATGTAATTATATCATTTTAAACTTAAATAATTGAATAATGGATATAGGTATTAATCATGTAGTTCCATTTAAAAATATTAATGACAATTATTTTTATAATAATGACAAAATGAATTTCTTGGGTGGTGGTTTTTGGAGATAGGTAAATGAAATTCTAATGAGGAAAAGACCTTTTTATTTCCATAAAACAAGAATCGATAAAATTTGGTTCTCTAAAAAATTAAGGTTTTTATAATATACTAATTGATTGAAAATAATTATGGGGTGTGATATTATGGAATTGATATAATAAATAATAATGCTCCCTTATCTGGGTTTACATAAAAGAGTGAATTTTTAAGGTAACTAAAAACATGTATAACCCAAAGAATAGAGAGGATATGAAACCATGTATATATGTATGGGATATATAAATAAATAAAAGGTGTAAATGAGAATAATATTATTTAAATTTCTAAAAAATAAAGATAACAAGTAACTAAAAAGTCACAAATGTGGTATGTAAGATAACTTACTACTTAAGAAACATTCTAATGAAAAAACAATGAATGAGAGTGGGATTGAAGTTGAAGATATAATACCACTAATAAATATTATTACCACTATTATAGTTCTAGTTGTTATTATGAACACCAGATAAATTAATGTAGGTTCATAAAAGAAACTTTTTATCAAAGAATGACAATTTGAGATAAAGCCCTTACAACTTTATCAATTTTTTTAATCAAAAGGTATTGGAATACGGAAAATAATATGGTTATATAAATTTTATGAATTAAATCATGGATTATTATAAAAAATATTCATTAAAATTATATTCTACATATAAATAAGAAACTATTTCTTATCATTAAAATGAGCCTCATTGAATTAGAATTAAGATGTAAATCTTAAAGACAAAACAACAATTTCAATAAAACCCATTTAAATTGTGAAATATTTAATTTTTTGTTATTTGGACATTAGAAAAATATAATTAATGATATTATATATCCAATGGATAGAATAAAGACCATTTATAATTGAATTATGTGCCTAAAAGAACATGTGTCTCAAGTAGGTATGTTTTTAGGTGAGACCCTTATAACTACAATAATTTTTTCATTGAATGTAATTGGAATATTAAAAACAATATAGGTCAAAACAAATAACTAAATGATTTATTATTCTAATTTAAATTATTGTTATGTAAATACACTATATAAAAACAAATTTGATGAATAAAATTGAAACATGCCTAAATAAATATGAAATTGAGATATAACTGTTACCTTGTTTCAAATACCTTATACCAATGTGAAGAACATAATTAATTATCAAATAATTTTTAGAATATTCCATAATTAAAAAATTATTATTCTTTATTGAGTTTATTTTTGAACATTAATGATTATTTTTTATTTAAATTAAACCTTTTTTTTCAAATGTCATGTTTTTGAGGTTATTTAGTCTTTTTTCAATAAATATTTCATTCTGATGATGATCGTAAAAGGAATTATAAAATATTTTAATAATATCCCTAATATAAATATTTTTATAGAAATATTTTGCATTTATTATTTTTCAAGACCAACCATGATGGGTGTTGATGTAAAATGAAACACATTCCTCAAAGAAGAAATTGTTCCCATATATACATATTTAATGTTTCCATTCTCAAAGAATAGGACAGAATGAAGGTATTTGATAATTTTACAATTTATAATAAGGTATATATTATATATATATAATATCTTTCTATCTATTACATAGATTTTATCATCCATGATTGATGGTGATGAAAAATGGAAGACATCACTTTGTGGAGGCGGTAGTCCATGCGATGCACTAGCAAATTTTTTTCCCTCTGCAGATGGAGAGGAATTAATAATGGATAATTTATTAATATAATAATATGTTAGTATAGTAATGATATTTATTTCAATATAATTATATGGATTAAATATATTTTTAATATAAATATTATGGTGAAAAATTTAAGAATAATGTAATACTTACGTTGAAGAATTGACCTTCTCTTATAGGTTTCATTCAAATTGAATGAACTAAGGTAACTAAAAGAGACCAGGAAGATAATGATGATAAAATGATTTCATGGAGTTTTTCTTATATTTTT
Organism: Viscum album; assembly: GCA_963277665.1. NCBI lineage: Eukaryota > Viridiplantae > Streptophyta > Magnoliopsida > Santalales > Viscaceae > Viscum > Viscum album. Next base: position 2,075,424,341 of record OY728156.1, on the reverse strand, counting down.
TATGGAAATTTTAATTTTATGTGTAACCATGGAGGGGGGGAAGAAATAAAATTTTATAAGTGAAGAAAAGGTCTCTTTTTGGAAAATCAATTACAGTTCCATGTTATCATCATATTATTCCTTTTTAAATTAATTAAAAATTTCATAATAATGGATTTTTTGTTGATATCGGGACAATGAATACGCATCAAATAAATTACACACTTATTTTAACATTGTTTCATGTTTTCTACCAAAGGGTTTTATATTTTGTTATATTTTTAAATTTTACATATGTAAATAGTTTTATCGATATATAATTTTTGTTTCATTTAAAAATTTTAGGTACCCCTCTTACCAATTTTTTATTATTTTTAAACATAAATATAATCTCTATTTAAATTATTTAAATTTATCAAAATGTAAAATCAACTTCTAAATTAAACTATATAGTGTAAAAAATATCTTTTATAGAAAAATGATGTATAGAAATTACATGTTCTTTAATCTTATTTATTAATTATTAACAATTTAATGAGTGCTAATATATATCATATTATTATAAAAAAAATATTAGTATTTTGATTTTGATTATATCAATTTTTCTGATTAATTAAAAAACATCATTATATTAATAAAATAAATATTTAAAAAATGGTTTTCCATTATTGTTGTAATGAATAATAATCTAACTAATATTACATTTATACCTCAAATTTCATCTTGAATTGGTATCTAATATTTACAATTTTAACTCAAATTGGAATTTTTTTAATTTCTCATAATTTATGACTTCTAATTTGCATGATTAACATTTCAAAAAACTTTATTAGTGTCAAATAATACTTGATATCCATAAATCTTGAACATGTGTTTCATAAATTCAACACATTATTCATAGATTATTTCCATTAATTATTAAATATATTTTTTTCATATCAAAAATTTTTCTTTACCTTTTATATCATTCTTGTATTTTAAAAGTGATTTTTTACCTAAATATAAAATTTCAAAATTTACTTAAAAATAAATTAATTCTAAAAAACATTAAAAATTAAACTTAAGATAATATTAATATATTTAATTAAAATGTTAAATTTAATTTATAAAATTTATATTCTAAAAATTATATATATATCTTTAAAATATAAGAAAATATTTTTTATGAGGAACTATCATTTTTTAAAATTATGTTTTCTTAATACTTTTTATACAAATTCTTAATTTATGTGATGTTAATATATCAATTCACATATAAAAATATTATAATTATATAAATTAAATTTATGAGGATGGAATACTGAATACTTATTAATACAATTCTTGGATAATAAATTGAACTTTTATTATAAATACACCATAGGAAAAACCCTTAACTAATTAATTATATTTAAATTTTCTTTTCACTACTCTATTGATATTGAAATATTTATTACAATTTATATATAGAATAAATCAATTTTTTTATTTATATTTAAACATAACACATACACATATAATTTTAAAATCATATTTTTCTATCATTGTGATTAACATTATTATAAATTTAACAAATAATAATAATCGACTCAGTATACCAATAAGATATTTGAGAAATGAACAAAATTGAAACATCAATAATTTTAGCAGCTAGAATTAGAATGAAATTATTTTTAATGTGCACATTTCATTCATATATATAGAATTACTAAATAAGTTTTCATTTCATTCTCACATAACGAGGAACACTTCTAGCATCATAATTCTCATAATTCTTTCTTATTTCATGGTGATCTTCTACATTATGGGTTTTGTTTTGATATTTGTGATCCTCAAGGTTGAATATGATCTAATACATTTCCCATTTAGGAATATTTTATTTATTTTTATCTATTTCCCCTATTTATTTTCCCCTAATAAGGTATGTAATTCATCAATGGGGAGAAATAATCCACGTTGTGCATTACATAGTTTTATGTTCTGTTTTTGATATCCAAATCATGAATTAATAATGTGTATTTAGTTTAGTTAATATCTTTCTAGGGAAAATTTTAATCATGTTTAAATCATTTTGAATGAATAGAAATATGGTCTTTAAAATTATAGAGATAATTAAAAAATAAATTTTTTTAATAATATTTTCTCATAAAACCATGGGTGTTACATTCCAACCCTTAAGAAAGTTATACCCTTATAATTATAATTATATATTTCTAATGAAATTGGATAAGTGTATCTATAAGGTTTTGTGATATTGAATTTGTAGACAAATATCGACCATAAAAACAGAGGTACCATATAATTTTCAATAGAATTTGAATATACCATATATTAAGTTTTCAATAACTATTTGAGCCAATGGTTTATCATTATTCAATATTGGGACTCACGTTGTATAATTGTCTTACATTGGGTGTTCTTAATCTTCCTTTTATAGACTTTCATTAGTTGATAAAAATGTGACCTCATTATTACAAATAGTTTTTCCTATAACTGGAGAGAACAAACCGATTTCCAAAATCACATTAAATTTATCAAGGATGGATTAAAAGATCTCCATAATAAACATTCCCATAAAATTAACTGTGGGATACAATAATTATATCACATGATATTTTTATTAAAAATTATATATCTACAAATCTATGTGTTGATTTGTTGTTCTTCACAATCACTCTTAATTTAAAGGAAATGTTTGAACAATATATTTAAATAACACACACAATTCTTGAGATGATGATTAGTGGTCTTCACAGTACATAATTTTCAGAACTCATTTTCATTGTTGTAATTCCATAAGCTTTCTATTGGTTACTTGTCCTTAGAATTTATTGATGACTATAATCATTTTCAGCCTTTAGATTAGGGAATTGAATGTATTTTTATTGTCTCACATATTCTGTGTATTAGTTTTAAATATTATATGGATTATTGTTTATACAAAGTGCTGAGACAACATGATATTTTAAGGCATAATGTTCTTGGAATAAATGTTTCAAATGTATTAAATATATTTCATATCTTGCTCACCCGGTTTTCTTGAAAAAGGGGAATAAATCTTTGAAGGACGCACGGATCAGAAATCAAAGGGAATTGTTGAGTTCAAAATGTGAGGTTTATCCTAAGAACGACTTAACATTAGACGACATGGGTTGTTTGTTGAAAATTCATTGCACGAGGAAAAAAGTATAAAATAATTAGAAAAAGGTATTTTATTTCAAATGTTAATCGTATAGATTTTGAGTCATTAAATAGAATATTATGTCAGAAATATAGGGTTAGACACATAACACATGTCCCTCTAGAGAACCATTATATAGAGCTTGGGAATTATCTTATAGTAAAATAATTATGGATCATGGACCTATGATCAACACACATTTAGTTTGATGGATCTTACCAACATGAAAATGACACATCATTCTTATTCAACAGTCAATCCTAATTGAGGTATGGTGTGTGCTTTGCCTTATTAATTTCTTATTCTTATATTCTATAATAAACATAGATCAGTCAAAGAACATATTGATCCACAGTTTGATCATATGTCTATATGGATCAGATTTAACATGGATTGGGATATTTTCATTGTGATTTATTGCGAATTCATTCATTTTCATTATATCAAAAATGAATTGAGATAGAAAAGAACATTTATTGAGGTCTGTTCCTCATGGTTGATTCTATGATTTTGTCCCTGGATTCACCTTTCAACATGGGTGTTATTAATTGGTCCATAGTTCAACATTTTCCCAATGAATTGATCAATTTTCATTCATTTCATTGAATAATGACATGGAATTATTGACATAGTACCCTAATGACATGATGGTGGTGTGACGATGCAATGGGAAACAAACTGGATGATTTAGATACCTGATTTTTGTGTTCTTCTGTTCATAATAATGAACAGTGATGCTCTTGTTTCCTGAACAGATCAAAGGATCAAATATTATTGAATCGGTGATGAAAGGAATAGATGAGGCAAGATATTTAGTTTCATGGAATGGTGGTAAAAGTATTAGAGACTAGAGGATTGGCCATGGTTTGTAGTGGAAGAACCATGGATTTTAATAATTCCCATAGAACATGGAATGTAAACTAGGTCTACATGTTGTGTGGTCACCCTCCTAGTGGTGGCTAGGGTTTTAGAGGTAGTTAAGTATCACATAGCTTCTAACCCTTATCACACTTCATGTGGCCATCCCTGAATACTCAGCATGTAGCGTGAAAATTACACAGACATTGGGTGGAGTACACGGGTTGGCTACATGGCATGTACTCCAACACACAACCCAACTGGGACTAGGTATAGAAGCTAATCCATGTACTCGTGCACTGGAATACGTACATTGTCTAGAGCCATGTACAAATACATTGGTAGACTACATGGGAAACCAATATTTGGTGAACTACTAAAAAGACACTAGAAGATGACACATTCCATTTACACAGGAAGGACTTGAGGTCAAGGGAAATGGTGTGTAAGTCATACTACACATCATGTACTCTTTTATACATGGATTGGATCTCTTTTCCTCCATACCTAGGACATGATTCATTATAGTTCTTCCCCCTTATCATTTCCTTAATGTTTGGTATGGAATTGTTTCCATCTCTTAAAATTTTGATCTCTTCAACAAGAATTCCTAGACATTGTCATCAGAATCCCTTCGAGAGGCCAAGAGTGAGATCTTCTATTCATCTATGTTCCCTCGGTGGACTTCTAGGTATGGATATGACCGAATCTACCAAGGCATTTATCCACTACATAGAGGGTGAATCTAGATTGAGTTTTTGGTACCACACCATAGACCTGGATGTTATCCTCATCATCATGTCTTATTATCATCATACTATCAGTTTGTATCTTCTCATGATGAGACCCAATGAGAAGTACCTCTAGGATGGACCTTGTTAGTGCTATCATACTTAGGAGTGTGTTCCACCAGATGAGTACTTCATGGATTTTTTGAGCTAGAATCCTATGGAAGGGATACTATAGTTGTGAATCACCCCCAGAATATTTTTATTTTTTGAGTATATCTAGATATTCTTATTATTTTTATTGTATACATATACATATGTAGATCCCACTTTATTTCCTTTGATACATGCTTTCTATCTTTAGGGTGTACTACTGAGAGTGGTTTTACTCACCCCAACATGGAATTTTCCGGCACATGTCATGTGTTTTGTAGATAGTAAATATTTTAATAGATTCATGGGTAGAACAGAACCAAACTATGCTTAGTGGGACTAGATTAAAGAAGGTGTGTTCCTTTTTATTTTAGATAGCAGTCCCAACACCATTAAATTCATGATAGACTTGTGTTATAGACTATTTGTTGTGGGATTATATTTGGCACCGTTTACTTTACTTTACTTATCTTTATACTAAGGATGTGGGATATAGATATATGCATGCACTTGTTGCCCATTTTTTTATATTTCAGTGTTTAGTGATCTTATAGATGTGATCATGTGTAAAAGAACATAAGAAATTCCTCCCATGTTATTGATATTCCTACATAGTGCTATTCACCAGCCCCTGATCTCTTAGAGGTGACATTGGGGAGTCGCAGAATTTGCCCCACTGGGGTGGGTCATGATATAGTGGTATCTAAGATGGTCTATTCTTCATTAAGACCATGTGGCTATGATATTGGTCCGGGGACACATTGTTATGCTTATTGAGTTCAGATTTTAGACTAGGGAATTCCACGTTGGTCTGAAGACTGATATATCCATACACCGTGACTCTGATCAACTGCTTTTTTGACTCAGTAAATGAGAACAATGGTTTATAGGAAAAAATTGTATATGAATCTTAGAGTAATGTGTTTGGTTTCCATATCCTACTTGAGTCATCTATCTAAATATATTCATTTATCGTGGTACACGTTGGTTTTTTAAGATGCCTCTGTGATGTATACCATCTAGGATTCAGCATGATGGTCATGATGATGATCCCTTCAATGAAGAGGCATCAATACATGGATCAGTTCCAGAGAGGCTATTTCTAGGTGGGGAACCAACCATACCCCCAACTTTAGAGCAGTATGTAGTACCCACAATATTAGAGTACGAGGTGCACAGACTGAGTGTTCTTCATTAGTTTTAAAGATAGATACCCCTCAGGTTCCGCGGTGAGCCTAACCCATAGGTGGTTGATGACTAACTTGGGGCGATGACCTGGGTTTTTCATCTAGTCATGACACTTCCATAGCAAATGTTGGTCCTTGAAGTGATTATTCTATGTGGATCTACAAGGACATGGTGGGGTTTATTGAACTAATATTACGACAAGTAAAATCATTCATATATATTGTTTGATTGTATCTTTATAGAGGATTTCTCCCTAACTATGACAAGGATTATATATGTCTAATATACTTTACATCTCAAGAAGGGCATCATGAAAGTATATGAGTATTCATCCAGGGTTACAAGCCTCTCAAGGTACTTGATGGATATGGTTTGAGATCAATTCATCAGGGATCAAACCTTCGAGCATGGTTTTCATAGAGACATTTGAGTAACTATTTTCTCTCTTTGAATTACTAATTACTGTGGTTCTATAGTGATCATTAGTCATTAATAATTTCATAGATGAGCAGTTACAATGAAAATTTGTCACCAGTGGAAAATTAAGAGCAGATACCTCGGTCGCTGGGAGCCAAAGTCTGTCTCAGTGACCTGAATGTGGTAGAAATTTTAGGACGAGGTCCCATGATATAGGATTTGTTGTTCATGGGAAACATGTAGGGTCTAATCATCCCATATATAGTTGACGCTATTCATGCGATCGGAAGGTACATCTTACACTAGACTATTTGACCTTCCATTTAGCTAAAGTAGATTCCATAAATGTGCCACCGAGGCAGGTACAGTGGTAGGACCAGGCATGTCTGTAGGGTGGCAGAGATGGAAGAGGAGTCTAGAGAGCATCTGGAGAAGGCATATGTTTCAACATGATACCACCCCACCCCTATTTGGTCCCATCTAGGCTCATATAACTAGAGGATAGGGGAGGGTAACACTATAGGAAGTCCAAAATTTTGACTGGGAGGCTCCAGTAATGATTTAAGGTATGATATGTATCTTTTCTACATTAGTTATGGTACTGAAACACACAAATGATACTCATTCATTTCTCACACCCTATCTTTTCTTATACTTATAGATTCAAATTGATTCCTAGACTCAGCCCTTGAAGTTAGAGACTCCTACATTAAATAATTCAGTGATCACACACTATTACTGATAGTAAGACATTACTCTTGGAGGTGAGAGTTTCTTTTGGAATCTCCTAGTTTCAGCATTGAGGCCTTAAAATGTAATACTTGGTATGGATTGGTTATCAATAGTCAATTCTCAGATTGATTTTTTTAGTTGTAGGGTGTAGAATGTCTACAATAACGGAACCATATTTTCTTTTGTCATAAAAAAGGAATCCCAAACAACGCATGATGGACTTTTTCCTAGGAGGGTATCAATAATTACTCATCAGATGGATAGATAGAGCTGTGGTGTAATGGATGTTATGAGTTTCCACTTTCCTATTGTGGTGGAAAAGTAAAAGGACATATTCCTTAAAGATATTCTATATTTACCACCCCATGGAGAGATAATGGTTTTTATTGATCTACACCTCGGGATGAGTCTGATATCTTCCCCAACATATGCATTGGCTCCCACAAATATTTTCTATTTGAGTGTATAGTTTGATTACTTATAGTGAAAGGGAATCATGAGACCCAGTGTTTCACCATAGGGAGCCCCAATTTGTTTTCAATGAACGAATATTTAAGATTTATGTTGTGTGTGGACTATCGATGCTTGAATTAGGTGATTGTGAAGAAAAAGTATTAACTGTCGAGGGATAATAACCACTTTTATCAATTGAGGGGTAAAATGGTTCTATATGGTTGTCATCATATCATGATATCATGAGAAACAAGTAATGGCTATGGATATAATAAAGATGAAAACCAGATTTTGATACTTTAAATATGAGTACATGTAGATTCTGTTGGTGCGATGAATGCAGTGGTAGTGTTCAAGGGAATCATGACCAATATCTTTCAGCCGTTCTTATACCAGTTTTAGGAAGTCTTCATCTATGATATACTTATTTACTCAGAGTGAAAGGAGTAGTAAATGGTACACTTATTTAAAGTTCAAGATGTACTTTAGGAGAACCATCTTTATGGAATGATCCAAGATTTTCAGTTCTAGATATATACAGTTCACATTTTTGTATATGTTATCTTAGCGGATGGAGTTGTAGTGGACCACGCCATAGTTGAGGTACTGTAATCATTGGAGCCACCCAAGTGTGTGATGTGGGTGAAAATTTTCCTTGGGATTGTAGGCTACTACTGGAGGTTCTTACCTATTTTCTCCAGGGTATCAACACCCAAGAAATATTTAACTCAAAAGGGGAAGCATTTCATGTAAAAAATAATTTCTAGTTGGATTTTCAATAGTTGAAGCAATTTTTGATGGACACTCCCATTTTTAGATTTTCAGAGGAGGGTTTCGAGTATATGTTTTCTGCAATGCATCAAAGACAAGGCTTGGTTGTGTCATGCTGCAGTGGTATATTGTGATTACCTATGGTTCACAGTAGTATAGACCACATGGGAAGAACTATGGGACCCATGATCATGAGTTAGCAGAAGTAGTCTTCACATTTTAAATCTGGTGACACTACCTAATGGGAGAGTGGTTTATCATTTATTCTTGTCATCACATACTAGTGTTTTTATTCTCTAAAAAGGATAAACACTTAAGATATAGGTCATGGATAGAATTACAACAAGATTATTAATTTGAGATTGTTTATACTCCTAGGAAGGGGAATGTGGTAATAGATACTATCAATAATAGGACTTGTCCAGAGTTGATGAATTATTCATCATAGTATTTTTCCTCATTGTTGTTATCCTTAGTGGATGGATGTGGAGAATAATACATTCAGTTTAGGGTTGTTACCCTTCAACATTTAGAGGGATTCAGGGTAGCACAACTTGGGTATACCAACTGTGATACCTTATTTTCTCAAATATCCATATGTCATTCTTATACTAGATATTCTAAAGTTGGGGAGAACATATTTATTTTCATTGGATGACCGATGGTATCAATGTAATTACAAGAAGGTATTAAGAGATAGTTTGATATGTCCTATTTTTTTGTATATCTAGTAGTGGAAATGATGTCTAAGGACCTCTGATGTCAGTTTTTGTGGTCAGGATGATGAATGGTGTTGCAGAGTTTGACTATCTAGGCCTTAATTGTCTGCAAGTGAAGTTTAAACACCAAGTTCAAGTAGTTTGAGTACAACCCCTTGAGGTGAGATAATGGAAGTGGGATGGGACATCTATGGACATCGTGATAGGATTACCATGTAAATCCTAGGAACATGATACCATCTTTGTGAACAGAGACTGACTCACTATGTTAGTCCATTTACTAGATATAGAAGAGAAGATGTGAGAATATGTCTTCAGATGCCTCAAATTATAGGAGATAGTTTGATTCCATGAGGTTCCATTGATTATTGTTTCCCATTGTGATGCTTGCATTACATCGCAATTGTCGAAGTGATTACAAGAAGCGTTTTGGATTTAGTTATGCTTGATGATAGCATTTTATCTCCAAACCAATGACCATAAAATGTGAACCATTCAGTTACTAGAGGACATACTGCTAGATTGAATGTTGTACTTTGGAATTATTTTGGAGGATCACTTACCACTTGTGGAGTTTTCACAAAAGAATATCTACCATTCCCCAATCATTATAGAACCACTTGAGGATTTGTATACGAAACCATGAACGTAACCACACTGCTAGACTAACCCAGAACAGTCTGCAATCATGGGCCTAGAGTTTGTGTGGGATATAATAAGGAAGGTTCAAATCATCCAGGAGTAGATGAAGAGATTAAAAAGTCATCATAATTCTTATGATGATTGGCAACAAAAGCCTTTTGAGTTAGAGAAATAAGACCATGTGTTTTTATTGGTTTTGCCTCGATGTGGATTAAAAATATTTGGTCAGATAGAAAACTAATCTCTGAGGATAAATGGCCCAGTACAGATACTTAGAACAGTTATAGAAGTGGAATTCATCTTATATTTACCACCATAATTAGTTTTGGGACACGAAGTCTTCCACATGCCATAGTTGATGAATAACATGCAAGTCCCATCGTAGGTTATCGACTAGGGTGAGATAGACATCGAGGATGGAGAGACCATTATAGGGTACATGGTGCAGATCATATATCAATAAGAGAGGATCCTTCATGGGTGATTTATTACTTTAGTTCTTGTCTAATTGAAGAAAAATATTATTCAAGAGAGCACATGGGAGTGGGATGGTCAGATTCGGGCTCAATACCCATATCTTATTTACTATCCCTTGTTTTGGATTTTTGGGGTGTGAAGCCCCATGTTGGGGAGAATGTAATTTCTCATATTTTCTATATATTATTTTCAAATATTATATGAATTATTTTTGAGACTAGGTGCTGAGATGATGTGTGATTCTAAGGACTAGTGTGCCACGAATAAATGTTTGAAATATATTAAATATTTTAAAAACATGCACACCAACAATTCTTGAAAAAATGGAATAACATCTAAATGGGTTCTCGGATTAGAAATAGGAGGGTGAAATTGAGTTTTTAATATAAGGGTTACCCTAGGTATGAAATAACTTTAGTCAACCCAGGTTGTCTATGGAAATGTATTCATGGGTGTATATATGATTAAAATAATTAGAATTAATTATATTATTTCAAATGACAGACGTATCAGTTAATTTTTTATTAAATATACTCTTATATAAAAATTCTATTGTATGCATCATAACACTAAAACCTCTAGGGAACTAATGGAGATATATCAAGAATTCTCTCTTAGGAAAACGATGTCAGATCAATGATCGATGATTGATACACATCGAGTTTGATGGATCTTTCCATTGATGGTGACTCATCATTCATCATCAAAAAAATTGAACTAAATTGAGGTATGAAATGTGTTTTGACTTATTTATTTCTTATTATTGATTAATCCAAAGAACATGGATTAATATATAAATAGATTGATCCATGTTTCGATCATATTGTGCGTTGGGATAGAATTATCGGGGTTGGGAAGAATTTCATTATATAAATTTTTGACTCTTGAATTGAATATTTAACGACAATGAAACCAGATAGATATGAACATTGATTGAGTTCATTCCCTCCTGGTTGATTATTTTCTTTTCTACCATGATTCCATGTTCATCATGGGTGCTCTTTTTTGTCCAAGGATTCGACATTTTCCCCATCAATCGATCATTTCACACTCATTTTAGGGGGAAACAATCTAGAATCATTGATATGGTACCGGTACAACATGAATATAGTGCGGAGATGGTAATAGAAATGAATCGGGTGACGTAGATACTTGATATTAAAGTTATTTAGTGTGAAAAAATAATGGGGAATATCTACTTTTCCTATCATATCAATGGCTTGAATCTTGTTGATTTACTGATGGAATGATTAGATGAGACTGGATGATGAGTTTCACGGCATGGTGGTTGATTGATCAGAGTCCAGCGGATTGGCCATGGTGCACGGAGGAAGAACCCGAGATTATGGATAATCCCATAGAACAGAGTGTTTAAATCGGATCAACATGCTGTGTGGGATCCCCATTGTTACGGCTTCGGTTTTGAAGGATGTTAAGTATCTCACGACATGCAACCCCTATCACATTGTGTGTGGCCCCTCCCTAGAAACTTAGATTGTACATCGTAATGTTTCCGAACATGGGGTGGAGTACATGAGTTTCCAACATGGTGTATACTACACCACAAAACACTACCTGGATCAGGTGCAAGGAATATACCATATAATAGTGCATGTGAAGACATACCTAGCTTGGAGCCCTATAAATACACTTGTAGAATACATGGGCGTCCTAAATGTCGGGTATTACTACACAGACATGAGATGAGGACATGATAAATTTATATGGGCAGGGCTCACGTTCAAGGGACACTACCTGTATGTCCGTATACAATCCAAGTACTCTTTTATACATGGATTAAACCTATTATCCTTAGTAAGTTATACATGTTTCATTAGGGTTTGTTCCTCAAATCATTTCCCTAAAGGTTAGTATGGAATGATTTCCTATTTCTTGTATTATTATCCCTATAGCATGACTTCTTGGATAGATACGTTGGAATTCCACTGATATTCCCAAAGTGACATCCTGTATTCATATTCATTTCATAGGTCTAGTTCTTCGTATAGACATAAACAACAGTACCCAAGCGTTGATCCTCTACTTAGTGGGTTAATCTAGATTATGTTGTTAGTATCACCCCATTGCCCTAGCAATGATCCTCATTTGTGTATAATATTTTTATTTGGAGTATCATCATGAATCTTCTCTTTATAAGGGCCAATGAGATGTAACTCTTAGATGGATTCCATTAGTTCTATCAGACTCAGGAGTGTGTTCTACCAATGAGTTATTCGTGGATCCTTTAAGCATGATTCCAAGGTCTGGTTTAGTATGGTTGTGACTTACCTATAGACTGAGTGTATTTATTGATTATATGTATATATTAATGTTATATTTATTATAGATATATACTTTGGTAGAGATGGTTGTATTTCTTTTGATGTATGCTTTGGGGTTACAGGATGTCCTACTATGTATTGTTATACTCACCCATGTGTGGTATTTTCCTTCACATGTTGTGTCTTGCATTGATGGTCAACCATTTCATAGATTCCTAGGTAGACTAAGACCAAATGGTTCTTAGTGAGATAAGAATGATCGAGGTGTGTTATTGCATCTTTCAGAATACATTCCCAGTACATTTACCTTCATGTGGTACTTATGTTATAGAATCTTTGGGGTGGGCCTATATTTGGCCATGTTTACTTTACATTACATCATGTTATACTCTAGTTATGGGATATATATTTATTTATACAATTGTTATTCAGTTGTTTTTCATTTCAGCATTTATTATTCTTGGATATGCATTCATTTGTATAGGTACATAGGCAATTCCACCCATGTTGGTGAAATTATAATCTATTCTAGTCACTAGACCTTGGTCTATTGGAGTCGGATTGGGTAGTCACAATACAAGACCCACACTGAATAGTCCTAACACTGATAATTCCCATTCTTTTGAAACATAAATCCTTGGACCATTAATGTTTTTATGAATTTTGGTTACTCCCATCATCATAATGAACCTCTGAAAATTCATATGGGTTTTATGCTCAATAACCCCATATTCCAAATGTAAAACATTTTATTTTCCCCTTGTGGAAATTTTATTGGTGTTCCCTCTAATATTTTTAAAAATAAGGAAGTTGATTCGTCTTCCCTTAATCGGATTCATTACCTGATTTTTCATGATCCTCTATCCTTGTCTTCATTAGTGAACATTGTTTTCCAACTATGGTTACATTATTAATCATACATAGAAATATATTTTTTAGAATACTAACATTATTTCTTATTACATTCACCATTATAATTGGTTCATCATTGTGGTAATCTTCTCATTGTCCATCAAAACCATGGTTAACTCAGTTCCATCTAGTTCCATCAATCATTAAAACAGAAAGTGTTAACATGAGTGATGAGCATTTAACATCATAGGGGGGTTATCATAATCAGAAAAATAAATTTTATTTAACATTAAAACCATTTATTTATTTACATTATTATGTTACACATAATTCCATTAGTGTATCATATATCAATATTTTTTTCCATAGATTAATTTATATTCTCAACTCAGTCCTTCCAAATAACTAGAAAATCAGTCCTTCATAGTGGTTCATATAGAGTACATGATCAAATATTAAATTTATCCTTAATGATTGTATCCATCTCTATAATAATATTCCCACTAATCTAGTGTCATTTTGATGATCGAGTCACTTATCATCAAACCATTTTTAGTTGATTTATTGTAAGTGTATCTATTCCACATCTAATTTCCAATATCCATACAGGAATATATTTCATAGAAAATAACGTAAACTCTACATTACCAAAATATTAGGATGTTATCATATATCTAGTCTTACCCCTTAGACTTATCAGTAGAGTGTTCCCTATTTCTGTTTCATCTTAATCACAAAAGAAACAAATTATAAATTAGAATCCTACCAAATGTGAATACCCAATCATTAAACACACTTTATTTGATTATTCTTGACATACATTTCCAATAATAAATGACAATGATCTTTTGGAATAGTGAATTTGGATGCTTTTAATTTTATATAAATGATCATCAATATAAAACCATAATATTTATTTAAAAATATATAAAGTTAAACTTACATACATTGATATTTTAATAAATCAAAGAAATCATAGGGAAATTCAGAAGGAAAATGTTGAGACAAAAATCCCAATAAAGGAATAAACATTAAAATAAAGCATAAAATGAGTTTCCAAATGCATAATGTGGTATAGTAAAGATGATTATCATAATCATGGATACATAAAATAAGGAAATGATTTCATAAATCATCAAAAAAAGAATCAAAATAAAAATTTATTTCATAAATATAATTCAATGGTTACTCTCAAAACCACGATCATAAAGTGGACAAAGTCCGATAGTGAATTAAGTTTACTCACTAATCCATCACATAAAATCACATGACATATAAAATTCTACCCCATTAATGAGAGGAATATATAATTATAGTCCCACCCATAACATAATTTAAAATCATACCCATGTAATCCACTTGAGTAAAATAATCCATATATAATTTAGTATCATGATTAAACCCATGAGAGGGAATTGGTTTTCATAATAATGATTTATGAAATTAGAAAAGGAAAAATAATATGGATTCCCAATTGAATAAGGGATTAAAAAAATTTAACCATTAATAACATTAAATTGTCTATATGTATTGTTATGTAGATCAAATTTATAAAAATCATGAGAATGATTGGGAGAAGAAAAAACAAAAAATGAATGACTACGGTGGTACATTTATAAAATAACTCAAGGATCTTATAAAGAAGAAAATATATTATTTCATAAAAAAAACAACAACTGAACGAAGATGGATCTATATAAAATAACATGTTTTTATAACATATTAATGTTTAAAAACATTTGTGGGGGAAATTCTTAGCATGAACCATGAAATAGGAAATCTCCCTTAATATGGTTTACATAAAAATGGGAATATTGAAGTGAATTAAAAATATGTATATACCTAACTATGAAAATGATATATAAATAGGCACATATGTCATGAACTTTTTTAAAAAAATAATAGGTAAAAAATATTAATATTTCATAAAAGGGAGAAAAATAAATACAAATTATAAATAATAAGTCACAAATGAGGTACGAATGATCTCTTAGAAAATAAGAAACATTCTAATAAACCGCATAGTGAGAATGATGGTAAAGTTAAAATTCCATGAATAAATACAATTCTTGATATTATAAATCTAATTAATAGTATACATGGAGTGAACCAAAAAAATTAACATTAATAATCCATTAATCTCATGATTTCATTAATACATATCAAACGAGTCCCAAAACATAATTAATGAAAGGTGTAGTTTATTTGATATTAGATACATAGAAATATTATATTACTACACTTATTAAAATTTCTGCATAATCATAATCCTATAAACCCTTCTAAAAATAAAAAAATCAACATCATAACCCAAAGAGTGTAAACATAATGAAGGGGTTAACTTAAATACATTGTAAGAGATAACATCACAAATCCCATACTAGATTTATTATAAGCATAAGGAATGTCATAAACAAAAAATAGCTATATTAAAAGATCAAAAATCATTATGTTTTAACATTTAGCATAATTTATGAATACAATATCAATTTTACCTAGGTAGGAAAAAATAGCACATAATTCATATAACCTGAGCCAATAAACAATGGAAATAAAGTGGAAAATCATTAAAAAATGATTTATTATCATTGTGAAACTAAATACCAACAAACCAATTAGCACATAAAATTGTGAGTGGATATAAACAGCATCACACTCTTCTTTTTTTAAACCAAGCTACTTGATAACTCATTCGCATATCATTTCAATCTCATGAAATATAAAACATAATCCATTAAATTTTATTGATAGATATGTCACAAATATCTCATAATATATACAATTATATTCCAAAGGAAATCATTAAACAAAAAATAAAATAGATAATACATGGAAAATGGGTTTCTATTTTTTAAAATCATCATATAACTAACACATTGAAATAAAATGGTATTAATAAATTTCTTGAAAAAATCATGAATTAGAACACTTGAAACCGAAAATTTCATAACAAAAAACAATCAAATAATAAAATAATAATATCTGTATAAACATGAAATGTAACTACAATTGAGTTTGATATTCCTAAATATATTTAAAAAAATAACCATTGTAGAGAGTTTTTAAAAAAAATTAACATCCTTCATTTTAAAATTCATGGTTTGATCCTATTTTTATAAAGTCTCTATTTTTAAGAGAAAGGAAAAAAAACCATTTGTGGAAATGGAATTGGTTAAAAAAATACCAAGAGGTATAAAATATTAAATAACTTAAATGGGAAGGTATTTTTATAACGATGTTAAAATAATAAATTATTTAACTCAAATAAATGATTTTCAGTTACCTATTCCCTTACAGATTTCATAATTAACAGATGAAGGAAAAAATATATTTTTGAAAATTTATTATGAATAGTTCTAAATAAAATATATTCCAATGATATAAATGATTTAAAAATGATAAGTTAAGATACATTAAAATCATTTACTCAAGAAATAATCCTTATAAGGATTTCAAAAATGGGATGTGAAAACACACTGAAAACATTGATTTTTTTAATAGAATTGCTGATAATTGAGGGATAAAAAATTCATAAGGTTTTTAAAGTGGTAATGTGAAAAACCATTGAAAAGATTAATTTTAAAATGAATCATTACAAATGAAAAAATACATGAGTATTATCAGTTTAACATGTGTTATGGATGATAAAACTTTTTATATTGAATGGCGGAATACCCATTTGAGTTCTTTAAAAATCTTTATTAAAAACCCACATCATTAGAAGAGTATTAAATTTTATGTTTTTAAGGGGATAAATATTTATGATTATGAAATACAAAAATCCATAATATCTTCAAAAAAGATAGGATAATATTGAGGGAAGAAAAATATATACATGGAATAAAATATCCATTGTTAAGAATGTATGTTATTCTTCTTGATGGTAAGATTTTATTTTGGAAAAACTTTTATTAATGAACTATATACAGATAATGAGATGTAATACCAAGATAAAAAAGGATAAATCATATGAAATATGGGAAAAGGTAGGATTTCATAAAACATTAAATTTATAATCTTTTATTAAAGGCTATAAACCAATGAACAGAATTAGGTCATGAAATCCACTAATAGAATAAGAAACATTATAATAAAAACTCCAAGAAAGAGTGAGATCATGAAATTGATGTTAAAATACCATGACAATGATAATTAATTATATTATAAATCCAATAGGTATTATAAAAAAAATTTATAATAAATTTGGTGCATAAAAGAATGTGTAACTTAATGAAGGAAAATTTGATACAAAACTCTTACACCGTGAGAAATGAATGTATTGAATTGACATGTAGGGGAGATTGTGACCTAAAATTTTATAAATGCTTAAATTTTTTATTTAGGATTAAATATTTTATTTCGGAAGTAGCTATACCACAGAGAATAGAATTACATAAAAAAATCATGCCTCAATGAATGTGAACATGAGACAACATACCCTGAACTTGCTTACTTGCATAGTTAATGACACTATAAGGTATATTAAAAAACCATATATTATATAATAACATATTATCATATCTAAATAATAATATTTTCAATTATTAATTATTATTATAATTATTTATCATGAGTATATTAATTATTTATAGCATATAATGATCACTAGGTGTTAATTACTTTATGTAGTTTACACAAATTTAATAATTTTGACATCACTACGAATCATTTGATACCATGTTCACTATTGATATATCATTAATTATTATATAATATTATTAAATTTATTTCAAAAATTCTCATTTTATCTCCTATTATTTTGGTTAGTTTTAGTGAAAACCAAATTGATAAGGACTTATTTGGATAATGTTCAAAAAAATGTTACGTTAATAAAACGTTAAATACTTCATTTAATATATCCATGAAAATATAACAATAATGATTTACATAAATTATTATTATAAAATTAATTTTTCTTAACCCATATTCATCTATAATATGGCTTTGTTTAATTGTTTACATAGGTGGTTAAATTGATGCAATCCTGAACAAGATTTAGATCGATTAATGAGTATGGTTAAATAGGTTTTTTGGAATAATGTCATTATTAATGAAAATAATGATTTTATTTTATTTTTGTATGATCTAGAAAAATATTTAAATATGTTTAGATAATATATGTATATATAAACTAAAAAAAATCATTGTGGAGGTGGTGCTCTATGAAATGCACTAACAATGTTTTATTGTTTTTCTGTGTTGATGGAGATGAAAAACCAGGGATTGTACCATTAATATAAAAACATGTATGTATATTATTTATAGTTAATTAATCATATTAATATAATGATATGATATTTTGAAGTGTAATATTAAGAAGAGAAACATAATAACGAGATAATACTCACGTTGGAGTCTTCATTTTTCCCTTGGATGTCCCCAAAAAATTTAAACGAATACGATAAATATGAGTGGACATGAGAGTATGTTTGTGCCAGAGGGTTCTAGGGATATTAATAAAAAATATTTTAAAAATATTATTCTAAATATAGGATTGTGTCTGATTTTGTGTAATATATCCCATTTTATATGAGAGAAAAATTTCCTTTTTTTGAAACAGAAGTTATAGCTTAATAATTCCCTTACATTATTCAAATTTCAATGGATCCGATGTTTAGAAATTATATAATTTGGTGTGTATTTTTGTTCATAAATGTATAATTTTTTTTCCAACAATGTTTTATGGGTAGAGACCTCGAACCCAGTACTTTGGAGTCATTGTCTCCTTTATTACATTAGAATAAAATATAAGGAATGTCACGACCCAACCCAACGGGGCTCGAGCCGCGACTCCCCAAGCCCGCCTCCAATAGGCCAGGGGCTGGCGACCAGTGCCAAGTAGGCTATCACACACATGGGAGGCATTAGCCTAAGGTACCTGTACACACTCACCCACAAACACCTCCATGCAATAGTGCAGAGATATATAAACTAAAAAGTAAATGAATGCATATAATCTATCCCAAACCAGAGTGCAACAACAAAAGTACAAAGGGAAAAACAGGGCCCACCAAAGAAAACTACAAAGCACGTCCAACCTACTCTGATGAAGGGGAACGCTGCCACAAACACCCGCTGAAATGATCCCTCGGCACAGCTCCGGTAGACACCCCGGTGAAATTGCTCACTAAGCTCCGCCTGCTCCGGGTCCTCCTGGGACTCCGTCAAAAGGCATGTGGTTTGCACAAGTCACAAATATGTGCGGGCAAAGCCCGTGCAGGGGTGAGTATAAACATACTCAGTAGGCACCCCAAAAACCCAAAACCCAAGGGAGCAACTGAAAGGCAATAGTCCGCTCAACCCAGCCAGAGGGAACCCAGACGATAGAGAAACTCCATCTCATGACCATCCTCGGCTAAACACAACTATTCAGCTCAGCTCATCTCATGTGTATGTCCATACATACACCTTGAACAATCCAGATATACTCAGCTCACGCCACAAGCCACAAGAGGTACCGACCTCATCACCAAAAACTGTCCCAACCAGGAGAGTACACCACACAAACACTTTCATACCAGATGACACTCATCCGAGAGATACACTCCATCGGGTCCCAAACAAACATCTCAGACGCTCACCCGAGAGACCACACTCTTCAGATAACATCACTGAGGAAACATCGCTGAAACAACATAACCACCAAACTCCTCGGATAGGGGATCGCCAATAGGGTCTGCTAGGGGATACCAAGACCCACTCTGGTATACGTAGCTCACAGATAGGGGATCACTCCCAGGGTCCGCTGGGGGATACCACGACTCGATCTGTAATACGTAGTTCTCACAGATAGGGGATCACACCCAGGATCCGTTGGGGGATACCACAACCCAATCTGGCCCTCGACAGAAGCTCTACACTTAGATAGAGGATCATCGTCCATATAAAGATGGTCACAACGATACCGGAATCCTATCTGGTACAACTCGCGATGTAGGGGATCGAACCGACGATGCCGCAACCCTACCGAAACCAAGCGCTGAGTAGGGGATCGCATAACCAACGATACCGCAACCCTACCAACACCAAGCGCTGAGTAGGGGATCGTATAACCAACGATACGGAAACCCTACTATAAACATCATGCTGAGTAGGGGATCGTTTCCCCGATGATGCCACAACCCTACTGGGCAAGACCCACCACCTAGGGGATCATATTCCCGATGATGCCACAAACCCTACGGGGTTAACCTGCTAGATAGGGGATCGCTGCCCGTGAATAAGCGGTCACAACGATACCAAGAACCTGATCCAGGGTAAAGATGCTTGAGGATCCTCTCTAGGCCCACCAGAGGGATGCCACAACTCAGAGAGTTAAAACATCCCATCGAGAGGATCACAAACCCATACGAAGGTTGTGATTCCACACGAACCCTCGTAGGAATGAACCAAGGGAGAACCCTCAACCACTGCTGGTCCAAACATCACTAACCGAAAAGACCAGCCACAACGCCACACTACGCACGTCTTAGGCCAAAACCAAGGCCACCATCGCGTTCCACACGGAAAAACACGCAGGATAGGCTGTTTACTCGCCCGAAACGGAGCACCAGTGAAAAAGGCACTATTCACCATAGCTAGCCCGTGCGGGGCCCACACAACGGTCCCGAAGCTCATCGAGCGGACCATACCACGACGATCCCCTCGGAAAAATAAGCGGAATCGACTACTCGCTCGTCCAAAATGGACACCCGGCGAAAAAGTACTATTCACTGAAGGCCAGCTCAGGTGGGGCCCACGCCTGGATTCCGAAACGCATCGAACAGATCACACCATTGCGATCCCCTGGGAAAAACACACAAGATCGACTATTCATCCGCCAAAATCAGGCTCCTGGTGCAAAAGTTGCGTTTCTCCGCAAACGCCAAAACCCGGCCTCGTGGGGCCCACACCCCATTCACAGTCCCAACACCCGAAAACCATCTCAAAAAGTCCATCGTACTATCAGGGTCTCAATGCCACTGAAGGCATGTCAATCAGAAACATCGGGTAGAAGTTACAACGGCCCGAAGTCGTAAAATAATAAAATAATATTATTTTATGAGACGTTTCTAACTCCCAGACCATGATCCCAAACCGATAAACCCTCAAAGTGAGTTCAAAAGGTCCGTCTCGATGCAAGGAGCACGCCACCGCAAACGGCTCGCAAATCGGAGTTACGGTTTGCGAGTTATGGGGGTTTAATGAACCCCCAGAAAATCCTGGCCGGACCACCGCCAGCCTCGCCGGAAACCACCGCGCCGCCGCCGGATTCCGCCGCACCGCCGCCGCCGCCACCGGAAACCGCTGCCGCGCCATCACCGGATTCCGCCATGGCCGCCACCCGTCATCGCCGGAAAACCGGGTTTTCACCGGAAAACTTCCGGGAGCCACCGGGAGCACCCCGGTGCACCAAATTCAGATCCAAAACATGTTTTGGAAAGCTCGAGACCTGAACTATACAACCCTTACAAAAATTTGAAAGAAAACAACACAAAATGGGATCCGGGATTGTAAAACTCAAACAACCTACCTCGCGGGCGAAACACCAACGTTCTGCCTTAGATCCGCGCTCCAGTGCTTCCGTTGCGCGCTCCTGGAACGTCCGCTGTCGAATTCCGAGCTCGTGGGCGCTTCTTTTGCTTGATTCGGCAGAGCGGCGGTGAAGAACAGCGAAGAACGTCGAGAGTAACGATAAGGGGGGGGGGGGCGCTGATATTTATATCAGCTGCCCGCCGGCGCCAAACCTGCCTTGGACCCGACGCCCGATGCAAACAAATGTAAGGTCACCCCTAGGGTAAACACGCCGTTATGAACGTAACGGAGGACTCCGATTTTCCATCCGAGACTCCTTTCAGAATTTATTCGAGCCGACACTCGCACACTAACATCGCTACTTATTTACGAAAATTCCCCTGGTGGCGTTTCTCACTGCAGGCCCGCGCCCGCAAAGTTTAAACCTCTCCTAGGGTAAACGGTACGTTATGGACGCAACCGTGCCCTCAGATTCCCGTTCTGAGCTACTGTTTAGGAGATACCACACCCCCGCCATGTGCGTAGTATAAAAATACATAATATTCTTATAAAATTAATTCTGGGCACGTCGGTCCTCAGAATCGTACGCCGTCTTCACCCCTAGCTCTGGAATTATTCGCAGAAATATTCCAAAGTCTGACAGGACCAAAAACCCGAGTCGCTACATCCCCCCCTTAGAACTTTTCGTCCCCGAAAAGCCCTAAGCACAAGGAAAGCGACTGGACTCTCAACTGGGTCTCACACACCAGCGAGCTCACCAACCAACACCTATGCCCGAACACATAAGTCAGATGGACTCATCCACCACAACTCAATACTATTCGCTTTGGGCGGCACTGACTCGTCCGCATGGTTTTAATCGCATCACAAAAACGCGTCTCAGTGGGGGAAGGATCCATCTACCTCACACATTTGAAGCATGCGGAACAACTCCCACACATGGTCTTACCAACGCCCTGAACAAAACTTGAGCAAGCAACAAAAGGAAAGAGTACCGCTAAAAAGTGTCTATAAAACTACTGCAGTAAGTATAAAAGACACAAGGCGTGCCTCTATCCATCCACGGTGCCTCTGGGTCGACTCCCTCCATGGCATGCAGCTATCCTCGCCCTCGACCACCAGCTCCCTGAGCTTGGTGTGGACCACCTGGGGGTGGGGTGGTGGAAACTGGTACTGCCTACCACTGCCTCCCATTGCACCAGCTCCGCCGCCACGTCCGCCGCCCTACGGACCTCCTTGCCCGAGACGCTGCCTCTGCCAAGGCAGTCCATCGACCGGCTCCCTCTCAGCAGCACGTCGGGTCAGAAAATCTCTAGCAAGATTTACCTGACCGTCGCAAGCGTAACACCGCCTCTCTTGCGGCTGACCAAAACTAGCATGCGAGCCCTGTGAGCCCTAAGGCTCAGATCCTCCATCCTGGGGTCACCTCCTGAAACGTCGACCAGGTCCTGACCCCTGAGTCTGTCGTCGGCTACCAGATGCCGATCCGACTGAAAAAGTATCAGCCCTCGAGTGCCCAACACTAACAGGGGGAATCTGCGTAGCCAGAAAACTCTCCACCACCAACGCTCTCTCCAGCACTCCAGCATAGGTGGGCAGGCACAAGGAAACCACACCTGCTCGGATGTCCTTGCGTAAGCCCTACTCGAAGGTCCGATCCCTAAAGAACGGGTCTCGAACCATATCCAGGGAGTAGCGCGACAGGTCTGTAAACCTCGCTGAGTACTCCGACACAGTCATGCTCTCTTGTCGAAGCTACAGTAGCTCCTGGATCCGCACTGACCTTAGCGTCACCTGATAGAACTCCTCCCTGAAGAGCCACTCAAACTCTGCCCACATGAGTGTCTCCTCGTCATGGGACTGCATCACCAAACTCCACCATCGCCCGGCAGAACCATGCAGAAGGCTCGCCGCTAGGACCACCATCTGATCTGGAGGTGTCCTCACTAGGCGAAATACCCTGGTGACTTCCCCAAGCCAGTCATCAGCTGCCTGGGCATCTGGATCAACCCAAAACCTCAAAGGTCGCTACCTCTGGAACTCATGTAGCGCACTCAGCCTGCGCACAACCTCGTCCTACTCTGCCGACACAACCAGCTGCTCAACAGGTGGAGGCTCAACTGGCAGACCACCCAGAGGTGCAACCTCAGAACCTGCGCCCTGCTCCACAGCCTCTACATGGGGCGGGTCGTTAGCACAATCCTACTGCGGAACCCTCGCTGGCTGTTGTCGTGGAGGCATCCTGAAAAACATTCAAGACGCACCATATTCAAAAATTATATCTGGATAGATTTTCAAGAAGGACAAGGAAATACACAAAAACCCAGTCCTATATGATGCATGTACCGTTATGTCCCTGCGACCAATGTACGAATGTCCCGAGTCGAAAGGAAGGTTATCAGAGTCCTGGTGTATGGATATGCCGGCCGCCGCACCAACACTGGAGCCCCTGGCCTGAAAGCCGAACTCGAAACATCCTAACACTACCGCTATGCAACTCAAAACAAACTCACAGCTAGACCAGCTACACTATGAGATCCCAAAGGTGGAACCTCCTCTGATACCACTCTGTCACGACCCGACCCAACGGGGCTCGAGCCGCGACTCCCCAAGCCCGCCTCCAATAGGACAGGGGCTGGCGACCAGCGCCGAGTAGGCTATCACACACATGGGAGGCATTAGCCTAAGGTACCTATACACACGCACCCACAAACACCTCCATGAAACAGTGCAGAGATATAGAAACTGAAAAGTAAATGCATGCATAAAATCTATCCCAAACCAGAGTGCAACAACAAAAGTACAAAGGAAACAACATGGCCCACCAAAGAGAACTACAAAGCACGTCCAACCTGCTCTGAAGAAGGGGAATGCTGCCACAAACACCCGCCAGAAAGATCCCTCGGCACAACTCTGGTAGACACCCCGGTCAACTTGCTCACTAAGCTCCGCCTGCTCCGGGTCCTCCTGGGACTCTGTCAAAAGGCATGTGGTCTGCACAAGACACAAACATGTGCGGGAAAAGCCCGTGTAGGGGTGAGTATAAACATACTCAGTAGGCACCCCAAAAACCCAAAACCCAAGGGAGAAACTGAAAGGAAACAGTCCGCTCAACCCAGCCAGAGGGAACCCAGATGAGAGAGAAACTCCATCTCATGACCATCCTCGGCTAAACATAACTTGTAAGCTTAGCTCAGCTCAGGTGTATGCCCATACATACACCTTGAACAATCCAGATATACTCAGCTCACGCCACAAGCCACAAGAGGTACCGACCTCATCACCAGCAACTGTCCCAACCTGGAGAGTACACCACCCGAACACTGTCATACCAGATGACACTCATCCGAGAGATACATTCCATCGGGTCCCAAACAAACATCTCAGACGCTCAACTGAGAGACCATGCTCGTCGGATAACATCACTGAGGAAACATCGCTGAAACAACATAACCAACAAACTCCTCGGATAGGGGATCCTCGCTAGGGTCTTCTAGGGGATACCAAGATCCACTCCGATATACATAGCTCACAGATAGGGGACCACTCCCAGGGTCCGCTGGGGGATACCACGACCCGATCTGGAATACGTAGTTCTCACAGATAGGGGATCACAGCCAGGATCCGCTGGGGGATACCACAACCCGATCTGGCGCTCGACAGAAACTCCACACTCAGATCGAGGATCATCATCCATATAAAGATGGTCACGACGATACCAGGACCCTATCTGGTACAACTCGCGATGTAGGGGATCGAACCGATGATGCCGCAACGCTACCGAAACCACGCGCTGAGTAGGGGATCACATAACCAATGATACCGCAACCCTACCGACACCAAGCACTGAGTAGGGGATCATATAACCAACGATACCGCAACCCCACTATAAACTTCATGCTGAGTAGGGGATTGTATACCCGACAATGCCACAACCCTACTGGGAAAGACCCACCGCATAGGGGATCATATTCCTGATGATGCCACAAATCCTACGGGGTTAACCTGCTAGATAGGGGATCGCCGCCCATGAATAAGCGGTCACAGTGATACCAAGAACCCAATCCAGGGTAAAGATGCTAGAGGATACGCTCCGAGCCCACCAGAGGGATGTCACAACTCTAACAGTTAAAAAATCCCATCGAGAGGACCACAAACGCATACGATGGTTGTGATGGGACACGAACCCTCGTAGGAACGAACCAAGGGAGAACACTCAACCACTACTGGTCCAAACGTCGCTAACCCAAGAGACCCACCACAATGCCACAATGCGCACCTCCTAGGACAAAACCGAGGCCACCATCGCGTTCCACGCAGAAAAACACGCATGATAGGCTGTTTACTCACCCGAAACGGAGCACCGGTGAAAAAGGCACTATTCACCGTAGCTAGCTCGTGCGGGGCCCACACAACGATCCTGAAACTCATTAAGCGGGCCATACCACGACGATCCCCTCGAAAAAACAAGCGGAATCGACTACTCGCTCATCCAAAACGGACACCCGGTGAAAAAGTACTATTCACCGAATGCCAGCTCGGGTGGGGCCCATGCCTGGATTCCGAAACTCATCGAACGGATCGCACCATTGCGATCCCCTCGGAAGAACACAGAAGATCTACTATTCATCTACCAAAATTGGGCTCCTCGTGCAAAAGCTGCGTTTCTCTGCAAACGCCAAAACCCTGCCTCGTGGGGCCCGCACCCCGTTCAAAGTCCCAACACCCGAAAACCATCTCAAAAAGTCCGTTGTACCATCAGGGTCTCAACGCCACTGATGGGACGTCAATCGGACACTCCGGGTAGAAGTTACAACAGCCTGAAGTCGTAAAATTATAAAATAATATTATTTTATACGACGTTTCTAACTCCCAGAACACGATCTCGAACCCTTAAACCCTTAAAGTGAGTTCAAAAGGTCCGTCTCGACACAAGGAGCGTGTCGCCGCAAACAGCTCGCAAATCAGAGTTACGATTTGCGAGTTACGGGGGTTTAAAGAACCCCCAGAAAATCCTGGCCTGACCACCGCCAGCCTCGCCGGAAACCACCGTGCCGCCACCGGATTCCGCCGCACCGCCGCCGCCGCCACCGGAAACCGCCGTCGCGCCGCCGTGCCATCGCTGGATTCTACCATGGCCACCGCTCGTCGTCGCCGGAAAACTGGGTTTTCGCAGGAAATCTTCCAGGAGCCACCGGGAGCACCCCGGTGCTCCAAATTCAGATCCAGAACAAGTTTTGGAAATCTCAGGACCCGAACAATACAACCCTTACAAAAATTTGAAGGAAAACAACACAAAAATGGTATCCGGGATTGTAAAGCTCAAACCGCCTAACTCGCGGGTGAAACGCCGACGTTCTGCCTTAGATCCGCGCTCCAGAGCTTCCGCTGCGCGCTCCTGGAATGTCCGCCGTCGAATTCCGAGCTCGTGGGCGCTTCTTTTTCTCTATTCGGCTAAGCGGCGACGAATAACGACGAATAACGTCGAGAGTAACGATAAGGGGGGGCGGGGGGGGGGGGGGGATGATATTTATATCAGCTGCCCGCCGGTGCCAAACCCGCCTCGGACCCGACGCCCAATGCGAACAAAATTAAGGTCACCCCTAGGGTAAACGCGCCGTTATGAACGTAACAGGGGACACAGATTTTTCCATCTGAGACTCCGTTCAGAATTTATTCGAGGCAA
Source organism: Viscum album (assembly GCA_963277665.1). NCBI lineage: Eukaryota > Viridiplantae > Streptophyta > Magnoliopsida > Santalales > Viscaceae > Viscum > Viscum album. The sequence continues at coordinate 2,075,396,730 of OY728156.1, read as the reverse complement.
CGCCCGCAAACTAACTTCGCTACTTATTTACGAAAATGCCCCTAGTGGCGTTTCTCACCGCAGGCCCGTGCCCGCAATGTTTACACCTCGCTTAGGGTAAACGGCACGTTCCAGACGCAACGGTGCCCTCAGATTCCTGTTCTGAGATACCATTTAGAAGATACCACACCCCCGCCATGTGCATAGCATAAAAATACTTAATATTCGTATAAAATTAATTCTGGGCACACCGGGCCTCAGAATCGCACGTCGTCTTCGCTCCTAGCTCTGGAATTATTTGCAGAAATATTCTAATGTCTAACAGGGGAAAAAACCCGAGTCTCTACAAGGAATCACCTCGTGAAGTATTTAATAGTTGAGTAGTCTTGGAAAACTAGATACACACATGATTCCCATAATAAATTTCAAAAAAAATATAACAGTTTTTTCAAGAATATATTTATTCCCTCTATCATATCACTTAATATCAATAAGAGTAAACTTCATGGATGCCTGGGAAAGGAAACAAAATAAGGGTGCACTCAAATGCTCATTATGGGTTAAGTATAACAAGAGTCATCATGAATTAATAACCATAAAAATGGAATGTTAAAAATCTGAACACACAAGCTATTTAAATAACATTACTATAATGACAAGATAAGGCACAAAAAAATTGAAAGGTAAATAACTAAACAAATGTTCCATTAAATGAACTATTTGAGAATAAAATGCATATAGAGATAATAACAATTTGAAAATATAATGGATAATAAAAATAAATTAATTCTCAAATAATTAAATGATTAATTATACTACAACATGATCTTAGGCATCATTATATATCTACCATAAATATATTTGACAATATGGTTTTAAAATATATGTAGAAAACCCTATAATTATTTCATAATGATTTACATGATGAGACTACCGACACATAAAGGGAATATTTAATAATAGGCCCATACCATCACTACCTATCAAAATAATATAACATATTTTGAATAATAGATTTAGTTCCTGAATAATGTGACTTATCAGAAAATATCATCATTGGAGAAAGAATATATATCATCAATATTTTCCCAGTCAATCAAATATCATTGGATTTAAAACACCTTATGTATAAATGTGATATAGGTTAAGAAATATGTATTTACATGATAAATAATATGGATATTTAGGGGAAATTTAATTTCAATTGGTCATAGGAAAGTGTATATTTCAAGGCAAAATTAATCAATAAAAAAATTAATCAAGAAAGTAAATTTAAATTTAATACGTTTTAGATATTTTTGATTTTTCATGTTATATTTTCTAATTTTTCATAGATTGTTTCCAAATAAAGGCACATAATTTGTGAATGATTTAATGGTCTAGAGAGATACAATGTAGTGATATTAAATAAACTAAATATATTTTTTCATGAATGCAACATTTTTCTATAATTTCATAATAAATAAAAATGGATACTCAGATCCAAAATCAAAGACCATAGTTGTTTTCATAGTGTATTTTTTTGCCCTAGTGTGACATAATGTTTTTTATCATCAGATATTCAGTTAGAGGCGACCATTTGTGAGGTGTTTAATAGAGTTCTATTTAATTAGTAAAAATTAAATCCATAATCCTAACCCTACACATTTTCTTCTTTTATATTGAATGGGATTGGCATAGTCTACCATGGAGCCCAAAAAATCAAGGATTAAACTAAGAATGGATGTACCGCCAGACCCAATTTTTTAAAATGACCAACATGGGATTGAGGAGAGGCAAATTATTGGCATCATTTTGGTCTAAAATAGGTTTCACTTTGCCATGAGGTAGGTTAATATGTGATATTTATTTCCCAATCCTCTTTTGATTCGGTTTGATGTTTTTAGATACCTTAGATGAATTATAGAGACCACATGGGGGTTGATCTATGGTTTTAGGTTAAAATTGGGGGGGGGGGTACATGGTGTAGATCACTATTAGCAATCTATTATCACATGGTATTTAGGATAGTGAAACATTCCATGTGTTCTTCACATTCATAGAAGATGATATTTTGGGGGAAAACATTGTCTGCTGGGTGTACACGACTTGTAGTGAGCCTAGGTCATGTGGCCAAGGGACATAGCCAGACATTCCTTGTAAATGAAATGGTAGTGAGATAGTACAAAAATAGAATACATGGTCATAGGTTTAGTTATATAGGAATGCCCAATTACACAGTCTTAGGCCTGACCATGAAGAACGCAGAGTGTATAGAGGGTACACACAATGTGTGGCTACATGGCCATATGATTGTGTCTGGGTGAGGATAGACCCAATGCTTTCAATCAGGCCAAACACTATGTGACATGGGGTACACACCACATTCTTTTCTTTACACATTGAGCATCAAAGGTAACATGACCATGGGCCAGTTATGAGAGACACACTCTGTACTAATGGTACACACTATGTACTGTTATTGGTGGGTTTCCCCTCACACACGTCTTACTACATGGCTCATATGGATGCTCATTAGTATCATATCCTGAGTAATTTTACATATGGGACATAATGGTGTCTCTGATTTGGGGTTTTGAAAATGTGTTCAAGTAGATATTTTGTGTTTCTTTAGTTAGTGATATATAGAAAAGAAACGACTATGTGAGTTCCATTGATCTATTCTTATGAGTGTTCAGTGTGTCATAATATCATCATCATACAATTGTGACCCCTCATTGGATGACTTCATATTGTACAACATGAATTTATTCATGTATTCTTTATTGAGTTGTCTCATCCTGCTTAACAATACATCCAAGTATATTGGATCATCTATCCCTACTACAGGTCTCGAGGTGTCACGACCCGCCTTCACCAAAAGGAGGGAAGAGTCAGCGGATTGCCAGGCCCTTCCTTCTTTAAGATGAAGGAGAGATAATGACCCCCGAAACCCGCCTTCAATAGGTCCCGGAGTGGCGACTAGCACCAAGGGTATAGAAAATTTTCGCAAATGGAAGGCATTACCCTTTTTATTATTTAGGATCGGGAAAAAGGACAAGTCGACCTCCAAAAAAGGAAAAGAAACAAGTTTATATAAATGAACCCAAATAAAGTCCCCATGCATGTTTAAACAGTTTACAACAAGGTACAAGTACAAAAGAAAAAGAAAGCTCTCAAGTACAATACCAAAAGAAAACAAGGGTACGACAACAGCGACAACTCCAACTGTCCGACTAATAGGGTCCCGCGCAGCCCTGGTAGTCCTCCTGGAAACCTGAAAGTAAACGTAGGGTGAACATACAAGTACACTCAGTAGGGAAAACAAGACTCTCGTGCACAAGTGGGGGAACGTACTAAAGTCCCGTGAGAAAAGAGTAAACCAAACAACTAACAAGGCAAACTATCCATCCCAGGCCTCACCAAGGCTCACTCCCCAAATAACGCAAGTCAAGTAATATATATAATAAGAGCACATCGATGTTTGGGTACCCCGCGCCACTTCCCCACTGGTTATTGAGACATCCTACGCATCGGACCAATCCCGCCATTCTCACCGCAGTCCCACTGCCACACCCGCCCGCACACACCTGGGCCACCACCACACACAGTCCCACTGCCAAATCCCACCCGCACACACCTGGGCCTCAACTGTCACAAGTAACCATGCCTGCAAACACCTAGGCCAGAACAACCACCACTACGCCCGAAAACACATGGGCTGAAGGATCCACTGCCACGCCCGAAAACACCTGGGCCTCATCCCGAAGACACTTGGGAAACCACCTGCCGCACACACCTGGCCAACCACCACAACACCCTGCCCGATGGTTCTTGGGCTAATAATGGACTTCAGGCCATCACAGCCTGCCCGAAGGTACTTGGGCTATCCGGGAAAGGGAGCAGAAAAGGAGCTAATAACCAGCCACTAAGTATAGTGTTGGGAAAAACACCCTTCCCCTATAAATGGGGGTGTTCGGCACTAAGTGCTCAACTTGGGTGGGGCGCGAATAAGAAACACAAAGCTACAAGTATAGATATAGGTAACAAACACTCACCCAAAACTTAGGTTTTCCTAGCCAACCTACAGAACACAATACCACAGCGTCCGAGTCACGATTCACGACCCTTGCCCACAAAACCATTTGTCCCATTCTTGTTTCACGTTCAGTCAAAATGTTCAATTAATTTTAAGCACTACTGGGCAACTACCATAAGCATAACCAAGGAAAACATCAAAGCATAGATCAACCAAAACACTCACACCCGGTTCTGCCAACAGAGGATCTCTCCCCAATTCGTGATAAAAACTCACAACCACTGAAACCAGGAGATCCCATCCCCCAAATTCACACAGCCACCGAGAGTATAAAAAGAACAGGGGATCCCATCCCCTCCCACATTTCCAGCAAACGGCCCAAAGGGAAAACAACCACTAACCACCACCAACACAAGTCAGGGGTTTTCAGATCTAAACGATTTAACACACTCCATGATTTCAAAATCCGTGTGTTCTTACCGGGAGTTATCACAGAAGGGCCGGTCCTGGTGCTTTCAATTATTTAGCCGGATATACGTGGTTAACCGATTTCACAGCAGGAGTTCACATTTTCAGCGACCCATTTAAAACATCATGAGGGGATTCAAGTGCACACACACGACCACCAACGACCTGACTTTTCAGGAAACATAAACCAGTACAACAAAACGGATGATCACAAGATAAAGCATAAAAACGATCACAACCCCTTCCCCTTCTTCCTTTAGAACTTCGTTTATTATCTTCATTAGGGTTTGGTTCAACCAATTCCATAGGAACAAAGTAGCGCCCACCCCGCATGATACACAAAAGTGAGAGACGAGAGAAATTCCCTACTTGTTGATAGATGATCGACGTTTAGGCCGGGGGCGCAGAACTTTACGGATAACGATACGGCGGTCCCGATGCACCAGAAGAGCCACGATCGAAGAAGGGGGGGAAACCACGGCCTAACCCTTAATTATAAGAGCTGGGGACGGTTGAGGTGAAACACAAAACCACGGAAGACGAAGGAGTCGTGGGTTGACCACGTGGCTTGACTCATCATTAATGGCACTGGGTGGTTTTAACTGACCCATGAATTAATGAAGCATTTAATTAAAACCTTTGTGCGCGTTTCGGATTCCCAAGTCATTTTTAACAAGGCAGAATAGGGTTTAAAACCCTATTTGCGAAAAAGGATCTTTACTGGAACAACTTGGCAAGGCCGGCCGACGTCGGCCGGTTTCACCGATCCGTCTCACCGATCGGTCGCACCGATCGGTCTCACCGATCGGTCACACCGATCGGTCTCACCGATCGGTCTCACCGATCGGTCTCACCGATCGGTCTCACCGATCGGCGTCACTGATCGCTCTCACCGATCGGTCTCACCGATCGCTCTCACCGATCGGTGTCACCGATCGGTCTCACCAATCGGTCTCTCCGATCGGTGTCACCGACCGGTCTCACCGATCGCTCTCACCGACCGGTCTCACCGATCGGTCCCACCGATCGGTCTCACCGATCGCTCTCACCGATCGGTGTCACCGATCGGTCTCACCGATCGGTCTCACTGGTCGGTCTCACCGGTCGGTCTCACCGATCGGTGTCACCGGTCGGTCGCACCGATCGGTCCCACCGATCGGTGTCTCGCAAGGAAACCGGATTTTTGGCAAAGGAAGGGACCAATGGGGGTCTGGGTCATCACATCAGATACCTCTTAAACGATTCTCGTCCCCGAGAATCAAAACAAACCAGAAGGAAAGAGAGGATCCGAACAACCATCTTCGAAGATACCTCTTAGGAGTGGACCCCCGCTAATTGAAAACACTCCCTGTCAAGAACCAAGCAACATACCACGCAAAACCGCCCGGTCATGTGGGTTTGGGGAGTTCCCCTCCCCCATGTCAAGATATTATCCGCTTTGGGCGGCACTGACTCGCCCGCACGGGTTTAATCGCATCCACCTTAATGCGTCCTGATTAGGGGTCGGGTTTCCCTTCCCTTTAGCCGGGGCTTTCCACACATAACAGAGGAAAGGAACTAGCACATTTCATAGACAAAAAGGTCAAAGTTCTGTCACAACAGGCACCAAAGATTCAAAGCTCAGAACAACTCGGGGTATTGGGCACACATATGTGCTTCCCTCTCCCACGTGCTCTCTTCGAGGCCGCCATGTCTCCACAACACACGAACCAGGCCGACGGTTCGTCCACGGTGCACTTTCTCCTTGCGATCCTCGATTCTGACTGGCCGTTCCTCGAAGGTCGCGTCTCCTCCCACATCTAGCTCTCCCCAGTTGATGACATGAGAGTCATCATGTAAGTACTGACGAAGCTGGGAGACATGGAAGACGTCATGGACCCTCTCCAACTGAGGTGGTAGGGCCAGCTGATATGCTACCTCGCCAACTCGCCTCAGCACCTCGAAAGGTCCGATGAACCTAGGGGAGAGCTTACTCCCCTTTCCGAACCTCCGCTGCCCCCGTCGAGGGGAAACCTTCAAAAACACATGATCTCCCACCTCGAACTTCAAGGGCCTCCTCCGACGATCAGCATATGATTTCTGCCGATCCTGAGCTGCTTTCATCCTCTCCCGCACTAGCTGGACTTTCTCCGTGGTGCTCTGCACTACTTTTGGTCCAAGAGTACCAGTCTCACGAACCTCTGCCCAGCATAAGGGTGAACGACATGGTCTTCTATACAAAGCCTCAAAAGGAGCCATGCCAATAGTAGAGTGAAAACTGTTGTTGTAGGCAAACTCTACTAAAGGCATGTGTCGTACCCATGATCCTCCGAAATCCAGAACACATGATCGCAGCATGTCCTCCAAGGTCTGGATAGTCCGCTCTGTCTGCCCATCAGTCTGAGGGTGAAAAGCAGTACTAAGGCGTAGTTGGGTGCCAAAAGCATGCTGTAACCCCTTCCAGACTCGTGAGGTGAATCGAGTGTCCCGATCTGAGACGATCGTTTTCGGAACTCCATGCAAACGCACCACCTCATCCACGTACCTTTGTGCTAAGGTACTCACGGGTCCTGACTCCTTGATAGCCAAGAAGTGAGCAGATTTTGTCAATCGATCCACCACTACCCAGATAGCATCATGCCCGCCCTGAGCTCTGGGTAGTCCCGTGACGAAGTCCATCGAGACGTCGTCCCACTTCCACTCGGGGACATCCAGAGGATGCAACAGACCACCAGGAACACGGTGTTCAGTCTTCACCTGCTGACACACCAGGCATTTAGCCACGAGCTCTGCCACTGCCTGTTTCACCCCAGGCCACCAAAACTGTCCCCTCAGGCCTTGGTACATTTTCGAAACACCCGGATGTACTGCCAAGGCTGAGCTATGGAACTCACGAAGGACTTCATCACGCATCACCTCTGGAACAAACAACCTCCGATGAAAGAGCATCCGACGTCGGCTGTCCTCCGACCATCCTTCCGGGGCGTTCCCCTGATCGATATGATCCCGCAACACTTCCACCTCAAGATCTCCCCACTGAGACTCTTCCACTTGCTGCAACAAAGAGGACTGTACCGTCATCTGAAACAAACAGCCTCTAGTACCTTCCACACTTGCATCCAAGTGTAAGGTAGCCAACTCCCCCATCGCCTTCCAAGCATCAGCAGATTCCCGAACCACCTCCTGATGCGGCTTCCTGCTCAGGGCATCAGCCACAACGTTTCCCTTACCTTCAGTGTATGAGATCTCGAAGTCGTAGTCCTGGAGAAACTCGACCCACCTCCGCTGTCGCAATTTCAAGTCACGCTGGTAGAAGATATAGCGCAAGCTTTTTTGATCAGTGAAGACCACAAAGCGCTCCCCAAAGAGGTAATGTCGCCACAGCTTTAATGCGAACACTACCGCTGCAAGCTCCAGGTCATGGGTGGCATAGTTACGCTCATGGGGGCGTAGCTGCCTGGACCCGTAAGAGATCACCCCTTGTCGCTGCATCAATACGCACCCCAGGCCTTGTCCCGAAGCATCACAGAATACCTCATAGGCCATTCCTTCTTCTGGCAATCTCAACACTGGGGCACTAACCAGTTTTTCTTTTAGGTAGCTGAAGGACGACTCACACTGCTCGCTCCACATGAAAACCTGGTCCTTCTTGGTCAAAGCCTTCAAAGGGGCTGCTACCCGGGAGAAGTTGGGTACGAATCTCCGGTAGTAGCCCGCCAGTCCGAGGAAACTCCGAACTTCTGCCACATTCTTGGGTGCTGCCCAAGAAACAATTGCCTCAACCTTTGATGGGTCGACTGCTACTCCCTGCTCAGACACTACATGTCCGAGGAAGTGCACTTCTCGTGCCCAGAACTTGCACTTTGACAACTTCCCATAGAGCTGGTGCTGTCGGAGGACCTCCAAAACCGTCCTCAGGTGCTCTGCATGATCCTCTTCTGACTTTGAATAGATCAGGATATCGTCGATGAACACCACCACAAACCGATCCAGGTACTCCCGAAAGATGGAGTTCATAAGCCCCATGAACACGGCTGGGGCGTTCGTAACACTAAAGGGCATGACCACGAACTCGAAGTGCCTATACCTGCACCTGAACGCCGTCTTCAGGATGTCGCTATCCTTCACCCTCAGCTGGTGGTACCCGGATCGCAGGTCGATCTTCGAGAACCATCCTTCCCCCTTCAGCTGGTCGAAAAGATCATCTATCCTCGGAAGAGGGTAGCAGTTCTTGATCGTTACCTGATTCAACCTCCTGTAATCGATGCACAACCTGAGGCCACCATCTGCCTTCTTTGCGAACAAGACTGGGGCACCCCACGGTGATGCACTTGGACGAACATAACCCCTCTTCATCAGATCGTCAATCTGTATCCGCAACTCCCGTAGCTCCGAAGGTGCCATCCGGTAAGGAGCCATCGAGATTGGTCGAGAGACGGGCTGCAGGTCCATCCCGAACCCGATGTCACGTCGAGGGGGTAGAGTCGTCACCTCCTCAGGAAAGACGTCCATAAATTCACGAACGATCTCTGGTACTTCCACCATTTCCCCATCTGTTGATTCTATCGTCAGTTCAGTCAATAAGGAGAGGAGAGGTTCCTCCCTCCTGTTTGCCTTCGGACAGCTCCGCTCGCCGGTGAAAGTAACAAGCTGGCCGTCCAAACCGGAGAACATCACCCTCCCTTGGGAACAGTCGATGACGGCGCACACAGAAAATAGCCAGTCGATGCCTAGGATGACATCGTACGGCCGAATCTATAGCAGAAGGAGATCCTTAACCGACTGATGTGGCCCCAACATCAGTCTACATCCCCGACAAACGAACAGCAAGTCGATCTGACCTCCAACTGGTGTGCTCAACACCAGGGGCACTGGAAGTCTCTCGGCATCTAGACCCAAGGCGCGGGCTAGACTGGGTGCAACAAAGGAGTGCGAAGCTCCGGTATCGAACAAAGCATAAGCAAGAGTGCTGAATACACTGATCGTACCTCGAACAACCTCTGGCCCTACTGGAACTGTTGCTTCTGCGGCGTGTAACTGTCCACGCCCAGCTCCCCTGCCCCTCGGCTGTCGGCCACCTCCCCGACCACGCCCTGGTCGAGGTCCCTGGGGAGCGCCCTGAGGTCGGCCTCCCCCTCCTATGTCTGTCTGCGGAGGAGTGGGAGCTCGCTGTCCCTGCTGCTGCTGCTGGAAGGGTCTGGCTGGGAACTACTGCTGCGGCGGACGCTGGGGATGACTGCCACTGCTGTACTGCACCCGATCGGGGCACTGACTCCGAAGATGTCCAGGGCTCCCGCAGATGAAGCACCGTGGTCCCGAGCCTGAAGGAAAAGAACGTGGGCCAGGGGATCGAAACTGAAACTGCTGCGGCCTGCTCCCTGCGGGTCGGAACCTGGAGGGTCCCGATGCCGGAGGCCTGGTGCTGACGGCCTTCCCCTTCGATGGTCCCAGCTGGATTCCTTCTCGTGACAGTCCGCCTAGATGGTGCATCCTTTCCACCACTTCGGCCTTCTTCTGAACATCTAAGTATGTCGGAAGGGTAAAGGGGGTAACAGCATACTGGAGGGAGGGTCGGAGCGCCTCATCCAAACGTCTTGCCCGAGACTCATCATCGGGAAAGAGGTCCGGAGCAAAACGCAGGAGGTCCTTGAACTTGATTCCAAGTTCCCTCACGGACATGCTCCCCTGCTGGAGGGAGAGTAGCTCCTGCCTCTTCTCCGCCTTCATTGTCGAGGAGAGGAACTCCGCCCGGAACTCCCTCTCGAAGTCCGCCCAAGCAACCTCAGATTCCTTCCTACTCCCCAGGTGAAGCACCCACCACTGACGTGCCGCTCCTCGCATCTGGCTAACAGCCAGAGGAACCCAGTACTCCGTCGGGGCCCGAATCAGGCCGAAGGCTATGACTAGCTCCTCCAGCCAGCCTTCCGTCTTCATGTCGGAGGTGCTGCCCTCATATTTCTCGAGGGCTTGTCGCTGAAAGGCTCGAAGAGTCTTCTGCCACTGGTCGTCCTCTTCCTCCCGATCAGCCCTCTGCCGATTGACCAAAGTAGTCTCAGGAGTCTCGATCGCCTGTACCACACATGGTCGCCTTCCAGGTGCCATAACTGCAAGGTAAACAAGGAATGCCTAAGCCCAGTAGTGCAAAGAAAACCGTTCTCAAAACTTATTAAGATTTAATTTATTCTCAATTTCCCAAGACATCCCAGAAACACAAAAACACAAGTCATTTATGATGCATGTACCTTTCCTAGGGTCTCTACCCTGCAATCAGTGTGGCCTCACTTGGTCGTTCGGTAGGTCCAGAGTCCTTGCATCGGATCACGGGGGGCCCTAAAATCCCGTGTCCTAGCCGGTCCTCCCTGGCCTAATTCACGCACCAAGGTCACCCAACGCTGTTGCCTTACCATCCCATGCAATCCTTACTGTGCCTAACTCCAGACTCCGTCCTATCTCTCAACCTCGCTCTGATACCATTCTGTCACGACCCGCCTTCACCAAAAGGAGGGAAGAGTCAGCGGATTGCCAGGCCCTTCCTTCTTTAAGATGAAGGAGAGATAATGACCCCCGAAACCCGCCTTCAATAGTTCCCGGAGTGGCGACTAGCACCAAGGGTATAGAAAATTTTCTCAAATGGAAGGCATTACCCTTTTTATTATTTAGGATCGGGAAAAAGGACAAGTCGACCTCCCAAAAAGGAAAAGAAACAAGTTTATATAAATGAACCTAAATAAAGTCCCCATGCATGTTTAAACAGTTTACAACAAGGTACAAGTACAAAAGAAAAAGAAAGCTCTCAAGTACAATACCAAAATAAAACAAGGGTACGACAACAGCGACAACTCCAACTGTCCGACTAATAGGGTCCCGCGCAGCCCTGGTAGTCCTCCTGGAAACCTGAAAGTAAACGTAGGGTGAACATACAAGTACACTCAGTAGGGAAAACCAAGACTCTCGTGCACAAGTGGGGGAACGTACTAAAGTCCCGTAAGAAAAGAGTGAACCAAACAACTAACAAGGCAAACCATCCATCCCAGGCCTCACCAAGGCTCACTCCCCAAATAACGCAAGTCAAGTAATATATATAATAAGAGCACATCGATGTTTGGGTACCCCGCGCCACTTCCCCACTGGTTATTGAGACATCCTATGCATCGGACCAATCCCTCCATTCTCACCGCAGTCCCACTGACACACCCGCCCGCACACACCTGGGCCACCACCACACGCAGTCCCACTGCCAAATCCCGCCCGCACACACCTGGGCGTCAACTGTCACAAGTAACAATGCCTGCAAACACCTAGGCCAGAACAACCACCGCTACGCCCGAAAATACCTGGGCTGAAGGATCCACTGCCACGCCCGAAAACACCTGGGCCTCATCCCGAAGACACTTGGGAAACCACCTGCCGCACACACCTGGCCAACCACCACGACACCCTGCCCGATGGTTCTTGGGCTAATAATGGACTTCAGGCCATCACAGCATGGAGGCATAACTTCATGTTTTTTTGTGAGGGATTATATAACCAGATATCCAATAGATATGTTCATGATGGATTTTCAAAAGGTGGGGAGTACTTAATCCTTACAAGTATTGATGTTGAATCCCATCACATGGTGATATGAGTTATGAAAGAGGTCAATTTCAATCAATAGAGCTCCAAAGAGAGGGGTGGTTGTGAAAAGTAATGTGAACTATTCATGTTCTAATAAACATGCTTTGGGTTTTCAGGTAGGCATGGTGCAGTTCATCCTCGAGTGGATGAGGACTGTCAGGTGATGTTAATATTTTTTTTAGTTTATCATGGTGTCATACCACAAGACTATGAGGCTTTATTTGGATTAGTATCTCAGTTTTTTATCCACTGTAATATCTGAGGAGACATGTGCATTCTTTGTAGAATGATATCGACCAGGTTTGAGCTAGATGATTTGTGCAGAGTTTCCTTTATAGTACCTACTGCCACTTTTTCTTACTCTTAGATAAGGCCCTTGGTTGGATTATAATTCCCCTAGGTGAATGAGTTTTGATGGAATTGGACCCATATGGAGTATTCAGTAGTGTGAGAGATCCATTTGAGAGATCAGTTTTCTCCCTTGAGCATAAGATTTCTCTTTTTCAGATGGAAATCCATGATGGTGGGGAAAATTTAATTACATTGGTTTGTCTATGTAAGATATTTGAGTATTTCTAGGAATTCATCTGAAGCATGGAATTTATTATATGTAGGATTCAACGGACTAGAGATCCTCGGTACAATGATATTAATTATATTTTATCATTCTTGTGAACTTTTTCTATAAATGCAGAATAACATCTGAGAGGATACTCGGATTAAAAATATGAGACTTTAGGTGAGTTATAAACATTATTTTTACCATATTCTTGACATAAATATTATCAACAGTGGGAATCCTATAAGTGGAGACTATTAGCAGGGTGTTAAATGGAGTTTTGATGATTTAGTAAAATCTAAATAGATAAACCTGTCCCCCCTAATTTATTCCTTCAAACAGAAGGGCGTGGGAATGTTCACCCATGAAAATGATGAGCCAAGAAATAAAAAAGGAAAGGATGTGGTACCAGACCTTATTTTTTATGGCAATCATCACCCGATTTATGAAAATAATGTTTCATGTGTTGATTCAATCACAAAGATTCCATGTTTCTTTATGATATAGGAATATTTACATTTTTTCCCTAATCCCATTTTTGATGCATCTTTTTGGACATGATCACATAAATGACTATTAGGGCCCTCGTCGGTGTTTATATGTTGTTTTTTTGGGGAAATATGGGGTTTTATGTGGCATAGAGGATATTACGGTTTAGAATCTATGATTACATGTTGTGTAGTGCAGTGGGAAAAGCATTGTGTTCATACTATTCTAGGAAGATGTACATTTGGGAACTAGAAGACATGTAATGGGGGTACAAACCATGTGGTGAGATTAGGTCGTGTAGCTGAGGGAGATGGAAAATCCATCCATGTCAGTGACATGACTATGTGGATGCACATGAACAAAATACATGGGATCAGTTTGAGTTACATGATCATGGATCAGGATAGGGGCTTTGTCCAGACCTTGAAGAACACACATTGTATTGAGGGTAAAGGATGCGTTTTGATACATGGACAACTAGTTATGTGTGGGGGAGGAGATGTAAAAATATTTCAATAAGGTCACACTCCATGTGACATGGGTTTCATGATATATACATACATTTATGTGATGAGTAACTAATCGAACACAACTAGGGTCTGGTAACAATAGACACACTATGTGCTTCTAATTGAGGGTTTCCCCTCATGCATCTCCTACCATAAAACATAGATGGAGGCCCATGAATATAATGTCATGAGTGGTTTTCTTCAAGAGGTTTTATGGTAGCCATGATATTTGTTTTAGAGATGCGATGTGAGGTGGTTTTGTGGGTCACATCATTTAGCAATGTATAAAATAGAAGAGGATGAATTATATCCCTTGGTATATTCTTATGATGGTTAGATGTGTCATCATGTGCTCATCATTAGATTGTGACCCCTATCTCTCTTCCTCATGATTGTAAATTTGGGGTGCATTCTCATATTATTGATTGATTTTTCTTATCCCTATATGACTAAATTACCATGAGGTATGGAACATGTATCTCTCCGAGAAGTCTGTAGTGATCCTCACATCATTAATTATTACCCATGGTAAGGGTTATGGTGTCTACATGACCACAGTTGTTATTGGAATCAATCTCCTTTCTAGGATGATGTTTGTAGTAGGGTCAAGTTCCCCCATGTAAACCCTGGGTTTTGAACCATATCTATATATTGAGAGAAAATCATTATGATAAGATTGTAGTATGATGGATTGTGTATCTCAGATGAATAATCTTTGGTTCCATTAGTTCTCTACAATGATGTTTTCTTGGGGTGGGGTTTTTAGAATCATCTTGACCAACTCTATGTAAGAATTCATCCTCTTCTCGGAGATTTATTTAAGCATTAATTTGTGGTGCATTATGATTTTTTTGTATGTTATTCTAGATAGAGTTTTTTTTGTACCACAATGGTCCTAGGAGAGATCATATACCTGAGTTTTTGAGAGAAATTGAGCCATAGGGTAAATTTTTACATAGAGAAACTTGACAAGAATATACTATCAAACATATTCCATTTGGGATGGTGGGGTTATTCAATATTATTTATTATTATCGATGTGTGTTGTCTCTAGTTTTACTTCCATGAGAGATGGAAGATATCAAATAGAGTGATTACTCATGGATTTCCATTACCTATGAGCCTTGAGTGGGTTTCTGTGGTTATATAGATAGTTTGGACATGGAGACATTGGAGTATTTGGCGAGTATATCTAGGATATTTTGGGAGATATTTTGGTATTTTTCATCTCTCGTGACATTCCAAGTAGTGTTGAGTAGACTAGTCTAATATAGATGAGGAGTTTTCCAGATGTAGTTACCACACTCTCTTGTGTTTCCCCCTATCTTTTTGTCATGATCACTAATGAATATTAATTACTCCATTTTTTGGGGTTTGGGGGTGCCTATCAATTATTTTTATACTGACTACAATACATGATCTTCTTGCACATGTCATGTCATGTGTGCAGACTATAGGTATTATAGCATTGTTGCTAAGAGACCGATAGGGGGTGGGACAATGTTTTAGGCCATACAGACCAAGGGTGTACTAGAAATTCATTTTATAGTAACACCCCTTTTCGATCATGTTTAACTCTTTTATAGTTTTTGGTGGTCTTGTATTTTTCCATTTTATATTTTTCAAGTACTTATATATTACTCTGATGTGGTATAGATGTATGCATGTATTTTTGAATTCGTTTTAATATAATATCATTACTATTTCATAGAGATGGATGTGGTTTCATGCGTTAAGTTACCATTGGCTAAACCATAACATATGTGTACTATAGATACTTGATCCTAGTCTCCATCCCCTAGCTTATTAGCAGCGAGCTTGGGGTAGAGGTTGCTCGACCTTCCACATGTCAGATGGTACCTAGTGGTTTGGGTCATTACATCCTTTGTCAAAATTATCCCAAATCATACAAAGAATGGATATGCATGGTATCAATACAAAATATACCTAGTGCATCAAAAGTAGAAAAAGAGTTTTAGTCATTGATGAATACAAACACCCAAAAGTTTTATTTTAAAACATTCCCGAGTGAAACAACCTTTTCAAATTGAAAATATCAATTTATATCTAAATTTCACAAAACATTTTGAAAATTATTTTCTTTGAAAATATAAATTTTAACATATAAAATAAGCATTAACATTTTGAATGATAATGATGGTTTGAAATTATGTTCATTAAAACAATGGTTCTTTCACTTTTTGGATATTAAAAAATAACCCTTATTTTAAAAATTTCATGAAGAGAATTTTGAAAATATTTTTTAAAAAGTAGACATGGTTATAAATTTATTTAATAAATCATTTTTTATATGTTAAGGAACATTTTTGAAAATATTTCTAGAAAATAATTTTTTGGAAGAAAACATATTTCTGACCGAATAGAGAATTGATATATGATTTAATTAAATAAATATCATAATTACTTTAATTAAAAAAAGTGTGGAAAAAGGAAAAAATTAGTTGCAAAAATAATGAAAACCCATAGTTTAATAAATTTAAATGGTTTTATCAGAAAATGATCACAAAATATCCTCCAATAGAAAATAAATTAAAAACAATAACGATTAAATTATTATTGTGAAAAACCCCATTTTAAAGATTTAATCAATGAATTTTATTGTTTTATAAAATGTAAATACATATATAAAAGAGTAAATATAATAAAAGGTAACCATATTTCATTTGAATCAAAAAATTATAATATCATATACAATGAATAAGAAATATAACCTAATATAATGAAATTGCTTTATGAAAATCTTTACAAGATGCTAATTTTTTAGTAAAATTTCATTAGATGGAAAATAAAATTTGAAACTAAAAATATCATGAATTACTATGTAATTATTATTTGATGTGTCAATGAGGTATTATATACATTATATAAAAGAAATTTGGTGCATAACATTATAATATCCCTCAACAAATGGAAATTGAGATGAAGTCCCTTACCTCATGATTCCTTTTGGTTGAATGTGATTTAACCACATCCCTTGTTCATTTAAACTTGGTATTACCTTATAAAAACCATATTAATATTTATAATATCATATATTATCCTTTAATAAAATATTATTTATTGTTTGTCAATAATGTTTCATTAACATCACTGTTTCGGGAGACAATTTCCTTATTCCCTAATGCGTGTTTTGTCATGAATGATATAGTTATTGTGAATATTATATAGTTCCATCACATCCATAATAATAATAATGACTTAGTAACAATATTTATATCTCCCTTATACCTTTTATACTAGTAATTAAATAAATTTTTTAAAAAGTAATTATGTTATGATCATAGAGATAGTACATTGTTCATACAGATGAGTAACATTTCCATTTTTTTATCGAAAATTATGTAAACAAGTTGAGTAATATTTATTACTTAAAGAATAATAAAGATATATTAAATAGAATATCACTTCTGTAAATATACTAATATATATTAAATGTGTTTTAGTGTTGAAAATACAGTCCTATCGCTTTGTGAAGGTGGTAGTCCACACGTACATGAATGATGATATAATCATTATATGGATGAAAAGGTTTAAAATAAAATGATATATTGTATTATAAAAATGAAAAATCTTATACAAATATAATAATTAATTAATTTATATGACATACATTAATTAACTGTATCTTTATTACCTTCTATTTAAGCACTGGTGAAAAATGAATCACATCACCTCACGAGGCAGTAGTCTGTAGTACACAGGAGTAACATTATCTAATCCCCTATGGAATAGACCTTAAAAAACTATATATGATATAATAAAATATATGTGAAATTATGTCATAAATATCATATATATATATAATTTATATCATTCATTATACTTCACCGTAAAATGTGGTGATTTAAAACATGTCACATTGGTTCATGATGTGGTTGTCCACCGTAAACACGAGCAACGTTACGTTTTCCCATTTTAGTGATTAATAGAAATATATAGGTCTTTACATTTACATAATAAAATATAAGTATATTGGGTTTATTTATTTTAATATATAAGAATAAATTAATAGTATTTGAAGGATTTGGAATAATAAATAGAATTAAAATATATTATTAAAAATTTTAACTCTTTTCAGACCACCTGTTTATGATAATACCTAAAATTTTCATAGAAAGGATTTTTGACCCAAAAATGAATCTAGGAAGTGTGAATGGATGTTTTCATGTTATTTGGTTTGGGTTTTCCTAACCAAATTAGTTTTAATGTATGAAAAATTGAGGAGAGGGTGTAACCATATATATGTAAGGGGAGTGGAACACCTATTATTTTTTAAAATAAATAGGTCTTTCGATCAATAAATATTATAGCATATAAATATTTATCTAATATATGTTTTAGAAAAGTTATTAGGTAATATTAACTCTTATCTTATTAGTTTAACGCCCCCGATAAACCAATTATTACTAAAATTGTGGTGAACAATGTTTCTCATTTTACTATTATGTATGGTAAATAATAATGTTTTAATAAGTAGATAATATAAATTATTATAATTAAATATATGAAAAAATATTTTTCCAGATTCAATCTATATAGGAGGGAAAGTTGATTTAAAAATAATCATGCAGACCTATTGAGAAAGTGGGGTTTCAAAGGGAAAATGTTCATGATTTTAGAAGGTTTTTAGGTCAAAAAAATAAAAATTAATAAATCATACAATATTAGTAAAATATTAATATAATTTAACTATTTTAACTTCTAAAAAATATAAAATATAATTCAAATTTATAATTAATTAAAATAAAAATACAGTTTTCAATTTAAATTCATGTTTTCACTATTCATCATAAAATATAACATTTTAAAACAATACACCATAATCTAATATATGAATTATGATTTCAAAAACCATGTAAAATTTTTCAAATAAATTTAATATTCATGGTAAATATTAATTTTAAAGTATGTACGCAAAACGTGCGAAAACCATCTTTTAGAAAAAAATAGAGTTTTTCATAAAATATTTCATTTTATTTTAAATTATAGTTATTTTATTTATAACCTAAATATAACCATAATTTAGTTATTAATATTTATTCCTAGTAATTTAATGGTTATTTTAAAATGGTGTACTATATTATGGTTCATTTGTACTGGAGTTGTTTGTACTGCAAGCTATCAAAGATAGATCAAATTGAAGGAAATATATTTATGGGGTTGTTTAATCTTGATGTTTCATGTCACATACACTATAAAAAATAATGTTTGTATTTTAAAATATTTTTTTCCTTCAAATATCATTAATTTTTTACCATTGAATTTATAACTTTATCTTTTTTTCTTATAAAATAGTTAATTATATTTAAACCATATGATTTTTGTAAACATACAACTTGACCCATATAACCATATTAGGGTTTGATTTAAATAAATTTTATCTATATTTAATAAAATAATATATGTAACTATTATATAAATATATTTTAAATGAATATAGATAATATGAAGAAGAATAATTTTAATTGAAAAATTACATTTTTTTTCTATTTTGGAGTATTAAACATAATTAGTTTTGATGAAAAATTAAGTAAGTGTTAATATAGTAAGTTATTTTATTATAAATCATATTATATCAATTTATTAATTCTTTAAATCTTATTTATTCAATATAAATTCCTTGATATAAGTTATATAATAATTTTCCACTAATTTTATATTTGTTATCACGGGGATTATTATTAATCATAATGAACTTAATTTTATACCCCAAAAGAAAATTTGATTTTAAAATAATATTAAAATAATAATATCAAATATAAAAATAATTTTATAAAATTAATATTAAATTTGTAGGAAAATTAATCTTAACATTAGCGCCTGAAATACATAATAACCTATTTTTTATTTGGAAATTTTATGAAAAATTATTTTGATTGTTATAGAATTATCAATGAAATTGAATAAAATATATTTAAAATAATTATTAGAGTTCAAAGATTATTTATTTTATAAAAAAACTAATAAAACATCACTATGTTATGTAATAAATAAATAGAAAAACCAATTGAAAATGATATGTTATTAAAATGCGAAATAATTTTTCAAAATGTTCAGAATGCGCTTATAAATTCAGAAAATAATTTTGAAATTATTTATTCTGCCTCATAATATATAATTTTTTTATATAAAATATTTAGAAAAAATTAATTTAATCATTTAATAAAATAAAATAATAAATGAAATGATATTAATCAGTATTCTAAATATTCACAAAAAAATTATTATTTTATAGAAATCTAAAATATTAATCCTACGATAATTTTGATGTGAGGAATTATAAAATTAATTTTTCATTATCAAAATTAATATTTATAATTGTTAAACATATATTTTTGAATGAAAATATGTAATTATAAGATTATGAATTTTATTGAAAACTATATTTTTAATAATTACTCATATTAATTGTTTACCTTTTAAAGGTAATAACTATTCTTGGTATGCAACCATAGTATCTAATATATTTTCATTCATAATATGTTTTTTGATTTTTTTGTTATTTTAAATTGGGTGTATCGTGTGACACTAATTATATAACATACTTTTCAATTAATTTATCAAAAACCTAATGTCATACCATTATACACTTAAATAAATTATATCCTTAATTAAATTATTAATTAAATTGAAGGAAGATAATTTCATTTGTTAATGTTACACAAGATTTTATTCCATTGGGTGGTATCAATGGAATTTATTTAATTATAATGATTGTAATCCTAAAAATGAGTTTCTTTTTAATCATTTTAGTTTAATACCATTCATTGTTTTGTGTTAATACATAAATCAATTTTCCATGAGATCATAGTGCAGATCCATAGTGGAAAAATATCATAAATTTTTGTAAGGGTTGAAATTTGATCCCTTATTATATAGTAGTTACACCATACACACTTGTTTATTGTCTCTTATAGTTCCTCAATATAGATGTTCAATAGTAATGTTGATTTCAAAAGGTCATGTTGATGCGGTAATTTTCCACTTCATTATAAGAACTATTGAGATCCATGTTTGGCCGCCTAATTTACCTTCACAGAGTGGTTATCTCAAATTCATCATACTGCACCCTCTATTTATTATCAGGAACCTTTGTTTCTAGGTTCAATAGGTAACCACATAACTCTTCACCTTCTGGGGGCACGACACTTACCACTTTATAAAACCTTTATAGATAATGTTTGGTGTGGGATTTAGGCCTCACCACATCATTTTTCAATGAAATTTGATATGTCTAAATATAATTTTTCTAGCACAAAAACAACACCCTTCACACGAAGCATGGGTTCATGATTACTATTCCATTGAAACAAATTCTAAAACTACTACCCACATCAAAATAACTTGGAAACCATCCAATTTTTCTTCTAACCACTACGTATGGATTCAATATTATTATTATAAGTGACTTTTGTTTTATATCCACCATTGTAATGGTGGATTCAACTTCTCTAGATACATTGATTCCCATAAACGGTGGTAGTTTATTAATAGTTAAAATCAAAGATGATATGTTATTTTCATCCAAGTTTATGGTTACCCAATGATATTTATGTGTTATATACATATTTATTATATACTTGGAATCCTATTTTCAAATAAGTTTTAGGTTTTGGGTAATCTAACCATTGTGTGTGAGTAGGAACTTTCTTTTGAAATAGTTAATCCGTCATCTTAAATTCTTCTAATGGATCCATATTTATATTCACATTCCCATAAAATTATATTTCAAAAAGAAACAATCAATAAACATGATATATTTTTTGTAAACTATCATTTGGGTGGTAAACTTATTAAAAAATTATATACTACATATAGTTGATATAGTAAATATCTCCTATATACAATTCTAAAGTAGATAATTTAGTCATCATAATCCACCTCATCAGATGTCATTAAATATTCTCATCCTTGTTCAATTGGTTTTGGCGGTAATTCACTACAATCATTCTTATCATCATTTGTTTTATAAAACTAAATTTAGTAATTTACATGCCTTTCAGTCATAAAGAGTCATACCATTAGTGGTTTCATTGGTATCACATTTTTCAATCAAATTATTCTATCAAAAAATTAATTTTCTTATGATTATTTGATGATGTATTTTATCCTTTTTAAGAGGAAAAAAATATTTTAGACATATTAAGTTAGTTACCTTCTCATTTCTTAAAAAAATTTATATATAGGAAATTTAATATTTTTCCATCATCATACTCCTTTAGTGATCTTAATGAGACTCCATTTTTATTTTCTTTGGTGTGTCTAGTTCGACAATGTTCATATTTCTAATCTTATTATCTGATTGATAGTTCATAATATTTAAAATGTTTATCCTTATTGATCTATTTTTTATTGGTTTTTCAATGAGTAAACCTTCATATTGTCCATCAAACCCATGGTTCAATATAGTTACAACCATTACATAAAAAAGGGTTGAAATGAGTGATAAAATTAGTAATATAAGGTAAATTATCGTAATTATAAAAGGTAGTCAAACTTAAATATACTATTCTTATAAATAATAATGTTTACATAAATTTCCTAGAGATTATCGTATATAAATCTTAGTTTGATCTAGGTACTTGAATTCGGGTAATTTTTTCTTCAAAACCTAATTCATCAAGTAACTAGTAAGTAAATCCATCATAGTGGTTTTAATCGAGAATGTGATCGTCCAAATTATATAACCTATGAGGGTCTAGATGGGTATATAGTATTGGGCTCATTATCATGCATCATGGTGAAGATTGAGATAATAAAAATCCCATTCAATTATTATGGCGATCACCCTTTTATGTATACATTCCACATTTTCATCTACAGATTAATATATAGATTGACATGTATTTCATAGAATACCAATTACTCGGGACTATACTATTATTATATGATATCATCATATACATAGACTCATCTTTAGGGGTTTTAGAAATTTTCTCTAACTATAAAACCAAATGAAATATAAATAATATCCAAAAAATATATAAGATATTTACAAAAAAACAAAACCCCAATGTAACACCGACAAAAGATTCCCCAGCCAATAATGACCTAAATAATTTATTAATATCACGATATTGATAATACATCTGACAACAGTTACACAACCTAAAGACCTAAAGGTTTTTTATCTTTGTGATTAGCTATAAAAGAATCATATTTTACATAAAATATGAAAATTTCACTATAATCATTATCCTTTATATCCTTTATAGACTTATAAAATGATTCAATCAAATTATTATGCTATGTGTTGGTAAAATAACAATGTGGTGAGATGATATACTCATAAAGGGATAACATAAAAAAATACAGAATGGTTAGATCATAATAATATGTAAAATTATAAATGGAATAATATCTTCATTAAAAGAACATAAATCATTAAGTGTTAACAATATGCATAAATTCTAAAAAATAACACTTTAACCTATTCATGAAAAGAGGATATGGATCATATTACATGATCTATAAAACATATCAATGAAAGTACTACAATCATAAATATGGGATTTTTATACTATTAACTTAATACATTCTAAACCACTCACTCCTATAATTATGAGTAGAGCTAAACACCATCACACTAACTCTTTGGGAAACTAGAATCTTACTAACATATTAAAAATCATTTATATTTCATGATATAGAATATTTACACATTCAATTTTCAGGAGATGTAGGTCACCTCGCAATCATAATCCATGCGTTTATGTTCTAAAAAATAATAATAATCACGTCAAAAAATATACTATATTAATTAAGTTGTTTTCCTAGATTTTTCAAATAACCATATAAATATTCCATGGAAATAAAATTGTATTTATAAAACATACAAATAATATCATGTATGAAATCACATGAAACAAAAAACATGATCTCCTAAAACAATAACATAATAAAAAAATAATATTACATGAAACAAGACATAGAACTACAATAAAGGTACATCATATTGTGGATAAAAAACCAAATAACAAAAAGGTATAATTTATGAAAAAAAATTATATTCATCATTGTAAATTTTATGATTGAGAGTCTCTTTCACAAATCCTCTTATTATTTATAAAAAACGTAACAAAAAATATTCATGGAAATGTAATTGGTTCAAAAGAACTTCTTTTCCATATGTACAAAGAGAAGATAATTTAAAAGGGAAATTCATGGAAAAACATGAAATAAGAACTTGTATAACTGAAAGAGAAGATTTTGGGTTTCTATGTACCTTACATATTTTGGAATTCATGGTTCATGGTAAATAGATGCATTTTGAAAATATTATTATAAATAGTTTTAAATAAAACATAATTTAATGAAATAATTGTTTTAAAATCATGAAATGAAGATACATTGAAAAATATTACTCATAATCAAATATTTATAATTTTTTAAAAAAAGTGGAAGGGAAAATACAGTCAAAACAATTACTTTTAAATGGAACCATCAATAATGTGAAAATAAAAAAGACATAATTTTAAAAAAAAATGTAAAGTTAAAATATGTTTAAAATGTTTAATTTTAAATATATTCATTAATAATGAAAAATATATATATATGGGTTATCAAATTAAATTTAAGGGTGGAAATTTTTTTTTTATTTTTAGTGGTTGGAAAAACCTTTTGACTACATTAAAAAAACCTTACGGAAAACCCAAATTTATAAAACAGTATTAAATATTAATTTTTTAAAAGGGGTAATTTATTATGTGTATCATATAAGATAATATATATTATCTTCACAAAAATAGTGGAAAACATTTATTGGAGAGAAAATGTTTATATGTAATAATTATCCCTTGGTAGGAATGAAAGTTATTCTTACAAATCATGAACATTTATTTAAAAAAAATATATTAATGATTTATAATTTCAAAAAGATAAGTTTTTTACCTAGATAAAAAAATAAACACCAAATAATATATGGTAAGGGGTATGGTGAAAAAAACTAAATTGTATTCTGTCATTAAAGGATGTGACCCAATGAATATAATCAACTAACAAAAACCCCTTACAGCTTAAGAAAATCTACAATAAAAACACCTTGATATATATAGAGAGCTATAAATTGTTGTTAAAATACCATGTCAAAGATAATTAATTATATTATATAACCAATCGGTAGTATAAACACCATTTTTATGAAACTGTGTAAAAACAATAATGTGTGTCTCATAGAAATAAAATTTGAGACTAAACATTTACAACATGAGAAGATAATTGATTGAAAGAACATATTGTATATATTGTAAAATAATATTTTATATCACTTTAACATGGGTGATTTATGATTATGTAATTTATTTGGGATGTATCTATACCATATAGTAGAGAAATATGTACAAAATGTGATGTCATGACCCAATGAAGGTAAACATGAGACAATGAACCCTCACCATACTTTCCTTTCTTACATGATGACATTATAACCACATGTAAAACAAAAATATCTAATATAATAACCTCATTATTAAACTCAGTATTAAATATTACCCTTTTATAATCCTTGGAATAATTATTTATGATGAGTAAATTAATTAGTTCTAATATATTATAACAATTAGGAGTCAAAGTCATTAATTGTTTTGATTATGTTTAACAATGCTGATTCCATTAACAATTATTTAATAAATATTAAAAAATTAATATATAAATTATGATATGAATAAATATAATTTAATTATTTAAAGTCTTCTTATTTCAACCCATATGTCGTTTATTTATGTTCTGTGAAAATTGAATTGAGAACGACATATGTTGGTAATATAAGGGATCAAAATGATACATTAATAATAAGATGAATATTTGAAATAATATTTAAAAAAACATATATTAAACATGTCTTAAATATTATATTATCAAAATATTGATTTTTAATCTTCCCAAAGTCCTCCAAAATTTGATTTTAATGCACTGCTCATGTATGTATTTAAACCAAACTGAGAAAGAACACACATTAACTCAATTGAACATTATTTTTAAGATTGTGTTTCTTCTGAAATAATATCACTATAAAAGACTAATAATGAGGTTTTTATTTTTTATGTTTGTGACCCATATTTTAATATATTTTTTATAATATATGATAATTGAAATAAAACAAAACTATGTTTCATCATGTAAGTTGTTGTCCATGTAACACACTAACATTGTTCTTCTATTTTTCTATGTTGATGAAAATGAATATATAAGAGTTTTACCATTAGTAAATATATATATATATATATATATATATGATAATGGTACATAATTCAATATATTATTATGGTGACACTATATTTTGAATAGTATGATTATTCCAAATAACTTAATAAGAGGATTGTACATGTGTTTGAGACTTGATTTTTATATTGGAATACCCCTTGAAATTGAAGAGTTTAGTCTAAATATGGGTGAATAAGGGATTATGTTAATGAGATAGGGATCTATGGAGAGTAAAATTTCAGATATTCAGAGAGTAATTATATGGAGATATTTTTTTTCTAAAAGTTTGTAATTGATACTCTTTTAGAATAGAGTAAAATAGATCTTTTTGAAGCATGCATTATAATTTAAATACTCCATGGAACTATTCCAAACTCAATAGATCCAAATATTAAAAATAATTTGGTTTATGATATCTATGTGTTGGAAAGTAAATAAAATGTGTTTTTAAAAATGTTTTAAATATGTTATATAGTTTTTACAAGAATATATTGGTTTCTTAATTTTTTTATATTTAAAATTTGTAACTACATTTTAAGCATTTGATATTATGTGTTATTATGAATATAAGAGAACCCTTATAAAAAATTTGGATTTTATGGAAAAAAATTAACATATAATTAATCCAATTTAATTTTTAAATATTACATAATTATCCTTTAATGAATATTGATAATGTATATATGAAATGTTTCAGCAGAAAAATGACATTTTAACCATTATGGCTTCTTAATATATTATTTAATGAATAAAAATTAAGTGATAATTAAGATATTTATCATTATTATTTAAAATTAATTTATATCTATAATTTAATATTTTTAAATTTAATTATTTTGGTATAAATTCTTTGATATTTATAAAACATGAATTTTGAAATCTTTTTTTCATCATTATCATGATGATTAGAATTAATCCTAATAGTAAAATTATATAACTCAAAAATAAACCTTACATATTAAATACTATGAACATTATTGTATCAA
This sequence comes from Viscum album, assembly GCA_963277665.1. Classification (NCBI taxonomy): domain Eukaryota; kingdom Viridiplantae; phylum Streptophyta; class Magnoliopsida; order Santalales; family Viscaceae; genus Viscum; species Viscum album. The sequence goes on along the minus strand of OY728156.1, from coordinate 2,075,369,904 downwards.
ATATAATAATAATTTTATAAAACTTACCATATATGTTTATGGAAATTAATCATAAGGATAGAAAGTGTAATATGTACAGATATGTTTTTTTGAAAAATTTTATTTTTAATCAATAAGATATATGATTAGAATAGTATTATCAATTACATTGATTATAATAAATTTTAAATAGTTATTATCATTCAAAGAGAATTTATTTTACAATTAAAAAAGTAAAAAATTCATTATATTATTTTTGAATTCGCATATCAGTCGAAATTTTTTTTAATTAAAATTCTAACTAAATTTTCCAAATGTTTAGAATGGATTTATAAAATAAAAATTGTATTTTTTTAAAAATAATTACAACTTCAGAACAATAATTTTATATTAAAAATTATTTATAAACCTTCAAAGTTTATACATAATAATATAAATTCATCAAAGTGATGATATTAATTAGTATTTTATCTATTTAACCCTAAAACGATAACTTTAAAAATATATAAAAAATTCATCCTAATTAAATATTGTTATAAGAAATTTTGAAATGAATTTGACACTATGGAATTGAAATTTTTTAAATTATAAATATATATATTTGAAAAAATATATAAATATAAATAAAATGACCTTTACTGAAAATATTATTTTCTATATTAACTTATTTTCGTTGTTTACCATTAAAGGAAGAATCTATTTATGGTTTATCATATTAGTGTTTTTAATAGCATCATTAATAATTTCATATCTATATGCTGTAGTTTTTTACATTCCGTGTAGCTTATGGAACATGTTATAGAACATACTATGTATTTTAAAGGATCTAAAATATGTATCATTACAATCGATACCGAATAAGTAAAAATAGTAGCATAAAATAAAAAGTATCTCTATGAAAGAAATATGATGATGAATTCTTTAAATGTTTTATAAATTTTTTGAATCAAAAGTCATGAGAAGCATTAAAGTCATATTTTTATTTAGATTATTTGATCTAAATCATTGAGTAAGATAAATTATATTCTTGGGTATATATATATAATAGAAATTAGGAATTGGTGAATAAAATTAAAACATATATCAATGAAGAGAAATTGTTATGGAATCAAATTAAACATAATAAACATTCAAATAAATATCCTTAAAAGAAATAAAATAATTTTTTTTGTGTAAATAAAATAAATAAATATAATTCTTGTTATTAAATATTCAATTTAAAATATACATGCCATTTAAATTTAATTAATAGCATGAAAGGAAAATCGTCTCAACGAAGGATGTTCAGATTAACAACCCTTATAGCATTAATAATTTTTGAAATAAAAGACATTGTAAAATTGAGAAAATATGGTTTTATATGTAACATTAAATAATAATGTATTATTAAAAAATTAATTCATGGAATATATAGACACAATAACAATAAAAATATTGGTCATAATAATAAAAAATTTCAAAAACAAGTAGAATTTAGATAGAAATCCTACATTATTCTAGCTCTATGCAGTACATGTGCCCAATGTCATGAAAAATAAATTAAATATTATTATATTCCTTATAATGAAACTTATTCTTATTTTTATAATTTAATATATATTATTTATTGTCATGCACTATTTATTTATTATATATTTTTAATTCATATATTGATTACATGTGTTTATTCAATCAATTTATTCATAACTCTATAGGTATGTTTACCATGGTAAAATGAATTGTAAAAATTGTTTAATAATATAATAAAAATATTAGTTTATGGAAAATAATTTTGATATATTAAATATATTTGTTTATCCAACTGTGAAGGGTGGGGTTTAAAAATTAATCTAATTTCTCATTGAGGTTATGGTTTACGTATACACATGATTAATGTAAAAATTTCTTAATTAATGAGAGGGAATCAAGGTATATAAGAAATTAAAATTGAGTATTAATTTCTATATTAAATAGATCTTATTTACTCATCACATAAATCATTTTTTCATCCATTTATCATAAGGATGAGAAAAAATGAAGACAACACATTATTGTAGCCATTGTTCTTGCAACTCTCTAATGACACATTTGTTTTTCATAGTATAAATGGAAGAATACTCATCATTATTAAATTAAAATAATGATATATAAGTATAAAAATAGTTATAATTACATTATATTTTAATGGATATAAAATATTTGTATGATAAATATTAAGTAAAAAATGTTACAATGAAAGTAATACTTACATTGGATACTATATATTCTCTTTGAGAATTCCATAGAAGTGATGGCCTAATGATAAAACAAAGAGAAAAAGGGAATAAGAATGTGAAAATTAGGATGATGAGATCTATTTTTTTATTATTTTCAAAATAAATAATAATGGTAAGTGTAACCATGGTAGGGTTGAAGTGATTCCCCTTTTATAAGTGAAGAAAAATGCACTTTTGAGAATACCCTTTACACTTCCATGTTATGAAACAATATTTATCATTAAATAATACAAAAATAATGTAATAATGTATTATGTGGTGTTATTTTGTTGATTAATTCCCACCCAAAACTTAACATATACATTTAAAACATGTTTTTAGTCTTTTTCCATATGTATTTAATTTTTTTACATTTTCAGGTTCACCTTGGTAACTGTTTTTAACTAAGTAATGAATATTTTATTTAAAAATAGATGGTTGATATATTTATATTTTTAAATGTATTTAAAATAAAACAACATCCAATTTATAGAACGAAATTTATAAATATGACTCACGATTCTTTTAAAATAAAATATAAAATAAAAAAAAATCTATAATTTCAACTTTTAATCATTATGTAATCTATAATATTATTTTATATTCACCACCAATTGAATGATTATTAATATAATTATATAATGGTATAATAATATTATTATAATTATAATTTAAATTATATCAATTTTATTTGATTAAATAAAAAATTTTACATTATATTATTGAAACAAATATTTAAAAAGCATTCATATCATTTTTATCATAAATAAAACTAATCACATTAATAATATATTTATTCATAATCATAAAATTGAAAATTGTATTTAATAATTTCATTTTTAACTCAAGTTAGATATAAATTTTATATATTTAATTTCTAGAATAGGATGACGTCAAATTTTGATTATAAACGTGTAAAAATTAAATTTTTATTGCAAAATAATACATGAGTTTCAAAAATGATACACATATGTCTTTATGTTCAACATAGTATTTAAAAATTATTTGTATTACTAAATGAATTTAAATTTTTTATATAAAATGGGTTTCTTAATATTTTAAGTCATTCATATACAATAAAAGTGATAGGTTTTTGAAAAATTTGTATGTTTACTACTCACATAAAAATTTATTATTTAACAAAATATCAAAAAATTATGATACGTTTGTATTGGTATAATTAATTAAAAAAAACATATTTTATAATATTAAAATTATAATATTTATATTTTTATCTTTTAAATAAAAATATTTTATTGTGAAATACGGTTTTAAACATTTAGTGTTTTAAATTTCATTTATTATCAATTTTTAATTTAGAAAACTCTAGTATACTAGTAGATGTGTAAAAATATTTTAATGGTGTAAATTAATTTATTAGAAAAAAATAAAATACATAAGAATACTATATTCTTTTTCAAAATAAGTATTATTTTTATACAAAATATATCTTAAAAATTTACAATAATTGTCTATTTATATTCTAAAATGTAATTTTTGATACTCTAAGGATACAAAGATATATATTTTAATTATATATATATAATATAATATTTAATTTGTAATAATGTTTCTTATACTAAACACATAGATATACAAGGAAGGATTTCCATGGATTTGGATTCCCAAATCCCTGACCTGAAAACTTATTGAGAATGAATTCATGTAAGTAACCATGACGAAATAGTAAAAAGACCTGAAAATTAAATCCCCATCCAAGGGAAAAAAATAGGCATGAAGTCAACTGAAATTAGCATGACTTAAAGGACCACTGGTAATAAAACCAATGCACATGACATCGCTATTTTCCTGAGGTCCCACTCTAGATCATTAGATCAGGTGATCCGATAAATGTTGGGCGTCCTCAGTTACTATGCCATTCAACTCCATGAGTTCATCATATCTACCGGTCACTAGGCTTTTTCTAAGATGCATCATGAGTTTTGTTTCACGGGCATTCTATACACCATAATACAATATCTAGTATCCCAGAGGTAATCACAGGATTATTTCATCTATCATCACCAAAATTCATCCCCATCCCCACAATAATATAAGGAACTCATCATTTTCAACCATTATTTGAGGAAAATGATTTCCTTCCCTCCATCATTGCAATGTTCTCAATTTACCCGATCATCGATCTAGGGCCCATCCAATCATGAGGGCATCCATGTATCCTAAGGATGGTTTCTTCACATATTGAGGACACCACTAGATTTTTCTCTATCATGATCATTAGATAAACCATACCTCTATCCATTCCATTTGGCAGGGTAATACAATCACTGTCTCGAACCCAAGATTCAGTTATTTCTACTCCATTCATAATTGAAGAAGCATCCCCCATTGGACATGATGTTATCTTATTATCTCCTCACCTCATATGAATTATGATGCTTCTGATAGACCATGAATGTTTTAGATCCTCTTAACCACAGGGGATCCAACTCACCACCATTGGGGTCCCACACCACTCGGCCTACTCCCCATTCAACGATGGCTTGTTTATATCCTCTAATGCAGTCAGAGTCCACTATAACTAATCTATGGATTTCTATTATGATGATCTACACTAGAATACAACCAAGAGATTAAATAGAGAGATTATACATTCCCTCATTAGTATATATATATATATATAAACTTTATATCATATTTTTATTTTATGGTTAGTTATATTATTTTAAATTTAATACTCAATAATACCCAAGTTCAGTATATCTATGGATTTGTAACCAATGACCATAATTAAAATGTCCATATTTGAAAAAACCAATGGTGTAACAACCATAGGTGAAATATCATGATTCAATTTCTATATATTGACTTGCTAAATCATTTATTTATTCTGACATATCTGAACATGTGAAAAAAATTCTTATTTCACATTTTTAAGAATTCATTATCATCTCATGGTGATTTGACTCATTATTGGTTTTTTTTATATTGGTGATTCTCAATGTTAAAGATAGTCCAGATGTTTTCTTAGTCATGATTATTTTTATTCTATATTATTTTTATACCCTACTATATTTTCTATTTTAATGGTTGTAATTCATCTATTGTGAGTAATATTCAATGCTTTTGAGTGTACATATTTATCTGCTTTTATTGCAAAATATGAACTTATGAATCAATAATGTGTATTTTTTTATTCATATGTTTTATATTATATTTTCTATTAATATTTAAATCATTTTGAAATAATTGAGTCATATTATTTATAATTATATAAAAAATTACTAATAATAGGAATAATAATCATGATCCATCTTAAAACATGGTGGTATTACACATGAATCCCCATGAGCATGTATAATTATTAAAGGGTTTAATGATCCCCTCAAGAAATTTGTAAAGGAATCAATCACATTATTTTTAAGAACCTAAAAATACATATGTCAACTCAATAACAATAGATAACACCCTAGGATATATGTGGATACCCAGCCAAATTAGATTTAAGCTCACAAAGAGAGAATATCATCCAAGACCATTGGCAGATACCGGACACTATATATATTGACTTATAGGATTTGTTCACACACTCTTGGTGAAGGTGATGAGATAAATGACTATACATTGAGAAGCATAGTAGAGGATCGTGTCCTCGGGTCCCATGGGGAGACACCTGAATCTATCCATAATCAGCCTATAGATAAATAAACACACCACCTGAGATGTAGTGTGTGATTTTTGACCTTATCAAGGGGGATTAGAGACCCCATTTTTGCATCACATGTAATAAAATAATCCGATTGAGACTAGTCAAAGGTATTTTAAATATACTTAAAATATTATGTAAAATAAACCACTCATTGTAAATTATTTATGAGTATTTTTTTTGAAAAATGTGTTTTTTAAATAAAGATAAACTATTTAGATGATTTCTATAACTGTAAAATCCAAGTCAACACCCTGTAATTATCTATGGAATATTTTTGGCGTTAAGTGATGAGATAACTTAGGTTTTTGAGGCCCGTAGAGCCTCAGGATAGACTAAATAACATATATTATATATTATATTAATCATATGTGTTTTATTTCAAAATATAATTGAATATATTCCAAATATTTCATTGTAGACGAAAATAAATACTATCATTAGGTCAGAGAAGAGTGGTCATCCAAGGGATGACGTAAACTTTTATTGCATTAGGAATTTGGTAACATTTCCTAGAAGGATAAAATTTTTAATATTTTTATTTATATATTTTTGAATATAATTAAATATGTCCCAAATGGTGCATTATATGAGAAATATGAGACCACTGCTAATTATGGGATGAGGGGTTTAAACTAGTCTTCACATTACATTTATTCACATTGTGCATTTGGTAACATCTCACATGAGGATTTATATATTTTTATGATAATAAATGAATATCCCAAAAAGAGAATCTTTTGATAAATCCGAACCAACAATTAGGTCTCAAAAATGATTTTTACTATGTGTGTGATATAATCATTGTGCTTGTCGGGTGTTTGGAAACATCACACATAAGGGTAATAATATAAATATATATATATATATATATATATATTTGTTGAAATAAATGTAAATTACACAAATAATTAAATAATTTTATATTAACGTAATATTTGAGAGTTGTTTCTCCATGGATGAATTATTGAGGGGATAGATTATAACAGTGATATTATTATTTGTACCATATAGATTAAATTGTGTGGTTAAAGTAAATTTATTAGCTACTTGGAATTTAACATGTGTTATTTTTTTAAAATTTTAATGGTTGCAGTGATTGTTCCTAGCTAAAACTAATAATAAAAAATTTCATTATTAATATTTTTATTAATTTGTGAAGATAATGTTTTTGAAACAATAATATATAAAACTATATATGTCTGTTAAATATATATATATATCTGTGAGTGAGTGAGTGTGTGTGTGTGTGTGTCTAAATATAATCGGTGTATATATGGTTTAAATAAATTAAAAAAATATGTATTTATATATGTTGTTGTATAAATGTATAGACTGTTTTGTGTATATAAACATATAATGTGTATATTAATAAGTAAATTATAAATTTTTTGGATGAATATTATGTTATATTACATTAATGATTAAATTTCATTTAAATTTAATTATATAGAAACATAAAATGGGGTGTTTCATGGATTTAGGATGAGAAATAAATAAATAATTGGAGATAAATGGGATAGATGAATATGAAAATTGATTAAATAATTAGTTGATGGAGAAAAGGGGGGATTAAAGAATATCATAAAGAGTTAAAAAGAAATTTTACATGGCATCCAAGTATGGGTATTCAAGAGAGAGAAAGGTATTACTTATTGAATTAATATATATATATATATGGGTAATGGGAGGTTCCTAAAAGAGAATATCCTCCTACCCTTCTCAAATCTCTCCCTTTCCTCTTTACTCTCGCTCTCTCATATTATTTTTATTATACTTAATAGCAGTTCTTTAATTAAATTCCTAGTTTAATATGATTTTTTAGAATAGTTTTCATGTGTGATATATCTATTGACAAGTTATATGATATCTATTTATTATCTTTAATTAGTTGAACTAAGAATACGCTTATGTTAGTATGTATAAGATGAAGGTGAATAATGTTCTGGGATAGTAACCATATTTAGTTCTAGGAGGATTATTCCTTGGGGTAAGGGTAGACTATTAGGATTACCTTGTGTGATCCCTTAGACTAGCTATCATCAGGATATGTTCCTAATATTCTTACACTTGAGATGTGAGAGAGGGTGTCTGATTTACAAACTAAGTGGTTTGAGTTGTTTGAGTAGGATCAATATGTATACTTGTTAGGGATGAGAAGTTGATATAGGGGTGTATTGCAACATCTTCAAATTTATAAGTAAAATAAAACAAACATTTTAAATAATTTAATATAACTTATATGTGAAAAATGTATGTTTTAAATAGATAAAATTATTTAATGAATTTTCATAATGCTAATAGTCTAGTAAATACCTTATAATATTATATATATTAATTTTATGTTAGGAATAGTGATAGAATGGGATTATATGGACAATTAAGCATCATCATAGATGTAAGAAAAGTATTAAATATATTTTTTTATGTGTTTATGATTTAGTTCGAAAATAATTTAATATTTTTCATATACTATATCCTATAAAAATATTAGACTACCATTATGTTTTTGACTAGTGTTTTATATTAGGAACAACATTACCTTTTTATTCATCGACCCTTTGGTATCATCACATGTGTTGATAAATTTTTTAATATTTTTATTTATATATAATAAAAAAACTGAATATCTCCCAAGTGGTGTGTTTTATGAGAAATATGATACCATATTTAGGTACGAGGTCGATGATTTATCCTTGGTGCGACATAAATTTTGAGCGCATCAAGTGTTTGGTAACATTAGAAGTGAGAATAAATTATTTAATATTTTTATTATATATTTTTAGTAAAATAATTGAATATCTACCATAAAATGCATTGTATAATAAATCCAATACCACTGTTTGGTCTGAAATAGAAGTTTTACCCTAGGAGTGACATAAGAGTTGTGGGTATCGGGTGATTGGAAACATGACATGTAATGGTAATAATATTTATATTATTATTATTATTATTTGTGTTGGAAAAAAAGTTTTTACATAAGTAATTATATAATATTAAATTATCTTAATCGACGATAGATGTTTCTCTAATATTTAATAAACAAGATGTTAGAAAATAACATTTATATTATTACTTACCCCACATAAATTCAATTTTGAAGCAAATAAAATATTTTATCTTCATGGTATTTAAAATATGTTATTTTGTAAAATCATAATTGTGAAAATAATTGGAAATAATTAATAATAAAATTAAAAATTTATGTTATTAATATTATACATAAATTTTGAAAATAAGTTTTGTGCCATTAAACTAAAGATGTATACATATAAATCTCTCGTAAATATATATATATGTGTGTGTGTGTATATAATGTTTATATGTATGGGTTATATATTTAATTAAATAAATATATGTAATTATATATGAAGGTGTATGTATATATGTATATATGGGGGTGTGTGTGTGTGTGTGTATAATGCACATATATATATGAGTCAAATAAATATTTATTAGATGACTAAGGTTATATTAAATTAGTAAATAATTTTTCTTAAAATAATTTTTTTAAAATATATAATATGGGGTGTCACATGGATTTAGGAGTAGTAATAATTAAAAAAAATAGAAATAAACTAGATAGATGAAAATAGTAAATAATTAAATAATTATTGCATGGAGAAAAGGGGGCTTGATATATATCACAAAGTGATGGTGAGAAAATTTAAGTGTCATTCGTGTAAGGGTTTTAAAGTGATAGGTTGTTTTTTAAATTTTTAATTAATAAATATATATATATAAGGGGAATGACAAGGGACTTCATGAGAGTTTCCTCATCCCATTCTCTCATCTCCCCATTTTCTCTCTACTCTTTATCTCTCATGATTTTCTCCCCACTCTCTACCATATTATCATTTTTAATTCACTATATTATTATTACATACTTTAAATTTCAATATCTTATTTGATATTTATAGGACTAATGTGTCGTTGGTTACGTTGGATTCACCTAGATGTGTAAAAATTTCTTCATAATTTTTTTTGAGGAAGGTGAGGTATTTATTAACATTTAAGTTAATCTTTTTTGTTATCATATAAAGTGATAATTATAAATAATGATGAAATAGAGATAGGTCATGGATTCGCTAAAATAAGAATGTTTTAAAATTTTTTGTGGGAATGGTTCAGGTGATGACAACCTTTATAAAACTAGGTTTAAACTTGTAAAATCATGATGTAATAATATTATTACCTTCATGGGCTTTAGTTTACAGCTATTTCGATACTTGATTTTTGTGTTGGTTTTTTTATAACATGATTAATGGTGATTTTATGTGGGTGTGATCAAAAGAATGTTAATAAACCAGATCCCATTATAAATATGTAGTCAAACAATATTGGGTGTTAGTAATGCTAAAATTGCTGACCTTGTGGGATGTTTCCCAATGTGTATGCATGTGAGAAGAAATCACAGCGGAAAGAACATTTGTTGGTCTTTGGGGAAATTCACTAGATTGATGGCCCATTCGAGTATGTGGGTGGGCCCCAAGTAGCGGACCATGTGTCTATAAGGAAACTGGTGGTGCCTGGTAGGCCAATACCTACTAACCATATTAAGGTGGGGTATTCATGCGGTCGGCAGTTTTCAGTTGGTATATCTATATTCATTATTACCATAAATGTTTTTCTTTGTTAATTTCTATGATAAATATGCATTCTATTCTTCAACCCTTAAAATTTCACATTATATCTATTAAAAAGGAATTTTTAAATTAATTTATTGATGTCTATTTCCTTAAACCCATTTAACAATTATAAGCGTATTTATTTCCACTTCTATAAATTTTATAACTTCTACTCCACATTCCTTTTCATTAATATTTTGAAATCATGTTTCCTTTATTCAGATTCTATTAATAATATGGTGTTATATATATTATTTCACAACATTAAATGGATTTTGAAAATGTCTTAATGTATTTATAAACATTTTAAAACCATTCTAATTATTACATACACAACAGTGGAAATGGTGATTCATGTAAATGTGTTAAAATTGTGAGCACACAATTAAGATAAGAGTAGTATAATATGATTACCTATGTATTTTTAGGATAAATATCTTCATTAAATTTCAAATCATTATTTTTTATTTATTTCTGAAATATTCTTGTAAATGTGGTTTCTTGTCACCAAAAGATTACATATAATTCGTTAGATACCAATGATATGAAATATTTGAAATTTATTTTAATAAATTTATTTAATATTGATATAATTAAATAATTATTTAATTATCTGATATGATACATGTTTATATTCATATTATTTCTATGAATTCAAATTCATATTTTTTTAATTTCATAGTTTCAATAATAATTTTTTCATTACATTAAAAAATTATAGTGTTTTTCATTTTTAGAAGAAATATTTTTCATTATAAATAAGTTTTCACCTTGTGTTATTTTATTTTATCTAGGTGTTAAATTTCTCATATATAAGGCATTAAATTTAATAAAACTCATATTATATACATATATAATTTAATAAACATTCCTTAAATTATTATAAATTAGTTAGTTATGATAATAAAATCATGTAATGTTAAACATAGATATTTTCAATGAATTGTTTTTAAGTGTAGTGTGTTTTTTATCATAATAAATAAAATATTGAAACCTTAATGGATGATTATAATATTATTTTAAATTTAATTATAAATATATAAATAATTATTTAACTAGTTACAGGTATGAAATAATATCAAGAACATTTAATGTTTTGAAATTCATCTTTTAAAAATGATATTTTTTATTTTTATATTTTTTAATCTAAAAGTTAAATATCTAAATCTTATAATTCAAATGTGAAAATATTGAATGAATTTTACATTATTGATGTCTAAATTTAAATTACGTTTAATATTTACAAATTTATTTAAATGATTTTTAATTTTCTAATAGTAAGAATACATATTATAAAAATATTGTATATTTCATGGCTTCATCATGATTTTAATATAACATAAAAAATTATGATACCAGGTTTTCTACTAAAATGTATATAATGAAAAAAATAATATATTTTAAATTAATATTTTATATTTACAATCCTATGATGAACATTTTAGACCCCAAGTTAATATTGACACTATTAAACACTAATATTGGATTTTTTTTCTTTTATTTTTATATTCACAAGAATACACTTAGTTTTGGATTGGATTTAATTTCAAATAAACCTATAATTTTTTATAACAAACAATTAAATTTCCTGATAATTTAAACTAATCAAAGTCTTTAGTCTAATTAATAAAATAATCAATAATTTATTTTATAATTCACCCCTTATCACTTATAAAATTACCCCCCCACCCATACCAAGACATCCATGAAATCCTCATAGTATTCAAAGAGAATACATGATTTCTTCGTTGTAAGAAATAACATATTACCCTTGATTTTCTTTTATATTATTCTTATTTTTACTCTTAAAAATTATTATTTATCACTTTAATAAAATATAAATAATATAATTAAAATTTTAGAATTGTTATTGTTTTGTAAAACCACTACATAGTATTACCCATATTGTGATTAGAGATTGTTTTTTTCGGTCAGTTTAATAACATACAAGAAAAAATGCTTTAAAAATTTCTCATTGATAGTTATAAAAAAATAATTATAGGTAATATATGATATTAAAATAGAATATTTTTTCATTTATTATATTGGAATGGTAATATAAATTTTTAACTAATTATTAATATAACACTATATGTGTGTTCAATATTTATAAATAAAGATCAATACTTATTTACTCATTATAAATCACAAATAAATATAACAAAGAATTAACCTAGAACATTATAAATAATTTCTGAAATTTTGTTATAGTACGAAGACTATAATATAGGTTATGGACTCAAGAACATTGAATAATGAATGAAATTGTTGTATCAAAACAAAAAAATGTGGTGGAAGCTTCAAACAATCGCTGATAATTATAAACTAAAAAAATAACTATATAATAAATGAAGATAAAAGAGTAATATAAAAGTTAATTTTAAAAACCCATATCAATTAAAAACATTAATTAATGATATATTATGTAAAAATGCACATAATAAAATCTCAAAATGGATAAATTCCTAGATTATTTGGGTAATTATATATGTATCACAGTAACATACAATATGGATATGGTAAAATTAATTAAAACTAAATTATATTCCCTTATAATTCCCCACATCTTCTAAAATTACAGGGTATAATATGAGGATGTACCTAAGAATGGGGTTATCTATAAATCACAGTAAGGAAATAATCATGGAATAACAATGTGAAATTGATTTATGTGAGTTAAGAGAAATATAAAGGTGACATTAAAAGGGGATAATCATAAAAATTTTAGCACCCCAACACAAGAAGACCTGAGTCAGTGAATTATTTTAATACATTGGAATGATTTAAAAGGAATCATGCCTGGAAAGGCTTATCAGTTTGTCAGTCTTGGAAAATAGATTACATACATGAATGATACATTACACATTAGAAAATAAAACACAACATAAATGTTCCACTGATAATTCCATTAATCCCCTAGCTTATCCATGCTTATCAATCATAATACACTTCTTGGAATCCTAGGAAAATAAAACAAAAGAAAGGGGTGAGCTCAGATGCTTAGTAAGGATAACAATATAGCAGAAAGATTCATAAATAAGCTTAATCATTTAACGTAATTTATAAGACTAAAACACAAGCCTTTTAAACATAAACTTCGTCATATTTTGGCATGATATATCAAATAATACCATTTTCTTATTCACATAGATATTGTACTAGTCGAATAATCACGTGTAATATCAATATCCAAATTTCATAATGATGGAATGCACAATTTCATACTTCATAACCACATATTCAAGGCCCTATTCCAAGACTACAAATAAGATTTTTTCAAGGCCTTGTTCAAAGACACTAGTTTGTTTCATGAAATTTATTGATGAATTGAGGAGCTATAGTGGGCTCCACCCATCATATATTATGTACATTTCATTCCTCATATGAAAAGGTAGAATCATGACATAAAAATTCATATTAAAACTAGCATATGAAATTTTAATATGTTTACCATAAACCATGAATGGTATAAAAATAGAAAATCAATAGTAAAACATATCAGAACTCATTAAATACAATATGGGAGATTTTATTATAATAAATAAACCTCGATAATGAATAATATCCTTTAAAGGATGTTGACATAGATGAAAATGACTAGTAAAAATCATTGAGAGAAATATCCCTTTTTCCTGAAATCATTTAAAAGTCACACAATTTATAATGAAAGTCATTTAAAAGATAGTTTTGAATCATAGTGTCCCATTCCACTTTAAATCATTTTAAAGTAATTAACATTTTAAAACATTCATGTCCATATTAATAAATCCTTAAAACCATTATGAAAACATGGACATTAATGAGAAAGGTTTATAAGAATAATTATTTAAAACATTTAAAATGATGTATTAATAAAATAGTCCATAAAATATAATCATTTTGAAAACTCTTTAACGAAACATGGACATTGATAATAAATATGTCCCCGTAAAAAAATAACCCATAAATAATCTCGAATAATAACGAGATTGAGGAATTAACCCTTACCTTGTACTTTTCCTTGGTCGAGGGTACGTTAACCTCCGGTATAATAGTTAAATCATTGTTATTAAATTATATATTAACTATATACATAAATATGATATCATATATGATCTTCTAATATTGCTTTGATAATAATATTTCAGTAGTATCATTGATTTGGGTGTTAATTGATTCGTTTTCATTTATTTGTTTTGTTACCCAAGTCAAGTGTGTTATGTATAGGATGTATTTGATTCATACACAGAAAGAAATTATTTTTATAAACATTATTTTTAATCATAAAAAGTAAATTATTCTTGAATGATTACGATGGGGAATGAATCTCATCACGTTCGTGGAGAGGGTAATATGTACGTACGCATGAGCTAAACTATCATTATATTGATGGTGAAGTCGTATGTAATTGGATTTTATATCATATATAAAGAATCATTAACATGTAATATTTATTATTTACATTATTAATACTCATTATTATACCCATTCAAATAACGAAGGGTTTAAATAACAAACTACAACATGACGTGGAGACGGTATGCCATACGTACGCACATATGGTGACTTTTTTCATTTATAGGATAGATAGAATAATGAATATTGTTGTAACATATTCATAATTACATCAATGTATGTAAGAGGTACTGGAGTTATTATTTTGTTAAGGAAACAACAAATAAAGAGGAAGTGGAAGAAGAAAAAACCTTGAATGAGGGTGATGAAATTATTACCTCTTCTTCAGGTGTATCCTTTTAAGTTGATCAAACGGGATCCATAGGTTGGATTTCTGATCAATGTAATGAATATAGGTTTAAGGGAGGATTTTTGAGAGGATATTTGATCAGGGTTTGGCTGAGGAAAATGGCTTTGGAGGTGTTATTTTGAGAGAAGGGGAAGTTCCTTTTTATAAGAGAGGTGACAGTCATTTTAGGGAAAGATTAAAATTGTATTTTATAATAAAATCCTTTTCGATTTTTAATGACTCAATAATGATTTATATTAAGTCTAAGGTGGGTATAGGTATAAAACCTATCACCCAATAAATTTTAGACAAGTTTATGTCACCATATTAATCTTTTCATATAGATTTAACTCTTAGTTAAATAGTTTGACATTTACCACGTCTCTTTGTATTTTTATATTATATAGTTAATAAACATAGTATAACAAGCCAAGAGAACCCTAAGTGGTTTATTAATAATATATATAACTTTATATAAGTCCTTTGGCCAACCCTTATATTTTTATGAATAATGTATCAACTAATAATATACTTTTTGTTTTAAAAACTCAATTATGTAAATTTTGACACTATTTAGTATTTAATTTATTTGAAATCCATAAAAACACTATAACTTAGAATTAAATTTATTTAATCAACCCT
Organism: Viscum album; assembly: GCA_963277665.1. NCBI lineage: Eukaryota > Viridiplantae > Streptophyta > Magnoliopsida > Santalales > Viscaceae > Viscum > Viscum album. The sequence continues at coordinate 2,075,354,031 of OY728156.1, read as the reverse complement.
AGAATGTCATATTAACCTATAAAATTAGTGTAATTCATCGGATGTCTCAATTTACATTAATTTGGATATTTATAATATCAATTTATTTAATATTTCATTAATATGGTAGTTACTTCATAATCATTGTGTCATTAATAAATTAAATTATTTAAGGACTAAAAAATAAAAATAAAATACCATTAGGTAGGAACTATTTTTATCTTTCTATTGAATATTTAATGTTGAATTTATATTCTGTATAACCGTTCATAAAAATGGTTTATTTATTAAACATTGAATTTAACACTTTTTACTCTTCTTTAAATAAAATAATAATAAACATCCAAATCGAATCCAAGTAGACCAAAAGGATCATATTTTATTCTTATGGTTGTTTTTGGTTGATATACATGTATCCAATATAATTAGGACATGTTTTAGAGTAATTATAATATCGTTTTTACCCTTATTTACCAAATTTACTTTTAACCACGTTAAATAAAAGTCAAAAGTTACTATTCATAAAAAATTATTTTCATCTTATTGAACCAAATTTTAATTATTGATATCAACTGTGTCTCTCAGATTATGGAAATTCAACTCAGAAAAGCTGTAAAATTATGTTTTATGTGAATTTGCAAATGCTCCTAGAAGGTGGGTAAAAAACGTTAAAAAGTTCAATAAACTTTCATAAATATAATTTTATTATAAAACGACTCCAATAAATTAAATTGAAATTATATAGGTATTATATATTTATTTTTACTTAAAAAATTATATAAAATAAATAATTATTTTAATAAAAAAGTCGGTTTTAAATAATAACACAATGTTTTTTAGTATTCATCCAAAATTGAATGTTTTTGGAAAAATACAAAAATCCACCCTAAGATAATTTTGATATTCTGAATTCAAATAAGAATTATATTTTACCAAATTCAATACATATAAGTTTCATTTATTAATTTTAATTAATTCTCGTTGTCAAAACCAACAAGCGAGTTTTTAAAATGTAAAATCTATCAAAAGATTGACATGTGTTTATGCCAAATCTAAATCTGAAATTAATTATAATGACCTACATTTTATTAAATGATAAAAATTTAATCTAATTATATAACAAAACAATTAAACTATATAATTTAACACTATTAATTATTTTGATTAAAAAAGTCGTTTTCAATTAAAATTTAGTATTTTTCAGTATTCACCCAAATATGAAAGTTATTAGAAAAAAACCAAAATTTTATCAAAACTAAAATTTAATGTCCCAATTATAATGAAGAAGTTTATTTTTTATAATTTGATATATAAAAGTGTCAAATTTTGTATTTAAAAGGGTTCTCCATTAAAAGGTGGTAAAATTTCATTTTAAAAAAAATACTTCCTTTATCTGAAATAAATTAATTTCTTCTGATATTAGGTTTAAGAAACACATAATATGTATGTTAAAATTTATATGGAATATAGAAAATTCAAAATGCAGATAATACTATTCATAACCGCTTTTGAATAGCTAGTTTAGTAAGTCGTGGTGTGCATGACCTCGGTGTTGTGTATAGCACAAGTTATTGAATTACTTTAAACAAATAATGTAATATGAAATCATGGGGTATTACATTCTCCCCTCATTAAATAAATTGCATCCTCACAATTTCATATTGTTCATCGAAAATAAATGGTTAAAAATAAAAAAAATACATTTGGGGAAAACCCTCATCGTAAATTCAGTTAATAAAACATAGTCTTAATAAGAGGAAAGCGAAATGGAAAAGTCACCACCAAATTTTGATCTCGATTAATACGTCATTGGTGGAAATTAGAGACACAAAATTGGAGGAAATGTAAATATTTATAGGGATTGATTGAGGTCATCAATCACAAACAAGTGTAAAATTTAGGGCCTCCAAGCCATCAATCTAAGATGATGTGACATATTATCGGTTCAAAAAAACATAAGGTAATAGGATAACACATTTTTGGTTTTAAGATCTCTTCTCTAAAGTTTAAGAATTAATTTATTAATGGAATAAGAGGAATATATATATATATATAATTGACAAGTAGAATTTCATAATTCTATTAATTCCTACCACAAACTCATCTTTCACTTCAATAGATAATAGAATTCAAAAAGGTTCTATTTATCCTAATCGTAAAGGGTTCCAAAAAATGAATTTATAATTTATCTGTAATACGATTTCATGAAAACTACATTATACAAACCATTACATCAAGTAGTCTATTGGTAGGTGATACACCCTTGTCACCCTTGGGTTGCGAGTTCAAGTCTCGCGGCCTTGCTGGACACGATGGGTTGTTGCCCGACCTCCGGGTTGTCCTTTTTATAACATTCCAAAAATAATCTTAAGAAGTGTTTTAACATTAAAAAATAGTATCAATTTATTTACTTGATCCATTCCAACATTTAGACTTATCCAAAATACTTATGTCCAAACTTACATTCTAAAATTAATAAAGAAGGTCAGATAACATACATGTGAATACCTTCATCATTTATTCTCATAAGACATGGTAATAAAATGAATTACCATAATACCATATTTGAATAGGTATGTACTTACTTATTTCTTATAGAATACTGGGTATACTCCTTGTGTCTATAAATTTTTTAAACTCCCACAATGATGGAATATACAAATCATTAATCAATTTCAAGGTAGTCGATAATATCAAATATAATTTATCAAAATCAATCATATATTAATTCAAAACCAATGGTTCGGTATCAGAACCATATTATGAATTATCATTCTCTCAACCATATATTTTCCAAAATATTCATCCTCCTATTAAGTCACATTTCTTGGTTCAAAAAAATCTCATGTCCTTAATGAAATAGTACTGTAGTACAATCCTTATATACTCTATAATTCTAATTACATGTGCATCATTAATACAATACAAAAATGACACAATACATTAAAAACAAAATAAGAACTTTAATCATTCCTTTTCATCTTTATTAGGTTCATAACATGATTATTATCCAATAGCATCATTTGGGTTATACTCTGATGATTTGGACATTGATTCATGTAGTGTCTCAATTTCTTGGAGATGAAGTACTGTACTTTTGAATCTTTTTTTGTATCCTTTCAATCATGTACTTGGGGTCCTTTTCTCCTAGTTATAATAAACTCCCATTCCCATCAAGAATTTTCTATGGTGATTATTTCCACAGTTTTGAAAAATTAGAAAATCATTCTTTCCCCTCTTCCCATTATCTATCTTTCTCTCTTATATCCTTTTCTTCTCTTGCATCCCTTCAATGCCATAGGACTCAGAGAATTTTTTAATTATCTTATTAACACATGATACTATTTATTCATATGATGAGAATATGTGGGAGACTATTTCACTTTTAAATTTTGGCTTAATACCATGAAATATATGATCCTTCTGAATCGTTCGATCATGAGTATAGTTTGAATTCCTATTCCTTCTACTAGGCTCCATTTCTAAACAATGGCATCCACTATGTTAGTTTATAAATCGCAATACATAATTCCAAACTTGTAAAATAACTAAAATAAATTGAAAAGATTATTCATTTAATATATAATCATATAATGTTTTCTTTGAGGAAGTATTTACTCCAAAATCCTTCATAATGGCTTGTAATGAAAACGTTAATTATCCTAATCACATCTCCTGAGAGTGTCATAACCAAGAGTGTTGCAAGGACCATTTTTGTGTACTGGGAAACAGTAGGTCAAGCATGAAACTAATTTTCAGTGTTTTCACTCATAGGTATATCTGTTCCAGAGCCTCCTCTACCTGCTAGTATCCATACAGGGATGTATAGCTTGGAAAATACACAAAATCTCAACATTACCAAAATTCAAGGAAGTTCTTCTTTACTAATTCTCATAGTCTATATTAGTTTAATGTTATCTAATCAGAATTTATCTAAATCCATTTCCAAGGATGTTTATAAACATTCTCTAAAACCAAATATAATTCCACGACACCAGAATCCTAGAGTCCGTGCATTATTTTAATTCTTTGACATGATTATAAGGAATCATGTCCCAAAAGACCGATCAGTTTAACAGTCTTAAAAAATAGATTACATACATGACCATTACATTACACATTAGAACATAAAACACAACATAAATGATCCTTTGATAATTCCATTAATCCCCCAGCTTATCCCTAGTTATCAACCATAATACACATCTTGTAATACTAGGAATATAAAACATAATAAAGGGGTGAGCTCATATTCTTAGTAAGTACAACAATATAGCAAAAAATTTCATAAATAGGAATAAACCATTATGGAAATTTATAATACTAAAACAAAAATATTTTTAAACAGAATAATCATCAAAATATGGAAAATATAATTCAAATAATTCCATTTACTTATTAGCATAGATATTCTACTATTCGAATAATCATATGTAATATCAATATCCAATTTCATAATGACGAAATGCATAATGCGAGACATCATAACCACATATTCAAGGCCTTGTGCTAAGAATACAAATAATACATTGTCAAGATCATTCTCTAAGACACTAGTTTGTCTCATTAGACCTACCGATGCATCGAGGAGCTATAGTGGGCTCCACCCATCACTTACTAAGTCCAATGCATTCCTAATCCGAAAGCGAGGAACCATAGCATAATCATTCATATTAAAACTAGCATACAAAATGTTAATAAGTTAATTATAAACCATGAATGGTATAAAAATAACACATACATAGTAAAACATATAATTTATCATTCATTATAATATGGAAGATTTTATAATAATAAATCAACCGCGATAAAGAATAATATCCCATAAAGGATGTTGACAGAGTTTAAAATGCCCAGTAAATATCTTTCATAGAAATATCCCATTTTCATGAAATCATTAAAAAGTCAAATATTTTTTAAAGAATGTCATTTAAAAGATAGTTTTGAATAAAAGTGTCCCATACCACTTTTAAACTTTTGAAAGGAATTTAAATTTTAAAACATTCATGTCTATATAAATAAATCCTTAAAACCATTTTGAAAATATAGACATTAATGAGAAAGGTATAAAAGAATAAATCATTAAAACATTTAAAATGATGTTTTAATAATATATTACCTTAAAAATAATACCTTTGAAAACTCTTTTATGAAACATGGACATTGATAATAATTTTTTTCCAGTAATATCATACCCATAAACAAAATCAAATAATAATGATATTGAGGAATTACCCCTTAACTTTTACTTTTCCTTTGATGATGATATGTTAACCTCCTATATAGTAGTAAAATAATTGTTATTCAATTATACACGAACTAAATATATAAATATTATATCATATATGTTCTTCTAATATTTCTTTGTTAATAATATTTTAGTAGTAGCATTTTTTCGGGTGTTAATTGATTCGTTTCCACTTATATGTTTTGTTATGTAAGTCATGTTTTTTATGGATAGAATGTATTTTTTTCATAAAAAGAAAAATATTAGTTTTATAAACATTATTTTTAATCATAAAATCAAAAATATTCATGAGTGATTATGATTGGGAACGAATCTCATCACGTTCATTGAGACGGTAATCCGTACGTACACACGAGCGACAATATCACTATATTGATGGTGGAATCGTATGTGATTGGATGGTATATCATATATAAAGTATATTTAACATGTTATATTTATTATTAAATCAGTTATTCTCAATATTATACCCATCCAAATAATAAAGGATTTTAATAACAAACTACACCATGACGTGGAGACGGTAAGCCGTATGTACGCACGTGTGGTGACATTTTCATTTATAGGATATATATAATAATGAATATGGTTGTAACATATTCATAATAAAATCACAGTATGTAATAGGTACTAGGTTTATTATTTTGGTATGAAAACAACAAATAAAGAGATAGTGGAAGAAGAAAAGAACTTCAGAGTGGGTGGTGAAATTATTAACTCTTCTTCGGGTATATCCTTTTGAGTTAATAAAAAGGGGTCCTTTGGTAGAATTTATGATCAAATTAAGGCCTCTAGGTTTAAGTTAGAATAGTATATAGCTTATTTGGTCTGGGGTTGGCTGAGCCAAATGACTTTGGAGGTGTTATTTTGAGAGAAGTGGATGGACCTTTTCATAAGAGAGTTGAGGGTAATTTTAGGAAAATATTGAAATATTTATTTATAATAAAATAATTTTCAGTTTCTAATGGGTAGAAATGATTTATTTTAAGGATAAGGTGGGTATGGGTCAAACAAATCTCAACCAATAGGTTTTAAAAAGGTTTAGGTTACCATATAAACCTTATCTTTTCGATTTAACTCTTAGTTAAATAGTATGACATTTACCATTTCTCTTTGTATTTTTATATTATATTGTTAATAGACATACTATAACAATCCAAGAAAATACAAATTCATTCATTATTAATATATATAACCTTATCTATGTCCATTGGCTGAACCTTATATTTTTACGAATATTATATCAATTAATAATATAGTATTTTTTTTTAAAAAACTCAGTTATGTCAATTTTAACACTATTTTGTATTTAATTTTATTAAAGCCATAAAAACATTATCACATGTAATAAAATTTATTTAATCAACCCTATCATGTCATAGTAACCTATAAAATTATTTGAATTCATCCGATGCCTCAATTTACATTTAAAAGTATATTTATAACATCAATTAATTTAACATTGCATTAATAAGGTAATTACCTCATCATCATTGTGTCATAAATAAATTAAATTATTGAATGTCTAAAAATTAAAAATAAATTACAATTATATAGGAAATATTTTTATATTTTTAATTAATATTAATAGTTGAATTTATATTGTGCATAACAATATATTAAAAACGGTTTAGTTATTAAACTTTGAATTTAACTCATTTAACTCTTATATAAATAAAATAATAATAAATGTCCTCATCAAATCCAACTGGACCAAAAAGATCATATTTTATTACTAAGGTTGTTTTTGGTCGAATTAAACTTATCCAATATAATTAGGACTTGTGTTAGGGTAATTATAATATCATTTTACCCTTAATTACCATATTTACTTTTTATTGTGGTAAATAAAAGTCAAATGATACTATTCATCAAAATTTATTTTCATTTTATTGAAACAAATTTTTCATATTGATGTCAACCATGTCTCTCAGATTTTTCAAATTCAACTCAAAGAAGCTGTAAAAATATGTTTTATAAAAATTTTCAAATGCTCTTAGAAGGTGGGTAAAATAACATTAAAAAGTACAATAAAATTTTATACATATGATTTTATCATAAAATGACTACAATGAATTACATTTAATTTATATAGGTATTATATATATATATTTTCATAAAAAAATTTAAATAAAATAAATTTTTATTTAAATAAAAAGTCAGTTTAAACTAATAACACAATGTTTTTTACTATTCATAAAAAATTGATAGTTTTCAGTTAAATACCAAAAATTCACTCTAATATAATTTTGATATTATGAATTCCAAATTTAAATATCGTTTAAAAAAGTCAAAACATATAAGTTTCATTTATTAATTTATAATTAATTCCCATTATCAAAACCAAAAAGTGGGTTTTTAAAAAGTAAAAACTATCAAAAGATTGATATGGGTTAATGTCAATTTTAAGGGTGAAATTACATATATGACATACATTGTATTAAAGGATAATATTATAATCTAATTTTACTTCAAAACCATTCAAATGTATAATTGAACACTATAAATTATTTTGATTAAAAAAGATGTTTTCAGTTAAAATTCTGTATTTTTAACTATTCACCCAAATATGAAAGTTCTCAGAAAACACAAAATATTTATCAAAAAAAAAAATATGTCCCTATTCAAAAAACGATTTTTATTTTTCAAAATTAATATCTAAAAGTATCAAATATTGGATATAAAAATGGTTCTCCATTATAAGGTGGTAAAATTGAATTTTCTGAAAAATACATCCTTTATCTAAAAAACTGAATTTGTTCTTATATTATGTCCAAGAAACACATAATATGGATGTGAAAATTTATATGGAACATATAAAATTCAAAATGAAGATAATACTATTCAAAACCGCATTTGAATAGCAATCTTGGTAAGTCGTGTTGTGCTCGAACTCGATGTTGCACGTAGTGCAAGTTATTGAAATACATTGATGTAATAAGATATGATGAAATCTTGTGGTGTTACAAACATGAACATCTTCGCAATTATATGGTGACAAAATTAAGGAATCATAACTATTTTGAAATGAAATAAACCCCTAAATTTAAAAGCATAAATCAAGAATACCCATTGAGATTTAATAACATAGTTTTCTTAGGATAACCACTACTAAACTAGATGTGGTATTTCATGAGATGAAAAAATTTTCCAACTCATTAAAGGGATATATAATTCCACACCCACCTACCACATTTATATTATGTAATAAAATTTGGGTTCCCCTAAAATCATAAAACATAAGAACATATTAAATCATTTTATTTATAGGAATATGGAGTGTGGGTAACAAATCTGGATGTCAAAAATAAATGATGTGTAGGTATATCTCGGTGAATATTTTTGAATGGAATTGGGGATTTCCATTTTATTACCAATGTATGGTATGGAATGTCACTTGATAATTTCAATATCATAATTTGTGGACATATTGATTCATAGAAGGGTTTAATGAGAGTGAAAATTAGTCTCTAAATACGTTGGAATAATAATTATAGTAAAGGTATTTTTAGAGAAACATATCAATATAATTTTTTTAAAGATAAGATAGATTTAATAGAATATACATTAATATAATGTAATATTAGAGAATGTATCACCTAGATATGATACTTTTAGAAGCATTGGAGGGGCTTATTAATATATTGGGAACACCTTGGAAGATATTTAGAGAGGGATATGAAGTTTACCTTCTTAATAAAAGGGTTTTGAGTGAATTGGAATGGGATACTATGTGGGTATTTATATAAAAATAGATGATAATTAAATATTGATTTCAAAACATAGGTTTTGGACTAAAAGTGATAAAATAATCAGAACTGAAAAAGTTCCAAGGGATTCTTCCAAAAAATCATGGTATTTAATATTTTATTATTATAAGAACCAAAAGCCTTAAAATAATAAAAGTAATTATTTTTTTGTGACTGATGTTCATATTGAGTATATTTTAAAACCATTAAATATAATATAGGTTTTGTAGGATTCAATAATGGGACGTTAAATTAGTCAAAAAATAATAGAGAAAAGTTATTTCAAAGGGTGAATATTTTTTTCATGTATAATATTTATTTTATTTACTAAATCACTTTTATGCTATTACCATGTCATAATACAAATCATATATTTATACCGAATCAAATTTTTTAAAAAAAAATTTATAGTCTCAGAATATTATGAATACTTCACCATTGACTAATTTTATCACACTGATTTCAAAAACAATATTTATTTTACCAAAATAATTTTAAAAATTTGAAAATGTAAAATTTAATATAAAATCATTATTTACAAGAAAATAATTGTTTTTAGGACATTCATCACTTACTAACCCTTATAATAATTAAAATGGATGTAATTAAATTATATTTTAATTTATTTTAAAATATTTTTTTGAATACAAGTTTTTAATGTAAATAAAATTTACTTCCAATAATCATGAATTTATATAAAAGATCATTTTTGCTAAATATTTATAGATCAAAAACATAAAATTTTATATTAATTGTTTCAAAATCTAATTTTTATCAAAATCGTTATTTAATAAAACGTATATATAAATTAACAATTAATAACGGAAAAATATTAAAATATTTTTTAAAATATAAAATATATAATTTCATGCTTCTACGTTATGGATAAATTACCCCTTATCAAACAATTATACTCCCTAAGAGAAATGAGTATGATGTTTGTATTTTTTTTTGGGTTTTTTAGATGAACATGGTTTGGGTTATGATCCATATAAGCTCGAACCTCTATTAAAACTAGTTTTTTATGATTTTTATTTGTTGAATATTGGATTAGTATTAATCAAGGAAATTTTCTGATAATTTCATATCCCATAGAATATCCCATACACGGGATTGATGGGGTATGATCCAATTTGTCAAGGAAATTAATTATTCCATTTGTTTCAATTAGACATTATCATAGACACCAATATATTGTAATATTAATGATGACTATAAAACCACTATATTATCAATGGTTATAATGCTTAAGAATATTTTAAACATGATAGAAAAATTATAGCCATTTTTTTAGTCAACAAACATTAAAAAATTGAATATATTGAATATATTTTCATTAATAACATTTATTCATAATGAATATATTCATTCAAAATAAAATATCATTAATAAATTTTATGGGTTGTTACATTCTCTTCCATTTATAAATTTCACCCATGAAAATTCATTTCATACAATAAATTAGATAAGGGTACTTATATTTCATTTCCTCTTCCAATTCTAGGGTTTCGACCTCAGACTTGTGGTTTCACTATACTACAAGGACAAGATAGGTTTTTTGGTTTCCTAAAACATTGTTTATAAATTATATGGTCTTCACAATATTTTCCTCATATGGATGATCATTTTTTATTGGCAGTACATCTAGATTGATTAATGTGAGGGGTCTGGAATGTACTTCATTAAGAGGGTGCAGAGAATAGATCATGTATGTGAGATAGGTTAGGTGGGAGTTCTAGTCAATATTTTATAGGTCTGACACAATCAAGGATCTCTATGTTCTTAATGTATCTAGAACTAATCATTCCCTTATTCCGAAACCCCCATAATTTACTCTAATGTGACACATAAAAAATCACCATCTTTTCGACCTCAAACTCCATGTCTCAACAATGACTGACTATGTTGTTTTTACATTGAATTTGAACATGTTTAATATAATACTAAATAGTTTATGCCATCTCTATTTTCTAATAGATAAAATTTGGTCCCATCAACTTTCTATCTATAAATTCATCCCATCATTTTAGAGTCTGATACCTCTACCCATATAGATTATCCTAAGTGGGCATATGAATTCTAGATTAGGAACTAATATTATATGAGAACTCTACTATGGGGAGTTGCTGGCCCAAATATCCTTGTAAATCCATTATGCTTGAACACATCATATCTTCTATAGTTTGAATGGTTCTCTCAGACTGACCATCTATATGAGGCTCATAATAAATACTAAAACTCAACTATGTATTCAATAGTCTCTAAAGGCTTCTCCAAAACCTCGAGGTAATCCTAAAATATCAGTTATATATCATTGATATTGGAAATACAGGTAGTATTACAAATTCAATTATTTATATCATAACAATTTGTTCATGAGAGAAATATTCCATGGTAGAAATTATGTGAAGTGACTTTGTATTGTTATTAACTACCACTCAAATAGAATTATTACCTTCAAATGTCCAAGGAAGTCATATAATGAAATCCATTGTTTTTACCACATAAATAATGGAATAATTAATTGTTTCATTATACACATATACTTCTATCATTAATCCTTGACAAAATGAAAAAAAAATCATTCATATAAAAATTCTATAATATCCATTTCAATCATATCTAACTACAATTTTTTATTCCGATCTCCATAAATCTTAATTCTTCTTAGATTAATTGTGATGGTTGAGATATGTGAATAATCAAAAAGTTGCCTCTTTAGTTATTGTTCAAATGGGACACATATCCAAACTCCAAACCATATAAATCCATCGTTGGAAAAGTTAATGTCAATAAAATTAGATACCTTATCTGTAGCTTCTCATTATCTTTTTGGACCTCTATGACCCCCTCAAGAATTTATGGTTGAGTAGTTACTTGTGAATGGTTGGATTAATATCCATTAACAATTCCCTTGTCAATTATTTTCATGTAAAATAAGATTAGAAAATTCTAATCCAAAAAATGTATAAGGATTTTGATAAATTTTAATCATAGAATTTTTCACTATTTTTATCCTCCCATGATGGTATTTAATTGAACAATCACAATCCTTAATCAGATCTGACTAACGTCATTGGAACATATTAATATCCTTTTGTGTGAATGTATAATTGATCCTTCTTTGATAAAAATACATGTAAAACATATCCTTGTAGAGATAATTTTGACAAATAATCAATGAAAAGATCGTTGCATCTACTTTTAGAGCAGGGGGTGGGTAGTTCTGCTAATAGATTATTAATTATATAGAGAAATATGTTATCAATTTTCCAATTTTCCTTAGTACACAACCCAAAATATTTTTGGATGAATCATTATAGATCACAAATCCTTCCCCAAGAGTGGTTAATGTAAGTTAAGTTGCAGTTCTTATCCAATTATTTAACTCATTAGTTATTTCCTCACATATATCAAACTAGGAATAAATCACTCTTTTTTGAGTTTTCTTGGCCAGAGGGCTTGAAAATTGTATGTATTTTTTTAATAAATAGTATGTTACCCTGATAATCTAAGGAAACTAAGGATATTCATTATCATTATTTCTGTGGTCCATCTTTAAATTACATATATATTAAAAGGATTCAAAAATATCTTATTCCTTGAGATAATGTTCCACATAAATTTTATATTCTCTATCCAAAACACTCCATTGTTTTAAATTACATATAACTTTTCCTTTATAAATTTCCTCAGTACAATATTTAAATGCTTCTGAGGTTCCTCTATCCTTTTATATTGGATAAAAATATCATCTATAAACACAATCACAAATTTATCAGTGAAATACCAAAAGGATCTATTCATTAACTACATTAAGATAACTAGAGAATTAATGAGTCCTAATGACATCACTATAAACCATTATATCTCATACATTATAGGAAATGTATTCTTAGAGATATCCTTCTTCTTCACCATTACTTCATAATATCTCAATCAATGATCCACCATAGAGATGTATTAGTCATCAAATAACTAATAAAAAAATTAATCAATATATGGTAGATGTCAGGACCCGTCCTTGGGGCCCATGCCGTGACTACCCCAAACCCGCCTCCCATAGGCCAGGGGCTGGTGACTTGCACCAAAGGCGTAACTCCCAGAAAAAGGGGAGGCATTGCCTTTATATAAGAAAACAAACACCACAGAATACACAAGCTGAAGAAAATTCTATGTAAACTGAGTACAAAAGTAAGTACTACATAGTAAATGGGCCAGAATACAAACCCAACTGAAAGTAACGTACAACCGAAAGAAAATACAGCAGTAGAAAATTAAAGCCTCAACATCACGTCATCCTCCAGAACTCCCACATGAAGGGTGGGTACAGATAGCCTCCACAGCTCCTCAGTCTAGCCATCAGTGTTGTCCGTCATCTACATCCAACACCACGTAGTGCGGGCATATCCCGTGCAGGGGTGAGTATAAGATACTCAGTAGGGACCCCGAGACCCTCGAGGGTCCCTCAGAATCCACGAAGGATAAACCACAAAATAAAGATACAATCATGATGTATCAACTACACTACTTAGTTATATGCCCATACATATACCTAAGTCCTTAGTTACAGTTCGTCTCCAACTTCCAAGCACCACGAAGTCCACAAAGAAAAGCACAACCCAGTCCACAAAGGATAGCTCAACTCAGTCAACACAGGAAAAACACAACCCAGTCCACAAACGAAAGCAAGTAAACCATATCAATGATAATGATTAAGAATCAAGACTCATCTCAGACATGTATACTACTTCTTGAAGAGAGGTGTAGGTGATTAGATGTAGCCTCTAAATCATCTCCTCTACCGATCCCATGTAGGGTCCTAGTACAGAAGTCATCACTGTCGAACCCACGGAGGATCCAAGTATAGTAGTCATCGCTGCCAAACCCACGGAGCATCTAATTATATTCGACAACGCTGCTAAACCCACAAAGGATCCTAGTACAGAAGTCATCGGTGTCGAACCCACGGAGGATCCCTGCACGGTAGACGTCGTCGTCGAACCCACGGAGGATCACAGTATAATAGATGTTGTCATCGAACCCACGTAGGATCCCAGTACGGTAGACATCGTCATCAAACACACAAAGGATCCTAGTATAGTAGTCTTCCTCATCAAACCCACTGAGGATCCTATTACGGTAGTCGTCCTCGTCGAACCCACTGAGAATCCTAGTACGGAAGTCGTCATCTTCGTCGCAGCCAACTCTAGGGTTCCTGCACACAGCATGCTCGATTCCGAGAGGGTCCACTCCACGAGCCAAGGGATCAATACATAAAATGTCACAAAGTCCATATTTGATGTATCACAAAGTTATGTATCATCAATAGGAACTCAACCCGACAGACGACGCATAAATCGGATCGGTCTGAGAGTTATTGGCTTTTCCGTCCCTAGGGCCCGGTTGGTTTTTAAGATAAAACCAACCCAAACATACTCCAGCTGCATCCAAACCTTGTGTAGAGTAATCCAAAAGAACCATCTCACTATGAGGAATCCATAAATGTTGACGGCACATCAATCGAACGTCCGGAACTCAAGTTATATGCGTTTCCGCTCCGTGGGCCCGGTTGGTTTCGTGTTCGAACAAACCCGGCCATACCCAAAGTTCTTTGAAACCTTATGTGTAATATACAAAAACGACTGTCTCGATCCAAGGATCCCAATTCAACTAACGGAGCATCGTTCGGAGGTCCGCAGCCCAAAATATGAGCATTTGAATGGATTTATCCGAAAATTGTGGGTTTGGGCCCGGTCTGACCCGACCCAATACCCCCTGGGTCGGCCCGGGTCCAGACCGATAAGGCGCAGCCCAGCCTAGATGGTGCGGCTTGACCTGGCGCTGTCAGCCTGGTCTGGCACTAGTGGCCCAGCCAAGCGTGGCTGGCCCAGCCCGCGTGGCCGGCGGCTCGGCTATCGGCCGAGCGGGATTCGGGGGGGGGGGGGGGGGGTGGCGCTGCCCCCCCCCCCCTGATTGGAGAAATGGGTAGCCATTATGGCTAGCCTTAATTGAACTCGCGGGACCCAAGGGGTCCTGCCTCCAGCTTGGGCCAGCGGCAGGCTCGGCCAACCGCTCCTCTGAACCGCCGCGACCATAGGCCGTGGCTCCTACCCGTCTGGCACGGCGTGACGTCACCGCGCCCCTCCGCCATGGCCTACCTCGACCGCCGCTCTTCATGGTACTCCGGCATGGCGTGACAGCACCGCTCCCCTCCTCCGCGGCCTGCTCTTGGCCACAACCTCCTTTGATTTCACCGGCGTGGTGCGATGACGCCGCACTCCTTCACCACGACCCGCTCCGGCCGCGGTTCTCTCGTTCCCACGTAGTGCGACAGAACCACGTCGCCTCCATTTCAAGCCACGAAGAAGATCAACAACAAAAGGGGAGGAGGATCGGTTGTGTTTGTGCGGTCCAACCTCCTCCCGTTATTTTGATAACAATCATCCAATCATTTAACAACAAATTTCATTAAATAATACTTGAATGGAGAATTGAATGAAGAATTAACCCCTACCTATTGCTCGACGCTCGTTGGTGGAGTCGCATAAGAAAGATGATGAAGACCACCGGTCATCGCGTCTGCCACATGTCCCCAATTCCATGATTCATCGGTTAATTGATGATGATGTGGAGGATAAGAGTATGGGGAAGGAAGTTCTAAGAAAAATCGTGTGGAAGATTGTCATTGGCGTTATTCGCGTTCTTCGTTGGAGAGGATATGATTTCCCCAAGTGTTGGGCGTTGCGATACAGTACCAGCGCTTCGTCGATTGGTGAAGCAGTCCCAAAACCATTTCCCAAGCTACCTATATATAGGAGAGAGGGAGAGGTATGTAACCATTGTGGAATTTATGACGGTTCATTTACTTGGAACCTTCCAAAATTTCAACAATGCAGTTACATAATTTAATAAGGGGGTCAGGTGAATTAAATTGTGTTGTCCCATTTGAAGAGGTGTGTTAGCACAACTTAAGAGGGGAGGATGCCAAGAAGTTTTCCCCACATATCCTGCGTCAAAACATAAGACACAAATTAATTTTATGCTGACACATAAAATTAATTAACATCAATTAATTTCACGTCGACACATAAAATTAACTGATAGTAATTAATTTCACGTCGACACATAAATTAACTGACAACAATTAATTTTATGTCAACTCATAAAATTAATTGAGTGCAATTAATTATATGTCGACACATAAAATTAATTGATGGGGGGGTTGAGAGGTTTCTTCTCCCTTCACAATAAATGGGAGGTTAGGGTGTGGCGGTTCCACCACCAACTACCAAGTGGAGCTTCTAACCACTTTTATGTTCATGACAAGTGTTTAACAAAATAAAATAAATTATTCACTTATTTTATTTTATTATCTGCCGTAAAACCCCAAAAACTAACTTTCATACTCAATTATCCACCATCGAGGTGAAAGTATTATTAAGAGAAAACCTGCATTGCGAGTTCAATGGTGCCCTCATATTTCAATTCCAAGCACCGGTTCAAAAGATAGAAAAATCTGCTCGTACGATTACTGAATGTACCTGAAAAAAAAGTTCGGAAAATTATTATCAATCACCCTCGACCCACAGTGGTCAAGGTTAGGATTTTCCTAGGAGAAAAACGCCCCAACGAACTCAACGGTACTCTCAGATTACCGATTCGAGTTCCCGTTTAGAAGTTATGAATTTTACAATAAAATAATTGTCACTTAATTATATTATTTACGGCAAAAAACTAAGTTTCTCAGGTGGCCTGTTCCAGCCAAGGTTAGTTTCTTCTTAAAGAAAGAATACCCTCACAAGTTCAGTGGTGGTCTCGGATTTTTAATCCGAGTTTCCGTTTGTGAGTTATAAGAATGTTAACAATAAAATAACTTTATTTAATTATTTTATTAACGGTTATGCCATTTTTGGGTTTTCTCATAGGAGGCCCGCGCCGACTAAACATAAGTCACGCCTGGGGAAAACCCGCTATCCTAAGCATAAAGGTGCCCTTGAATTTTTTATCTGAATAACCTTTTAACAGTTATTATACTTTTTTAGGAAAACTGCTTAAGGGTGTTAATTTAAGCTTAACAAAACTTCATAAAATTATTTCGGGCACACCGGGCCTCGGAATCAGGTGCCGTAATGAACTACGTACTCGGAAAATTCCAAAGAATTTAGGAAAAAAAATTCCCTTGAAATTTAAGGGTCTTTACATTACCCCCATATCAGGGCTTTACGTCCCCATAATGCTACAACACAAACTAGGGAAACTAAAAGAGGTACTGAGCATGCATATAAGTCTCCCGCTCCCAAGTTCTCTCATGGAGGTTTCTGTTCTTCCAGTGAATACGCACAATGGGAATCGATCATCCACGTAGGACCCACTCCTATAGATCCTCAATCTCCACTGAAACCTCCATGAATGTCACCTCATCATCAATGTCCAGCTCCCCGTGGTCGATGATGTGGGATGGGTCATGGACACATCCCCTCTGCTGATATATGTGGAAGACATCGTGCACCCGGTGCGAATGAGGTGGATGGGCCAGGCGGTAAGTTACTTTGCCTACCCTACTGAGGACCTGTAAAGGTCCGAGGAAGTGCGAAGATAACTTGCCTCCATGGCCAAATCTCCATAATCCACATCATGGTGAGACCCATAAGAAAACGTGGTCACCATCCTCAAACTCCAGTGGTCTCTGCCTCCTAACAGATGAATGCCTGATCTCCTACCAAGAGCATCCACTACAATGTTCCCCTTCCCAAGAGTATAAATTGTCTCGATGCCATAGTCATAGAGGAACTCAACCCATCACCGCTATCTCAGGTTCTTGTCCTTCTGAGAAAAGATACACCTGAGACTATTAAGTTGGTGAGAACCGTAAACCGTTCGCTCGACAAACAATGGGTGAGACTAACCGTTTTTAAGAACCCAACTCCACCCATCTCCATCTACGATCTACATGAGATGCTGAGATTCCTCCTCTTCTGAAAAGAGAAATCTGTTCTCATCCCCTGGATGAACCACGTCCTTTGCCTAATACAGTCAATCTTTTCATTAATGGTACTATTTCATGCTATGGACGACATCGTAAGGCCTCAATGCTACTACCAAGATATCCAACCATTACTTTCGCCTCTAAGGGTTGAGTCACACTGTCGGCAACATTGTGTGGTCATTAGGTCTTCTCCAATAGGAATATCGAAAGTGAGGTTCAAGTCAACTGTTTTTACCAGAACCTCTCAGTATCCACCACACAAAAAGAACAGGGAAGAAAACGTCACAAAGAAAAGTGTCTTTTATTACTGTATCTCAATGTATAAAGACACATTAAAACCACAAAAAACAACAACACAGAAACTAGAAGCACCAAGAACAAAGGCCTCCATTCCTGGAAGTAGTCCAGCTCTTATCCACCAGCATTCAGAGCTCCATAGTCGTAGGCCTCAGCTCTCTGAAACTGAGTTCTCCCATGTCCACCAGTTCCTTGGGGTCGGGGTGGTATTCATGGTGGTGGTGGTGGTAGGGCCTCAAAGCGTCGCCCACCACCCGCTGCTCGGCCAACTCCTCTACCTCGTCCGCTTGTTCTCTGTGGAACACCATGGTTTAACATTTTCGTGGGAGGTCCCTCTACCGCCTGCTGCTCATCTGCAAGGCGGGTCAGGCTATATCGAGCCAAGTGACCCTGCCCGCCGCATGCATAGCACTGTCTGCTCCTCGTGTGGCTGGATCTATTTCGTGTTCCCCACACAACCGACCCTATTTCTTGAGATTTCTCATCTGATAGTCTGGCCCACTTGGTCCTCTGTGTCATCTGTCTACTGCCAGCTGCAGAAGACTCCACTGCAGGTTGTCTTGTGGAGGGTCTCACTGCTGGGGACTGCTCAGCGAGAAAACTCTCTACAAGAAGGGCTCTCCCCAGCACCCCCGCCTGCATTGGGTTGTTGAGGGAGATCATCGAATCCCAGATCTCATGCCTCTGTCCCTACTCAAAGGTTGAATCCCTAAAAAACCGGTGTCGTACCATGTCCGTGGAGTAGCGTGAGAGATCGGTAAATCTTGTCGAGTACTGGGCTACTGTCATGCTGCCCTACCGTAGCTGTAGTATATCATGAATGCGCACCGCACGGAGGGTGGATGGAACAAACTCTGAGTGGAAGAGGCTCTCAAAGTCCGTCCATCGAAGAGATTCCTCATCGTGCACCTGGAGCATCAGGCTCCACCATCTACCTGTTTCCACGTGTAGGTGACTAGCAGCAAGGATCACCATGAGGTCAGCTGGTGTCCCTACCAATCTAAAGACTCAAACAACGGCCTCCATCCAATCCTAGGTTGCCTGAGGGTCCATATCCTTGTGGAACTTGGGCGGTCTCTGGTGTTGAAACTCATGCAGTGCACTCAGGCAACATGCACTCTCAGTTGTAGGGGATGGTGGAATTGGTGGCTTGGCGGGTAGAGGTACCGCCTGTGCCTCCGCTGTAATGGGACCCTACACCGAGGCCTCATCGCTCGGTGGGCTGCCATCATGAAAAAAGCCCAGAAACCTAGCTAGCAGTCATCGTGGGGCCATCCTGAAATGAAACAGGTGTGCCACGATCAATACAATATACTTGGTGAGATGAAACAAAGTAATCACAATGAAAAATTTTGAAACACACATGAAATAAATTTTTTCATGTACTGAGTCGTAAATCAGGATTCAGGGTCCTGGTGTATCGATACGTTGGCCGCCGCACCAACAATGGACTCCCTGGACTGATAACCACACTCATTACTCTAAACATTATTGCTTCACATAGAAGAAATTATCAGAGTCCTGAGTTCTGTGGTAGAACCGACTCCTCTGATTCGAATTTGTCACGACCTATCCTCGGGGCCCGTGTCGTGACTACCCCATGTCCGCCTCCCATAGGTCAGGGGTTGGCGACTAGCACCAAAGGCATAAATCCCGGAAAAAGGGGAGGCATTGCCTTTATATAAGAAAACAAACACCACAGAGTACACAAGCTAAAGAAAAATCTACGTAAACCGAGTACAAAAGTATGTTATAGAAAGTAAATGGGCCAGAATACAAACCCAACTGAAAGTAAAGTACAACCGAAAGAAAATACAATAGCAGAAAAGTAAAGCCGCAACTCTGAGCCATCCTCTGGAACTCCCACCTGAAGGGTGGGTACAAATATCCTCCATAGCTCCTCGGTCCGACCGTCTTCTCCGTGTACATCCCTCCAAGTGGTCCACCTCCGGGTACCTTCCAGCTCGACAAGCTTCCACCTTTGTCAGTGCTGTCCATCGTCTGCATCCAACACCACGTAGTGCGGGCCTAGCCAGCGAAGGGGTGAGTATACGATACTCAGTAGGGACCCCGAGACCCTCCAAGGTCTCTCAGAATCAATGAAGTATAAACCACAAAGGAATGATACAATCACGAAGTATCGACAACAATACATAGGTATATGCCCATACATATACCTAAGTCCTTAGTTACAGTTTATCTCTAACTTCCAAGCACCACGCAGTCCACAAAGGAAAGCACAACCCAGTCCACAAAGGATAGCTCAACTCAGTCCACACAGGAAAAACACAACCCAGTCTACAAAGGAATGCAAGTCAACCATATCAATGATAATGATTGAGAATTAAGACTCAGGTCAAACAGGTATACTAATTCTTGAAGAAAGGTAGAGGTGATTAGATGTAGCCTCTAATCATCTCCTCTACCGATCCCACGTAGGGTCCTAGTACAGAAGTCGTCACTGCCGAACCCATGGAGGATCCAAGTATAGTAGTCATCACTGCCGAACCCACGAAGGATCCAAGAATAGTCGACAATGCTTTTGAGCCCACAGAGGATCCTAGTACATATGTCACCGTCGTCAAACCCACAAAAGATCCCAGCATGGTAGACGTCGTCATCGATCCCACGGAGGATCCCAGTATGGTAGACGTCGTCGTCGAACCCATGTAGGATCCCAGTAAGGTAGATGTCATCGTCAAACCCATAGAGGATCCTAGTAGGGTAGTCGTCCTCGTTGAACCCACTAAGTATCCTAGTACGGTAGTCGTCCTCGCCGAACCCACTGAGGATCCTTGTACGGAAGTCGTCATTTTCGTCACAGCCAGCTCTAGGGTTCCTGCACACAACATGCTCGATTCCTGGAGGGTCCGCTCCATGAGCCAAGGGGTTGATACATCAACTGTTACGAAGTCCAGAGTTGATGTATCACAAAGATTCTTCTCATCAACAGGAACTCAACGCGACAGATGGCATGTAAATCGGACGCCCGGTCAGAGAGTTATTGGCTTTTCCGTCCTTAAGGCCCGGTTGGTTTTTAAGATACAACTGTCCCGAATGTACTCCAGCTACGTCCAAACCATAAACTGAGTAAGCCAAGATAACCTTCTAACTATTAGGAATCCAAAAATGTCGACGGCACGTCAATTGGACGTCTGGAGCTCAAGTTATATGTGTTTCCGCTCCGCGGGCCCGGTTGGTTTTGTGTTCAAACCAACCCGGACGTACGCCATGTTTTCCAAAACCTTGAGTGTAATATACCAAAACTACCCTCTCGATCCAAGTATCCCAACAAAACTGACGTTGCGTCGTTAGGAGGTATGTAGCCCAAGATATGAGCATTTGAATGGATCTATCCGAAAACCGGGGGTTTGGGCCCGGTCCGACCCGGCCCAATACCCCCTGGGTCGGCCCGAACCGGGTCTACCCGCCCGAGTCTGGGTCCGGCCCAACAAGGAGCGGCCCAGCCCGGCTATTGCAGCCTAGCCCGACGCTGGCGGCCCGACCCGACGCTCACGGCCCGGCCCAGCGCGGTCGGCCCAACCCGTGTGGCCGATGCCGACGGCTCGGCTCTCGGCTAAGCGGGATGCGGGGGGGGGGGGGGCACTGCCCCCCTATGATAATAGAAATATCCGGCCATTAAGGCCAGCCTTAATTGAACTTGCGGGACCCGAGGGGTCCCGCATACAGCTTGTGCTAGTGGCCGGCCGCTCCTCTGAACTGCCACGGCCCTTTCATGGTGCTCCGGCGCGGCGTGCCGATGCCGCTCCCCTCCTCCACGGCTCGCACTTGGCCGCGGCCTCCTTCGGCTTCACCGGTGCGGTGCGACGGCGCCACACTCCTTCTTCGCAGCCCGCTCCATCCGCGGTTCTCTCGTTCCTGCGTGGTGCGATGGCACCGCGTCGCCTCCGTTTTAACCCACAAAACAGATCAACAACAAAAGGGGAGGAGCATCGGTCGTGTTTGTGCGATCCGACCTCCTCTCATTATTTTGATAACAATCAGCCAACCATTTAACAATGAAGTTAGTTAAATAATACTTGAATGGAGAATTAAACGAAGAATTAACCCCTACCTCTTGCTCGTCGCTCGTTAGCGGAGTCGCGGAAGGAAGACGATGAAGACCGTCGTTCGTCGCGTCCGCCACATGTCCCCAATTCCATGCTTCTTCGGTTCGCTGATGATGTTGTCGAGGATAGGTTCTTGGGGAAGGAAGGTCGATGAAGAATCGTGTGGAAGATCGTCATTGGAATTCTCCATGTTCTTCATTGGAGAGGATATGATTTCCCCAAGTGTTGGGCGTCACAATACATTACTAGCGCTTCATCGCTTGGTGTAGCCATACCAAAACCTTCTCCCAAGCTCCCTATATATAGAAGAGGGGGAGTGGTATGTAACCATTGTGGAATTTATGACGGTTCATTTACCTAGAACCTTCCTAAATTCCAACGATGTGGTTATATAATTTAAGAAGGGGTCGGGTGAATTAAATTATGTTGGTGCAATTTAAGAGGTGTGTTGGCACAACTTAAGAGGGGAGGACGCCAAGAAGTTTCCCCCACATAGCATGCGTCAAAAAATATGTCAGGAATTAATTTTATGTTCAAACAAAAAATTAATTGACATTAATTAATTTCACGTCGACACATAAAATTAACTAACAATAATTAATTTCACGTCAACACATAAAATTAACCAACAACAATTAATTTTATGTCAACTCGTAAAATTAATTGTGTGCAATTAATTTTACGTCGACACATAAAATTAATTGATGGGGGTTGAGAGGTTTCTTCTCCCTCCCTATTAAATGGGAGGTTAGGGTGTGGCGGTTCCACCACCAACTACCAAGTGGGTCTTATAACCACTTTTATCTGCATGACAAGTGTTTAACAAAAAAAAAATAAATTATTCACTTATTTTATTTTATTAACCAACTTAAAACCTCAAAAACTAACTTTCATACCCGATCATCTGTCGTCGAGGTGAAAGTCTTCTTAAGAGAAAACTCGCGTTGCGAGTTCAATGGTGCCCTCAGATTTCAATTCCAAGCACTCGTTCAAAAGATTGTTAAATCTTCTCGTACGTTTACTGAACGTACTCGAAAAAAAGTTAAGAAAATTATTATCAATCACCCTTGAACCACTGCAGTCAAGGTTAGGCTCTGAATAGGAGAAAAATTCCCCAACGAACTCAACGGTACTCTCGTATTTTCAATTCGAGCTACCATTTTGAAGTTATGAATTTTACAATAAAATAATTGTCAGTTAATTATTTTATTTACTGCCAAAAACTAACTTTCTCAGGTGGCTCGTTCCGGCCATAGTTAGTATCTTCATAAAGAAATCATACCCTCACGAGTTCAGTGGTGGTCTCGGATTTTTAATCTGAGTTACCGTTTGTGAGTTATAAGCATTTAAAAAATAAAATAACATTACTTAATTGTTTTATTTATGGTTATGCCATTTTTGGGTTTTCTCACAGGAGGCATGTGCCGACTAAACATAAGTCATGCCTAGGGTAAACCCGCCATACTGAGCATAAAGGTGCCCGTGGATTTATGATCTGAGTAACTGTTTAATATTTATTCCACTTTTTCAGGAAAACTGCTTCTGGGCATTAATTTAATCTTAAAAAAACTTCGGAAAATTATTCC
The DNA here is from genome assembly GCA_963277665.1 of Viscum album. NCBI lineage: Eukaryota > Viridiplantae > Streptophyta > Magnoliopsida > Santalales > Viscaceae > Viscum > Viscum album. Next base: position 2,075,330,113 of record OY728156.1, on the reverse strand, counting down.
GGGCACACCGGGCCTCGGAATCAGGTGTCGTCAGAAACTGCATACTTTTAAAATTCAAGAGAATTTAAGAAAAAAAAAATTCTTCAAATTTAAGGGTCTTTACAGTAGAGGATATAGATTCAGTATCTCAATCTTGTAGATACACGATACTCAATATATACTAACATTAACCCATCATTTTTTTGAAAAAAAAAAGTACAAGAGCTTCGCATGGTCGATCACCTGTGGGTATGCACCTTTTATCTAGATTATCCTATATATTATTATCTATCAATCTATGTTGAAAAGTTTCCATTCTATATAGATTCTTGTGTTTTGGATAATCAATAGGTATAAGATTAATTGATAGGTAAACTTATGGGATAGAAGGAAGACCCATAAATTTTTATGAAAAAACAATTATATTCTCATATAATGGTAATTTCATCAAGGATGATATTTTCCAAAGAAAAATTTTTTTTTTCTAGATATTTTTTCTCAAAATGATATATTATTCCCTCATTAAATGATGATTCCTATGGAGATTCATCATCTTTCTTACAATGTTATAGAATCAAAGGAAAATTTTTCATATAGAGGGTGATTTCCTACTCCTATAAATTTATGTAAGCTATATAAAAGAAAATATATTCCATATCAATAATATAATTGAATTTTTTTAAAAATAGTATCTAATGGATCATAAATAATGTAGGTTTTTAAATATTTATAGGGGAGATGTTATGAACATAGGATGAAATAATCTCTCCATTTACTATAAAAATGGATATCTAGGCATCCATGGTTTGAGACGGTGTTTGGATAGTTCTACTAAACATGAAAGATATGAAATAATTGGTAAAATCATAATCAAAATTTAAATTATCAATATTTTAATTAATAAAACGAATAACGATCAAAACGTTGTTGTTAGGGGCCACCTAATTATTTTTGATGGAATATGATCACCCATAATCTCTATGCCATGAAAGTTGTTGATGTTATTAGTTATATTTAAAAAACTATAATTTAGTTAATTATTTTTCAAAATATTCATATTCCTTGTATTTGAAACATAATATATTATCATGGGTGATGATTGGTTCATTCCTTTATTCTATCACATAAATGAGATTTCTCCATTGGAATTTTCTATAAATGTGCTCCATTTCATAAAACCTAAACAATTTCCATATCCCCTTCACACAATTTCTGGTATGGTTCTTCCCACACTTTTAATAAGTGGGATATTCCCATTTATTACCATCATTATATTTTTCAACTTCTCTACCCAAATTAATCTCCTTTATCTCTTTCCAATATATATTCTGATGAGACCCTTGAGATCAACTGATTTCCATTTAGACATTGAGGGTATAACAGAAAATCTCTATAAAGCTTTCAAAGTCTAAAATCAATAAATATTTTTATACCTTACTTTTATCCAACTAACGAATTGTTTAATATTAATGTGAGGGTCAATGAAAATGTTAGAGGAATATTATATAGGTATATTTAATTTTTCTTCATATACCCTGATGGATTCAACATCCTTTTCCTAGAGGCTGATTAACTCCCATTATATTAAAGGTTATAGAGTTTGAGGAAAATACAAATGAAAAAAAGTTTTTAAAATTCTTCCCACTCAATCAATTTGATCTATTCATGAGGATTTTTATTCTTGATCAATATCCACCATCGATCAACAACACCCTCTAGGTAACAAGCAACCAACATGAACTTGTCTTTCTCATAACATTGAAGGGTAGAGGAGAAATTTTCAATATATTTTATAAATTTTTATATAATTAAGGGAATAAAATATCCATTCAAGTTTAAAGAATTTTTCATAATGGTATCAAATATAAAATTCCATTCAATAGGGGGATGTGCATTTTTCAATTAATTTATGTTTTAATTAAAAATATGTTATAATTAAATAAGTATGGAAATGATGTTACAAAAAAATACTCTAATTTGGTATTTCATATAATTTAGAATGTTCTCAAATTTATCATCAAAATATTATTCGACTCAATTCATCATATTCTTAGACATTAACTCGAATAAATAGAAAATTGGGGATGATAAATTCAAATTGATTAAATATACAAATAGAAACAAATAACATTATAGGGATAACCACTAAATGATATGTATTCCTTAACCTATGAATTTATATGTTTCAATATATGTTATCCATAACCTATTTCTTAACATAAAATTTCATAGGTATTATTTCCCTTTTATATTGGCTCATAATGAGCTTGTCAATTTACCAAAGCATATCCTTAGTGTGTGTAAAACTGTGGATGCAGTAAGGACCCTTTTTGTGCAATAGGTGAAATTGGAATTAATCTATAATTCCAAATTTTGGGGGCTATTACCCCTAAATATCACTATGCCATAAAAACATCAACCTATAGCATCTGTACATCGATTTTGTTTCTTATAAACCAATCACTCCACACCTTCCCCAAAATTAAGGATGTTTACATGCATTTAGTTGTATCCCTAAGGCATTGAATAAGGATTTTTACCCTAATCCACCCAAATGACTAGGCCATTAATTCATACCAATAAGGATAAATCATATCATTTACAATAATTAATTATTGATATATAATATCAATATACACAGAATTCATATACAAAAGATTGATAGGCCTTGTTTATTTGGGTAATTAGATAAATATCATAATTTCCTGAAACATGGATATAATGACCCAAATTAGAACCCCAAGACATTCACTTATAATTACACTAATACTCTATAATTTCATGGGATATAACGGAGACATGCATAATAAAGGGGTGAGATATAAATACTAGTATAAGAATACACAAATCATAACATGACTAAATTAATACATATGAGTTAAGAATATTATCAAGGTTGTAAAAAATTGTATGAATAATAAACATCAACATCGAGGCATGATATAAAATAATAAGATAAACACATCATAGGAATGTGGTGACATTATATAAAACATGAAATCAAAAGAATAAGTCGATGATAATCATCGACACATCATAACAATGTCATCATAGGCTAACCACTCATGAATTTTAACCAGTATGTCATGAGATTTAAACATTACCCAATGTAATAGAGGATTATATAATTCCAGTTCTACCAATCAACTTCAGAAGAAGAACTTGAATTTGTTTGAATCATAGATTATAAAACATAATTTTTGTGTTTCCTTGAATCCCATACTAAAGGAGTGTTTTTATATACATGAAAGTCTTGAATAGATGAATGATAGTTAAATCTAGGTTATTCCACTTATGTTTAAATTGAGATTTGTGTTTATAATATAAATATTTTGTATAGAAAAGAACATTATAATTTACACAATAAAATAGTTGTACATCAATATTCACAAATTTTTTTAATAATATTTAAAGGTTACCTATCATTACTTGGGAATAATAATAATATTAAATAGCTGTGTGAAAAAAAATTAAAAAATAAGTAATTTTTAATATAAAAGTATTTGTAAAAAGAAATTACATGACTAAAAAATAAGAAGAGAGAATCCATTACCTTGGGAGAGTGCGTATAATATATTTGTAAGAGATTATTTAGATATTTAGAACACCATAGAAGGTATTGGAATAAGGATAATTAGAATAAATTCATTCTAAACTAGTTTTTTTGAATAATAATTGGGGTTTTAATGGGTTTTTAAAGTAAGGGAGTTTTGAATTATTTACTTATCTCTAAACCTAGGTTTTGGAATCAAGGGGATAAGACACTCAAAACCATTAAAAATTCCATGGTGTAGGAAAAAATTTTATTCCAAATTGAATTTTTATTTATTATTTTATTAGGTTATAAACCAAAATCCTTAAAATAATACCATTAATTATGTGGACCAGAGTCATGTTCTCAAAGAATTTATTTTAATACCTATTCATATAAAATCATGTTTTAAAGATTAATTAAACATATGAACAATTAATTAATTAACTAAGAAAAAAAATTATTTTAAATTGGAAATCTATTATTGGTTTTGGATTCCCTTTATATTATTTTTAACATCAATTTGAGATTTATTTATAAAATTATACATATCCCTTATTTATAACTTATTTAATTGTTAACCACAACTTTATATTTCTAAAAAAATTATGAAAAAATATCAATTTTCTAATTTTTACATGATAATATTATAAATTTTATTTATTTTACCAAAATAATATTATAAATATTATAATTTACAAATTGAAATACAAATTCTTATTTTCTAGAAAATATCATTCTTTACGAAATTAACAAATTTTTGACCCTTATAAAATTTACATTGTACTGTATTATATTATATTATCATTTATATTTAAGTAGATATATTTAATATGAAAATTTCTAAATAAATAAAATATATTTAAAAATTCATTAATTTAGCAAGAATTTGGTTTTAATTGAAACTATATTTGTACCAGAAATATAATATTTGTTTTTTCATATGAAAATATAATTTTGGACAATATCATCATTTATTCATAAATATATATGAATTAATAATGAAAATAGATAAATATAATCATTATTTTATTTAACATAAAATAAATAAATTAATAAAAATATTGTCCAGATACATAACCCCTTATTACACTAGGGTACACCCTTTGGGTAAGGTGTTAGACTATGGTAGTTTTATGGGGTAGTTCAGAAGTAGTTTGTGTCAGGATATCAATAAGATTAAAATTATTCCATAATTTATTTCTCAATAGTTTTAGATGTTCAATTTTAGCATGGGATTAGTGTCTGGAAAATCATGATGATGTTATCTCCCTCAGAAACTTGATAAACAAGCTTCATTGATTGTGATCCTACTAGCTGAGGCCCTAACTTCATCTGATTATAGAAATTGGACATTTTCATAAACCTTAATATATAATAATATATACTATTAAAATAAAATTGATATATTATTATTAACTATGATTCTTAAAGCTCCTTTAATCCAAATAGATGAAGTTTGGACATATTTTAATGGGGTCCTAAATAACAAAACAGAAAGTATGGAATGTAATTTCTATTACTAAATATCATTAGATACATTTTACCTTTGAAAATTTAATTTCATTTATTATATTTTTTTGTTGTTACATTAATACACATGACTATAATTTTGAAATATTTGGTAAATGAGTCTATGATTAATATATTGGAAAAATAAATTGTATTCAAGCAAGATAGATTCCAAGGTAAGGGTTATTTGTCTCAATATATATTCATTGAGAAGTGATTCGTATTTTTAATTTCATTTTATGTAATATGGTGTAACTAATTCCCCATTTTTTATATTATCATAATTCATGTTTATTTTAGGTGATTTACTTGTCTATTTTTTTGTCCCTCAATATATTTTTGATTCATTAATTACAAATATTATATCGGTTTTTGTTAACTTCTATTCCTTTAATTGAATTATAATAATTGTCCATGAAAAATAATCTTATTATTTGGATAAATTATGATATATTATTTTTATGAACTTGATATTATGTTCTAGGGATTTCAATCTCATTCACATAATCTCCTTTTGGATTTATTCTTATACCATAGAATATGAAATTATATGGATTTATCATCTCGAATCTCTGTCATTGATGCATGTCTCATATTATAAACCTTTTTTTTATTTATATGGTCAATATAACACCTATTTAACGTATTATAACCTAATTATATTTTTATTTTTATTATTTAAGGTACTATTTCATCGTATTTTGAATCAATGTTTACTAAATCAAAAAATGTTTTTTAAGATTGATTTCTTTTTGTTTAGTTATAATCTATCTTCTTGATCATCATTCTTCTATGCTAGTTACATTATATGTTATGAATTTAATATATTTTATTTACTTTTATGGTAATCTTTATTTTATTTTATTTATCGTAATCATATATTTTATTGATTCATGCATCATATTATATGAAATTATATGGGATTTTCCTAACTCAACTTCCCTTTATTGAGTTATGATTTTAATTATTTAGATTTACTACTATATGTTTGGTTTATTCTACACTATGATTTTATAAGTTATAATTCCACTTTTTTCATGGTATATACTTTAGTTTGACAAAAACCCTTTTTAAAATGATTCATTCATCATATATTATAATGTCAATAAGAGTGTTTGTACAATAAATTTCCCTTCATGGAGTTATAAATTTTATTCTAGAAAATTATTAAGATAAGTTGGGTATAGTATAACTTTTTCCTATATTCTATGGTAATAAAAATTATAATTTTTTGTACCATAATTTCCTTCTCATGATCCCATTTTTTTATTGATTCATATATCAAAATATTTGAACATTATAACGTGTTGATTCATTTCAAACATCCATTCCTTTAGGTATGTTTATTATTATTCACATATTTTCTTTTGTATGGTGTTGAAACTTACCCTATTGATTATTTTATAATAAAATAGATTTTTATGGAACATAGAAGTATATTACATGGTCTATCGTTCCATGGATTTTTATTCATAAGTTAACAATGCTAAGATGGTTTATTTATTAACCTCACTTTCAAATACGTATTTTTTTGTTTATGAATTTCCAAAGGTAAATTTTTTTTTGACCTTCACTATAAACCAACATATATTTTATTATCCTATGACAATTTTTTATTTTCCATTTATTCTTACCATTTCACCTCTCTTTGGATAAAAATTCAATATAGATGTTTCTTGTATTATGAACCAAAAATATATTTTTTTGCGACATAAAATTTATCTCCTATATATTAATATTCATTAAATTGTTATATGAATGTACGTCCCTACAAATTAATTGATTATTGAGGTTGTTTTATATTATCATTGAAATTGATTGCCCATTTATTTTATTGGAATATTTTTAATGTTTTATTCATGGGTTTTTTACTAGTGACTTAAATATATTTAAAAAAGTGTAAAAATAATCTTCTTTTAACACTTTATAACCAAACATATATTCCCATCATTATATCAATTTTTATTAATGAATAGTATTTTCCATGATTTTATTGGTTTTTAATGAAACTGTTATTCACAATGTTTATTAAAATATTTCCTTAAATGATTATTATTTTTTATTGGGATATTTTAATAATCATATAAACTACATTTCAAATATACCATCATATTATAATTTATATAATGATTCAGTTTGAATATTCTCTAATAATTTCATCTCTCTTCTATCATTGGATGGACTATGATCATGTTTTGTGGAAATAATAAGGAAATATATTTGTTCCTCACATATTATTGACGATATAAATAATTATGAAATTCTTCATCTGGAATACATATATATGGAATTTAATAAGGTGAAAGGTTGGAAAAAAAATTTATAACCCTCCAATGCGTTTTGTAAGTCATTATATCTTAATATATGACATCTAAGGCACTAGAGAGTAAAAAAAATATTCCATGAGACCATGAGTACTATGTGATCAAGGTCGTAGAAATTTCAATTGAAAAAATATATTATATGCATATGAATATGCCATTTTATTATAAAACATATTTATATTATGAAAAAAACTATGTTATGTTTTTTGGGATCATGATTATCAACCTGGGATTCCAAAAATATATGAATCTTGTCTAATATTATTCAAATTACATTAATTAATAAACCAGAATTTATGATCTATGTTTTATTGGATATTTTTTTTATATTTTATATCATTTCACTTTGGTAATGTTCTCTTACCAACATTCTCATCTTATGCCCACTAATGAAAATACATTGTTTATGATTATTTTACCATTACTGAGGATTTGATCTCATCCATTCTTATGTTTCCATTCCTCGGGTTAATGAAAACGATTAATATATATTATTGGTATAAAAATTTATCATTTTTTGGGAATTTTATGGATTATGTTGAAAACTAAGTAAAAATTCTATAAATAAGGATTTATCTTTGAGTGAATAAATTTTATCATTTGATGAGTTGGATTTCGTAAGGAAATGATTTTTTTGTTATGCATTTTTTTATTTAAGTAGTTTTTCCCAATCCTCTAAATCTCTAAGTATATAATATAATGGGTATGTTTGGAATTTCATATTTTTTATAAATGATATAATTATGCAGGGATATGTTTTTTATTGACAGAATGTGTCATTATTAGTTTCCAATATTCATCTATCATAAAACACTAGGGTGTTTCCATATTATGGCCACACCTAACATTCATAAGAAATATCTAGATTTTTTATTCCCACATGAAGTTTTCATGGTGTCAATTGGTTTAAAAAACAATCCCATCATACCCTTTTTCCTAGGACAAAAATTCAACAAACTTCACTCACCTTGTGCATCTATATGTCCTCCCAATGTACATGACTATGTTATACATAATAGAACTCACATCCAATCATTTATTTCTTTGATAATAGATTATAGTAAGATATATTTATCACATTTTCTCCATAAATATAAGTAATATTTAGATATAGTAAACCAAGTATTCCAACTATTATGAGGAATCCCCTTTTAAGAGGAATTGAAGAATTTTATTTTAATTATCCCTCCCATATCACCTAACTTGATTATTCTAAATTCATACCATGATCAACAGAGACTATAATAGTCCCTTAACCAACCTCTCTAGTTAAATCCATATTTTTTTAACATAAATGGCCCACTATATTGCAGTAAGACTCAACCTACAAATTCCAATCTAAAAATTCATAATCAAAGTATAATTTTTTACATATTCATAACTCCCATAAAAACTATTTCCATGTTCTATTCACCTAGTATTCCAATCCATAAAAAAATTAATCTACATAGAAACAGACTTAGTATTATGAACATAAACCCCATGATACTATAGTTCTATTCATACAACCATATACTATAATACACTATATATATGGATAATTGAGCAAAAAGGCATTCAAATTGTCTTGGATTTATGACCATGAAAGGAAATTTTTGGGTCACTAATATATTAATGTAATAGTTACTATAAAGGTTATTTTTAGATAGACATAATGGTTTGATGTTCCCTATTAAATGGTTCAAAACAATTTGGGATTTTTATTCTCCATAAATGGTTGTTAAGGAATCCCTTATCATAGATGAAATCCCAACCCCAAAACACCGATCACCACCCTATATGTAGATGAATTATATATTTCCAAAAAGTAAAACTTTATACCATATAAAAACTATCAAATAATGGGATTGATATAGAACTTATATAAAATACAAATGGATAAACTCATATACACACACACATATATATATATATTCAAATCAATGTATTCTATAGATCAATAAATTTCATGTAAAGTGTAGCAATTATTGTTACTAAAATGGAATTAATGAATACGCCATTAATTTATAAGAGGGTCTGAGAATTTGTAATAAGAAATTTATTATAATAAGTTATACTCCTACCCTCTCAATATTTATGTTTAATTGTAATAAATTATAGTTTGTCTTGAAAATTTATTAACTCTTAAAGAGTATTCAAATATGAAAAAAATAGATGAAATTAAATTATAATAAAAAATGGTGAACATGATGTGAGATCCATTACCCATGAGAGTGAATGATTGAAAATTAGATCTTATTTTTTATACTACACTAATGGGTTCTTTATTTATGGTTTCATATATAACTACCTTCTCAATTCAATGTATAATTATCAATCAATTCATAATAAAAACATCATGTTCCATGGCAATACTGAGGGAAACTGTATATTGGCTATGGTTGCTGAGACTCATAAGTCAATAGATCCTCAAACCATTTCTATTGTTGTAATGACTATTATATCCTCATTTTATATTGTTAACAATGTAGTGTCTCCAAATTTATGTGTTTAATTCCTTTGTGTATAAGTATATTCACAATGTAATTATTCACAATTTAAACACAACCTTTTCGATCCTCGAGGGGATAAATAAATGCAGGCCATTACACCAATGAAACCACAATAGAGGAAAGAAATACAAATCAATATATAGAACCACTTTAGGATATTTTATATACTGTATGGGAATTTTTACATTCATTATCAAATATTGATATAGGATGGTGTTTAAAATATCTCTAAGAACACCCTAGAACTACCCATAAGGGATCATATCAATGGTGTACCCTTCAATTTATTCAAGCCCTCAATCCATCTATGGGCCAGAAATTAATATGTTACCACATTTTCCTCTAATCCAAATCACATAAGAGGGACCATAGAGGGATCTTAACAGTCAAGGCCCAATAGAAATCTTTGATAAATAGAATTTTAACATCCCTAACACATACCATTATATATTAATGATGAGTCATTGACGATTTCAATCCACCATTTACATGAATACATAAATTATATGAAGTATGGAACATCATGAAACTTTTTTCAAGACATATAATACTATGGTAAAACAACCTTGAGTGGTCATACACAATGCAGTATGGATAAAAACCATTTAGGTCTTTCCTATATCACTAATCATAATGGTTTTCTACATGATGACTTTAATGTCAACTGTGGAGGTCCCTACCATGGATAAAACCATCATGAACCCAACCATAGTGGTCCTCCCCATGATCATTCCCATGATGGAAACTCTATAGGTCATCCATAGAGTATTCATACGAGGATACTCCTACAAAAAATATAAATAATAGTAATGTATTCCCTCTAATGATTCATTATCATTCGAAAATCATATATGTTATTCTTTTTTATTCTAGTTAAAAAGCTCCACCCTATAGTTTAATAATAATACAACAAAGAATAAATTTTTAAACAATTCATTAAAAATAATCATATTCCATGGTGTTCATGAAAATATTATTTAGGTATCAAAAATATGAAAGGGTGGTCCTCCGTATCTTTTAAAAATTGTAACTAGAAACTACTAAGGCCCTACCTATGGGGATCAAGACAATGGATTATAAGGTTCCTCCAAGTGTAATTGATTCAAAGTTACTCCCTATGATCGAATATATAAAAAATTGTAGGAATTACTAATCATGGAGTATATTATACCAATAAAAAATAATAATACCCTGTGGTGATCAATCATTAACTTATAAACAAGGCAGTCCTCCCTATTTTGACATAGTAAATGGTAAAAGTAGAGGCCCGCATGATTAAAAATTAAAGACTATAAACCATGGATGTATTTTGGATTACATGCATGTGATTAACATCTACGCCAGGAAAAATCTCATAAATATAAAGGAAATTACCAAGTTACAATATTTCTAAAATTTACCTCATATTGGGATTGATTTTTGAAAACCAATGTTGTATACACCTAAAACTCCATAATCAATCAACAATTCCATTCAAAAATTTATGGGAAAACTATGCCAATAATCATTATCATTAAATCCCCAGGATCATTAAACCTTTAATATAGTTATGAATATTCAATTTTAACTGAATCATAATGATAATATGTCTAGGGAAAACCATAATGGTTATGGGATTTTAAATAACTGATCATGGAAGATAAATAAAAAAAAAGTGCAATGCGGGGAGAATAGGATGAGGAAAACATTCATCTAAAGTTATTGACCATATATACTCCTAGAAATTCAAATACCATGTCCATGTAAAAAAGAATATATACCTCACCTACATTCAATACTATGGATTCCATTTGATCACCATAAATCTAAGAACCTTCCCTATAGAATATATGATACTCTACATAAGGTGTTAAATAAGATGATCAATTATGTAAATATAACACACCATTCGATGGACTAGAATCAGAAATCATGAAAGAACCACATAAAATACTATCATTATTTGTTCAATGCTTTAAAGAATACATGGAAAACAATTATGGTTAATCTATCTAACATTTTAATTAGAGTATGTAGTTAATATTGAACTACATGAAACACATAACATGTAGGCTAACATGGTTCATTAAGAACAGATGATTTCAATGTCATTAACGTTGTTCAAATATTATTTTCTTGAGATATTTGTGTGAGTTAGTGATTCCAATTTAATCTATTCATTCCAAAGTCACCCAAAAACTCATTTGGAATAATTAAATGGAATATTTGTAAAATAAATGGTTAGCATTTTGATGTGGGAATCGAGTTTGTGATTAGTGTCTTCTATTAATGTTTAACCACTTTGGATTTTCAAAAAATCACATATAGACCCTGATGAATGCACACTGCACCCAACTAATTCCATAGTGTAAACTCCAAAGTATAAAATAGATGTTGAAAAATCAATAGCAGTAATAAAGGGTAAGCCTCATCCTATAAGGTAATGGTAATATTACCTCTACCAACACCCCAGCAACTATCAAATATGTAATGAGGTATAGACACATGTTTAATATAGTATAATTTTACCTATACCACAAAGAATTTGGAATATTTAACACCCCATCTATATGAATGTTGATATACTCTAAGATATGAATAGTTTTAGAGGAAGCATATCGAGGATTCACTGTGTTATAATTTTATGACTTGTCCACTTCATTGGGGAGAAAATTTAATGAAATTAGTGAAGGTTTTCATAGAATATGTATACCTATATGATTTATAAACTAATGATTGAATGAAGTCCATAGGAAGGAATTGAATTCTAGAGGGGGATTAAATTCAAATAATTAATAACATAACACAATATCGAAGGATGATTTTGATATATCCCATAAAGGATACTCGAAACCAAAAGTATCTCTTTACTAATCCTATACGGAATTGGATTTGATCCCTAGTGAACTATTTGTTTCTGTAATGTTATTAATGAAGACCATATAGATTAATTGGAGAATCATATTGAAGAGAAGGGATATAATGAAGAGGTATCTCCTTGAAATGGGATTTTCTTCAAGGTGTGAGAAGGTTTGCTGACTTGAAATCATATGTTTTATCAATATTTTGGTACTCCATTAACCATACCATTTAATCCTATATTGTTATATTTTATTATAGGAATGTGGTAAGATGTTACTGTATCGATATCCCACATTACACCTATTGAATTTTAGTCTATTTATATTGTGGAAAATGTATAGTATAATCTTCGGTTATAAATATGAAGGATAATAAACAAAAAGTTACTCAAATTCAATATAACTGTAGAGTTCAACTCATAAAATGATGTAGAAATTCATACCCCATCTTCCAAAAGAGGATATTTTTTTACTAGAAAGGTTAAAGTGAGGCCATATAACGAACTTGATATCATTGTGACTAATTTACTTAACCCAATTCAGCTTGTTCATCAATAATTTCATCAACTAGGTAGCAACCCCTACTAGTCCACGTGAATTTTCTTAGAATTTCTCATCCAAGTTATTAGCATCATGAATAGATATTATGACTGTAACATGTTTTAATAAATTTTTCTATTGAGGTGATAGATCTGAAATTTATACCATAAAATGATTTTTTAATTTATTATATCTCTAGATTGTTAGATTGAGGCTATATAATTTCATCATTTAGTAGTAAAACTGGATGGGAATTCCATATCCTGAGTTGATGGATTTGACCCCACTGAAATTTGGGAATCCCATATTGACTATGATGAGTGGAATATGAATCTTGAAAAAAAACATATTCATTCTATATAATTATCTCTACCTATGTATGAAATACAAGATAAATAGTAATTATTAATGTTCAGATGTTTTATATAAACTTTGGAAAGACCTCATTTTTTCTGGTTAACCAATTGAGCCACTCGATCCACCATTACATTGGAAGATCTATGTGAAAATTACTTTATGAGTTGATTTCAACATTGAAGAGGAAAACCATTCTGAACCTACAAAATTAGAAATACGTATAAAATGAATTGATTTCTATAATACTATCATATTGTAGAATATATTTCTCATTAAATAAATTATAATTGTTTGATATCATACATCACATGCATTATTGAGCTTAATAGGAACCATGATATATTATAATGTCAAAAAATTAACTAATGGGTATGAATAATAATAAAAACATTAATATATATATATATATATATATGTTTTTGTTTTTCCTAATTTAAATTTATCCGAAATGAATAGTAAATACGTAACAAATTGTTTTAAAACTATTTTTCTACATAAAAATATGTTTTCTTCAAAAATGGGTTTATTATATTATTTTTCAGATATTATAATCAGTTTCTACCATATTTGGAAATTTAATTTGCGGAAATACATTTTATTTTTCAAATAACAATTTAAATATTAGAATTTGATTAATTTTTTGGATTTTATCTGATAAGATTTATATCTTTTTGGAATAGTGTAAAATTTTGATACATGAAAAAATAGCATGTAATTTCATTAAAAAGGGAAATTTAAAGTCCCATTAATATTTTTATTTCTTGTTAAATTAAAATAATTAAAATTTAATCAATAATAACATTTTTAATTAAATAAGAATAATAATTATACAATATTTTGGTATATGTGAATTTTTTGGCTTCAAAAAACATTTTTTAGAAGATCATTTTTTATTTCATTTTATGAATTTATATTTCAACTGAATCCTTCAACATTTAAATTGAATAAAAAAATGTATTCTATATTTAGAATCTGGATATTCAAATTTGGTAAATAGTTATTTTTTATTTTTGTTCATTATGAATAGTAACTGCGTTAAATATTTTTCACATCTGTAAGGTAAAAATAGGGTTTAAATCATAGGATATGGGATTGAAATATTTGTAATGAATTCCATTACATTATTGGATATCTTAATTTCAAACTTAAAATTTCTATATTTGATGTTTTTGAAATTTATTTATTCCCTCTTATGATAATGTCCTTAATATTATTTTATGTAAAAAATAAAGCCAAAATGTTACTCTTTTTTTTAACAACATTAATATTTTTTCATTGGGATATAAAGTTGTTTTGTTTGGTTATAATTTTTCTGAAAAAATTGAATGATTATTTTTGTCAATGAAATTAATTTTTTAATGATTATTTACCATAAATCCTTATGTAACACCGATATAGTGTTTTTTTAATTACTATAAAATCAAATAATAGATGTTATGAAATATTAAAAGTAATAAAATATAGTCAAATTATTATATTCTATAAATTTTCATGATAATTATAACATATTAGTGATGGGTTAATTGATTATATTCAACTACCTTTTTTATCTTGATGAATTTAATGTCAAAATATGTCCCTTGCCTGGAAAATTTCATTAATGTTATTTTATGTTGAATAATATTATATTAAATGACATAAAAATCATAAAAATTATATCCTCTCCCACGTGAATAGTATGTGGTTGAAAATATCAAATATTTACCTATTAATTATCACTTTTCATTTTATTATTAATTTCTTGATATAAATTCTCGGAATTCCTGTATTAAGTATTTAATAATATGGAATTATTTCTAGACCGCGAAATCTGACGGTGCATGATTATGATGCCCGAAGTGCCTGAAATGATCCTTCGATGTTTTGTTATGCCTTAATTAGCACACATAAGAAGTTTTCATAAAAAGTGGTATAACTCTTAAACGTTTTCCCGAATCAGAAATCTGAGGTCATCGTAGGGTTTAGGATGGCGGTTTTACCCTAGGCACAACTTATGTTCAGTCGGTGAAGGACTACTATGAGAAAACCTGATAATGTCATTACTGAAAATAAAAATAATTAAATGAAGTAATTTTTTTCAAATTCTTATAACACACGAACGGTAACAAGGATTGAAAATCCAAGGCTACTACTGAGCTCGTGATTTTAAGATCTCTTTAGGAAGAAACTGAAATTGGAAAGGTCAGGCCACCAGTGAATGTTAGTTTTTGGTTGTAAATAAAATAATTAAGTGACAATTATTTTATTGTAAAATCAATAGCTTCTAAACGGTAACTCAGTTTGAAAATACATGGGTACTGTTGAGTTTGTTGAGGTGTTTTCTCCTTAGGCGGAGCCTAACCTTGGCTGGTGCAGATTGAGGGTGAATGTTAATAATTTATGGAACTTTTTTTGGGTAGGTTCATTAAACGCATGAGAAGAGTTTTCTAACATTTGAACCATTGCTTGGATTAATGTTCTGAGGGAACCGTTGAATCCACAACGCTGAGATTCGCTTAGGGAGGATTTACTTTAACTGCAGTAGGTCCGGTGAAAAAGTTATGTTTTTCAGCATTTTAAAAGAAAAGAAATGAAATAATTTTATTCTTTTATTTCACATCCTCCAACGGACAATCAGAGGGGTGAGGCCATAGATGTGTCAAGAAAATAAATGGCTTGACCTGTAAACCCTATGTAATGATGTCATTGTGGAATTAAGAAGCTTCCTAATTGTTGAGCCCCATTAAAATCCAACTTCGTTACTTACCCTCCCCTATCCTATATATATATAGCTTGAGGAGGGGTATCGACATAGCTTCACCAAGCAACGAAGTGCTAAAAGAGAATAGCGATGTCGAACCCTTAGAGGATGGAGCTGATCCTAGCGAGAGGTGACGAGCGGCACCGAGCCACGAACCAAAGGATGATGTACGAGTGGCGTCGGTGGGAACTAGTTGTGGGAATGAATATCATGATCCACCTTCAAACTTGGACACTCTCCAATGGGTTACGAGGTAGGGGGTTTATTCGTTTATGGATTTTAAAGGATTTTTAACTACCCCGTACTTGAATAATATGAATAACACAGGTCTACCAAATTAAAGGTTTACCCACGATTCATTTGTTTTTTCAGGAGGTTAATTCAGGGTATCTTTGTGGGCTTTATCTCGATTTAAATTCCAACAGTTTGTTAAACCCTAACCCCCCTCATATTTTCGAGCTAAAGTGTAGGGTACGGGTCTAACGAAGCCAGCCCGAACCCTCAACTACTTTGTTATTTTGGTACCACCATGGAAAACCGACGACACTGTGATACTGACTGGATACTTTAGGGATAGCACGTCGATGCACGATGTAAGTGTAGGTCGTGGAACAAATCTATGACAGTCACCGTAGTGGCCGACACCGACAGGCTGTGGAGGAGGTGCGGTGTGCCGTCGCGTGCCGCCAATGTACAAAGAATGTCACGGCTCATCAGCAGTTGTGACCGAAGGAGGGCAGCTGCCACACCGGACGGCTGCAGGTGACAGTGCGGTGTGCCATCACTTGTCGCTAGAGTGGACGGCCAGAACACTGGCCATCCATGACAGAATCGGTAGGACCCGCTCCAGTGGGTGCCGCATGCCTTCTGGCGGTGCCACGTAGGGCCGCTGCTGCGAAGAAAACCGAAAGGCCTTCGACCATTCGGGAAAACTGGGGGGTCACACCCCGTGATGGCGGATAGGGAGGAACCCCTTGGGGGTTGTGCATCATGTTGCATGGTCACTGCCTTATCAAGCTGCCATCCCCTTACGGGCCATGCCAGGTCTGCCACGGCCCAGTGCATACCCGGTCGGTCTGTCCGGGTCGGACTGGACCCAGGCCCAACGGGGCCCAGAAACACTTAAAGGGCCTTATCCCAAGAACCAGACATTCATTTGACGATCTATCAATGGCGTTGGTATCATTGGATAGAGGAAGTACTTTTGACTTACTCAATGAGAGTTTCGGAGAAATATGGTGTATGACCAGGTTGGATCACACCCGAATCCAACCGGGCCCTTGGCACTAAAATGCCAATAACACACAGACTGGGCGTCCAATTGACATGTTTTCTATTGTGTTGGAACCCTTTATGACAAGTCATATCATCAAGTTACTTTTTTGGGAGACTTATTTATGGTTCAAATAGGAACACTGGCTTGGGGAGTGGTTCTCCCAAGCGTGCTACGTACGAAACTCAGCGAATGGATGAGACTTGATGACTGCTAACCTTTTAATTTGGAGTGACTGGACGAACCAGTGGGGAGTGCCTCTATGTGATGCTACAGAGACACAATGTGAAGTGCCTCTGTGTGACGTGGTAGACCCACGTTACTCGACAGGAAGAGCAACTAAGTTAGCCATGAGGGGGATCAGCTCTGTGTGATGCGGCAGACCCATGGTGTGGAGCTCCTCAGTGTGACATGGAGGACCCAAGGTACTCGACAGAAGGAGTACCTTAGGAGTCCAAGGTTAGTGGTAAGTTCCTCTGTGTGGCACGGTAGACCCACTATTGTCGTTATTGGAGGAGTTCTCCAGGAGCCGAGGTGTTCGGCATTGTGACTAGGAATGTTACATGTTCCTAGGCCTTGAGAATCCATGGTTGGATACCAACAGTCATAATGATCTTGTGTGGGTCAAGATTATAATATTGTTTCTCTGAGTTGTATATACAGTTTGATTTGACACTCTAATTGTGCTGTGTCTATTGCTTTGTTCTTTGTAATTGAGATCATTCTTTGGCATTTTCTTTGTGCAATTCTGACAGACCTTTGGGGGTCTTGGTGTCCCTAGTGGGTATTGTTATACTCAACCCTTCACGGGCTTCGCTGGAACCTTTTTTTTATTGTACAGACGACGAGCAGTTGGGCTAAGGTATGAGGGGGCCAGGATTAGATGGTGCTCGGTGGTGGTTCATTAGACATGACAAGATGTGGGGACTACTTATCATGAGTTATACCTACCCTTCATGTTGGATCTGTGGTGGGTGATCTGGGAGATTCTTTTCACCTTTCAGTTGTTTTGTACTTATCAATTTTACTTGTACTTCTCAGTTGAACTTTTATTTCGGCCCCTTTACTTCCAGCACTCTTTTACTAAAGTAGTTTACTTCACAGTTACTTCTCACTGCATTCATCTCTGTGTGTTTTACATGTTTGAAGATAATGAATTCCCATTTTAGGGATAGGCCATTCGACGCTAGTCTCCAGCCCTTGGCCTATGGAAGTAATGCTTTGGGTAGTCATGGAATGAGCCTCGTGTGACAGACTGTGACAATGTGGTATCAGAGGAGTTTTTTCTATCGAAGAACTAGGACTCTGATAATTTCTGTGAAGAAATAGTTTTATGTGTTAAGAGTGTGGTTTTCAGTTCGGTGTGTCCATTGTTTGTGAGGCGGCTGACGTATCCATGCGCCAGGACCCTGAATTATGATTTCCAACTCAGTGCATGGAACCATTGATTGCGTGTGTTATTGATGATTTTTTCTTGTGATTTATTTGGAGTAAACTCACCAGGTATAACATAATTAATGTGGTGCACCTGTTCCTTATCAGGATGCCACCACGAAGATAGCCAGCTAGGATTCTCGAGAAAGTACACGATGATAGCACATCGAGCGACGAGGCTCCATTGTAGGGCCCTCTTAATGTGTTGGCACCTTCGGGTGGTGTACTAGTAGCACCACCACTCTTTGGGTAGCAGTTACCACTAGCCGCACTTCCAGATGGTGCACGATGACTGAGCACGTTGCACGAGTTCGAACGGAAGAGGCCTCCGAGGATTTGTGGTGAGATGGATTCCCAGGAAGCCGAGGACTGGCAGCAGGCTATGGATAGTGTTTTCTAGCTAGTTGGGACACTAGTTGAGTAGATGGTGATCTTAGTGGCTAATAATTTTCAGTGCATGACCATGAGGATGGTCCACATGGTGATGAGGCTTCAATACTTCGACTGTTTCCCGAGATTGTACCATCGGGAAGTGTGCTAGCTATAACACTTCCCATTGGCCATCCGTTACAACCGGTGGTACCAGTATAGGACACATGTAGTCTTAGGGCCATACATGTGTTTTAGTATCAGATACCCATCTGGTTCTGAGGTGATCCTGACTCACAGGTGGCTAAGGACTGGCTTGAGGAGGTGGCCGAGTTTCCGTCTATCCGGGGCACCATTCGATCAGATAATGGTCTTGGAAGAGAGTGTTTTTTGTGGCTTATTAGGACGATGAAAATATTTAGATTACCTTAATCTTGTAAAGAGGTGAATTTTATATGGACAAGCTAGAGGACATTACTCAGAGAAGGGGTTCTTTTACCTAAATTTCTAATGGATGAGAGTTCCCTAGAGCTTCTATAGCTTACAACATGGTAGGATGACCGTGGCCCATTACTCATTGAGGTTCACTGATCTCTCCTACTACTCCACCGACATGGTAAGGGAAACATTCTTCTGGGCCCAGAACATTGAGCAAGGTCTCCGATGGGAGATCAAAGAATCGATGGTATTGCTCAACATACCGACTCAGGCTAGGATTCTAGAGTGGGAGCATTGGGTGGGAATCTTCCTATATGAGTAGGCACCGATAGAGAGACCCTCCACCAGGTGACACGTGGCGGTGTCATTTGCGGCTAGTAATAAGGAGATGACATAGTGGTCCAAGCAGACTAGATCTTCGAGTGGATGACCCCAGGACGCAGGTTTGGAGGAGCAGAGCTCACGAGGAAGAGGTGGTCAGAAGAGGGACAAGTGGTGCTACATGTGCGGTGGCACGGGTCACATGGATCACGATTTCCCTACCTTCCATACAGATGACCAATAGATGATATAGGGACTACCGAGGTACAGAAAGATGTTAGAGCGACGAGGTATGCAGGCAGTAGACAGATGTGGAAGAAGAGCTCATCGTGCAACAGGCGGTGGGCGACATATCGAGGTTCTATCACCACCACCTCCAGGTGGTCCACCTCAACCACATGGATTAGGAGGACAAGGATGAGATCATATATAGGCATATAAGGAATACGACCACAGTTCTCTAGAGATTATTAGAGGTACGATACGTCTCTACTCCACCTTATCTGCAGTAATTATAGTCACAGGTTCCAGTCACTCTTTTATTTCCATGAACCTCGTTCAACGCTCGGAGATTCTGGTGGAGCCTTTGGATCGAACCTTACAGCTAGAGACTCATACGGGAGTAGAATTGAAAATTACCCACTAGTGTCAGCAGTGTGAGCTTACTCTAGGAGTTGAGAACATCAGCTGGGATCTTCTATTAGTGGTGTCAAGGACTTTTGAATTCATCTTGGGTATGGAATGATTATCTACAGTCTATGATCAAATTGAGTGTATTAGGTGCAATGTGTGGTGTGTTCGTATGGATGGAACCAGGTTTCCTTCACCGGTGAGAAGGGAACCTTTTTAGCAGAGGATAAACCCATGCATAAGAGGTTGTTTCCGATAACTCTTATGTTGGTCATCCTTACCCTCATGGAAGCGATAGTTTTGAGTTCTCAGTTACAAACAAGATTGGCATAGCATGAGGACATATTTTAAAAAAACATTCTAGGATTAACTCCCCGAATAGAGAGGGAATTCTTCTTTGGCAAGGTACTACTAGAGATTTTTACCAGACTTCTCTAGGGTAGCGGCACACTTGTCAGATTTGACGAAAAAAGGGTAACCCTTTATGTGGATGGAGAAGTTTCAGAAGAGCCTTCAGGATCTGAGACAAATATTGACAAGTAGAACTATGCTACACATGACCTGGAGTTACTAGTAGTGGTCATTGCGCTGAAGATGTGGTGGAATTACTTGATGGGTGAATGATTTACTATTTACTCTTACCAAAAGAGTATGCAGTGTATCTTCACATAGAAGGACCAGAACCTGAGACAACAATGATGACTAGAGTTCTTCCAGGACTATGACTTTGAGATAGTCTATAATACTAATATGGGGAACGTTGTAGCAGACACACTCAGCAGGAAGTCTGGTTTACAGCTTCTAAGTGAGGCGTAAGAGCAACTAGTCGTGTTGCGGACATCCTCCATGGATAATGATGGAGCATCTTATCCCCAATATATGACTGTCACTCCCCCAATTCTTCAGAAAATTCGAGGGGTATAGCTTGTGAAGTTGACCGTGAGGCCCAACATGCTCAGATAACATTAAGATGGTCTCCTAAAATATTTTATGAAGGTGGGGAGAATTTCATTTGCTTTATAGGATGCAACAAGGTAAATGTGATTCTTTGGGAAGAGGGGTTGAGGGAGTTCCATACATCCTCATACACGGTACATCCTGGAGAGGTCAACATGTACCAGAACCTCCGGCGTCAATACTGGTGGCCAAAGATGAAAAGAGAAGTGGCAGAGTTTTTATCATGATGCCTCACTTGTCCGTAAGTGAAGACTATCCAAAGATAGAAGACATTATATATAGACAAGAGATGGAGACCTTTGGAGTTCCAGGGGGACCACGTATTCTTGCGAGTCTCTCCTTGTTGAGGACTATGATGATTTGGCCGAGGCGGCAAGTTGCCACATAGATTTATCAAACAATTTCTGATACTTCATAGGATAGTCAAGGTGGCGTACCACTTGGAACTTCCCCCTTAGTTGGAGAGGGTTCACGATGTCTTCCACCTATCCTAGCTGAAGAGATACATGCAAAACCAATCTCACGTCATCGACCATGGCGTGCTGGACATTGACGATGGGGTGACTTTTATAGAGTTCTAGGTGGAGATAGAGGATTGATATGAGCGAGTCTGTTGTGGATAGTAAGTCCCTCTGGTGCGAGTTTGGTGGCAGTATGGTGACTTCCAGAAGGGTATACGGTAGTTGGAGCCTCATATTTGTGCTCAATACCTTCTTTTGATTGATTTTCCATTGTTTTGGCTTTTGAGGATGTTAATCCCAAAGGTGGGAAGAATGAAATGTCCAGAAATTTCCAAAGATTTTTTTTATTTATATGGAATTTTTTTGAGGCTGCAAAATCTGAAGACGCATGATTTTAAAGTTCGGAGTTCCTGGAATGATCCGTCAATGTTTTTTTAAGCATTAATTAGTGCGTGTAAGCAGTTTTCCTAAAAAAGTGGAATAACACTTAAACGGTTTCCCATATCCGAAACCTGGGGGAATCGTTGGGCTAAGGATGGAGGGTTTACCCAAGGCATGACTTAAGTGTAGTCGGCACATGCCTCCTATGAGAAAACTCAATAATTTCATAACAGTAAATAAAAATAATTAAATAAAGTTATTTTTTTGAAATTTTTATAACCCGTGAATGGTAACTCGGATTGAAAATAAGGGACCACTGATGAGATCATGAGGATATGTTGTCTTTAGGCAGATACAAATAGTGGCCAGTGTGGGCCACCAGGGAATGTTGGTTTTTAGCCATAAATAAAATAATTAAGTGAAAATTCTATGACGGTAAAATCTATAACGTCTAAATGGTAACTCAGATTTAAATCTTGAGGGTACCATTGAGTTGTTTGTGGTGTGTTCTTCTTAGGAGGAGCCTAAATTTTATCGTCACGATTCGAGGGTGAACATTAATAATTTATTGATGTTTTTTTGGGTACATTCAGTAAACGCGTGAGTGGAATTTTAAAACTTTTGAATCATTTCTTAGATTAAAAATACTAAGGAACCGTTGAATCCGCAAAGCTGGGATTATCTTAAGGGAGGCCTTACTTTGACAGTAGGAAGTTCAGAGAAAAAGTTTTGTTTTGTGACTTTTTAAAAGAAATAAAATGAGATAATTTCATAATTTTATTTCATATCCTCCAATGGACAATCAATGGGGTGGTGGTAACGATGTGTCAAGCCAATAAATGGATTGACCTACCAACCCTATGTAACAACATCATTGGGAAATTATGAAGATTCTTAATTGATGAGCCCCATCAAACACCAATGTTGTTAATTAACCTCCCCCTATCCTATATATATGGAGCTTGGAGAGGGGTATTAGCCCAGCTTTACCAAGAAATGATGTGATGAAGGAGCACCATGATGCTGAACCCTTAGAGGATGGAGCCGATCTTAGCAGGAGGTGACGAGCAACACCGAACCACGAACCGAAATAGGACATATGAGTGGTGTCATTTGAAACAGGTTGTGGGAATGAAGAACATGATCCACCTTCATTCATAGATTCTCTTCAATGGGTAACGAGGTAAGTGTTTATTCATTTATGCATTTTTAATTATTTTCTTCTTCCCCGTTCTTAAATAATACAAAGAACGCGGGTCAACTGACTAACGGATTGACCCACGATTCGTTCGTTTTTGCAGGAGGTTATTGTGGGGTATCTTTGTGGGGTTTATATTGATTGATTTTTCAAATGTATGTTAAACCCTTAACCCCCTCATGTTTTCGAGCTAACACTGAGGTCATGGGACTAACGAATTTGACCCGAACCCTCCTCTACTTTGATATATTTCTATGACCATGGAACACCAACGAATTAAGGATACTGACTGGCTACATTAGGGATAGCGCATAGACACATGCCGAAAGAGGATCTCATAGCACAATGACGCATCGGTCAATGGATCGTCCATCATCGATCGGCCATAGAATAAGTGCAGTGCACTGGAGGGCACTTCAGGTGAACAAATAAGGTTGCGGCCCATCAGCCGTGGAGACTAGAAGAAGGCGGTTGGCCCACTGGCCAGCCATGGGAGATGGTGCGGCAGGCTGTCGAGCACTGCTAGAGAGGTCAGCTGGCACGCTGGCCAGCCGTGACAAAACTGGAAGGACCCACTCTAGCAGGTCTCGCATTCCATCTGGAGGCACCACGTAGCGCTGCCGCAATGAAGAAAACGAAACGTCCTTTGGCCGTTTGGTAAAATCGGGGGGTCGCACCCCCGGTGACGGCTAGGGTGGATCGCCTTGTGGGTCAAACCCCATGCGGTCAGGCCGCCACGCCTCATAGGACACCGCCCTTCACGGGCCAGGCCACTCCTCATGGGCCAGGCCGCCCCTCACGGGATGGTCCAATTCCACTTCAGCACAGCCCAGACCGGTTCAGGCCGAGTCCATCCAACTGGGTCGAACCGGACTGAGTCCCAACCGGCCCCAAAAACAATTAACGGGACATATCTCGAGATCCAAACTTAATTTTGACAAACCGTTTGCGATGTTGGGATCCTTGGTGAGAGACGTTCCTTTTGACTTACTCCATTATAGTTTTGGAGAAACTTGAAGTACGACCAGGTTGGATCGCACCTAAATCCAACTGGGACCTCAGCACTGAAATTTCAATAATGCACTAGTTGAGGGTCTGGTTGATGTGAAATATGTTGGGTTGGAACCATTATGAGACAACAGATCATTGGGTTATTTTTTTGTAAGACTTTGTGCTAGTTGAAATACAACCAGTGGCTTGGGGAGTGGTTCTAACAAGTGTGCTATGTACTAAACCTTATGAATGGATAACACTAGAAGACTTCTCACCTTTTAACTCTGAGTGACTCGATGGCCTTGTGGGGAGAACCTATATGTGACATAAAATACCCATGGTGTGGAGTGCCTCTCTGTGACACGGAAGGCCCGTGATAATCGAAAGGGGGAATACCACATCAGGCCACAAGGGGGAGCGCCTCTGTGTGGCGTGGAAACCCCATGGTGGGAATTCCTCTGTGTGACGTGGCAGACCCACGGAACTATATAGGAGGGGTACCTCAGTATTCAATTTTTAGTGGGAAGCACCTCCATGTGACATGACTGGCCCACTGTACTCATTGAAGGGTGAGTTTTTAAGTAGTTGAGGTGTTCGACATTGTGGCTGGGAATGTTACTAGTTTCATGTCCTAGAGAATCAGCGGCTGTCTATCAACTTTCATATCGATCTTGTGTGGGTCATGTAACAATAGGGTCCTTATGATAGCACAGAAACCTCAACTTAACATGGAAATCAGGTCCTGGCCTACCAGGTACCACCCGTTTCGCCACAGACACGTGGTCCCCATCCTATGGCCCATCCATGTGCCCGAACTGGTCATATGACTAATAAAATTCCCCATAGGCCAACACATGTCATTTCTAGTGTACATTGTCCTCACTCGCACACATCCTGAGAAACTTCCCAGAAGGTCACCCATCCTGATCACTACTCCCGGCCAATTATGGTTAACCGTGTAGTTCTAATCTGGCAGGCTCCCTAAAAGGAAGGTGCTCCTTATTGGCATGAGTCATATCATTTATCAATTTGAATTTTTATCATTATAGGGTGTTATAATAAATGCCCCACTTTAGAGCACAACGACCTCTTTGTGGGCCCTACATCTCAACCCAAGCAGTGTGTTGCACTTAAGGCTGGGTACCACCAGTGATACCAAATGTAAGAACTGGGTTCCGGTTACAACAGATACACCCCGCCTTAACATGGTCGTTGGGTCCAGGCCCACCAGGTATTCTGGGGTGTTATAATCACCCCCCCCCCTAGAGCACAACAACCTCGTTGTGGGCCCTACATCTTAACACAGGCAGTGCACTACACTTAAGGCTGGGTACCACCTCTATTACCAAATGTAACAACTAGGTCCCGGTAACAGCATAGACACCCCGCCTTAACATGGTCGTCATGTCCAGGCCCACCAGGTACCACCAGTGGCCCCGCAGACACATGGTGCCCACACTAAGGCCCATCCACGCACCCGAACTGGTCATCTGACTAATGACAGTCCCCATAGGCCAACACATTTCATTTCTAGTGTACTTTGTTCTCACTCGCACACAGATTGGGAAACTTCCTAGACGATCACCCATCATGACCACTACTCTTAGCCAAGTATGCTTAACTATGGAGTTCTTATCTAGTAGGCACCTGAAAAAGAAGCTACACCTTGTTGGCATGAATAATATCATTTACCCATTTAACCCTTTGTCATTCTTGGCTATTATAATCAACCCCCCCCCCCTAGAGAACAACCACCTTGTTTTGGGACCTAAAACTCTACACAGGTTGTGTGCTACACATAAGGCTGGGTACCACCTCTGATTACAAATTTATCAACTGGGTCCCGGTAACAGCACAGACACCCCGCCTTTACATGGTTGTCGGGTCCAGGCCCACCAGTTACCACCAGTTTCCCTACAAACACGTGTTCCCCACCCTAGGGCCCACCCAGATGCCTAAATGCATCATCTGACTAATGATAGTCCCCACAAGACAACCCATGTACTCTCTCGTATAATTTTTCCTCACTTGCACACACCCTGGGGAACTTCCTAGAAAGTCCCCCAACCTGATCACTACTTCAGGCCAAGCACGCTTAAATGTAGAGTTTTAATCAGGTAGGCTCCCAAAAATTAAGGTGAAACATGTTGACATGATTCATATCATTTATCCATTTAACACTTTATCATTCTAGGTTGTTACAATTCAACATCGTAATCTTGTTTCCCTGAGTTGTATACCAGGTTTGAGTTGAGACTCTAATCGATCTGTGTCTATTGCTTTGTGTTTTTTGATTGAGATCATTCTTTGTGATTTTCCTTGTGGAATTATGATATACCTTCAGAGGTCTTTGGGTCTCTACTGGGTATTGTTATACTCACCCCTTCACGGGATTCACCCACACCAAGTTGTGTCTTGTGCAGACGATGGGAAGCTGGGCTGAGGTTTGAGGGAGTAAGGACTAGACGGTGCTCGGAGGCGGGCCATTTGGCATGACATAACGTGGGGACTACTGATCGCGAGCTGTACCAAGAATTTAGGTAGGATCAGTGGGGGACGATTCATGAGCTAATTTTCACCCTTTTGTTGTTTCTTACTTTTCAGTTGTACTTGTACATTTCTAGTTGGGCTTGTATTCCGGCCCCTTTACTTTTAGAACTATTACTACAATAGTTCACTTCACATTTGCTTCTCATTGTTTTCTTCTATGAGTGTTTGTACAGGTTTAAATGCAATGCATTCCCATTTTAGGGATACACCTTTCTGGTTCTAGTCGGAAACCCCTGACCTATGGACGGTGGGCTTGGGGTAGTCAACATGAGTCTTAAGGGATGGTTCGTGACACTTTACACCTAAACAGAAACAAAACCTTGTAATCATTGTAATCATTATAAAGGTAAACTGGGGATAAAAATAATATATTGTAGTAAAAAAATCACCTAAACATGTATAAATTTTATCGTACGAGATTATTTAGACATATATTTATCATAAGTTGAAATTATATCAATTTTTTAACCTTAATCATGAAAACTAATTCATATTAATTTAATTCCATTGGAAATTCCAAGCATTCCCCTCCCTAATTTTATATAAGGAAACCACCCATCCTCTCTTATGAATACTTCGTGATCCTTGTTTCTTGACCAATATCATCCCAATTAACATTTAAAAAATCATCCCCTCATCATAAATATCATATTCTATCCAAATGACCATACTATATGTCTTATGGTGTATGTGAAAGGATGTTCTTCAAATAGGAGGTAATCATTTTAACTGAGCATTTTCATGATTCCTCCTTTTTAAATTCCATAAGTTTTATCTTAACCATTACTATATAATTAAACTAGTGTCAAAAATTAAATTGTATTTTATTATGTTAATTTAATAACCTTATTAATCTTATTTTTCATTGAATGGTACGTGTTACCATCATTCATGAATATATGTGGACTACCACATAAGTACTGATGAATTTCTTTTCTCCTCACTACTTATCCTGCTACATTATTATGATGGATTTAGTATTTATATTTTATATTTATTAAATTATTATTATTACTTAATTATATAATCTTATCATACTTATTAGATAACCTTTTTTGGAAAATTATAGTTTCCCTCATGAATATGTGTTGACTTCACATCCATAAAGTGATGTGATTCATATTTAATTTACACAGTAAATGGATTATAATAAGTATATATTTAATAAATATATATGTTATTTATGAAATAATAATTATTTTTTAAATCATAATTATAATTCAATGTTCATTCATTTTATCTATAGAAAATTAGAAAACAACACTCATGTGTACATACTGACAACCCTCTACATGAAGTGATGTAATTTATTTTTCATCACTACTTTATTTAAATTGTTTTGATAGAGTATATAATTAACCAATATGATAATGATTTAATTATTAATATTAATTATATGATGATACCATGACTAGGTGCTATTACCAGAACTCTAAAACAGAAACAGTCATGGAAAACAGAACAATTTCCACCCAAATGACCATTTAATGGAAGAATTTTTAATAAAATGCTAATGTGAAATTATAATGAAATGGTTTATATTATCTTATTCATGAATATATATATATATATATATATATATATGTGTGTGTGTGTGTGTGTTATATTTATAATAAATCTATATTTATTATATATATTATTTGAATGCATACATAGTAGGATCAGAGTTGAGGTATGGGGATTCTTCATCTCACTTTTATTTCACTAAGACTAATGTCATATTCACTACTTGTTTCTCTCCCATGGGGTATATAATAACAAATTTATATAATATATAGTGAATTTATTTATATTCTTGTTATTTATGGGTTCTTTTTAGTTATTTTCTTAATGGAGGTTATGATTCATAATTTACCAAATTAGTAAGGGTTTATATTATAATCTCAATTCTTTTCACTATGGTCTATGATAATTTTTTGTTCAAATAAATTATTTAGATATTATATTTTAAACTCAATGTTATTATTATAATCTATTTATTTGTGTAATGTGAATTTAATTTTTCAATTTTTATTTATTTTTTACTTAGAATGACAAATAAATTGTTTATATGAAAAATTTACATTATTTTTTATTTGATTAGAAATCATTTTCATCTATGTATATATAATTTTTTTAAATATATAGATTATTTTTTACTATTATACAATTATTTATTAAAATAATTATCAATCATATTTTAATTTCGATAAAAATTTGTAAAATTAATCTTCTCACTTTTTTCTAGACAACATAATTTTTCCAAATAGTGTGAACAAAATCATTGTTTTAATATAAACCACACAAATGGTATTTACCCCCTTTATCAATACTCATTCAGTTGATATATACATTAAAATATTCAATGTTTATTTTAAAAAGGATTGTATTTTAGTTAAATTTTAAAAAAATTTAGATTTTAAATACATTATTTAAAAATAAATTTTATATTTTCATCATGAATTACCTGAGGAATATTTTTAATCATATTTTTTTCTATGAAAATATCCTTCGATATTGCATATTATTCATTGTTTACATAATAAATTCACACAATATTAATTATTTGTCTTTATGGTTGTTAATTATTATCATAGAATATTGATGAAACACATTTTCATTTCCATAGTTTTGGAAAGGAAAAAATAATAACTGTTTTTGTGACATGATATAATAAATATGAATTGATAACGATTATATAATGGTTGTGTCTGTTATAGAACTCAAATGAATATGGTAATGTGATATTGATATGTCATGAAAGGATGATGATAAGAGCTGAAATTACATCAATTATATTTTTTCACATTTTTACGTCTTAGTATGGTTACTTCTTGTTATGCTGACAAGATTATCCGTGGACATGAATGTAAATAATTGTGTTCAAATTTAGATGTGTGAGTATGATTTGATAACGATATTACTACATGATTATATATGGAGAAATAAAAATAATAACTATATAAATAAAATTAATATTTCTTATAATTATTGTGCCACATTTCTATGTTTGGACAATAGAATGAATATTACTACATCAATACCCTTATTGATCTTACATCTAGGTATGATTTTATTTTTCAGTTTATAATCTATGATATTCTATGTATGAATGTTTTACATTGATAACAATCAATTTATTATGTTATCATACCCTAATGATCATGTTATTCTTAAAAACTATAATTGATTGATATATCACTTTTTTTAACCCTATAGAGTATTTGACCTCAGCATTTATTATATTTCCTTTTCCCCATAATTTGAAGATATATTTTCTTAAATATGATATGACAAAGAAGGGTGCTATTTGTGAGAAACAATGTAGTATATGTTGAAAATATATTTCAAAATATGAAGATGATGTATCTAGTCCCTAAACTCCCTAAGCATTTATGATCCTGGAGCAAGTATTCTTATGAAATTAATTTAATATTAATATTAGATGATGTAATATTTTTATATGTAATGGTTGGTTTCATATAGTTTTAATCAGATCATGGATTTGTTATTTTATTATATTTGGGTTATAAAATATACTTGAATCCTTGGGAATGCATATATTTATATGATATGGTCTTTATGATTTCAAAACGTAATGATTAAATGTGTATCATAGAAAATACATTTTTGTATAGATCTGGGAAAGTAGATATAGTTGTGAAGAAGATGTATCTAGGTGTAAAAACTATGGAATGGGTGGATTTGGTAACAACTCAATCATCGCATTAGTAAAATGAATATGCATAATATTTCATACATTGTAAGACACTACAAAAGAATATAGTAGGTTTAATAAGTATTTTACTTAATAATGATTATGTTGAATGAGATAATATAACCAATGAAAACCAATAATATTATATTTTGATATATGAGAAAACTAAATTTTTGTGGTCTGATTACTATAATGGTAATCATGAGTTTAAGGAATATACCCCCTTATGATGTTTTTTATTATGGTATTATAAAACGATAATGGATTATTTGGGAGATAATTATTTGAAGACATGCCTTTGGTTTAGTATTTTGATTTGGTGAATTTTTTTTAGAAATTAAAATTTTATATATTTTATATATAGGATTAAAGGTATTTATAACCTTTAGGACTAATGTTCTATTTTATTTCAATGAAGTTAATTGGGATAAATGGGTTATCATATTTTAGGGACATATTAAATTTTTTTAGAGAATATATAATCTTGATATTCATGTGATTAATATGTGATAATATGCACTATTTTATTATTTTTATTGATAATTTTGATCATAAAATAATATGTGATCAAGCCATTATAAGAACCGGGTTTACATTTAGGACAATTATATTTTCAATAGTTTTATGGTAATTTATTTATGGAAAATTTTATGTTGAACATTAGGTGTTATCCTGATTATTTTAGAGATTTTTTGATAATTTTTTCATAGTTGATAATTTTTACTAACCATTTAGATTTTCATAAATATCTGTATATATGAAGAATAACATTTCATTTATTTATGTAACATATGATATGATAAAAATTAATTTTAGTGGTATAGAAAAAAATATTCATGTTTATTTTTTATATGGAATATTAGAAAACCTAAAGATTGAAAATTTCTTGAAATATATTTAATGGTTGAAAATTTGGCTATAGTTTTGGAAAAAACAAATATATTATAACATTTAACCTACATTAATTGTAATGTATTTTCTCTACTCAATTAATTAGAAGATAAATATATAGATTATTATGTGGAAAGTATCACTCAAATATCAAGGTATGTTTTTTGGATACCCATTAGTCTTATAATGATATATACAAGATTTTATAAGTATTTAATTACCAATATTATGATTCATGTTATTTAAAATGAAATTAGTTATTGTGATAAAATCTATATAATATCTTATTAATATATATATTTCCTTCAAATTCACTAATCCTTTATGATTCTTTAGTGTTTATTATTTTTATATGTATTCAATTATCATTTAAAATTATGTAATATTAATGTATGTTATGATCGAGTCATTGTAGTTACAAACATCCTTGCAAGGTAGAAATTATTGAAGTATTCCCTAAACAAGAAACTCCCATAAAATCTATTTTTAGATATCTATATGAAGAATCTTTTATATGATATTCAAACATCACTCATCCCATTAAAATATATAGGATGGTATAAATTGTTCATTGATATGGAAAAAATTTATAAGATTCCATTCAATGTTATAAATCCATATCAAGGATGATATTCTTGATTCATGGAAATGAATTGATTTGGAAGAAACTAAACTCATCAATCCTAGGGAACATTGAGTGCTAACTATAAATTTTTAGATTGAAAAATACATTATAACCTGGGAAAAAATTCATCATGGAGAAGAAAGAAAATGTATCGAAATGATGAAATTTTGTGGATAAGAAGAATATATTCTATTCCATTAAGAGGGAGGTATTGGGGTGTATAATTTCAACAATATATTTTAAATTATTAATATTTATAGAGATTTTCCAACAAGTATGTACCCAACTGGTACAGGCTCTTGTTTGGCATCCAAAAGTCCAAGGATCAAATACAAGTTGGGATGCATTTATGTGTGTTGTAGCGAGGCACTGTATCAGAACTATAACAGCAGAGAAACAGTAGCAGTTGTGACATTATAGCGGCTGAGTCACTATAGAAGGAACTGAATTGACGGTAGAACTGTAGTATGTACTATAGTCGCATGGGTACTATAGTGGTACTATTCACCGAGGGCCCCTTTGAGTCATAAAATTAGCTTTCAAACCTCGTATTTAGGCCACATGGCCTTGGGTCTTAAGGCTACATATTGGGTCTACCTCTACCTAATCAAAAACTGGTCTTTAATTTAATAATAAAATGATTCTTTTGCCTCAACCTTTAAAAAATTTAATATTTTTAGAGATCAAGAGACCTAATGTGGTTTTTTTAATGATCGCCTCAATTAATTTCATCACTGTCAAATTTTAAGGCACAACAATTATTATTACGTTATCATTAAGTACTATATCTATAACATGATAGAAAATAGACATGTAATTTACGATAATCCCCATGAAATGTAGCTCATGTATCTATCACTCCACCAAAAATATAATGATAGAAAAATATTCCCACATATAAATACAAATACTTTTTAGGATTAAATGACTAAATTATCAATCAATATGAATCTTAAATTATTAGAGAATGAATGAATCAACCAATCAGGACCCCAACCACTATTTAGTATCTAAGATGACATTTACATCTTTAAAATACTCATCATATCAAGAAAACCAATATTTATAATGAAATTATTTGGACTATGTGACCCATGGGAACCTAAGACTATTCTCACCTTTCTGGATTTTCATCCCCCATCTTTTGGAGGATAGGAACCACCCCACTAAGTGAGATTTTTTTTCAATGACAATCCAATATATAGTTTTGTTAATTATATTTAACTGAATATACCCATTAAATGATTATTAAGACTATAATTAGATAGATTACCCAAACAATAAATATATACATGTATAACCAAGCCAAGGAGAGGTAGTGTGAGGATCAAATATTTAAGTGCTATTACGACTAAAATCATTGATGTGATTGGGAGTAGAAATCAATATATCAAAAAATATCAATAGGAGAATAAATATAATAATGATTCTCATAAGGATACTCATGATCTGGTGATATTTTTTGGCATATTAGTAGGAAAACATCTAGTTGGATAACCTCAAAACATGGGATGGTTAACTCAGCCTAACCAAAAAATAATAAACCCCCCAAGTTCTAACCATGGGATGAGGTCGTCATCATAAGTAACTCAATTCCTAAAGACCCAATCAAAGGAATAGCCATGTGGTAGGATTCAAAGAGCCCTAGGAACAAAATAAAATATTTTCAAACACCTATCTATCATCCATACTTTTATTTTAATATAAGATTTATTTTATCAATATAAGAAACTTAGGGAAGCCCTTATTTTTTCTCTTTAAATAAAACATAATTTTCAGACTAAATTTTATTTAACTAAGAAATATCATGTTGAAATTTATTAAATTGAGTGTCATATATTCATTTATATCTCCAATCAATAATTAGAAACAAATATTAAATAAATTATTAGAAACAAATATATATTTAGAGATCTCAACGATGTAAAAAATATATGAGAAAAAATTTCTAATGGGTTCAGAATCAAACCCACCAAGATATAAACCATCATTTATTTAGGATACAGTGAATTTTACATGACCCATTACAATCGTAAACTATTGAGGTATGAAAAAAGTGAGCAGAAACCCCTTGGGAAGATCAAGTTGAATTCCTAATTTAAAAGTCTCATCTATTATTTCATGTTCGTGGTGTTCTTATTTTTTAATGATTTCAATGACAGATTTTACTATTTATTCTTTCTATGTACATAATATTTACCTCTTTATATAAGAAATGTCTGAAGTATTATATTTACATGATGTTTAATGAATTATATGCTGAAAGTACCCTTTTTGAATCCCATGAAGCCCAAATCATTGAAACATGATATTATAAAAGGGGAAGGAAGAAATTATTATTCAATCATTCACCCAAAATAACACCCCTTAATGCCTTTTAAACTATTAATATCCATCTATAAAGTGATTTGTGTAAATATTTTTTTCATTCAAACTATTCTTAACCAATATCTATAGAAGTAGGGATTCATAAGATCATGTTGGCTAATGAAATTGAACATACACCCACCTTCCTGTCATATGATGACTTAATGTATGTTTCCACTGACAAAAATCCATCGATAAAGGAATATATTAAAGTGAAATTTATGATAATGAATATATATTTTGATTTTATCTACAAAAATATTATTTTTCATGATATTAAATGTACGCAACCATGTAACTTTAGCTACATGGATATGAATCCATGAAGAATATAACAAGGTTTTGGCAGCTTCACCTCAAATAATTTGGTTTCAGCCAATCATAAAGAACCCTCACACTCCTTAAAATGTGTGATTTAAATTATGATACTCATACACCTGAAACATGTATACAATATATAGGAATAATATAGTGTCCAAATCTTTTTGATGAAGAGGAGGAAGAGTTACAGGATTATCTAATAGC
The DNA here is from genome assembly GCA_963277665.1 of Viscum album. Lineage (NCBI taxonomy): Eukaryota > Viridiplantae > Streptophyta > Magnoliopsida > Santalales > Viscaceae > Viscum > Viscum album. Next base: position 2,075,294,687 of record OY728156.1, on the reverse strand, counting down.
CTTCAACGAATGTGCTTCCAGCATTGTGGATGAGCTAATGGACTAGAATAATTGTAATTAATATGATATATGGAAATCAACAATCAATATTTCAATAATTCATGAGGAATAAGAATAATTATTATCATTCTTTAAGATACACCATGATGAAATAATTTGGTATTGCATATATATTAATAGGATAGATCCATATGTTTCTACCCATAGCATTCGTCTAATATACAACCACAATCATTATAAATTGAATGAATGAAGAATTAATCCCCATCAGATCACTATGGTGGATGATGAGTTTGATAGTTTGTATAAATCTATCTTTATCCAAGAGTTTTAAAACCTTATATGGATCACCAACATTTACTCCCAAAAAGAGAATGAATTTAAAACAAGAGTGTTCATTTAGTTTAGTAATTTCAACCACCAAATAACTATATAGTAGTTTCCACTCATGATCATAGAGTTTTTGATTGATGAAAATCATGTTTCCAATCCCTCATATTCAGGTACGAGTATTCTAGCTTAAATCGAATCATAATTTCCTTAGAGGACAAATAAGTAGCGTACATTAGGTAACTATAAGGGGTATATTTGTAACTAATGATTACATTTAGATTGATGAATCATGGGTCTACTTACCAATAAAATATGAACCATATATTCATGTTATTTATTTGGAAGACAATGGATTTTTAGGTGGAATATCATGTATTAAAATCCCATTAGCACCCCAAAAACAATTTTTGTATTGAGACATTTCTTAAAAAGTTACACTGATATTACATGAAAATGAATCAACTAAAATGATCTATTGAGATAAAATGAGGACTGATCCTTGTCTTTACGATACAAGATAACAACATTAAATTTAACTCTATGAAAACAATGATAATAATTGATTTTCTTCTTATTAGAAACATGTATGAGTTTAGGCGACTCTACTTGAATCTTAAATGTACAAACAGAAACATAATATATTTCATGGGAGAATTTTTTAATGTAAAAAAATTGACAAATAAAGGGGTGAATTATATATGGTATGAAGATTTATAAAAGTCATTTGATAACTTTTAGTATCTTTTACATACTCCAATGTTTATGCCACATGTAGAAGTAAAATACTTTGTCCTATATATGGAAACCATCAAACATTACCTTACACCCCTCGATTCCTACTATAATTATTAATATATGTATAATAGTGTCTAAAATATCAATATAACTACATTAGAGGATGACATAGATAAATTGATATTGAGAAGAACCATTTAGAAATAATATTTGTTCATTATATGTTTTGGAAATATCATTACCTTATTTAGTTTAAATTATTTCTCATGTAGATCAACTAAAATAAATTCACAATATCTACAAGTTTATAGGAATATATAAATAATTTCACACCTTCTAAAAAAATAAAAACCCACTTTTTATCCCAAAAGGTGATATAGGGACATGCACTACTATATTTCATTACATCATGACCTACAAAATAAAAATAACAATTAGTTATTGAACATCATAATGAAGACGTTTTTTCTATTTATTAAACATCATAAACATGGGAAATATTTTTTTACTCTGATTATTATAGTTTAACTCGGAGAAGGATTTATGATGTTAGACCATACCAGGTTGTCTTGGGAATTTTTTTCATTTCTCTAATAGCGGTAGTCCATCCTTATTAATTAATCATCTCATAATGGTAAAATAATTATGTAGAATATTCAAATATCATTATAATATTAAAACAATATCTCTATATATAAATTTATTGATCAAACATAATAGGTGATTTGATGTAAATAATCTGTTAAATCAAGAAGAACCATGCCATTCAAAAATAAGAACAAAACTGTATACATGAATATGTTGATATTTTATCTCTAATAATCATTCAAAACTAGTGTTTTCCGACATTTTTTAACATAGTAAATTTTAAATGGAAGCGTGGGATCAATTTGTTTTTTAATATATAGGATGATGGGTCACAATTTTAGTGAACTAACAATTAATCACCATTTTTCTCTAAGACATAAAGAGGGCTTCATATCAAACTATTTATTTATTAGTAATGCTTATAACACTATTTCGAAATTTTTTTGTGTACCTATGTGAACTATGAATAATCTAGTTAGACCCAATGATTCAGGGGTACTGAAACACTATGTTGTTTCATCATTTTAGGATAATAGAATTGGATAGATCATGAAGAATGTGTTGTACATGTAGAATGGGTTCTCAATTTACATTAATAGAGATACATGTAAATCTATATTATTTAGTAGACGTTATGGATGCATAGTTTCATTTAGATATACTACCATAGTAAAATTATAAGGTTGTTGTTGATGTAGGATTTATTTATTTTATAATTATTCTTATGTCTTAATATGTTAATAGGGTATAGAATAAATTTACTATCATATCTCAATTATATTATGATGTACTATCTATTAAATTTAAAAATAATAATTTTATACTTTTGAAGCATGATTCACTTTTATGAAGTTCTAATATCTTGATAAGTGCTTATTCAATTAGTCTAAATAATGGAGTGGTAATAAATTTAAATTATTTAACTATTGTACAAAAATTATATATCATGGTCTATAAGGATTGGGTATTGCAATTTCAGACTTCTACACACAATCGTTATGCACCAATGGGTTTTATAGGTACCTGATATAAATGTAAACAATTTTTTATCATTATATAAAAGTAATGATACATAAGTAATCATTACAAATATTCAAGGAAGAGAACACTATTGACCAATATTTTTTATACACATGGATATGTTTCGATCAACATGTACTAAAATCCTTTATGGATTTAAGAGAATATTTTTCATATTTGATAATTATACAATATTTTTCAACAGTAGACTTTATAGCTCACAATGTTAAAAGTCTTCAAAAGGTTACTAACTAATATAATATAGATTTAAATTAGAATGGTTTTATGATAATCTGAATCGACATAAATGATGTAGGAGAATTACAATAATAGATGTTTGGAATTTCCATTGAATATAATAAAATATTCTCATAATTTCTCCACATCAAGGACTCGATTGATAAATGGTGTTTAAGAATGATTAAATTAGAAAATTTAAGAGATAAAAAATATTTGGGGGATAATTATTATCTAACTACGTAATTATTGGAAGAAGATATTAATACAAATTATTTATGTTTCCAATATAATTACTAAAAGTTTCCTTATATTATTTGAAAATAATGCAATTCAAGTGAGACACATTCAATTATATAGATGTGATGTATCCATAATCAATGTTCTTGATAATCATGATTAACTTGATGAAATGTCATATAAAGGTATAATTTGGGGTTACTTGAATCACTATATAGAATAATATGTATACAACTAGGAATCCATTATATTATAATAGATTGCGAGTCTTATCTTCGATATGAAAGATCATTTTGATATGCCTATATTGTTGGAATAGTTTGAAAAAAAATTTAGTAAATATTTTTTAAATAAATCGAGTATTTTTGAAAGGAAAATTTCAATATAAGTAACACCAGTTGATAGGGGACATGAAAATACACACCCTAGAATATGGATGAATAACATAGATAATCTAATAAATAAAGTAATTAGTGATGCGAATTCCCGTATTTAAACATGAAATTAAGTGAATATTTGTTATGAAAATTTTGAATTTATTTTACATGTAATTACAATTCATATTATATATGTTTTATATTATCATTTACAGTTATTAGAAATTAAAGTTATGTTACATAAATTCACATTGAGTAATGGTTGTGTGCAAGTTAGTCCAACAGAAGATCAATAAATTCTTTGGAAAAAATATATTTTTAGGAATATGTTGGATGAATCATGTCATATTATAAGAAATAATGATGGATTTTAGATCATAGCTTTAGTAAAGAAGTTGGAATTTTCAATGGAGTTACATTTTTTTAGTTTTCATATTCTAAACTATAATTTTTATTATAGAATAATCGACTCATAATGGTTTTAATCAGTAAATGTTAGACATAAATCATGATTTTCCTAATGTTTTTATTTATAAAATTTATAATGAAAGTCAATCCCCTAGTTTTGAATATTAATTGAATCCTAACCTTGATTTTAAAGTCCCATTATAGATCAAATAAATCCCATCGAGCATGGTAATACAGTATTTCCGTGTTTCTATCACAGAAACATTTTCATCAAGGTGATATAGAAAATTAAATTTTTGTTGGTAAGTACCCAAATGTAATTTTGTTAGTTCAAATATATATGGATGAAATATCATTTTGATATTAATTTAGTTTTCTCTATTATTATATTTTGAATCTATTAGAAAATGAATATGGGGTGACTTTTAGGGAGGAGATCTAGTTATTTGTAGGGTTTAAAATCTATTACATAGATGATGGTATTTTCATGAAACAAAGAAATTATTCTAAATATTTAGTAAAAAGATTCATATTGGCAATAAGAAAATTTATTATTACACAAACAAGTACTAGATGTTAATTGGATATAAAATCTACTAGGAAATGTTTTAATCATAGGACCTTTCAAATAACGATTAGAAGTCCTTTATTTTTCTCTAAAAGGATACCATATTTAATTCCCAATGAATTCTTATTTTTAATATTATAGGTAAATCACACGGAGTCTCAAATGAAAACTGTTTAGAGGATAATAAAGTACTTAAAATGGAATGAAAATAACATGTTACTATATCCCAATATCACATTAATTGATATTATTGGTTATTTTGATTTAATAATTAGTGGATGAAGGAATGATATAAAATGTACAAGGGTTGATTTTCACATTATTAGAAAAATTCATAGTACATAAGATTTTCCAAAAACAATTGATCTCATTTCCAACTGTTCAGGTAAAATATGTTGTTGTAGAATGTTAGTGTACAAAAAACATTCTATTTGATTAAATATAGGATAATTTGGAATTCATTATGAAAAAATTTCAAAGTTTTTTATAAATTATTATACTTTATAAATATAAAACTATACCCTTCAACATTTTTTGACTAATAATATAGAGGATATATATCATTTCATTAGAAATCATATGTAGAACAATGATATTACTTTTATTTTTTTCCTATTGAAGAAAAACTAGTAGACATATTAATGATTCCATTAGAAGAATGTATTTTAAATATAGAAATTGTAGTCATTTTATAAGGCAAATATAATAGTGAATCATATTTTTTTCAAAGAAATTAAATAATTTTAATTCTAAAATGTTATAAAAAAATTATAACATTACTTAGTGTTTTATTAATAATGATTTATGTGTTAGAGATTTATATAAATATAATTATAGAACATTGTATGTGTTTCTACTCAATAGTCTATTAACATAATATATTAGGTACATCAAAATTATATAAGGTGATAGATAATGGATGTCATGTGGGTTAAATGGTGATATGGTTTTCTTTAAGATTGAATATATTAAACAATAAGAAATTGATAAATTTTCCAATATTTATTGTACAAAATACGATGCACATGTTGACACTCAATTTTTTAAACACTCATAACACAAATATATATATATATATATTATCCATAAATTAGCATTTTAAAACTATTTATGACCTAAAAATAGAATTAATTAACCATCATATGATACAAGAAAATGAAACTGAGATCCAATAAAAATGATTAAATTTATGAGTTGACAACATATAATACACTAGATCCGTAATTCCATTTAGTTACATAATGTAGAGAAAATAAGAAAGATAATGAAATATTGGTAGCCACCACATCTAACAATTTAATTTATATTATACCATGATTTGGAATATAAATATGACACATGGGTCTTCGTATAACCTTGATGTTCAATAAATATAAGATAAATTAAAGAAAATAATAATTTTTTTTGAATTTTATAAATTTTACACCAATATACACTTGACTATAGATCATCATCTCTTTTTGGAGTTTCCTTTTTTTTTTATATTTATGTTTCACTCATTCACGTTCTATACATTATTTTATATTTATTTAAGGAATAGGAAATGTTTTTCTTGATCATGTTTTTTCATTTATTTATTATGTTTTTTTGAATCCTTTAATAGATTAGACTTTTTTATTTTTGAGGTATAAGGATCATCTAAAGAAGAATATCTAATAACACCAATAGTAAAGATGAAGAATAATGTTAATGTGACATCCCACAGTGAGAAATGATATTTTGGATAAAATACTTAATCTATGTATCCTATAAAAAATAATGTTGTTTGAGAGTAATTTGATGAAAAATAGTTTTAAAAGAAATTCAATTTTTTATATATTATTTATAGTGTATTAAATAGTCAATGTTTATATTATGTTATATTATCATAAGTTATTTAATGTTTTTTGATAAATTTATAATGAATAGTTATTTTAAATATTTGTTCAATATTTATATATAAATTTCAAGTTGATATAGATAACATAAAATGAATTAATAACATTATGGTTTAATGAAATTTATATCTATATCACATTGATTGATAATGATGATATATTTGAGATAGATAATACAATAAAAAAATCTTCACCCTAGCCCACATCCAATAGTTCTACTCCTAGGAAAACATTGAAAAAAACGACTACCCTCCCCCCCCCCCCCCCGAGTCCCTCTACCAATTGGCCCCATGATGGAAACATTCAGCCTGGGTATTAGAATGTCAAAATGGGATGCATTATCCTTTAAATTCTTAAGAAGTTTGACATTAAAAAACCAAAAAATATGATTATACAGAAGTAAAAAAGTAACCATATATCAATTATCATCATTCTTAAAACACAAATGTCATGTAAATTCCAAAAAAAATTAAACATATTGTAACGCCCCGACCCCAGTTACCTAGAGTCGGTGCATTATTACATAACATTTTCATGATCACAATAAAGATCAAATCTTGAAAACCGATTAGTTTAGTAGCCTCAGAAACACTAGATATATTCATAAGTCTTACATTACATCATAAAAATAAAAACTACAACAACATCTTTTCTTCATAGTCCACACTCATATCCCCACATACTATCCCTGCATGTCATTCATAAATTACTTCATCAAATCCTGGGAAAAATAAATCATTGAAAGGGGTGAGCTCAAATGCCCAGTAATGATAACAATATAGCAGAAACTTTCATCAATAAGAATAAACATTTAAGGAAATGTATAACTAAAACAAAAGCCTTTTAAACATGAACTTCAAAATAGTATGGAAAAAATGAAATAATTCCATCTACTTATTAACATGGATATTCTACTAATCGAATAATAACATGCAATATCAATAATCACTTTCATGATGATGGAATGCATAATGCCAGACTATCATAACCACATAGCCAAGGCCTCGTGCCAAGACTACAAATAAAGTTTTTTCAAGGCCTTGTGCCAAAACACTAGTTTGTCTCATGAGACCTACCGATTCATCGAGGAGCTATAGAGGGATCCAACCACAACTTACTAAGTCCAATTCAGTCCTCATATGAAAATTTTTAAACATAACATAAACATTCGTATTAAAACTAGCATACGAAATGTCAATACTTTATCCACAAACCATGAATGGTATAAAAATAGCACATCCACAGTCAAACATAACTCATTCGATACAATATAGAATATTGTATTGTATCATATTAACCTCAATCAAGAATGATGAAGGATATTTTCATAGATGAAAATAATCATCAAAACAATGAGAGTGAAATATCCCCATTTTTCTTGAAATCATTTAAAAGTCACACTATATGTCAAGAATCCATTTAAAATAGATTGTATAATCCAAGTGTCCCATACCACTTTGAAACTTTTAAAAGGAATTTTGATTTTAAAACATTAATGTCCATATAAATAAATCCTTAAAACCATTTTTAAAACATGGACATTATTGAGAAATATTTAGAATAATCAATCTTTAAAAAACTTAAAAATGTATTTTAGTTAGAGTTTCTAACCAAAAGAGAGACAATTGAATAAAAATAATTGAGTTAATCAAAACTTTATAATATCATGAGAATAAAGGGATTCATGATATACTATGTCAAAGTACATTATATACACCATATAAAAGTGATTTGGTGTATAACAAGAAAGAAGTCTCAATGGAATGTAAATTGAGATGAATTCCTTTATAAAGACCACATCCATAGGTTAAGGATAAATCAACGGCATAATTATGTGTGAAAAATATAAATACACTCAATATGATTAGATATTTAGTGTAAATCAATCAGATGACATTCACACATATTTTTGTAAAAACAACACCAATGAATTGGATATTTAACTCAACAAATGGAGATTGAGTTAAAATTACTCTTATCAAGTTCATACCGATGACTTGATAATTTATCAATGGAGTGATTATTTGTATAAAAATTATATCCACAGAAAGGGGAGTGGAAATTATGACATAATCAAATGATTAGTGATTCTACACATAATCTTGGAGTAAAATAATCAATGAAGTATGCGTAAAGTCGAATGAGTGGAAATTGAAATTTCAAATTCCCTTATCAATTTGGTAACTTATGAAACACGCACCCATGAAAGAAAGATAATAAAATGATTATTTAAATATCCATAAATTAAAGTATATTACACAATTAATACAAACATGGGCAGTACAGACACCACATGTAATAAATAAGTGGTGAACAATGGAATTCTCACGGAATTAAAAGTGAGATAAGAAACCCCTCACCTTGTAATTTTCCTTGGTTGGGGTAGTTTAACCTCCTGTATGATGGTGAAATAATTTTTATTAAATTATAAAATAATAATATACATTAATATGATATCATATATGATCTTTTAATATTGATTTGTTAATAATATCTTAGTATTATCGTTGTTTCGGGTGTTAACTTACTCATTTTCTTTTATATGTTTTGTTAAGTAAGCTGTGTTTGTCATGGATAGTTTGTATCTTAATAATATCCAGAATGATATCAATTCCTTAGATAGTATTATTAATCATCAAATGAGAATTATACTTGAATGAATACGATGGAGAATGAATCTCATCGCGTTCGTGGAGACGGTAGTCCGTACGTATGCACGAGTGACAATATCTTTCTTTTGATATTAAAATAACATATAATTGGATGGTATATCATATATAAAGAATAATTATTATGTTATATTTATTATTTACATGAGTTACACATCATTATTATACCCATCCAAATAATAATTTATTGAATAACAATTACACCACGACGTGGAGACGGTAAGCCGTACGTACGCACATATGGTGACATGTTATTAAAAGGATGGATAGAATACTGAATATGGTTGTACCATATTTATAATAACATCACAGTATATATAAGATATTGGAGTTATTATTTTAGAATGGTAATAACAAATAAGGAAGAAGTGGAAGAAGAAAGGAACATGAAAAGGGTGGTGGAATCATTAACTCTTCTTCGGGTTCATTATTTTGATTTGATCAAAAGAGCTATTAGGTTGGCTTTCTAACTAAATAAAGGCCTCTAGGATGAAGCGAGGGAAGTCGAGAGAGTATTTGGGAAGAGTTTTTCCGAGCCAAAAGGCTTTTATGGTGTGAATTATTGAGAAGGGGGAGTGCCCTTTTATAAGAGGGGTGATGGGTACCTTTGGAAAAGCTAGAAATATTATTTTATAATAAATTTCATATTTGGTTTATAATGGCTCAAATGTGCATTATTTAAAGGTTAATGTGGGTAAGGGTCGAAAACCACTCAACCAATATAATTTAGACAGGTTTGGGGTACTATATTAACCTTATCATTAAGTATTAACTCTTAGTTAATTAGTTTCACTTTTACAATGTCTCTTTGTATTTTTATATTATATGGTTAATAAACATACTATATACATCCAAGAGACCCACCAAGTGGTCCATTAATGATACACCTATCATTATATAAGTCTCTTGGACGAACCTTATATTTTTAGAAATTTAATATCAATTAATAATATAATATTAGTTTTAAAAACTCTTTTATGTCAATTTTGACACTATTAAATAATTGATATTTGTTTAAATCATAACAGAATTATTACTTCGAAAAAAGTTACTTAAGTAAATCCTAACATGTCATATTAATCGATAAAATTATTGAAATTCATAAAAAGTCTCAAATTATATTTATTTGGGTATTTATAATATCAATTATTTTAATTTTTCACTATTATGGTAATTACTTCATCATCATTGTGTCATAAATAAATTAAATTATTTAAAGTCTAAAAATTATAAATAAAATATCATTATGTATGAAATCATTTTATATTTCTAATTAATATTTAAAATCGAATTTATATTATGTATAACCCTATATTAATAATGTTTTAGTAAATAAACTTTGATTTTAACTCTTTTAACTCTTCTTTGAATTAAATAATAATAAATGTCATAATCTGATCCATGTGGACCTCAATGATAATATTTTATTACTAAGGTTGTTTTTGGTCGAGAAAAACTTGTACAATAGAATTAGGACATGTGTTATTGTAATATTAATATCATTTTTACCCTTAATTACCCTATTTACATTTAACCGTGGTAAATAAAAGTAAAAAAGTTACAATTCACCAAAAATTATTTTCATCTCATTGAACCACATTTTACTACTTGATATTAACCGTGTCTCTTGGATTTTCGAAATTCCATTCACAGAAGCGGTAAAATTATGTTTTATGAAAAATTCATTTTTTTAACTACTACTTAGTGGTTTAACTATTCATCAAAAATTAATGTTTTTCAAAACAATGCCAAAATTTCACCCTAAGATATAATTGATATTCCGAATTCAAAAATGATGTCTATTTTACAAAATTCCAAACATATATGTTTCATTAATTAATTTTATAATTAATTTCCACAGTTACAACAAATAGCGTGTTTTTAAAAAACAATATATATCAAAAGATTGACAATTGTTTATGTCAAATTTCAAAGTGAAATTAATTCTAATGAACACCATTGGATGAAATGGTAAAAATATATTCTAATTATACTTTAAAACCACTAAATAATATAATTTATCACTATAAATTAATTTTTATTAAAAAAGTTGCTATTATGTATTTTTCACTTTTCATAAAATTTGGAAGTTATCAGCAAAATACCAAAAATTCAACTTAGGATAATTTCAATATTCTGAATCCAAAAATGAGGTCCATTTTGAAATATAAAATATATATAATTTCAAAAAGTAGGTATTACTATTCATAATGGCTAGTTTGATTGGTTGTGGTGTGATAGAACACAAAGTTGCGTATAACACACGCTATCACATTATTCAAAGAGAAGTGTACTGTAGATGTTTGGGATGTTACATTATCCCCTCCTTCAAATAATTTCATTCTTGAAACTTCTAGAATACTACCGCATGAAAAGACTCAGGTGGTTCTTCATCATAAGTTCCTCGGGTTCCCATGTTGCCTCTTCCATCTTATGGTTTCTCCACAAAACCTTTACCAGATGCGTCGTCCGATTTCTCAGTACATGTTCTCTCGTATCAAAAATCCTGACGGGCTCTTCGCAATAAGACGGATTGGGTTCCAGTTCTAATTCCTCATAAGTGAGTACATGCATTGGTTCAGGCATGTATTTCCTCAATAGAGATATGTGGAACACATCGTGAACTTTGGAGAGACTTGGCGGCATTTCCTATCAATAAGCTATACCCCCAATTCGTTCTATAATTTCAAAAGGTCCGATGTACCTAGGACTCAATTTACCTTTCTTACCAAAATAAGTGACTCCCTTCCATGGAGATACCTTCAGGAAAACATGATCACCGACTTGAAATTCCATATCCTTCCTTCGATTATCGGTATAGCTCTTCTGCCTACTTTGAGCTACTTTGATATGGTTTTGGATTAACTTAACCTTTTCCATCGTTTCCTCCACCAGTTCTAGGCCTACATGTTTTCTTTCACCAACGTCATCCCAACAGGTTGGTGTACGACATCTCTTTCCATATAATGCTTCATATGGTGCCATATGAATACTCGAATGGAAGCTATTGTTATAGGAAAATTCTACCAGAGGTAAATATTGATCCCACATAACCTGAAAGTCAAGTGCGCAGGGTCACAACATGTCTTCTAAGGTTTGAATAGTTCGTTCTGATTGTCCATCTTTTTGAGTGTGGTAGGCAGTGCTCAAATGAAGTTCAGTATCCAAGGCTTTCTGAAGACATTTCCAGAATCCTAAAGTAAAATGAGGATCAATATCAGAAACAATCGATAGGGGTACTCAATGAAGTCTCACAACTTCATTAATATATAGTCTTTCTAGTCGTTCAAGTGGTAAATCTTCCCTTATAGCAAGAAAATGTGCTAACTTGGTAAGACGATCAACAATGACCCATATTTCATCCTTCCATCTAGGAGTCTTTGATAGCCCCATGACAAAGTCCATCGTAATATTGTCCCATTTCCACTCCGGTATAGGAAGAGGTTGCATGACTCCTCCAGGATGTTGCCTTCCAGCTTTCACTTGTTGACAAACCATACATCTTGACCCAAAATCAGCAATCTCCCTCTTCATGTTGTCCCACCAAAAATGTTCCTTCAAATATCTATACATTTTGGTTCTCCTAGGGTTTATAGAGAAATTGGAACTATGAGAATCATCCAACAATTCCCTATTTAGATCAGGTAAATCTGGAACACAAAGTCTCTTCCAGAATTTCAAAATTCCATCTTCAAACACAAAGTCTCTCAATCTCCCATCATTCACATCTTTAATCATCTTTTGAAATTCTTCATCATCGGTTTGAGAACTCTAAATCCTTTCTAGAAAAGATGGTTTGGAAACCATTTGAAAAAGAATTGATGTTTTACCTTCCCTAGTTATTCCCATGTCCATCTTCACTAGATCCATGAAAATTGGATCCCTTTCAATTCTCATATTGTTCAAAACTCCATGTTCTTTTCTTCTCAAAGCATCTGCCACCTTGTTTGCCTTCCCCGGGTGGTAGTGTATCGTGAAATCATAATCCTTGAGTAATTGAATCCATCTCCTTTGCCTCATGTTGAGTACTTTTTGTGAGAAAATATACTTAAAACTCCTGTGATCAGTATAAATCTCACATTTTTCACCACAGAGGTAGTGCCTCCATATCTTCAAAGAAAATATCACAGTTTCTAACTCGATATAATGAGTAGGATAGTTTTTCTCATGAATTTTCAACTATCGTGACGCATAGGCAATAACCCTATCATTCTGCATAAGGACACAACCAAGTCCTTTCTGTGATGCATCACTATAAATAATGAACCCATCATTCCCCGATGGTAGAGTCAATATAGGATCATTGACTAATCTTCTCTTTAGTTCATTGAAACATTCTTCACACTCTTTTGTCCAAAAAAATTTAACCCCTTTACGTGTGAGCTTCGTTAATGGGTTAGCCAATTGGGAAAAATGCTGGACGAAACGTCAATAATAACCTACCAAACCAATAAAACTATGTACCTCAGTTATACTCGTAGGTGTTGTCCATTCATGGATTGCCTTGGTCTTAGAAGGATCAATAAAGATTCCATCTTTATAGACAATATGGCCAAGAAAACAAATCTCATGAAGCCAGAATTCACACTTGCTAAACATCCCATATAATTCATGTCTTCTAAGAGTCTTCAAGATAATGCGCAAGTGACATTCATGATATTCGTAGCTTTTAGAGTATACCAAGACATCATCAATAAATACCACCACAAATTAATCGAGATATTCCTTGAAAACTCTATTCATCAGATCCATGAATAAAGAGGGTGAATTAGTCAATCCAAAAGGCATTACAGTAAACTCGTAATGCCCGTACCTGGTTCGAAATGCTGTCTTCGTAATGTCATCTTTATTTACACACAACTGATGGTATCCATATCATAGGTCAATCTTTGAAATGTATTGAGCTCCATGCAGTTGGTCAAATAAATCATCAATGCAAGGTAGGGGATACTTGTTCTTTATTGTTATGTCATTGATCTCCCTATAGTCGATACATAACCTCATAGGTCCATCTTTCTTTTTAACAAAATGAATAGGGGCTCCCCATGGAGAAACACTAGGGAGAATAAATCCCATATTACTCAATTCCTCTAGTTGTTTCTTTAGTTCAACTAATTCTACAGTGGACATTCTATAAGGGGTCTTCGATATAGGCCTTCATCCAGGAATTAAATCAATGGAAAACTCAACTTCTCGTTCTGGAGGATGTCCAGGTAAATCTTCTAGAAATACATCTACATATTCTTTCACAACAGGTACATCCACTATTTGAACATTCCTTTCCTCAACCAAAGTCATTTCATTCTCTTCCTCCCCAATAATTGAACTTAGTTGAGCTACTATGGGTGGATCTAGATAAGAATTAGGTCGTGACGATTCTGCTCTAAAGATAAGGCGTTCCTTATCATCATCATCAAAAATCGTAACCTCCTTCTTCTTACAATAAATCATCACATCATAGTCCGAAATCTAATCCATACCGAGGATTATATTAAACTCAATCATAGGTATGATGATGAGATACGCAGATAAAGAACATTTATGTGCTCTAATGGGGACTGATTTACAAAACATTGTTGCAATGATACTTCCCTTATGAGTTTTAACTGACAAGTCCCTTGTTAAAGAAAATTGGAAATATCTAATTTTATTAGCAAACTGGGAAGATATGAAACAATGCTATGATCCAGAATCAAATAATGCATTTGATAAACTTGAGGAAACTATTAAATTACCTGTCACTACGTCTTTTGGAGCATCTACCTCAGCAGTAGTGATAGCATAAGCTTGGACTTGATCCCTTGGCCTTTTCTGAGGTAAGTTCCCCTGACACTTAGGACATTCATTTGCATAATGTCCCATCTCCCTACAATTGTAGCACTGAACATTGGTAGCTTCCTTCTTTCCTTTTCAATCACGAGCCTGATGACCTTTTTCACCACACTTGTAAAAGACACCCATTCCCTTCAAGCAAGTACCGGGGTGTTTCTTCCCACATTTACCACAGGATGGATATTCAACCTTTCCTTTCTTCCCCTCATTTACATTCCCAGATTGATCAAAAGATCTCTTCTTCTATTTCTTTGCTTTAAAGTCATAAGACTTAGAGAATTTCTTTTCGGTCTTGATAGCACATGAGACAATTTCTTCGTATGATGAGAAGGATTGTGAGACTAATGCTCGTTGGAGAAATGGTTTTAACCCATAGAAGAAACGATCAATCTTACTTCTTGGGTTACGTATATAATCTCCAAAATACCTTTCTAACCTTGTAATGATAGCCTCATACTTTGTGACATTCTCATCCTCCTTTTGTCTCAGACTCAGAAATTGCCTTTCCATATCCGCTCGATGGTCATGAGGAAAGTATTTTTCTAAAAACAGATCTTTGAACTCCCTCCATTCCATATTTGAAACTTCATAATCTTCCTTCATGTTTTGAATAAATGACCACCATTGACCAGAATCTACAGTGAGGCGGTAAGCTACCATGATAACTTTTTCCCTTTCACTACTCCCCAAAGCCTGAAATATTTTCTCTAGGGAATATATCCATTGCTCAGCTACTAAGGGATTTGTACTCCCATTGAAAGTTGGTGATTGTTGCCTCATGAATCGATCTAACATTGATCCTCCATGCTGCAGATCAGAGTGCTCCATACGAGTAAGGTTATTATTCATAACCTGAGTGAGTTGTCCCAGTATGGTGATTAGCTGATCGGCACTAGTTGCATCACCAACTACACTATAATTATCTTGAGCAGGAGGTAAATCCCTACATGGAGTGCCTGCATTGATACGGTTTCCATTTCATCCACTAGGCGCCATTTCTAATCAATGGCATAAACTAGATCAGTTTATGAATCAAAATACATAATCCCATACTAATAAAACACATAACATAAATTGAACAATTTATGGATATAATCCACAATCATAAAAAATGTTTTCATTGAAGAATTATATACTCATAAACCATTTATAATGATTTTTAAAGAAAATGAGAGTTATCCTAAGAATATCCCTCAGGAGTGTCGTAACCAGGAGTGCATCAAGGCCCGTTGTCGTGCACTAGTTCTTGTTCGAGTCTAGCTCAAAGCGGTGTTTTCAGGTTTTACCCCTAGGTACATCTGTACCAGATCCACCTCTACCTGCTTATATCCAGACATGGATGTATTTCTAGGAGAACTCACAAAATCTCTACAATACCAAAATTATAGGATGTTCTTCTATACTAATCCTCAACGTCCATCTTATCTCTATGTGCTCTAATCAGAGTTTATCTAAATATAGCTTCCCAGGTTTGTACTAAACTTTCTCTAATACCAACTGTAACACCCCAACCAAAGTTACCTAGAGACAGTGCATTATTACATAACATTGTAATGATGACAAGAAAGATCAAATCTCTAAAGAACGATTAGTTTAGTAGCCATGGAAACACTAGATATATTCATAAGTCTTACATTACATCATAAAAATAAAAACTACAACAACATCTTTTCTTCATAGTCCACACTCATATCCCCATATACTATCCCTGCAGGTCATTCATAAATTACTTCATCACATCCTTGGAAAAATAAAACATTGAAAGGGTGAGCTCAAATTCCCAATATGGATAACAATATAGCGGAAAATTTCATAAATAAGAATAAAACTTTAAGGCAATGTATAACTAAAACAAAAGCCTTTTAAACTTGAACTTCAACATAGTATGGAAAAAATAAAATAATTCCATTTACTTATTCACATGGATATTCTACTAATCAAATAATCACATGCAATATCAATAACCACTTTCATAATGATGGAATTCATAATGCCAGACTATCATAACCACATAGCCAAGGCCTCGTGCCAAGACTACAAATAAGATTTTTCCAAGGCCTTGTGCCAAGACACTAGTTTGTCTCATGAGACCTACCGATGCACCGAGGTGCTATATTGGGCTCCACTCGTCACTTACTAAGTCCAATGCATTCCACATATAAAAAGTATTAATCATAACATAAACATACGTATTAAAAGTAGCATACGAAATATCAATACTTTATCCACAAACCATGAATGGTATAAAAATAGCACATCCATAGTCAAACATAACTCATTCGATACAATATGGAAGATTTTATTGTATCATATTAACCTCAATCGAGAATGATGAAGGATATTGACATAGATGAATATAATCATCAAAACAATTAGAGTGAAATATCCCCATTTTTTTTAAATCATTTAAATGTTATACTATTTATCAAGAATCCATTTACTATAGATTGTATAATCAAAGGGTCCCATACCACTTTGAATCTTTTAAAAGGAATTTTTATTTTAAAATATTAATGTCCATATAAATAAATCCTTAAAACCATTTTTAAAACATGGACATTAATGAGAACGATTTAGAATAATCAATCTTTAAAACACTTAAAATGTATTTTAGTTATAGTTTCTAACAAAAAGAGAGACACTTGAATACAAATAATTGAGGTAATAAAAAATTTATAATATCATGAGAATAAAGGAATTCATGATATACTATGTCAAAGTACATTATATACACCATATAAAAATTATTTGGTGTATAACAACAAAGAAGTCTCAATGGAATGTAAATTGAGATGAATTCTCTTATAAAGACCACATCCTTAGGTTAAGGATAAATCAATGACAAAATTATGTGTGACAAATATAAATACACTCAATATGATTGGATATTTAGTGTAAATCAATCAGATGATATTCACATATATTCTTGTAAAAACAACACCAATGAATTGGATATTTAACTCAACAAATAGAGATTGAGTTAAAATTACTCTTATCAAGTTCATACCGATGACTTGAGAATTTATCAATGGAGTGATTATGTGTATAAAAATTATATCCATAGAAAGGGGAGTGTAAATTATGACATAATCAAATGAAATGTGATTCTACATATAATCTTGGAGTAAAAAAATCAATGAAGTATGCATAAATCCGAATGAGTGGAAATTGAAATTTCAAATTCCCTTATCAATTTGGTAACTTATGAAACATGAAACCATGAAGGAAGATAATAAAATTATGACATAAATATTCCTAAATTAAATTATATTACACAATGAATACAAACATGGGCAGTACACACACCACATGTAATAAATAAGTGGTGAACAATGGAATTCTCACGGAATTAAAAGTGAGATAAGAAACCCCTTACCTTGTAATTTTCCTTGGTTTGGGTAGGTTAACATCATGTATAATGTTGAAATAATTGTTATTAAATTATACATAAATCATATACATTAATATGATATCATATATGATCTTTTAACATTGATTTGTCAATAATATCTTAGTATTATCGTTGTTTCGGGTGTTAACTTACTCGTTTTCTTTTATATGTTTTGTTACGTAAACATTGTTTTTTATGGATAGGTTGTATCTTAATCATATACAGATTTATATCAAGCCCTTAGATACTATTAATAATCATGAAATGATAATTATACTTGAATGGATACGATGGAGAATGAATCTCATCGCGTTCGTGGAGACGGTAGTCCGTACGTACGCACGAGCGACAATATCATTCTTTTGATATTAAAATAATATATAATTGGATGGTATATCATATATACAGAATCATTATCATGTTATATTTATTATTTACATGAGTATCACATCATTATTATACCCATGCAAATAATAATTTATTGAATAACAATTACCCCACGACGTGGAGACGGTAAGCCGTACGTACGCACGTATAGTGACATGTTATTCAAAGGATGGATAGAATACTGAATATGGTTTTACCATATTTACAATAACATCATAGTATATATAAGATACTGGATTTATTATTTTATAATGGTAATAACAAAGAAGGAAGAAGTGGAAGAAGAACGGAACTTGGAAAAGGGTGGTGAAATCATTACCTCTTCCTCGGGTTCTTCATTTTGATTTGATCAAAAGGGATCTTAGGTTGGATTTATGACTAATGGAAGGCCTTAGGATGAAGTGATGGAAGTTGAGAGAGTATTTGGGCAGATTTTGGCCGAGACAAAAGGCTTTTATGGTGTGATTTAATGAGAAGGGGGGGTGCCTTTTTATAAGAGGGGTGAGGCGCATCTTTGGAAAAGCTAGAAATATTATTTTATAATAAATTCAAATTCAATTTCTAATGGCTCCAAAGTAGATTATTTAAAGTTTAAGGTGGGTATGGGTCAAAAAACACTCAACCAATAGAATTTAGACATGTTTGGGTTACTATATTTACCTTATCATTAAGTATTAACTCTTAGTTAATTAGTTTCACTTTTACAATGTCTCTTTGTATTTTTATATTATATGTTTAATAAACTTACTATATACATCCAAGAGACCCCAAAGTGGTCCCTTAATGATACAAATATCATTATATAAGTCTCTTGGACAATCCTTATATTTTTATGAATTTAACATCAATTAATAATATAATATTTGTTTTAAAAACTCTTTTATGTCAATTTTGCCAATATTCAATAATTTATTTTTGTGAAAATCTTAACAGAATGATTACTTAAAAAAAATATACTTAGGTCAATAATAACATGTCATATTAACCATGAAAATTAGTTTTATTCATAAAAATTATGAAATTATATTTATTTGGGTATTTATAATATCAATTATTTTAATATTTTACTATTATGGTAATTACTGCATCAACATTGTTTCATAAATAAATTATATTATTTAATGTATAAAAATTACAAATAAAATATCATTATATAGGAACTCATTTTATCTTTCTAATGAATATTTACAATCTATTTTATAATATGTATAACCCTATATTAAAAATGTTTTAGTAAATAAACGTTGATTTTAACTCTTTTAACTCTTCTTTGAATTAAATAATAATAAATGTCCTAATCTGATCCAAGTGGACCTAAATGATAATATTTTATTTCTCAGGTTGTGTTTTCCCGAGATACACTTGTTCAATAGAATTATGACATGTGTTAGGGTGATATTAATATCATTTTTACCCTTAATTACCCAATTTACTTTTAACCGTGGTAAATAAAAGTAAAAAGTTACTATTCGCCAAAAATTATTTTCATCTCATTGAACCACATTTTACTACTTGATATTAACCGTGTCTCTAAGATTTTCTAAATTCCATTCATAAAAGCGGTAAAATTAAATTTTATAAAAAATTCAGTTTTTTAACTACGACTTAGTGGTTTCACTATTCATCAAAAATTGAAATTTTTCAGAACAATGCCAAAATTTCACCCTAAGCTATAATTGATATTCTGAATTCAAGAATGAATTATATTTTAAAAAATTCCAAACATATAAGTTTAATTAATTAATTTTATAATTAATTCCCGCTGTTACAACAAATAGCGTGTTTTTATGAAACAATATATATCAAAAGATTGACAATTGTTTATGTCCAATTTCAAGGTGAAATTCATTCTAATTAACACCATTGGATAAAATGGTAAAAATATATTCTAAATGTACTTTAAAACCACTAAATAATATAATTTATCAGTATAAATTATTTTGATTAAAAGTGTTGTTTTTAAGTATTTTTCACTATTCATAAAAGTTGGAAGTTCTCAGAAAAATACCAAAAATTCAACTTAGGATAATTTAGATATTATGAATCCAAAAATGAAGTCCATTTTTAAATATAAAATATATGTAATTTAAAAAAGTAGATATTATTATTCATAACAGCTAGTTTGATTGGTTGCGGTGTGTTAGAACTCGATGTCACGTACAACACATGTTATCACATTATTCAAAGAGAAGCGTACATGTAGAAGCATGGGGGTTACACGTATAATGAGTTGAAAAAACCCATAAACCTCTAAAAATACTCAAATTCTCAATAAAATACCCTAAAAATAACCCCAATCCCCATCAAGATATCCCGAAAACAATATATAACTATGGTGGGATAATCAGGTCGGATTACTCAGTAGGATCATCCATACAAATAGATCAATATCCTTGTTCAATTAATATGTAATCATAGGCATGATTGAAATTATCTGAGTAAGAATAATACAAATCACATTTACATGAAAGAATAACCATAAAGGGGAAAGTAAATACAATAATCTAAATTCCACTACCATCAAACCTTAAATCTTCAACGTCTATACTAGGAATATCATAAATACCACCACCTACATCATAAATATCAACACCATAGGTTTTATAATAAATTCATCTAATATTTAACCTACATACTCAAGGTCCCTCCCACTCAAACCAGGCCCATGCTTGTAAGATCAAATTCTTTCTAAGTAATGATATGTGAGTATAAAACAACAATAGAATTATATCATTATCCATCATGAATTAGCACACAACCACATTCCATGTCAACAAGTAATATGACCAACCATATATCACATCTTGTAGATCCAACAACATTTCATAAATAACAACCAAGAATTTCCCCCAACTAAACCACCATATAAAAAACTAATATCACAGCCCCAAATATATATCTACTTTCAACAATTCATCGGTTGGGTAATTTAATCATGAAGGAAACCATACTCATTCCCTAACCCTTCCATGTACATCCCTCCCAAAGAATCCTCTCCTTTTTTGTCGGTTATACTAATCATATAAGGCATCATCCCCATTCTGTACCCTTAAAATACATGACCACCACACTAAATCTCTATTTTCCCCTGAATTTAAATTGGTTAAACCCTCCTTATTTGTATTACATCTCCACTACTAATTCAATAATGAAACACCAACAAAATAGAATATGAACCCCTTATAATAGTATAATATCATCATAAGGATATGTTCGAATAAAAACTAAAAAATAAATAATTTACATCATCCATATTAGTTCCCCAATATTAATTATCATTTTACAAAACATCATTTAAATCATTATTTCATTCATTTAATCATTCCAACCCACCCCATTAATTATTAAACCTTATAAAACAAACCCATGACAAATATTCGATACCTAATAAGACCCACATGATGATCACAATAAGGCCAAAAATCTACACATACCATTCTTTATTTAAATTATGATACTTATGCTCATAATCATAATAAGGGTAATTGTAAAAAATCCATCAAATAAAATCATAAGTTTAAAACATAAATTTCATTCACATCATAATATTGTTTAGACAACATTTAAATCCATTAAAATTTTTAGGTGATTAATTAAACTATGCAGGTGGTATGGTTTTCAACGGAAAATTTACATAGAACCATGTTATTGTGAATTAATCAAATTATTTAATACAACTTAGAAGAATCAAATTCTTAAGGCATCTCAATTACCCAATATCAATTTCATCACCCATTTTATGATTCATTCCTCTTAGATGAAATTTTTCACATGTTATCCCATTTGTTCATAAACCAAATCACTCATAGAAAACAAATCACCATACATGGGAGGATCCACTATAACAAAATCAAGTATATCAATTCATGAAGATAGAAGATATGTCTTGAGATCCCACAAATAAACTGGAATATACCAGTTACTCTAAATATAATGAAAATAAAAAGAGTAGTTTTTCCACCAGATCCTCCCTACATGAGAGGAAACCCATATAATCACACCATAGTGATTTCTGATCAACATTTCATCCCAAAAACCAAAAGATGAACCAACACTACCACTAGGAAAATTTAGTGGAGGGATACAATGAACCTGAGGGGAAAATAGTAATGCTCCCCTCATATCTCAAAATATAAATCTATCTATGAAAAGGATCAAAGTCATGGAAAATGGGATAGAATACGCTACAAGATTAGTATGGTTTCACCTATGAACTGGGATAAACAAAATATGAATGGGGTGGTCAATGAGGCACTATAAATTATATCCATCCCCATAAAACATCATTGACAATGTGATAATGGATTTAAAATCTTGAATTATTAGAGTTTATCATCCATAAATAATAAAGGAACGTGGATATTAGAAAACTAGAAACAATTCAATTCTAAAATAAAGACTTTATTATGTGAATATTCACATAAAAGAATTACAACAGTTATTCCCATGTCACATTAATTCTATGTAAAATCATTTTTAATTTTATTTCCTCCTACATTTTTAATTTCTACAACATAACAGTATCTTCCTCCTCAATATCCCTTCAAAAGTATCAAAATCCCAAATATAATAATGTAATAGACCTATATTTTCTATAATTTAATAATTTTTAAATCATTCACCCATAAAAAGTATTAAATTTTAGAAGTGAATCAGAATATTTTAATTGGGTATCATAGATTTTAGAGTATCTAGATGCTTCAAAAAAATTAAATAAAACCGATCTATTGAAATATTCCCTTAGTTAACAACAACAAACAATCTAGGAAAGTATGATACTGTAATAACGAATGGACTATAATTGGTCAATATGATGTTATTAATGAATCCCATCATCAAAATTCATATTATGTCGTCAATAATATATGAAATAGAGTTTGAAGAAATTTGTAAATATACATTCCTTAATCTATAGATGTTACATATATAGATTAAGTCATTGACTAGACAAATTAGTTTATAAAATTATTAGTAAGATTAGATATAAATAATACTGTATTTATTGGGGATAATTACAAATTATTTATACATCTAGAGACACATATACTAAGACCTTATTGAATACATTCATGGATTATTTTGATAGTATAAACAATGATATCATCCATTGGAACCAAAATGAGTGTCATAATTATATTTTCCACCTAGAAATCCTCAAGGGGTAGTGATTGTGTCATTAAATTCTTTATAATGTAAATATCAAATAGAAATGTAGAGCCATGTTAATGAATCTATGGAGAAATTCATATCCATGATTTATTTTTTTATCAAAATTAATGAGACATTGGTTGTGTTGAACCAGTTTAAGGATGTGGCTAATTCATCACTTTTATGATAGTATAAATTTACATATAACACAATGAACAATGAAATTTTTTTATACCACCAAGAATTGTTTTTTTTTCAATATCAAATAATATTATATAAAATTTTTATTGTTGAATAAATTAATTATAGTGATTAGAAATTTCATAAATTCTCAACATAATATAGGCAAAAAATGATCTTTTTCAAACCATTTAGAGATTCATATTTAAGAAAATTCTCATTTTAACCATTATAGGGTAATTAATACATTACTAATGCCTATGATGAGGCCTCTTAGAAAAATGGTAAGTAATATGAGATAGAACATGAATCCTAATGTAAGGAAAATCCATTAAAAAAGGAAAAGTATACTGAATCATCTAAACAATAACGTTATGGTTATTTTTATATTATATTATAATTTAATGATAGTTTTGAAAATGTTATAGAGATTTTGAAAAAATTGAAATTATACAAGGTGAATTAAGGGAGCAATACTATGTAAGGATTTTGGTCAAGTAAAAGTTCATCTTGAAAAGGAACAAGAAAAATGGTGAAGTATATTATTACAAATAAGTGTCCAATATTATCATCGATTTATAATAAGGGGACGTATGAAGTTTTTATCCCTCAATACATTATATATTTAAAATTATAGATATTACCCACACCATTTCTGGATATAATGTTAGTTTCTAAAAAATCTATAAGTATTTATTAAGGTTGTTAGGTTATATAACAAACCAAACATGTACACACCTAAGCACCCAAGTGGGTTGTTCCTCATCCCCTAACATATATTGACTTTAACCCTAGTGAAAGTATTTTGTTATATTAGTGTCTCAATGTCCCATAGAAAATATAATAATATGACCCAATGAAACAATATGTTTACATGATATTTATCCTGATTAGGAGACTTCTATGTATATGTATAATGTGCTATCATCAACCATCCTCTCACATTAGAGCCTATTTTCATCCCTTCCTAAATCCAGAAGTCCATCACTATTTTTATTATGTCCTCTCAACAATGTCTGTATTTCTTCTACTAGAAGATAAATCATATCCTGGAGACACATAACCACCCATGCTCCCACCAACTCATGTCCTCATGCTAATGTTTCTCACATAATACTGACAAATGCATCATGGTGATGTTATTCTACACTACCTAATTTCATTCATTATCTATCATCACCAAACATGTTGACCCCAATGATTATTAACTTACTTGAAACATATATCTCTAAAATAGAGCCACTTTTAGATACATTATAATTGAAATCCATGCCAACCAAACACTATCCAAGTGATAATTTAACCGCTGACATCATTAACTAAGAGATCACACAATTTTTTTTGGCATTCAGGAGTTGCAACCTGGTAATGGATACAACATTTCATGGAATATTACAACTAATCTATTACAGAAACTTTATAATGAAACTATATGTAAATTTTATCCAAATACGATAAATGTTTTTTCTAGAAATCAAATTTGAGAGGTCAAACCATCAGTAGTATTGCATCTTGAAAAGAATTTAAAAGAGTTCCATTAGAAACAATTGAATTTTTTTTCAAAATCAGAAGATCTTATTAGGTAGCCTTTTACTCGATCTATAAATTATCTTCCATAAATTGAACCAGGTGTCAATATTTCTGATAAAAATATTGAATAAAATATAGTAGTTAGTGAATTATATACTTTTGGTGTCGATACAGAAGAATCAATGTCTAATTAAAAGAAATCATTTATTATTGAGGTTTTCATGAACTTAATCAAATACATTAAAATCACAGTACCTATGTAGGTCATAACATAGCTCAAAAGGAATAAATAATACCCAATGGTTGGTGACCAACACCTCATATCATATCAAGCATCAAAGGGAGTGGTTTTTCCAAAAAAATCCAAATTCATTAAAGAAAATGATTAAATAATAAATAGTTGGCATTCCAAACACTCATCATAGAGAAAAGTACCACATGTTGATAGTTATACATCCTAAAGTGATATATCATACATTATATGACATTGTATTAATAATGGAAAAGCCTCTCAATCCCCATATAATAAGTGGACCATCACTCCACTGGTCACCAACATCACTCTAGGATCCCATGAATCATGAACCACCACCACCTACATGTGGCTCCTTTCTTCTTCATGGACATGGAATAATAAAATCTACAAATTTATATTGGAAAAGGTATAGTGAGAGATAAACATCCCTGTAGGATCACACTAAATCTTCCAAATTGAATTAAAATAAAAGTAAACAATTTTATTCTTCATTTTAAGTAAATATATGGCATGAAAAAGAAATTGAAATTTTTTAGTAGAAATATGATTTCAAATCATGTAGATGGAAGATATATCAAAACAGTCATAAATGAACATTTTTGATAAAATAGAAAGGACATGAATATAATAGCATTATAGTCACTATAGTGTAATGATCCAATAAATACTACGAAACATGTTCATTAGACTTATGGATAGTTATTTCTAGGCTATACGATCCTAACACATCATAGTTAATCGTCATAGCTTAGTTTGTGCACACACTTCAAAGGGATCTATCCATCAAGATAGAATCTATAAATACTCTATTAGTGGAAATCATTTAGAACTACTTTTTGATACAATTTTCATCTTCAATCCATTTTGAGGTAGTTAGAGACCTATATTTTTTTTCCTAATCACCCACTAACTACCTAGGCTCATGTGTGCTTCAATAAATCAATAAATCATTAGAAACTCAGTTATTTCAAATAAATTCATCAATCATAGTTAAAATAATCAATTGTATGTTTAATTTTATACTTTAATCTCAAAACAAATCATTTGGTTTTGTATAGTCCATGTAATTAATATTAATCATTAATTTTAATCTATCTCTCTAAATTGTTTACATGAAATAATTTCAATCCATGTTTTCTAAAATAACAAGCTATTTTTAAATCCTTTGAAAATAGGTTTTATTTTAAAAATACCATGATGTGTAAAAAAATAAACCAATAATCCCAATTAAACGATTATAAAACCATAGAAAATATATTTCAAATAATGAATGAAATCATGGATTAACCTTTTTGGAATATCATTATAAAACCACATACCACACTATCATCGGATAATATAATCTATAAAACACCCAAATTGGTAACCATTAAAGAAGACCTAAAGGTAATGAAGATTAAAGAGGAATCCCTTGAATCATGATCTACTAAAATAAGGATGAAATATATAAATATCATGAGAATGTATCGTTGTCAAAGGATATAAGAATAGAAAAGAGTATTTGAATACAATATGAAGTATCAATTACAAGATAAATTTCAAAAACCTCAACTTGTTCTTCGATCTAAGATGAATGGAGGTTGGGGGAGCCGAAAAACCCATTAGGAGCTTCCAAAAACCCAATGGTCGAGTGGGAATAAAATGGGATGAGTTGGAATAATAAAGGGTGGTATGGTATTTTACAAAATTGAAAATCCCAATGACCACACCATATACCCCCATAGATATGGTGCAAAAGAGGTGAAAATTGTAATGTCCCAGTTCTAGAAGCCACCTAGAGGCGATCCGTACCCGGTTGGTCACGTGGCCTCAAGTGCATTTCCCAAAATGCTAGAGGCTGCAGACTAGTAGCTAGGGCCTTGTGTGTGATAGTGGGGAAACTATGCCCTCATTGTAAGAGTAACACAGTAGAAGAGAAAACAATATACAAAAATAGAAACAGTAAATATCCAACCACATTAAACAGTGGAAGACTGAAATATTAAAAAACTGGAGCACATATTTATAAAATGATGCATGATACATAGGTATAGGAAAACATCCAATCAATTGACAATGCTGAACACAAATAGTGCTAAACCAAGTTACAAAATAAATAAATATACATCTCCTCAGCATCGCTAGCCTAAGCTTGGTCCCATGCTCTCCCGCTCAATAGCAAGTCAAGTACCTAATGTAGAAGGGCACTTGCCCTTGATTATACCTGTTGCAATATAATCTGTTTGGGCCCAAAAGCATGGCCCTAACAGTGTGTGACACTAAATCCTAGTAGGCAACCACCCAATGATCTGTGCCTAATATTCAGTGAATATATGGCATGTAAAAGTATATAAAGCATTCAACCGGAAATTACTCAACAATAAACAATACACCGTTCCAATATCAAGCAACAAATAAACAAGACACTAAACAAAAACTGGTAACCCTCTATGAAGTACTCACAATCCATCCCCTTTGGTCCTAAATAACATGTACCGGAAACCCTCAGGGCAGTACACTCAGTCTAACCCCTCTGGTTCTGTCACAAGAATATATAAATATACTCTTTCAGGAAGCACTCACTGTCAATTACCCTTATAGTCGAATGTAAATAAGACTCTCTAAGGAATATCACACGGTAAATTCCCTTTATATTCTAATGTAGTCAAGGAACCTCTGAGGAAAGCTCACACGGTCAATTCCCCTTATAGGCCCATGGTCAAGGACTCTTTGAGGAAGCTCACTCGGTCAATTCCCCTTATAACCCATGTTGTTCAAGTAATTCAAAGACACTATGAGGAAGCTCACATGGTTAATTCCCTTTATAGTCTAAAGTAGTCAAGGACTCTCAAAGGAAGCTCACTCGGTCAATTATCCTTATAGCCCCAAGTGGTCCTACGCTCTCTGAGGAAGCTCATTCGGTCAATCCCCCTCATAGCCTAAAGTTCTCAAGACTCTCTGAGGATGCTCACTCGGTCAATTCCCCTTATAGTCTACTACACCAGGTTCTCACAAACCTATGTAGGTCAATGAGCAAATAAATGCAATATGGGCAAAGTAAACCTATAGAACTACTTGGCTAACCAGTCTACAACATATCAAGCATGTCAGAATACAAACTCTCCGCCCTACAACAACAGGAATGGAAAACAGGAAAGGCGGCCAAAAGGCTATGTAGGACCAAACGGTCATAAATAGGTCATGCTTGGGTAAAACATCTGAAGCAAAGAAATCAACCCTATTCATATCAAATTAACCTCACCGCAAGAATACAAGCATGGAAGGAAATCAACATGGGTAAAATGGTTAAGACGCAATACCCAGTTCAAGGGTATTGGTAAAAATTGCACAAAATATTCAAATACTTTCAACGAGAAGACACAAACCACCTACCTTGATGTTAGTAGATCTCTATATGTGAACCTTGAGGATTGAATCACCTCAGAACGCCTAAGATCTAAAAAAATTCTAAAACATTCAATGAAGGATAACCTGATAAAGTTGAGGAATCAGGAATAAATGATTAAGAACAAAAGAGAGATTATCTAGGCGATCCAAACGCAATTGACGACGGTCGAATCAGAGATCGTATGGAGGGTCTGGGGATCAGAGAAGGAACTCAGTCGTACAGGTTCTCTCGGATGAAGAAAACCTAGAAGAAGATGGTTTTGGAGATTAGACGTGACCCCAGTGCATTTAATGAAAATAATTAAACTACACGGCATGTACATTTGATGTACATGGCGTGTACTCGTCATTTTCATACTACGATTTTGGAAGCCTCGAAGTCACCCCCACATGGCCGTGTGAATGGCCGCTACAAGGAGTGTATTTAAAACGTGCATGGTGTGTACTTCGAAAAATTCCAGAATTTCCTCTTTTTCTAAATAAACAACCAAAAAAGGAAACAAATACCTAAAAAGAATATCCTGGTTCTTACAAACTTCCCCCTTAAAGAAATTCATCCCCAAATTTCCCTAGCATGGCATAGAAGAAGAAACCTCGAACAGTTCTGGCCACTGAGCTCGTACATCGGTCTCCCTCTCCCATGTCTCATCATGTACCTGCCTGTGCTGCCATAGCACTCATTCCAAGACAATATACCGACCACTGAGAAACCTTTTACTACGATCAGAAATCCAGATAGGATGCTCCTCAAATGAGGTATCCACTTCGAGCTCAACCTCCTCAAGATGAAAGACATGAGAAGGGTCTGAAAAGTAACGTAGGAGCTGAGAAACATGAAAATGTCGTGCATAACCTGGTACCTCTGAGGTAACTACAACCAATAGGCAACCGGCCCAACTCTCTCTAACACCTCAAATAGTCCGAAGTAACTTGGCCAAAGAATACCCTATCTCATAATCCCCCTAGGTCCCTTCCTTGGTGTAACACATAGGAAAACCTGATCCCTAACCTCGAACTCCAGAGGTCTTCTCCGCTAATCAAAATAAGACTTCTATCGAGACTGTGCAGTATACATCCTCTTTGAAATCAACTCTATCTACTCAGTGGTCTCCGGAACAAGACGAGGTCCCAACAATGCTACCTCTCCTGCCTCCATCCAACATAAGGGTGATCAGGATGGCCTACTATACAAACCCCGATAAGGTGCCATCTGAATATTTTATTGAAAACTATTGTTGTATAAAACTCCACAAGAGGTATGTTCTTCTCCAATGAACCTCTATAATCATGGATTCATACTCAGAGCATCTCCTCAAGCACCTGAATCGTACGCTCGGACTGGCCATCTGTCTATGGGTGGTCACCTATACTCAAAAGTACCTGTGTACCCAAAGCCTTCTAAATCCACTACCAGACCTGAGAAGTAAAGTGTGCATCGCTATCTGAAACAATGGATTGTGGAACTCCATGCAGACGTATAATCTCACGGATGTAAAACCATCCCCGCTCATCAAAACTGAAGTTCTCATTGATCGGAAAGAAGTGAGCAACCTTCATAAGCCTGTCAATGACAACCCAAACTATATCATTACCTCGAGGAGACCTCCGTAAACCTATCACAAAATCAATCGAGATGTTGTTCCACATCCACTCTGGAATGGGTAAATATTGTAAAAGCCATGCTGGACACTGATGCTCCGCCTTCACCTAATAGCAGGTGGAACACCTCATGACGGAACTAGCAACATCCCTCTTCATACCTGACCTCCAGTACTGACGGTGTAGATCATGATACATATTAGTGACACCGGTATGAACTCCCCAAACCGGGGAATAAAAATACCACATCATCTCCTCGCGTATATCTGCTGGCACCCATACGCGCCCCTAGAAACGCAAGATCTCATCCTCGCTTAGGGTCCATCTAGGAATTTGGTCCTCTCCTGACACACTCTCTTGTAGGACTAGGCCTTCTGAATCTGATTGCTTCCTCATTCTCACTCGATCAAGAAGAGTATAGGTAAAAACTACAGAAGAAATAATTGTCTGCCACTGACTGTCGTTCACATCCAAATGCATCTCAATGAACAGATCCATAAACTACCACTCACAACTGGCCTCTGGAACTGCCAGTACATGAGTCCTCCTACTCAATGTATTGGACAATTCGTTTCCTTTCACAAGATTATATGCAAGCTCAATGTTAAGGGATTAATGGAACTTAAACCACCTTCACTGCCTCAAATTCAGATCATGCTGAGTGAAAATGTACTTGAGGATTTTGTGGTTGGTGAAAACCACAAAATGCTCTCCTAGAAGATTATGTCTCCAACAATGTAAGACATGAACAACAACTACTAACTCAAGATCGTGTGTCAGGTATTTCTTCTCATGTGGCCTCAACTACTGAGACCCGTAGGCAATGAATCCTTCTCCCTGCATAAGCACATCTCCCAGCCCAATACCCGATGCCTCATAGTAAATAGTAATGCTCTTGCTCGACTCTGTCAAGACTGGTATCTGTGCTGAATTTTACCTCCATTTCAGCCCCTGAAAGGCTGACTCACATGAATATGATCATAGGATCTTCACAACCTTCTTAGTCAGACCTATCAGTGGTGCTTATAAGTGTGAAAATCCAGGAATGATACATCTGTAGTATCCATCCATCCCTAGAAAACTCTACACCTCAAAGACTTTCTTCGACTACTTCTAGGAAACTACTACTCTCACATTGTTTGGGTACAGTAATACTCGTGTCTCTGAGATAACATGACCCACAAAGTGAATCTGATCCATCAAAAAGTGGAATTTTGAGAGATTATCATATAACTGATGGTCTCTTAGTGTACTCAGAATGATCTCAAGATGGGTAGCATGTTCGTGTTGAGTGTAAGAGTACACCAAAATATCATCAAATACAACCACCATGAAAGAATCCAAGTATGGATGGAACACTTGGTTCATCAGTGTAATAAAAACCATAGGCATCTTCATGAGACCAAAAAACATAACCATATACTTGTACAAGCCATACGTACTCCGGAAGGCTATAAGAGGTATATCTGAGGGTCTAACACGCAACTGATGTTAACCGGATCTCAAGTCAATTTTTTGATAACACCTGGGCTCCTCGAAGCTGATCAAACAGATCAGAAATTACAGGAAAGGGATATCAGTTCTTGACCACCAACTGGTTCAACTTCCGATAGTCCACAAAAATCCTGAGGGTACCTTCCGCCTTCTTCGAAAACCAGACAAGAGAACCCCACAGAGAAGTACTGGGTCAGATGGAACCCTTTTCTTAAAACTCCTCCAACTGCTTCTTGAGCTCCTACAACCCTGGTGTATCCATCCTATAAGGAGGAATGAACATAGGTTCCACTACTGGCACAAGCTCAATCGAAAAGTCTACCTCATGCTTCAGAGGAAAATCTGAAATTTCCTCTGGAAAGCAATCTATGAAACAATCCACCACTGGGGGAATGTCTAACTTTGAATTCCCCTGGTCATCAATATATAGGCTAGAAATATGGGCTGTAACGCCTCCCAACCCATGATGCTTGGGTCCTGTTCTTCTCTCTTAGACATCCCACTCGCCCCTATGAAGAAAGGATCCATCCTTTGGTGATACGAAACTCACCGTATGATGATAAAAATTGACTACTTCTTAGAAGGGAACTGACCAGTTCATCCAAAGGATGACATTGTATCCTGTCATCTCTAGGACATAGATGTCCCATAAGAATTGACACCCACCAATATCTAGAGGGAACTCCCTACACTGATGTACATTATCCATTCTAGTCCCCAAAAGAGTGTCTAATGTCAAGATATCGGTAGAGGAAATGATTCAGAGACCAAGGATCTCCACAACAGCAATAGATATAATACTATGGGAAGCCCTGTATCGAAAATATAAGAAGCTAAAACTAAGAATACTAATATCGTACCTTGAACTATAGAGGGTACGAGATCCTACTCTTGTTGGGTTCACTCCACTGCAAAAGTATGACCTATTCCACGACACTGTGACCATGGCTAACCACTCTGAGCTGATCCACCCTACTGCCGCTGAAAGGCTAGCAACTGGACGCCATGACCACAACCTCCACCTCGGCCTGAATGGCTAGAATAACTTCAGTTCTTTCACTAGTGAGAAAATGGCAGTGCTGATCATGAACACTGAGTCATAGAAGAACCCCTGTTACCAGCTACTAGTGAGAAGATCTAACAGAAGTGCTGAAGGTGAACCATCTTGCCACAAGATCGGCACTCTACTTGGTCTCTCGGACAATGTCTCCTCGTATTCCCACTCTTCACGCACTAGTACCACACCACCTGACTACCAGAAGATGCATCACACCAACTATGATCCCCTCCTCCAGACTCCCTGCGGTGCTTCCTGCTATCAGTATGAGGAATACTGACTCTGGATGCCGAACTGCCCTGATTCATAGCTCCCGAATCCCTCAGATTGCGCTTTGTGATCAGATCCTGGTTAACGATAGAGGATATCAATTTCAACCTGAAGATGTTCAAATGCGATCATATGTCGTGCCTCAGACAATCCTCAATCGTCCGTGCAAGAAACAACTTATCACCTATTGAAATAGCTATGAAATGATAAAGATATGTGATGAAAGAGGAATACTCAATAACAGTAAGATTACCCTACTCTAGGATCATGAACTCATAGGCACGATCATCCCTCAAAGTCTCCAGATAGAAGTATTCGTAGAAGATGTGCCGAAACTCATCCCAAGACATATTCTGCTAGAGTCCCGCCTGTGAGATCACATACCACTACCTATTGGAGGTGTCTCGAAGCATGTAGGTAGCGAGCTTCATCCTATTCTCAGGAGGTATCTCCAGATTCTCAAAAATTGTCATCTTGGATTATATCCATGACTTTACAGCCTGGGTTCCTCCATCCCCTGAAAAAGTGGGAGGATGCTGCAGCTGAAATACCCACGTAAATTATGCCATTGACAGGGCAGGAGGTAGGGAACCCTGAAATTTCTACATCATTTTCAAAACTCCCTCCCTAAACTGTTCTTCATCTCCTATGTCAGGTATAACGCCTGGTGCCAAGACTGAAACTACAGGAGGATCTGTTGAAAGCCCCTGATCTTCCATGCCCGGTGTCTGATCACCGCTTGGTAACTGGCGCACAACCGGAGGACGCCTCGATGGCATGACTCTGCAAGGTCTAGTGCACACCTTAAAATAATATTTTCATGTACTGAAAAATAGATGTGTATGATGGGAATGTGAGAATGAAAGCACTCGCCTTTTACAAAACATGACTACAGAGCATGTACAATTCCTACAAGGCGTGTCCCCTTACGTCATTCAAATGGGCTTGTACTTTTTCCATCCTAGGTATTGTATCACCCCAAACACACGGCGCGTTGTCTTAACACACGGCGTGTACCTAAATATTTTTCCCCTGCTCGAGTACTTTTACATGGTTAAGCCACATGACACTCCTAAGACAAGACACAATGGCGTGATTAAATGAATCATGGCGTGTACTAGACGAGATTCACCTGGCCCGTGTGGTTAGTGACATGGCCGAATACCCTACTCACACTAGACGACGTGTTTCAGGTGGACACAACATGTACATGAAAGGATAACACTGAACCTTGCTGTCAGTGACACGGCCGAGTACCTGTGTTAGACTACACGGCGTGTTCAATATTAACACGACATGTATAGCTTATGGTTTATCTGTTCGTGTTGTTAGTTACACAGGCTGACAAAGGGTCAACACCACACAGTGTGTTTAACTTGTACACGCCGTGTTCCCACCAGAAATTTCTCATTCTCTGTCTCTACGCACACAGCCTATGACACAGTTAGAGACTACATAGTGTGTACATAGATTACATGGTGTGTACTTATGAAAATTTGTTTCTTCCCGAAAAAAAGAACATGTGGCGTGTAGTCAAACTATACAGCGCGAATTCTAGGTTTTTCCGGACGGTAAGCCTTATAAACTACTCCAGAGCCCAAAAAAACACTGAAATGAACATTGAAATTTCCAATTCGTATTTGTGAGGGCCCATACTCCCCACGAATAAAAGCATGGATTCTTATACATGTTATAACAAGGAAAACAATGAAATGATTGTAACAACTCGATATTTTATGAGAATTATTATTTTTAATTTAATTGATGTCTTGTGTTGTACACAACACAAAAATTAGATTGTTCTATACGCAACACTGTACTATCTTGCAGTATACACAACACTAATCTTGAATCATGTTACACACAATTTCAAGTTCGTTTGATAAAAGTTATTTTATGAAACATTGAGTGTGTATATATATATATATATTCAATGTATAAATAAAATATGGTTGGATTCTATTATAGGAAACAACAAATAAAACTTTCAATACACGCAACCCTGACCTGGCTTTCATTACACGCAACTGCGACCTTCCACGACATCGTGTGTTATACGCAATACCAAGTTTCACTAAACGA
This sequence comes from Viscum album, assembly GCA_963277665.1. Taxonomy (NCBI): domain Eukaryota; kingdom Viridiplantae; phylum Streptophyta; class Magnoliopsida; order Santalales; family Viscaceae; genus Viscum; species Viscum album. The sequence goes on along the minus strand of OY728156.1, from coordinate 2,075,259,022 downwards.
GATACTATTATAATATTATTATGAACTATCCATTATGAATAGTAATTCCAACTTTTTGAAATTTTATAAATTTTATCATTCAAAATGGGCTTCAATTAAGGATTCAGAATATCGAAATTAGCCTCAGGTGAATTTTTGGTATTTTTCTGAAAACTATCAATTTTTGAGGAATAGTGAAAACACTAGGTTACTTTTTAAAAACCGACTTTTTATATAAATAATTATTTATATTATTTAAATTTATTTTAGGTCAAAATTGATTCATAATACCTATATATGTTCAATGTAATTTATTTGAGTCATTTTATAATAATTTTAGATATATTAAAATTTTATTGAACTTTTGACCATCTTTTACCCACCTCCTAGGAGAATTTGAAAATTTACATAAAACATAATTTTACCACTTCTGTTAGTTGAATTTTCAAAATCCAAGAGACATGGTTAATATCGAAGAGTAAAATGTGGTTGAATAAGATAAAATTAATTTTTTTGAATAGTAACGTTTTACTTTTATTTACCACGGTTAAAAGTAAATAGGGTAATTAAGGGTAGAAATGATATTATTATTACCCGAACACATGTCCTATTTATATTGGATAAGTCTAATACAACCAAAAACAACCTTTAGAATAATATATGACCATTTAGGTCCACATGGATTAGATTAGGACATTAAATATTATTTTATTTATAGAAGAGTTAAAATAGTTAAAATCAAAGTTTAATAACTAACACATTTTTAATATAGGGTTATAAATAAGATAAATTCGACTATAAATATTCATTAGAAAGATGAAAATATTTCATATCTAATGGTAGTTTATTTGTAATTTTTGTACAGTAAATAATTTATGTTATTTATGACACAATGGGGATGCAGTAATTACCTAAATAATGAAATATTAAAATAATTGATATTATAAATACCCAAATAAATGAAATTTGAGTCTTTTTATGAATTACACTAATTTTATAAATTAATATGACATGTTAGTATTGATTTAAATAACTTTTTTCGAACTAATCATGCTGTTATGATTTTCAAAAAAATCAATTACCAAATAGTGTCAAAATTACCATAAAATAGTTTTTAAAACATCTATTATATTATTAATTGTTATTATATTCCTAAAAATCTAAGTTTCAGCCAAATTACTTGGATAAGGTTATATATATATATATTAATAATGAACCACTTGGGGTTCGTTTGGCTGGTTATAGTACGTTTATTAACCATATAGTTTAAGAAAACAAGAAGACACGGTAAAATTTAAATTATTTAACTTAGAGTTAAATATAAACGATAAGGTTAAAATAGTAACCTAAACTTATCTAAAACCTATTTGTTGATAGTATTTAGACCCATACTCACTTTATCTTCTAAATAAATCAATTAAGAGCTATTATAAACCGAATATGACTTTATTATTAAATAATATTTTAAGTTTTTTCAAAGGTCCCCCTATCCTCCCTTATAAAAAGGGAACCCCTTACCTCTTCTCTTCACAACCTTTTGAGCCTTCAAGATCGTCCAAAACCTGACCATTTGTCTTCTCCACTTCCCTAGAAACATTCTGTATGTTCTGGTCTTCTCAAAATACCAACTCTACTTCCTTAAGAGGAGGCATAAAGGAGGTGCGTCGAAGAAGAGGTAATATCTTCTTCCCATTCTCTCAAGTTTGTTTCTTCTTCAACTTCTTCTTCTTTAGTTTTCTCATTATAAAGTAATAACATCAGTATTAATTATTTACTGATATGTTATTAGAAATATGAAACAACCCTATTTCACCTTTTATCCATCCTATGGAAAACGAAATCACCGTGATTGCGTACGTACAGAATACCGTCTCCACACCGTGGTGTAATATGTTTTCGACCACCACCTTACATGGATGGGTATAATGGTGTAAATAAATAAATAAATATGATTATTTTAAAGTGATATTGATTCTGAAATATTATACATACACTTAAATACAATTCCACGATCATGAGAATGATATCATCGCTTGTGCGTACGTACGGACTACCGTCACCATGACGCGATGAGATTCATTCTCCATGTTAATCATTAATGAATGATTATAAAGTATATTCAACGAATAATAATGAAACATATGACATAATAATGATACTGGATTTGTGTATATATATATTTATGTCATCTACTTAATTCCATTCAATTCAATAAGGAAACAAAAATAGTGTTCATGCATACGTACGACCTATTGTCTCCATGAATGGTGTATTTCATTCCATTAATCAATATATCATATATATATATGTATATGCTGAATATATATTATATATAAATCATGTTTTACATTCTGGAATTAAGTAAATAAGGATATAAGTAATAATATCAAGAACAACAAGTCAAAACATGTACAAAAAATTAAAAGATTTTACCCAAATCGCTGCTTTTACATCGAATTTACAAAAGAAAGGGTTATATAAAGTCATAAGTAAACTATATATGATATCATAACAATGAATATTTTTCTTTAATAATTCAATAAAATTATTTAAATCATTATATAGGAGTTTTGGATACATACTAAGTATATCAGACATAAGGCAAGGGATAATTTTTCCAATCTCTTTTTTTATTCGAGATTGTTTATTCATAAGTATTTACTGGGGTTATTGTTATCATCAGTGTCCATGTTTTCTAAAAATGTTTTCATGTATGTTCAAGTTTCTTTTACCCCTTTTTGAATTTTACCACATGTTATGGAAGGAATCTTTCTTTTGTTTACCATATGAGGAACTTTTTGACTTTCCCGACAAAAGTACAAGGAGAATGTGTTTTTTAACTTATATAGAAAGAAGAGATTTTTACGGTATCATAACTCCTTATTTACATAAATCTTCGTATACATTATTTCATGATTATTTTCAAAAAAAATAATTTTCTTTTAAAACTGCATGGCATTTTTTGAAAAGAAAATGATTTTGGAGATGAAAGGATATTTTCCTCAAGATTTCATTTCATATGTTTTGTCAAAACTATGTTCCATATATGATGACATTATTTAGCATGATTATGTTTCAAGTATAATGTCTCTATTATTTACATGTTTTGATTCTTCTTATGATGAAATAATATCCATTTTTTTATATGGATTATGTAATGATGGGATGATGTTTATCATGCCCATTTTATTTGTTGGGTTATTATGAATGCTGTATGATTATTTTGTGGCACATGTAAGAATGATTTCATTATGAGATATGTGGGACCTATATCTCCCTCCAATGAATTGGGTAAAGATTTATATCTCATGAGATAGACAAGGTTGGAATGGTAAGTTAATCCGGTTCAGTGTTACGGGACTGAAATGAGGAGTGAACTCGATTCAGAAAGGGACTTTGTCCACTAAGATGGTCATGACATTAATGCATTGGCTACAATGGAAATCATAACACGTGCTCAATGGTTTCCACAATGACATGCTTTATTCCCATGATATTTTATCATGATTGATGATCCATTATGATATATGCCTTACAGACTTCCAAGATTTATGTCTTTTCTCAAGATTTTGATGATTAGATTTTATGTTCAAGTATTTGCATTCAAATGTTTATGGATTGTTTTATGTTCTCTATGTTTACCCTTTCTGCGAATTTGAGCTCACCCTTTTAATGATTTCTTTTCCCCAAGATATAATTAAAGGTTTTAGGTAAGAATACCAAAAGGGGAAGATCTTTATGAGAGATGTTGAAGATCTTTCACCATGATTAGAAGATTACATTCCAAGTTTACAAAGACAATAAACTAATAAGATCATTGGGCATTTGTTTTTTTCATGTATTAAACATTCCAAAAAAGTAATGCAATTTCCATGTATGTCAAGCTTTGGGTCTCTACATTTGGTATCAGAGTGAAGGATTAGTTAACCTTTGGAAACTAAGATGCGAGAACTTTAGTGATATCCATAGAGACATTTCTAGGGTATGTCTAGGGATTTCTCTAAGGATAAGCATATGTATAGGTTATAGTAATAAAATTATGGAAATGATATTAGAATTAAACCAAAGGTGTTATATATTGAAGGTACTCCCACTTTATTATGTTGTTTTCCTAGCATGATTTTTTCCACTCACACTATTATTTTTGGGTTTTAGAAAATGGTTGGAAAAAGGAAGATTCATAGTAATGGAGGATATGATGGACAATGGAATGATATTCTTCATGAGAAACCAAATTAAATTGGATCTAGAAGTCCAAACATCTTTATTATGACTAATCAGCAATATCGTAATATGATCAATAATCTCAACTTTGGTAAGTATCCCGACTCAGCTAATAAGAGAAAGATGGAGATTCATGATGATCATAGAGGAAAGAAAGTTAAATTCCCCTCATGTAAATCATGTAGGAAGAGGCATCAGGGAGAATGTTTCAAAGGAACCGAAAGATGCTTTGGGTGTGGAAAATAAGGACACAAAGCCACTAATTGTAAAGGAAAAGGATCAGTTAACACCATGGACAAGGATAATGGTATTGCTAAGACATCAACAATGGTTAAATGTTTTAAATGTGGAATGTATGGGAATTATACAAACCAACTCCCTAAGGGAAAATCTCATGAAGAGATTCTGCATGGTCGTATGGGTAGTATTTATATTGATGATGATGCAGAGACTACAAATGATATATGAGATGAACGAAATGAAGAATCTCATTCAGTGGCTTAAGAAGGTAGTGGAATGATTTTATGTTTATCAAGAGTTATGTTATATAGGTAATTTAATGGTACTATGGAATAAAGTCACATCTAAGGATTGTTACTCTATTGTTTTTCCTAAAGTATTTGAATGTATATGTTGAATGGTACTGGTTACCGTGAAAGGTTAATTCATATATTTTTGGAATGTATATGGTATGCGCATAATGAAGGGATTAGAAGATAATAAGATGTTTTATAGTATTGATGATCTCATGGATGATATAAGGACAATGTGATATCATGGTTTGAGTATATAAAAATTTTGTGATTTTGGTATGTGGAAAGAGTTAACTTTGGACAACATTCATGTTTTCACTAAGGTTCAATGGGTTATCATTTTTCAATAAAATACAAGATTAAGGTCTTCACATGTTTGGAATGTGACCAACAAGATATATCTTATATGGGGGATAAATGATGGTATTAACAAGCTTGGTTAATGAGATTTCTTGTAATCATTTTCTTTATACTATAAGATTGGATAGAAGTATTTTCGATAAGCTTAAAGGTTGGAATGTATTAATTTGGACATCAGATATAATTGTTTAAGGCTAGAACTTTTTTTGATATTATTTATTGAATGTTATAATAATGTAGTTTTAGAAAAAGGACAACCTGTAGGATGGGCAACAACACGTCGCGTCAGACAAGGCTGTGGGAATCGAACACTCAACTGAAGTGTGACAGGCCTTTATCACATACCACATTCCTACAAGAAGTCCCTGGTTAGTAGATACTAGTTTTATTTTATTAAGCAGTATGATAGATAATGTATAAGTCCATTGTTGGAATCATATACGATTAATCTCACCATAGATGGACTTATGTATATTTAATAACTTATGCTAACCTTTTTGTGATAGAAATAGATGGGATGACTTATCATTCTATCACATGATTTTCTAACACTTCATGAATGAAAAATTAAGCTTCATTTCATTATATAGAGATGAAGTGGAAATTGTTCATGGAATGACCCACAATGATATTACACAAAAATCAAGTAAGTATTTATCCTTATCTAAAAGTTAATCAACATTAGGGAAATGATCTTGGAAACCAAAAATGTTGTTCTAGTACTCTCATATTTGATAAATTAGATGGTACCTTAGATCATCAAAAATTTATTGCTTTGTGATTGTTGGATTTTTCATACCCATGTTCTCTACCACACTCCATCAGTACTTGATGGTTAGATTTCTCTTCCATATCCATATTTTCACCTATGTTCTCCTATATGGAAACCTAGGGATAAGTTAATTTGGGTAACCGTTACGTTTCATACATTAGTTTTTAAAATTAATCTTTAGTATTCCTTTTTATGATGTGGGTTTCTATTAAATAAAATTTCAAGTAGTAAACGATTTATATCCCCGATGAATTTCAGGGGCGAATTTTTTTAAGGGGGGTAGAATGTAACAACCAAAGATTTTATGAGAATTATTATTTTTAAATTCATTGATGTATTGTGTTGTACGCAATTCCAAAATTATCTTGTTCTATACACAACACTGTATTAGCTTCCAGTGTACACAACACTAATCTTGGATCGTGTTACACACAATTTCAAGTTTGTTTGATAGAAGTTATTTTACGCAACATTGAGTGTATATATATATATTCAATGTATAAATGAAATATGGTTGTATTATATTATATGAAATAACAAATGTATCTTTCACTACACGCAACCCAAACATGGATTTCATTACATGCAACCACGACCTTCCACGATAGCATGTGTTATATGCAATACCATGTTTCACTAAACGAGATATTATTATAATATTATTATGTACTAGCCGTTATGAACTGTAGTACCCACTTTTTGAAATTTTATAAATTTTATCTTTCAAAATGGACTTCATTTTTGGATTTGGAATATCGAAATTAGCCTAGGGTGAATTTTTGGTATTTTTCTGAAAACGTTCAATTTTTGATGAATAGTAAAAACACTAGGTTACTATTTAAAAACAGACTTTTTATTTAAATAATTATTTATTTTATTTAAATTTAATTTTGGTCAAAATTGATACATAATACATATATAAGTTCAATTTAATTCATTTGAGTCATTTTATAATAATTTTAGATATATTAAAATTTTATTGAACTTGTCACCGTCTTTTACCCACCTCCTAGGAAATTTGAAAATTTACATAAAACATAATTTTACCGCTTCTATGAGTGGAATTTAAAAAATCTGAGAGACACAGTTAATATCAAAGAGTAAAATGAGGTTCAATAAGATAAAAATAATTTATGGCGAATAATAACTTTTTACTTTTATTTACCATGATTAAATGAAAATAGGGTACTTAGGGGTAAGAATGATATCATTATTACTCTATCACATGTCCTAATTATATTGGAAAAGTTTAATTCGACCAAAAAAACCTTAGGAATAAAATATGACCATTTAGGTCCACTTGGGTTAGATTAGGACATTTAATATTATTTTATTTAAAGAAGAGTTAAAATAGTTAAAATCAATGTTTAATAACTAAAACATTTTTAATATAAGGTTATAAATAAGATAAATTCGACTATAAATATTCATTAGAAAGATAAAAATATTTCATACCTAATGGTAATTTACTTATAATTTATAGACATTAAATATTTTATGTTATTTATGACATAATGGTGATGCTGTAATTACCTAAATAATGAAACATTAAAATAATTGATATTATAAATACCCAAATAAATGAAATTGGAGACTTTTTATGATTTAGAATAATTTTATAGGTTAATATGACATTCTAGTATTGATGTAATTAACTTTTTTTGAACTAATAATGTTGTTATGAGTTCTCCAAAAATCAATTACCAAATAGTGTCAAAATTGACATAAAATAGTTTTTAAAACAAATATTATATTATAAATTGTTATTATATTCCTAAAAATATAAGGTTCAGAAAAATGACTTATATAAGGTTATATATAGTTATAATGAACCACTTGGGGTTATTTTTTTCTTTTTATAGTATATTTATTAACCATATAGTGTAAGAAAACAAGAAGAGACGGTAAAAGTTAAATTATTTAACTTAGAGTTAAATCTAAAATATAAGGTTCAAATAGCAACCTAAACTTGTCTAAAACCTATTGGTTGAAAGTATTTCGACCCATACTCACTTAAGCTTATAGATAAATCAATTTGGGGCTATTATAAACCGAATATGAATTTATTATTAAATAATATTTTATGTTTTTCCAAAGGTGCCCCTCTCCTCCCTTATAAAAAAGGGAACCCCTTCCCTCTTCTCTTCACACCCTTTTGAGCCTTGAATCTCCGCCAACCTCTGTCCATTTCTCTTATAAACTTCCCTAGAATCATTCTGGAGGTTCTGGTCTTCTCAAAAGACCAACTCTACTTCCTTAAGAGGATTCTTAAAGGCGGTGCGTCGAAGAATAGGTAATCTCTTCTTCCGATTCTCTCATGTTTCTTTCTTCTTCTACTTATTCTTATTGAGTTGTATCATTATAAAGTAATAACAACAGTATTACATATATACTTATATGTTATTATAAATATGAAAAAACTCTTTTTCACCTTCTATCCGTCCTACGGAAAATGAAATCACCGCGCGTGCGTATGTACAGAATATCGTCTCCACGCCATGGTGTAATCTGTTATCGACCACCACCTTACTTGGATGGGTATAATGGTGTAAATAAATCACTATATATGATTATTGTAAAGTTATATTGATTCTGAAATATTATACATACTCCTAAATAAAATTCCATGATCACGAGAATGATATCATCGCTCGTGTGTACGTACGGACTACCGTCTCCACGACGTGATGAGATTCATTCTCCATGTTAACCATTAATGAATGATTATAAAGTATATATAATTAATAATAATGAAATATATGACATAATAATGATACTGGATTAATGTATATATATTTTTATGTCATCTGCTTAATTTCATTCAATTCAATAAGGAAACGAAAACAGTGATCATGCGTATGTATGACCTATCGTCTCCATGAACGGTGTATTTCATTCCATTTATCGATCTATAATATATATATGTATATGCCGAATATATATTATATATAAATCATGTTTTACATTCTTTAATTAATTAAATCAGGATATAAGTAATAATATCAAGAACAAAAAGTCGAAACACGTACAATAAATGAAATGATTTTACCCAAATTGCTGCTTTTACATCGAATTTACAAAAGAACGGGTAATATAAAGTCATAAGTAAACTTTATATGATATCATAATAGTGAATATGATTCTTTAATAAGTCAATGACATTATTTAAATCATTATACAGGAGGTTAGGATACATATGAATCATATCAGACATAAGGTAAGGGGTAACTTTCCAATCTTGTTTTTTATCAGAGATTGTTTATTCGTAAGTATTTACTAGGGTTATTGTTATCATCCATGTCCATGTTTTATAAAAAAAATCATGTAAGTTTAATTTCCTTTTACCCATTTTTTTCTTTTACCACATGTTATGGAAGGAATCTTTCTTTTGTTTTCCATATGAGGAACTTTTCAACTTTTCCAACAAAAGTACGAGGAGAATGTTTTTTAACTTATACGGCATGAATAGATTCTTAATCATTCATAAAGCCTTATTTACCTAAATATTCCTCTACATGATTTCATGATTATTTTCAACAAAATCCTTTTCTTTTAAAATTTCAAAGGAATTTTGAGAAAAGAAAATATTTTTGAAGAAGAAAGGTTATTTTCCTCAATAATTCATTTCATGTGTTTTGTCAAAACTATTTTCCATCTAAGATGACACTATTTACTTTGATTATGTTTCAAGTATAATATCTATATTATTTAAATGTTTTGATTCTTATTATGATGAAATTATATCCATTTTTTTATATCGATTATGTAATAATGGTATGATATTTATGAATCCCATTTTATTTGTTGGGTTATTATTAATGATGTATGTTTATTTTGCGGCACACGTAAGAATGATTTAATTATGATATAGGTGGGACCTATATCACCCTACAATACATTGGTTATATATTTACATATCATGAGATAGACATGGCAGTAATGGTATGTTAATACAGTTCAGTGTTACATGACTAAAATGATGAGTGAACTCGATTCAGAAAGGGACTTTGTCCACTAAGATGGTCATGGAAGTAATGCCTCGGATACTATGGAAATCATAACATGTTCTTAATGGTTTCCACAATTACATGGTTTATTCCCATGATATATTATCATGATTGATGATCCATTATGATATATTCCATACATACTTCCACGTTTTACGTCTTTGCTTAAGATTTTGATGTTTAGATTTTATGTTCAAGTTTTTGCATTCAAATGTTTATGGATTGTTTTATGTTCTCTATGTTTACCCTTACTAAGAATTTGAGCTCAACCTTTTAATGCTTTATTTTCCCCAGGATATAAAGAAATGTTTTAGGTAAGAAACCCAAAAGGGTAATATCTTTATAGGAGATGTTGTTGATCTTTCACCATGATTAGTAGATTACGTTCCACGTTTCCAAAGACACTAAAATAATATTATATTTGGGAATCTGTTTTTGTCATGTATTAAATATTCCTCAAAAGTAATGTAATGTCCATGTACGTCATGATTTGGGTCTCTACAATGATTCTCCAAATTCTGGCCAACAAAGGCATATAACACCTCAAGAACCCATCTTTGGAATTCATTAAAAAAAACCTTACACAAACAATACCCCATCAAACAGTATGTATTCTTATAAAGTCATCTATCACAACATTATTCATATTCTACACAACATCTATCACCACAACATGAAATCACTAATGCATCCTCGATGGAATGGAAAGAATGAATGACATGTGATTTCTAACAAGTGCATGTATGAATCATAATATTGAATACCCTCATCTCATCGGGTTGCGACAGAAATAGAACCTCAATAACGACAACGATAATAGCACAATTCATGTGAGTCACCCAAAGATGAAAATCAATTCAAATATAAAATTTAAAACCAGATAAATTTCCATTAATGAGGTAGATTGGCTTTTCCCTGTACACGGGTTAGCTACTCCTGGACACAAGTTATTACCAAGTACCTATTATATCCTATCCTAGGATAAAGTCTCCAAACAATAATTAAAGAGAGAATAATTCCTCTAATACCACAATGTAACGTCCTAGTTGAGGAAGCCACCTAGAGGCGCCCTATACCCAGTTGGTCACATGGCCTCAACCGCATTTCCCCTAATGCCATAGGCTACCGACTAGCAGTGAGGGCCTTGGGTGTGATAGTGGGGAAACTATGCCCTCATTGGAAGAGTAACATATTGGAAGAGAAACAAATATATAATAGCATAAGAATTAAATATACAACAATAGTAAACAACGGAATACTAAAATAATAAACAACTGGAGCACATATATATAAAATGATGCATGATACATATGTCTAGGAAAACAGCCAAACAAGTCACAATTATGAATATAAATGGTACTAACCAAGGTACAAAAGAAATAGATAAACATCTCCTCAACATCATAATCCTAAGCTTGGTCCCATGCTCTCCAGTTCAACAGCAATTCGCGTACCTAACGTAGAAGGACACTTGCCCTTGTCTACACCTTAAGCAATATAATCTGTTTGGGCCCAAAAGCATGTCCCAAATAGGGTATGAGACGAAATCCTAGTTGGAAACCACCTGAAGATCTGTTCCTAATAGTCAGTGAATATATAGAAGGTAAAATTATAGAACGCAATCAATAATAAAGTACTTAGTAGAAAAAAATTCACAGTTCCAATATCAAGCAACAACTAAACAAGTATCTAAATAAAAACAGGTAACCCTCTAGGAAGTACTCATATCCCATCCACTCTTGTTCTACCTAACAAGTTCAAGCAACCCTCTAGGCTGTACACTCAGTCTAACCCCTCTGGTTCTGGCACAATAATATATAAATAGTCTCTTTAAGGAAGCACTCATAGTCATTTCCCATATAGTCTAAAGTAAACAAGACTCTCTGAGGAAGCTCACACAATAAATTCCCCTAATAGTATAAAGTAGTCAAGGACCCTATAAGGAACCTCACATAGTCAATTACACTTATATCCCCACGGATGAGGACTCTCTGAGGATGGACACTCTGTTAATTCCCCTTATATCCCAAGTCATTCAAGAAATTCAAATACTCTCTCAGGAAGCTCACATGGTCAATTCACCTTATAGTCTAAAGAATTCAAGGACTATATGAGGAATCTCACTCGGTCAATTCCACTTATATCCCTTAGTGGCCCAAGGCTATATGAGGAAGCTCACTCGGTCAATCACCCTTATAGCCTAAAGTGCTCAGGACTCTATGAGGAAGCTCACTCGGTCAATTCCCCTTATAGTGTAATGACCCAATGTTTCATTAATGGAAATCCATCTTGATATTATTAAATGTCTCTTTATATAAAATGTTTTATAAAATTTCAACTTCTTTGGTTTTATGATAAGTGTTGTGGCCGTTACTTTTATAGTCATTGAACAGTGATCACATGATTAGTATAAATATAAGGCTTTAACGAACCCAATTTTACTCAGACAAAGGAATCGATGGCCTCATCTAGTAGAATTTCCCCATACGAAGCCCATTTGTCGGAGCTCAGAAAAGAGGTGGCGTCTTTGGGCTTCTCCCTTGACCAAGCCCAAGCTGAGCTTCATTATATCAAGCTCGAACGTGACCGTCTACGGAAAAAGTGGAAGTTGATAGAGATTACCACTCGAGTGATGTTATCCGAGCCGCCCCAAGAGTCTGTCTCCATCGCACACCTTACCCTTAGGTCTTATCCGGCTATTTTAAGGGGTTATGTAACAAATAAGTAGTACTATGTTCATGTACATTTTTTATTTGTATATAATAATGAACATAATTTCATGTCATTTTTACTACATTGTAAATAGTTTTTAAAGTACAAATGGTGTTTTTAGTTATTATTTAATTAAGAATTCAATTTTATTAAATTAAGGGATTTTTGAATTAAATAATATTTTAATAAAATATTATTATTAATATTAAATTAATTTTTATTAAATATAAATGATCTTATAATTTTATGAATGCAATTACAATTTTTTATTAAGGTTTGAAATCCATTTCTGTCAAAACCTGTGAATTTTCGATAAATATTGGTTTTTATTTTAAATGTGAAAATTAACATATTTAGAAATTTTTTTAGGTAAAATAAATGTCATTTCTGTAATCAGGACGTCGAAATTATCCAACGGTGAATTTTTCATAATTTTCTGAGACAGTCAAATTTTTGGGTAAAAATTAAATACCGTTTAAATATATAATGTGTTTTATGACATCATAATGACCCAATGGTGATGTAATAAAATACCATAATCCTTATGTTCGTCCAATATATGTTTTATCATTATAATAATGTAATTTTGGGTTTGTTTGACTTACTTTTCAAAGCATTAATGGACCCCTCAAGACATATTCAACACTTTGCCTTTTTAAATTAATTTCCATGGGAGTGTGACTCACCTCCACATAATAAACCTTATTATTTTAAGAAGTTAGGACATGGGCCTCATAAAATATTTTTTTCCTCTTCCCTTTTCCAAAAAACATGGGCAAAAACCATGGGATGGTTTGTGGTTTGGATTAATTTAATGTAAGGGGACCCAAACCTAAATAATAATGAATTCCTTTCCCTTTCCTATATAAACCCACCCAAGATCCCACTTCCTTCTAACTAAAATCCCTTTTATTTTGTCCAAACTCTGCCCTACTCTCTCTATAATCCTCTCAAGGTGCCCCAAGTCCCAAATAAGGCTCTCACAAGACTCTCTCTAGCCTTTGGAAGCACACTTCCATTAAAGGGTTTTTTCTTTATCATTTTTGTCAATTTTCATTAAATTGTATTTCCCTTATAATTTCAATTATGAATGTTGGGGTATGGTTTCGCACCTCTCCCATACTGCCCTATTATTGTTTGAATGATGGTAGACCCATTTATCTCTCATTAAATGCCTCCCATGTACACCTGTTACTATGCTGAAATTGCGAAAGGAACTTCTCTCTCCTCTTTTACATTCAAGCAATAATTTTTGTATCATTAATCTAAATTCCATTACAATTTTTGGGACATGTATATATATGACCTACTTACTGCCCATTACATGTAAATATGATGAGAAACCCTTTTCTCTCTCATCAATATTTTTTATGAATTCTTATGTCACGCCGTTACGTTGACGAAATCGCACCGATTTTCTAAGCCAATGTTATTGTGTAGTGAATACCATGCCCATTTCTCCATCAAGGGTATTCTCCTTTATTCACATTTACTTATTGATTATAAAGTTTCATTTATGAATTCCACATTCCTTTATCGTCGAATAAATGACTATGTTTTATGAATCCATGTTTTATGATCCATGTGGCACACTTATGCATGAAATGAAATGTTTAAGAATGGTGCACCCTTATAGCGCTCCAATGCATTTGGTAAAGTATAGTATCATGATACGTCATGTGAAATGAGTGTTGAATCATTCTAATTCAAGTGCAATGAGGGTTTACTCGTTCTTCATGTGCAATGAGGGTTTACTCATGCTCCATGTGCAATGATCCTTGGCTCATGCTAATTCAATGTTAAGTATTGTTGCAACATTTCCATGTTATGATTATCATGCTTTATGATGACTTTATGTTCATGTTTATCTTATGCTCTATTGACATGCCTATTGCCTAACATGTATTGATCTCCTCATGTTATTCCATGTGTACTCCCTTACTGGGCTTTATAGCTCACCCTTTTCTTATGCATGTCCTCAGGTTATCCCATGCAATGCTAAGTACGAGGGAATGTAATGGTCATGTAAAGGAAGTTTTCAATAAAGATGTTTTATTTTATGTTTTAAGTTTTTATGTAATGATCCTAAGCCCCAAAGACACTTAACCTCTTGGTCATCTTTGTTGTATCAAGTGAAGTTTTATGTAATAAAGCATGTTTAAGTTGTAATAAAAAGCAAGGTTGTCATAGTTGGTATTAGAGGATAGGTTTAGTTATTTTTGGGATTAGGAAACCCTAGTAAAGCCTTAGATACAAGACTTAGTATAATAAAAAAATCCCTAAGTTTTGGTAAATACTATGTCTGTGGTTTATCAAACAAATACATCTGTGTCTGGATACGAGCAGGTAGAGGCGGCTCTAGCACAGATGTATCCTAGGGGTAAAACCCGGAAACACCGCTTTAAGCTAGACTCGATTGGGAACTAGTGCACGACAATGGGCCTTGCTGCACTCTTGGTTACGAAACTCCCGGGGGATATGTTTTGAAAAATTCACAATCTTAGTATGAACCCTTATTAATGGAAAATACCCCTAAGAATATATGTTAGAAAGTAGATCATGAATAGCCTAGATTGAAGCCTATAGACTCATGATTTAAGGGGAAAAAGTTTATTTTTGAGTCATCAAATTTTGTCTTTGGATTACGATTTATGTGTTACCCCTAACATTCTTTTTATTCCATCCAATGGCCGGTAATAGGAGGACTCGGGCTAACAACCGTTGGGAAGATCAGTGTGATGACTGTACTAATGAGATTCCAAATCCAATGGGAGTGGGAATCGCGAACTTTGCACGCTTCTCTCTCAGCTAACTCAAGTTTTGAATAGAAACATGGGTCAAGAGGAACATTCAACCCCCCCCCCCTAAGAAAGAAAAAGTCACTATCGAGTGCTTCATGATACAAAGGCCTCCTACTTTTAGTGGATCATCCGATCCCACTATCGCTGAACAAAGGATCAAATCCATTGATAATTTCTTCTCAATCCTCCAATGTTCTGAACAAGGGAAGGTTCTCCTGGCTTCTTATCATATAGAGGGTGAAGCTAATCAATGGTGGACGTTGATAAAAAATATGAAGGTTCAGGAGGAGATCGAGGCTTTGGAATGGAAGAAATTCTGGTAGATGTTTTTCGATAAATATTTTCCGCGCACCCTCCGGCTTAAGATGGAAAGGGACTTCTATTACCTCATGAAAAAAGAAGAGGAATCCGTTGGAGCGTACGAGGAAAACTTCACAAGGCTTGCATGATACGCTTTTGGCTTTTTCGTTACCCCCGAATGCACGGTTGACTGCTTCTTTGGTGGGCTGAATCCTATCTTGCGAAAAGCATTAGCGATCCATGACTTCGACAGCTATAAGGAAATTGTCTGATGTCCCCTCAAGGTCGAAATGGAGATCGGAGAATCACAGGGGTATCATGGGGATAAGAAGCGTAAGGTGGAATTCAATGTTGGTGGGCCAATGGATAAATCCAACGACGCTAAGATGTTCCAGCACCCCACTTGCCAAAAGTGTAAAAAGAAGCACCCTGGAAATTGCCTTAAGGGGACGAGAAAATGCTTCAGGTGTGGAAGAGAAGAGCACCTAGCTGTTAACTGTCGGCAAGAAGGACCCGCGGCTACAAAAGAGGAGAGGAATTCTCTATTTGAACCTCAACGCGTTGTTAAATGCTATAAAAGAAAATAACCGTGTCATTTTGAAAATCAGTTCCATAATTCAAGGGTTATCGGAGGCAACCAACAACCTCCAAGACCGGAAGGAATAGATTTTTGCATCACTTTTGCCAAAGTGAACCCCGAAAACGAAGTGGTGACATTTACGTTAGTTATTAATTTAAGAATAGTGAACCTACTTTTTGATTCAGGTTCTACACATTCTTCTATATCTCAAAATTTTAGTAGAACAATCCCAACACCACCACAAATCATGGAAGTAAAGATGTCGGTGATTACGGAAAATGGGGCAATCATTGCATCCCATGAATATAAGTCCTCTCCTGTGATAATATGTGGATTTAATTTCCCGGAGAACCTCTTCATACTCCCTTTGGTGTAATTTTATGCAATTATTGGCATGGATTGGCTTTACTTATATAAAGCCACCATAAATTGTCGAGAGAGGGAATCACACTCCATATGGAGAATCGACCCCAGATTCTTTACCAGTGTTAGGAGGAAGATGAATCTCATTTAGCTCCATCATCTCAAGCATGGATATTACTGCCTTATGAGCACGCATATGTGGCTCAGAAGATTGAGTCAAAGGAAGAAACCATCCTTGAAGAAATGCCTATTGTGAGGGAATTCGCTGAGGTGTTTCCTGAGGAACATCCTGGTCTTCCTCCTAGAAGAGATTTTGAGTTCTCAATTGAACTTATACATGGGGCATTACCAATATCCAAGACTCCATATAGAATGGATGTTGTTGAGATTGAAGAGCTGAAGAAACAACTATAGGAGAATCTGGATAAAGGGTTTATACGCCCAAGTGCTTCACCATGGGGTGCACTAGTCCTCTTCGTCAAGAAGTAGGATGGGTCAATGCGTCTTTGCATCGATTATCGTGAATTTAACAAAATCACGATAAAGAACAAGTATCCTCTCCCACGAATTGATGACTTGTTCGATCAGTTGCATGGAGCACAATACTTCTCCAAGGTGGACTTACGGTTGGGATATTATCATGTAAGGGTGAAGAAGGAAGATATCCCCAAGACTGCTTTTTGTACAAGGTATGAGCACTATGAATTCATAGTAATGCCTTTTGGACACACCAATGCTCTAGCAGTATTCATGGACTTGATGAATAGAGTCTTTAGAGATTACCTTGCCAAATTTGTGGTAGTCTTTATAGATGATATTCTAATATACACTAAAACCAAGGAGGATCATGAGGAGCATTTAAGAACTATACTAGATACTTTGTGCAAGGAGAAGCTCTATGCAAAGTACAGCAAGTGTGAGTTCTGGTTTAATGAGGTCTCATTCTTGGGCCATATCATCACAAGCAATGGGATATCTGTGGACCCCTCCAAAATAGATGCAATTGAGGGATGGCCGAGGCCAACATCGGTAACAGATATCTGTAGCTTCTTGGGGTTAGCTGGATATTATCGATGATTTGTGAGGAATTTCTCACGATTGTCCAACCCTCTTACCAAGCTAACTCGAAACGGAGTAATGCTTTCTTGGAGTGATGAATGAGAAGAAATATTCAAGGAGTTGAAAAAGAGGCTTATCACTACACCCATGCTCACTTTACCCACAAGTGGGGAGGTTTTTGTGGTATTCAGTGATACTTCAAAGAAGGGCATAAGATGTGTGCTGATGTAGAATGATAAATTGATATCATATGCCTCAAGTCAGTTGAAAATCCATGAGTGAAACTACCCAATGCATGATCTGGAGTTGGCGGCTGTGATCTTTGCCTTGAAAATCTGTTGGCATTATCTATATGGAGAGAAATGTGAGATATATTGTAGAGACCCCGACCCCAGATAAACATAGGGGTCGGTGCCTTCTGAACATGATGTGTTATCCTAAAATAAAATACACTTTGTTAGAAACACATCATGTCCCATACAGAGGATCATGTGCGGTTCGGGTTCTGGGAAACCGGAAACTTCTGAAACCATCCATCTTACCAAAGCTGACACCTGAAAATTTTAAACCAAAACATAGGGTGAGCATTGAAATACTCAGTAAGGGGGTTTTAAAAGTAATTTAAAATACAGTAACATTTGAAAACATTCTTTTTAAAAGATTTTGAGCGTCCACTAAGAAGGATTTTAACACCACAAACATAACATTGCTTTAATCAAAGTTTTCACAAAAAACATGAAACGAACATGTTAATTCTTGAAGGAGTGATAATGGTTGATATAAACAAGTACTACCTGTGATTTACTTGAGCATAAAATTTAAACAGTTAAAAGTAATGCATAATCAGAGTTGCGCACAAGGAAACAACTAAACGTTCATATGCTGGATACTATTCTATTAAGTGATAACACTAGGCATGCTTCAAACTTCAAACTAGGGAATTATGAACTTTATACAAACATTAAAGGCATCAGTCATGAAAGAACTTTATCTTGGAAAAACTTGTTACATGACTTGAATTATGTGGCATCAACATTTTAATATTGACAATCGTTTCGTTTCACCAAGGTCCATCCCCAAGGTGTCGTTGGAAAATTACCAAGGTTATTCACCATGGTATCGTGAAAATTGTAATCTCTAGTGGTTACATCATTACCCAATGCGTTGGAGCGCTATCAGGGCGCACCCTTAAATTTGCCTTTATTATCATGAGAGCCACATCGTTCATGCTTTATTGAAATGGTACGTAATTCAAGATGTCCCATACCACCTTGAACATCTCATTAATTTTAATTTTACCCAATGTGTCCCATACCACTTTGGGTAATCCAATTTCTTAGTCCATTTAGTGATATGTCATAAAAATGCATTAAGTAATAACCAACATAATTAGTAAATCATTACACACTTTACATGATGTGACAGTCTTCACTAAAAAAGGGTAAAGACAAATTAATGACATACATAGTTTAATAAAACATTCTTTTCACTAAGGTATATAAGCAGAATTATACTAACTGATGAATCTTTGTCATTATAAATCTTTGGGAAGGGAAAATCTTAAGAAAAACACATGAGTTTAATTATGGTGGTAAACGGGCCCTAGGATCAAAATACAAGTTTTATCATAAAACTCATCAGGGAATTGTTAGATAAGACTTCTTGATAAAACATGTCCATTCGTGTGTATTTTAAAACATGTTGGTTTAGCAATCACACAAGTCATATCTAAATAAAAACATCTCAGCATCCAAGAATAGTTTAAGTCCTTCTATTTATAAAAGAAAATAATCTTATAAACATATACACACGTGCACATATATAAACCCGAAGTGCACAATTCAAGGCAAGGTTTATTAAATCCCTTAAGTAACTCAAGGTTTCCAGTCATAATTCAATTACATGGTTGAAACTAAACCCCTATAAGTTTTGTTATAAATGTAACCATGTGTAAAAAGATTAAGGTCTTACAAACATATCTCTTCTTAAACCAAAAGGGCATATATCAAAAAAAAAATCCATCTAAATATTGATGCCCAAAACATATCGGGTTAAGTAGGGACAACAAATTCACTAACTAGATATATACATACATACCATATATATATAAAAACGGGGTTGAGTTATGTATATAATTTTTTTTGAAAACCAAAATATAAAATCATGAAATAAACAACCTACAGAAGTTGTAAACGTGCTTATACACGGTGTATACACCGTTCACATATATATATGAAGCCACATACATAACACCCGATGGACTGGTTTATACATATGTGAGCAGCATATTTAAACGGGTTTCAAAAAAAAAACTGGAAACAAGGTTGTACGCACCCTCGTATGTACAACCCATGCAAAGAAAAAAAACACAAAGGCAGAGGTCTTGGAAGGCACAACAACCCGAGGGGGTTATATTCAGGTATGTATATGTGTATAAACTATATATATATATACACCGTGAGTATAAAAAGGTAAGTTATTTCGAAACAAGGCAAGGGTGCAAGGAAAACCCTTACCTGCTTGGGGAGGGAGCCTGGAACGGTGGTGAGCTTGCTGGATTTCGGGGAGATCAAGGGTGAGGAAGAGGAGGTGGAGCCGCCGTGAGTTCATGGGGTGCGAGGGTTTAAGTACAGCTTCGGTGCAAGGAGGGCGTCTCGGCCCATGGGTAGGCCGTCGTGGGAGAAGGACGAAGGTATAGTGAGCTAGGAGGGGGAGTGTTCGGAGGTCAGCGGTGCAGTGCGAAGGGAGGGGCCCGTCGTCCTTGGTGCAGACCTACTGGTCGGGGCCGACTCGAGGAAGAGGACGATGGGTTGACGCGGGAGATGAAGGGACGGTCTGGATTTGAAGAAGGCGAGATCGTGTGGCTGAGGGAGAAGCGGGATTTTAGTTTAAAAGGTTAAAGAGATGGAGGGCTGCGATTCAATCGCCGAAGAGAACGGACGACGATGGAGATACCGCGGGAGAGGCATCGTTTAAAAATAGGATGGACGGCGGAGATCGACGCAGAAGTCGATCGGACGGCTCTGGTCGCGCGGAGCGCGTCCCACATCTAAACCGCAATGTTTTGAGGCGCGGTATAAATAACAAGGGGTGCGGCCTTCGGTTCAATAACACCAACACACACGCACACGGGACCTTATACACGGGTCCCTCGCGGGCCTTGGCCCAACCACACGCCGCGCGAGCCGCGGCCTTATACACGGGCCCGCTCGTGACTCCTTGGTAACCTATGCGCGGCCGGCCCCGAGCCTCAGGCTGGCTCTCAAAAAACGCACGCACACCAGGGGAGCCCGATGGCGGTACCTCGGGTTCCCACGGGGTCTCGGCCTTGGCCTGAGGGCTTGTCCCTTGTGGGATGCCCTTGGCTGGCCGGGACTCAAGCAAATTTTTTTTTTTTTTTTTGAAAAAAGGTTTTATTATGTACTTAGCTCAAAGTAGTGAAAATTAGGGATTTAGAAAAACAAATTGTTTTAACTCAAAATGTTAGAACAAATTTCAAATTTAGATAAAATATCTTAACTCTTGATCTAAATATTAAAAAGATATACCTCTTGTACATTAAAATCATTAGTATTTTTAAAACACTCTACTACTAGTTTTATAAAATTCCTTTAAAGAACAAAAAGTTTTCCCAAGATTTTTCATCATTTAAGAGATAAAAAGGTATAATTATTACAAATTCACTCTAAACATATTTTTTTATAAAAATATTATCAAGTTTCCAACTACCTAGGTATTTCTCGGGATTTTGTAAAAACGAAGAAATTTACTTTTATGAACAAAAACGAAGTATCTTCCATGAAAGAATGTTTTTAAGAAAGAGGTTATGAGGGAATAATACTTGGTTCTCTTTTAAAGTAAATTTTAGTGGAAACACAACGGTAGCTTTTAAAAACCCAACAGATATATATATTTAAACATAACGGTCATAACTCAAAGAACTAGTATAAATACAGGAATGTGGGGTGTCCTTTAAAATAGAACACTTGAACAAGAAGGATGGCTCTCCTTATACCTCTGGTGCTGAGTGCGTGCGCGGTGATTCTGGCTGTTATACTTTTCACACTGTTGGATCCTGAGGATGACGACTATCCGATTGCCCGTGTTGTGGTTCTTTGTAGTCTTGCTGTGGCCGTGTTAGGTCTTGTGCAGGGCACTTTTAATTAGATAGGTCTTGTTGTAGAGTAATGTTTTAATAAAATGTCAGTTTACCTTGTTCTCTATGTTTTATTTCATTTCTAATTCCTTTTTAGCAAAGCGAAAAAAAACAAGATACATTCATAAGGACATAACACTTCTTACATAAACCAGTTCATAAAACCTGGGGCGTCACATTATCCCCCCCTTTAGAAAATTGCGTCCTCGCAATTTATTTCACGACACTACAAGGTTCAGAAAAGTTCCTACCACCTCCACCAACGATAAGGGTCAACCGGTATATTTAGAGGAATCCCCGTAGCGAAGCTCACTTCATCCAGCTCCCTAATCCACACACACCTAAGACAGGAGGGGTAGCACTTATGCTCCGGGCTTTCAGGCCTCCAAAGGGAAGCTCGAACCGTACAATGTTCTGAAATGTCTTTGCAGACCAACGTTCGAAGAACTTTCCGAATTATGTCTCGGTCGAGGATATCGATGCCATAGATATGGTCAAACAGGCTAAAACTGAGAAGTTGGAGCATATAAGCTGCATAAAGATTTCCCTCTAACGCAGCCTCCTGGAATTTCACTCTGGCCGTGAAGTTTCGGCCTAGGGTGAAACAAAGAAAGATCCCTTCGTGGTAACTTCCTCGTCGTTCACGTCCGGCTAGCTGAGCAGAGCCAATGCGGTAATAGATGGAGGCATTCCCCTGGCAGGTGCGGAGAATCTCCGGACCATTTGTTATCTCAAACCATTGCTTGCACGTTCTTCGCAAATTTGCGAAGGGGTCATACTCGTCCTCACACGTTTTGATCGCAATGATTTCCAAAATCTCGGTGGGAAGAGATAACAGGTGGGTTTGTCCTTCCATCTGAAAGTTTTAAGACGGGAGATCCATTACTTGAAAATCATACAAGGGTAAAAACATGGTACGAACAAGGAAAGGAGAAAGATAACATTTCAATAAACACACGTTCATTATTATTAGTGCTTGAGTTTCCCTTACTCATTGACTAAGCGAACTCCACACAGAGAAGCAAAACTCCCTAACTCCTCGAACCAAACACAGGCCGAGCATTCAGGGAAAAACTCATGAGGACACCTATGACGTCTTATGAGTCTTGCATGGGGTACGTGAAGTTGAGAGACATCTTCATACACTTGTCGTCTGTAAGACAATCGGGTGGACTCGTCTTCTAACCTTCCGAAGTCCAACAACTCACCCCAGAAGCCATAGTTTAAAATCTGACAAAGGTAGCCCGCTCGGAGGTCTCCGTCAGCAGCAGCTTCTTGAAAGGGGTTATCAAGCATAGTGCCAAAGTTTTCACCCGCCGTGAAAATCCGGAAAAGTCCCTCGTAGTACTTTCCTCGACGTACAAAGGAGGGAAATTGGGTTATTATCATAAGGAGGTAATCCAATCCCAACCCTTGGTGCAGACTAAGCACTCGAGGTGAGTTGGATACATCGTAAAGGTATTTGCATGTCATACAGATATGGGCATAATTTAGAAAGTCCTCACGGCTTGCTAAAGACACAATGGTCTCTAGGGTCTCAGTGGGGAGAGATAAGAGATTTGTGCCTTCATTTTCCATCTGAAATTTAAGAAAACCAAGTTTTTTAATAAAATTGAAATACATATACATATATATTTTTGTTTCAGTTTCTGGTTTTCCAGAGTTATCCAAACCGAACCTCTCATACCAACTGTAGAGACCCCGACCCCAGATAACCATAGGGGTCGGTGCCTTCTGAACATGATGTGTTATCCTAAAATAAAATACACTTTGTTAGCAACACGTCATGTCCCATACAAAGGATCGTGTGCGGTTCGGGTTCTGGGAAACCGGAAACTTCTGAAACCATCCATCTTACAAAAGCTGACACCTGAAAATTTTAAACCAAAACATAGGGTGAGCATTGAAATACTCAGTAAGGGGGTTTTAAAAGTAATTTAAAATACAGTAACATTTGAAAACATTCTTTTTAAAAGAGTTTGAGCGTCCACTAAGAAGGATTTTAACACCACAAACATAACATTGCTTTAATCAAAGTTTTCACAACAAACATGAAACGAACATGTTAATTCTTGAAGGAGTGATAATGGTTGATATAAACAAGTACTACCTGTGATTTACTTGAGCATAAAATTTAAACAGTTAAAAGTAATGCATAATCAGAGTTGCGCACAAGGAATCAACTAAATGTTCATATGCTGGATACTATTCTATTAAGTGATAACACTAGGCATGCTTCAAACTTCAAACTAGGGAATTATGAACTTTATACAAACATTAAAGGCATCAGTCATGAAAGAACTTTATCTTGGAAAAACTTGTTACATGACTTGAATTATGTGGCATCAACATTTTAATATTGACAATCGTTTCGTTTCACCAAGGTCCATCCCCAAGGTGTCGTTGGAAAATTACCAAGGTTATTCACCATGGTATCGTGAAAATTGTAATCTCTAGTGGTTACATCATTACCCAATGCATTGGAGCGCTATCAGGGCGCACCCTTAAATTTCCCTTTATTATCATGAGAGCCACATCGTTCATGCTTTATTGAAATGGTACGTAATTCAAGATGTCCCATACCACCTTGAACATCTCATTCATTTTAATTTTACCCAATGTGTCCCATACCACTTTGGGTAATCCAATTTCTTAGTCCATTTAGTGATATGTCATAAAAATGCATGAAGTAATAACCAACATAATTAGTAAATCATTACACACTTTACATGATGTGACAGTCTTCACTAAAAAAGGGTAAAGACAAATTAATGACATACATAGTTTAATAAAACATTCTTTTCACTAAGGTATATAAGCAGAATTATACTAACTGATGAATCTTTGTCATTATAAATCTTTGGGAAGGGAAAATCTTAAGAAAAACACATGAGTTTAATTATGGTGGTAAACGGGCCCTTGGATCAAAATACAAGTTTTATCATAAAACTCATCAGGGAATTGTTAGATAAGACTTCTTGATAAAACATGTCCATTCGTGTGTATTTTAAAACATGTTGGTTTAGCAATCACACAAGTCATATCTAAATAAAAACATCTCAGCATCCAAGAATAGTTTAAGTCCTTCTATTTATAAAAGAAAATAATCTTATAAACATATACACACGTGCACATATATAAACCCGAAGTGCACAATTCAAGGCAAGGTTTATTAAATCCCTTAAGTAACTCAAGGTTTCCAGTCATAATTCAATTACATGGTTGAAACTAAACCCCTATAAGTTTTGTTATAAATGTAACCATGTGTAAAAAGATTAAGGTCTTACAAACATATCTCTTCTTAAACCAAAAGGGCATATATCAAAAAAAATTTCATCTAAATATTGATGCCCAAAACATATCGGGTTAAGTAGGGACAACAAATTCACTAACTAGATATATACATACATACCATATATATATAAAAACGGGGTTGAGTTATGTATATAATTTTTTTTGAAAACCAAAATATAAAATCATGAAATAAACAACCTAGAGAAGTTGTAAACGTACTTATACACGGTGTATACACCGTTCACATATATATATGAAGCCACATACATAACACCCGATGGACTGGTTTATACATATGTGAGCAGCATATTTAAACGGGTTTCAAAAAAAAACTGGAAACAAGGTTGTACGCACCCTCGTATGTACAACCCATGCAAAGAAAAAAAACACAAAGGCAGAGGTCTTGGAAGGCACAACAACCCGAGGGGGTTATATTCAGGTATGTATATGTGTATAAACTATATATATATATATACACCGTGAGTATAAAAAGGTAAGTTATTTCGAAACAAGGCAAGGGTGAAAGGAAAACCCTTACCTGCTTGGGGAGGGAGCCTGGAACGGTGGTGAGCTTGCTGGATTTCGGGGAGATCAAGGGTGAGGAAGAGGAGGTGGAGCCGCCGTGAGTTCATGGGGTGCGAGGGTTTAAGTACAGCTTCGGTGCAAGGAGGGCGTCTCGGCCCATGGGTAGGCCGTCGTGGGAGAAGGACGAAGGTATAGTGAGCTAGGAGGGGGAGTGTTCGGAGGTCAGCGGTGCAGTGCGAAGGGAGGGGCCCGTCGTCCTTGGTGCAGACCTACTGGTCGGGGCCGACTCGAGGAAGAGGACGATGGGGTGACGCGGGAGATGAAGGGACGGTCTGGATTTGAAGAAGGCGAGATCGTGTGGCTGAGGGAGAAGCGGGATTTTAGTTTAAAAGGTTAAAGAGATGGAGGGCTGCGATTCAATCGCCGAAGAGATCGGACGGCGATGGAGATACCGCGGGAGAGGCATCGTTTAAAAACAGGATGGACGGCGGAGATCGACGCAGAAGTCGATCGGACGGCTCTTGTCGCGCGGAGCGCGTCCCACATCGAAACCACAACGTTTTGAGGTGCGGTATAAATAACAAGGGGTGCGGCCTTCGGTTCAATAACACCAACACACACGCACACGGGACCTTATACACGGGTCCCTCGCGGGCCTTGGCCCAACCACACGCCGCGCGAGCCGCGGCCTTATACACGGGCCCGCTCGTGACTCCTTGGTAACCTATGCGCGGCCGGCCCCGAGCCTCAGGCTGGCTCTCAAAAAATGCACGCACACCAGGGGATCCCAATGGCGGTACCTCGGGTTCCCACGGGGTCTCGGCCTTGGCCTGAGGGCTTGTCCCTTGTGGGATGCCCTTGGCTGGCCGGGACTCAAGCAAATTTTTTTTTTTTTTAAAAGGTTTTATTATGTACTTAGCTCAAAGTAGTGAAAATTAGGGATTTAGAAAAACAAATTGTTTTAACTCAAAATGTTAGAACAAATTTCAAATTTAGATAAAATATCTTAACTCTTGATCTAAATATTAAAAAGATATACCTCTTGTACATTAAAATCATTAGTATTTTTAAAACACTCTACTACTAGTTTTATAAAATTCCTTTAAAGAACAAAAAGTTTTCCCAAGATTTTTCATCATTTAAGAGATAAAAAGGTATAATTATTACAAATTCACTCTAAACATATTTTTGTATAAAAATATTATCAAGTTTCCAACTACCTAGGTATTTCTCGGGATTTTGTAAAAACGAAGAAATTTACTTTTAAGAACAAAAACGAAGTATCTTCCATGAAAGAATGTTTTTAAGAAAGAGGTTATGAGGGAATAATACTTAGTTCTCTTTTAAAGTAAATTTTAGTGGAAACACAACGGTAGCTTTTAAAAACCCAACGGATATATATATTTAAACATAACGGTCATAACTCAAAGAACTAGTATAAATACAGGAATGTGGGGTGTCCTTTAAAACAGAACACTTGAACAAGAAGGATGGCTCTCCTTATACCTCTGGTGCTGAGTGCGTGCGCGGTGATTCTGGCGGTTATACTTTTCACACTGTTGGATCCTGAGGATGACGACTATCCGATTGCCCGTGTTGTGGTTCTTTGTAGTCTTGCTGTGGCCGTGTTAGGTCTTGTGCAGGGCACTTTTAATTAGATGGGTCTTGTTGTATAGTAATGTTTTAATAAAATGTCAGTTTACCTTGTTCTCTATGTTTTATTTCATTTCTAATTCCTTATTAGCAAAGCGAAAAAAAACAAGAGACATTCATAAGGACATAACACTTCTTGCATAAACCAGTTCATAAAACCTGGGGCGTCACATATATACTGACCACAATAGTCTTAAATATATATTCACACAGAAAGAGCTTAATATGCGCCAAAGAAGATGGATAGAGATCATCAAGGATTATGACTGTTCAATTCATTACCACCCTGGGAAAGCGAACAAGGTGGAGGATGTCCAAAGTAGAAAGGATCCAGCGATTCTATCAATGATGAGAATTGAGATGGATCCAATCTTCTTAGACTTTATGAAGATGGATGTGGGAGTCATAAATAAGGGAATATCATCAATCCTTTTAAAAATGATTGCCCAACCATCTCTTTTGGAAAGGTTAAAGGATGCTCAAAAGGATGATGTGGGAATTCAAGAAAAAGTGGAAGCTATCAAAAAGGGGAAATTCTCAGAATTTATTATTAATGAAGAAGAAATTATGCGGTTTGGGAAAAGTCTATGTGTTCCATCATGTCCGGAGATGAAGAAGGAACTCTTAAATGATACACATAGTTCAAATTTCTCTATTCACCCAGGGAGAGAAATGATGTATCGAGATCTCCGAGAAAACTTTTGGTGGGATAATATGAAGAAGGAGATTGCCGAATATACATCAAAGTGCCTGGTGTGTCAGCAAGTGAAGGCAGAGAGGCAGAAGTCTAAGGGGATGATGCAACCATTGCCCATTCCAGAATGGAAATGGGAAAACATCACCATGGACTTTGTCACCAGACTTCCAAGGACATCCAAAGGCAACAATGCAATCTGGGTTGTTATGGATCGTCTTACAAAGACTGCACACTTCATTTCTATTCGGAAGGATTTCTCATTGGATCAAATGGAACAGATATATATTAGGGATGTGGAAAGGTTTCATGGAGTACCACTATCTATTGTGTCTGAACAAGATCCAATATTCACCTCTATTTTTGGAAGAGTCTTCAACATGCTCTGAATGCTGAACTGAACTTCAGTACGGCCTATCATCCTGAAACTGATGGCCAATCGAAGCGGACTATCCAAACACTTAAGGATATGTTGAGAGTGTGCTCAATGGACTTTAAAGGAGGATGGGATCAACATCTTCCTCTGGTTGAGTTCTCTTATAATAACAGTTTCCACTCGAGCATTAAAATGGCACCATATGAAGCCCTTTATGGGAAAAGGTGCAGAACACTGGTATGTTGGGATGAGGTCGGTGAACGTAAATTTCTTGGACCAGAAATGGTCGAGGAAATGGTGGAGAAGGTGAAAACCATTCAGCAGCATATAAAGGCAGCCCAGAGTCCACATAAGAGTTATGAAGATAATCGTCGATGAGACCTTGAGTATAAAGTTGGAGACATGATGTATTTACGCATATCTCCGTGAAAGAAGGTTATGAGGTTTGTAAAGAAAGGGAAGTTAAGTCCAAGGTACATCGACCCCTTTGATATTTATGATCGTGTTGGGGATGTGGCCTATCAACTAGCACTTCCACCTACTATGGCCAAGGAGCATGATGTCTTTCATGTATCCCTCTAAAGGAAGTACATACTAGACCCTTCACATGTACTCTCTTCCGAGGTGGTACAATTGGATGATGATCTTTCTTATGAGGAGAAACTAGTGAAGATCTTAGATCGTTGAGAAAAACTTCTATGAAATAAGACAATTCCCCTCTTCAAGGTGTTGTGGAAAAACCACATGTTTGAAGAAGCGACTTGGGAATTGGAGGATATGATGAAGCTGAGTTAACCAGATTTGTTTTAGTGTGGGAAAAGGAAAATTTCGAGGGAGAAATTTCTTAAGGGGGGGATATTGTAACAAACCTAAGTTTCATTAATGGAAATCCCTCTTGATCTTATTAAATGTCTCTTTATATAAACTGTTTTATAAAATGTCAACTTCTTTGGTTTTATGATAAGAGTTGTGACCGTTACTTTTATAGTCGTTGAACAGTGATCACATGATTAGTATAAATATAAGGCTTTAACGAACCCAACTTTACTCAGACAAAGGAAGCGATGGCCTCATCCAGTAGAATTTCCCCATGCGAAGCCCATTTATCAGAGCTCGGAAAAGAGGTGGTATCTTTGGGCTTCTCCCTTGACCAAGCCCAAGCTGAGCTTCATTATGCCAAGATCGAACGTGACCATCTATGGGAAAAGTGGAAGTTGATAGAGATTACCACTCGACCGATGTTATCCGAGCCACCCCAAGAGTCTGTCACCATCAGACACCTTACCCTTAGGTCTTATGAGGCTTTTTTAATGGGTTATGTAACAAATAAGTAGTACTATGTTCATGTACATTGTTTTTTTGTATATAATAATGAATATAATTTCTAGTCATTTTTGCTACATTGTAAATAGTTTTTAAAGTACAAATGATGTTTTTAGTTATTATTTAATTAAGAATTCAATTTTATTAAATTATGGGATTTTTGAATTAAATAATATTTTAATAAAATATTATTATTAATATAAAATTTATTTTTATTAAATATAAATTATCTTATAATTTTATGAATGCAATTAAAATTTTTTATTAAGGTTTGAAATCCATTTCTGTCAAAACCTCTGAATTTTCGATAAATATTGGTCTTTATTTTAAAAGTGAAAATTAACATATTTAGAAATTTTTTTAGATAAAATAAACGTCATTTCTAGAATCCGGACATCGAAATTATCAAATGGTGAATTTTTCATAATTTTCTGAGATAGTAAAATTGTTGGGTAAAAATTAAATACCGTTTAAATATATAATGTTTTCTATGACATCATAATGACCCAATGGTGATGTAATAAAATACCATAATCCTTATGTTCGTCAAATATATGTTTCATCATTAAAATAATGTGATTTTGGGTTTGTTTGACTTACTTTTCAAAGCATTAATGGACCCCTCAATACATATTCAACACTTTGCCTTTTTAAATTAATTTCCATGGGAGTGTGACTCACCTCCACATAAGCGACCTTATTATTTTAAGATGTTCGTACTTGGGACTTATA
The DNA here is from genome assembly GCA_963277665.1 of Viscum album. NCBI lineage: Eukaryota > Viridiplantae > Streptophyta > Magnoliopsida > Santalales > Viscaceae > Viscum > Viscum album. The sequence goes on along the minus strand of OY728156.1, from coordinate 2,075,228,579 downwards.
AAATATTGTTTTTCTCTTCCCTTATCTAAAAACCATGGGCAAAAATCATGGGATAGTTTGTGGTTTGGATTAATTTAATGTAAGGGGACCCAAACCTAAATAATAAATAATTCCCTCCCCATTTCCTATATAAACCCACACAAGATCCCACTTCCTCCTCACTAAAGTCCCTTGGAGTTCATCCAACCTCTACCCTAATCTCTCTATAATCCTCCCAAGGTGCCCCAAGCTCCCAATAATCCTCTCACAAGCCTCTCTCTAGACGTTGGAAGCACACTTCCAAGTAAGGGTTTTTTTCTTCCTTTGTCATTTTTGTCAATTTTCATTAAATTGTATTTCCCTTTTAATTTCAATTATGAATGTTGTGGTATGGTTTCACACCTCCACCATACTTCCCTCTTATTTTTTGAATGATGGGAGACCCCTTTCTCATTAAATTCCTCCCATGTACACCTGTTACTATGCCGAAATTCCGAAAGGAACTTCTCTCTCCTCTTTTACATTCAAGCAATACTTTTTGTATCATGAATCTAAATTCCATTACAATTGTTGGGACATGTATCTATATGACCTCCTTACTGTACATTACATGTAAATATTATGAGAAACCCCTTTCTCTCTTATCATCCTTTTTTATGAATTCTTATGTCACGCCGTTACGCTACCCAAATCGCACCGATTTTCTAAGCCAATGACATTGTGTAGTGAATACCATGCCCATTTCTCCATCAAGGGTATTCAAATTTATGCACATTTAATTATTGATTATAACGTTTCATTTATGAATTCCACATTACTTTATCGTGGAATAAATGATTATGTTTTATGAATCCATGTTTTATGATCCATGTGGCACACTTATGCATGAAATGAAATGTTTAAGAAGGGTGTTCCCTTATAGTGCTCCAATGCATTGGGTAAAGTATAGTATCATGATACGTCATGTGAAATGAGTGTTAAATCATGTTAATTCAAGTGCAACGATGGTTTACTTGTGCTTCATGTGCAATGAGGGTTTACTCATGCTCCATCTGCAATGAGCCTTGGCTCATGCAAATTCAATGTTAAGTGTTGTTGCCACATTTCCATGTTATGATTATCATGCTTTATCATGCCTTTATTTTCATGTTTATATTATGATCTATTGACATTCGTATTGCCTAACATGTATTTTACTCCTCATATAATTCCATGTGTACTCCCATTCTGGGATTTATAGCTCACCCTTTTCTTATGCATGTCCTTAGGTTATCCCATGCTATGCTAAGTATGAGGGAATGTAGTGGTCATGTAAAGGAAGTTTTCAATAAAGATTTTGTATTTCATGTTTTAAGTTTTCATGTAATGATCCTAAGCCCAAAAGACACTAAACCACTCTACATTATTTGTTGTATCAAGTGAAGTTTTTGTAATAAAGCATGTTTAAGTTGTAATAAAAAGTAGGGTTGTCATATATAGTCTACTACACCAGGTTCTCACGGCCCTGTGTAGGTCAACGAGAATAGAAATTAAATATGTCCAAAGAAAACCTACATAAAAACTTTGATAACCAATCTACAACATGTCAAGCATGATAGAATAGAAACTCTCCACCCTACAAAAACATGCATAGAAAACTGGCAAGGCAGCCAAAAGGCTAAGCAGGACTAAACAGTCTTAAACTGATCATGCATGGTTAAAACATCTGAAGCATAGAAATCAACACTATTAATATCCAATTAACCTCTACAAAAGAATACTATAATGGAAGGTAATCAACACAGGTAAAATGGTAAACACACAATACCCTGTTCAAGGGTATTAGTTAAAATTGGACATAATACTCAATGACTTTCAACGGAAAGACACAAAACACATACCTTGACATTTAGAGATCTCTATATAAAAACCTCATGGATTGAATCACCGTATAACGCCAATGATCTATAAAAAATTATAAAACATTAACCAGAGGATAACCTAAGAAAGATTTGAAATCATGAAATGAAGCTCATGTAAAAGTGGGAGCTTACCAAGGTGATCCCAACGTAATCGACGGAGATCAAATCAGAGATCAGATGGTGTCTCAGGGGCTCAGAGAAGGATCGCGGACATAAGGGTTCTCTCAGATGATGAAAACCTATATGAAAAAGGTTCTGGAGATTAGACGCGACCCCAGTGCATTTAATGAAAGAAAAAGAAAGTATAGGGTGTGTACTTTTGAAGTACATGACGTGTACTCACCATTTATGTACTCTACTTTAGGCGGCCTCCACGTCACCCCCACATGACTGTGTGCATGGCTGATACATGACCAACACTCAGCTACTTGTGGTAACGGAGTACAGGGTGTGTACTCATAAAGTGCACTGCGTGTACATCGAAAATTTTCATAATTTCATCTTTTTCTCCAAAATGACCAAAAAAGGAAAAACATACCTGAAAAGAAGATCCGGGTTCTTACAAAAATATTTTATACCATGATGGGGGCCAAGATATCATGATGGATCCATCCCTATCAAATTAGCTCATGAATACATATCATAGAATATAATAATGTGTACACATTACCTAGTGAAAGGATATGATGAAACCTAGAAAACATGATCATGCCACCCTCAAAATGGAAGAAGCATCAAAAGAACTATCCTATGGAACCATGATGTAGCGAACTCTTAACACTAATGTATTAATTAATTTTTAATGACCATGTAAATTCTCTACACTGCTACATGATAGCCTAGGTTTCCACCCCAACAGAATTAGTAGAACCATGAAAACAAGCTACACAAAATCCAAATACCAAAGTCACAACTATACTCTCCACATCATAGTGCCTCACGCTATGTAATAAATTATAATAAAAAAACTAGATTTTTTTACAAATATGGTAAAATGTGACCTTGAACCACACCCAAAAAGTAGATCAAAGATTAGTAATTGAACAAACTAAAATATTGTAATAGAATTTTATTATCTCTCTAACCCACACAATTTTTTCCCTTATATTTCCTATGAAGAAGAAACCATATAAAACAGATAAGGCCACTGCTCTTTCATTAGTTCATCATTCTACCATGTCTCAGGTGAATCGGATCCTCGATTACATAACACTCAACCAAAAAGCAAATACTTTCCTTAAATAATAATTTACTCAGAATCATTGATCTGAACTGGTTTCTCAGTCATGGATTCATCATGTTCAACATCAAGGTCATCTTATATCAAAACATAATATGTTTTAGATAGATACATTAAATTATTAAATACCTAAGACTTGTTATAAATCCATTTAAAATGAGTTTGAAACACTAGACTACCATACACTTTTCCAATCTCCTCAACAACCTCAATCATTTCCTGGTATCACTGTGAAATATTTCCCTATTTCGCAATCCATCAGAAACCCATTCGATGTGAGACACTCCAAAATACCGTATCACTAAATGTTGAATCCAAAGGGTGAATATGTAAATATATATAATATTTATAACAACTCTATGTCATCAATATTATCAAAAAATCAACTAATTATTTTCTATCATATCCTGGACTAAAGAAGTTCCAACATAGGAAGACTCACTAATCTATGAACAAGACACTATATATCATCATGTTTGTCCAAAAAAGGCCTCAAAGTGGGATATAAGGTTGGAGTAATTGTAATTATTTTTAGTAAAAATAAACTAGTACCAAGATGATATCCCAATAGCAAGAAAATTAAAGAATTCTAGGACAAAGCATGTCCAATAAAATCATTATTTCATATTCTATCTCGTTATCTATCTACTGATGATATATCAAACAAAATAAAACATGGGATCCCATTTCCACATAAACGACTCTATAAAAATGTGATACTTAGATACCTATCAAGAATTATTATATACAAAACTCCATGAAATTCTATAATTCCTCCACATATTTGTATCCAATGTCCTCATCATTGGATATATGATGAATGTGGGTAAAAAGAGATGATTGTTCATCTAATAGATAACTAATCATTTCAAACTATTTCATTGGGGTTTATGAAACAACCAAAACATGAAATACATATAAATCCCACCTCAAATCCTTGTCAATAAGGAAAGGGTATGGGGAACACCTGAAGTTTTTATTTGATCTGCTTTGACCTATTAGAAATTATAATAATAAGAAACATAGTTATCAATTATACAACTCATAATTGGACACCAGAATTGAATCCATACATTATAAAACATCTACATTGTTCGGGGGTGGACATCCAATGAGGAAATATGTAAATACACCATCATATAATTTCTAATAGTAAAGCATATGACGTACTGGTTTTAGAAAAAATTGATACCCTTTGAGAAGAATGGACACTCAGTGATGGTCTCCCTACTATAAAGAGATGCCCTATTGATGAAAACAATAAATCATCAAGTAGTTTGTCCTGAATATTTATCTTGAAAAGAGAAGACATAATGATATGTGAATCATCTTTCTAAACTCCCACATCCATATGAGAGAAGTGTCCCATCATGTTTCATTCTTCCAATGATGCCTTCATATCCTAGGTTGAATGTTGTTTTCTCAAGGAATAATCAATGATATCCCCTTAACTAGGGATGTATGGATTTTCAAAATAAATGTAATGTAGGAACATCACCCATTTCCATTGATGAATATTCAAATCATTTTCACATAAGTCAAAACATAGAATTTTGCATTCATAAAAAATAGTAGACCATTTTCAAAAAAGGAAATATTACCAACACTTAAGAGAGTGCATTATGGATGAGAGTTTGAGATTATGGGTAGGGTAGTTCTCCTCTTGTGAAAGAATATATCAGGGTTTACAGGCCACCGCATGTTCATACTTTTTGATAACGCCACCGAAACCTGATCATGATGCATGAAAATAATACAACATAGACCTTCACATATTCAGAAAGAGTTAACACAAGGGAATAAGTCAAAATACATTTCCATACATAAAATGAATCAAGAAATATAAAATTCTATAAAAAGTTCACTCAATTATGAGTTGAAGTGGTCTTAGAGAGTAAAAATTTTAGAAATGATTGATATACTAGTGGTAATACCTTACTAAACCAAAGAATCTCCAAATCTCAAAAATATTGCATGGTTGTTCCCATGTCAGAAAACTCTTCACATTCACCAAACCAAATAAAATAACACGTTATTATAACACATGCCCATGAAATTCAGTTCTCTAATCCAAAACCTACATTTCTATATCTTGTAATAAATTGAGATATCATTAAAAATATCTAAAAATTCATGAAGTTAATGCACACTATCTTTTGAAAACATAGTGTAGAGAAAGATATCATTCATATAGATTATTGAAAATGATTTGATGAAGACATGTAATATTATATTCATCAACTCAATAAAAGCTAAAGGAGAATAATTTAGTGAAAAAGTCCTAGCAAGGCATTTTTTATTCATATACTATCGCATGAAGGTGGTATTTAAGATATCATATTCATTGATAATAAAATGGTGATCACCATAACATTGACCAATAATTAAGAACCAGTTCACCCCATTCAACTATTAAAATAAGTCATTAATCCATGGAAATGGATACATGTTCGTTACCCAAACTCTATTAAGTATTTTGCAATCATCACAAACAAGAAGTGTCCCATCAGTTTTCTTTACAAAAAGAAAAAGTAATTCTCTTGGTTAAAAACTCAGGCTTATAAATCATTTATTCCACAAATAATCCGACTGGGTGTAGAAATATTTCAATTCTGGTAGTTACATATTTAAAGAATGAATATATAAGGTCTAGGTACTGGTTATCAAATCAACGGAATGATCCACCTTCCTCACCAATGAAAAAACTATAAAATAATATGTAAACATGTCCATAAACTTGACGAACAAAATAGAATTATCACTACATAAGTATTCTCACTCCAGATCAAAAGAGAAAACAAACACTAAACATAATAACTCTATAAAATGTGATCCTTCTCTGCTCAACCTTGGGTCCCATTTTCCCTGAAAGGCACGAAACACCCCATCATTGGAAGTAATGGAGACCCTATAATGGTAAAACCCATCTTATGAATTACGAGATATAATTTAATCCATCGTGAGAATGAAATTAAATGGCCTCAAATTGATGACTATAAAATACTAGATTAGATTGAAATACAATAAGGAGAAGACAAATGAATGACATCTGAGACCGTGCACATTCTTCATTCCATTGGGTGTAATAATATGCCTAAGAAAATAAATAATCTCTATAAAAATGTTTAGAAAATCAAGTGCATGACTAGATATGAATGAATTATATTCAATAGTATTAAATAAATATTCCATTGAAAATGAATATATTGTTATAGTACCTATCACTACAACTATACATGAATCAGCTTCCTCTAGAGACACTTAAACTATGTGAGTATTCTTCACTAAGAATTCATGCCAATGGGACCCCTTAAATCTTGAACCCTATAATTATAATAAATTTTTTTGATCATCTAGTTCTATTGCACATTGTATATATTATATTGAAGAAATTATATAGGTCACATGAGTGACCATATAAACCACTTATATTTGGTTCCTCATTACGTACCCATTTCAAATGCCCAAACATTCACACTGAAAGAAAGTCAACATGACACTTCCAAAAAACATATATTGTCTAGGTGATTTATTCTATATAATGATTTTAGAAGACATAATAATTTCCCATTCCATTAATGGATCCAACAAAACTGCCATTGGGAGTAAGAGGAACTCCCATCAGCCATGAATTAAACATCAAGGTTATGCTTGGCCATTAAATCCCTATACATCATCTCAATATAAGGGGTGATATTTAGCCTAAAATATGATCTTGGAGATAAAATAAAAAACCCATCACAAATTATCAAGCCTTCAGTTTTCCATTTGTCATAGCCTTAGGAGAAAATTAATCGTATTTATGAAAAATGATTCACATTGTGAGTCTTGATTTATCTCCATTTTGAATGTTGATAAAGATAACTAAAATAAAAAAATAAACTATAGATAGAAATATTAAATAAAGATGGATTAGAAGTTTTACATTTAAAATAGTTCATATTTATTCAATATAACCATCAAATCCCACTACCTCAATCTAGTATCTTCAATCCTTTAGGGAGAACAAATCTTTTTTTTAGCTTGTGGAGTTTCCACGAACACCCGAAGTAACTCAATATATTTCAGCCAATATTGTGATTAATAAGGATCATTCTATCGTTATAAATATGGTGGATATTGGCGTAAAAAAATTCTTAAGTACAATATATATATTTATCCCTTTGAGGTTCCACAACTATGGATTGAATGAGAATAGGTGAAAGTACCTATACCAGTGCATGGAAAACATAAACCACTAACTAAATGAGGTTCGAATAAACTAGAGGGTTAAATTTTTCTGGTTCAACAGTAGATCCTTTCTATGGAATTTTCAAACATATTAGAGGGGTAATAGTACTACCCAATATCAACAGATAACATAATAACATCATAAAGGATACTTAGGTCATGAACCCAATCAATAAATATGTGAATATCAATTATATAAAATAGAATTAATATATATGGTATTTCAAAATTCTTATATTGAACTGGGAAAAGACTAAAATCATATCAATTTATTCAATAAGGATTATTTTCTCAAATACCCATAGTGACATCAGGATCCCTACAACGAGATATGATTAGGAACTATCCTGTAAATACCCTTTAATGCATGAAATTACCACCTAATATATACAAGAAAATCAGAAAAATAAATTTCAAAATTATGGAGGAGTACAAAAATTTCAACAACGATACTAATTTTTCTCAAACCAATATGAATACCCTAGTACACTAGTACCTGATCTCATCCAAACAAAACACAAAAGACATTATTGATCCCCATGGGCTAGTGACTAAAACATTTAAAAGGGAATATTTTTTCAAAAATAATAAACCATCGATACATAATAGTGGAATAGAAAATAAAAAACACTCAATATGAAAAACACTCATGATGGAGAAAGTATAATAAGTAGACAGATAAACATCCCAAAGTTATATATCATATAAAAGATTACATAATATCCCTTAATAAAAAGTTTCAAATCCCTCATGTAATAGGGGTAACATCACTCCACCAATCACCATCATCCCACTATGTTCACACAAATCAGGCACAACTATTACATCAAAAGATAAATTTCCATTTTATTTATACATTGTATAAAAAACTCAAAAAACACAACGGAAATGTTAGGGTGTGAACTAAACTAACTGGAAGGATTTCACTACATGTTCCATATATAGATCCAGTAGAAAGAAACCATTTTACGATTCAATTTATTTAAATAGAATGAATGAAAAAATCATTTCAAATTTATCCTTCAAACCACACCATCTAATCAAGTAGATGGATGACATATCAAAACATGATTATGTGAACATTGTTTATAAAAATGGGTATGAATAAAATAGTACAATAATCACAATAATTTAATAATCAAATCAAAACCAAATATCATTTTCATAAGCATTATAGTTAGTGATTTCTGTACTATATGATCATAAAACCCCTCAGGATATCATTACATATTATTGTTTGTTCACATGTCCCAGGGATGGGTTAATATTGAAAGAATCAATAAACACCTCATGGGGGGAAATCATGATGAACTAGGTTACGTTAGAGTTTACATCATCAATAATTTTTGGGTTCCAATATTCTAGTATGCTTATCCCAATCTCCCACAAACTACACAGACTGACATGTGCACCAATCAAACGTTTATTACTAGAAAAAACATTCATTATAATACCATTCATCATTCAATGTTAAAATTCCCAATTTTTTGTTAACTATTCCATTACAATATGAAAATGAAAAAAATGATTTCATCATGTTTACACTATTTAAAATATCTTTCATTTTATCACATTTTTATCAAGAATCGACATGAAATCATTTTAAGCCATATTTCCTTAAATAGAAACATATTTTAAAACAGTTAAAAATTAGTTTTTAAAAAAAGTATGTTTTCATTGAATTCAATAATAAAATAATAACACTTTATTGTATCTAAAATAGATAAAAACACATTTAAAATTAAGAAAGAAATAATTGATCCAATTTTATTGTGAAACCCTTGTCCAACAACCTACATTTTTATCAACTGATCAAATAATCAGTGAAAATCTATGATCGGTAACCACCAACAAAGACCTAAAGTTAATGTAGATCAAGGAGGAATCCCAAGAATCAAGATACATAAATAGGAAACAATCCATAAATAACATGATGATTCATCACCATTATTAGACAAAATAGAATTTAAGTGTATTTCAAGACATGAAGAATAATTTCATACTAGAGGGAGGTCAAACATATTCATCAATACTTCCATCTAAGAAGAATGAATGTTTGAAGTACCTAAAACATTTTTTGGATCCTCTAAAAAAAGGTTGATTGAATGTTTAGTGGGTTAGTTGGAATAATAATGATTGATTTTGGATTTATTTTCCTAGAAAACACAAAGACCACACTACATCCCCCCATGGATAAAATGAATAAGAGTTTCAAAATCCTAGACTATAGCACAGTCTAGGATACCCACCACAACCACCCTTGACAACTAGTCTCCAATACCATTGGTGCAGACTACTTCTAGATCCTCTTTACTTGGTGTATAGAAACAACACTTCCCACTCCCAATGCTACAACAACACACAAAAGGGATGAAGAAAAAAAATAATCATCATGGGGATTCGTTGTAAATATAGATCCCTATACCATACTGATTCCTAAAATGGAAGAACCATATATATTCTCCACACCAAATCCAAATAGTCCAAATTATAGCCATACCAGAATTGGAAGAACCACCTAAAATATCTATGTTACAGTCAGTTCTCTCACTCCACAACCATACTCACTATGCCACAATACCTCTCAATTTGGCATAGCTCCTAATAAAAAACAAGAGAATTTTTAAAGAATCTCTGAAAATAAATTGGGAGCCAGACTGACAAAACATGTGAAAATGAAAAGGAATCAATGTACTTAAAATATTGGAATAAAATTCTATATAGGTAGTTATATTAATTATTTATAAGTTTAAGTTAAAATCCATGAAAATTGAGTAAAATGTGTACAAATGGATAACATATCCTGATTATTAAATTCCTATTTTTTTAATCAAATTATATACTATAATTTAATATTGACCAATTTTATAAATTCAATATGATGTGAATCCCTCAAGTGTATTCAAATATATTCTTATTACTTAATGTTTTTATATGTACAAATGGGGTGAGGATATATGAATGAAATGAATAATATATAAAGGGAGGGTTTCATTGTTTTTAATATGATATCTATTATTCTATATATTATTTTTATTTTATAAAATTTTCAAGTAGATATATAATTTTTATTTATTTTTTTATTAGGAATTATATTTTTTTCATAATCCACAAAGGATATATTTCAGGATCTATGAACCAACTATGTATTTATTTTTTTCATTGTAAAAATATTGAGTAATAATTCAAAATAAAAGTAAATATTTCAGGATTATATTGACTCTAAATTTCTGTTATGTTATATATATAACACTATCATCATATGTGATAGAACCTCATATGGTGGTAGAGATAATGAATATCATATTAAATTCTGAGATAATGATATTAGTAAATTTTGTGAGGGTTTTGGTCCCCTATTTTTAATATTTTATCTTTTACATTTACTTCATGTTATAATTATTTATAATATCCTTATCATTTTATTATATACATGTTAGTTCTAATATTTTTTTTATTATAAGTTAACATATATATGTAAACACTAATGATATATCGTAAATCTAAAAACATTTAAAGTAGGTGAGGTTTCAGTCAACGAGTCTATTTTTAGTGAAAACATTATAAAAATTGTTATCACAAAATAATTTAAATCCAACGCATCTAGTGAAATGTTGATTTAAGTTTGACTAATATAGTGTAAAATAAAATAAAATGTTTTATGAAATTATATTGGGAATATTAATGTATAATGTACTAAAAACCTAAAAAATTATATATTCAATAATCAACTCTCTGATAATGAAATAATGAGATAGAATTACCAAAAATATTCTATATGTAGTGTCTATATAGTATAATGAAGTTGATAAAATGTTATATCAAGTTTTATATCACGTAACGAATTGTAATCATAATGTGTTATCTAATATATCAATTAAAAACATCACATGGATAATTATTTATTTAAATGGACCTTGAAAATGATAACACTGAAAAAAATATCATATTCCAATTTATATTGATGAACGACCTATCAGGCATTCCTTATCAATATAATTTTAGAACTCCTAAAATGAACCTCACTGGTTGAAAAATTCATCCTCTAAAGTTTTAATAATATCAATCACCAATACTCTTACCTTATTAAAATTAATATTTTTTTGAGAAAAGGAAAAAATTGGGAAATATAGGAGGATCCAATAATTTCTTTTGAAGATAATAAAATGAAATAAATAAGAAATGATCAAAAATCACTATGTTTTGGAGATGAACATAGGTTAAACAACATAGATAATTTCCTAACCATAATAGATGTTTTAAATTCATTATATGAAAAACTCAATACCATTATCTTGTCACATTATTATATCAAATTTTGGTGACATATAGCACCAGATATACCTCGTTGGTATACAAATATATAACTCTACAATTTAGAATAGGGTACATCTCAAGGACGTAGACGTATCAGAATTGAAATACCCCAATCCACAATATATAGAACATCCCAATACATTACCAACACCACCATAAAAATAATTGTAGTGATAATAGAGTATGAAATAAGGTTTATAAGGGTAATAATACAATCAAAAATGAAAATATGAGAATATTATAACCATTGATCCACGTCTCCACGTGCGTTTTACTATAAATATAATTTGAATTAAAATCCTAGAACTGATGTGTTGGAATTCAAATTCCTATAAAAAATCTTCATGTGACAAAACCTTAGGTATTTTATATTTTAATATGGATTAAATGAATTATATTTGGAGAATAATATAGAAATAGAAAATGAGAACTGTTATTAATATTAAAATATATCTACACAAATAAAATGATTTCCAAATGAATCCCATGATCTAGAAAAATGATAAAACAAAAAATGAGTGATCATTTTACTTAAATACCTTTTGGTAGAAATATATTAAAAACCTCCTCTAACCTCAGATGAATCCATTGGTAATTAAAGAAAACATGGTCACTTTATATGTGAATATAATACATTCTTCTTATACCTTCTAATCAATTATGTGATATTCACTAATAAATCATTTCTTTATTGACCCTCGTAGTTGGAAGCATGAACTATGGTGTTTCCTATTTTTTAATTTTTTTTTGAAGGAAAATTAGTACAATGATATTATATTATTAAGGGGTTTCATACATGTATACAATGTTCCAAATGTCTTGGTCCAATGGTTTTAAATGATCTTTATGATAGTTCTCAAATAGCCTCAATCCATTTTCTTATGTGATGTAGTTTATTTCATGGATTCAAGATGGAATGGTGTTCATGATGATTTTTTTTTTGTTTTTATGATATAATGTTTCATTTTTAAGACATAATGTACAATAGATGGTACATAAAGTAATTTGCAACGATATAAATAATTCATATAATGTTCCATGAAATATATTTTGTTCCTTATCCTATTATTGTGAAAATATATTCAATTTCATAAACGTGAAATATATTATATATAATATTAAAACCCCCATTTAATAATATACATATAGAATTTATTCACACATATAATTGGTTTAATTATTATTGGGTGTTTAATAGGTGGTTTGTCGCATAGAATGATGTATGTAGTGAAACTATTTGTATGTCTCATTGAAGACAATTTTTCCACCCCATTTAATTTCTTTGATTATGTAGATGATATACTAGTCATTCAGAATTACATTAAGTGCATGATTCCATTTTAAATTTACTCTTACATTAAATATTTTCCAAAAAATCTAATGAAACTCCTCCCAAAAATACATTATTCACATATATTATCATCCCCAATGAATCTATTCAGACATAGGATTCTTCATTAGGCAATATTTTTATATTAGTTTGACTTTTCATTCAATAATTTACTCAAATATAGGATTCATATTTTAGAATTTAATCTTACTAACAACCCTGAAAACATAATGAAATTTGTTTATTCTTATATTCATTATTAATTCCAAATAAAATCAAAAAATTAAATAAATTAATCCAATACATAATTAATCAAAAATTTAATATAAAATTAACAAGATATGGTTAATTTAAAAATATTATTTAAAAAATATGTTAATAAAAATTTAATTCGACTGATTTTTCCAAAATATTTCATATATAAGTACCCAAGACATAAACATTACACTCACGGGAGATAAACTTCTCTATAAAATCAACACAAGAATAAATAAATAGATATTTTTAATGTAATTTCTGAACTAGAGTTTATCATGTCTTGTTTACATAATTCAATTTATTTTAATATCAGTTATAATATATATATTTCTTCAACTAAATTATCCATAGATAACCCAATTAGAAACTAATAAACACATTAATGAAAGTATCCATTTAGTCATGTGAACTAATATATATAGTTATGATGATACTTAGAAAATTATTGTGTCTATATATGAATTTATAAAATTTTAATTTTACATTTTCGGAGACAATGAAAATATACATAACCATAAGGTCTTATCTAGTAAATTTTAGTGGTTTTGGGTTAGTGTGAATTCATATTATCTAAATAGGTAAAAAATTATGTTTTTAATCTTAAATAAAATTCATCAATATTCAGGTATTCTTCATGAAATTCCTTTATCAATTCACCATAATTCTTTTTACTCAAACTCAAATCCATTTTGGTGGCCGTGAGCTAAAAAATGAGGCATAATGAAATATTATTATTCTCATTCTCTATTTTTTATTTTAAGTTATTATAACAAAACATACTTTACATACATTGTTATTACTTCTGAATTGAAGCATACTTATTACAACATAATACATAACCATGAAAGGAAAGTATAGGTTTAGTTTCTTTAGAAACTGGGAATCATAATCATTTGGTTCATAAAATCAACTACATTGTCTCCCATTTATTTCATCATATCTAGATTCTCTTTTTGGAATATCCTACTTAATATCCTTCTTCCTATCCTGGGTAATATAAAACATACAAAAGGGTGAGCTCAAATGCTCAGTAAGGGTATACAAAAGAAATTTCAATCATATCATATTCATAAGACCATAACATTTTGAAAATCTTAACCTACAAAAGAGATCATAATATCATGTCATGGGATAACTCATAGTAATGAAAAGTAATAACAAATAATCATAACTCAAAACATGAAAATTTTTGGCATACACACATAATCATAGAAAATCATTTCATATTAGTCCAGGATCATTTCCAAGACCATCATAGCGGACAAATTCCATTGGTGGACCGAGTTCACTCCTCGTTTCAGTCCTTTTTCACTGAACCAGATTAACTTGTCATTCCAGCCATGTCTATCTCATGAGATATAAATATTTACCCAATTCATTGGAGGGAAATATTGGTCCCACCCATCTCATAATGAAACCATTCTTATGTGTGCCATAAAATCATAAATCATACATCATAGCATAACCCATGTAATAAAAATGGGATTCTTAAACATCGTGCCATCATAACATAATCCATATAAGATAAAAAGACTTCATAAAAATAATTCCATCATAACATAACCATATCAATGTAAAAATAGGAATAGAAACCGAACACTATATTATCTTATATGGAAAATAATTTTGATAAAACGCTTGAACTCCATTCTTGAGGAAAATATCCTTTCATCTTAAAAGACATTTTCCATTATTAAAATTTCAGATAATTTTAATCTAAAAAAATTTGATTAAAAATAAACATGAAAACTTGTAAAGGAAGCATCATGGAAATAATGTTCTAAAAATCCATTCATGCCATTTAAGTTAAAAAAACATCCTTCTCGTACTTTGGCCGGAAAAGTCAAAAAGTACCTCGTACGAAAAATGACAAAAGATTCCTTTCATATCTTTTACTAAAAACATACCAAAGAGTGAAATTGGATTTAAACAATTTTATGGGGATAGAAATAATATTACATATTGAGGAAACATTGATGTGGACGATAAATATTCCCCATTAAATTCTAAAGTATAAACAATGTCGGATAAAAATGAGATTGCGAGATTTTCCCTTACCTTAGGTCTGATATGCTTTGTACGTGTCTAGAATTCCTGTATAATGATTTAAATAATGTCATTGGCTTATTCCAAAATCATACTCATTGTTATGATATCATATATGGTCATATTCTTATCTTCTTATTAGTAATATTTCATTGCTACTTGTTATTCGGGTGTTTATTGCTTTATGTTCTTATATGTGTTTTGTCGAATAAATTCTTATTCTTATATTTAGGTTATAGATACCTCATTTACAGAATGGTATTAGTGTAATATATATCATATTTACTCATTAAATTCATTTATATAATCATTATTCAATGAAGATCATGTAGAATGAGTCGCGTCACATCGCCGAGACGGTAGGCTGTACATATGCACGAGTGATGATATCATTCCCACGATCGTGGAATTGTATTGAAGTGCATGTATAGTATTTCAAAATCACTATCACTTTAGAATTATAATATATAGTTATTATTTACACCATTATTCCAATCCAAGTACGGTGGTGGTGGAAAACAGATTACACCACGGCGTGGAGACGATATTCTGTACGTACGCACGCACGGTGATTTCATTTTCTGTATGATGGATAGAAGGTGAAATAAGGTTGTTTCATATTTATAATAACATATAAGTATATTAGTGATACTGATGTTATTACTTCATAATGAAACCACTAACGATGAAGAAGTAGAAGAAGAAATAAATTTTAAAGAATTGGTAACAGATATAACCTCTTCTTCGACGTGCCTCTTTAAAACATCCTCTTCGGGCACTAAGATTGTTATGTGAAGAAGACCATGACCTCTAGAATGTCTCTAAGGAAGTGGAGAATAGAAACTGGCAGGGTTTTTCAAAGATTGAAGGATCAAATTGGTGTGAGGAGGAGAGGGAGGAGGTTCCCTTTTATAAGGGAGGAGAGGGGCAGCTTTGGAATTAAAAAAAATATTAATTTATAATAAATTCAAAAACCACTTAAAACCTCCAAAAATGACTCAAATCCAAATATTAGATGAGATAGTGTTGTAATATTATCATTCAATAAAATTTAGATATGTTGGGAATTTATTTTAAACATTATCAACAAGATTTATCCTTATATAATCTATTTAATTTTATTTGTGGTAATAATATTCTAAATTTTAAATCATTATAATATTTACTTATATGTTGGGAATTGTCCATAATTGTATACTTTATTACATTTTAGACCATATAAATTTTAATTTACAATTTTTAATTATTTTTGTGATTTTTAAACAATTTTATAATATGTAATTTCTATAAATTAACAATAGAGCAAATTTTGACACTATTTATTTATTTGAGTTTAAATAAAATATATACAGATGATATGTTCAAAATGAAATATTTAATAGATTCATAACATGTCATTTTTATCTAGAAAATTAGTGTATCACATTAAATAGTTCATATAAAATTTATTTTAACACTTTTATAATCATTTATTTTATATTTCAATCAATAAAATAATTTCAATATCACTATTGTGTAATATTTAATGATAATTATTTAATCCCTAAAAATTATAAATAAATTGATTTGATGTATATAATTGTATTATATTTCTGGAGACTATTTATGTTCGAAGTTTCATGAATATTTTCACTAAATTAAAATTATTATACTTATAAGATTTAAGAGAGTGACATGTTGTCACTTTCTTTGGTTTTAATAAAAATTAAATTATTTTAATGTTCTAAAGTCTGTAAAATAAATTTATTCCGACCCTTAGGTGATAAGAGTAGACATTTAGTCATTAAATAGTATTTTCATAGGTTTTAGTGTAATTTTAGAACCTTATGTTTACCCTTAATTACATGAATTACCTTTAGTAAATAAAAATTACCGTAGTTACTATTCATAATATCGAAAAAAATAAAAGTAAACTTTTAACATAATTTGCACCCAATGAATCCAAATATGGAAATCTTTTTTCAAAATACAATACACAGAAGTTGCAGTAATTAATTTAAAATAAATCCTGTTTTTAAGCAAACGGGTTTTAAAAGTTAAAATATTTCCAAAGATTGAAATGTTTTTACCTATGAATTCAATGTAAAATTAATGATAAAGAAATAAATTATATTAAATGGTAAAATATATTATATTTATACTTTAAAACCATTCAATTTTATAATTTACCAAATATAAATTATTTTGATGAAATAATTTGTTTTTAATTAAAATATATCGTGTTTTTACTATTCATCAAAATAAAAAAGTTACCAGAATAATATGAAAAATTTATCCAAAGTAAAAAATTTATATCCTGATTCCAAAGGAGAATTTTATTTTGTAAAATTGAAATTATAAACATTTCAAAAACTAGATTTAATGTCGGTGCATCATCAAAAGGTGGAAAAACTGCATTTTTTGAAAAATACTTATTTTTCCCAAAAAAATTATCTTGTTCTCATTCCATGTTTTAGAAAATATGTAAGATGAATAATAATGTTATAAAATATAAAATTCAGTTAGAACTATTCATAATGGCTAGTTTATAATATTATAATAATATATCATTGTTTAGTGAAACTCGGTATTGCATACTACACACGCTATCGAGGAAGGTCGTGATTGCGTGTAATGCAAGCCAAGCTAGTATTGTGTGCAGTGAAAGATTCCTTTGATGTTTAATATAGAGACCCGAAGCTTGACATAAATGGACATTACATTAATTTTGCACAATACTTGCTACATAACAAAAATAGACACACAAGGACCGTAATAGTTTAGTGTCTTTGGAAACTTGGAACGTAATATTATAATCGTGGTGAAAGATCTTCAACATCTCCAATAAAAATCTTCCCCTTTTTTTCTTACCTAAAACCATTCTTTATATCCTGGGGAAAATAAAACATAAAAAAGGTGATCTGAAATTCTCAATAAGGGTAAGCATGGAGAAAATAAAACAAACCATATACATTTGAACATAAAAACATGTACATAATGTTTAAACATAGAAATCATGTGCAATGACATAAAACATGGAAGTACGTAAGACATAGATCAAAATAGAACATCAATCATGATAAAATAGCTTGTAAATAAAACTTGTAATTGTTTCAAAACATTAAGCACATGATATGATTTCCATAGTAGCCAAGGCATTGCTGCAAAGACCATATTAGTGGACAAAGTCCCTTTCTGAATCGAGTTCACTCCTCGATCTAGTCCTATATTACTGAACGGATTTAACCTGCCATTCCAGCCATGTCTATCTCATGAGATATAAATCTTTACCCAATGCATTGTAGGGAGATATAGGTTCCGCCCATCTCTTAATGAAATCATTCTTACTTGTGCCACAAAATAAACAAACATCATTCATAATAAGCCAACAAATAAAATGGGTTTCATAAACATCATCCCATCATGACATAATCCATATAAAAGAAATGAATATCATTTCATAATAAGTAAAGTGAAACCATTTAAATCATAGAGTCATTATACTTGAAACATAAACATATGAAATAATTTCATCTTAGATGAAAAATGCTTTAGATAAAACACTTGAAATGAATTCTGGAGGAAAATATCCTTTCTTCTTCAAAATCATTTTCCTTTCAAAAAATGTCATGCAATTTTAAAAGAAAATAATTTTGTTGAAAATATTCATGAAATATTTTGGAGGAAGCTTCATGAAAATAAGGCTTTATAAAACTGTAAAAAATCTTTTCATGTTGTATACGTTAAAAAAAACATTCTTCTCATACTTTTGTCAGAAAGTCAAAAAGTACCTTGTATGGTGAATAAATGAAAGACTCCATCCATACCAAGGGGTAAATGTCAAAATGGGTAAAAAGGACTTTAAACATACATGAATAAATTTTTTAAAACATGGACATGGATGATAGCAATAACCCCAGTAAATACTTAAGAATACGCAATCTCGGATAAAAATGAGTTTTGCAAAATTAACCCTTATTTTAGGTCTGATATGCTTCGTACTTATAAAAAAATCATGTATAATGATTTAAATAGTGTCATTGACTTATTACAGAATCATATTCATTGTTATTATATCATATATGGTTCAATTATGACTTTATATTACCCGTTCTTTTGTAAATTAATGTTAAAGTAGCATATTGTGTAAAATCGTTTCATTTCTCGTTCATGTTTTAACTTGTAATTATTCATATTATTACTTAGATC
Source organism: Viscum album (assembly GCA_963277665.1). Taxonomy (NCBI): domain Eukaryota; kingdom Viridiplantae; phylum Streptophyta; class Magnoliopsida; order Santalales; family Viscaceae; genus Viscum; species Viscum album. The sequence goes on along the minus strand of OY728156.1, from coordinate 2,075,209,090 downwards.
ATGATTACTTACATCCAGAATGTAAAAAATAATTTATATATAATATATATTCAAAATATACATATATATAATAGATCGATAAATTGAAATAAATACACCATTTATGGAGACGGTAGGTCGTACGTACGCATGGACGCTGTTTTCGTTTCCTTATTGAATTGAATGGAATTAAGTATATGAAATACATATATATGCACATAAATATATTAGCATTATTATGTCATATATTTCATTATTACTTATTATATATACTTTATAATCATTCTTGAATTTTTAAAATGGAAAATGAATCTCATCACGTCGTGGAGACGGTAATCCGTACGTACACACGAGCGATGATATCATTCCCATGGAATTGTATTGGAGTGTATGTATACTATTTCAGAATCAATATCACTTTACAATAATTATATATAGTCATTATTTACACCATTATACCCGTCCAAGTAAGGTGTTGGTGGAAAATAGATTACACCACGGCGTGGAGATGGTATTCCGTACGTACGCACGCGCGGTGATTTTGTTTTCCGTAGGATGGATAGATGGTGAAATAGGGTTGTTTCATAATTATAATAACATATCAGTATATGAGTGATACTGATGGTATTACTTCATAATAAAACAACTAATGAATAATAAGTAGAAGAAGAAATAATGTTGAAATAATCGGTAACAGACATTACCTCTTCTTTGAAGCGTCTCTTTGAGACCTCCTCTTAGGGCACTAAAATTGGTCTTTGAAGAATACCAGAAACTCTAGGATGTTTCTATGGGAGTGGGGAAGTGAAATGGTCAGGGGTTTGCCGATCATGAAGGCTCAAATTGGTGTGAGGAGGAGATGGAGGAGTTCCCTTTTATAAGGGAGGAGAGGGGCACCTTTGGAAAAACTAAAAATATTATTTTATTATAAAGTCATATTCGGTTTTTAATAGATCAAAATTGATTTATTTCGAAGCTAATGTGAGGATGGGTTGGAATCCTTTCATCTAACAGAATCTAGACAAATTTAGGTTTCTATTTTAACCTTATCATTTAGATTTAACATTAAGTTAAAAAAATTTACTTTTACCGTGTCTTCTTGTTTACTTACACTATAAGGTTAATAAACTTACGATAAAAAGCCAAAAGATCCCCAAGTTGTTTATTATTAATATATATAACCTTATCTAAGTAATTTGTCCGAAACTCAGATTTTTAGGAATAAAATAACAATTAATAATATAATATGTTTTTAAAAAATTATTTTTTTTCAATTTTGACACTATTTGGTAATTGATTTTTGTGAAAATCATAAAAGAATTATTAGTTCAAAAAAAGTTAATTAAATCAATAAAAACATGTCATATTAACCTAGAAAATTAGATGAATTCATAAAAATCATTAAATTACATTTATTTGGGTATTTATAACATCTATTATGTCAATATTTTATTAATAAGATAATTACTGCATCATATTTGATTCATAAATAAACTACATTATTTAATTTCTAAAAATTAAAAATAAAATACAATTATGTTGAAAATATTTTTAGCTTTCTAATGAATAATTATAGTCTAATTTATCTTATGTATAACCCTATATTAAAAATGGTTTACTTATTAGACATTGATTTTAACTATTTCAACCCTTCTTTAAATAAATTAATATTAAATGTCTTAATCTAATCCAAGTGTGCCTAAATGGTCATATGTTATTCCTAAGATTTTTTTTGGTCAAATTAAACTTGTCCAATAGAATTAGGACATGTGATAGGGTAATAATAATATCATTTTTACCTTTAATTACCCTATTTACTTTTAACCGTGGTAAATAAAAGTAAAAAGTTACTATTCACCAAAAAAATATTTTCATCTCATTGAACCACATTTTAGTCCTTGATATTAACTGTGTCTCTCAGATTTTCAAAATTCAATTCACAGAAGTGATAAAATTTCATTTAAATGATAAAGTCAGTTTTTTATCTGCCACTAAGTGGTTTCACTATTCATCGAAAATTGATGTTTTTCAGAAAAATACCAAATATTCAGCATAATCATTATTTGATATTCCGAATTCAAAATTGATGTCTTTTTTGGAAAATTAAAAACATAGAAGTGGAATTAATTAATTTTAAAATTAATTCCCGTTATCAAAACAAATAGCATGTTTTTAAGAAACCTTAATTATCAAAAGATTTATACTTGTTTATATCCAATTTCAAAGTGAAATTAATTCCAATGACCAACAATAGATTAAATGGTAAAAATATATTTTAATTACTCTTTAAAACCAATTAATAATGTAATCTAACCATATAAATTATTGTGATGAAAAAAGTTGTTTTTAATTAAAATATAGCGTGTTTTTACTATTCATTAAAATATGAAAGTTATCAGAATAATATGAAAAATTTATCCAAAATAAATTTTTATATCCTAATTAGAAAAAAGAATTTTATTTTGTCAAATTGAACTTATAGACATGTCAAAAATAAGATTTAAGGTGCGTGTGCCATCAAAAGGTGGAAAAACTACATTTTTTGAAAAATACTTATTTTACTCGAAAAAATGATTTTGTTCTCATACCATGTTCTAGAAAATGTGTAAGATGAATAATAATGTTATAAAATTCAAAATGTAGTTGATACTATTCATAACGGCTAGTTCATAATAATATTATAACCATATATCGTTGTTTAGTGAAACCTGGTATTGCGTATAACACACGCTATCGAGGAAAGTCGTGATTGCGTGTAATGCAAGCCAAGTCAGGGTTATGTGTTGTGAAAGACTCCTCCATTGTTTCGTATAACATAATCAAACCATATTTCATTTATACATTGAATATATATATATATATATACACTCAATGTTTCGTTGAATAACTATTATCAAAATTGTCTGCAACATGATCCAAGAATAGTGTTGTGTATACTGCAAGCTCATACGGTGTTGCATATAGCGCAAGGTAATCTTATTGTAGAATACAACACAAGACATCTATTATATTAAAAGAATATTTTTAATAAAATCTCGGGGTGTTACATTCTACCCCCGTTAAAAGGAATTTCGCCCTCGAAATTCGTCGGGGTTATAAATCGTTTACTATTTATAGAAACACACATCGTAAAAAAGAATACCAAAACTTAATTTTAAACTCTAAAGTATGAAACATAATAATTACCCAAAGAAACTCATCATTGGGTTTCCATATAGGATAACATAGGTGGAAATATGGATATGGAAGAAAAATATAACCATCAAGTTCTGATAGAGAGTGTTAGAGAACATGGCTATGAAAAAGCCATCAATCACAAAGCCATAGATTTTTGATGATCTAAGGTACCATCTGATTCATCGGATATAAGGGCACTAGGATAAAATTTTTGGTTTTCAAGATCATTTCCCTAAAGTTGATGAAATTGGAATTAGAAGAAATACTTTCGTGATTTTGGTACAGTCTCACTGTTGTTCGTTCTTTGGAAAATTTCCACTTTATCTCTTAAAGAAATGAAGTTAAATGTGTCATTCGTGAAGTGTTAGAAGATCATGTGATAGAATGATGGGTCATTCCATCTGTCTCAAACAAAATATTATAAAATATATCAAAAATACATAAGTCCATCTATATTGAGATTAATCATATATGGTTCCTAAAATGAACTTATACTTCATATATCATACTGCTTAATATAATAAAACTAGTTTCTACTAAATAGGGACTTCCTGTAGGCCAGTGGTAGGCGATAAAGGTCAGTTGCACGTCGGTTGTGGGTTCAATTCTCATAGCCTTATCCGATGCGATGGGTTGTCGCCCATCCTGTAGGTTGTCCTTTTTCTAAAACTACATTACTATAACATCCCATAAATAATATCGAAAAAACTTATATCCTTAAACAATACTAACTTATGTCCAACATAATCCATTCCAATCTTTAGGCTTATCCATAATACTACAGTCCACTCTCATATTATAGTGAAAACGATTACCAGAGATTTTATATAACAAGCATGTTAATACCATCATTGATCCCCATATATCATAAGATTTGTTTTTTTGGTCACATTCCAAACATTCGAAGGCCTTAATCATGTATTCTCTTGAAAAATGAATACCCATTGAATCTTAGATAAAACATGAGTGCTGGAAAAATTTAACTCTTTTCTCATACCAAAACCCCAAAATTCAAAATACTCAAACCATGATATAACTATTTCCTTATATCAGTCATGAGATCATGAATATTGTCAAACATTTCATTTTCTCCTTATCCCTTCATTATGCACATATCATCTTTTTTCCAAAAATATCTCAATCACTTTCCTTGGTTACTGGTACCATAAAATTATTGAAAACCACAATAGACCAATACATAAATATTCCAATATTCCACGATACTATATACAACATTATTTTTGAATCCCATTACATAAAAACTTAATCATTCCACCACATCGTTGTCATATTCAACATTTCCAATAGTGATCGCATGTGACTTCCCTTTGTCCTTTTCCTTAAGTGGTTGCTCATGTCGATCATCACTAACCCTTGGATTAGGGAATTTATTAGCATAATGCCCCATTTCCATACACTTGAAGCATTGAAGTGTTGGTGGTGCATTTTCTGCAGTCTTTTCTTTATTCACATCATTAGCAACCCTTTTTCCATTACTTCGACACTCAGCTGCTCGATTACATTCTTTTCCAAACTTAAAACATTTTCTATTCCCTTTAAGACAATCTCCACCATGCTTCTTTCTACACTTTGAGCATAAAGAAACATTCATCTTCTTTTCACCATTATTCTGAGATTTCTCCTTGAACTTCGTCTTTCGTTTCTTGTCAAAACCTTGAGATGGACAAGTAACACCAACTTCCATTTCAACCTTGATAGCACAACGCACAATTTCATAATAGCTACTGAAGTCTCTTATAGATAATTCCCTTCAAAGATTTGGTTTTAAGCCACTATAGAATCGATCAACTTTACTTTCAGGTTGGATGATAATTCCAGATACATACCTTGGAAGCCTTGTAAAATTCGCTTCGTATACACCAACACATTCATCATCCTTTTGCATTAGTTCATGATTCTCCTTCCCTATCTTTGTTCGAATAATACGAGGGAAGTACATATTGAAAAATAAGTTCTTGAACTCGTCTCATTCCATGGAATCAATTTCATCTCTTGGCCTCGTATTCTTGATAAAATTCCACCATTGATCTGCTTCACCTTCCAAACGATATACTACTAAGATGACTTTATCATGTTCAGAACATTGAAGAACTGAAAATATATTTTCATTTGTACTGATCCATTATTCAGTAGCAAGTGGATCAGAAGACCCATTGAAAGAAGGTGGATGTTTCCTCATGAAGGACTCAATATAATATTGTTCCCCTATCTGATCATTTGGATGTCCAGAATGATTCACAGCTTGTGTAAGTATAGAAATAAGATTTTTCATTCCATCTACCATAACATTTGTTTGTTCAAGAGGAAAATCATTGCATTGTCCATTGCATTGATCAACACAGTTCCTTTGGGTTCCATCCATCGTCTAAAACCCAAAAAGAATAGTTTGAGAGGCAAATATAATGCTAGGGAAAACAACATAATAAAGGGGGATTACCTTCAATATCTGATATATTAGGTTTAATTCTAAGATTGTTACCGTAATTCTAGGACTATGACCTATACTTATACTTAACCTTAGGGACATCCCTAGACATACCTTAGAAATATCTCTAGGCATCTCACTATAGTTATCACATCCTAGTTTCCAAAGGTTGACTAAACCTTTCCTCCGATACCAACTATAGAGAACCGAAGCTTGACGTACATGGAAATTACATTACTTTTGCGGAATACTTAGTACATAACAAAAACAGACACACAAGGACCATAATAGTTTAGTGTCTTTGGTAACTTGGAATGTAATATTCTAATCGTGGTGAAAGATCTTCAACATCTCCCATAAAGATCTTCCCCTTTTTTTCTTACCTAAAACCTTTCTTTATATCCTGGGGAAAAGAAAACATAAAAATGGTGAGCTCAAATGCTCAGTAAGGGTATGCATGGAGAAAATAAAACAAACCATATACATTTGAAAATAAAAACATGTACATAATATTTAAATATATAAATCTTGTGCAATTACATAAAATATGGAAGTACGTATGACATAGATCAAAATAGAACATCAATCCTGATAAAATAGCTTGTAAATAAAACTTGTAATTGTGGAAAAACATTAAGCACATGATATGATTTCCATAGTAGCCAAGGCATTGCTGCCAGGACCATCTTAGTGGACAAAGTCCCTTTCTAAATCGAGTTTACTCGTCGATCCAGCCCTGTATTACTGAATAAGTTTAACCTTCCATTCCAACCATGTCTATCTCATGAGATATAAATCTTTACCCAATGCATTGGAGGGAGATATAGGTCTCATCCATATCATAATGAAATCATTCTTACTTGTGCCACAAAATAAACATACATCATTCATAATAACCCAATAAATAAAATGGGTTTCATAAACATCATCCCAACATGACATAATCCATATAAAAGAAATAGATATCATTTCATAATATGGAAAGTGAAACCATTTAAATCATAGATAGATTATACTTGAAACATACACATATGAAATAATTTCATCTTATATGAAAAATGGTTTTGATAAAACACTTGAAATGAATTCTTGTGGAAAACATCATTTCTTCTTCAAAATCATTTTCTTTTCACAAAATGTCATGCAATTTTAAAAGAAAAGGATTTTGTTGAAAATAGTAATGAAATATTTTGGAGGAAGCTTCATGAAAATAAGGCCTTATAAAACCGTAAAAAATCCTTTCATGCCGTATACGTTAAAAAAACATTCTTCTCGTACTTTTGTCAGAAAAGACTAAAAAGTACCTTGTAGGGTAAATAAAAGAAAGATTCCTTCCATACCAAGGGGTAAATGTAAAATGGGTAAAAAGTAATTTAAACATACATGAATAAATTTGTATAAAACATGGACATGGATGATAGCAACAACCCCTGTAAATACTTACGAATAAGCAATCTCGGATAAAAATGAGATTTGAAAAAATATCCCTTACCTTAGGTCTGATATGCTTCGTACGTATCCAAAACTCCTGTATAATGATTTATATAATGTCATTTACTTATTAAAGAATCATATTCATTTTTATATATCATATATGGTTCACTTCTGACTTTATATTACCTGTTCTTTTATAAATTCGTGTTAAAGTAGAGTTTTGGGTAAAATCGTTTCATTTGTCGTTCGTGTTTTAACTTGTAATTATTCATATGATTACTTATATCATGATTACATACATAAAAAATGTAAAACATGATTTATATATAATATATATTTAAAATATACATATATATAATAGATCGATAAATGGAAAGAAATACACCGTTCATGGAGACGGTAGGCCGTACGTACGCATGGACGATGTTTTCGTTTCCTTATTGAATTGAATGGAATTAAGTATATGACATACATATATATGTACAAAAATATAGTAGCATTATTATTTCATAAATTTCATTATTACTTATTATATATACATTATAATCATTCTTTAATTTTTAACATGGAAAATGAATCTCATCGCGTCGTGGAGACGGTAATCCGTACGTACGCATGAGCCATGATATCATTCCCATGGAATTGTATTGGAGTGTATGTATATTATTTCAGAATCAATATAACTTTACAATAATCATATATAGTCATTATTTACACCATTATACCCATCCAAGTTAGGTGGTGGTGGAAAATAGATTACACCACGGCGTGGAGACGGTATTCCGTATGTATGCACGCGCGGTGATTTAGTTTTCCATGGGTTGGATAGATAGTGAAATAGGGTTGTTTCATACTTATAATGACATATCACTATATGAGTGATACTGATGGTATTAATTCATAATGAAACAACTAAATAAGAAGAATTATAAGAAGAAATAAAGTTGAAAGAATCGGTAACGGACATTACCTCTTCTTTGAAGCGCCTCTTTGAGACCTCCTTTTAGGGCACTAAAATTAGTCTTTTAAGAGGACCAGAAACTCTACAATGTTTCTAGGGAAGTGGGGAAGTGAAATGGTCTGGGGTTGGCGGAGCATGAAGGCTCCAATTGGTGTGAGGAGGAGAGGGAGGAGGTTCCCTTTTATAAGGGAGGAAAGGGGAACCTTTGGAAAAACAAAACATATTATTTTATTAGAAAGTCATATTCGATTTTTAATATCTCTAAATTGATTTATTTCGAAACCAATGTAGGAATGGGTCTAAATCCTCTCATAAAATAGAATTAAAGAAAGTTGAGGTCTCTATTTTAACCTTATCATTTAGATTTAACCTTCAGTTAAATAATTTTACTTTTACCTTGTCTTATTGTTTTCTTACACTATAAGATTAATAAATATACTATAAAAAGACAAACGAACCATAAGTTGTTTATTATTAATATATATAACCTTATCTAAGTCATTTGGACGAACCTCAGATTTGTATGAATAAAATAACAATTAATAATATAATATTTTTAAAAAAAACTATTTTATGTCAATTTTGACACTATTTGGTAATTTATTTTTGTCAAAATCATAACAGAATGATTAGTTCTAAAAAAATTAATTAAATCAATGCTAACATGTCATATTAACCTATAAAATTGGTTGAATTCATAAAAAGCTTCAAATTTAATTTATATGGGTATTTTTAACATCAATTACGTCAATATTTCATTAATAAGATAATTATTGCATCATCTTTGTGTCATAAATAAATTAAATGATTTAATGTCTAAAAAATAAAAATAAAATACCATTATGTAGGAAATATTGTTATATTTATAATTAATATTTATAGTCTAATTTATATTATTTATAACCCTATATTGAAAATGATTTACTTATTAAACTTTGATTTTAACTATTTTAACCCTTCTTTAAATAAATTAATAATAAATGTCCTAATCTAATTCATGTGGGCCTAAATGGTCATATTTTATTTCTAAGGTTGTTTTTGGTCGAATTACACTTGTCCAATAGAATTAGGACATGTGTTAAGGTAATGATAATATCATTTTTACCCTTAATTACCCTTTTTACTTTTAACCGTGGTAAATAAAAGTAAAAAGTTACTATTCACCAAAAAATATTTTCATCTCATTGAACCAAATTTTAGTCCTTGATATTAACCGTGTCTCTCAGATTTTTGAAATTCAGTTCAAAAAAGTGGTAAATTTTCATTTAAATGAAAAAGTCAGTTTTTTATCTACCACTAAGTGGTTTCACTATTCATCGAAAATTGAAGTTTTTCAGAAAAATAAAAAAATTCAGCCTAAGAATTATTTGATATTCCGAATTCAAAATTTATGTCTATTTTTCCAAATTTAAAACGTAGAAGTGGAATTCATTAATTTTAATATTAATTCCCGTTATCAAAACAAATAGCATGTTTTTATGAAACAATAACTATCAAAAGATTGATACTTGTTTATATCCAATTTCAATGTGAAATTAATTCCAATGACCAACATTGGATTAAATGGTAAAAATATATTCTAATTACACTTTAAAACCAATTAAAAATATAATCTACCCATATAAATTATTGCGATGAAAAAAGTTGTTTTTAATTAAAATATAGCGTGTTTTTACTATTCATTAAAATATGAAAGTTATCAGAATAATATGAAAATTTTATCCACAGTAAATTTTTATATCATAATGCAAAGAAGAATTTTATTTTGTCAAATTGAACTTATAGACATGTCAAAAACAATATTTAAGGTGGGTGCGCCTTCAAAAGGCGACAAAACTACATTTTTTGAAAAATACTTATTTCACTCAAAAAATTGTTTTTGTTCTCATACCATGTTCTAGAAAATGTGTTAGATGAATAATAATGTTATAAAATTCAAAATGTAGTTGATACTATTCATAACAGCTAGTTCATAATAATATTATAACCATATATCATTGTTTAGTGAAACCTGGTATTGCGTACAACACACGCTATCGAGGAAAGTCGTGATTGAGTGTAATGCAAGTCAAGTCAGGGTTGCATGTTGTGCAAGACTCTTCCGTTGGTTCGTATAACATAATCCAACCATATTTCATATATACATTGAAAAGATATATATATATTTATATATATACACTCAATGTTTCGTAGAATAACTACTATAAAAATTGTGTGTAACATGATCTAAGAATAGTGTTGTGTATACTGCAAGCTCATACGGTGTTGTGTATAGCGCAAGGTAATCTTGTTGTAGCATACAACACAAGACATCAATGATATTAAAAGAATATTTTTAATAAAATCTCTGGGTGTTACATTTATTATAACATTAGAAATAAAAATATATAATTCTCATAAAATATCTGGGTGCTACATTCTACCCCTCTTAAAATCAATTTCGCCCTCGAAATTCATCACTTCATAACAAACAGATGAGGATACCTCTCCCTCATCATGTCCTCAAGCTCCCATGTAGCTTCTTATAATTGGTAGTTCCTCCATAAAACGTTCAACATGCGAGTAGTCTTGTTCCGTAGATCTTTTTCGCTACGATCTACAATCTCTATCGGCTGTTCTTCATAATAAAGATCTTGCTCCAGTGATAAAACTTATGAGATTAGCACATGTTAAGGATCAGGTATGTACTTTTTCAGGAGAGATACATGGAACACATCGTGAACTTGATAGAGATTCGGTGGATGATCCAATCGGTAAGCAACCTTCCCAACACGATCCAGTATTTCAAAAGGACCAATATACCTAGGGCTCAACATGCCCTTCATTCCAAATCTCATTACTCTTTTCAAAAGAGATATCCGTAAGAAGACTTTATCACCCACTTAAAACTCTAGGTCTTTTCTTCGGTTGTCGGCACAACTTCGTTGTCGACTCTGAGCGGCTCTTATGTGTTGTTGAATAGATCTGACCTTTTCTGCCATCTCATCAACAATATCAGGTCCTAATAGCTTTATTTCCCCAACTTCATCCTAGCATGTTGGAGTCCTGCATTTCTTTCCATAGAGGGATTCATAAGGAGCCATCTGAATACGGGATTGAAATCTATTATTATAAGAAAATTCCACCAAAGGTAGTTGTTGATCCCAACCACCTTTGGAATCCATAGAGCAAGCTCTTAACATATCTTCTAGAGTTTGAATTGTTCTCTCTGACTGACCGTCTATCTGAGGATGATAAGAAGTGCTGAAACTCAACTCTTTTTCTAGAGTATGTGGACGACATCGCCAGATCTTCAAGGTAAACCTCGGATCCCGATCAGATACAATGGAAAGTGGTACTCCGTGCAATCTTACCACTTTACATATATCCCAGAAAACTGATCTAGAGAGAAATATTACCTAATAGAAATGAAGTGTGCCGACTACATAGGATGATTAACTATAACCCAGATAGAATTATTTCCTTTGGATGTTTTAGGAAGTCCAGTGACAAAGTCCATAGTGATGTTTTCCCACTTCCATTCTGGTATGGGTAATGGTTGTAACAATCCTTTAGACTTCTGTCTCTCATCTTTAACTTGCTGACAAACCAAGCATCAAGAGACATATTCAACAACATCTCTTTTCATGCCATCCCACCAGAAGTACTCTTTCAGCTCCCAATACATCTTTGTGCTTCCATGATGAATATAGAATGAAGAACTAGGAGCCTCATCCAGTAACTCCTTCTTTAATTCTGGGATAGGAGGAACACAAACCCGTTTCCTAATCCTTATTATCCCATCACAATAAAGGTTGAATTTAGGAACAATTCTCACCTTCTTTTGTAACTCAACATCTTGTTTTTGTGCCTCTTTAATCTTCACATGTATAGATGGTTGAACATTCATTTGGAAAGATAAGATTTTTCCCCTTCTATTATAATTCCATGATCCATCCTTTTTAAATCCATAAATATTGGATCTTTTGTGATCCTCATCATGGATAAGTTAGCATGGTCTTGTTGACTTAATGCATCTTCCACCTTGTATGCTTTCCCAGGGTGATAATGAATTGAGCAGTCATAATCCTTAATCAGCTCCAACCATCTTCTTTGGAGCATATTCAGCTCCTTTTGTGTGAAAATATACTTTAAACTTTTATGATAAGTATAAATATCACAACTTTCACTATAAGGATAAGGCCTCAAAGTCATCAATGCAAAGATTACCGCAGCTAACTCCAAATCATGAGTTGGGTAATTTTGATCATGGATTTTCAATTGTCATGAGGCATAAGCTATCACCATATCTTTTTTCATGAGAACACACCCCAATCCCTTCTTGGATGCTTCACTGTAGATCACAAACCATTCTTCACTACAAGGAAGTGTGAGCACAGGTGCGCTGGATAACCTTCTTTTCAAATCCTTGAAATTCTCTTCACACTCCTCTGTCCACACGAACGTTACTCCTATTCAAATCAACCTGGTGAGTGGATTAGATAATCGTGAAAAATCATTCACAAAACATGGATAATATCCATCCAAACCAAGAAAACTTTGGATCTCTGTTATATTTATTGATCTTGACCATCTTTCGATAACCTCTGTTTTTGCTGGATCCACGGATATGCCCTCTTTTTATATTATGTGACCAAAAAATGAAACTTTTTGAGCCAAAATTCACACTTGATAAATTTGGCATAAAGCTTCTCATTTATCAGGGTCTTCAATACAATTCTCAAGTGATCTTCATGTTCTTCCTTGCTCTTTGAATAGAAAAAAATGTCATCTATAAAGACTACCACAAACTGATCAAGATAGTCTCTAAAGACTATATTCATTAGATCCATGAAGACAACAGGGTCATTAGTAAGACAAAATGGCATCACTATAAATTTATAGTGTCCATACCTTGAACGGAAAGCTGTCTTGGGTATATCCTCTTATTTGACCCTTAATTGATGATACCCTAAATGATGATCAATCATGGAAAAGTATTGAGCTCCGCGTAGTTGGTCAAATAATTCATCAATGTGTGGGAGATGATATTTGTTCTTGATAGTGTTCTTGTTAAGTTCCCGATAATCAATGCAGAGTTTCATTGATCCATATTTCTTCTTAAAAATAGAATAGGTTCTCCCCAAGGTGACGTACTAGGGCATATGAATCCCTTATCATGATTATCTTGGAGTTGCTTCTTCAATTCCTGCAACACAATTGGAGCCATTCTATAAGGTGTCTTTGCAATGGGCGTAGCACCCGGTATGAGTTCTATTTAAAACTCAACTTCACGATTTGGTAGAAGGCCTGGCAATTCCTCCAGAAATACATCATCATACTCCTGTACAATGGGTGTATTATTAATCATGAGTTTCTCTCCAACCATTTGATATAAATAACCTTAATTTATTGGAATCAAGTCCCATAAGATGGAAGAAATTTCCACTGGAAGGTTTTATTCATCATTGCATCCATAGATGATAGTAGATTGATCAGGAATATTAAATGTGATTTCCCTTCTTTGGCAATTGATATGAGCTTCGTATAAAGAAATCCAATCAATTCCAAGAATCACATCAAATTTCACTATAGGAAGGATCACAAGATTTTTAGGAAGCACTTTCCCACAAACTTCAATCGGAGAATAATTATAAACTTTTGATGTGACCGTTGTTCCATTAGGAGTTGTCACAGCTAACTCAACATCTAATTGTTGAGGTAATACGATGATACCCTTAGAAAATTCTTTATAAATAAAAGATTGGGTGGATCCAGAATCAAATAAAACATTTTCAACTTTAGAGTGGATGGTAAGTGTACCTTTCACCACTTCGTTATCATACTCCACATCACCGATAGTAATTGCATATGAATTTCCTTTGTCTTTGGCCTTAAGAGTTTGTCGACGTCGATCATCAACAACCCTTGGATTTGGGCATTGATTGGCACAATTCCCCATCTCCTTGCATATGAAACATTGAAGTGCAGGAGGTGCATTATGTGTATCCCTTTCGTTGTTCTCATCATTAGACATATTCTTCCCATTATTTCGACATTCAACTGCCAGATGACCATTGTTTTCACACATAAAACATTTTCTTGTCCCTTTAAGACAATTCCCTCCATGTTTCATTCCACAATTTGAGCATAAAGGAAAACTCATCTTCTTTTCAGCGTGGTCTTTAGATTTTCCTTTGAATTCCATTTTCCTCTCCTTATCAAACCCATAAGACTGAAGGGTTAATCCAATATCCATCTCAACCTTGAGATCACATCGAACAATTTCCTCATAGCTATTGAAGTCCCTTATGGCTAACGCCCTTCGAAGTCTTGGTTTTAAGCCACTAACGAATCGATCGCTTTTCCTCTCAGGTTGTATAAAAATTCTGGAAGCGTACCTTGCAAGTCTTGTAAAATTTTCTTTGTAGGTACCAACTGATTCATCATCCTTTTGTTTCAGTTCAAGAAACTCCTTCTCCAACATTGTTCGATGAATGCGAGGGAAGTACTTATTGAAAAATAAGTTCTTGAACTCGTCCCATTCCATGGACTCAATTTCATCTCTTTGCCTCGTATTGTTGATAAGATTCCACAATTGATCAACATTGCCTTCCAAACGATACAATGCTAAGATGACTTTGTCATGTTCAGAACATTGTAGAACTGAAAATATATTTTTAGTGGTACTAATCCATTGTTCATCTACTAATGGATTAGATGACCTGCTGAATGATGGTAGACGTTGCCTCATGAAGGTTCCAACAGAATAATTCTCCTTCCTTTGCTCGTTTGGAAGTCCTGAATGGTTCATATCTTGAGAAAGTTGTGTGAGCATGGCTACAAGATTTTTCATTCCAGCTCCCATAATGTTTGGTTGCTCAGGGGGACAATCATTTCATTGCCCATGGAATTCAACATTAAAACGGTTCCTTCGGGTTCCAGCCATTGACTAAAACCAATAAGCATAGTGTGAGAAACACTAATCATAATAGGAAAACCACATAATCAAGAATAAAATTTTACACATAAGTTCTTATCATAGGTTATTCATTTCCATTTCTAAAACACTAATACTGTGTTCTATGCATAGACATATCCTTAGGGTTCTTACTAGGGCTTTCACATCCTAGATTCCAATGGATTACTATACCTTTCCTCTGATACAAACTATAACGACCCATACATTATATACATTGTTATTACTTCAGAATTGAAGAATACTTATTACAACATATTACAAAACCATGAAAGGACCATATAGGTATAGTGACTTTAGAAATTGGGAAACATAAACAACTGGTTCATAAAATCAACTACATTGTCTCCAGTTTATTTCATCATATCTAGAGACCCTTTTTGGCATATCCTACTTAATATCCTTCTTCTTGACCTGGGGAAAATTAAATATAAAAAAGGGAGAGCTTAAATTCTTAGTAAGGGTAAAAAAAGAAATATCAATCATGTAATATTCATAAGAACATAACATTTTGAAAATCGTAACCTGCAAAAGAGATCATAATATCATGTCATGGGACAAATCATAGTAATGAAAAGTAATCCAAAATAATCATAACTCATAACATGAGACATTGTTTCATACACACATAATCATATAAATCATTTAATATTAGTAAAAGCTCATTTCCAAGAACATCATAGTGGACAAAGTCCATTACTGAACCGAGTTCACTCCTTGTTTCAGTCCTTTTTCACTGAACTGGATTAACCAGCCATTCTAGCCATGTCTATATCATTAGATATAAATATTTACCCAATTCATTGGAGAGAGATATAGGTCCCACCCATCTCATAATGAAACCATTCTTATGTGTTCCACAAAATCATAAATCACACATCATAGCATAACCCATGTAATAAAAATGGGATTCTTAAACATTGTGCCATCATAACATAATCCATATAAGATAAAAGGACTTCATAAAAATAATTCCATCATAACATAATAAAATAAATGTAAAAATAGGTATAGAAACATAACCCTATATTATCTTATATAGAAAATAATTTTGATTAAACTCTTGAACTCCATTCTTGAGGAAAATATCCTTTCTACATCAAAAACATTTTCCTTTATTAAAATGAAATATAATTTTAAACTAAAAGAAGTTGATTAAAAATAAACTTGAAAACTTGTAAAGTAATTTTCATGGAAATAATGTTCTAAAAATCCATTCATGCCCTATATGTTAAAAAATCATTATTCTCGTAATTTGGCCAGAAAAGTGAAAAAGTACCTCATATGAAAAATGACAAAAGATTCCTTTAATATCTTTTACTAAAAACATAATGAAGGATAAAATTGGAATTAAAAAATTTTAGAAGATAGAAATAATATTAAATATTTAGGAAACATGGATGTGGATGATAAATATTCCCCAGTAAATTCTGAAGTATAAACAATCTAGGATAAAAGTGAGATTGCGAGATTTTCCCTTACCTTAGGTTTGATACGCTTTGTATGTGTCCGAACCTCCTGTATAATGATTTAAATAATTTCATTTAACTATTCCATAATAATACTCATTTTTATAATAACATATATGGTCATATTCTTAGCTTCTTATTAGTAATATTTCATTGCTAGTTATTATTTGGGTGTTTATTTCTTTAGGTTCTTATGTGGTTTTGTTGAATAAATTCTTATTCTTCCTTTTAGGTTATAAACACCACATTTCCAGAATGGTATTAGTGTAATATATATCATATTTAATCATTAAATTCATTTATATAATCATTATTTAATGAAGATCGTGTAGAACGAGTCACATCACATCGTGGAGACGGTAGGTCATACGTACGCACGAGCGATGATATCGTTCCCACAATCGTCGAATTGAATTGAAGTGTATGTGTAGTATTTCAGAATCAATATAAATTTACAATAATCATTTATAGTTATTATTTACACCATTATATCCATCCAAGTAAGGTGGTGGTGGAAAACAGATTACACCACAGCGTGGAGACGGTATTCCGTACGTACGCACGCGCGGTGATTTCATTTTCCATAGGATGGATAGAAGGTGAAATAGGGTTATTTCGTATTTATAATAACATATCAGTATTTGAGTGATAATTATGTTATTAATTCATAATGAATCAACTAAAAAAGAATAAGTAGAAGAAGAAATAAATTTGAAAGAAATGGTAACGGATATTACCTCTTCATCGACGTGCCTCTTTGAAACCTCTTCTAAGGGCTCTAAGAGTGGTCTTAGAAGAAGACCAGGATTTTGAGGATGTTTCTAGAAAAGTGGAGAAGAGAAATTGGCAGGGTTTATCCGATCTTGAAGGCTCTAAGTGGTGTGAGGAGGAGAGGGAGGAGGTTCCCTTTTATAAGGGAGGAGAGGGGCACCTTTGGAATTATAAGAAATATTAATTTGTAAAAAATTCCAACCCCACTTAAAAACCTCAAAAATGACTCAAATACAAATATTAGATGATATATGGTTTTAATCTGATCAGACAAAAAAATTTAGACAAGTTGGGAATTTATATTAAACATTATCAACATGATTTATCCTTATATAATCTATTTAATTTTATTTGTGGAAATAATATTCTAAATTTTAAATCCTTATAAATATTTAATTATATGTTGTGAATTGTCCATAATTGTATACATGATTAAATTTTCTATGATATAAATTTTATTTTACAATTTTTAAATATTATTTTTTGTTTTTAAACAATTTTATAATATGTAATTTCTATAAATTAACAATATTGTCAATTTTGACACTATTAATTTATTTGAGTTTAAATAAAATATATACAAAAGATATGTTAAAAATAAAATATTTAATAGATTAATAACATGTCACTTTTACCTTAAAAATTAGTATATCACATTAAATAGTTCATATAATTTTTATTTTAATACTTTTAAAATTATTTATTTGATATTTCAATTAATAAAATAATTTCAACATCACTATTGTGTCATATTTAATAATAATTATTTAATCCTTAAAAATTATATATAAATTCATATGTTGTAGATAATTGTATTATCTTTATGGAGACTATTAATGTTCAATGTTTCATCAAGTTTATCACTAAATTAAAATTATTATACTTATAAGATTTAAGAGAGTGACATGTTGTCACTTTCTTTGGTTTTAATAATAATTATATAATTTTAATGGTCAAAAGTCCATAAAATGAATTTATTCAGACCCTTAGGTGATAATGGTCGACTTTTAGTAATCCAATAGAATTTTGGAAGGTGTTAGGTTAAATTTATAATCTTATATTTACCCTTAATTACCCGATTTACCTTTAACTACAGTAAATAAAAATTACCGTAGTTACTATTCATAATATCAAAATAAATAAATGTAACCTATTAACATAATTTGGTCCCAATGATTCCAAATATTGAATCCATTTTTCAAAATTCAAAAGACAAAAGTTGAATTAATTAATTTAAAATTAATCCTGTTGTTAAGGAAATGAGTTTTAAAAGATAAAATATTGTCAAAGATTGAAATGTTTTTACCTATGAATTCAATGTAAAATTAAAGCTAATGACATAAATTATATTAAGTGGTAAATATATATTCTATTTATACTTTAACCAATTAAATATTATAATTTAACCATATATATTATTTTGATGGAAAAAGTTGTTTTTAATCAAAATATAGTGTGTTTTTACTATTCATTAAAATATGAAAGTTACCAGAATAATATGAAAAATTTATCCAAAGTAAATTTTTATATCTTGATATCAAAAAAGGAATTTATTTTTTCAAATTGAAATTATAAATATGTCAAAAACTATATTTAATGTGGGTGCATCATCAAAAGGCGGGAAAACTGCATTTTTTGAAAAATACTTATTTTACCCGAAAAAATTATTTTGTTCTCGTACCATGTTCTAGAAAATATGTAAGATGAATAATAATGTTATTAAATTTAAAATTAAGTTAATAATATTCATAACGGATAGTTCATAATAATATAATAATATATCATTATTTGGTGAAACTCAGTATTGCGTACTACACACACTATCGAGGAAGGTCGTGATTGCGTGTAACGCAAGACAAGCTAGTGTTGTGTGCAGTGAAAGATTCCGTTGATGTTTCATATAAAAAAAGTCATAAAAAAATATACTTCTCATCAAATATCAGGGTGTTATAATTTTACCCACACTGTTGCAGTTTATTATTTTTTTCAAAAGGGAATGATTTAAATATTTTTTAAAGTCAATATCAATCATTAATTTTTTCCCAATTCCTAAAACGAAGGATCCACCACCATATTCTCATGAATTTTAAAACTATCCCAAGGAACATACAATAAATTTATTCTCCCACACTAAAACATGATATAGTCGTGAATTTATATTAAGAGAGAATGTATATAAGGGAAAATTATCTCGAATTATGTCTTAAACATAAAAGATAAATTATGTTTTTTCTAATAATGAAACAAGAGTTTATTTTATGTTATGTATCAACTCAAGATAGAGGTTACCTAAATAATTTGGACAATCATTTGAATATAATTTCATTAAATTTAAAGACCTAAAAAATTAAATAATTAAAAGTTCAATTTTTTATAAAATAATCAATATCACTTAAGAAAGTATGGGTATTAAGAAGATGACTTAAAAAATGAAATAGAATACCACTCCAGATGGAAATTATAGTTTTATAGTATTGGTCATGGGAATAGATTTCCAAAATTAGTTTAAATATATAAAACTGCTTAAAAATCAATTTCATGGAAAAATTTACTTATCAAAAATCATTTAAATACATTTATTCAAAAATAATGACTTATTTAATCATTTATACTATAGTTTTAAATATGACATTGAAATTTATTTAAGATAATTGTTTTAAATAAATGTCAAAAAAAGAGAAACACACATATAACTCTATAATAGGCTATAAATCCCCTACACTTGAAATTGAATCCATTTTTAAATCACTAAATTCACAATGTTTTCCAATGAAAACTATTGGGATATGGATGTAAAATCTTTTTATTTGTTTTCATTTGTTTTATGTTAGTCTATTTACTATTTTTTTGAATGATATAGTATAGGAAAAAGATATAGTACTATTTATTTAAAGAAAAGTAAAATTCGATCTGGGGGTAGAAAATAATATTAGGGCATCCATCTATGGTACATTATTTTTACATCACATGTACATATAGTTAATTTGTCAATATAAATCTAAATTATGTTTTTTCTATATGATATTAACCCCAAAAATTATTTCTCTTAGTGTCTCTGAGTTTACATGAAGAGTGGGAAACCCAAAACAAAAATTGAGAACACTTCTGAAATAATAAGATGAGATAAAAAATAATGGGGGATATAGAATATAATAAGGAAGATCAATGGTTACTGAATAATAATACCCCAACTTTCTATGTTATTATCGAGGAATCATGGCTTCATTTCATTCCCCTGATATTATTTTTCTACAATCATGACCTCATAGGTGGTTTAATACTTTAAATATTCCCCTATTTTCACTTTGATTGGGATTCATCAACATCATATTTATGATTTATATCTATACTTGGATAATATAATTAAAAAAAATAACACAAAGGTAGGTCAAAAAAATTCAATTAATAAAGTATTAGATGAAAAAAAGTCTACTGAACTTTCTACTCCTCTCATTGGCACAATTGTACGTTTTTCACCAATATGAAAATCAGTTGGGAGGAATCATTTATGATGAGGTACAATGGTATTTATAAATTAATTGTAATTTTATATTCCTTCCTACTAATTACTATGAAAGAATCATGTTGGTTGAGGTGTCTGGCGGATGTTTTGAGGGTTTTGGAGAGTAAATGGGGGAGTTGTAGTTGAAATTTCATATGGGAACATTTATGAAATGTAGATGGTTGTATTATACTATAATTGGGGTCACATCGTCATTATGATATCAAAAATTGTGTAGGGGTTTAGAGGAGTAATGTTCATGTTTTTTCAAATTTATCAGGGATGTTGCATGGTCACATATCTCTAGAATGGATTCTAAAACGAAGAGTTTTTATAGTTATTTTGATTTTGAGGTAGATTAAATGTGAATATGAATTTTATCATGGACTAAAAATTGGATGTTTGGATATATTAAATGGTTCTTCCTACATTATCTACAAACATATCCTTGTTTTTCTAATCCATGGTATGGGGATTCCATCCCACATCATTGTATTCTCCAAGATTTTTCTCTATGGCATTGTGGTTGCTTGCAACATCATGGTATTCTTCTAGTTTCTTGGATCTTCAGTGTGAACCCCACTATGTTTTTTTTACAAATATTTTTTTAGACATTATATAGGGTGTAATATTACCTTACATGGTATGCATTAAAATTTTCACCAATCCTACATCATGTTGTGGTAGGTTTTTTCATGGTGTTATTTTTTTCTATAATTCATTTAAACTATTAACCCCCCCAAACCACATTATTATTACTATAATTCAATAATTTATTAAGAGACCCATGTGACTCCCTATGAAACATTTTTTACTAATTTAATTGGATTTTTCCCTATAAATTGGGGATTAATCCATTGTGGTTTTAGGTGAGTTCCCCTCTTTTCATCCCCCTATTTTCTCGTAGTTCTTTGTCTGGAGAAGGATGATTTTGAGGGAACCACCTGTTATATTGTTTAATTGTTAAGGGAATTAAATATGTTTGGGTTTTCTATTTTTGTCATCATGTTCCATTTCATTATGGTTCTTAGTGGTAATCATGCTCTTGTTCTAACTTTTCACCATAGATTAGAAATATTTTTTGAGGTTGGGGATCCTTTATATTTTTTTTTTGTAGTTGTGGATGGGATCATGAATTTTTTTATCCTTTTTTAGGAAGTATTTTGGTGAAATAATTATTTAAGTAAAATATTTTAACTGATATATAAGTGGGTGGATGAATGAGAAAAATTTTGTTTCTTCAATTTACGTAATTATAATTAAAGATTTATTAAACTTTACACTATTACTAAAAATATTAGTTTTTGGGTGACTTGTTTGTGTTTGATTTAATATGTTTATGGAACAATTGATTTTTATATTTTTTAATATAATCATGAATGAACTATATAGTTAGTTACATATGGATAATGTATCATTTTCCCAGGAAACTTCTTGACATGTATGAGATTTTCCTGTGTGAATAAAGAAGTGGATGAGATAAAATACACATTTAATAAACTAAAATAATATAAGTTAAAAGTTGTAGGGTTGTGTGGTTGTGATATGAGGAGTTTTTATGGTATTTTATAGTAATATGATATGTGGATGTGGTGAGATATGAATTTTTCAAGACATGTTTGTGATCATTTGTGGAGTTTATGATGAGGAATTGGTTGTGATATGTATGAGAGGAAATGATGGGCCTTTTGACATGATGAAAATATACTGTTGGTGCTATGATTTTGTTGTGCAATGTTGTGTCCATGTATTGGTAGTATGTGAATTATTAGATAATGATGGAACTAGGATGGAATGGTTTACAATGATTAAAAACCTCTTGAATTAAAATGTGATGTGTGGTTAAAGTGGTTGTCATTAAATGAGAAATAGATAGGATTGAAAAATGTATTTTGTTGGTTATTCGTAAATCTAGATGTTGAATTAACATGAAGATATATTCGGAATGTGGCATGTTGTATGTGTATTTCTTGGGCGGTGAAATGAATTATAAGTGGAAGTAGGAGTGGATGGTGTTGTGAGGCCTTATTTTGATATTGTGAGTTGGAATTATATTCTTATTAAGAACCCATAGGTTGGAATTTTCTCTAGGAATATTATGTATTTTATTTTCATTTTGAAATATATGTGAACACCACATTAGTTGAGAGATATGTGCTGACCACTTATTTTTTAGGAAAGTTGTTTTTCAACATCATAGAAGTTGGGGATGGATTACTTGATACCCATATTCCCCAGTCACTATTCCATGCACAGTTCTTAGGAATTGACTACGAGGGACTCCAAAGTTCACTAATGGTGTTGGTTGATTAGATGATGATGTGATTCATCGTAGGCATTATGCATGGTGGGAGGAGGGAATGTGGTTGATTCCCTTCATGTCCATGATTCCATATTATTTTAGATATGAAAGTGGTTGAGATGTGATGGTCATGGTGTATTATGATGAGATTTTATTTGATGGACAAGGTGTCTTTGGGTGATATGTGATGTGATGGCCAGTTTCATGTGGGGTTCTAGACATGATATAGTTTCCCTGCATTCTTTGTGAAGACTATAATAAAGATATAAGGGTGATAATACATATGGTGAAGTAATTTGAGAGTGTAAAATTAGTGGGAATGTGTTGTGGGGTACCAATTTTATCAATATTCTTATTAATATGATGCTACATGTTGTTTCATTACATAGTGATTGTTCATTAGTAAGGATACTATTGGTTGATAACCTCTGTTGGAGATCTTGGTTCTTTTTATTTCCATACATGTAAATTATTATACTATTTTCGAAATTTCATGTTATACAATTTGTATGATCATTCTAAATATACATATTATGACCTCCCAATGTATATGAAAAAGTTTCCAGGATTTCAAGAGGACATCAATGATTATGTTTTTCATTTTTATCCAAGACATTAGAGTTTTTTCTATGTTGTTGCCTTAGTAATTTTGGGTATTTATTTGGAGACTGATTTATATTATTTATTTTTACACACAAATTGTGGGATGGTTTTGGATTTATTTATTTTTTATCATGTCATAGAGATTCATGATAGTTGATATCTTATTTCCTAATTATATTATATCTATATATTGTACTACCTCCCATATGTGATATTATTTGACCATCGGTGTTAGTCTCCGGCCCTAGGCCTTCTAAAGGAAGGATTTAGTGTTCATTGTCTCTCCTAAATTATTTTCATAATAGAAGGGGTAACATTGGTAGGAGGGGTTCAATAAAGAGTGGTATGAACGGTTTTGGTTGAATGATAGTATGGTTTTTGGAGTTAGGAATATTGAGGATTGCACGAGTTAGTTAAAAATTGGTTCTAATCAATCATAGTTCGTGACATAGGACCGGGAGACTAGATAGGAAATTGGATCCCACTATGATCTAATGCAATGACTCTAAGCCTTCCAAATGACTAAGTGAGGTGGAACCATTTTCATGGTTGAGACATAGATGAGGTATATTCATCATTATTGTTAGCATTCTTGTATTAATTGGCTGATATTAAATATTTAAAATATACTAATTAAATAAAACATATAAAAAATTCAAAATATTGTGCTTATGTAATCCTTATTTTCATTCTATATTTTTCTTTTTGACATCATCCACACGTGTTTTATGATTTTTTGTTTTAACAAGTTGACCCTGTTGATCACTAGAGGGTTAACCCAATTGATAAGGACAATTATTAGGTGAGGAAATTACACTCCTTTAAGTGGAATCATTTACAGAATGATGAGCATGTCATATTTTAACTAGAGAAATAATATTGGTTGAAGGATATTGAGATCACCATTCATTTTATGTATGATGATGTGGGTTACTAAATCTTAGTAGTTAGTCAAATAAGGTGAGCATAATTCTAGTGGTGTATGTGGTATTTATATAGCTGAAGTAGGTGTATGCATTATTGGTATACATTCATAATGATTTTATAGTGAAGCTCCTACCATTAGCTAGGATGTAAGTTAAGAGGTTGGACCAACTCTCTCATCAATAGGGGAACATGTTAGTGATAGATATTGGGAACAAGTGACTGGATATTCAGTACTTTTTCTATGATATTTTTCTTGTTGGGGAGTCTCTATCATGACATTATGAGGAGTCACTCCACCCTTTTATCCAGTATGTAGTTTCTCATTATTCATTATTGATTAATTTTATGTTAGGAACAAGGAATAGGTGATTGATAATATTCAATCATGATGAGGTTTACATTGATAGTGGAACTAGTTGGGATCCTTGAGGAGCAGAGTTTTCCGCAGTAGGTCTCAGGGACTAGGGCTTTTAAGGTTTCGAATATTGGGGAGTCATCCCCAAATCTTTATATTTGTCATTATAATTTTAGTGGATTGTTTTATTTTCCTTAGGTTTTTCAATTAGTCTTCTTCATATACGGGTGTTGTATTCATCATGAATATTCATCCCCATTTGGTAACATTTCCCAACATATTAGAGGTGGTATGGTTCAATAGTAGCCTCATCAATAGACAACAAGTCCCTTTTAACCAAAGGTTTAGTAATCTTATGCTTCACCCATAAGAGAGAGGGTAGGTTGGTTCCATCCTCAGGACGTCCATATACTTCATGTATCCTAAAAAATCAAATAAGATGAGGTGGTCTTCATTAGTGAGGCATGAGATCTAGTAATGGACAATTTCATGTTGTGGAGGTGCTAGCAGTGCAGTGTCCAAATATCATTAAAGGTATGATCTGATTATATTCTACCCTTTTTTCTTGTTTTATTTAGGATCTACAAACTCATTTTGTGTACCTTATCTTGTACATTCTCTATGACTATACAACTAAAAGCTTCTCATTTCCCTTATGTTAACTATGACACTCGAAGGCCACACCATTTTTTTATGTGTGTTGGGGGTGTAGACTAATTATGGGGTTACAAAAGGAATGTGATGATATTTTATTGATCCATATAAAACCATATTAAGGCATACTAATTATCAATTGTTTGTATTTAGTTCATGTAGTTTTTGAATACATCTAGAGGAGGGTCTTGTTTTTTGATTTTGATGGTCAATATAGAGTTTTCAGTAGAGAATGTGGATTTAAAAATGGTATGAGATGTGTGGAGCCCCTTTACATTTATGAATGAGATTTCATTGAAATCAATGGATTATAGGAAATTGGATGCCCCATAGGTTTTCTAGGATTTTCTCGATGATTTCCTCAAGGAGGATGTGGTGATAACCCCTCGATATGATATGGAGTTCAATATATATTTTCAACCCAGTAATTCTTTGATTGAAAATTATTTTTATCTAATGGAATATGACCACCCTGCTTTTTAATACAAACTTAAAAATGATTTATTACATAAAAACACCACTTGATACAATAAAGAAGATTGAGTGGTTTAGTGTCTTTGGGGCTTAGGATCATTACATAAACACTTAAAACATGAAATACAACATCTTTATTGAAAACTTCCTTTACATTACCACTACATTCCCTCGTCCTTAGCATTGCATGGGATAACCTAAGGACATTCATAAGAAAAGGGTGAGCTATAAAGCCCAGTAATGGATTACACATGGAATAACATGATAAGTACCATACATGTTGGGAAATAGGAATATCAATAGAGCATAATAGAATCATGAACATAAAGTCATGATGAAGCAGGATAATCAAAACATGGAAATGTGGCAACAACACTTAACATGGAATTAGCATGAGCCAAGGCTCATTGCACATGGAGCACGAGTAAATCCTCATTGCACATAAAGCATGAGTAAACCCTCCTTGCACTTGAATTAGCATGATTCAACCATCATTGCACATGATGTATCATGATACTATACTTTACCCGATGCATTGGAGCACTATAAGGGCGTACCCTTCTTAAACATTTCATTTCATGCATAAGTGTGCCACATGGATCATAAAACATGTATTCATAAAACATAATCATTTATTACAAGATGAAGGAATGTGGAATTCATACATGAAAATTTATAATCAATGAGTAAATGTGCTTAAAGGTGAATACCCTCGATGGAGAAATTGGCATGGTATTCACTACACAATGGCATTAGCTTAGAAAGTCGGTGCGATTTCCGCAGCGTAACAGTGTGACATAAGAATTCATAAAAAAGGTTGATGAGAGATAAAGGGGTTCCTCATCATATTTACATGTAAGATACAGTAAATATGTCATATATATACATTTCCCCACAATTTCATTGGAGTTTAGATTCATGATACAAAAGTATTGCTTGAATGTAAAAGAAGTGAGAGAAGTTCCTTTTGGAATTTCGGCATAGTAACGGGTGTACATGGGAGGCATTTAATGAGAGGGAAAGGGGTCTCCCATCATTCAGAAATAAAGAGGGAAGTATTATGGAGGTGTGAAACCATACCCCAATATTCATAATTGAAATTAAACGGTCAAAACAACTTAAAGAAAATTGGACCAAAATGAGAACGGAAGAAAAAACCATTACTTGGAAGTGTGCTTCCAAAGGCTAGAGAGAGGCTTGTGAGAGGATTATTGGGAGCTTGGGGCACCTTGGGAGGATTATAGAGAGAGTTCTTCAGAGGTTGGACGAACTCCAAAGGCTTTGAGTGGGGAGGAAGTGGGAGCTTGGGTGGATTTATATAGGAAAGGTGAGGGAATTCTTTATTATTTAGGTTTGGGTCCCCTTACATTAAATCAATCCAAAACACAAACCATCCCATAGTTTTTGCCCATGGTTTTTGGGAAAGGGAAGAGGAAAATAATATTTTATAAGGCCAAAGTCCGAAATTTATAAAATAATAGGGTTGCTTATGTGGAGGTTAGTCACACTCCCATGGAAATTAATGTAAAAAGACAAGGTGTTTAATAAGTCTTGAGGGGTCCATTAATGCTTTGAAAAGTCAGTAAAACAAACAAAAAATCACA
Organism: Viscum album; assembly: GCA_963277665.1. Lineage (NCBI taxonomy): Eukaryota > Viridiplantae > Streptophyta > Magnoliopsida > Santalales > Viscaceae > Viscum > Viscum album. The sequence continues at coordinate 2,075,181,474 of OY728156.1, read as the reverse complement.
TTATTTTAATGTTAAAACATATATTGGCCGAACATAAAGATTATAGTATTTTATTACATCACTATTGGGTCATTATGATGTCATAAAACACATTATATATTTAAACGGTATTTAATTTTTACCCAAAAATTTGACTGTCTCAGAAAATTATGAAGAATTCACCGTCGAATAATTTTGACATCCTGATTCTAGAAATAACATTTATTTTATGTAATTTTTTTTTTAAATATGTTAATTCTAACTTTTAAAATAAAAACCGACATTTATCAATAATTCATAGGTTTTGACAAAAATGGCATTCAAACCTTAATAAAAATTACAATTGCATTCATAAAATTATTAGATCATTTATATTTAATAAAAATTAATTTAATAAGAATAATAATATTTTATTAAAATATTATTTAATTGAAAAATACCTTAATTTAATAAAATTGAATTCTTAATTAAATAAAAACTAAAAACATTATTTGTAGTTTAAAAACTATTTACAATGTGTCAATAATGACAAGAAAGTATATTCATTATTATATACAAAAAATAATGTACATGAACATAGTAAAAATTATTTGTTACATAACCCCTTAAAACAGTCGCATAAGACCTAAGGGTAAGGTGTGTGATGGTGACAGACTTTTGGGGTGGCTCAACTAACATTGCTCGAGTGGTAAACTCTATCAACATCCACATTTCACGCAGACGGTCCTGTTCGAGCTTGACATGATGAAGATCAGCTTGGGCTTGGTCAAGAGTGAAGCCCAAGGATGCTACCTCTTTTCGGAGCTCTGACAAATGGGTTTCGTATGGAGCAATTATACTGGATGAGGCCATCGCTTCTTTTTTCTGAGTAAATTGGATTTTTTTAATTTCTTATATTTATACTAATTATGTGATCACTGTTCAATGACTATATTAGCAACGGTCGAAATTCTTAACATAAAACCCAAGAAGTTGACATCTTATAAAAATATTTTGCATAAAGAGGCATTTAACTAGATCAAGAGGGATTTTCCATTAATGACACTTTGGGCCGTTACAATATTCCCCAGTTAAGAAATTTCGCCCATGAAATTTTCATTTTTCCACTCTTAAACAGATGTGGGTAACTCAGCCTCATCATTTCCTCCGATTCCCAAGTTTCTTCTTCAAACTTGTGGTTTCTCCACAACACCTTGCTGAGGGGCATTGTCTTATTTTGTAAAACTTTTTCTCTACGATCAATGATCTTCAATGGTTTCTCCTCATAAGAAAGATCATCATACAATTGTACCACCTAAAAAGAGAGTACATGTGAAGGGTCCGGTATGTACATCCTTAAGAGGGATACATGAAATACATCATGCACTTTGGCCATGGTAGGTGGAAGTGATAGTCGATAGGCCATAGCCCCAACACGATCAAGAATCTCGAAGGTGCCAATGTAACTTGGACTTAACTTCCCTTTCTTTCCAAACCTCATGAACATCTTCCACGGAGATATGCATATAATAACCATGTCTCCAACTTCAAACTCAATGTCTAATCGACGGTTATCTGCATAACTCTTCTGTCGACTCTAGGCTGCCTTGATATGCTGCTGAATGGTTTTCACATTCTCCACCATTTCCTCGACCATTTCTGGTCCAAATAGCTTACGTTCACCGACCTCATCCCAACATGCTGGTGTTCTACACCTTTTCCCATATAGGGCTTCATATGGTGCCATTTGGATGTTTGAGTGGAAACTATTGTTATAAGAGAACTCAACCAGGGGAAGTTGTTGATCCCATCCTCCTTTAAAGTCCATTGAGCATGTCTCAACATGTACTCAAGTGTTTGGATAGTCCGCTTGGATTGGCCATCAGTTTGAGGATGACAGGTTGTACTGATGTTCAGTTCAGTATTCAGAGAATGTTGAAGACTCTTCCAAAACATTGAGGTGAATCTTGGACCTCAGTCAGACACAATAGATAGTGGTACTCCTTGCAGCCTTACCACTTCCCTGATATATATCCATTTCATTTGATCCAAAGAGAAATCCTCACGAATATCAATGAAGTGTGCAGTCTTTGTAAGATGATCCACAACAACACATATTGCATTGTTTCCCTCGGATGTCCTCGGAAGTCCGGTGACAAAGCCCATGGTGATGTTCTCCCATTTCCATTCTGGTATGGGAAATGGTTGAATCATCCCCTTAGACTTCTTCTTTTCTACCTTCACTTGCTGGCACCCTAGTCACTTTGATGTATATTCAGCGATCTCCTACTTCATATTATCCCACCAAAAGTGTTCTCGGAGATCTCGATACATCTTTGTGATCCCTGGGTGAATAGAGAAATTTAAACTTTTTGCATCACCCAAAGGTTCCTTCTTCAAGTCCGGACATGATGGAACACATAACCTTTTCCCAAACTGCACAATTCCATCTTCATTAACATTAAACTCCGAGGATTTCCCCTTTTTGATATCTTCCACTTTTTCTTGAATTCCCACATCATCCTTTTGAGCATCCTTTAACCTTTCAAAAAGAGACGGTTGAGCAATCATTTGTGAAAGGATTGATGATGTTCTCTTCTTTATGATTCCCATGTCCATATTCATCAAGTCTAAGAAGATTGGATCCTTCTCAATTCTCATCATTGATAGAATCGCTGGGTCCTTTCTACTTAGGGAATCTTCCACCATGTTTGCTTTCCCAGGGTGGTAATGTATTGAACATTCATAATCCTTGATGAGATCTATCCATCTTCTCTGGAGCATATTAAGTTCTTTCTATGTGAATATATATTTAAGACTCTTGTGGTCAGTATATATCTCACATTTTTCTCCATAAAGAGAATGCCACCAAGTTTTCAAGGCAAAGATCACAGCCACCAACTATAGATCATGTGTTGGATAGTTTTTCTCATGGATTTTCAACTGGCTTGAGGCATAAGATATCACTTTATCATTCTGCATCAGCACACAGCCTAAGCCCTTCTTCGAAGCATCGCTGAAAACCACAAAAGGTTCCCCACTTGTGGGTAATGTGAGCACGGGCGCAGTGATAAGACTCCTTTTCAACTCTTTGAAGCTTTTTTAGCATTAATAACTCCAGGAAAACATTACTCCCTTCTGAGTTAGCTTGGTAAGAGGGTTGTAGAATCGTGAGAAATTCCTCACAAATCGTCGATAATATCCAGCTGACCCCAAGAAGCTACGAATATCCATTACCGATGTTTGCCTCATCCAACCCTCAATTGCATCTGTTTTTGAGGTATCTATATATATGCCATTGCTTGTGATGATATGACCCAATAATGAGACATCCTTCAACCAAAACTCACACTTTTTGTACTTTTCATAGAGTTTATCCTTGCGCAAAGTCTCTAGTACTGTTTTTAAATGCTCCTCATCATCCTCCTTGGTTTTGGAGTTTATTAGAGTATCATCTATAAAGACTACCACAAATTTGTCGAGGTAAACTCGAAAGAATCTATTCATTAAGTATATGAATATTTCTAGAGCATTGGTGAGTACGAAAGGCATTACTATGAATTCATAGTGCCTGTATCTTGTGAGAAAAGTAGTCTTGGGTATATCTTCCTTCTTCACCCTTATTTGATAATATCCCGACCGCACGTCCACCTTGGAGAAGTATTGTACTCCACACAAATGATTGAACAAGTAATCAATTCTTGGGAGAGGATACTTGTTTTTTATCGTGATTTTGTTAAGTTCACGATAAACGATGCAGAGCCGCATTGAACCATCCTTCTTCTTGACGAAGAGGACTGGTGCACCCCATGGTGAAGCACTTGGGTGTATAAAACCTTTATCCAGATTCTCCTGTAGTTGTTTCTTCAGCTCTTCAAGCACTACAACAACCATTCTATATGGAGTCCTGGATATTGGTAAAGCCCCAGGTATAAGTTCAATTTAGAACACAACATCTCTTCTAGGAGGAAGACCATGAAGTTCATCGGGAAACACTTCCATGAATTTCCTCACAATAGGAATTTCTTTAAGGATGGTTTCTTACTTGGACTCAATCATCTGAGCTAGATACGTGTGTTCATAGGGCAGTAATATCCATGCTTGAGATGATGGAGCTAAAGGAGATTCATCTTCCTCTAGAAAGTTGTAATGAATCAGGGGTCGATTCTCCATATGGAGTGTGATTTCCCTCTACCGACAATCTATGTTGGCTCTATATAAGGAAATCCAATCCATGCTAAGAATTTCATCAAATTCCACCAGAGGGAGTATGATGAGGTTCGCTGGGAAATTAGATCCACAGATTATAACAGGGGAGTACTTATACTCAAGGGATGCAATTATTGCCCCATTTTTCATACTCACCTGTTGTACCTCTCGTACCCCTCAAGGTTTTATTTTCATGATCACAATCACTCTATTATCTATCTAATCTTGTTTTAAGTGTTTTTGGATGATAGACATGATTTCAGGTGGCCAAGGAATTAGGCCAAGAAGGCAAAAAGTCAAAGTGGACTGAAATTCAGTCCACCGGCCAACCGGTGGCTTCACCACCGGCCGGCCGATGGAGACTGGACAGAAGGCATCCTTCTGTCCAGACCACCGGCCAACCGGTGTCACACCAGCGGCCAGCCGGTGGCACCCAGAACAGAAGGCTGAGCCACTGCCTCAGCACCGGCCAACCGGTGGCCTCAGCACCGGCCAGCCGGTGGAGCCTGAGCCCGAAGGCCTCTCCATTTTGCACGCACCGGCCGACCGGTGGCTCTGCACCGGTCCGCCGGTGGAGCCAGTCAAACTAGTCATTGGGCTTTTGACTATCCTGTCCACTTGGCCTCCAACGGCTCCGAAGACCTCTCCAACGGCTCTGAAGCCTCCCTAAGGCCATTTGAGGGTTTCCCCTCTATAAATAAAGGACCTTGAACCCCCGGAAGCCTAAGAAACATTTCCGGAATCCTAAGGATCAATACCGGAACCATAACCAAGCCAAGGAAGCCCACGGGACACATTTTGATCATTTGGCTAACCTCCGGCGGACTTCCTCCAAGGAACCCCAATCGCTCCAACTCAATTCCACATCCAAGGAGCATCACCAAAGAAGCTTGGGAGTGCACGTCTTCAACTCCAATCATCCATTGGCGCCCAAGGCTTCTCCAAATACGGTTCTTATTGTTTTATTTATTTTGAGCTTCAATTTGGGTTTGTGCCTACAAACCCCCACTTCTCTCATCCTCCATTTCTTTGGGTTGTCACACCACCTTCAAGGTGTGAAGAGGTTGGTCAAGCCTTACCTTTCAAAAGGCTTGAGACAAAGGTGAGCTAGCCTTCACCTGTAAAAGGCTAGTGGGTTTCTTGCTCAAACCATTAAAAAAGCAAGCTGTAATAGGTGAGCTAGCCTTCACCTGTAAAAAGGCTAGTGGGTTTCTTGCTACAACCATTGAAAAGAAAGCGGTAGTAAATCTCTCAACGGTTGAGTTGGGAGCGGAGACGTAGGCCGGGTTTTTGGCCGAACTCCGTTATCAATTCTTGTTTCTTTCCTCTTTATTTCCGCTGCACTTTCACTTTGATTTTTAATTTGTTAATTAATCTTTAAAAGGAAATTCACCCCCCTCTTTCCATCACTTCCTTTCTTTCTCCGCCTAAAAATTGGTATCAGAGGGAAAGTTTGAGTAATACCCTAACCGGTTTCAAATTCAATATCTTTTTTGATGGCTTCAACCTCTTTCGCCCCTGAAGGCTATTCATTGGGTCGTGCTCCATTTTTTGATGGAACCGACTATAACTATTGGAAAACCCGCATGACCACTTTTCTTAGAAGTATAGGTTATCCCATTTATAAAATTGTCATGCAAGGTTACACTCTCTCTTCCCTCGATGAATCCAAATGGACTCAAGCCGATATTAGAAATTTCGAGCTTGATGGCAAAGCCATGAACGCTCTTCATTGCGGCCTTGATCGTAATGAATTCAATCGAGTTTCCACATGCACTACATCACATGAAATCTGGAAACGTTTGGAAGTTACCCATGAGGGGACTAACAAAGTCAAGGATACTCGATTGGACATGTACCGTCAAGATTTTGAGTCATTTACCATGCATCCATCTGAATCTATTTCTGAAATGTTTACTCGTTTTACTGATGTTTGCAATGGTAGAAAATCTCTTGGAGATAATATTTCTGCAGAAACAATGGTCAAGAAGATCCTATGGATCCTACCAAGCTCATGGGCACCAAACGTGACGGCAATCCAAGAAGCAAAGGACATAAAGAATATGCCGGTCGAAGAGCTCATCGGATCCCTCATGACTTATGAGATCACCATGAGGAGGAAAGCTGAAAAGGAAGTCAAACCGATCAAAACTCCAAAGAACATCGCCTTCAAAGTACAACAAGAAGAAAGCTCCTCCTCCTCATCTTCATCTTCTTCAAGCGGCGATTCCGAAATGGAGAACCTTGCCCGCAAAATGCACAAGTTCATGAAGAAGCACAAAAAGAAGAAATCTCGCAAGGCCCGCAAGGCTCAATCCAATGAAAAATCTGAGCCCAAGGTAACATGTTACGGGTGTGGCGAGAAAGGCCATTACAAGCCCGATTGCCCACTCAACAAGAAAAAGGCCAAGCAAAAGGAGAAGAAGAAGGCATTCAAAGCCACATGGAGTGATAGCTCCGCATCCTCCTCCTCCTCCTCCTCGAATGACAACGGTAACAAATGCCTAATGACATTTCATGAGGTAACATCTTCCAACTCCTCATCCTCTAGTTCTTCAAATTCTTTCAATCACATGTCTTATGAGGATCTCCAACATGCTAGAGATCAATTGGAGGAAGGTTTTCACGAACTTTATTCCAAATTTGTTGCGTTAAAAAAGAATTTCAAAAAACTCTCTTCCGAGAAAGAACAACTTCTCAAAGAGAAGGAAGAATTGACCCTCAAAATCCAAAATCATCCCGATGTTGATTCCATGGAATCAACAATCAAAGATTTAAGGGAGACTCTAGCCAAGTTCACCCAAGGGGAACAAAATTTGAACAATTTGCTAGGTTCCCAACGCATATATAGGACCACCCAAGGGCTTGGCTATTCCAAGAAAGCTTCCTCTTCCCATGCTCCTACTATTTTTGTAAGGGGGAGCTCTCAATTTAAATTTTTCAATTATTGTAAAAAACCCAGGCACATAATCTATGAGTGCAATTGTAAAAATGCTCGGTATGGAAGGCCCAAAACTATTTTCTTAAACGATGAATTTTATAGGAGAAGACCCGCCACTAGACAAGTATGGATGGAAAAATCCCTCTTAGCGAGTCTCTCCGGGCCAAAATTTGTCTCGGTTTGATAATCCTCTCCCCGGTGATTTGTTGTTTTTATTTAGGGGGAGTTAGGATCGTTTTAGTTTTTTTTTTACTTTCAATTAAAACTTTCATTTTCAACTCTTGGTATCAATTTTTTCAATTCAAAATTTTCAATTCATTTCAAAACATTCAATTCATTTCAAAACTTTCAATTCAATCTGTTATTCGATCAGAACTTTCATTTCAAAATTTTCGATTCAAAACATTCAATTCAAATTTCAAAAATTTCAATTGGTTTAAAATCTCTTGATCCCTCAATCAAGTTTTATGCCCCGTGCTATTTTGATAATAACAAAGGGGGAGAAATTCTTGGTTGATTGGGGGAAAAATCTTTTAAAGCATTCCTTTCAATTTCATTTTTACATTGTTTGTTTTGGTGATTGTGATCATAAAAATAGGGGGAGATTGTTGTACCTCTCGTACCCCTCAAGGTTTTATTTTCATGATCACAATCACTCTATTATCTATCTAATCTTGTTTTAAGTGTTTTTGGATGATAGGCATGATTTCAGGTGGCCAAGGAATTAGGCCAAGAAGGCAAAAAGTCAAAGTGGACTGAAATTCAGTCCACCGGCCAACCGGTGGCTTCACCACCGGCCATCCGATGGAGACTGGACAGAACGCATCCTTCTGTCTAGACCACCGGCCAACCGGTGTCACACCAGCGGCCAGCCGGTGGCACCCAGAACAGAAGGCTGAGCCACTGCCTCAGCACAGGCCAACCGGTGGCCTCAGCACCGGCCAGCCGGTGGAGCCTGAGCCCGAAGGCCTCTCCATTTTGCACGTACCGGCCAACCGGTGTCTCTGCACCGGTCAGCCGGTGGAGCCAGTCAAACTAGCCGTTGGGATTTTGACCAGCCTGTCCACTTGGCCTCCAACTGCTCCGAAGACCTCTCCAATGGCTCCGAAGACCTCTCCAATGGCTCCGAATCCTCCCTAAGGCCATTTGAGGGTTTCCCCTCTATAAATAAAGGACCTTGAACCCCCAGAAGCCTAAGCAACATTGCCGGAAGCCTAAGAATCAATACCGGAACCATAACCAAGCCAAGGAAGCCCACGAGACACATTTTGATCATTTGGCTAACCTCCGACGGACTTCCTCCAAGGAACCCCAATCGCTCCAACTCAATTCCACATCCAAGGAGCATCACCAAAGAATCTTGGGAGTGCACGTCTTCAACTCCAATCATCCATTGGCGCCCAAGGCTTCTCCAAATACGGTTCTTATTGTTTTATTTATTTTTAGCTTCAATTTGGGTTTGTGCCTACAAACCCCCACTTCTCTCATCCTCCATTTCTTTGGGTTGTCACACCACCTTCAAGGTGTGAAGAGGTTGGTCAAGCCTTACCTTTCAAAAGGATTGAGACAAAGGTGAGCTAGCCTTCACCCGTAAAAAGGCTAGTGGGTTTCTTGCTCAAACCATTAAAAAAGAAAGCTGTAATAGGTGAGCTAGCCTTCACCTGTAAAAAGGCTAGTGGGTTTCTTGCTATAACCATTGAAAATCAAGCGGTAGTAAATCTCTCAACGGTTGAGTTGGGAGCGGAGACGTAGGCCAGGTTTTTGGCCGAACTCCGTTATCAATTCTTGTGTCTTGCCTCCTTATTTCCGCTGCACTTTGACTTTGATTTTTAATTTGTTAATTAATCTTTAAAAGCCAATTCACCCACCCTCTTGCCATCACTTCCTTTATTTCTCCGCCTAACATCACCGACATCTTCACTTCCATGATTTGTGGTGGTGCTAGGATTTTTCTAATAAACATTCTAGATATAAAAGAATGCGCAGAACCTGAATCAAAAAGTACATTCGCTATTCTTGAATGAATAACTAGTGTACCTGTCACCACTTTTTTGTCGTGGTTCACTTGATCAGAAGTGATGGAAAAAGCTCTTCCTTTCTATCTTGGAGGTTGGTGGTCGCCCTTGAAAACCCTTGGATTAGGGAAATGATTTAAAAAATGACCTGGTTGTTTGCATTTGTAGCATTGAAAAATGCGTTGAGGTTCGAACGGAGTGTTCCTCTCCTCTGTCGTAGCCGCAGGACTTTCTTTCTGACTGTTAACAACTAGGTTCCCTTACCTTCCACACCTGAAGCATTTCCTCGTCCCCGTAAGGTAATTTCCAGGGTGCTTCTTTCTGAACTTTTGGCAAGTGGGGTGCTGGATCTTCTTAGCCCCGTTGGATTTATCCATCGAACCGCTAGCATTGAATTCCTCCTAATGCTTCTTGTCCCCATGATACCCCTATGATTCCCCAATATTCATTTCAACCTTGAGGGCACATCGGACAATCTCCTCATAGCTATTGAAGTCATGGATCGCTATTGCTTTCCACAGGCTAGGCTTCAGCCCACTAAAGAAGCGGTCAACCTTGCATTCGGGGGTAACGACAAAGCCGAAAGCGTAACGTGCAAGCCTTGTGAATTTTTCCTCATACACTGCAATAGATTATTCATCTTTTTTCTTGAGGGAAAGGAATCCCCTTTCCATCTTATGCCGTAGGGTGCGCGGAAAATATTTATTGAAAACCATCTTCCGGAAATCCTTCCATTCCAACGCCTCAATCTCCTCCTCAGGCTTCGTATTTTTGATCAACGTCTACCATTGATAAGCTTCACCCTCCATACAATAATCTTCCAGGAGAACCTTCTGTTGTTCAGAACATTGAAGGATGGAGAAGATCTTTTCAATGGAGTTGATCCATTGTTCAGCGATCGTGGGATCAGATGATCCACTATAAGTATGATGCCTTTGTCTGATGAAGCTCTCGATAACGACTTGTTCTTTTTTAGGGGGAGTTGAAAGTTCCTCTTTACCCATGTTTTTATTCAAAACATGAGTTAGCGAAGAGAGATTCCTGACAATGTTCGCGATTCCTGCTCCCATTGGATTTGGCATCTCATTAGTATAGTCATAACACTGATCTTCACAACGGTTGTTAGCCCGAGTCCTCCTATTACCGGCCATTGGCTGGAATAAAAGGAACTTTAGGGGTAACACATAAAGGGAAATCCAAATACAATAGTTGATGACTTATAAATAAACTTTTATTTCCTTAACTCATGAGTCTATAGGCTTCAATCTGGGATTTTTATGATCTACTTTCTAACATATATTCTTAGGGGTATTTTTTTTATTACCTTAATAAGGGTTCATACTAAGATTGTCAATTTATCAAAGAATATCACCTGGGAGTTTCATAACCAAGAGTGAAGCAAGGACCATTGTTGTGCACTAGTTCCCGTTCGAGTCTACCTCAAAGCGGTGTTTTCAGGTTTTACCCCTAGGATACATCTGTGGTAGAGCCGCCTCTACCTGCTCGTATCCAGACATGGATGTATTTTCTTGATAACCCACTTACTCAATACTCACCAAAACTTAGGGATGTTTTTATTATACTTAGTCTTGACTCTAAGGCTTTACTAGGGTTTTCTAATCCTAATCCCAAAAATAACTAAACCTATCCTCTGATACCAACTATGACAACCCTGCTTTTAATTCAAACATAAACATGATTTATTACATAAATAATTCACTTAATACAATAAAGAATATCGATAGGTTTAGTGTATTTGGGGATTAGGATCATTAAATAAAAACTTAAAACATGAAATACAACATCTTTATTGAAAACTTCCTTTACATGACCACTACATTCCCTCATACTTAGCATAGCATGGGATAAACTGAGGACATGAATAAGAAAAGGGTGAGCTATGAAGTCTAGAAAGAGAGTACACATGGAAAAAAATGAGAAGTAAAATACATTTTAGGCAATAGGAATATCAATATAGAATAATAGAAACATGAATATAAAGGCATGATTAAGCATGATAATCATAACATGGAAATGTGGCAACAACACTTAACATGGAATTAGCATGAGCCAAGGATCATTGCACATGGAGCATGAGTAAATTATCATTGCACATAAAGTACAAGTAAACCATCATTGCACTTGAATTAGAATGATTCAACACTCATTGAACATGACGTATCATGATACTATATTTTACCCAATGCATTGGAGCGCTATAAGGGCACACCCTTCTTAAACATTTCATTTCAGGCATAAGTGCGCCACATGGATCATAAAACATGGATTAATAAAACATAATCATTTATTCCATGATGATGGAATGTGGAATTCATATATGAAACATTATAATCAATGAGTAAATGTGCATAATGTTTAATACCCTTGATTGAGAAATGGGCATGATATTCACTACACAATGGCATTGGCTTAGAAAGTCGGTGTGATTTCGGCAGCGTAACGGCGTGACATAAGAATTCATAAAAAAGGTTGATGAGAGAGAAATGGGTTCCTCATCATATTTACATGTAAGCTAATGTAAGGAGGTCATAAATATACTTTTCCCCACAATTTTATTGGATTTTAGATTCATGATACAAAAGTATTTCATGAATTTAAAAGAAGAGAGAGAACTTCCTTTCAGAATTTCGACATAGTAACAGTTGTACATGGGAGGCATTTAATGAGAGAGAACGGGGTCTCCCATCATTAAAAAATAAATAGGGAAGTATGATGGAGGTGAGAAACCATACCCCAACTTTCAAAATTGAAATTAAAAGGGCAAAAAAGCTTAAAGAAAATTGGACAAAAATGAGAAAGGAAGAAAAAACCCTTACTTGGAAGTGTGCTTCCAAAGGCTAGAGAGAGGCTTGTGAGAGGCTTCGTGGCATCTTAGGGCCCCTTGGGAGGATTCTAGAGAGTGTTTTGCAGAGTTTGGACGAACTCAAAAGGCTTTGAGTGAGGAGGAAGTGGGATCTTGGGTGGGTTTATATAGGAAAGGTGAGGGAATTCTTTATTATTTAGGTTTGGGTCATCTTACATTAAATTAATCCAAAACACAAACCATCCCATGGTTTTTGCCCATGGGTTTTGGGAAAGGGAAGAGGAAAAAAATATTTTATAAGGCCAAAGTCCTAACTTCTTATAATAATAGGGTTGCTTATGTGTAGGTGAGTCACACTCCCATGGAAATTAATTTAAAAAGACAAGGTGTTTAATAAGTCTTGAGGGGTCCATTAATGCATTGAAAAGTAAGTCAAAAAACCCAAAATCACATTATTTTAATGGTAAAACATATATTGGAGGAATATAAAGCATATATTATTTTATTACATCACTATTGGGTCATTATGATATCATAAAACGCATTATATATTTAAATGGTATTTAATTTTTACCCAAAAATTTGACTGTCTCAGAAAATTATGAAAAATTCTATGTCAGATAATTTCGACATATAGATTACAGAAATAACATTTATTTTATCTAAATAATTTTATAAATATGTTAATTTTCACTTTTAAAATTAAAACCGACATTTATCAAAAATTCACAGGTTTTGACAGAAATGGATTTCACACTTTAATAAAAATTATAATTGCATTCATTAAATTATGAGATCATTTATATTTAATAAAAATTAATTTAATAATTATAATAATATTTTATTAAAATATTATTTAATTAAAAAATCCCTTAATTTAATAAAATAGAATTTTTAATTAAATAATAACTAAAAACATTAGTTGTACTTTGAAAACTATTTACAATGTATCAATAATGACAAGAAAGTATATTCATTATTATATACAAAAAATAATGTACATGAACATAGTACTATTTATTTGTTACATAACCTCTTAAAACAGCCGCATTAGACCTAAGGGTAAGGTGTGTGACGGTGACATACTCTTGGGGTGGCTGAGCTAACATTGCTCGAGTGGTAAACTCTATCAACTTCCACTTTTCACACAGACGATCCCGTTCGAGCTTGACATGATGAAGCTCAGCTTGGGTTTGGTCAAGAGCGAAGCCCAAGGATGATACATCTTTTCCGATCTCTGATAAATGGGCTTCGTATGGAGCAATTCTACTGGATGAGGCCATCGCTTCTTTTTTCTGAGTAAATTGGATTTGTTAAAGTCCTATATTTATACTAATCATGTGATCACTGTTCAATGTCTATATTCTCAAAGGTCAAAATTCATAACATAAAACCAAAGAAGTTGAAATCTTATAAAAAAATTTTGTATAAAGAGACATTTAACTAGATTATGAGGGATTTTCCATTAATGAAACTTTGGTTTTTTTCGTGTAACCCTATGTGTTAATGGATTTGGGGACTCCTAATAATGATTTCATGTAGAAGGTTCTTATCCAGAATAGTGTGAAACTGTAGGATGCTCTAATATTTTTTAAATGGAAAGAAGATGGTAGTCTGAGTGTGTGTAAAAACTGCATAAGGCTAAATCAGGCAATGATAATGAACTGTTACTATATCACAAGGACCTCAAAAAAATTTAGGATTTTTTACGAGGTAATTGTATATGCATAATCTATTTGTGATTGGGATATGACCAGTATATGGTGAGGTTGGATGATATCCTGAAAACATCATTTTAGTTATACTATTACTACTTCAGGTTTGTGTCCATGACCTTCAACATCATGTACACACTTACTATATTAATAATAATCATGAACATTGTGTTCTAAGACAACTTATAGCATTTATAGGATTGTTCATCCAAGACATATTATTCTACACAAATAAAAAGGATGAGAATACCAATTATCTCAAACATGTCACTCATTTACTATGATGCCACCAGCTCAATGGAATGTTATCTAAGAATATGTTTTGAAGATTTGATGTTAATTTCATGGGAAATTTTCTCCCACTTGGGTTTTCTCGTGGACCTATCGACTATTACGCAGTTTTCGGTTGGGAATATCTCATGAAAGTGGAAGACGTTCATTGTTTCCTCAGTCTCACTTGTTATTAATAAATTTTCTTAGACTATTAGTTAGGGATGATAGCCCTTTTTAAGAATTTTATAATTAAGGAACAAGTCTTTTTGAAGAATAACTATGTGAGGAATAATTTGAATTCATGAAGGGGTGGTTAACTAGTGCCCGAGAGCTTCAATTTCCAAAAGAAGGGGCGATTATTGAGGGATTTTATGAAAATTCCCACCAAGGAAAGAGAGTATTACTAAATAAATGAAGGAAATGATCTATTATTTATCAAGTTACTAATATCCCCATGAGTGTAACTATTTCACACATCATCTGGGGCTGACAGTTGTTGTGTTTTCACTAAAGTTGAAGAAACATTTTCCCAATATGGAATGACATACAATCATCACATATCCAAAGATTTTGTGGCATGTCTTTTCATAATATCATATAAATAAATGGAAAAGGGTGTGGATTCAGTTAATATAGGACATAGACAACAATATCTCAAATACATTAGGAAAGGGTAATTCCGAGGATATGAATATGAATACGAATTCATGAATTGATAGTGTTCATGAGTAAAGTGATGCTTAGAGTGTGATATTTGATTTATAATCCCTACACAATGATGTGGTGGTGGATAATGATGTGGGTTTTATTTATGTAAATGTTTATAATTCTATAATATATTTGTTGAAAGATATTAGTTTTGAGACTAGGATGTGGAGGTGATGTGAGACTGTTTTGTCCATAGAGATTATCCAGGGGTGGTTTGAGGATGGTGAGAACTAAATGTAATTTCATAGGAAGTTATTTTTTATGACTATAGTTCATAAGGGAGTCCTCCATGGGTTTCATATCTTACCTTTATCATTAAACATTTGGTCCTTAAGATATAATGTGGCATGATGATAGAGTCTTGTTATCCCAAGATGAAATGTGTGGAGATCTGATTTAAGGATATTTTTCAAGTTTTCCAAAAGTTAAATAAGGGAAATTATATTCTAGTATTTTTATTACATCCCTTATATGTTCCCAATATTACATGGGATTATATATCGATGATTTACTTTGTATGAATACCCGAAGCTATGGGTGGATGTGATGATATTTGGGTAATTAAGGATCAGTTGACAAAGTTAGCTCACTACCTTATAATCAAGGACTCGGTTTTCATAGATATCTTGGAAAGGATGTATATGTATGGGGTTGTCTATAAACATGGAGTTCCAGTGCCCATTTTATTATATGAAGACACTCAATTTACTTTGTGAGATTTGAGAGGATTATTTCTTGTGTTTGGAACTCAGTTACACCTGAGCACTACATTTCACCCTTAGATGAATGAGGAGATGAATCACATCACCCAAACAGAAGAGGATATGTTGTGGCTGTTCATATTTGACTACACTAGCTATTTGGAAATAACATTTCGCATGGTTGAGTTTTCTTATAGATACATCTACCACTCATCTACCAACATTTTCCTATTTGTGTTATTGTATGAGAGGACATATTGTTATCCATAATGATAGTCAATGTTTTAGGATTCATAACTCTTAGTTATGATGTAGTTTATTGAATGAAAGAGATGGCGCCAACTTACTCTAATGTCCCATGAACTAGGGAAAATGAAACCTCCACCTATCAAATGAATCCCAAAACATTGTCTGTCATGTTCCATCCTCGAGACTTTCCCTAGATCATGGGACATTTCAATGTGTTGCATTGTGTGGGAGTTTTGGAGTATTGGTTTTAGATTTTATAGAATATGGAAAAGATTATTGAAATTTTTCAAGTGTATATGATCTATCGATATCTTCATGATGAATACCATGTCATTGACTTGGGAGAGTTGGATATCAATAATGGATCACTATTCATAGAGAACCCAATAGAGATCAAAGATCATCAAGAGAAGGTCTTTAATGGATAGTAAATTTCTTTTGTTGATGTGTTATGGATGAGTGGTTTCATGGAAGAGAGTTCATAGGATCACGATACAGATATGAGTTCCTAGTAACCAGAACTATTTTGAGTTTACACTTGATTTTCTTGCGTTGACGATGCGATGAATTTATCATACTGATTTTTGGGATGTTTATCTTCATTTATGATGGTGTTTTATTAAAACATCATGAATATGAAAAAGGAAAGAACCCAAGACTAATCAAGATGAGTTAAGATGTGAAATTATTTATATCTATATTTGTGAGTCAGTGAGACCCAAAGTGGAAAATATTATGATATATGTTGTAGATTTTACTGATTTGTATTTTGTGCTCTATGAAATGTATTTTTGTGTTTGTAATTAGATTCAGATGTGTGGAGGTCAAAATTGGGGGGTAGATAGTTTTTTTTGTAATGGATGAGGCTGAAGGGCTATGAGAATTCAAGTGGTAGAGGTGTCTAGGGGATGTTCTGAGTGAGTTAGAGAGTAAACATGGTTTTTGTAGATGAAATTTTATCTAGTAAACGTTTAATGTCATTGAGGGATATATTACTCTATAAAAGGAATCAATGGGGGTTTTTTGAGGTCATCCAAGACATTGTTACTTGAGGATGAAATTTGGTTATATTTCCAAATACCGCAAGGATGCGACACAATCAACTAGTTTTGGTATGGAGTCCTGGTGGAAGAGATTTTGTGTTTAAATAAATTTTCTAGTTGTTAAACCATATATATGGGATACATTCTGGCTTCCTTCTTATTTTCTGGGTTAATCATCTTGGTGGATCATTCCTACACCATGGTCTTCTCCATGATTTTTGAATTTAGGGAGTGGTGATTCCTTTTTATGTCATGGTATTCTCCTTTTTTTCTAATATATAGTGTAGTGTTTACTTTCTATAAAATTTCATAATCCTAGTTTCTAAAATATATGGTTTTTACCTCTTCATGTATCTCAAAAATTTATTTCGATATCTTTTCGTTGGAATTTTCTATATTTTTGGTTGTATCATTTACCTTTTCATAGCTTTTAAACAATGGGGAGGTAGGTCGCTTTGTGGTGTTATGTTTTTTAGATTTCCAAGAAAATATTAAACCCCCTTGAAACCTATTAATATTTTTTATTACCCCTTGGTTATTAGGATACCCATGTGAATCTAGAGTAGGAATGTTATCCTAGTTTCATTGGATTTAACTCTAAATTTAGTTGGGTGATCATTTATAATTTTTTAATAGTTCCACTATTTATTCCCCCTTTTTTCTAATTTTTATTCTTCCATAGACGGAATATTTCATGGAAAATACAAGTTTATGTGTTTCTGTGGAATTTTAATGATATGGGTTGGGGTTTTATAGGTTGATGAGGTAATTCCATTTCATTATGATGCAGAGTGGTTGTCTTCCTCTTCTTGGAACGTTTTGCAATAGTAAAACAAGTGTCTTTTGAGTTAGGGGACCCATCATCATTTTTCTTATTATAAATGAGATATGGATCATGATTTGGTTTATACTTTTAAAGATGTTAATTACTAGTATAATGTGATAATCCAATGGATTAATTGAAAATAAAGGGGTTGGGGAAGGATTGGAATTTTTTACCATTTTTGATTCTAGTGTTGTTAAACATTACGAATACATTATACCGTTAATTTACACCCTGAATGTTTAGAGACTTGTTTATCATTTATTTGGCTTGTTTTTATAATATTTGTCTGTGTAATTAATTGATATCACCTCAGAACAGAATTTTAATCAATTACAAATGGAAAATGAACCTGGATCACCAATAAAATCTTGGTTTTTACGTGAATCCCTTAAATAATAAATAAATAAATGTGGAAAAAATACCGGTCTACTAACCTAAAATAAAATATCGAAAAAGTAAATTTATTTTTTTGGTTGGGAAATGATTTAGTTTTGAGGATACACTACCAGAAAAAATGGCTTCTGCACCTGCCAAAATGGGCGACTGCCATTGACGGTCGCTACAGAGAGTATTAGCGACCACCATTGGCGGCCGCTAGTGTCGACATAAACTGGGCGGGAATTTTCCCGCCCCCACCTTCCCCTGTCGCTGCATTTTCCCACCCCACGCCTTCTCCCGCCACTACAACGCTCCGAATGTCGTGAGACCTCCCCCCCCCCCCCCCCCACCACCCTTGGTCACCCCCATAACAACCACACATCACCTCCCATAGCCTTCCCTTACCCACCGTGAGAACTCCCCCCCCCCCCGCCTCCCTTCCACCTAATCCCTCACCGACGCACCTACCTATCACTCCGTCCACCGTAGATCTGCCATGGCTGGCGACCCGAGCTCGCATCCACCGGTCATCCATGCGGGTTCATCGCGTCGCACCCACCTACTGTCCCGCAGGTATGAAATCTAGATTTTTTAAAAGGACCAAGAGCGACCGCCATTGGCGGTCACTGTTGGTATTTACCGATGAAGCAACAACGACCGCCAAAATCGGGCGCAAGGCGGCCGCTACATCCATTTAGCGACCGCTTTTGGCAGTTTCTAAAGTTCTTTATTCTAGTAGTGATATATGGTAGTAATATGAATTAGTTGTGTGGCAGTATGTGGATTGGTATTATTTAGTTGTGATGAGTTGTAGTGGTTGTGGTGTGGAATTTTTCTTGATATGAAATAGAGGCAATGTGGGTTTTTTTGACATGAGGATGGTGGGATGTTTGTTTTGTGTGTGTTCTGTGGAGTATTTCAAAATTTCATAACAATAATGGAATTACTATATAATGATGAAATTATAATTTAATGGTTTGTAATGGTTAATAAACTCTTGAATAAAATGTGATGTGGGGTCAATGTGGTTTTTGTTAAATATGAAATGAATGGGTATTACTAATGAATATTTTTAGTAATTTATAATTATAGATATTCTCTTAACATTAAAAGAACAATGGATTGTGGATTTTGTGTGACCTTCTTTTTTTCATAAGGAATTTTCTATGATAGCATAAGTGGTGGATGTTTTGAGGCTATGTGATGACGTTGTTACTAGGGGAAATATTTATTTTGACAATAAGTAGCATGGTATTTTCCAAGTAACTATTATAAATTATATTTTCATTTTTAATTCATTACCCAACCATCCCACGAAAGGAACATTGTTCCAACACCCAAATGTTTTGGAGGGTTTTTTTCCCATTTTAGAGATTTTGATGATGGATGGATGGCTACCCCCACTTCTATACTATATCTTATAGCCTATGTTCTTATATAGGGCTTGTGATGGATGGAAGTAAAAAATATGAGTGGTGATATTTGATGATATGATGATATGGTTCATGGTGTGGGTCAGTCATCATTAGAGGAGAACATTAGGTTGATGTCTTTCATGTTTATGACACCATACTTATCTAGATATGAAAGTGGTTGAGATGTGTTAGATAATGTGTCTTCGACTGAGAAGTAATTTGATGGACTAGGTGTCATTGTTTGAGATGTGATGTGATGTCCAATTTCACTTGGGATGCTTCAAATGATGCTCTTCACTAGGTGTTGTTCGATAGGACTATATTGACGATATTAGAGCACGAGGACATATGAAACTCTTGTGAGAGTGTGTTGGTGATGGTGGTATTGGTTAGTTGACCAGCATATCTACTGTTGTTTCTTTTATTTTATCAATGGGGTATTAGTATGATCTTTTCAAATGAGCATGATAAAACATGGGTATGATCCCTTTTCCTATACATGTTATGCTCACCCCTTGTATATAAAAACTATTTTCAGCTTATAAAAGAACAGAATGGACTGATATAGACCATTCTATCCTATACATTGGGTTTTCTATTGTGTCACTGCAATACTAATTTATTTTGGGTATTTATTGGGAGACTATTGTAATTTTTGTTCTTTAAATATTCATTGTGCAATGGATTTGGTTTCCTTTATTTTTATATTATTTCATGGTGTTTATTCATGGTTGATATCCATATCCTGATCTGAATTAATCTTTAGTGGATAATTCCTTCAATATGAGATATTTTAATGGGTTTGGTGATAGCCTATAAATAGGGTCCTACTAAATTATTGACTATGGGGGTCATTATCTATCATTCATCATTATCATCCAATGAGGGATGAATTTATGTTTTCTCAGCAACATGATGATGTAATTCTATAAAGTATTAATTTAAGACTATGATCTATAACACCAAGGCTTCTATAATAGCTTGTTGAAGGTATTTTTTAAGGTTCTCAATGAGATCTATAAATTCCTTCTCAATGAATATTGATTTATAGAGACCCCTCACATGTATAAAAAATAATGAAAATGTTTCTTCCAAAAGAGAGGGTGAGTGAACTATAAATTATAATTTTTAAGAATATTCATTTAAAATGAATTAAAGTATATATTAACACAATATAAAATATAAATAATGATTAAATTATTCTTTGAACAACAATTTTAAATTTATAAATGACCTATCAAATGGAATTTGTAAATAGAATTTTAGAATTTTGAAAATATAGCGTAGTGAATGACATAGTCTATCTCATGAAGATCCATTACAATTAATCTCTTATATAATTTAGTTATTATTGTTTTTAGTTTCTTGAGTAAATAAAATATAGAGGAAATAAATAGGGATTCATGCAAAAGGATTTGAAAAAGTGAATCTAAAAGAAATAGTAAAGGAACAAAAATTTATGTGGAATGAGATCACCTTAGGTTAATATAAATTGGTTATTGATTATGCACACAAATTATTATAAAATCATTGTAAATCCAACATAATTATAATCACTACTCACATTTTTCTATGATTTTTACAGGACTAAATGCACCTTGGATACCACTTTTCTACACAACAATCTATCTAATTCTTATAAACAATAATGAAAAAGTTTGGACTATATATATATCAGCATACAAAGAACTCATTCCTCTCTATATGGTTCCCCACAATACATTACCTACTCTACACTCTTACAACCATGATATGCAAAGTGATGTAGAATTTTTTTTTGATTTATGGAGAATATGACAAATAATGTCAAGAAGTGTAGATGATAACCACTAATCCACATCTCCAACGACTCATTTATTCTCAAATAAGGTGAATTAAACTTAACTAAATTAAGGTGAAATGATTCTAAATACAATATAATTTTCTCGTGGGACTATCCCTAGGGTTAGTTATTCAGTAATATAATGTTATGAGGTCACTATGGGAGAAGCATGATGAAATATAAATGAATAACTAATAATAATATTAAAATATAAATTGAGAAACAAAAAGGGATCCAAAATGAATCTGATGATCTAGAAAAATATCAACCCATATAAAAGGGGGTTTTTTTTCACAAAATAATATTTGGAAGAACTCCCTGGAATAATATATACATCATTAGATGAATCCACATGTAATGTAAGCTAAGAAAATGTATCCATGTGTGCTTGTCCTATCATCTTCTTATACCATCAAAGTGATAATATAATATATTCTAATCAATAATTATCTAAAATTTTCCTTATGTTGGGATCTAGGACATGAGTTTAATCACACCAGTATATTTGTATTTGGAAACAAATATATAGAAATAATAATTTTTGGTTTGCGATTCAATCCATGTATTCGACATAGCACTTGGATCGATCAAAAATTGTGTAGTGAGCTTCAAAAGTGTTTGGTAGTGGACTAAATCCTTAATATGGTTTAATGATGTAGTTCTCTATGATGTCTGGCTGACTAGGGTTCACAAGAAGATTATTTTTTTTACGATATAGAATTTTAGTTTTATGATATGCAATACTTAATTGGATCTATGCAATAATTTTTTTGTATAATACATTAGTAAATCATTACAGTTGGTATCTAATGTTCCGTTTCATCCCATAGAAAATAAAATTGGATTTTTTTTATAAATGTGACAATACATATGTATAATGTTGAAAATACACTTTCTTATTATACATGAACAATTTTAACTTTTTTTGAGTTATTTTATACAGAGGAAAGGGTATCAGAGGGGTGATTTATTATCAAGAGATTCGACGTGAGTAAATGATACACAAGTTTCATAGAAGAATACCAACTTTCCATAGAAATGTTCATAGTTACATTCAATAATAAACCATTTATAGATATTGAAGTGTAGTACATGCTACCTCTTAAAAATTAAAATACATATAATCATTCCCAAAAATTATTTTCTAGCACAAGAACACCGCAAAAAATTTATTCACATTTAGTAGCCTCTATGATGAGACTTTTTCATATGTTTCTTACATTGGATATTATTTTAACACAATCAAGTCTATATATTCTATCATTTACTCTCATATGGGATTCATGTTTTCCACCATAATCTCACATATCACATTCATAACATTTAATATCCCATTTTAGCATTAGATTATATCAAAAATTAATTCCAAAATAAATAAATAAATTCCAAAAATAAATAAATTAAACAATTAAACACTAATTTATTTTAAATTTAAATAAATGTTAATAATACCTTATAAGTATTTAAAATATGTTTTAATAAAAGATTAATTAAAAAGAAATATCTGTCAAAAAATGGATTGAATCACATACAATGAACATTCCAAATTCTTTCATATATATTTATTAAAAGATAATTAACATCATAAAAAAATGAGGATATAGGAATCAATATAAACTCAATAAAACAATGAGAATTTATCATTTTACAACCATATTTATCAAAATCTGATTACAACATGTAATCCCCAATCATTTAAAAATTTAAAAAGTAAATAATTATTATTATGCTCATATCTATAAAGGATTTAGATAGAAGAAAACTATAATCAAGGATACTATGGTAACTAAAATTGATGAACTATTTCTACCCTAATATATTATAGATTCTTCTATAATATTTGTAAAGAGTCATTGATGTTCAAAAATATTTAAGTATTTAAAATTTAGTTTTTTTATTTATATTTTATCAATATGATTTTTCATTTAAATTAGTATTTTATTTTATCTATAAAATAATTTCGGTTATGTTTTTAATACCTTGATTGAAATGGTATGTGTATGTATTTAGTAATACAAATAATAAAACAAGTAAGAGTGCAATAGTTTTTCCTCTATTAGAAAATCCATGGTGTAATTGGGTTGTGATTATAGTTGAAAATTTAATATGTATTGTTATCTGCACCTGATAATATTTGACATGCCATGTAGATGGTATTATGATACTTTTTCCGAACCACTAATAAAATTATGAACACTCTATTTTTTATGTTTTCCTACATTAATTTTTTAATTCAGTCCATCCACCCAACTATTGACATTGAGATATATTTTATCATGGTAACACATTTTCATTCTATTATTAGTTAAACTTAAATCACCCTTTATGGTCATATCCCAACCATCTTGTTTTAATCGGCCTTCAAAAAATAGTGGATTAATTTGAGAGAGAAAATATGTATGAGTTGTTATTCACAAAATTATTATAAACTCTAAACTATATATTAATGATTATATTTTCCAGGACAAAATTTTGTTAACATTAAAATAATTCATTACATTTTTACTAAATGACATATTAATCACTTTTAAACAAATAATATATAAGTTTAAAGTAAATACAATAATTATTATTGGTCATATAATAAGTTTTTTAACTATTATCATGAATAAATTCAACATAAACATAAATTTCTAGTAATATATTATGTTTAGGATTAATCCCTATGGAAATTCAGTCCCACAATAGACCCTCACAGTAGACTATTTTCTACAACTTCATGAAAGAGTGTTCTGATGCTAATGTTACCTCCTCTATAAATTAAATATAAATATTCAATCTGGAAAATTTAAATTATAAGGTTAAATTTTATGGAATTTTTGGACACTATAATGAAGAAACCATCACCAGTTCCCCAATGCTCTAACAGACAAGAAAAAAATTTACAACTGGATTACACAACCTATGAATTGAATATAATATTGCATCCTCTATTCAGGGTTATATCAATGGACAATGCATGATAGATAAATTTCTAAATTTAATATCAACAGTCAATGATCATGGATTATTTATATATATCCATTGAAGATTAATAAGGATATATAGATTGTTTTTACAGATACGGGTGACAAATAATATTCTCATGTAACTATTTTCATACTGTATTGAGTATGTCTCTAATGAATGGACCACCTTGAGCTTGATCAAGGAAATGAAAGGATATATTTCTATAGAATTGATTATCAATCATCAATTCATTTTAATGAACTCAATAACTTTCATTGTTAATGAATCCCATCAAAGATTCATGAGTCCATGTAGGGGTGATCCTAGAAGCCTAACATTTCCAACTATGGCTATAAATGGTAATGTGATATCGGTCTATAAAGGATCCCAACATTCAAGACTAGTTACATTTTCATTTTATACATTTCAATTTTTTCTCTCTATCCCTTTTTATATTTCTTTGAAGTCATTGGAAGAATAACACAATGTTGTTAGTCAAAAAGAGATCATAATTATAGATTCTTGAAATCATTTTTCATTTTTATCGCAATTTTTAATAATCTTATTCTCACACTGAGATTTAATAGTGTTGAGTGATGGGGGAATGTGTAACAATGTCCTATCATTATTCTTCACTATGAATTATTATCTAAATATTAGAACATATATGAACCCCTTCATCGATCACACATTATATAAAATAGAATGTGTTTTTTAAGAGTGGAGGGTCGAAGATAGTGTCTTGATAATCAGGTGATTGCCTTGGTCTTCACATGATTGAATATTACCTTTAAATAGGATGTGGTTTAATAATATTAGATTGTTTCTACACTTATAATAGTTGTGGATATGATTTACATGGAATGATGTACATTCTGAAATATGAGACTAGGACACCAATCTATATAAATGGATTATTGTGGTGGTCGTGGAGACAATGGGAAACAGTGTAGAATATGAATTGAATTTCAATCAATTCTAATATAATTATAATATTTCAACTATGAATAATGTAGAAAGTATTTAGTTTCTTATTAATTTTACATATATTTACATCATCATCTAAAACCATTTATTTTAAATTCACCTAACCATTTAAAATTTTTAGAATTTCCATTGTTATAAAACCCTAAAAATATAATAAGAGATAACTGAGATTTCTAGTGCGTACTTATCTACCTCCCACTATTCGAAATATATTCCAAATATAATTTATATTTTAACAGATATAAATTATCTAAAATTTTAAATTGTTTCTAGGAAGTAAACAATTTCATATTTCGATCTACACCAATTTTTTATCTTTCTTTTTATATTAATTATTTTTCTTCTATCTTAATTTTAATAATTCCTAATCTATTTTATAGGAAAAACTCTAGAATTTTTTTATTTCATGTTTCATGAATTGAATACTACATTAAAACTATGAGGAAGAATAATATGTATGGACTGTTAAAGAATAAAAGGAACCATAATGGTCTAACACTGAAGTTTGTTTATCATGAAAGGAATTATGGAGAAAAGGTAGGTCCAATATGAGAATAACATAAAAGTAGATGAATATTCGTAGTGGGAACCATAAGAACCCATAATTTAAAATATACTATTCTGTGATTTTTTCCATACCTATTTTGAATATGATACCAAAGGGATCCTAAGGGATCTTAGGGATTACTTCTCAATTCTTGACTCACTCTATCAAATGTAGCCCAATTAAATTAACATTGAAAAAGTATAATATACTAAGACAATAGAGGTGGAAATTAATTATATATTTATTTATATTTATTTTAATTTAATTTTTCTAACGAAACACCATATGATATCATTTAAAATTCATCACATAAGATTATTTACTTACATGTTTTTGAGATAGAAAACACAAGGTATGTGGAGAAATTTGAATAAATGTCTATGGCGACATTTTGGATAACTGCTAATTAATATAAAGGAAATGGTATTATAATCAAACAATATGTTCATAATACATATGAACACATATCACAGTTTCAACTCATTATTATTGAATATGAATGATTAGAGTATGTCAAAGCTCATCATACAAGAGAAGGGTAAGAACCGTATCTTCCTCCACAACACAAAACATGTTATTTCCCACTGAACATAGTGTGGTGGAATTTTAAACTATCCTTTATGACACTTAAATATTTTTTTCCTAAAAATAATAATGAAAAAAATGATGTGGTTGTTTAAATCAAAAAATTAGTTTCCACTAGATGTTTTGGATTTACCCACTACCACTACCTAGTTATAATTGTTGATAAAAGTGAAACATCATGTGGGTTATATCCTAATATTTTTTTCACACTCCTTTTAATTTTAATTGTTCTATATAAAATAATAATTTAATGATTAATATTTTCATTTATAGGTTTTCAATAAGATGGGAATATTTTCTTTACTCCATTGATTCAAGGAAAATAAGAATCTTGTAATCATCCAAATAAGCAGTCTCTTCGCTATTTGTATTTTCTTTACAATTCTCAAAAAGTAGAATCAAAAGGGATAATATAACATAACTATGGGGGAATGGTAATTTTATACATCATGAAATTATGTAGTAATTTTTTTTACATAATATATTAATGTTCTCTAGGAGACAAACTCATGAAGTACGGATTGAAATTACAAATGAATTATGGATTTAAAGTGTATTGATTGAATTTAGATAAATTATAATTGAGGATTATATAAAGTATAATATTAGAATAAATTTGGATGAATTATCTTTTATAATTGAATAACACCTTACCGATCCATCATAGAATATAACCATATAATTTCATTTTAACTGGATTAAATCTGTATTTGGGATCCATCTTGATGTTTATTAAATATTTATGCACATTGTTCATATGTGGAAAATCAGGTCCATCAATAAAAAGTGAAATGATATTCTCAGAGGAAACTACCCATATCAAACTTACATGACATTATTTTAACAAATATCATCAATAAATTCATTTTTTAATGTATGATTATGCTGTATATTATCTATACTCATTGATTAAGTAAGGTTACACATTACATGGATAGAAAAAATAATTCTTACTCTTGTTTTTTTGGAGGAGATATATAGATAGATGATTTCTAGACCTAGAAAGGGATGTGGAAATTCACAGATAAGATTAACATTTTTTTGTTTCAAGGAAGTGTGACAGAACAATTATAGAAAAATAACTGGAATGAGATAAAATTTTGAAGGTTTTGAATATATAAATTTTGACCCAACAAATATCATACTATTTACCCACCATTGACCCATGACAGACATTGATTAGAACTTATTAATGGTTTTCAGTATTTATGAGAAATAACATGTAAATAAGTAGCCACTCAAGTATGAGGGGGTGTTCTTTTAATATTTATCCATTTTATTATTATTTTCATTATAGTAAATTATTTATTTCATATTAAATAAATTGTAACATAGAAATAAATTATAATTTTTCATAGTTTCGGGTGATAATCCTTCCAAATGAACCTAATGTGATGAATTCCATTAGAAATAATTTTATAATTTAAAACGGTTCATTGTATTTTTTTTATTATTTTAATGTGTTATGATTTAGGGGATCCTAATATAGAAAAATATATAAAGGAAATAATAGTCAACTAAAATTTCATAGAAAATTCCATGAGGTTGTTAGGGTGGAAATGTAATTGGGCATTAGAGGATGTAGAAATTCTAGCATTCTAACATATAATCGAATCCATGAATTATAATATGTTATAGAACTAATGTTATCACATCATCCTCTATCATGTCATAAACAACCCATTTCAACTAGTAAGATTAACTTATGTTGTCACTATCATTATA
This sequence comes from Viscum album, assembly GCA_963277665.1. Classification (NCBI taxonomy): domain Eukaryota; kingdom Viridiplantae; phylum Streptophyta; class Magnoliopsida; order Santalales; family Viscaceae; genus Viscum; species Viscum album. The sequence goes on along the minus strand of OY728156.1, from coordinate 2,075,153,604 downwards.
AAACTGCTTCACAAATGCTCTCACATATTATGTAAAATCACCAATGGAATCCCATAGTGGAACTGAAAAACAAACCAACTAAAACAAAATATTTTTCATCTTTATGTGAAAATATTTCCAAGCTAACAAAACATAATATCCCAATACAATATACACTATTGTCTTAGAATTACATATATTAAGAAGACATATTTTATGTAATGTTTAAAATCATAATGATTTACTTTCTTCAGTGCCCACGTAGCCTATAGGGAAAATTTATTATTTATATGTTGGCTAAAACTACAAGAGACATCAATGATAGATTATTCCTCTCAAACAATTCTATTTCACTTACCATGTCTTGTAACATGAAGGGATGAATCTAATATCAACATTTCACTATACAAACAAATTATTCCATCAAAATTGGTGATTTTTAAGGGAATGTGTCTTGTATAAATAGCCTTAGGGGACCATAAATAATCCCCTGTACCTATTTTAAACCATGTCAAGCATGTACCCAATGAATAAGTCATTAAAAGATTGATCAATGACACATTAATATGTGGATCGTGGATATTTATTACTATTCATTGATTATTGTCAATGAATATATTAGCAATCAATCTGGAAAAATCACATTAAATACTTCATGTTCATGTTGTTGTGAAACTATCACCCCATCATTTTCAAATGTGGTTATAAAATATAATGCAGTCTAAGATAATAAGGGTTCCCTAACTACATGAGTAGTTTTACTTTCACATTCAATATATTAATTTGGTGTTTGTGATTGCACCATGTATTTCTCACTTCTATATCCATAGATGTTTTACCCACTATCATTACATAAATTGAGATAATAATTGTAAATTCATGAGTTGTGGTAATAATATTTTCACTCTGTTTTATTACTCTAATTATCCCAATGATATTTCATTGTATTGATTAATTAGGGAATGGGTGATATTTTAAACAAAAAGTTCATCTTATAAATTATTATGTAAAGACCTGGAAATTTCAAGGAAATTTTTTTCTTAATATTTTTGGAATTTTATGATTCCTCAGATTATAACGGCACCTAATTCTGAGGCCCGGTGTGTCCGGAATGAATTTCGGGAATTTGGCTCTGGTATGTTCAGTGAACGAACGAGCGGGTTTTTCTATGTTTAGAACCGGTGCCCGGAATTGAAATCTGAGGGCATCGATGGACTCACAATGTCAGTTTTTGCTTAAGGGGACCTTTTCCGAAGGTTCGTTTTCTCTGGATGATTTGTTAAAAATTGAGGATTAAAGGGGAAGACAATAAAATTGTGTACAATTTTATTTATATATTTGGTAGTTTTATTCTACAATGGGGAGTTAGGGGTGGGACCTAACTACGCATGTTTTTGGTAAGTGATGGGTTGGGCCCACATGAGCCCTAACCCTTTATCTCCCTTGAAACCCCCTTAAAACTCCCCTTCCTTTAATTCTTTGACAACTCCCTTCACATAATATAAAGAGCCTTTCCACCTACCCCTCTCTCCCATTAATATTTTCCAACTATCTTAATTAATGGATTTATTCTTTTTAATTAATTTGAATTATCAAGGCAATGTAATATTGTGGGAGAGCTTTGCTATCTTTCTAGTGTTGGCTTTCGTTGTGAGGATTTTTGTGGGAGATCTTGAGTTTTTTGGGAAGAAAACTGAAACTCTAACGAAGAACAGTCTCATGACTAGGAAAAGAACGCTCTCTGTTTTCTCCAATACCTTTTCTTTCTTCACGACATGGGAGAAGACACCACCATGGGGAGCGTCGCCATCAACGACAGCTTTTTCTACGACGTCAAGGGAATCATCACTGATATACCGCGACATTCGATCATCACGATGCTTTCCTATTTCCACAGATCTTCAATGAATGACATGAGGTAGGGGAATTTTATTTGATAATCTCTTAAACTTTTGCAAAAAGAATGACGAGCACGGACCAACCATTTCCCGGTTGATCTGCGGATCATTCGTTCATGCGGGTTGGTTGCGGGGTTAATTTTCGGGAATATTGGTATACATAAAATTTATTTATTTGATTGTGGGGAAACACATAGGGGTTTATTTTATGTTCATGATTACTTTAATGTTCTCCGTTAAATTTTGGCTGCTTATTATCAACCCAATGAGAGGAGATCGGACTGCACCAACACGGCCGATCCTCCTCCCCTTTTGATTTTGATCACCGTTGTGGTTTGGAAGGGTGGCGGCACGATGCAACGACACCGCGTGAGAACGTGGGAACCACGAGGTCAATTAAAGGCCATCCATAATTGGCCGGTCATTTCACAATCAAAGGGGGCAGCACCCCCTGCATCTCGCTCGGCCGCAGGCCGAGCCGCTAGCCACACGGGTCGGGCTGCACGCGCCGGTCCGGGGCAGCCGCGCTGGGCCGGGCCGCCCGTGCTAGGCCGAACCCCTGCATGGGCTGGGCAGCGCTAGCCGGGCCGGGCCGCACCCTAACAGGACGGTCCTGGACCCAGGTCGGGTCAACCATGATCAGGCCGACCCAGGGGGTACTGGGCTGGGTCGGACCGGGCCCAGACCCCCTGTTTTCGGGCATTTTCGTTCAAACACCCATAACATGGGCTAGTGACCTCCGTTCGACGCACCCTATGTTGTATTTGGATCCTTGGATTGAGATGGTCGTTTCAGTTTATTACACTCAATGTTTCAGAGAACTTTGGGTTTGGTCGGGTTGGTTCGAACCCGAAACCAACCGGGCCCTTGGAGCGGAAACATATATACCTTGAGCTCCGGATGTCTGATTGACGTGCTGTAAACTTAGTTTGATTCCATTCGGTGATATGGATATTTTGGAATAATTTACTTGAGGTTTGTACGCAGTTGGAATATGGCCGGGTTGGACTGTACCCGAAATCCAACCGGGCCCCTAGAACAGAAAGGCTGATAACTTTCAGACCGGATGTCCATTTGGAGAACCGTCAGAGGCGTTGGTAATCATGTTGAGAAACGGTCCCTATGAGTATAACATATGAGAGTTAGGGTTACAGGTGAGATACGGCCGGGTTGGTTCGTACACAAAACCAACCGGGGCCCCGAGACAAAAAGGTTAATAACTCACAGACTGGGCGTCCGATTGACGCGTCGTCTCTTACGTTCAGACCCCTATGACAAGTCGGTCCTTTTATATTCTACTTCATGGAACTTTGTGATACTTGTAGTATCGACCAGTTGCTCGTGGTGCAGACCCTCCTAGAGACGAGCAAACGGAGTACGAAGACCGTGTAGCTGGCTGAGACCTGTTGAGTACTTGACCGATTTGAGTCGGAGTGACTTGTATATCCCAATGGGGAGCACTAATGTGTTTGGGTGGAAGACCCACATAGGGGAGCACTAATGTGTTTGGGTGGAAGACCCGCGGTACTCGACTGGAGGATTACCTCTGTAGGATATTAGGGGGGTACACTATTGTGTTTGGGTGGCAGACGTCGGCAGGAAGCACTACTGTGTTTGGGTGGCTAACCTGCGGTACTCGACAGGAGGAGTACCTCAGCAGTCTTAGGTTAGTGAGCAGTGCCTCGGATTCGTGACAGGTTCACTGTACTTGTCAGATACGGAGCTCTTCAGCAATTGCAGTTTCGATAAAGAAAATCATGGTTTTAGCTGATCCATTGACCTTTGTGTTTTCCACGTGGCTGATATGGGTTACTTTATAAATTAGGTATAAGTATGGGCTTATACATAAGTAAGGGTTATCTGTTGAGAACTTTTTTTGTGATTATCCTTGTTGTATTTAGTGAGACCTTAAGGGTCTCGGGGTCACTACGGAGTATCATATACTCACCCCTGCACGGGTGATGCCCGCACCTCATTGTGTTAGATATAGATGATGGACAACGCTGACTAAGATCGAGTGTATGAGGACTAGATGGTACCTGGAGGTGGACCTCACGAGGAGTCAGTACTCAGAGGTGGACCTCACGACGAGTCAGTACCCGGAGGTGGACTACATGACGAGGCGGTACTTGGAGGAGGTTGGCGGGAGAGAGCGTTGAGGAGGCTATCTGTACCTACCCTATAGGTAGGATCCGAGGTGGAAACCCCAGGAACTGCTTCTATCTTCCAGCTGTTTTCCTTTTTTATTGTACTTCGTTCAGTTGTAGTTGTACTTATCAGTTGGGTTTGTATTCTGGTCCATTTACTTTTCATCACTTTCTTTTGTACTTAGTGTATTACTTCCACTTGTACTCTGGTTGGATGTGTTTTTATTTTATAAAGGCAATGCCTTCCCAGATATCGAGATTAATTCCTTTGGTGCTAGTCACCAGCCCCTGGCCTATGGACGACAGGCTTGGGGTAGTCACGACACGGGCACCGACGACGGGTCGTGACAAATTGGTATCAGAGGAGTTGGTTCTACCGTAGAACTTATGACTCTGATCATTCCTTTCTGTGAAGAAATAATACTGAGGGTACTGATTGTGGTCTTAAATTCAGGGAGTCTAGAGTTGGTGCGGCGGCCGACATATCCATACACCAGGACCCTGACTACTGATTTCTGACTTTGTGAACGAAAACACTGATTACGTGTGTGTTTCCAAAAGTTTTAAAGTCAGCTCAAACTAGGTCATCTCACCATGTATAACTTGTTGACCGTGTCACATCTGTTTAGGATGTCTCTACGCAAACAGACAGTTGGAGTTCTTAGATAGTACACGATGGCGGCCCACCGAGCGATGAGGCTCTGGTGCATGGCCCTTTTTACTATGTTGGAACCCTTGGGTGGTGTACCAGCAGCACCACCACCTGTTGCGAAGCAGATGCCACCAGCCATACTAGCAAACCTTGCACGCCAACAGAACGCATTGCATGAGTTCCAGCAGCAGAGGCCTATGAGGTTACGAGGGGAGACAGATTCCCAGGAAGTAGAGGACTGGCTGGAAGCGATTTCTGGAGTTCTACGCCTTGTTTAGACACTAGTAGGGCAGATGGAGATCTTAGATACTTGTGTTTTCTAGTTGGAGACCATGAGGTTGGTCCGTATAGTGATGGGGCTTCGGTACGTGGACCTATGCCTGAGATAGTACCATCAGGAAGTGTTCCAGCTATATAACTACATGTTGGTCATCAGAGACTACCGGCGGAACCGGTAGAGGATACTTGTAAGCTTAGTGACTTACTTATGTTTCAGCACCAGATATTTTTCAAGTTCCGAGGCAAACCCGACACCCAGGCGGCTGAGGACTCGCTTGAGGAGGTGGTATGGAATTTTCTAGAGCTTATACTGCTTCGGTAGGATGACATGTCGGTAGCTGAGAATTCATCGAGGCGCACCAAACCATTCCTGGTACTCTATGAATACGATGCAATCGGTACTTCAGGGCTCGGACTTCCGAGCGAGGTGTGTTTAAGGACTTTCGAGCCATCACCTTTTCTTTATGCATTCGTGCTTATGCTAGGGTGCTAGAAATAATCTTTGTGGTTGCGAATTCTATTGTTGAATGGATGCAGTCAGTGAAGGCTTGCAGTGAGAAAACAGGAAACTGGCGCCAGTCTCGTAGACATGGGCGTGTAAAATGAATCAAGTAGAGGAAGTGAAAAGGAGATATGAATCTGCAAGGCAACAGACATGGAAGAAGAGCTAGGAGAGTTGCATGGGGTGGTAAAAATTTTAACATATTGCAACAACCTGCCTTTGTAATCCCTATTAGGCTCATAGAGTTGGAGGGCAGGTGAAGATTAGCTGCATGTAGTCAGGGAGTGAGACCGAAAGGCTCTAGGGATGATTTGAAGTACAGACTATGTCTTTTACTAGCTATCGTATCAATAGACATAGGTACCGATCATTCCTACATTCCATGAATCTTGTCCCTGACCTAGAGTTTCTTGTTAAGAAGTTGACTTGACCCTCATGTCTGGAGATACCTTTGGGAGGAGATTCGATAATCACACTTACACCAATGGTGTGATATGACCCTTGAGGCGAGAGTTTCGGTTGGAACCTCTTGGTGGCAGTGTCGAGGCCTTACGACGTTAGTTTGAGTATGGACTGGGAAACCACAGATCATACACAGATTGATGGTATTAGGAAAAAAGGCTATGGTTTATCTACAATGTTGGGATAGGGTTTTTCCTTGGTCAGATAAAAGAGAAAACTAGGAAGAAGAAGGATAAACTCATGCTTAGGAGGGTGCGACCGATCACTCTTGAGTCGGCAAGCCTTACCCCCATGTCAGCAAGCATTTTCAGTTTTCAGTTCCCCCTGGACTATGACTTCGAGATAGTCTATACTCCAGGTAAGGGGAGCATTGTTGGGGAAGCACTCAGTTGGAGGACTGATATTCAACTGATAGGGATGGAGAGACAGCAGCTAGCCACATTTTTGATTTTTGTGTGTGGATATTGATGGAGTCGGAAAGTGTAGAACCAGAGATGGTTCAGGCTACAATGAAGAAGGTGCAGATCATCCAGGAGCGGATGAAGACTATACAGAGCAGGTAGAAATCCTATGTTGATAGAATATAGAGACCGCAGAAGTTCGAAGATGGCAACCACATCTTTCTTACGGGTCTCACCTCAACGAGGTCTATAGAGATGTGGCTGAAGTGGCAAGTTATCTCCAAGGGTCAACGGACCTTTCTAGGTCTTTATTATGGTTGGCGAAGTGATTTACCTGTTGAACTTTCCACCTCAATTGCACTGGGTGCACGATGTTATCCACGTATCTCAGCTGAGGAGATACGTGCATGACCCTTCACACATCATCGACCACAGGGAGCTGGACATCAATGACGGGTTGGCATTCACAGAGGTTCTAGTAGAGGTTGAGGATTGACAGAAACGGGTCCTACGAGGATGGTCTAATCCTCTTGTGCGCATCCATTGGAAGAACGAGAACATCCAAGAGAGCACATGGAGCGTAAGGCTCAGATACGTGCTTAGTACCTCCTTTAATATCCCTAGTTCGTGTTATAGCTTTATGGGGACATAAAGCCCTAAGGTGAGTGTAATGTAAAGACTCATAAATTTCAAGGAAATTTTTTTCTTAATTTCTTTGGAATTTTACTAGTCCACAGTTTCTGACGGTACCTGATTCCGAGGCCCAGTGTGTCCGGAATGAATTTTCGAAGTATGGCTCGGGTACGATAATTGAACAAATGAGTGGGTTTTGCTATCATTAGAATCGATGCTCGGAATTGAAATATGAGGGCACCGATAGACTAACAATGTCAGTTTTTTCTTAAGGGGGCCTTTTCCGAAGGTGCATTTTCTTGGGAGGAGTTGTTAAAAATTGAGGATTAAATGTGAAGAAAATAAAATTGTGTACAATTTTATTTATAGCATTGGTAGTTTTATTCTACCAATGGGAGTTAGGGGTGGGACCAAACTACACATGTGTGGGTAAGTGAGGGGTGGTTCCCACACGAGCCTCAAACCTTTTTCTCCATTGAAACCCCCTTAAAACCCCACTTCCTTTAATTATTTGACAACCCCCTTCACTAAATAGAAGGAGAATTTCCACCTTACCCTCTTTCCCATTATTATTTTCCAACTCTCTTAATTAATGGATTGATTCATTTGAATTAATTTGAATTAACAAGGAAATATAATATTATGGGAGAGCCTTGATATCTTTCTAGTGTTGGCTTTCGTTGTGAGGATTTTTATGGGAGCTCTTGAGTTTTTGGGGAAGAACACCGACACTCCAATGAAGAACGGTCTCCCGACTAGGCGAAGAACACTCTACATTTTCTCCATTCCCTTTTATTTATTCACGAAATGGGAGGAGGCCCCACCGTGGGGAGCATCGCCATCAATGACGGCTTTTTCTTCGATGTCAAGGGAATTGGCACCGATCTTTCGCGACATCCGATCATCACGACGCTTGCCTCTTTCCGCGGCTCGTCAACGAATGACACGAGGTAGGTGGATTTTATTTGATATTCTCTTTATCTTTTGAGAAAAGAACAATGAGCGTGGGCCAAAAATTGCCTAGTTGACTTGCGGATCGTTCATTCATGCGGGTTGGTTGTGGGGTTAATTTTCGGGAATATTGGTATGCTTCAAATTTATTTATTTGATTGCGGGAAAAAACGTAGGGGTTGATTTTATGTTCATGATTACTTTAACGTTCTCCGTTAAATTTTGGATGCTTATTATCAACCTAATGGGAGGAGATCGGACCGCACCAACATGGCCAATCCTCTTCCCCTTTTGATGTTGATCACCATCGTGGTTTGGTACGGAGGCGGCACGGTGCAACGACATCGCGCGGCGGGCCGCGACAAAGGAGCGTGGTGTCGTTGCGCCATAACGGTGAAACCGAAGGAAGTCACGATCAGAGAGGGCTGCGATGGAGGGGCGTGGTGCCATCGAGTCACACTGGGGCACCATTGAGGGCCGCGGCCGGGGCGGGCCATGAAAGAGGGGCGCAGCGCGGTGCCGGATGGGAAGGAGCCGCGACGGTTTGAGGGCAGCGGCCGACTGAGCCTGCCGCTGGTGCCATCTAGAGAAGGTACTCCTCGGGTCCCGCGTGATCAATTAAGGGCAGGCCATAATTGGCTGGCCGTTTCACAATCAAGGGGGGCTGGGTGCCCCGCATCCCACTCCGCCGAAGGCCGAGCCGCCGCCCGCGCCGGGCCGGGCTGCCCGGGTCGGGCCGGGCCAGCCGTGCTGGGCCGGACCCTTGCATGGGCTGGACCGCTCCCTAACGGGCTGGACCCGGACCAGGGTCAGGTCGACCCAGATCGGGCCGACCCAGGGGGCACTAGGTCGGGTCGGACCGGGCCCAGACCCCCTGTTTTCGGGCAGTTTCGTTCAAACACCATAACATGGGCTACAGACCTCCATTCAATGCACAATCAGTTGCGTTGGGATCTATGGATCGAGGCGATAATTTTGGTATATAACACTCAAGGTTTCGGAGAACTTTGGCTACAACCGGGTTTGTTCGAACCCAAAACCAACCGGGCCCTCGGAGCGGAAACACATATAACTTGATCTCTGGACATCCGATTGGCGTGCCATCGACATAGTTGGATTCCTTTCCGTGAGACGGATCTTTTGGCATACTTCACTTGAGGTTTGGACATGGTTGGAATATGGTGGGGTTGGATTGTACCCGAAATCCAACCGGGCCCCTAGAACAGAAAAACTGATAACTTTCAGACCGGACGTCCGTTTGGCGAACCGTCAGTGGTGTTGGTAATCATGTTGAGAAACGGTCCATATCAGTATACCCTATGAGAGTTTGGGGTACAGTTGAGATACGACTGGGTTGGTTTGTACACGAAACCAACTGGGCCCCCAGGACAAAAAGGCTAATAACTCACAGACCGGGCGTCTGATTGACGCGCCGTCTATGGAGTTGATACACCTATAAATAGGTGGTCCTTTGAGATAATTATTCATGGGACTTTGTGATACTTAGAGTATCGACCAGTAGCTCGTGGAGCGGACCCTCTCGGAGACAAGCATACAGAGTACGGGACCGTGTAGCTGGATGAGACCTCTTGACTGCTTGACTGATTCGAGTCGGAGTGACTTGTATAGCCAAGTGGGGAGCACTACTGTGTTTGGGTGGTAGACCCACGATGGGGAGCACTACTGTGTTTGGGTGGGAGACCCATGGTACTCGACAGTAGGAGTACCTCTGTAGTCTATTAGGGGGGGGGGGTGAACTACTATGTTTGGGAGGCAGACCCCGGTGGGAAGCACTACTGTGTTTGGGTGGCTAACCCACGGTACTCGATAGGAGGAGTACCTCAGTAGTCATAGGTTAGTGAGTAGTGCCTCGGAGTCGTGAGAGGTTCATTGTACTCATCAGAGATGGAGCTCTTCAGTAGTTGCGGTTTTGATAATGAAAATAATGGTTTGAGCTGAGTCGTTGACCTTTATGTTTTCCACGTGGCTAAGATGGGTTACATGATAACTTAGGTATATTTATGGGATTATACCTAAGTAAGTGTTATTTTTTGAGAACTTTTTTTGTGATTATCCTTGAGAGATTTAGTGAGACCTTGAGGGTCTCAGGGTCCCTATAGAGTATCGTTTACTCACCCCTGCACGGGTTATGCTCGCACCTCGTTGTGTTGGATGCCGACAATGGACAACACTAACTAAGATCGAGTGTATGAGGAATGGACAGTACCTGGAGGTGGACCACATGACGAGTCAGTACCTGGAGGTAGACCTCACGATGAGTCAGTACCCGGAGGTGGACTTCACGACGAGATGGTACTTGGAGGAGGTTGGTGGGCGAGAGCGTTGAAGAGGATATCCGTACCTACCCTTCTAGTAGGATCCGAGGTGGACGCCACGGGAGCTGCTTCTATCTTCCAGCTATTTTTGTTTTCTGTTGTACTTCGTTCAGTTGTAGGAGTACTTCTCAGTTGGGTTTGTATTCTGGCCCATTTACATTTCAGCACATTCTTTTGTACTTATTGTATTACATCCGCTTGTACTCTGGTTGGATGTGTTTATGTTTTATAAAGGCCATACCTTCCCAGATACCAAGATTTACGCCTTTGGTGCTAGTCGCCATCCTCTGGCCTATGTAAGGTATGCATCGGGTAGTCACGACACGGGCCCTGAGGACGGGTCATGACATATTATATAAAAAAGAACATAAATTCTTCGTTTATTAGATCAGGTAGTATAACAGTATGAATATATGATTAAGGATTGAGTGGTATATGATAATGACTATAAAATCTAGTGAATCCAATGTTCTGAATCAACATAAACCACACCTTGAGAGAAGGAATGTTTATGTACTATAAGTGAACATTTACACTTCAAAGGGGTATATACTAGATTTACTATGAAAAAATACATAGAGAAATGTTAGAACATAACACCAATCTCTTGAAATTGACTATGGGGGTGGCTAAGGTGAAAATTAGATACCAACGGAAATATGAGTAATATTTCATTAGATAAAATTGATGTTATAATATTGTAATTGTGATGAACTAAGGAAACTCATAGTTTACTATAAATTTTTATCCTTTTTCATCTATATCTCCCCACTTATATTATTTATTCACCTTATATGTTCAATTTTCAATCTATTTTATATTATAAAAATCCAAATACATCAGAAGTGATAATTGAGGTCCACAATGTTACTTGTAAAACCTCCATATAGTTTAAATAACCTCCTAATATAATGTAATTATTATTTAGTATAATTCATCCACACTTCTTAAGTTGATCCCCACATACATTTTCATTTGAATCACTATATTAGAATTATTTCATATTTCATATCAATTAAATGTACCACTTTTTAGTTTCTTGATATTTCAAATTTACTCATTCAGAATAAGGTCTATCATATTTTCGGGCATAAATTTCAATGATTATGATGCATTAAAACATTCTATTCTTTTATTAAAAATATAATTTTCATTATCCTTTATTTATAATTAGTCATTATTATTATTAATTCCCTCTCATCAATAAAATTAAAATTTTAATTCATTTTTGAGTCATTCACTCTAAAAAAAATATTTCATTACCACATTATTGAGATACACTCATTAAATTAAGTCTCAATCCATTAATAAATAAAATATATTTAAATCTGAATTTTTAAATTGAAATTTGAATGATAAAAAATTATTTAACATTTCATCTGATATAATTCAAAAAATTTATGAATCCTATATCATAAATATTTATATATTTTAACATGTTATTATTTTTTCATATATAATGAATATTTTATATACAAAATCCAACCCCTCACATACTTTGAGGATTTATATACAACCAAAACTATAAAAAAACATTTCTGGATTACTCATATTATCTTGTGAATACATTGGGAGTGAAATTTTCATAATATGGTCATGTATACATTTAATAGATTTATTATTACTATTACACTATTCATTGCGTCTTCCATTAGTTTCATAATAATTGGAAATACATTTAAAAGAAATCATTTACTTTCATATTATGTTATATTATTTCATTCAATTTGAGTATGCCGATCAATTGAACTGAATCCTCTATTTTTAAGATAAATATATATTAAAAAACAGAAATTATCCTTTTGACTAGAATTAAAACAACACTATCACTATCTATTAGAATTGAATCTTTTCTCTTACTGATAAGTGTATGTTGAATAATATTGTCATTTTAGATTTACATCATTTAATATTTTTAAAATTTTCACCCCGATTTCAGGATTAAGAAAGATTTTATTTTATATAAAGTTTCCATTATAATTTTTGAACTATACCATTTTCACCTATAAAATATTATTCTATTGATTTTCAATAAACATCATGTGAAAATAGATAGTTATGTTTTGTCAATGATAAATACAAATTAATTCTTCCATATTGATATGATCTAATGTAAGTTCCATCAATATATATTATCCCTTCGATTACTATATTTTTTTGATATTTTATAATTAAAAAAACAATAGGATTTGTTATAGATCGAATAATATTCCTTAATACTGTTGAAGAATCTAGTACAGTATGGAACAATTTCACAAAATCATTATTAAATCTCATTATATTTTTTTATATTCATTTGTGTTATTTTATAGAGAGTGAAGTTATTCTTGTATTAATATAAATTTAGATATAATAGCATCAATGATTTTATTTCATTAAAAAAATTTACATTTATATCATAAATCATTCTAAATAACTATCTTTTATATTTAGTATACTTTTGATTTCCATTTCAATGATTGTTTTTAAATGATTCATTATCATTGTCATGATTTTAAATATTTTTAATTCACACCATAATCTTCTTTTAAAAATATATTCTATTCATATTTATTCTTAATAATAATTATTACATTCATCTGAAAATGAATGACATGACTTTTTTGGATGAATCCATCTAATAATGTTCACATACAACTTTTGAGCTAATTTTATTAAATTAAACTTCCTCACTACAAGACACCCTATATTTCCTATAATGAATACATTGAATTGATGAATTTTCATTTTTTTGGGAATAATTTTTGAATACTTTTTCATTATCATTTCAAAAATATTTATTGCCACAAGATTTTTAGGATTATTTTAGTTGTTTTTGGAAGTTTATATTAATCACGATTTTATATAAATCTGAGAAGTAGAATATAAACTATATACTTATTATATATTTATTTAAATTTTATATTGGAATGAAATAAATATTTAACAATTGATGTTATATAATTTTTTATGTTAATTTTTTGGGTTAACTAATATGTTTGTATGAACTAGAGTTTGAACGGGTGTCCTAACAATGAATGAAAAATAATTCAAGTGAAATATTATTGAACAATAATGATAAATGGTTATGTAAGAATTTTAATACTTTGACAAATTAAATAATATAAATTTTTGTCAATTAAAATTGAAAAATGTTTTTAAAAAACCAGTGGGAGATATAAATGAGTATGTAAAACCTCCAGTTTTTTTGAACTATAGTTGTGTAACATTAAACAAAATCTTATAAACGAGTAGGTTATTTGATACTAATAAAAATTTTAAATTGTATTAAATAATTATTTATCAAAAAAATATATACAAAAAAAATAAAATATAATGAGATTTCCATGATTGCAATTCCATGAGAATTGAATGAGAAATATCATTTTAATAATTTGAGGAATGATGTTTTATTATTTTAGAGGGTATTTAAAAACCATTTAAAAATGATATACTTCAGAATTACTTTATCCAAGTTAATAAACATAAAAAAATAGGAAATCTATACATGAGTGTATTTTAATGAACTAAGAAGACTATAATCAAGAAAGAAACTATAGAGAAAGATAAGAAAATCAAATAAAATTGGTACTAAATCATAGAATTCAATAAGATAAAACAATTATCCTGAAAATTAAATAGGATCAAGTGGTTATATCATGTTCATGATTTTATTTTCAATATGTAATATTTATGAAATAGACTATAACTATTTAACTCATTAATTTTAATTATGAATTTTTTTGGTGCTAAAAAATTTATTGAGTTTGATGATTTTTTTCATTTAATTTGATTGAATCAATATAACTATGAGGAATCCTATAAATATATTAACGGTTTTTTAGGGAAACAGTTTATGGGTTATGGATGATACATTCCTTCATTATATTCACGTAAATACCCCAAACCTAGTAGCCCATATCCTATTCATACATTATTAAATTTTCATTAGACAAGGGGACCCAATATTGAAGGACTGAATGGTTTATTTTTCTTGGATAACAAGATTCATAATTGAATTTCACATTATATTTGAATATTTAATGAAATATTGTTTTTTCCTTGAGAAATTTATTTTTATATTTTTTATATCTCTGTAAATCAATCATAATACACTCACTAATGCCTTAGGGAATGATAACATAATAAAGGTGTGATCTCTAATATTTTGTAAGGGTATGCGCGAATCTAAATATAATAAATCATAATTAATATGAAAAAAATAAATGATTATCAAATTATTCCTTATAAATAATCATGTTGGATAGAAACATGTCCACTAATATTATAACTATACAAATAATCACATGGACATCAACAAACTATTTTCTAATAAAGGAATTCATAATTTAATTGTTCTGAAACATAACATTGAGGTTTCATCCAAAGAAATATTATATAAATGGGTAAGGCCACAACCAATACCCAAACTATTTTTCCTCAGGAGACCTACCGATTCATTAAGGGAATACATAATTATGATCTCCATCTATTAGATAAAATTTCTAATGCATTCAATATATAAACAAACAACACAACATAATCAATATAATATAAAAATCAATGACTCCCCCTATTGAAAAAATAAGAATATTTAATATCATTAAATTTCATTTAAACTAATTTCAAAATATGGTATCATTAGTGTTCATATTGACATAAATTTCTATTCATTCTAGATATCTTAAAATGAAATATTTGAAACCTCTGTAAAATGGAATAAAATACCTTGTTTAGAAAACAATAATAATGGTTCTTTTGAAAAAAAATTTAAATAATAAAACATCTGTAATAATTACTTTAAAAATTATTTTCATAATAGTAAAAATAATTTTATAGAAATTTTAGAAAATATGGAAAAGAAGAGAAATATTCTTGACCAATTAATGAAAAAGGAAGTTTTCTATTTAATATTTTTTTTGGTATGTTGATTAATTTGTGATAGGAAATGAAGTAAAAAATTTCAATTTATATAAATAACCAGTGTATAATAAAATATATTGGGATTTTTATAAAAAGATAAAAGAATTTTCTATTTGGAGACATATAAATAAACCATTCTGAATAATGGTGAGATTTTGAAATATTTCCTTACCTCATATTTGACCACCATTTCTATGTCTTCTCCTACTTAATAACCATTATAGATAAATTATAAAACCATTCTATAACTATAATCATATATTACATAATATATATTATTTTCTTATATTATTTTGAGATCTATTTATTGATTTTATTGTTAAAGTGATTATTCAATGTAATAAATGATTCTCTTTTAATGTATTTTTTCATTATTTCAGTCCATATGATTTTATCATAATTTTATTATCTCAAATATTATTTAACTGATCGAAATTTTTAATATGATCCACCAAAAACCATGTAGAATTATTTCCTCTTAATTTCATTTGAATTCTATTAGAAAATACGATGGTTATGTTTTCCCATTTCAATTTAGGTATGGGTAATGGTTGCATCATCCCCATAGAATATTCTCTATTATACTTCCCATGTTATAATACCTAAAATATTTATGTATATTCTATGATATCATTCTTCATAATTTTATTACAATTATCCTATCGAAGATCATAGTAAATCCTGGTACTCACAGGGTAGATGGAGATGGTCTAGCTATGTACAGAATTTAATAGTTTTTATTTTTATAATGATTTAAAGTTACACAAATCCGAGAAACAATTCATAAATGACTATAAATATTTTACTCTATGGAATTCCTGTTATTATTGATTCCACCTTCTTTTGAATTTCCACATCTTCCCTTTGGGAATCCTTTGTCTTCATCAGTCAGGATGGTTGGGTAATAGTTTTAAATAGGAAATATAACAGTCGTTTATGATTACCATGTCTATCCTTTTCCTCTTTAATAATATTGTATACTTTTCAATTCTCATATTTGATAAAAAATATAGATGATTTATACTTGTATTAATTTCCACATTTATTATTTCCTAGAATACAGATGTTTTGTGAAATTACAGTCTATGGTCATATATAACTATCATAATTGGTACATTATAATCTCATTATGTGTTAAAATATATTCTATATGATTATGATTTCTACATATTTCATGATTCTCCCCATATAGATACTCTCACCATATTTTCATTGTAAATATCACTATAGAACAATAAACATTATGTATGGGATAGTTATTCTCATAAAATACCAACTACCTTGAGGCGTATACTATCACGTTATTATTTTTCATTTGTAAAGATCCAAAAAACTTCCTTGAACCATCAATATACACTATAAAATATCCAAAATTGTGGTAAGTGTTACAATTAGTGAAGTGATAAGCCACCTTTTAATGTCTTAAAATGTCTCATCACATTTACTAATCCAGTCAAACTTTACAACATTATGAGTTATCTCGATATTAGAGTTTCAATATTTCAAAAAAAATTTATGTAATATTCATTAATACCCAGGTGGTCCACAAAATATATGGATCACTGTTATAGATAGAAGTATGGGCCACTCTTTAATAGCCTTTATCATATTATGGTCTAGAGATATCCCTTTTATAGTGATAGAATTCCCTAGGAATGATACTTCCTTCATCAAAAAACACATTTTATGTAGTTTAAACATAGCTTATCCTTTTGTAAAATCATTAGAATGTGATTTTAAAGATCCCAATGATCCTGCTTTCTCATGGAGTATATTCAAATATCATCTATAAATAGAACTGAAATTCTTTCAAGTAAATCACAAAAGACCCCATACATTACGTTTATAAATATAATTGGAGTATTATTGACTCTAAATGGAACGAATAGGAACTCAGTGTTTCCATACTTTTTAATGGATTTTATGTGAATATCTTACTTCTTAATCATTAATTTGGGATATCCCAACCAATGGTCAAGATTTGAGAAATACTGGGAACCATGTAGTTGAGCGAACAAGTTATATATCTATTGAAGGGGATACGTGTACTTTAAAATTTTTTTAGTTCACAAAAGTAAATATAGAGGATCATTAACCCATTATTCATTTTTATGAATAGAACAAGATCACCCCATGGTAAACCAATCTTGCATATCAAAATCTATTATAGATTCTATTGAAATTTTTTTCTATGTTCTTCATACTAAATAGTGTCCATTCTATAATGGGTTTTGGTTATGTTCAAAAATCATGGTAAAAGATTGATTGACGACATAAAATATTATTTAGAAGGATGGTAAGTGAACTATATATTCGAATATATCATTTTAATAACTCATTATAGGAATGTATTAGAACATGATTCTCTCAATTTTCTTAAAAATATGAGATGCATTTTCTTGATCATAAGGAAAAAATATTCATGATTAAGTAGATGATTCTATGAGACATTCATCATTTCCCTTACACATGTATAGAATCAGATGCTGGCATGGGATTTAATTGTTGATATCCATCAATCAACAGTTAAGAGTGGCCTTATATAAGTATTAGAAATCCATGGCCAATATTATTTCAAAATATACTAAAGGATGTAAGATGAGTTTTTCTAAAAGACTTAGTCTATATAAATATATTAGGACGAGTAATATACTTGGGATATAATCATTTCTCTCTTGGTTGTACAAATAGATAGTTGAACCATTATGTTTTTAGGTGGTGTTTAAATAGATCTACAAAAATTTACTGGTATAAAAGAATACATAAAACTAGAATAAAAAATTACATTATATATTCTTGAATGAATGGCTAGAATACCTGTCCAAACATCATATTTAGGATCCACCTCATATTTAGTGAAAACATATTCCTATACATTTTATATGGGACTTATAGGTTGTTATCATTGATTGTTTAAAAATAAATTTTCTTAGTTCAATAGCTTGAATAGTTGTCATGTTCCTTTAAGTTGAAAAACTATATTACATGCTATGTATAAATTTGGATATTATTTTCTTATTTTTAATTTATTTGTTTGTTCACCATTCATTTGTAATTATTGTCATAATTCCAAATTTTCTACACATAAACCAACTCTTAGTTACTATAAGACATTTTTCGGGATGCTTATTAAATTTTTGTTTAAAGATCTCATGTATGGTTTTGTTTCCACAATGGAATTTATCTATAGGCCATCCTAAAAAAACATGATTTTATTTTTTTAAATTCTAATCTCATGAGACCACTGAGAGTCACTGAACAACATATAAACCTTTAGGAAAAAACAAAAAAATCCCTTCATTTATATCATTGTTTGAAATAACTAAATCCTTCCTTAGAGTCAAATTAACTGAGAAGTGAAACGGTCCATCTAACTATTGGGATGTTGACAAAGTTAGAGGAATATAGTGAAAGAGTTTTCCTCATCCATCCCGATAGAATCATATTTCCTTTTCCTCTGTCTGAGGAACTGCCTCTATATTTTTGAATGGGATGTTAAAGGAATTTATTTATTGATTTTTTTTTTAATTTTTACCATTATATATAATCAATTTCACTTTTGGACTTCGGGTTCTTGATCGTTTCCCACCACTGACCGACTTCCCCATCTAAGTGATAGAAGGGCAGAACAACCATTGATTCTTATACGAATTTAAGGATCCAAAATATCTTCCAAATTTTTCAATCCATTTTTCCATGCTAATAGAAATATAAGATTCACTAAATTAAAGAGTCATTTTTCACATAAAATATGTGACTGTAACTTCATCTTTATTTAGAAAATGAGGTCGTTCCACGTGATTCAAGTTATTACTCATTACTTGATCCCATTAAAAATGTGATCCCCTAATATTCTCATATACCACTCTAATAATGTTAAAATTATAACAAGGGAAATAATTTAATTTCCTATGATTTTTTTATTGCATGGTGTCACAAATTTCCCTCTATTAATAGAAAAAGAAAAAAATTTGTCTATACATTAACTAATAAACATCTAAAAGAGAAACATATAAAATTAAGAGGAAATATTTTCAAATTATAAGTATATCTTATATATTTCTTACTCTATATTTCAATATATGTTATCCACAGTAATTCCTATTTTAGGCTTTCTATCCTAAAAAATTCGTCAAATACTTCATAGTGGTATGTAATGTGTTTATAGATTTCCAAACCATATCACATAAGAATTTAAAATTATGTGTTCAATAAGGACATTTCATAACAAACATGGTAAAGATATCATGAAATAGGTAATTATTAAATAATATTTATAATAATAATAAAGAAATAATTATCTTTTATATTAAAAAATTATACTTTTAAAACCAATCAATAAATATGGTTATGAATAATTTACAATGATATGGTTATGGAGATGATAAGTCATATATACATGTGAGTAATGATTACATTATTCAATAACCATGATTAATAGAAGATCAGTATTATTTTTCATTAAATAATTAATATTATATCTTAAATATAATATTATTTCTATTAATAAAATTATATATTATATCAATGTAATGTTTTAATGTAAAATTAATCACATGCCTTTATGGATATGGAAATCCACCAATACGCATGAACGACGTCATCAATTACCAATGAATGTAATGGTAAGAATGTATATCATCTATTAAGAACACATAACGACATATTCTTTATCAATATCATACATATAAATTAAATACATCATCAAAAACAATCATGATAGGTGATGATGTAAAAAAAATTTCATCGATTTTTGAGGAGGTTTTCAAATTACACACGAAATATAGATTCATTTCACATTTCAAGGGAGATGATATTGATTCAATTTATTACATTTATAAAATAAAATCTCAGAATGTAGTAGATACTTATGTCATTATGTTATCTGGGTTGAATAATATATAAATAATGTGAATGAAGAAATAAAATAGAAACACTATATTAATAAGGATATATCTTCTTCAAACAACCGCTTTAGGTTTATACCAAAATCATTAATAATATTCTTTTATGATAGAAAAAAACTCCAGATAATGGGGTTGGATATTAAGATTAGATTTTGGTAGATACAATCTAATCCAAAAGGATCTTGGAGTGGGGAGAGGAGTGTAGAAGGGATTTAATTTTATACCAAATATAAATTATAAATATTTATTTATCATTTTAACAATTATCACCTTAAATTTACCATTATTAAACCTATTTTAACCTTAACCATTTTAATAATTGAGTTATAATTTTTACTATTAATTAATGCCAAAAATCAACTTTTACCTTATTACGTAATAATAATCATGATTATTAAAAATAAGGAATAATTGTTTTTAAAATTAAATTCAAATAATTGGTATAATTTAATATTAAATGAATCTTACAAAACACAATGAACATAATTTTTTTTTTCAGAAATATACTTTTTTAAACTGAAAAATGAAGTGATTACAAAACAAGGTATAAATATGATAAAAATGTAATCAATTATATTATATATAACTAAATAATACTTAAGTTACTCTAAAATAATATTGATATAATATATGGACTATTAAATTGATTTATTTATAGAAAGGAATAGGCATTAAAAACAATATTTTATACTATGAATGGAAAATTAATTATTTCTTGTAAATTTCAAAATTTATCCCTTAGATAATTTTGATATGAAAATTTTGAATATTATATCTATTTTGTATAATTTTTTCCCAAAAATTACTAGAATTATATTATTCTTTCAAATTAAATAAAATCCATTCTAAAAAAATGTACTTTTGATGCATAAAAAGTATTCACTAAAAAATTGATCTATTATTGATTTTTTACCATATAAATATATTTCATATGAAACCTATATTCATTTCATACTGTATTAAATACTATTAATACCGTCTATTTTAAAATCTATGTTATATTTATAATATATATATTATAAAATTTTATGGTGTGATTAGGCTTGGTGATGTGTCTCATAAACCATCAAATAAAGTTTTAGTTTTAAAATCACAAGGTTTAACATGAATAATCACAAGATATTATGTTTTTTCCCCAGAGGGAATGATTAAAATTACTCAAAACAATATTATTTTATTACCTTTGTTTCACCTAATAATTTAGATATTAATAATAATTTTGGGCATATATTAGTTGAGAAAACAATAAGAAATCAATTCCAACATAAATAGATGTTGAGGGAATTCACACGAATATATTCAATTCAATATAAAATCAACTTTATATGGTTTCATACATAGAATCAATAGATATAATTATTTATATAATTTAAATTTGTAATAATGATCTTGATTTCCATGTTATTTTTGGTACTATATAGTTAATGTACGTAGGGATTCTATTTTTTAGAATAATATGTCATTATATTGAATGAAAATATACTATTCATTTAGGTGGATTTAGTCTATAAAAAATGGAAATAATATATTGTACGAACAAATTAAGAAAAGAAGGAAATCATACCTAAATAATAAAAATTTATTTGAATCTTTGTGAGATTATAATAAAATACATAACTAGGATAACCATTATATTAGGGAATATTAAGAAATTATTTTCAAATGATTAAAAAAAATTAGATTCGATAATTCACAATTAATAAGAAATTATGAGAAGTTATTTCATGTTGAAATTGTTTTAAAATTTATTGATAAGGGTAATCCATCAATTTTTGAAAATATTTATTTATCTCACATGACTAAAAATAAAATTATCTATAAGAATATTTAACGTTATTATATAGGATTAGTTAATTATGGTAATTTTTTATTATTAAAAAGAAATGTATTTGGTACTAAATTGATTTATTCTGAAAAAATAAAGTCCAATGAAGACCAATTTAATAATAAAATAAGACCTAATATTTTAATTGTTATTAAAATGTGTGATGGTGGAAATAATATTTTTTTAAAAAATACTACCATTATCATGATCCATAGGGATAAAAAGTTTACCACTAATGAACAAAACATGCAATAATTTATTTCAGATTTGAAATAAGTGTGAATCATATTATTTTTGTGAAAAATATTAGAACATGACTTGGAATAGAGAAATGGTCATCTGAGATAAATAAATATGTATAAGATTTATAGATCAGTGTCTATGAGATATCTAACAAAACTAGAATGGGAATGTGAAATCATGGGTAAATAATGTTCAAAACATATGTTTATATAGGGAAATCAAAAGAGAGTAGAGACACAATAAAGAAGGATACTCAAAATATTTTTCAATAATTTATGTTGGCCAATGTGATAATAGTTGACCATGTTGACAATTTATTCATTATATTTATTTATTATTTCACTTTAATAAATAATTTTATGTTCACGAAACTAATGTATGATATCATAGAGAAGTAAAAATATATAAAGTGATGTTGAAAAGGGGATGATAATTTTTATCAATAAAGTGAGGATAAATATATAAAGGAACACACATATAAATATTTTTATTATTATCTAAAAATTCAAGTGATTATAATTTATAACAAAACTCCACACACCCAAGAAAATGAATTAGAATAAGTAATGAATGTAATCCTATTTAAAAATGGAATAACCTTTTTGGGTGAATTAAAACCCTCAAAATTATTTTGGAGAGAAATAGATTCAAATATAATACACATTAAAAATATAATATAAAAAATAACTTGAGAATGTTTTAATACTTATGAAATAAAATAAAAGAATAAAATATTTTTTAAATGCATTAATGTGTTTTTTAGTCCATGTGAGAAGAAGATTAAAATTCATAATCTTGAAAATTTTACTGAGAATCCAAGATAAGTAATTTTCATAGGCCATATACCGAGTGTAAGAGGAAAAACTACTAGAATGAAATCTGACACATGATTATATGCTCTATTTATGAAAATATTAATAACAATAGTCATAATCTTGATGAAAATGTTTGTGTAAAATTTACCAAACAATAAAATATAGGATTATGAATTTTAAAGTGATGAGAGTGATAATTACATAATTTTTAACTATATTTCATTGATAAATAAAACCATAATTAATTTCAAATTTAGGTAAATAATTTATATTTTTTACTTTAGTGGAATATAAAAATTTTATGGTAAATATTTAATATGTGAATATTTGTTTAAAATAAATTATTTGATTTATTGAAAGGGTATATTGATGTTTCTATTTCAGAATTTCATTTTTTAAAGGCTTCTAATTCTACTCTCAATTTATTCATTATTTATGATCGTACATAAAATAGTCATATATATGTATGTATTTTTTAACTATATATACAAGTTTGAGATAAAAATATGGAAAATTCCTCAAGTTATTGTTCCTCGAGATCAACACTACATTAAAATTCCTTAATGGAATTAAGAGATAATAAGTTGATCCTAGATCAATAAAAAGTGAAAATCAAATCAACCAATGGTATATTCTTATTTATGGGTCAAATCTTCCATATATGGGTGAATATATCACATTTTTATCATCAATCAACCTTTCCCCAGAAAATACCACATGAAAAATCTCATTGAAAATTTAATAAAGGATTAATGAAACCACACAAATAATCATGCTAACTGATCAATCATACAAGAATATTATAACCATTAATGTCATGATATTTCCCAACTAACCATTCCCATTGATCTAATACAACTTAAAACAATGAAACAATGAAATTCTATTATGCATTCAGTCTGGAATTTTAACATATTTTTCCACTACATGGACCAAAATCTATAAATGCCTAAAATGAAAAAAAAATTAAGGCAAAATCAATATAAATCATATTATCATGATTCCAAAAAATTGAGGAAATAAATCATAATCATACATATATAATACATAAAATAAATTAATATTATGACTTATATTGTTAAAAATTTAAATAAGTGGATATAAACAAGATGAATAATATCCCCAATCATAACCTTCAATGATGGGCATATGGTAATCATCCAAAGATGAAAAATATTATTATATCACTTCAACAAATGAAAGGGATCAAAAGTAAAATGGTGTGATTCTAAATATTATTCACATTAAAATTATTGATATTTTAAACCTCTTCCTTTACAAACTATTATATTGTAGTTAGGATGGATATATTTTATTTTATGTATTTAATTGAAAATTTTCTTCTAGTCTATGTCCTATCAATTATGTTTTCACAATTTACATAGTGTTTGCCACACCACTATTGTGAAAATATGCTCACTAAATCTACATGCTCAGGGAGAACTAACATGATGGATTGTTCCTCATGGGGACAAAATGGGAATTCAGAATCACTTCTCTTAATATCAATATTTATATATATCATTCACGAGGTGGCTGTGAGTGAGAGGAAGTGTATGGATATTCACAATCAGATCATCCCAATTGATGGTGTATCCTTTCATCCAAAAAAAATATTTCAATATATTATATTTTGTTTTAATATATTTTATTTCAGTAGTTTATACTTGGTGTTGATCAATATATTATTAGAGTAGGATGATGGGAAACTGGATTCCTTGTTTGATAGTATTCATTACCTTTTTGCAATATAGGAGTTCAGTTATATATGTTGACATTAGAAACCCTATGTGTCCTGTCACACAGTTTAAAGAGGTGTATAAATAGATGATTGGACATGACTCCATTGTTTTTGTGACAATAAAAATATATAATGAAGAACTAATGTAATTATTTTCAGATCCAACACCTTTCGCCCAAAGCATTGTGTTAATTTCATAAAATTAAATTACCCAAACAAAAAAAACATATCAATTCTACCAATTTCAAATACTAGAAAAAAAATTAATCATATGTTTTATCATTTAAAATTATCCTTGTCATGAATCCTAGATATATTACCCTAGTCAGACTCTAGGATACATTACACATTTTCAAGAAACAATTTTATAATACCCAAAAACAATCCATCCATAACTGAGGGAAGAAAAATAATTAGATAAAAGTATTTGTATTTTTGTTCATATAATATTATTGGTGAAGAATTCACGATTTTATGTGAAATATAATGTTTTTATTATTGTATAAATATTTCAAAATAAAAAATATTATTATAAAATAAATATAACTGATGAATTCTAGAATAAATGTGACATTAAATTAACAATAACCTATAATATAAAAAATTAAACCACATAATAATGAATAATTTTTAGAACATCGTGAGTATATTATTGATATTAATGAAGAATTGGATTAAATAATGTTTTTGACACTTTGTATCCTTTTCAGTTCTCATCTTTGATAAAAAATCTAGATGATTTATACTTGTATTAATTTCCACATTTATTATTTCCTAGAATATAGATGTTTTGAGAAATTACATTCCATGGTCTTATATAACTATCATCATTGGTACATTACAACATCATTATGCATGAAAATATATTCTATACTATTATGATATCTACATATTTCATGCTTCACCCCATATAGATACTCTCACCATATTTTCATTGTAAATATCACCATGTCCAAATAAAAATTATGGTTTGGATAGTTATTCTCATAAAATACCATCTAACTTGAGGCTTAGACTATCAAATTATTATTTTTACTTTGTACAGATCCGAAAACATTCCTTGAACCATCAATATACACAATAAAATATCCAAAACTATGGTAAGTGTTACAATTAGTGAAGTGATAAGCCACCTTTTCATGTCCTAAAATGTCTCATCACATTCACTGATCCAGTCAAGCTTTACAACATTATGAGTTATCTCGGTATTATAGTTTCAATATTTCAAATAATGTTTCTATAATATTCATTAATACCCAGGTGGTCCACAAAATATATGGATCACTATTATAGATAGTAGTATGGGCCACTCTTTAAAATCCTTTGTCATATAATGGTCCAGATATATCCATTTTATAGTGATAGAATTCCCCAAGAATGATACATCCTTTATAAAGAAACAAATTTTATGTAGTTTTCATATAGCTTATCATATTGAAAAATCATTATAATGTGATTTTAAAGATCCCCATAATCCTACTTTCTCATAGTGTATATCAGAATATCATCTATAAATAGAACTAAAATTCATTCAAGTACATCAAAAAAGACCCTATACATTATGTTTATAAATATAATTAGAGTATTATTGTCTCTAAAGGGAATGAATATGAACTCAGTGTTTCCATACCTTTTAAATTGATTTTATGTGAATATCCTCCTTCTTAACCCTTAATTTGGGATAACCCAACCAATTGTCAAGATTTTAGAAATATTGGGAACCATGTAGTTGAGCGTACAAGTTATATATCTATTGAAGGGGATACTTGTACTTTAAAAATATTTTTTAGTTCACAATAGTAAATATAAAGGATCATTAACCCATTATTCTTTTTTATTAATAGAACAAGATCACCCCCTAGTGAACCAATCTTGCATATCAAAATCTATTATAGATTATATTGAAAATGATTTCTAAGTTCTTCATACTAAATAGTGTCCATTCTATAATGGGTTTTGGTTAAGTTAAACAATCGTGGTAAATGATTGATTGAGGAAATAACCTATTATTTAGAAAGATGGTTAGTGAACTATATAGTTGAATATATCATTTTAATAACTCATTATTGGAATGTATTGAAGCATGATTTTCTAAATTTTCTGAAAAATATGAGATACATTTTCTTGATCATAAGGAAATAATATCTATGCTTAAGTAGATGATTTTATGAGACATTCATCATTTCCCTTACACATGTACAGAATCAGAAGTTGGCATGGGATTTAATTATTGATATCCATCAATAAATAGTTAATAGTGGCCTTATATAAGTATTAGAAATCCATGGCCAATATTATTTCAAAATATACTAAAGGATATAAGTTGAGATTTTTTAAAAGACTTAGTCTACATAAATATATTAGGAGGAGTATTATACTTGGGATATAATAATTTCTCTCTTAGTTGTACAAAGAGATATCTGAACCCTGATGTTTTAAGGTGGTGTTTAAATTGATCTACAAAAATTTACTAGTATTAAAGAATACATAGAACTAGAATAAAAAATTACATTATATATTCTTGAACGGATGTCTAGAATACCTGTCAAAACATCATGGTTAGGATACACCTCATATTTAGTGAAAACATATTCCCTTACATTTTATATGGTAATTTGAGGTTTTTATCATTTATTTCTTAAAAATAAATTTTCTTAGTTCATTCGCTTGAATAGATCTCATGTTTTTTGAAGATGAAAAATTATATGACAGGCTATGTGTATATTTGGATGCTATTTTATTATTTTTAATTTCTTTTTTTGTTCACCATTCAATTGAAATTAGTATCATAATTCCCAATTTTCTACACATGAATCATCTATTATTTTCTATAAGACATTTTTTTTGGATGCTTCTTCCAAAATATTTTAAAGATCATATGTATGGTTTTATTTCCTCGCTGTAATTTATCTATAGGCTATACTAATGAAAACACAATTTTTTTAAACTTCTAGTCTCATAAGACCACTGAGAGTCACTGAACACCATATAATCTTTTAGGTAACAACAAAAAAATCTCTTCATTTATATTATTGTCTGAAATAACTAAATTCTTTCATAGAGTAAAATTTAACTGACAAATGAAACGGTCCATCTAAATTTTGGGATGGTGACAAAGCTAGAGGAATATAGTGAAAGAGTTCTCATCATCCATCTTGATAGAATCATATTTACTTTTCCTCAGTCTGAGGAACTACCTCTATATTTTTGTATGGGATGTTAAATGAATTAATTTATTGATTTTTTTTAATTTTTACCATTCTATATAATCAATTTCACCTTTGGACATCAGGTTCTTGATCTTTTCCCACCACTGACCGACTTCCCCATCTAAGTGATAGAAGGCCATAGTGACCATTGATTCTTATATGAATTTAAGGATCCAAAATATCTCCAAAATTGTGTGAATACATTTTTCCATGATGATAGAAATAGAAGATTCACTAAATTAAAGAGTCATTTTTCACATTAAATATGTGACTGTAACTTCATCTTTATTCAGAAAATGAGGTCGTTCCATGTGATTCATGTTGTTACTCATTACTTGATCCCATTAAAAATGTGATCCCTTAATATTGTCACATACCACTCTAATATTGTTAAAATTATAAGTAGGGAAATCATTTAATTTCCTATGAATTTTTTATTTCATGGTGGCACAAATTTCCCTCTATTAACAGAAAAAGGAAAAAATATGTCAATAATTTAAGTAATAAATATAAAAAAGAGAAACTTATAAAATTAGGAGGAAATCATTTCAAATTATAATTATATATTATATATTTTTTATTCTATATTTTAATATATGTTATCCATATTAATTCTTATTTTAGGCGTTCTATCCTAAAAAATCATCAAATACTTCATAGTGGTACATAATGAGTTTATAAATTTCCAAACCATATCATATAAGAATTTCAAATTATGTGTTCAATAAGGACTTTTCATAATAGACCTGGTAAAGATATCATGAAATAAGTAATTATTAAATAATAGGTATAAGAATAATAAAGAAATACTTATATTTTATATTAAAAAATTATACTTTTAAAACCAATCAAGAAATATGGTTATGAATAATTAACAATGTTATGGTTATGGAGAAGATAGGTCATACATACATGTGATTAATGATTCCATTATTCAATAACCATGATTAATAGAAGATAAGTATTATTTTTCATTAATTAATTAATATTATATCTTAAATATAATATTATATCTATAAATAAAATTATATATTATATCCATGTGATGTTGTAATGAAAAATTAATCACATGCCTTCAGGGATGTGGAAATCCACCCATACGCATGATCGACGTCATTAATTACCATGAATGTAATGGTAAGAAAGTATATCATCTATTAAGAACACATAACGACATATTCTTTATCAATTTCATACATATAAATTAAATACATCATCATAAACAATCATGATAGGTGATGGTATAAAAAAAATTCCATCTATTTTTGAGGAGGTTTTCCACTTACACAATAAATATAGATTCATTTCACATTTCATGGGAGATGAGATTGATTCAATTTATTACATTTATATAATAAAATCTCAGAATATAGTAGATACTTATGTCATTATGTTATTAGGGTTGAATAATATATGAATAATGCGAATGAAGAAAGAAAATAGAAACTCTAGATTAATAAGGATATATCTTCTTCAAACAACCTCTTTAGGTTTATACCAAAATCATTAATAATATTATTTTCTGATCGAAAAATAATCCAGGTAATGGGGATGGATTTTAGGAAAAGATTTTGTTAGATACTCTCTAATCCAAAAGGATCTTTGAGTGGGGAGGGGAGTGTAGAAGGGATTTACTTTTATACCAAATATAAATTAGAAATATTTATGTATCATTTCCCCATTATCACTTTAAATTAACCATTATTAAACATATTTTATCCTTATCCATTTTAATAATTTTTTTATAATTTTTACTATTAATTAGGGCCAAAATCAACTTTACCTTATTACATAATAATAATCATTGTTATTAAAAATATGGAATAATTTTTTTTAAAATTCAAGTCATATAATTGGTATAATTTAATATTAAATGAATCTTACAAAACATAATTAAAATAATTTTTTTTCATAAATATACTTTTTTAAACTAAAAAATTAAGTGATTACAAAATTAGGTATAAAGATGATAAAAATGTAATCAGTTATATTACATAATACTAAATAATACTTATGTTACTCTAAAATAATATTGTTATAATATAGGGACCATTAAATTGATTTATTTAAAGAAATGAATAGGCATTAAAAAAATATTTTATACTATGAATGGAAAAATAATTATTTCTTGTAAATTTTAAAATTTATCCCGTAGATAATTTTGATATGATAATTTTTAAAAATTATATTTATTTTGTATAATTTTTCCCAAAATTTACTAGAATTATATTATTCTTTAAAATGAAATAAATTACATTATAGAAAAAATGTACTTTTGATGCATAAAAAGTATTCACTAAAAAATTGATCTAGTATTTATTTTTTTTCCATATAAATATATTTCATATAAAACCTATATTCATTTCATAATGTATGAAATACAATTAATCCCCTCTATTTTAAAAGCTATGTTATATTTATAATATTTATATTATAAAATTTTATTGTGTGATTAGGCTTGGTAATGTGTCTTATAATCTATCAAATATAGTTTTATTTTTAAAATCACAAGGTTTAACATGAATAATCACAAGCTATTATGTTTTTCCCTCAAAGGGAATGATTAAAATTACTCAAAACAATATTATTTTATACCTTTGGTTCACCTAATAATTTAGATATTAAGAATAATTTTGGGCAGATATTAGTTGAGAAAACATTATGAAATCATATCCAACATAAATAGATGTTGAGGTAATTCACTTGAATATATTCAATTCAATATAAAATCAACTTTATATGGTTTCATTCCTAGAATAAATAGATTTAATTCCTTATATAATTTAAATTAATAAGAATGATCCTGATTTCCATGTTATTTTTGGTACTATATAGTTAATGTACGTAGTGATTCTATTTTTTAGAATAATATGTCATTATATTGAATGAAAATATACTATTCATTTTGGTGGATTTAGTCTATAAAAATGGAAATAATATATTGTACGAAAAAATTATGAAAAGAAGGAATTCATACCGAAATAATAAAAATTTATTTGAATCTTTGTGAGATTATAATAAAATACAGAACTAGGATATCCATTATATTAGGGAATATTAGGAAATTATTTTCAAATGATTATAAAAAAACAATTAGAGTCGGTAATTCACAATTAATAAGAAATTATGAGAAGTTATTTGTTATTGAATTTGTTTTAAAATTTAGTGATAAGGGTAATACATCGATTCTTGAAAATATTTATTTATCTCACATGACTAAATATAAAATTATCTATA
Organism: Viscum album; assembly: GCA_963277665.1. Classification (NCBI taxonomy): domain Eukaryota; kingdom Viridiplantae; phylum Streptophyta; class Magnoliopsida; order Santalales; family Viscaceae; genus Viscum; species Viscum album. The sequence goes on along the minus strand of OY728156.1, from coordinate 2,075,122,485 downwards.
AGAATAATTAATGTTATTATATAGGATTAGTTAATTTTGGTAATGGTTGATTATTAAAAATAAATGTATTTGGAACTAATATGATTTATTCAGAAAAAATAAAGTCCAATGAATATCAATTTATTAATAAAATAAGACCTAATATTTTAATTGTTATTAAAATGTGTGATGGTGGAAATAATTTATTTTCTTATAAAAATACTACCATTATCATGATCCATAGGGATAAAAAGTTTACCACTAATGAAAAAAACATGCAATAATTTATTTTATATTTGAAATAAGTGTGAATCATATTATTTTTGTGAAAACTATTAGATCATAACCTCGAATAGAAAAATGGTCATCGTAGATAAATAAATATGTCTAAGATTTATGTAGCAGTGTCTATGAGATATCTAACAAAACTAAAATGGGAATGTGAAATCATGGGTAAAAAATGTTCAGAACATATGTTTATATATGGAAATCATAAGAGAACAGAGACACAATAAAGATGGATAATCAAAATATTTTTCAGAAATTTATATGGGCCAATGTGATAATAGTTGACCATGTTGACAATTTATTCATTATATTTATTTATTATTTCACTTTAATAACTAATTTTATGTTCACGAAACTAATGTATTATTTTATATAGTAGTAAAAACATATAAAGTGATATTGAAAAGGGGATGGTAATTTTTATCAATAGAGTGAGGATAAATATATAAAGGGAACACACATATAAATATTTTTATTACTATCTAAAAATCCAAGTGATTATAAATTATAAAAACACTCCACACACCCCAAAAAGTGAATTAGAAGAAATAATGAATATAATCCTGTTTAAAAAATGGAATAACCTTGTTGGGTGAATTAAAACCCTCAAAATTATTTTGGAGAGAAATAGATTCAACTATAATACACATTAAAAATATAATATAAAAAATAACTTGAGAAATTATTAATACTTCTAAAATAAAATAAAAGAATAATTTTTTTTTGAAATGCATTAATATGTTTTTTAGTCCATGTGATATGTAGATTAAAATTAATAATCTTGAAAATATTGTTGAGAATCCAAGATACGGAATTTTCATAGGCCATATACTGACTGTAAGAAAAAAAATACTAGAATAAAATCTCACACATGATTATATAATCTATTTATGAAAATATTAATGACAATAGTCATAATCTAGATGAAAAAGTTTGTGTAAAATTTACCAAACAATGAAATATATGATTATAAATTTTAAAGTGATGAGAGTCAAAATTTCCTAATTTTTAACTATAATTCATTGATAAATAAAACCCTAATTAATTTTAATTTTGGGTAAATAATTTATATTTTTTACTTTGGTGGAACATAAAAATTTTATGGTAAATATTTAATATGTGAAAGTTTTTTTAAAATTAATTCATTGATTTATTGAAAGGATATATTGATTTTTCTATTTTGGAATTTCATTTTTTAAAGGCTTCTAATTCTACTCTCAATTTTTTCATTATTTACGATCGTACATAAAATAGTCATATATATGTATGTATTTTTTTAACTATATATACATGTTTGAGATAAAAATATGGAAAATTCCTCAACTTATTGTTCCGCGGGATCGACACTACATGAAAATTCCTTAGTGGAATTAAGAGACAATAAGTTGATCATAGATCAATAAAAAGTGAAAATCAAATCAACCAATGGTATATTCTTATTTATGGGTCAAATCTTCCATATATGGATGAATCTATCACATTTTTATCATCAGTCATCCTTTACCCTGAAAATACCACATAAAAAATGGCATTGAAATTTCAATAAAGGATTAATGAAACCACACAAATAATCATGCTGACTGATCAATCATACAAGAATATAATAACCATTAATGTCATGAGATTTCCCAACCAACCATTCCCCTTGATCTAATACACATTCAAACAATGAAACAGTGAAATTATATTATGCATTCGGTCCAACATAATAACATATTTTTCCACTATATAGACCAAAATCTATAAATGCCTAAAATGAAAAACAATTATGGCAAAATCAATATAAATAAAATTCTCATGATTCCACTAAATTGAAGAAGTAAATCATAATCATACATATATAATACATCGAATAAATTAATATTGTGACTTATATTGTTAAAATTTTAGAGAAGTGGATATAAATAAGATGACTAATATCCTCAATCATAACATTCAATGACGGGAATGTGCTAATCCTCCAAAGATGAAAAATATTATTATATCAATTCAACAAATGAAAGGGATCAAAAGTAAAATGTTATGACTCAAAATTTTATTCCCATTAAAATTATAGAATATATTCAACCTTTTTCTTTAAAAAATATTATATTGTAGTTAGGATGGCTATATTTTATTTCATGTATTTAATTGAAAATTGTCTTCTAGTCTGTGTCCTATCAATTAACTTTTCACCCATTTACATAGTGTTTGCAGCACCACTATTGTGAAATTATGCTCACTAAAACTCCATGCTCAAGGAGAACTAACATGATGGATTGTTCTTCATGGGGACAAAATGGGAAGTCAGAACCACTTCTCTTTATATCTATATTTATATATATCATTCGTGAGGTAGCTGTGAGTGAGAGTAAGTGTATGTACATTCACAATCAGATCATCCCAATTGATGGTGTATCCTTCCTTCAATAAAACATTATTTCAATATATTATATTATGGTTTAATACATTTGATTTCAGTAGTTTATACTGGGTGATGAACAATATATTATTAGAGTAGGATGCTGGGAAATTGGATTCCTTGTTTGATTGTATTCATTACCTTTATGCAATATAGGAGATAAGTTATATATGTTGACATCAGAAACCCTATGTGTCATGTCACATAGATAAAATAGGTGTATATATAGATGATTCGACATGACTCCATTGTTTTTGTGACAATAAAAATATATAATGAATAACTAATGTAATTATTTTGAGATCCAACACCATTTGCCCAGAGAATTGTCTTAATTTCTTAAAATTAAATTACCCAAACAAACAAAACATATCAATTCTACCAATTTCAAATCCTAGAAGAAAATTAATCATATCTTTTATCATATAGAATTATCCTTTTCATGATTCCTGGATATATTAACCGCGTCAGCCTCAAGGATACATTACACATTTTCAAAAAACAATTTTATAACACCCAAAAACAATCCATCCATAACTGAGGGAAGAAAAATAAGTGGATAAAATCATTTTAATTTTTATTCATAGGATACTTTTGGTGAAGAATTCACTATTTTATGTGAAATATAAAGTTTTTATGATTATATAAATATGTGAAAATAAAAAATATTATTAGAAAATAAATATAACTGATGAATTATAGAATAAATGTGACATTAAATAAATAGTAACCTATAATATAAAAAATTAAACCACATAATAAGGAATAATTTTTAGAACATCGGTTGTATATTATTAATATTAATGAAGAGTTGGATTAAATAAAATTTTAGACACTTTTGATATCTTTGAAAAAATAAATAAGTTAATCCAGTTAGAGATAAATGGATGTTTAAAAATATTAATAAAATTAGGGTTGCCAAAAATAATGGTAGAACAACATACAAAGTTTACCTTCAAGTTAATTTCATCAATATTATAAAAAAGTTTTATCATTTTACATATGATAAAGAAATAAAAATGTTATGGTACATTAAAACAAAAAAAATATAATTTCCTTACAAATAGATGTGATATTTAATTTCTTTATTAAAAAACATTAAAATAATGACTTCATTGAACAAATATATGGTTTTATAATTTATTTGGATGACACAATGGTTTGTTAGTTAAATAAATATTTTTATTGATATAAGTAGTTTCAAATTTCCATATATTTAAAGGTTTTAATTTACAAGAAAAAGTTATTTTCTTCCAAATAATTATTTAAGAAAATGTATATTTGAATTTCATGAACATATGAAATTTAATTTTACTTATTCTTATTGATAAGTTAATTTTTCGAAGAGATAAAGAGTTAAATTATGAAAAAAATTTAGAATAAATTAAGAAATGTTTTCCAAAATTATACTTGGTAAATGAGATAATTTTTAGGATTAGAAGTTTTATATGAGAAAAAAATTATCTACTTATTTTAAGAGAAATATTGAAATTAATAATTGAATAAAATTGGAACATCTGATTATAAAATTTTTTTCACACTTACAATGGTTAGTATAATGTCAAGAAAGGATTATGTTGGGATATTTATCAATAAAAAGAGTTTATGAAGTAGATTTAAATCATGTTATAACTAAAATTATATAGAATAGATAGGGTGAATATATTTAATTTCTATGGGATATTTCCAACTATTCTTAAATAATCACAAATCAATGAAATTAAAATAATTGTTAGATATATTAATATAACTGTGTACATTGTTCAATATTATGAATTATTTGAGAATCTGGATTTTATTAAAAACACTAGTGTTTAATAAGATAGAGATATTGATTATAATGAAAATCAATAATTGAATGTATAATTTTTGGATAAAATATCCAAAGTGAATTGGAACTAGAAGAATGTTTTTTGACATTATTTTAATAAAATATAGGTATATGGTTAGTATATAATACATAAGAAAAATGAGGTATGTATAGAATTATTTATAATATTTAATAGTGAATGATAAAAATATTAAGAGAATTATCTTTAATATTCAAAGTGTAAAATAATTAATAAATACCCCAATGAAACACTAAAAGTATAAGTATATTGATACGAAATATTACTTTACTAAAGGGTGAACTAAAATTTTATTATGAGTATTGATTATTTATAAAATGAATCAAATTATATAAATGTTGGGAAAGGACACTCCAAATAAAAATTTTGATGCTCTAAGGTTGAAATTGAATGTTTATCCCTTCCCTTTAACATATTTTTATTGTAAATTCCCATTCTTTCTTCAGATTTTATTTTCCAAAGTGGGAAAATGGTCAAAATTTATTTAACGTGTGTATTTTGTAAGAATTAGTGGTTGTTTCTATTGAAAACCTATGACTAATAAGTTTAGATAACAAAATGAAAAAGCGATAGTTAATGAATTCTATATTTCATAAATTACTTATCCTTGAGGGATAATATAATCTCCAAAATAAATTGACAATATAATAGTGTGGATTCTAGAAGTTTTTATATTTAAGAAAATAGTTTTGAGTTGTATGAGTATTTTAATTGACTAACAACCAAATGAGGAGATAGAGTGACATAACATATATATATCTAAATTTGGAATTTTTTAAAATATTAATTATAATTTTTTATGAATATCAATTGATATGTTTAAAAGAATTTGTAATTATTTTGGATTTCATTTCATCTTTTTCAATATATTTAGATATTTTTTATATATCTTGGCTGTTGAAAAGTAGAATTTTGGTTTTTAGTAAATGGTTTAATTTATTTGTTCACATGAAATGTATATAATACTGAAATGTTTCACTTTCTGTGTAATATTATGTTCTTGTTTTTTTATAAGTGATTCAGTCACGTTGAAAAAACACATATTTTTTAATACAATCATAAAATAATCAAATAAAATTTAATTAGATTTTTGTTGGTTTATAGTAGTTTGATCAAATAAATTTAACTAGATATGTAATATTTTCTAAGTTATACATCGGTATTATAAAAATAATCTAAGATTGTGTAACATCAAAAAATGAATTTTAAAGACTAATGATGACTGAAATGAGTATATTAAATATTAGTTATTTATGAATTGGAGGAACATAACGTTAAACTATATGTTCATAATTATGGATTGACATAAACAAATTAAATCTTATATATCTTCCTCACATTTATTATTATTAATCATAATTATATTTTTTTTTTTATGAAATACCTAGATTGAAAAATAGATCTTCAATATTTGATTCTATAAAATTCTAACACTAGTATTAAAAAATTATTTTATTGTTTCTATATTATTTATAACTATTTAATAAATACTTGAAACTTATTGAATACATTTTTAAGAGTTTAAATTAATATTCATAATAAAATACATGTGTTTTAAAATGATATGTATATTAGAGGGAATAATTTTCCTATTTAATATATTATAATTAATTTTTATATGTATGAAATAAAATCATAGTTTTTTTACTATGATAATTTAAATGTGTTGTATATGTTTTTATTTTATATTTATATAGGCCTCTATAGTTTCACATAAATGTTATAATTACGATTTCAATTATTATTATTATCATTATTATTATTTTTATTATTTTTATTATTCAATCCACAATGAGAACTATGGATCCATCTCTCATTATCACTGCAAATTATATGATTTAATTTTTTTCATGGATATTGGAAAAATATCCAGAATGTATAAGAGATTTCAACTCATGATGATATTCTCTCAAGATAATGTATTAGTTAAGATAAATTTCATATTATCTTTGTAAAAAAAATATTCCTCTTGAATGATTTTTTATATTATTTTGAGCTATCTTGGAATAGTAGTGGGATCACATGCATTAATGTTTATTTTAAATCAATATTGTGGGAGGGATCAAAAGTATAATTATTTAGTGAACTAGCTGGAACTATTAGAGAACCAATTCTATATTATAAAGGGAAATATTTCTCTTTTAATTGAAGATTTTTTTATTCAAATCCACTTTTATGTCTAATCTTTTTTAAACATTTGTGGTCATTAAATGGCTAAATAAGTCACTTAATTGGCATAATAGATTAATTAAATAATAATTAATTATAAATATTCTTGGGAAGGAGATTATGGATATATTTTGGATGGAATTTTATAAACCTATCAATTCTGGTGGAATATAAATTCTTATGATATCTTAATACTTCACTAAAATAACATAAAATGTAGAAACATATTTTGTAAAATTTTTGGAAGCATTTTATTATTTTAGAGGATATTTTTCAAGACACTAAATTATAGGAACCTCCAATTACCAATTTTTTTTAATATGACATACTAACAAGGAAGCTTATATAAACTTCATGATGTATTCAAGGTGTTTTGTCTTGGAATCTTCCAATTTAAAATTCTGGTAATACATTTTGATTATAATTTATCGTGTTATCTTTATAAAAAATAACAACATGATAGATCCCAATTTATCCATAGGAAATGAATTTGAAAATCAATTCATTTGAATTCTTATAATTATAAAGTATACCATTGGGGAATATGTGTTCATGCCCAATGAAGGTGCACACTTTCAGAAACCAATTATAATTGAAATTATAACCAGTAAATGATATTATTTGTTCAATAATTCATCGAATAGATAGAAATGGAAATGGTTCTATAACTATCAAAATACATTGATAAACCTTCATGTTTTTGGATGTTATGGAGAAATATTAACATGAAAATTCCAACTATGGAATGACTGATGAGGTATGTCTTTCATATTTGATCATTATATGTTTTATAAAGTTCTAAAATAATTTTTTATCACTTATGAATTAACTACACATTTAAAAACCATTTGGATGATAACTACTTCCATAATTGAAATATGAAAACTAAAATATCCAAATCTAGAGTATATAATATAAATGTGTGGGAACTATAACCTCTACTTAAAGCATTAAAACCAACTAAAAGTACTCTTGATCATGTTTTGATATATTTTATTGAATTATATAAAAAATTACATTCATTAAGTAAATTTCATATTGGTGTGGGAGATTATGAATCATATCACTATTGAGGTTCGAGGAGATGCACGATTATAAATAGGGTATGCAGACAACTCAGTTAAATACTTCATGGTATCAAGGATATTGATAATTTATTATAAATTCAAATAGAAATAAAAAATGGAATGTATGGTTTATAAAAATCAATTCAAGGGGATAGGGTGGGGTGTCAGGTAAATATTGACGGGGAAACAGAAGGCTTCCTATTCCAATTAAGATATAATGTGCTCATTAGGGATCTTAGGGGTATCATTTTTAGATGTTCCCTTGAGAACTACAGATATATATATTCCCATGAAGATATAATTAATGTTTTTATTGGTTTAATGATGATAATAATGCCTAATGTTTAGAAGAATATGTGGATGAAGTTTTGCTCATCCCATATTGTTCATGTAATTAAGAAGTGGAAAATTCTCCACTTATGCTACCTGATTCCAAAATTCTCAACATGTCTCTTATAAATATATTATGTTAAGATTATAATTTATCACAGATTTATAGTGGTAAATTAAACGGAATATCAGATTTCTAATAAGTGGTTTTTCTATTTTTTTATGGAGGGAGTCTCGTCGAACATGATTTAACTAATGGAAGATGATATTTTTAAAACTACTAATTTTCAATAGTTGATTTTTTTTACAGTGTAATTTTTTTTTCTTTGAAGAATATAATAAAATTATTATTATTATTATTATTATATGAAGTTATTTTCAACTAAATTAGGAGAATGTGTCCTCCCTGTAGTTATTTTAATTCAACACTCACAATGAAGAAGATGTAATCCATATCTCCCCTTCCTCTTGAATCTTAACATCCTCATTATTCAATGGATATTAAGGTAATTCCATTCTCAAAATTTATTTCCCATTATACGATTATTCCATATATAATTATCTCACCTTTATCCTATTATCTATAAATCTATAGTTTTTGTGATTTCTTTGTTTAATCCCATCTTGGTGAAACATCCAAACCCCATGGAACATTGGTTCCCAGGATTTAGAGAGGCCATCAACATTGTTTCAAAAACATAATTGAGAATGTAATTTCATATTATAGCTTAATAGTAACTATTATTACTTCCAGTACATTGATAAATTATTTCATTTTGATGATATTCTATTTAAATAGTATTTATTTGGTTATTTTGGTCTTATAGGATCATATTTCCACAATATTACATGTTGGGATTTATTAAAATATCCCAAGAGGTAGGAATCCCTATGTTACATTATTTTTACTCTATACCATGAATTTCTGAGTTGTTTTAAATAATATATTAAAAGTTATTAAAAACAATATTTGTTATATTTAATGTTTTATGGAACGTGTATAATAATTAATTCTATTTATTTAAATTATATTGAAATAGAAATATTCAATGTCTAAACTATGTTATATTTTAGTGTACACCTATTAAATGTTAATATATATTCTTTTCATGATTATTTATTTAATTCAATGGTAATGTTTTCTTATAATTTTATAAAATTAAATCTGTTAATTTTATTTTATATTTTTCAATAATGATTGAAATGGGTAAAGTGTTTAATTTTTTTACAAATTATTTAACACTTTAAATCCAAAATATTTATTTAATTTTATATTTCATATATTTTATTATTGTTAATGGGTTATGGATATTTCCACTAAGGCTTGTTTTAAAGATCTGGATTAATAGAACAGAAATAAATTAATAATTGATATCTTTATCTGAATCATTTTGTTACTTATAAGGGTTTCTATGAGATGTAACATTATTGGTAATTATGTCACTATAATTATACATATCCCACTTTTTCATGATTTGAATCTCAATATGGAGGAGTAGTTACATTTCAACTCTTAATAGCTTCAGTTTGAGCTTAACACTAATTGGGATTCTTTTCTAACTAGTAGATTTATCGACAATTATAAGATGTCACTTTGGCTAGTGAAATTCACACTATTTTTTATAGTTTAACAAATACAGTTTTTTTAGACATAGTATGAGGGTCCTAGGTGTAACACCACAAAATTCAAAAGATGGAACATTGTATTTGATAACATGTATGACATGAAAAACCAATCATGTAAGGGAATATATAATCCTGAGACCCTAAATTATATTAACAATTTTAAATAAATGAAATATATGATATATATTTCAATTTATTAAACATTGAAATAGATTTAGTTGGACACAACAACAAGATTCCCTCACAGCTTCCATTACATGCAAGACCGTCTATAATTGAAAAAAAATATATTATTAAAATATTATTATTAAATATAATAAGATATAAACTAGCACTTAAATTAGAGGTTATGAATACTATTAACTAACTTATGAAAACATAAGGTTTAACCAAATATAAAACTAATTAATTGGTTACATATTAATTATAAATGAATTACGAATCCGTTGAATATAAATAGAATATTTATATAAAAAACTAATTTTTTTCTCATAAACTTGTTTTATCTATATAAATTAAATTAATTAAAATTAAGGATTAATATTAATGTAATATATATATATATATATTATAATAAATAAAATATTTTTTATATTCATCCAATTTATTTTATTGGAATAAGATGATAACATACTCAATATTACACATAAAAACATGTATTTTTATTAGGGCACTTTTTCCGAATTTTAATGGAAAATATATTTCAAATATTATATTTGGAAATTTTATAAATATTTAATTAAAAAATAAACATCATCTTTGAATGTGAAACATAAAAATTAGGTAAGGGAGATTTTTTTATTTTTCTGGGATGCTTCATTTCATAATTAATTGTGAATAATACTAAATTTTAATTCAAAAAAGCTTATTGTCTAATTTATATATAAGGATAAATTGTATTTTTAATTTGTTTTGGAGTTAAAATAGATAAAATTTTTATAAATTAATCCAATTAAGATAACTTGAATCATTTTCACTAGGAAAATAGGTTATAAAAACCAAGCAATCTTTTAAATGTTTTATATTTTATAAACCCACATTGTCATCCCCTCCATGAGAATAAATTTAAATTAATTTAAACAACATAATTTTGATGAAATTATCAATAATGAAGTTATATTAATAATATTAATAATTTTGATGTTATAATATAGTAAACGTTGTTTTTTACCAAATATATTACTGTAATTAATTTAAATTGATTACAATAATTAGTGTGACATTAAGATTAACAAGGGATTAAACATTAATCATAAGGACTAAAATAACCTAAAAACTCATCAATAATATATTTTCTATGAATTTATACCCTAAAATACAATTAATATAATTTGTACCATTTTTTTATCAACTAAAATGGGAAAAATATTGGCGAAATTCCTTTTTAAAAAATTTACAAGTCTGCCACTCCTCCAGCACTATAAAAGGCCTCCTCTCCTCCCAATTCCCGAAACCTCTCAATCCATAGTTCCTCGAACATTATCATCCAAAATATGTCCTCAAAATACCTCCCCTATTCATATAATCCTCACATTGTTAAAAATTCAATCCATGTAATCCCTTTTATGAAAAAAATGGAGTTACCTGATTTACTTGTAGCATCTTTCCTCATGATCCCTTAGTTTTATTTCATTTGAAACTCTTTAAATTATTATTATTACATGTTTATCTAAAAAAAAAATTCTCAACATAATTAGTTGTTTTTATATCATGTTTATTAACTATACATACACCAAAATTCATCAAATATGTATCAAACTTGCCATTTTTGTATGGAGAATGACCGCCTTGAATAACGACGTAGTTAATTCTTCATTTATCACATCTCTTGGTGGTAATTATGATTGAAATACTATTTATATATGATATCTATGAAAATTTTTATGTCTTTATTACTATTTAACTATTTTATAACACTTATCTTTATTCACTCCATGTTTTCCAAATACGATAACATCGTTTAGTGGAAATTTGGACAATTGGACCCTAAAAAGCGATATGACTCATTCACACTACACATATAATGTATAAAAAATTGTTTTAATAAAACTATGTGAAATATATTAAGTTCATATTACAATATAATTATAATATAAATATTTATAATTTACTTTTTATTCATTTAATATGACAAAGAAATTGAAGCAGTGTGCATACGAAAGTACGACCAACCGTCTCCATGAACGTGGAATTTCATTTCTATATAAAAACATTATGGATTATTCTAAATATATATATACTAGAAATATATTATATTAAAATGATTATTTATATAATTGAGATGATTAAATCCTTATCTAATTACTATTAACAAAAAACCAATTAAAACATCCTCAACAAACATGGAAATTAACACTTGATGTAGTGAGAATAATACCAAATTATTAAAAAACATGTAATAAGATATTATTAGAAGATAATATATTATATATAATATTTTAGTATGATTTTGGTGAAATTTAGAAACATTTGGGAACCCCTTATACAGTAGGTTAAAGGATGATCACCCAAAAATAAAAAACAAGGTTAGAGACTTGCATCTCAATTTTTAAATCTAGGAGATAAAAGTCACTTTCAACACTTAATTAATCTAAGTGGTGAATCAACATCTCATTCAAACATGTCATATAATTAATAATATCTACATTATGGTATTTAAAACATTAATTTCATGTTTTCCTTTTATGAGGATTATTATTTAAAATGCTCCAAAGTGGCATGGGAAACATTGGAATGTTTGAATATTATTTTCCTCCAGAATAATTTTAATGTTCATTCAATGGTATTTCCATTCAGGAAATCTAGATGACCATTGTTCAATAAAACCATAATTTTTCCTCTCTTATGGTTATTCATGTAAAACCCTGACCATAGTATCCCGGAGATGGTGCCTTACACTATTACATTGGTTTAGATATAAGAATCGAATCTACAAGGACAGGTCTGTTTAGTAGTTTTACAATCCATATTACATATATAAAATTCACATTACAACATTAAAGGGAATATAACATATAAATTACATTGTGAACAAACATAAAATCTATGAATATCCCAATAAGTCATTCATAAAATACAACATCGCATCCTAAGGAAAAAAATAAAACATAAGAAACGGTTGAGCTCAGATGGTCAGTAAGGGGAAGTAATATAATAGAAGATAGTATAAATAATAATGAATGGTGAATGAATAAAAAAAGATGTTAGAAAATTAACTTTAGAAAAATATGGAATGAATAAAACTAGAATAAATAATTCCATATAAATAATCCCTTGAGAATGAAGCTTAACCATGTATATTCTAATAATCGAATATTCAATTGGATTATCAATTACTAATATTATAATGAGGAAATGAAAAATATTGGACATCTTAAACAAAACATTAAGTCCTAGGCCAATACATCTGAAAGTAAATGGTTATGGTCTCAGCCAAAACATTGCCTGAAAATGGGCAACGCCTTAGGAGAATCCATATCTGTTTTGTTTCTTGAGACCAATTAATGCAATGAGAGGATATAGTGGGCCCAACACATGAATTACTAATAAAAATTCATTCCTCATATTTATTGTGTTAAAAAAATAAAAATCATATACATATGAAAGGAAAATAAATTCCGATAATCTGTAAACATAATCTATAACCATTCCGAGTATTGTGGTGAATGATATCAATAAAACATAACCATAGTCAAATTGATCAGAAAAAATTTGATAATCTATGGCAGATGATAATGATAAGATATAAATATCAATAAAAATAAAATTAGACAGAGGTGTTGAAATATCTTAAAATACTAAAATAAAATTATAGATGAATTCTTGAGAGAAATACCACTTTTTACTCTACAAAGAAGAGTTCTTGTGAAAAAAGATTTTTTTATTTTCCATAATTATCTGTATAAAACCATGAATGAAAAATGTTGTTTTTCATTAATAAATAGTTATTTTATTAAAATAATATTTTGATAAAATATATAATTAATGGTACTTGAAAAGGGCCCTGAAATTGAGAATTTCCCTTTAATCGGACATACGTACCAAGAAGAATTTAGAAGGTAATCTTGTGAAACATGAATTTCACCATAAAAAAGATTAATTGATATGGATACATGATTTTGGAATTTATAAATTGAATTTATATTAGACTAATAGAAATAATGAATAATTAAATTGGGGGAAATATTGATAAAGCATAACCAGAATGAAAATGAATGTTCTAGAAGAAAACACTTACGTAATATCTGAATGTGTTCTGCACATGACCTTAATGTTATGAATAATTATATTAAATCAATTAATTTATTAATTCAGAACCTTTTATACATTTATTTTATTTATTATGTTATTTTATGTTCATTTATTACCTTTTTTATGAGTTATTATTTATATAGTTATATTATTTGGGAGCTTTTGTGTCATTGGTTTTCACAATCGGTTTAATTGCATAAAATAATGGATGTTTATATAAAATAGAAATAGATATATATATAATTAATGTTATAAGTTATTAATAAACATAAATAATTTTAAATGTTTATTTTAGTAATTTTTATTATTTTTGAAGATGAATCATTAGATAATACAGTATAGATAATCTTTAGATTAATTTTCCAGTTTTTCAATAATCACAAACTAGTTTTTTTATTAATTAACTTCACCTGTATAAAATAGTTCTAGAAAATTAAAAATAATTTCATACATATATTAATAATTTTTTTAACCATAAAAATGGTTTTTTTACCAACACTAATGGTGTAAATGGAAACGTAAAATTCATTGTCCATGAGGTTAGTAAATTGACACATCACGGGTGATGTTTTCATTTACAGAACAAAAGAGAGAGAGAGAGAGGGAGGGAGAGAAAGGAGTTTAATGATGGAACATCCACTAACATGATATAATTATAGTATATAAATAATTTTGCATTTATAATGAGTATTTTGTCAATATATTTGAGGGAGTGAAAATAAAATAAAATAAATTGAAAAGAATTTAATGAAAAGAAATAAGATTTTTACCCCTTGAATTATTCTCCTTGAGAACCTTCTTAAGGGGATTGTTTTTGGACTTTTTATAGACCAAAGGATAATGGTTGTGGATGTGGGTATTCCTAAGAGGATTGGAGAGAAATTTTACAAATCTCTGAACTTAAAAGGTGTGAGGAGAAGGGGTGGTGAGGGGTGTTAAATATAGTGGAGGAGAAGAGTGAGTTTTAAATATTTTATTCATTTGTTAATTATTTTGGCAGAAGATTATGAATAGTTTGATAATTAACAAATAATATATTAAAATATTGATGGATAGTTTGAGATTATGGGATTAAATCATCCATACATTACCTATGACTTCATAATCCATTTATATATCATTAATGGTAAATTATGATATTTAATTATTCATAAAAATTCAAGTATTTGAGAAAAATCCAAAAAATTCACCCTAACTAGTTTTAAACATATATAATTCAAATATGGACTCCATTTTATGAATATAATTTTATAATTATAAAAAATTTATTTTTTAATTAAAATAATCATTTATTATAAATATTCCTAATTTAAAATTATTACTGATCTTATACCACATTAAAAAATTAACTGATGACTCATAAAAATAACTAATAATCATAATACATCAAAATACTGGTTTTTAATAAATTTAATATATCTAAATTTTCTTTTATATAATTATATTAATTATTATATTGATAAAACATTTTTGTTTTATTAAAATATGAACACTTAATTGATAATTTCTAAAATATTTATTTTGTAACGCCCTGACCCCAATTACCTAGAGTCGGTGCATTATTACATAACATTGGCATGATCACAAGAAAGATCAAATCTCGAAAGACCGATTAGTTTAGTAGCCTTGGAAACACTAGATATATTCATAAGTCTTACATTACATCAAAAAAATGAAAAATACAACAACATATTTTCTTCATAGGCCACACTCATATCCCCACATACTATCCCCTCAGGTCATTCATAAATTACTTCTTAATATCCTAGGAAAAATAAAACATAGAAAAGGGGTGAGCTCAAATGCCCAGTAAGGAAAACAATATAGCGGAAACTTTCATAAATAAGAATAAACAAATAAGGCAATGTATAACTAAAAAAAGGATTTTAAACTAGAACTTCAACATAGTATGGAAAAAATAAAATGAAATAATTCCATTTACTAATTCACATTGATATTTTACTAATTTAATAATCACATGAAATATCAATAACCACTTTCATAATGATGGAATGCATAATGCCAGACTATCATAACCACATAGCCAAGGCCTCTTATCAAGACTACAAATAATAATTTGCCAAGGCCTTATGCCAGGACACTAGTTTGTCTCATGAGACCAACCGATGCATCGAGGAGCTATAGTGGGCTCCACCAATCACATATTAAGTCCAATACATTCCCATATGAAAAGGTTTAAACATAACATAAACATTCGTATTAAAACTAGAATAATAAATTTAAATACTTCATCCATAAAAAATTAAAGGTATAAAAATAACACATCCACATTCAAACATATCACAAAACCTTCAATACAATACAGAAGTTTTGTATCATAATAAATCAACTTCAAATAAGCAAAAAATCCATCAAAGGATGTTGACATAGATAAAATCAAAACTCTTTTTAGAGAAATATCTCTTACTTTTTTGAAATCATTTAAGAGTCATATATTTGTAAAATAAAACATTTTATTTGATAATATTCTTATAAGATTTTAAGGGAAGCTTCGACAAATTTATAACGGCGCAAAATAGCCGCAACCACCGTATAAGTTAAAAAAACATTCTTACCAAAATTCTGTCAAAAAGGTTAAAAAGCACCTTGTTTAAAAAATGACAGAAAGATTCCTTTATAAACCACATATAAAAAGACAAAAAAGGGTATAAATGACTTTAACCCAGATTCTATTAAATAGTAAAAATGTTTTGAAATACATTTTTAAGAAACATGGATGTGGATGATAAAGAGATCACAATAGATTATTACGTATAAACAACCTCAGATAATGAAGAGATTGCGAAATAAACCCTTACCTTGTACTTATCCTTGGTTAGGGTAGTTTAACCTCCTGTATAATGGTGAAATAATTGTTATTAAATTATTTAAGAATCATATACATTAATATGATATCATATATGATCTTTTAACACTGCTTTGTTAATAATATCGTAGAATTATCGTCGTTTCAGGTGTTAACTTACTCATTTTCTTTTATATGTTTTGTTACATAAGCCATGTTTGTTGTGGATAGGTTGTATCTTATTCATATACAGAATGATATCAAGTCCTTAAATAATATTATTAATCATTAAATGATAATTATACTTGAATGGATACGATGGAGAATGAATCTCATCACGTTGGTGGAGACGGTAGTCCGTACGTACGCACGAGCAACAATATCATTTTTTTGATATTAAAATAATATATAATTGGATGGTATATCTTATATAAAGAATTATTATCATGTTATATTTATTATTTACATGAATTACACATCATTATTATACCCATCCAAATAATAATATATTGAATAACAATTACACCACGACGTATACACGGTAAGCCGTACGTACGTATGTATGGTGACATGTCATTCAAAAGATGGATAGAATACTGAATATGGTTGTACCATATTTATAATAATATTACAATATATAGGAGATACTGAATTCATTATTTTAGAATGGTAATAACAAAGAATGAAGAAGTGGAAGAAGAATGGAACTTGAAAGAGGGTGGTGAAATCATTACCTCTTCTTCGGGTTCTTCCTTTTGATTTGATCAAAAGTGCTCTGTAGGTTGGCTTTCTGATCAAAATAAGGCCTCTAGGTTGTATTGAGGGAAGTTGAGAGAGTATATGGGCATGGTTTGGCCGATCAAAAATGCCTTGAAGGTGTGAGTTAATGATAAGGGGGAGTTCCCTTTTATAAGAGGGGTGAGGGGCACCTTTGGAAAAGCTGGAAATATTATTTAATAATAAATTAATATTCTGGTTCTAATGGCTTAAAAGTACATTATTTAAAGGTTAAGGTGGGGATGGGTCAAAAACCACTCAACCAATATAATTTATACAGGTTTTCGTTAATATATTAACATTATCTTTAAGTATTAACTCTTAGTTAATGAGTTTTACTTTTACAATGTCTCTTTGTGTTTTTATATTATATGGTAAATAAACATACTATATTCATCCAAGAGACCCCCAAGTGGTCCATTAATGATACAACTATCATGATATAAGTCTCTTGGCCGAACCTTAGATTTTTAGGAATTTAATATCAATTAATAATATAATATTTGTTTTAAAAACTCTTTTATGTCAATTTTGACACTATTCAATAATTGATTTTTGTAAAAATCATAAAAGAATGATTACATCGAAAAATGTTAATTAAATCAATCCTAACATGTCATATTGACCTATAAAATTAGTGTAATTAATAAAAAGTCTCAAATTATATTTATTTGGGCATTTATAATATCAATTATTTCAATTTCTCACTATTATGGTAATTACTGCATCATCATTGTGTCATAAATAAATTAAATTATTTAATGTCTATAAATTATTAACAAAATATAATTATGGAGGAAATCGTTTTATCTTTCTAATGAATATTTACAATCTAATATAACTTATGTATAACCCTATATTGAAAATGTTTTAGTAAATAAACATTGATTTTAACTCTTTTAAATCTTCTTTGAATTAAATAATAATAAATGTCCTAATCTAATCCAAGTGGACCTAAATGATATTATTTTATTACTAAGGTTGTTTTTGGCCGAGATACACTTGTCCAATAGAATTAGGACATGTCTTAGGGTAATATTAATATCATTTTTACCCTTAATTACCCTATTTACTTTTAACCGTGGTAAATAAAAGTAAAAAGTTACTATTCACCAAAAATTATTTTCATCTCATTGAACCACATTTCACTAATTGATATTAACCGTGTCTCTCGGATTTTCAAAATTCCATTCATAGAAGCAGTAAAGTAAAGTTTTATGAAAAACTCAGTTTTTAACTACCACTTAGTGGTTTCACTATTCATCAAAAGTTGAAGTTTTTCTGAACAATGCCAAAATTTCACCCTAAGCTATAATTGATATTTCAAATTCAAAAATGATGTCTATTTTACAAAATTCCAAAAATATAATTTTCATTAATTAATTTTATAATTAATTCCCGCTGTCACAACAAATAACGTGTTTTTAAGAAACAATATATATCAAAAGATTGACAATTGTTTATGTCCAATTTCAAAGTGAAATTAATTAAAATGAAAAACATTGGATAAAATGGTAAAATTATATTCTAATTATACTTTAAAACCACTCAATAATGTAATTTATCACTATAAATTATTTTTATTAAAAAAGTTGTTTTTATGAATTTTCACTATTCATAAAAATTTGAAGTTCGCAGAAAAATACCAAAAATTCAACTTAGGATAATTTCAATATTATGAATCCAAAAATAAAGTCCATTTTTAAATATAAAATATATATAATTTCAAAAAGTAGGTATTACTATTCATAACGGCTGGTTTGATTCATTGTGGTGTGTTAGAACTCGATGTTGCGTACAACACACGCTATCACATTATTCAAAGAGAAGCATAACGTAGAAGATTGGGGTGTTACATTCTCCCCCCCTTCAAATAGTTTCGTCCTCGAAATTTCTAGAATACTTCCACATGAAAATACTTGGGTGGTTCTTCATCATAGGTTCCTCGGGTTCCCACATTGCTTCTTCCATCTTATGGTTTCTCTACAAAACTTTTACCAGACGTGTCGTCCGGTTTCTCAGTACTTGTTCTCTCGTATCAAGAATCTTGACGGGCTCTTCGCAACAAGATAGATCAGGTTCCAGTTCTAATTCCTCATAGGTGAGTACATGCATTGGGTCAGGCATGTATTTCCTCAATAGAGATACGTGGAACACATCGTGAACTTTGGAGAGACTCGGCGGCATTGCTAATCAGTAAGCTACATCCCCAATTCGTTCTAGAATTTCGAAAGGTCCGATGTACCTGGGACTCAATTTACCTTTCTTACCAAAACGTATGACTCCTTTCCATGGATATACCTTCAGGAAAACATGATCACCGACATGAAATTCCAAATACTTCCTTCGATTATCCACATAGCTCTTCTGCCTACTTTGAGATTCTTTGATGTGATTTTGGATTACCTTCACATTTTCTGTCGTTTCGTCCACTAGTTCTGGGCCTACAAGTTTTCTTTCACCAACGTCATCCCAACAGGTTGGTGTACGACATCTCTTTCCGTATAACGCTTCATATAGTGCCATTTGAATACTCGAAAGGAAGCTATTCTTATAGGAAAATTCTACCAGAGGTAAATATTGATCCCACATACCCTGAAAGTCAAGTGAGTAGGATCACAACATGTCTTCTAAGGTTTGAATAGTTCGTTCTGATTGTCCATCTGTTTGAGGGTGATAGGCAGTGCTCAAATGAAGTTCAGTATCCAAAGATTTTAGAAGACCTTTCCAGAATATTGAAGTAAAACGGGGATCACGATCATAAACAACTTATAGGGGTAAACCATGAAATATCACAACTTCATCAATATATAGTCTTGCTAGACGTTCCAGTGGTAGATCTTCTCTTATAGCAAGAAAATGTGCTGAATTGGTAAGACGATCAACAATGACCCATATTGAATCATTCCTTCTAGGAGTCTTTGGTAGCCCCATGACAAAGTCCATCGTAATATTATCCCATTTCCACTCCGGTATGGGAAGAGGTTGCATGACTCCTCCAGGCTGTTGCCTTCCAGCTTTCACTTGTTGAAAAACCATACATCTTGACACAAAATCAGCAATCTCCCTCTTCATGTTGTCCCACCAAAAATGTTCCTTCAAATCTCTATACATTTTGGTGCTCCCAAGGTGTATAGAGAAATTGGAACTATGAGAATCTTCCATTAATTCACTTTTTAGATCAGGTATATCGGGAACACAAAGTCTCTTCCCAAATTTCAAAATTGCATCTTCATATACAAAGTTTTTCAATCTCCCACCATTCACAGCTTTAATTTTCTTTTGAAATTATTCATCATTGGTCTGAGAACTCTTAATACTTTCTAGTAATGATGGTTTGTTAACCATTTGAAAAACCATTGATGTTTTAGCTTCCCTAGTTATTCCCATGTCCATCTTCACTAGATCCTTGAAAAGTGGATCCCTTTCAATTCTTATATTGTTCAAAACTCCATGATCTTCTCTGCTCAAAGCATCTTCCACCTTGTTTTCCTTCCCCGGGTGGTAGTGTATCATGCAATCATAATCCTTGAGTAATTCTAGCCATCTCCTAGGCCTCATGTTGAGTTCTTTTTGTGAGAAAATATACTTAAAACTCTTGTGATCAGTATAAATCTCACATTTTTCACCATAGAGGTAGTGCCTCCATATCTTCAAAGCAAAGATCACAGCTGCTAACTCAAGATCATGAGTAGGATAGTTTTTCTCATGAATTTTCAATTGTCGTGATGCATAGGCAATAACTCTATCATTCTGCATAAGAACACAACCAAGTCCTTTCTTCGATGCATCACTATAAATAACGATCCCATCATTCCCCGATGGTAGAGTCAATATAGGAGAATTGACTAATGTTTTCTTTAGTCTTCGAAACATCATTCACACTCTTTTTTCCAAACAAATTTAACCCCATTACGTGTGAGCTTCGTTAATGGGTTAGCCAATCAGGCAAAATTTTGGACGAAACGTCGATAATAACCTTCCAACCCAATAAAACTGTGTACCTCAGTTATACTCGTAGGTGCTGGCCATTCTTGGATTGCCTTGGTCTTAGAAGGATCAACAGAGATTCCATCTTTAGAGATAATATGGCCAAGAAAATAAATCTCATGATGCCAGAATTCACACTTGCTAAACTTCCCATATAATTCATGTCTTCTCAGAGTCTTCAGGATAATGTGCAAGTGACTTTCTTGATCTTCATAGATTTTAGAGTATACCAAGATATCATCAATAAATACCACCAAAAATTCATCGAGATATTCCTTGAAAACTATATTCATCAGATCCATGAATATAGTTGGTGCATTAGTCAGTCCAAAAGGAATTACTATAAACTCGTAATGCCCGTACCTGGTTCGAAATGCTGTCTTCGGAATGTCTTCCTTCTTTACACACAACTGATGGTATCCAGATCGAAGGTCAATCTTTGAAAAATATTGAGCTCCATGTAGTTGGTCAAATAAATAATCATTGTGAGGTAGGGGATACTTGTTCTTTATTTTTATAGCATTGATCTCCTTGTAGTCGATATATAACCTCATAGACCCATCTTTCTTTTTAACAAAAAGAACACAAGCTCCCCAAGGATAAACACTAGGGCGAATAAATCCATTATTACTCAATTCCTCTAGTTGTTTCTTTAGTTCAACTAATTCTACAGTGGCCATTCTATAAGGGGTCTTCAATATAGGCCTTGATCCAGGAATTAAATCAATGGAAAACTCAACTTCTCATTCTGGAGGATGTCCAGGTAAATCTTTCTGAAACATATCTACATATTCTTTCACAACAGGTACATCCTCTATTTGAACATTCCTTTCCTCACCCACTATAATTTCATCATCTTCCTCCCCAATAATTGAATTTAGTTGAGCTACTAGGGGTGGATCTAGATAAGAATTAGGTGGTGACGAGTCTTCTCTAAAGATAAGGTGTTCCTTATCATCATCATAAAAAATCGTAACCTCCTTCTTCTTACAATAAATCGTCGCATCATAGAAAGAAAGCCAATCCATACCGAGGATTATATCAAACTTAATCATAGGTACGACAATGAGATCAGTAGATAAAGAACATTTATGTGCTCTAATGGGGACTTATTCACAGAACATTGTTGCAATGATACTTCCCTTATGAGTTTTAACTGACAGATCCTTTGTTAAATCAAATTGGAAATATATAATTTTCTTAGAAAACTGGGAAGATATGAAACAATGCGATGATCCAAAACCAAATAATGCATTTGCTAAACATGAGGAAACCATTAAATTACCTACCACCACGTCTTTCGGAGCTGCTACCTCAGTAGTAGAGATAGCATAAGCTTGGACTTGATCCATTGGCCTTTTTTGATGTAAGTTCCTTTGATGTTTAGTACATTAATTTGCATAATTTTCCATCTCCCTACAATTGTAGCACTGAACATTGGTAGTTTCCTTCTTCCCTTGGCATTCACGAGCTTGGTGGCCTTTTCCACCACACATGTAACAGACACACATTCCCTTCAAGAAAGTACCAGGGTGTTTCTTCCCAAATTTACCACAGGATGGATATTCAACCTTTCCCTTCTTCCCCAAATTTCCATTCCCAGATTGATCAGAAGTTCTCTTCTTCTCTTTCTTTGCTTTAAAGTCATAAGACTTATAGAATTCCTTTTCGGTCTTGATTGCACATGAGACAATGTCTTCGTATGACGAGAAGGATTGTGAGACTAATGCTCGACGGAGAAATGGTTTTAACCCATAAAAGAAACGATCAATCTTACTTCTTGGGTTACATATATAATCTCCAGCATAACTTTCTAACCTTGTAATGTTAGCCTCATACTTTGTTACATTATCATC
Organism: Viscum album; assembly: GCA_963277665.1. NCBI lineage: Eukaryota > Viridiplantae > Streptophyta > Magnoliopsida > Santalales > Viscaceae > Viscum > Viscum album. Next base: position 2,075,099,095 of record OY728156.1, on the reverse strand, counting down.
CTCCTTTTGTCTTAGACTCAGAAATTGCCTTTCCATATCTGCTCGATGGTCATGAGAAAAGTATTTTTCTAAAAACATATCTTTGAACTCCCTCCATTCCATATTTGATACTTCATCATCTTCCTTCGTGTTTTGAATCAATAAACACCATTGACCAGCATCTCCAGTGAGGCGTTAAACTGCCATGATAACTTTTTCCCTTTCACTACTCCCTAAAGCCTGAAATATTTTCTATAGGGAATTTATCCATTTCTCAGATACTAAGGGATTTGTACTCCCATTGAACATTGGTGGTTGTTTCCTCATGAAGCGATCTAACATTGATCCTCCACGCTGCGGATCAGGGTGCTTTATATGGGTAATGATATTATTCATAACCTGAGTTAGTTGTCCCAGTATGGTGATTAGATGATCGGAACCAGTTGCATCACCAGATCCACTATAATTATCTTGAGTAGGAGGGAAATCCCTACATGGAGTGCGTTCATTGATATGGTTTCCATTTCTTCCACTAGGAACCATTTCTAAACAATGTCATAAACTAGATTAGTTTATGAATCAAAATACATAATTCTATACTTATAAAACACTTAACATATATTGAACTATTTATGGACATAATCCATAATCATAAAAATGTTTTTTTGAGAATTTATATACTCATAAACCCTTCATAATGATTTGTAATGAAAATGAGAGTTATCCTAAGCATATCCCCCGGGAGTGTTGTAACCAAGAGTGCAGCAAGGCATGTTTTCGTGTACCAGTTCCTGTTCGAGTCTAGCTCAAAGTAGTGTTTTCGGGATTTACCCCTAGGTACATCTGTGCCAGAGCCGCCTCTACCTACTCGTATCTAGACATGGATGTATTTCTCAGAAAACTAACAAAATCTCTACAATATCAAAATTCTAGGAAGTTCTTCTATACTAATCCTCAAAGTCCATCTTAGGCTTATGTGCTCTAATCATTGTTTATCTAAAACTATCATCCAAGGTTTGTACTAAACTTCCTCTGATACCAACTGTAACGCCCCGGTCCCAGTTACCCAGAGTCGGTGCATTATTACATAACATTGGCATGATCACAAGAAAGATCAAATCTCGAAAAACAGATTAGTTTAGTAGCCTTGGAAACACTAGATATATTCATAAGTCTTACATTACATCATAAAAATGAAAACTACAACAACATATTTTCTTCATAGAAAACACTCATATCCCCACATACTATCCCTGCAGGTCATTCATAAATTACTTCTTCATATCCTGGGTAAAATAAAACATAGAAAAGGGGTGAGCTCAAATGCCCAGTGAGGATAACAATATAGCGGAAACTTTCATAAATAATAATAAACATTTAAGGCAATGTATAACTAAAACAAAAGCTTTTTAAACGTGAAAATCAACATAGTATGGCATAAATAAAATGAAATAATTCCATTTACTTATTCACATGGATATTCTACTAATTAAATAATCACATGCAATATCAATAACCACTTTCATAATTATGGAATGCACAGTGCCAGACTATCATAACCACATAGCCAAGGCCTCACGCCAAGACTAAAAATAAAAATTTGCCAAGGCCTTGTGCCAAGAAACTAGTTTGTCTCATGATACCTACCGATGCATCGAGGGGCTATAGCGGGCTCCACCCATCACATATTAAGTCCAATGCATTCCCATAGGAAAAGGTTTAAACATAACATAAACATTCTTATTAAAAATAGCATACAAAATGTAAATACTTCATCCATAAACTATGAATGGTATAAAAATAACACATCCACAGTCAAACATATCAAAAAACCTTCAATACAGTAAAGAAGTTTTGTATCATAATAAATCAACTTCAAATAAGCGTGAAATCCATCAAAGGTTGTTGACATAGATGAAATCAAAACTCTTTTTAGATAAATATATCTTTCTATTTTGAAATCATTTAAGATTCATATATTTATAAAATAAAACATTTTCATTGAAAATAATCTTATAAGACTTTAAGGGATGCTTCGACGAATTTATAACGGCGCAAAATAGCCGCACCCGTTGTATAAGTTAAAAAACATTCTTACCTTAATTGTGTTGAAAAGGTTAAAAAGCACCTTGTTTGGAAAACAATGGAAGGATTCCTTTATAAACCTCTTATAAAAAGTCAAAAAGGGTATAAATGACTTTAACCCAGATTCTAGTAAATATTAAAAATGTTTTGAAATACATTTTTAAGAAACATGGATGTGGATGATAAAGAGATCCCAGTAGATTATTACGTATAAACAACCTCGGATAATGAAAAGATTGTGAAATAAACCATTACCTTGTTATTCTCCTTGGTTGGGGTAGGTTAAACTCCTTTATAATGGTGAAATAATTGTTATTAAATTATTAAAGAATCATATACATTAATATGATATCATATATGATCTTTTAACATTTCTTTGTTAATAATATCTTAGAATTATCGTCGTCTCGGGTGTTAACTTACTCGTCTTCTTTTATATGTTTTGTTACATAAGATGTGTTTGTTGTGGATAAGTTGTATCTTATTCATATACATAATGATATCAAGTTCTTAAATAATATTATTAATCATCAAATGATAATTATACTTGAATGGATACGATGGAGAATGAATCTCATCGCGTTCGTGGAGAAGGTAGTCCGTACGTATGCACGAGTGACAATATCATTATTTTGATATTAAAATAATATATAATTGGATGTTATATCTTATATAAAGACTCATTATAATTTTATATTTATTATTTACATGAATTACACATCATTATTATACCCATCCAAATAAAAATATATTGAATAACAATTACACCACGACGTGGAGACGGTAAGTCGTACATACGCACGTATGGTGACATGTCATTCAAAGGATGAATAGAATACTGAATATGGTTGTACCATATTTATAATAATAAATCTGTATATAGGAGATACTGAATTCATTATTTTAGAATGGTAATAACAAAGAAAGAAGAAGTGGAAGAAGAAAGGAACTTGAAAGAGGGTGGTGAAATCATTACCTCTTCTTCGGGTTCTTCCTTTTGATTTGATCAAAAGGGCTTGTTAGGTTGGCTTTATGATCAAACTAAGGCCTCTAGGTTGTAGTGAGGGAAGTTCAGAGAGTATTTGGGAAGGGTTTTACCTAACGAAAAGGCTTTTTAAGGTGTGAGTTAATGAGAAGCCGGAGTTCCCTTTTATAAGAGCGGTGAGAGGCACCTTTGGAAAAGCTAGAAATATTATTTTATAATAAATTAATATTTGGTTTCTAATGGCTAAAAAGTGGATAATTTAAAATTTAAGGTGGGGATGGGTCAAAAAACACTGAACCAATAGAATTTAGACAGTATTGGGTTACTATATTAACATTATCTTTAAGTATTAACTCTTAGTTAATTAGTTTTACTTTTACAATGTCTCTTTGTATTTTTATATTATATGGTTAATAAACATACTATATGCATCCAAGAGACCCCCAAGTGGTCCATTAATGATACAAATATCATGATATAAGTCTCTTGTCCGAACCTTAAATTTTTATAAATTTAATATCAATTAATAATATAATATTTGTTTTAAAAACTCTTTTATGTCAATTTTGACACTATTTAATAATTGATTTTTTTTTAAAAATCATAACAGAATGATTAATTCAAAAAAAGTAAATTAAATCAATCCTAAAATTTCATATTAACCTATAGAATTAGTTTATTTCATAAAAAGTCTCAAATTATATTTATTTGGGTATTTATAATATCAATTAGTTAAATTCATCACTATAATGGTAATTACTGCATCATCATTGTGTCATTAATAAATTAAATTATTTAATGTCTAAAAATTATAAATAAAATATAATTATATAGGAAATATTTTTATCTTTCTAATTAGTATTTACAATCGAATATATCTTATGTATAATCCTATATTAAAAATGTTTTAGTAAATAAAATTTGATTTTAACTCTTTTAAATTTTCATTGAATTAAATAATAATAATTGTCCTAATCTAATCCAAGTGGACCTAAATGATAATATTTTTATTCCTAAGGTTGTTTATGGTCTATATAAACTTGTCCAATAGAATTAGGACATGTGTTATGGTAATATTAATATCATTTTTACCCTTAATTACACTATTTACTTTTAACCGTGGTAAATAAAAGTAGAAAGTTACTATTCACCACAAATTATTTTCATCTCATTGAACCACATATTACTCCTTGATATTAACCGTGTCTTTCAGATTTTCAAAATTCCATTCACAGAAGCGGTAAAATTAAGTTTTATGAAAAAATTAGTTTTTTAACTACCACTTAGTGGTTTCACTATTCATCAAAAATTGAAGTTTTTCTGAACAATGCCAAAATTTCACCCTAATCTATAACTGATATTCCAAATTCAAAAATGATTTATATTTTGAAAAATTCCAAACATATAAGTTGCATTAATTAATTTTATAATTAATTCCCGTTGTCACAACAAATTGCGTGTTTTTAAGAAACAATATATATCAAAAGATTTACAATTGTTTATGTCCAATTTCAAAGTGAAATTAATTCTAATGAACACCATTGGATAAAATGGTAAAAATATATTCTAAATATACTTTAAAACCACTCAATAATATAATTTATCACTATAAATTATTTTGATTAAAAATGTTGTTTTTAAGTATTTTTCAATATTCATAAAATTGGAAGTTCTCAGAAAAATAACAAAAATTCAACATAGGATAATTTTGATATTCTGAATCCAAAAATGAATTCCATTTTGAAATATAAAATATCTATAATTTTAAAAAGTAGGTATTACTATTCATAATGGAAAGTTTGATTGATTGTGGTGTGTTAGAACTCGATGTTGCATACAACACACGCTATCGCATTATTCAAAGAGAAGTAAACCGTAAAAGCTTGGGGTGTTACATATTTACATATACGCTGATTTAATTATATAATATTACTATTAATAAGATTCATAAATATTATTTATACATTCATAGATGTGTTTATTTTTCTAATAGGAATATTACTACTTTTAATGGTCACATTGTTATTCTAATGGTCACATTTGTTTCATCAAAACTGAAAGTTATCAGAAAAATACCACAAATTTAACAAAACTAAATTTCGATATTATGATATCAAAAATAATATATTTTTTTTCAATTATAATTTATATAAGTTTCTAAATTTTTATTTAAAACATGTTCTTCCTTAAAATATGTAAAAACCAGCATTTAGAAAAATATATCATTTTCAGATCTAAATTGGATTTATTTATATATTATGCCTCTAAAACTATTTTGGAAGAATCTAAAAAAATTGATTAAATAATAATATACAAATTTCATATTATTTGTAATATTTTACATTCCCTCAAATTTAATGACTATCTTATATTGGTCGTATAAAAATAATGGTATTTCATTATATATCATGGTTTTTTATGTTTGGTGTTATGGGACACCTTTAGTGTCAAATATATTAAATTTAAAAAATAAACATAAAATAAAATACTAGTGTGTTACATTATACCCTCATAAAATAAATTGTGTCCTCACAATTTCAAATTAAACATCAAAAAACAATGGTTGGTACATCAAAATTTCATTGTGGAAAACCCACATCAGAAATAGGGTTAAAAAAATATCCACTTAAAAAGAGGAATGAGAAAATAGAATTTCAAAAAAAAACTAGGATTTATGATATGAAATAACTAGTGGAATGTGATCACATGGACATTGAAGAGAAATATAAATATCGTGTTTTGATAGAGAGTTATAGAGAACGTCTTCATTTGAATGTTGACCATCACAAAACACTAAATATTGTAGTTGGTGAAAAGACCATTGATTTCCCATAAATGAAATTAAAAAAATGTTGTTTTTTGTTCCAAAATAATTTTCCTAGAGTTAAGTAATTATTTTAATCCCTAGACAAAGAACACAGAGAAACATCCTTACATAAAAATTAGAGTTGCATCCATTAATCAATTTCCACCACAAACTCATCTTTTTTCCTGAATGATGAAAATTTATAATGAATTTTCATGCCTAAATAATTTGAATCAACATTTACTGATCAAAAAATCCACCCATGTATAACTATATATTATTCTTTTATTTATTCTACATCCAAAACCAAAATGTTTTTATTGGATAATATAAATCTATAAAAAGGACTCTCATTTATATGATGGAAAATATCATTAATATCTAAAATTAAAATGTAATACACAAAGATCAAAAAAATATCTTTTAAAAAATTATTTTCATTCAATAAATTATTCTAGAATATGATTTAGAAATATCATAAGTATTGGTTCATATAGTCTTTTAATTAAAACTAATCACTCTCAATGTCTAATACAAAAAATATTAATTTTTCTATCACATATTCACAAATATATGGTAACCATTTCCATAATTATCCATAACCACCATATGTCCACAATAAAATCATATTTCATTCCAAAATAAAATTCAATATTTTTTTCTCAAAATTTTCAATTTACCTTAATCTTATAGGATTCAAAAAAAGAGAACATATTCTGAAATAACAATAGTCCCATAAACTCTAAATCATTTTCAAATCCCAATATTTTCTCTTTGATACAAAAAGACCTTAAAATAAAAATGACCATTATAAATTTGAAATTATTTGTAAAAATTCCATGATAACTAGGGCTTCATATAGGATAGTGGTTGGCACTACACCCTTGTCACCCTTCAGATGTGGTTTCCTACCATGTAGCCTTGTTTGACGCCATGTGTATTCAACCTGCCTGTGGGGTTTCCTTTTTCTAAAACCATATTTATTTAACATAGAAAATAAATATGGTGGTCATCCTTGAAATAAGATCAATAACTAAATATAATTTTTCTTATGGTCTTCAATATAACCCCAATACATATATACATTATCCTTTTATTTTCACATAGGTTCTACCTTGGACTATAGTATATCATACAGATGATGACTTTGACTTGGGTAATACCCATGTCCCCCACAATCAATGAAATGAACTAAAGAAGGATCTATAGGATGTGTTTTATTATTTTCTATCGTACTCTTCATTTCTCCACTTTAATTATTTACATTATGTCCCTTTACAAACACATTAAGAATTTATCTGTTGTTTTTGTAAACTTTCATGGGTTTATCCCTCATCTAAGAATTCACAACATAAATACCCTTTTTTAGTGTATAGTGAAGACTTCATTTGAAGAAAAAAATATTTTTATTTTTCATAACTTTTCATATAAAAAAATTAATGAACTAATTAAATTATTCAAGAATTTTTTTTAATTTTAAAAAAAATTGTGTCTCAAAATAAATTATTAATTTTAATTTTAAATTTTTAAGAAATTGAGACATTCCCTGTTATTGAGCTTGCATTTCTGGAGGAATTGAGAATTGAATCTTGTAAAACATGAATTCATCCATAAATGGAAGAGTAACTCATCTATTTACCTGAGTTTGAAATGTATTCACAAAAATTAGATGAATTAAATAAGAGTAATGAATAATTACATTAGTGTACATTAGGATAAATCACTACCTGAATGAAATTGAAGGTTCTGGAAGAAAATAGTTGCATTATGTCTAATATTGTTCTGAACATGATCTTAATTCCTGGGATAATTAGATTAAATAATTTATTTAAATAACTAAGAACCTATTATAAATTTATTCGAATAATTTTAATTTATTATGTTCATTTACGACCTTTTTGATAAGTTATGAGATATATTTTTATCATTGAGAGTATTTGTTATGTTGTTTTTTACGATCAATTTACATTTATATGATTATGGATGTTCATGTACAATTAAAATAGATATATAGAATTGGAGTTATATGTAATTAAATAAAATCTTGAAGATTAAATTATTATTTAAATCATTGGGATTTCTGGTGTGATGATGAAACATTAGATAATATATTATTGATAATAATTCAGATTATTTTGAAAGATTTTTAATCATCATAAACTAGTTTTGTTTTATTAATTAACATCATCTGTGTATAATAGTCCTAATAAATTACAGAGGCTGTAATAAATATATTATAATTATTTTAACCATAAAAATAGTTTTATGACCATCATTGAAGGTGTTAATGGAAAAATAAAATGCATCATCCATGATGTCGGTAACTTGACCCAATAAATTTAATATTTTAATTAATATAATGAATGGGGAAGAGAAAGGAGTTTGATGATGTATATTCAATTAACATGATATTATTATATTATATAAATTATACATGAGTTATTATGTATTTTGTAAATGGTAGGTGATGTATGGATAATAAAATAGTTGAAATTGAAAAGAAAAGAAATGTAAAGAAAGATGACTTTCACCTCTTGAATTCACCTCCTTGAGAACCTCCTTAAAAAGATTGGTTTTTGGTATTTTGTTGAGTCCAAATACTCTTGGACATGGGTGAGGATATTTTGAATAATATTGTGCGGAAATGTGACACAGCTCAATGCTAGGAAGGTGTGGGGAGAGGGGCCAGTGAGGGGTTGTATTTATAGTGGAGGAGGCATGTGATAGTTGAATATTTTATTCATTTATTAATTATTTTATCTAAAGAATAGGAATATGTTTAGTATTATCACCAGATATATTTATGTAATTATGGGTAGTGTAAGATAATTGTATTACATCATCCATAAATCACATTTGAGTTAATAATTCATGTATTTTCCATTTATCATAAATTAGTGTATTTTAATATTCACAAATTCAGGAAATTTATAAAAATATAAAAAACCCACACTAACAAATTTTAAACTTATATACTTCAACAAAAGAATTTAATTTTATGAAAAAAATTATAATAATTATAAATTTAATTTTCAATTAAAATCATAATTTATTCAAAATGTATCAATTTTAAAATTATTTCTGAATTTATAACACATTGGAATTTTAATTAGGGTTTCATAAAATTCACATATAATAATAATTTAGAAAAATATTTTTATTTGAAAATATTTTATGAATATTAATGTTATTTTAAATCATTATATTAATAATATTGAAAATTAGCATTTCTGTTTAATAAAAATATCAACACATATATAAGAAATTCTAGAACATTTATATATTTTTACTATCAAATAATTATATCAGATTACCTCTTATAAGTTGCATAATTTTTATTTATACATTCATTTGTGTGTTTATTATTGTAATGGAAATATTACAATTTCTAAAAGTCACATCATTGTTCCAGTAGTCACATTACTATTCAAAAAAATATGAAACTTATTAGAATAATACCAAAAATATAACCAATGTAAATCATGATAGTACACGTTAATTTTTTTTTTCAAATAGAATTTTAAACATATCGAAATTTATATATAAAACATGTTCTCCATTAAAAGGTGTAAAAACTGCCTTGAGAAACATATAGACTTTTTATGGGTAAATTTGGTTTTATTCATGTCTAAAGCCAATAAAAATAATTTGGATGTGTGTAAAACCATTTTATTTAATATATAATATATATATTTCATGATTTGGTTAATACTATCCAATCCCGTTAATATAACAACTAGGTTATAATAATCATTTAAAAAAAATATTTAATTGAGTATCATTGTTTGTTTTTGTCTGGTATTTGTGAATCCTATAATGTCGAGGAAATAAAATTTTAAAAATATATATAACATAAAATAATAGGGTGTATTAATTTATGACCTTTATCAAGTAATAGTACCATTTCATCTATTATTTGGAACTTAAAGTATTTTATAAACTATTTTTTAGAAAACCTTACTTCATTTCTCTCTGTAGTCGGAGAACCTTTTTCTTCTACAAAACAATATTTTATAAAATGGTTTAAAAAAATTGAAACTTTCTAAAAGGATTTATTAAAGACAATTTTAACATTTTTATAATTTTGAAATATTATCTAAGGAATCTTATTGTCTCTTTCTGAAATAAGGAATTTTTCAATCCTTTGACCAGGAAAATGGAATTTTTCTTTCACCTCGTACGAAATATATGAATTTTCCAATGACAAATTCATTGAATATTCCATAGAATAATTGAAATTATAGTTTTTAATAAAATTTATAAAAATAAAATTTCCAAATCATTTTTTTTGAAAACATTTTTCAAAACAAAGGGTTATTTTCCTCAAGAATGTTTTTAAATGTTCTTTTTAAATAATTTCCATTCATCAATGAAAACAACCCTTTACATGACTTTGATTTTGAAATATTGAATTGATATCATCATTATTCTTCCTCTATCTTGTTTATGATTTATTTATCAAAGGATATTATTCACATTAACTTCCTTGATTCTTATTAACACCCTTGAAATATTTAATTCCCCATGATCAATTGACATTGAATTTCTCCAAAGTATCCATATCATTTTACATGGATTTGACATCTTTTTAAACCATATATTATTTTTCATAAGGATTTCACTTTTAATGTTATTTTATTATTTGGGGAAATATTAATAAATATGTATACTATATTCAATATAGGTATTTGATAAGGCATATTGTTTATGAGGAATGTGTATGACCTAGAAGACACATCATTGGTATCACTTGAGAAATTCCTCACAGTTTTTAGACATGTTAATATAATCCCCTCGATGCATCAGTATTTTCATGAGATGAAATAAGTTGTAGATAATCCTTTCATGTGTGTTAGTAAAAAAATATGGGTTTTTAACCATAGATTTAAACTATCCATTGAAAGGTCTTGATGGGAGAGGTTCTATATACCATGGAAACATAGGGTCTAATAAATAAGAATTTCATTCATTTAGATTCATTTAGAAACCATGGTAATTTTTGACTACATATCTATTGATACATTTCATTCCAAGTTCATTTATTAAATTTAATGTGTTGTAGTCTCTTTCCATAACATATTGATTTTTCCTTATATCATTTTTTGAATGTCATGTATATCTAGTTAGTACCTCTCCATATTATTTATTCATATTATTTTCTGTTATTAACTAAATGGATTGTGTTCTCAGTTACATGCCCTTTTATATTGATTAATCACATTGATTCAATATTTTATTCAAAGTTCATTACACTTATTGAGCATTATATCTCACATTTATTTTGTTTCCTTTCCCCAGAAATCCAATAACTATACTAATTTAGATATACAATCATACCGAAGTTGGTATAATGTTATTATTTTCCTAAAAAGAAAAAAAATTATGTTGTAATTATTGAATTAATTTTTAGAAAAAAGACTCTTGTATGTATCTTGTTTACCAAGACTAATAAAATCAATGGTCCTTCAGGATTTGTTTCATTGTAATCATGCTAATGTAATGGTAGTAGACACCAGCACTAGGAACCATGGGTCTGGGGTACTACGAATGGTATTAGAGGATGTTTAGTAGCATCCTTTGGAACTAGATTTAGGAAAATATAGATTAGAGAACATAACACGAAGGTATAATTTTAGGATATGTATATATGAACACCCTATAAATTTGATAAATTTTATATTATATGGGTTTTCCGAGAACTACATCACTATCTAGATACTCCAAGTTGACATGTATAAATACACTGATAATTATTTCACATTAATACATGTTTTATTAAATAAAATTTCATTTATACAACCAAAAAGAACAATACTTATAGTATATTTTGGAATTAGGTACCTTACATAACAAATTAAAACATGGGATACAAATAACCATTATTGAACACTTCTTAACATGATCATAATATTCCCACAAAATTAAAAATTCACGGGAAATCCAAGGGAAAACATTAGAAAGTGGTGAGAAATAAAGCCCAGTAAGGGATTAAACAAGGCATAAAATGAAGAAAATAATTCATGTAAGAGAACATGAATATCAAGGGAGCATAAAATAAACTTGAATAATAAGGCATGATATTGCATGATATTCATAAAATGGGAAATGTGGAAACAACTTAAAACAATGAATTTGAATCAATGTTCAAGGAAAAAATACTGAGAATTAATAGTGAAAATATTACAATAATGTAATCTGGTACACCCATATCCCATCATGATTTATTAGGTTACTAAACATTACCCCATGAATTGGAGCAATATCTTGGGACACCCATCATAATTATTCCATTCTCATGCTTACTAGTTATACATAGATAACACAACATGGATTAATTCAACATAATAATTTATTCCATGGTTAAATAATGTGGTATAAATACAAGTATGTACATAATAAATAATATCATGTAAATTACGGTTAATACCCAAAATTGAAAAATTGGTATAATATTCACTATATAATTATATTGGCATGGAATATCATTGGGAAAATTCGGCAACATAACATAATTAATTAAAAATTAATAGAAATTGTGTATTAGAGAGGAAGGGGTCTCTAATTATTTTTACATAAAATTGGAAGTAATATTTATATGTAAAATCATATTCCATCATTAGAAATTTTGAAAATTAAGACAAAATGTAATTAAGATACATGAATAGAGAAAATAATCCTCGTGAAATTTTGGTACAGTAACAGGTGTACATAAAGGATCATGGGAGGATTAATGAGAGTGAAATTAATATCTCATCATTTATAGATGAAATTTATAATAAGGGTAATATGTAATAAAATATCCCATCATAAGAAAATTTAAAGTAAAATACGTTACATAAAAGGAGTTCTTGGTAAAAGAAGATAGTGGAAGAGAACTTACTTGAAAAAGTGACTCCAAAGGCATGGGATGTTATTATTTAAAATTTTGGGGGTTTTTAGGAGGACTATAGAAATTATTTGGAAGAGAATATAAATTCTCTAAGTTATTTTTTGGAAGATAAATGGCTTCTTCAGTGGGTTTCTATAAGAAAATAGAAGGATTTAAATATTATTTAGGTTTCAAAATCTACATAATAAAATATCCAAAACCACAAACCATCACTTTATTTTTTCCAATGGTATCTATAAAATTGGAGTGGTTTAAATTATTTTATAATTAAAAGTGATTGAAGTATTAAAACAACACCATTGTTTATGAGGAGTTGAGCCTAACTTTTAAAGAAATGATTTTAAAACCTTTAGATATATTATATGTCATTTAAGACTCATGATGGTTTTTTAAAGTAAACATTAAATGTAAAATATAGTAATTTTTAATGGAAAATGTATGTTTGGTCATGGATCACATGTATATTACTTATTACCTCACTTTTGGGTTATTTTGATGTCATAAAACACAACGTATATTTATCTGATATTTAATTTTTACCTAAAAATTCGACTGTCTCAAAAAATATAAAAATTTCACCCTTGGATAATTTTATTGTCTTTATTTCAAAAATAATATTCTTTATATCAAAATAATTTTATAAATATTTGAATTTTTTATTTTAAAATAAAATCCTACATTTATTAAAAATGACGGGGTTTCTACATTAACAATTTCTTGACTCTTATAAAAATTATATTTGACAACATAAATGTTATATGGTAATTTATATTTGAAAAAAAGTATTTATTAACAATATTTTACAAAAATATTATTTATTTTCTAAAAACATTATTCATTAAAATATATTCCATAAATTCATTTGAATATTACACAAAAATAGTATTTCTATTTTATTGAGTCAAAATAAAAAATAAAAAATAAAGTATCATTTATATGATGAAAGTATATTAATTAATATATAAAAAATAATATACATTATTATATTTCTATGGAATTTTTATTCATCCCTTTAAAACACCATCAAATTCCCTAAGGGTAATATGAATGATATTGGGAATTTCAAGGAGCGATTTAGAGAACGTGGTTAGGGTCGTGATCTTGATGTGGTACACATTCTCAAGAAAATGATTTCTCTCATTATTATGTTGTTTGTTATCATCTTGGAATTGGTTTAGAGAAAATATCAAAAATTGTATATCCCTAGGAAGCTTCAAAAATGGGATTAGAAGGGTAATATCCTATTGTTTAAGGATATCACTTCCATTTTCTATGTTAATTGTGTTTGTTAATACACTATATTTAATCATTTCATGTGATCATGATTCAAAATCTATATTAAAATTGGTAATGATACATGATGGTCATTTAAATTCCATTGGATATAATATAACAAAACAATATAATTAGTTTTCAATAACCATATTACATAATAGAACATTTAATTTTATCAACAAGGATATTTTACATATAATAGTTATGGTGGATATAATTTTCCCCACTCTAGACATTTAATCCATGAACATCTATTTTCCCACACTAAAATAGATTATGGTGAAACTTCTTCACCACTTAATTTGGTTCCCTTGGTGATTTTTCAAACTTTTGTTTTCTCTAGAACACTTTGACGATGAGCATTTTCTTATTTCATAGAACATTTTCTCTATGATATATGATTTTCACTTGCTTCTATTCATAACAAGGATTGATATCCAATAGTACCACCTCTGAATTGAGTACATTAAAGGGTTTTGGTAAGTAATTTCTCAAGAGGGATACATAAAGTACAACATGAAAATCATATAGGTTTTGTGGGAGTGCAAGTTGATAATCCACTAATCTAATGTGATCAATGATCTAAAAAGGGCTGATGTACCTTTGAATAAGATTTTCCTTCTTCCAAAATCTCATAAATTTATTCCATGGAATTTTTTTGAAGAATACAATGTATCCAACTTCAAACTCTAGTTATCATCGATGATTGTTAGCATAATGCTTCTTTTAACTCTGAGTAGCCTTGATGTGCTGCTAAATTGTCTTATCCTACTCCACCATTTCTTCATCCATTTTAGGACCTAGAAATTTTTTCCCCAACATCACCCCAAAATGATGGTGTTCTATAGACCATACCATAAAGGGATTTATAGGGATCCATTTGGATGCTTGAGTATAGAAAATTGTTGTAATAGAACTCATCCAAAGGAAGATGATGGTCATACATGCCTTCGAAGCCCATAGAACATTCTCGCAACATGTCTTCTAGTGTCTGAATAGTCCGATCAGATTAACAATCCTTTTGAGGATGATAGGATGTATTGAAATTAAACATACTGTTTAGAAAATTCTAGACACATTTCCAAAACATAAAAGTGAATATTGGATCTCAATCAAATACAACCGATAGTGGTAAAACATAGATACTTACCACATATTTGATCTATATTCATGCCAATTAATCTTGTGATAAATCCCCCTAGAAGAACAATGATGTGGGTAATATTTGTAAAATGATACAAAAAAATATAGATAGCATTGTTTTCTTTGGATATATTCATGTTTTTGGTTACAATTTATATTGGGATGTTTTCTTATTTTCATGTATGTATGGGTATTGGTTTCATCATATCCTCAGCCATATGCCTTTTAGTAATCACTTGCTGAAGAACTAGGAACTTTGATGTATTTTCAGTGATCTGCTTCTTTACGGTGTCCTATCAATAGTACTCTTAGATATCTTGATACATCATTGTGTATACTATATGAATGGAGAATATTGAACTATGTGCGTCATCCAACAATTCTATCTTTATAATATGAACTTACGAAACACATATTCTTGACCCACATATCAAAATTCCAACTTCCATTACATTTATCATCGAGGATTTCCCTTTTCCTATAGTTTCCACTCTATTCTAAATCCCCACATCATATTTTTGAGGATCCTTTAAACATTAAAGAAAGAACCATTAAAAATTAATTTGTGAGAGGAATGATGATGTTTCTTCCTTTAAGATTCTAATATCCATCATCTTCAATTATAAGAAGATCACATCCTTTTTAATTATAATCAGTGATATAATTCTTGGGTCCTTTATATGTAGAGAATCTACCACCATATTCTATTTACTAATATGGGAGTGGATTTGGAAGTCATATGTCATGATAAGATCTAAATATTATCATTACCACATATTAAGTTATTTTTTAATGTTTATAAGTTTGAGCCTCTAGTGTTTAGTATATATCTTATACTTCTCCCAAGAGAGATAATGACACCAGATTTTCAATACAATGATCACATATTCTAACCCCTTATCATACATAAGATAGTTTTTTTGCATGAATTTTAAACTCCCTTTATGATTAGGAAATTATTTTTTCATTTATCATCAACACACATCCCAATCCATTTTTCAAATCATCACTAAAAATTACTAAAAGTACCCCACATGTGGGTATTATGAGAAAAGGGGTAGTAATAAAACTCCCTATAAACTCCATGAATCTTTCTTCACAATCTTAATTTCAATAAATATTTCCTACCTTTTGAGTAATTTTGGTAATAGGATTTGAAAATTGTGAAATAATTCTCACAAAATAGCAATAATATACAGCTAACCCAAAGAAGCTATAAATATCTATCACATAAGTTGGCATCATTCATCCATAATTTTTTTTTATTTTAAGGATAAATAGATCTACTAATGAATGTGATGATAATACCCATAAATGAGTCTTCCTTATACATGAACTCACATTATATGTACATTTCATAGGGCTTCTCCTTTTTCTCAGACTTTAGTAAAGTAATCAGATTATCCTCAGACTCCTTCATGGTTTTGGAGTATAATAGAACATCATCTATAAATACTACCAAATATTTGACAAGGTAATATTTATGTCTATAATAATCTTGTATATAATGATTTCTAGATCACTAGTGAGTCTTAATGGAATTATTATAAACTCATAGTTCCCATACTGTGTATAAAAAACTGTCCTGAGGATATCATCCTTCTTCACCTGAACATGGTAATATCCTGGCCACAAATCCACCTGAGAGAAATATTGTGCACCACAATGATGATTGAAAAAGTCCTCAATATGTGTAAGAGGATACTTATTCTTTATCATGATATTATTGATCTAATTATAATCAATACAAATGTGTAATGACCCATCCATCTTCTTGACGAAGAGGACTGGTGCACCCATTGGTGAAGCAGTTGCATGTATAAACCCATTATCCTGATTCTACAATATTTTTTTTATTTATCTCATAATGCTCCACAACATCTATACAATATAGAGTATTGGATATTTGAAACTCTAATGTTATATGCTCGATTGAAAATTCAACCTATATACTAGTAGGAAGATCAGACAATTCCTCAGAAAACCCGTCAACATATTCCCTAAAAATAAGAATGTATTTGAGGATGATCCTTTTTTGAGACACTGTTATATGAGATAGATATGATTGATCATATTTATATAATATAAATTCTCTAGATCATGGTGCTAAAGAGGATTCCACATCTTCTATGCACATGTATAGAATTAGGGAGTTGATTCTCCAAATGGTGAGTGACTTTCATATCCTGATCATTTATGATAGATAAATATAGGGAAGGTCAACACATGCCAATAATTGCATCAAATTACACCCAATGTAGTTTCTCAAATTTCTTTGAGAAGATCATACAAAACATTATGATAGGGGAGGATTTATATAATTGGGATGCAACTATTCCATCATTTTCTATTTAAACCATCATCTCTACTTCCATGATTTGTGGTGGTGTTAGGATAGTTATTCTAAAATTTTGTGATATTAAGGAATGCATAGAACTAGAAAAAAATTTACGTTAAATATTTTTGAAAGAATAACTAGAGTAAATATCACCAAATCATTGGAAAGATTCACTTCTATATTAGTGATTGAAAATCAAACCCTTTATGCCTTGCAGGTTGTTGGTTATCTCCGGAAAAACAATATCTTAAGAAATTGTTTTGAATAGTGTCATTGTTTCTTATAGTTGTAGCAATGAAAAATGTGATTATGTTTTACTAGAGAAATCCTTTTCCCCATAAAATTTTTGGGTTTTTTATGTCATCAATTATTATCTATGTTTCCTTCAATACCAAGGCAAAATAATTTGTTTGTCTCCATCAGGATGTTTCTAAGGTGCTTCTTGTAGCACCTTTGACAACTGAAATATTAAAATTTCATTCCACAATTAGATCTCTATATTGGACCACCACAATTAAACTCCACATATAACTTCTTATCCCAATGATATCAATGATATTATTCTATCACCATTTATACTTTGAGGGATCATCATAAAAATTATTCATAGCTATCAAAGTCACAGATCCCCATGGATTTTTATAGAATAGGTTTTATTCCACTGAAGAGGCTTTCATCCTAGTATTCGGGGGTAATGAAAAAATTGGGGGAGTATCAGTCATGATTTTTTATTTTATCCTTGTATTCCCCAATAGATTTATCAACATTTTTATTGAGAGTAAGGAATTACCTTCCCATTTTAAGACATATAGTGCAAGGAAATAATTTATAAAAAAATTGGGGTATTCATTACAATCCATTACATTGATCTCTTACTCTGGCTTCATATTTTTGATCAATTTCCACAACTGATCAGCTTATCCATCAATACAATAAATAGTTATAATAAATTTCTCTTGTTTATAACATAGAAGGATGGAGAAAAAAACTCAATTGAGTTGATCCATTGTTTTGGGATTAAGGGATCATTTGATCCATTGAAATTAAGTTGTTGTTGTGGCATGAAGATATTTAATGAATCATGTTCTATCATAGGGGGTTTTGCGTGATCCTATTGATAATGTTTTATTTTCCTAAATTTTGTTAGCTGATAGTGTATCACGTCAAATTTTTTTTATTCCCTCTTCAATTGGTTTTGGCATCTCATTCGGCCAGTCCTCTCATTTCCATACACATCAGTTGTTAACCTGATTCCATCTATTTTTTTCATTGCATATAATAAAATTAAAATTAGGTATGAGTATCTTAAGCTATTAAACCCACAAAGGGGAATCAAATAACAATAAATTGACAACATATAAATTACATTTATTTCCATAACTTAGGAATTTTTAGGATTCAATATAGGTTATGAATGACCTATTTACTAACATATATTCTTATGGGAATTTTATCCCTTTATAATGGTTCATAATGAGCTTATATGTTTACAAAATACTATCCCCCAGGCTTGTCAAACCCGGTACACAGTAAGGCCCATTTTCGTGTACTAGATTATCCCGAGTCATACCTTGAACATCTTTTCAGAGTTGTTACTCCCAGGCATATCTATTCTAGTTCCATGTCCACTTGATGTTTCCAATCATGGATTTATTTTCTTGATAAACTAATTACAATATACTAACCAATTTCTTTGGGATTTTTTCTTATACATATAAATATCTATAGGTATTTCTATATATTTTTCTAATCATAATCCAAATAATTTATAAACTCTTTCTCTAATAACAATTATAACAACCCTGATCTTTTTTTCACATTAACACATGTTATATTTGATAAAATAACACATAATAAAACCAAAATGATCAAAAATACTTGTTTATTTGTTAAATAGGTACGTTATATAACAACATATAATATTGAATTCAAAAAACATAATTAACGTATTTTTGACATGATCATAATATTCCAACGAACATAAAAATTCATAGGATATACCGGGGACAAACATAAGGAAGGGTTGAGATATAAATCCTAGCAATGGAATACATAAAGTTAAACATTAAGAAGATAATAAATTTGGTGTAACAATCATATCAATGGAGCATAAAAGTTACTTGATGAATAAGGCATGACATAACATGATAATCATAAAATAGGAAATGTGACAACTACTTAAAACACTGAATCATAAACATAGGTCAAGGATAAACATCATATAATTCATTGTTGAAAAATTTCCAAAAAGAAAATATGTTCATGATTTTCCCAAATTGATGAATCATGATACTAAACATTACCCAATGCATTATATTTCTATCTAGGCACACCCATAATAATCATTTGGTTTTCAGGCTTAAGTCTACCACATAGATCATACAACATGGATTAATTCAACATCATAATTTATCTCATGATCATTTAATATAGAATAAATATTTGTATGTACACAATAAATAATTATATGTGCATAAAGGATAAAATACATGAAATAAAAATTGGCATGGTATTCAGTACACAATTAATTTGATATGGTATATCACAATGAAATTTCAACAGCATAACAATGGTCCCTAAAATCTACTAAAAATTATTGATTATTGAAAAAGGTGTCTCTCATTATTTGGACATAAAATGGAAAGTAATGGGGATAAGTAAAACAATATCACAACATTTAAAATTTGGAAATATAAAGAATACGGTAATGAAGAAACATGAATAGAGAAAATAATCCTTACAAAATATGAGCACCATAACGGGTATACATTAAGGATCAAGAAAGGATAAATGAGAATAAAAAGGAGATATAATAATTTATTAATCAAATGGAAAGCACGGAGAAAATGGAATATCATATACCATTAAAATAAAATGAAATTTATAAGAAAAAAATATGAAGGGGTGTTTGATAAAGGGAGAGAGTAGAAAATACCTTACTTGAGTTTGTGACACAAATGTATTGGGAGAAGCTTATTGAAATATTAGGGTAACCTTGAGAGGACAATAGGTAGTGGATGGATGAAAATGGACATGTTATTAGGAGTTTGAGTGATGATAAAAGGGAGTTTGGGTGGGTTTATATAGGATAATAGGTGGAATTCCATATTATTTAGGTTTTGTACTATACACAATAAAATTTCCAAACCCACAAAACATAACCTAGGGGTTTTCAATGGTTTCATTAAAATTGTCGTGCTTTAAATTATTTTATAAGGCCGTGTTTAGAATATATTTAAATATTAACACTGTGGATGTGTTGTTGAGTCACACTCTTAATGAAATGATTTTAAAACATTAAAATACATTTTTAGTTTGGAAGGATTCATAAAGGATTTATAAAATAAAACAATAAAACATAAAATCCCATTATTTTAAAGGGAAAAATATATTTGATCAGTGATTCCATTTATATTACTAATTAAAACATTTTTTGGTCATTGTGATTTCATAAAATAGAAATTATATTTATAAGGTATTTAATTTTTAACCAAAAATATTATTGTCTCAGAGTATTATGAAAAATTAACTGTTGGATAATTTTGATGAAATGATTGAAAAAATTATATTCATTTTATCTAATTAATTGTTAGAATTTGTCAATTTTTATATTAAAAATAAAAACAAATATATACAGAAAATGATTGGTTTTTGATAATAACATATTTTGAACCCATATACAAATTACATTTGACATCATAATAATTATTTGAACATTAGTATATGATAATCATTATTTCATTATTATATTTTATTAAAATATTATTTATTTTAAATATCCATTAATGCATCAAAATATATTCCTATATTGTATTTGAATATTAACCAAAAATATAATTCTTTTCTTAATAAGTCAAAAAAAATCATCCTAATGTAACAACAACAGAATGAAAATACATTCATAAATCTATATAAAATACTACAAAGATTTTTATTCATATAGAATTGTTACATATCCCTTTAATACAACATTAAATTCACTAAGGGTATAATTCATGGTGGTGGGACTTTCAATGGGTGATTCAGTGACCATGGTTTAGGTCGAGATCTTGATGTGCTTGAACATCTCCCATAAATAGTTTTTTCTCATGATTACACTATTGGATATTAGCTTGGGTTTGGTGTAGGGAAATCACATAAATTCTATCTCCCTCAAAAGCTCTAATAAATGGGCTTCATAGGGATCAACCCTACTAGTTGAGACCATCACTTCCTTTGTTAATGTGAATTAGGTTTGTTAAAACCCTATATTTATAAAAGTCATGTGATCATAGTCCCAAGGAAATATTATCAATAGTAATGATATGTAATGGTAATTTTTATCCAAATGGATATAATATAACAAAGAAAATTTATTTAATTTGTATAACCATTATACTTGATGAGACATTTAATTGAAGCAAAAGGGAAATTTTACATATATCATTTCGGTTCATTAAAACATGAATCTAGGGAAAATGTACCTAGTAGTAAACACTATGATAAGGTTTTTTGGGCTTGATTGGACGTAACCTGGTAAATGAAAATGGGCCTTACTATGCAAAATCTATGATACTTTTTGAGGATATGATAAGAATAATTCACATTTTCATTTCAAAACACTATGATAGATTTTATAAATATATAACCTATGATAAAGATAAGGTGTTTTAGATTTAAGATAATGTGTCATAATTTAGATATCTTATAGTTGATTATACGATTATCTCACTAGGAATATTTTAGCTCAAATTATGTTTTTTTAGGGATATTCTATATTTTGAAGGATAAAAATATGGACAAACAAGGACCTATGTGAAAATAAACTGTTGAAGTATTTATGTATTGAGTTTAAATTGAAGGAATTAATTTAAAGAATATTTAGTGATTAACTATATTTCACGGATATCCATCAAATTTGTTTTATGGAAATAATATTTATTTGGTTTTAGAAAAGGACAACCTTAATGTTAGGTGATAACCAATCAATTTTTTCAAGGCTACAAGTCTTGCACCCATGAACAAAGGATGATATGGGGTTCACACCAACCACTGACCTACACAAGGTCCTGGTTAATATGTCAATATTATAAGTTAAATAATTAGATAAATATATCTTAATTATGAAATAGTTGTGTATCTTTTTTGGTTCAGAGATTAATTTATTAACTATATAAGTTTCGTAAAATAATTAGAGACAAATATAATGACTTTTTTGTTGTCTTTATGATCTGTTAATTTTTTTTGGGGTTCATGAATCAAAGTTAATTTTTAGATGTCCATTTAATGATGTAATGGGTGAGTTAGAATTTGATTCATGAAAAAGAAAAGGATGTAATTCTTTATATGAAATTAAAACATATCATGAATGTAATTGTACTTATATTCATAGGTTGTAATTGAATTTCTCAAAATTTGTAAAATTAATTAGTAATAAAATATTTCCCTAATTCATAATTTTTTTTTGAAATAATGGTCATCTAAATCATCGCAGATTTTTGGATTTGGGGCCCTTAATAATATATTGATCAATCAATTGATTTAGATTGATGACCTCAATATCTCCCTGTAGATATTTATTTTTTTCCTCAATGTGTGTATCTCTACATTCCACTAATGATCTCATACCTATATACTTAGTTATATGTAATTCCACGTGGCCTTTGTACTTCCCATTCTCTCTTATCTAGAAGATTTCATATGAACTCTTATCATGATGTGGTGTTTTAATTATAGGAAATATCAAACAATATATCACCATGATCGAGTTTAAATTGAGAGGACACAATTTAAATATGGTTCATAGAATGGAATATCCTGAAAATCTAAAGAATGAATATTATATTTGATATCATGAATGTCATATGACAACATGTGTGCAAGGGAATATAATATCCCAACACCTTAAAAAATATCTACAATTTTAAAAATATTCAATATAATATATAGCTTTCAATAAATACCTAATTGAGATATCTTGTGTCACACGTAACAATGAGTTTCTTCGATATCCTTTATTACACACAAGACTGAGTTTTGTCGAAAAACAATATATTATTATGAAAACTATTTTTTAATATAATAATTTATGACCAGACCATTAAATTAGAGTTTTTGAATAGTAGTAACTAACTTATGAAAATAAATGTTTTACACAAATATAAAAATAATTAATTTGTCACAAATTAATTATTAATGAACATAATAACAAATTTACTGTAATAAAATATTCATATGAAATCTACTTTTATGCTCACAAAGATGTTTTATCACAATAAAAAAATTAATTACAATTATGAAGAAATATTGATGTTGTAAGGGCCCGTACATCTCTGGTCCATTCCGTTGGGGAAATCTGGTGTTTGAGGTGTTTTGTGAGGTCAATGTGACATATCCATAACACTTTTCCAAATTTCCAGTAATTTGAACAGTTCCATTAAAGAGCTCGATGTGAACAGTTCCATCTGTGAGGTTGATGTGAACAGTTCCATCAGCGAGGTCTATGTGAACAGTTCAATCAGTGTGGTCGAAGTGAACAGTTCCACTGGTGAGGTCGATGTGAAGAGTTCCATCTGTGAGGTCGACGTGAATAGTACCATCGGTGAGGTTGAAGTGAACAGTTAAATCGGTGAGGTCGATGTGAAAAATTCCATTAGGGAGGTCGATGTGAATAGTTCCATCAGCGAGGTCGATGTGAACAGTTCCATCAGTGAGGTTTAGGTGAACAGTTCTATCGGCGAGGTTGAGGTGAACAGTTCTATCAGTGAGGTTGATGTGAATAGTTCAATCGGTAAGGTCTATATAAATAGTTCCATCAGTGAGGTCAATGTGAACACTTCCATTGGTGAGGTTGAGGTGAAAATTTCCATAGGTGAGGTTGACGTGAACAGTTCCATCGGTGAGGTTGATATGAATAGTTTCATCGGTGAGGTCGAGGGGAAGAGTTCCATTGGTGAAGTTGATGTGAACAGTTCCATCAGCAAGGTTGATGTGAAGAGTTCCATCGGTGTGGTCTATGTGATCAGTTCATCATTGAGGTCAATGTGAACAGTTTCATTGGTAGGCTTATGTGAACAGTGTTTTCAGAATGGTACGATTCCCACGGTAGCCTATTTTCTTTTCCAAATTTTTAGATCATGAAAAATGTTTCCAGAATGGTAAAGTTCCAATGGTACCCTCTTTCCTTTTCCAAATTTTGAGTTCATGAAAAGTGTTTCCATAATAGTGAGGTTCCAATGGTAGCCTCTTTCCTTTTCTAAATTTCGAGTTCATGAACAGTGTTTCCATCTTCCTACAGTTTCTCCCCTTTGACATTTCCTTTGGCCTAAAATAAATTTAATGCCTTGTTTTAAGGACTCTATGGCTGATTCAAATGTTTTAACTCCTATATTAATTATCCTAAGGATCATGATGTTTTTACTTGGTCAAACTGTGTGGTTTAATGTGATTCAATTTTAATAGAAAATCCATAATATCTTAACCAGCTGCTCCGTTAAATAATTTAAGGGGACAAGATATCACCCTCCCTAATCCTTCCACCTTGTTCTCGAGTGTGAGATACTCAACCATTCCATTCCTTCCCATAGGAGTTGTGCGATCAACCATTACTCCTTGGATTAGTTCTCCTCTGTTTCAGATTCAACCAAGCAGTATTGATCAATCTTTGATATAATGTATGATCTATCATTATTCTCTTGGGTTCTTCTCCATCTGTTTCTCATTTCCATTTTATGGAATGATATCTTCATGTTTCTAATGGAATTTTCTAGGGTGTTTACTAGTGTGGTGGTGTCTCTATATCCTTAGGTGGATAAATTTTTCATGGGGTGATGAGATCATAACCCGTTGGGTGTGTCATTCTCGTATAAATAAACTCAAGAACCATTTGAGGTAGGGGATTCATTGGTTCTCTTTAATTTTATGTGAAACTGTATAGTTATCATGTTTTAACCCAATAAATAACAATAGAATTGAAATAATAAATATATGATCTAGATAAATAAATTAACATCAATCATATGTTTTTTCCACTTGTTTTTTAGATAGTGTGATATCTATGATTACATTGTTTAGATTTTCGTTCTTGGTGAAAATTGGTAAAGAACATAAAGTTGGAATTAATTGATAATTGTTTGGAAAAAGATAAAGAGGCATGTAAATGATTCTGGTAGGTCTTTTTGTAATTTGATGTTAATAAAATTTGTGCAGTAAGCATGTCTAATTATGTGTGATAGTTAACTATTTTGGCTTCCCAAAGATTGAACCTATGAATTAAAAATTGGTTAATCCAAGATTGATTAATGTATAGGTTGTTTAATAAAAGATAATTCCTTGTAGGGTTCTGAGTAAACCACTTTCTTGTTTGAGAGCCAGAAGCCCAATTGATATGATGCTTCTTTTCACGCAACTTGTATTGTGATGTGATCCATGAAGACTGTTGTGATATGTGGGGGTAGGGAGGCCTATTTGTTATTGTAGAAGTTGATTCCTAGAGTGGAATGATGAATTTATTTATGCATGTGGGTGTCATGGTGGACATCGTGCATTATAGAATAGGTTGGCTATGAATTTTTGGATGCTTGATAATTTTTATTGGTTGTTTATCTGGATTAATTACACCATTGATCAAGACAGATGGTCTTGTATACCCCTCTTCTAAAAGGGGAGAAGACACACGGTGTATGCCACATGAGTTTTGTGTTTATCTTCTGAAGGGAGGATGGGTCTACTCTCTTGATTTTGGAGGAAAAGACTCGATGGGTAGTTCAGCTACTCACTGTGTTGTGCCCCCTTGTGTTTAGTAGCAAATATTTTCTTTCTAGAATTATTGGGAATATGGGAAAGTAATGCTATAAATAAAGAATTTAATAAATGATGTTAACCCATGGGGCTGGATATTGCTGGGACCCAATGCTGAGGACAATGGACATTGCGTGTGATGATAATGAAATATATTGTGGAATTGTTAATGGTTAATTAATGTTTAATGAATTAATTAACGTAAAGTGCAACTGAAAAAAAGGAAATGAAGTAATGTATTAAATCTCTTCCAATGGATGTGTGCTTATAGGATGCGTAGTCTTGAAGTGGAAACTAGGAGTCTAAGAGATGTTAGATACTATTGAGTCTAAGACTAGGTTATGCCCATATTTTGGTTGTGAGCTATAGTATATTTAGAAATTTTTGTGTTTTTATATGCTACTCCACCCCGTCAGTTAGAGGAACTAACACCCTAGAGATTCTGATCCCTGGGGGTGTTTTCCCCATAATTCCGGTGGGAGGATGGATGGTGGACTAACCCCTTTGGCCCCACTCTCTTCTCTTGGTAGTTACTTGTGCTAGTAGGCACATTGGTTATTTTTCCCCATATATGTGTTTAGAGGGATGTAAGGGATTCTGGTAATTCACACACATATATTCTAGATATATATTCCGATGGACTACTATATGTGTAACGTGTATAAGCTATGATGGCTTGAGGATCCTTAGGTGTATTAGCTATAATGGCTTGATGATTAATAACAGACATATGATACACGTTATTTGAGATATGGTGGCTCTCAAAAACTAACTAGTTACATTCCATACATGAATGCAGTGGTTCTATTTCCTGAGGTGCATGTTGTGGTGCTTCTCCCCGGTGTCTGTAACATGCCTTTTTGGGGAGAGATGATTAGGATGTGGGATGTTGGGGCTAAGCTGAAAACTAGTCAGGAAGTAGTAGCTGGGTACCCTTGATAGTATTTATTATATTATAGACTAGTGTATGTGTTACTTGGTGAGAGTAGCCATAGTGAGGCTGGTAACATAGAATGCCTTTTTAGGTGAGGAGTTAGTTTCACTTGTTTTTCACTGTGCATTAGCATGCTTTCAATACTATTGCTCGAGAGGCTTCGGGGGAGGATCCTACTGAGTATACTTTTATACTCACCCTGGGTTTATATAATTTTTTTCCATGTCACTTGGATCAAGTTAGAGATCAGGCTGGTTTCTACTAGCTTTGGGTAGCAGTAGATGTTTGGTCTTCATTTTTGCAGTTGTTTTTACTTTCTTTTGGATACATTCAGTCGACCCTGTTCAGATGTAGTAGTTTTTCATGACATTACATATGTGGATTTGGGATTTCATTTATACTGTTGTATGAGTTGGATTTGGTAGGTGTATATCTTTTCTCTCTCTTTCACATGTGTTCTCTTAGAGGGTAATTCCTTCCATTTGTGTGTTTACTATACCCTCAGTGCTAGTCAGCATCTCAGGGCCCACTAGAGGAGGTACTCGGAGGTCACTATTTCCCTTCTCACATTTCCTGCCTAGGAGGGGTACACCATGTGGGGAGGGGGTCGTGACCGAGTGGTATCAAAGGTCTGGTTGAGGGATAGGATGTAGTTCAAAGTTAGGCACATGTGAGGTTGCATGGGTTGGTAGGGTAACAATGTCATTAAAGTTTAGTAAGAGACATAAACAATAGAGACCAACTGAGACATTGGTATTTAGGGCCCCCTATGATCTGATGTACATACCTTTATGTTTATATTGGCTACTAAACAAGGTGATACTAGTTGTAGGGTAGAGACGTAGGAAATTATCCTTCATCATTATTCATAGTGCCTCTATTTGAATGGGAAGACCTTTGGATAGGGTAACCTAAAATGAAGAAAAGAAAATAATTAATTAATTAATGTTGAGAATTTATTATTCTCGGTTAAAGAGATCTAACTAATTGTTACTTTAAAGGTATAGATCCAGGTACATGTCCTCATCAGGATCACATAGAAGATGTCATGTTGTTTGTGCTAGAAGATTGTCGCATGGTAGAGGTTGATGATGATGACAATAGGAGGAGGACACTCTGTGAGTTTTAGAACCTGATTCTAAAGAAGAACAAGGGCTCTGTTTCAGATGAATTCATAAAAGAATGGTTGGAGGTGGTCGAGATAGGCTTCAGTTCGATCCCCGCTCGGAAGTATCACTGGGTGTCCATGGTTGTGAAGATGATTCATGGATCAGCAAGGCAGTGGTGGTTCTTATTCCTCGGGGATTGTAAGGACTCAACGATCTTATGGGAAGAGTTCCAAGACATTTTTTGAGTCTTGTTTCTTTCTTCGACTGTGAAGGTAACTAGTCGCAAGGAGCTTATTACCCTTTGATGGGGGAGCTCAAGTGTGTGAGAGTTTTCAATCCATTTAAAAAAAATTTTACGATATTCTTTGGACCTATTTCCAGATGGGGAGGCCCAAGCTAGAAATTTCAAGGTGGATTTGCATCCAAAGATCCAGTGCCAGGTCACCCCATTTATGCTGAAGACATATTTTGAGGTGATGGCAATAGAAGAGGTTTTCTATAGAACATTGGCTAGAATAGGATCATCACAAGAGGGGAGTCATCATGATTCCTCATGAATCAGAGCTATGGTCTGGGGTTCCTGGTTTTCTGGGTAGAAGAGATTTAGTTTATCCAAGGGTAGGTATCATCCCTCTACATCTAGTTTCTCTTGAGGTAGTGGCTCTCAGGCCTATGACATGGGATCATGTGCTTGTTTTTCTTTTTGTTGTTGAGGTATTCAGCAGTGAGAGTTCCCGAGCATTCAGAGCAGTCATCAAGCACCACTTGCTTCACACCAGGTTCCTCTGTTAAGGCAGTTCTAGCTGAGGCAGTAACAGGTTGAACCAGCTTTGGATTAGCAGAGGGTAGATGGGGAAGAAGGGGAAAACCTTGTGATTCTCCCATCCTCAGAGATCAGAGTGTGGCCTTGGTTTTGGTCATCATCAGGGTTAGATAGGCCATGTAGGAGGTCATGGTTAGCTTCATTCTTTGGCTTTTCTAGCTCCATGAGAGCAAGGCATCGTTTGAGACACCCTTTGCTTGTTTTCTACCTTGGTGTATGCCTTATTTGATCCATTACTAACAAACTCCATCATATAACCAACCATTTCCCATAATTTGGGACTTGAGGTAGAGAGGCTTCCAATTCCCATGGCGTTGACTATGCCAGTATGAGGCTGAAATGACTCATTTTAAGTATATAATGACTGTGAGCTAGTGTTTGGGAAACACCACTCTTGTGGAGATTTCATATGTTTACTAATAAAACCATATGATTTCATCCTCGGCATGGATTGGTTGTATTCAGTGCATGCTATCGTGGATTTATTTAAGATGCAGGTTGTGTTCTTCGGTGAAGATGGAGAGCCAGTGGTGTTCGTTGGACAGCGAGACCCATGGATGGGTCATTGGCATGTTCTGTCCTTATCATTCATGATGGATGAGCTGATACAGAGTTCATTAGAGGTTCAACAATTGGTGTTTCATAGGGACATATAAGAGTACACTAATGTATTTCCAAAAGATATTGTAGCTTTACCCCCTTGACAAGAGATCGATTTTGGGATCAATATATAAATACAAGTGTATCTTATCTTTATGTATCCATATAGGATAGCCCATATGAGTTATGAGAGTTATGTAAACAACTTGATGATCTATTACAGTGCATTTTTGTTCGGTCGAGAGTGTCACCGGGGGTTGCACCAGTTTTATTCCTGAGGAAGGCTGATGGAAGTTTGCGGTTGTGTGTTGATTATCTTCAGTTAAACAAAGTGACTGTGGGGAATATCTTTCCTCTTCTTCATATTGATGATTTATTCGATCAACTGAATGGTGCATGTTGGTTCTCTATGATCGAATTGCGGTCAGGATATCATCATATGCATGTAAGGGATGAGGATATCCAAAAGAATTCTTTTTGTTGTCATTATGGGCATTATGAGTTAATTGTAATGTCATGTGGTGTGAAAACATTCTGTAGTTTTGTATATGGGATTGATGAACACTGTGTTCTGTTAGTTGCTGGACAAGTTCGTGGTGGTTTTCATTGATAACATCTTTGTGTAGTCCATGTATGATGAGGAGCATGCAGATCATATACACACCATTTTGGACATTCTTCGTCAACATCGGCTATTTGGGAAGTTGTTAAAGTGCGAGTTTTCAAATCGACAAGTCCGTTTCTTGGGGCATGTTGTGTCCCAGCACGGAGTAGCTGTGGAGCCATTGAAGATAGAAGCACCTATATTTTGGGAAGCCCCCAAGGCACTGTTAGAGGTGTGATGTTTCATTGGCCTCATAGGGTACTACATGAGGTTCGTAGCAAATTTATCTTGACTCTTGACTCCTCTAAAAGAATTGACAATGAAGGACCAGGTGTCCATATGGACTGATCAGTTTCATGCAGTTTTCATGTATCTAAAGGAGAAGTTATTAAGTGATCCAGTACTTTGTCTTCCAGCGGAGGTAGTTCAGTTTGATGTTTTCTACGATGCTTTGCATCTGGGGTTAGGTTGTGTTCTAATGAAGCAGAGATTAGTTGTTTTTTATGGGTCTTAGTAGTTTTGTCCCCATGAATGTAAATATGCCACCCATGATATTGAGTTTAAATCTATGGTGTTTTCTCTGATGTTGTGGAGACATTACCTCATTAGTGAGAATTTTGTGGTTTTCACTGATCAGAAGAGTTTGAGGTATGTTTTCTCCCAGTGTGAGTTGAACATACAACAAAATCAGTGGTTGGAGTTCTTATTGGATTAAAACTTCAAAATATCGTATACACCTAGAAAGGATAATGTTGTAGCTGATGCATAGATTTAGAAGTCACGTAGTTATGCCATGCATGAATCTTGTTACTATTAGAGAGTAATGGATGAACGGTCACTATTAAATCTTGATATGGGAGAATTTCGGGGGCAGAGGTTGTCTTTTTCAAATGACAGTGTAGTCATCTCTAGTGCAGAAGGTGGAAGAGTTCTTGTTGGGTGATCGAGAGGTAGAGGTCTGGAAAGACTGAGTTCTTTGTGGCATGGCCCCTGATGGTCGTTCTGAGGACGAACAACACCAAGTGTTGTATCATGGAAGGATATTTGTTCATATGACAAAGCATGAGACGTTTCTCAGAGAGCTGAGTATATCTCTTTTACTGGTTCATCCTGGAGTGAAAAATATGTAACAAGCCTTGAGGAGCAATGTTTTGGTGTCCTAGACTGAAGCATGTGGTTGAGGAGTTTGTGTCTTGCAGTTTGGTCTTCCAAATAGAGAATGCAGAACATCGTGTTCCTAGTGGTCTGTTCCAGCTGTTAGATTATCCTCATTGGATGTGGGAGGAAATCTCAATGGACTTTGTTACTGGTTTACCTCGAGCATAGGAAGGACATGATGCTATTTGTTTGGTAGTGAATCGTTTAAAAAAATCTTCCCACTTCTGAGAAATCAAGGAGTAAAGCTTAGTGTAAGTTTTGTTGATGCAGTGTCTGGATGAGGTGGTGAGACATCATGGAGTTCCAAGGAAAATCATTTCCAATCGGGGTCCATATTTCACCTCATGTGTGTGGAGTTGTCTCCATTATTATTTTGGTTCTCTCATATGCCTTAGAAATACTTTTCATCCTCAAATGGATGGTTAGACAGATCAGACTATCCATAATTTTGAAGACATGTTACGCTCCTGTGTCCTGGATTTTGGAGGATGGTGGATGAGGACATTACCCTTTGAGGAGTTCACTAACAAAAATAGTTTTCACTCCACCATCAATATGGCGCCGTTTGAAGCCTTGTATGGTCGGCCATTACATCCCCCATTATACTGAACTAGGGTCACATAGTCAGCAATTCTTGGAGCAGAACTAGTGCAGAATACAACAGAGATGGTTCAGGTGATTTATGAGAGGATAAAGACAATGCTGGATCATTATAAATTATATTCCAATCAAAGGATTGTACCCTTAGAGTTTGATTTTAGGCATCACTTTTTTTGTAGGTGACTCCTTAAAGTGGGTAGCGAAGGTCTGGTCATGGGAGTAAGCTTTCACCTCAGTTTTTTGGGCCCTTCAAGTTGTTATCTCATGTTGGAGGTGTGGCGTATTGAGTAGCACATCCCCCATAGATGAGCCGGATACAAGATTTTTTTCAAGTACCACAGCTCCCTTGTTATCATCGTGATGACTCTCACTTCATCGACTGGGGAGAGATTGATGTTGATGATGATGTGACCTTTGAGGATGACATGTGGATATCCATGACCGCAAAGTGTAGCTGGTGAATGATCATTATATCCCCTTGGTTCGTGTCTTGGGGCGACACGGTGGCATGTATGATAGTATGTAGGAAAATGAGTCACAAAAACATGCCCGGTACCTAGAGTTGTTTGATGTTTAACTATTTTCATGTAACGATGTCCAATTGGTGGTTACAGACCATTCGTGTTTATTAGATTACTTTCTTTGGTTGTTTCTTCTAGCTTTCTTTCTTTCAAAAGGTATCTCAATGGATGGTTATTCAGACTTCCTTTTAGTTTCCTTTAAGGTTAGTTTTGAATTCTAGAGGATGAGAATATTTTGAGAGGCATTTGACGTAACGACCCGGAACTCTCTGGTCCACTACTTTTTTAAAATCTGGTGTTTGAGGTGTTCCAGGAGGTCATGGTGACATATCTCCAACACTTTTCCAAATTTCTTGTTATGTGAGGAGTTCCATTGGGGAGGTTGATGTGAACAGTTCCATCGGGGAGGTCGATGTGAACAGTTCCATTGAGGAGGTCGATGTGAACAGTTCCATCAGCGAGGTCGATGTCAATAGTTCCATCGGTATGGTCGATGTGAAGAGTTCCATCGATGAGGTCTATGTGAACAGTTCCATCGGTGAGGTCGAGGTGAACAGTTCCATCGGTGATGTCGATGAGAACAATTCCATTGGTGAGGTCGATGTGAACAGTTCCATTGGTGAGGTCGATGCGAACAATAACATCGGGGAGGTAGATGTGAATAGTTCCATTGGTGATGTTGATGTGAACAGTTCCATCGGTGAGGTCGATAGGAAGAGTTCCATCTGTGAGGTTGAGGTGAATAGTTACATTACTGAGGTCGATGTGAACAGTTTAATCGGTGAGCTCAATGTGAACAGTTCCATAGGTTAGGTCAATTTGAACAGTTAAATGGGTGAGGTTGAGGTGAACAGTTCCATAGGTGAGATCGATGTGAATAGTACCCTAGGTGAGGTCGATGTGAATAGTGTCATCGGTAGGATTATTTGAATAATGTTTCTAGAATGGTGAGGTTCCAACCGTAGCCTCGTTCCTTTTCCAAATTATGAGTTTATGAACAATGTTTCTAGAATGGTGAGGTTCCAACAGTAGCCTATTTCCATTTCCAAATTTCGACTTCGTGAACAGTGTTCCCAGCTTCTTATAGTTTCACCCCTTTGATGATTCCTTTGAAAAAATTGCATTTAATTCCTTGTTTTAAGGACACCAGGGTCGATTCAATGGTCGTAACTCCTATATTAATTTTCTTAAGGATCGTGATGTTTTTACTTGGTCAAACTGTGTGGTTTAATGCGATCCACTTTTAATGTAAAATACAGTGTATCTTAAACCACTACTCCATAAAATCATCTAAAAGGACAATATATCTTCTTCCATAATCCTTTCTCCTTTTTCTCATGTGTGAGATGCTCGATCCTTCCATTCATTCTCATAGGATTTGTGCGATCAAGCTTTCCTCCATGGATTAGATCCCTTATATTTATCATGCAGCAAAGAAAAATTGATCAATCATTGATATAAGGTATGATCTATTGTCATTATTTTTGGCACATCTCCTTATGTTTCTCCATACCCTTTTATGGAATGTTATCTTCATGTTCATAATGGGCTTTTCTTGGGTGTTGACTAGTGTGGTGGTGTCACTGAATCCTTGGGTGGATACAGTTTTCACAAGGGGAGGATATCGTAACCCATTTGGTGGCTCGTTCTCATATAAAGAACCTCCAAAACCATTTAAAGTTTGGGATTTATTTCTTCTCTTTCATTTTACATTCAACTGTATAGTTAGCATGTTTTATCTCACTGGATCACAATGGAATTGAAATAATAAATATTTCAACCAAATAAATAAATTGATATCAATCATATGTTTTTTATTCTTGTTTTTCAAGATAGTGTGATATCTATGCTTTATTTGTTTAGACTTTCATTCTTGATGGATATTTGTAAATAACATAATGCGAGAATTAGTTGATAATTTTTTGGCTAAAGATAAAAAGTTATGTAAATGAATATGGTTATTCTTGTTGTAATTTGATATTAATCAAATTGGTGAGTAAGCGTGTCTTATTATGTGTAATAGCTTACTGTTTAGGTTTCCCAATGTTGGAACCTACGAATAATAAATCGGTTAATCCAAGATGAATTATAGAACTGGTTTTTTTGATAAATGATCATTCCTCATTGTTCATGAGTTACCATCTTTCTTGTTTAAGGGCCAAGAGACCAATTGATATGATGGTTATTTTCCTGATGAGTGTGTTGTGATGTGAGCATAGAAGTCCTTTGTGATATGTTGGGGCAGGGAGGCATGTTGGGTGTGGTTGCAGTTGACACCTATAGTAGTTGGATGTATCTATTTTTACATGTGGGTGTTAGGGAGGACATCGCGGATGATGGAACAGGTTGGATGCAAATGTTTGGATTCCTACTTACTCTTATTAGTTGTTTATCTGCTTTATATTCCCCATTTATCAAGGTAGATGCTCTGTCTTACCTTTCTTCTAAAAGGGGAAAAGACGCACGGTGTATGCCACATGCTTTCCATGTTTATCTTATCACGGGAGGATGGGTCTATGCTCTTTCTATAGGTGAAAAATACTTGATAGGTTGTTCATATACTTACCTTGTGGTCCCCCCTAGTGTTTTCTAGAATAGAATGTTTTTCTAGAATGTGTGGGAATATGGAAAAGTAATTCTATAAATAAATAATGGAATAAATGATGTTATCCCATGGGGTTGGAACATACTGTGATGCAATGCTGAGGACAGTGGACTTTGGGTGTGATGCAAATGAAAAATAATGTGGAATTTTTAATGGGTAATTAATATTTAATGAATTAATTAATGTAAAGTGCAACTGATAAAATGGGAATGAAGTAATGTATTAAAGTTCTTGAAATAGAAGTGTGCTTATAAGATACCTAGTCTAATAAGTGGCAGTCAGGATTCTGAGAGACGTTAGCTGCAGTTGAGTATAAGACCAGTTTATGCCTATAGTGTGGTGGTGTGCTATAATATATTCATTAATTTTTGTGTTTCTATATTCTACTCTACCACTTTAGTTATATAAACTGACACCCAGACAATCTAATCCCTAGGGGTGTTTTCCCCATCATTCTGGTGAGAGGATAGATAGCTGACTACCCCTTTGGGCCCCACTATCTTCTCTTGGCCGTTACTTGTACTGGTAGGCAAAGTGGTTAGTTATCCCCATATGTGTCTGTATAGGGAAATAATGTCTTGTTGTTTTTCACAGACATATATTCTAGATAGAGTTTCTTATAGACAACTATAGGTGTACCATGTATAGGCTATGATGGATAGAGGATTCTTACTCAGTGTATGGGATATAGTGGCTTGAGGTTTAATAAATGACGTATGATACATGTTATGTGATCTGTGGTGGATCCCAGAAACTTCTTGGTTAATTTACTTACATGGACTTGGTGGGTTTTTTTGCATGAGGTGAATGTTTTGGAGATTCTCCCAAGTGTATTCAGGCAAACCTTTGGGAGAGTGATTCTTAGGACATGCGATGTTGGTGCAAATCAGCAAACCAGTTAAGAAGTAGTAGTGGAGATCCCTTGATATTTTTTTATTATATTATATAATATTGTATGTGTTTCTTGGTGATAGTATCCATTCTGGGGCTGGGAACATAGAATGCCTTTTTACGGGATGAGTTAGTTTCATTTTTTGTTCACTATGCTTTAGCATGATTTCATTACTATTGCATGATAGGCTTTAGGGAGGATCCTACTGAGTATACTCTTATTCTAACCCTATATTTTCATAACCTATTTTTCATGTCACTTGGAGTAGGTTGGAGATCATCCTAGTTTCTACTAGCTTGGGTTTTTAGTAGTTTTTTGGGATTCGTGGTTGTTATTGTTTTTTAATTTATTTTTGGGTACTTGCAGTTTTCCACTTTATGTTGTAGTAGTTGTGCATGAAATTACATATGTGTACTTGGGATTTCATTTATATTGTTGTCTTATTTGGATTCAGTTTGTTTCTATCCTATTTATCTCTTTCGCAAGTGTTTTCTTAGAGGGTAATGCTTTCCATTTGCGTGTTTACTATTCCTTTAGTGCTAGTCGCCAACCTGGGGCCTACTCGAGGCCGAACTCAGGGGTCACTATCTCCCTTCTCACATTGTTGGCCCCAGGAAAGGTACACCTTATTGGGAGGGTGTCATGAGAAATATAATATATATTATTTATCTTCATTAAAATGTTTTTTTATATTTGATAATTTTATTTTATATGAATAAAGTGAAAACAAATCCTATATTACCCATGAAAACATTTATTTTTAGTAATGAACTTTTACCACCTTTTAGAAGAAAACCTACTTCAAAACACACTATTTGAACATTAATAAATACTAATTGTAAATTTTAAATTCATCATTGAAATAAAAATAGAAAAATTAAGTTAGGTTGTTTTTTTGGGAATTTTCAGGGATGTTTCAGTTTTTAATGAATAGTTAAAATACTGAATTTTAATTAAAAATGATTTCAATGAAATATATTTATTATGATTAATTTTATTATTAATTGGTTTTAAATTATTATTAAATCAAATTTTTATCTATTAGTACAATTTGGGTTATTAGAATCAATACCAATTTGAAATTGGGTATAAAAACCTAGAAAACATTAAGATGTTTTTACTTTAAAAGCCTGCATTGTAGTCCCATTTGCATGATTAAATTTAAATTAATTTATAAAAGTTATATGATTTGAATATAGAAAAATGGAATCAATATTTGGAAGCATAAAATTTTATAATTTCATATATATTCATGTACGTTTTTGACAATAAATATTAGTAAATTTAATTAAAACTAATTACAACGATTAATGTCAAATTATGATTTAGAAGGGATTAAATCTTATTATTATTTGGCCAAATGTCCTACAAACTTTTACCAAATAAATTTTCTTTCGATATACTAAACCTATAATCCCATAGATCATATTTGGACCATTACTGTATCCACATGAAATGGGAAAATGTTGGTGTAATTCCTTTTCCAAAAAATTATTAGAGTGACACTCCTCCTCCACTATAAAAAGGCCTCATATCCTCCCACATCATCACACATATCAAGAAATGTTTTCTCAACCATGATATATCAAAATATATCTTCAAAATACCTCCCCTCATAGTATAATCCCCACACTTGGAATAAAT
Organism: Viscum album; assembly: GCA_963277665.1. Taxonomy (NCBI): domain Eukaryota; kingdom Viridiplantae; phylum Streptophyta; class Magnoliopsida; order Santalales; family Viscaceae; genus Viscum; species Viscum album. The sequence continues at coordinate 2,075,061,327 of OY728156.1, read as the reverse complement.
TAATTGAATTAATACATTTGATGAAAACCAAAAGGAGTTACTCGATTATGAGGTAACATCCTTCCTCATGTTATTATAGTTTTATTTCTTTTTCAACTATTTTAAATGTTATTATTACTTATTTTTATAATTAAAAAATAATCCTAAATATATTAAGATGTTTTTATATCAAGTGTTATAGATAAAATTACACACACTACCATCTAATGGGTAACAAACATAATGTTTCTGTGTATGAAGAGTTTCTTCCTTGAAAAACAATTTGGTTTGTTCTTGCTTTACCACCTGTAATGGTGTGAATTATGATAGAAATGATGTTTATATATGCTATATAATAAATTTTTAAATAATTTTTGGTACTGAATTTTTTTTCACATATCTTTATACACACTATTTTGTTTAAATATGATAACATCATGTGTGGAAGTGTGGAATACTGCCCCCTCAAAGCGATGTGTCTCATTCATACTACACATGAATGTCTAAAGATAATTTTAATAAACCTATGTTATATATATGAAATTAATATTATAATTTAATTATAATATATATATGTATCATTTACCTTTTATTCTTTTAATGTGACAAAAAAATGGATGTAGCGTTCATGTGTACGTATGGCCTACTATATCTAGGGACAGTGCATTTCATTTCTTATCACAAAAAAATGGATTATTATAAATACACATATATTAGAAAAAATATGATATTTACATCATAATATAAAATATATAGATTATAACATCATGATCTAATTAATAGTAACATAAATAACAATCGAAATCACACTAAAAAAACTAGGAAATTAAAACCGGATGTCGTGAAAATAATAAAAGGTTGTTAACGAAAATGTAAAAAGATATTATAAGAAGATAATATGTGATACCATAGATATTATTATGGTTATATTTTAGGTTAGTGATGTATTTTAACCCCTTATACAGAAGTATATAGGATGATCACCCAAAAAGAGAACACAAGGTAGTTGATTTTTACCTCACATTTTATATCTGTGAGATAAATGTCATATTACCCACTTACATATTTTGTGTGGTTTATATACATCCCATTTTTACATTTTATACTACAAATAATTTCATATCAATGTTATTTAAAATTTTCATTTCATTTTATCCCTTCATGAGGATTAGGATTTAAAATGTTACAACATGGTATGTTACACATTGTAATGTTTAAAGAATATTTCTCACAATAATAATTTTAATGATTATTAAATGTTATTTAAATTAGAGGAAATTATATTATAATTTTTCAGTAAAACCATTAATTTTCCTCTCCTATGTTTACTCATGACCTTGATCATGTAATAGTTCCATTTATCATTTATCTATTTAGTTAGAGAACCCATTTAATTCTAAAAAATTATTTCTAATAAAGAGAATTTTAAAAATTTTATTTTACCATTTCAAAAATTATTTATTTATGATATCTTTACTATTTTTTCCTTTAACTAATTTATTCTATGGAATCGTTATTTCATTTTTCGGAACAATGATTTTTTTTTACATTTTTACTGTGCAAAATGAATGTTGTTTTTACCTCATACAATATTTAGGGATTTACCTTCCATAATGTAATTTAATCTTCCTTTTTATGTTTAAATGAATAATTTTTCACTATTTAAAAAATTTTATTGAAGGAAATGCTTTTTACAATAATTTTTCAAACCAAAAGGATATTTTATTCAAGAATTCTTTTAAATGATCATTTTAAAATATTTCCATTACTCGATGATAACAACCATTTATTTTACTCCACTTGGGATATATTTTATGAATAGAAATTTTTTTCTTTATATGGAAGGATTATGATTGATTTGGATAATAATAGTATTCACATTCAAATCCTTGATTCCTTTTTGTCCCATTGAAATATTTAATTCCCCATGATCTTTTGACATTGAATTACACCTATGTAACCAAATAGTTTTTCATGGATATGATTATTTACCAAACCACCTACCATTTTTTCAAATGGTGTTCACTATGGAAGTTAATTTATTATTTGGGTAAATATTGATACATATATATCATTTATTCAATACATATATTTGATAAGGAATAATATTGATGAAGAATACATAGGACATGAAAGACACGTGTTGGGAGCCATTTAATGAATTCCCAATGGGTTGGTGACCAGTTAATGTAAGCCACTTGATTCCTCGAAAGTCTCATGAGATGAAATTAGTTGGATATAAATCCTTTGAGTTTGATCCCAAGTAGAATATATGGGTTTCTACCCAGAGATATAATCTTTCTTGGAATGGTCTAGACTGTAATGGTTCCATGTACCAATGGAAAATAACATCCAATAACAAGTAATTTATATCATTTATATTCATTTATCATCCATGATATTTTTTGTGGACATATCTATAGATACATTTCATTTTCATTTCATTAATTAATTTTATTATTTTTAGTCTCTTACACTAAAATAATGATATTTCCTTATCTAATTTTTTAAATGGAATGTGTTTCTTGTTATTACATTTACATATTATTTAATAACTTATTTTTCTATTATTGACTACATGGAACGTGTTCTCAATTATTTACCATTTCATATTTATTATTCTCATTTATTCCTTATTTCATCCACTTTACATTACAATTACTGATAATTTTAGATAACACTTATTTTTTCCCATTCCTCAAAATTCCAATAAGTGTACTAAGAATGATATGAAAGGATACAATACAGTGAATAATGTTATTGGTATCTATGAAATAAAATTTTCTTCTAATTAGTGAATAAATTTTGTAAAAAAATACATATGTTTGTATCTAGTTTTTTAATACCACTAACGTCATTGGTTCTTTGGTATTTGATTCCATATAATCATGACAATGTAATGGTAGTAGACACCAGATCTGGGCTCTCTAGGGTAGGGGTTCTACACTAGGTTACTAATCCCTAGGGACATATGTTCATCCTTTGTACATCAATGAAACTATTATTATACTATTTTATTTACAATGATTTCATTTAATTGTCTCTAATATTTAATTCAATGTGAATTTTCAATTACATTCCTTAAAATGTTAATTTTGAAATAATTATTAAAATTATAGTTACATATTAATTTTATTTGATTTTTTTAATAAATAATACATTCTATGTTATAGATAAATATAGATTGTATTTGTAAATGTTTTCAAATTATCTACATTGAAACATTTTGGTATCCTAATAGGAATATTTTTCTCACACCCTACATAAAACCTATAGGTATATGTAGATGTATTTTTTCTTCATTGATCTATTCATTGAATTACGGATTTTACCCTCGATTTTAAAGGTATTAGACCATTCACATAGGTTTATAGTTATAAAGGTAATGGAATACATAGTGATAATTTCATATTAGGTGTTATTAATGACTTTTTATATCACTTATATCTTTTTTGGAATATTTTGTATAATTATTGTATTTATATTGATTATTTCGGTAAAATATATAATTTTTATAGGTTATTGTGCTATTTCAAACCGCTTTACAGGTATCATATTGTTAGTTTTTCTAATTGAAAATTGTCACCAAAGGAGTATTCATGATTCCCTAAGACTAATTTCCAAACAATAGAAAGTAAGAACACCCTTTAAGACAAGGGATAGATTGATTGATGTATTTTGAATAATACATTAGGTTTTTTTAATTAAAATTATGAATTTATTTTAAATAGTATTTAAGGATATATAAATTGAGATTAATTAAAAAATATTTATAAAGATACATGAATTGGATTTTTCCATATTTATATAAGAAGGATTATTTCAAAATTTTGATGAATATTAATATATTATTTATAGATATTTGATAAAATTTTAAAAAATAGATTATGTAGCTCTAGTTTCATGTTTATTTTAAAGATAAGGATTGGAACTTGACCGTGTTGCTTTACTTTATGGAATAAAAAATATTATTTGGATAATGCAAAACCAAATACGGATATAAATCAAGAGATTGACATGTAATTTCTATTAAATTATGGAATTGAAGAGCAGAGAGTATTCATAATTAATATTTTTAGCACTTGTCAGGTTATATCATAATCAAGAGTATATTTTGTGAAAGGTAATATAAATAACCTTTTGAATATTATTGAATTATAATTATTTGGATAATATTATATTTATGTTGGTGTTATGTTATTATTGTGTCTTGTAAACATATTTTTTATTCAATTTGATTGAATCATTATAATTATGATCGATCATATATACTTTTTTAGAAAACAAACTATCGGTAAACTCTTGAAGCGATAAAAATGAAAGTTTCCCTTATATTATTCTTTTAATGGTATTACTAGATGACTGTAATCTTTGATTTCGATGAACATAGTAAGGATATAGAAACTGTTTTGGTAGAGAAAAAATATAAAAACATGTGTGACTTTTTTTTATGTTTTATTTCTATATAAATGTATAGGTGACTTAAATACATTATAAAATTATAAAATTTGAAAGTTATAATAATTTATTTTATGGAAAATATTAAAATTAATGGTACCACTTATTTATCATATCCCCCTTCATAATGTAACATAAATTTTTTTAAAGTGTATCTTAGCTTAAATAAAATACTTATCCCTTTGGATTTTGTTTTCTTCATTATTTTAGTATTAGGTAGATTTAAATTTGTAAATTTTATTTACATGTAATATTTTCTTCCAAAAAATTCAAAAAGATTGCATATAATTTTTGTTACATTCCTCTTATTCATGGAATTACCTAGATAATGATATGAGTATCATGGTTTTATCCATTTAGTGTTATGAATTCACATTCCCGTGTTTGGATATGAATTTTATAGATAAATATGATATATTAGAATCCAAAATCAAAATTCCAAATTACATATTTTATAAGTGATCATATTGGTCAAGACAAATAAATTAAGAATAAAATAAATGGATATTTTTGTATTAATTAATATTATGTTTGGTATTTACTTGTTTCTTTGTTAAATACGTTTTTCTGAATACCATATAAGATAATCTCAATTCAAAAAATTAACCATAATGAAATTATTTTATTATGGGATGATTATAAAATTTTTGGGTCCATCTCAAATAAATTGAAGGAAAATAACCCCAATGTATTTTTTTATAACATGTGGGTACAAAATTTGATAATATATATAAATAAACAAAAAATAATATGTACAAAAAATTCCTCATGAAAATTGGAATTGAAGAAAAGAAATTAAATTATATTCCAAAAATTAAATGAAATTTGTTTTTCTAGGAAATTATATTTATTATTGAAAACCCTAGATTCTTCGTTTTCATAGGCTGCATTGTTGACACATGAATCATTAAATTCATTTTAAAAAATCCACTTTAAATTATAAATTATATATAATTGATGATACTAAAAATAAATCAAATATTTTAGAAATATATGTGAAGAATATAATAACTAAAAATGAAAATCCATTAAGTATTTTGATTTCAAGGATGTCTTATAAAAGGAAATACAATAATATTAATAATTCATGTTTTACCACATTAATCAAATTGAATTTTCATACCCATAATAATGAATTGCAGAAGATAAAGAATAGAGATGATGATAGTGATCAATATGAAGATGATATATATTACCTATAGATTATAAAATAAAAATTGGAAACTAAACAAATCATTCCTATTAAAATAAAGGCATAGAAATTGATAACAAATTCAACTTCTGAAAACATTTCACATGGTCTTCAAACTAACAGAAAAAAACTTTCCAAATAAGACTCCAATTTTAAAAATTACAAGTGTTTAATAATAGAACCATCATCAAACCATAATCCTTTCTGAATAGTTAGAAAAACATTATATAAATTATAAATCATTTTGTCTAGTATAGAGTTTAAAACACTTTAATATTAATTCCCATTTTTATATTTTTATTTCACATAACATTAAAACTAAAATTATGATGATTGGATTAATTGAGAAAATGAAAGTGGTTAATGTTACCATTACATTTTTCCTTGATTCTATGTTGTTGAATTGTTTTCAATCATATATATATTGAAACAATTTGTATATGTTGTATAGATAATTGGGAAGTTATATCTGAATTTAATCTTATATAATTAATTATTATTATATATTTTTGGGGAATCAAAATTATGTTGTTAATTATATTGAGAATATTTGAAATAAAATAATTAAAACTACATCATCTGAGTTTTAATTATGTATTTAGCTGTGTTTCTTCACAAAAAAATTTCTTTTAGGTATATAATTTAAATATGTTAGAAATTATCAATTGAAGGAATAAAAGAAAAAATTATAATGTTATTACCCCATTTTTTGTAGACGACCATTCCATTCTATCACTCCCATTTCAAATCCTAGGTAGAAGTGTAATAATTATTTAATTATAGTTCCTATTAAAATATAGGGAATGATAATTTCTCCAAATCCTTTAAAATTTAAAAATTATTTTCTGTCCTTTAAGGAATTCAAGGAGACTGAAATATAGAAATGGGTATAACAATATATTTCATTTTATCTTATTAAATGTTATTTAAATCTAAATTGAGAAAAAGTGGAGTTTGGATGTTTGAGAAAATTATTTAGGGCCCCTAAATGAGACTTTATACCTAATATTATTCTAGTAATTTTTATATTATCATCCACACTCTCTAATATAAGTCTATAATTAATATGATATAAATTGATCTCTAGATGGTTTATTTGGATGTTCAAGTAGATTTAAAAATGTAGGACCCCTCTATTTTCTTTTTTCTGTATTATTTAATACTATGTTAACATGTTTCTCATAATGAACATTAATTTTGGGTTTTTTTCTCATTGATTAAATTTAGAAACTATCACACTACTTCATAACATTATTGTATCTAAATGATCATTGTATATGGTTTGAGAGGGGTGATATTTGTCTTAAATAAATTTAATATATATTCCTATAGAGTCGTAAGGTTTTGTGTTATTTTATATGGTGGAATAAATTATTTTTTGTATTTGGAAAATTATTCAATGATATGTAGAAGACTCAAACTATTATAAAATTAAATGTAAAACATGTAAAAATCCATTTATTTACTTAGGGGTCCCCCTTTTTATGAAAGGATTATATCTCATTTCATTAAAAGAATTAATTATTATATCACAATGCAATTGAGATATTGTACAGGAAATGTAATTACCTGCTCTATTATAAATAGTTTTTTTCATTGATTTATTTAAATGATCATTTATATAATATATTTATATAAAAAACATTAATTTATTTTATTATTATATCTAGTTGGATTTATAATACCATTATGTATTTTTAAAATTGATAATGTATCCATTGAATAGTGGTCACATGATTATTATAAATATATTTTTTTAACAAATCCAATTGACACATACAAAGAAAGTGATGACCGCTACCAATAGGACCGTACCTTATGAATACCATTTATCAGATATTTTAAAGGAGATATAATCACTATGATTTCATTGACTAATCCCAATCATAGATCAAACAACTTACTCTTAATCAAAATTGTTTATGGGAGAATTTCATGTTCATCGAGGTCACGACCCAAACCAGGTATATCGAACCACCCCATGGAAGTCTCACCATCGCACGCCTTATTCCATGGGTGATTTTTGGTTTATTAAAGGTATATGTATCATTAACATAGCAATATGAGTATGTATGTAAGTTTATATATAACAATAAATATATTTTTATCAAATTATTATTACATTATAAATGATTTTTATTTTGATGCAATAAAAAAATTAATTTTTGGATAATATTCAAATATAATTAAGAAATTTATTCAAATTAATTAAATTGGTTTGGAAATAAATAATATTTTAATAAAATATTATTGTTAAATAATTCATATAAAATATAAATGATATATAATTTTTATGATGTCAAATATAATTTTTATTAGGGTTCGAAAACTATTGTTTAAAAAAAATATCATTTCTTAATAAATATAATTTTTTTAAAGTAATAATTAATATATCTTGAATATTAAATTAGTAAAATGACTATTATTTTGGAAACAAAATGTCAAAATTATCTAACATTGATGTTTTAAAAAATTTCTGAGACAATTTTATTTTTAGGAAAAATGAAATTCCTCATAATTATATGGTGTGTATTATGACATCATAATGAACAAAAACAGATGTAATAAATTATATTTTTGGTATAAATTAAAAAATATATTTTTTACATTAAAGAAATGTTATTTTAGATTTTTTTATTTTTTTATGAATCCAATATGAATCCTCCAAAATTGAAAATAAATTTAGTGGTTTTAAAATCATTTCCTATGGATTTTAACTCACCTCTACATAAAAATTGGAGTTTTTTTATTAATTTCTACCATTGTAATTACAAAATAATGAGAAACAATCCAATTTAGAAGAAACCTTTGGAAAATACCATGGTATGATTTTTTGTTTTGGTTATTTTTTACATAGATTCCAAAACCAAAATAATAATGAAATCCACCTCATTTCTTATATTAACCAACACAAAATCCAAATTTAATTTCACTAAAGGAAGGGGTCTTCTCCTTTCCCCTATTTATTAATGTATCTACTTTACCCTATCTATTTTATCTAGATTTAAACAAGATGGGATATGTAATTTCATATTAACATTACAATAAAATGGATATAAACATTTATAGTGACCCCTTTCTCCCACACAAACATATTTTATGAATTTTTAAATGATGTCGTTTTACTGCAGAAATGTCACCATGATTTTCCATACTAAACCAAATTTGTAGTGAATACCGTAACCATTTAATTTGAATATTGGTAACGATTATAAACAAATTATTTTTTATTGGTGGTTAATATTTATAAATTCTACACTCATTTATCATGGAATAAATTATTATGTTGAATGAATCCATGTTTTATGATATATCTGGAAAACATTACCATGGTAACGAAATTAACTTGGTAGGTGTGCCTAGAATTATATAGTGCTACAACACATTGTGTAATATTTAGTCTCATGAGATTCCATGATGGTATAGGGAGTGAACTTGATTCCTTTATGGGAATTTTTCTAAAAGATTTTGGGTCCTAGAACCTCATGTTTATACTATGATTACAATAACATGTAATATATTTAAATATTAAACATATTGGTACATATTGTTCATTGTTATGAATAACTATAGTGTAATAATTTCCTCAAGTCTTTGTCTCATTGACCAAGTCATATAAGTTACAGGATATGATGAGAACCTTGATTTTCTATGGCAATATTCTTAAAAAGGTTTTTCTGGTTGGATGACATACTATAATCGGACAAATATTATTGGGACCATCGTCTGTGATTACTCGTAAGCATATGATACTTCCTCTCATGATGTTCGTATTTGGTGATCTCCATGATGGGAGATTAAATGAAGAAACTTGCAAGTAGAATTTATGAATGTTTTGGTTTCATCAGATATTTCTATCTGTGAGCATGTGTAATAGTCCATAGACTTTAACATTGTCATTAATACATGTCATGACTCGTGCACTTGGACTTACGGACTAAACCGTCGTGCAGACAGTTGGCGGGAAGTAGGGTATGTTAGGTCCATCACAAGTGGCATGTTATTAATTGAGAATTGGAGGAAGGAATTGTCCCCTCCATTTATTGAAGTTGAAATCTCAACACTTTTATTGAATGATTACCGTCGTGTGAAATTCCATGGCCATGATGTAACAGTGAGTTTATTTCAGGTGTTCAAAAAATTACATATCATGAAAAAAGGTTGATGACACTATCATGAAACCAGCTTGATGAGATATTGAGAAAAAATAAATATATAATACAGTGAGAGTTCAAATATGGATGTAGTTTTTGTGACATTATGTTCTTTCTCTTGGGTTCCTTGACTCATTTCTAAATAGTTCACTATGAATTTTGGAATGATTTTCTAATGCCAATGAGAAAGAATCCAAGAGGGTCACACACTAAGTGTTTCTGGTGGTATTGATTTAATTTTTCTTCAATTTAATTAATAAATATTATTCTCAAGATATTAGAATAAATATATTCATGTTAAAATGATTTCAAAAATTAGATAAATAGGTATTCACTATATTTTGGATAAACTTTATTTATTTTAATAAACATTTAATAAATATTTATTTTCTAGTTTTTAAATAAAATATTTACTTAAGAGAATAAATTATTTATTTATTTATTTGGATGTTCAATAAATGAAAGTGGAGTTCGAGGGGACCAATCCTGGTCCGGTAGTAAAATAATTATTTTCAAAATAGTAAATAATTATTTAACTAGTCGTTACAAATTAAAATAATATTAATGCTGATATTATTTTGTGGAATGAATGTTTATTTATAATTTCGTTCTATGAATTTTGGCACATTATTAATAATTTGGTGGTATTATAATTAAAATCATGGGTTTCCTATAAGGTTATGAATAAATTTAATTGTCATTACGCAATTAGATATTATAACTGAAGGCACATGTCCATAAATATACACATATGACTATTGTGCCATGTACTGAACTGCATGCCTAGTTAATTTAGAATTGTTGTGCTGAAAAACCTTTCAATCTAATCGTCTTACCTCCCATATAAAGGATGCTAGATTCTATTAAAAGCCACTAAAAAGTGATCAAGAATGACTGGCACAAGACACTCACTTCACTGTGAAAGCACCCGGAGAATGAGTGGTGTTGATCGGAGGCCATCGAAGCACGTGTTGATCACCTCTAGAGGGATTCTAGTTTTGATACTAGTAAACACAAGTAGATAATCTATAAGTGTCAATATAGATGATCAATATCATCAATGAAGAAAATACATAAGATCCATGTATTGTTTTCCATAAAAAATTAATTAAATTATTTATAAACATAATGTGAAAGATCCTCTCTAAAGGTTTCGAGCCTCTAATATTTTTATCTAAATCATTGAACATATTCTGTGGAGATTGGAGTACATCATCAAATTGATTTTAGAATAATCATTGATCATTGTAAATATTAATCTTAAATGTCGGCCCAACCACGTTTCTATTGTGCCCAGAGCCTTCAAGTTGTATCATATCAGTTATATCATAGTTGATAATTATTCAAATAATTCTTTGATGATTTATGGTTTAATAATTTAGTTTTTCAATTCATGTTAATTTTTCTAAAAAATTTAATCTTGAGATCAATTTCCCTACATTCATTTCTCGTTCACCTTACAGAGAAGATATTTTTTTTATTTTTATTAAAATAAAATTAGGGGATCTCATCTAGTGGATCCAAAGGTTCTTGGTCATACATCACCAGAATACAAGGCATATAGTTGGATTCACACAATGTGTATCATGGTTAAATGAACCGAGACTGGTCCACCAAACCAAATGTGTCATTGGAGTTTTCCTAAGTCATATAGATTCCATTTGTTGACCAAAAACATGTGCCACATGTTTTCTTGATTACACGTTGTGTGGCCCAGTAGACACGACATGTAGTCCTTTCGGGTTTTGGTTAGATTGTGTACCTTGTAAACAGCTTTCCTGGCTAGAGACTGTGTAACACGGATACAACATGGCATGTGGACCACTGGAAACACCATGTACTCTGAGGATTTCTAATGTACATATACATGTCGTATCTCCTGGTGCATACTTCGTATGGATGGTGAATGATAGTACAGGTCGTGTAGTAGGAACTACATACTGTGTACTCATCCAAATTATGAAGATTTGATATAATTTATTATCAAATTATAAAAACACATGAGGCGTGTTTCATGGTGTATGCGTAATGCTGGGGCGCAACATGTGACAGGTATTATATATATATTTATATATATATATATATATATATATATATATATATCTGTGTGTGTGTTTAATTTATCATCTTCATAATGTTCCTTCTTACTCACTGGGTAGTTATGAACATGAATTCACTCAGTTGCCTCCAAGGTACAAGTTACATACAAAGATTAAAATGAATTTATTTATTTAAAATAATGACTGATTAGATTCTCAAGTATATTCAGAAACAATGACTTAAGATAAAAGTACTGATTAATTAATGATGATAATTAATTAATTCAAGCATGATTTATCTTAAAACAAGAACAAATAATGAAATGAATACTTGTTTTATTAAATATACAACTCAGTCCATGTATATGGATGATAATGAGCTAGACCAGGAACTTTGTAGGTGATTGCTTTCCTTTTAATTTATTTACTGAATTAACTGATGGCCTGCGAGCCTTCTATCATCATTAACATGTATAGAATTCATGCCCATGGTTTCATTTATGTAAACCGACCTTTTTAACCCTCTCCTTTTTGTGAGTTAAAAAAAGAATTTGAAATGGATGGAACTCCAATGCTATATGAGGCAGTTCAAGATGGATTTGAGATGAAACCAATCACATGAGATACAGAGGTGGACCCGTGGAAATCTATAAACACAAATAAAAAAGGATCAAGGTGTTTCTAACCTAGGTCAGGGTTAGTATATCAACTTTTAAATAATCTTACTACTATAAAATCTAATGATCATGCCCTTTTATTTATTTTAATTAATTTTGTTTCATGGATAATTATTATATATGTGTTTTCAGAATCACATAATTAATTAATTAAACAAGAATGCAAGATGAAACTAAAATGAACTAGGATTATATGTAAATATTATCCAGGCATGGTTAGTCACTTAAGTATGTTCCAAAAAATATTAACCAACATGTGATAATGATAATAATCTATTCATTAATAAGTGATAAAATTCACTCAAATAAAATAATTATTCACACCAAGCGTTTCATCACTTGATTAAGGGAAATACTCAGTAAAAATATGTGTTTGAACTACCCTTTTTTGGACACATAATTTAATATAGGAATCCCTTATGAAAGGATTCAGGTTAAATTAATTATATTACATCATGGGGAGTAGCCCTTTCTATACTTGGTGTAATATTGGAGGCCATATTTGAGGAAATCAAAAGTCAAGATTTCAGGATTAAGGAGTCTACTCAACATATCAAAGGTCTACAAGCTCGTAGTTGGGAAATAAATGCCTACCTAAAAACCATTATATAGCTTGACTAAATCTTTTTGGGATGTGTGAAGCGGAATATGGATCCTTTCCACTATAATGTCATGGCAACTGGATATTCTGAGTTCAATGGTGAGGGGCATTGTGATTTGTTAAAATAATGTGAAACATTATAAAAGTAATTTATTATTTATCGTAAAATGTAATCAAGAATGGACTAATGATCTACTATTTTAATTGTAGAATAAAATTAAAAACTCTTCAACCACAAAATCCATGTGATTAATTATGGTTAATGAAATCATCCTCACCGGAGTTAATATCCACAAATGGTTTAGACCCCTTCGGGTTATTCTCTGCCATGAACATAAGGCTTACATGCCGGATTCGACATTACATGATCCGCCTACCCAGGAGGCAAGTGAAGAAGAGTTATTTTTTATAAGGATCATATGAACTATGTGGTTGAAATTCAATGTTTTATGATATCATCAATGTCTTGTGATCTTTTAAAGTCACTTGAAAACATGGATGTTTATACCATGCTCGAGCAACTCCGTGGTCTTTACCGGGAGAGATAAAGACATGAATTTTTTGAGATATCCAAGGCACTCATTCAATGAAATCTTGAATAAGGTTCCTTAGCTGGGCTTCACGTTTTAAATCTCATCACCTACATTGACCAGTTGGAGTTTTGTGGGTTTCAAAATCCAGAAGAACTGCATACCTAACTCATTATTGCGTCACTCACTAATAGCTTCTCCAATATTGTACTTTATGTCAATATGAACTACATTGAGAAGTCTCTCTCTGATCTTATAATCCTCATTCTCCAAGTGGAAAATGATTTGAAGTATGAAAATCCTTTTGTCTTAATGGTGAATAATAGGGAAGGGAAGACGATGAGATTTAAGGCCAAAGATGACTCACAACATTCGAAGAAAAATAATACCAAATGAGAGGGGAGAGAATAATAATTTTCTTGTTTCTCTTATGGAAGGAAGTGCCACCGGAAGAAGAAATGCACCAAGCCCTAGAATCAAGGAAAAGCTTCAGGTGCATTTTTCATCGAATGTAATATATCTGTTTCTACAAATAAGGTATTAGATACATCTTGTGGTGCTAGAATATGTATCCAAATATGTTAACCGATTATATTTAGGAATATTGACAAAGGGGAGGTAGATATATGATCCGCCAACGTAGCCTGACTCGATACTGTAGCTGTCGAGGACTACCACCTCACGTTGCCAACTGGGTCGATGTTGGGGTTAAATGGATGTTATTATGTTCCATATATTATTGAAAACATTATTTCAATATCCAAATTAGATACATATGGATTTTTTTAGGATTTGAATTGAATTTTTCTTCATTTAAAAGGATAGAATTTGTTTTAGTAGGGAATATTTATACAACGGTCATTACATGTTAGACTACACAAACCATGTAAAGGAAATTTATAACAATGTTACTTCACAAGACTCATACTACACCCATCTTTGGAATCGTCAGTTAGGTCATGTAAATGTAAAATTCATGGAAACGTTACATCAATATTGATATTTAGATTCTTTCGAACTAAAACCACATGGTGTATATCATGCATGTTTACACTAGAAAATGACTAAAGCCCCATTTAGTGGGAAAGTTGAAAGGGATAATGATCTTCTTGAATTGGTTCATACCAATGCGTGTAGACCATTTCTAGTTGAAGCAAGTGGATGGTACTCATACTTAATTACTTTTACTGATAGTTTTAGTAGATATTTATATTTTTACTTAATGAGGTATATTCCAAATTCTTTCAACAAGATCAAAGAATAGAAGAATGAAGTTGAGAACTATATTGGTAAGAATATTAAGAAACTCCGCTTAGATTGAGGTGGATAATATCTTAATCAAGACACCATTGATTACTTACGGGTGTTTGGGATTCTATCCTAATTAAATTATCCAAACAAGCCCTAGTGGAATGGTGTGAGTGAAAGGAGGAATCACATATTATTGGACATGGTGAGATCAATGCTGAGTCAGGTGAGTCTTCCATTATTCGTTTTGGGGATATGCGTTATAAACAATGACACACATACTAAACCGAGTACCAAATAAATTGATAAATATTATTACATATGAGTTTTGGACTAGAAATAATTCCATTTTATTTAATTTACATTAATAGTATAGTGATACATTAGTTAAGGCCTCTTCATATAACAAAATATCACCCCAAGGGAAAAAGTGTACCTTTATCCTACACCATAAGGAAACAAGGATATATTACCTATATAACCCATCAGACAAGAAGTTTATTGTGGAATGTAACACCATATTCATTGAGAGGGAGCACATCTCCAAAAGGGATACTGGTAGAATGATTGAATTTGATGAAGTTGAGGCCTAAGGGACACAAGAGTTGGTACAAGAATATATTCCACAATGCCCCATGGAATAATGAACAATTAGAGAGACACAAGAACTGCATAAGAGTACTAGAGATGTTAGGGAACCAGAATAGTGTGTTTTTTTTGTTACTGAGGATGGTGACTCAATATTAGTTGATAATAATGATCATATAAGCTAAAATGAAGCAGTAAGAAACATAGGTATTTTCAAGTGAAAAGAATCCATGACTCTAAAACGGAATCCATGAACGAACACCTTGTCTGGATTTTGGTAGATCCACTAGTTAATGTAAATCTTTTTGGTTGAAAATGGATATTCAATATGATACTAGACATAGAAGGAAATTTCAGTACCAATAAAGAATAACTGGTTGCAAATGGGTTCAAGGAGAATCATTTCATTGACTAAGACGGAACATTTTCAATAGTTTCAAAGATAAAATCTATCATAATTTTATTTTCCATTGTCTCTTACCATGACTATGAGATTAGTAAAATGGATGTCAAAATATCCTTCTTTAATGGGATCCTTCAGGAGGATGAATAAATGACAAAATGTGAAGTGTTTATGACTCCAAATGATTACAATAAGTTATGAAAGTTCTATAAATCTATTTATGGATTCAATAAACATCTGGTTCATGGATCATCATTTTGATGAATCCATTATTAAATTTGTTTTTATCAAGAATTAATGTGAACATTGTGTCTATAAATAGTTTAGTGGGAGTGTCGTCATTTTCCTAATAATATATATTGATGACATATTACATAATGGAAATGATATTCCAGTCTCGCAGTCTATTATGGCACAGTTGAATCAACACTACTCCATGAAGGACGTTGGAGAGGCAACATATATTTTTGGGATCAAGATCCATCGTGATTGATCCATGTGATTGTTGGGCCTATGTCATAGTATATACATTGATAAGATACTAATGAGATTTATTATGTAGAAATCCAAGAGTGGAATATTTTCATCATTACATGACTTTTATCTTTCCAAGAAAATGGTTTATCATACCCATGCAGAAATAAATATGATTGAATGAACACCCTAAAAATTAATTATTGGGTCAGTCATGGATTTCATGAAGTGTACTAGGCTTGATATCATCTACACATTGAGTGTGGTAGGCAGATAACAAACTCACCATGTTGGCCACCATTTGATGGAAGTCAAGACTATCATAAAGTATATTAGGGGTAATAATGATATGTTCATAGTTTATGGTGGAGATAAGGAACTAGTCATAGAATTATATGTTGATTCTAGTTTCCATACAATTCTAGGTGGCATAAAGTCAAAAACAGGATACATCTTCATATTGAATGGAGGTTCAGTGAGCTGGAAGAACTCAAAGTAGAGTGTGGTCACATATTCTACAGTAGAGTCTGAGTATATCACAGAGTCTGAGGTATCTAAAGAAGTATTTTGGATGTAAATATTCATCTAATATTTTAATGTGATACCTAGTAGTAAATATCCCATCATACGGTATTCTGATAATACTATAGCGGCAACTCTCTCAAAATATCCAATGTCACAATAGTGGTTGAAGAACATAATTTGAAAGTATCAACTCTTTTGTAATTTTTCTCATAGATGTGAAGTTGAAGTGAGTAGTATTTCCACTGAAGACATTGTGGTATACCCCATAACTAAATATTTCAATTAGAAAAAACCAGATCATCATGTGAGGTATAGAGGACTGAAAGTTGTAGGAAGTTTTCTCTAGTCCAAGTGATAGTTTGTAAGAGTTAGTGTCCTAGAACCTAATTGTTGTACAATGGTACATGAATATTTAATATATTTAAATATTAAACATATTATTATATATTTTTGATTGTTCCTCGTGACTATAGTGTAATTATGTCCTGGTGTATTTGTTTCATTGATATGGTCCTAGCAGTTCCATACAATGATGAGTAACTTGATGTTCTATGAAAATATTCATAAAAATCCTTCTGTAGTTGGATGACATACTATAATGGGACACATAGTATACAGACCATCAGGTGTGAGTACTCCTAAAAAAATGAGATTTCCACTCATGAAGATCGTACATGTTGATCTTAATGATGGTAGATTATGAGAATAGACTAGCCGGTAATAATTCTGTATGTTTTTTTGTGGTGAGATATTCCTATCAGTAAGAATGTGTATTTATCCTAAGACTGTAAGATTATCATTAATACATCCATGAAGAGAACACTTTTATTTACTAATTAAAACAGTCATGCAGATAGATGGCGGGAAGTAAGGTGCATTGGTTACGTTACGAGGGGCATGTTGTTCATGAATAATTCAAGGAAGGATATCTTCCTTTCATTTATGGAATTTGATATCTCATCATTTTTATTGAAATAGAACCATCATGAAAAATTCAATGGTCATGGTGTTAAATTTTTTTTATTTCAGGTGATCCAAGAACAGTGTACCAGGAATAATGGTTTATGACACTATTATGAAACCAGCTTGATCAGATATTGTGACAAATGGATTATATTACATAGTAATAATTCGTATGGGGATGTCATTTTTGTGACATTAAGTTCATTATAATGGGTTCCTTGACATGCATCTAGATATTACTCTTGGATGTTAGGCAAGCCTGCCAAATGAAAAAGAGAAAGAATCTTAGAGGATCACACACTAAGGGTTTCTGGTGGTCTCAGTTAAATTTTATTTGAATTTAATTAATAAATATTAATCTCAAGAATGTGGAAAAGTTTTATTCAAGATAAAATGATTTCATAAATTATATAAATATTTATTCCACGTATTTTGGATAAAATATATTTTTATATTTTATTTAAAATTTATTAAAAAATTAAGTATTAGTTTTTAAATAAAACATTTCTTTAAAATAATAAATTATTTATTTATTTATTTGGGTGTTCAATAAATGGAAGTGGAGTTAAAGAAGACCATGTCTAGTATGCTAGTAAAATAATTATTTGTATGATGGTAAATAATTATTTAACTAGTTGGTAGAAATTAAAATAATAATAATGCTGTAATTATTTTGTGATGCAAATTTTTATTTATAATTAAATTTTTCAAAAGATAGTGCATCATAAAAAATGATGTTGTACTATTATTAAAATCTTTTGTTTTCACTATGGTTATGAATATATTTAATTTCTCTTTCAAAATTTAAATTTATAACTGAAGCCCCAGGTTGATAAATGGACACGTACGTCTATTGTTCCATATACTGAATTGCACGCCTGGTGAATTGAGAATAGTTGAGATAAACAATTTCCCTCTCAAATAATATTCGCTCTTATCTCAAGAAAGAGAGGTGTTCTTTAAGTCCAAAGAACAAGAGATAAATAATGACCGACATAAGACACCCTATTCACCACGCTAGCACCCCTAGAATGATTATTTTGGATTAGAGGCCATCTGAGCACGTGTGGATCACTGCAAGAGGAATTCTAGTTTGGATCCTTGCAAGAACAACTAGATAATATGAAAGGGTGATTTAGGACGATCAACATCATCAATGAAGAAAATACTAAAGAACCAATTATTTTTTTTCATTACAAAATTAAAAAAATTAAATATAAAAATGATTTTAATGATCTTATATAAAGGTTTCAGGCTTCTTATTTCTTTATCCAAATCATTGATTCATTTCCATGGAGACTGACATTCATCATTTTATTGATCTCGGAGTAGTGATTGATCATGGTTAAAATTAAATTTTGGTTCTGGACCAACTACTCTTCACTTCTCCTGGAGCCTCTATTTTCCACCATGATGTCTTACTGGTTTATCCTTGTCCTATGTTTAGGATGTAGTGTTTTAAGTGTTCCCACATTACCCATGTTATGATTATAATATTATATCATATATAATTATTCATGTTCCTATTATTCACCATTTATATGCCTATTGTATAACATGTATCACCTTATGACATGTTTATTCCCTTACTGGTATTTACAGATCACCCCTTTCATATGTTTCTCCCAAGGTTATCGAGGGTAGTTTTAAAAGCCATGTAATTTTAATAGAATATTGAGTATGTTTTTAATATTGTTGTTTTATATCATGGTCAAGATGTTATGTTATGTACCAAATTCCCGCATAAACTATAGTTCTTGATCTTATGGGTTTTATTATGTGTTGTTTTTTGTTATAAATAATGGAAAATTTGTGTAATATGTAGTAGGGTATTTATAGTCGGTATTAGAAGAAGAGTTAAACTATTTTGGGGTTTAAGATTAGAAAACTATATAGAAATCATTAGGTATTGGACTACATAAATGAGAAACCCATAAATTTGTTATAAGTATAGATTAAGTGTTAAATTAAGAAAATAAATCCCATTCTGGATAGCATAACTGGATATCGTTCTGGAACAAGTGTTCATAGGGGTAACAACTCCGACAAGGTATTTTATCACTCACTCAGTGTAACCTGGTATTCGACAACAGGTATTACTGCACACATGGTTTGACACTCCTAGGGGATATGATTTGGTAAATTAATAACCACATGATAGACTATTATTAAGGGAATAAAAATTCTTATACGATTATATGTTAGGAAATAGAACACGTATAACATAGTTTGAAGCATAAAAATTCATATGTCAATGAAATAAATCTATGATATATGTTACATCTGTTGAGGTTATTAAATTCCTATTTATGAGTTTAATATTTTAAAAATACATTTCCAAAATTTACCTTTTATTCTAACTAATGTCCTGAAATATAAGGAATCAAGTAACCAATCAATGTGTAGGGAAATGTGTTGACTTCCCCAATGAGATTCCCATCTCTATGGGAGAAGGAATCACACACATCATGATGATACCCTCCCAGTCGACACTTTTTATGAAATTAATCATACATCTAGAGTGTCCAACCCCCCCCCCATAATAGAGAAAAAACTGTAATTGAATCCTTTATGTGAAAAAGGACCAAACATTAAATGGATCAAACGATCCCTTAATCTTAGAACAATAGACAAAACAAATCTACAAGATATTATACATCATATAATGTTCCAAAATTGATATGGTTCTACTATTTTCATATTATATAGTCGGTGAAGCTGATAAGCGGTGGAAATTGATCAAGAATAAAAAGCCCAAGGAAGTGATTAAAGTGATCTGATGGAAGGAATTACTGAAAAATTATTTCAATAATTTTTCCCCTCACACTATCCATTTAATAAAGGATAGGGATCTCCATGATCTCATGAAAAAAAGATGAGAATTCAATTGGTCCATATGAGGGGAGTGGAACTAATCTAAGTGTATAAAATATGAAAACATGGCTAATGGTTGTAGAAAGGAGACACTAACTAATCTGATGGATAAATGAAATCCTCTGGTCAACATTCAATTCAGTTTACATCACTTAAACTCCTAGGAAACAAGGAACTTTTGAAAAAACAATGCAATAAGACAAAGGGTTTTGGAGACAACCAACATTCACTAAGGTATTAAGGGAGAAATTATTCAATCACAAGCATTGAGGTGGATCCCAATAATGAAGTGGTGATAGGTATTCTAGTTATTCACTCAAGAATATTGAAAATACTTTTTTATTTCTCAATATACACATTAGTTCATGTCACAAAATTTTAGTATAACTATTGAAACACCACCACAAAACAAGAATGTGGAGTTGTCAGTGAAAATGACATCTGGGGAAATTATTTTATCCCAAGTACATAACCCATCCTCAATCACAATTATTGTAATGAATTTCTCATAGAATATGGTCATACTCTCTTTACTGGAATTTGATTCAATTCAATGAATAGATTGTATTTCACTATATAGATCCAACATAAATATCCACAAGAATGAAATTAATCTCTATATTGTGAATTGATCAGTAGTTGTGTATATGTGATAGGAAGAGAATGTATATTCATTACAAATATCATCACAATCATGGATATTTAGGCCATATAAGAAAGGGTATCTAGCTCAAATGATAGATTCTAATGAGATAATCATCCTTGAAGACATATATATTGTGAGAGAATATGTTAATGTGTATCCCAAGGAATTTCTTGTTCTTCCTCCTAGCCGAGTGGTTGAATTCCAAATTGATCATATATATGGGGATTTACTATAATCGAATACATCATATAGAATGGTTGTTATGGAACATGAAGAGTTTATGAGATCACTATATGTGAAACTAAATAAATGGTTTATATTCCAAAGTGCTTCACCATGGGATGAATTATTCCACTTCATCAAGAATAAGGATGGGTCAATTCACCTTTTCATGATTATCCTCAGATCATCAAGATCAGGATAAAGAAAAAGTATCATCTTTAATTGATTGAATACTTTTTAGATCAATATGTTTATCAAAATACTTATCCAAAGTGAATCTTTTGATGGGATATTATAATGTAAGGGTGAATAAGGAAGATATCCCCAAGACTACTTTTCATACATGGTATATGAAAAATGAGACCATCATGATACAATTAAGACTCACTAAATCTATATAAATCATCATGGACTCGATGAAAATATTGTTTATAGATTAACAGAAAATTTTGTGGTTGAATTTATAGATTCCATTCTAATATACTCCAATATCAAGGAGGAGTTTGATGGGTATTTGGGAACTGGGATAAATAATTTTCAAAAAAAGAACCATTATTAGACGTACAAAGAATATGATTATTTCTCGAATGGCCTGATGGACTTCTTTTTAATAGATTTTTTGATAACCCCCATTTCAAGGGATGTGGGGGTACCCTTCCAAGGCACGTAGGTTTAGAGATTACGAGGCCCATAGGTTTAGGAGATTACATGACCGAAAGGTCTTAGAGAATTGAACCGGAATATCTACACGGAACTGCCCCTCCCCCATAAGAATTTTATTGTTGGATAGGGAAAGTCTCCTTCATGGTTTATATCATCAAAATAAATGTGATATCAATAGATCCATAAAAAACATAAGTTGTTTAATGATGGATGAGGCCAACATTTTTGATATATATACACTATTTTATTGGGTTATTATGGAATTATCATTGATTTATGGGAAATTTAATGTGATTTTAAAGCCTTATTACCATTTTTACATTGAAGTGAGTCACATTTTCTTGGAATGATGGATATGATGATAGATTTAAGGATTTAAAAATAAACTTATCACTTCAACCATAATTATACTACCCAAAGGTGGAAATCATTTCATAGTATTTAGTGATACTCTAAAGAATGGATTGGGATGTATGTTAATGAAGAACAAAAATGTCAAAAACTGTGCATCAAGGCAGATGAAACTTCATGACCATAAGCACCCAACATGTGATATGGTGTTGGTTGTAGTGATATTTTATTTGAAAATATGGATGAATTATCACCTAGGCTAAAAATTTCAAATATATATGGATCAGAAAAGCACCAAGTATATATTCACATATAAAAAGATAAATATGTTCCAATGAAGGTGGTTATATATGATAAAGGACTATGAATTCTCAAATAACTAGCATCCTTAGGAAGATAATAACATGGTAGACACTATAATAAGAAAGGATCCTACAATTCTATCATTGATGATAATTGAGGGAGATTCAATATTTATAGATTTGGATAGGATGGAAAAGGGAATCATAAAAGATGGAACATCGTGAATCTTTTTAGAAATTATTTCTCAATCATACGCTATATAAAGGATAAAGGATGATAAAATAGTAGATATGGGGATCCAGAAGAATGTTGAAACCATAAGAAAAAGTAAATTCATGGAGTTCAATTTTAATGAAGAATGATTTTTGAGATTTGGGTCAAGACATTGAATACCATCAAATCCTGAGTTAAAGTAGCAGCTATGGATGATGCACCTAGCTCAACATTCTATATCCATCTAGGAACTTCAACAATGTATTGAGACATTTGAGAAAACATTTGGTTGGACAATATGAAGATGGAAAATTCTGAATGCACATCAATGTTCTTAGAATTTCAGCAATTGAAGGACTAAAGGTAGAAGTATAATGGGATGATGTGACCATTACTCATAACAACATGGAAATGGGAATTAACCACTATAGACATTGGGATCCGACATCCAAAGACATCTGGGTAAAATAATTCTATATGTGCTATTGTCAATCATATTACAAAGAAAACTCACTTTATTGTGATTCGATAATATTTCTCACTCGATTAACATGCTTGGATATACAATAGAGAAATTGTAATGTTATATGGATTACCACTTCCTATTATATGTGGTTGAGATTACGGATTCCCTGTAGTGTCTAGAAAAGTCTCTGAAAAGCATAAAAAATTAAGCCGAACTTTAGTACAGACATTAAGCATAAAAATATATGTCCAATTTGAGAGAACTATTCTGGCATGGGAAGACATGTCACATGAATTTTATGTGGACTTAAAAGGAGGATGGGAAGAATATCTAACTCTATTCGATTTCTCATAAAACAAAATTTCCACTCATGCATCCAAATGGCCACAAATGAAGGCATTTATGGGAAGAGGATAAAAATAGCACCAAGTTGTGATTATGTTGGGGATCAAAAAATTCAATGTCTTGATATGGTCAAGGTAGTGGTGGATATGGTTAAGACTATTCATAAACAGATCAATGATTATTAGAGTCGAAACAAGACTGATGTTGGAAATCATCGATGATACATAGAGTTTTCTGTTTGAGACATGGTATTCCTCTGCACATCTCCATGGAAGAATGTGATGAGATTTATGAAGAAGTGAAATCATATTCCAAGATACATCGACTCCTTTGAGATACATGATTGTATAAAAATGATGACATATTTACTAGAACTCCCACTAAACCTATCTCATGGAATGATGTTCTCCATGTATCCTTATTGTGGATAAAAATAACAGACCAATCACATGTACTAAATTTAGAGGTAGTATCGTTGGAGAATGATCTTTCATTCTAAGATCATCCAGATAAAATATTATATCAAAGATAAAATGTTCTATGAAATAGTATAATTCACCTTGTCAAATTATTGTAGAGAATTTTTTTTGAATAACTGATATGGGAGATATAGGAGGTGGTGAATAAAAGTTACCCTCATCTGATTTAATGTGGGAAAAAAATTTAGGGAGAAATTTCTTAAGCAGGAATTTTTCAACTCCCTAAAATACAATTAATAAAATTCCCATTTGATTTAATTAAATGTTCTATATCATAATATGGTTATAGAAAATACAAGTAATTATATTGTTTTATTATATAAAATTATATATAAAATACCATTAATGTGAATTTCCATTTATAATATATCTATTAAATAGTGATCACATTATTATAATAAATATATGGTTTTAACAAATCAAATTGACAAATACAAAAGGAATTGATGTCATTCACCAATAGGATCATACCCTATGAAGCTCATTTATGATAGATTATAAGGGAGATAAAATCACTAGGAATTTCCCCTGACCAACCCCAAGGTAATATCAATGAACATTAGCATGAGAGAAACCATTAATGAGAGAAATTTAATTTCATTGAGATCATGACACAAACCATGTACCCCAAATTTCCAGTGAATGTTTCACTATTGCACACCTAACTCTTAGCCCATTTGTGGTGTATTAAAGGTTTATCTTCCAAGACCCTAGAAATATGATTTTTTACATTAATTTTTATAGAATAATTTTTTTTTTCATCTAATTCTTTTTACCTTATAAAATATATTTATTTTGATGAAATAAAACACCACTTGTATTTTTTTTTGATATTTAAAATAAAATAAGGAATTTAATTTGATGAATTATTTTATATATATTTTTTAAAAAAAATTAATAAAAAATTAATATTAAATAATTTTTTTAAGTATAAATTATCATAAAATTTTAATGAAGACAAATATAATTTTTAGAAGGGTTCAAAAACGTATATTATAAAAACCCATCATTTATTAATAAATGTATATTTTATTCATAAATGTAAAAATTCATATATATAAATATAATTATTTATAAAAAATGAATATCAACTTTTTAATCAGAACATTTGAATTATCCAAAAGTTTATTTTTCCAAATTGTCTATGATAGTTCAATTTTAGGGTAAAAACTTAAATATGTCATATATATATGTTTTCTATTATGACATCATAATGATCCAAAAGTGATATAATAATTTTTATAAAGAATATCAAAGAACAAATATATATTTTCATTTAAAACAATGTGTTCTCATGTTTATATTATTTATTTTATAAATCCAATATGAATCCTCGAAAACGTAAAATGCATTTAAGTGTTTTAAAATCTTTTTGTTAAGAGTGTGACTAACCTCCACATAATATAGAGAATTATTTCATATTTTTTTAACATTTTTATTTTAAAAAATTGAAAAAATCCCATTTTATATAAATCAGAGGCAAAAACTATAGGATAGTTTGAGGTTTTTCATATTTTATTAGGTAGAGTCCAATACCTAAATAGAAAATAAATCCCCCTCATTTACATTATAATCCCACCCAAGATCCCATTTATCTTTCCTATGAATCCTTGAATCACATTCATACTTTTATATCAACATGATAGAGTCTACCTAAGGCACCCCAAGATCTCAATAATCTCCACCCAATCATTTGGAGTCACACACACAAGTAAGGGTTCTATTTATTTATCATATTTATTCAAGTATTTTATTTACCTTATTCCTTTTATCATCATTTTTTATGATGGGATATGTTATTATATTTCACCCATACATTCTAATTTAGGTAAATATGTTGATATGCACCATTATCTAACATAATGCAATTATATTAATTTTTAAATTACATTTAATGATTTCGAAAAATCACTACAATTATCCATGCTATACCAATTGTGTAGTTAACACCATACTCATTTCCTATCAAGGGTGTTAAATATTTTACACCTTTAATGTTTATTGGGGATTTAAATTTTTGTATTTCATACACCTAGATTTTGTAATAAATAATAATGAATAATTAATCCATTTTACATTCTCTATGTGGCACACATAATCATGAGAATAAAATGAATGTGATTGGTGTGCCTAGAATTATATAAGTCTCCAATGAATTGGGTAATGTTTTGTCTCATGAGATGTCATGTTGGGTTATGGACTGAACTAGTTTCCTTTATCATAATTTTTCAACCATGATGTAATTGTGGTTTAACAATACCCTATGTTTATGATGTAGTGTTTTTTTTGTTTCCCCATTTACCATGTAATGATTATTGTGCAATATCATTACTTATATTTCATGTTCCTTTTACTCCCCCATTTATATTCATATTTCCTAACATTTATCAACTTATTACATGTTTAATCCCTTACTAGGATTTATATATCAACCATATCATATGTTTTTCCCCATGTTATCCCATGCAATTATAAAATATGTGGAAATTTAGATTTATGTTAATGACATTTTCAATAATGTTGTCATATCACAGGTTCATGATATTATTCAATGTACATAATTCTACTATACACTAAACATATCATTATTTTTCCTGTAATTTTGTGTAGTTTTATTTAATAAATCATGTATTAATGTGTAATAAAGATTAGGGCTGTTATAGGTATGAGATATAATTTATTGATCCTAAGAGGTATAATAAGAGGATTTCTAAATCTCTAATGATTAATGTGTAAAATGAAAATTATTTGAAGTTGTGCTAGATATTATTCTAGATTTTACTTCCATCTCATATATCGTATCAAGATTCACATGATATGAATTTTTTGTTTATGTGATTGTTTTTAAACTCTTGGATATGTATTATACATATTTGAATAAATTGAGAGATTAATTTAAATATTTTTAAAATTGATGGATTGCCTGATGTTGGTTATGTATTGATGTATTGAAGGATCATTTCAGCACATTTTATGTAAAATAATAATAATGTAATAAAAGTTTCATCAATAAGGACGTAATACATTCAGAATAATAATAAAAATTATTGGAGGATATTAAATGTTTAATGAAGATTCATTATGATTATAATATTGATTACATAAATATCCCTGAAATATTAGAGGATAACCATAAGGATAGTGATCATATTCAAAAAAAAATATTCAATGATGGAGAATAAATGATCCATTCTTGATCCAATATACATAATACTATTTCAATGGATAAAGAATATTCAAAAACGTATGAGTCTTAAGATGACTGAAACTAATATTCAATGGGAGGAAAATATGAAAAAAAATATAAAGGAGACTAAGAGAAAAAATTCTTGTCAATATAACCAGGTTTTTAGAAAAATATAGTGATCCTTATAAATCATTTAATTACCAAAAAACTTACATGAATTTTAAAATTACTATTAACAGATACATGTAAATGTATGATAAGATTCATAATATAAATAAGAATATTACAATTATTTAGAATAATTTTGGATAAAAAATGATCCATTATTTTTTACTCGAATAAGGTATGAATATAAGTATCAAATTCTAAATAACATGTCATTCAAAAAGAGATGTATGAATACTTTTTAAACATTTAATACAATATAAGCTTTAGATATATTAAAAATTTGTGCGGATTTAATTATATACTTCATAAAATGTACTGGTGCCTTGGGAGGAATGGTTTTTTGGGGGAATCAATCCCCTATAATGGAATAAAATTATAATGTTATTGAAAAATATTTAGAGAAATCACATAACTTTTTTTTGGTTCTTGAAGAAATATATAGATGACTTGATTAAACTAGTAAAAATGAAAATGAATTCTCCACCCTTTTTGAACCCTAGAAAAATTTGAGATACTGTACATCACTTCCTCTAGAGAATATGATTTAAGGTTATGAGATGGCATTAGTTTTTGAAGTCAAACATAAGTCACCAAAAGGGGAAAATACATGGATATACTATAATGGATTCCCATATCATGTGATAAGATTTTTAAAACACTTAAAGAAGTGTAAAGTAAAACATATGGAACCGTGTCCTTTTTTAGTGATGCATCACTCAAAATTAATGGAGTTGGATCAATAATTCTTGTGAAATAAATATTAAATTATATTAAAAAATTATTTTGATAGATTGAAAACTAATATATTAAGTGTTTCAAATATTTTTCAGCAAGTAAACAGAGTAACTTTTTAGAAGGATGAATTTTTTGTTATAAACCATTAATATTTAATAGTGCTGATAATATGTTAAAGAACTAAACACAATATATTTCAAGTGGGTGTTGTAGAAAACTCATCCTATATATGCATAAGAGAAGATAATGACTTGTCTAATCGATGAATTTTCTATGTTATCAAAAATATATTTGAAAAATATAACCAGAATATATAATGGGTATGATTTTATATTTCTAAAAAGAAAAATGTGTTGTATGTGGTCCTCATTTAAAAGTATTAATATTGTTAACTCATGATAGAAAAAATAGGATATTTAGTTTACTCAACCAATATAGATTATTAATTCATATTCTATTATTCAAATGAAGAATAAATAAAGAAACAATGGTAATAACTTTTTTTCTATTACTGATGAATTCAAAAATATTACCTGTTTCATGATTATGAAAAAAATTATTTGTCATCATTTATGTTTAAAATAATTTGATTATATAAAAAATCTGTGGAATTATTTTCAAGATGATCCAAACATAATATCAAACTGAGTTTTAAAATTTGGTGTTTCAAAATTATTTAGAAAATCATCAAATTTGGCTTGAACATATTGAACCACACACTACACAATAAAATAAAGTTTCTTAAAATATGAACATAATTTTTTATTGAGATAGCTCAAATAATGTTGGCTGATCATTATACATCGTAATATGTATAAAAGATTTATGTTGGTGAAATGTTTAAAATTCAAATTTTTATTACACAATAAAAATTTAGACATGTTCCCATTTGATATTTACTATAAAGAATATCAATTTTTGAGGTATATTAATTTTTTTTTCTATCCATAGTGTTATCAAGGTAAAAGGTGATAGTATTGATGTTCTTTAATATAGATTTATTAATTTAATGTTCTTAGGATATCTTGAAAATGAAATAGGATACCACTAATATGAAAAATTATTGGAATTTTTCATGATATTGTTTATATAAAGGTGATGTAACATTCAATAATATAATTTTCACATGACAAAGCATGTTCCAGATGTTATGATAAACCTATTTTTTAAAATAGAAGAAAACTTTAAATTTATGAAAATTTTAAATATTTATATATTGGTGATTGTGATTCATTTATTTTAATTACTGTATAAAAACATGGTTCATCAGATACTTGGATGTGAATAATAGTGTATGTCCAAAAAATGGTAGGTCTAAGACTTAATGAAATTTTTTTAGAAACATAGATACATAAGCTGTTATATCAGTGTTAAATCAACTAGAACCTAGAGATATTGGAGAATAAATGAAAAATCAGGAGGGATAGATGCTATGGATTTATATTTGTACTATATTGAGAAGATAAATAATTTGATAATTTGTACCAAAACGAAAATAGAATTTTTCATGAGGATACAGTGGATGTTTCAAAACAAGTTGAATGAAAAAGGTGATGTATTTAAAAATAAATTAAGTCTTGTATGGAAAATATATTTATTGGTTGAAGTAGTGGAATTTGATAATACTGTTTCCCCAGTTTAAGTAATTGGACCATTAAACCCTTTTATTCTATTATATCCCAAAAATAAATGTATTTTTTCCAAGGGATTTTATATTTTACTTTACAAATGGTGAGTTTTAAGTGGAGATAAAATTGACAAACCTTGTGGTATTATTTTTAGAGAAGATTAGAATAATGTTTACAAGTTTGAGATGTATTTATATTGGATGAAAAAAATCCCTATATTCTATTTTTTGTATGATATAAACCTACATGAATATGTTAAATTTCAGAAATGGGAGAGTGAACATAAGCCTTATAATAAATATAAAAAAGTAGTCTCTCTCATTGATTTGAATGACCACATCATCAAAGATATTGTATAAATAAATTGATTGATTTTATAATTTTTCCTATAATGGATCTGACTGATGATGTGTTCACCAAGACATTACCTAATGATTTATACCATAATTTGATGTTGATGTTGGGATATAAATGTCATACTTATCAAGTATATGGTATGATGTTATAGTCTCCCCCTCATATATTTAATTGGAATTTTGTAAATGGTGGAGGAAAACATTAATAGAATAAATACCTTTATGTTTATTCTCCTAATCTATTGAGGGGGAGGGTAGAGGGAAAAATATAGGGGTAGTAATCCATTTACATGTGGATAACCCATTGGGCGAGATCTATTAATAGGGGATCATATTTAGAGAGATTTTTTTAAATTCAAAATATATGGGGGATTGAATGTGTTTATGTGTAAAAAAATATATAATTTTTTGAAAATATATAATCTTTTGAAAATTAGAATCTTTTTTATAAAATTAAGAATTTATTCATTGTTTTGGTAACCAATTACCTACTCTCCAATTTTTTTATGAATGGATACTTAAATCTATCATTTACATGTTCAATTAATATTTATGATAAGGGGAAGGGGTTATTATTATCAAGTGTTATCTAATATGATATTCTAAGTGATATAAAAGGGATACATAATTTTGATATTTTTCAAAATGGAATCAAGAGATTCAACGGAAATGAAGGTGTGTTTGTAAATAAATATTTCCTACAAAACATGAGATTATTTTTAATTTTTTAATTATCCATTATGATTTAACTCATGTAGGCATAGAATATTTGAATAATGAATCATTGTTATGTTTTTTAGATTGATTTTAATTTTTGTTCCTTCTCTGAGAAAGTAATCAATAAGGGGGTTTTTTAACCCAAATAAATATTTAAGGAGGATTGTTGAGATTGGGAATGAGATGTTGTTATGTGCGGATGAGATGATGTGGATATGGTTATTGTGTCGTATTTTGTTGTCAATTCATAAATATTATTTCATCCCAAATCATATAATGTTAGTTTTTGTATGATGATTTTTTAGATGTTTGGAGATCTATAGATCATATTTTTAAGATATTTAGAGAATAATTTAATGAATTTAAGGATTGATGGTTTGATAGAATTTTTTTAGGTTCAAATGTGTATAAGGATAATTTTTGAAAACATGATGTATGAAAAATTTAAATGGAATATATTGAGTAGGTATCATATATTCTCTATATAAACATGATCCTAGAATTATATAAGGATTTTTTTAATATGTATAAGCTTCATGATATATATTCACTAGTATAATTACACTATATGAATCATTGTAAGGATAAATGGTGTGTTTTGAAGAATGATAATACTATATTAGTATATTTTTTCATATATTGAAGATTATTTTGTAATATTCATAGTTAATACTGATCTATAATGATCATTTCAAGAACAAACATAGAAAACACTAATAATTCTAAAAATATGATAACTTGTAATATATTTATTCTAAAGACTATAATTATTCTTGATAATGGATAGATAGTTTGGTTATTTTTTAAACATAACAAAATTTTATTTTTTATTCATTAAATGGAATAACAAGGTTCACCTCATGAAACAATATGTATACCTAAGGAAGAAGAATAAATTTAAAAAAAAACTTCTTGTATATGTTTCCACCAGTTCTTCCATGTTACAATGATTATGAGTATAATTTAAAAAGAATATGAACAACCATGAAGATGAAAAATAATTTTTGAAAAATTTTATAAGTTATTCTTTTACATTTGAAATTAAAATTCAAAATAAAAAGAGTTTTTATACTAAAATTTTGGTGATAAAAAAGTATATAATGTTCATAATAATATATATTAATCTTTCTCCCTATGGAATTATACAGAAAAAATAATATATAGCTAATATATAGATATATATATATATGGATATTAATATAGAGGGAAATATAAAAGATATTTTTGAAGCTATATTTTTCAAGGGTCAACATTCGGGATGAATATACAGTCTATATAAGAATTTTTTTCATATTATGTAGTGGATGAAAATAAATTTCCTATCATACAACCATGGAAGATGATAAGAATAATAAAAATAAAATAACAAAAACAAGTAAATAAAATTATATTTATTATAATAATACTTAGTGTTTAACTATTATTCATATAATTTTAAAGTGTAGGGTATAATTTTTTGGTGGACTAAATGGAACACTATTAACATATATGTAATTCATTTTAAAGGATAATCATTTCTCATTGTTAATCTTAAGTTAATACTAGTGTCAAATGTGATATCGGTGGAATTTATATCACACTAGGGTTTGAAATTCTCATTTTTAGAGACGAACCTTGGAAAATTTTGATCTATTTTTGTTCAAGAGAGTATAGAAGAGTTCTTGGATAGATAACATCACTCATCCTTACTAGTGGAGAGGGATACTTTGAATGATAAAAAAAATTATCTATGGATTTTACTTGTAAATTTAAGAATGTCAATAATTTTGACAATGTTTTTTCATTTCTATAATTATACAAGAGAGATGTTTAAGTGGTTCTAATATACAATATTTAATTTTACTTGGATGTGGTCTATATAATAGAAGATGATTATTATATATTGAACTATAAAGAAACAGTGTAAGAGACAATATATATTTACATTGGTCCAAGGATACAAATTACTTCCCGTAGTCTACTCCCCTAACACCCAATGAATGTATGTTGATTTTATTTAGATTGTTATTCATAGTGATATAACATCAGAATTCAAGTTGTTGATAGTTAGTCAGTTACAAATTATAACATCATATTTTTCAATGTTGCCTTTCACAAAAATTTTTACAAAGCTTCACTAAAAAACATTGTACACGAAGTGTTCAATTACATTAAAAATATAAATGATTTTGAATTTTGAATATATATGATATATAATAATAGTAATATAAAATACTAAATGATTAACATTCATCAAAGGAAAAATATTCTTCTAAAAAGTTGATTCGAAAATATATTTAGTGATTTTATCAACATAGAACAAGATAGTAAAACTATTTCTATATTATTCTTTCTATTTTTAATCATATCATAAAATAAAATGTGAAAAACATAATTTACATAATTATTATAAAAAAATTACAAAAAACATTTCTAAATCTTTTCAATATTTCATTATTTTTAATATTTTTTATATTTTTCTCAACCGAGATAATATATATATAATATCAAACAAAATTATATAATTAACCAATAAATTAAACTTCAAGGAAAATAAGATATTATATATCGATTTTTTACTATATTTCTAGAAATAATAACTCAAAAATAGTTTGTATGATTCATCATAAAATTATATAGTTAAAAAAACTTATTATGAGTTTTGAAACACTATCCATTAAAATGTCATCGATCGAGTCTCCAAGAGAATCTTTGAAAATTTTATTTCTTACATCTTATGTAAAATTTAATTTAATATATATATATATATATATCGAAATTAATCGATTCATCCTATAAAAGATATGAATTATACATTAGTTCAATACATGTTATCTGTTAATTATAATGTACTATTTTCCCTTCAACACATAAGATATCCCCTTTAATGTGTATGATCTTAGAATAAAACCATTGTTCTCAAAACATATTAAAATATTAAAAAACAAGGATTTGATATGAATTCAATAGAATACATATTTTTTCTTTGTCCATACATAATATACCATACTCTTTCAAATTTTTTTGAATGAAATATAATCACCTGTACTAATAGAAGAGATTAATATAAGAATATATAAGTTTCTTCTATTTACAAATATCCAATATAAAAGGATAATTTCAAACATAAATAATATAAATAATGTAATATACATTGGGAAATGATTGAAAATAATATTTAATCTGTAATACCCCAAGCTTCCACTGTACGTTTCCCTTTGAACAATTCAATAGCTTACGTTGAACGCAACATCGATTTCTAGCACAGCACGACCAATCAAACTAGCAGTTATGAATAGTAATTCCAAATTTTTGAAATTATATATTTTTTTTTCAAAATGGACTTCATTTTTGGATTCATAATATCAAAATTAGAAAAGGGTGAATTGTGGGTACTTTCTGAAAACATTTAATTTTTGAAGAATAGTGAAAATACTAAATTTTAATTGAAAACAACATTTTTATTCAAAATATTTTATAGTGTCAAATAATACATTTGAGTGATTTTAAACTATAATTAGATTATATTTTTACTATTTTATCCAATGTTTGTTGTTATAACTAATTTCACTTTGAAATTGGACATAAATATGTGTCAATCATTGGATAGTTATTATTTTTAAAAACATGATTTTGTTTTGACAACAAGAATTAATTTTATATTAATTTATACCGCTTATGTGTTTAAAAATTTGAAAAATGGATTCCCTATTTCTAATATGGAGGTCTAAATTTTTTAAATAGGTAACTTTTATTTTTAGACATTATAAATTTTTACTTCAGTAAATATTTTATTTACAATGGTTAAAGGATAAATCTGATAAATAAGGGTAACAAATAATATAATAATATTAATAAATTACCCTAATATGTGTCTTATTCATATTGTTTCATAAATTCCCAACCATGGGCATCATTTGATTGAATTTGGGACCCCATGGTGCCACTTTAGAGTCATAATGAAACTTTATATTAATTAATTTAAAGTAAAGACAAAAATGACCTAAACATATATTTTTTAGTAAAAAAATTTTTACATGGGATAATATAAGTTATCATTTCAACTATAAATATTAAACTAAAATATAAAAATATTTCCTACATCATGGTATTTTTTTATAATTTTTAGACATAAAATAAATAAAATTATTTATGACATTATAATGATACAGTGTTTACCTCATTAATGAATGATTTAAATAAATGAGAATAAAAAAATTAAAAAAAATATCCAAAACCTGTCTAATCATTATTGGATGATTATATTCTATATATGAGTCATCTTATATTTAACGTTAATAAGTTTTGGACCTTTATAAACTGAATATCATTGTATAATAAAATAATATTTTCATACTTTCCTAAAGAGCCCGTCCCCCCCCTTATAAAATGCCATCACCTCTAATGAAGCCTGTTGGTTCAAACCAAATGGAGTTACCTGATTTAAAGGTAACATCTTCTCTTAAGTTCTTTTATTTTATTTTACTTCTCCAACCCCCTAAACTCTATTTATTACTTTATTTTATAGAAACACCAGTATAATCAATATACTAGGTTGTTTTTATGAGAATTATTTGAACTAAACTTACATATAACTCCATATAATGGGTATAGAACAAAATGTTTATGTGGACAGTGAGCTACTGTCTCACAAAATGATGATTGTTCAATATTCTACTACCACATGTTATGGTGGACATTATGATGGAATTATAATTATATATGTCATTTATGATATTTATTTTATCTCTTAGCTTTTATAATTTACTTTTATAATATACCTTTATTCTTATAATGTTGTATATATACGATAATTTCGTTTGAGGATGTGTGGACTACTGCCCCCTCAAAGTGATATGACTCATTCATACCATACATAGAAGGTTAAAGGATGGTGTTAATGAAATTAAGATACATATATAAAATATTATATTTTACTAGAATAGTAATATACGTATGTGTCATTTGCTTTATTTTTTTTAAATAAAAAAATGAAATGGAAGTATCGTTCGTGTGTACGTACGGATTACCGTCACCATGAACGTGATGAGATTTATTCCCCATTATAACAATTGTATTATAATTATCTTTTTATTATTAAAATTAATATTTAAGAACATTATATCATTCTGCGTAAGAATCAAATATATCATATCCATAACAAACATGACTTATGTAACAAAACATATAAATGAAAACAGACCAGTTAACAACTGAAAAAATGATATTACTAATATATTATTAACAAAAAAATATTATAGGACAACATATGATATAATATTTATGTATATGCTTCTTGTATAATTTAATAACAAGGATTTAACTATTATAGAGGAGGTTAACTTACCCTCAACCAAGGAAAAGTACAAGGTAAGGGTTAATTTTACAATATCTTTACTTATCTGAGGTTATTAATATGTAAGTATATTCCGTATCCTCTTTTTCATCCACATACGTGTTTTCTTACAAATGTATTTTATTCTTTTTTCAATTTACTAAAATATGGGTTATTGTAATTTATACCCTTATTTGACCTTATATGTTTTGAAAGGAAACATTCCATCATTTTCCAAACAAGGTACTTTATATCTTTTTTTACAAAATTAAGGTAATATTGTATTTTTTAACTTATATGGCGGGTATGGATATTTTCTGCCATTATAAAACCATCGAAGCTTCCCTTAAAAGTTTATAAGAATATTTTAATAATAAATGTTTTCTTTTATAATTATGTGTCCGTTAAATTATTTCAAAATAGAAAGAGATATTTCTCTCAAATAGTTTGGATTTCATCTATGTCAACATCCTTTGATAAATAT
The DNA here is from genome assembly GCA_963277665.1 of Viscum album. Classification (NCBI taxonomy): domain Eukaryota; kingdom Viridiplantae; phylum Streptophyta; class Magnoliopsida; order Santalales; family Viscaceae; genus Viscum; species Viscum album. Next base: position 2,075,024,345 of record OY728156.1, on the reverse strand, counting down.
TACAATTGTTTGAAGTTGATTCATTTTCATAGAAATCTTCAATATTGTATTTATGGTTTTGTTAAATGTTTGATTTTGGATGCTTTATTTTTATAACATTCATGGTTTATAGTTAAAGTGTTGAAATTTTGTATGCTAGTTTTAATATGAATGTTTAAATTATGTTTCATCCTTTTCATATGAGCAATGTGGTGGACATAGAATGTTCCAGGCGGAGCACATTATATCTCCTCGGTGAATCAGTAGGTCTCGTGAGAAAATTAGATGTTGAATTGGACGAGGCCATTCATAATTTGATATATGGTTTTGGATAAGGCCTCAATCATTTTTAGACGTCTTAGCCGAGGCCTTGAAAAAATGTCTCAGAATGTCCCACATTATACAATCCCTCATTATTAAAATAATTTTGATGGATCATGTGGTTATTCAACTAGTAGAATACCAATGAAAATGTTATATTATGAAAAAATTTACTCAGTTCGTATTCCTACCATAAAGTGTTCATGTTTATTATTTGTAAAGGAATGTGTCTTCAATTACTCACCATGCCTAATGTTTATGTTATCATCGCCTGTATTGCTTAATCTTACCGAGCGTTTGAGCTCACCCCTATTTTATGATTAATTTTACTAGGATGCAAAAACGTTTTTTTATGAGGGACTTGCAGGCATAATCTAGGAGTCTTGGATGTTTCAAATTAAATACAATATTGTTGTTTTTCCTCTTCATATTGTAATATTATACTTATGTTTCTATCTTATTTCCAATAACACCAAACAGATCTGTCTTTTGAGACATGATTCCTTGTATCATGCCAGTGTTATGTAATAATGCACTGAATCTAGGTAATTGGGGTCAGGGTATTACTATTGGAATCCGAGATGTTTAGTACAAAGCTTGGAAACTAGATTTAGAAAAAATCTGATTTGAGAAAATTACACTAATATAGACTTTGAGGATTAGTATAGTAGAACTTCATAGAATTTAGTTAATGTAGAGAATTTGTGAGTTTTCAAAGAAATACATCCCTATATAGATACAAGAAGGTAGTAGTGGCACTGACACAGATGTACCTAGGAGTGAAAACTCCAAAAATGAGTTTTGGGATTAACCCGGGGTATCCTGCTACATGACAGCGGGCATTGCTGCACTCTTCATTATAACACTCCTGGGGAATATTCTTACGATAATTCACATTTTCATTACAAACCATTATGAAAGATTAATGAGTATGTAATTCCTCAATGAAAACATTTTTATGATTGTGGATTGTATCCATAAACTGTTCAATTTATTTTATGTGTTTTACAGGTTTGGAATTATGTATTTTGATTTATAAACAAATCTAGTGTATACCATTGTTTAGAAATGGTTCCTAGTGTTAGGAATGGAAATATTATCAATGCACGTAATCTATGTATAGACCACCCTCCTACATAATATAAATATAGTGGATCTGGTGATACAACTGGTGCTGATCAGCTTATCACCATACTAGGACATCTCACTCAGTTTATGAATAATAACCTTACCCATATGGAGCAACCTGATCCACAACGTGGAGGATCAATGTTAGACTGCTTTATGAGGAAACAACCATCAACATTCAATGGAACATAAAATCCATTTGTATACGAGCAATGGATAAGTTCCATAGAGTCAATATTTCATGCTCTCGATAGTAGTTAAAGTGAAAAAGTTTTCATGGAATATTATCATCTCATGGGGGATGCAGATCAATGGTGGTCATTAATTCAAAAGACAATGGAATATTAAGATGTATCAAATATGGAATGGAGGGAGTTTAATGAGCTTTTAGTAGAAAAATACTTTCCTTGAGACCATCGAGCGGATATGGAAAGACAATTTCTAAGTCTGAGGAAAAATAAGGATGAGAATGTCACAACGTATGAGGATAAATTTAAAAGGATAGAAAAGCATGTAGTGAATTATATACGTAACCCAAGGATCAATATTGATACATTATTTAATGGGTTAAAACCATTTCTCTATTGAGCATTAGTCTCACAATAATTCGCATCATACGAAGATATTGTCTCTTGTGCTATCAAGACAAAAAAGGAATTATCGATGTTTTACATATTTGAAGCAATGTAAGAGAATAAAAGATCCATTGAACAGTCTAGAAAAGGAAATAAGGAAATTAGGATTGATGGAAGAGTTGAATTTCCACCTTGTTATAATTGTGGAAGGAAGCACCCTGGTGCCTGTCTAAAAGGAAAAGGGGTATACTAAAAATATAGATAGAAATTCCATCTTACATGTGATTGTAAGGGGATGAAAGAAGATACCAATGTTCAATGTGACAATTATAGGAATATGGGACATTATTCAAATGAATTTCCCAAGTGCCAAGGAATCCTACCTCAAAAAACTCCAAGGGATCAAGGCTAAGCTTATGCGATAACTACTGCTGATTTAGAAGCTCTAAAAGATGTTTTGGAAGGTAATTTAATGGTTTCCTCACGTTTAGCCAATGATTTATTTTATTTGGGATCATAGCATTGTTTCATATCATCCCAGTTTTCTAATAAAATTAGATATTTTCAATTTTATTTAACAAGGGAGTTGTTAGTCAAAACTCTTAAGGGAAGTATGATTAAAACAAAATTTTGTGAATAAGTCCCCATTAACGAATATAATTGTTCTTTATCTGCTAATATCATCATCATGAAATGATTTAATATGATATAATCCTCTAAATAGATTGTCTCTCAGACCATGATGCGAAACATTATTTTAAGAGGAAGGAGGATACAATTTTCAAAAATTATAAGAAGTACCTTGTGTTTAGAGCAGAAACCTCGCCACCTGATTCTTATCTAGATCCACCCATAGTAGCTCTACTAAATTCAATTATTGGGGATGATTATAATGAAATATCCATGGTTGAGGAAATGAATGTTCAAATAGAATATGTACCTATTTTGAAAGAATATGTTTATGTGTATTTAGTGGATTTACTTGGACATCCTTCAAAACAAGAAATTGAGTTTTCCATTGATTTAATCCCTGGTTCAAGGCCCATATCGAAGAACACTTATAGAATGGCCACTATGGAATTAGTGGATCTAAAGAAACAACAAGAGAAATTGAGTAATAACGGATTTATTTGCCCTTTTTTCTCTATGGGGAGCCCCTTTCCTTTTTATTAAGAAGAAAAATGGATCGATGAGGTTGGTCATTGACTTCATGGAGATCAATGCTATAACAATAAAGAACAAATATCCCCTACCTCACATTGATGATTTATTATATAAACTTCATGGAGGTCAATATTTTTCAAATATTGACCTTCGATCTGGATTTCATTAGTTATGTGTGAAGGAGGAAGACATTCCAAATACAATATCTTGAACCAGGTACGAGCATTACACGTTTACAGTAATGCCTTTTAGACTGACTAATGCACCCTCTGTTTTCATGTATCTAGTAAAAATGGATATGGAAATTATCATGGAAGGTGAAACATCAATACTTTTTCAAATGATCTTCAATCCATATTTACTAGAAAAGATAAAAAGTTCTCAGATTGATGAAAAGGAGTTTCAAAAGAAAATTAAAGCATTAAATGATGGGAGATTGATTGACATCATATATGAAGATGAAATTTTGAAATTTGGGAAGAGACTTTCTATTCCTGATATACATGGTCTAAAAGGGAATTGTTGGATGATACTCATAGCTCCAATTTCTCTATACCCTCAGGTAGCACTAAGATGTATAGAGATTTGAAGGAACATTTTTTGTGGGACAACATGAAGAAGGAGATTGCTGATTATGTGTCAAGAAGTATGGTTTTTCAAAAAGTGAATACTGGAAGACAACATCCTAGAAGAGTCATGCAACCTCTTACAGTACCTGAGTGTAAATGAGATGATATTACGATGTTCTTTGTCATGGGACTTCCAACGAATCCCAGAAGAAATGATGAAATATGGGACATTGTTGATCGGCTTACCATGTCGGCACATTTTCTTATTATAATCAAAGATTTTCCATTTGAACATTTATCTAGACTATATATTAATGATGTTGTAAGACATCATGGTGTTCCTCTATCGATTGTTTCTGATCGGGATCCCCATTTTACATCAAGGATCTGGAAACTTATTTTAATGGCCTTGGATACTGAACTTTGTTTGAGTACTTAAACCCATCCTCAAACTGATGGAGAATCAGAACTAACTATTCAACCCATAGAAGACATGTTGATATCTTTATCACTTGACTTTCAAGGCATGTGGGATTAGTATTTACCTCTGGTATAATTTTCCTATAATAATAGATTCCATTCATGTATTCAGATGGCATCATATGATGAATTATATGAGAATAGATTCCGCACACCAAATTGTTGGATGATCTAGGTGAATGAAAACTCATAGGCCTAGAACATGTTGAGAAAATAATGGAAAAGGTGAAGGTTATCCATACCAACATCATAGGATCTCAATGTAGGAAAAAGAGATATGCAGATAATAGAAGGAAGGATTTGAAATTTCAGGTAGGAGATCATGTTTTCATGAAGGTATAACTATGGAAGGGTGTTATACAATTTGGTAAGAATGGTAAACTGAGTCCCAGGTACATCAGCCTTTCTAAATTCTCGAATGAATTGGAATTGTAGTTTATTGTTTGGAAATGCCTCCAAGTATATCTAAAGATCATGTTGTGTTCCACGTATCACTCTTGAGAAAATACATGCCCGACCCAACACATGTACTCATATATGAAACAATTAAATTAAAATCTGATCTATCATATTTTGAAGATCTTGTCAATATTCTTGATACATGAGAACAAGTGTTGAGAAACTAGATGACTCTTCTAGTAAAATTTCTATGGAGAAATCACAAAATGGAAGAGGCAATGTGGGAAGCTAAGAGACTTATGAGGAATAACCACCATAATATTTTTATAAAGTAGTATTCTAGAAATTTCATGGATAGAATTATTTGAAGGAGGGAAAATTTTAACACCCCAAGATTCCACAATAAGTTTCCTTTCAAATAATGTCGTTGCTTGTGTTGTACACAACTTCGAGTTCTTGAACACCACGACCAATCAAACTAGCCATTATGAATAGTAATACCCACTTTTTAAAATTTTATAAATTTTATATTTCAAAATGGTCTTCATTTATTGATTCGGAATATCAAAAATAACTTAGGGTGAATTTTTGGTATTTTCGGAAAACATTCAATTTTTGATGAATAGAGAAAATTACTAAATTTTAATTAAAAACAAATTTTCTAATAAAAATAATTTATAGTGTTAAATTATTCATTTGATAGATTTTAAATTATAATTAGATTATATTTTTACAATTTAATCCAATCTTGGTCATTGGATGTAATTTCTCTTTGAAATTGGACATAAACAAATGTCAATCATTTGATAGTTAATATTTCATAAAAACACGTTTTTTGTTTTGACTACAGAAATTAATTTAAAAATAATTTCTACCATTTATTTGTTTTTAATTTGGATAAATTGATTCCATATTTCGAATCAAGAGGTAAAAATCATGTAAATAGGTAAATTTTATTTTTAGAAATTATTTATATTTACTTCATTAAATATTTTATTTACATGGTTAAAGGGTAAATCCGGTAAGTAAGAGTAACAAAATAATACTATAATAATATTATATAATGCTAACATGTGTTCTATTCCAATTTTTTGATACATATCCGACGATGGGCATCCTTGGGTCAGTTTTGGGACCCCATGGATCCAGGTGAGAGTGATAATGATACTTTATATTAATTATTTTAATGTAAATAAAAAATGACATAATCATATATCTTTTAGTAAAACAATTTTTACATGGAGTTATATAATTTATCATTTTGACTATAAATAATAAGTTTAAAGCTAAAAATATTTCCAATATAAGTGTATTTTTTTATAATTTTTAGACATCAAATAAATAAAATTATTTATGACACAAAAATGATGCAATGTTTACAACATTAATGAATGATATAAATAAATGAGATTATAAAAACTAAAACAATATCCAAAACCTGTAGAATTCTTATTGGATGATTTTATTTTGAACATGAGTCATCTTATCTTCTACATTATTGAGTTTTTGACCTTTAGAAGCTGAATATCATTATATAATCAAAAAATATTGTCAATCATTCCTGAAGATCCCCTCCTCCCCTTATAAAAATCCATCGACTCTAACCAATTAATCACACCTCTCAAGCCACTTGTCTCAAACATATTCATACTAATGAAGGTCCCTACATATCTATATTCCTCTTAGAATCCTTTCCTTAAGAGGAAGGCACTTCAAGTAATCCTTTTTGTTCAATTCAAAGGGAGTTACCAGATTTAAATGTAACATCTCCTCTTAAGATCTTCTCTTTTATTTTACTTCTCCATCCCCCTACACTCTTTTTATTACTTTATTTTGTAACGACACCAGTATCCTCAATTTAAAATAAATTATGAGATGTATTTTAACTAAACTTACACCAACCTCCATCTAGTGGGTATTGAAAAATAATGTTTCGGTGGATGGCGAGCTACTGCCTCATAAAACGATGATTGTTCACTATTCTACTACCACCTATCATAGTGCCCACTATGATGGCACTGTATTTATATATTTAATTTTAATATATTTATTTTATCTCTATTATTTTGTAATTCCCTTTTATAATATACCTTTATTATTTCCATTTAGTATATATATACGATAATTTAATTTGAGGAAGAGCGGACTACCACCCCCTCAAAGTGATATGACCCATTCATACCATTAATGGAACGTATAAAGGATGGTGTTAACGAACCTAAGTAACACATATACAATATTATATTATAAATTAATAATAATATATCTATGTATAATTTGGTTTTCCTTCCTTTTATAATAAAAAAAATGAAATAGAAGTAGCGTTCATGTGTAAGTAATAAAAACAGTCTCCATAAAGGCAATGAAATTCATTCTCCATCGTAACCATTCAAGAATAATTTTCATTTGATTATGAAGAATAATATTTTAGAACATTATATAATTCTTCATATTAATGAAATAAATCATATCCATAACAAACTTGACTTATGTAAAAAAACATATAAAGGAAAATGAATCAGTTAACACCCAAAACAATGATACTACTAAGATATTATTAAAAAAGCAATATTATAGGATAATATATGATATCATATCTATTTATATGGTTCATTTATAATTTAATAAAAATTTATTAACTATTATACAGAAGGATAATGTACCCTCGACCAAGGAAAAGTACAAGGTAACGGTTAATTTTACAATCTCTTTATTTATCTGTGATTGTTAATAAGTATGTACCTACTGGGACCTCTTTATCATCTACATTCGTGTTTTCAAAAAAAATGTATTTGAAAATATTTTTACTATTTAATATAAAATGTTTTTCATTCATTTATACCCTTATTTTATCTTATATGTTTTGGATGAAATCTTTCTGTTGTTTTCCAAACAAGGTACTTTATGACCTTTTTGAAAAAATTAAGGTAATACTATCTTTTTTAACTTATACGGTGTGTGCAGGTATTTTCTACCATTATGACATCGTTGAAGCTTCCCTTCCATACTTATAATAATATTTTCAAAATAAATGTTTTCTTTTATAATTTTGTGACTCTTAAATGATTTCAAAATAGAAAGAGATATTTATCTCCAATAGTTTTGATTTATTCTATGTCAACATCCTTTCAAAAAATTTACACTTGTTTGAAGTTTATTCATTATGATACAAATCATATGTATTTTATTTAAGGTTTTGTGATATTTTTTACTATGGATTTGTTATTTTTATACCATTCATGGTCTATGGTTAAAGTATTGACATTTCTTATACTAGTTTTAATACGAATGTTTATGTTATGTTTCAACATTTTCATATGAGGAATGTATTGGACTTAGTAAGTGACAGGTGGAGCCTACTATAGCTTCTCGATGCTTCAGTAAGTCTCATGATAAAATTAGATAGGTAATTAGCTGAGGGATTTCCCAATTTGATATATGGTTTTGGATGAGGCCTTAATCATTTTAGATCTCTTGGCCAATGCCTTAATCATTTTAGACGTCTTGGTTGAGGCCTTGACAAAATGTTTTAGAATGTCTCGCATTATAAATTCCCTAATTATGAAAATAATATTGACAGTTCAAGTGGTTATTAGACTAGTAGAATACCCATGACTATGTTTTATTATGGTATTATTTGCTAATCTCATATTTATTCCATTACGTGTTCATGATTATTATTTGTAATGGACTATGTTTTCAATTATTCCCCCCGCCTAATTTTTTTATTATCTTCTGATGTATTGCTTACTCTTTCTGAGCATTTGAGGTCACCCCATTCTTATGATACCATTTACTAGGATGCAAAGAAGTTAGTTATGAGTGACTTGCCAGCATAGTCTAGGAGGCTTGGATATTTCTAATGGAATAAATTGGTGTTATTTTTCTTTTTCAAGTTGAAATGTTGAACTTCTATATGTATCATGTTTCCAATAATAAAAAAATGATCGGCCTTTCGAGACATGATTCCTTGTATCATGCCAATTCTATGTCATAATGCACTAACTCTAGGTAACTGGGGTTAGTACGTTACATTATTCGAGTTTACATTTAATACATAATATATACTCTTAATTATAAAATAATCAACACATATAAAATTTTATTCAAAAATTATAATCTTGTAATAATAAATACACATTGTGAAAATTATTAAATATTAAAAATTAATATTAAATATATTAAAAAATGATTAATAAAATAATAAATTTTGATGGAATCATGTCATATAATATATGAGAGTATATTGGTACAAACAAACTCTATAAAAATCAACCCATTTTTTATGTTAAAAAATCATCTTAAGTTGAAACATAAAATTTTAAATATCAACCATATATTAATAAGATTAAAATGGAACCAATCAAAAAAAATTGTTATCCTTATATAATTATTATTTAATCTTCTATGATAAAAAAATATAGTTATTGAGAAGGTATAACATATTGAATATAGCACACTAAATGGATAACCATTATAATAAATAAATGAAATGAATATTAATCTATTTGTGACTTATATTAAGTGATAATAACAGAAATTTAGATAAAATAGAACAGATTAATAATAAACTATAATGAAAGTAAACAATCATCATTTCTCCTTCGAATATGAGTTATAATAAAAATAATACATTATTATGTTAAAGTGTAGGGGTCTCTTCCTGCAAAAAAGTTATATTATGATGGGTAAATAGATATGTTTAATATAACAAAGAACCTCACTTGTGTCCAAAATCCCCAGTTCCTTAAGACATATCTCTAAACCTTATAATGGATTTCACAATTTATTCACTAAATTGAGCTCCATGCTATAATTTATATGATGTGTACATATCTTATTGAGACCAAATCCTTTTAGGTTTATATGAAGTAGGATCATAAATTGAAGAGGTCTTAGGTAACATAATTGAAAATCAATATATGATTTTAAAGTGTGTATCGATTCTCACTAGATTCTTTCACCCTAATAATTAGGATCATTAAATACTATTTCCAGATAGTTTTTGTCAGGTGTACCATATTTTACAAAAAGGGTTTGAGGGTATATAGTTCTTTTATTTAACTTATTTATGTTACGTTATTCTTAGATTATATAAATATTTTCTAATGTTTTTCAACATTGAGAAAAATTCATCCTTGATATAGTCCCGGTCAATTTTATATCAAAGTCTCTAAATATTTTCATATGGATTTTATTTTTCTATAACATATTATATTCTAAAAACATCAAAATAAATATTATATATCTTTTAATCCTACCTATTTATAAAATTTTACATGAGATCATCCATATCATTTCCATTTATTGTAAACATAATATAATATAAAGTTATAGTTATTTTTTATACTTCATAATTTCTCTGCATTCTGGAAACTATTGGGAAGAATTTATATTTTCCTCAAAAAATCGCATTATAATAGGAAATCTGTTCTCAGAAACATAAATTTTTTTATTTTTAGGAACATCAGAAATGAGTGGTTTATTCCAAAAATACCTTTTACTTTTCAATACATTGTTAGATTTTATATTATATATTACTCAAATTCTTCTTTAGATAGATCTAACTCTAATGGGTAATTATATTTAAGATTATCAAGAATCGTTTAATAAGTATCTACGAAAAACAAAAAATTAAAATTCTATAATCCGTCTAAATGTATTAAATTATTTGAAACCTATTACCCTCCAATATTTTTTTTAATGATTAAATAATTATTATTAATATATTGAAAACAATTTTAGAAAAAATAATTCTATAAATTTTTTATTTCTTTTAGATTATTATTATTATTAGAATGTCCTAATAAATATAGCATTGAAATTTCAAAAAGTTCAAAATAATTATTAAAATATATATAGTAACATATATATTAAATATTTTAGCTCATAATTTTACATATTTAATGATAGCTCTACATTAAAATATAGAACATTAACCAGAGTAACTATATAACAAAAAATACATGTTATAACATATAATGATTTAAACTAGATTTATAAACTACTACCCAAAATCCATGATTATTACATGATTTTTAAGAGCATGTGTCATTCCCATAATATGTATTCATATTAAATAACACAAATTTATTCTCGTGATACTATTATATATCAAAGATTATATTGATTAGGATTTCTTGGTTCCCTTTTTTATGGTGGTTTTGGTGGTGTTTTAAGAATATTTTATAGATTTATTAAATATTCAATTTGTTAATACAATGGTAACATTATTTATTTTAATGATGAGCATTGTCCTTATATTTTTTATGTGAGGAAATGAAATCAATATGGTTAAATTAAGATAAGGATTTAGTGTGAATAAACATTGGTTGTCAATATAATAAACTACTTTATAAAGACTATTCCATGACATCATTGTATGGACTAGATTACTTGTCTCATAATCTTTGAAGGATTCCAATGGATGGAGAACCGCACACACACATATATATATAAGAATAATGTGGTTTATGTGAAATAAAATATTGCAGTTGAACATATAATTTCACAATATCCGTTTATTTTTTTCGTTTTTTACAGTTTTATTTGAAATATTAAATATGAGATGTATATATGTGTCTCCAAAACTCTGCATTATAAAAAATATTTCTTATATGTATGGTAGGGGTTGGTCTGTTCTGGACTCTTGTCCTACAAATTTTTTGATTGATATCATTATTATTATTGTAGTTAATAATAATAATAATATGTTATCATATATATATAATAATATAAGTGATGCGTACATCTTGAAAACCTTAGTTTTTTATAATATAAAATGAAAAATTAATAGGGTTTTTTTACTAGTCAAACATATTCAATGAGGGGATGGGGAGTACCTATCACTTTTATATTCACTTATATATATATATATATATATATATATATATCTCTACTCCACCTATTATTTATTATTTTTTCTACCATAGTGTTCTGACTTATAATCTCTATATGGAAGTTAAATTTTATTGATATGAAGAACATAAACCCACTAATAATTTCATATTTTACAAATATTTTCAGGGATTTGATTAAAATTTTAGTTTTTTAAGATTTATATAAGGGTTTTATGGATTAAAAATATCAAACCATTTCATCAAAAAATCATTTAGTAAGGCAATTTAATAAAAATATATGATAAGTTACTCTAAACCATGTATTAGGATTTATTAAATATTGGAATGTGTTAGTGTGTTTCAAATGGGAATTTATTACTGGTAACCAGATAGAGTATCTAGTTCTTTCAATGTTAAAATAAAATTATTAATTGATTTAACAATTTTTTTAATAATTTTCCCATAAATATATTTAATTACATAATGTTTTAACATTTCATCAGAATTAACAGTCAAGTGAATGTGTCAAATATAGGGAATTTTTCAATTTCACATAACTGACCTGTTTGTACTAATAATGGACCATCATTATTATGTATTGGTTACTATGAAAATTTTAAGAAAATATATAAATTAACTAAATATCTATGAAAAATAGACTAATATTATCAACCATTGAATTTATTTATTATGTATTTATATTAATATGATTTTATTTTTAATATTCTGATGAATTATATAATATAAACATATTATGTTTTTATTTCTTAAATATGATTGTTTTATTATATGAAAAATAAATTTAAATAACTAATTATCATATTATTAACGATGGATTATGATGATGTTTATTTTTATACTTTTATCACTGTTTGAATATTATTATTCCTTATGGTTATCCATATTATATTGTTTTTTTCTATTTTTATATTAATGTTGAATTGATATGTTGTACTTAAAGTTATGAACTAATATATTCATGGTATACATTTTTTATGAATTCATATATGGTTTAATGTCTTGTTATATGAGAAAATAATTTAAAAAATTTGATATTTCATCTTTTTGGGCGTTTTTGATGATGATGTTATGTGTATATTTTTCATGATTTTAATTTCATTGATATAAGAAAATATATCATTGAAAATGATGTTCTAATTTATTTATTTTTTGATATTTTTTTAGGATATTCTAATTTTTCATTGATATAAGTTGGATTTCCCAAAATAATTTTTTCATTATAAATTATTTTTTAGTCATTATGTAAAATTTCATATTGATATATAAATTGGGTTGTTTTTTGTAGTGTAAGGCCAACCATGATTATTGGTCATCGTATATGAATATAGTGTTATTTTAATTCTTTGTGTAATATGATAGGATGAGTTTTAGACACTTAGGACCCATATTAGTTATATATATGAAGAAAAATTATGGTCCCCTAGTTCATTTTAATCATGTTATTTTATTGAAGAATATATTCATATATCAAATCCATTATTTTCCCACAGGTAAAGAAAAAACATTTATTCTCCCTTTTTTAATTTCCATATTAGTATGACCCATTAGGATAATTTTATAACTTATTATATTACGTTATTAACATCAAGTATGACTATTGAGGATGCTCCCTTGTTTTTACTTTTCATCAAATTGGATTTGTTCACAAATTCTATAAAACATGATATTTTTAGACAATGATTTGAAGAAATTATAACCCTAAATGGTTTGTAAAAGTCATTATATGATGATAAATTTAGTGTTTTATTTTGGGAATGATAATTTGGTAATAAATATTTTATGTTATATTAGTTAGTGTGTATTGATATATTCATTCACCCATCAGACATGAAACAAATACTTCTTCATATAATTTATCTTGATTATTGATTTAATACATATAGTGTCTTCGTGATGGGTATTTTAGTGTCGCATACACTATTTTAATCACATTGAATATAAAGAAATTATTATAATTCCATAATAATAACACATTGGCTACAATTGGTGGATGAGCTGGTTATTTAAAAGATGATACAAGCGGACAGATCAATCAAATTTGTGTATATATTTTATCATGATTATCATTTATTATTCTAAATAATAATATGAAATTAATTTTTTTTGGATTTTTAGGGAAGATTTAATCCTGATGATGAATTTAGAGGTTGAATATTTTGAATAAAAAATGACATAATTTATACCGTTATCCCTGGGATTTCATCAAAACCTTCATGAAAGGAAAATATATTATATTAAAACCATGACTTAGAATTTTATGGGTTATTCCCTAAACCCTAATATATATATAATGTTTTGGAGGATAATATTTCTCATTGAGGAAAAAACCATAACATTACACTATGAAAATGGTGAACATTGGATAAAGAATATAGATTTTTAATGAGAACCACTGCAACCTTACTGGTTACATCTTCATGATGTCCTATATTATTAATATTTCATGCTATAATTTTTTAAAACTAAATTTTCTGATATATACGGAGATAATGAACAAAAGAACAAATAAACTAGACAAAGATTGTTGTGTGGGTGATTTATAATCTATTAAGACGAATTTGGGATGTTTATTTATTAATATGGATTGATGGTTGTAGAATTAATGGAAGTGGAGTTTTTGTTTTCCTCATTCATAAGTTCACCAAAAAAAAATTTCTGTTAATTATATTAATACCAATGGATTAAATTTTCTTCAAGGATGGTTGACCATTCACTCATTATTTACTAGTTTCTCAGGGGATGGTGGATCAAAAGTAAGAGGACAGTGTTGTAGTATTGCTGATTATTTTCACTTGTGAATTGAATATGTTGTGGTGTATCACATTTATCCTAATAAAAATACTATTCTTATGGGCTAGTAAAAATTAGATAAAGTAAGAGTTTAATCCCAATGTTATAGTGAAGTATTGTATTTTAAGAACCATATTAGTTCGCCTTTTTCATTTGATATATATTTTAATGAACCTAATCAATATATATTACTTTTGACCCTTTGAATTCAATTTAATTAGTCATATTTTTTTAACTCTAACCGTGAAGGAATAATTACCTCCTAAGATTCTTTCAATTAGACTAAAATGTTAATGTATAATATAATGAAATTAAAATAATTTATAAAAACACATCCATTGAAATTGATCCACTATATCTTCTTTTCAAAATAATTCATCAATACTATAAATATTGACTTCATTTTTTTCCACATTTTTTTATCCATCACATTTTCAAAGAATTTTTCATCATTTAATCCATCAAACCAAAAATAAATAAATAATTAATTGGTTCATGCCACCTCTATTCCTTTTGGATTAACCATAATACAACCAATCCTAATACATAACATATTTAGTTTTAGTGAATAGATTATATGAAAATAAATTATAATATCCGACATAATACATTTGAGAAGTGATTATTCTTGGGGTTGCTCATATTTTCTAAATTTATATTAAGTTTTCTGTATAGATATAATTGAATAATATAGTTGGTATTAATTAGTTCAATAGTTTATTTTCTTTTTCACTATTTTTTGCATGGATATTTTTATTTTTCTTGTTATAGATTAATGGTCTATAAACCACACTCCATGAAATCGATCAAGGATATTCGATCTTAATAATCAACCTAAGATAAATGAATTGATCGAGGTTGAACTTATTATAAAAGAGAATTTTTTAAGGAAAACCAAGTACATTTGGTAACAAATGAGTCATTATATAACATTATTAATAGTCCCAATGAGCACTACATGAGATGATAGTAATAAACTATGGAATCCTTTATGTTGATAGAAGTGCCCCATGAAATTTTTGGCCCATAATTTAGGCCAATATTTTAATAGATTCTATGTATTTCATAAATGATCCAAATAATTATCTTATTCAATAGAATGAAAATTTTATCTTTAATTTTAATCTTCTTAGTTTGTTGAAAATATACAACTATTTGAAATTAAATATAAATTCCAATGATTTTTAGGCTACAATTCATCTCATTCTTATCAATAATACAATACAATGATTAGATAAAATCCTATACATTAGGATTTTTCAAAAAATTTGATAGCCTTTAATTATTGATTTTGGAAAAATATTTCCCACTGGAAATTTTTTTGAATTTAGTAATTGACAATAAATAAATTTCAAAGAATTCTAGATATTCCACTTATGAATATTGATGATTTAACAAGGAATAGTTACAATGAGACCCTTATAATAGAGTATCCTTTTGGAGGAAAAGTAAGACATTATACTTTTTTGATAAAAATAATGTGTTATATGAAGAGTGATGATCATATATGTGAGGAGTGAATAAAGTTCTGGAAAAAAAACTTTGCTAATGAAATGGAAGTGATGTCAATGAAAATGGATACATGTGAATCCATTTATAATTAGGACGAACCATCAAAGCCACTGCAAGTAATTTACTATAAAATGATATTAATACCACATATATTCAAGGATTTATAAGTAAGAGATAATGATAACAAGAAAATAATTAAAATTTTGTGGTTTATAATTCTTTGAAAGCATACATTCAGAATCATTTAGGGAATTTCACTTGGATATCTACTCCAAATCAATGTATGTGGAAAAAGTTATGAAAAAAAGAAAATCATTCACATATTTCTACATATTTTCTTTATAAATTTTAATTTTAATATCTTAACAAGAGGTAATTTTTTAGTAAAATGTTGAATTTTTTAGGAATCTTATATAAAATGTCAAAAAATTAAATCCTTAGTTGGAAGGAATTCCTAAAATATAAATGAGATAAAAACTATTATTTTACTGGTTTAAAGTAATAATTTAAGAGAACATGAGTATTATGCGTTATATTTATCAATATCAGTAACATATTTCTTTTCTATAGACAATTCACCATGTAATGAAGAAAGTATAACACACAATGTTCATGGATATTTTTAAATAGATTCATGTAATCATCCTATTAATTTTGTGAATTTTTTAAATTTCACCATACTGTAAGTGTCTATAACTAACCCAAAAATAATATGTTGTATAATTTATTATTTAGTTTTTATTATTTTTCCCTCCCTATAAGAATATTTTCAAGGAAAAATAATATGGTTGGTGTTTGATTTTACTAACCGTGAAGCCTACCCATGCATAGTGATTCTCAGGACAACTAGAGGGTTTACTGTTTGCACATGTTTTTTAAAACCATACATCCATACCATGAATAGTTCTCACGAATATAAATAATGAGATTCTAAAAATATTCTCATTCATTATTTTAACAGAAAATGCACTCCTCCTACAACATTTAAATTTTAAGGAACTTGGGATATCTCTCCATTTGACCCCCCCCCCCCTCAACAATTGGAAACATTAATTGATTTCTTTATACATGGAGAGAATATTTAAGGAAATAATTACTACGGCATACTACCCTTCAACTTCTTTGTTTTTTATTTGTTTATTTACCTACCATGGTCTTTGTGACCTAGGGTTATTTCATGAAGATTAGGTAGGGTATTTCATGAATTTTATTGTTATATCTTCCATCTTTTGAATATATAGAGTTGAATTTGTGCCACCATATAATATAAAATAGGTTTTAAAGAAGGATACCCAATGTTGTAGCCACTAAAAAAATGAATTATTGTTTAATTTTTTTTAGTATATTATAATGTATGAATATTATAGAAAATATATTTGGTGATTGAAATGTTTTTCTTTCATGTTTAATATACATTACTTATTTTTATACTAGGGGTTTACATTGTTATATAATGTTTCCAATATAGTTTTAATATAGGGAAAACAATATGTGCTTGAATATAATTCTAAAGAGATTATATAATCAAAATATAAAAATTATAATGATATTTTTTTGTTCTAATCAGTATTTCAGTTAAGGTTCAATAGAATATTTGTTACCAAAAAGTGTCTAAGAAGCTTATAATTTTTTTAAACTAAAAAATATGACTTATAACCATATAAATATATAATTTTTTATATATTCAATATATTTTTATATAGTCACCAATGTATGAGTGAATATGTTCTTGAAATGGTGTGTATTTATATCAATTCATTGTAGTGAATATGTTCATAAGTGTAATGGGTTAGTTTAGAACAAGAAAATATTTAGAATGAAATAGTTTTACAAATGATCAATGTTCCTCTCTAATTGTCTAGTCTTGGTTGGAACTTTGAGATGTGTCATAGAAATGGAATCCACTACGAAAGTGTGCCCCGTAAATTCTGAAACACATATTTGTACAAATTTTTGGATTTTTAATGTATTATTTATGAGGTTCTTATGTTTTTTATGTTTTGTGATAGGGGAAAACGGGGTTGGACTTGATAGGGAACTTGGCGGTGATGAAGATAATTTTTTATTTTAGTCAAATAATTAAATTAATTTTGTATATGATTGTTTGATAAACTCATTAAAATTTATGTCAATGGAAGCCAAGTTTTGTGAGGAGGGAGATTTATGTACACATGCAACAATAGTTTATTATTACACTCAAACCAGTGTCCCTATGATAAATCCCTCACCAAAATAAGGTATATACCCTTTGGTTGAACTAGTGTGGGTGACATCGAGTTTTGTTGATGGTTTAGTATAGTATCTAGTAAAGTTGATAATTTATTATAATGGTATTTATAGATTTTTCCTAGATTGTCTGACCTAGAACCTAGCTTTTTATGATAATTGGTCTATATTAATTTTACATTCCACTTTTTTGGGACACTATTGTAGAGAAATTTTTTTTCTATGTTTTCCTAATATAAATATTATATTATCACATGTTATTATTTTTAAAAGGTTCGTTTGGGAAATCCATCATTCCTTATAACTATTTTCAAAAAATGAAACGGAAATGGTTTTCTAAATTACCTTCGTAACATGTTATTAAGGGAATTAAGAACCTTTTTATGAATATATATATTTTTAAACAATCAAAAAATTGATTTCACTTTAAATAATATTCATATGTTGAGACTTTTATCCCTATTTATAATCTTTATTCTTATTCTTACATTATCATTTTAGTTTTAGGTTTGGTGTAGGATTGGATCACTCAAGGAGATAACATGGTATGAGGATGGTTATGAATGTTGATTTAATGTGGAGGTATATTTTTTCATTTTTATACATATAATTGTTGTTAATATTTTTATTACTTATTATATTTTTAACTATTTACATGTTTGTTTTAATGAGATAAATCATTTCAATTATAGTTTAATTTGTCCATGAAATAAGTTTTCATCCATAGATGACTGGGAATACATATTAGGCTATGTATTGGATAGTTCAGGTGTTTGGGTGAGAGTTTAACCAGTTTTGAATGTTAAAAAGTGATATTAGAGGATTAGGTTATACATAAAGGCATATAATCATGGTCCATCAACTATTATATAATAATTTATTATAGTTTTGAGATAAGATTGTTTAATCCTGATATTTAATATTGGGAATGTTCTTGATCACCACCCTCACATTATGAGACATAGGTTACCATGGTATTTTGAGATGAGTATGTATAAAATTTAAAAATTGATTCCGACTATTTTTGAGACTCTGAGTCATTATTTTAGTTTTTTGGTTTCATTTTTGATGAATCATTTATAATTTTTTGAATCATCAATGTTGTAGGGAATAATTTTGGATGGAAATAGAATATTCATATTTATTATCAATGGTCCAAAAATATGTGTGTATTAATCATTTCTATGTTTGCAGACTTTTTATAGGATTCGAATGGTTAGCACATGAACAACCATGTCATGCAGCCCAACCATGTATTGTTCTAATTTCCAAACATTTTGTAATTTTCATGTTCTTTGAGAAATGTCATTTGATTTTATTAATTATTAATAGATTTAAAATATTTTATAATATTTCATATTATATTATGATTTTGAATAATTTTATTTTTATTTTTTAAAAATGAAATCTTAAAATTCTATGTTTAAAAATGGGAATGTTTTTCAAACTGGTTGGGTGTTAAAAAATAAGTATTGTGTTTTATAATTGAAAAAATCTATATATGGAAAAACGTATCCTAGAATGGAGGTCATGTTTTAGTGTGAAATTGTGAGATATGTTAAATCATTATTTTGAGAGGATTGTGTTTATAATATTCTTCAAATTGTGATTTTGTAAACATTTTTGAGTTAGTTAATTTATTTTATTATAAAGGGTGATGTTTTTGGAATAATTTAATTTAATGGTGTCTTAATTTGTGAAAAACAAATTTGGTTGATGGTTGTGATTGATTTTTTGTTGTTTTTTTGCTTGATAAATATATTATTGTATTTTTAGTTTCATATATCAATTTATGTCTACGGTTTCGAAATTGAAATAGAAGTGTGTTTATATTTTCATCTCATGTTTTTATAGTACACCATTATGTTATAATAAATATTATAAAGGATATATGGGTGGAACCCCCACAACATTCCTTTTTGGTTGATCAAGTTTTTTCTTGGGTATTTGATTCATCTATTCTAGATATCGTGCCTGGTGGTCCACATCCAATTGGTCAATATTAAAATTTCTTCTAGATGTTTCAAGGGGTAAGACCTCTACAAATATTTATACATCCAGCACATGGAAAAAATGAAAATTGGTTTCCATTTATTTGGTAGATCAATGTTTTTATTTCACTTATCAACACTAATATTCTCAAAATTACCTTTTTTAGGTTAGGATTATTTCAATTCATGTGGTGTAATTCAACCATTCAAACTAACCCACAAAAGGACCACCCATGGGAAGGATTCAAGGAATTGTTAATCTAACAATACTTCTCTAAATTTTTGTTAATTATAAAGGTTATTGAATTTAAATATCTCCAATATGGTGACTTAATGGTGTCAGAATATGTGAATAGTTATTTTGAGTTGGTATGATATATTTTAGATCCCATCAAAGATAAATCCATAATGGATTGAATCCTTGGAAGATTATTATGACATGAACTTATTAAACAAGTGTTTTTCTCAACCACAACACATATGATGTCATGGTGGGTATCGATCTTTGGGCTGAAGATTGCATGGATGGGTGGCCTAAGTTGGTGTATTTCTAAATAATCCCTAGTAGTGGGGGTAAGGGCTCTATAAACTGGATAAGGAATCAATATATGTCTATAATATCGATATGTTTTATGAAAAAAAAATATTTCTTATTACCATATTCACCCAAGAGTCTATTATCGGTGCCCTATTAATGTATAAAATAACTAAAAAATAAGTATTCATACTAAGGATGACCAAATACATATCATACTTGTGATCATTTTTGGCACCTGGAAAGATCCATTAGGGGTGTCAAAAAGAAACAACGTGGATCTAGATCCTATCCCTCTTCAAATCATATAGTTAAATTTGGTGGACATGGTGCTAATTGGGCTCTATTTAAATATTCTCTTATTTTAAATGGATATTGTTTTAGATATTGGGCATAGAGGTGTTGTATTTTTATTGAATTTAAGGCTAAATTTGTGTATTGTTTTTATCATTTATGGTTTCCAGTTTGGTGAGATTGGTTTCTTGTCTTTTGGAATCATTCTTTGATGTCTTATTCTAGGTTATTGACAATTGAGTGGGTTAAATCATCAGGGTTTTTTATGTTTAAAATTTAATGGAGATTTTTAAATGGCGAGGAGACCACCATGGGTTAACTCATTTTTCTTGCATGTGTGTATTGGTGAGTCTTGTGTAGGGGAGTGATTTATTTTTTGGAGAGTTCCTTAATATTTTAAATGCAAGTGTTATTTAATAGTTGATTCTCAATCCATACCTTTTCATGAGATGAATTATTAACCTGTATTTATAGTTGTCTTTGAGGTTAGATCACTGGGTTGGGGTGTTCCTTCATTTTGGATCATGTACATATAGTTTTCCTAATTTATTTTTTTATATGAATGGTTTCTTTAGAGCTAGTGTTAACCCACAAATATTATATTTTTAAGACACTTTGGTTAACTTTGTGTGTAATGATTTTGAGGATATTATCCTATTAAATATCTTCATGTTTCCCTTAGCTGACATCTTTCCTCTTGAGTTTTATTGTCATCATTATTTCATTTATGTATTTTTTAAATTCCTTATACACTATGACTTTATATACAATCTACGGGAATAATTTGTTATATTGTGTAGAATTTTGAATCCTCAAACTCACACCACTCAATTATATAATTTGTTTTGAGTTATTTTTATTTTTCTCTCACTCTATTTTGTTTTTCTCTGAAATTAGTGGTTATTGGTAATGTAATGCCTATCACATGGTTTCCACATAATGTGATGGACTTATTAAAATAAAATTACCAAACTACATAACTGATGAATTGGTAGAGAAACTATTGTGCATGACCATGTGTGGTGATCAAAGTTCCCAGTAGAGGGAACAGTGTTGGAATAAGATTTTCCAAATAGTGAGTTAAAACCATTTCCAGTTTCTAATATTATTAAAAATGGGATTTAAAAAAATTATATTTCTTATTTTTAACCATAAATTCACCCATTTTCTATCATTTCCAATTTGTGACACTAGCGATACCTCTCCCATAATTTCATCTTCACCCCTTTGTTACTTCAAGTGGGTTTTTTATGCTTTAGGAGGGAATCATGAAGGTAATCCATGATAAGGTCTCCTCTCACTCTATTTTTTTCACATTAATTATTAACCTCTCAGGGTCATAGTGACATATTTTTATTAATCCCTATAATTTAACATGTATATTTAATGATTTTAAGGTTTCTCTTCTTCTCTCTTACTTACATGAAATTTCATGAGGTGATTTTTTGCATTGTCTGGAAAAAAAACATTTTTGGTGTAGGTTACCCTATTTCTCTTCTTTTAAATTGAAATTTATGATTCCATGGTCGTTTTATCATGTGTTTTTAGCTGATTATGATGTAAGTATATCGAATAAAATGTTTTTGCTGATTTGATTGTGTTTCATTTATGTTTTCTATATTTTATCTTTTTTTTTTCTCTATGGTTCTCCATTTTTAAATCATGTCTTCAAGTCTATTATGATGCTTCATGAACAAAAAGTGCTTTATTAGAATTGAAAATATATTTTCATATGAAAATTCTAAATTACAAAAAAAATTAGCCTTTCAACTTGTCTTTCTAAAAAATGAATTTAATGTTTTTTTCCAAAGACCATCATAGTGGTTTATAGTTTTTTTACCACATAAATCTTACATATACTGATATAAATATAGAAAATTATATATATATATATATATATATATATCACTTCATTATATATATGAAAAATTCTTTGGGGGAATATATATATTGAATAATGAGTATTTACATATAAACATTGAGTTGAATATATCTATAAGTGTAAATGGTTACTTTGAATCATGAAAAGAAATAGATTATAATTCAATTCACCTATGTGAAACGTTCCGTTCAAAATTTTTGGGCCCAGATGTCACATTGAAATGATTAATGGAAAATGAAATCATCTCCTATGTCATAATCCATAAATTATGAAACATGTATGTATACTAATGGTGCAATTTGTGGTGTATTCCTGTTGAGGGGCTTTAAATTTATTTATGTTTTATGAAAAGGGGGATGGTCTTTTAATGTATAGGTACACAATGTTGGTGAAGAGAATTGTTGTTTATTAAAAACCATTTGATATTAATTTGTATGATATTTGGATAAAATCACCTCCATTTATATTTCATGGAAATCTGTGGGTAGTTATACAGGAGATCTAGGTACACATTCTCTTTTAGTTTAGTATTACACCTTATATAATGAACATGATATATATCACTCATTTTATTGTTGTATATACCACTCAGTTGAACCATTGATGGTAACATTGATTTTTTGGGATGTTTAAATGTTAGTATCCATCATCTATTGTAATTTATAAAATTTTTATTGATATATTTCTCATATACCATCTCAAACAGCTCACATGCTCCCAAGATGATGGTTTTACAAGTATTTTACATTCTATTATTTTTTTGACACTTTTATATATCAATTTCCTCTAGTATTTTATTGAAATGAGAATCTTATGTTTTTTAGTGACTCTTGTTCTCCCCTCTAAAACTATGGAATGCTTATAGGAATATTTTCGAAACTAGTTGATGAGTCGACATAGGATTCCGGGACACAGGGAGCCTCAGAGTGGTGATATTAAAAATATTAAATATAATATATCCTGCATGAACAATTTATTTTCAAATATCAAATAAACCCCAAGAGGATTCTTGGATTTTTATTCTATGAACGATATTGAGTTCAGAACGTTGTGTTTACCCTAGGCGTGATATAATCTTTTTTAGTAGTGGTCACCGAGTTGTAGGCGAGTTAGAATTGAGGGGTAAAAATGAAAATATTATTTTAATAATTTTATTAAAAATCAATTAACTCCCTCTACCTTTGTGAGACACTGGGAAGGAAACCCTCACCTCTTCCCCCATTGCTACAATGGATGATGGGAGTACTAAATTGAGGAAACAAGGTGTTATCGATTTCCTATCACGATGGTGATCGCTCCTGGATTATGTTAAATAATCTCCCGAGAAATGATTCCCACTCAATGTCTTTTTTTGTTTCCCCACAAGCTAAGAGTATTTTTGTTTTCACTCTCTATCTCTTTTTTAATACATTTTAATAGGTTGTAGAGCCCTTAGATTGTTGCTAGGGACCAATTGAGGGATTATCGGGAGGTTTCAGGGAAATCCATTGTGATTTGGGAAGCTCGTAGTGAAATTCATGATGGATTTCCTATATGGATGGAATATAGTTAAATGGATCACGAAATGTGTTCTTCCCATTTGGGAAAGATGAGTTTTGGTGAATACAAATTGTTTACAAAAGTTACATTCCATTTATTGATCCCATGTTATTTTTCCTAAGAACGTGGTTAGGGAAGTCATGTGAATGTACATGACTATGTGAATGTACATAAGCACAGGGTGTCATGAATAGAGATGTGATGATTTCATTGATAAAGGGTGTGTATCTTGGTCACACCATGTACTATGGGGGTATACACCGTGTGTGAGAAACAGTTTGTGGATCCGTGTGAAGGGAAGACACGACCGGGGGCCGGATGAGGCTAGACATCAAAATACCATCAATACAAACCATGTAAGACCTCATTTTCTATCACAATATACAGAAAAGATTATGGTTGGGTGTTCCTGTAGTGTCACATGGTGAGTAGACCCCCTTTTATACCGTGTAGTTTCTTCTTGGATGAGTATCGACTCATTATTTCTCCTCTTTCGGGGCTCAGTTTCAGGAGTTGAGTTGAATTTCTAGAGCAGTTTTCCAAATAAAACATGATGGTGGCCTCAGAATGGTAGTTATAGATATTAAGTGAGGCAATGTTGTGGGTTATTTGGGTTAGTGATGTTTGGAAAAAAAGTTTTTGAGTGTGTTCCCTTGGTGCACTACTTTGAGGGTTCATTTTGGAATTACATACTCGTTACATGATTGTGATCCCCTCAATGAGACGAGAATGGATAGAGGTGAAGAATTACTCACAGGAGACTATAGTGGAATCCTATATCATATTTGTTTAGTTTTTATATCCCTCCGTAGAGTCATGGTTGGGGTCCTCTATAATATCATTTCCCTGGGTCAGGTTCTGGTTATCCCCATGACCAAAACTACACAGGTCATGATCTCCAATATATTAGGGTAACACTAAGGGGATGTGGAGTCACTGGTTATAGAATCACCTATATAGAGGGCAGTTTCAGTTGGGTTGTAAATTTTTCAATAATATGATACTATTCTTAGTAGTAGGTTTGTTTATGTTTGTTTTATTATCGGTTATTTGATCCCCTACATCATAAGTTATACCAGATGGTGTTTGTGGAATCACTGTAACTAACCATACATGGGTGGAGATCTTATAAATGTGTGATATGATATCCAAAATATCAGGATCACTTAGTGGTGTTCCATAGTCGATCTTGGTAGTTATCCAGTATCTGATTGAGAACTTTGGGTTACTATATTTGGTTCATGGTTTTCATTCGAGGACCTTAGGAGTGATCCCCAATCCGAGGAGATTTGGATTATGATTTTCTATAATAGGTTAACAGTGTCCCCCAATGGACACTAGGAGGGATCCCGTTTCCACAGAATGAGACCTTGCATTGTTCATGAAGGTTTTTTAGTGTCCCACATCTTTGATTTTCGTTATCCCCTATCTGAGTACTGTGATCATCTGGGTTCAATCAGTACTCTTAGTGGTTTGATATGATGAGTGTGGTCTCTATGATGTATGAACCATTGTGATGGTGGTGTTGTGGTATTGAATTTTTTATACATGAATGATTGGTATATCATGGGAGTACCACCAGGTATGATAGAGTTGTACCAAATGGAGTGTATCTATTGGATGAGTTCCATCTATGATGAAAGAGATATTGTGTGTGTGCTTCTGGTCATGTGTTTCTTTTAGATCCTTGAGTAAAAACCTATCACTGGAGACATGGTGGGGACCTCATGATTATCAGATTTTGAGATGACTATATCTTTATGTTATTGAGAATCTTTGCAGCGTTTTCCCTTCTTGGTCAACACAAAATGTGGTTTGGGATTAAAAGTCATGTATAGCCTATGAAGGTATTGAGATGGTGATTCCCTCTGATTTGGGATCCATTAGGCTGAGTTGATCAAAAATATTTCATTATATTTTTCCACTTTTATTTTTCGTATTTGGGGAACATACTTTTTTTTTATACACACCCATGTACAGGATTTTTGGGCACATATTTTGTCCTCTGAAGACAACATGTCATTCGATTCAGTCACAGGATGACCCGGAGTAGGCAATGATTAGTGATCTAGACTGACATGGTTGTTTTCTAGTGTATGGATATAGTTCTTTCTGGTGGATTCATTTGATAGTGATCCCATCCATCTGATAAGGTTGGACTCTTTTATAGTTAACTTTTGATGGGAGTGTATTTATCCCTTTTCTATACATCTGTTGTACTATGGTTTGGGATAGATGTATAAATGGATTTATATTTTGTTAATATAACCTTGTACTATTGTATGGTGGTGTATGTTGGTGATTGAATAATGGTAACACTGGCTGAGGACTCCCCTATGGGTGATAGCCTACTCAACAATGGACTCTAGCTCCTACTTTATGGAGGCGAGCTTGGTATGTTGAGGTTCAAGCCATGTTGGGTCCGGTCATTAAAGAGTGGTAAAAGGGGGTTCTATATTGGGACTTCAATTTCATGGTCATGGTTTGGGTTTCATTGAAACAGTTTTTCAGTTTTTGGTGTTATGATTTAAAGCTAGGGAATCCCGTGATGGTGAAGCAGCCTACATATCCATTCGCAAGGACTCTAACAACCTAATATTCGACTAGTTTTAATAGGATAGTAATACCATTAAAATAATGGTACGTGAATCATATAGTTTTGGGTTTGGTATTTGGTCCATCCTAGATGAGTCTTCTCCACATATGTACACTTTAACCATGGCACATCATGATTCTGTTTTAGGATTCCTCCACATATATAGCCAGGAATGGTCCCATAGCATGATTTTAATGAAGATCCTCCCCTTGTTGCGGATTCAATGTAGGCCACTAGTTCTAAGGTGGTACTTCCTTATGGTCTGCATGTTGATTCAATACAAGTCGAGTAGCTTTTTTATCAGCAATTGAAACTGATGATCCAAGAAGGATAAGTGAGATGCATGAGCTCGAGTAGCATTGACCTCTAAGGATTTGAGTTGACCCATAATCCTAGGCAGCTGATGAATGGTTTGGGGTATTGATTATTGTTTTCCACCTTGTAAGTATAGGTCCTGATTAGATTATGTTATTATCGATGATCATTATGTATGGTTTATCCAAGAAATAATGGTGTCATGAGAAATTGACATGTGATGAGGTGACACTCCGATGGGTAGATTTTGAGAATCTCTTTAGGGAATCATTCTATTTATCCCAATTGTAATCATTACATATCTTGGAGATTATACAACATTGGCAGTATAGTTTTACCGTGGTGGAGTAATCAACAACATTTACTAATCATTCTTGATAATCCTTATATATAGTTTGATATCAGTTTTTTATGTCATGGAACTTCATGCAATGATTATGCTAGGAAATTAGAGAATTAGTTGATCCATTGTAATTTCAAACCTATGATGGACTATTGGAGCATGCTTTGGTGGAAGATATATTTTATGATGGCAATACTCCGACTGCTAGTGTTGGAAATATAAGATATGAGAACTTAAAATATGGAAGTTAATAGTAGGCTCAATGATCTAGGTTAACAAGATGATTCAGGAGGAGATCCCAAGATGGAAGCTTTAAGTATAATGGGTTCTATGATGGTTTTGGTTACCCTTTAGAGAGGCGTCGTTACACATGCAATAACTACAGACATTTTGATATAGATTTTCTAACCCACTGACATGTTGAGAGGGAATCGTTCAATAGACAACCATGGAAGAGGGAGCAATTTGAATATGGTCTATAGGGTGGAATATGTGGAGGAGGAGCGAGTAGAGAATTAGAATGTGGAGGATTTTATGAGTTTCCACCACCATACTCTGGTGGTCCACACCAACCTTAAGGAGATGGTTGATGAGTGTGAGTACAACTATAGGACATAGAGGCCTCTGACCTAGAAAATATGAGGTTCCATAAAGGTAAACACTATGTACATTTTACATTCCGCATTACCATTGATAGAAACTATTGTGAGATACAATTTTCTTTCCATTTATTGCTTGTGGTTTGACCTGTGTGATGAGGGGTGTCTGTAAGAGTCTATGTTGATGTTCAACATAGTATTTATAGAATGAGGGAGAGGGATCCTTCCCCCACTGAGACACATTTTTGGGATATAACTAAAATGATGATGGTGATTTAGTGCTACCCAAAGAAGGTAGTGTCAAGGTGTGGTGGAAAGGTCCCACTAACTTCTGTGATTGGGGAAAGGTTGTGTATTAGAGTATTGTGTAGAGGGATTTGTGAGACATAATGTCTATTCTTCAGAAACCATATATTGTTTCTTAGTACAGTCACATGTTTAGTGTGAGATTTATACATGAGATTCTTGATGTGGGAATGTCTCAATTTGATGTGGTTTCTAACTTAAATGAAATTGAAATTCATTACCATTATGTCACATTCATATTATGCAATGAAAAACCGTTACGGTGAGTTAGTTCACCCCAAAGAGGACAATATTGAGGTGTGGTGGATGAGATCCTTTTACATGATTGGTCTATGTAGGGTTTCATTATGCTCTAATCGAGCTAGCGAGGAGTTATACCGCTAGACACTATGATTGTAGATAGAACAGGTGTTTAGTGTTTTCCCCAAATGTCTTAGCTGAGCAGAAATGTGACTCTTTGTAGCATTATGTCAACCTTTTTTAACAGAACATGATCCTTTGGAGGCCTTCGTGGTGGTCTTGGTGAGAGCGTTGTCATGAGATTCCCATTTTAGTTCTTAGATTCATTTCCATGTGCCAAGGATTTCTATTTTCTAGGATAAAAATTATTAATATGTAGAGGATTTATCAACTCCATTTTATCGATTAAATACTTTGTAATATTTTATAAAATATTTACCAATCTAGGCACTATGTTGGCATGGGATTTCGGGGCATGGGGAGCCCCGTTGAAGTGATATTAAAAAGATAAAAAATATTTCATCATGTGTGTGATGATTCCATTTATATGTTTAGAATATCTTGAGTAGAGTCTTATATCATAATTTTAAGAATTTGGTTGAGTTCAGAACTACATTATTACCATTGGTGTAAAATAATCATTCTCGGTGTTGGGTACAGGGTCGGAGGTGATTTGAAAGTGAGGTGTTAAATGAAGGATATTGTTTTAATAAAATTTAAAAAACATCCATTTACCCTCTCACCATTGTTCTGATGAATGATAGGTTCCATTATCCTCTCCCACCTTAGGAGCGGTGGATGTCCCATGGACCGAATCGAGGAACTTAGTAGTCATCGATCATCGATCATGAAGGAGATATCATTGAGATTATGCTATAGAGGCTCCCGATCTCTAATTCGACATCGATGCTTTGGAGTTTCTCCCCAAGGTATGAGGATTTGTGTTTTATGACCTGATCCACTTTTTTATGCATCATTTTATAATTTTTGCGCCCATAGACTCTTCTTAGGGACCCTATAATGGTTTATCTAGAGGTTTTGGGGGAAACCGATTTGATTCAAACTTCTCGCAGGGAAATCATCAAAAAATTACCCATTTAAATTTCATGTTGTACAATAGATCATACCTCGTGTTCTTTCCATTCAGGGAAGATGAGTTTTGGGACTACACAATATGTGTCAGAGTTATACACTGTGTAGTGACCCCATGTCATGTTGTCGTAGGACAAGGTTAGGGAGGCAATGTGAATGTACATGGACATGTGCAAGTACATGGTTATAGTACATTGGTATGGAGTCTAGATACATAAAAAAGAATATGAAATGGATATGGGTATGTGTATCTAGGATACACCATTTATGAAGAGGTAAACAATATGTGTGGGACATGGTTTCCCAAATAGTTTGAAGGGAATACACGGTCAGGGCTTGGGTGAGGTAAGAGATGTCTTGTGCCACTAAAATAAACTATGACAGACCTCATGGTCATCCATTTAATCTAGATAGGACATAGAAAGATTTTGCAGGTGGGTTCACATTCCATGAAGACTCCCTTACATTCTATGTATTCCCCTCATGGAAGAGTTTTCACCTAGTGTATCATCTCTATAGTGGCTAATATTCAGGCCTCGAAGATTCCTATATTGATAATTTTTTCACATAATATGTGATGGTTTCCTTCATTTATTCCTAAAATATATCATGTGATGTGATGTTGTGGTTCAATTGTGTTACAAATATTTGTAAATTTAGTGGTTGAGTGAGTTCTCTTGGTCCACACCATTTATGGTTCAATTAGCAATTATGTCCTCAGTACAAGATTGAGATCCTATCAATATAATGATCATGTACAGTGTTTTAGTATACTTATAGGGAGGCCAATGTGGGATCCTCTATCATAGTGTTGTAGTATTTATATCCATATAGAGTGGTCTGTGTGGGATTCCCTAGCATATCATTTTCCTGGGTCATGTTTGTGCTATTATTGTGACCAACACAACATGGGTGGAAATCCCCAATATATAATGATAGCCAAGTGGGTATTATCGTATCATTGGGTATATGATTACCTATGTTGTAGGAAATGTAGTAGGGTTGTGATATCTTCTGGTATACAATCCCATACTTGATAATTGGTTTCAGAAGGGTTGTTCTATAATTGATTATATGATCCCCTACTTTGTGAGTTATACCAAATAAGGTTGAAGTAAATGTCGTGACAAACCCTACATTGGTGGTGATCCACTATATGCATGATATTATCTAATGTATGTCAGGTTGGGTTAGTGGTGTGCCCCAATGGAACATGGGAGTAATCCCCTCTCCGAGTGAGATCATTGGGTGATCAGATTGGTTTCATGGTACCCAAAGCTAATCCTAGGAATGACCCTCAATCCTATAAGATGTGGCTTGTGGTTTTCTAGATTGGGCTCATAGTTTTTCCCAACAGACCTTGGGAGTGATCCCCTTTCTAATGAATAAGACATTTCATGGTTCTAGTAGGGTTTTTATAATCCTCTATCAGGGATGGGAGAGATTCTTGTTATGACTAGTGTGATCCTCTAGGTTCCAATGTGTCTCTTAGTGGCACAATCCTACGAGAATGATCTATCTGATGTATTCCCCATTGAGAGGGTTGTGTTGTGACATCAGATTTTTGGTATATTATTGACTGAAATCTATTAGAAGTTCCAGCATGGATAGTAAAGTTGTACAAAATGATTTTTATCTCTCAAATGAGTGTCATCTGGGTTGATATAGGTCCTAGAGTGTGCGCTCCTGGTCAAGTTTATCCATTTGATCCTAAAGTAGAATCATTTCGTTGGATAGATGGTCGGATCCTAATGAGTATTGGATTATGAGAAAAATACATCTGGCTATTTTTGGGAGTCCTTGTGGAGTTTTCACATCTTGGTCAACCCACACTGTGGTATGCACTGACCATTCATTTATAGCCATGGATGGTTTTGATATGGAGTTTATCTATCATTTGTATTCCTTCTAGGTGTGTTGAGTGGACAATTTCCTTTTAATTATTCATTTTTAATTTGATTATTTGGGGTTCGTAATTAGTGTTTTTATACTGACCATAACAAGGGGTTTCTCACCACATGTTGTGTCATGTGCATGCTTTAAAACATTTAATGGAGTCACATGAGTACCTGGAGTAGGCATAGCTTAGTGAGATAGACCGACCATGATATTTTTCAACGATTGGATGATGAGATTTTCGATGGGTGAATTTGAGAGTGATCTCCTTCACCGGAATAGTTTGGATACTTTTACATTTTACTTTTGGTTAGTGTGTATATTCTCTTTTTCTGTACTTCTTCTGTACTCTAGTTTGGAATATATTTATGCATACCTTTCTTTTTTATTTAAATATCTCTACACTATTTCATGGAGGTGTATTAGTGTGTGTAATGATTGGTACCTTTTTTTAAGGCCTCCCATTTGTGTCATAACGTACTCAATGTTGGAATTTTCCCACTATCATATGTAGGAGGATTTGCGGAGTCCCCAATCGAGCGTAGTATGGTCGGGTCAAGACACATTATCACATGTTTTCACCATTAATGTTTAACTGAAAAAATATCTCATTTTTTATAACTATATTTAAAAACAAAGGGTGAAACAATTATTGAATTATCATCGTGATACTATAAATAAATGAAATGAAATCCTTATTTATCAAAATATTTATTTTCATACTAGCATGATATAATTTTTCCACCAAAGGCTTGGTATGGTTGATGGATTCTTTTTGTAATCCCTTCAATGTATCATAGTTCTCATGATTAATTTACTATATCATTTATACGTATTTTTTGTGATTGGTTAGCAAATATAACAAAAATGTTTTGAGGTTGATGGTGATAGTTAAGGTCATGTGGAGGTTTGTTTAGACATTTCACTTCTTTTTCTTCTTAAATTTAAAGTAATTAATTATTATATTTGTATATGTTTACCAATATTTTTAGGGGATTAGTCATTCCAAATTGGGTTTTGTTTGATGCCTGATGCTAGTTTCCGGCATGAGATGATCGGGAACACCTCCCAGGCCATGTATTTCTCTACTAGCTTTTCCGTTAAAGGGATGAAATGGGTTGGTTTATGAAACAATTTACCTCAAGTAGTTTATATCAAATAACATAATTAATAGAATAGTTCAGTATTTTATTTAGTTATGATTACTAAAAAATTATGGTGGAAGATTTTACCACAGCTTCATGATCTGGGATGTTTTTCAATTATATACATGACTGAATTTTTTAATTTCATGATAGTCCTATGATATATAAAGATAGATTCATTTTTATTTAAGACAATGTTATCAAAAATCTCATGCCTAGAAACCTTTAACCCATAAGCGACCCTTTAAAAATTTTCAATAGATTATTTATATTCATAATCGGCATTCTAGATGATGATTTTGTTAAGTTATGTAAGTTCATTTTATCTATTTATTTCTGGAATAAATATATAAATGAATGTAGATAAGAGCTAATCATTCCCAATTAGACATTCCAATCCACTTGGAATTCATTAAACTATATCAACCATGTATGGTTGATATTATTAAATGGATAAACACAGGTTTAGTTTGAATTCATGAAGGCTATGAATCATGATTAAGATCATAAGGATGGCCAAGTCATAACTATTTTAAAAGAAATATATGTACTTTTAGAGATGAATTACAATGAAGAAGTAGTTATAATAGAGCTTATTGATGAAAAAGGGGATAATTAAAAGGCCAAAATGTATGAAGTTTTAAAATGTGAAATGTTTTAGTGTAATAGATAAATATTCGAGGGATTATTTTCAAAAATTGACACCCTCAACCATAAAATCACCAATGATGTAACTAAAAGAACTCCCATCAATCCTTTAATATTTATATTTTAGAGAATGTGAAGTATTTTAAAAACTATGAGTACCAAACTTGAAAAATAACAATACAATATAATTATTGTAATGTTAATGTATACCAGAATGTTTCATTCATAGAGAATAATAAGAAAATTCATCATCCAATCCACTTTTATAAATAATATTAGGCTATATGCGGGGATGAATCCAACACAAAAACCCCAAATGAGATTTAAATCTCCAATAAAAGTAGTGTAGTAGGAGGTTTCAATGTTTATTGATGTTAGTATCATCTATCATATTTAATAAATTCAATGGTTTATACCACATTAATTTGTTTTCTAAAAGGATGAATGAGTTTGATTAAGAAACGTGAATTGATTTTTTCTAACTAAATAGTGATGATACATAGTGTTTGTGTTGATGAACAAAATATTTGTGACACAACAAGAAAAGATCATTTTCCTTTACTATTCATTGGAAAAATGATTCAGTGACTTGCTAACCATGAATATAATTATTTCCCGATTGGTTATTTTGGGTACCATCATATACCCATGTCACCCACTGATCAATATATAATACAATTTATGTACTCAAATATGGACTTCACACACTGAATTATTTCATTTTGAATATATAATGTAATTGGAACTTTTCAGTGATGCATGAAACTTATTTCCCATGGGATGAAAGAATAATTTCTAAATATCTCATTGATGATTTCTTAGTTTATGGTTTCACATTTAATGTATGTATTAAAAGTATAAATTTAGTGCTATAAATCTATAAATAAACGTTTTTTATTCTTAAACATGATAAATTACAATTATTGGTGATGGATGAAATTTTACTTAGCCAATGAATCTCTAAATATGGAATAAGTTTTGATCCTGTAAAAATCAGGGTAATCAAGAAGATACAATGAAAAAAAATGTGAGGTAGATTCAATGATTTTTTAGCTATGTTGATTTTTAAAATATATTTTTGATTGACATTTCATATTTTTCTAGAACCCCAACCAACCTATTAAAAAATTACATGGTGAATATAATTGTTGAAGAATTCAAAAAGGATTTCTAGGTGATATAAAAAAAGACTGATCATTACCCATACCACATTACCACCAATTCAAAGTGACTATGTGGTCGGGGAAATTCTCATGAAAAAGATTGAATGAATTTCCAAAACCATATAATAATATTGGAAGACTATTATGGAATCACAATTCATTTTTCCACTATGGATAAGGATGCACTTATAATTAAATTTTCATTAGAGAATTTTAGAATGTACATCTTTCAATCTATTTTTATTATTTACCATAGTCATATAGTATTGAAATCCATGATTATGGGGATGGAAACCAATGCCTTTTGATTTAGTCTATTCTCCTAGTTTACGAAATCAATAAATAATATAAATAAAAAAAATTATATGAAATATTCATTATTGATTTTATATCAATGATGAAACATCTGTATTTAAGTAGGGAAAATGGGTTTGAAAATCGAGATGAGTTTTACGAAAAAAGCTCTGAATTTTATTTGAGCTTACAATAAGAGCATGGTTTTTTGAAATCATGAATTACAAGGGTACTTAAAAAATCTACCAATATGTCTAATACTATGAATGTAATAGGTTTTAATAAGAGTTATTTATATTATTTTGTATTAACTCTTTACTATGAATGAATCATGGAGATATATTTATTACAATATGTGTGGTGATTTGTAAGATTAAATTCATTTTAAAATTTTAACACCATTCTAATATAGGGAGAATCATGGATAAAATTTAATAGTGGAAAATATATTATAAAATAAATTATTTTTGATTAAATTCAAATTGGATTACCAAATATTTTTTGATGCTTTCTATCACAACCAATGTACGAGTAACATTGAAATAAAGAATAAGATAAATTAAAAGGAAATATGGAAGGTTGAGGACAATGATTTTAAGGAAATATTTTTAGGGGTAATATTCCAAATTAATTTGGTCACATTTTCAACTTGGTTTATAGAGATTTTTATTTCAATGTGTGTAGAGTCCAAAGCCAATAAAGATATTACAACAGAAGTGGCAACGAATTTTATAAAGAACACCATTTTTATAGGTTGGGAGTATTAAAGATACAGATTATTTATCTTAGTATAAATTTTTATAATTAATTATCGATTGTTTTACTAGAATATTATGTGATTTTTTAAACACGATTACATCATATCACTCTAAAAAAATAGAAATTGTAACTATCAAAAATAGAATTAATGAAAATTAAAGACATAACCATCACTTTTAATAAGATATATTGGATAAGAAAACTAGATGATTCCTTATTGGATTTTTGAATAGCCTATGTGATAATGTTTTGGATGTCTTAATTTAGTGCATAATATATCATACCATATTCTGAGCGATGTTTTCTGGAAATAATATTTGTTAGTTAATGTTATCAACTATAAAGGGAATGGATCATAAAATAATAGATTATAGGAGTTGGATAAGATTGATGAAATTAAATATGTCTATAATCCTACTGTTTTAATATAAAAATAAAAGAATATAAAATATAATGAACAACACCCAGTGGGGAAATATATAAACCCATGGGAAATTATTCATCTATTTAACTCACATGTTTTATTATTCTATTTTATGATTAGATAAAGATGTTTATGTCTTTTCATTATTATGAAAATGTTTTCAAATTGAGTTGTGTAAATTCATAGTGATGGAGATTAATCCTTCTAGGTGAAAAAAATATATCAATCTATACATTGAAAACTTTCTACCGGGGAGTCCGTTCACACGATTTTGAATATGTATAACAATATATGTTGATATTTTTCACCAAATAATGTTATGAATAGGGGGAAACTCTAGTGATACTTCATTCCAATTGAAGTTATATATTTCTTATGTCATAGTTTATATGTTTTAGGTCATTATAATGAATGGCGTCTCACTCTCCGGGTGTCCTCCTTTGGGATCCTGGCTTTCCCTACCCCTCTTAGGGTTTCCCTCCCTCCCCGGCGGCACCCGTCCTTTCCCTTCCTTCCCTCCAGCCTTGTTTCTCCCAGCTCTCCCCCTTCAGTTCCACTAAGGTTTCCTCCGGGAACCCCTTTTCCTCTAGGTCGGTGGCTCGATTGAGCGTCGTGTTTCATCTCTTTCTCCATTCATCCCTTTTATTCACCACCTTCTTCCTCATTCTTGGTCCATCTGGGTGCCCCCACAAAGGTTCTGGAATTCTTCTATTTTGGTCATTCTTATTTCGCATGCTAAGGAGATGGCTCTCTGGTTCCCTTTGTATAGAAATCGACTTATTTAAGGAGGCATCTATGGCCCGACGAAGGTTGTTTGCTGGTGAACCCCTCAGCCGCTCAATCTTCTCTAACGTCAAGTTCATATGCACCTCTCTTAGTCGGATCTGGCGCAGTGGTAGAAAGAGGTTTTGGGATCTGTGGTTCAGTGGATGATGGGTTTCAAGGTGCTGCCGGGGTTGGGTTGCTTTCATTTTGTTGTCCCTATTTTTTAGCTTCGTCGATGATGTATTCTTGCAGAGGTGTTGGCCGATGAGGTGGTGTTGGTGACGATGAGGTGGTTCACTGTGCGGGGCGCAGCTCGAGCAGGCTCGCTGATCAAGGATCCATGTCTAGGCGTCCCAGCAGGCGTTGATTATGAATTATGAATTTTGAATCATTGTGGTTTTTGTCTGCGGTTTTTGGAATTTTATGTTTTGATAATTTCATGTATGGCCTTGTTCCCGCTCACCCATAAAGCGGTGCTGGAAAATAAAATAAAAATATAATTCAGTTAAGATATTATCATGACCCCCATAGACTATTTGATATTATCAAAAAATTATATCAATTGATAACCCTAACTCCCCCCACTGTTAGGAAATAACTATTTGTTGTAATATAAATATGATGAAGTTTCGTGATCTAAAAGAACATAAAAATACCTTAAATTGAAGATAAATCATAGTGAAATAGAAAACATGGCACTTAAAAATATTTTGATCCTGAAAGATGTTTTTTTGAAATTTAGGAGGAAACATGCCATCGTAATGGGGTCACACTGTGATTAAGATGCGTTAGTGGATATAATCCCAAAATAATAAAAGCTCATGATATGATGACTTGTTCAAAGGAATTTTATAATTCTACCATTAGAGTAAATTTAAAGCCATGGATTATCTTAATTACTCCATATAGCACTCAATAAAGATAAAAAACCAAATCAATTCAACGGGAAAAGGAACCTCAAAGTGTCCACTACGGACCACTCTATACTTAAACACCACTGATACCCCAGTTAATAGAAAATGACTTTAGTAGAGGTATTTTAACATTAATGCACCTAATAGTGTCCTTGAAGATATCACAAATGCTAATAAGAGGTCTGGGAGCATACCAAGGAGTCTTAAGACATTCCCCTTGAATTATTCGTGATAGTGATCACCCTTTTTTATTTTTAATCAGTTTTAGTTTTTTCTATATGTTGTTATACATATTAATTTCATTTATATGTAACTAAACTAACCTACTAAATATAAAAGGAATTTATTTTGAATATAAATATTATCCCAGAATATCCTTTGTTATGTCATTTTTATTGTGGGATTTTATATTCAATAATTACACATATATTCAAAACAGAATGAATTTAATACCACCAATACATTTTATGTAACAACTAATAAAGAGATATATAATATTATAAGAAATTTCTATCATAATTATCTTTTTTGTTCTGCCTTTTTTGGTTTCCTATATTAATTTTTGACATATAATTTTGATTGTTGAAATGATTTGTGTCAATGTATAATTTATGTATGTGGTTGTGATCCTTATACCTAAATTTTAGATTTTTACCCATAAATGATTGAAGATACAAATTATTTTTGAAGAAATAGTAATATTTTTTTGAAATATTTGATTAATCATGATCATTAATAATAAAGGAAAATGTATAGATTGCAAAAACATTCATTATCTGTAAAATATTTATTTTAATTTCAAATGATTATTAATATGATTGTGAATTTTTAATAAATTTGTTGGAAAATTTAATTTAGTATACTAATTACTTTCTTCCATTTCATAACATGTTTAACCAATACATTTTGATCCCCATTATTGAGAGTTTCTCTAAAAAGCATGGAAATATTATTTCATATAACCTCTCCATTGAGTGATTCTTAAGTATTCTTAAAAATAATAAATATAATGTTAATTCAATTAAATCACAGTGGATTTTAACCTTATTTATATGTTTGAGGACATTTTTAAAATAATTTTAACCACATTTCCCCTTGATTCAATAATTATGTTTGATCCTTTGAAAATCCATGGAGACAAATAATTATTTTGTAGAAAACCCTTTTTAATTCTTATTTTCCTCCACCTACCCTACTTCTTGGGAACAGTATCATGATTTCAATTAATTATAAATATGGATATTGGTGATCCCATGATGTTTCTTGAAACATTACACTGAATCAGATAATTTTGGTGTTGCATATTGATTATTTTTTTGAAATGTCACATTCAATTTATTGATATAATAACTTTTATTCTTATAACATTTAAAAAACAAAATAATTTATTATAAATTTTGAACCTAGGAATTTATAATTTTTTGTGTATTTATTTTTAATCTAACAAGAAATAGTAGAGAATGGGAAAGAGTACGAATTTATAGTGAAATAGAAGATGGGTATGTTGTTTTTCTTTGAATTGAACTCTAATTAATGCATTATACATTAGATTTTATCAATCATTCATATGAATTTACATATGTTCACATCATATACTACTAACCATAAGCCTCACATATTTTATAATTTTAATGAATATTTAATATTATTTTTTTAGTTTAATTTATTAGTGCTGATTTTGATGACCTGAAAGACTATAAGATGAGTACATGTTCTTGATATTGAGAATAACTCTCATAAAATATTTATGATTGATGAGTGAATTTATTTTTTTGGTAATGTAAACCTTACGTGGAATGGATATTAATGGTATAGTGAACTATGTTAGTGAAAGATGAGCGAATAATAGAATAGGAATTATATGTGATTCATTACTGAAATAATTTTGACTTCATGAATTGCATTCTTCTAAAATTCCCAGTGACGATTTTATGTTTATGAGTTTGAAATTTTATAATTTTTCATTTCGAGATTGTATATTATTATTTTTTATTATATAAAGATATTTTTCTTAAAGACATAAAAAATATTAAGTGTTGATGAATTTGATGAATCTAATTTGTGAATATATTTTCAACACTTCTTTAATAACTATTGGATATATTAATACATATTTCAAAGAATTTTTTGAAAATTTATCGAATATATAATATTTATAATGAATTTTTAGGGTTTTAAATTATTTGGAAGAAATAATGAAATAAATCAAACTATAATATAGAGTGATGAATTGTTATTTCATCAATAGAAATATTAAATATAGTCAAATCATGAAGGAAAATTAGAAGTGAATATCATTATCTCTAGGATGTCTAGCATTTTGGATGAATTAATTTTATTTTAAGATGAAACAATTTTTTTCACAATGGATTTTTCCGAATTGGGGATAAAAATGCTTATTTTTAATGAGTCATGATGAAACCAACTTCGTTCCATTGTTTCAATTCCCTATCTTACTAGTAATTCATTGATGGAAGTAATTTTATAAAAAATATGAGGATTTTATAGAAAAAGAGAATGATCAATACAAGAACACCATGGGAGATAGATAACTTTGGATTGATTTCGACTCTTTTTGAATACATTGAAATGTGGTTTAATTATTTTGAATTAAATAACGCATCTTGAATGATAGTTGTGTTTTTAAATTATTCATTCATTTTGGATTTAATATCTCTTTAGTTGTATTCATTCTATGCACCTCAAAGATTAACTATTTTAAATGATTGATGATCATTCCATCATGAATGGTTTGTTTCATACAAGATGGAGGATGAAAAGTTATAGGATGGTGTTATCATTTATATAATTTAGTTTTCCTATGAATTATATATACTATGTAGTATCATATTGAGTGTAATAAAAGTATCATTCATTTTTTCATAGTCTGGTTGGTGATAAATAATCTATAAATCCCAATGCAGTATGGAAGGATTGAATTGTGAGGTAAATATTTATTCTTATTTTCTTATGAGATAGATCACAATATTCCTAAATCATTTTAAATTACATTAAATATTATTAATTGATGGATTTTAGTAGTTTTAATCAATACTGACCACGTGTGACTAATTTCTACTGTGGATTCACATAATTAGTCAATTGTGTTAATATTTAAGGCCATGAAATAATTATTTTTAGGAAAATACATCATATGAAATTGATCAACTATCACCACTCTTCTTAAATATTTTTTCATAAATCCCTATAATATTTGACTCTATTTTAATATCCATATTTGTTTTTCATTCAACCTTGTAAACTATTTTCATTTGATTCTATAAAACCTTATGTAAATAAATATTTAATTGGTTTAGTCTCCAGATATTCCTAGAGGATCCACCTTAGTACTTGTCATCGAAGTACTACAATATTTTAGTTCTAGTGATTTGGTTTCATTAAAATAAACATTAAAAATTATCTCAATTACCATGTAGGTAATGATTCTCAGGTGACATTAGGTATAATGACTGCTCATCTATTATTTTTTTCACTTATAGTCTTACACCATGTAATATATCGGTCACCAGGAAGTTGGTGAATATCAAATTTAACATAGTTTTTTATTCATTGGTTCATCATGAACCAATGAAAATATTAATTTAAAATTTTTTCCTAATGAAAGAAAATTAAATCTTCACATAGATTACATTTAATTTTAATTCAGTAGGAACCAACCATATAAATTCATCTTTTGATGACTTTTAACATTAAATTTTAATTAATTAATGTTAAACCATAAA
This sequence comes from Viscum album, assembly GCA_963277665.1. Classification (NCBI taxonomy): domain Eukaryota; kingdom Viridiplantae; phylum Streptophyta; class Magnoliopsida; order Santalales; family Viscaceae; genus Viscum; species Viscum album. Next base: position 2,074,982,859 of record OY728156.1, on the reverse strand, counting down.
ATTCATGTCTAATTTTAATATTTGTTTTTCAGAAAAACTATTATGGATCAATATTACTGCATTTTCTATGATTTTAATTTTCATAGAGATAAAACAGATATACAAATCAAATGTTATTACCATAGAAAGTAGATTTGAACGCCATAAATATTGATATACAAGTCAACTTTGGATCAAATTGAATCCTTTCAAATGGACTCTAACCATTCATGATGGATTCCATGTTATTTTTATTTGTTAATTAAAAATATAAAATTATTAATGCTCTAAAATATAATTTAATGATTTATTTATATAACCGACATCATATATACATATTTTTAATATCAATATTTTAAGAAAATGAGTATATAAATATATTATAATATTACATTTAATGTAGTTTTTACTGTAAAATAATTCTAAAATGGGTATTGTTAATGTTATTTAAAAGAAAAAATGATGTTAATATTTAAATATCACAATCAATAGAAGTATGATTTTAATGTTTTCATATCATGAATTTAATATTTTAATATCTACCTCAAAATTTATAAATCCATGGGAAAACATTTTCTATGGACATATATAAATTTTCATTGTCATGTCTTCTATATTTACAATATATTCCACTTTGATTCATATATTCATTTAATAAATTTATCATTAAAAAATTCCATCATGGCAATTTCCATTAATTTTTTTTCACTTTTTTCTGTTATAATTTTTTCTCATCATCAGTATAGAATAAAAATTCAAAAGTGGGGATTCCATTCACATAATTTTGAATGATAAGCACCAAGAATATTCATAGGTATACATTGAATAATTTGTAGAGTGAGAGGTATCCAATGTTTTTTTCTTTTCAAATTATATTTTATATTTTCTATAACATATGTAATATCCAATTAGTATGATATTGTGACTCATAATGACTTTGAGGAGGTCTCCTCAAATTATCTCATTTGAGGACCCAAAATCCCACCTAAAGATAAGAATATAATTTTTAATTTATTATAAATATGATGATGTTATACAAAATGAACAAAAATAGATATCCTTACAAGTTTCCACTTGTTATGGTGCACCACATATGTAACACATCAAAATATAATAATCATGAAAGAAAAAATATTTCATTTTTGTAAATTTTGGATGAAACATGTCATAGTGATAGAGTTACACCATGATCAATAAGAATCATAGGATTACATGTTTTTTCTATAAAAGGCATTGACATAAGAACATGTTCATTAGAAGTGGGGTAGTTTTCCTTCTATGTAACATGGATGTTTTGGAATTTTTTGATTCATTATGTCTCACCCGCAAGAAAGATAGAATAGAAAAACATAGATAATTGAATACTATTTCATGAGCAAATTATCAATGGAACAATATTTCAAGTGTATGTGAGGATAAATAAACCATATTTGTAAAAGTTAAATTCATTACATTATAAATTTTAATCCACACAACAATTATGAAAAGGCACATAAATATTTCACTAAAACAGTAATGTCATGATACAAATATTTGATTTCCCAGTAAAATCCATTTCGAAAATAAACTATCAAGTGTCTAAAATCTCCTCCATAGGCCTTAAATTATAATATATAGAACCACTATTGTTTTCTTCATTAATTACTATCTATCAATGAATTGTTTCTATAACCATTCCAAATATGGTTTCAAAAAAATACCCACCAACCCAAGATATCCAATAATCCATCAACTACAATCAAATCACACTAAAAAAAACCTTATACAATTATCTAAATTATTTATAATATATTACTCATTCGTCAATATAATGAAAAATATATCTGTTAATCCATGATCCACAATGATTGGATGAACATCTACCCCAAATAGAAATGACTATCCCAATGAAAATAAACTTCTACATTAAATTCCTATCAAAATTATATGTATTTACATACCAATTGACCCAATAATTATCTTAACAGTGGACCTACCCACCCCCAAAACTTGATCCCAACCCTTCACATATCCCAACTACATCATTATCATTTAACATGATCCATTATGGATCCTCTGACAGTTACTCAAAGTTGAGTGACCATTACTCCCAACATAACCACCATCTTTGTACCCAATTTACAATACCCACCGACCAATTGAGGTAAGAGAATATGAAATATAAAAACATATAAACCAAGAAAATTTAATATTTAATGGCAATGAGAAACATTAGAATGATTTATAACTTAATAGAGGAATATGGTGTAACTATTTTGGAGAAAATTAGTCATGTAAATGTTTAGGAATTTATAGAGATCACACTAAATTTATTACTAGTATTAATTATTGGAATATAAGATATTTGATTTTGTTTAGGAGAGATACATTAATATTTAAAATAGGGAATGTTTAGTGATGGTATTAGAGTATAGTATATTGATTTTTATAGACATGAATATATTTCCTAGTTAATGTTAGGCCTATTCATGCCCACTTACTGAAGATGTTTATGATGTTAATATTTGGCCACATGGTTCTTTATGATTTGTGATGACCAATAACAAAAAAGTAAAGAAATATTAAACCATTAAATAATAATTTACATGACATATATAAGACTATGATTTTTGACCCCATATTTTATCATAATGTAGTGAGGGCTAATAGAACATAACCCAAGACATCCCTATATTGGATAATTTAGAAGGACATTGACCATGAATTTATTTGAAAGACTAAAACATAAGTCCTAGTTAGCTATCTGGATGTGATCATGCTCTATTTGATAAAAACAGTAAATAAAATGAATATTTTGAAACTACGTATTCTTTATATAGAATTTTATAAGGTAAAATCATGTATTAAATCATTGTTATCCACTTAGAGAACCATTTAGACATGTTTTTGTTTCATCATAGTGACTTACCACCACTTGAATTTCTGAGTATATTGTTCTCTATATGTAGATGAGTATGATACTATTTAAGAATGATGAAGAACAATATAATCAGTAACAATTTAGTTAATAATATTAATTTTATGGTGACAGAAATGAAAACCAATCTCAAGTAACCCCTTATCCATGAGTATCGCCTAAAAAATCCACCAAAGCACCAGCTCAAAACAACAACAATCCATTTTATGATAAGTGGAATTATAGTTTTTTATTGATGTATTAGAATCTATTACAAATTAATCATTGAATTTTTGAGTCCCTAGATATATATTTGAAGAATCCAATTGTTCTACTTCAATAAAATTCATCCATGCCTCCCCCATCTCATCTGAACTGGGAAATACCCTCTTAAATAATACCCAACCTTGGTTTTGATTTGACTTGATTATTAGCTTCTCTTACTACATTTATTTGATAATTAGTATTCCAATACAATTAAAATCAATGGACCCCATATTATGCCACACCTACTCTGACCATATATAATCTGGGAGATTCACCTCCTAATAGTTAAATTTCGACACCCAATGAAATATAAATTTAATGAAATCTGATATACTCCCCCCCTTAAGGCCCCAATAATTGATATATTATTTTGCCTAATCATATGACTATATAATAGAGTGATTCCTCTAAATTTCTATTCAATGAACACATAGACATATAATTATGTGGTACCACAAAAAACCATACTCAATGCCCCATGAAATGCTATGGGAAATGGACAGACTTGGGTATGACCTTTTTGATGGATCATACTTAGACTTATTTGAACAAAAATGATCCTTATTGTTATTAATAAAGTCAACTATATTCAACCTAAGATCATATATTAAAACCATAAAATAAATGTTCAATGTAAACATCAGATCCTCCACTAAAATTCACACTATATTTGAACACTATTGATTCAAATGTTTACACCACATCACTATAGAAAATGGTTTATAACACGGATTCCATTGAAAGTGTCCACGAAGACCAAGATGTGGCTAGTGTGATTTCTTATGAGTACATCAAATATTATTAATAAATCCATATCTGTATTTTTTGTGGTCATGGATATAATTCTTAATTATTTAATCATATTTTTATTATGTTTAAGTGTCTATATACTTAAAAAAGTCATTTATTATATGATTATACTTAAATGATTAATGTAAATGGAATCCATTTTGAAAAGTAGTGTTCTCATGGAATATCCATCATTATATCATTTTAAACTGATTAATATTTCTTTTAATAACTACACAAATATGGAAAATAAAATGATTCTAAATCTATAAGTCCAATTTGATTATCAATGTAGAAAAACATCGATACTCATGGAATAACATTCCATCATTATTATCATTTTTTCTTCCATTTTTGGTCTTATATTCTGAATCATCAGATATATCATTCATTTTATAAAATAGTTAGTGTTATTAATATATATATTTATTTGTGATAGATCCCTAGACTTCACTTTTGGGTTTCCAACCTTAATTTATGTTAGATAAAATAATGTTTTTAATAATTATATTTAGTTTTTAGAAATTATTTATTAATCATGAACATAAAAAATAAAAAAAATAAAATTCTTAAATATTGGATTCAACTTCTAATTTGAGGTTTTTTTAAAAAATTGATATGATTAAAATTTATTATTTTAATTTCTATAAATTTTTTTTTATTATTAAATTTATATTTATCCATCAATTAAATTTTATTATCTGATAATTTTTTTCCCAATCTTCTGATGTTCTCTAAAACCCATAGAAATACTATTTCTCAGATGATATTTACAATGTGTTCCCCAGTTATGTATTCCACGTAGAGATTTTTTGTTAATATTATTATGATATGAAAATTGTTAACCTCATCAATCAGATTGAGGAAATTATTTGAATTTTTTTAATACCATTTAATCTTGAGAATGGAAAAATGTTTGATCCCTTGATAAACCATAGAGACTGTGGATTGACTTATAAGAGGCCACATTGCAAGACTATTCTTCATTACCACAAAATAAATGAGGTATAATTTAACAATTTAAATTAAAATATAAAATATTTGGAGATTACATGGTTCTGCTGGAATCTTTTGGCTAAATGAGAGATATTTTCTGTTTTCTATAGGTTATTTTTAAGAATGTTCACATACAATTCCATGAATTTTTTACATTGAATATTCTTTCATTAAAATAAATACAGAATGGGTAAGTTTTAGGATAATAATTCATCACCATATTAAGATCTATAATTTTGATTTAATGTGAAAGAAGGGAGAGTGAGAAAAGGAGTGATTTTTTAGTGAAGGAGTAGAAGGTTATATCATTGTTCATTAAATTGAATTAAAATTCATTCATTATAAATTAGATTATATGGTATCATTTCTGAATATATTTTGTTATTTCACATCAAACCAAAACAAAAATAATCTTTATAGGCATTATAACTAGATTAATAATTCATCATGGTTTTTATGGGTTGACATATAAGTAGAGAAATAGATAACATAAAATCCTATAAATAGACGACATACTCATGGGGTTGAGCATGAATCTGATTAATTTATCATTATTGATTATTTAATTTTTTATATTATGAATTAGATCATAAGTTTAATGGATTTTAATGGAATGTTAACCAATGTTTGTGAATGATGAAGGGATACTTTAATTGTAATTATACATGGGGAATCGTTGAAACAAATTTTATTGGATGAGTTAAGTGATTTTAAAATTCTCAATCGTGAAATTATATTTATTATTATGATAATTGAAATATTTTACAAAACATTTTATGGATTCTATTTTATTTTATGATTATTGTTTCCTTATAGTAATAAAAATTATTTACATTGGTGGAATTTGATGAATCTAAAATGTAAATATATATTGACCAACATTTTCTTTTATTACTGGATATAATAATTACAATTTTTTTTGACAATTGATGTCATATTAAATAATTATGATAAAATTATAGGTGTTTAGAATTTTTTTATTAAAAATGGAATAAATCACACTATAATTCATAGTGACGCATTGTAATATCCCATGACAAATAATTAAAAATAATAAATCTAAAAATGATAAATTATATTGGAATTACATTATCTATAATATATCAAGGATATTGAATGATGCAATTTCTCTTTCATTATTAAACCATTCTTATTTAACATATATATACTCAACATGGGAGGAAAAAATGGGCATTTTTATTAACCCAGGATGTATCCATTTTTGTTGAATCACAGTTATTCTCTAGCACATAAATATTTCAGGATACCAATTTCTTTTAAAAAATGATGAGGAGGACATATTAGTTTATAATGAACAAATAAATAATTGCACTAGAAAGAGATAAATTTGGGTCGATTTGATCTCTTTTTGAAGACTGTCAAAATTTTTTTCCTTGTCAATTAAATATTGAATCTTGAATGGTATTGGAGTTTTCAAATTATTTTTTCATTATGTTTTTTTCTCTCATCCTATTTTTATATTTTGTCAAATGCTTGAGATTACTATTTTTTGACATATAAATCCATACACTATGAATGATTATTTTCATAGTGGTTAATGGATCAAATGTTTGGGGACAATGTTATATTTTAGTTGATCGAAATGTGTTGGTAATTGATTATATTTAATAGTATCTCATTGATAAAAATAAAAATCAGCATTTATTATTTCCCACACAAGAGCCTTATCCCGGTTGGTAAGGACTCCGTAAATGCATCCAAGCAACCAGGGATCAAATCCAGGCTGAGGCAGAATTTATGGGTACTGTAGTAGTACTATAGAAGTATTGTAGCAGTACTGTAGCATTACTGTAGCAGTTATTGTAGCGGGAACTGTGTAGTACTGTTGCGGGTACTGTAGCGAGAACTGTAGCAAACATTGTTTGGCACTGTAGCAGACGGGAATATGCCCCAGTTTAGGCCTTCAGGACACCTATTTGGTCCCTGAGTCCTTTAAGGCCTTCGGGCCACATAGGCCTTCGATTCAGTAAGGCCTTTGGGCTACCTCAAGGCCTTCGAGACACCTTTAGTAAAAATGAAAACCAGACAACCAACAAGGAACCAGCTCTATAAGGTGGATGAGCAAGGAGCTTTCACCACCGTAGAGCTAAACAGATTGCAAGAATTAGAGGGTATGGCACCTGCCATCGGGACAAGCCTGTACATGCACGTGAATTCCTATCCGAACAACAATGTGAAGGTGGAGAGCTGATTTCACGATAAAGATGCGGGGGGGGGGGGGGGAGCAGTTCCAAGTAGTTAGATTGGGTTGTATGTAGTGTTTGAAGCATGCGGGCAATGAATTCCTATAAGACCTTTGAGCCATGTAATACTTATGCTACGTGCCTTGTAAGGGTTACACCACATCCCTTGAAAGGTGGATTATCAAAAATCAATAAAAAATGAAGTCCTTCAGGCCATTGGAGGAGCATTCATTATTTCTCAGTGAGAGTGATTAATGTTAAGGGATGGTTCATTGTGTGGTATAGAAGGATGAGATTATGAGAGATATCTTTATTAATAGTTTTTCTTTTTATGCTGATTATAATATTACTAAATATATTTACATTACATTGAATCCTATGGGAAATAATTCCTCTAAGGCCTACGGGCCATGTAATACTGACACCTACGGTCATTTTAAGGGTTCCACCTCACCCCTTGAAAGGTGGATTATCAAAATCAATAAACAAAATGAAGGCCTTCGGGCCATTGGATGGATGTATTAGGTTAATACGACAATAATACCTAGATTGATGTTGGTGGAAATAATTATATCACTCCATGGGGGATTAATTTCCTATAAGAATATTCAAAATTAGTCAATTTTGTTGTTATATAATATAATGAAATAATCAAATTGAAAACACTTACTATTAAATAGATTGAATATCTCTATTATTCATAACTATAATTCATCAATCCCAAAAAAATTATCCCTTTTTCATTTACTATTGCATAATTTTTCTCCAATCTACTATATAATATATTTTTGATATGAATACACAAAATAAATAATAAATAATGATTAACTATTTGTATTCCCCTACCAATTCTACTTGATTGATCATGGTACATGGCACCATTATACAATACTTTTGTAGTTTTAAGGAATAGGTTTCCTAAAAATAAACTCTAAAATCATACTTAATATCCATGTGAGGTGATTAAGATTATTGGTGTATTAGGTACAATGAGTTTTTATATTTTATTTAATTTAAATAATTTTCATACACCATGAAATTTAGGTTTCATCTTATTTTTTGTGAACATTACTTGTAGAGTATATAACTTTATTATTGATTATTCATGAACCGACATTAAAATTACTTTTTATATCCCTTTTCTGATTGTATAATATTAATATTTCTCATTGATGACTTTTAATTTAGGTTTATCTAGATCAAATATTAAATGTAAACAAGTGAAATCAATTGCAAAATAATATATGTTAGAATTCACCTTAGATGTAATTTAACTTCATTTCCTAATGATCTGATGTAAAATAGACAACAAAATATATATTTTTAAAATTATTTAATGAAATAACCAATGTAAAAAATGTTTTTACAATAATAATAGGGCTTTATATTCTTTTACTGTCTTTGAATTCACTATTCATAGATCTAAAATGGACTTTTTATTCAAACAATGTGAACTTCATTAGTTTTGAAATTAAATACACCCCCTTATGTAGGGTATCCATGTATTTATTGTCTATTATAGAAAAATGGACAATGATAAATTTCCCGAAAAATCCTTTTATTTTTTTTAACAATGTCAGAAATAAATATTTCAATCCTTGGTTTTTTATAACCATCATTGTAAATATATTTTTTATCCATTTTTAACATTATTTATTAAAAAAATTTGAGATGTTTTTTTCAATGTTACTAAGAATATCCAACTTAAAATTTTAATATCATAATTCTAAAAAGTGAGATATAATTTTTTTTCTTCATAGAATGCTTTAAATTTTTAATTTAATGTTTAAAATTTATAATTTCAGGGCAAAAAATTATCAAAAAAAATTTATAATCATTATTTATCCCTTAGTATAAATTTTTTATTTATCCTATTTATTACACATCATCATTTAATCATTTATCATTAAACGATTCCACCATGGTAATTATCATTATTATGTAATAAAATTTATTATATTATTTCTGTATTTCAACACTAGTATTCATTGATAATTCTAAGGTGAAGAGTACTTTTACATAATTTTGAATGTGAATAACCATGTATGTGTATATTTTTACTTCAAATGAATAAATAATCACAAGTTAACCGAGGTGATTTTTCATTTATCATTAAATGTTCTTTTATCTATGTCATGGGATATGTCTTTCTAGGATAATACAGTGGCTCAAAGAGAATCTAAGGTTCCCTCATAAAATTATTTTCTTTGAGAACCCCAAATATATCAAAAATATCATAATAAAGTGTTATCACTAATATGAAGAGAATAATGAATATAGAATTTATAGAACAAAAGAAACCCCGTGAAAGTAAAAAATTCATGATCAATCACATGTGTCAAAATAATAATAGTTTTAGCATAAATATTTTTTCATGAAATTTAAGAGGAAGTGTGTCTAAGTGAATGGGTATCACTATGATCAATAATAATCATAGGATGAAATTACATATCAATAAAAGGACATGGAATAAGGACCTGTGCATTATAATTGGGGAAGTATACATTTCGATTGACTTAAATAGTTATAGTGTATCTGGATTCATTATATTAATTTCCTTGATAAAGATATAATATATTAACATGGATAATATTCTAGTATGTGGTTATGGTATTTTCCATGGCACTATAGTTCAATATTCTAGGAGGTAAAAGATATTATTTTTATACACATACTAATGCTTTAAAATATTTTAAATATTCCAGAAAACCCATCAAATACATGTTGTGCCAGTTTGAATTCCCTATTTTTATATTTTATGAAATAAACTATATAGTATCTTGAATCTCATCTATCTGTCCTAACTTGCCTTTTTTAAATCAATAATATTGAAATTATTAATTCTTTTCAATAATATTTAGGTTTCTATGATCATTACCCTTGTTGGTTGCCAAAATGACCATCCAAAAATGGATATATACTAAATGATCAACTATTTTAAAAAAACCATCAAACCCCAATTTAAAACTCCACTCCATTACTTGTAATATATTCCTCATTCTTCTCCATGGTGAAAAATATTACTATTAATCCACAAGATAGTTCTATTGAATACACTATACCCCCAACCCAACACAAACCCAAAAAAAACCACACCTAAGAAAAAGTAATTTGAATAAAAAAAGAACATTAAAAATAAATGAACAAATTATATTCATAATAAATATCATACCCCACCTTTTAAACATGATCTTAGACATTCCTCTACCATTACTCTATCTTCATTATCACTATGCAATTCTAGATCATTTATCCCTAAATCAAAATTGAGTTACTATTCCTCCCATTTAAACATCAACTTTTTACTTCAATTAACCACATTCTCCCACAAAATTATGGTTTATAATATTCATCCATAAACATACATACCAATAGAATTCTGAATTTATTTAGTCATGAGGAATATTTATGATAATTTATATCTTTTTCACTTTATTACATGTTTTTTTACATAAATATTCCAAAAATAGAATCCTAGAATATTGAAAGGAATTGACTATTTGGGAAATTATGTACAAAACATAATATATTTAAGCATTGATAAAAAGAAATTATTTTAAAACCTCTATAATACACATAAAATTTCATCTCTCTTCTAATACAACACGGGATAACCTATGGACATACATAAGAAATAAGTTTTCTATAAAACTATTAAGGAAACAATAAAATCATAACATGATGAAAGCAATAAATGTGAGTCAAGAGGTATATCAAGGTGACATAAAATGGGTGATAATCATAAATAAAATCATCAAATCATTATATATGTTGTTAAAATCAAGGCATCATAGGAATTTGGAAACAAAAAAAACAAGAAATCATAATCACAAGTCAAGGCTAATAACAATGACCTCACTACATAATGGTCATAGGATAACCTCTTGTGTATTATACATGGTATCTCATGAAATAGAATCATTAAAAAAAATATAGGGATATATAATTATTTTATACCCCATCACATTAATATATTGTACATGAAATATTTTTCCACATGGATTATACAAAATTAAATGTCTTTCATCACTTCTAATCTCAGGACTATAGAGTGTGGGATATATAATTGTGAGTCCACAATCAATGATGTGTATATACATCAAGGTGAATATACTTGGGTGGAAATGGGTATGGGTATAAAATATAAAAATGTTTAGCATAGAAAATATGGGATAATTTTAGCAGCATAACAGATGTACATAAATGTTAATTCAAGGGTTTTATTAGATTTAATAATGGTTTGAATTTTATTAGGTATCAAAATGAAAAACCATTAATATGTAAAAAAATAATCCAATATAAAAAATTGAAATCAAATGGTAATATATATAATGTACTTGAATAAAGAGGAGGAACAACATACCTAACCATATAAGGGAATTTATAAAATCATGGGCGAAGTTTCATAAGACTTTGAAAACACCTAGGGAAGGATTTAGAGAGGGATATGGCTCGAAAATTATTTATAAATAGGTTTTGAGTGAATAAGAGTGGAAGGATGGGTGGGTATTTATAAAAATAATATTTGAATTGATTATTAATTTCTATACCAGGGTTATTGAATCTATATAATTAATTAATAAAAAAATACATTCCCTTTTCCTTTCCCATTGTTTCATCCAATAAGAAAGTGTTTAAATTTTTTATAAGTACAATAATCAATCATATAAAAATAAATCTATTTTTAATGTTGATTCCAGTGATGTTCAAAAAGAATTTACTCCAAAACATTAAAATATAATATATCATTGGAAGGATCCATTAAAGTTGAAAAATATTAACAAATCTATATCACAAACAATTTTTATTCCAATAAATATATATGGTCATGGAGTCATTTTATATCATATTTTACATCACATTTGGGCTAGGATGTGGTCATAATACATACTATATATTTATGTCATATTTAATTTTTCACCCAAAACATTAACTATATCATAAAATTATAAACAATTTACCATTAGATAGATTCATCATGGTGATTTCAGAAATAATATTTATTTTAAAAAAGTTATTTAAAATATGTAAAATTTGACTAATAAATAAAAATCATTTTTTATTAGAAAGTAAATGAAATAAAAACCCTACCAACTTTATGACACTTCTAAAAATTACACTGAACATAAAAATATTATATTATCAATTATATTTAAATAATTATTAATAATGATTTTTTTAAAAAAATTATACTTATTAAAAAAATTCTTGAATTTATAAAAATGTCTTTCAATTGAAACTATATATTTCCCAAAAATAAATTTTGATTTATTTATATCAAAATATATTTTTTCCAAATTATATATATAATCATTAATGTTTTAATAATTAAATGGAATTAATATAATAATTATTTTTATTCATATAAAATATACAAATTCCATCTACAATGGTCTAGAAGAATAACCCCTTGTTATACGAGTGTATATCCTATGGTTAAGGTGTGTGATGATGAAATTTTCATAGGTTCATTTATTGAACATGGTTTATGATTAATTATATTGACCTTCTAACATAAATGGGTTCTCTTGATTTTTAGTTTCTGAATCCTAAAATGGGATAGTTCGATAGAAAATCTAATTATTATACCTCCCATTAATTCTATGAAAAATGGGATTGATAGTGTGTAATCCGACTAGTCAATTATATTTATTCAATCAACAATGTCAATTGAATTTTATCAAATTCCATATTATATAGTTATCTTAATTTTCCATATACAATGATTATATCATATACTATTATTATTCTTAATGATATTTTAAACCCACCATGATATATTTTATAATGATACAATATAACCAAATTAGTGCATGTGTTTTCTATAAATTCATTACATATTAAGGAGTTTATTTATTAACAAGTAAATTCTCCTTAATAATAGAATGGTTCATTACATTCATCCAAACATTACATATTTAACAAAAAAAAATTAAATAAAATTTTAAAAAAAATTAGGATTATTTTGTTTCATCTCCTTTTCTAGAAACTGCGATTCTTCAAAAAACATGTGGTTCCCCCAAAATAATTTTTCCCGGTGTGATGTTTTGGTTATGATATCTTCGTCTCTATGATCTAATATTTTAATTTGATATTAATTGTATTAAATGGAATTCTCCAAAATTTCCATATCTGTATTTAATACATGTTATTGGTCTAGTCTGTACTTATTCAAGAGGGATAGAAGGAACAAATCATGTAATTGGGATCAATTAGGAAAGAGTTAAACATGATAAAATATAGCTTTGATTTGACCAAGTATCTCAATGGGGATCTTCTTCTTAGGAATACTTTTTCCCTTATTACAAATCCTCAAGTATTTCTACCATAGTGTTATATGAATGAACTACTTTCCTATAATCACAAACTCTTGATATCACTAAAGGAGTCTTCATATCCTTTCTCCCGACATTAAGCTAATTTTATATGAAATTGAATGAATTTAAAGTTCCCACTAATTTGTTTTATATGATATGGTCTTATAAACTCTAGTTCTTCAAAATTGCCTAACATGTTATATTCTAACACCTCTTACCATATAGAAACACATAAGGTGCCATTTTAGTACTAGAATAGAATATTTCGTTATATGGTAACTCTAATACGAGGAAGTTGCTAATCCTAACATCAGTTTATATCCATTAAACATGATCTAAAAATATCATCTAGAGTTTGAATTGTTATTTTAGTCCATCCATCGATATAAGGATAATATGTATAACTAAACTCAACCATCTATTCCATGATTATTGAAGGCTTATAAAAATCATCTATGTAATCCTTGAACATCGATCCAATTAAATATATATTATTTCCCAAATATTTTTACCTCTTCTCTAATGTATATATTTTCTAGTTGGGAAATAGAGTAATATTATAACAACCTAGGTATTAATAGAATAATAAAATTTTATATCTATTAGTATTTAGGAATAATATATGAATTTTATGTTATGCATGACAATATTATAATAATGTACACAACACGCAATAACGAGTTTCATTGAAATTTTATGTTGCAAACAACTTTTAGTTGTACAAAAAAATAATACTATAATAATAATTTTTTAAATGGTAGTTAATGCCTAACTATTGAAGTGAAGGGAATAAATATAAATGAATACAATATTTTTATTAAATGTCTTCACATTTATCCAATAGATTTTATAGGCTTAAATTAAAAATGAATCCGAATTTAAACATGAAATACTCTAATATTTGTAATAGGTCGTTTTACCTCCTTTTAATGGGGATCCCGTTTTAAATTTAATTTTTCCCATTTATATGTTCTATTTGGAAAAACGAAATTATTTTTTAGAATATGGACATAAAAATTTACTTTGGATGAAATTTTGGTAATTTTCTGATAAAGTTAATTTTCTTATTGAATATGAAAAATAATGCATTTTAATTCAAAACTACATTTTTATCTAATTTATTTATATTGTATATTGTCATTTTAATAGAAATATAATATAATTATATTCAATTTTTTATCATTTAATCCAAGGATAGTCATTGGATATAATTTCACATTTAAATTGGACATAAATCGTTGTCAATATTTTCATAGTTATTATTTCTTAAAAACCCATTTTTGGTTGTGAGAACGTAAATTAATTTTAAATTAATTAATGAAACATCTATGACTTTAATTTGGGGAAATAGATTCCATATTTGTAATCAAGAGTTCCAAATTGTTTAAATAAGTATATTTTATTTTTGGAAATTATGAATGGCAACATCAGTAATTTTTTTATTTACCATGGTTAAAGGGTAAATATTGTAAATAAGGGCAAAATATTTATATTATAATAATATGAAACTATACTTAAATGTGTCTTAATCCTATTGGATGATATATGTATGACCATGGGAATCCTTAGGTCGATTTTGGGATCCTATAGAGCCACATTTATTTGAAATTGACATTTTATAAGAATTAATTTAAATTAATGAAAATATAACAAAGACATATATCTTTTAATAAAACAATTTCTATATTTGGTTATATAAGTGATCTATTATTCTAAAAACAATATTTAGAAATATAATGATTTTTTATATATCATTGTATTTTATATGTAATTTTAATAAATAATATAAACAAATTTATTTATGACACAATGCTGATGTTGTGATTCCCATATTAATGAATGATTTAAATAAATGACATTATAAATTTTAAAATAAATTTATTTTGAAAATATTTATTCCATACAAAAATTTAACAGATTATTATTAGTAGTTATATTTTTATTAATGATTATTTTTAGAAACCATCAAGATGTTATGTATTTTTAAAAAGTAGTGATATTAATAGTAAAAAAACAGATATAAATAATTGTTTAAAAAAATACTATTTTATAAAATGATATAATAGTCATAAAATTATAATGTTCACCAAATGACTTAGATAATGTTAAATATTTTATTAATAAACCACTTGAGGTTCAATTTAAATTTTATAGTAACAATTTTAACCATATATTATGAATATACATGAAGACATGGTAAGAGTTAAATTAGTTAACAAAGGGTTGATGCTAAAAGAGAAGGTTAAATTTGTTTACTAGACTTGTCTAAAACCTATTAGTTGAGAGTTTTTTTAGAAAAAAAAATCTTAGCTATTAATTAAATGACATTGGGAACATTTTAAACAAAAAATAATTTTATAATAAAATAATAATTCAAAACATTAATAATGTGACCATCCTCCCTCTTATTAAAGGGAATCACCCCTACCCATTTAATAACATCTTCAAGCCCCTTGGATCGACCAAAATATTTCAAAATAATCTCCCAAATTCCATTTAATACTCCTATAATCCTGACCTTAGGCATATGAAAATTTAATAATTACTTTTTGCTCTAATCAAAGGGAGTTACACATTTTAAGATGCAACATCTTCTCTAAAAATCCATTCCACTATTTTACTTCATCAATCTCTATTCTATTATTATTCATTGATTACATAACAAAAACAGTATCCTCAATATACAAGGTATTTTTTTAGAGAATTATTCTAACAACACTTACACACACCTCCATCAAATGGATATGCACATATTATTTCTGTGGACAGCAAACCACCGACTCAAGAAATGATGATTGTTCAATTATCCCCTACCACCTCTCAAAGTAGAAATTATAATGGCCATATATTTATATATTATATATGTAATATTTATACTATATATATTATTCAGTTTTTTATTTAAATCATACTTTTATGCTTTCTATAATGGGTAAATATGATAATTTCATTTGTGGAAGTGCTGACTACCGCCCCCTCAAAATGATATGTCTTGTTCGGGCCACACATTGAACGTATAAAGGATGGAAATAATAAAAATATGTATCCTATATAAAATATGATATTATACTATAATTATAATATACCTATGTGTCATTTAGTTTTCATTCCTTTAAATATGAAAAATAATTGAATGTAGTATTCATGTGTACGTACAGCTTATTGTCTCCATGAATAGTGAATTTCATTTATTATCTCCAAATGTTATGGAATATAATAAATAAATATATATACTGGATATATATGATATTTAAATCATGAATACTCTTCTATATATATAATAATATTTATGACATAGACAATTTGTATGTATATCAAGTTCATTTTCAACTCTAGTACCGAATATCGACAAAATGACCGATATAAACGTAAATAATTATGTATTTTTTATGAAATGATGATAAGTAATATAAAATGAATAATAAACTTAATAAATTATCTTATGAAAGTAGAAATTAACATATGTTTATTATTCAGGAATATAAAGAATGAATGAGGCAATTTAAACTAAATGTAATGGATCCTTTCACCCTCCACTTTTAGTCAAAGACTTATTTTATGTTATATATTTTAATATAAATTTTATTATATTAAGATATGTTTTTCTATATCCTTATTGTTTTAAATTCTATGTCCAGGTGATGAGAGATCCTTTTCTATCTCATCAACTCATTTTCTGACTTTTTAAGTGATGTTGTTAGCCTGTAGAATTTTTGTAATGGAATTTCTAATCTAAATTTCAACTCTTTAGGTTTTGTGCATACTTAATTGATTATATAATGAAAATATTATGTGTGTAATAATTAATTATTTATTTATGTAGTAATTTTCACTTCCATTTGCGTGGATATACTTATAAAACACATAATCACCCCATTGATAAATTCTTAAGTTATTTATACGTACTTTTTACGGGAAATCTATGCTCAATATCCATTCATTGAGTTAAATATCAATGTCATTGGTTTTATTTTTCCAAGAATATGTGTGAATGATTCTGATTTTTATACACTTAACATACATGTATATTATGGTGTATTTATGTTTTTCACACATAATTATGTCATTTATTGATCCTCAATCTAAGAATATGGTATTTTTTTGGGATTTTGTCTCAATTTATATTCCATTAAGACTTATTTATTGTTATACATAAATTCACTTTATATAGTGTATATACTACACTTTGACATATTATATCATTAATATATTTATTATCATGATATTATAAGCTTTGGTTATTGTTAATCCATAATTGTTTTCATTCAATTATTTTCTCAAGTGGTAAGGGACTCTTTAAATAAAACATTGTTTTAAATGTTTTAACGATTTATTCTTCTAAATATTACTAATTAATGTCCATGTTTCATAAATTATTTTTAGAATTTATTTATAGAGACAAGAATTTTTTAAAATGTTAATTCCCTTATAAGTTCTAAATTGATATGGTATTTTTTGATTAAAAAATCTCTTTATTAAATGGTTTAAAGGGGTTTGAAAAAGGACTGAATAGTTAAATATCATGAATTGAATCATTGTGGGGGAAGAGTGGGATGTTGATAATTTCAATCTTCTATTTGTTTTGATTATGTTATGGTAGTTAGACATTTGATGGGTGGTTACGTGATAAACCAGATACATGTGGTTCTTTGATAAACATAGGGTTGGTAAACCCTAGATAACTCTCAGATGCATTGGGTAATGTGATAGAGGTAAACGTTAATGTTTCTCCTAAGAAATTTTTGGAATATACTGTGACGGTTATTCCAAATGTAACACCCTATGTAGCTGTGAAAACTACAATGTAAGAATCTTATGGATTCCACAAGTTACCTTTATGATTTAGGATTTTTGTGTGTTATTCATAAATCTTATGACTTCATTATGTATTTTAAAAAAATTATGTTTTATGAGTGAAAATTATAGTTTCATTGATTTATATTTATTTATGGACTAATGTTTACTTTACTAATTTTATATCAATTACTGAAATTTTTTTTCTCATCCCATGTTTTAAAAATGTTTTTCATAGGTTATATATAACGGTAATAGATTGGAAGATTTCCAGATGATTTTTTTCTAAAAAAGAATTATTTTTTAATTAATGATTTTTCTTATTGTGAAAACATTGGTTAGAGTATCAGTGTCTACTTTTTAATATTTGAGATGTAATGTAATAGTTATAGCCTAATTATCTAAAAATATAAACCTTAAAATATCTTTAAGCTTATTTCTAGACTTAACACAAGATTATATAATGCTTAAGGCTGGGGCCTTATTGTTGATATGATAGGTCAATTTAGATAACTTTAAAGGTTAGGGTGTTATCTAGGGGTAAGTAAAAGATCTCATATAACATAGAGGGATATTATCATATGGAATCATATGGAGCGCTATGGTAAAATAGAATGAATGGATAAAAACCTGACCAATGGAGATATAAGGAGGTTGACAGATTAGAGTAATATAAAATTTTTTAAGTAATATTTACCCTATAGAGGATTATTTTATAATAATAATTTGTTTCATGTTTAAGTGTTGATTCTATTTATCAGATTAACGATCATTTTTTAAGATGGAATGAATGAGATATTTCCAAACCTTATTATCCCCCCCCCCAACAATTTAATCTTCAGTATTATAGAAAAATAATGGTCAAATGATTTTGACAGCTTCTTGAGTATTCAAATCATCTGCAAGAAATAGTTTCAGTTATCCAACACCTACTCATTTTTAAAACTATTTTTTGGGTCATGGTATCTTTTTAAAATGATTTCAAGATATAATCTTTTATAACACTATCGAAAAGTTAAATTATAAAATTTTATTGAACATTTAGTTTTTGAATGTAGGAAAACATAATGAAAGGTAAAGGGAACATCTTATAGATCACGATATCTGGATTCAAGTTATGATTTATTTTCTTATCCGTAATGAACAAACCATTTATAGATTTTTATTTATAAATGATCAGGATGTTTGATCGATATGACTATTCTATTAATAAATAAGGTGGAAATTCATTTTTAATTGATAATGAAGAATGTTGAATGAGCAAGAAGACTACATATAAGGAATCCACGATTTATGGTAAATTATAGGATGATAATATTCTTAAAATAATTAAAGCTCCTTTGATGATGGGATTACTTTGGAAGTATTTATCTAATAGATATAACCCTCAGGTTTGATATGTGAAAAATTTTATTCGTGAAAGAGTAATCATTTATAGTGTGGACATAATTGATATACATAGGGGTTCATATGATCTTTTCTTTTAAGTGAAAATTGTAAATTACATTTTGGAATTCAAAATGAAAGGTATTTGGTAACCTTTGAGGGTACAATATGTTATGTTTATTTTTGAAGAAACTATCTTATTTTTGAAATGTTATAATAATTATTTGGTTTTAGAAAAAAGGTAAACACATTGGATGGGTGAAAACACGTCACATTTAGCAAGGCTATGGTAATCAAACCCACAACCAAAGGGCGACAAGGGTTTATCACCTACCACTAGCCTACGTAAATTCCCTAGTTAGTATGGCTTATTCGTTTAAGTTAAATAATCTTATGTATAAAGAATAAGTTTATTTTGTGAAATTATGTTTTATCAAATGGATATCCTTAGTATAGGAAAAATACAAGGTGATTAAGTTATAAATGTTATTTTGGATGAGATCCTATATTTATGGAACACTTTATGCCTAAGGAAAATAGAATACTATGGGATTTAATTTGTGGAATAATGGTTGAAATTTTATTTTTTAAGAATCTATGTTTTTATTTTGGTCAATAGAGATTTGGGTTTTTATGGAAATGATTAACCAATCATAGACAATATGGGATTAGTTAATTACTTTTATGTTTGTGACTTTAATAGTAGTTGATGTTATTTGGAGATAAATGTTAAGATTTATTGTGGGGGACTATGTGATTAAATCCTCTTATGTTTTGGGTTTTGATATTAGTTGGATTTTTATTAAGAATTTTAATGAAAATTTTGTATTTAATTGTATTTGTTGAACTTTGGGAATTGTTTGTTGAATTTTGGAGATTAAGAGTAGTATTTATTTTTATAAAGGATAATATTTTGGGGATTATATGATATTGTAATACCAATTTTTTTTATTTATTATATAATGACAAGGGAAATATATAATTCATCTTCTGTGTATTATGTGATTCTCTAGATGTTTATTCTATATCATAATATGTGACCAAGTCATGTTGAATACGAAACTTTTCGAGAAAAGATGAGTTTGTGGTAGAAATTTATTATAGGATGAAACTATACATAAAAAGTATAAATATTTTCTTATGTTCTTATTCAATCTCATAAATAAATTCCTCAACATTATGAAAATATTCTAAAAAAATGTTTTCTATATAATTTTATAATTGGGAAATCAAATACCATTTAACCCATCACGATTTTTTGGGTTTCATGTGGTTATCTTTCGACTGATCATGTTTCAAATCACTCTCCATCAGAACGTGATGGCTAGTTTCTCTTCCATATCCATGTTTTTTATATGAAATCCTAGTATGGGTTATCTCGGGTTACCTTTGTACATATCTTTGTTTCTTTTAATGTGATAGTTTTAATGACTATTTTTCTGATGTGGGACTTTTAATGATGTTTTCAAGCCCAATTTTAAAATTGTGAGGATTCAATATCCATAATGGGGGAAGGATGTAACGACCAAGGAATTAATAGAATAATACATTTTCATATCTATTAGTATTTATGAATAAGATATGAATTTTATGTTAAATAGGACACTTTTTCTGGTAGCGTACTCAATAGTTAACGACGAGTTTCTTTGAAATCTTACATTGCACACAACATTGATTTAATCCAAAAAAGAATAATATAATAATATTATTATTATAAAATATAATTAAAACCTAGACATTATATTGGAAGGAATTGACATAACTACCTAAAATATGATTATTAAATATCTTAAAATTTATCTAATAAATTTTTGAGGATTAAAATAAGAATAAATCTGATTTTAAGCATGAAATACATTTAATATTTTTAGAAGGTCATTTTATAGATTTTGATGGAGAACCCTCTTTAAATATAGTTTTATCACATTTATAATTTCTATTTGGAAAAATAAAAATCTTCCTTAAAAGCTGGACTTCAAAATTTACCATGGATGAAATTTTGGTATTTTTATGATAATGTTCATTTTTTAATGAATAGTGTAAAATATTGCATTTTAATTCAAAAATGCCTTTTCGTCTAATTTATTTATACAGTTTGATTTTACATTTATTTAGTTACAAAGTAAAAACGGATTATATTTTTATCATTTAATACAATTATGGTAATTGGGAGTAATTTAACATTTTAATTGAACATAAACGCATGCAAATATTTTGATATTTATTACTTCTTAAATACCCGCTTTTTTGTTTGGAAAATGAGAATTAAATTTAAATTAATTATTTCAACATCAGTGTTATGAATTTGGAGAAACCTATTAAAAATTTGGAGTCATGACGTTAAAAGTTTTTAAATAGGTACATTTTATTTTTGGACATTATGAATAGTAATTTTAGTAATAATTTTATTTGACATGGTTAAATGTTAAATCTCTTAAATAAGGGTAGATAAATAATATTATAATAATATAAAACTACACTAAAACGTTTACTAATCTTATTGGATGATATATTTCTGATCATGGGCATTCGTGGGACAATTTCGGGACCCCATGGTGCCACATTAATGTGAAAATGAAATTTTATAAGAATTTATTTATAGTAAATAAAATATAACATAAACATTTATATTTTAAAAATTAAATTTTTATATTTCGTTATATAAGTAATATATTTTACGATAAATAGGTATTAAAAATATAAAAAAATTCATACATCATGGTATTTTATTAAAATAATGTAGACATCATATAAATAAACTTATTTATGACAAAATAATGATGTAGTGATTCCCTTATAAATTATTGATTTAAATAAATAATATTATAAATAATAAAATATATTTCAATTGAAACTGTTAAGGCCATACACTACTTTTATGGATTATTATGAATTTTTAACTTTAAATTAATGAAGTCTATTTTATAGAATCATGTTCTTATGGATATTTAAAAATTCATGATATGAATAATATAAAGATTGAAATAAATGAGTTTAAAAAAATACTATATTATTAAATAATATAATAGTACAAAAAATATATTATTCAGCCAGAAGAATTATATAATATTAGTAATTTCAGTAATAAACCACTTTTGGTTGTAATAGATTTTTATATTAATTATATTAACCATATAATATGAATATACACGAAGACATGGTAAGAGTTGAATTAGTTAACTAATGGTTAAAGCTATATGATATGGTCAAATTTGTAACCTAGACCAGTCTAAAACCTATTGGTTGAGTGTTTTGTAATCTAAATGAAACTTATATTTGAAATAAATGACTTTGGGACCT
Source organism: Viscum album (assembly GCA_963277665.1). NCBI lineage: Eukaryota > Viridiplantae > Streptophyta > Magnoliopsida > Santalales > Viscaceae > Viscum > Viscum album. The sequence continues at coordinate 2,074,959,931 of OY728156.1, read as the reverse complement.
TTAGAAACTGAAAATAATATTATAATAAAATAATACTTCAAAACATTCCTAAAGTGCCCCTCCACCTCTTATAACGGGGCATCACCCCTACCCATTTATTCACACTTATAAATCTCCTTGGTTCGTCTAACCTCTATGAAAATAATCTCCAAACATCCCTCTCTTCTTCCAAGATGCCTTACCTTTGGAAAAAAGCAATTCAAGAAATCTTTTTTTCTCAAATCAAATGTAGTTACACGTTTTAAGAGGTATTGTCTTCTCTAAACATCCTTTCCATTATTTTTCCTATTCAATCTCTATTCAATTCTTATTCTTTGATTACATGAAAAAAAATTATCCTCAATATAATAGGATGTTGTTATGAGAATTATTATAACTACACTTACCCACACCTCCATCTAATGTATATGAACATATTGGTTCTGTGGACGGTGAACTACTGCATCAAAAAACGATGATTGTTCAATTTTCTCATACCACCTCTCATGGTGGCCGTTATTATGGAACTATATTTTTATATGATATATATTATATTCATATTCCCTCTTTTATTCTTTATTTTATTTAAATCATGCCATTATGATTTCTATAATGTGTATATGATTATTTTATTAGAGGAACTTCGAACTACCGCCCACTCAAAGTGATATGACTCATTCATGACACACATAGAATGTATAAAATATGTAGTTAATAAAATTACATAACATATATAAAATTTTATATTTTACTATAATTATAATTTATCTATGTATGATTTAGTTTTCATTCTTTTAAATATAAAAATGAAATGGAAATAACATCCAAGCGTACGTAGAGCTTACCGTCTCCATGAATAGGTCATTTCATTTATTATCTCCAAATGATATGGAATATTATAAATAGATATATATTGTGTATATATATTTTATTTAAATTATAATAACTATTTGGAAAATAATTTAATTTTTACCACATGGAAATTTTTTAATTATGTGAAGTTCATTTTTGACGCTAGTACCGAATATCGACAAAATGACCGATACGAACATAAATAATTTTTAACTTTTTATATGATGATGATAATTAATATAAAATGAATAATAAACATGAAAAAGGTTGTTAATAATGTAGAAAAATAACCTGTTTTTATTATTTAGTAATATAAAGAACGAATGAGACAAGTCAGACTCTTGTTAAGGCAACCTTTCACCCTCCGCTTTTAGTCAATGACTTCATTTCTGTTATGTCTTTTAATTTATATTTTCTTATGTAGGGATATGTTATTCTATATCCTTATTGATTTAAATTATTATTCAAAGTAATGAGATATCCTTTTCACTCTCATCAACTCATTTTCTTGAATTTTTATGTGTCATTGTTTGGCTGTAAAATTTTTGTAAGGGATGTTATAAACTAAATTTCCAGTCATAGTGTTTTACCCATACTTCGTTGATTATATTATGCCATATTTTGTGTAGAATCACTGTTTTTTATATATTCTATAATTTCCACTTCAATTTGTGTTGATATACTTTTTTAACACTTAATCAATCTGTTTATAAATTCTTACATCATTTAAACGAACATTGTAAGGGAAATATTATCTCAATCTCCATTCATTGAGTTAAATATCTATGTCATTGTTTTTATTTTTCAGAGAATATGTATGAATAAAATATAATTGTTTTATACTTAATATATAGTTATTTTTGGTTTATTAATTTTTTTCACACATAATTATGTCATAGATTTATCCTTAATCTATGGATAACATGTTTATAATGAATTTTGTCTCAATTTACATTCCATTGCAACTTATTTGTTGTTATACACAATTTCACTTTATATGGTGTATATACTTCCCATTGACATATTATATCCCGAATATCCTTATTCTCACGATCTTATAACTTCTATTTAATATAATTATATAATTATTTTTATTCAATTATATTCTCAAGTGGTAAGGGTATTTTTTACTAAAATATTATTTTAAATGATTTAATGATTCATTCTTCGTAATAATTCTCATTATTTTCCTTTTTTCAACATGATTTTAAAGATTTATATATATGGGAATTAATTCTTAAAAATTTCAATTACATTAAATGTTTCAAAGTGTTATGGGGAACATTCATTAAAAATATCATTATTAAATGATTTAAATTGTTTTGGAAGTGGATTGAATATTTCAATATCATGAATTGATTCATTGTGGTTTATGAGTGAAATGTTGATAATTGCAATCTTTTATGTGTTGTGATTATGTAATGGTAGTTTTAAATTTTATGGGTGGTTACATGATAACCCAAATACGTTTGGTTCCATGATAAACCTAGGATAGGTTAGCCCAATATATCTATCTAATTCATTGGTTAACGTGACAGAGGTAAACATTAATGTTTCTTCTATGTGATTTACTGATTATATTATGATGGGCATTCCAAACATAACTCCGTATGTAGCTAAGATATCTAAAATGTAAATATGGTAAGGATTCCAAACATTGCCTTTCTTATTTATGATTTCATAAGGTATGTTAAATAGCGTATGATTTATGAGTAAAAAGTATGGTTTCCTTGATTTATAAGTATTCATGGAATAATGTTTTCTTTCATTATTTTATATCCCTTCATAAGATATTTAAGCTCATCCCATGTTTCTGAAATGTTTTTCATTTGATATAAGGAAGGGTATGTGAAAGGATGTAAGAACCCAGTTTTTGCTGTGATAGACTTTGGAATATTCTTGATGATATTCCATAGCAGCGCCTTCAGACGGCGTGCGATTCTGAGCCCCGGAGTGGCCGAAATTAAATTTTCAGTGCGTTCACACTAGAAAGGCCAAATAAATTCGATAACTCCTGAACGGTGATCCGGATCAGAGATCCGAGTGGACGTATGGGTCTGGAATGAGGATTTTACCCTAGAAACGACATACAACTTGTCAGCGCGGGACGTTTGGACCCCTCACACGCTTCTGGAACGTTAAAAGGATTAAATAAATAAATTAATTCGTTTAATGTTGAAACACATGTATCTCTCAAACGGTGGCATGGATTGGAAAACCGAGGACACCGTTGAGTTCATAATGTGCCGTTTACTATAGGAGGGGTATATGTTTTGCGGGCGCGGGCCGTCTGTGAAAAATTCCGCTAGGGGCGTCTTCGTAATTTGGCGTCCTCAATCGGTAAGTTTAATAACTTTTGAACGAAAGCTCAGAATAAAATTCTGAGACCTCCGTTGTTCTCAAGAGGTGGTTTTTACCCTAGGTGAGGCTTAACCTTGACCTCGTCAGGCGTTTCATGTACATGTCAAAATTGAGGATTAAATTAATTAAAATTTAATTAATTTAATTTTCTTTTTAACACCTAACTCTCCCCTCTCACTCTTTGGCATTCCCTGGCACAAACCCTCCAATGGAGGAACTCCTCCCTCTCCTCCCCCATCTCTGGTGAGGCGCGGCGTGGCAGCGGACTTCCCGTGAAGCTTCGGGCATCGCCAAAGAGGTAGGAGTCGTTTTGTTGCATTTTTCTTCCCCGCATCATGTTCTTCCTAAATTCGTTTTGTCAATTGGCCATCGGATTTGCAATCAAATCCCCTGAATATGTAGTACGTTTTTTTCTTCCAATCTCTTCTTTCGGATCAAAAATCCTAGTTTGGAGATGATCGCAAACACCCTCCGAAGATTGCGGGTTTTGCAGTTTTGCGGCGGCAGCGCGGTGGTCCGGGGAGCTCCGGTGCGGCGGCAGCACGGTCGTCCAGGGAGCTCTGGTGCAACGGAGAGCAGTAGCAAGCGTGGGCCGGGTGATCTGGGGATGTCGGGCGAGTGCAGCGGAGGCAGCTGCGGATGGCGGCGAGGTGGGGTCACGGGCGGCGCCGGCGTAAGGCAAAGGGGCAGGGGAAGGGGGCCGCGAGGCACGCGGCCCCGTGCTGCGCGACTGCGACCCGCGTAACACGGGTCGCTGCGAGAGAAAGAGAGATAGGCCTTGATGGCCAGTCAGAGGCTGAAGTTCATGGCTAGCTGGCCGCGGCGGAGTGAACCGGACCCGCTGCTGGGCCGCGGGCCGGCCGGACCGGGTCGGTCCGGCCCAAGGGGGTTTCCTCCTTTGGAATTTCTGACGCCTGTAGCTTTCTCTACAGGCGTCCGTTTTGCGTGCCGTCTGCATCAGCACGGACCTGACATCGAGTCATATGTTATGAGGTTTTTTAGGGTGTTTTAAGTTCCAAGATAAGAGGCACGGGGTCACGGCACGTGTGTAGAGCAGCTTAGTGGGCTTCCCGGGAATTCTTTTTTTGGACGGTGCGGACGCGTCAGACGTCCGTATTAAGCGCCGTCAGTGTCATTGGAACCCTGGCACTGAGGTGGATATTTCCAGGGTGGTTTCAGGAATCGAGGATGAAGTTGAGTCGTAGGACCCATGGCCCGTCTTTTATGCCTCATGCAGTGTTTCACGACTTTTCCATCGGACATCCGTTTGGGACATGCGAGCAGTCGTTTCTGGATGTTTTCTCGAAGGGATTTCAACAGTGAAATCCACCCACTCTAATTCGGCATGAGGGTGTGGGGTCCTCAAGGTCCGTTTGGGCGACGATGGTGATTTTCCATCTTTATCACCAGGCGACCATTTTGGACAAGTGAATAGTCCATGTTGTGTGCTCTTTCGAGAGGATCGCAACGGTGCGATCCGTTTTTTGAGTTTTGGAACCAGGATGTGGGTCCCATGTGGTACCTCTCATGTGCGGTGCACTAGAATGTATCTTTTTTTCTCCAGATATTTTTTTCACTCATGTGAGTTGTGCTTTTGATGTGTTTTCCTGAGGGGATCGCAATGGTGCGATGCGCCCGACTGTTTCCAAGGCCGAGGCTCGGGGTCACGAGACGTCGTTCGGGCGTGAGGTGGTGTTGGTGACTTTTCTGACGGATATCCATTTGGGGCGAGTAAGTAGTCGATATCACATGTTTTACTGTGAGGATTACAATAGTGTGATCCGTTTGGATGTGAAGAGCCTCTTGCACGATCTTATTAGATGTGGGGCATGAAAGATGCTCCAGTGGTGGTTCCTTCTACTGTTTTTGTAGAGGACCCTTGGAATTTGACCACGCACTCTTGGGAGAATCATATAAATGATTCAAAATATGTGGTTGGTCGTTCTTGGGCCTTTGAGGTGGAGTTGTTACCTCACGCCTTCACGTTGACGTTGGGTTCCATGTGCACGATAGCCCTTGGGATGGAATGTTGTATACTCTGGGAGTATACAGGAGTGCTTGGAGGTACATGTGGTTGTTTGTACCTGAGAACGTTTGTGAGTTCGGTTGGTGTTGACTTGGGGCCACACGTCGTGTGGGCCCCTTGTGTGTTCCATGCTCTGCTTTGCGTACTTTGACCCCTCATGACGTAGAGGGTCCCTTAGGTATCATTTTTCGACTAGTGGGGTTGAGGTTTTTTCCCCGGCTCTGTGCTTGATGGATTAGATCAATAGGGTTATGTGTTTTCCCCTAGTCTTGTTCTGGAGTTGGATGGTTTCACGATACCCACTTTGCATTCGGTTGTCCGTTGTTCTATCCTCCAGTGGAGATGGCCAGAGCAGTTCTGAGTTTTACCCTCCAGTGGGGCTGGGCAGTGGGTTACTCATCAGCTTCTAGGGTCTACCCTCCAGCAGAGACTGGGCAGTGGGTCACCCGACGCTCTTAGGGTCTACCCTCCAGCAGAGACTGGGCAGTGGGTCACCTGACTCTCTTAGGGTCTACCCTCTAGCAGAGACTAGGCAGTGGGTCACCCGACGCTCTTAGGGTCTACCCTTCTGCAGAGACTCGGTAGTGGGTCACCCGACGCACTTAGGGTTTACCCTCCAGCATAGACTCGGTAGTGGGTCACCCGACGACTCTTTAGAGTCTACCCTCCAGCAGGGTTGGGCAGTGGGTCGCTCTTCGTCTTGATTTAGGTATACCCTCCAGCAGTGCTGGGAAGTGGGTCATCTGTCGACTTATTTCAGGTCTACCCTCCAGCGGGGCTGGGCAGTGGGTCTCCTGATGATGTATTAAGGTCTACCCTCTAGCGGGGATGGGCAGTGGGTCGCCTGATGATTCATTAAGGTCTACCCTCCAGCGGGGCTGGGAAGTGGGTCACCTGATGATGTATTATGGTCTACCCTATAGCGGGGCTGGGCAGTGGGTCACCTGATGATGTATTAAGGTCTACCCTCCATTGGTGCTAGGTAGTGGCTCGCCTGATGATGTATGAAGGTTTACCCTCCGGCAGGGATGGGAAGTGGGTCACCCGATATCTGGTTATGAATTACCCTCCAATATGGATGGGTAGTGGGACACCTGCTGGCATTCCAGGCCCAGTCCTTTCTATTAGGCTAGTTTGCGGATTTCCTCCATGATTACCGGAGCGGGACTCTTGGTTGTTCGGGGTGGTGATGGAACGGCTTTGACTCTGCGGAGACCTCTTGACTGTGGGGCAGTGATGAGTTGTGGTTTGACTTTCCCCCAGAACTCTCAAGTATGAGGAGCACTTTACCCACCGAGAGGCGTCCTTGTGACATGACCTAAAACCGTGCGGTCGAGTCAGTGTATCCCAAAGCGGATAATGTCGAGTTGTGGTGATTGAGCCCCTGACTTGTAGTTCGGGGCAGATGTGGGGGATGCTGGGCATCGATGGTGTTTACTTCTGGGACTGTTGGTGACTCACCTGTCTTGGGCTGAGCTACGGGACGGAGATCCCCTCAAGATCTTTTTCGGGATTCTTGAAAAAGAATATATATGTATATACCTCATACCAGTACCCACTCCTTGGGTTTTGGCTACTCTCCTTCCAGGAGAGTGAAAGATGCGCGATGTATGCCACGTGATTTCCGTGTCTAGCTTCTCGAGGTTGGACGAGTCTACTCTCCTACTATAGGTAGAGAAGACTTGACGAGAAGTTCATATTCTCACCATTTCTATCTCCTTGTGTCTGGATGAGTCTACCTTCTTTCCTCCTGTTGGGTTGAGCTGGACTCTCTACCGTTACTCTAATACACTCCTTGTTCTACTCCTTTACTTTTCATGTTCGCTCTGCTGATCACCCTTAGGTACCTACTTTGTTTCTCCCTCGAGCCTTCGGGGTATCTTACTGAGTATTTTTATACTCACCCCTTCTTGGGCTTTTCCCGCACTTGGTGTGACCTTGCAGACGATAGACAGGTTGGTCGTGACATCAGAGGAGCTGAAGATCTTGGGAACTTGGACTGCGTGCGGTGGTCGGAGTCGGGTTCCAGGTAGGGGACCCTTCGAGTTGTTTTTCTTTTTTTTACCTGTTGCTGGGTTGTGGAACCTTTTTTGGATGGGGGCGTGTTTTTCCCCTTTTCTTTTTCAGTTACCTTCAGCTTGTACTTTGTACTTTTAGAGGTCGATGCACATTGTGGTTTATTTATAGAAGATTCCCTTTTCTTTAATTTTGTTTTCTTTTACTATGCACTTCTACATTGAGTGTGCTGTGTGTGTGTGTGTACAGGTTCTTAGGCCAAGGCCTCCCTGAGTTATTGTGCCTTCAGCACTAGTCGCTAGCCCCTGGCCTATGGAGGCGGGCTTGGGGTAGTTGCGGCATGAGCCCGGGTAGGGTCAGGTCGTGACAAAGTGGTATCAACGATGGTTCATTCGTTGGGATGTTGTGTGGACGTTCCTAAAAGAGGAATTGGTTGGGATAAAGGGAAACCATGTTAACGTGTCTCGAGAGCGGCTCTTAGGCCAGGGAGTCCAGTGATGGTGCGGCTACCGACGTATCCATTCAACAGGACCTTGATAACCCGCTTGTCAACTCAGCATGATGAGACACTTGTTGCAGGGAAAACATGTTTGTGCATCACATAGGAATGAGTCTTTGACTGTCCTTCTTGATTCAGCTCCCCATCATTGTTGTTGGTATATACATTATGATCATCTGACCGTTGCACTCCTTGATAATATTCAGGAAGTCTCTACAAAGACAGCCAGCCAGGATACCAACTTTGGTTCGTGATGACGACCCTGTTAGCTACGAGTCCATAGTTCAGAACCCATCATGCAAGCCCCTTTCTCCAGGTGGGCCGGTAGCAACACCCCCAACTGTTGATGAGCAGATAGCTTTAATAGAGCAGACGAGGATTGAGTACATGTTGAGCGCACTCCGTGAGTTCAAGTGGCAGAGACCGCTGAGGTTCAGTGGTGAGCCAGACCCTCAGGCGTCAGAGGTTTGGCTCGAGGCAGTGGTTCTCCTTTTCAGGCTTGTGTAGATGCCGACAGATCAGGGTGTGGCTTTGGCAGCCATCCTTTTCCATGGATCATCTTGGCGTTGGTGGAGTCTGGTGACTCAGCTTCTTGACGAGTCATCGCTTCTGTGGGGAGTCTTTCAGTTGTTGTTCCATGAGGAGTTTTTCCCCTCCTGCTTGCACTCTGTTCTGATTCAGGAGCTCCTACAGTTTCATCAGGGAGGGATGACAGTGGCCAAGTACGCAACTAGTTTTGTAGACCGTTCACGCTTTTACTCGGACTTGGTCCATGATGATAACTTCCGAGCACGGGAGTTTGAGAAGGGTATCTGCTGAGAGATTCGTGTTTTCAATGTACCCTTGGTAATTTCCACATATGTCAGGGTGCTAGAGCAGGCGCTGGTGACAGAGAGCTTCCTGTCACGTTATAGAGTTAGTGGTGGCAGTAGGCATGTCAGAGTCGAGACGTCTGCCGCATCCCATGTGTGTCGGCAAGCAGAACCTTGATGCAGTTGGCCTTCCCACTGCTGGTTTCAGAGACGTGTTCATATACCACTGTGGAGAAAAGGTGTAGGGCCTCAGCCAAGGATTCCCTTCCTTGAGTGGATCCCGGGCCGTGGTCGTAAACTATAGTGGCGCCGGAGGGCACCAGGGCAGCCCAGAGAGAGATGGTGCTAGAAGAGGAGCGGTAGGAGCTGGTAGTGGGGGACAGCTTTACGAGGTCTTCCCATCACCACTAGGTGGTCTACGATAGGCTCCGAGAGCTGATAGTTGGGACCGCGGACAGTCGTGAACTTTGGATGTCCACGATCCTGCAGAGTATGAGGTGAAATGTGGTATGTTGTATGACTCTTCTACCTTTTTGTAGTAGAATTGTCATACTCTGTGTGTGGAATTCTTTCCTCCCTTATCCTTGCTTGAGGTGTTAACAGGGTGGTGCGGGGCGTCAGTGTAACCCTGTGTTGGTATGATAAAGGGCGTGGGACCTTTTCCTTTAGTCGATGGTGTTGACTCCTTCGCTTCCGAGCGTGTAATAGGGCCATGGATGTGAGACATCGACTGTGGAATCTTGTGTGATCAGATATCCTTGGGTGTTTCAACATATGGATTTTCTGAAGGAGGGAATCATTGGGCCTTGTTCCAGGTGCGGGCGGTGATTCGAGTCGTGGCGTCTGACACAGAGGTTCGACTGGGGAGGTGAGCTACCCCCGAGGGCCTTCGAGACATTTGAGACCGTGCAAAGGTATGAAGAGGTACCCTACCGCCTTTACCTAACCCCAAATTCTGGAGTGGGTGCACAAAATTGGCAAGGGCCGACCTCGCGTGAACAGATCAATCTTTTGGACTGTGTGCGGTGACATAGAGGTGTGCATGGGTTCTTCTGGGTATAGGAATGCCAGGTGTGGGCATAGTACCCTGTGTTCCTCCCCAGTTTTTCTTTTTGGGGACAAAAATATTGAAGGAGGGAATGATTTATGAACCTATTTTTTCTGTGAAAGACTTTGGAATATTCTTGATGATATTCCAGAGCAGCGCCTTCAGACGGCGTTCGATTCCGAGCCCCGGAGTGGCTGGAATTAAATTTTCAGTGCTTTCACACTGGAAATGCCAAATAAATGAAATAAATCCTAAACAATGTTCCGGATCAATGATCCGAGTGGACGGATGGGTCCAGAATGCGGTTTTTACCCTAGCAACGACATAAAACTTGTCAGTGCGGGACGTTTGGACCACTCGCCCGCTTCTGGAATGTTAAACAGATTAAATAAATAAATTAATTCGTTTAATATTGAAATGAAGGTATCTCTCAAACAGTGGCTCAGATTGGAAAACCAAGGACATCGTTAAGTTTGGAATATGCCTTTTACCCTAGTAGGGGTATAGTTTTTGCGGGCGCAGTCCGTCTATGAAAAATGCCACCAGGGGCGTTTCGGTAATTTGGTGGCCTCGGGCACTAAGTTTAATAACATTCGAACGGAAGCTCAAGAATCAAATTCCAAGACACCTGTTGTGTTCAAGAGGTGGTTTTTACCCTATGGGAGGCTTAACCTCGACCTCGTCGGGCATTTCGGGTGTGGGTCAAAACTGAGGATTAAATTAATTAAAATTCAATTAATTTAATTTTCTTTTTAACACCTATCTCTCCCCTCTCCCTCTTTGGCATTGCCTGGCGCAATCCATCCCAAGGAGGAACTCCTCCCTCTTCTCCCCAGCTCCGGCAAGGTGCGGCGTGGGGGAGGACTCCCTGTGAAGCTCCGGGCATCGCCCAAGAGGTAGGAGTCGTTTTGTTGCATTTTTCTTCCCTGCACCATGTTCGTCCTAAATTCATTTTGTCAATTTGCAGTCGGATTTGAAATCAAATCCCATGAATGTGTAGTAAGTTTTTTTTCTTCCCATCGCTTCTTTCGGATCAAAAATCCAAGTTTGGAGATGATCGTAAACACCTGCAGAAGTTTACTGGTTTTGGAGTTTTGCGGCGACAGCGCGGTGGTCCGGGGAGCTTCAGTGCGGCGGTAGCACGGTGGTCCGGGGAGCTCCGGTGCGATGGAGAGCGGCAGCGAGCACCGGCCGAATGAGCCGGGGACGTCAGGAGAGAATGGAAGAGGCGGCTACGGACGGTGGCGAGGTGGGGTCTCGGGCGGCACTAACGTAGTGCAAAGGGGCGGGGGAAGGGGGTCGCGAGGCGCAGAACCCAGTGCGGCGCGACAGCGACCCGCGTAATGCGGGTCGCTGCGGGAGAAGGAGAGACCGGCCTTGAAGGCTAGTCTGTGGCTGTAGGCCACGGAGACCTGGCTGCGGCAGAGTGAACCGGAGCTGCGGCCGGGCCGCGGGCCGGCTGTGGGCAGACCTACTGGACCGGGCCGGTCCGGCCCAAGGGGTTTCCCCCATTGGAATTTCTGATGCCCGTAGCTTTCACTACGGGCGTCCGTTTTGCATGCCGTCTGTGGCGGCATGTACTTGACGTCGAGGAAAATGTTATGAGGTGGTTCTAGTAGTTTTAACTTCTGAGATGAGAGGCACGGGGGCACGACACGTGCGTAGAACAGCTTAGCGGGCTTCCCGGGAATACTTGTTTGGGACGGCGCAAACGCGTCCGACGTCCGAATTAAGCGGCTTCAGTGGAATTGGGACCCTGGAACTGAGTCGGAGCATTACAGGGTGGTTTAGGCATTGACGCCAAAGTTGAGGCATGGGCCCCACAGCCTGTCTTTTGAGCTGCGTGCAGCGTTTGTCGACTTTTTCATCGGACGTCCGTTTGGGGCGTGCAAGCAGTCATTTCTAGATGTTATTTTGAAGGGATTGCAACGGTTCAATCTACCTGCTCTAATTCGGAACGAGGGTGTGGGGCCCATGAGGGATGAGGGTGCCTGTTTTGGACACGTGAATAGTCCACCTTGTGTGCTTTTTTTGAGAGGATCGCAACGGTGTGATCCGTTCGTTGAATTTCAGGACCGGGATGCGGGTCCCACGTGGCACCTCTCGTGTGAGGTGCGCCGGAATGTATCTTTTTTTTCTCCAGATATCCGTTGCGCTACAGTGAGTTGTGATTTTGATGTGTTTTCCCGAGGGGATCACAATGGTGCGATCGCCCGACTATTTTCGGGGCCAAGGCTCGGGATCACGGGACGCCGTTCAGGCGTGAGGCGGTGTTGGTGACTTTTCTGTCAGATATCTATTTGGGGCGAGTAAGTATTCAATCACGCGTGTTTTTCAGTGAGGATTACAACGGTGCGATCCGTTTGGATGTGTGGAGCCTCTTGCACGATCTTATTAAATGTGGAGCATGAAAGGTGCTCTGGTTGCGGTTCCTTCTACTGTGTTTGTAGCGGACCCTTGGCATGTGACCTCACACTCTTGGGAGAGTGATATAAATGATTTACAAGATGTGGTTGGTTGTTCCTGGGACTTTGAGGTGGAGTTGTTACGTCACGCCTTCGCGATGATGTTGGGTGCCATGTGCACGATAGCCCTTGGGCTGGAACGTGGTATTCTATGAGAGTATACGGGTGTGCTTGGAGGTACATGTTGTTGTTTGTACCTGAGAAAATTTGTGAGTTTGGTTGGGGTTGACATGGGGCCACACGTCGTGTGGGCCCCATGTGCATGACAAGCTTACTTTGAGTACTTTGACCTCTCGTGACGTAGAGGGTACCTCAGGTCTCGTTTGTCAACCAGCGGGGTTGAGTTTATTCCCCTGGCTCTATGCTCGATGGTTTAGATCGGCAGGGTTGAGTGTTTTCCCCTGGTCTTGTTCTGGAGTCGGATGGTTTCACAATACCCACTTCGCGTTCGGTTGGCCAGTGTTGTATCTTCCAGTGGAGATTGACAGAGCTGTTCTGAGTTTTACCCTCCGGCGGGGCTGGGCAGGGGGTTACTCCTCGCCTTCTAGGGTCTACCCTCCAGTAGAGACTGGGAAGTGGGTCACCCGACGCTCTTGGGGTCTACCCTCTAGCATAGACTAGGAAGTGGGTCACCCGACACTCTTATGGTATACCCTCCAGCAGAGACTGGGCAGTGGGTCACCTGGCGCTCTTAGGGTCTACCCTCATGTAGAGACTAGGCAGTGGGTCACCAGACGCACTTAGGGTCTACCCTCCAGCAGAGACTCAGAATTGGATCACCCGACTACTCTTTATAGTCTACCCTCTAGCAGGGCTAGGAAGTGGGTCGCTCATCGTCTTGATTTAGGTATACCCTCCTGCAAGGCTGGCCAGTGGGTCGCCTGTCAACTTATTCTAGGTCTACCCTCCAGCGGGGCTGGGCAGTGCGTTGCATGAGGATGTATAAAGGTCTACCCTCCAGTGAGGTGGGCCCGTGGGTCGCCTGATGATGTATTAAGGTCTACCCTCCAGTGGGGCTGGGCAGTGGGTCTCCTGATGATGTATTAAGGTCTACCCTTCAGCGGGGCTGGGCAGTGGGTCTCCTGATAATGTATTAAGGTCTACCATCCAGCGGGGCTAGGCAGCGGGTCGCCTGATGATGTATTAAACTCTACCCTCTAGAAGGGCTGGGCAGTGGGTCTCCTGATGATGTATTAGGGTTTACCCTCCAGCAGGGCTGGGCAGTGGTTCACCCAATATCTGGTTATGAATTACCCTCCAGCAGGGCTGGGCAGTGGGACACCTGTTGGCATTCCAGGCTCAGTCCATTCTACTAGTCTAGTCTGCGGCTTTCCTCCGTGATTACCGGAGCGGGACTCTTGGTTTTTCGGGTTGGTGATAGAACATCTTTGACTCTGCGGAAACCTATCGACTGCGGGGAAGTGATGAGTTGTGTTTTGACGTTCCCCCAGAACTCTCAAGTACGAGGAGCGCATTCCCCACCAAGATGTGTCCTTGTGACGTGACCTAAAACCGTGCAGGCGAGTCAGTGCCGCACAAAGCGGATAATGTCAAGGTGTGGTGATTGATCCCCTGACTTGTAGTTCGGGGCAGACGTGCGGGATGCTGGGCATCGATGGTGTTTACTTCTGGGACTGTTGGTGACTCACCTTTCTTGGGCTGAGCTACGGGACAGAGATCCCCTCACGAACTTGTTCAGGCTTCTTGACGGAGCATATATATGTATATACCTCGTACCAGTACCCACACCTTGGGTTTTGGCTACTCTCCTTCCAGGAGAAGCAATGACGCATGGGGTATTCCACGTGCTTTCGGTGTCTAGCTTCTCGTGGTTGGATGAGTCCACTCTCCTTCTATAGGTAGCGAAGACTCGACGAGAAGTTCATCTTCTCACCATTTCCATCTCCTTGTGTCTAGACGAGTCTACCTTCTTTCCTCTTGTTGGGTTGAGCTGGACTCTCTACTGTTACTCTACTACACTCCTTGTTGTACTCCTTTACTTTTCCTGTTTGCTCTACTGCTCACCCTTCAGTACCTCCTTTGTATCTCCCTCGAGCCTTCGGGGTATCCTACTGAGTATTTTTATACTCACCCCTGCTTGGGATTTTCCCGCACTTGGTGTGCCCTTGCAGACGACGGATAGGTTGGTCGTGACATCAGAGGAGATGAGGAGCTTGGGAGATTGTACCGCGTGTGGTGGTCAGAGTCAGGTTCTAGGTGGGGGACCCTTCCAGCTGTTTTTCTTTTGTTTACCTGATGTCGGGTTATGGCACCTTTTCTGGTTGGGCACGTGCTTTTCCCCTTTTCTTTTTCAGTTACCTTCAGCTTGTACTTTTTACTTTTAGAGGTTGATGAAAATTGTGGTTTATTTATAGAATATGCCCTTTTCATTACTTGTCTTTTATTTTACTCTGCACATATGCATTGAGTGTGCTGCGTGTGTGTGTGTACAGGTACTTAGGCAAAGGCCTCCACGAGTTATTGTGCCTTCGGCGCTGGTCGCCAGCCCCTTGCCTATGGAGGCGGGCTTGGGGTTGCTGCGGCTCGAGCCCAGGTAGGTTCGAGTCGTGACAAAGGAACAATTGATGAATAATTTTATCAAGAAAGGAATTATTGTTTAATTTAATGTGATTTATTGTTGTGATAAAATTGGTTAGAGATGATGTGTATACTTAATAATATTTGAGATGTAATGCAATAGTTATAGACTAATTCTCTTAAACTATAAAACTAAAAAAGTTCATCAATTCGAATTCTTTACTTAACTCAAGATTGTGTAATGTTTAAAGTTGGGGCCTTATAATTATTCCTTGATAGAAATTTAAAGTGAATACTTTTAATGGTGATAGACTAGCACCCGAATGAAATTATTTACTTTAGAAGTCCTAGGGATTCTTAATTTAAAATCTATATTTATGTTTTATTTTTTTCATACTAGTATGAGTAATGTTTTAATCATAAAATTAGAAATATTATATCATTAATCCTTCTCATGTTGTCATATTAAGCATCGATATTCGAATTCATCAACCTCTCTTTTAATTTTATTCCACTTGATGTTTTCCATCAGATCTCTATAAATTTTATTTTTTCATAGATGAATAGATAATTAGGAGTTATATTCATCATGTAGAAGTTAATTTTTTATTTTTGGTTTTAATGGGACACAAATAAATATTCTAAACCATATAACTCCATCATTTGTAAAGTTCAACTCCATTATATTATTTACCATTCAATGGAGTTTCATGGAATTTTCTGGGCCTCTTACTTCCTCTAAAGAATAGATGGGTGAGAATGTATTACAAAAATGTAAGATGAATTTCATTTTCTAATTCCCATGACATTCTTTTACATGAACATGAAGATTATATCTCATTTAATACTATTAATGGATATGGTTATTTAATCCTTTATACTCTAAGCATATCTCACTTTATTCACCTTCCCAAGATTATAATTTTTTGAACTAGCATATTCTTTATTCTTCATCATCCTATTTCAATGTCACATATTGATATCCATTTGTGTGATATATACATGAGGTTTTTATGATCTGTATATATGTCACCCTTCTCTATTTAGAGAAAATGTCACCAACTATTAAATGTGATTATTACTATATCCAAATACATATCATGTGTTGGTTTGTTCATCTAATGGATATTTAATTGGAAATGGTCATAGGTGTAGAGACCCGAAACGTGACGTACATGGAAATTACATTACTTTTGTGGAATACTTAATAAATAACAAAAAAAACACACTAGAACAGTAATAGTTTAGGGTCTTTGGAAACTTGGAACGTAATCTTATAATCATGGTGAAAGATCTTCATCATCTCCCATAATGATCTTCCCCTTTTGCTTTATTACCTAAAACCTTTCTTTTATATCCTAGGGAAAAGAAAACATATAAAGGGTGAGCTCAAATACTCAGTAAGGGTAAGCATGGATAAAATAAAACAAATCATATACATTTGAACTTAAAAACATGATCATAATGTTTGAACAACAAATGCTTGAGCAATAACATAAAACATGGAAGTACGTAAGGAATAGATCATAATGAAACATTAAGCATGATAAAATAACATGGGAGTAAAACATTTAATTGTGGAAACCATTCATCGCATGTCATCATTTCCATAGTAGCCAAGGCATTGCTGCCAAGACCATCTTAGTGGACAAAGTCCCTTTCTAAATCGAGTTCACTCCTCGTTTCAGTCCTGTAACACTGAATCGGATTAACTCACCATTCTAGCCATGTCTATCTCATGAGATATAAATCTTTACCCAATGAATTGGAGGGAGATATAGGTCCCACCAATCTTATAATGAAATCATTCTTACTTGTTCCAAAAAATAAACATAAAACATTCCTCATAACCCAAAGAATAAAATGGGTTTCATAAACATCATCCCATCATCTCATAATACATATAAAACAAATGGACATTTCATCATAAGAAAAGTGAAACCATGTAAATCATAGAGACATTAAACTTGAAACATACACATATCAAATAATTTCATTTTAGATGGAAAATGGTTTTGATAAAACATTTGAAATGAATTCTTGAGGAAAATATCCTTTCTTCATCAAAATAATTTTATTTTCAAAAAATGTCATGCACTTTTAAAATAAAAGTATTTTGTTTAAAATAGTCATAAAATCATGTAGAGTTTGCTTCATGAAAATGAGGCGTTATGAAACCGTAAAAATCCGTTCACGCCGTATAAGTTAAAAATAACATTATCCTCGTACTTTTGCCGGAAAAGTCAAAAAAGTACCTCGTAATGTAAACAAAAGAAAGATTCCTTACATACCATGTAGTAAAAGTCAAAAATGGGTAAAAATGACATTAAACATACATGAATACACTTTTATGAAACATGGACATGGATGATAGCAATAACACCAGTAAATAATTACGAATTAGCAATCTCGGATAAAAATTAGATTTGCACAATTATCCCATACCTTAGGTCTGATATGCTTCGTACGTATCCAAAAATACTGTATAATGATTTAAATAATGTCATTGACTTATTACAGAATCATATTCATTGTTATTATATCATATATGGTTCACTTATGACTTTATATTACCCGTTCTTTTTTAAATTCAGGTTAAAGTAGCGTTTTGGGTAAAATCGTTTCATTTTTTGATCGTGTTTTAACGTGTAATTATTCATATGATTACTTAGATCATGATTAATTACATCCTGAATTTAAAACATGATTTAAATATAATATATATTCAGAATATACATATATAAAATAGATCGATAAATGGAAAGAAATACACCGTTCATGGAGACGGTAGGTCGTACGTAAGCATGAACGCTGTTTTCGTTTCCTTATTGAATTGAATGGAATTAAGTAGATGAAATATATCTATATATATAAATAAATCATGTATCATTAATATGTCATATATTTCATGATTACTTATTATATATACTTTATAATCATTCTTTAATGGTTGACATGGAGAGTGAATCTCATCGCGTCGTGGAGACGGTAGTCCGTACGTACGCACGAGCGATGATATCATTCCCAAGATCGGGGAATTTTATTAATGTGTATGTATAATATTAAAGAATCAATATCACTTTACAATAATCATATATATTTATTACTTTCACCATTATACCCATCCATGTAAGGTGGTGGTGGAAAATAGATTACACCACAGCATGGAGACGGTATTCCGTACGTACGCATGCACGGTGATTTTGTTTTCCATAGGATGGATAGATGGTGAAATATTGTTGTTTCATACTTATAATAACATATAAGTATATGAGTGATACTGATTTTATTACCTCATAATGAAACAACTAAAAAAGAAGAAGTGGAAGAATAAATAAAGTTGAAAGAATCGGTAACGAACATTACCTCTTCTTTGAAGCGCCTATTTGAGACCTCCTCTTAGGGAACTAAAATTGGTCTTTGATGAAGACCAGGACCTCTAAGATGTTTCTAGGGATGTGTAGAAGGTAATTTGGAAGGGTTTGTACGAGCTTGAAGGCTCAATGTGGTGTGAGGAAGAGAGGGAGGAGGTGCCTTTTTATAAGGGAGGAGAGGGGCACCTTTGAAAAAACTAAAAATATTATTTTATTATAAAGTCATATTCGGTTTTTAATAGCTCCAAATTGATTTATTTTTAAGATAAGGTGGGGATGGGTCGAAATACTCTCATAAAATAAAATTTATTCAAGTTTAGGTCATTATATTAACCTTATCTTTTAGTTTTAACTCTTAGTTAATTAGATTGACATTTACCATGTCACATTGTATTTTTATATTATATAGTTAATAAACTTACCATATATATCCAAGCGACTCCCAAGTGGTCCATAAATGATACACCTGTCATGATATAAGTATCTTTCCTGATCCTTAGATTTTTAGGAATATAACAACAATTAATAATATAATATTTGTTTTAAAAACTATTTTACATCAATTTTGACACTATTTGGTAATTGATTTTTGTGAAAATCATAACAGAATGATTAGTTCGGAAAAAGTTAATAAAATCATTAATAACATGTCATATTAACATAGAAAATTATTGGATATCATAAAAATTCTCAAATTACATTTATTTGTGTATTTATAACATCAATTATGTCAATATTTCATTAATAAGATAATTACTGCATCGTCATTGTGTCATAAATAAATTAAATTATTTATTTTCTAAAAATTACAAATAAAATACCATTATGTAGGAAATCTTTTTATCTTTCTAATTAATATTTATAGTCGAAAATTTAATTTATGTAACCCCGTATAAGAATTAATTACTAAAATATTTTTGTTAATGTCAATTTTGTCTTTACATTAAATTAATTAATCCAAATTTTCATTGTCACTACCATGTGGCTCAATGGGGTCCCAAATAGACCCAAGGATTCCCATGGTTGGAAACTACTCATAGAATAAGGTTAGGACAAGTTTCAAGGAAAATTTGAATTATTATAACAATCTTTTAACATTGAATTACCCTATTTACCTTTAACAGTAGTAAATAAAAATTACCATAGTTCTTATTCATAATATCAAAAAATAAAAGTAACCCATTAACATAATTTGGACTCACTGATTCCAAATATGGAATCCATTTTTCAAAATTCAAAACACAGAATTTGCAGTAATTAATTTAAAATTAATCCTGTTGTTAATAAAATGGGTTTTAAAAGTTAAAACATTGCCAAAGATTGAAATGTTTTTACCTAAGAATTCAATGTAAAATTAATGCTAATGATATTAATTATATTAAATGGTAAAAATATATTATATTTAAACTTTAAAAAACATTAAATATTATAATTTAACCATATAAAGTATTGCGATGAAAGAAGTTGTTTTTAATAAAAATATAGCGTGTTTTTACTAATCATTAAAATATGAAAGTTATCAGAATTATATAAAAAACTTATCCAAAGTAAATTTTGATATCCTGATTCTAAGGAAGAATTTTATTTTGTCAAATTGAACTTATAAACTTGTCAAAATCTATATTTAAAGTGGGTGCGCCATCAAAAGGCGGCAAAACTTCATTTTTTTAAAAATACTTATTTTACCCGAAATATTTATTTTGTTCTTATACCATGTTCTAGAAAATGTGTAAGATGAATACTAATGTTATAAAATTAAAAATTTAGTTAATACTATTCATAACAGATAGTTCTTAATAATATTATAATAATATATCGTTGTTTAGTAAAACCTGGTATTGCGTACAACACACACTATCGAGGAAGGTCATGATTGCATGTAATGCAAGCCAAGTCAGGGTTACGTGTAGTTCATGACTCCTTTGTTTTTGAGTATAACAAAATACATTGAATATATATATATATATACTCAATGTTTCGTAGAATAACTACTATAAAAAAACATGAAATTGTGTGTAACACGATCCAAGATTAGTGTTGCGTATACTGCAAGCTAATACGGTGTTGCGTATAGCGCAAGATAATATTAGTGTAGAATAAAACACATGAAATCAAATAAATTAAAAGGAATACTTATCATAAAATCTCTGGGTGTTACAATAGGCAATCACCATATCATGTTGTATGAGTACGAAACCTTATCATTTTTGGATGTCTCATTATAGATCAATAACCCCCACCCCACTAGTTGATAAAGTGAGATCATGTGTAGTGATTAGCATATTATTTTACTCTTAAATACATTCCTTGAATTCATCAGTCTCTATAATATTCCATCCCATATTATTTATAATGGCTTTAGGGATTGAAATTATAACAGTTTCTATGAAATTAGTGATAGAGTCAATCTAGTCCATTGAAACTCTAAATATCTATCACTAATGTTGTTCAGAGATATCATTAAGCTATATCTATTTTTAATGAATCCAAAATATCCCATTGATGGTGATAACATTCCCTAAGAATGTTACATTCTACACCCAGAAACCAAAATTATTATACATCATATATAACATTTTATTTCACAAGGTCTACAATACAACATTCAAAAAATCCTCATATTCTTCCTTTCCTTTCATGTTGATATTAATATCATCTATTAATTCTACCACTAAATTTATAGGATAATATATATATGTTATATACATAATGTCCATGAAGATTTTTGGATCATTCAAGAGCCTAAATAGAATCAATATGAACATATAATCACTATACATTATACAAATAGCATTCCTTGGGATATCCCCCTTCATCACCTTTACATGATAATATACTACACAAAAATCCACCATATAAGAGTGTATTGACCAATATATCTGAATAAACATTTCATCAATATATGGTAGAGAATTTATTTTGGTTATAATGATTTTATTGAACTTGAACTTATCATTACAAAGGCACATTGACCGATCACATTCCTGATGAGTAGGACTGGTGCACCCCAGAGCAATGATATGGAGAATATGAACCCTTTATTAAGATTATCTTATTGTTCTTATCAATATACTAATGTTCAATATTGGTAATTCTATATGGATTCTTGGATATTGGAATTGATCTAGAAATGAGAATGATTGAGTACTCAACCACTTAGTTTGGAAGTTGATTAAGTGGTTTATTGGGAAACACATCAACATATTCCCTCAGATTTTCAATTTCATAAAGGATGATCTTTTCCATGGTTTAAATCATTTTATAATTATATGATTACTCATTAGGAAATAATATACATGACTTATATCCTTATTCCAAGGAGATTAAACCTCATCACTGAATATTTATATAATTTGGTGATGATTCATGATACATGTGGTGGATCCATTCTCCCAAAAATTTATTTATTATTTATAAATGAAAGCCAATACATATCCAGAATTGAATCAAATAATTATAAAGGGAGTATCACAAGGTTCTGTTTGATAATAATATGACAAATATAGATGGTTTATAAGTTATATATTTTGGATTCAATAAATTTTCTTTTATCCCATTTCATTGTTAACTCCATTTCATTGTTTTTATTTGGCATATGAATAATTATACTAAAACCTAATGATATAAAAGAATATGTAAAACCATAGATGCATAAGAAATTTGACATTCATGAATGGACAATAATTCATCAATTTCATTATCTGACTCATGTTCTATCCATTTAATTATTGAAAAAATAACATATGGTTGATAATTTTCAAATAATCTGAAACATAAAATGGAATATATGATCATTTAATGGGTAAATCCAAGATAAAATGAACTCCAAAACCTACTAATATAAAGGCATAAATCTATATTATATTTTTCATCTTTCCTGGCATTATATTTCATAGTAAATTTATTCCAATTATAATGGTATATAAAATGAACATGATAAACTAATTCCTCTTCCATAGGAGTGTGCAACTAGGTGTGTGGTTTTCCATCTTTGTCAGGCACTCTCTGACAATCGTGTTAGTACCTAATGCATCCCTTTGGGGTTATTACACTATTTTAAACTATGATAGAGACACTACTAATTGAACTTTATCAATTCTTGCATGTGTCATAATTGACACCCATCAATCCCCACATCTCATCAGATTCCCACTTCAAGCCCATTCCATGCATAGAACCCATGTGTCATGCATCACATCAGATACCGATAATTTTTGTATCCCAACAGATGCTCAAAATAAACCTAAATATTAAATATATATATATATATATATTCCCATTATAGTCCTAACGACTACTCTACTCATTAAAACTAAGAATCATGCTAATGACCTCTTACTAACTACTTCTTGGTTATTCCAAAAATATTACATGTGCATCGTGTAAACCAAAAAAAGGTGCTAAAATAAATGAAACATGCCTAAAACCATAATATACCAATAAAATTAGTTATCTCCATACCCTACATTAGACTGGTAAACTCATATATGTTCACCTGTTCTAAAGAAAATACCTACGGTTTTTATTCCCTATAGAGATGCACCAATAAGGCCTCATCCTTAAACATTACATAATGTTGAATAATTTAATAATTTACATTGAGGATCTTTTCAGGTTTATATATTTAGAGAATTAGGTTATCACATGGCATAAAATTTATTGTATTAAATGAATTCATATGTTTAAGGTTACAATTTTTTGTTATCGCTAAATTTTTATATTTAAGGAAATATATGTTCCTTAAAAATACATCAGAGTTATAATGAATATTTTATTGCATAAAATAATTTTAAGAGAAGATAAATATTCAATACTAGATGAATAATGAAATGTAGTATAACAGAGAATAAATTCATTCCATTCAAATGACTTTTTAATGTTTGTATCCCATATGCATGAATTTAGTGAGGTCCACCACTACTTCTATAAATAGAATTGGTGGATTCATTTTTGTATACATGAGAATATTCAATAGGATCGATTAAATAATGTAATAAAAATTAAATAGATTTTGATTCATTTTAATTGATTAAGAAATATATATATATATATAATTAGTATAATGATATAGAAAATTTGATCATGCCGGCGGAGTATGAGTGGTTTTTTGGTGGGTTGTGAATGATGTATTATAGCCACATTTATTAAGGTGGAAAATTCTAGCTACATTATCCAATCTTTTTTATAATAAATGGCTCCTTTGGTTGTGTGATCTAGGGACAACATTAATACATATATTAATTTTATTTTTCTAAATTTTAATTTCACTAGAACATTGTTTTATAATGAAAGATGTATTCTTCTTTATCAAATGCGTATATTCTAGACAATACTTATCTGATTTTCAATTCGTGGCAGTAAAATAACAATTCATTATATTTTATCATACTTTATAATATATATTTATTATGAATTTTTTTATGTTTATATTGGTGGTGATATTTATGTTTGTAAATTAATTTTATAAAGTGAAAAAACTAATACAAAGATCTTTTTATTATTTTTAGATTCATTTATGTGTTTACTTGGAGTGATTTGGGTAAAAACCGAGAAATAGAAAAAGACAATAATTCAGAAATTGAATAAGGGATTCTCTAAAGGATCCAAAATTTACATAGATTTTGATTTAAAATCATATTTTCATCATTCTCTTGTAAATTCTTTCAATATCATCATTATTATTTTCATTAAATTTCAATAATATATTAGGTATAATTTTTTTCAACTAAAAAAATCCCAAATTTAGATATAATTTATATGAAAAATAGATAACCAATGAGAATTTTTTAATATTATTTCAAATATCCTCTGTGAGAGATAACCCAAGGGGCTTCTAGTATTATGTCTTCAAGGGTTAAATTTTATATAAGATATTTTTGAAAAATAATATCCCAAAATCTTATCCCCACTACTACGTATTATTCCAATGTTGATTTTTTTTGAGAATACAAATTTTAATCATGACATTTTACATTTAAATCCACAAATAAATAGAACAAACAACTCTAGAAAAGAAATTTTGAGATTTTATTTTTCTTATTTGAGAGTCACGAAATTACTTATATAAAACAAATATTAATGGAACAAAAATAACAATTGAAGAAAAAATAACCTTAAGATAATGGGATTCATCATATGGGGACAACAACAAAAATCCCTACTTAATACCCTACTTCACCAGTTAGTTTTTATATCAATCCTAGATTATTTCATCATCATCCAATATTAAAAGGTTCCCATATTTATGATCAATATAAGAATATTATAGAGTGATATTATTTATGATTCAATATTAAAACCCATAGAATGGATGAAAAAAACATAAAAAAATTAGAATCTCCATTTTTATTATATTATGTTGTAATGGATTTTTTTATTTTCTTCATATTAAACAAGTATATGAGATTGTAATGAATGGAAAAATATTTTAGAAAATTTTATTCTTAATTATATACTATCTTCTATTGTAAATTTTTATTTTTATATAATGAAAAAACCAATGAAAAACATTATACGAATACTAGAAAAGACTCAATATATTTTTTAGCTTCCCCGATCCCCAAATAAGTGAATAAAAATTTTTCAAATATTTTTATTAAGGAATGTATCTTACAGATTAGAGTGTTAATGATTCTATTGACTTTAACTTTTTATTTGATTAAACACATGTCGTAACTCAAATAATTAATGAAAATATGAAAAAAAATTACCAACAATTTGGAATAAGAGACCTGTAAAATGTTAAATATATTTATTAAGTCTCCACTCCAAAATTTAAAAAACCTGATTATAAGGAAAATTAGTGATATCACTAATAATATTAGATCGATGATGTTTTCAAAACTCTAAAACCCTAACAATGACAAGTAAAAAACTACATAAGTACAAGTCCCTTGTGGTATTTAATAATCTATTGAACACTTCAGTCAAAAATCTCCATACATGAAAGAACCCATTGAGTATTGTAATTCTATATTTTATGGAAGTCCATTTTAGTCTAACCAATGAAGTTATTTTCAACCCAACCATGATTACAACAAATGTTAGAATAATCAATCCCACCACTGAATTTGATATAAAAAAATAGCCAATGTTTTTTTAAATGAGAATTTTATAATTACTAATATAGATAATTCATTGGGGAAGCCAATGCTCAACCAAGAATGAATTTTCATACTGAGCAATATGTTCATAAATTTGAACACGATTTTAGAGAATTTGTAAGAAAACAAACCCGTTAATACCAAGAATGTTAAAAAAACAATAGAACTTCATAAATATATTAATTTCTTACATTGGTAAATTAATTATTGATGTGTGTTTCATGAAAAACCAAATAATGAGTGGTTTAAATTTATTAACCCTAGTAAATCCATTAGATAATGTAATGGAAAATTTAAGTTAAATTGAACATAAGAGTGGATCCAAGATTAATAATCACATAAATTTTAGTTTTAAATTGGAATCTAAAACCAAACAAGTTCAAGAAAGTCATATACCTATTTTCCTAATTTAGAAACCGATTGAAAATTTAATCTAATATGTAACATAATGATGATTCGTGAGATACTAAAAATTTGGAATCTTATTTAAAATGGAAATAATGTTCACAATAAGGGGGTCAATGTAAATTTATAAAAGAAAATTATAAAAATATGTTAGTTATTATATGAAAAATGATCAAGAAAATTTCAAACCACCAATAACATATCTTTAGAGTACCATACTAGTGAAAAGAAGAGGGGAAACATATTTTTATAAATAAATTTCAGAAGCATTAAAAATTTCCATTTTAGAACCCAATTTTTTGATGCTTTGAAACAAATTCAAAATACATATAACTGTACTAAAAAATGACTATTCATGAATTAAAATTGAAGGGAGGAGAAAATTTGTAGAGACCCAAAGCTTAAAGTTCATGGAAATTACATTACTTTTGTGGAATACTTAGTACATAACAAAAACAGACACCAAGGATCGTAATAATTTAGTGTCTTTGGATACTCGGAATATAATCTTCTAATCGTGGTGAAAGATCTTTAACATCTCCCATAAAGATCTTCCCCTTTTTTTCTTACCTAAAACATTTATTTATATCATGGGGGAAAGAAAACATAAAATGGGTGAGCTCAAATGCCCAGTAAGAGTAAACATAGAGAACATTATACAATCCATAACCATTTGAATGCAAAAACTTGAACATAAAATCTAAACATCAAAATCTTGAGCAAAGACATGAATCTTGGAAGTACGTAAGGCATATATAATAAGGGAACATCAATCATGATAAAATAGCATGGGAATAAAACATATAATTGTGGAAACCATTAAGCACAAGTTATGATTTCCATAGTAGCCAAGACATTGCTGCAAAGACCATCTTAGTAGACAAAGTCCCTTTCTGAATCGAGTTCACTCCTCGTTTTAGTCCTGTAACACTGAACCAGATTAACTTGCCATTCCAGCCATGTCTATCTCATGAGATATAA
Organism: Viscum album; assembly: GCA_963277665.1. Taxonomy (NCBI): domain Eukaryota; kingdom Viridiplantae; phylum Streptophyta; class Magnoliopsida; order Santalales; family Viscaceae; genus Viscum; species Viscum album. Next base: position 2,074,933,472 of record OY728156.1, on the reverse strand, counting down.
ATCTTTACCCAATGAATTGGAGGGAGATATAGGTCCCACCCATCTCATAATGAAATCATTATTACTTGTGCCACCAAATAAACTTAAACCATTCATCATAACCCAAAGAATAAAATGGGTTTCATAAACATCATCCCATCATTTTATAATCCATATAAAACAAATTGAAATTTCATCATAAGAAAAGTGAAACCATGTAAATCATAGAGACATTAAACTTGAAACATAAACATATGAAATAATGTCATCTTATATGCAAAATGGTTTTGATAAAACTTTTGAAATGACTTCTTGAGGAAAATATCCGTTCTTCTTCAAAATCATTTTCTTTTCGCAAAATTCCATACAATTTTAAAATAATAGTATTTTGTTAAAAATAATTATAGAATCATGTAGAGTAAGCTCCATGAAAATGAGGTGTTATGAAACCGTAATAATCCATTCACGCCGTATAAATTAAAAAACATTCTTCTCGTACATTTTTTGGAAAAGTCAAAAAGTACCTCGTATGGTAAACAAAAAAAAGATTCCTTACATACCATGTAGTAAAAGTAAAAAATGGGTAAAAAGGAATTTAAACATACATGAATTTTTTTTATAAAAATTGGACATGGATGATAAATATAACCTCAGTAAATACTTACGTATATGCAATCTCAGATAGAAAGCAATTGAGATTGCAACATTATCCCTTACCTTAGGTCCGATATGCGTCGTACGTTTCTGAAAATTCTGTATAATGATTTCAATAATTTCATTTACTTATTACAGAATAATATTCATTGTTATTATATCATATATGGTTCACTTATGACTTTATATTACCCGTCTTTTTGTAAGATCCATGTTAAATCTGCGTTTTGGGTTAAATCGTTTTATTTATCGTACGTGTTTGGACTTGTTGTTCTTGATATTATTACTACTTATATCATGATTTAATTACTTCCAGAATGTAAATAATGATATATATATCATATATTCAGTATACATAAATATATATAATATATAGATAAATGAAATGAAATACACCGTTCATGGAGACGGTAGGCCGTACGTGCGCATGAACGATGTTTACTTTTCCTTATTGACTTGAATGGAAGTAAGTAGATGATATATATATATATGTATAAATAAATCCAGTAGCTTCATTATATATTATATTTCATTATTATTCATTATATATACTTCATAATCATTCTTTAATGGTTAATCATGGAAAATGAATCTCACCGCATTCATGGAGACGGTATTTCGTATGTACGCACGAGCGATGATATCATTCCCATGATCGTGGAATTGTATTTAAGTGTATGTATAATATTATAGAATCAATTTTACTTTACAGAAACCATATATAGTAATTTATTTACACCATTATACCTATCCATGTAAGGTGGTGGTCGAAAACAGATTACACCACGACGTGGAGACGGTATTCCGTACGTACGTACGCGTGGTGATTTCGTTTTCTGTAGGATGGATAGATGGTGAAAAAAGGTTGTTTCATACTTATAATAACATATCAGTATTTGATTGATACTTATGTTATTACTTCATAATGAAACAAATAATAAAGAAGAAGTAGAATAAGAAATAAAGTTGAAAGAATCGGTAACAGATATTACCTCTTCTTTTGACACGCCTTTTTGAAACCTCCTATTAGGGCACTAATATTGGTCTTCGAAGAAGACCAAAACCTCTAGGTTGTTTCTAGGGAAGTGGAGAAGAGAAATTTTCAGGGTTTGGCCGAGCTTGAAGGCTCAAAGTGGTGTGAGGAAGAGAGGGGGGAGGTGCTCTTTCATAAGGGAGGAGAGGGTCACCTTTGGAATAACTAAAAATATTATTTTATTATAAAGTCATATTTGGTTTATAATAGCTACAAATTGAGTTATTTAGAAGCTAAGGTGTGGATGGGTCGAAATTATCTCATCCAATATAATTTATACTTGTTTAGGATTCTATTTCCACCTTATCATTTAGATTTTACTTTAAGTTAAATAATTTTTCTTTTATCGCGTCTTCTTTATTTCTTACACTATATGGTTAATAAACTTACTATAACAAGTGAAACGAACCCCAAGTTGTTTATTATTAACATATATAACCTTATCTAAGTAATTTGGTTGAACATTAGATTTTTTGGAATAAAATAACAATTTATAATATAATATTTGTTTTAAAAACAATTTTATGTCAATTTTGACACTATTTGGTAATTGATTTTTGTGAAAATCATAACAGAATTATTAGTTCGAACGATGTTAACTAAATCAATAATAATATGTCATATTAACCTAAAAAATTATTGTAATTCATAAAAAGACTCAAATTACATTTATTTGGGTATTTATAACATAAATTATGCCAATATTTCATTAATAAGATAATTACAACCTCATCATTGTGTCATAAATAAATTAAATTATTTAATGTCTAAAAATTATAAATAAAACACCATTATGCAGGAAATATTTTTATATTTTTAATTAATATTTATAGTCGAATTTATCTTATGTATAACCCTATATTAAAAATGATTTAGTTATTAAACATTGATTTTAACTATTTTAACCCTTCTTTAAATAAATGAATAATAAATGTTTTAATCTAATAAAAGTGGGCATAAATGGTCATATTTTATTCCTAAGGTTGTTTTGGGTCGAATTACACTTATCCAATAGATTTAGGACATGTTTTAGGGTAATAATAATATCATTTTTACCCTTAATTACCCTATTTACTTTTAACCGTGGTAAAAGAACTAAAAAGTTACTATTCACCAAAAATTATTTTCATCTCATTGAACCAAATTTTAGTCCTTGATATTAACCTTGTCTCTCTGATTTTCGAAATTCCACTCACAGAAGTGGTAAAATTACATTTTATGTGAATTTGAAAATTCTCCTAGGAGGTGGGTAAAAGACGGTGGAAAGTTCAATAAAATTTTTATATATCTAAAATTATTATAAAATTACTCCAATGACATAAATTGAACTTATATAGGTATTATGTTTTAATTCTGAACTAAAATAAATTTAAATAAAATAAATAATTATTTAAATAAAAAGTCTGTTTTTGAATAGTAACCCAGTGTAATCACTATTCATCAAAAATTGAAAGTTTTCAGAAAAATACCAAAAAATCACCCTAGGCTAATTTTGAAATTCTGAATCCATAAATGAAGTCCATTTTGAATGATAAAATTTCTAAAATTTTAAAAAGTGGGTATTATTATTCATAATGGCTAGTTCATAGTAATATTATAATCATATGTCGTTTCGTAAAACTCGGTATTGCGTACTACACACTCTATCGAAGAAGGTCTTGATTGTGTGTAATGAAAGACAAGTTAGGGATGCGTGTAGTGCAAGCTCTTTTTGGGGTAGTGTACAACACAAGACTTCAATGAAATTAAAAAGAATATTTTTCATAAAATCATGGGGTGTTACATTCATCCCCCCTTAAAATGAATTTCGCCCTCGAAATTCGTTGGGGTTATAAATGGTTTACTAGTCGAAAGTTTCTTTAATAGAAACCCACATCGTACAAAGGAACACAAAAACATCTCTTTAAAAACTAATGTATGAAACGTAACGGTTACCCAAATTAACAAATCACTGGGATTCCACGTAGGAGAACATAGGTGAAAATATGGACATGGAAGAGAAATATAACTGTTATGTTCGGATGGAGAGTGGTAGAGAACATGGCTATGAAAAATCCAACAATCACAAAGCCATATATTTGTGATGATATAGGGTACCATCTGATTAATCGGATATAAGGGCACTAAGACAACATTTTTGGTTTTCAAGATCATTTCCCTAAAGTTGAATAATTTTAATTAGAATAAATACTTACTTAATTTTGGTATAATCTCACCATTGATCATGCCTTGAAAAATTTCCAATTCATCTCTCTAAGAAATGAAGTTGAATTTGTCTTTCATGAAGTTTTAGCAGATCTTGTGATAGATTGATAGGCCATTCCATCTGTCTCAAACAAAAGTTAGCAAAAGTTATATACATAATTCCATCTATAGTGAGATTAATCATATATGGTTCCAAAATGGACTTATACTTCATATATCATCCTGTATAATAAAATAAAACTAGTTTCTACTAACCAGGGACTTCTTATAGGCCAGTGGTAGGAAATAAAGGCATGTCACACTTCGGTTCTGGGTTCGATTCCCATAGCCTTGTCTGGCATGATGGGTTGTCGCTCGTTCTGCAGGTTGTCCTTTTTTCCTAAAAATAAATACTAACTTATGTTCAAAATAATCAATCCAATCTTTAGTCTTATCCATAATGTTGGAGTCCATTCTGATATTATAGTGAAAAAAATTACCAGAGATTTCATATAACAAGCATGTTAATACCATAGTTGATCCCCATATATCATAAGATATGTCTTGTTGGTCACATTCCAAACATTCGAAGGCCTTAATCATGTATTCTCTTGAAAAATGAATACCCATTGAATCATAGTGAAAACATGAGTGCTGTCAAAAGTTAACTCTTTCCACATACCAAAACCCCAAAATTCTATATACTCAATCCATGATATAACTATTTCCTTATATTAGTCATGAGCTCATGAATACTGCCAAACATCTCATTTTCTCTTTATCCCATCATTATGAGCATATCATCTTATTTCCAAAAATATCTCAATCACATTCCATGGTTAGTGTTACCATAAAATTTTTGAAAACCACAATAGACCACTAAATAAATATTTCAATATATCCACAATACTATATACAACATTATTTTGGAATCCCATTACATAAACACTTAATGCTTCCACCACATCATTGTCATATTCAAAATCGCCAATAGTGATTGCATGTGACCTCCCTTTGTCCTTTTCCTTATGTGGTTGCTCATGTCGATCATCACTAACCCTTGGATTAGTGAATTTATTAGCATAATGCCCCATTTCATTGCACTTAAAGCATTGAAGTGTTGGTGGGGAATTCTCTGCAGTCTTTTCTTTATTCACATCATTAGCAACCCTTTTTCCATTACTTCGACACTCAGATTCTCTATGACCTTCTTTTCCTCACTTAAACCATCTTCTAGTCCCTTTAAGGCAATCTCCACCATGCTTCTTTCCAGACTTTGAGCATAAGGAATCATTCATCTTCTTTTCACCATTATTCTGAGATTTCTCTCTGAACTCTATCTTTCGTTTCATGTCAAAACCATGAGATGGATAAGTAACACCAACATACATTTATACCTTGATAGCACAACACACAATTTCTTCATAGCTACTGAAGTATATTATAGATAATTCCATTCAAAAATATGGTTTTAATCCACTAAAGAATCGATCAACTTTACTTTCAGGTTGGATGATAAAGCCAGATGCATACTTTGTAAGACTTGTAAAATTCGCTTTGTATATACCAAAAGATTCATCATCCAATTGCTTTAGTTCAAAAAACTCATTCTCCATCTTTGTTCGAAGAATACAAGGGAAATAATTATTGAAAAATATGTTCTTGAACTCTTCCCATTCCAGGGACTCAATTTCATCTATTGGCCTCGTATTCTTGATAAGATTCCACCATTGACCATCTTCACCTTCCAAATGATATACTGCTAAGATGACATTATCATGTTCAGAACATTGAAGAACTGAAAATATCTTTTCAATGGTACTGATCCGTTGTTCAGTAACAAGTGGATCAGAAGACCCACTGAAAGAAGGTGGACGTTGCCTCATGAAGGACTCAATAGAATATTGTTCCATTCTCTGCTCATTTGGAAGTCCAGAATGATTCATAGCTTGTGTAAGTATAGAAATAATATTTTTCACTCCATCTCCCATAACATTTTTTAGTTCAGGATGACAATCATTGCATTGTCCATTACATTGATCAACACGGTTTCTTCGGGTTCCTTCCATCGTCAAAAACCCAAAAAGAATAGTGTGAGAGGCAAAAATCATTCTAGTGAAAACATCATAATAAAGGGGGACTACCTTCAATATCTATCAACTTAGGTTTAATTCTAAGATCGTTACTATAATTCTAGGACTATAACCTATACTTATACTTAACCTTAGGGACATCCCTAGATATACCTTAGAAATATCTCTAGGGATCTCACTAATGTTTCCGCATCCTAGTTTCCAAAGGTTGACTAAAATTTTCCTCTGATACCAACTATAGAGACCCGAAGGTTGACGTACATGGACATTACATTACTTTTGCGGAATAATTAATACATAACAAAAACAGAAACACAAGGACTGTAATAGTTTAGTGTCTTTGGAAACATGGAACGTAATCTTCTAATCATGGTGAAAGATCTCCATCATCTACCATAAAGATCTTTCCCTTTTGTTTTCTTACCTAAAACCTTTATTTTTATCATGGGGAAAAGAAAACATATAAAGGGTGAGCTCAAATGATCAGTAAGGGTAAGCATGGATAAAATAAAACAAATCATATACATTTGAACTTAAAAACATGAACATAATGTTTAAACATCAAAAGCTTGAGCAATGACATAAAAAATGGAAGTATGTAAGGCATAGATCATAAAGAAACATTAAGCATGATAAAATTGAATGGTAGTAAAACATGTAATTGTGGAAACCATTCATCACATGTCATGATTTCAATAGTAGACAAGGCATTGCTTCCAAGAACATCATAGTGGACACAATCCCTTTCTCAATCGAGTTCACTCCTCGTTTCAGTCCTGTAACACTGAACCGGATTAACTTACCATTCTAGCCATTTCTATCTCATGAGATATAAATCATTACCCAATGCATTGGTGGGAGATATAGGTCCCACCCATCTCATAATGAAATCATTCTTACTTGTGCCACAAAATAAAAATAAAACATTCATCATAACCCAAATAATAAAATGGGTTTCACAAACATCATCCCATCATCTCATAATCCATATAAAACAAATGGAAATTTCATCATAAGAAAAGTGAAACCATATAAATCATAGAGACATTAAACTTGAAACATACACATATCAAATAATTTCATTTTATGTGGAAAATGGTTTTGGTAAAACATTTGAAATGAATTATTGAGGAAAATATCCTTTCTTCGTCAAAATCATTTTATTTTCAGAAAATGCCATGCACTTCTAAAATAGATGTATTTTGTTGAAAATAGTAATAAAATCATGTAGAGAAAGATTCATTAAAATGTGGCGTTATGAAACCGTGAAAATCCGTTCACACCGTATAAGTTAAAAAAACATCTCCTCATACTTTTGCCGGAAAAGTCAAAAAAGTACCTCGTAACATAAAAAAAGAATGATTCCTTACATAACATGTAGTAAAAGTCAAAATGGGTAAAAAGTACTTTAAAAATACATGAATACACTTTTATAAAACATCGTCAAGAATGATAGCAATAACCCTAGTAAATACTTACGAATAAGCAATCTCGGATAAAAATGAGATTTGCACAATTATCATTTACCTTAGTTCTGATATGCTTCGTACGTATCCAAACATCCTGTATAATGATTTAAATAATGTCCTTGAATTATTATAGAATCATATAAATTGTTATTATATCATATATGGTTCACTTATGACTTTATATTACCCGTTCTTTTGTAAATTCATGTTAAAGTAGTGTTTTGGGTAAAATCGTTTCATTTGTCATTCGTGCTTTAACGTGTAATTATTCATATGATTACTTAGATCATGATTAATTACATCCAGAATGTAAAACATGATTTATATATAATATATATTCAGAATATACATATATATAATAGATCGATAAATGGAACGAAATACACCGTTCATGTAGACGGTAGGCCGTACGTATGCATGAACGCTGTTTTCGTTTCCTTATAGAATTGAATGGAATTAAGTAGATGAAATAAATATATGTATACATAAATCCAGTATCATTATTATGTCATATATTTCATTATTACTTATTATATATACTTTATAATCATTCCAGAGTGGTTAACATTGAGAGTGAATCTCATCGCGTCGTGGAGACGGTAGTCCGTACGTACGCACGAGCGATGATATCATTCCCAAGATCGTGGAATTGTATTAAAGTCTATGTATAATATTACAGAATCAGTATCACTTTACAATAATCATATATATTCATTACATTCACCATTATACCCATCCAAGTAAGGTGGTGGTGGAAAATAGATTACACCACAGCGTGGAGACGGTATTCCGTACGTACGCACGCGCGGTGATTTCATTTTCCGTAGGATGGATAGATGGTGAAATATGGTTTTTTCATACTTATAATAACATATCAGTATATGAGTGATACTGATGTTATTACCTCATAATAAAACAACTAAAAAATAAGAAGTGGAAGAATAAATAAAGTTGAAAGAATCGGTAACAAACATTACCTCTTCTTTGAAGCGCCTCTTTGTGACCTCCTCTTAGATAACTAAATTTGGTCTTTGAAGAAGACCAGGACATCTAGGATGTTTCTTGGGATGTGGGGAAGGGAATTTGTCAGGGGTTTTCCGAGACTGAAGTCTAAAATTGGTGTGAGGAAGAGAGGGAGGAGGTGCCCTTTTATAAGGGAGGAGAGGGTCACCTTTGGAAAAACTAAAAATATTATTTTATTATAAAGTCATATTCGGTTTTCAATAGCTTCAAATTGATTTATTTCGAAGATACGGTGGGTATGGGTCTAAATACTCTCATCAAATATAATTTAGACAAGTTTAGGTCATTATATTAACCTTATCTTTTAGTTTTAACTCTTAGTTAATTAGATTGACATTTACCATGTCACTTTGTATTGTTATATTATATAGTTAATAAAAATACCATATACATCCAATAGACCCCAAAGTGGTCCATTAATGATAAAACTATCATGATATAAGTATCTTGGCCGAACTTTAGATTTTTAGAAATATAATAACAATTAATAATATAATATTTGTTTTAAAATCTATTTTATGTCAATTTTGATACTATTTGATAATTGATTTTTGTGAAAATCATAACAGAATGATTAGTTCTAAAAAGTTAATTAAATCAATACTAACATGTCATATTAACATATAAAATTATTTTAATTCATAAAAATTGTCAAAGTACATTTATTTGGGTATTTATAAATCAATTATATCAATATTTTATTAATAAGATAATTATTGCATCATCATGGTGTCATAAATAAATTAAATTATTTATTGTCTAAAAATTACAAAAAAAATACAATTATGTAGGAAATATATTTAGCTTTCTAATTAATATTTATAGTTGAAAATATAATTTATCTAACCGCTTATAAGAATTAATTACTAAAAGATTTTTGTTAATGTCAATTTTGTCTTTACATTAAATTAATTAATCAAAATTGTAATTGTCACTACCAAGTGGCTCAATGGGGTCCCAAAATCGATCCAAGGATGCCCATGGTCGGACACTACTCATCCAATAAGGTTAGGACAAGTTTCAAGGTTATTTTTAATTATTATAATATTCTTCTAACATTGAATTACCCTATTTACCTTTAACCGTAGTAAATAAAAATTACCGTAGTTACTATTCATAATATCAAAAAATAAAAGTAACCAATTAACATAATTTTGACCCACTGATTAAAAATATGGAATCCATTTTTCAAAATTCAAAACACATATGTTTCAGTAATTAATTTAAAATTAATACCTTTGTTAAGAAAACAGGTTTTAAAAGTTAAAACATTGCCAATGATTGAAATGTTTTTACCTATGAATTCAATGTAAAATTAATGCTAATGACATAAATTATATTAAATGGTAAAAATATATTCTATTTATATTTTAAAAACATTCTATATTATAATTTAACCATATAAAGTATTGCGATGAAAAAAGTTGTTTTTAATTTAAATATAGCATGTTTTTTACTATTCATTAAAATATGAAAGTTATCAGAATAATATGAAAAATTTATCCAAAGTAAATTTTTATATCCTGATTCTAAGGATGAATTTTATTTTGTCAAATTTTACTTATAAACTTCTCAAAAGCTAGATTTAATGTGGGTGTGCCATTAAAAGGTGGAAAAACTGCATTTTTTTTAAAATACTTATTTTAACTGAAACATTTATTTTGTTCTTATACGATGTTCTAGAAAATGTGTAAGATGAATAATAATGTTATAAAATTCAAAATTTAGATAATACTATTTATAACGGCTAGTTATTAACAAGATTATACTAATATATCATTGTTTAGTAAAACCCGGTATTGCGTACAACACACGCTATTGAGGAAGGTCGCGATTGTGTGTAATGCAACCCAAGTCAGCGTTTCATGTAGTACATGAATCCTTTGTTCTTGCATATAAGAAAATACATTGAATATATATATATATATTAAATGTCTTGTATAATAACTACTATCAAACAAACATGAAATTGTGTGTAACACGATCTAAGATTAGTGTTGCGTATACTGCAAGCTAATACGGTGTTGTGTATAGCGTAAGATAATCTTGGTGTAGCATAAAACACACGACATAAAATAAATTAAAAATAATACTTATCATAAAATCTCAGGGTGTTACATTCTACCCCCATTAAAATGAATTTCGCCCTCAAAATTCATCGGGGTTATAAATGGTTTGTTACTTGAGAATTTGTTTCATAGAAACCCACCTCATAAAAAGGAATGATAAAAATTAATTTTAAAAAGTGATGTATGAAAAATAATGGTTACCCAAATTAACTCATCACTAGTTTTCCACATATGAGATCATAGGTGAAAATATGGATATGGAGGAGAAATCTAACCATCAAGTTCTAATGAAGAGTGGTAGAGAACATGGCTATGAAAAAGACAATTGTCACAAAGCCATAAATTTGTAATGATCTAAGGTACCATCTGATTCATCAGATATAAGAGAACTAGTAATTTTTTTTGGTTTTCAATATCATTTCCCTAAAGTTGAAAAATTAAAAGAAATACTTACTTGGTTTTGGTACAATGTCACTATTGTTCATGCTTCAACCAATTTCCACTTCATCTCTTAAAGAAATGAAGTTGAATTTGTTATTTGTGATGTGTTAACAGATCATGTGATAGAATGATGGCTCATTCCATTTGTTTCAAATAAAGGGTTAACAAAAGTTATCAAATACACATAAGTCCATCTATGGTGAGGTTAATCGTATACGATTCCAAAAATGAACATATACTTCATCTATCATGCCACTTAATAAAATAAAACTAGTTTCTACTAACCAGGGACATCCTATAGGCTAGTGGTATGTGATAAAGACCAGTAGCACTTCGATTGTGGGTTCGATTCCCACAGCCTTGTCCAACGCGATGGGATGTCGCATGTCCTACAGGTTGTCCTTTTTCTAAAACTACATTACTATATCATCCCATCAATAATATCGAAAAAAGTTCTACCCTTAAACAATACTAACTTCTGTCCAACATAATCTATTCCAATATTTAGGCTTATCTAAAATACTTTGGTCCAAGAACATAGTATAAATAAAACAAATACTAGAAATGTTATCTAAAAAGAATGTGAATACAAGCATTTATCCCACATATATCATAAGATATATCTTTTTGGTTGCATTCCAAACACATGAATACCTTAGTCATATATTCTCTTGAAACATAAATTACTATAGAACCTTAGTGAAAAAATGAATACTGTCAAAAGGAAACTCTTTCCACATACCAAAATCCATAAAAAATATATATGATCAAACCATAATATCACATAATCCTTATATCAGTCACGAGCTCATGAATTAAATAAAAAATAACATTATCTTCTTATCCCTTCATTAGGCGCATATAATCTATTTTCCAAAAATATCTAAATAACCTTCCATGGTTATCGGTACCATTCAACATATACTTTCAAATACTTTTGAAAAAACAATAGTGTAACAATCCTTTGATGATTCTTTATTCCATAGTACCATACATTATTCTTTATAAACATACAATCATTCCACTAGCTTCTTAAGCCACTGACTAAGCTTCATCTTTTCTTTCATCTCATATTTCATTTGTAGTCTCTTCATCATCATCCACATAAATACTACTCATATGGCCATGATTATTCTCTTCATGAGATTTTCCCTTAGGGCATTGGTTTTCATAATGCCCATACATTCCATATTTAAAACATCTAATCATTGTTAATGTCGTAGAAATACCATTATACGTGTCCATGGTGTTAACTGATCCTTTTCCTTTGAACTTATTGGCTTTGTGTCATTCTTTTCCACACCCAAAGAATCTTCCAGTTCCTTTGAAACAATCTCCCTGATGCCTCTTCACACATGATTTACATTAGAGAAATTGAACTTTCTTTCCTCTATGATCACCATGAAACTCCATCTTTCTCTTATTATCTGAGTTGGGAAACTTACCAAAGTTGATATTATTGATCATATTATGAGATCGCTGATTAGGCATAAAAACGATGTTTAGACTTCCAAATCCCGTTTCATTTGGTTGCTCATGAAGAATATTATTCCATTGTTCGTCATTTCCTCCATTATCCTGAATCTTCTTGTTTCCAGCCATTTTCTAAAACCCAAAAAGAATAGTGTGAGAGGAAAATATCATGATAGGGAAAACAACATAATAAAGGGGGAGTACTCTCAATATCTAACATCTTAGGTTAAATTCTAAGATCATTACCATAGTTCTAGGACTATATCCTATACGTATACTTATCCTAAGGGACATCCCTAGACATACCTTAGAAGTATCTCTAGGGATCTCACTAACGTTTTCGCATCCTAATTTCCAAAGGTTGACTAAACTTTTCCTCTGATACCAACTATAGGGACCCGAATCTTGACGTACATGGACATTACATTACTTTTGAGGAATACTTAATACATAAAAAAAACAAAAACACAGGGACCGTAATAGTTTAGTGTCTTTGGAAACTTGGAATGTAATCTTCTAGTCGTGGTGAAAGATCTTCAACATCTCCCATAAAGATCTTCCCCTTTTATTTTCATACCTAAAACCTTTCTTTTTATCCTAGGGAAAATAAAACATATAAAGGTTGATCTCAAATGCTCAGTAAGGGTAAGAATGGATAAAATAAATCAAATCAAATACATTTGAACTTAAAAACATGAACATAATGTTTAAACATTAAAATCTTGAGCAATGACATAAAAAATGGAAGTACGCAAGGCATAGATCCTAAAGAAACATTAATCATGATAAAATAGCATGGTAGTAAAACATGTAATTGTGGAAACCATTCAGCACATGTCATGATTTCAATAGTATCCAAGGCATTGCTGCCAAGACCATCTTAGTGGACAAAGTCCCTTTCTGAATCGAGTTCACTCCTCGTTTCAGTCCTGTAACACTGAACCAGATTAACTTACCGTTCCGGCCATGTATATCTCATGAGATAAAAATCTTTACCCAATGCATTGGTGGGAGATATATGTCCCACCCATCTCATAATGAAATCATTCTTACTTGTGCCACAAAATAAACATAAAACATTCATCATAACCCAAATAATAAAATGGGTTTCACAAACATCATCCCATCATCTCATAATCCATATAAAACAAATGGACATTTCATCATAAGAAAAGTGAATCCATGTAAATCATAGAGACATTAAACATGAAACATACACATATCAAATAATTTCATTTTATATGGAAAATGGTTTTGATAAGACATTTGAAAGTAATTCTTGAGGAAAATATCCTTTCTTCGTCAAAATCATTTTCTTTTCAAAAAATTCCATGAACTTTTAAAATAAAGATATTTTGTTGAAAATATTTATGAAATCATGTATAGTAAGATTCATTAAATTGAGGCATTATGAAATCGTAAAAATCCATTCACGCCGTATAAGTTAAAAAAACATTCTCCTCGTACTTTTTCCAGAAAAGTCAAAAAAGTACCTCGTAACATAAACAAAAGAATGATTCCTTACATACCATGTAGTAAAAGTCAAAAATGGGTAAAAAAGACTTTAAAAATACATGAATACACTTTTATAAAACATGGTCAAGGATGATATCAATAACCCCAGTAAATACTTATGAATAAGCAATCTCGGATAAAAATGAGATTTGCACAATTATCCTTTACCTTAGGTCTGATATGCTTCATACGTATCCAAACATCCTGTATAATGATTTGAATAATGTCATTGACATATTACAGAATCATATTCATTGTTATTATATCATATATGGTTCACTTATGACTTTATATTACCCGTTCTTTTGTATATTCATGTTAAAGTAGTGTTTTGGGTAAAATCGTTTCATTTGTTGTTCGTGTTTTAACGTGTAATTATCCATATGATTACTTAGATCATGATTAATTACATCCAGAATGTAAAACATGATTTATATATAATATATATTCTGAATATAAATATATATAATAGATCGATAAATGGAACGAAATACACCGTTAATGTAGACGGTAGGCCATACGTATGCATGAAAACTGTTTTCGTTTCCTTATTGAATTGAATGAAATTAAGTAGAAGAAATAAATATATATATATATATATACATAAATACAGTATCATTATTATGTCATATATTTCATGATTACTTAATATATATACTTTATAATTATTCATGAGTGGTTAACAAGGAGAGTGAATCTCATCGCGTCGTGGAGACGGTAGTTGTACGTACGCACGAGCGATGATATCATTCCCAAGATCATGGAATTGTATTAAAGTCTATGTATAATATTACAGAATAAATATCACTTTAAAATATTCATAAATATTCATTACTTCCACCATTATACCCATCCAAGTAAGGTGGTGGTGGAAAATAGATTACACCACAACGTGGAGACGGTATTCCGTACGTACGCACGTGCAGTGATTTCATTTACCGTAGGATGGATAGATGGTGAAATATGTTTGTTTCATACATATAATAACATATCAGTATATGAGTGATGCTGATGTTATTACTTCATAATGAAAAAACTAAAAAAGAAGAAGTGGAATAATAAATAAAGTTGGAAGATTCGGTAACGAACATTACCTCTTCTTTGAAGCGCCTCTTTGAGTCCTCCTCTTAGAGAACTAAAATTGGTCTTTCAAGAAAACCAAGACCTCTAGGATGTTTCTAGGGATGTGGGGAAGGGCCTTTGTCATTGTTTGGCAGATCTTGAAGGCTCAAAGAGGTGTGAGGAAGAGATGGAGGAGGTGCCCTTTTATAAGGGAGGAGAGGGGCACCTTTGGAAAAATGAAAAATATTATTTTATTATAAAGTAATATTCGGTTTTTAATAGCTCCAAATTGAATTATTTCGAAGCTAAGGTAGGTATGGGTCTAAATCCTCTCATAAAATTGAGTTAAGACAAGTTAAGTCATTATATTAACTTATCTTTTAGTTTTAACTCTTAGTTAATTAGATTGACATTTACCATGTCACTTTGTATTTTTATATTATATAGTTAATAAACATACCATATACATCAAAGAGACCAAAAAGTGGTCCATTAATTATACAAATATCATGATATAAGTATCTTGGCTGAACCTTAGATTTTTAGGAATATAATAACAATTAATAATATAATATTTGTTTTAAAAACTATTTTATGTCAATTTTGACACTATTTGATAATTGATTTTTGTGAAAATCATAACAGAATTATTAGTTCGAAAAAAGTACATTAAATCAATAATAACATGTCATATTAACATAGAAAATTATTATAATTCATAAAAATTGTCAAATTACATTTATTTGGGTATTTATAACATAAATTATGTCAATATTTTATTAATAAGATAATTACTGCATCATCATTGTGTCATAAATAAATTAAATTATTTATCATCTAAAAATTACAAATAAAACACCATTATGTAGGAAATCTTTTTAGATTTCTAATGAAAATTTATATTCGAAAATATAATTTATGTAACCGCTTATAAGAATTAATTACTAAAAGATTTTTGTTAATGTCCATTTTGTCTTTACATTAAATTAAGTAATCCAAATTGTCATTGTCACTACCAAGTGGCTCAATGGGGTCCCAAAATCGATCCAAGGATGCCCATGGTCGGCCACTACTCATCAAATAAGGTTAGGAAAAGTGTCAAGGTTATTTTGAGTTATTATAATATTCTTTTAACATTGAATTACCCTATTTACCTTTAACCGTAGTAAATAAAAATTGCCGTAGTTACTATTCATAATATCAAAAAATAAAAGTAACCTATAAAAATAATTTGGACCCAACGATTCCAAATATGGAATCCATTTTTCAAAATTGAAAACACATAAGTTGCAGTAATTAATTAAAAATTAATCCTGTTGTTAAGCAAACGAGTTTTAAAAGTTAAAACATTGCCAAAGATTGAAATGTTTTTACCTATGAATTCAATGTAAAATTAATGCTAATGAAATTAATTATATTAAATGGTAAAAATATATTCTATTTATACTTTAAAAACATTTAATATTATAATTTAACCATATAATGTATTGCGATGAAAAAAATTGTTTTTAATTAAAATATAGCGTGTTTTTACTATTCATTAAAATATAAAAGCTATCAGAATTATATGAAAAATTTATCCAAAGTTAATTTTTTATATCCTGATTTTAAGGAATAATTTTATTTTGTCAAATTAAACTTATAAACTTGTCAAAACTAGATTTAAAGTGGGTGCGCAATCAAAAGGCGGCAAAACTGCATTTTTTTAAAAAGACTTATTTTACCCAAAAAATTTAATTTGTTCTTATACCATGTTCTAGAAAATGTGTAAGATGAATAATAATGTTATAAAATTAAAATTTTAGTTAATACTATTCATATCGGCTAGTTGTTAATAATATTATAATAATATATTGTTGTTTAGTAAAACCCGGTATTGCGTACAACACACCCTATCGAGGAAGGTCACGATTGCGTGTAATGCAAGCCAAGTCAGGGTTGCGTGTAGTTCACGACTCCTTTGTTGAAGCGTATAACAAAATACATTGAAAAATATATATATATATATACTCAATGTTTCGTAGAATAACTACTATAAAAAAACATGAAATTGTGTGTAACACGATCCAAGATTAGTGTTGCGTATACTGCAAGTTAATACAGTGTTGCGTATAGCGCAAGATAATATTAGTGTGGCATAAAACACATGACATCAAATAAATTAAAAAGAATACTTATCATAAAATTTTGGGGTGTTACAATAGGGAATCACCATATCATGTTGTTTGAGTACGAAACCTTATCATTTTTGGATGTCTCACTATAGATCAATAACCCCCACCCCACTAGTTGATAAAGTGAGATCCTGTGTAGTGATTAGCATATTATTTTACTCTTAAATACATTCCTTGAATTCAACAGTCTCTATAATATTCCATCCCATATTATTTATAATGGTTTTAGGGATTGCAATTATAATAGTTTCTATGAAATTAGTGATAGAATCAATCTAGTCCATTGAAACTATAAATATCTATCACTAATGTTGTTCAAAGATATCATTAAGTTATATCTATTTTTAATGAATCCAAAATATCCCATTGATGGTGATATCATTCCCTAATAATGTTACATTCTCCACCCAAAAACCAAAATTATTATACATCATATATAACATTTTATTTCACATGGTATACATTACAACATTCTGAAAATCCTCATATTCTTTCTTTCCTTTCATGTAGATATTAATATCATCTATTAATTATACCAATAAATTTATAGGGTAATATATATATATTATATTCATAATGTCCATGAAGATTGTTGGATCATTCACGAGCCTAAATAGAATCAATATGAACTTATAATCACTATACACTATACAAATAGTATTCCTTGGGATATCCCCCTTCATCACCTTTACATGATAATATACTACACAAAAATCCACCATATAAGAGTGTATTGATCAATATATCTGAACAAACATTTCATCAATATATGGTAGAGAATTTATTTTGGTTATAATGATTTTATTGAACTTGAACTTATCATTGCAAAGGCACATTGACCGATCACATTCCTGATGAGTAGGACTGGTGCACCCCATGGTGATGATCCGGAGAATATGAACCCTTTATCAAGATTATCTTATCGTTCTTATCAATCTCCTCATGTTCAATATTGGTAATTATATATGGATTCTTGGATTTTGGAATTGATCTAGAAATGATAATGATTGAGTACTCAACCCCTTAGTTTAAAAGTTGATTAAGGGGTTTATTGGGAAACACATCAACATATTCCCTCAGATTTTTAATTTCATCAAGGATTATCTTTTCCATGGTTTAAATCATTTTATCTTTATATGATTACTCATTAGGAAATTATTTCCATGATTTATATCCTTATTCCAAGGAGATTAAACCTCATCACTGAATATTTATATAATTCAGTGATGATTCATGATACATGTGGTGGATCACTTCTCCCAAAAATTTATTTTTTATTTATAAATGAAAGCCAATACATATCCAGAATTGAAGCATATAATTATAATGGGAGTATCACAAGGTTCTATTTGATAATAATATGACAAATATAGATGGAGTATAAGTTATATATTTTGGATTCAATAAATTTTCTTTTATCCCATTTCATTGTTAACTCCATTTCATTGTTTTAATTTGGCATATGAATAATTATACTAAAACCTAATGATATAAAAGAATATGTAAAACCATAGATGCATAAAAAATTTGACATTCATGAATGGACAATAATTCATCAATTTCACTATCTGACTCATGTTCTATCTATTTACTTATTTCAAAAAAAACATATGGTTGATAATTTTCAAACAATATGAAACATAAAATGGAATATATGATCATTTAATGGGTAAATCCAAGATAAAATGAACTCCAAAACCTACTAATATAAAACAATAAATCTATATTATATTTTTTGTCTTTCCTAACAATATATTTCATAGTAAATTTATTACAATTATAATGGTATATAAAATGAACATGATAAACTAATTCCTATTCCATAGGAGTGTCTAACTAGGTGTGTAGTTTTCCATCTTTGTCAGGCACCCTCTGACAATCGTGTTAGTACCCAATGCAACCCTTTGGGGTTATTACACTATTTTAAACTATTATAGATACACTACTAATTGAACTTTATCAATTCTTTCATGTGTCGTAATTGACAGCCATCAATCCCCACATCTCATTAGATGCCCACTTCAAGCCCATTCCACACATAGAACCCATGTGTCATGCCTCTCATCAAATACCGATAATTTTTGTATCCCAACATATGCTTAAAATAAACCTAAATATTAAATATATATATATATATATTCCCATTATAGTCCTAACAACTACTCTACTCATTAAAACCAAGAATCATGCTAATGACCTCTTACTAACTACTTCTTGGTTATTCCAAAAATATTACATGTGCATCGTGCAAACCAAAAAAAGGTGCTAAAATAAAAGAAACATGCCTAAAACCATAATATACCAATAAAATTAGTTATCTCCATACCCTACATTATACTGGTAAACTCATATATGTTCACCTGTTCGAAAAAAATACCTAAGGCTTTTATTCCCTATGGAGATGCACCAATAAGGCCTCATCCTTAAACATTACATAATCTTGAATAATTTAATAATTTACATTGATGATATTTTCATGTATATATATTTAGAGAATTAGGTTATAACTTGTACATAAAAACACAAATATTACATGTAGACACTTCTTCTCAGTATACATTTTTTTCATAAAAAAACTCTTAAAAAAATAAACATGTCTAGTTCCATGTTTTAGAGAGCATGACGTTTCCATTATCCCATCTATGACCCTATTCATATTTAAGTCCCATATATAACATTTCAGAAACATTGGATAGGAATAAAAATTTCAGTACGTGATATAAAATAAGGAAAGAAAATAGTAGTCGATGAATACATCCAAATCAAAGATATCATACTTTTCAATCATAAAACATAATCACTATAATATACCTTACAAAATCATAATATTTATAAATAACACATATAAATCATAAATCATAAAATTAATCTTGTGGAATCCATAATATACATTCATTGTAGCTTTCACATCTACATAGGGAGTTTCATTTGAATACCCATCATAGTATATTCCCAAAATATCTTAGGATAAACATTAACGTTAACCTCTGTTACATTACCCAATGCATTGGAGAGCTTTCTCGGGATCACCCGCCGTAGGTTTGTCACAAAACCACCCATATATGTAAAAAATTCCCAATAACCATAACATATTAATAACATATCAAACAAGAATAAAATAAATATAACATTTTTACATTGCATTCACAAGATATCAGTGCAAGATATTGACATAATCAATTAATTTAAAACAATCAAGATGAAGCGTGTTGACTCAATGCGTCTCATATCACTATTAAACTTTTGAATGGATTTTTTATTTTAAAACACTCATGTTTATATAAATAAATACTTAAAATCATTTCTAAAACTTGTACATGAAAGGGAATTATTTATAATATTAAAATTTTCAAACATTTAAAATGATGTTTTAGTTAAAGAAACCTTTACCATTTGAGAAAATAGTTGAATAAAAATAATTAAATAATAACATAAAAGGAAAATGTAAATAAAATGATAAAATATAAATTCATGAAATAAAATATCAAAATGGTTTTATAAACACCTAATAGGATAATAAAGGTTCACCATATCAATATATTCCTCAATGAAAGGAGATTATGACGTATTCCCTTAAAAATATTGTACCATTAGATTAAGGATTAATACATTACATAATTATGTGTGAAAAATATAAATACATCCAATATAATTGGATATTAAGTGTAAAAAAATTATAGTTCAATCAGAAATATTCATATAATTTCCTAATAAAGATGTATATGGTTAACCAAAAGAATTTAAATTCAGTTAAGAAGATCCCTTATAAAAATTTGGCTTCCTAACAACGTCACTTAAAAACTCAAAAAATAATTTTATAAGAGAGAAGAGGTTCTCTAATTACAAGGAAATAAAATGTAATTAAATAAGGATAAATAATAACATATCCCAACATAAGAAAATTGGAATTAAAAGACATAACATAAAATAAGTTCTTGACTAATAGAGGAGAGTGAAAGTTTCGCTTTCCTCGTGTCCGAATTGACTCGTTCATTCTTTAATTTCTCGAATTATAAAATTAAGATAATTTATACTTTCTTAATAACTTTTTGCATGTTTATTATACATTTTAAATCACTTATTACATCGTTATAAAAATTACATAATTATTTATGTTAATATTTGTCGTTTTTTCGATATTGGGTATTTTAGTAAAAAATGAACATGTCATAATTACAATTAATTCATGTGGTAAAAATTAAATTATCTCCATAATAATATTAATGTTTTAGAAATAATATATATAATATATATAGTATATTTTTATTTATAATAGTTTATATAATTTGGACATAATAAATGAAATGCGTCATTCATGGAGACTCTAAGTCGTACGTATGCATTAACGCTAAATCCATTTCTTTTTCATATTTGATTAATTGAAAAATAAATGTTACATAGTTATATTATAAATCCATTTTAATATATATGTTATATATGTTACATAAGTTCATTAATTCTATCCTTTATATGTTCCAAATATATCATGAACGAGTCGTCACTTAGAGGGGGAAGTAGTCTGCACTTCTTCAAATGAAGTTATCATATATATATACAACAGGAAAAGCATAAATGTGTGTTCTAAAATAGAATTACATAATAATAGAGATATGATAAATATCATAATTATCATATATAATTTTTTTCCATCATAATGGCCCCCATGAGAGGAGTTAGGAGATAATTGAACAATCATGGTTTCGTGAGGCAGTAGTTCGCCGTCCATATAAATAGTATGTTCGAATCCATTAAATGAAGGTGAGTGGAAGTGTATTTTGAATACATTTCATAACAAAACCTAGTATATTGAGAATAATGGTGAGGTTATGTAAAAAAATAATATTAATAGCATTGGGATTAGATAAGGAAAATAAAAGAAAAGAACTTGAGAGAAGATGTTACATTTATATCGGGTAACACACTATGGTTTTAACCAAAAGGATTTCTTGAATTGTCATCATAAAACACTAATACTTCAAGGAGAAATATATGGATGTTCTGATCTTCTTATATCATAGTTTGGATGATACAAGGGGCTTAAGAGGAGTAAGTAATGGGTTATAGGTGATAGACTTTTATAAAGGGGAGGTGGGGCTCTTTAGGAATGTTTGAAATTATTACTTTATTATAAACTGAATATCTATTTAAAAAGGCCCTGACGCATTAAATTAGAATATAAGGTGATTATTTTTCGAAATACTCATATCCAATGTTTTTTAGGAATGTTTAGGGAATAAAATTAACCTTATCTTTTTTTTATTTAACCCCTAGTTAACTAATTTAACTTTTACCATTTTCTATTGTATATTCATACTATATGGTTGATATATTTACAATAAAAATCCAAGAGACCCAAAATAAACCATTTATGACATGTTTAACATCACATATTATTTTTTTTCCAAATATTAGATTTTTAGGAAAATTTTATCAATTAATAAAATATTAATTGTTTTAAAAACTCATTTATGTGAATTTATAAACTATTATAATCAGGAAATTTAAAAACTCTATAAAAAATTGATTATTTCAAAACAAATTCATTAATTAAAATAAAAAAATTAATTATTATCCCTATAATTTTTGTATGGCATAAAATGTTTCAAAATAAATTTATTTTTATATTTATAATCTCATTTATTTAAAACATTCATTAAAAAGGTAATCACTACATTACCATTATGTCATAAATATATATATTTAATTGATATGTATAAATTATAAATAAAATATCATGATGTAGAAAATATTTTCAGATTTATAAATACTATTTATAGTCGAAAATACCTCCTATATAACCCCGTATACAAATTATTATACTAAAAGATATATGTATATTTTATATTATCCTTAAAATTAAATTAATTTTTATAAATTGTCATTTTCACATAAAAGTGGATTCATTGGGTCCCAAAATCAAACCATGGATTTATATGGTTGGGATTAATGTCTCATCTAAGAGAGTTGTTACATCTGTTAGGGTAATTTATTATTATTATAATATTATTGTTTACTCTTATTTAAAATATTTTCCCATTAACCATGGTAAATAAAATATTTACAAAAATACTATTAATAAACAATAAAAATAAGTTACCTAATTTCACAATATGGACCACTTTATTATAAATATGGAATTGATTTTTCCAAATTCAAAACACAAAATTTGAAAAAATTAATTTATAATTAATTCCCATTGTCAATACCAAAAAAATGAGTTTTGAAGAAATAATAACTATCAATAGATTGACATGTGTTTGTGTCTAATTAAAAATCGAGATTACATCCAATGAACAAAATTTGATTAAATTGTAAAATTATAATCTAATTACACTTTAAAACCAATTAAAAATTCAGTTTAATCATATAAATAAGTTCCATTAAAAGGCAGTTTTGAATTAAAATGCCATAATTTTTACTATTCATCAAAAAATGAACATTATCAGAAAAATACAAAATTTTTTCCCAAAGTAAATTTTGATAACCATATTCTAAATAAAAAGTGTATTTTTTCAAGTAAAACATATAAAAGTGAGAAAACAAGATTTAATAAAGCTTCGCCATCAAAAGGTGTCAAATGAGACTTTTATATAATATTAGAATATTACATTCTTAAAATCGGATTCATCCTTATTTTATGTCTCTAAAATTTATTAGATAAATGTAAAAACATAAAACAAGCATTTTTAATCATATTTTATTATGTTCTATTCATTCCCTCCAATATAATGGCTACTCATTAGCTACCATTTAAAATAACTATATTATTATATATATTTTTGGTATAACTCAATGTTGTGTGAAACATATGATTTCAAAGAAACCTATTGTTGCGTGTTGAGTACGCTATCAGATATAGAATCCCCTTGAATGTAAAATTCGTATTTATTCAAAAATATTAATAAATATGAATATATCATATTATTTATTTACATGGGATGTTACATCCCTCCACCCTTTTAAGAATTGCATCCTCGCAATATAAAAAATTGGATCGGAAAATTCATTGAAAGTCCCAAATTGGAAAAAGAGTCAATAAAACTACCACGTTAACAGAATGAAAGAGAAGTACAATGTTCACCTAAGACCCCCTATACTTGGATTCCATGTATGAAAACATGGATATAGAGTAGAAAATTACTGTAATAGATTACAAGAGAGTGATAGAGAACTTGATCACATAAAGTTAACCACCACAATACCATAAATTTGTGGGTGGGGGAAAAGGTATGATGATAAAAGCAAGCGTATAACATTTTTTCATCAAGATCATTTTCATAGATTTGATGATTTTTTTTACTACCTAGACTTTGATCATAAAGAAACATACATACTTCTATTGTAGACTTTAATCAATTACTACATTTCTACCGAGAACTCATCATTTCTCCAAATGATGAGAATTCAAGTTAACTTTGTCACCTATGAAGCACTAGAATCAACATCTAGAGAACCACATAATCCATGAAAATGAACTATATTTTTCTACTATCTTAATACATTATCCCAAACATAATGGTTATTACTAGAGTAGATAATTTCCAAAAAAGATAATACATTATAAAAATAAATTCTAAACATAATCTCCAAATTTCAATAAACAATACCCAATGATCTTCAATGATCATTCAATAAACATTTGTCCTTAAATTCCGTCAAAGTAATATGAACTATGATTGAAACCCAAATATCATAAGGTTTTAGTCACACAGTCTTCCATAGAAAATCCTTACATTTATCTCTAAATAACACCGAGTACTCCGAAGGTCTCATACTAATGTGTAATTAAACTAATCACATATTATCTAAGGTAAGTTAATCATTTTCAGCAATAACACAAATCACCTTATATCCACAATAAAAACATCGATTCTTAAAAAATAATATTTCAACTATTACACCACAAATGATATCCAAAAGTACTATATTTTCCTTAATCATATAGTGTTCCCAAAATTGCAAATGTCTTCTAAAATAACCTTTATCACTTAATCACCAAATAATTTCTTATACCAATGATATCAATTTGATGAGACATAAGATCCCAAATCAACATATTCTTTATCAATAAAATCATTTAACTAAAAATAATAATTCATACTAACAAGGGGATTCATGTTACCCAGTGGTAGGTGATAAATCTAAATCACAATTTAGTTATGGGTTTGATTCCTCTAGCTTTTTCCGACTTGATGGGTTGTCACATATTATGTGTGTAGTCTTTTTTCAATAGTTTTATAATTCTAATAACGTCGAAAAAAGATATTAAACCCTTAAGAATATCCATAATGTTTATTATCCTCAATGGTTACTTCATACCTCATGTTTTTCATCCCAAAAACTAATAACACTAAATTTTTTGAAATAAAAGATCACATGAGCCCCTAAGGTTATCCATTAAGTCCATACAAGATAAGAAAATTATTCCTTGAATAAAAATATCACATATAAGACTTTAGGGTTATACATACAAGAAAAATATTCCCAAAATAATAATTACATTGATACATTTGAATATATCTTCATCCATAGATAGAACATTACTGTTCAATTCCTAGACATCCTAATCACCGAACATTATTCATGATCCCTTATCCATGTTTTTCCGACTTATTCTTTTACACTCCATTCCTACAAACAAAATCACGAATCACATCCTAGTATTTAATAATTTCAAAACATTATATATGAAATAATACATACATTTCATTGGTCATTTTCAGTTTCATCATCGTCAATTGGAATGGCATTAAGTATTGGTAAACATACATTTTTATGGTCCTCCTAATCCCATTCTCAAACCTTATTCATTGGATATCTATTTGTATATTGAACATGCACACCACATTTAAAACATTCAATTGATTCATTGAAAATAAATTCATTTACTGTCTTGAATTCAACTAGACACTTCCTTATTCCATAGATGTTTATTACTTTATGACCTTCATTACCACATCGAAAACATCTTCCCATACCATTGGAGCATTTTCTGAGGTTTTTCATTAAACATCCTCGACACATTGGTTTGGGAATATACATACCTTTATGATAATTACTCTAACATCTATGGGGATTTGTTTCTCACATATATGATGCCTTGGAAAAATTACAATGGTTTAAGAGTTCAATCATGACTCCAGATAGTTAGTAAAGAATAACCAAAATAGTTCTCATTGTAGCTCACACTTCATTTGGTTGATCATTCAGAAAACTGTCCCAGTTTTCTTCACATACATTGTTAATTGGGTTCTTTCTAGATCCATCCGTTTACTAAAACCAAAATGTTAAGTGGGAGTATGTCAGTAAAATCATCATATAATATCTTATGAGGAGGGTAAATACTAAGATATACATATTCATGTTATCGTAACCACATTCGATATATCTAAAATAACTATAACTCTTTCTAATATGATAACAATTATGGTTAGAAAGCTTATGCTTAAATAACACCCTAACCTCTAAAGGTACCTAAACTGACCTCTAATACCAACTTTAAGGCCCCAGCCTGAAAGAGTACAAAATATTGAATTAAGTTAATTATTCAAATTGAGGTCCTTTTCTAGTTTATATCTTTAGAGGATTATGTCATAACTTATACATAACAACTTGAATATTACTTATAGACACTTCTAATTAGTATCAATTTTTTTCATCAAATAAAAACTCTTCAAAAAATGTCTAGTTATAGGTTTTAGATAGAATGACTTTTCCTTGATCCCATCCGTGACCCTATTCATATTTATGTCATGTGGAAAAGATTTAAAAAACATGGGATGAGCATACAAATATTTATAAAGGATATAAAATAAACAAAATAAAACATTTGTAGATGAATAAACCCAAATCATATATATCAAACTTTTCATTCATAAAAAACAATCTATTTAACATACCTCACAAAATCATAAGATTTATGAATAAAAAATAGAAATCATAAATAATTGAGGTAACTTGTGGAATATATAACATACTTTAATTCTAGTTTTCACAGAGAAATATAGAGTTACATTTGGAATACCCATAACAGTATATTACTAAAATATTTTAGGATAAACATTAACGTTTACCTTGGTCACATTACCCAATGCATTAGATAGCTATGTCGGGCTCACCAGCCCTAGGTTTATCATGAAACCATCCATATATGTAAAAATTTCCCCTGAACCATGACATATTCATAATGCATAAAACAAGCAAAATGGAAAGATAAAATTTCCAAATTGCATTCAATAGATATTAGTTCAAGATATTGACATAATCAATAATTTTAATACATTCAAGAAAAAGACTTTTGACTCAATGTGTCACATAAAACTCTAAATTTTTTTAAAGGAATTTCCAATTTCAAACACTCATTTAAAAATAAATAAATTCATAAAGTCATTTATAAATCATTTATATTAATTAAAAGGATTTAGAAGATTAAATATTTAAAACATTAAAACATTATTTTAATTAATGAACAATTTACCAGTTGAGAAAATACATGAATAAAAATAATTAAAGAATAACATCAATGAAAACTATAAACATCCTATGGGTTTATATATTCATGAAATAAAATGTCAAAATGATTGTATATACACATTATAGTATAATAAAGTGGCACAATATTATGATATACCTCAAAGAAAGGTGATTGAGATGTAGTCCCATACAAATATTATACCATTATATTAAGGATAAATCCATTACATAATAATGCGTGAAATATTTTAATACACCAAATATAAGTTTATATTATGTTTTAAAAAATAAAATTTCATTCACACATATTCATTGTGCGACATAATCAAGAAGTAGAAGTTTAATCCAATCAATTGAAATTTGGTTAAGAAGATCCCTTGCAAAATTTTGACACCCTGACATCGTCACATAAAAATTCAGAAAATGAGTTTTTGAGAGAGAAAAGGGTATCTCATTTCAAGTAAATAAAATGTACTTAAATTAGGATATATAATAACATATCCCAACATAAGAAAATTGAAATTAAAAGAAATAAAATAAAAGAAGTATTTGACTGAAATATGAGGGTGAAAGATTCCCTTACATCGTGTCCGACTTGACTCGTTCGTTCTTTAACATCCTGAATAAGAAACATAAGTTAATTTATACATGGTTAATAAAATTTTTCATCATCATTATTGATTTTATATCACTTATTACCATGTTATAAAACTTACATAATTATTTTGGTTAATATCGGTACTTTTTTCGATATTTGGTACTTGAGTTGAAAATGGACTTTTTTTAATTAAAAATTGTCCAAGTGGTAAAAAGTAAATTATCTATATAATTATTTTAATGTTTTAGATATCATATATATCCAGTATATATGTTTTTATAATATTCCATATCATTTTTACATAAGAAATGAAATGCATCATTCATGGAGATGGTAAGTCGTACGTACGCACGAAGGCTACTTTTATTTCGTATTCATATTTAAAGGAACGAAAAATAAATGATAAATAGGTATATGATAATTATATTATTATATGTATATTATAAATGTTACATAATTTCATTAATTTCATCATTTATACATTCCATATATATCATGAACGAGTCATATCACATTGAGGAGGCGGTAGTCCGCACTTTCTCAAATGAAATTATCATATATATATATATATATATACAACAAAAAAGAATAAAATTATTTTATAAAAGAGAATTAATGAAGAATAGAGATAAAATAAATATCACGTATATCATATATTATTTCAGTTCCATCACAATGGCCACCATGTGAGATGGTAGGAGATAATTGAACACTCATTTTTTCGTGAGGCAGTAGTTCACCGTCCACAGAAATAGTTTGTTCATATCCATTAGATGGTGGTGTGTGGAAGTGTAGTTCAAATCCATATCATAACAGAAGCCTGTTATAATGAAGATAATGGTGATGTTATGTAAATAAATAATAATAAGATCATAGGGAGTGGAGAAGGAAAATAATAGAAATGAACTTGATAGAAGATATTACCTTTAAATAGGGAACTCCATTTGGTGGGAACCAAAAGGATTTCTTGAATTTCATTATAATTTGGGTAAGGCTTCTAGAAGTAATATAGATATTTTGGGAGCTTCTTAGAGAAGATTTTGGAGAAGAAAAATATCTTTAGAGGAGTGAGTAATGGGTTAAATTTCATGGCCTTTTATAAGGTAGAGGAGGGGCTCTTTAGGAAAGTCTGAAAATATTATTTTATTATAAACTGAATTTCAATTTAAAATGTCCTTGACCTAATTTAATTAGATGATAAGGTGGGGATTGTTAGAAATCCTCTTAGAAAATAGGTTTTAGAGCAGTTTAGGAAATAAAATTTACCTTATCTTTTAGTATTAACCCTTAGTTAACAGATTTTGCTTTTAAAATGTCCTCTTGATAAATCAAAATATATGGTTAATATATTTACAATAAAATACCAAGTAAACCAAAATGGATTATTAATTATATTTGTAACATCATATATGATAGTTGGACAATTAAAAAAATAGGATTATCTTGTCATTTAATAAAATATTAATTGTTTTAAAAACTCATTTATGTCATTTTATAAACTGTTAATATCAATACATTATAAAATTGAATAGAAAATTTATTCCTTAAAAAAACCTTCATTAATTCAAATATACCAAATTACTATTATCCATAAAATTATTGTATGGCATAACAAGTTACAATATATATTTATTTTAATATTAATAATCTAATTTATTTTAATGATTCATTAAAAAGGTAATCATTGCATCATCATTGTGTCATAAATATATTTATTTATATAATATATAAAATTTATAAATAAAATATCATGATGATGGAAATCATTTTATCATTATATTGACTATTTATAGTCGAAAATATCACATATATGACCTAATATAAAAATTGTTTTAATAAAATATATATGTTTGTGTTACATATTCCTTAACATTAAATTTATTTTTTAAATGTCATTTTCACATACTAGTGGCTAAATGGTGTCCCAAAATCGACCAATGGATTCCCATAGTCGGACATGTTTCATCAAAAAGAGTTCTGACATGTGTTTGGGTAATTTACTATTATTATAATATTATTGTTTACCCTTATTTACAAGATTTACCCTTCAAACATGATAAATATAATATTTACTGAAGTTACTAATCATATTGTCTAAAAATAAAAGTTACCTATTTACACAATTTGGACATCTTGATTCCAAATATGGAACTAGTATTTTAAATTCAAAACACAGAAGTTGCGTAAATTAATTTAAAGTTAATTCTTGTTGTCAAAACCAAAAAGCATGTATTTTAAAAAACTATCAAAAGATTGACATGTGTTTATGTCTAATTAAAAATATTCATTAATTAAAATGACCAAAATTAGATTAAATGGTAAAAATATAATGTAATTACACTTTAAAACCTATTAAAAATTATAATCATATAAATAGATTAGATTAAAATGCAGTTTTAAATTAAAATGCAGTATTTTTCACTATTCATCAGAAAATGAACTTTATCAGAAAAATAACAAAATTTTACCCAACGTAAATTTTTATGTACATTTTCAAAATAAGATGTTAAATTTGTCCAATGTAACATATAAAAGTTATAAAAACCATATTGGGAAACATTCCTCTATCAAAAGGTGTTAAATGAACCTTTTAATGAATATTAGAGTATTCCATACTCAAAATCAGATTCATTATTATTTCAAGCCTCTATAATTTATTAGACAAATGTAAAAAAATATGAAAAACATTTTTAATCATATTGTAGTTAGTTCTGTTCATTCACTCCAATAAAATGGGTAGGCATTAACTACAATTTAAAATAATAATAATATTATATTATTTTTCGGTATAACTCAATGATTCGTGCAATGTATGATTTCAAAGAAATCCATTGTTACATGTTGAGTATGCTATTGTACATAGCATCCCCATGAATTTAAAATTAATATTTATTTCAAAAATATTAATGAATATTAAATTGTAATATTCTTTATTTACCCAGGATGTTTCAACACCTCCTACAGGCCACCAACCCCCTGATGGGTTTCTCTCTCTTCCAAGAAATATGTGTGCATTCTAATCCCAGTTGTTAGCTCCTACAACCCATGCTAGAGCTTCCTCAAATCAATGAGTTTTCCATAGTCCTTGTCTCCAAATTGTCTACGAAGATATTCCATATATCCTCTTAAGATTCCACATCTGACAACATGCTATGATATTCTTTGGTTTCTTCTCACATAGAGTCAGAATATTACATGTATGTACACATTATAACCATATCGGTAAAGACCCACTACATAGTTTCCTAGTTGAATCTCTTTCCTAACTATCCCTTGTAGAATCCTCATGTAATTGTTTCATACTACCTAAATAATAACATTTATACTCATTGGAAACTATCACATGGATTGAATAAGATTGGTCTATAATGTTTCCATCCACTATTAGTTAGTGGTTCACTACCACATATAATTGTTTTGTCCTGATGTTGTTTAATTGAACTATGATGACATACCTCAAACCATTATTGAAATATCATCCCATAAAAATTTCATCATCGACCACAGTAGGTGGACATGTTAGTGAAATTGGCTGCATAAGCCAAGACAGATATATCCGCTTAATATAGGTACATGAAATTGAAGACTTGGTCTAGCCTAAATGTTTCAGGGAAAATGTTCTTAAATAATATGGCCTTAAAATCCTTCCAATTCAGACCCACATTTTTTTCTTCCAAAACTTATCCATCCTAGAAGTTCTTTTCTAATACTATTTGAATATATATATCTACCTCCCTGACTAACCTAGGGGATGTCTCAAGCTGGATAGAGATATTATACAATGACTTAATATGATTTCTTACTACCTATGGTCTACCCTCACCTTGAAAAAATAGAGGGGGATGAGACTACAACTCACGAGTTAGATACACCATGGATGGATCAACTATTTGATCTCTCATATCGATACCCTTTATGAATCTGACCAAAATCTCCCTTAGCTACACATCATTAAATGGCCCAAAATAATCCATCTTCAATGAATTTAATGCATGTACCAAACCCTATAGATATGGTGGATGATTTAACTTACCATTAGGGGCCACTTTTCTGCCCTAAAGGGCCACACCCAATAAATTCTCAAGCTGTATCATATTTCTTCCCCCCATACACTTCACCGGAAGTCTTCTAGGTGGAATAATATGCAACAAAAAATACTTTTTTCAAAAATCCATAATATATATATATATATATTACTAATATGGATCACTATGACTAGAAACATGTCTTACCACCATTATACCCTTTTAATACATCGATGTCATATGAAATCAGACCTCACGGTCCCTTAAATACCAATAAGAGGGTCATGTATAACATATAATCAATCCTTATATCCCCCTTCTCAACAATTATAGGGTCATGAATCATATATTTTCTAGACTCATGGCCCCTTGTCTACCCATAATAGAATCAGGAATCACAAATCATATATATCCAGATTCATCAACTCGTTGTGGTTGAGTAGAGTTTCTCAAAATGGTCATACATTAAAACAATTTTACATTTTTGTTATCATTTTCAATGTCTCGCCTTTATTCTATTAGTCCCACCACACCTACTCATAACATATTCAAGGCTATATATCATATACAAGTCTCACTAGGAAGCACATACATGGGATTGATGTGTAAAATTCCATAAAAAGAAATAAGTAAACACTGTTTAGTTTTGTAGACACATTAAATAACCAAACCACTGATAGCATATTATAGGATCCATGAAATTATATATAGGAACATACATATATCATGTCACCACATATTCCTACAATGGTTCATAAAAAATTCTCCCATTTAATTCCAGGTCAAGGGTCAATCCACATAATCCAAAAAAACCACACAGAATCATTCCACTTGATGTGGAATTTAATCAACTATAAATAACCAATCATAAAATCAATTTAACTCCCATTTAAACTTATTCTATCCCCCATCAATGAGGATAAAGGAAATAAAACACGATCACTATTATTAATTAGACCAATCTACTAGTCTATGGTCTACCATAAATTAAATAATATGACTGGATGACTAAAAATTATAATTTTTATTTCATAAATTTTTTTGAAAAGTGAGAAACCAAGATTCAATTTTAAGGGAAAGTGATAAACCATACAAGATCACAATAGACACCAACCACAAACTGAGAGAATGTAATCAAATGACAAGAACATACCAAAAAGACCACTATAAATTATAATATCTATACTCGTCACCAAAACCGACATAGAAGTCTAACTCCACAGTAGCGAATTCCCATTAATAAGATGAATTATAACACCTCAATAGATTATCACCCTGGTCTCCAGTCCTTATATGTTCTACTGAGAGCTGCCATGTACATGATTTTGTGGGCAAGATGTCTTTTTTTGAATGCAAGGATCACCATGAAATCATGCTTAAATGATGCTCTAGTATTCACGGAAAGGTAAGAGTAGTCCTTCCTTGTTCATCATCATGGAGTAGAAGACAACACTCATTCATCCCCTTTCTTCCCCTTTTCCCCACCTTGTACAATATGACTATAGGACAGGTTGGCCAAACCACTCACATTTTCTTTATCACCCCTAGAAAATACTCCCCCTCTTGCCAAAGAGATTCTCTGAAAAAAGTTCCTTGCATCCCTTTTCATTCCCCCTCCTCTGTTTAGGCATTTTTCATTCAATCATCAAAAGACACCAAACTGCAATTCCATTTCCTTTAATAGTTTCTATTCCCTCACCCGCAACCACTTCCCTTATGTAATCTTCTTTGTACTGTAGATTATTTAACTCAAGACTAGGAGGCTCTTCCACATCCATAGAGGCCTCCTCGTGACACCAATCATAATCAACGTGGATCTCCTTGTAGCCCCCATCAGAATCACCAGATTCCTCAGGATCAATATTCAATCTTTCTTCTATGAGACAATAAACCCTATTGTTCAATTTAAGTACATGCTTGGATGAAGGAATAGAATCCCCAACTACATTAGTTCTGACAAGACTGGCCACTTCCAAAGTAGAGATGACCACATCTCCTTCCACAAGCATCTCCCTAACCTCTACAGCACCATTCTTGTGTTGTTCCACCTGATCCATCAGAAAGATAAAATCAACTTCCTTCTGTAAACATAGCTGGTAAGGGCCCTCCAAATCCAACCTCATCCTTCTAAACACTTCAGACACCTTTGAATGAGCTTTGGTCACCATACCTTCCAACGAATCAGTACCTATAATGCTCACCTCGGCCACCTAGTGAATGCCCACCAAAGCTTCCTGGTTTAAAGGACACGATGAATGAGAACCCCCAATGCATCCATATGATCTATGATTCATCTGTTTCAAACCATCCTCCATGGTAAACCACATAATATTTACCCTTTGAAATTTCCTTTGTCCTTGCCCAAAAATGGGATTCCCGACGGTGAGTCTCCAACACCTGGGTTGGGGGTCCCCTTTGGCAAACATCCGAACTGTGTCCCAGGAGATTTCATTTCAAACAAAAGTTGGTCCAATTCTCATAAACGTCCCATTTTTTACACCTGTATTCCTCACCAATAGTGATCCAAACAAATTCAAAAGGTAAATGAGATGCATGCAATTCTATATAGACCTGGGGAATGATCGGATAGCAAACTGCATCAGTGTATCTATCAAAGCATAAAAACCTACAGAAGGGATTACCCAACATTCTAATAACAAATGGATTCTGAAAAGGTAATATAAGAATGGGGAAATATACCCAGACCACTGCAGAGGTCGAATATTATTTTATATAGAAGTTGAAGGACCATCATAGAAGGAATAAGTGAATCCAATTAATATTACGAGGGGCCCTCGACCAGGATTTGATGAGTTCCACCTCCGATTCAAAGAAAATCATGATATGGTGGCTATCAATCAAGACAAATGTATAAATTTATTGAAAATACCATGATGTGTAGACGCATCTATCAAATGCATCAATAGAAGGATGCATCTTCTTAAATCGAGCAACCACTATGTGTTTTGGTAACGCTAAGGTTTCCATGAACTCAGAAGTCGAAATCTGAAGGTTCATAAGTCCATCAAGATGTTCTGAGACTTTAAGGATTACCGATGCTTTTGGAAAAGGCAGAAGAAAATCAATATTGGATATGGGGTGGAATGAGGACCCTGGTTAATATTCATTCCACCCATACACCGAAGGTTAACGAATTTCATAGAGTGTATGATTATGTGATATTAGAGAGGCTATACCCTCATATGGTGATAATAATAATTGTTTATATTTCTATAACATATAATAATAAATACCATTTTAGAATATGCATCAATAATACTCTATAAAAGAATAAAAACATCATCAATAATCATATAACCCCGCACCACCATACCATTAGTAGACGATTAATCATATCCCAAAAGGACATCTAATAAAGATGAACAAGGTCATATGTGGTTGACCATATAGGTACACACACACACACACACACACATATATATATATATTTATATAACCCAAATAAGGTTCATCTAGTTTAAAATTAACAACCTGGTTCATTGTCATCCATCCAATGTTATACGGTACATCCCTAGTCACCAAGGTCAATCTCTCAAGCATGATCCCATACATCATATCAATGAAATAATGTATAAATTTCTCTTTAAGGGACCATTTTTAGTTTCATTATGATTAAATTATGTGACCACCAATACATTCATGTCCTACATCCATAATTTTATTGTGTATACAAGCTAAAAATAAAAATTAAATGCTCACACACATTTAATAGTTCAACAACTCCACTTGTACTCAATATCTACACGTGCACACTTACTGGATTCATCCAATTACTAAAAATCTTTTAAAACATGAAACCAAATTAATATATAATTCAATACATGATTACGTGTATATATATATACATAGGTGAGGACCCAGAACTTAATTTTGAGGCATCCCATGGAGAGAATCATACATAGATATCCATCTGTCAGCTCCCAAAATTATATCACCATCATCTTGTACCATCTAACACCTCTCTTATTATTGTTCATGTATATTGAATCCAAACAAAGAATCCATCTATAAATCTATTGTCCTTCATACCTCCATTCATAAATTCACTACTGTATCAATATCATGACATCCTGAAGCATGATTATATCTATCATCCAATTTTTAATAAGTCATCATCATCTTAATATCTAGACATCTCAACGCAATATAATATCCATACTAGAATATATAATATGTAATAGTTCAATATATATACTAACATTCGATGAATGAAAATATCCATCATGCTAAAATTTTGGCACATTAACCTCAGATACAACGATGACCCTCTTTCCCCAAATGACGGTCTCAACAACATCACTTGATGGTCTGTTGCCACTATCTATGGCTCTCTATGGCGAGTTCCACCACCATAAGTAATTTGCAACACCATTCCATATGTTTCAAAATCTACAGAGGCCACCACCCATAATGATTGGTAAACATCATCTCATGTGAGTCATATAATTTTTCACACAAATTCAACGGTGTGTCTGCCAACAATGATGAGTGAAAATAAATAACATAACATAAGACACAACAACCAGAAATATCATTTCCACATGTACCAATTCCACCCATGTCCTGATGCCCAACAACATCTCATATAGGATGGTCTATACCCTTATCCTAATGAAATAATCACCTCTACATAACAAACTATGTCCCCTCAATCTAGTGATCATTATTACCCCATGTATCTCATGTTGAAAAATTGCGATGAACCAATTCTCCTCAGGCGTAGTTATCAACATCACCTAAAATCCTCAAACCATGAATCTTATCATTCCATGGAACCATAGAAATAATAATTCATGATAACTAATTAAATTACATAATCCTTCTAAACTTCCATATTGGTCAAAATCTCCTTATTGGACATTGAATTTATAAATAGGCTATGGAAATCTTGATGACATCCCATAATATCAATTTAATTGACTAAAATGAAAAAATTAATTAATATTGTGTATCAACTAGTAATACACATTTGTGTATTAAATCATGTACAACAAAACTATCATAATTTTATAGATATATCCAAGAACCAACTACTCTTATAGTTGTTGTCGCTCGCTTGTCGACTATCGGCCTCTAACTCAATCCACAACAAGTTGAACTAGATTTTTAGACAATAACCCTGAATATATGGAAAATTTTCATGTAAAAAATTAACATTCCATTTAAAGAGATAAATAATAAATAGATGGAATATTATTGAAGTCCCTACCACTATGCTTCATATGAGACAGATAGATCTCGGAAAGAGAAGAACCCAATGATTTTAAGAGAGGGGGAGGGGCATGCTGTGAAACCCATTGGACACTTTGAAATATTTGTTCAATAGAGAAAATAATATAGGGGGGATAATTCCCATGATACACCTTTAAAAAAATCCCCTCATCATACACAATGTGTTAACGTAACATGATGTGTAATAGTTCTATGGTGTGTAACAAATAAATGATGTGTAATCAGTAGGGAAAATCCCAAGAGTCTATATGTCATGAATCTACTGGCTTCACACCACAAATCTACTACACAACATTTAAATTATTCCCTTGATTTGTAAAAAAATATGTTTTTATTTTTGGCAGGCAGATCCTCTGTTTTCCACCAATTTTTCACTAAACCCACGGGGCAACCACTGAAACATAAGTCTCTCTTAAAAATGATTATTTTGGTTAATATATTATATAAATTAGGTTTTGAGGAATATAATTTATGTTTTTATGACCATTAAACTCTAAAGGTTATAAATTACCCATAAAAATGACCCATTTGAAATCTAGGGACCTTATAAAAACGTCCCTTGAAATTGATTAACAGTCTAAACTCTTCATAAATATATTTCATAAATCGCAAAAGTATTTCAATATTTTATTACGTTCCAATATTTATTTACTCTATATTTTAATATTTAAATCAATTTTCAATTGAATCAATAAAATAAATAAATAAAATATTAACTACGTTTAGAATCCCATTATTCATAGTTGACTAACCTTGGTATTTTGATTATCGATACTATACTTTTTTAGTTTTCGGGCATATATTTAAAGAAAATTAATGAAAAAATAATACTGAACTCCATTGGTAGGTGATGATGATAGTTAAATTTTATTTTTTTTTCACCAGTGCTCTGGCACAAAAAAATGGGCCATCCAGTAGATGGTAAAAAACTAGTAGAAAAATTGCCTTTAATGTCATATTTCCAAGATAATCTCATCAAGAACAAATATAAAAATGAATTGTAATGTTATTTCATAACCTTAAAATTCCACTATTATCAACCATTAATTATGAAAAATATTTAAACCAACCACATAATGAATGGTTTTAAATTTATATTTACATAACTAATTATGTTTTAGTGAATTTTCCATTCTTCAATTTTTCTAGATATGGAGGCATAAAGTACTTATGAATCAAAAAGATATTTCGTTGGGAAGTTCATATGATAACCATGAATTTTGATCCATTTGAATGTTTTAGAACCATGACACATCAAATCGAATATTGAAAAACAAATTAATCATACCCCTGAGGTGTTCTACGTTCAAATGGTTTTTATTTTAAATAAATTTGATAGAACTATTATAAAAATATTTATGATTTTGTGTTCTTATGTAACTAATGTCAAATATAAATATTTTAAAAATTTTTTGTTTTACAAATTGTTGTGGTAAATATACTTTTCGTATTATATTTAACATTGGTTTAATGATAAAATGATGTCAATAATGGTATTTTTTCATTAGTTATATGAATAACTTACATGAAATGTTAAATATCAAAATGTATGGAAGAATGATTTCATTTTTATTCGTACCAATCACTCTATATTTATAATCACTCAAAAAAATTTAATTCCATGAGTAAGAAACATCAAAAAAAATTAAAAAATATCTTTATCAATTTTCATATATTTCACACATATTAATCTTTGATCTACATAATGATTTTTATATTTTTTATTCAATAAACCCACCATGGTAATAATCATTATGGTTTTATAATTTTATTCTTTTATCATTTTTTTGGTCAATAATATAGATTCACAATTCCCATGTGAGGATACATTTAACATATTTTTCAATGAAGTGTTCCATGTATATTGTGAATCTTATATTAATGAAATTGATGAATCATATATAACTAATATATAATTTCTTTTCATTTTTTAATGTCTATATTCATGATAATATGTATGATGTTTTTTATGATTGGTCCATTACTCATAGAGACACTTTGGTGATTTACTAAAATTCTTTCCATTTATAACCCTAACTCTCACTTGAATACTAGAAGGAAGTGTTGGATGTAATATGGATATGATGAATTATCATGATCTAATGGAATATTAGAAACCTTTAAAAAGAAAAGTAAAAACATCGTACAACATATATTTCACATGGAAAAAATTGATAAGATGTTTTTTTTGAAAATATAGGTGGAATCAATTCATAGTAAGCATGCCATATAATGATCAATAAGAGTTATAGGATTGAATTATAAATAAATAATAAGTACATGAAATAATGAAATGCTCATAAGAGGTGGGGAAGTGTTCCATTTTAGTAAACTGAATGTAATTTTATAGCCAAAATCATAATGTCATTACCCTTATTACTGATATAACAAAGAAAATTGATATATTTTTATTATGTCATATTTAAATTGTATATGTGAACCATTTTGATAGTTTTAGAGGTAAACTACACTGGGTTTGAAATATTTAAATGAAAATCATTATAGCAGTTCATGATACAATATAATGGTTTAAATGCATAGAAATATTTGTATATAATCATTAATCCATACTATGACATTTTTATGCATCTATAATAGTTATTTATCAATGAAATTATCTACTAATTTGATATACCTACATTAGAATTAATTTGACCTATTAGAAACCTCTAAAATCACCCTCATTTATTTATCTAAATCCTTGGTTTGTTCCCACGACCGTTCTTCATAATGGTCCCCAAAATGACCCCCAACATTGGATATCCCTTAAACTATAACCTATCTTCAAGTCCCCATTCCAATAAAATTTTAACTATCATTTTAATTAATTATAATCTATTACTATTAATCCACTATTTTAAAATACATAAATTTTTAATCCCCTATCCATTTACATTGACCAAACATCTCTCCATAATCCAAAAAATGCCAAAATATAAATACATAAGAGAGAAGAATCTCTAAAATAAAATAACATTCCTATTTAATGACCTAATAATAATCAAAATATGATCCTTACACTTTCTCCTAAACATTCCCAAAACCATTTCCCAAGATCGTCTCTATCCTAATCATTTACCCTTATAAATTCTGGACCCTTTTCCCTTACTCTTAATTGAGTTACCACACTACCCAACATAACATCAATTATTATTTTTTATAACTCACCAAACCCACCAACAACATGTGGTTAGAGAAGATGCAACATAATAACATATATTCCCATAAGATTTGGGATTTATAGTTTAGGAGATATATTGGCTTGAAAGCTAATATATTTGAGGTACTCAATAAAATCCATGTATAAAAAATCATTCATGTTAGAGAGGATATATTTAGGGAGCTCACAATAAATATATTGAAAACATATGAATTTAGATCATAGTATTAAGAATTAGTATTGTATAGTTGACAATATCGAATGAAGT
Source organism: Viscum album (assembly GCA_963277665.1). NCBI lineage: Eukaryota > Viridiplantae > Streptophyta > Magnoliopsida > Santalales > Viscaceae > Viscum > Viscum album. Next base: position 2,074,892,526 of record OY728156.1, on the reverse strand, counting down.
TATATTAGTTTCATGTTGGTTTCAGATTATAAATATAACAACACAAATTTTTATTACATGACTATTAAATCAAAATAGTGATAAATACCAAGATAATATGGTTTACTGTCATCAAAATATTAGTCAGATACAACATAATCACATAATAATTCCAAAAAATCATCTAAATTCTTATTCATTATACTTACAAATCTCTCATGATCTCAATAATACATATATTTAGCTGAGGATATACATCAATGAAATGGGTGAGCTAAAAGACAATAAAGTTGAGAAATATGTGATAAATCAATAGTATATGAGTCAACATAATCAAACATTATTATATCTTAAGAAAATCATCATCAACATAATATTTTTAGAATCAGTTTATAATGGCATGGAATGTGGAATATGCATAAAAATCAAACATCTTGTCATATTGTTCAAATACTAGACATAGTTTAGAACAGTGGTATCATCATGTTCGTGCATAACATACGTAAAAAATACAAACATAATCATTATGAACAAATATGAAATGACATTCATTAATCATAAAATCTATTTCATGAGTAAATCGAATTAACAAATAATTATCCTAAAATATAATTCTTGTCACACCCATCACATTATAATATTCTCATAATCATGCATTTAATATGGAAGGATAACAATCATTTTCATAAATAACCAATGAAATGGAATGTGTTTTTTATAATATTTCACATATCATACATAATGAAATGATATTTACGATTCCCATATAAGTAAGGGTGGAAATACATCTGAAAAAAATACCATTTTATAATTGAAAAGAAAAAAACACAGGAGGACTCAATAAAAGTTTTTGAAAATTAATCAATTTTCAAAACAATTTTTAAATGGATTATAAAACATTTTATAATGATAAAAATATTTATATACTAAAAGTAAACAAGAAATAATATTAATAATTCTTATTTTAAATATTATAGGAACATTATTAATGAAATTAATGTGAAATAGAAGGTAACCCAAAAGAATGAGTTTGGGTTTCAGAATCCCCTTACCATTAATATACAAATATTTTATTGATTGTTGACATCCTGAGAAAAAGATATTTTCATTAATAAATTTATATAGAAGTGAATTATTTTAATTTTTTCTACTATTTATCAATTTTTACAATTCTATTATAATTATTAACTCACATCATTAAATGGGAATTTTTTAGATTATGTTTGCCTAAAAATCTTATTATTTCTGTTAAATGTCCTTATTTTTGTTCAATATAATTTATTATTTAGTTTAATTATTTGGAAAAAAAGTAGGTTCATTTATATGAATAAATAATTTTGTATAACCATCAATGGTGGTGGTAATATGAATGAATTTGAAAACATCCTCATTGGTGGTTAACTAACATTTACCATGAATCATATACAAAAAAAGGATAAAGGTAGGTCTAAAATGTTAGAACATAGGAATTCAATCTTTACACTTGTTTAATATAATTAATATAATTTTACGTAATTTATAAATAATTGTATAAGAATTTTTTTAAAGGGATAGATAATGAGAGGAAGATAAAAGGAAATCAAAAATAAGAGTTGATGAAAGCATACCCTCTTATCAGTGTTACATCCCTTTTATAACACTGGACTCTCTCGATGATTGGAGTTGGAGAGGCATAAGATAAATGATTCTGGTAGATCATTGTCTTTGTAATGTTGGAGAGATGTATCTCAACAATGGGGGTAGAGGGTTATTTATTATTTTATAGTGGTTTATTTTTAGAATACAGTACTATATCCAAAGTAAACCATTTAATAATTATATTTCTTACATAATAAATCATATATTAATAAAATTTAATAATATTAGGAATTTAAATGCTTTTATAATTCTAATAATAAATTTTATCAAAATTTAACGTGGGAAAAAATAAATAAAGTTAATTTAAATGGAATAATTTTTACAGTAGGCATTTTAAAGAAATTATTTTTCTTGGAAATCAGTTTTATTTTATTTTTTTGAATAATTTATCAAATAAAATATTTTTTTTCATGAATCATTTTCATGAAATGGATAATTCATTGTTATATAATTAATAATGAAAATAAATATACATAGATTAATTAAACAAAATTCTTTACTATTCACCAGATAGTTATATTATTTAAGAAAATTACCAAAAATCAAACTCATAGAACATGAACATGATAACATATGAAAATACAATTTAGAAAAATATTTTTAAGAAATAATTTTATTTTAATTTTTTATATAAAAAATATTTTTTGTCTTAAATAACATAAAACAACATTTATTAAAAATAGGATCATATTTTCATTGATTTTTTAACTATGATATTTTTTGGGAATAATAAAATTACTATTTATTAAATTACTCATAATAAATATTATTTATATTAATTTTTTTTTATTTTGAGAGAAATTTTAATTTTAATGTTCAGGTTACTATTATCAATAATTGTGTTAATATACCCAATGGTCAGGTTACTATCCAATCATCACATTATTATTCCAATGGTCACATTAGCTCTGATAAATATTACCTTATTTTTTCTTTAAAAATTTATTAAAAATCTTCCATGGTTCTATTTTTTACTATGATGTTGATTGATTTAATAATATTTTGTGTCATTTTTATAGTGTTGTCTATGGGGGTGATGATACTAGCAATATGGGGTGACCAATATTATATCATTAAACTATTATAAATTTATATGTTTATAAAATTTTAATTTTTAGAGGATTAATATGGTTTTTTTACAATTAATGTAAAATTAATTATGAAATAAATTTTTATTGGTATCTTTAGGTGATGTTTGTGTATATCACGGTATTATAAGATATATAATATATTTTATTTCGATAACCAAAAGAATTTTATATTATATGTTTTTTAAAATTATTACCCACTTTTTAATTTTTATCTCTAAAATATGATCTAATATACATGGTTGATAATAGATGAGATTACTTTTGACTCAATTTTTTCCACTTGTTCCCACATCATCTCTTCTTTAAAATTTTCCTACTTCAATAATTTAAAAAATGAGTTGTATTATTGTGTAGAAATTTGTCTCTAAAGTTTAAAGTCGTCACTGGTTTCTCCTCATATGAGTGGTCTTTCTATAGTTATACCACCTCTCAATTATGTACTTGTTATAGATTAGTTATATACCCCCTTAGGATGGATTCATGGAACACATCATGAACTTGGGCCATATTTAGTGGAATTTGCAATTGATATGCCACTACTCATATATGATCATGATTATAAAAGTGTAAAATGTACCTAGGGATAAGCTCCAAATATTTCACCACTGCATGAATATATTACATGGTGATATCAAAAGGAAAAAATTATCTCTAAACTCCAATGCGGGAAAATGGTGTTTTACCAATGGCTTAAAACAAACTATAGATGCTACAGAACAATTAGAATAGCCTATATCAATTGTCCTCGAAGATGTTGGTTATAACACCATGGGTATAGTCATCTACCAACTGTATTGAGTAAACTATTGATATAGACCTCCTGAAGTTTCATTTTAACAATGGTTTAGATGAAACCATTTGTTATGGTAATTACCAATGGTTTGAATAATATTTTTTAAATCCCTATGTAATTTATTACCAATAGTTCGAATAACCTTACATGGATGAAATATATACCAAAAGTTGTATTAATTATTTTTTGAAGGTCTATAGTAATTGTTTTAAATCAATTGTTATAGAACATCTGTACCTTCCATGGTAGAAACACCCCCACCTAGTCCAAATACCAACAGAAGTCACCAAATAGCTGTAGGAATAATCAAAACCGAATATAAAAACAATGATAAAAAATACACCAATTAAATAATTCCTCTAATGAAAACATTCATTAATAACTTCACATATATTTTGTGGCAAATAATCCTGAAAATAGTCTATCATAAATATCATTAAAAAATGCAATAGATCATTATCTTTCTCATAACAACAAAAATCATCACCATCCCCCTCATCATCAACATAACCATCATCCTTACTATAATAATCACCAGCATCCTCACCATCACCATCACTAGGGACATCACTGTCCTGACCACCCCTTGTACCATCACGTGGGGAATTATATGACATATGCATCATTGAAATATATGTATCACTATATGTGTCAGCATCTAGTGTATGTGGTGGACATAAGGGTACCATAAATTTCATAAATTCATTATCATCCTACTGATTTCATTAATGATTCAACATGAAAAATTAATTACCCTCTTCTACATCAGTATCAGCCTATGTTTCCATTGTATGAGATGTGGCGTACTCCTTTCTACCACAACTAGTACTTAATGTTGGCTAATATCTAGTGGGGGAAAAAATTCCATAAATGATATCACAATCACCCACAGTTATCATATCTTTATACCTTATGTTAATGATAGTTTGGAAAAATGTTTTCCACCTTGTTCTTATTATGGTTCTCTAAAAAAACAATAAAAAATATAAATGAACATTGTATCTAAAAAATAGATTTTATAATTTTATATAATCAATGAAAAACATGAAATCTATTGTTTTACCTATTTATTTTTTCAATATTCTATATTTAGTCATTATTATTAGGAAAAATAATTCTTCTTGAGGCGTACATCCTTTAATATTCCAAACCAACCTATGAAATTAAATTGATGAAGACTTAGTCAATTGGTATTTTATGTTTTTTTAGACTTTGTGAAAGTGAATTTAGTTTATTTTTTGTTAGATAAAAAATAGTATGTTAATTGTTAATTTTAAAATATAGGGGATTAATGGATCTTTGAGTAATTTATTAATAAAAATTAGAGTGATTAAAATATAATTTAGTTGTATAGAAGATTCTATTTATAGATTATAAAAATGAATTATTGTAACTATGGTTTGTGGTAGTATTTTTATTTACATGATAAATTATTTAATCAAATTTTTAGAAAAGATAATAAAAGGAATCCATTTTTTAAAAAAGAAACTTGAAATAATTAGATTTATTATCTATTTTGATAATTCATGTTGATTCGTATTAAACATTAGAGAATGTAAAATTCCAATTTTGTGTTATGGGTTTTCTAAAAATATATTTTCTGTCTTGAAACTATGATGGTGTGTACTTTGTTTCCTTATGTTTAAGGTAAATGGAAAATAGGTTTATTTTATGTTATATTTTAATTATAGTATTTGTTTTTATTATTAGTATATTCTTGATATTATTTAATTATAGTGTTGATTAGGATTCTAATCCTTCTGATTAATTATAACATACCATGTGGTAATTTTTTGTGACGTTCTTTGAACTTGTAATTCCCTAATATAGTGTATTATGGTTAATATGATATCATAATTTAGTTTCTTTCAATTATTTGATGTTAATTTGTATAATAATTCAAATAGTTGTATTCTAACATGATTTTTATGGATCAATAGTGCGAAAACATGTGAAATTCTATTATTTTTAGCATAGAATATTATATAAAATTATGGATTTTAAGGAATAAAATAACTAGTGTAATTTATTGAATGCCTTATGGGGAATAATTTTTTTCATTTAATTTATTGAATTTATGTGGTCAATGATTTATAATATGACATTTAATAATCGTACCTTGTGATTTATATAGGTCAATTGACGTAATAATTCGTAAATGTGATAGTGGGGTAAATTATGGAATTAATAACACTAAATAATATTGGCGTCTTTGATGTTTTTGGTATTAATATTTTTTTTTGTGGCGGGTTATGATTAATGATATATAATTATTTTTTTAAATAATAATGTTGCATATTAACTTGGAAAATTTATTTTACATAATGATGTTTAATGTTTTCGATGAATTTCATGGTGCACAATATGAATTTAATTTAAAAATTAGATTAAGAGTGGTATTGATGACTAAATCATGTGTGATATTTATCAAAGATATAGATTTTTATGATGAATTTATTATGTTCTATAACTAAAGATAAAATATGATAATTTCAACAATGTTCAATGCTTTAATGATAGAAATTGAATCATATAATCATCACAAAATTACATAGGTCCAACTTTATGTTACAAATATGATGTTAACTCTTACATGAGATTATATATATAATTGAAATTGTGTTTTTTTGATATTAATAATGGCTGAGTACTATTAATATTATTTAAAATAGATTATAAAATTATTAATTAATAAACTCAAGATGAGTTATAGAGTTGTGTGTTTGGGTATTTGGGTATAATGTATTATAAATCTTTTAGAAATAAATAATAGTTTTTTATGGGGTTATGTAAATATGAAATAATGAATCAATGTGAATACAATTTTTCTAAATAAATTTTATGTGTTCTTATTAATATTTTTTAAAAAAAAATTGTGTTTTTGATTAAATAACTATAAATGCTGGAATTATCTAGATTAGATGATTTGGAGATGTTTGAAATGAATGTGATTCTTTTGTTCTATTTTGTTCTCATAAAAAATCATGTTTAAACTGATGTGATGTTTGTAGATCTATTTGAGATGAATTTCATTGAAATATTTATGGAGTGTTTGATAATATTGAAATTAGTTTTGATGTGTTTGAAAAAAATAAAGATGAATTTTGATATGTTGTTGAATTTGTTCCCAAGTAAAAAAACTTCTAGGTATAGGGGAGTCTATGAGTTATATTGAAATAAATTGGAATAGTTAATATGTAATCTATCAACAATGATATAAAAAATTCTACCACACAATATACATGTAGATATTCTAAAAATATAATAAGAAATAAAAATAATAAGTTATTTATAAATATCTAAACAATGTTATATTTGTTGAATTTTAATTACAATTTTAAATTGAAATTATATTTTTTCCTAATAGTGTGTGATATATTCAGTGATTCATGAATTCATGCTTTTAGAGTGATCTGTTTTAGAAATATGAAACCATTTATTAATAATTATAGATGTTATCAAGAAATTTTTTTAGTGAAATAAGAAGAAATAAGTGTTTAAGTGGATCACATGATGTGAAGTAGTTAACTAAAAAAGTATAGGTTGAAGATCATATGGTTTTAGAAGTTAAAGAATTTTTTTTAAATATAGTATTTCATAGGTAATTATTTATCAATTATTAAAGTATTTTTATCCAACTTGTTCTATGACTAATAATGACTGATATGATTCAAAATATTCACATGGTTCAAATTTAAAATAGGATGTTTTTTTTATAACAGCGATTAAATGAGAATAAGAATGTATTGTAAATAACTCAATACACACAAGACTAACGATAATATATTATTAAAGAATAATTGTTTACAAACATCTATTATTGAATTTCTAGAGATTAATCAATGTACTTATTTAATAGGACTATTTTCATTACTTCATACATTTTAATCTAATAACATTTAGTATATTATTTTTTCAAAGGTTTCACACACTAGTTATACATAAAATTAAATTATTTTTTTGGTCACATAAACCACGTGAAAAATAAATAGATAGGTTATTCTTAATCCTTGATTAGGAAATAATGATTACACCTCAAAATTAAAATAGAGAGTTTAGGTTTTGGGATCCTTTTAGTGATAGCCTTTTACATTAAAAATATATTTCCAACATATAATAGAAAAAATGATGTTTTTTGTTTCTGATTCTTTGTGTCAAGAATCCATTTTTTAAATAATTTTCAATATTAGGCAAAATTAATTTTTCAAGTCATCAAAAAACTCTTTAATATATTTTTTCTCATTAATATATTGTAAATTTTATAAATTATAATGTACATAAATGTAGTAGTTATGAAAAAAACAAAAGAATCTATATAGTTTACAACTTTTGAAATTCAATTTCCACAATATATTTCTCTAGATGAATTATAAATGGGTTTCGTACATTCATGCGAACATATTATTGCATCATAGTCTTCCCCAAAGTGTGGAGGTTTTTAATAGAATCATAGTTTTTTAATTATTTATGATGGTCTATAAAAAATAATTTTAGTTATATAAAATAAACTATTAATTTAAATCATCAGAATTGTTATTTCAAAACATCAAATTTGATTAAAAATATGAAATAAATATTATTCCAATGGGAAATATTTTACTGATATTGTGATATTGGAAACTCATTCATGATATGTATGGCCTATAAATCTATACCAACTCATGAAACATAGCCCCAACACTACTCTTTCTCATATTACCTCCACAACACATCTAATTTCATGAGTCATGTAGTCCTTGTTGCCTCAACATCATGAAAATTATAAACAATATAGTACCAAAATATTAATTATAATAAATGTAATAGTTATATAATATTAAATAAAATCAATTTCAATACCCCTAATTTTTTCCAAGAATTATACTTTAAATACCTTTGTAGGTGTCCCTAGGAGAGTGGACTCACAAGAATGATTTACTAGTATTAGGAAAACATATTTGTAAAAATTTCACATCATAAGCTTTTTTTCATAACATTTTATTTACGTCGATGTACTAAACCATCAATAGTGTATGGTAATTCCATAGCTCAAACTTTCATGTACACCCACACTGCTAGTAATAGATCCAGATATGAAAGAAAAAATATATTATATCATTATTTTTTATAATGAAAAAACCATTTTCAATATAATTTACTAGGGTTTTATAAATATACCTAAGCGATGATCATTATTGTTTACTACTAGACCCCTAGGCCTTACAAATTCGCCAACATGTAAAATATGACTGGGAATTAATGTATTCTCATAAGGCTCAAAATGTGTTAGAGTATAAGTTGAAGGAGAATATATGTAGAATTTTAGGAGGACGTAATTAAAAGGAAAATAATCGGGCATAGATGTTTGGGGAAAAGATTTACAATTATGGGTAGTAATATCCATAATTAGAAAAGGGAACGAAATACCCAGAGGATTGGATGTAAATTGTGGTGAATATATATTCAACCAAAATATCTTGGGTGACACTAATGATATTGTGGTATATGAAATTTTTTCATATGGGATATCTGATGAAGGGAAATAAAATGATTGATTAAAATGAGTGGTGTGAGTAACTCTAGTACCACCCCTCACATCATTTGTCTAATCATCAAATGCACTAGGTTCTTCAATGAATAATTGTACACAGGGTAGTGGATCTGGATTAAAAATAATAAACAAAATTAATAACTTGAAAATAAATGTTATTGATATTTATATATTTAATAAAATACACACAATAGGAAATAGGACAGGAATTCATGTAATTAATGTGTAAATTATTAATCGACACCCTATTATTTCATAACTCTTTAATGTTTTTCTTTTACTATATTTAGAAAAAATGGTTCATTAAATTGTTAATTCATAACAAAAGTGTAAGCGAAATAAGAAAAAACATGTGACATGACATAATTAAGGAATACCAATTTTCCAACCAAATAAACGATTCATAGTGATATCACAAAATTAAATTATATTTAGTGGGTTTAATATTAAATCATTTAATTCATGTAATAAAAAATTTAAACATTGAAATTATCATGTTTAGAATCAGAATTATATAATTTTCTTCTTATCTCATCTATTCAATCCACATTAGTTTCTGTTAGGTCATTTGGTTCATTTTGATGAATTTATTATGTCATTTTTATATTTTTTAGCCTACTACATTTGGTTAATATTTTTGTGTTAGGTCATATTTCTATTGTTTGGTTGGTTCATTATTTTAATTGGTGTTTATTTTCATTCAAATTAGTTTAATATATTTTAGTTTAATTAACATTATTTTCTATTCTAATTGAATTGTTTCATTTTTTTAGTTTTTTAAGCTCTAATAATGTTTAATTTAATATTAGAAAATGAAACTCAATGAAAAATAGAACTCGTATATTTTGAAAATGTACATGAAGATCATAATGGTTAAAAAATATTTGTAATCAATAGTTAATAAATCTGAATAGTACGTACCTAAACAACACATGTTGATAAAAAAAATAACAGATATTGAAGACTAATGACTCTGTATTTTTTCCACCAAAACATCCATTTCACAATAAAATAAGAAATTTAACTATAGGAGTCATCATAATGATTAAATTAATTGGGGCTAATGGGGGTCGTGATGGTGTCTATTTCGTCATCACCACCATCAAAAAAATGTTTTGGGATTATGTGAGAAATGACCCCAAATTCAGTTTGTAGGCGATATTTCAACTAAAAAATGTTTTTCTTAATGAATGTAATTTAAATGGATAATCTACAGAAATAGTTTTTACTCATTTCAATAGCCATAAATAAACAATCATTAATACTTTTCCCAATTATCATCATAGAATCAAACAACTTTAATTTCATCATAGATACATGACAATGAGAGTAATAATCTATTATTAGTATTTTTTAATGAATCTATAATAAGATACATTCACTAATTGAGGAATAATATCTAATGAAAAAGCATAAAAGTATGTTTTTTATGTTTCTATACTACCATTATGTGGTGTTCTTCTGTTCAATGTTTTTTCAGTGACAATAAATTCTTATCGATTGATCATAACTTATTTGGTGCCACAAACCATATAATTAGGTCTAAAATCCAATTATATTATTTAAAGTGAGGTGGATCCAACAAGAAAACATAATAACAGACATATAAATTAATAATAAAGTTAAATAAATATTAATTTTATTAATGTATTATAGTAATAATTCTTCCTTCAATTTAAACCATGCAGAATAAGCATTGATATGCAATGAATGTATTCTTCTAAGAGATAAATAATGACAATTTATATTTATAGTTTTTTGTTCCCTATAGTTAATGATAGAAGTATTTTAATTGATATGTACTATTACATGAGATGAGATAACATATACATATTAAATATAGATAAATAATTTTTAAATTGAATGAAATACAATTAAAAATGTGTGATGTACTATTTCTCACTCTTCTAGTCTAGAATTAGTTAATGTATATGATCCCATAATTTCAAATATTTAGTTATGTCATAGAAATCCAGGTTCATTTTTCTCAATCTTGACTTTCTCATTTCTAATTGGTTTTTCTTTATCATAGTCACATAAGAAAAATACATTGAAAAAAATTCCAATCATTCTTGATCCATGTAACCTTCCCTGATATAACCTTTAAGATTATTACTATTCCAAACATAAGACATATATGTGTACATATTTGTTTTATGTTGGATTAATCAATAAAGAATTAACAGGCCCTCTAATAAGTATTTCAGTTGGAATATGGACATTTAGATGCAACATTAATGTGGAAAATAAAGGAAGAAACATTCTCTATAACTCACAAAAAATCGATGGTTCCTATCAATTTTTTTTCAAGAAATACTTGTAAAACATAATAGAATAATGATATTTATAATAATGGTACAACCAAATAACTAACTCCATTACATAATTAGATAGTATATTTAAAATTTATATAGAAATAAAACCATATAGAAGGATGTGATAATTATAAGGTTACAAAATTTTTGATTTAAAAATCTCTTGTTGAACCATTTTGGTCTGTTTTTGAATAACCATCAATAAATTTGATAGTCACATGTTATTATTGAAATTGATTTATTTAAATAGGTGTCAAAACATAAAAATAATGTGGATTTTTTCATTTATTTTCACACATATAGACAAGATGCAATTATTTTGGGATACCCCAGTCCACTAAGTCAAAGTGAGATTGTGAATTATATTTTTTTCTTTTCCTTTTCCATTATAGTAATTAAAGAAAACATTTAACATATATTCTTTTCAATTTTCATAAAACCTATGAAATTATGTTTAAAATTGGATGACTTATTAGGAAAAATAAATAAGATACTTTTTTATTCAAATTATATTTGAATTAAGTTGATGCATTATTCCCCTTTGTGGATATCATATGAACAATTAGGAATAAAAAATGGACATCATTCAATTAATTAAGAACATACATTTTATAAACATTTTTAGGGGGTTTTGGTCTCCATGGTATTGTAAAACCTTCAATGTCAACTTCAATACAGAAGATCTGTTAGAAAGAACAATTGATGTATAGTAAAACCAAAACTATAGTGATATTTAATTCTACTGTACTGTATATTCTTCACATTAAAAGGGAATGGAATTTTTCCCATCACCCTCTAGTCATATGTAATTTCATATGAAATAAAATCTTTCATTTTCAACATAAGTGAATAAATAATATAAAATATATCATTAGAACAAGAATGTCATGTGCGCACACCCACATTCCAATGATTTTTCAACTTAGTTATTATTGTATTCGTGTATAATTTTATAATATATCCTAGATTAAAAGTTATCAAAATGAAAATACTTATAAAACTGAAAGGGTTTTTCATACATCTACATAGTGGAATTATTTAAAGGTGTTTTAAAATAGGCTATGTGTTGTGGGAAGTACCAAAATGGATTAAACCTATAACCTTATAGACCAAAAATAACATTATTCACATCAGATAAATAATTTAAATATTAAACATCAAATTTATATCATATTAATATGTCTTTAGGATGGGAATATTCATTATTATCATTCTTTTTATCTGTATCATTCCTTCATATATTTATTTTTATTTTCTCATAAATGAAAATTTTATGTATTTTGGTAGTCAATTGAATATTTCACATTACATTCTATGGAATAATAGATTGAGAAACATCAGCATTTAGCTTCCATTTAGATTCTCCAAATTTTATAAAATTATTTTGTTTAGTAGTTTCCTCATAGAATAAGTATAATTTTTTTTGAATGATTACTTTTTTTAGAACATACAATTTCATCATCTTACATCCATTCCATATACTGGTTTAATGGAATATTATCATATTTAGAAGTTATGTAATTAAAAAATGTAGTAATATAATTGATGTCATTATTAGAAATCCATAAATATTTCTTCATTGAAATAATCATATAAAATTAATTTTTTTTAATTTACCACATTGATTATATACTGGAGTTGTTGAATCATCATCCAATTTTTCACCCTACCAATATCATCATTTTGAAATCATACATCATGTGTGATCATATAAAAGTCTTATAGATGAAACATCAATTCTTTCACATGATGATGAATAATTAGAAACAAGTAATTTAATAAACTATTCAATCCAATCATCTTAATCAGATCATGAAAATTTAGAGATTATATTTTCCCCATTTTGATAGTTGATATAGTGGTTTCTTTGAAAACCAAATTTGGTTACATGGTAGATAAATTTATGAAAACATAAAAAAGGGATTCCTATTAAATTATAACATTTTATATGTATAAGACCACAAAATAATTCATTGTTAACTAAAAAATGTTTTAATCTCTCCATCTTGTTTTGAAAATAACATAGAATATGATTACTTTAGTACTTATATATTCTATCTATTTTGAAAAAGTTTTTATATTTCTTATCATAAAAGAAATTAAATATCATGGAATTTAAATCAAAATAATATTTTAGTTAATTATAAGTACTCATTTAAAATAAAACTATAACTAACACACTAGACCACTTGAGAATTATAATATAAAATTAAAATAGATCACTATATATATAAAAACTATATAAAATCATTAAGTGAATCCCAGAATGGGATGAATGGGTAATCTGTGAACAATGGGAGTATGATGTAATATAGTGGTTAAGTTAAAGTAGTTATGATAATATGATTAATATAAATGAAATTATTCATATTTAGATAGATTTTATTTGGGTTGTTTGAAATATTTTTCTAAAACCCTATTTTAATTTAAGGATAACCATTCCTCTTATAGAGCATTAGGGATATCAATCAACATTCATCAACCAATAACTAACTATCCATTCTATTTTCTAAAAAAAGTCCAAATATTAATATTTTTTTAATTTATTTGAAATGCCCCATATGATTTTATATTATCACATAAAATATCAATTGTTCGACTCATGATTGAAAATTTAGATAACTTCTAAATTTATTACTCACTAAGAATACAATTTGATTATTTGAAAAATTGACTTTACCACACATCACTTATCAGTGAGAAAAATAAAATATAATATAATGAGTGAAAAACTACCCAAGGGAGTAAAATTAGGTTCCTTATTAAAAATGTAATGCTCGTACTTTGTGTTTTCAACAAATCGGTAAATAAAACCCCTAGAGAGATTTAGATAAGAAAATAATCCATTGAAAACCTAAAATTATATATATTTTAGTTACCCATGTAGAAAAAAATATAAATAATCAATAAAAACACATAAAAATAACAAATTCATCTTAAATAAAAATATAGATAACCCTTGTTTAAATAAGACACTAACAGATTCAAAAAAATAAAAATTAAGGAAATGTGGACCAAAAAGATATCTGGCAGTGTTTTACACCTAGAATATAAATGATTTTTTTTGATAGAGAAGATGAAGGATTTGGAAGTCACTTATATAATATTGAATAAGAATTGAATTAAAATAAAAAACTGAAGAGAGATCACTACAGGTTTTGAATAAAATGGACTGCCAAATACTATTAGGGTATTCTCGATACAAATGATATGGGACAAGAAGATCCCATCTGCTAGGTAGATTAAAAAATCTAGACCTATCGTAGAAAACATAGACCAGCTAATAAAATCATTAAATTTACCATGTCCAAACACTACCACAAAAAATATCACCATTGAAATTATAAAAGTAGATAAATATATAAATTAAAACTCAAATAATATTAAGGATAACTAGAAAAAACAAACACTAAATAATTAGTCACTGTAATGACTGATTTCCAGTACTAAATTTTATTTATTGAATCTAGAAGAATAACTCCATAAAAAATTTAGGCCATTTTTTTATAAGTAGATAAAAAAGAAAATGTTTTTTGGAAGAATATATGACAGATTTTTAACTCAAAAATTTGATGATGAATATTTGAAGAATGAAAAGAGAAGCATAGGATGGATCCATATGTATAGATAATAATATAGAACATTAACATATGGATCACTGAATATAGGATTTATATTTGCGGAGGTGTAGGTCACTGCTGGATTTTGGGGGAATTCATTACCAATGGGTTTTTAATACTATTTTTATAGAAAATGTATACAAATAGTTTTAAAAAAACTATTTTTATACCATTAATTTTTTTTCATCCTATACCAATATATATACATATACATTGGTATCACATTGGAAACATGGTATTATACACTAAGGGTTTATTAAATCCATTCGTATTTCCTCGAGTAAGAAAACCTACAACAACAGTTTAATAAAAATATAAATATAGCCTTTAGTAAATCATCATATACGGTTGGTTGATATAAACCATCAGTATTTTTGTATATATGTCAATGGTTTTTAGAAAATATTTTTAATAGTTTTGTTATTATAAATATATTTCCACTTCTACTGAAAAACATGTCCCTTCAAATGTTTTCAATGTAGATCTTTTTTATTAATCTATTTTGATTATATATATACATATAATATATATTTATTTTTCCAATTATTATCCTCTAAAAGATCAAGTCAATGTACCATTCATTCTACACCTTCATAAAAAATATGTATTTCTTCCAATTTAGATCATGATGTGGATATATTTGAATACCTATGTGGAACTTCTTGTCTTACAAGAACTAAAATAATGGGAGATGTTGATCACACCCCCCTTTAAAATTTGATTTATAAGTCTATCAACATGTCCAAGAGAATCTAATTAATCTTTTTAGATTGGAAATAATTTTTTTTATTGATGATATATAGAGAAATTCAATATCATATTCAGATAAAGATGAATACTTAACAAAAATTTATAAGTTAACCATGGGAAATGATTAGATATGATCATATGTTGTTCTTCATGAAGACACACAACATCATTTTTATTTATTACTATGATTAAAAATAAATTAAAATTAATGAATAATGATGAAGTGAACAATATTTCAATATCAATCCACCACATCCCATATTGCAATGATTATTTATATGTCTTTACGATTCGAGGGAAAATGTCGATAGTGATGTTATCCTATTTCAATGTAGGTATAGTTAGTGGTTGAATAATCCCTTTGGAATTCTATCACTCTAACCTCTCTTTTGACAAACCACCCACTTTCAGGTGTAAAAAAGAATTGCCCTAAATGAATTAGTGCATTATGTAAAAAAATACTAAAATATCATTGTATAAGGATAAATGGAAAAAATATCAAAATACATCTTCGTGCTTCCAAGAAGGATGGAAAAAAGATGAGATAAGTTCATTATGTAATAGATCCTTCTTTGTCATAAGTGATAAAGGAAAAAGTCATAGTTCCAATCCAAATTAGACTATAATCATGAATATAGAATTTATGAAGCATTCATTCAATTATTTCTTTCACCCTTTTGTTGATAGATCATCTTTTGGTGCGTCATTGATCTTCTTTTGAAAATTTTTTAGGAAATCATTTGGGAAATGTAGTATTTTTCTATTTTGTTATAATTTTTATATCCATCATTTGAAAATCCATGATGATATGGTCATTCTCAATTACTATCATAGATTGAGTAGTTGGTTTTTTATACTAAGAGTATTATCTACATTGTTTTCCATTCTCGGATTGTTTTGAATAGAGAAATCATAAACCATGATCAGAAATAATCATATTACATGATTAATGTTAATATCCTTGTTTCTAAATATATAATTTTGGCACCTATAATTATTATATATGTAACACTCCTCTCTATAGAGGTAATGCTGATAAATATTTAAAGAAACTATCACAACTGAAAACTCTAGACCATGTTTCCACTAGTTCTTCTCTTAGATAATTAGATTTCATGATGTTTAGTCTACCAATCATATATTTTACATGACTAAAAAACCCAATCCATTCTTTGAAGAATCACTTTATATCACAACAAATTATCTATATGATGGTTGAGTGAGTACAAGCATAGTTATTATCTTCTTATTGATCTCATTAAATATTTCCCCATGTTTTTTCATCCATAATTAAATTACCCATTTTCGTGTAAAATTAATTTTAGGGTTATATAATCATGATAAATTTCACACAAATATTAAACTTATAAGATAAATATAATATAGATTTTTGTGACACTATTGGGTCTATCCTATCACTCAATTCCAATTGTTTTTGAAGGGTCCCTAAAAATTATTCAATTTTTTCTTACATTCTCTAGAAATGTGACCTTCCCCATGAAAACTTAATAATTCTTAAAAATATAATATATTTTTTCCTTCCATAAAATCGCTTTTAAAACCATTTTATTATCTTCAATTTCATCTATTCTCATTGATTAAATGAGAAAATCATTAATAAAGTCATCCAATTTTTTTAAGGTAGTCTATGAAGACATTATACATAAAATAATTGATGATCTTAGGAGAAATTTATATTTAGAGGGAATAACATTGAACTCAAAGTTCGCATACCATGGGTGAAACCTTGTCTTGTGAATATCATCATTTTTCACATTCAACCGATGATATAATGAATTAAGATTCACCTTTCAAATGTAACGATATACTTATAGTTGATCAAACATGTTATCAATCCTTGTTATGAGATACCTTTTCTATATGTTGATATTGTTGAGTTTCTACTAATCATTATACAACTACAGTGATCCTTCCTTTTTTTTATAAAGAGCACTCAAACACCCAGTGGTGAAACACTCCAATGTATGACCCCTTTTTAAAAATTCCTTTAAGGGTTATTTTTTTGAATCCAATAGTTCACTAGGGGATTTATTATATAATAATTTTGTCATAGGAATAGCTCTATATATATGTTCTATTGATAAAACTACCTCATAATCCATTGGATGTTTGGAAAACTCTTCTTGAAATACATTACTGAATTCTGTAACAACGTTTATTTTCTCAAATATTATTTTTTTACATTGACTAAACCATTTGGTATTGTTATCCTTCCCCATAATGTATGATCACCCACAAAATTGTGGGATTAATCACATGATCTTCATGTTCAAAAATTTACTTTTACATGAAAATAAGATTTTTTAAAATATATAAGTGATTTTCCATTCCCTGGAGGTTGGTGTGTTCTTTATATAATGAGTTTCATTAAATACCTATTATATAATTGGATTCCACAAAGGGAAGGATTGTGATATTCACTTGAAGAATCTTAACAAATTATTAAATAGGAGATGACTCGAACACACTGGATTCAATGATCACACCATTATATGTTTTCACATATATCTACTTTAATGTATTAAGGATTTGATTTAACATTTATAGAAAACGTATAGGGTAAAAAAGAATTTGTATAATCATAATCAAATAACACTCTTTCCATTCTTGACCAGATGAGAAGTTTATATTTTATTAAACTTCTTTCATGTTCTATTACAATAGTATTTATGGAATTATATTTTACTTTCCACATTGGATTTGGCGATGGTTGACACTAACTACACCCAAGTACCAATGTTATAGTGAAATTGATTTAATATTGAACCTACTATCTATAGTTTATCTATTAAACCATAGTGGGTGAATTAAAAGGTTCATTCATTTCATCTATATTATTGGATGTATTATTCATGTGTCTTCCACATTCATGAGCATTGTGGCCAGCTCACCCACAATTAAATCATTTCCTCATTCCTTTGATGCAACTACCATGATTATTATTACCTATTTTTGTCATGTGGGTGGTTGGATTTCCTTTCCTCATTTTTCAATTGAACCACTATCTTCAAACTCTGTTCGTCCCTTCTTATCTCCTTAACTATAGGACCACTCTCCAAAATCCATCTCTACATTGAGATCACATCAAACCAATTCATCAAAATATCCAAAGTCCCTTATAGAGAGAGAGCCTTGGGATGGTGTGGTTATAGTCAAATAAAGATTCTATCTATTATTTTATCACTATTGATATTGGTTCTTGATTCATATTTTCAAATCCTTTTTAGTTTTTCCTTTTACGACTTCATAGATTCAACTTCTTCTTTCTTCATCTCTACAAATTATATGTACATATTTATTCAAGATTTATAAATAAATACTGATTAAAATATACTTTTTGTATATTAATTACACTCAATATATTCTATTTCATCCTTTATCTTGTTATTCTATATCAATACCACCATTTATTAGCGTCCTCATAAAAATGATAGGAGGCCAGAGTTACCATCTATTTCTCTGAATAGTGGATCACAAAAAATTATCTTCCACATTGAGTTCACCCTCTATTTTGTGATATTTGGATCAGAATTCCAAGAAAAATCTAGTTTTTATTTACACATTGAATACTAGATGTTTAGTTGGTCCTTCATGGGAGAATTTAGAAATTCCATTTATTTTAATATGTTGTTCATATCCTAAGATAGCTGGGTAAGCATAGCCCAAATATTTTGAACACCACCTCTAATAGAATTGTAGATGTCATTTGGACAATCATCTCATTGTCCCCGACATTGTTTTTTGGCCTAAATGCTTCTTATTCACATAATTTTCTAAAATTGATATTTAATGAAGAAAAAATAATCCAAAAACCTGAATGAATAATATATTCATACGAGATAATTATTCATAAATTCTTAATTATGACATACCAATGTTTTTCCTTATTCAAAAATGATTTATATAGGATGTTTACCTATACATATACCTATAATTATTGTTTCTAATTAAAATTATTAATCCTTATTCCAATGATCACAAATCCAAGCTCTAATACCAACAATAGTATCCTAACATTTTTAATCATTAATATTAGATCATTATAGTAATAAAAAACAAGGACTCAATGTTTTTATTTCTTGGGAAACATATGATCTTATGAGATTTGTACATAATAACACATAACCACTATTTAAAATTTTCTTTTTTATTTTTCTAAATATCTCATGAAACTTTTAGTACATATAGCCACCTATAAATATAAATGAAAGCAATGGGTGAGCTAAAATCATCCTAAGGGGAGGAATAAGGGTGATGATTCAATAGTACAAGGTTCATCAAAATCAAAATCATCATATAATATTCATTGGTTTTACAAAATAATAATGAGGGAAATATATGATAAGGTCATTGAATTCGGAAAATACATAAAAATAAAACATAAAGTAAATGTTGTCAAATACAATACATAGTTTTGAACAAACATTACTTAATTTCCTTTCATAAAAAATATTTATAAATAATCAATTAATCATTGTGAAGAAATATATCATCATTTTCACACATAATACACATTATCTCAATATATAAGTCACATTACCCAAATCATTGGATGTATATATTATTTTGGGCCCACCAGTCATATCATAAAAGCTCATAATCAAACATTCTACATGGATGGATAAAAATAATATTCAAATAATAACCCATTTAATGAGTTGAATATATAAAACAATTTCACATATAATAATCCCTTTAATTGACATGAAGATTCTCAAATGAATATGGGATATAATACTTGGCACTAATGATCATTTTCTATCTTTAAAGGAGAAACAAGTCATCATGATTTATGATATGTTTTGTAAATTGTGGTCTTTTTTAAAAAGAATTGTAAATGGATTAGAAATAATTTTGGAAGGATAGGTAAATGAATTTAACCAGCCACATTTTTGTCAGATATTTTTTTAAAATTAATTTATTGTTTTTAATATTTTTCATTTCACAAAACACTAAATATATATTTTGTTATATGAAAGTACCAAGTAATTCTTGGTTTTTACACAACACCAAATTGAGTATCCAGTAAATGCAACACATAGAGTAACTTATGGTATATTCAACACTATTCATGGAATTTTTCGGATAGAATATTGAGTCCCTTTAAAGGCTTGTATTTCATTCATGGGTGAGTTTTACTGAACTGCAATATACTCTTAATATAATTATTAAAATATTTTATAGCTACCACATTATCATCGGACTAGATGATGCAAATAAGATTAATTAAATTTTCAAAATATGATATAAATATGTATATTAAATGAATCCTTTGGTTATCGATTAGTATAATTTAATGAAATAACTCTTTGAAAGTAAAGAAATTACTTTTCTATGAAAACAAATTTTCTATATACAAACACAATATTATCTAAATAAATTATACAAACCACTTTTGAATAATATCTTATATAAAATTTATATATTATATATTAAATAGATATTTTTTATACCCATCCAATATATTTTCTATGTATAAAATAATAATATATCCAAATTTATGAATAAAAATATGTATTTTATCTAAAAGGAAATTTTACCACATTTTAATGAAAAAACCATTATTAATCTAATTTATGACACTATTAAAAATATTAATTGAAAAAATTAACATAATTTTTTAAATATAAATATCAAATTTTAATTTGGGAGAATATTTTGTATTTTTATGAGAAAGTTCATATTTTGATAATTAGCGAATAATCCAATATTTTAGTTTAAAAATACATTTTCATCCAATTTCATTATATATAAAAATAATGAGTTTAATTGGATTTTTAAAATAATTAGACCCATTTAAAACCATTTAATCCAATTTAGGTCATTGTAAAATATTTAACATTAAATTTAGAAATTAAAAATCAGTAAAAATTTGATCATTTTTATATTTAAACTCCTCTTTGTCCTTCAGTCAGTGCGATTAAAATTAAATTAATTTCTTCCAATAATTTGAATAAAATTTGGAAAAAAGGAATATATATTTGGAATCATAATAATATATAATATCTACTAATTTAAATATATTTTTATATCAAAAATAAAAGTGGATGTAATTAAAAGTAATTAAAATGATTATTGTAAAAATTAGATTATATAAGGGTAAATTTTTTATTTTAATAGACCAATTAACCAAGAAACAATTATAAAATCCATTTTGTCGAAATATTTCATCCAAATTACCTCTTCGATCTAATTTTTACAATTATTGGTGGCACGTGATGTATTGGAGACCTCTTAATAGTGTTTAACATTTTAAATTTCCAAGAATGCCACTCCCCCCTCCTCTATATAGAGGAAAATTCCCCCTCGCTTCCTTAAATATATCAAGATTCTATGGATTATCCAAGAACATACCAAATGTACTCATAAAATTGGTAAATAATTTATTGAATTTTTTATTTTTGTATAAATCCATCAAAGGAAACCCTTTGGTGAAAACCAATAAGAGTTAACCCAAGAAGAGTAAACATCATTCCTCCAGCTCTTTTGTATTATTTTCATTACCCTCCCCCTAAAATATTTCTATTAAATGAATATATAATAACCTATTTATCCAAAATATACTGATACATTTTTATTCTAATATTTCAACCTACACTTACAAAAACTTCTTTCTAATGGGTAACGAACTTAATTTTTTTTTCTATGGCGAACTACCACCTCACGAAATTATGTTTTATGTTTTTCTTTTTCCACCTCTCATTGATGGTAAATATGATGAAAACATTTTTTTATATTATATATATTATATTTATGATATATTCATACTTCTATAATTATTTTATAAAAAATACATTCATGTTTTTTATTTTTTTTTAAATATGATAACTTCATTCATGGACGTGTGGACTATTGCATCCTCAATGCAATGTGATTTGTTTACACATTACAAGAAATGTATTAAAGATGTATTTTGTGAACATATATTATATATATATGAAATAGTAACACTATTGCAATGATATATATATATAATGGATTTAATCTCTTTCTTTGAAAAGAACAATAAATTTGACACAATGTAATTGTCTCTATTAACAGTGTATTCAATTTCATATTTCAATATTTTATAGATTATTATAAAAATATATATTTTGATTATATATTATATTTTTATAATTTATTTACATTATGTAAAAAAGGTAAATCATGTTCTATTTAAGAGTATCATGAATTGAAAGGAAAATAATTTAGGATTAAGAAAGTAGATATTACCGAAACTATAAAATTAACCTTAAGTAATCAATAAAAATTTAATATAAAGTCATAAATAATAATATATAGTATTAAATTTAAGAATATGTTTATAATTTATATGTATAATAATCTTATATTTCTTATTTAGTATTTTTGAACATGTATGAAGAAGGTCATGACATAAAGTAAGGGTTGTCTCATCTCACATTTATTTTCCTTCAGACATAAGACATGTTCACAACCAATTTCTTATATGTGGTGTGATTACAACCTATGTATTTGTTCTATGATTTATCTAAATATAATATTTTTTTTGCTATATTTTTTGGATCTTTATTTCATCTGTTTTACATTCCAAAAATTACCAATTCGGTAATGTAATTTTGTCTAAATTTTCATTCATTGTGATAGATGTCATGTTATTGAACCTATATTTTTTTACGAGGTATATATAATTCCATTTTAAATTTTATATCATGATACCAATTTTAATTATATTCCAACGTTAATTTAATCCCATTTTTTACATTGGTATTATAATTCAATGTTTCCAAGTGGTAAGAGTTTATTGATACAATCTCATTGTTTATCAATATTGTATATGATTATGCTTCCATTGATGTAACATATTGATCCATCTATCAAGAATGGTCATTATATTTTTTATACTATAGATATTCATGATTTATTCAGGTATTAGTACCTTATTTTCACTAATTGGTACAAAATATAATTAACCACACATTTTTATGAAAATACATCTTTATTTATCTCTTCGTTCAGAAATCAGTTTAATTTCGAAGAAACCTTTTCTTAAAAAAATTCAAATATGTTCTGTGTTTGCAACCTAATCTAGATGTTTTCAATAATTATTCATATGTAATCAAATTATTTTCAATGAAAAAGGGTTTCCTATTGTTTTTAAGAATCATTTATATGTTTTAATGGAAAATGGTTTTCAAAATATTTTCATGATTCATTTAAATGTTTTCAAGTTAAATGTTTTTAAAAATGTTTTCATGATTATTTTATATATTTTCAAAGAAAACCATTTTCTAATTTTTTTCAAATCTAATTTTATATTTTTTGAGTGAAAATGGGTTTCATGATTTTTCCAGATTCATTGATAGGGTTTCATAGAAAATAGGCTTCAATACTTTTTCAAGAATATTTTATCTATTTTCATGGAAAAATTGTTTTCAAAATGATTGAAAAAATCCTTTTATTTTATCAAATATATTTTATGAAAATCAATATTCATTCAAGTTTTCTTAGTATATTTGGATATAAAATGTTTTCTAAAAGGCCTTATGGTTATTTTTTTCAAAGTAGAATAGTTATTTCTTCATGAAATATGTTTAAAATATATTTGAATATTATCTTTCATCAATGTTGAAATTCATGTTATGTCTCATTCATTTTTCTAGTGATATGATCCAGGGGTTCCATTAATATTCTTTATCCGAGTGGTTTATGTTTTGATGACATGTTTTTTATGAAAAATGTTTCTCATTTAGAATTTATATGTTTATATAACCTATTTTTTCACAGGTTATATGTTTATAAAACACATATCTATTTGATGGGTTAAATGATTATGAAACAAATTTCTAATTCATGGGTTATATGTTTATTAAACCCATTTATATTTCATGTTTTATATGTTTATGAAAACTATTTCTCCTTTACGATTTATATTCTTAGGAAACTCGCAATTTTTATTGGTTTTGCATTGATGAAAATATTATGTATTTTTTTCTATTTTTCTACAGGTTACGATATGATTACATGCTTATGATAGCCATTTAAAGTCATGGGTTATTATAAGATTAATTATTACAACCCTGTGGAACACAAATATATGATTTTATTATGATATGGGTGTAACATATATCTATCTCCAATACATTGGTTAGTATTTATATTTCATAAGATAGGAATGGATATATTGGGGTGTCAACTCATCTTTAAAATTGACTTTGTATCCTAATATTGTATTAGGAGTGAATCATTACTAATAATATGGTAATGGGAGTGAACCATGACTACCAAATGTAATGGGGAGTGAACTCATATTATTATGATGTCCTCTTTAGTGATGCCTTGAATACCATGGAACACATTTTATATGTTTATTTTTCTGAAAAAAACTCAACATCTTCATCTTATGTTATGATTTAATGGATTATGCTCCTGATTACCTTATGAATCATGTATTATGAACTAGAAATCATTACTCCACGACTCATGCATATGATACTTGATATGAAGGGTGTGGCAGTAAAATTTCATTCTCATGTTCTCATACACTTATACTGATTTTATTCTAATGTATTTCAATTTTTTAATCGTACCATAACATATGAGACCACCTATTTCATATGTTTACATCACCTAGGTTGTGAAGAATTTTTTTAAATAGATGTAATAATTGGGAATATATTTTTAGGATACATTAATGATCTTTCTTTGAGTTATAATATTTTCATCCATGTTTCCTTATACAGTAAAATACTACGGTCCTTAGGGATGTATTTTTTTTAATATGTTGAATATTCATCTAAAAAGAAGTAATATTCATGAATGTTAATCCTTGATTCCTATAATGGTATAATAGGAATGATTTATCCCATTATTAGAAACTAGGATGAGATAACCTTAGTGTGATCCCAAGGAATATTTCAATGGACATGTCCAGGGATGTCTCTAATGATAAGACTATAGTTTCATTGCATGGTTTAAAAACTTAGGCATCTTATATGTGATTTGTGATGATTTTTTGGATTTCTTATATGATATGTGTTTTACACTGAATGCCTTTTGGTTTTATTTAATGGAGTTACCTAGAAGGAACACAGTTAATGCTGAATGTTATGGATTTTTTTTTGATGAGCAGTGAAATTTTATGATCACTGGAGTGAAGGATGTTTTTATTATTCCTAATAAGTTTTCAAAGAACATGATTAACAATTTTTACATTATACAACCCTCATAGTCACCAAAGAAGAGAAGAAATGAGTTCACTATGATATAGGGTAATGTGACCACTGAGGAAATAAGATTTAGTTTCCTTTGTGTGATGAATGTGGAAAGAATCGCCTAAGTGAATTTATTACAGGGAAAAGATGATTTTTGGACAGGTGAAAAATAATTATAGAATTAATGTAACTTCAAAAGAAAAATGAAGTGTTTTGTTAACAGAATGGATGAGAATATTGTCCTCCATAAGGAATCATAAAAATTAAAATTTATTAAGGGTGTAATTAATGGAAATTATGGGAGCCATAGTACTATATGGATATATATATATATATATATATAGAAATTAGAAAGCTAGTATGAGTAATGGTTATATGTCATATAATGATGATACTTCCAATAAATTGTGAATGGAAAGATGTATTATTTAATGGTATGAGGTATACTTTTTAATGGATTGAGGATGAATTAGGATAATCGAAGTGTTTATGTATTTGGATTCATGAATTATGAATTATGAGATATAATTATTGTTTAGTTTATGTGTATTTTCTCTATATAATTACAATAAAATATTGAGAGGTTCTAATGGACTTGAAAAATAATTTAATGGAATGGTTTTGTTCTTGGAAAAACATGATTGAGGGAAAGATAACCATTAATGAGTTCCTTATATTAATATAATTATTTTTTGATAGAGATATTTTCGATTAGAATATGTAAATTGGATGTTAATAATTACCATGGAGATATTTGTGGAATTATTTTAAAAATAGTTACAGTATCAGGGATAGAGTTTACAATATTTTTGGATTTAAGGAATATATCCAATAATCATTATAATAAGGAAAAATTTATGTTTCTGGTTTGTATTTTTGTTAATTCAGGTTATTACTATGTTCTAAGAGAATAAATGATGATGGTATTTTCATGTTTGGTATATGAATACCAAGATCTACATTATGATATTTGAGAGATCAATGCTAAGATATTGTTGAGCAATTCAATGACATTATTTCTAATGTTTTGTAATTACATCTTTCTTAAGGGTTATATAGTTAACCATTGGTAGAATGGTTAATGTCAATCTTCAAATGTGGTTTTAGGGAAAAACATATTTATCTCTTAATATGAGTATTTATGCATATTTGATAACTAGTGATAACATTTTTATTGTGATAATGATAGATGGAATAACCTATCACTGTATTTTTGGATTTCATGATCGGCTAATGCTTCAATGAAAAATTCACCTTCATTTCTTGGAATATTAGATGAAATTGAAGTTGATCAATGCACAACAAGGGGTATGATTTTCATGAAATAGTTCAGTTATATATTTTCATGAAAATTATTCAACCTTTAGAAAATAATTCCTGAATTAAAATGTTGTCATGTTATTATCAATTTTGATGATATCGATGACCTTTTACAATCCTCTTTGTGTCATTGATTTGTGATTATAAAATTTCTTTTAACCATGTTATACATTACTCCCCTTGAGAACATAATTGTTATATTTCTCTTTCATGACCCTATTTTCACGTGTAACTTATGTTCTTCTATGTGGAAATATAGTTATGTGTAACTTTGTGTAACCGTTATAGTTATAAATTTCCCATTTTAAATGATGATTTAGTATTCATTTATATGATGTGGGATTCTATCAAAGGAACATTAATGTATTAAAAATTTTCTAACTAGTATAAATTTTAGGGAAAAATTCATTTTAATGGGGTATAATGTAACTCCTCACTTTTTTTTTGAAATATTATTTTTGAAATAATTGAATGTTTTTTTATATTTATCATTGCACCCAACACTAAATTTTTCTTATGTTATATGGAAGTATAAAGTTATAAATTATTTGTATAAATCATAAATTAGATATTTCACTAAATGAAAAAAACTCTTGTCTTGTGAAACACATAATATTGTGTCCGGTAAAAAGCATGTGTTACATGAAAATGTAGTGTTTTACCAAACAACAATATATTGTTAATTTTATTATTAAAATTTTATTGTATATACCACCTAGCCATTGGAATGGAACATGTGTATAATATTAAGTAAAATTTTAAAATATGAATTAATTTTTTTCAAAATTACTATGTTTATCAATTACTTGACGTTAACGAAAGAACTATATGAAATTGAAGAAATCACTTTTCTTTGAAAATTTTTTTAATGTAAAAACATAATTTTTTCTCAAAAAAGTAAACTACCCTCTTTTGATTAAAATGTTAAAGAAATTATAAATATTATAAATTCAATCTGTAGTTTTGATACTCATCGAATATATTTTAAAGGTACAAGATATGAATAAATCCAATTTTATGAATAAAATATTTATTTTTCTAAATACTAATTTTAATGTCTTTTAAAGGTGGACCCATTTTATATATAATGTTTAACACTTTAAAATTTTTTATAGTTCAAAAGAAACATCAGTTCTAATATATATGTATCAATATACATTTTTGGAGAAATTTTGGTATTTTAATATGTACTGTCATATTTTGATGAATAATGAATAATACTAAATTTTAGTTCAAAATTACATTTTCGTCAATTAATTTTTGTTGTAAAATAATTTTAATAATTTATTTTTATGTAAAATTAGATAAATTTTATATCAAGTAGTACATTTTATATCATTATAAACAAGTTCACATGAAATTTATATGTAAAATCATAGGAGACTTTGGAATAATTTTACATTAAAAACTCATTTGTCGTCCAGTTTGGGGGATTAACTTTAAATTAATTTCTCCCAATTATATTATTATAATTATAAAAATTTATTAAAGATTTGGAATCAACATATTTTATAATTTCTAATAAGTTATAAAAATTATAATAAAATTGTGAATTTAATTAAAAATAATTAATGCAATTAAGGTAAAAACAAAATTACTTAATGGCTAAACTTTAATTTTAAGAGCCAAAATAAAAAAGACCGCATAAAAATACATTGTATATTTATATTTAAATTAATTCCTATCTTCTAAATAATTTAAACATTATTTGAAGAACATGATTTAAGGGAGACCCCTCAATAGTGTTATTGTTTTTAAATTTACAACAATTCCACTCGTCCTCCTCTGTAAAATGGAACTTATCCCCCTAAAATCCTTACACATCCCAATACTCTTTGTATCATCAAAAATAGCCCCAAATATCCTCCCAAAATACCCCATTTCTCCCTATAATACTCACATTGGGTATAAATCCATCTACTAACTTTGTTTTGTACAAACTAAGAGTACTGACCCAAATAAGAGGTATCATCCTTTGAAATATTATTAATTGTACCCTCTTTATTGAGTGATTATAGTGTATACATGACTTCATTAAAATTAATGTTGATATTTTTATACCATAATGATTTTAAGCCACATTAATTTGATTAAGGAAATTATTTAAATATGTTTAATCCCATTTGATCTCATGACTACCCATATGGTTGTTCTTTGATAACACTTAAAGGCCATAAATTAACATAAATCAATATTAGAATAATAATTTTCCTTATTACACAATTCATTTAGTATATTCGACTGATTTTAATTTATATTTAGAAAAGAGATTACAATATTTCTTAATGATACTTTAAAAATATGCCAAATCAGAGAAAGTGGATGTTGACACATAATTAGTTTTATAAATGGTCACATATAATTTAGTGACTGTATTAATTTTATCCCAAAATATATTTGAAAAACATATGTATGAGAAAATTTTTATAGAGGAACTCATAACCATTTTGAGAGTGTTAATTTATATTAAATAAGAATGAAACAAAACAGGAATGGGTGTGAATATATAGTGAATGAGAATAAGGTTATATTTTTATTAATAGATTTGATTTATAATTCTTTCATTATACATAAGAGTCGATATAACTTTTTTCTTCATGATATCCTTATTGTTATGTAAACACCCACCCACCATTAGTCTTTGACACATTATAAAATAAATATTGAATCCTATTTTTTTAGTTTGATATATATATATATATATATGAAGTTATATTTTATTTGAATCACTACTAATAAATTATATGTACATGATATTGATCATAAATATAATAAAATATAATTGAGGGTTGAGTGAGTTTCCTCACTTCACATACTCTGCTCTATGATGACCTAATCATCCTTGATGTTTGATTCCCTGGCCCATCCCCCTTTATATTGGGAATGTGGGAATCCACTCATGTATAGATCATCCCTTCATAGGGGTTTCATTGGATAAATCATCTCATTCACCCTTATACCATTATTAAAAATCTCGCTGAGTATCAATGTATGTGGTTTGATTCTTGGGTTATAGAAGCTATTGATATCCTCTACATATTTCATTGAGGCCCTAATCCATTACCAATGTAACCTTGTGGAGGGTCTTTGTAATTTAAATCCATTGATGGAAACAATTGATAGAATCATTAATTATTCTATGTTTTTTACCTTTTATTATTTGGAATTTATAATCAACATAACACATTTTATGATTCATTTCTCAAATAATGACATCATATCCTATGCCGGAAGAAGGGTAAATCATCTAGATAATGGATTTATATTATTTTTATTTCATTGGTCCACAAATTTTAATATGAATCCATAACCTTTGACAGTAGTCATATGAGTTTACTTCACTTATTTTCCATCGTATTCATAAACCTAACCAACCTACCAAAGCATGATAATTTTATGGATCAATTTATAACCATTAATGATAGGTCAAGTATACTATTCCATCCCATTTATCATTATATATGCATTGAGGATGATGTCGTCGATCCATCAGTAGAGTCTATATGTGTAGTGGTCAAAGAGGAGTTGATATTTTATTTTATGATATATTAAAATTAGAATGTGACAATTTTTCTTCTTATATGTTTTTAGGTCACTATAGTTGGACATGTTAAAAATGAACATCTAGAAACCCTATAATATTATATTCTTATATGGCACCCACTAGTTTGGTTTTTTCAATGAAACTATAATTGATAGGAAATTGTCTATGTGGCTTCTGTCAGAAGTATATTATTCATAGTTTAGATTCAATAAGAGACTTCCCTATGTAACTTTTAGAAATTCCTCTGGAATTCATCCTCCCTCTCCACATAATTTATGAGAAAAAAATATTATTGGGACATTTTTTATGGTCTGGATGAAAGAATGAGATAGGTCTATCTCTAAATGTAATAAGAGGTGACGATTTGGAGGATACATCCACCACATATGAACTCTAGAGATAAAATGATGTAAGTATCATATACATCTATTGTAAGACCTATAATGTCCTCTCAATAGATGCTGAAAACCATAGGATTGAGATCTACTAAAACAGGTAATGCATGAATATAGATGTTATAATAACCCGAACCTGCTTTTCACGTATGTGTTTTTCTTTTTTGGTTTTAATAGAAAAAGTGGAGAATCTGAAAACATAAGAAGTACACTCTATGTACTTAGGAGTACATGTCATGTACCCAGTTTCCGCATGTGACCGTGTACTGACCATGTAATGGCTGAGTATATGGTCATGTGGGGTGACCTAGAGACCGCCTAAAGAGAAGCTCAGTTGACCCATATATGTGGTGTGTACATTTAATAAACATACCATGTATTTTTTTTATTAAACGGACCAGAGTCGCGTCTAATTGGTAGAACACCCTTCTTCTCAGCTCGTCTCGTCCAAGAGTGAATGAAGCCAACAATTCTTTTATGTGCCACCGACCCGACATCCCTTCTCTAAATCAAGCACCATCAATTGTGTTAGAATTTACAGGGTGTGTTCTTCCTTCTTATAGATCATCATTCATTGATTTCACCTCTTTTGTGAGAGACTCGTGGTCAAGCGTGTTTTTATGTTTTTTTAGATCTACTGCATTCTAGGTCGATTCAAGGGCCAGCACAGGAGTATATCAATGGTCCCATGCTGAGGTAGGTGGTTGGTGCCTTTCTATAGTTAGTCTTTAAATTTTATGTGAAAAAGATCCCAATACCCTAGATTTTGGTTTTGCGTGTTTAGGGATTTTAAAAATGTTGATGACTACTATGATTTGTTTGATTGAGTAGGGATATTAGATGGTAAATAGGGTTTATTTCTATATATGGATGTGTTTTCCCATATTTTTTATTTGATGTTGACCATTTGGTCTAGCATTTTCTATTAGGCTGCTTGCTTTCCATGCCTAGTGTTGTTAGGATGTAGTGTTATTATCTCATGTTGTGGTATGGCTTTTAGAATTTTATCCAAGTAGCATGTTTAGGTTTAATTTGGTTTATGAATATATTTTGTGCATGATTTCATTAAACAGGGCTATCAGAACCTAGTGCAGTGATACCATAGGGAAATTTAATTTTAGGGAATCCCCATAGTGTCTGTTACATTTATCACATTACGGGACCATTGGGGGGATTAATGTTGAGTGCTCCATCAAAGTGTCTATAATTACCATTATGAGACCACATGTGTTATTGAAGTTGAGTGATTCCTCAGAGATTATGTAGTTTATTGTTAATAGACTATAAGGGGAATTGACGGTGAGTAATTCCTTAGAGACTGTTTGTTTTCATGAGACCAAAGGGGTTGGACTTTGTGATCTTTCCAAGAGGTCGTTATATCCTTGTATAAATTGAACCAAATGGGTTAGGATGTGAGAACATAACCAGAGGGTTACTTGATATTAATTGGTTGAACCAAAGGTGATAGGTTGTGAGAACTTCTTATAGGGTTGCTTGTTTTTATTGGTTTAATAATTGATGAATGTAATTGAATGTAATTGAAACTGTAGGACTGTTTACTTTTGAGTAATTCCTTGTTTATTTCTTATTTTTTCATATTTCCTTCAATATATATTCACTGACTAATAAGAATAGATATTTGAGTGGTTTCTTACTTGGATTCTTCTGACAATTTATTTCGGTCATGCTTTTGGGACCAAACAGATTACATTTTTTCAGGTATAGATAATGTTAAGCTCCCTTCTACTTATGGTATTTGATTTATTTGGAGCTGGAAATAATGAGACCAAGCTAAGGCTGGTGATGCAATTAGAGTTCTTTACTTGTTTTCCTTTTTACATTAGTTTATTACTGTATTCCATAATTGTGACTTGTTTTGATGCATTTCTAGACATATGTATCACACATCATTTATATATGAGCTCTAGTTTCTTATTTAATAGATGGAATCCACTATTTACTATTGTATGGTATGATTAATTCTTCTACTTTTGTTATCTGTTTAATTCCTCTCGATTACACTGCCAATGAGTGAATAGTTTCCCCACCATCACACCCAAGGCCCTCGCTGCTAGTCGGCAGCCTCTGGTGTTCATGGAAACGTGCTTGAGGCCATGTGACCAACCGGGTATGGGGTACCTATGGGAGGCACCCGGAACTAGGATATTATAAATTTGTATCAAATACAGGTTATTTTCTTCATGAATTACCATTTTGTGCCTATAGTTAGGGATAGGGTGGAATAGGTAGTTGGTAAAAAGTTTTTCCCAGCAATAGCTAACCCATGTATAGGGAAAATCCAATTTACCTCGTATATTTCAATTTATTATGGTTTTACAATTATTATAGTTGATTTGATTTCACCATTGGATGATTCAAATGTTTTGTGCTATTATTGTTGATATTATTGATGTTCTATTTCTATTGAAACTTGATTAGATGAGGGTATGCCATCTTATGCATCATATTGGAACTTTCTAGAGATCACATGCCATGCATTCTTTCCAGTAAATTTAGGGTGCAGTAATGATTTCATGTTTTCATGAAAGATGTTGTTCTAGATATGCATGCTACTGTGATAGATTCCCTGATAGAGAAACTATAATTTGATAGGGTATTGGATAGTGTATGGATTTGTATGAATTAAATCCAAACATTGGTTCTTGAGGTTTTATGGGCCCTCATGGATCGGAATTTGGTAGATCATTGCACTATTATTGTTGTATATGACATGTATAAGATTCCAAACATTGATTTAAAGGTAGTATGGGCCTTCACTGATTGGAATTTGGGACATTAATGTTCATTTCAGTGATTTCTAGGTTTCAGAGTAGTTTTTGAGAATTATCATCCAGAAAAACCCAGAATACACGGTTTGTATTGCTGAATATGTTCCATGTATCCTACTGTTCAGAAAGGAACTATTTTTATTAAGTAAACATTGAGTACTTTATGTATAGGTCTTATAGTCTCTCACTGTGTCATTGGCTGTGTGGGCAGAGAAATGGGGTTGGTAAATCCTTGGAGGAACACACTATGTATTTGACATCAATGTCGTGTTGTAGGGACCGTGTGTCCAGCTGTGTGATTAATGACACGAATGGAATAAACATAGGTTATATATGTCGTGTCAAGCTTGAACACGCCTTGTAGTGTAACCCAAGTACCCAACTATGTGACTACCAACATAGTTCCATGAAATCATTCTAGTACATGACGTGTCGGGCATGAACATGTCATGTAGTATCTTTGTAAGAGAAATGTGTGGGTTAGTAATATAGAAGAACTATGGAAGGGGAAAACGATTCATGTACATGCAATTTCTTTGGAGAAGAAGACGTGTATTTCAGTTGTTACACGACTAGGGTAGGTAAGATTACATGCCCATGTGATGTATTAAAAGGAAAAGTCATGTAGGTTCATACACGCCGTGTATCCCTATTTTGACAAAATTGAATTCTTTCATTCTCCTATTATTTTCATTCAATTATAAGTTTAATTCATTGACAATATTGAACTATTGTGTGTTCTTGACCTTGAAGGGTCTTGCCACCATGATTTCCTCTAGTAGTACGCCAGATTTTGGGAAGTGATCAGACCCCGGGCATGGTTGGTCCGGGATTACCCACAGATTCTACCATTGTGATGGTCTTGGAAGTAGCCTTAATTCCGGATATAGGTGTTGATGCATACTTCATAGAATGATTCAGGAGATTTATGAAGACCATATAGGGAGAAATGCATCATGCCCTATCTATGGAAGAGTGGATGTGTGTCTTTTACCAGCAACATCCTCCAAATTTCTTTGGGGATGGAGGACCTCAGGCTACTGAGTCATGGTTTGAATCCATGATATATATCTATGAGAATCTGGTGAAGCCTCCAGAGGGGAGGGTGAATCTCACTATGTATATGCTTTGAGATTCCACCGAGAGATGGTGGGATGTGATATCACTAGCACGACGCCAGTAGGTTATGGCATGGGATGAGTTCTAGAATGCCTTCTATGATTACATATACCAAGAGACATTGATGTCCGATCGATCCTGAGAGTTCATGAGTTTAGAGCAGGGTACTCTCTTAGTCATGTAGTGTTCTTCTAACTTCACAACCATTCTAGGGGGTGATGATATTTCCCCAGCAGGGAAGTTTAAGGATGTTCTCAGTCATTAAATATGACCCTAGGTGAACATCTTTAGGTTTCAACCATAAATTCCATAGTCATCCATGCATTGATCACCGAGCACTAATGGATGGATTATGGAGTTGTGTTCTAGTGCTGTTCGGCATCCAGAGTTTGTGTTCTTCAGATGATAGTAAGAAGCGCCACTGGGAGTCTATATGTGGACATCCGAGTAGGTGGGATACACCTTCATGTGGCCATGTGGTGTGCTACCAATGTGGGAAAGGCAAGCATACGAGGCCAACTTTCCCATGAGACCTAGTGGAGTTCTGATATTGTGTCAAAAGGGGAAATCATTAGCCGGTTTACCAGTTTTTTCTCACTGAAAGCTAGTGACATGGGTTCCTCTATGACTCCTTGTTCTGGAGAAACACCACCAGTTTCTAATTAATCTAGGAACTGGAGTTCTTTTGGCCATTCAGACCGTGGTGGAGGTCACATCCATGGTAGCTAGTTGCCATGGTTTTTTCGAAAACTAGGTGGATCCGCTCAGGGTTTCAAATCAGGGTCGTAGGGCCACAGTACAGTTCAGAATTATTCGTTGGAGCAGATCCAGCAGGAGCAGGATCCCAGACCCACTACAGTTCGAGGTACGCTTCTAGTTGCCTCAGTTTTAGCTTCAGAACATTTCAATACCGGTGAATACCATTGTTTCATATATGTTGATTTTTTTGAGTTCTTGGGATTCATATCTTAACTTATTTTGATGTCTTGATGCTGGACACTACATTGTGGGAAAGGATGGCTCATGTAAGTTAGTCCAAGGAGATCCCTCTTGAGTTTGGTAGGTGTCACTTCTTCTGAGACCACTATGTAGAGACCCAATGCTTGAAGTACATGGACATTACATTACTTTTGTATAATGCATAATATATTGAAAAAAAACACCCAATGACCGTATTTGTTTAGTGTCTTTGGAAACTCGGAACATAATCTTCTAATCATGGTGAAAGATCTTCAACATCTTCCATAAAGATCATCTATTTTTCCGACCTAAAACCTTCTTTTATATCCTAAGGGAAAAGGAAACATAAAAAGGGTGAACAAAAATTCTCAGTAAGGGTAATTATGGAGAAAATAAAACAACCCATATACATTTGAACTTAAAAAAATGAACATTATGTTTAAACTTCAAAATATTGAGCAATGAAATTAAACATGGTAGTATATAAGGAATAGATCATAATTGAACATAAATCATGATAAAATAACATGGGAATAGAACATGTAATTGCGGAAAACCATTAAGCACATGATATTATTTCCATAGTAGCCATGTCATTGCTTCAAAGACCATCACAGTGGACAAAGTCCATTACTGAATCGGGTTTACCTACCGTTCCAGCCCTGTATTACTGTACCAGATTTACTTGTCATTACTGCCATGTATATCTCATGAGATATAAATCATTACCCAAGGCATTGGAGAGTGATATAGTTCCCACCCATCTAATAATGAAATCATTCTTACATTTTCCACCACATAAACATAAATCATTCATCATAACCCAAAGAATAAAATGGGTCTCATAAACATAATCCCATCATAACATAATCCAAATAAAACAAATGGATATCATTTCATCATAAGAAAAGTGAAACCATGTAAATCATAGAGATATTATACTTGAAACATACACATATGAAATAATTTTATCTTAGATGGAAAATGGTTTTTATAAAACAAATGAAATAAATTCATGAGGAAAATATCCTTCCTTATTAAAAATTATTTTCTTTTCACAAAATGCCATGAAATATTAAAAGAAAATAATTTTGATGAAAATATTCATGAAATAATGTAGAGTACGCTTCATGAAAATAAGGTGTTATAAAACCGTAAAAATGAATTCATTCCATATAAGTTAAAAAAACATTCTCCTCGAACTTTTACCGAAAAACTCAAAAAGACCTCATATAGTAAATAATAGAGAGATTACTTCCATAACACAAATAAAAAGTCCAAAAGTTGTAAAAATTACTTTAAACATACATGGAAGAATATTAAACACTTTATGAAAACATCTTTATGGACATGGATGAAAAATATAACCCCAGTAAATACTTACATATAAGCAATCCCGGATAAAATTGGGATTGAAAAATTATCAGTTACCTTATGTAAAATTTCTTCCATATGTGTTCGAGACTCTGGTATAGTGGGTTTAAACATATTATTAAATTATAATAGAACCATAATAATATTTATGATATCATATATGATTCACTTATGACTTTATATTACCCATTCATTTGTTAATTCCATGTTAAAGCATTGTTTTGGGTAAAATCGTTTCATTTATCGTACGTGTTTCGACTTATTGTTATTGATATTTTTACTTATATACTAATTTACATAATTCTATAATGTAAACCATGATCTATATATTAGATATATTAATCATATAAATATAATTGATTGATCGATAAATGGAATGAAATACACTGTTCACGGAGATGGTAGGCCGTACGTACAGATGAACGCTGTTTTCGTTTCCATATTGAATTGAATGGAATTAAGTAAATGAAACATGTATGTACATTAATACAGTATAATTATTATTTAATATATTTAATGATTATTTATTATATATAATTTATAATCATACATGAATGGTTAATCATGGAACATTAATCACATCGTGTTCGTGGAGATGGTAGTCTGTACGTACGCATTAGCGATGATATCATTGTTTTGTTATTAAAATAATATATAATTGGATGGTATACCATATATATAGAAATAATAATAATGTTATATTTATTATTTATATCATTTATTCTCATTATTATACCCATCCAAATGATGAAATGTTTGAATAACAAACTACACCAGGACGTGGAGACAGTAAGCTGTACGTAAGCACATGTGTTGACATTTTCATTCATTGGATGGATAAAATAACTAATATGGTTGTAAAATGTTAATAATAAAATCAAAATATATAGAATTTATGGGATTTATTATTTTATAATGGAAACAAAAAGGAGGAGGTGGAAAAAGAAAGGAACTTGAAATAGGTGGTGAGATATTTATCTCTTCTTCGGGTTCTACATTTTGTAATGATCAAAATGGCTCTTTAAGATGGATTTTTTTCTAAAGGATGGCCTCTAGGATGAAGGGATGACATTTTAGAGGGTATTTGGGCTGGGTTTGGCCAAGCCAAATGGCATTGGAGGTGTGAATTAGAGATAAGGGGGAATTCCCTTTTATAAGAGGGGTGAGGGGCACCATAGAAAAAACTTAAAATATTATTTTATAATAAATTCATATTTAGTTTATAATGTCTCCAAATTGACTTATTTAGAGGCTAAAATAGGTATGGGTCTAAATTCATTCAACCAATAGGTTTTATACAAGTTTAGGTTACCATTTTAACCTTATAATTTATATTTAACTATAAGTTAAATAATTTAACGTTTAATGTGTCTCTTGTATTATTAAACTTTATGGTTAATAAAAATTCTATAAACTACTAATATAACCCAAATTGGTTGGTTAATGTCACATATATTATAATATAAGTCTTTTGGATGAACCTTACATTTTTAGTAACATTATATCTATTAATAATATAATATTTTATTTAAAAACTCTTTTATGTCAATTTTGAAACTATTTGGTATTTTGTTTACTCTAAATTTATAACAACATTATTACTTCAAATTCGATTAATATGACCCACCTAAATATATTATATTAAACAATTAAATTACTTTATTTCATAAAAAGTATCAAATTACATTTATTTTGGTATTTATATTATCAATTATGTTAATATTTCATTAATAAGGTAATTAATGCATCATCATTGTGTCATAAATAAAGTAGATTATTTAATGTTTAAATAATATAAACAAAATTCCATTTTGTTGGAAATAGTTTTATATTTCCAATGAATTTTTTTAGTCGAATTTATCTTATGTATAACCCTATATTAAAAATGTTTTAGTTATTAAACATTGATTTTAACTATTTTAACTCTTCTTTAAATAAAATAATAATAAATGTTCTAATCTAATACAAGTGAACCAAATAGGTTCTTATTTTATTTCTATGGTTGTTTTCGGTCGAATTACACTTATCCAATATAATTAGATCATGTGTTAGGGTAATAATACTATCATTTTCACCCTTAATTACCCAATTTACTTTTAATCGTTGTAAATAAAAATAAAAATCTATTATTCACCAAAAATTATTTTTTATCTTATTGAACCACATTTTACACATTCCTATTAACAGATCCTCTCATATTTTTGAAATTCACCTCATAGAAGTGGAAAAAATTATGTTTTATGTAAATTTGCAAATGCTCCTAGGAGGTGTGTAAAAGACTGTAAAAAGATCAATAAAATTTTTATATATCTAAAATTATTATAAAATTATTCCAATGAATTACATTGAAATTATATAGGTATTATGTATCTATTTTGACCTAAAATAAATTTAAATAAAATAAATGATTATTTAAATAAAAAGTCTGTGTTATCCAATAACTCAGTGTTTTCACTTTTCATCAAAAAAATGAATGTTTTCAGAAAAATACGAAAATTTCACCCTAAGATAATTCCGATATTCTGAATCCAAAAATGAACACCATTTTGAAATATAAAATTTATAGAAGTTAGAAAAGTGGTTATTAATATTCATAGCAGCTAGTTTATATAATATTTCAATAACATATCGTTGTTTAGTGAAACTCGGTATTGCGTACAACGCAAGCAATCAATGAAGGTTGCTCTTGTGTGTAATGCCAGTCAAGTCAAGGTTTCTTATAGGGAAATATTCCTTTGTATTTTTGTATAACTTACTCAAAATATAATTCATTTATACATTGATCAAAATCTATACTCAATGTTTCGTAGAAAAATTCCTATAAAATAACATGAAATTGTGTGTAACACGAGCCAAGAATACTGTTGCGTATACTGCAAACTAATATGGTGTCGCATATAACACAAGATAATATTGGGGTAGCGTACAAAAAAAGATATCAAAGAAGTTAAAAAGAATATATCTCATAAAATCTCAGGGTGTTACATTCTACCCCCCTTTAAAATGAATTTCACCCTCGAAATTCGTCAAGGTTATAAATGGTTTTCTACTTGAAAGTTTCTTTTATAGAATCCCACATCGTAAAAAGTTATACTAAATCATAATTTTAAAAATTAATGTTACAAACATAATGGATACCCAAAGTAACTCCCCATTGGGTTTCCAAATAGGAGAATATAGGAGAAAATATGGATATGGAAGAGAAATCTAGCTATCAAGTTCTGATGGAGAGTGGTAGAGAAAATGGATATGAAAAATCCAACAATCACAAAGCCATAAATTTTTGATGATCTAAGGTGCCATCTAATTTATCGGATATGAGAGTACTAGGACAACATTTTTTGTTTTCAAGATCATTTCTCTAATGTTGAAAAATTTTTGAATTAAAATAAATACTTACATGATTTTCGTACAATCTCACTATTGTTTGTGCCATGAACAATTTCCACTTCATTTCTTAAAGAAATGAAGTTGAATTTTTCTTCCGTGATGTGTTGGCAGATCATGGGATAGAATGATAGGTCATTCCCTATGTCTC
Organism: Viscum album; assembly: GCA_963277665.1. NCBI lineage: Eukaryota > Viridiplantae > Streptophyta > Magnoliopsida > Santalales > Viscaceae > Viscum > Viscum album. The sequence goes on along the minus strand of OY728156.1, from coordinate 2,074,851,575 downwards.
AAACATATGGTTAGAAAAAGTTATATACATAAGTCTATATATGGTATGATTAATCATATATGTTTCCTAAAATGGACTTATACATCATCTATCATACCTATTAAAAAAATAGAACTAGTTTATACTAACCAGGGACTTCCTGTAGGCCAGTGGTAGGTGATAAAGGCCTGTCGCACATCGGTTGTGGGTTTGATTCCCACAACAGTGTCCGACGTGATGGGTTGTCACCCGTCCTACAGGTTGTCCCTTTATCTAAAACTATATTATTATAAAATTCCTGCAATAATATAGAAAAAATTTATAGCCTTAAACAATACTATCTTATGCCTATCTTAATTCATTCCAATCTTTAGGCTTATCCAAAATTCTTCGGTCCAAGCTCATAGTACAAAGAAAACAATTTCTTGAATGGTCACATAAAAAGCACGTGAATACCACCATTTATCACCCATATATCATAAGATAAATCATGTTCGTCACATTCCAAACATGTGAATAATTGAATCATGTATTCTTTTGAAACATGAATTACAATAAAACCTTAGTGAAAACATGAATTCGGTCAAAAGTTAACTCTTTCCACATACCAAAATCCCAAAATTTATATATACTCAAACCATGATATCACATTGTCCTTATATCAGTCATGAGCTCGTGAATACAATCAAACCTTTTATTTTCTCCTTATCTTTTCATTATGTGAATATCATCTTCTTTCGAAAAATATTTCCATCAATTTTCATGGTTACCGGTACCGTATTCTTATGGAAAACCATAATGGACCAATTCATAGATATTCCAACAAACCATAAAAGTACCTCAACAACATTATTATTGAGTACCAATACATAAACAATTCAATCCATCCTCTTCAATGATTTTTATTGAATAAGTCCTTCCTTGATTTAGAAGTAACATCTTAGGTTAGGGCATTGAGTTGGGTAATGCCCATGTTCTCCACAGATAAGACATTGTACTCCATAACAGTCTGTCACTCTATGACCCTTCTTCCCACACGGATAACATCTTCCCCCCTATTTTATTTATTCATCAAGGTTCTTATTCCGTTATTTAGAAATCTCAATATTCCGTTCTCTATGCTCCTCACCATGCAAACATGCATAAAAGTCCATCTTCCTCTTATTTGATGAATTAGGAATACCACTAAAGTTCACCTTGTCAATCATATATCTTGATGACTGATTTGACATAATAATAATATCTTATTTTCTATGAATTACACAATTTCTTTTCTCATAATCACCAATTTTTCCATTGGATTCAATGTTGACCCAATTCCTTCTGGTTCCCTCCGTTGACTAAAACAAAAAACAGTGGTGTAAGATATAGTTAAAATATTGAGGAACCACATAATCATAAATAGTAACTTATGGGATGCCTAAATTATCACACATTCTTTAATCCATGACACCTTAGGTTCACAATAGGGTATTCACGATCGTCAACATAATTCTAAGACTGTAACCTATAGTTATAATAAACCTTAGGGACATCCCTTGACATACCATAGAAATATCTCTAGGGATCTCACTAATGTTTTTGCATCGAAGTTTCCAAAGCTTGACTAATCCTTCACTCTGATACCAACTATAGAGACCTGAACCTTATGTACATGGAAATTACATAACTTTTTCTAAATACTTAACACATTACCAAAAAAACTCCCAATGACCGTATTAGTTTACTGTCTTTGGAAACTCAGAACACAATCTTCTAATCATAGCGAAAGATCTTCAACATCTCTCATAAAGATCTGCTTTTTTCCTACCTAAACCCTTATTTTATATCCTAGGGGAAAAGAAAACATAAAAATGGTGAGCTAAAATGCTCAGTAAGGGTATTCATGGAAAAAAACAACAACCCATATACAGTTGAACTTAAAAACATGAACATAAATTTTAAACATCAAAATCATGATTAATGACATTAAACATGTTAGTTCGTAAGTCATAGATCATAATGGAATATAAATCATGATAAAATAGCATGGGAATAGATCATGTAATTGTGGAAAACCACTATTCACATGATATAATTTCCATAGTAGCCAAGGCATTGCTTCCAAGACCAATATAGTAGACAAAGTCCATTACTGAATCGGATTTACCTGCTGTCCCAGCCCTATACTACTGTACCAGATTTACTTGACATTACTGCCATGTCTATCTCATGAGATATAAATCGTTACCAAATTCATTGGAGAGAGATATAGGTACCACCCATCTCATAATGAAATCATTCTTATGTGTGCCACAACATATACATATATCATTTATCATAACCCAAATAATAAAATGGGTTTCATAAACATCAACCAATCATAACATAATCCAAATAAGACAAATGGATATCATTTCATCATAAGAAAAGTGAAACCATGTAAATAATAGAGATATTATACTTGAAAAATACACGTATTAAATAATTTCATCTTATATGGAAAATGGTTTTGAGAAAACACTTGAAATGAATTCGTGAGGAAAATATCCTTTCTTCTCATAAATCATTTTCTTTTCACAAAATGCCCAGTAATTTTCAAATAAAAGTATTTTTATGGAAATACTCATGTTATATTGTAGAGTAAGCTTCATGAAACTAATGTGTTCTGAAATCATAAAAATCTGTTTGTGCCATATAAGTTAAAAAACATTCTCCTCATACTATTACCGAAAAAGTAAAAAAAACCTCGTATGGTAAACAGAAGAAAGATTCCTTCCATAACACAAAGTAAAAGTCAAAAGTGGATAAACAAGACTATAAAAATACATGGAATAATATTCACAACATTATGAAAAATTTTTTATGGACATGGAAGAAAAATATAACCCCAGTAAATTCTTACGTATAATAAATCCCAGATAAAATTGAGATTGAAAAATTATCCTTTAACTTATGGCCAATTTAATCCTTATGAGTAAGAGAATCCTATATAGTGGGTTTAAAAATATTATTAACTTGTAACATAACCATAATAATATTTATGATATCATATATGATTCACTTACGACTTTATACTGCCCGTTAATTTGTCAATTCCATGTTAATGCAGCGTTTTGGGTTAAATCGTTTCATTTGTCATACATGTTTCGACTTGTTGTTCTGGATATTATTACTTATATACTTATTTAATTGATTACATAATGTAAGAAATTATTTATATATAATATATATTCATGTTATAAATATATATGATAGATCGATAAATGGAATGAAATACACCGTTCATGGACACGTTAGGCCGTGCGTACACATGAATGCCATTTTCGTTTCCTTATTGAATTTAATGGAATTATGTAAATGAAACTTAAATGTACATAAATTAAGTATCATTATTATTTAATATCTTTCATGATTATTTTTATATATAATTTATAATCATGCTTGAATGGTTATTCATGGAAAATGAATCTCATCGCGTTCGTGGAGACGGTAGTTCGTACGTACGCATGAGCGATGATATCATTATTTTGATATTAAAATAATATATAATTGGATGGTATATCATATATAAAGAATCATAATAATTTTATATTTATTATTTTTATCATTTATACTCATTATTATTCCCATCCAAATGATGAAATGTTTGAATAACAAAGTACACCACAACATGGAGACGGTAAGCCATATGTACGCACATGTGGTGACTTTTTCATTCATAGGATGGATAAAATAACTATTATGGTTGTAAAATTTTTATAATAAAATCAAAATATATATAAGATAATGTAGTAATAATTTTATAATGGAATCGACAAAGAATGAGGATGTTGAAGAACAAAGGAACATGAAATAGGTTGTGAGATATTTACCACTTCTTCGGGTTCTTCATTTTTATTTGGTCGAAAGGGCTCTATCATTTGGCTTTCTGACTAAACGATGGCCTCTAGGATTAAGGGAGGAAGTTTTAGAGTTTATTTGTGCAGGTTTTGGCTGATCCAAATGGCTTTGGAGGTGTGAATTAGAGAGAAGGGTGGGTTCCCTTTTATAAGAGGGTTGAGGGGAACCTTAGGAAAAACTTCAAATATTATTTTATAATACTTTCATATTTGGTTTGTAATGGCTAAAAAGTGACTTATTACAAGGATAGGATGGGGATGGGTCGAAAGTATTTCAATAAATAGGTTTTAGACAAGTTTATGTTACCATTGTAACCTTATCATTTAGATTTAACTCTAAGTTAAATAATTTATCTTTTAACGTGTCTTCTTTTATTCTTACACTATATGGTTAATAAACATACTATAAACTACCCATCGAACCCCAATTGTTTAATTAATATAATAAATATTATTATAAAAGTCATTTGGCAGAACCGTAGATTTTTATGACCATTATATCCATTAATAATATAATAATTTTTTAAAAAACTCTTTTATGTCAATTTTGACACTATTTTGTATTTAGTTTCCTCTAAATTCATAACTGCATTATTACTTCGAACACAATTCATCTAACCAACCCTAATATGATATATTAACCTAGAAAATTAGTTAAATTCATAAAAAGTCTCAAATTAAATTTATTTAGGTATTTTTAATATCAATTATGTAAATATTTCATTAATAAGGTAATTACTGCCTCATCATTGTGTCATAAATAAATTAAATTATTTAATGTCTAAAAAATATAAATAAAATACAGTTTATTATGAAATATCTTTATCTTTCCGATTAATATTTATATTCTAATTTATTTTATGTATATCCTTATATTAAAAATTTTTATTTATTAATCATTTATTTAAACTATTTTAACTCTTCTTTAAATAAAATAATAATAAATGTCCTAATCGAATCCATGTGGACCAAAGAGGTTCATATTTTATTAATAAGGTTATTTTTGGTCGCATTACACTTATCCAATATAATTAGAACATGTTTTAGGGTAATAATAATATCATTTTTACCATTAATTACCCTATTTACTTTTAACCGTGGTAAATAAAAGTAAAAAGTTACTTTTCACCAAAAATTATTTTTATCATATTGAACCATATTTTACTCATTGATATTAACTGTGTTTCTCTGATTTTTAAAATTCAAATCACAGAAGCGGTAAAATTATGTTTTATGTAAATACGCAAATTCTCCTAAGAGGTGGGTAAAAGATGGAAAAATGTTCAATAAAATTTTCATATATCTAAAATTATTATAAAATGGATCCAATTAATTACATTGAACTTATATAGGTATTATGAATCTATTTTGACCTATAATAAATTTAAATACAATAAATTATTATTTAAATAAAAAGTCAGTTTTAACCAGTTAATCTGTGTTTTCGCTATTCCTAAAAAATTGAAAGTTTTCAGAAAAATACCAAAATTTCACCCTAAGCTAATTTAGATTTTCCGAATCCAAAAATGAAGTCCATTTTGAATGATAAAATTTATAAAATTTCAAAAAAGTGGGTATTACTATTCATTGCAGGTAGTTTATATAATATTTCAATAACATATCGTTGTTTAGTGAAACTCGGTATTTCGTTCAATGCAAACTATCGAGGAAGGTCGCTCTTGCGTGTAATGTGATCCAAGTCATGTTTGTGTGTAGGGAGAGCTTCCATTGGATTTGTGCATAACATACTCAAAATATATTTCAGTTAAATGTTGATCAAAATCTATACTCAATGTTGTGTAGAATAATTTATACAAAGAACATGAAATTGCGTGTAACACGAGCCAAGAATATTGTTGCGTATACTGCATACTAATATAGTGTTACATATAGTGCAATCTAATCTTGATGTAGCGTACAACATAAAATATCAAAGAAATTAAAAAAGACGATATCTCATAAAATATCAGGGTGTTGCACTCTACGTCTTAGAGATGATAATATTTGATGTCATTCTCAAAATGGAATATTTAGTTCCCTTCCAAGATATTATCCACTGCATTCACCATAGGGTTAGTTTCACATCACTAGAGTGTATTTTGTTCTAACATAAGGGTGAGTTAGATTTCCATGCAAGCAGAGCAGGACACGATCATCGTGGGTTGGGAGGAGTTACATCCCAAATTTCTTGTCTATATTTGGATGACTTGGGGACATCACCATTGGAATTTCCTCCAATGGTGGATCATTTTAGTGATATCTTTCCATATGAAATTTCAGGTTTTCCTTTGGAGAAATAGGTGGATTTTTCTATGGAGCTTGTGCCAAGAGCGACACTGGTGTCCATTCCTCCTTATTGGATGGCTACAACAGAGTTACATGTGCTCAAGAGGAAGTTTGATGAGTTATGGGTGAAGGGTTTCATCTAACCCATCACTTCTCCTTGGGGTTTGCATGACCTGAATGCGAAGAAGGTGGACGTCGCCCTTAAAATTTGTGTGGATTAATAGAAAATGAACCAAATGACGGTCAAGAACTAATATCCCTTGTCAAGGATTGATGACCCCTTTGATCAGCTTTGAGGAGAAAGAGTGTTCTCAATGATTGGATTGAGGTCTAGTTATCATTAATTTCATGTTAGACATTATGATATACATCTTAATGCCTTTCGAAGTAGGTATATCATATATGAGTATGTGGTTATGCAATTCGGTCTCACTAACGTGCCTATATTTTTTATAGAATTAATGAACTGAGTGTTCCATCCATATATGGACTCGTTCGTGGTGGTTTTTGTGGAGGATATCTTTGTTTTACTCTAAATCTTGACACGAACATTCCACACACCTTGAGATAATTTTCAGTTCACTAAGAGAGAATTAGTATATGTTAAAATCTAAAAATACCACTTTTGGATGGACCGAATTCACTTCTTAGGTCATGTTATATCATAGACGGTAGTATGAGTAGACCACAAGAAAGTGAGAGAAGTAGTTTCCTGGGAGTAGCCAAAGAACATCATTGAGGTACGATGTTTTCTCATTCAGGCTGGTTACTACAAACATTTCAAACAATACTTTTCATGCTTAGCAGTGCCACTGACGGTGCTAACTAAGAAGTGTGTGAAGTGCATGTGGATAGATTCTTGTCAGTTATCCTTTCAGGAGCTAAATTGGAGGTCGAATTCAACACTAATACTACTATTTTGATTGTTGGGCCAGAGGTATACTATTTACTATGATGCATTAGTTATTAGGTTGGGGTAGTGCTTATTCTGGGGGAAACAGTCATTGCGTACGAGTCTTGAAGTTGATGACACATGAGAGGAATTACCTAACGAATGATCTTGAGTTGATAGAAGTTGTTCATGCCTTACACTGTTAGAGACATTAGCTATTGGGAGATCATATTGTGTTTTTCATCGACCACAAAATTCTCAAGTATATCTTTACTTAGCGTGATTTGAATTTGAGATAGAGAAGGTGGGCTGAGTACCTTTAGTCCTTCGATTTTGAGCTTGTTTACATGCCTGGGAATGGAAACACAGTAGCTAATGTGTTGAGCAGGAGGATTTAGATAAAGAATTTATCGGATCCAGTAGTGAGTGGTAGCTTATGGATCTGTTCCTTGAGATGCATTTAGAGGTGCACGATAGATAGGTAAAGATGTTTCTTTCATCTGTAACTATTACCTTTACTCTTCTTGATCAACTACGAATGAGGAAGCTATCAGAATTTGAAGGCCCAGTTCTACGGGAGAGTGTGTTAGGAGAGGAACTTGTTTCTGGATAGCTCGTAGGCAAGGAAGAGATCTTTGGTTTTCATGGGAGCCTATGGGTGTCAGAAGACGTACACAACGATTTGAAGAAAGACATTAATTATTCTTTTTATGAAGTTCATATTTCTGTCATAATGTTGTATCTAGACTTGCACCATCAGTATTGGTGGCCGGGTATGAAGAAAGATGTTTTTGGGAATCCCATGAGGAGTTCCACCTGTCCGTAGGTGAAGACAAAGAATCAGTGGCCAATAGGGATTTTCCAGCAGTTACCCATTTCTGAGTGGATGTATAATGATATAATGATGGAATTCGTGACCGGTTTACCAAGGTCACCATGAAGAAATGATACCGTTTGGGTTGTCATCGTCAGACTTACGAAGTAATCACACTTCCTTCCAATCAAGGAGACCTTCATTGTAGATGAGCTGGGATGGTTGTACATCCGAGAGATTGTACGTCATCATTGGGTTCCACACTCCATCATTTCAGAAAAGGATGCATGTTTTACTTCTCAGGTCTGGTAGGGACTATAGAGTGATTTGGGTACATAGGTACTTCTGAGTACAACATACCATCCCCAAACAGATGGCCAATCTGATTGTACGATTTAGGTGCTAGAGGACATGCAACGAGCATGTGTCATATATTTTAGAGGATTTTGGGAGAAGCACATACCTCTAGTAAATTTTCACTTACAAATAATAGTTTTCAAGCAACTATTCAGATGTCACCTTATGAGGCTTTGTACAGTAGGCCATGCTGATCACACCTATTTTGGCTGGAAGTAAGAGAGACAGTTATGTTGGGACCTCGTCTTGTCCTGGAGAACATTGACTAGGTGGAGTTGATTTGGAAGAGGATGGCTGATGCAGAGTCATGACAGAATTCCTATGCAGATCGATGGAGATGACCTCTGGAGTTCAAATTCAGAGATTTGGTTTTCTTACTCGTGACACTGAGGATGGGTCACCAGAGGATTAAGAGACAGGGAAATATTTTTCTGAGATATGTTGGACCGTTTATGGTTTTTTATAGTGTCAGGCTGGTTTCCAATCAGTTGCAGTTACCTAAGTGGTACCGGTCTATACACGATGTCTGTTATGTTTCTCAACTATGACGTTACCTCTCAGACCTGCCTCTTGTTTTTCATCTTGAGGAGGTTGAGTTGGAGGTGGATGCCTCGTTCTAGAAACATCACATCTAGATCGTTGATCAAAGATAAAAGGTTCTATGTGGCCGGTATATACCTCTTGTATGGGTGTTATGGCAGTATGGGTGAGTATAATATGAGACTTGGGAGAGAGATACCGACATACGATCATAGTGGATGAAGCTATTTGAAGATTCTTCTTAGTCATTTCCACATTCATAGAGAAAATCAGAGACAAAATTCATTATGGGGGAAAATTTGTTAGAACCTAAACTTTCTCTTCAAGTATAGGTTTTTTCTAGTGTTTTTAGAAAAAGATTAGAATCTGGTAATTTAAGTAGTATACACCGTGTACATCAGAGTCCACGCCATGTTCCTGGTTGTCATTGGTGACCATGTAATGGTCATGTAATGGCAAGTTACATAGACAAGTGGGGTGACTTGGAGAGCTCCTATTACTGAGACCGATTAAGGCATGTACACAGCATGTACATTAAATGAACACACCATTTTATTTTATTTTTTATTTGATTAAACGGACCAGGGTCACGTCCAATTGGCAGAGCATTCTTTTTTGTGGACTCATCTCGTTCAAGAGCAACCGAAACTGACGATTCATTCCAAGCCCAAGACCTGTCATATATTCTCCAAATCAACCTCTGTCGACTGCATTGGAATCGACATTATGAGTTCTTCCTTTTTCTAGAGCCTCATTCTTTGATTTCTTTTATTTCTTTAGATATCTGTGGTGGAGCGTTTTTTAGGTTATTTGGTAGATATAAAACGTTTTAGGTCGATTCAATGGACAATACTAGAGTATGTCGATCGTACAACAATGAGGTAGGTGTTTTATGCCTTTCCAAAGTTATTCATTGAATTTTATGTGAAAAGATCCCAATACCCTAGATTGGTGTATAGAATGTTTATGGATTTTAACAAAAATGATGCTTGAAATGCTTTGTTTTCCTATATAGGGATATTGGATTGTGAATATGGGTTATTTTCCAATTATGGATGTGTTTTTCCATGTTTGATTTGATCTTTACCATTTGGTCTATCTTTTCCTGTTAGGCTTCTTGCTTTCCATGCCTTGTATTGTTAGGATGGAGTGATATTATCATACGATGTGATATGCCTTGTAGTTTTTAGTGAAGATGTACTTCAAGGTTTACTTTGGTTGTTGAATATTGTTTTTGCACGGTTGTTTTACATAGGGATGTAGGAACCTTTTGTAATGAGACCATAGTGGGGAATTGACATTGGGGGGCTTACCTAGAGTTTCCGTTATATTTATCACATTGCGAGAGAATAGGCTAGATTGACGCTGAGTGCTCCCTTAGAGTGTATATATTTACCGTTACGAGACTATAGGTGGAATTGACATTGAGTGCTTCCTCATAGAGTCTATAGTGTATCATTAAAAGACAATAGGGGTAATTTTTTGTGAGTGAATCCTCATAGAGTCTTTGTATTCATGAGACCAAAGGTGCTAGACCATTTGAGATAACTTGGAGGCCGTTATATCTTTTAATAATTTGACACATTTGGGTTAGGATGTGAGAACATACCCATAGGGCTACATGAAATTGATTGGATAAACTAGAGGGTATTGGTTGTGAGAACATCCTCGAGGGTTCTTGTTTTCATTGGCTGAATAATTGTTGAATGTAAATTATTGTAATTAAAACTGTAGGACTATATACTTTTTTGTAAATCCTTGTTTATTACTTATTTTTTCTTATTGGTTGCCATATATATTCATTTACTATTAGAAAGATATAATTGGGTGGTTACCTTCTTGGATTCATCTCACATCCTATATGGGTAAAGATTTCGGTCCCAAACAAATTACATTGCAGTAGGTATTGATAACGGAAAGCGATGTTCTACTTCATCTACTTGATTGATGTGGAGCTGGAAAGCATGGGACCAAGGTGAGGCTTGAGAAGCTATTGGAGTGGTTTATTTTTTCCCTTTGTCTTTGGTTTATTATTGTATTCCAGAATTGTGACTTATTTTTGTTGACATATCTATCATTCATAATTTATATATGAGCTCAAGGTGTTTATTTACACGTTTTCTTCCACTATTTAATATTGTAGGGTATGATTACTTCTTTCACTATTTTCATCTGTTTATTTCCACTGCATTACTCTGCTAATGAGGGAATTGTATTCCCACCATCACACCCAAGGACCTTGCTGCTAGTTCATGACCTCTAGCAGTCCGAGAAATGCACCTGAGGCAATGTGACCAACCGGGTATGCGGCACCTTTGGGCGACACCCAAAACTAGGACGTCACAGATTCAGATCAAAATTTCAATTCAATATGATGATGTTTTAGGCTTGAATAAAGAACAATAGGACCATCCACCTTCAAAGGATTTATCTCATGATGTAGACTAACATTCACATGAAAAATCAAACTATGAACCGAAGAGATAGGCCTCTACAAACACTAGGGCTGAAACAAAGAATTAAAAAAAGGTAAAACTTGATTCGGTGGGATATCTAATTAATATTATAATGAAAAAAATTATAGAAATGGCAATTCCAAGCTTCCCAAACAAATCCTCACCTGGTCAGTAAAGAAAAAATAATAATATGATATCATGTAAAATAGGATGGAATATAGATAAAGAAGAAATACACAATCAATAGAGGAAAAATTGATTTCCTAATCCTTATATAAATGTTTCTATGCCTAAAAAAAACTAGAACCCGTTAGTAAAATAATTTTAATCCAGTAGTGAAAAAATTTATCCTAAATTGGATGGGGTTAATGATAAAAAAAATGAAAATGTTGATCTGGTCACTAATTGATAGCCCACTCTGGATGTTGGTGTCACACAATCTACAAATATGGAACTATTTCTCCACTCTAATGGACATATGGAGGTAAAATTTTAATCCATCCATGGGATAAATATAACATAGGAGTTTGTAAAAAATTATAGATAAAATATTACATAAATGTGGAACAAGAAAAATGTATCATCTACCAAGATCACATATTAGATTTTGGTTTAACATGAGCATGATAATCATGGATAACTTCATTATAAATTTGGTTAAAATGATTGTATCTTTTAGATTCATCATATATAATACATTGAAAAACATAAATGTCCATGGAATGGTGTTTACATATAGTGATTGGGTATCACCCCCGGTTTGAGGTATTTAGCCTTTTTTATGTCTTTTTATGTGTTTAATGTGAATGGGATGAGTTGGGAAGAGGTTGGGAGAGTTTGGAATGGTTTTGAATGAGTTGGAGGCTTTGCATAGGGAGCACGGTTTGAGCACGGTTAAGGGAAACCGTGCGGTTGCTTCAGGATACCATGCACGGGGAGACAGTAGGCTTTGCCTGGCCTACGCATGGTTTTCCAAACATCACAAGGAAATCATGTGAACACTTTCTCTCAAGGATGTCGCGTGTTCACGGTTAGCGCATGGTTTGCCAAACCGTGCGGGATAATCGTACGACCTCTTAAAAATAAGGTTATATATTCCGAGATCCCTCGGTCTTAACCAATTTCACTCAAAAACATCTTCCCACTCATGGTTCACTTGGGTTCTTCGGTTGTCAGGGGATGTACGAGCTTTCCCACTCACATTAAATGATTTTTGAAGATGGTTTTTGGTGTTGTGAAGGTGATTGCTCCAGGGTAAGTCTTCTCTCATGATTTCTTTGTGTATTCCTCTAGATCTTCTCTTCCCACATTATTGGATTTCTAGATCTACACTAATTGTGTGTATATCTAGGGTTGTGGTTACCATGAATGATCATTTGAAGTCTTGTGATTGTTAGGGAAGAGGATCTATGGAGGTTTCAGTGGTGAGTTTGATGGATTTGATGTGCGATTACTTGTGGGTTTATTTATCAGGAACCCTTAAGGTGGGTGGCTTCTCTCCCGACTCCACTTGGTTAGAACTAGTGGTTCTTTGTTACAATTAATTGTTTTTCTGGAAATTCATTGTTAATTGTATGCGAAATTGTTTGGAAATCCATTTTGGGAATTTTGGAAAAAATGGGGTTTCATGTTGAAATGCTATTTTTATGGATTTTAAAATGGAAATTTTAAAATGGGTAGTTGAGATTGATTTGGAAAAATGATTGATGAAAAATGGTCTTCAATATTGATGTTGTTTTATTGAAATGTTGTTTGTTATTAAAAATAATTTTCATTAAATGGGTGATTTTTTGATGTGGATTTATATGCAATGGAATTGGTTGATTTCATGTTGTTGTGACCATGATGGGTTATATTCTTGGTTTGGCTTGATTGAAATGTGGTGTGGGAGTGGGTGGGAAGTCTCACCATAAAAGGGTGATGGATAGTGGTCGGATGAACCACCATGTGGGTTGTGGTTTGGAAGTACTGCTAGTTGTGAATGGGTGAACAGGTTGGTCGGAAGTCCCACCGTTTTGGTTGTTTGTTGTGCATTTATTTTCAAGTGGTAAATTTGTTGTTCTAGTGTGTAAATGATGAAAGGTCTTGAGGCATGTTTTCGTTGAATTTCGTTTGGTCTCTTGGTTTGGGTGTGATGGATTGGTAAGGGCATGTTTGGCTTACAGAAATGTTTTCACTTGTGATTATTTTTTATAAATTGTATTATATTAAAGTGTTAACAATTTTATCCTAGTGGCGTGTTTAGGGAAGTCAATTAGGGAAAACCTACTATGTTTTAGTACTAAACCCATGCTTTGGAACTATGGTGTCTTTTTAGATGTTTTGTATCATGATGTGGGAAAAGGTAAGGCATAATCCCCCCATAGTGGTGCATTGTGATTTCATGGTGGAGCTTGGAGCTTGGAGCGTAGTCTGAAGCTGTGGTGATTTCATGGCATGTGGGGTTTGGTTGTTTAGTTTCTGCATTGTACACTGCTGTTGTAGGACATGCCTAGTTGTATTGGTTTTGGGATGTATTGTGGAACAAATTTGTTGTCCTTTGAGAACACATGCATGAATGATTTATTGAGTAGCATCATATAGTGGTTGTTGATGATTTGTTTGGTTGTTTTGGTCTTAATGGAAAACAGTTCTCCAATTTTTTCTCAGAGCCCTCAGCATTAATTTCAATCCATTGGTGCCTTGGGAACATCGCTTAAGGCCAAGTAACCCTCACCACATCCTCATGCCAATGAGGTAGGGGAAGGATGTTACAAGTGGTATCAGATTATTCGGTCCTTTGGAGTTGACATTTCTGTGGTATATTCATTGAGTCAGGATGGTAGCAAGGCATAAGATTTTCGGAAAATTGAATGTATAGTATTAAAAGACATAGCTAATACTTTTTATACATAACATCATGTTACCAGGGAGTTGGGTATACAAGTGCGTTGGAGACACTTATAGGCATTGGATATCTCATTGTCATGGGTGTAGCCAATGAGAGGAGCATGGAATGCATGGATTAAATTTCTTCCCAATAGGATGCATATTTCATTTGGGTATAATAATTTATGGGCTGAATTTAGAAATGGTTTTACAAATGTGTGAAATTTTAATGTGAATAAATTTAGTATTTTGAAATGGTTTGGTTTTCAATGATGGTCAAACATGGGAAATGTGATCATATGGAAAGCCTTGTTGTGATTGAATTTTGTAATTTGATTTGAAATGAGAATTATTGATGTCTAAGGAAGTGAGACTCAAGGGTGTTGTTTTCTATTTATAGAAATGGAACTGGGTAGGTGTCGTAGAGACCAACCGGAGGAGGCTTCCGAGAAAGTGGTAGCACCTGAGCCTCAGGTGAACCAATAGTTACTGCAGAGTATAGTGAAATCTTTCCAAGCTGTGGAAAGTGGAAATAAAGTGGATGAACCAAGGAATGTGGGTCATGCGGTTCAGTTTCAAAAGCATAACCCACCCATCATCAGGGGTATTTTAGAGCCATAAATAGCAGAAGCATGGCTGAATAGAATGAACAAGATCATTGAGTTCGTGGGAACATCGGTATAGATGAAAGTGATGTTGGCGACGTATTTGTTGGAAGATATTTCCCTTCGGTGGTGGGAGTTGGTAATTCTTGCGGGAATGGACCGGGGTGTGACGTGGGAAGGCATTGAGGAGTTTTTTAATAAAAAATTCCACCCACAGACGTTCAGAATTCACCATACAAATGATTTCTTCAGTTTGAGGAAAGAGCTAATGTCTATGATGGAGAATGAAGACATGTTTATGAACTTATTGCAGTTTTCACACGAGGTGGAGGGTAGCGCTTCATTGAAGGAAAGGATCTAAGAAGTATTGTTAAGGAATGAAATCCGTTCAAATATAGTATTACGGTTTATAGATGATTACACATAGATAGTTAATAGAGCCTCGGTGGCTGAGTGGGATTTATTAAGCGCTCCGGGCAGAGGAAGCATGGTGGTACCCATGGGGAATAGTGTGAACTCTAATGCTGGGTTCAAGTTGAGGAGGGACACTTATTCCCTGGGCAGGGGCTTGGCACATAACCCAATGTAAGGATTGTTAAATCTTCCTCCAAATCCCCAGAGTAAGTCGAGATGTTTTCAGTGTGGTTCTATGAGCCCCATGAAGCGGGATTGTATGGAAAAACCTCAAGCTTGTTATAATTGTAAGAATATGGGGTATCTGCATCGTTATTGTAGGAATTCTACAAGTTTGGGTGTGTGTGACACTCCTCAGAGATCACAGATGTTGTATGATTTGATGGGACGGTGATAGTAGCACACCCCTCATCAATAGAGTAATGTTGGTCATGGTGATTCTCAGAATACCATGACGCCTCAACAATGAATTAAAGAGCAGAGTGTGGAAACAAAGGAATTGTTTGGAGCTGAGAAGGTTGTGGTGGATGATTAGTCGAAACTATCCATGGTGCGAGGGACTATGATTTTAAATTCTACCTTGATGCAAGTGATGTTTGATACGGGTGCTTTACACTCTTTTATTACTACACGTGTGATTGATTTGATGGGTTTAAGGGTAGAAATGATGCCCTCAGTTTTAAAACATCAAAGTCCTCTGGGTCAAAGAGAGTGTTGATCCTTCTTGTGTAGATCATGTTGTATCGTTGTGGGAGAGGTTGAGATAACCTGGAATTTCTAAGTGCTTAAGGTGGAAGGGTATGATGTAGTCATAGGAATGGATTGATTGATGGATTTTAAGGCCCAAATCGATTGTGACGCGCGAACCGTGGCTTTTACGACACACGATGGTGTTAGAGATCTCTTTAGAGGCAAGATACATGAACGAAAAGGTGCAACAAGTTTGTTGGCACCAGCAGTAGGAACATTATCGTATCTGTTGGTGGTGTTGTTGTTGGAATCGGTAGAGGGTGTTGACCAGAGTGTTCTTCCGGCAATTGTGGATCAGTTTCAGGTAAGGAAGGTTTAAATTCCTATAACAACTTTCATAACTATATATGGACATTATGAATATGTGGTTATACCCTTTGGTCTAACAAATTCACCAGCGGTATTCATGGCATTGATGAATAAGATATTTTAGAGATATCTGGATTCATTTTTGGTGGGGTTTGTTGACGATATTCTGGTGTATTCAAAGACGAGGGTGGAGCATGAGCATCACTTGGAGACAATGCTAGGGATCTTCAGGGATCATCAGTTTTATTCAAAATTTTCAAAGTGTGACTTCTAGATATAGGATGTTCTTTTTCTTGGACATGTGATTACTAAAGGATGTGTTTTAGTGGATTAGGAAATGATAGAGGTTGTTATCTCGTGGAAACCACCAATGAATATGTCTGAGATATGGATATTTCTTAGTCTAGCACAGTATTATCGGTGGTTTTTTTGTGATTTTTCATGTTTGGATTCACCGATGACAGCTTTGACAAGAAAAATGTTCCATTCAAGTGGAATGAACAGTGAAAACAATGTTTCTAAGAGCTAAAGGGTCGCCTTACATCAGAAACAATCTTGTTTTTGCTAGAACAAGGAAAAGGGTAGGTGGTGTATTGTGATTCATCAGGATCATCGTTGGGGTGCGTTCTCATGCAAGGGAATCATGTGGTTGTGTATGGCTCACGACAGTTGAGGGTGCATGAGAAGAACTACCCAACTCATGATTTGGAGTTAGCAGCAGTGGTCCATGCATTGAAAGTGTGTTTCATTACCTCTTCAGTGAGAAATTCATGGTATATATCGATCATAAGAGCTTGAAGAACAATTTATCACAAATTTATTTGAACATGAGGAAAAGGAGATGGATGGAATATCTATAGATGTTTGATTTCGACTTATGTACACACCGAGTAAATGAAATTTGATGGCGGATGCATTTAGTCGACAATCATATTCTCAAGTGGTAAAATAGGCATTAGACCAGTGGCAGTTGATGTCTCTTATAACTGACATGCGGTTGGAATATGAGGACCAGGGTGATATAGTAGTCTTCTTTCCGGTTTTTTTGATTCATGACTTGGTTTTCCTGGTTATAGAGGCACAAATATCGGATTCTGAGTGTGTGACCATGGGTTCAAGACTCAATGGTGGTGAGACCATTGAGGGTTGGAAATTGAATGGAGATTCATTTCTGTGTTTTCAGAATCAGATGGTTGTACATATTTCTTGTCAGGAGGATCTTCTCAGGGAGTATCATCATTCCTAGTGGGTTTTCATCCTGGAATTCAGAAAATTTATAATGCTTTGAAAGCACAGTTCTAATGGGCTTGCATGAATAGAAGTGTGGCTGAGTTTGTTCAAGATGTATCACTTGTCAACAGGTTAAGGCAGAGCATCATAGGCTAGTGGGATTATTACATTCTTTACCAATCCCTGTTTGGAAGTGGGAACAAATAGAGATGGATTTTGTCCAAGGTGTCCCATGAATGGCCAGAAAGAAATATGCCATTTGGGTGATAGTGGATCGGCTAATAAAGTCATCCCATTTCATTCCAATTATTGAATCTCATATGGTGGAGGATCTCTCCAAAATATATATCTGGGAGGTGTTAAAGAGGCATGGTGTTCCAGTTCCTATCATATCCGTTAGAGATCCGAGGTTTACAACTCCTTTCTGGAAATACATACATCAAGACCTTGGGATACAGTTGACGATTTGTACGGCGTATCATCCTCTAAGGGATGGTCAATCCGAGAGGATGATATAAACTCTGGAGGATATGTTGTGGGCTTGTGTCATGGATTTTGGTGGCTCGTGGGAGGTGCACTTGTAGTTTGTTGAGTTCTCTTACAATAACAGTTATCAGGAATCCATATATATGGCTCCGTTTGAAGCATTGCATGGGCAGTCGTGTCATTCTCCACTATGTTGGGTGGAAATAGGTGAGTCCTCGATGGTTTAACCGATCCATGTCCAAGAGACTATAGAGAAGATCAAGTTGATCAGGAAGAGAATGGAGACAGCTCAGAGTCGTCAGAAATCGTATGCGGATCATCATCGATGCCCGTTGTTGTTCGAGGTGAGTGATCATGTTTTCTTTAGGATCTTGCCTAGGTAGGGACATAGTCGATTTGGGATGCAGGGAATGTTATCACCGAGGTATATTGTGACTTTTGAGATTCTTGAACGGGTTAGTGAGGTGGATTATCATTTGTCTTTTCCACCTAGGATAAGTGCAGTGCACAATGTGTTTCATGTGTCCCAGGTAAAAAAGTATCAGTTGGATCGTGACCATGTGATTCGATGGGATCATGTTGAGCTAGAACTGGATGTTTTGTTGGTGCACATGCTAGTGCGGGTTGTGGATAGGCTAGAGAAAGACTTGCGTGGTAAAAGCATTGGTTTAGTTCATTTTTTGTGGAAACATGGTCTAATTCAAGAGGAGACTAGGGAGCAGGAGAAATAGATAGTCGAGCAATGGACCGAGCTCTTTCGGAAAATGGTGGGTTCATTACATTCTGAGGACAGAATGTCCAATGGTGGGTGGAATGTATCACCCCCTACTTGAGGTATGTATCCTTTGTTTATGCCTTTTTATGCATTTAAAGTGCATGGGATGTGTTGGGAAGAGGCTCGGAGAGTTTGTAATGGTTTTGAATGAGTTGGGAGGCTTTGTATAGGGAGCACAGTTTGAGAACAGTTATGGGAAACCATGCATATGCTTTAGGAAACCATGCACGGGGGACATTAGGCTTCACACTACCTACAGACAGTTTTCCAAACCATGTGAGGAAACTGTGCGGACTCGTGCTCTTGAGGCAGTAGTGTGCACACGGTTAGTGCATGGTTTTCCAAATCATGGTGTCTTATCGTGCGGCCACTTAATAAATAAGGTTATAAGTTCTGGGCTCACTCATTCTTAACCTATTTCACTTCAAACTTCCACCCACTCATGGATCACTCGGGTTATTCAGTTCTCATGGGGTGGAGGAGATTTCCCACTCACACTAGAAGCTTTTTGATGAGGGTTCTTGGTGTTTTGAAGGTGATTACTCCTAGGTATGTCTTCTCTCATGATTTCTTTGTGTTTTCCTCTAGATATGCTCATCCCATATTTTTGGATTTCTAGATCTACACTTGTAGTGTGTAGATCTAGGGGTGTGGTTGCCTTGTAAGATGATTTGAAGGCTTGTGAATGTTATTTAAGGGGATCTAGAGTAGTTTCGGTGGTGTGTTTGCCGGATTTGAGGCATGATTGCTTGTGGGTCGATTTCTCGGGAACCCTAATGGTTGGTGGCTTCTTCATCAACTCTACTTTGTTAGAACAAGTGGTTCTTTGTTTCAAATAACTATTGTGATGAAAATTAATTGTGAATTTTATACGAAATCGGTTGGAAATCCATTTGGGATTTTTTTTGGAAATATGGGGTTTAGAGGTGAAATGCTATTATTGGGGATTTTAAAATTGAAATTTTAAAATGGTTTGTTGATATCTATTTGGAAAATGATTTATTAAAAATAGTTTTCAATAGAGATGTTGTTTTATTGAAATGTTGTTTGGCATGGAAAATGATTTTCAATAAATGGGTGATTTATTGAAGTGGATATATAGGCAATGGAATTGGTTGATTTCATGTTATTGCGACCTTTATGGGTTATATGCTTAGTTTGGAATGATTAAAATGTTGTGTGGAAGTGGGTGGGAAGTCACACTATAAAATGGTGATGGATAGTGGTCAGAATAACCACCATGCGGGTAGTGGTCAGGAAGTACATCTAGATGTGAATGGGTGAACGAGTTTGGCCGAAGTCCCGCTATTTTGGTTGTATGTTGTGCATTACATTGAATGTTGGAAATTGTTGTTCTACTATGTAAATTATGAAAGGGGTTGAGGCATTTTTTCTTTGGGATTCCCTTGGTTTCTTGGTTTGGGTGTGTTGTCTTGGTAAGGGCATGTTTGGATTATGGAAATGTTTTCACTTGTGACTATTTTATATAAATTTTTTTATATAAATGTGCTAACGGTTTTCTCCTAGTGGTGTCTGTAGGGAAGTAATTTGGGGAAAACCTGCTATGTTATAGCGATCACCCCCTGCTTTGGCACATTGGTGTCTTTGTAGATGTTGTGTATCGTGATGTGGGAAAAGGTAAGGCATCATCCTACTTTAGTGGTGCATTGTTATGTCATAGTGGATCTTGGAGCTTTAAGCTTAGTGTGAAGTTGTGGTGGTGTCATGGCTTGTGGGGTTTTGTTGTTTAGTTTCCGCATTGTACACTTATGTTGTTGTAAATGTCTAGTTGTATTGGTTTTGGGATGTATTTTGGAACAACTAGGTTGTACTTTGAGAACACATGCATGGATGTTTTATTGAATTGAATCACATAGTGTATGTTGATGGTTTGTTTGGTTGGATTTTTATAAAGTGAAAATTGTTCCCCAATTTTTTCTCAGAGCCCTCGACATTTATTTCTAGCCTTTGGCGCATTGGGAACATCTCTTAAGGCCAAGTACCCCTCACCGCCTCCTCAAGGCAATGAGGTAGGGGCAGGGTGTTACAGATTGGTTCTAGAATGTTGAAATTATTCTCCAATGACCATGTTGTTAGACAACTAATGTTTTAATAATATATCCGATATACTTTTTTATTATCTCAAATACACATCATATGATACTCCATTTTTTGTTCTTAATTGTTATTATATTTTTTTAATGTTTTTTTATAATATTTAAAATTTAAACCTTTTGAATTTTACAATTAAATTTTCTATGTATGAAAAATTATCTACATGGGGCATTGGTCTACATTAAAAAATTACTACATTGAGAAATTGGATAATCCAATCAGGTACATGAAGAAATAAACTATGTATAATGGCCTTAATGACCTATGACCAACGTCAATCAATAAAATTTATTATTCATATGGAGTGATCATGTAGAATATTTTTATAGGCATAAAAAAATTTATAGGTGATTACAATTAGCTAGGTTAATCAATGAACTATATCAAATTTAACTATGTGAGAAAGAAGCATATGTAAAAAATCATCCATGTAAAAAAATTTAGTAAAAATCAATTCCAAGTATAAAAAGATATGTGAATAATTTATATGTAGATCAATTCATCTATGTGAATTCGAATTAGTGTAATTTGGCCACATGGGGATCCATAAATTGTTAGATCATATACAATAATCTTTTCCTAATTGTCGGTGTAATATTATTGGAATTAATACTTTCATGTATGAACTAAATATTGAATAAAATATTTATTGTGAAATAAATTTTAAAAACGGTTTTTTAACTTTGAATAGAAGTATATAGAAGGATAATTTTACTATTTGTATAGATTTCAATGTATTTTCAATTAATGGACATGAGAAATTTTATCTAAATACTTGATTTTAGAGATATTATGTTGTATAAATAAAAGCAATTTTTTCCTGGACTTTCATTAAAGGAAAAAAGAATAAATGGATATTATAAAAATAATTATAAGAAATAACTTTTACTCTAAACTCTTAATCTCATTTCTCTCTATGTCCAACTATATTTTTTCCAAATGAGGAAGAATATTAAAATTATCAATATCTATTCTTTAAAGGATATAATTTATCTATTTTAAAAGACACTCCTTGACCTCCATTTCATTTTTATATTCATTCTAGGAGATTTATTTTTCTTTTAGTTGTTTCCTACTATAATTATAATCATCAATAAACAATATATTAATTCATTATCTCGATTTAATTATCCTCCATAAAATAACCTTGATGGATGGTGTTTGTTATGACTTGTTGGATCCTGATTATATGCTCTTGATATTTTAATATGATTCGAATTCTTTTTCTCTGTCATGTAGTCCCTATGAAATGGATTAGAAGACCCATGGAAAATGACCATCCTAATGAAAAACACCAAACACTTGGATTTGAGTATTAATCATGTGGACTAGGGGATTTTTGTTCCCCAAACCATTATAAATCTCTTATATTATATATATATATATATATATATATTTCTTTTTATTATTCTTATGTTAAGAAAATTTCTGAACAAATCATATTTTAATGAGGGTAGTTTTTATGGTACAAAACATTGAAGAACTCACTTCATCCCCCTCTTGATTATTTGTGTAGTTATTATATAGAAAATAATTGGTATTAGATGATTTGAATTTTGAGTTATCATATTCAAGCCATTGATGTATTAATATCTTCATGATAATTGAATCTATGATTGAAAAGTTGCAATGTATGTCCATAGTAAGATATCACTACATTAATGGTGAAAATTATGGCTACTAAAAGGTAAATATGATAATCTATTAAAAGAAACTTGGTCTAAAGGTTTACATAAATGGCATAAAGCCTTAAAAAATTTAAAAGATAGAACCTTAAATAGGGGATTTTTATATTTAATATAGACATCACATAAACTCCAAATCCCTAAATGCCAAAATATATTTACTAGGTCTACATGATTTCAAATAAGTTTTATATTTATTAATAGCTTGTGAAATTTTGACTACTATATCTGTTTCTTATTGAGGAATTAAAAACATGTTAGATATAATATTTAATTGTTATGAGAAAAAGTTTTATACATTCATAATAATGGATGTAGAGAGCATTAATCATCTAAATATAATACCTTTGGAGGTTGTTGAAAATGTTTCTACTTTTGTAGCCCCTATTTTCAAACTAGATAAATCTCTGAAAATATTCATAATTCTATAACCTAGAAAGGATGAAATCATAGAATCAATTTTGAATTCATTAATTTTCAATTAATTAAGGATAAAATATCTTATTTTTACACTTATGATGACTGAGGATGAGATGGAAGATAAGTCATGTGATAAGAAGCTGGTGGAAAAGTAAATATCCACATTGAAGGTTTCTTCTCCTAAAGATGATAAGTAGAACAAGACTACATAAATTTATAAATAATTTTGAGAGAAAAATAACTCAATAAATTCAGGGTCAAAGGATAAACTAACATAGTTTTTGGGGAAGTTAAACATTTTTTAAAATAATGTAAGATAATTTATATAAACCTTCAATTATTACAAGAATAATTGGGGAATTGATAAATAAGTACGATGGTATGAGTATATGAAGCTCTAGAACATTAAAGTTAACATCAATTAAATGAATGATGATATGAAATAGGAGAAATTTTATTTCAATAAGTATGGATATATTAATAAATCCAATTAATCCAATTAGTCAAAATGTAATGCTTGTGAAGAATCCAGTGATGTTATATCATCAAATTCAAAATTTTAAATTTTTAATCATGATTTAAATATGTTCATTATTGAAAAAATATATGAGATAAATTATTAATATTCTTCTCATAATTGATATAAATTAGTAAAATAAACATTCTCTTATGATGAATAAAATTCATATTTTACTACTATGGAAACAAAATATAAAAGCATGAAAAAGATGAAAAATAACTATGAAATTCATGATGTTTCTATTAATGGAAATGATACCAGAAGTAATAAAATTTGGGATTTTAAAACTGTGTTGGGAACTTTGTGGTTTCTTATGTTGAACATGATAATAAGATTAAAAACTCACAATTAGAGTTCTATTACATTAAATATTTTATTATTTTCATTACAAAAGGTCTATAATATTTAAATAAAACTCTTAGAAAATGTCAAATCCAGAAGAATAAAATTTGAATATAAATCCAAGGTGAAAAACCACAGCTTTATAAAAACTATTTTGTGACTAGTTATATAATGAAAAACATTCCAAATGTAATTTTTTTCTATCTATAGAAATATAGAAAAATTAAAATAGTTTAAGTTAAAGAAAATGTTTTTTTGGAGTTAAAAATGAATTTTTTTTAATAAATTTCAAAATTTAATTCTACATTTAGTTTGTAGCTCAAATATGATCGGGTTTCCAAATTAATAGAATGTAAAATTGGGGGACCTTATGAAATATGGGTACCAAAAAAATTTCATGTTTGATTTTTATTTATAAAAAATAGTTTCAAAGAGAAATAATGAGGAATGGTACATGTATAGTGGATTGGTATGATATATGTGTGGAGATTTTTTTAATTTACACACCTTATCTAAAATTAATGGAGGCTATGTCACTTAGAGTGATAATACCAAAGGGAGAATTATTGGATTTGGAACATTTGGTTATCCAAACTCATTCTTCATCCACAAATTTCATTATGAGAATGGTTTAATGCATAATACGATCAGTACATCACAATTCTATGATGAGGAATATATTTTTAATTTTTTTAAAAAAGAATGATTTTTTTCCTGTATATAATTATTAAATTTAAGGCATATAAAATAGTGACTTCATATAATCAAGATAATAATTATTTTAGTTGAAATAATTGAACATTTTAAATACTGAAATATAATAATATTATAGTTTTAATAGAAGAATGAAACATTTTAATGTTTATTCTTTGTTACAATTTTAAAAATATAATTTAGATTCAGATTCACCTCAAATTAAACTTACCAAAAAGAAACTATGTGATTCAAAAAAAATGTGAAAGTAACATAATTCATCTATGAAATCAATTAAATAGGATTCGTATTCTATAACCATATAACATATTCATGTAGATTTTATTTGGTCCATCTATAACTAAAATAATAAGATGATTTTTTAGGTAGTAGTGGAAGATTTTTCAATATTTAATTTCGATTTATTTTGGAATGTGAAGAGTGAATCTTGATCAATTTTTATAATTTATTATAGATTGGGTCAAAAATAGAAATGTGATAAAAAATTCACTTATAATTGAACATTTTAATGAATTTAATGACCAAGGTTTTTATCCATTTATTTTTTAAAAATGAAATGATTAATACAATTTCCCCCATGAAACCGCAATATTTTTTTTATTGGGAGAATAAATATAACATTGCTTGAAAATTCTTGATTTTTTTAATATACAATTTTCCCACACATTTATTGGAAGAACGTATAAATACATAATGTTATTTAAATAATAGATTTCGAATTTGGACTATTATGAAGAAAATAGTATATGATCCATATAACATTAGAAAGACAAAATTTGGAAATATTAATGTTTTTAGATGCAATGTTCATATTCTAAACAGCATTGATATTCATGGTTAATTTGATACAATGGTTGATGATTGAATCCTCTTAGATCATGTACTACTTTTATGGGTTATAGAGTTTTAAAAAAAAAATTTCAAATATTGTTGAAGAATAAAATCATAAGATTTTTTTGTAAAATGATCCTTTCAATAACAAAATAACACAAGTTGATGAGATAACATATTTATTTGAAAATATTGTACTTGAGCATCAGTTTTACAATAAAGAATCTGATGATTTGGATCTTTATTATAGTGAAACAAATTCTAAAATGATTGATAATAGTGTACTAGAATTTTTTTTACAAAGAATGCACAGAACACTTAAAAATAATGCCTTAAAACAATAAATGGATGTATAGATAAATGGATTAATTCTAGACGATTAACAGAATATATTATAGATTATTCACTTGTAATATATCAACTAGAAACTAAGACTACAGAATAAGACTTAGTCAATGAGAGTTGGGTTTTATCAAGGGAAACAAAAGTTCAATCATCAAAACATGTAGATGTATGTGAATAATTTAATTGAGCCCTTATTTATACTTTTATAAGAATAAAAATGTTATTTTGTAATAAATATGATTCTAATGGTGTTATAAAAATTTATAAGAATAGGGATGTTGTTAAAATCTATAATCAAGTGGATTTTATAGATTTTAAAGATACCATTTCACTTATAACTATATTTGAATCCATTATGAATCATCTATAAAATCTCTCATTTATCAATTACATGTTCTTTTAAGATGGGTGGAAAATAAAAGTTATTAAATTTTATTCTTATAAAATTTTTTTATGAAAATATATCTAGTTTTAAAATTACTCATTTTCAACAATAAATTTTTAATTGTATCAATGAACTATATGGACATAAACAAATATTTATTTCATGGTCATAAATTTTATGATATTTTTCTTATTAAATAGATTTCATGTAAGAGATGATTATCCAAATCCTTT
The DNA here is from genome assembly GCA_963277665.1 of Viscum album. Classification (NCBI taxonomy): domain Eukaryota; kingdom Viridiplantae; phylum Streptophyta; class Magnoliopsida; order Santalales; family Viscaceae; genus Viscum; species Viscum album. Next base: position 2,074,825,343 of record OY728156.1, on the reverse strand, counting down.
CCTGATGTATTCGTCTTCATATATTTTTTAAGTATTGTTATATATTGATAATGGCACATTTCTTCCTACAAAAAAAAATGATGTAATTATTTTTAAAAAATCATGAAACAATTATTTTAAATTATCATAATGGTCATTTTATGTTATTTTATAGTATTTTAGATATATCTAAAAGTATTTGGTAATGTGAAAAATCAATGTAAATAAATAATTGCATTACATAATATTTTTTCACTCAAAATACTAATATTTTATTCAACTCATTTAGGTTATAATGAATATTTTTATTTGGATGAAGGTGGAGAACTATTTTGAAATATGCTATAAATAGTAATAATTGAGAGGATTTTATATCTATCTAATAGAGTATTATAAATTATGTTGTTAGTTGGATTATTTTCTTGATTCCAAAGAAATAGCAAGGAGTCTCATTTAAAAACTGACATAACAATTTTGATGTATTTGAGAGGAATAATTACCCTTTTCTTACATTATTTTTAAAATGATTTTAATTTTACTTCTTAGTCAAATGATGATAGTGGTGGTTGTATACTATATTCTAAATGACCTTTAGGAACCTGCCATTTTCATTTAAAATCCCTTTAACCCTAGTCAAGTATGATGAAACAATATGTTTCATTGTATATTGTTGAATTTTTGAATGTAACTAATGGTAGTTTTTGTTCATATGTGTGGTATAGGAAACACACCTATATTGGGTTTATATTCAACTACAATCAATTATTAATCAAATTTGATAACACTAATTTTATCAAAATTTGAAAGAATATGAGAAATCCTTATTGAACAAAACATATAGATCAATACAATAATTACTTTTTATATCATGATAAAATTTAGATATTTCACTTAAAGTAATATTTATTGAGAATTAGTTAGCATATATCTTTACTAAGATCCTTATATGGTAAAATTTTGATTTTATTAAAAGTTAATTGGGGACATTTTAATTTTAAATAGATTAATTTATCTTAAATCGCTGATCATTATTTTCTACATTATTGTAATAATTTTGTATTTTAAAACAATATAAAAATCAAGTGAATTTATTTTATTTTAGTATTGTTATATATTTTTCCCTTTTTCTATTCCCTACCCATTTTTTTAATTTGAACATTATGTGTTTATAGAAAAAAGGTCTATGTTCTTTTTGTATCTATTTTTTTTAAATATCAAAATTTTTCAAAATTTACATCTTGACTATATACCCTTTTTATAAATTGGTTATTTGAACTAAAAAGACAAAATCCATCCTTGAACACTTTTACCCTATTTTTATGTCCACTCTGATAAGCTAAAACATCACCTCATATAATTATTTATCTCCCTTGATTAACTCTTGAAATTCTATTTATCTACATCTATAGAAATATTCATGTGTGTAGAAAATGGATGTTCTTGTTCATCCAAGAGAGACATGTCATATGGTGAATCATGTAGAGTACCAGTTGGGAAGGCTTGGGATATGGGATGGATAATGATTACTGAAACGTTTCTAAAGAAATTATTCAATTTTTCTTGATTGGGTCTCCCTTTAGATGAAAACAATTTAGGATTATTTTTTACAGAATATGTAAATGATTTCATGGGGGACACAATGATTTAGTTCGATGAAGTAGAGAATATACTATCCTTGAATGTCAATGGAAAACTTGTACTTGTTTCACAATAGTATAAGGTTTATTTATTTCATTTAACCCTTGTCGGTGAGTTTAACATTACTAAAAATATAGTGGGTAAAATTTAATTTTGTCCAATTGATGTGTTAAAATTCTTATTTGGAAACATTAAATTCGAGAAGAAGAATATAAAACCCATAAAGGAATAATATAATGTTATTTGAAAGTTTATCCAAATGTGGATTCCCAAAAGAAATCGATAAATAGAAAATGTGTTATATCAACATAAGAAAGACTTTTATTTCATGATTATGAGATTAGGATGAAATTGGATTGATATATGTCATTGTTGACACAACATTGTTGAAAATGAAAATTAAGGTCAAAATATAATTCTTATGGATAGATAATCTCCCTTATGCTATAGAAGAAGTAAGAGGATCTAAATGAGAGATAGATTGTGAATTTCCAAAAAATTAAAAACCTTTTATTTATTCCCTTGAATATTATTGGTTACTTTTGTGATACATATTGAAATTACTTAAGTCCATCTAAACATGAAGGTATATATGGGAGATCCATATCAATCCTCACCACCAAGAATTGAAGAACCTATTGACATGGTTCCTGTTAGAGTGGTGAAAAAATTAGTTGTTACCAGATCATAGCCTTAGGTTCTAGAGAATTGACATGATGTGAAAGATCAAGTTCATATTTGAGAATCTATTGTTATTGGAACTTATAAAAATGTTTATCATGTTGAGCTACCTGTTCAGAAAACCGGTGCAGTTGATGAGGAAATTCCAGTTGAAATTATGCAAACTGTTCCAATTGTAGTGGGCATAGATAAAATTTAATTGGAGAACCTTGAAGTTGATCCATCAATTATTAGATAACCTACACATGGAAAATATATTTCTATAGATGAGATTATTTAGTATTATAACCAGTTTCATAATCAAGCATCCATTCTATGAGCTCCACTTATTTTCGATGTTGCACTATTAGTATGTATGTGCTCAAAAATTTCTTAAATAAATACCATTGAAAATGCTATAATGAATGAATTTGATAATATCAATGTTTATTATAGTGATATAATGAAGTAATTAATATCTTATAATGATTATACAATAAAAATGAAGGAATGTTGGGTTTCTAGATATGCCTCTAACGGGATAGTTGGGATAATGGTAGCCAAAGAAAATTCAACTAAAAATATGAATAATTTAAAAATTATTCCCATTGGGGTATGTGATAAGGAATTGTAGACAATGAGTGATTATGTGAGTCATCTCAATAAAAACTATGTTACTTGATCAAATATCAATGAGCATAGAGTGATAGTTTCATCTCAATAGGACATGATTATAAATATTTTTTTGGTCTAATCAGATTTTTATCAAGAAGTATATGATGATATTAATTCCATTATGAAACAAATGAATGTGATCATACAAACATTGTGAATATTATTTTTAATCCAACTTGTGTTTTACAATAGTTTTCAATCTTCTATTAAACCAGTTTCATATTCTACATTGACTCCAAATTTCTATAAATAGTTTTAATAACTATCTTAAATTTTTTTTTCAATATCATTTCAAAATGAGTCTCTTTAGTGTGACATGTTCACTTCTTTATTCCTGAATTTTGTTAAGAAAGTTATTTTTGATATGTTCCAAGACACAAGAGAAACAATTAGAAGGCATGGTTTTTGGAATGATATTTCTCTGAACAACATTGTTGGTTTCCAAGAGGAATCCATTGTTCAAAAATAGTAATATATCATGAATGGTTCACCTGATTTTCAAGGTAAGTCCATAGGAAAAGTGGTAGTCTAATCATAAATTATAAGTGATTTATAGATTTTCTAGTTAAGATTTAGAAGGAATTTAATGGTTTGTACCCAAATCATTAATAAGAGGATTAGACCTCCCAAGTGTCCGTGGAATCTCCATGTGTTCCAATAGAAACCATAGTGAGTGATATTGTTGTTTAAATTCATCTTATGAATATTTATTAAGTGAAAGAAACTACCCTAATTTCACCAGAACATGTAAATAAATTTTATACTTCCATTAACGTAGATCATCAAGATTCTACTATTTCTATTCAGGAATTATGTCACGTTTTAATAGAAAAACTATCGAATGTAGATCACATGATGTATTATTTAGAGGGGTGGAGGATCCAGTTTCATGAATCAGCTACTCAGATTCAGAAAATTATTCATCCATAATTTTCTATAGTTCCCTCTAGTTCCCATCTAGATTTAACTTAAAATTATTCTCAAATTTTTTACGTAGGTAAATATAAATAGAATAAATGGATTCTAAACAGTTTTCTCTCAATATTTTTCCAAATGCACCAATATGAACCCAATGAAATTATATAATTTTTCTTGGTTAAAATCATAAATAGGATTGAAATTTGGGAAGAATTGTTTTTATATCATAGAGGTAGAGCATATTTTAGACCCCATCCACAAATACTTTTATAGGTATTATGTAGAGTGGTAATGATGTTTATAATCTAGGAAACCTTTATAGGAAAGATAAATCCTATTTTGATGTTTTCGTAGTCACTGAACGGTCTAAAGAAGATGATTTACCATCAAAATCTCCATAGAAATATATATGTTTTCACTTATATTTATTATGAATTTAGTATAATATTATGAAATATTGATGTATTTCTTATATCACTTTCTTAGAATCGAAGATATTTATCATCCATTAGATTTGCAGATCATTCTACTATATAGATTTCCAAGGATGTGTTTCCCAATGTGACAGACACCCCAACATCCTCTCAAACCTCTCATATATTCCAGAAACCTCCACCCAAATGTAATTCCTAGTTCAAAACTGTCAATAATATTGTGACATTTGACAATTGTTTTTTATGTATAATTTTTATTTGGTGTTTCATGAATGCATTTTTTACCAATAATGATAATTAATGAAATAATTATTTATAAATTTCATAATTATTTCAAAGTGATTATTTTCATTTCATTTTCTTAGTAGTTATTGTTTTCATATAATTGATTTTATATTGTTGAATGTTTTATATGTGGTTTTTGTTTTGTGGTATTTGACACACACAAATAATGTTCTTAATCTTGTTCATCTTTTAATGATATTATGTGTTTTATCAATGAATTTCTTCATGATTTTTAATGTATTAATAAATAATTACTCACAAGAATTTTATGTTGAATGTATGATTAATATGATAAACTTTTTAAGAATTTTTACTATTGAAATATTATGTTTTCATCTTTAAAATTTAATTAAATTATTTGTATAACCTGATTTATTTTCTAACACATTTTAGTAGTTCATGTATAAAAATTCCACTTGGTAAAGACATCAAATAATGAAGAAAAACAGCTATTAGTTGACCCATAGTGGGGTCACCCAACCATGTGGGACCTCAGGAGGGCTAGCAAAGTGAATGGTTTCATGAGGAATAGAAAATTGGAAGGATTAATAGGGCATTACTCCCATGTGGAGTCCTGTAGTGATCAAATCCATATGACTAATTGGTTGGCTAAATACTGTGAAAGACGGAGTGTGTGGTGGTCAAACATGAATGACTGAGGGGTTTGTAACTCATGAGGATGGGGTGGTCCATGGCTACATTGGTTGTCCTCTGGCACCCGACTGACTTCACTAAGTGGATAAAGCTGCATCGAGCCTTATAAAGAATTACCCACCCACTACCGTTTTTGAGGTGGGATATAAGCTCCTCTACACCTCCACTGGCCTCTATTGCATACCACTATGCTACACTACACTCCAATACACTCTAATGCATTTTGACACTCTTCCACCTAAGTCCACCTTGAACACCCACCACCTCTGCTCTCTGTCTTCCTCCACCATTCACCACCACTTGATGTTTCTTAAGGTCCCTCATATCAATAGAGAACACCAAATAACCACCTCGGATCAAGCTCCACATCTTTAACACCACCAAACAACCCCCATGATGAATTTTTTGTGCCTCATATAACCACTATTTATGTCAAGGGATAAAAAGAACTGACTGCCACTACTCAACTCCATTACATCATTATATGCACATTGATCTATGGGGAATCACCACTGACGCTGTCATCACTGCCCTCTAGCCCAAACCATGTGGAAGAACTTCCATTAATTCCCCCAACTCCATGAATTCATGGTGCTTCCCTAAATAAGTCATAGTATACAATGAAAATTTAAAACACCCTATTCATCCATGTGTTTTCAAATAAAAAATGGACAGGTATTTAGTTGGATTAATATCCCTTTCAATATCAGCCACCCAAACTAAAGTGAACCCTATCATCTTATTCCAATGAAATAGGGACTCACACCCCACTAAAAATAAGTGGGTGACACATGAGGAGGGTTCTCACCAATGAGTCCACTTCACTAATACCCTCCCCTTGTCATTCTTCATCATTTTTGTTTTGTTTTATTGGTATTTTTTTGTTATATATTATGTTATTTTCAAATTTTTACATTAAAAAAAATTATTCAAGCATTAATCATAATCTTCCAATCTTCCAACATTTTTCTTATCATCCTCTATTCTTATTATTTTAATTTTATACATATATTTATTATTATTATTATTATTATTATTATTTTAAAATTATCAATATTTAATTTTCTTTATTTTTTCCTTAATTTTATTATTTTTTCTATTTGTCTATCTGAACCTAATTCTATTTTATCTTCTTATTTTTATTTTATTTTTCTTTATCAACCATTTTCCTTTTTATTTTCATTATTTTATTACATTTTATTTATCCTTCTCTTACATATTTCCACAATTGTGATCTATTACCAATGAAAATGATGGGCTTACCTTGAGGCTTGGCATGGGGGGCGGTTGAGATGTTCTTGAATTTTTATTAAAGTGTATATTTATTTTTTTCGATTTGAGTAGCATGTATGTGGGTATTGAATGTCCCAAATGTGTTGTTTTCCCCCAGTGACAAGCAAGTAAATAGTTTTTATTATTTTTTTATATCACATTTCCCATTCTCTATTGGTATGTTATTCACATGATGGAGTTGAAAAAATAAATGGATGAAACAAATTTGTTAGAGCAATGTTCTGTAAAATATCATACCCTCTTCAAAAGTGTGTCATCAACCATGACTATAGGATGTGGTGGAATTCAGAATTTCATAGTCATTCAGATATTCCACAATTACAATATTATGAATTTTAATTGAAAATTATTATTTCATGTTTGGATTGTAAAATTAAAATCAAATATATAATGAAGAATAATGACCGAACCCAAAACCATGTTTGGAATCCATTAACTGAGTCTTTTTAGAATTATTTGGTAATTTAGTTTATATTCCGATATAATTTGTTATTTAATTATAATAGAAACAATAATAAAAAAACCAATAATAGTTATTCTTTCTTTCCTGAATTTATTAAAAACTGAAAAATAAATAGAATAAGTGATTTATAATAAGATAGTGAACAAATTAAAAAGCTCCCCAAGCGAGACGACCATGGTTAGCCACTATGATACAGAAGGAAACCAAATTTTTTTTCCATACACTATGATATAGATGCATTATATGGGTAATTATTCAAAATAGTTCCCCAAGAACCAAGAAATCATACCACCAAATAATCCAAGGGGGGAAGGGTAGGAATATAGAATTATTATAGATAATGTGGGAGTTATGTGTGATGTGGTCAAATGTACTCAAATAATATATTCTAGATGTTCTAATGATTTATTTGATTCATGTTGTATCAAATATTTTTCATCTAAATAAATTTATAATGGTATCAGTTCACCAAGTCAATGAATAGATGTTGATATAGGAGTGAATACTTATAATTGTAATATGATCACATCTATTTCTTTTACCCTAGTTGATATAAGTTTTTCAAAAAAAAAATTCATGAAAATGTTAGTATTTTTCTTCTAATTAAATTTCATTTACCTTTATGTATCCCTTTCATTTATTTTTATAAGGATCATATAAATTTTTGAGGAAGGGAAGGCTATTTTTATTTTTTGAATCAATATATGATATTCAATTAGTATCATATTGCACCTAGAATCCAAATGGAAAATACTTCCGACATAATTATTTTTCAAATTATTCATGGTTTTTTTATTTGATTTTTGGGGGAAATATGAACATTGAATATATGCCTATTATATTGGATTTTAATAATTTTTTCCATAATAGTATCTAATATTTCCACAAACATGGAAATTTAGTTTTCAATTGAACTCATACCTAATGTTAAATCTATTTCAAAAATCTATATTTATTAACCTAAATTTAGTTTTGGAATTGAATAAGAAACTCTAGGAGAATATAGATAATGGATTCATTCAACATGATGCTTTACCATGGGTTAAACCTAACATTTATATTATGAAAATAGATGATTCAATGAATTTTTTATTGATTATCAGGAACATGATAAGACCAATATTATGATGAAGTATCCCCCACCTTATATATATGGTCTTTTTGATCAATTTCAAAGATCATAATACTTCTCCAAGATTGTTATTTGATATGGATATCATCCACTATTTGTCAAAAATTATGATATATGAAGAAAAACCTTACACACGTGGTATATTTTTTATCAATTTAATGTAATACCAATTTAATATAAAATTTTTCCTTCTATGTTCCATTATTTAACAAATATATATTATAGATATTTCTTTGATCAGTATTCGGTAGTATACATAGAGGATATTGTTATTAATTTTATGATAAAGGAATATCATGATGAATATTAGTTCAATAATGTTTATTACCATAATTATCGATAAAATATATGTAAAATTCACCCACTTTGAATTTTATCTACAAAAGCAATCATTCTTATGTTATTTATTATCATGTGAGGTTATTTAGTGGGATCCTTAAAATAATAGAGAGATTGAGAAACTCTATATATCTATAACAGTAACTCAGATCCCCATAGTTCCTATGTTTTTAGAATATTATATATTATTTGAGAAGGATTTATGATGAATATATAATCTACTAACCATGTTTAATCAGAAGGGGGTTAAGCTACTTTTGAAGAACTATTGTGAAGATTATTTCAGTCAACTGAAGATAAATATTTTTAGTGTGCATTGTTTAAACTAACCTTTTATGGATAATAGTTTATAATATACATTCATGGATCAATTAATGTGTTGAGATTCACCATCATGTAAAATTATACAGTGATATATTATGCATCTCTCTAATTGAATATTTAAGATAAATATTAACTAACTCCAGATTTAGATCTGATGGTGGTAGTTTTTTCATTTAAGATATAGTATCATTATATATTTGGTGATATATATATATATATATATATTAACATAGTGAATTATATGTTTACATAGAAATAGCTGAATATGTGATATAGAAGACTATTGGAGTTGATCAATAATTATGATTTCTTAATACATCTCCACCCTAGGAAGGAAAACAAGGCTCCTAATTCTCTGAGTTGGAATGAAAATACTACTATATCCATGATGAGAATTGAACGAGATATAATATTTTTGAATTTATAGATGTTTGATCTTGAAATGTTAAGGAAATCAGGTAAATATTATCTTTCCTAGATAAATGAACAATCATCCTTCTATGAGATAAATAAGAGTATAAATAGTCTATTATGAATTATTGAAGAAGGCGGGGAATGTTCCCATGTTCAGCCATTATCATACTACAATTATATTTTTCTCGTACCACGTATGTGTCCCATAAATACTTGAGACTAAAAATAATTATTTTGTTGAATCACATACATCATCATATTTTATATATCCTAGAATTATAGAGAGGCATAAAGATATGAAATAATATTTCTTGTGGGATAACATGAGAAGGGATATTACTGAATATGTATCATGATACCTAATGTGTGATTATCTTAAAGATAAGTGATATAAGTCCAAGGGTATGTTATAACAATGAAACAAAGAAGAATGGAAATAGGGAAACATTACCATGGATATTTCTATCAAACTAACCAAAATATCTAAATGGAATAATTATCTTTGGTTATTATTTAATAATTTTAATACATTGGTGTATTTTATTTCTCTTTGATAAGATATCTGACTTGAACAAGAAACATGTTTATTCATTAAGGAATTTTTGAGATTTCATAGAGTAGCTCTTCCAATCATATCTGATCGGGACTTGAGGTTTTCCTTGATGTTTTAGAGAATCCTTCAATATGATCATGATAAAGAGTTTATTTTCAGTACTACGTATCACCATTAAAATTATGGTTGGATTGACAGGTCCATTCATACTCTATAATATATTTTTAAATCTATCCCTATGGATTTAAAAAGTGGTTGTGATAAAAAGCTTATTATGGTTTAATTTCATTACAAAATTATATTTCACATGATAATACATATGGATCCTGATGATTTCCTCTATGTAATAAACATAATGAATACATTGTGTTATTTTAATGGTTGGGAATGATAGGTATTAGGACATGATATTGTAGAGGAAGTAATAGATTGTTTAAATTCATTCAATAAAACATAAGAAAATATCATTGGAAACAAAAGCCTTATACTGAAAATCATCATTGAGATCTAGTTAGTGGAATGTTAAAAAAATTAATACCCCATTTAAGGAATGATATACTATTTGGAATGATGGGAAATATGATCCCATGATATATGAATCCATTCAAAATTGATCATTGTATCATGATACTAGCGTATCATTTTTTCTATTACACAAAATCTCTCTCAATTCCACGATATATTACATATATCCCTTCTATAGAATTAAAAACATGTCTCTTCACATGTACTAAAATAAGTGTTAGAACCACTACAACATGATCATTTTTATGAGGAAATCCAACAAAGATTTCAGATAGTTGAGAGATAGTGCAACAAAACAACACTACTCATCTGGTCAATATTTTTTTAGAAAAATCGTAAGTTTGATGAAGTTATGTTGGAAACTGAGGATGCGATGAGGTATAATTAGCCTTATAATTTTTTGTCTAAATGGTAGAATTCTATCTATGAGATTATTATAAGGTGGTTGAATGTAACATATAGTGGTTTTGTGGTAAATTTAACTTTAAATAAATTTGCTTGATAACATGCATTAATCCCAACATGATGATTAAATTTAATATTAAAGGATAATGAAATATTATTACGTGAATATTATATCATTTTTTAAATCATCATATCAATATTAACATAGGTTTATTTTTAGGGAATTTTATGAAATACTTATTTTTTGGGTAGATAATTGCAATATTGGGTTTTAAAGAAAAATGTATTTTATGCAATTTAAAAAGATAATTTTTCATTTAGGTTAGTTTTAAAATTCCATTAAATTATTAATATTAAAAAACATTACTTTAATCATTTTTAACCAAATTATACTTGATATTCGTATACAAATACTTTTACCCGTAAAAGGCATTTTTTTCAGAAATCCAAATTTCATCAATCATTTGGATTTATTAAAAAATGGATTTATTCAACTCATAGAGTTTAAATATGATAAAATGGATTCCATATTATTTATTATGTGGTTAACTGTTTTAATACATGTCGCTTTTATTTCTATTCCTTATGAACTGAAATTTCGGTAAAAATTATCACATCAGTACAGGGTAAATCAAGTAATTATGTTTTAACATAATGTGGTAAAGTGTTAAAAATATATCCAAAACACGTATTTATTTAATTGTGCGTGTTTATTTCTTTCATAATGATCAAAACAAAAAACAATACTTTTTAATCCCATTTAGCTATGGTTTTATCTTTTATAATATTTATGAAAAATATAATGTCAAAAATGTCACTCTGTTTCAGTTTATATATATATATATATATTAATTTGTGAATGTTATAATAATAAACTATAATTAGTTATGATTACTTATTAAAATATGAAATAATTTTTTCTATCAATTTATTTTAACAAAAAATAATTTATTGAATAATTATATGATATGTTTATGTAACACCAACATAATATTTATTTAATTAATAGAAAAATAAAATAAATGATCTTAATAATATTATGTTTAATTTAAATTTTATTAATTGATTCTTTTAAAAAATATTGTATATAAATTTAAATTTTAGATATTTAATAATATACAAGACTAATTTTTTCTTGTATTTCTGTAATTATAGTCAAATTAAATGAATTATTTTAAAAATGTTACTAACGATATTTTATAATAAATATTATTTTATTAAATGACTCATAATTCATAGAAATAATAAAATATCCCAAGCTAATGGGATATGGTTGAAAAAATATTCCATGTTAAATTTATTGTATATTTTTCCCTTTATGGTAGCATTCATTATCTTTAGAATGTATAAAACATTAATATTGTTGTAATTGTTGAGAGGGTTAATGGGGGTAAAACTAAATGATAAGGGTAAAAACATTTACAAAACATGTCTATTATTATTTTAATATATTATATATACTCATAATCATATTATATTTTATGTAAAAAAATTTGGATACATTTACACATGGAAAGTAATTTAATTTAATTTAATACTTTAACAAATTCTTAGAATGCATCTTCCATCATTTTCAAATGGACAACACTTATCTCTTTTATTTCTTCCACTTTAAAGACCTTGTTTTCCCAAATCCATCCGAAATCCCTTATAAGATTCTCTATGAATTAAATATATATTATTGATTTTTATTATACCATTATAAGGGTCATTGTGGATGGATCTAAAGGAAATCTACCAAAGAAGATGTAATCATAATTACCGACTAATTCAAGATTTTTTATTCAAGTACGAAATCTAATTATATTGTACCCATCATAAAATAACAATTAATGTATCTTCAATATAATGATATGTTAATATGAATATTTTGAAACCATATTACATTTATTTTCCTTCACATGAAAAGAGAAAACATCACTTGGTCATACATACGACTTACTATCTCCAAGTTTCAATGTGATTTTTTTTTCACCACCAAATTACTAGGATGGTTATAAATATTGAAATATTGAATATATTTTTTATATTTATAAAAAATTATTCTTCTAAAAATATAATATCAAATATATATTTTTACAATTTAATATATTGGGAAACGATAATGTATCATGTGCATCAATGTGGACTACCACATCCATTAATCAATGCCATCCATTTCTCATTTTTGATTTACTTGGATAGTAATAAAAAAATATTTTATGAATAAATAATATATATGTATATATGATATAAATTTGATCATCTAAATGAGAATTAATATTTACCTTTCTTTCATTGAATCTATCAAACTGTAAAAACAATACTCATGCGTACATATGTCCAACGGTCCCCACTAATGTTATAATTATTTTTTCTACATCTATATTTTATAGATGACTCCAAATATCAATATTTTGAATATATATGGTATTTTAATCATAAATTTTTGAGTTGATGAATCCATTTATAGAAATAATAGTGGAAAATTACTAAATCAAAGCATAAATATAAAATGATACATTTAACACACAAAATAAGAATAATAATAATATATCATTTTTAACATATAGGTGGTAAAATTTTATGATTGGATAATATATGTTATTATTTATATGTGTATGGTATGGTATGTATTTATAATAAAAATAAATTTAATATTTAGGATATTAAAATCACTTAGGGGGCATGTTGAACAAGAGTTAAGGTATTTCATCTCAATTTACACACTATTGAGACATATTTGAAATATATACCTATTTATTTTTATGTGGATTATAGAATACCCCTTTCTTATGTTAAATATTAATAACTATTCATTCATGTTGAATAATGTGTTTATTTATGTTTAATCATTCAAGGGGTTATAATTTTATTGTTACGAAATATGTAAGAATTTATATTTATTTCTTTTATTATTTCTCTTATTCTCAATGGGGGAGCCATATAATATATCCATCATAAATTTTATGTAATTTTCATATCCCCTTGATATTTCCAATGATTCCATAATTTTTTCCTTGACTTCCCCTATTTAAAAATTTCATCATCTGAAATAATATATTAATTTAAAATTTGATCTTATTTCTCTTTTTAATGATGTATGTTTTGAAACCATTTCCATACTTTTTAAAATGTATTTTAAAAAAAGTAATTTTTATATACTCAACTGATTTATTAAGTAAATTTCAATATATTCTTAAACATTAATAATGATTTAGAGGATAAATATAATGTCTTTTAAAATGTGTATTTTTTACATTCATTACAAAAATTATAAAGGATTTTTATAACTTGTATGGTGTTAAATGCTTTCCCCGCTACCAAAATACATTAACTCTATTTATAATTTTAATAAATTTTAAATGGTTTTATAAAGAAAACTGTTTAATGAATTGTTATATAAAATTTTCACTTGAAATATGTTTTATTCTTCATAAAATATTAATTTAATTTAAAACCTATATTTTCGATTAATTAGTGATCATATATTTTCTCTTGGTTAATTATGTGGTCATTAACATTGTATTGAGACATTGAATTATTTATGATAATTTTTTATTAGATATTAAATTCAATTTCAAATATCCATTTTGATTCTATAATGTATAGGATTATATTATAATCATTATATCATTTGTATATATGGAGTTTTAATATTGATGAAATTGGTATAATTGAGGTAATCATAATATTCTATAATATTTACTCAATCTAGATATCTTTTTAATAATGTATATTATTTATAAATTAAATTTATAATTCAATATATGAGAAATGCGTTGGGTAAGAAGTGGTGTGTTGGGAGAAGATATAGAATTTCCCTCAGTGCCTGGATTAATATCTTGAGTCAAAAAAATTGGCCAAATTAATTTTCCTCTTCATATTTACCAAACCATAAATAAAACATTCTTGGAATAATACTTTTATATTAGAGATATCATGATTAATGACATCATGAAATTTAATATAAGGTATTTCATTCATTGATAATTTAGTTATTATAAACATTGAAATTAATGCATTTATATTATCAAGGAATGAATTTTTTTTACTGAAGTCTCATACTAATTGACTTATATTTTCTATTATTTTACTTCCCAAATTGATTAATGATTGTTCACACATGACATCTTCTAAAGTGTGAATCCCATATTGAGAATTTGATCTTCGTCATTAATTTTCCCAATACAATTTTTTATAAGAAATTTATTATGAATAATATCAACTATTCAATAATATATCTTATGCTATGTATCTTATATTTCCAATGTATTGCATCAATCATGTATGTATCGTGTTCTGCAAGATAAATAAATGTATAGGTCCATTGACATAATATCTATTATATATTATTCTTTTCTAATAATATATATACTAGATCTGGGATACTAGAGTTGAGGTTTCTATAATATGGTCAATGGAAAATCAAAATGATTTCATATCCAATAGAAGTTACGAGAAATGGTTTTATAGGGTATTATCCAACTGTTTGAGGCCATGATTCTTCCATCTATGCCAATTGAAATTTTTTATAACCCATAATATGTACTAATATTAATAATAACTATACAAGGAGTATATTATAAAAAATTACAATGCTTAATGTCCTTTTAGACTGAGCATGTTCTATTTTATAATAGTCAAATATAACAATAGTACTTCATGTGTTTCCTATAACATCGTGAATTAGTAAAGAATTTATTATTCTAAAATTAGAGTTTCATTTTTAAATGTTATGGTCTGTACATTTTTTCGCTCATCTAAAAATTCTAGCCAATAAATTTTATTTTATACTTTTACAAATATGATAGTACTTCTGTTTCATAGCCTCTTCTTATTCCTATGTTTCTTCATCAAACACGTGGTTCCGCTATAATAATTTTACTAGTATAATTGTCTTGTAGAATATAAATTTTCGTCTATGATCAATGATTTTTAATTTCTATATCTTGTATGAATGATATTTTTCCATGTGTATCACCATTACATTAATTACATGTGATGTTTCTTGTATGGACATCTTAAATAAAGAGATAAGTAACACATCTTATACTTGGGATTAGTTAGTGGAAATAATAGTCGATCGGTCACAATTTTGTTGTGATAAGGAAACTCCAAAGAAGATGGTGTGTCTCGGAATATTCATTCCCTTCTTCCTAAACCCCATGAATTTCATCTACAATAACATAAAAATGAAAAAATAATATCCGAACACAAACTCTTGTTATATTTGATGATTTTTATTTATATGATTTATATAAAAATTATTAGGACTTCATATGTTATCCAATTGTTTCAACCTTGTATATAATCTATTGTACATGATAAGGTCCTTGAAGAGTGCACTCTTTAAACTTATTCCAACATGTCGGAGTCTAAAACAACTTCCTATATAGTTCCTCAAATGACTCCATTTGAATAATATAATGAAATTTATTATTATATAATAACAAAACTAGGGTAATGTGTTAATACCAACATCCTATAAAATCCATTAAACATGATCTTGTCATATCCCCTTGAGTTTCAATGGTTCCGTTAGAGTCACCAAGAATTTATTTTTAATAAACAGTATTGAAACTAAATTTTATATCTAATTATTCCTAAAGTATTTAATAGAACCATGGCGAAAGCCATGAATATCACTCAGATACAATAGAGAGTGATAGTACATGCAGTCCTACCGATTCTCATTTGTATATCTTGGTGGGTTGTTCAAGGGATAAATCTTCCTTGATATCACTGAAATGAATAGAATTTTTAATGTTATCTATTTACTCTTAAATGAGGTAATTTCATAATGTTATCCTTGGGGGTCCATTAATAAAATTCATGGTTATTTTTTCCCATTTACATGATTGTAAGTGAAGGGGTTGTGTTATACCCTTTGTCTTATATCCCTTATCCTTGATTTTTCTACAGACTAGTCATCATGATAAACATTAAAAAATATACCTCTTTATTTTATCAAACCAGGTATTTTTATGAATAACTTCACACATCTTAGTTCTTCCTAGATGAATAGACTATTATGAGTTATTCATATAAAAATAAGTTACAATTTTTTGTTCTAGTTTTTATTGGACACATATTCTAGTTATAAACATTATACCTTAAGTTTTTTCAAATTAAAACCATAGATTATTATATACCTTCCTCTACTACTATTCATAATCTTTTTGGGCCTCCATGATCATCTGAAGAATGGGCTATCAAGAATTTATTTTGGAATGTTAGAATGTTTTTCATTTTATCATTCCCATCTCTGTCATTTTTATTTCTAAGAATATTAGAAATATTTCAATTATCATCAAGGATATGGTTCCAGTATCCTTTCAACATAGAAATTCTACTACATTATTCACATTCCTATGATGTTAATGGATTGAAACATTATAATCCTTGATGATTTTAACCATCTTCATTTTCACATATTTTGCTCCAATTGTATTAATATATAATTTTGGACTCTATGATTCATAATATGTCACACTTTTCACTATATAGTTAATATCACCAAATCACCAATTTTAAGATCATTTTATAAAATTTCTGATCATGTGTTGGGTTATTATTCTCAAGATTCATTAATTGGTTGGAGGCATAGCCTATAAATGTTTTATATATCTTGAGTAAACAACCCAACAATATTTTGGATGCATCGATGTTGATCAAAAATCCAAACCCATTTGTGGGATATGCAAGATAAGGTATATTTGTTATCCTTTTTAACTCTTTTATCCTCTACTAATATTAATCATTTAATAAAAACATCATTCCAGTATGTGTTATCATAGTTAGCAAGATTGAAAACCATGATTAATTTCTCTAAGATTGAAGATAGTACCTAGCTAATATAAATAAATAATTGATATATATCATAGATGTTAATCTTCGTAATCATTCCATTTCTTCTATGTTTTATGGATCCATAGATATCCCTTTACATGTGATAACATACCTTAGGAATGTTACATTCACCATCCAATAAATTCAATAACATACATCAAATATAACTTTTCCATTAGCATGTTTTTATGCATAACATCAAAATTATCCTCATATTACTCCTTTTTTAAGAGTTTATTATAATATTATCAATAAATAATACCAAAAATTGGTCAATAATATCACTAAAAAATTATTCATTATGTCCATTAAGATAGTTGTAACATTAGTGAGACAAAATTAAATAACAAGAAACTTATAACGTATTTACAGTATACAAAAGCGCTATTGGGGGTATCATATTTCTTCTTTATGAAGTAGTAATATCTTCAATAAAGATCCACCTTGGATAAGTAATGGGATATATGTAGTTGATCAATAAATTCCTCATTCCATTGAAAAAGGAACATGTTCATTATCATCATCTTTTTTATCTCACAATAATCATGGTAGAGGTGTATTAGCCGATTATTTTTCCTGATGAGATATTTCGGTGCACCCCATATCGAATCACATCGTTATATAAACTATTTATCTAGATTACCCAATAGTGAATTCCCCATCTCACCATGTTTAAAATATTCTTTTCTATATGTATTCATACGTATTGGAATCTATCCATGAATAAGTTTGATGTAGAACTCATCTCCTAGACTAGAAGAAAGAGAATAAAATTCATTAAGGGACACATCAATGAATTAACATATAATAGTCATGTATTCTATGATTATATTTTCCATTAAATATATCCTTTGATAAATTTAGAATTTCTCATAAATAAATGATATTCATTCTATATATGATGATTCAAAATGAGATACATCATCCCCCTTATTCATATGTAGAACCAAGGGGATATTTGATATAAATCGGGTTATTTATTTTTTTAAAATATATTTTGGATTAATACTAGTAAATACAACTCATACCCATATTTTATTTCCTATTTTATATTTTTTTATCATGAGAATCATTGTAATGTTTCACCTAAAAATATGGTCATGCGAGAAGTTATATACTTGTGATTAAATAATTTCCCCTTTTTTCATTTTCACTGATAGCTTGACTTCTGTGATTTAATGTGGTGTTTGAATAGTTCTAGTAAACATTATTGATATGAAATAATAAATAGAAACATAGTCACATAAGATATTTGAAGATAATGAAAGGATAATACTCAATTATTTCCGAACCTGATCTTGGTTGTAATCATTTAGATATTCCAAATTAGACCCGGGGATGATAATTTTGAATCATTAAAATATAATAAAGTGAAACTATGAGCATTGAACATATAAACAATATATGAAATTTATTCCATGACCTATGAATTATGGGATTCAATCTATGTTATCCATGGTATATTTTCTAACATTAAATATCAAATTCATTTTTCCTTCTTATTAGTTTGTGAATACTGTGAAAAATTAACAAATAATATCCCCTAGAGTAGAGAACATGGTCTTTATAAAGGCCTATTTGTAGTGAAATAGGTATAAATCTATTTAATAACCAATTCAACCTCTACGGAGTTATTACTCATAAGTTCAACTAAGGGAGATCCAAATACACTTGTTATATCTAGGAATAATTTTTATTTTATTGAAACCACTAAAAATAAACATTACCACAATTTTTATATATTTTCATATGATTATTCATATCTTATAAGACTTTACTAGGGTCTTATAATCCTAATCCCTAAAATTAACAAGCCTTAAACTCAGATAAAAACTATAAAAACCTATATATTTTATAAAATATGAATCATAAATTTTAATATAAAAATCAGTATAATTAATTACTAAGAGATCTAGAGATCTTGTGTATTTATAAAATTAGATACATAAAAATAACATAAAAAGGAACCATGGTATTATTTATAAATCATTAACATGCTTTTAAATGTAAGGTTCTCTTCTAAAAAAGTGTGGGATAACTTGGGGACGTACAAAAGAATGAAGTGGTATAAAAATCATAATGATGTAACAATGAATGCATAACCTAATGAATATAATATATGTGAGACATGAGGTAAAACAAAGTGACATAAAATAATGAGAATCATAATCTTGAAAAAAAACATCATGATATATGATGATTACAATAAGGTATCATTTGAATGATGAAATGACATAAATTAAGATAACATAAGATACGTCATGGATAACTACTAAGACATAAATACATAATTTTCATAACATAACCTCCAATTCACTATATACATTTTCTCATGTGAAAGAAAATCCTACACACTTCATTGGAGGACTATAAAATTTTGGGCCCACCTGTCACATTATTATTATGCATGTACATTTTTTTAAATAGATCATCCAATATAAGTATTTATTTCCTAAAAATTAATCCCTTTATTATTTAGTATGGGTAAACAAATATAACTCCCAATTAAATTTAAGTATATGTAAATCTAGATGAATACCCTTGAGCTGAAATGGGGATGGGTATTCACAACACATATGTTTGGCATGGAAAATCATAGGATAATTTAGGCAACATAACTGGTGTACAGAAGGATTAATGGAAGGGTTCGATGAGAGTGAAATGGGTTGTATAACTATATATAATTTATATGTAATGTAAAATTAATGTGTAAATAAATATTTTAAATGACCTATAATAAATAATAAAACATTATACAAAAAAGGTTCATGAATAAATACGATGTGATGGCCCCTAACATTTAAGGGGTTCTTTGAAATGATTAGAAGGATCTTATTAAAATCATTATAACACCTTTTGAGGGATTTATAGAGTGTTAGGTATAGTAAAAATATCCAAAAAGGGTTTTTATTGAAAATGAGTGGTTGGCTTAGTAATAATTTATGAAAAATGAGTGGAGTATTCTTTAAAAATATATAAACATTGTTTTGGACCCTATATGTATAGGTAACCAAAACCAAAAACCATAGAATATTTTTCCAACATAATTTAAAAACTATGAGTGGATTTAAATATTTTATACTGAAATTAACTAAACTTATAAAAATAATACCATTAGTGATGTGGTTCTGTGTCATGTTCATAAATAATGAATTTTAAAACCTTAATGTTTAATATTAGTTTTGGGGGATTCATCAATGGTTTATAAAATTAACACAATTACCTCAAAAAACATTATTTTAAAGGGGAAACCTATATTTTTTCATGTATTACTTTTTTAATTTTAACTACATCAGATTGGTTTTTTTATGATGTCATAATTTATATCATATATTATCCTCATTTAATTTTTACTGACCAATTCAACTATCTCATGAAATTGATAATAATTCACTATCGGATAATATTGAAGTTTTGATTTCAAAAATGATATCTATTTGAAAAATTTATTTTCAAAATCTCATAACTTTAACATGTTAATATAAATCATTATTTTAACTGATAATAATTGTTTCAAAAATACTAATAACATTATGAATCATATAAAATTTCATTGGTTATTATTAAACATTATTATATTTTATATATTTAAAAATATTATTTAATAAGATTTACGTATTAAAATAAATATTCAACACAAAAATTATTCATTTATCAATATTGTGTTTTAATTAAAACTATACACCTCTAAAAAATAGAAATATTGATTTCCTCATATAGAAAAATAATTTTTTTTTCAGACTCTTTATATTATAATTTTAAATTAATTATAATAACATATATATGAAATAATTAATTTATTTTAAAAATATATAAATTCATATTACTATTATCTAGATGAGAAACCCATTATTATACCAGCATACACCCTGAGGGTTTCTTTTGTGATGGATGTCATTTTTTGAGGTGTTTGGAAAATAATGATTTGTTTAATAAACTCAATAAACCTAAAATTCTCCCATAAATGGTTTTTACAGAGTTTAAGGTATTGAATCTGGGTTTAGTATTGGTCAAGTAGAGATCCTAGTGATCTCATCTCCCTCAGAATCTCTGATAATTAGGACTCATAGGGTATGATAGTATTGGTCATGGTCATCACTTCATCTAACTATTTCAATTCAAAATTATCATATATAATAATCACGGTAGTCATTGTAAAATGTCTATATTTTCTATGCTCAAGATTATTAAATGTATTTTATATATTATAGGAAATATTTTCAATGGTCTAAATTAAAAAAATTGTAATGTCTCAAAATTTAAGTATATATTATTTTAATTATATGGAATTATTTCAAGACTGCTAAATCTAACAGTATATGATTCTGAGGGCAGGAGTACCTGGAATGATCTGTCGAAAAATCTTATCTTTTAGATAGTGTGCATGAGTGGATTTCTTGAAAAAGTAGAATAACTTTAAACGGGTTCCTGAATTAGAAATATGAGGTCACTGTTTTGTTTAGGATAGCGGGTTTATCTAAGGCGTGACTTCTATTTAGTCGGCGCATGCCTTCGGTGAGAAAACACCAAAATGGAATTAGTGTAAATAAAATAATTAAATAAAAATTATTTTATTTAAAAATGTTTATAACTAAAGAAGGATGACTCAAGTTAAAAATATGAGACCACCACTGAACTCATGAGGGTGTGATTTACTTAGGTAGATCCTAACATTGGCTGGCATGAGCCAGTAGTGGAAGTTAGTTTTTGGCAGCAAATAAAATAATTAAGTAATAATTATTTATTTTTCAAATTCAATAATTCTTAAATGGTAACTCTGATTGGAAATCTGAGAGTACTATTGATCTCATGAGGTATTGTTTCCCTTTGGAAGAGCTTAAACTCTATCGGTGTTGGTCGACGGTGACTGTTAATAATTTTTTAACTTTTTTAAGGTATGTTTAGTAAACGTGTGGGCATCGATTTCTATATTTTTAACTAGTAGTCAGATTAAAAATATGAGGGCACCATAGAATTCATAGTGCCAAGATTATCATAATGGAAGCTTAACTTCATCCATCATGGGTCGGAAGAAAATGTTAATTTTTGGACATTACAAAAGAAAATAAAAAAATAACTAAAGGTTATATTTTTTTTTCCATCTATTGGAAAAATGGTGGTGGGACCATAGTGCAATGTCAAACCATTAATGGCTTGACCCTTAAGTTCTGTAACAATACATTTTGGAGTTTTTAATAGGTTTTGTAACAACGTCATTTGGAAAAATTAAAATGTTCATTAATTAAACTCATTAATAATCCTCATTAATTTTGCAGTATGTTGATCCTATCCTCCAATCTATTTAATATGAACATGTTCTTGGGTTTTGGGAGAGCTATGAGAGGAATCTCTGGTAAAGTTCTTATTACATTCCACTCCGACGAATAATGTGATCGAGCGACAGAGGTTGGGGGAATCAACGAGCAACAACAAGTGCGGACGAACACCATTGGACATGTGCACTCTCTCATCCTCTGTAGAATATTCTAAAAAACTTAGGTAGTGGTTTGGTTTAAATTCAAGTGACTTAGTTTCTTTCCCCCATTCTTGAAAATAATGATGAACGCAGATCAACCAAAACGAGTTTACCCATGATTTTTAGGATACTATGGGTGGAAGTTGTGAGAAAAGATTGAAAGGGGGCTTTTTATTTATCTTTTGATTATTTATTATCACGCCCTTGATATCATGCTAACGTAGAGGGCACGATCCAAATGAACAAGGTGAAAACCATGCCAGGTGGTGGGTCGGTTCGCCCAGCGGGCCGCATGCAACATTAGAAAGACCGGTTCGTTCTGTGGTCTAGCCCTTCCGGGCCGGCCTCACCAGTTCGGGCCAGTCTGGGCCCAACATGGGTAAGGTCAAACCGAACCGGGATGTGTCGGCTTTGGGTGGAATGGGTCAGGTTGGTCGGACAGGACCTGGACACTCTTCGGCCCAGCTACGTGCGAAAGTCCATATCTCGCAAACCAAATGTTTATTTGAAAAACTGTCTGTGGTGATAGAATCCTTGGAAGGAGAAGGTCCTTCTATGATACCCCACATAAGTTTTGGATAATGTTGGATTATGACCTGGTTGGATCGTACCCAAATCAAACAGGGCCTTCCGCACTAAAATGATAATGACACTCACACTGGGCGTCCAATTGACGTGTTGTCGGTTGCATTGGAACCCAAATGAAAAGATATATCATTGGGTTACATCTTCATTGGATGTAATAACTATTGAATTACGACCGATGCCTTGAGGAATAGATTCTCTAGGAATCAAAAGTTCTTTGTGCGATAATCCAGTAGCTAGCTTTGAGTTGGAGATTGGTGGTTGATCTTGTGGATGTGAGTACCTAGTGATCATTTGTGGGTTAGCACTAAGAGATCCATTGCTGATCAAAACCTAGATATCATGTGTGGATAAGCACCTAGAAATCCTATGTGGATCAGAACCTAGCGATCCTATGTGGATTTCCACCTAGTGATTCTTTGTGTATCAGCTCCCAGCGATACTGTGTGGATTAGAATCTATTGATCTTGTGTGGGTCAGATCCTATGTGGATCATCACTCAGTGATCCCATATGGTTCAGCACATACCAATCGTATGTGGGTCAAATCCTATGTGGGTTATTGGGAATTAGTATCTATCGATCTTGGTCGGGTTAGAAATTGTGTAGGTCAGTGGGGGTTTGTACCTATCGATCTTATGCTGTTCGGGTCCTGTGTGGGGCTTCGGGGGTTTGTACCTATCGATCCTGTGTGGGTAAGCAGCTGTTCCACTTTACATAATAAGATGATATAACCTTATGACTAATCATATATACATATTTAATTAAGTTATAAATAGTTGAAACTAAGTCTTTTACTTTGTTCTTTGTTAATGAGATCAAGCATTGTGGTTTTCCATTGTGGAATTCTAAGAGCCATTCAGGGGACCTCAGGATCCGTACTGGGTATTGTTATACTCACCCAGAGATGGGAATCAACCAAACCTTGTTTTTATTCTTGTCCAGATGACAGATAGCGGGATAGAGTCTTGATGATTCAGGTCTTGACAGAGCTAGGATATTGTAGACAGACTGTGTACGGAGGTGACTAGTTGACGTGGAGAGCCGCAGTGACGAGCTCTACATACTCTTTAGGTAGGATACTTAGAAGAAGACCTCAAGAGCTATTTTCACTTTTTATATATTTTTATTTCATTTGGGCTTGCATTCTGGACCACTCAGTTTCAATATTTATAATTACACTCAGTGGTTGTTTTAGTTGTGGTTGCACCTAACTTCTTCTATTGTGTTTTTTCATGTGAATAGTGTTTATTATTTTTATGTGTATAGGATTAAAGTAATTCCTTCACATTATTTGGAAATTCCTTTCTGGTGATAGTCTCCAACCCCAAGACTATGCAAGATGGGCTTGGGGTAGTCACGACATGGGCCCCGGGGGACAGGTCATGACAATTTTTGGTGCATGTTATTTCAAGAACTATATTATATAAAGATTAATTTTTTTCAAAAAGGGAGCTTAATATATGAATGTTTGGTATTTTATAACAATTTAGATAGCACACACTAAATTTATTACTAACATTAGAAGTTTGGTTATTGTATATCAAAATCATAATTTGTATATAGAATTTACAAATAACATTGGATGAGTTATCGTATGTATTAGTGTATATAGTGGGGATTTTCCATGAAACAAGTAAATTTACAAGTTGATCATAACCTCGTGTGAAAACCA
Organism: Viscum album; assembly: GCA_963277665.1. Taxonomy (NCBI): domain Eukaryota; kingdom Viridiplantae; phylum Streptophyta; class Magnoliopsida; order Santalales; family Viscaceae; genus Viscum; species Viscum album. The sequence continues at coordinate 2,074,800,086 of OY728156.1, read as the reverse complement.
TCGATAGGATATAGGGAATATGCTGTTTTTTCATATAGTTTTTCACTATTTGTAAATACTAAGAGAAATCTATTGATGATAAACATAATTTTTAACATTTATATGGCTATTTTAATACCATTCTTAAAGGGTGATTCTCAATGTTTAGTAATCTACTGATATTTGAATAACATACATTAAAAGTAAAATATAAATATGTTCAAAATATTGATTGAAATTTTTTCATAGTGCTCTTTTTAAATTGTAAATTCCCTTTTAGAATATATAACTATATGAGAACACTTTTTAAAAAATTATTTATAATTTTTCTTTCTAAATTTCTCTCTATTATTGATCTATTAATCTTAAATCTACATCATAAATTAATCATTTATTCATTCAATGTCTACACTATGGTAATTATATTTATTATGTAAACATTTTTATTCTTTTTTTCAATATTTTATTCAATGGAATAAACTTTTATTTCAATCCATGATTTGAATATTATCAATTATGGAGTCCTTTCAATTAGTTTTGAGATAAATGAACCTAATATATTGAGATATTTTACATTTAATAAGGAAATAACTAGAAGGTAACCCATTTTAATTTCCTTTTCTCATAGGATTCAATTTTTTCTATTTTATATTTATGATGTTGAAAGGATATTGAATTAATCTCCAAAAATTTATTCTATAGCTCACTAATAATTTTCATTAAATAATAATTAAATTCTATAAATCTACATTGAACCTATAAATCTCAAATATTTTTCATTAATGAATTTTTTAATTTTATAAGTATATTTGGATCCATTTTATAAAAATCTTTCCGGAGAGTTTTATATCATTTAAATCATTATGAACTGTGGGAAGATGTAAATGGAATGGATTTGGAATATCACTAACTCTGTTATATATCAATTAATATATATATACAGTATAATTAATATAATAATTTAGATATATGACATAAGTATCTTCAGTAGTAAACCTGACTTAAAACCCATAAATAAATATATAGAGTAACAAAATCAAATAAAATACATTTAATAGTCTACAATGATCTAAACTGTAATAATTTTCATCATATTTCATGATCATTACAATTGTTATAAAAGTTTTTTCCTTTCTTATAATAACTATTTAGATTAATTAAGTCTTATTTATTCCTTTAATAAAATGATATATCAATGATAATATAACTGAATATACACATGGTTCTACTACTAATGATTGTGGTGATGGTATTTTTAGAATATTTTATAAATTTATTAAAAATTTACTTTTATCAATAAAATATTAGAATAATATCATTTGAAGATAATATTTGGGATATTATTATTTACAAATGACATAAAAATAATTAGGATTACAATAAGAAAATTATTGACAGTAACTCATGTATGGTGGTCGATATTTCAGACTGTTGTTTATAGATTATTCTCTGATGATTTTATTTGGATTGAATTGATTACCTTATAATATTGGATACCTTCCAATAAATAGAGACTTACATTTAAAGAGAAATTTTATTGTAGTGAATGAGGAACTATCAAATTTTTTTAGATGAAAATAAAATTCATGTTGGTCCATTAAATTTTCTTCTTAATTTTTACACATTCATTTGTCTTATAAATGATGCGATGTATATATGTATTATTTAAACATCAATTTAAAACACTGTTTTTTTATAGATTAGGTTGTTGTGGTTCTATTACAAAATAATTTAATTATATTCATGTATTTTAATTTTTTTCTCTTATTATTATTATTAATATTATAGTTATATATGAGTAATATAATATAAGGGAGGGGTGTTCCTAATGGCTGTAGTTTTCAAAAAACAATCCCAATAATAATGTTTTAATGGTCCAAAAAATAGTATAGGGTGTACATATCCCAATTTCATTCAAAATTGAGTTTGTGGATATATATATATATATCACACAACATTCTATTTATCATTTATTATCCTAAAGTGGTCTTCACTATGTTCAATATATAGAAGTTAAACTTTATTTAGTGGGGGGAATTAAACCGAGTCTTAATTTTATATTTTATCATTTTATCATAGTATGAATTAAAAATGGATGTTTTGGAGGATTAATATAAGTTCTATTTTGAAAAAATATCAATTAATTTAGAAGAAAAATCATAAAATAAGGCTCTTATTTATCGATATGAGATATGTGCCGCTAAAATTTGTATTATGATTTCTTTTGTATTAAGGCATGTTAGTATGTTTTAGTTGAAAATATGATATGGGTGACAAAATAGCGAATCAAATGATCCTGAAGATAAAATAAAAAAATATCTAATAATGACTTGTTTCATATTTTCCACCTACGTATATTAAATTAATTTATATTTTACTATTTCTATAGAATTAATAGTTATCAGAATGTAGATAAATGTGGGGTGTCTGAAAATTTTATACAATTAACCTATTAATAGTAGTATTGGAAATTTATAACTAACTATATAATACTATTAAAATTAGTGGAAAAAATTCAATTTAATGAAATTTATATTAATAATTTATTAATATTATGAATCTTTGAATTTACTTAATAAATAGGTATTTTAATATAATTTGATGATATAAAATCTAATGATTGATATTTCTAAAACATGATTTGTTTTTATATTTTAGGAAATATATTTTTATATATAGAAAATTTAATTTCAAAACATGAATGTATTATTATTGATGAGTGATATTTTTCATGATTATATCATTATTATTCACTATGATTACCAATATTAAAATGGTGTTTTTTTTGTTTTTTTTATTGTTTTCTTTTATTTTTATTGATATGATGTACATGATGTTATACATTAATATGGAAATTTTATATTTTTTGTAAGACTTCATAAAAAGTGGAATATAATTATATTTTAAAAATATATAACATAATTTGATATGTTATCCTAATTGGAATTCCTTGATGTTAATGTTATATATTTGTTTAGAATGATTTTATAATATACGACATATTGTTATATTTACATGATTTTTTTGTTACTATTTTATTAAAAAAATTCTATCTTTATATGGAAATGAATCCTTTTCATTGATATATGATGACTTACATGCCATAATAGTTTCACTATAAATTCATTTTCATTACATGTGTCAATATTTTTAATGAGATGGAATATGAACTGTGTATTTTGGTTGTAAGGCATGATGTGAGTAATGATCATATTAGGCGACATTAATTTTTTCCATCTTGATGAAATATGAGATTATATATTTTTAGAAAATTCGAACCCATATTGTTTCTGAGTATTGGAAAAAATGATGGTCCACTACATCATTTTCATCATGGTATAACCATCAAAGATATTTTTATATATGATATCCTTTATTTTCCCAATGGAATATCCAATATAGATTCAACTATGGATCATTTACCTAATAGTTTGTCTTATAATGAATATTTTTTAAATGATATAGGTTCTTTATTATCATATATTATGACTAAATAGAGAATTCCTTGTTTTTATGCATCATTGAATTTTTTTATAGAGATTCACCCCTTAACATGATATTTCACACTAATTTATTGAAGAATGTATAATAATATATGTGGTGTAAGAGATATTATATGATTATTAAATACATTTCATAATTTTTGAGTGATACTTTGGTTATTTATATTCTATGATATATTTGTTACCATGTATTGGTACATTAAATTACCTAACACTAATTAAAAAGACATCTGTTTATATGATTTCACCATGAGTAATGTTTTAAGACAAGTTTTAAATACATAATGGGTATTTTATAATCACATCCCCAAAGTTTATCTATGTAAAAATTAATACACCATTAGAACAGACAAATAACAACATGTTCACCACATGTGGTAGATTAGTTTTCTTTCATCTAAAAGATACTCAGGGGCCAATGAATCTAATTTTTGATCATAACATTATCACATATATATATATATATTTATTATTGTATATAAAAAAATATCATTTTATTTTTTTGAAAATTTACCAAATATTTATTATAGTTGATGAATTGGGATGTGGAATATTTTTCTAAAAAATGAAATAAATCAAGCTGCAATCCACAGTGATAAATTCTAGAAAACTCTATGGAAAAATAAATATAGTCAAGTGGTGATTGAGAAATTTATTTTTTATTCCATAATAAAAAAGGTATCAATAATTTTGGAGGAATATAATTGTATTTAATGATAAAACATTTCCATTATGTTTTCAAAATTGTGATCATTGGGGGAAAATATATATTTTTAGTGAGACGTGCTAAAACTATCCCGGTCACATCATGGGAATGTCTTGGATTATAATTTTATTATTCTACTAGTTTTTTTGAAAATTGAATGAGAATATAATATAATGATAGAATTACCACGCAACATACGAGCATGGGATTCTATCCTTATTGAAAGCCAACCTGATTCTCCACTAGGATCTAATGGCATTGTCGATCCACATGGGCAGAAAACTAGTGCCTGGGAATCACCAAAAATATTTTGGGAATGATTTCACAATGAAATAGAGACAATGAAAAAAAAAGATAAAATGAAATAAAATAAATAAATAATATTTTAGAAAGGATATAATAGAAAAACGGTACATAAAATAAATAGCAATAAGAAATCAAGAAGGAAAATTAACTCACTAAGGCCGATAACCACAAAATCGTTACCCATATCTCCTCCACACCGACCATGAATAACAAAATAGAACAAAAACATGAAATAAGAATGATATTTTTGTAAGAAAAAAGACTAATTTCTCACCCAAACCTACAAAAACTATACAATAGATTCCATAAGGCAAGTGATCAATGCTAGTATAAAAATAAATCTAGAAAGTAGTATTTACATATATAATCATCTCAGAAAAAACCAAATCCATATACTAATCCCAAGGGAAACAATAATTTTCCATCATTCATAATGATTCATAAATTAAATCCATACTTGGTTTAAGACATTACAAAAATACGCTAATAGGAACATTCATCTGAAAAACATTTTCATTTTCCTTCCAAATTCGGACACACAAGTGTGGGAAATAAGGCCACATGCCTAAGTATTTTATAGAAGAACAAACACTATATTCATTTCTAAAAGAACCAACATTCATTATTTAAATGAGGAGAACCATTTTATAAAAAAATTACAAGGGAAAATTGAACAACCAATGCCACTTAGGAACAATATGATCAAATATGCATTAATTCAAGGAAATGACATAATCATAATCATAATCATATAATCAATAAACTAAATTTTATAACAAATCTCAGTACATCATTTAAATTATGCAACTAACAAAATATATCAAGAAAATAAGAAAACCCCACCATGATGTGAACATCTTAAGGTATTTTAAATTTCATTCCCGATTATCTAAACCTATAGTTCAGATGTTTGAAAATCCGAAGTATGTGATAAATGAATGACATGGTAAATACTATATAAATAAGATTCCATTAACTAATAATATTCACATTAATGGTTTTATTTAGTATTTTCGTTTCATCACATAATTCATTTTCATTTCTTTTTCAATAGGTAAGGAATTTAAATCATTTTTACTATTGCTAGAGAAAGTCAATTATCCTAAAAAAGGGCATATGAAAAGTAACTATCTCACTAGGGATAAATGAAACACTACAAATTTATTATCCTCATGTCAAAGCCTCGGTATGGAAGGAATGAGGCCATTAAGGTAACAGAGCTTCATCCCATTCCCTTACCTATAAATTGTGGGGAGGAGTTTAGAGCCCCGGTGTAACTTGCACCTTGGTCATATAACCTTAGTAAATACACAACACTTCCAAGACATTTCAAAATGCTTATCTATATCTATTCACCGAATATAAAATATCACAACCCATTAAAATCCAATACACTCATCTACAATTTATAATTCTTCAATATATAAATAATTCACATTCTATAACCCACAAACCTGTTACAATTTGAAAATAATTCCATATTAACCCATTAACAATATTCCAAACACTCCCTCATTCCTTTATATCAATTAGAAAAAATTAAGAAAAAAATCATTTACCACCCTTGTAAACCAATTAATCAAAATTATCATAATTTCATTTCATAAGCCCATTTAAACCTGTTAAACAAATCAATACTTGGTTTAACCCCTTCTGTGTCAGCAATTGCATATTTAACTACCCAAACTCATGTTCATAGTCACGAAATATGCCATAGGTAGCCACAATCCTAAGACTGATATCCTCTATGAATCACATGATAATCATTAGGTTTCCAATACTTATTTAATAATTCATAATGTAATTTAATAAATCAGGGGAACCTAATATCACATTAAGAAGAGACCAATAACACAACCCTTCATCACATCACTATAATTTATCACATGATTATAATAATAATCATCTACAAATAAGAGGGTTCAACTAGGGTAATCAATATCACATTACATGTGGAAACATGTTCGTTACTCATATCATATACATTTGGAAATCCCTTTCTACTTTAAATATAAATTTTAATAAAAATTCCAATTGGAATCATTAAAACATTCAACAACAACCACATAATTTAGGGGAAACTAAATTTTAGATTTATAAAAACTAAAGAACTTATAAAATAAGAAACCCATCATACACAAATGAAATCCCACATAAAACACCATATTTCCTAAATCATGAATATCAGGTGCATTTTATAATGGAAACCATCACTATAATTTTTATCAAACCTGAATAATGCGTAAATCCATATTTGATTACAATGTTACATTGAAAAATGTAGTTCACCCATTCATCAAAAAGGAAAAAAATACTTTAAATCATAGAAATTCCACCTTTACATAATTTATTTCTTATTTGAAATTAAAAAACATATCCAATGACATTCCTTCCATCATAAATCCTAAAAAACACCAGTTGAAACATTTTTTGAGGTTCCAAAAAATCATTTATTTCATAAATCATTATAGGATACCATATGAAAAAACAAATTAAGTCCCAAGACATTTTCATTTCTATCAAAACATCTTCAAATTAGATAACTATAAATTTACACAAACAGGTAAACTACACAAATATTTAAAATCACTATTTTAAATAAAACTGGAAACTTTTGTAATGTCATTTGTGGTCAGCACCTCAATTTCAAACCATATTCCATTTTTTAAACAACACATTCACTAAATAAAGATCAAACTAGGTCAAACCCCATCAAAAAAATTTAAAACCACTAAATAATACCAAACAAGAATGTCATGAAATGAATGACATAATAAAATAATCCTATTTAATTCATAAAAAGTGGACTACATAAACCAACACATTATGCTAAGGCCAAGGAATAATATAATTGAATCACATCATAACATGATCGTCACATATATTTATAATTTTATAAAAATGGAATTAAAAGGGACATAAATATTATAATTTCATAAGAAATTTATTCCATAATGAGACCAACCTCAAAGTGAAGAGGATCACGCTAGAACGCTTCTATACATTATACATTTGACAAAGATCACCCCACACTTGAGTGCACGAACGATCATATATCTATATATATGACTGTTATTCCAATGTAAATATTACCCTGTCTAGGAGGGAATATTTACAATGAAGATATATGTAACACCTTGATATTTTGTAAATTATTTTTTAAAACTAATTTAACAATTTATATATTTTCTATTTTTCACAACACTGTAAATAATTTATTTTTTATTAAATCACTATTTTTTCATCTATTATATGCACTGCCAACTAAATCATACACTAGATAAAAAATTTATTTTAGCTTCCTCATAATAGAACACCATGTTAATCTTCCTTTATACGCAACAATGACATTCCTCGATGGCTTATTAACACAAAAGATCATGTTTTAATGAACAATAATATATTAAAATGTTATAATTTTATATAATATTATAGAAAATAGAATTTAAATTCTAGGTTATAAATATGTATTATTAATTTATGAAAATATATGGTTTTATGAAATATAAGAAGAATTTATAAGATAATAATTAATTAGAAATGAATAAGAAAACCGATTGAAAATAATGGAAAATATAAATATTGTCTCAAATATAATTTAGAAAATTAAATTAAATTAAGTAGAGAATAATATTTTTTTAATATATAAGTTACATATTAAATAATATATTACTTATATTTAACCATTATATTTGATAGACATAAGATAAGAACAAACCTAATAGTATGTTTAAAACCCATTATTTTTGATAAAGGTAGTTTTACAACCTTTTAATGGAAAAGCCATTAAACATCCAATTTTTGGATTTTTTATAGATTTAACAGGTGAAAATAAACTTTATAGATTAAATTTTAACATAATAATTAGTTTAGCTTAAATTTTTGGTATTTTTGTTATCTATCATTTTTTAATGAATTGTGAATAATAATGAATTTTATTTCAACACTACTTTTTAAAAGAATTTTTTTATATGGATAAATTACAGTTTAAATTGATTTAAATGTTTAATTAGATAATATATTTATAAATTAATCCAATTTTAATCATTGGGAAAAATTTGACATTGAAATTTCATATAAAATTTTTGCAAACGTATGATCAATTTTAATTTAAAAACCCACAGTGTCGTCCCATCAGCGGGATTAAATTTATATTAATTTCATTGAGTTTTATCTTAGAATTTGGAAAAAATTATTATATATTTTATATAAGAATAATTTATAATTTATAATAATTTTGACTTATATTTTTACCAATAATATTAGTTAATGTAATTATAATTAATTACATTGGCTAAGGTAAAAATAAGGATAACTAAAAATAAGCCTATCATTTATGACACAAAACGACCTATAAACATTTCCAAGAGCCATTTTATGTCCATATTACGCCTCTATACTCCCCTTGATCTATTTTTTTTGTTATTATATCTACATACAATGTAAAAAATGTGGGGGTAATTCTCTAATCAAATATTTACGAGAGGACAACTCCTTCTCCACTCTAAAAAAGGCCTCTTCTCCTCCCACTTACTCTCACATATAAAGCCCCTTAGCTCACCTAAAATAAAATATAATAATATCCAAACATCCCTAAATTACTCCAATAATCCTCATTTTATGCATAAATTAATCCATGGAATCCTTTTGGCACAAACCAGGAGAAGTTACCCGATTAAGAGTTAATGCATTTTCTCATGATCCTTTATTTTATTTTCTTTTTCCACTCATCCACTTTATTTATTAAATGAATTTATAAAAAAATACATTATGATCAAAATAATTGGATTTTATTTTTATAATGTTTAAACCTACACATACATTCACCTTAATCTAATTTGTAATGTACGTACTGTTTACGTGTATGGAGAACTATAACCTTGCCAGACAATGATTGTTCATTTATTTCATTACTACAACTCATAGTAAAAATTGTAATTGAAAAACTTCTTATATATTTCAAATATTTTATGTATTATTTATTTTAGATTTTTTTATTCCATTTACAACACATTCCTTTTTTACATTCCATTTTTTAAAAATCTGATAATTTCATTTGAAGAAGTATGAAGTACCGCCTCCTCAAAGTGAAGTTATTCGTTCAAACTCTATGCGATATGTATTGAGTATGGGTTTTGTTAAGTCATATGATATATATAAAATTATTATTATATTTTAATGATTTTATATAAATATATAAATATATTTATTTTTAATCTTATATGAAAATAAAAATGGAAACAATGGTCATGTATACGTACAACAAAACGTTTCCACAAACTGTGTGTTCCATTTCATAATTCTATATTAAAATTAAAATTATTATAAAAATATACTGAATATTAATTATATTTATATGTATTTATAAATTGTTTAATCAGGATAAAATTATAATGAAAAATGTTATAACAAATTAACACCTCAAATAAGAACAAAGAGGATATTTCCCAAAGTGAATCCTTAACATATGATTATTAACAAGAACGTAATATAAATAATAAAACAAAATATGTTATTAGATATAAATATAAAATTATGTAATATATTTATCATAAAAATATATTTATTAAACATGTGTTTTTAAGGAGTAAGATGAGAGTCAAGACCCATGGAAAGGGAATTTTATTTCACTGTTATTTTCGTGAGCTGCATCCCTTAATCACCACACATTTATTTTGTGTGATGTATGTTATTAAAATGGATGTATTATATGTATCTTGTCCATAAATTTATGGGTTTTCACATATCCATTTTATGATCTTTCTTCTATGGGGATTATTTATTAAATATCACAAAAATAACTTAGGGAGTTTTTTCTAAATTTGCCTTCTTTGTGACACATGTTTTCTTATACACCTACATTTTTAGGGGTATGTAATTACATTTGACATGTTATATATATTTGAAATTGTTTTTAAGAAATATCTAATTTACCAACTCATTGTACAAAAACCTATTTTCTTTCAAACCCATGTTTTCTAGAAAGGAGTTCCAAAATAAATCTACTATTATCCTATAATAATTAAAATAAATTCGTAGCATTTTTTTCATTCAACCAATATTTTAAATGGAATATTATTATCACATTCAAAATATGGAAATTTTTATTACCCTTTTACCATTAAAAAGGAATATTATATTTACCTCGTATGACAAATAGAGATCTATCAGTAGTCCTTTATGTGAAAGATACTCTACATTATTAAAAGAATAAATATTAATAAAATGTGTTAAAATGAAATTTTAAATAATTTTTTTTATTCAAAATGTTTTCAAGTTTCTTTTATAGGGTTTCATTTAAAAAAAATTCAATCAATTTTAATGATTTCATTATATGTTTTCATCATGATTTTGAAAGAAATTGTATTCAAAATATATTCAATCATCTTTCATAATATTTCACATTAAAGGGTTTTGAAAACAATTTCAATATTTCATTATATGTTTTCAAAAAAATAAAATAAAATAAAAAGGTTTTTAAAAATTTATATTCTTATTTTATAATTTTTAAAATAATTTCTTTCCAATGGGTTGAATCTATTTTTATATGTTTTAAATGAAAAAGTTTTTAAAATATTTTTCTAGATTAATTGTTAAGTATTCAAGGAAATTGTTTTTCAAAAATATTCCATGATTCTTTTATATTTTTTCAAGTAAAAATTATTTCAAAAATATTTGAAGTCTTCATCATAATTTATAATTGTATTTTTATTAAAATTTATTTGAAATGGTTTTATGTATTAAAAAGAATGATTCAAGGAACAAAAGGATATTTTATCCATGAAATTTTTTCTTTCAAAATAATTCCCCTTCCAAGATAACATCCATTGGGGTTACTCCTTCCATAATAGGGAAATTAATCAATGATTTAAATCATATTGTTTTTCTGATGGTTTATGTTTTTATGTCATGATGTTTATGAAACACATTTCCCTTTCAATGGCTATATGCTTTTGAAACCCTCTTCATTTAATTGTTTATGTTTATGATGAAATTATTATGAAAACTATGATTTTACACATGTTATGATTTGATAACATGTTTATAATACAAATTTCATTAAATAGGTAATGAAATAATTATTTATGATCTTGTGGCACATGTTTTGTTTGATTTAATTATGAGATGTGTTGAACCTATATTTAAACCTTTTGAATTTGATAATTATTTATATTCTTAAGATATGATAATAAGGCCTTGGGAGTTGACCATGACTTCTGAGATAGTCATGTGAGTGAACCGTAACTAAAAAGATTATATGGGGTGTGAACTCATGCAACTATGATGGCTATGGGAGTGAACCATGAATAACAAGATTTCATGGGGAGTTGAAAAACAATTATATGATGTTCATGGAAGAGATTCCTTGGATACTATGGAAATCATATTACATACTTATGTTTCTGCCACAATTCCATGTTTAATTCCTATGTTATGATTTTATGGCCGATACTGTTTATTTCCTTATGCTTCTTGTCTTATTAACTACCAATATTTATTACATGATTGGTGTTTATGATAAATTACATACATTTTATGATATATTATTTATTTTGATCACATTTTCATACCCCTATGCTCATATATTTTCATACATGTCTCCCTTGTTTACCCATATTAAGAATCTGTGATCACCACTTTTTATATTTCTATCCTCTGGTTATTAATATATGTATTGTGATGGATGTTTTTAAGAAGGTTTTTCGTCAAGAAGAACCTTGTGGGAGATAATATTGTTCACTTATGTTCCAGTAATCATGTTTTCATATTTCCAATGGGACTACACTAGTACAATATTTAAGGGTCTATTTATATAATGTTTTATGTATTCCACAAATGTTTTGTAATTTTAATGTTTTTAAAGACTGGGTATCTATAGATGGTATCAGAGAAAATATTTAGTTAGCCTTTGGAAACATGGATGTGAAAACATTATGGAGAATCTATAGTATATTTTTAAGGACATGTCAAGGGATATCTCTAAGGATAAGTATAAGGACACGTCTATATTTAATAAAATGTCCCATGTTTCTTGTAAATGATAGAGTGAGTGGTTTGTTATAAATATATACCTTTCTAGATACAACAATTTGATGTTGATTTTTTATAGATGTACCTAGGGGTAACAACTCTGACATGCTATTTCGGGCCTGACTAGGGGTAATATGGTACAAGACGACGAGTCTTGATTCACACTTGGTTTTATACTCTCGAGGGATATACTTTAGGAAATCAAAAACTATTCACGAACCATCATGATTGATTTAAATATAAGTTAGATATGAAAAAACTAGGATGATCATATGGTGTCATAGATTAATTTTTTTTGAATGATTTAGATATACTATAAGTAATTATTTTTAGCAATTTATGGTTTTTTTATATGAAAAGTAATGCTTACTCTATGAATTTAGTTTTAGTGAATGGAAGGTACCAAATGAAACTATATTAATGTTGAACTTGATTTATAATTTTCATATGAGAAGTCAAGTGGGGTGATCACTAGATTGATTGATTTTGTGACTATTCCAAAAAAAATTTGCATGGAATGTGATTAACAACATGTACCGTAAAGAAATCTCAGACTCACCATGGAAGAGAAAGAAGGGGTTCACTAATTTTTTAGGTAATATTGACCAAGAAGGAAAGAATATTCAGTTTCCATCATTTAAAAATGATTAATATATCACCAAATTGAATTTCATAGTGGAATAGAAATATGTTTTCGCTGTGGAAAATAAGGACACAAGGAAAGTGAATTGAAGAAAAAAAAATTAAAAGTATGGTTAATGAATAGGATGAGAATATTTCCCTCTTTACAGAATCCTCAAATGTAATGTGTTTTAAGAGTGGAGTAAATAGTTATTATGAAACTCAATTTCCCTTGATAAATGATCATAAAGGGAAACTGAACTGTGGTGTGAGTTAAGGATACATTTATGATGATATAGAGACTACATATGAAATGTGAAAGGAATGAGGTATTATGAAATCATATGAGGTATCCTTGTTAATGGTATAAGGATGATGTGTAATAATCAATGTTTTTTGAGTATGGAACCAAAAATTATGTTATATGACTGATGAAATATAAAATCATTGTTTTACTTATGTTTTTCAATTAATATTAAAAGTCTATGTTGAATTTTCACAATTTATATGTGATGTGATTTAATGAAAATGTGATATTTTGGTTAATTACAGCTAACTCTTAATATTTTCTTTTTGTTAAAATAACACTGTTACGAATATGTAAATTGGATGTTACTAGTTACCTTGGAACTATGTAATGACTTGTTGAAATATGGGTTAATCTATCGTTGATACGGATTACATCATTTTTGTTTATATGGAATAGATCCAAAATAATTTATAATATTAAATATTTTATGTTTTCCAAACATATTTATGGTGATTGTGGTTATTACTATGTTTCAATGGAATACATGATAAGAGTTTTCAGATGTATGGAATGTGACAAACAAGTAGTACATTGTGATATATGGGAGATCCATTTTTTGGATATTTTTGGAAATTTATTTTTAAATATTTGGGTCTCTATCTTCTGTAAGGGTTAGAAGGTTAACCATTCATGAAAAGTGTAAGTTAAACATTAGAGGGGGTATTTATATATTCAGACAGTATTGAAAACCATTATTAAAAGGATATTTCGTTATTGAACTTATTTCAAGGATTTCCATCATATTTACAATGGAAATTATATTATAGTGGTTTTATAGAAGGACATAATGTATGTCGGGTGACAAAAAATCATGTCCAACAATTACATTGGTCTTGAACTAAGGATTGAAGGACGATAAGGGCTATATAATGCCCGAATTAATGTGTAATTATTTTTTGTTGTATAACTATTTATGGTGAACTAGTAGAATTAATTTTTATGTTTTAAAATTAAATTATGATACATATTTGTATTTAGGAATAGTTAATGTCAACTAGATAAAAATTTAATTCTTTAATGGGCCATAAGAACTACTACAGGTGTCTTTTAGTACATGAGGAATCAAAATTAATTTCAGTATATCCATTTCCTAATGTAGTGAATAAATTAAAAGTAGATAAAATCCTAAATAAATAATTATTTTTTAAAATATATCATGTAGGGATATTTCATTATATTCATGCCCAATAAATGAATTACAGAATGTTATGATATTGATCAAAAAATCGGTTATCCAAATTCATTATTTTTTGCTGAACTAATCTCCTTTTATATTGTCAGTAATTCATGAATTTTACCCCTAAAAATGTCAATGGTAATTTACATATTAGTGATTGATGACCAAAATCACTCCGTATAAATATTTATACATTTCCCTCATGTTCAATCTTTACTCAAAACATAAGTTCTCTTACGTGGAAACCCATTAATATTTTACTTCGGGTGCCTGTTAAGGTCCAAAAATTCCATTTTTTAGGGATGTTTTTTCAGTCATTTTTATGATATGTTTTTTTATGAATGAAACATTAAAGTACTAAACAATTTACAATCTAGATGAATTTTTAGAGGGAAATTGATTTTAGGAGGGTATAATGTAACACCCTGAGATTTTGTAAATTATTTTTTTCGAAATAATTTAATATTTTCGATTTTTTTCTTTTTTGGAAACATTTAGAATCAATTATTATATTTTAAATTCCATTGTTTTGAATTGAATTATATAAAAACATATTTAAATTTACCCCTACATTTAAAATAAATTTTATATTTCACTACACTAAACAAGATGGTCAGCATGTGTTACTTGCAACAATGACCTTCCTCCATAGATTGCATAACACACCAGATATAGTTTTACCGAACCATAATATATTAAAATTTATTATTAAATAAATTAATATATAATATGGACATTAAAATGAAGGATATGAATAATAGTTATTAATTTATTATTATATATGATTTAATCATATATTGGATGAATTAATAAGATACCAATTAATTTGAAATGAAGAGGAAAACTGATGGAATATAAAGGAAAATTTGAATATGGTTCTAGAGTTATTTTACCCCAAAAAATTAAACTAAATACTCATTAATATTAGACCAATATATATGTTATATATTCAAGAATATATTTTTGATGTTTATCCAATATTTTATATATATATAAGATAAGAACAAAAACAATTTTATATTTAAAACCCATTATGTTTTGTAATGATAATATTACTTACTTTTAATTAATGGCCCACATTTAATCCAAAATTTTCTATTTTTATTTATTTAATATGTAAAAATAAAATTCATATTTGAAATATTAATATAATAATAAAGGTTTTTCATATTATTTTTAATTTTAAATGAAGATTATATTTTTAATTAATTGTTAAAAATACTAAATTTTAGTTCAAAATAGACATTTAATATAATTATTTTATAAGGATAAATTAAATTTGAAATTGGTTTAATTGTTTAATTAGATAATATTTATTCAATTAATTCAATTAAGGTCATTGGAACCAATTTTACATTGAAATTGGATATAAAAACTCCACAAATGTTTGATTATTTTTACATTAAAAACATGCAGTGCCATCCCATTACCAAGATTAAATTTTAAATGATTTATACCAATTTTGTTATTGTAATTTTTAAAAATGGATTCCATATTTATAATAATAATTATTTATGATTTATAATAAGTTCAAATTAGTTTTTTTACAAACAATATTAGTTTATGTAATTAAAATTAAATATATTGCTTAAGGTAAAAATAAGTTTACCTAAAGACTAAACCATAAATTTGAGACATAAGACGACCTATAATATTGTCTAACTTCGATTTTATTAACCGTTATAAACCCTATACTAAATTTTATTTACATTTATACAATATTATATCCACTTGATACACGAAAAACGTTGGTGGAATTCTCTCTTTATATATTTACAAGAGTGCCACTCCTCCACTATAAAAAGGCATCCTCTCCTCCCATTTAGTCACACCAATCAAGCCCATTGGATCACATAAACTATTCTAAAATAAGCTCAAAAAATCCCTAATCACAACCAATAATCCCCCTCTTTTGTAGAAATAAATCCAACACAGCCTTTTGAGACGAACTAAAACGAGTTAGTTGATTAAGAGGTAACATCTACTCTCAATATCATTTCTATTTTTTTCTGCACACACTCATATATCATTATTAAATTCTTATATAAAAAAACAAATATATACAATATACTTGTATGTTGTTTTGATAAGGGTTTTGCATTCACTTACACACAACTCCATATAATGTGTAACTATCACAATGTTTACGTGTACAGAAAACTAGTGTCGTAGTAAATGACGATCATTCATTTTTTCATTAATGCCTCTCATGGTGGAAATTGTGATGAGAACAATTTTTTTATATTATAAATATTATATTTATTATTTCATTTATTATTTATTATTCCTCTTATAACACATATCATTTATATATTCCATTTGTTCTAAATACAATAATTTTATGTGGGGAAGTGTAGACTATCACCTCCTCAAATCGATGTAATTCGTTCACAAACTACATGGAATATATTAAGGATTGGTATATTGATCATAAATGATATATATAAAATTATAGTTCTAATATAATGATATTATAGACATATATACATATATGTCATTGTATTTTGGTATGATTATATAAACAGAATCAACATTCATGCGTACATACAACTTATCATCTCCATGAACGATGTATTCAATTTTATACATCTATATAATATATATTTATATAACAAAATATACAGGATATAAAATATATTTATATAATGGTTTAAATTATTAAATCATGATATATGTTTTAGGATCAAATATATAACAAATTGAAACACATGGAAATAAAAAGGCTAATATTGCCCAAAATGAATCCTTAACATAAACTTTTTTACAAGAGGGTAAAATAAGATCATAATAAAAGAAATATATAGTAGTATTTATCATAATATTGTTATGTATAGATTTATAATAAATTTATGTTTATTTTATAGGTTTTTTGAAAGAGTACAATGAGATTCAAGACACGAGGTAAATAGATTTCATCTCACTTTAATTTTTGTTAGATACATTCCTTAATCACCACTCACATCTTATATGTGATGTATGTACATAACATTAAAGTATTATAAAAATATTATAATTATACTTATTAGTATTCAAATATCAATTTATGTTATCTATCTTAAATGTGGTTTTTTTAAAACCTAACAAACTAATAAGATAGTTTTGTTTCAATTTTCCTTCATTGAGACACATGTTTTTTTATAACCCTACCTATTTTTGAGGTGTACATACTTACATAAGAGTTGTTATATAATGAATATATTTATTTTCATTATATTTTAATCTTCATGTAATTTTCATTTCTTACATGGTGAGTATGATCCCATGTTACCATGTGATAAGAGTTTATTGAAACAATTCCATCGATTTTCAAGATCTTTAATGATTAAGATTTAATTAATGAATTATTATAGTCTATCTCTCAACAAAACTCATGGTATTAATTATACTATATATATTCAATATATAAAAATGTAATAGAACCATTTTCACACTCTTTGGTAGAATTTTGTTAAGAATTTTGTTTTATGAAAGATAGACATTACCCTCTATTTTGTTGGAAATCTATGTTTCTTCAAACCCATGTTTTCTAAAAATGGTTCAAAAAAATATAATACTAGAATCATATAATATATAAATGAAATTTTTAACCCTTTTCCATTTTACCTATGTTTTAAAAGGAATCCTATTCTTACTTTCTGAAGAAATCATTTTTTCCTACCAACCAAGAAAATAAAATATTCTTATTACATCGTACTACATGTACGGATTTACCCATCATCATTTCGGTGGAGGTTCCATTCCATGATAAAAAAGAATAACTTTTCATCAAATGTTTTTAAATTTAATATTCTAGGAAAACTATTTTCAAAAAAATTTCAAGCTTATTTCGTAAGTTTTCTTTTAAATTTTTTTGCATAACATTTTCATGAAATATTTATAATTTTACAAAGTTATTTTCAGAGAAATCAATTTGAAAAAAAATTCAAAATTTGTTCATAAGTTTTTTAGTAAATTATTTATCAAAAAATCACCATTCATTCATTCTATGGCTTAAAAAATCAATAAAAATCCAATTTAAAATGTTTTCAATATCAGTTTATAAGTTTTCAATGAAAATGGTTTTCAAAAAAATTTATATTTTTTTATTTTTTCGAGGAAAAAGGTTTTAAAAATGTTTTTAAGATTCATTTATTTATTTTCAGGGAAAAATGTTTTCAAAATGTTTTTATGATTTATATTTTTATTTTCAATGAAAAAAAATTTCAAAATGATTTCAATTATTCTTTATTACATTTGAGGGTATTTTCAAAGAAAATTAGTATCAAATGGATTTTTTATAGAAGATATGTAATTTTACTCAAGAAACATTTTTAAATGACATTTCAAAAAAATTCACATATAATATGACCTCTATAATTATTACTCATGTATTTGTTGTGTAATTATTAATTTTTAATATTCATTGTATTTCTCTAAATGGATTATGTTTGGATGGTTTGATGTTTATGAAAATCATTTCCATTTTATGGGTAATTTGCTTTTGAAACCCACTTATTTTCACTGGTGACGTTTATGATGCAATGATTATGAAACCTATATTTTACCATAGGATATGATATGATTACTATTATATAATAACAATTTCATTTCATGGGTTTTGATATGATTATTTATGATCATTTGGGACATGTATGTATGATTTTATTAAGAGAGGGTTGGGACCTATATCACCCTCCAATGCATTGGGTAATTAATTATATCTCATGATATAGTCTAAGACAGTCCTGGGAGGGAACCTTGACTACTAAGATGGTCATGGAGTGAACCATAACTAATAGTAGGTATGAGGATTGAACTAATTCTAATATGATGGCCATGGGAGTGATCCATGACTATGAAAATGGTATGTTGAGTGTACCCATTATACTAATAATGTCCTGGTATCAATGACTTGGATACTCTATAAATCATATTACATGATTATGTGTCTACAATAATTGCATGTTATCCTATGTTATGATTTCATGGATTATGTTATTTTTTTATTATTCATGTCTTATGAACGGCCAATATCTATTCCATTAATCTTGTATTTGATAATTGATATGAAATTAATGATCTTCTACTTTTAGTATCACATTTACATACCCCTATAATCATATTTATGCTTACATATCTCCCTAGTTTACCTTTAATAAGAATCATATATCACGAATTATTATGATTACCACCCTATGTTATGAACATATGCATTATATTTGATGTGTCTAAGAGTGTTTCTATTCAATAAGAACCTAATAGGAGATAACAAAGGTCACTTATATACCAATGTACATGTCTTCTTGTTCCCAATGAAAATAGACTAAAATGGTCTTTGGGCGCCTATTTATATAATGTTTTAAGTAGTCCAAATATGTTATATAATGTTAATGTATGTTGAGTCTAGGTTTCTATAATATATGTATATATAGACATGCACATATATATTTATGTGAGTGAAACCATTAATGGAGATACCAAAGACTCTAAAAATATTTTATAGGAACCCTAAATCCCCAAAAGGGACCCCAAATAAAGTTACTAAACAAAATATTGGAAGAAACCCTTACCTCTAGTGGTGATGAATAGATGAAATGAATGAATCCACTTTATATTTGGTGAAATATGTCATAACATGAACACATATTACCCTAGATACCCTTCACATATAAGAAAAATTATTTAAAACACAAAAATTCTTAACCCTTGAACTAGTGTCTGACCAAACCACACCAGCTGACGAAGAGAGGAAAAATAGTCAAATTAAGTTGGAAGAGAGAGATATAGAATGGATTGCCTCATGGTTTTGACCATGATACCATAATTGATCTAGTTGAATTCACTGTCAAAGTAGGAGCTCGACAAAGGCAGTGGTTCATGATAATAGAGGGGGAGAGGGGAGGATCACTTGACTGACATGTAGAATATAGAAAAAATAATGTAAACTAATTAAATGAAATAAAAATAGAAAATTAAAATAAAAACTGATTTTTAAAATTCTGGGAAAAAATCATGGTTTGTGCATGGTTACCAAACTGTGTGCAAGATAATACCAAATTCATTCCCCCATTCAAGGTTACGTGCAAGAAGACATACATTTGACAAAACATGGTTCAAACTATGTGACATCACAATGTCATCATTCAATTACCATGTGTAATGTCACCAAATAGTTTAATAAACTATGCGCAAGATGTGAACCACACCATTGTCCCACTATGTCACATTCATGGGAACCACAAAGTTATAACTTTGTGGGATAACCATGAAGCAACTATAAATCATCAAAAAACATAAATTTTCATCCAAAAAACTGTTGATGCGCAAACATTCTCCTTAACAATAAATGTAATTAATACAAAATAAAAACAACATGACATCCAGTGTATTGCAATTTCCCCAACATGCCACTTTACTCACCAAAAATTCATGATCTAAATAATATAAAAGTGAAACAAAATGTCCAATAATATCCTAACATAATAGAACTCTAACCATGGATTTACCTAAACGTAAATGAATCAAATCCTCAAAAACCCCACCCCAATAAACAATTATGCATCCACGTCACTAAGTACTATAGGAACATGAACCCTTAATAAGAAATAATATTTAGAACAAGAACATAAATAATAGAATCCTCACCAATTAAATTTCATCTAAAATAGAGGTACTAAGAAAACTATGTAAACACATATCATTGAACAAATGAACATCTATGAGAGATATATTAAAAAAACACTGCAACACCCAAGGAAGAACTAACCACCACAAGGATCCTCAAAATACAAAAAAAGACCTTGCCTCGGGATGTGAAACACGTTGATAACCCAGGGACTAAAGAAAGTATTTTCCCTGCATGGTGGATCTAAAATAGCCATAGTCAAATTCAATCTAGTATACCGAACTCATATGGTAGATCAAACACCCTAGTTACCCAATTTTTCACCCAATGCATCTCAATTGTCCAAACAATGAGAACATCAAAGTTTTAATTAAAAAATGGGTGAAAGATTCAATAGATCTAAACCACATCCTATGATCTAAAAACGAGTTCAATGCCCCCAAAAAAAGAATTCCCAATGAAACTCAACTCTTAAAACTCAACTAAAATCGACATGTAAGATCTAAACCACTCTAACAATGATGGTTTAATGTCCCTTTCTCCACTCAGAGTTAGTGTATGATCTAGATCCAAATAAACTCATTCAACGATTCTAGGGGACAGAAACAACAACATTACCCATGGACCGTGGCAATCCATTCCACTTAAGAAAATGAAAATGATTTCTTCTAAATCATGGATTCAAATCAAAACATAAAGTCATTAAAACATTTCAAGAAACCCTCCAAAGATGAAAACTAAATATAAAAAATTATTTCCTTTGAAAAAAATAATTTCCACTAATATGTTTTTATAGAAATCTTCATAAATATATATTAAAAAAACCAATCCATTCCACATTGAAACACACATTTTTAGTGGATCCCACACATTTCCAAAATGGGGCAACCCAAATTAAATCCGATTTGAAATTAAATTTCTTTTTGAAAACCAAGCACCCATGGATTCCTACTCTAAACTCACTTTCATTTTGAAAACACAATTTCACAAGGAAAAAACCATATTTAAAAATAATTTTATAAAATAAATGAAATTCAGTTTTCCTTATATTCCAAAAAACAAAATTTGGTGATTAATATTTTCCATAAAGCCCTTTTTATTTCTGAATAATGGTTTTAAAATACTAACACAAACACGTAATACTTAAGAACCCACATAATAATCAAAAAACCACATCTCAAAATACTTTTCAATCGCCCTCCAATGTGTGAAAACCACCTTTAGTGGAGCATAAAACCTATTGAAATCCCAAAAAGACCAACCAGATATGGAATATTGTTATGCATGTGTTGGCCTTAAGGTTGGGGATCGCTAGCCAACCCTATAACAAAATCCATATTAAATACAGATTTAACCACCAAGGCATCACCTAGTTTCCTAGGCCATGCATTCCAATCAGCATCTAATGGTATCCTTCCATTCCACCCAGGGACTAAGAGATACCCCCAATATCACTCACATGTTGAAATGGGTTAAAAAAAATAAAAATCCATCAATACAAATCATGGAATCATAAATTCCGTAATTAGAAACCCAACATTCCATGGATAATTCAGGCTTGGGACAAGAGAGAGATATCCAGAATCTCTCTTCCCTTTCCTCTCATGCTCCGATAACATTAGTCTCCCTTCTACCAGAACATCCTGAAATAGAATAGGTTATACCAATACTAGGTATCATAAGTATCTTAGGACCTGATAAAATTTTTTATGGAACTGTCATGTGATTCTATCTAACCTGACACCCAACAAAATTTTCAACATGGCCCGAAGGCATTCCCGAACCCATAGATTGGAGACTAGAACCTGAGCATCACTAGAAATATTTTGGGAATGATATCTCTCAAAAAAAAGTTATGTGAAACAAAGATAAATAATTCAATACCCAAAATAAATAAATAAGAAGGAATAAAAGCTATAACAAAAAAACATCCTATATGAAATAGAAGTAAGTATAGATGAAGGAAAACAAACTTACTAAAGATGAGACCTAACACATGTCCACCATACTCGTTACCATGCTAGCCACAATGAAAAAAATAATACCAATTAATATACTATAAGGACATAGGCATGATATAAAATCCAATTAGGTCACCATAACCCTCTATAATAATTTAACATGCTCCCTAATTAATCTCACCAACTCTAGTTTGAAAATAAATCTATATTGCATTATTTATATATTTAATAATCTAAATTAAAAAAACAAATCCATAGACCTCTCCCAAGGAAAACATTACATTTTCATATAGACCCCATGATTTATAAATTAATTCCATACTTGGTTATGGTGTTTCAAAGGTGTTCTTATAAAAAAGACCCTTTGAAACCATTTTTCCATTTTTCCTTCCAAAACAAGACACACACATTAGAAAAAAAAGTTCCAAAGGACTATGTCTTGTTAGGAGTTACAAACATCTCTATCGTTCCTAGAAATAAATGAAAATAAATTATTTATATGAGGTAAATAAATTTAAATAAATTAATAAAAAGAGTAAAAGGTGAAAACAAGTCAACTTAGGAACACCATTTGAAAATATAAAACATGTCAGGGAAGTGAAATCAACAACAACATATAATCAATTTAAACAATGTGCCTCACATATCCCAATACATGATATCAAACATGTAAAGAATAAAATACCACAAGAAATACATCAATACCCAACAACCACCCCAATTCACCAGAATTATCTACATGTGTTCCAAATCCCCACAGGATGAATAACTAGCACCTGGGCATCACTGAAAATTATTTGGGAATAATTTCACCCAAAATAGTGTTATACGATAATAAAATAAATAATCAAATTACAAAAATTAGTAAACAAGTAAGAAGAAAATATATAATAAAAACAGTCTTGATAAATGAAATATCCAAAAAAAATCAATAAGTAAAGTAAACTGACTCAAGTTGTGACCCAAAACAACTCAACCCAACTCCCCCACACTATCCATAAAGCAAAAAGTAGAAACCAACAATGAACTTAGAATGATATAGGTATGAGATAAAGCCCCAGTAGGTCACACAACCTGTTGAAACTATGCTATTTGTTCCCTAAGTTAATTCATCCATTCAATGTTAAAAATACATCAACACTGTTTGATTTACATACATAATCATCTCAATGAAATACAAATCAAATTAATAGGCCAATCCCAAATGAAACCGTATATTTTTCATTAGACGTCAATCTTTAGAAATTAAATCCCTACTTGGTTTTAGATGATTAATATTTATGATAAAAAGAGATTTCCTTTGAATGCATTTTCCCCTTTTCCTTCAAAAAATGGACACATGCATTTTGAAAATAAGACCATAGGCCTATGTCTTATCAAGAACCACACACACCATTATAATTTCTAAAAAAACACACATTCTTTATTTAACTAATGAAAATCACTTTAAAACATTTTCCAACAAGAGTCAAATGAATAACCAATGCCACTTTGACACAACATGCTCAAATATCAAATAAGACATGGAACCGGAATAATCGTCAATATATACTCAATGAACATAATGGGAATAAAATATCTCAATACATCATGAAAATTATGTAAATAACAAAACACATCATGAAAATAAAAATTCCCCACCATTTAGTGAACATATCAAGGGTTCTTGAATTCCATGCACAATCAGCCCATCCTTTGGGTCACAAGCTAGAAAACATAGAGAATGTTCTAAAGAAATTACAAGGTTCTTAAAAATAAACACGGTTTAATTATCTAAACATATTCACTTTAATTGTTTCCATCATTATTTCTATTTCATCACATAATTTATTTTCATCACATATTACATAAGATAGAAATTTAAAACATTTACACAATGGATGAAGCCATTCAATTAACCGACAAAAGGGAATAAGTCATTGCCTTATGTCATTTAAAAAAAATGAATCACAAAAAACACATTATCCTCACCTATAAGCCTCAATCCTAGTATAATGAAACCATTATGGTAATAGAGCCTTGTCCCCTTACCCAACCTTTTCATTATGGGGTGGAGTTTAGAGCCTTAGTCTAACACGACGAGTGGGAGTTGAACTATGGTCAATACCCACAGAATTCCATGAAATGTTCACCTGCTTATTTACATTCATTAACCACACATACCATAACACAAACCACTCAAAACCAATACACAAATTCACAATTCATAATTAATCGATAAATTAATCATTCTCCAGCAATACTCGTGAACGTGTTAACATTTTTAAATCATATTCATTAACTCATTGAATCTATAACAATCTATCATGCATTTCATACTATCAATTGGGTATAGTTAGCATAAATTTAATTTAAAAAACATGTTAAACCATTAAAACCAATTCTCCTAATTTCATTTTATAATCCTATAATAACAGGCTGAACATGAAAAATATTGGTTGAACACCTTTAGTCTCTCTATTTAACAATTTAATAACCCAAACCAAGTACATGAACCCAGAACACCCCATGGGTAGCATAAATCCAGACCATGACATCCTCTATGAATCCCATTGGGATCATAAGGGTTTTAATTTTCATTTAATAAATCATTTTATCATTTAATAAATCAAGGTAATGAAACATAAAAACAATAAGAGGCCAGAAGAAAACCCATTTATCACATCACAAGCATAGTTCACATGAACAACAATAATCATCTTAATCAATCAAGATAGTTCAAAAAGTGGAAATAAATATAAAATTACAAGTGAAAACCATCCCTTCACACATATCATATAAATTTGGTAATCCCATTCTAAAAAAATCTCAAATTTCCAACACATTTCTAAAGGTAAGTATAATCACATTCAAGAACAAATAAATAAGTCAAGGGGAACACCATTTTCACTTTACGAAAAAAAATAAACCATTTTAAAATAAGTAAACCCATATACCAGAAAATGAATCCCTCTTAAAACCCCATTTTTCATAAATCCAAAATATAATGTGAATTTAAGAATAAAATCCCTTATTTATATTTTTATCAATCTTGATGAATGCATAAAACCTCATTTCAAAACCATGTTCCACTTCATAAAAAAATTAACCCATTCATTACATGGAAAATTCAAGACATTCAATAATATCAAGGACAACCTCACAGAATGGATTTATTATTTGAAAATCCAAAACAATTCCAAACCCTTCCTCCCATCAAACATTCCATAAAACACCACTTAAAATATATTTAGAGGCTCAAAAAATCATTCATTTCAAAATGTACATCATGATACCCTATGAAAAACCAATATAAGGACCAACCACTTTTCATTTACATAAAACCACTATTAATAAAGCCATATGAGAAGTTACATGATGAGGTAAATCACTGAAACATTTAAAATTTCTATTTGAAATAAAATTAAAAAATACCATTTTAACTCATCTGAAGTCAACACCTCAATTTAAGTCCCAATTCCTTTTTTGAAAACATCACATTAATCGAATAAAGACCAAACTATATAAAAACCCCTCAACCATATTTTGAACAACTCAAAAATCCCAAAAGGAATGTCATAAAAACCCTATCGTTACTAAATATTTCTCTTTAATTAAAAAAATTTGATTATATGAAACAAACAATTTATGATAAGGGATTAGAATAATAAAATGGATTCAAATAACCACAGGATTATCACATTTATTTATAATTCCATAAAAATGTAATTAAAAGCTACATGAATATTATAATTCCAAAAGTAATGAATTTTATAGAGACCCTTACCTCATAGAGGAGAGGATCAATCAAGAACTCCTCAACAGTTGAAGTTTTTGATGAAGATCACCCCACACATTCATGCATATATTATCCTATATATATCTATATGTACCCATGAATCCAACGTACATTTTACCCTCTACATGAGGTATTATCTACAAGTAATATGGGTATATAAACAAATACATGTACCTATTTATTTAAGAGAAACCCTTCAATAAGCCCCCATATGCTCTACCAAAATTTCTAGGAACCCTAAAGCATCAAAAGGGACCCCAAAGAATATATCTAATGAAAATAGTGAAAGAGAAGCCTTAACCTGAGTGGTGATGGAAATATGAAATGAACCAATCTGTTTCACCATTGGCGATAGATGTTAGAACACAAACAAAGTCAAACCAAGATTCCCTTCACATAACCTAACATTAAAGGTAAATCCCAGATATCGGTTTACCCCTAACCTAGGGGTTGGTTGAAATTCACTAGGAAATTAAGAAAAGGTAAAATATTACAAATAATTAGACAAGAGAGAGAGAGAGATAAGGGCATACCAAGATATTTCCATAGACAATCCAGAAGAGATCTGGTGTAAATCACTAGTGCGGAGGGTGCTCGATGGAGTTGCTGGTGCATGAAAATGTGGCGGAGAGGGGAGTCTCTAGTGATGAACAAGGAGAAGAGGAAAAATATGAAAATAATTAAATTAAACAAGAAAATATAATTAAATAAAAACACACATTTTAAAATCTCATCAACTCACAAAGTTTTCACATAGTTTTCCTTAGTGTGCACAAATTTGGTGCTGGACATTTAGAAGTGTAGAAAATGTAACATTGTTACCTGTATAAAGATGCATAGTTGAGAAATACATTCTCAAACCATGAGACTCAACACTTTGAACATACATAGCACAACCGAGAACTCGCCATATGGTTTAATAATTTTTTTTCAAGTTCTGTGCCACACCACTTACCCACTTTGGGTACTCTCATGGGCATTACATGATTACAAAAAACATTGTGTGCTAACTGTGATAAGGATAAAAATTATACAATATAATTTATCCCTTTAACTACTAGATCACAAAACCACTATATAAGAAGAATAAAAATAACAAATAAAAACATTGTGACACCTGGGGAATTAAAGACCATGCCAAAAACTCGGGAAGATATATTTTCAAGGGGTGATTTCAAATTTTTTTAATAATTATAAAGTTAATTTTTTCCAATGTATCAAGGAATGAATATGGAATGATAGATGAGTGTTTATATTATTGTTCAATGCTATGATTAGTCTTCCTTGTGTGAATTCTATCTATAAATATTGATTAACTATTATTCCCATATGGATGGACATTCTATCATGAGTTAGTAATTTATTATAGGATTTTAAATCAAAATTCAGGGGAAGGTTTTGTAGTTTAGTTGGCTAATTAGTGTAGTGAATTATATTTCTTGAGTAGTATCACTTTGAT
The DNA here is from genome assembly GCA_963277665.1 of Viscum album. Taxonomy (NCBI): domain Eukaryota; kingdom Viridiplantae; phylum Streptophyta; class Magnoliopsida; order Santalales; family Viscaceae; genus Viscum; species Viscum album. The sequence goes on along the minus strand of OY728156.1, from coordinate 2,074,771,651 downwards.
CTGGATAAAAATTCAATTCATTATTATAAAATAATAATGAAATAATTAATAGTTGATTTGAAATGTTTTAAAGAGGATTGGATTTTTAGATCCTCCTTTATTAATCTTTTACTATGGAGATAGATTGTAAAATGGATAAATAATAATAACGTAGTTTTGACTATAATAACTGAAAAAAAATTAGGTTGAGTTAGTCAACACTGACCATGTAGGATTAATTATCTCAAAGTAGTATTTCGACTAGTAGAATTGTATAAATATATAAGAAAAAGAAATCTCAAATTTTATGAAAATAAGTTTATGATATGGATCCTCTTTTGAAAATCATCTATTTACTACACAAACATTTCATTACATATTTCACAATACAGTATCATTTAATGTTTAGTTTGTCTGAAATAAAAAACCCAATACATGAACGCCAAAATAAATCTTCTATTCCAACTGAATAGATTCTTAATGGGTTAATCCCTTGTTACATTTACTGCATCTCATAACATAGGGACATACATCAATGGAAATGGGTGAGCATGAGGCCCAATAAGGGAAACAAATTACATGAGATCATTATGAATATCAATAAGAATGTAATGAATAAAATTATGTCATGAAAAATAGTACATGAGAAATATCATTATATTAAAAGCATGAATCATAACATAGAATTCTATATAAAATATTTAAATGATACATTTATAATCATATCACCAAGGATTGTCCCCAATGGGTCATCAATGAAATGTAAAAAGTATATTCACAAAGGTATCATAAAACATGTCATATAAAGAGACTAAATTCCTCAACCAATAAATTAGTGAACTATCATGGAACACGATTCATATATCTCAATTAATTTTTGATATATAAATCATAATCAATCATTTAATTAAAAATCCATGGAGAGTAAATAATGGGTTTCTTATCAATATCATTGTGTACAATAGTGTTTAAAGACATGACCATTACATGATTTATAGACCTTAAAAAGAGAATGTGGGTTTAATATGTTATAATAACCAAATAAAATAAATAATTTTTTCATATAGGTGAATACCCACTTAAAATAAAGATGTTTTGGTATACAAAAAATTAAAATAAAAGATAATTTGTTGTGTAGAGATAGAAAATTGAGAAGTAAATTCTATATCATAACAAAATGAAAACATGGTTTTTGAAAAGGTTAAAATGAGAGATGAAAAGGGTATACCAAAGATAGAACATAATATATAACTAAGGGTTTGATAAAATAGTTAACAGAATAAAATGACCATAACATTTAGAAGACATATTCAAAATAAGTTCTTAAATTGAGGTGAAAGGAATGATAATTCCCTTTGCATGAATAGTTACACGTAAATCCAGAGTATTGGGACCATGGGGGCTTGATAGAACATTGAGGTCCTCTTTGGGGGGGAAACACAAAAAAGACATGGATGATGGATTGGGAGAGAAGAAGTGTTGTGAAATGGATATTTTTTTAAATTAAAAGTGGCAGATTTGTTTAATTTTTCCCAAATACAGGCCTTGGAAATATAGGTTGTGGAAAATAAAAACCTATTAGATAACACAAGGTTCAACCCATGGTTGTGGACATTTGGGTTATATTTTATGTTATTTTAACCCTCAATAACTGAGAATCATTTTATTTTACTTCTTTTGGTATGGAATTGTAAAGTATCCACACAATAATGTTTTATTAGATAACGTTTCAATTTTAGACATTATAATGTTATTTATATGCTTTTGGGATTTATTAAAATATATTATATTTTTTAATAATAGTAAAATATAACATTTTAGTTCCTGTATTGTGGTTAATTTATTATTACATCATTATAACATAATTATGAGGTCATTAAACACACAATAAACCAAAATTATATTTTTACTATTCAGGAAAATATTAATGTATTTAGAAAATTCTCATAAATTCATACAAAACTAATTTCTACATGAATATTTCAAATATGATGTTAATTATTTTAATAATAATTCTATAGATATTATAATTGTAAATTTTAAAAAAATCATTATTTTTTAAATAAATACATGGTTGTAAAGAGAAGTCTAATTTCTAAAACATGAAAATTTTAAAGGATAGAATAAAATTAGTCAATACATTGTATTAATATAATAGTGTTTTTTACATTTATTTAATTAAACTAAATATTATTCAGAATTCTATAGTTAATTATAATAATTCATATCTTTTCTAAAAAGTACAATTTGTTTTCAAATAAACTATTTATCAAATTCTCCTATTTTAAATATATATTTTATTAAGAAATTCTTTTCTAAAAATAGAATTTATAGATTTATATATATTTTTTTAAAATTAATTACAATTTACATAGCTAAATCATAGACATGTAACCCATATAACAAAAAATGTACTCCCTAAGGGTATGATGTATGATGGTGGTATTTTTATGGGGTGGATAAACTAACATTAAATAGGGTTAACTTCCACTAACTTGAACAAATACCATTGGAAATTTCAATATATATTTACTTATTGAATATTGACTTGGTCTAGGTCTAGGGAGAACCCCAGTTAAGCTACCTCCTACCCGTGTTCTAGATAATATTCTTCAAAAGGACCGAATATACTAATTGATGACATCGATTCTCTTTTTTGTATCACATATCCATATTTATTACTTCTTATAGACACAAATTATATTGTTAATTTTTTTCCAATCTGTATATTTCCCAATAGTAATATTTCTATTGGTTATATTGACCAATTATCATATTTGGGAAACTATCCTATAGTGGTAAAATCCAAAATTTCACATTTCCCATTATACACTATAAATACCACTTCATTGTAAAACTCAAATCTCACTACCATTCTGCTCAAGGATTTATATTTTCATTTTCTAAGATTTAGATATGTTTAATAATATTTTCGTTATTTCATTGGTGTTTTATATGGAGTTTATTATTATAATGGATTATTGAAATCCATATTTACCCATTTTGGTTTTTCTATTTTATATTTTTTTTCCAGTTTTCATGTTTGGAATTTTAATTATTTTCCATGATGACAAATGAAATGATCAATATTAATTATATAATTTTTTTGGGTTTCTGTATAGTATTATACATTTTAAAAATCATTTCCTTATGAAAAAATATATTTTTTAATAAAATATGGGTCATTACATTATACCCCACTTTAGAAAAGTCTTCACTATAATTTTATCTCAGATTCTAAGTTGAGAAAAGGATAGTGTGATTTTGCTTCATTGTGTCCTCTAGATACCAAGTCACCTCTTCATACAGATGGTTCATCCATTACACTATTATAATTTTGGTAGTATTGTTTCATAAAAACATGTCTTAATGGTACTCCATGGCCATAGGTTGCTCTTAATAAGAGAGGCCAGGTTACAGTTGTACCATCTCTGGATTCAGTACATGTGAGGGACTAGGTATGTACTTCCTCACGGTAGATATATGGACTAAATCATTAAAATGAGACAAATGTTTTTGAAGTTAAAGATGGTATTAAACTTTTATTATGTGAGCATGTATATAATAGGGGCCAATGTACCTGGGGATAAGATTCCCCTTTTTCACTAAGCACATGACTCTCTTCCACGGTGATATTCGAAGGATTTATTCTCTCCAACATCAAACTCAAATTCCCTTTAACATTTTTTAAAATGAATCATTTTCAGACTCAAAGATTCATTTTTGGGTCATTGGATGGCATGAACATTTTCTATAATCTATTAAACAAGATCAGGAAAACTCATATTTCTCTTGACATCTTCATCAAAAAATTAATGTGTTCTACATCACTTCACTTATAGAGATTCATAGGGTTACATTTGAATACTCAATTGGAATATATTTTTGTATGATTACTCAAATAATGAGAGGTGTTGATCCAATCCACCTTGAAATTATATTCATCATGTTCACAACAGGTTCTCTCCTCTATAAATAGTGATATCCGATGTGCCATCTGTTTGGGGGATAAAATATAGTGAAATTAAATTCAGTATTTAGATAATGTTGTAAAATTCTCTAAAATTTACATATTAAATCGAGATTGTGATATGGAATGGTGGAAAGTTGTTCTCTATACAGCCTCACCACTTCTTTTATGTATATCTTGGAATTTTTTTTTAAAAAGATTAATCTTCTCGAATTGCAATAAAATGAGAATTCATGGTGTGTTGGTCCATTATATCCCATATCACACTCTTTCATTTGGATGTTATTGGGATACCAGTGATAAATTCCATTGTGATATTGTCCCACATCCATGTTGGTATGGTTAGTGGTTGCAGTACACCTTTCAGATGTGTTTTCATCACCTTCACTTACTAAAATACAAAAGGCCATTTATTATATTCTATAATCTCCATTTTTATATTGTCCCACTGATAAGAACTATGAAGGTCTCTATATATCTTATTTCTTCCATGATGTATATATAATGTTGATCAATGATCATTATCCACCAATTTGTTTTATCTTCAGAATATATGTGAAAAATAGTATTTTAAAAAAAATTAGTACATCTTCTTGATCAATATTGAACCCATGAAAACTTCCATTATTCACATCCAATATCTTCCATTTTCACAATAAATATTTTCTTTGGAATTCAGTGATCTTTTCTACTAATGATGGTTGAAAAATCATTTAGTATATTATTGAATTTTTTCCCTCCATCATTATTCTCATGCTCATCCGTACAAGTTCATTGATTAATGGATGTCTTCAAGGATAATCATTTAGATCACAATAGGGTATTTCCTACACAATTCACATGTGACATTGTTCGGAAATGTGGGGTGAAAATGAATTGAACATTCATAGTTTTTAAGAAGTTCCAATATTATCATGTGTCTCATGTTCAATTAATTTTGTGTGAATTTTTAGTTCAAAAATTATTGGTCCTTTTATATATCACATTTCTCGCCATCAAGATATAACCTCCATATTTTTTGGTAATAAATAACAACAAATACCTCTAGTTCATAAGTAGTATAATTCTACTCATGAGGCTTTAACACTCAAGATGAATTATAAATCAAATTTTTAATTTTCTAGAGGATACCCTAAACATACTCCATAGATGAATATATATAAATAAAAAAATATTCTCTAATAGAGGGTAGAGTTAACAAAAGATTAGTAACCAATATTATCTTCATTTCTTATAAACATTCTTCAAAATCCATTACCGAGATGAAAAATTATCATTTAAAACTTAATATGGTTAGTGAATTAGAAAGTGGAAAAAATATTTTCCCAAACAACATATAACATCATACTAAATAATTTAAACATTGAGTCTCAGTTATTGTGCTAGGGTAAGGCCACTCTTCCATATACTTTGTCTTAGCATGTGTTAATAGATACTCATCCAATGGTTATAATGTGACACTAGAATAAAACTTTTTATAACAAAAATTCACTTCTTTCGAATTTCATAGTAGTTTCTCATTCCTCAATGATCCCAACATAACCCTTAAATGATCCTCATGCTCCTCATGAATTTCGAAAAATATAAAAATTTCATCAATAAAAAATACCAATAATTTATCACAGTAGTCTTTATAGACACTATTAATATAATAAATAAATATAGTAGGAGAATCAGTCATGATTAAGGGAATAACAACAAACTTATAATTCACATATATTGATCAGAATCCAGTATTTGGAATATATTCATTATTCACCCTAAATTGATGATAACCATATTAAAGAACAATCATGGAGAATAATTAAGGCCCATGAGGTGGTCAAATAAATCATCATTCATATAGAGATTGTACTTATTATCTACTGTAATCCCATAATGTTCTTTATAATCAATTTATAGTCTCACCAATCCCCCATTCTTCTTCCCAAATTGAATTAGTTCTCCTAAACTGGACACACATAGTTGGATAAATCCCTTATTAAAAATATATTAAATTTTTTCCTTAATTCATGAAACTCCTCATTTCGCATTTTGTATGGGGTTATTGATATGTTCTTAGATCTCGGTTTGACTTAAATAAATAAATCTAACTCCCTTTACATGGATCTCTAGGTAACTACTGAATAAATTTTTCATTGTATTCTGGAATGATGGGGATATTCTCTCTCTTTATATTTTAATTTTCTTCTCCCTAATCAATGTTCACCTCCATAATGAGGGTTATGGGAGATTCTTATAAACAAATATCTCGTGTGGATCTCTCAACATTGAAAATTAATTTAGCTTTCCCATTCAATCATAATACCATATTATTTATATTTAGGTTTATATAATAATTATTTATTGATATAAAATTCATCAATATTATATTTTTGAATTTCACCATAGGAATGACAAATAGATTTTCGATGATATTGTCCTCACCAATTTCAATAATAGTTTATCTATTTAGTATTGATTAATGTATAATCCCTCTAGGAATCTTCACTAATAACTCTTCTTCTAGAATGTCCTGGATATATTCTATATTCATTAAAGACATGCAGGAAATAAAGGAATGTGTAGAAATATAATCAAACAATATACTTTCTATCTTTGAGTGAGCAATGAAAGTACCCACCACCACATCATTTGGAGAATCTACATTATATGTTGTGATATATTTTTTTTGACTTACTCCCTTGGGATATTCTGAGGTTGTGTTTGGTTCACATCAATTACCTTCTGATTTGGAAAAATATTATAAAAAATCACAATCTTTCCCCATTTAAAGCATTGACCTTTTGGCTAGGCATGTACCATCTTTCTTTTTTCATTATTGTTGAGATGTTGAGGATTCACCACACCACGACACCTTGGAGCTATATGGACATCTCCTTAACACATTTATAATTTTATACTACCAAAAATATAGTTCACTGAATGATTTTTCCTATATTTTTTTCATGTGGGATGGTTCCCTTTCTATCCTCCTATTCCACGAGAAAAATTATACCATGTGTTCGGCTCCATTGTAATATTCTTTTCATTCAAACTATAGACCATTGACTTTATCAAAAATTCATTTCAACAATTGCAGCACTCCTTAATATCTTATAATATATTATATAGTCATAATTTTGAAAATTTATCGGAATATGGGGTATGAATATGCCGATGAATTTATCATTTGTTGCTTTAGGATCCATAAAAAGTTATAGTTGTATCGTGTATGTATTGCATCGTTCATCGCATAGCTTCCCATTAATTCATTTTCACAATTCTTCATCTTGTGGAATTACTTATAAATAAATTCACAAGGAACAGGGAAAGTATTTTTTGAAAAATATTCCACTAATCTATCCTCACTCCATAGAATTAATATCCCTTCTTGGCTTCATGTTTTTAATCATCATCAACCAATGATAAATTTCTCTTTCAAAGTGGTATACTTACAAAGTGGATTTCTCTTTTTTTGAATAGAGGAGTACATATAATATATTTTATAGAGTGAAAATACACAATATATCTATCTAGGGGTCAATAGATCCACTAAAATAAGTTTTCATTGATTCTTGAAGGGTTTAATGGAATTTAGTTCCATTTCTTGTGAATCTGGCCACACAACATCATTCAATATATTATTCAAAACTCGAGATAGTTATACACAATTCTACTGATTTTTTTCATTGCATCATTCATCATAGGTCCATCATCACGTTGTCCATTACACTCATCATTTACATGATTACTATTACATCCCTCCATTTTAATAAAAATGAAAAACATAGTTAGAAATCTATTTATTTATGAATATTATATTTCTAAGGGATTTTTATTTATTAAAAAATCATTCTTAAATATGTTATTATTTGAAAACCATTAAATTTTTTAAATGTCCCTCATGATGTTTTAGAATAATCTTGTGATTAACCAAATATATCCACAAAGAGTGTCAAACTATGAATGCAATGAGGCCCATTGTTGTGCTAGAGTTCCTCATTGAGTCTAGGTAATTGTGGTCTTTTAGTATGGAAACCCTTTATACAATCATACTAGAGACACATCCACATGTTCATATTCAAATAAGAATTTATTTTCTAAAAAAAATCATACATAATACAACACCAAATTATCCGGATGTATTCTTATATTTGAACATTTTTCTGGAACATGATTTTTTAATCAGGAATAGATCCTTTTAATTTTGGTCTAATTCATTGTTTTGGACCAATGGAGGATACCTAACGAGTTACAGAAGGTCTCAGGGTTGTCCAAACATTTTTTGGAGCCTATATCATACATTTAGGGGTGAAAAAGGCCCATCACATGGTTAGATTGAACCATTAAAGGCATGTCGCATGGTTAGTTTTAACCATGTGAGGCTGGAAAAAGGGATGGTATATAATCCACAATTTTATTTTGTTATAAGAATTGGGTCACATGACCATGATGAAATCTATATACCAATTGCAGATCCATTTCTATAGGTTATTTCCCGGTTTCCTGATCCATACATTCTAATTATGTTGTATGCCCCTTCTTATAGCTACTCGTGTAAGGATTGCACATAGTTTTTCAAAACCATGTTGGGAAAACATGATTATGGAAATTGTTTGGAAAAATTAATTTTTTTTTTCTTTAAACGAAAATATTTATCAAATATTTATTTATTCCTCTCTTTCAACTGGAAATTTCCTCCTAAATCTTATATTTTGAGCTCTAAAATATATCTACTCTAGAATCAACCTCGAGCATTTGTCTACAGTCTGAACAATGTGTCGTATGATTTTTTTTCTCTGGAATGGTTTGTTTTCAATTAATCTTTGGTTTTTTTCTTCTACCTATCTAAAAACTATTTAGATTTAGGCTCATCAGCCCCAATTTGCCGGCATTGATATGTTCAACAATTCTACTCAAATTCAAGAAAAATCATAGGATAATAATAAATGAGGAGAGTCATAATATTACGAGGTAGGTGGACTATAACTCAGTACTCAGGAATTGTTGTTTTTTAAATTGTTATGACATCAGAAATATTTTATCTGTCATCATTTGTTGAATTCATATGCCCTTTTTATAGTTGTTAGAAATTTTTTATGTCACCCTTATCATAATTGTTATTCATAACTGGGGGCTACATCTACAAGTGAAAGAAAACCATGTAGGGTGATTTTCCATAATTTGGTTCTTAGTGTTTTGACATATCTGAGCCACCATTCGGGTGTCACGGGATCATGACCATCGCAATGGAAATACTTCCATCATTAAACCATTGTTGTTTTGTTTAATTGTGAATTTATGAATGACCTTTACCATGCTGTTTCAATATAACCCTCCTAAGGAATGTTCTATAATTTTGAATAATCAATAAGAAAATAGAAATGGAATGGATATAATATATATATGTGTGTGTTTTTGTGTGTGTCTTGGCCTTTTATAATGAATACATTCTCAATTGGCCTTGTCAAGAAAATGAAAAGCAATGGCTCGATCATTATGACATCTTAAAAGACATAATTATAATATAGTAAAAAAAAATTTCTGAATATAATGTAAGATGAATAATTATGTATATGGAACTTGTTTAATAAATATGGATAGTTAGATTTGATATTTCTTTTGGATTCCCAAGAGAATTCCTTGAGCACCCATGTACTCCATTCTTATTCAAGGGTGTCGGTGTCCTTGGTTGAGACCCACATTAGCACATGATCATCCTATATTCAATGTTGACATAAATTACACTATAATAGTTCACATTTTGTATTAAAAGATTACTTGGATACAATCCATGGATTGAGAGTTGATTCTATTAACATGATGTTCTTTATTTACATCCTTGGTCCTAGCCATAACTTATCTCTTTTTACCATGAATGTTTTCCTTAAACTCGGTATGATTCATAATTATGGAATTCATTGGATAATGATATTTGGGTTAAACTCTTCCTTAATTAACTAGTTTATAGCTACTATTGGTTTGGATACCCCTAAGGTCTCAGTTTCCTTGGTCATTACCTTTGATCCATTACATTATAAAATGACATTTCAGGGTTCCTTATAATATCTATTAACCTCACAATTACTGTCACGATATGATGTCGGTGCTGGAAGTGCCTCATTTGACCTATTTATATTTTTTGGAACATAAATTAATTAATTAATTGGTTAAACATTCATACACTAATCGAGGGCTGAATCATGTACTTGGGTATCTATGTTACTAAGCATCATTACTTTTATATATGAAAGAATGAAAACTATTTCCATTTATAGTACATGGATAGCATATATATAAACCATTGGTGGTTGCATATTTTGATTTATCTTATACCATATCTTGGTTCCACTAGTACCTGGGAAGATTATATGTATGCGTGTGTCGAAAAAGGAAAGTGCATCGCTTCAAACTGTTGATTGCTTGTTGCTTTGGAAGGATCTAGTTGTAGATGACTGGGACGACGCTCATGATTCTTGGTATACTTTTTGGACTCTTTTTTTATACTTGTGTATAACATGTGTTTCCTTTATATTATATATATATATATATATATATATATATATTATTTACAACATTATTGTTACATGACTTGTCATCATCATATTTTGTATATTTAAATCAATCATTATAGTTCTTTATTAATTCAGTATACTTCGGTTGTTCAATATATATTTTTCATTACTTCCATTAATTATATTATTGTGTTTTATTATAATTATATTATGTGGAAAACTATGATAATGAGGTAATAACCTCCTTAGGTACTCACCCTAGGCCCTCACTGCTAGTCGGATGCCTCTTCCGTTTTGGGGGATGTGCTTGAGGACAGGTGGCCAACTGGGGTTGGGGCACCTCAGAGTGGAATCCCGGTACCAGACATCACAATGTGGAATCACATGAAGGTTACATTCAATTATTTACTATTTAAAGAAAATATATTGGATATTGTTAATGCTTGTAACATGTTAATAACACATTATTGGAAATCACAAACCCATGTTTAAGTTAAATTCCAGGATTCCTGAATTAGACTTGATGTTCGGTTTCTTCCAATTACAGTTGAGATAATTTCAATATTGGGTGACTCTAATGATATGTGTTGTTTTTAATTATTATTATGACTAATATTTCATTTTATCCTTGCCCCTATGTTATTATTTTATGGAGAATTGTTCCATGCATCATCATAGGCAACTACAATCAGTTTGAACCAAGGATGATCTTTGCTAGAAATGGGGTATGGTTTGTGTTTGTTTTCAATCCTCACATGGAAGTTCAAGGAGTTTTTAAGGAAGTATATCTTATATATTAATCTTAAAATAGTATTAAATGTGGTTTCATTTCTTAATATTTTCCAAATTATTAGGGTCAAAAATTTAGAGGATGGATAACATTGAGAAACATGTAAATCCTTGTAGGCGTTATGAAAATATGGAAAAAGTATGAGTTTTATGAAGATTGGATTCATGAATTTGGTTTCATGAAGGATCAAGGAATGTCATTGGTGGTCTACGCAATATCTATGATCATCATAAACAATGATGAATTGGAGCATCATGAATGAAGACAGTGATCTCTAAAATTACGATAATTTTTGCATCGCAACACATGATGGTTTGATGGAAATCTTCACAAAAATTATTAACCATGATAGAGAATCACAAATGGAGGAGCTAAACCAATGTTTTTTTGATATATAAAAATAATCTCATAAGAGGTGGTATCATGAATGGCTGAGCCTATAAATAATAGTCTACCCCTCTTTATATTAAATGAGTTTTCTAGGAAAATATGGAAGCACTATGATTTTACAAATCTAATGGAGCTTCATTAATTTGGTATTTATTGCAAGCTTGATCAATTGGAAAAGAATATATTTCTTGAACGATGCCAATTATTTTTATTAAATGATTCTTTGTGATGATAGGGTATTCTGAGTTGACATAGTGAGCACCAGGAAGGTAGTTCGTTCCTATAAGGCCCCAGCCTTAAACCTTACTTAATCTTGATTTATTACAAGATTACACATTGAGGATCTTTTCAGGTTTAGAGTTTTAGAGAATTCGGACATAACTATTACATCTCAAAAGATTACAATGTAGTCACTTGTACTAAATTTCCATAAAATAAATACTCTTAAAAAGAAACATGTCTAGTTCCAAGTTTTAGATAGCATGACTTTCCCTTGATCCCATCCTTGACCGTATTCCATATTAAGTCCTGTGAAAAAAATTTCAAAAAAACTTGAGGTGAGCATAAAAAGCTCAGTAAGGGATACACAAAGAATGAAAACTGTTAGTTTTTCAAACATCAAGTAAACCATTTATACTTTATCAAAGTAATACCTTCACCTTTATGAAGTAATAAAAAAACTCTTCAATGAAAAAAAATATCATTACTTACCCTTTTGAAACACAAATATTACCATAAAACCCATGTAAAGAACAAATCACATATAAAGGTAACTTGGGACATAAACATACTTAAGTGGAATAACCATATGGTCAAAATCCAAACATATAACTTAATGGAATAGCCATAAGGCCAACTTCCATACATACTTAATGGAATAGCCATACGGTTGACTTCCATACCCAATGCATTGGAGGTTAAAATGTAACCACCCGTCCTGGTATTCACGGCACCACCCGTCATATGGTTTATCACGTAACCACCAATAAAATGTCCAAGTACCATCATTACACATAAAATATTGAAAATATAAAAATTTCAATAGCAACATTTCATTTTCAATCAAAATATGTAATTCCATGATATTGAATTAATCAATCAATTTTAAAGAATAATTTAAAAGAGAATTTTGAATCAAAGTGTCCCATACTACTTTGAAGATTTTATTGGAATTATAATTTTAAAACATTAATGTCCATATAAATAAATACTGAAAACCATTTTGTAAAAATGTACATTAAATATAATGATTTAGAATAATAAATCTTTAAAACATTTAAAACAATATTTTTGTTAAAGAGTTTTTAACAAAATGAGAGACTCTTGAATATAAATAATTCTGGAATAAAATGTAATCCAAACTTTATAATATCATGGGAATAAAGGGATTCACAATATAATATGTCAAAGGATAGTATACACACCATATAAGACTGAATTGGTGAATAAAAACAATGAAGTCTCAAAAGAAATGTAAAATGAGATGAAATCCATTATAAAGAAGGTATCCTTAAATTAAGGATAAATCAATCTCATAATTATTTGTGAAAAATATAAATACACCCAATATAAGTGGATATTAAGTGTAAAAAAATCAAAGGTCATTCAGACATATTCAAAGGATGACATATTCAATAACTACATGTTGAACCCAAAGAAATCGAAATTGGGTTAAGAAGTTCCCTTGGTAAAATTCGACAGCCTAACGGCGTCCCATAGAATTTTACAAAAAGGGTTGATGAGAGACATAAAGGGGATCTCATAAATTGGACATAAAATTTACATAAATAAGGATATAGAAGAATATATCCCAACATAATAGTTTGTGAATTAAAAGACATAACAAAAGAAGTCTTTCAAAAAAAGGAGGGTGAAAGGTCCCCTTACCGAGGTGGGTACCTTTCGAAAAGTACACCCCATGGAAGAAGGGTCATACAATGAGGATGTAAATACCAATAATTGAAATTATACTACAAAAAGTGTATAATAATGGGAAGTACATACACTAATCAAATGAAATAGTTGCAAAAGTAGCATAAATGTCACTGGAATAAAAGTGAGATGAAAAATCCCTTATGAAAACTCTACACCCTAACGACGCCACTTAAAACCTCCAAAAATGGATTTATGAGATCAATAGGGTCTCCCATAATATGAACATAAAAAATTAAAGTATTAGGAATATAAAATAACATCCCCAAACATATTAAATATGGGCTTAAAAGAAATGACATAAAAGAGAGTACTTAAAACTAAAGAGAGAGGTTGGATCCCTTACGAAAATTCGACAGCCTAACGATGCTACTCAAAACTTCCAAAATGGATTGATGAGATAGAATAGGGTCTCTCATAATATGAAAATAAAAATTATAGTAAGATTAATATAAAAGAACATCCCAATCACAAGAAATATGATCTTAAAATGAATGACATAAAAGAGTGTACTTAAAAAGGAAGAGAGGAGTAGGATCCCTTACCTCGGGTCCGACTTGACTCGATCGTTCTTTAACGTCCTGAATAATAATATTGAGTTAATTTATACTTGCTTAAGAACCTTTTTCAAGTTCATTATTCCTTTTATATCACTTATTTTTATTTTATAAACATTATGTAATCATTTAAGTTAATAATGTTTGTTTTGTCGATATTTGGTTCTTAAGTCGAAAGTGGACTTCTTATAATTACATGTTGTTTGTGTGGTAAAAGTTTCAGTATATCCAGAATTATATTCATGATTTGGATATCATACATATCATATATATCTAGAATATACATGTATTTATAATATTACATAATCATTTAGAGGTAAGAAATGAAATCCAGCATTCATGGAGACGATAAGTCGTACGTACGCATGAACGCTACTTTCATTTCTATGTCATATTAATGGAATTAAAAATAAATGAGAGGTATGCGTATTTTAATTCCAGAATTATATTCATCATTTATATGTGACGTAAATCCTATATAATAACTTTAAATCCATCCTTTATACATCCCACATATTGCATTAACGAATCAAATCACTTTGAGGGGGCGGTAGTCCGCACTTCCTAAAATGAAATTATCGTGTTTACCCACAATGGAAACCATAAAGGTATGACAGAAAAGAAAAATACATAATATTAAGTAAAACATAAACATATTATATATCATATATTAATATAGTTACATCTTAATGGCCACCTTTGAAGGTGTTATATGAGTGTTGAACAATCATCGTTTCGTGAGGCAGAAATTCGCCATCCACCGAAACCGTATGTTCGTTAACCATTAGATGTAGGTGTGTGTAAGTGTAGCTATAATAAATATTATAAAAACAACCTACTATATGGAAGATACTGCTGTTGTTACAAAATAAATGAATAAAAAGAGTATAGGGGGTTGGAGAAGCAAAATAAAAGAAAAGGACTAAAGTGAAGACACTACCTTAAAATCGGGTAACTCCATTTGGTTTGAGCTCAAAAGCTTCCTTGGGAAGACTTCGGCCCAAATTGAGGCTTTTAAGAGTTATAGAGGGATGTGGAGAGACAAAATGGGCAGGGGTTGGCCGAGCCAAAGGCTTTGGAAGTGTGGGTAAATAGGTAGAGGTGGGGGCCTTTTATAAGAGGAGAGGAGGGGCACTCTTGGAATGTAAAGAAAAGTTACTTTATTTTAAATTGATATTCGGATTTAAGAGGTCCCACATTGATATAATTCAAGGATAATTTGATAAGGGTTCTAAATATACCAATCCAATAGGTTTTGGACATGTGTAGGTCATATATTTTACATTATCTTTTCATATTATTTAAATCCTTTATTAATGAGGTAATCAATGCATCATTATGAGGTCTTAAATAATTTTATTTATTTAATGTCTAAAAATTATAAAACAGATACTATTATGTAGGAAATATTTTTATCATTCCAATGACTATTTATAGTCAAAAATCTGACTTTTTAAACAACTCATGTTTGTGACATTTTAATTATAACATTAAATAAAAAGGTATTTATGTCATTTTCCAACCAAAGTGGCTCCATGGGGTCCCCATGTTGACCCATGGATTGTCTTGATCGGCCATGACTCATCAAATGAGGGTAGGACATGTGTCTAGGTCATTTCATATTATTAAAACATTATTTTTACCTTAAACTACACTAATTAACTCTAATCGCGAATAAAAACATAATAAGTTACTATTCACCAAAAAATTATTTTAATCCCATTGAACCACATTTAACTTCTTAATTACAACCATGTATGTTAGATTTTTGAAATTCAAAACACAAAAGTGGCAAAATTTCATTTAAACGGAAAATCAGTTTTTATAAGTACCACTTAGTGGTTTCACTGTTCATCAAAAATTGATGTTTTTCAGAAAATTACCAAAAAATACCCTAAGATATATTTGATAATACAAATTAAAAAAGGATTTCTATTTTAAAAAATTCATAACATATAAGTTACATTAATTAATTTAATAATTAATTCCCACTTTCAGAACAAATAGTGTGTTTTTATGAAACAATATATATCAATAGATTGACACTAGTTTAAGTCAAATTTCAATGTGAAATTAATTCCAATGACCACTATTTGATTAAATGGTAAAAATATATTCTAATTTCACTTTAAAACCAATTCAAAAGATAATCTAATCATATAAATAAATTATATTAAAAATAGGTTTTGAATTAAAATACAACATTTTTCACTATTCATTAAAAATTGAACTTTTTTGGAAAAATACCAAAAATTTACACAAAGTAAATTTGGATGTCCCGATTCAAAAGAAGAATTTTATTTAGTAAAATAAACACAAAAAATTTTCAAAAAGTGTATTTAAAAGAGGTTCTCCATCAAAAGGCGGTTAATCGACCTTTTAAAGAATATTAGAATGTTTACACTTAAAATTGGATTCATTCGCATTTGTAATCCTATAAAATATATTGTAAAAAGTAAAAATATTTTACAAACATATATAATCATTTTGTAGTTAGTTGTATTCATTCCCACCATCACAACATCTTGGCATTAACTACCATTTAAAATAATATTATTTTATTATTAGAGTGCAACGTAAGATTCCCAAGAAACTCATTGTTGCATGTTGGATATGCCATCGAGCATAGCGTCCCCTTTAAAGTTATATTAATATTTCATTCACAAATATGGATAAATGTGAAAATGTCATACTCTTTATTTACCTGGGGTGTTATATCCTTCCCCCATTTTGGGAATTGCGTCCTTGCAATTTTAAAATTGGGCATAGAAGCTTCATTGAAAATCCCACATCGGAACAAGAGTCAGTAAAACAGTAACTTTAAAATAAAGAAAGATAAGTACAAAGGTCACCCGAGTTAACCCATACTAGGATTCCAAGTATGAAAATATGGACATGGAGGAAAAAACAAAGGGTCTTGTTCTGATGGAGAGTGATAGTAAACATGTCTAGGAGAAAGTTAACCATAAGAAAATCACAAACTTGTGATGGGTTAAACGGTATTCGATTCCCCAGTAGGAAAAGTTAACAGACAACATTTTTGTTTTACGTTAATTTTAATTGAGGAATATTTTCATAAGGAAACATAATTACTTATCATGTTGACTTTAAAATTTTATTATATTTCTTGAACAAACTCATATTTTCTCTAAAAGACGAGTATTTAGGAAGACTTGTTCACTATAATCAACTTCTAGAGAATCACCTAATCCACAAAAGAGAACTATATACTTCCCATGTCTTTAGAAGTTAACCAAAACCAAAACCAATATGGTTAGTACAAGATCAGATAATCCAAAAATGGATAACCCTTTATAAAAATAATATCTATTCTTAATATCCAAAATTTGTCCAACAAAACCCAAAGTTCAACAAGGACCTTTCGATAAACAATTTGTCCATAAAATTCATCTAAGTAAACCGAACTAGGATTGAAACCCAAATATTTGAAGGATTTAGTCACATAGTCATCCAAGTTAAATTGTAACATTTATCTCCAAACAACATCAGTTGCACTTAATGTCTCGTATTAAAAATTAATTAACCTAATCACATATCCTCCATGATAGGTTAATAAATTTCCAAAGATAACCCAAAATCAAATTACTCTTAATTCATAAAATCATCTAACTAAAAAGAATCAGTCAAACTAACCAGGGACTTCATGTAGTCCAGTGGTAGGCGATAAATACCAGTAGCACTTTGGTTGTGGGTTCGATTCCCACAGCTTTGTCCGATGCGACGGGTTGTCACACGGTCTGCGTGTTGTCCTTTTTCCAAAACAATATAATTCTTAGAACATTCCACAAAACGAGATAAAATCTTAAAAAATAATCATAACATATTTTAACCTCAATTTTATCTCATGCCTTTCATTTTCCATCATAACATATAATAACCCATAATTACCTCAAATGAAAGGATCATATAAACTCTAATGGTTACCTTTATAATTATTACCTAAACTTCCACATCGATTGGTCATCTTGTACATGATTCAATACAGATCATTCCAAGGTTCAAGTGGTTGATCATGACTCCTTGATAGTTGGTTTAGAACAACCACGAGTATTCCTCATTTAATCCCCCATTTTATCTAGTATCTTAATCAGAGAACCACCACAGTTTCCTTCAAACATGTTGTCTCTTTGGTGCCTGCTAGATCCATCCATTCACTAAAAAAAGATATGTCAGTGTGAGTATATCAACAAAACCATCATGTACTAATGAGGAAGGTGAACACTAAGATATACTTACTCATTCACATTATCTAAAACTAAGACTCTTTCTGAAATCCTAACCATTATGGTAATGTCACTTATGCTTAGAGAATACCCTAACCTCTAAAGTTATCTAAACCGACCTTTGATACCAACTATAAGGCCCCATCCTTAAACCTTACTTAATCTTTAGTTATTACAAGATTACGCATTGAGGATCTTTTTAGGTTTATATTTTTTGAGAATTAGGACATAACTAGTACATCTCAAAAGATTACAATGTAGTCACTTCTACTAAATTTCCATAAAATAAAAACTCTTAAAAAGAAACATGTCTACTTCCATGTTTTAGATAGCATGAATTTCCCTTGATCCCATCCTCGACCCTATTCCACATTAAGTCATGTGAAAAACATTTCAAAAAAACATGGGGTGAGCATAAAAAGCTCAGTAAGGGATACACAAAGAATGAAAATTGTAAGTTTTTCAAACATCAAGTAAACCATGTATACTTTATCAAAGTAATACCTTCACCTTTACGAAGTTATAAAAAACTATTCATTGAAAAAAAATATCATTACTTACCCTTTTGTAACCAAAATATTACCATAAAACCCATGTAAGGAACAAATCACATATAAAGGTAACTTGGGACATAAACATACTTAAGTGGAATAACCATACGGTCGACTTCCACACATATCACTTAATGGAATATCCATATGGCCAACTTCCACACATACTTAATTGAATAGCCATAAGACCGACTTCCATACCCAATGCATTAGAGGTTATAACGTAACCACCTGTCCTGGTATTCACGGCACCACCCGTCATATGGTTTATCATGTAACCACCCGTGAAATGTCCAAGTACCATCATTACACATAAAATATTGAAAATATATACATTTCAATAACAACAATTCATTTTCAATCAAAATAAGTAATTCCATGATATTTAATTAATCAATCCATTTTCAAAAATCATTTAAAAGAGATTTTTGAATCAAAGTGTCCCATACCACTTTGAAGATTTTATTGGAATTATAATTTTAAAATAGAAATGTCCATATAAATAAATACTGAAAACCATTTTGAAAACATGTACATTAATGATAAAGATTTAGAATAATAAATCTTTAAAACATTTAAAATGATATTTTTGTTAAAGAGTTTTTAACAAAATGAGAGACTCTTGAATACAAATAATTGCGAAATAAAATTTAATCCGAACGTTATAATATCATGAGAATAAAGGTATTCATGATATAACATGTCAAAGGATAGTATACAAACCATATAAGAGTGAATTGTTTCATAACAACAATTAACTCTCAAAAGAAATGTAAAATGAGATGAAATCCATTATAAAGAAGGTATCCTTAAATTAAGGATAAATCAATCTCATAATTATGTGTGGCAAATATAAATACACCAAATATAAGTAGATATTTTGTGTAAAACAGTCAATGTTCATTAACACATATTAAAAGGATGACATATTCAATAACTACATGTTGAACCCAAAGAAATCGAAATTGGTTTAAGAAGATCCCTTGGTAAAATTCGACAGCCTAACGGCATCGCATAAAATTTTACAAAAAGGGTTGATGAGAGACATAAAGGGTATCTCATCAATTGGACATAAAATTTACATAAATAAGGATATATAAGAACTTATCCCAACATAATAGTATGTGAATTAAAAGACATAACAAAAGAAGTCTTTAAAAAAGGTGGGTGAAAGGTCCCCTTACCGAGTTGGGTAACTTTTGAAAAGTACACCCCACGGTAGAAGGGTAATACAATGAAGATGTAAATAACCATAAATGAAATTATACTACAAAAAGTGTAAAATAATGGGAAGTACATACACCAATCAATGTAAATAGTGGCAAACGTAGCATAAATGTCACGGGAATAAAAGTGAGATGAAAAATCCCTTATGAAAACTCGACAGCCTAACGGCGCCACTTAAAAATTCCAAAAATGGATTTATGAGATCAATAGGGTCTCCTATAATATGAACATAAAAATTAAATTATGAGGAATATAAAAGAACATCCCAAAAAATATGAAATATGGGATTAAAAGAAATGACATAAAAGAGAGTACTTAAAAATAAAGAGAGAGGTTGGATCCCTTAGAAAATTCGGCAGCCTAACGGCGCCAATCAAAACTACCAAAATGGATTGATGAGAGAGAATAGGGTCTCTCATCATAAGAACATAAAATTTACAGTAAGAGTAATATAAAATAACATCCCAATCACAAGAAAGATGATCTTTAAAGGAATGACATAAAAGAGTGTACTTAAAAAGGAAGTGAGGAGTAGGATCCCTTACCTCGGGTCTGACTTCACTCGATCGTTCTTTAATCTCCTGAATAATAAACTCGAGTTAATTTATACTTGCTTAAGAACATTTTTCAAGTTCATTATTCCTTTTATATAAATTATTTCCATGTTATAAACATTATGTAATCATTTATATTAATAATGGTTGTTTTGTCGATATTTGGTTCTTAAGTCGAAAGTGGACTTCTTACAATTACATGTTGTTCGTGTGGTCAAAGACTCATTATATACATAATTATATTAATGATTTGGATATCATATATATAATATATATCCATAATATTAATGTATTTATAATATTACATAATCATTTAGAGGTATGAAATGAAATGCACCGTTCATGGATACAGTAAGCCGTACGTACGCATGAACACTACTTTCATTTCTATGTCATATTAATGGAATTAAAAATAAATGAGAGGTATGTATATTTTAATTATATAATTATATTCATCATTTATATGTAACATAATTCATATATAATAACTTTAAATCCAACCTTTATACATCCCACATATGGCATTAACGAATCAAATCACTTTCAGGGGTCGGTAGTCCGCAATTCCTAAAATGAAATTATCGTGTTTACCCACAATGGAAACCATAAAGGTATGCCACAGAAGAAAACTACAGAAGCTTAAGTATAACATAAACATATTATATATCATATATAAATATTTTTACATCTTAATGGACACTTATGATGGTGTTATATGAGTGTTGAACAATCATAGTTTCGTAAGGCAGAAATTCACCATCCAGGGAAATAGTATGTAATTTAACCATTAGATGTAGGTGTGTGTAAGTTTATCTCGAATAATTCTTATAAAAACATCCTAGTATATGTAATATACTGTTTTTGTTACAAAATAAATGAATAAAAAGAGTTTAGGGGGTTGGAGAAGCAAATTAAAACAAAAGGACTCAAGTGAAGACATTACCGTAAAATCGGGTAACTCCCTTTGGTTTGAGCTCAAAGGCTTCCTTGGGAAGACTTCTGCCCAAAGTGAGGCTTCTAAGAGTTAGATAGGGATGTGGAGTGAAAAAATGGGCAGGGTTCGGCTGAGCCAAAGGCTTTGGAAGTGTGGGTAAGGAGGTAGAGGTGGGGGCCTTTTATAAGTGGAGAGGAGGGGCACTCTTGGAAAGTAAAGAAAAGTTACATTATTTTAAAATGAGATTCGGATTTAAGAGGTCCCACATTGATATAATTCTAGGATAAGGTGATAAGGGTTCTAAATATACCCATCCAATAGGGTTTGTACATGTTTATGTCATATATTGTACATTATCTTTTCATTTTATTTAAATCCTTTATTAATGAGGCAATCACATCATCATTATGAAGTCATAAGTAATTTTATTTATTTAATGTATAAAAATTATAAAAAAATACTATGATGTATGAAATATTTTTATCTTTCCAATTAATATTTATAGTAAAAAATATGACTTATATAAACCCTTGTAAAAAGTTTTTAGTTAAACAACTCATGTTTGTGACGTTTTAATTTTAACATTAAATAAAAAGGTATTTATGTCATTTTCCAACCAAAGTGGCTCCATTGGGTCCCCAAGTTGACCCATGGATTGTCTTGGTCGGACATGACTCGTCAAATGGGGGTAGGACATGTGTCTAGGTCATTTCATATTATTAAAACATTATGTTTACTTTAAACTACACTAATTACTTCTAATCGTGATTAAAAACATAATAAGTTATTATTCACCAAAAAATTGTTTTAATCCCATTGAAAATTTTTTTACTTCTTAATGACAACCATTTATGTCAGATTTTTTAAATTCAAATCACAAAGGTGGAAAAATCTCATTTAAACGGAAAATCATTTTTTATAAGTACCACTTAGTTGTTTCACTATTCATCAAAAATTGAAGATTTTCAGAAAATTACCAAAAATTCACCATAAGATATATTTGATATTCTGAATTAAAAAATGATTCTATTTTACAAAATTCATAAAATATAAGTTACATCAATTAATTTAATAATTATTTCCCGCTTTCAGAACAAATACTGTGTTTTTATGAAACAATATATATCAAAAGATTGACACTAGTTTAAGTCAAATTTCAAAGTGAAATTAATTCCAATGACCACTATTTGATTAAATGGTAAAAATATATTCTAATTTAACTTTAAAACCAATTCAACAGATAATCTAATCATATAAATAAATTAGATTAAAAAGAGGTTTTGAATTAAAATATAACATTTTTCACTATTCGTCAAAATTGAACTTTATCAGAAAAATACCAAAAATTTACACAATGTAAATTTTGATGTCCCGATTCTAAAGAAGAATTTTATTTTGTCAAATATAACACATAAAATTGTCAAAAAGTGGATTTAAAAGAGGCTTGCCATCAAAAGGCGTTTAATCAACCATTTAAAGAATATTAGAATGTTTACACTTAAAATTGGATTCATTCGCATTTTTAATCCTCTAAAATTTATTTTAAAAAGTAAAAATATTTGACAAACATATATAATAATTTAGTTGTTAGTTCTATTCATTCCCTCCATCACAACAGCAAGGCGTTAACTACCATTTAAAAAATATTATTTTATTATTAGAATGCAATGTAAGATTCCCAAGAAAGTCGTTGTTGCGTGTTGGGTACTCCATCGAGCATAGCATCCCCTTTAAAGTTATATTAATATTTTATTCACAAAAATGGATAAATGTGAAAATTTCATACTCTTTATTTACCTGGGGTGTTACAGTTCCAATGAGGAGGTAAGCTTCATGAAGTAAGTGTGTTTCATGATGGAAGTATGCTATCAAAGGAAGTTTCTTTTGAGGAGGCAGTGAACATCTAGAAGGTAGTGAGATTCACAATGGAGCTTCACAGAAGGAAGTATTTAACATCAGGATTACGTGGATAGGGATTTCAAAAAGCCTCAACTCAAGTATACAGTGAAATAAGAGCCTCCTAGAATGTCAGACACAAATATATTAATTCCAATTCATTGAAGTGACCTTCATGTCGAAAAATAGATTTAGACTTCTCTCAAAGCAGTGAGCTAAGGGAGATGATAGATGTGTTAT
Organism: Viscum album; assembly: GCA_963277665.1. Taxonomy (NCBI): domain Eukaryota; kingdom Viridiplantae; phylum Streptophyta; class Magnoliopsida; order Santalales; family Viscaceae; genus Viscum; species Viscum album. The sequence goes on along the minus strand of OY728156.1, from coordinate 2,074,747,890 downwards.
GAGGGATGCATTATGATATCCCTAAAATCATATACGTGTTTTATTCTAGGAATAGTGTTACTATGTCTAATATCTTTTATTCCATAATTAGGGAATATTGGTTGATTCTGGATTGACCAAAACACTATCATTATATTATCCATGCATTATCCCATAGTGGTTAACCAAATAAAAATGTTGTGTGATCTCATTAAATATGGTCGTTTAATTTTCTGAACAATCCTTTAGATAGATTTAAATGGTTCCAAAAAATGTGGGGGCATGATCTGTTAGTTTTAAAGAAAAAGTTGACCCCCTATTTACCCCTCTCCTCTCTTGGTGTTTTTGGGTCCTTCAGAATCCACATTCCATGAATATTTCCATTCTATATAGGTTTATTTCCTTAATTTATTTTACATGACATTAATTTTCATGTTGAGAGATTCTTTTTTGAATATATATACTTTTTCTTATCTTTATCTATTGTTGAAGGATTTCTAGCTTCAATTCCTAAGGTTTTATGGGCCCATATGGTGTAGAATTTGTAATTTTCCAAGTATAGTCGTTAGATTAACATAAAATGGGTGTTAATTTTAGTGATATGTTTTATTTCACTAGGTTCACTAGGATGGAAAATTCATTTTATAAGAAACTTTATATATATGGAAATAAACAGTTTCTATATGAAAGTGAAACATGATCTTTAGAATGAATGGTTGTACGTCATTATATATTCTTTTCATGTTTGTGAAAGGTAATAGATTGATCCAAGAAGTAAAATTCTAAATTAAATGAAATTTTATTTTAAATTATATTTAATGGTTTAATAGAGCCTTCATCTACTGGAATCCCTAAAATTTAAAATTGATTACTTAATGATACCAAGCCTTTTTAGTGGGTATTTGGTAGTAGAATTCCTTGGATCATGGGAAATTCTTATGATGAGATTCATATACTGTTACTATCTATTTACATGATTTTTTATGGGACTTGTTCTTAGAATGTGTAGACCTATGCTATTATAACATCCTGATCTCTTGTTCTAGGATATTGGCGATGTCCATGCTCTAGATGTGGTGGGATCTGAGCTTCTTATCTTACCTCCAAGAGTGACACAAGAGGGGACATATATTATAAATGAACTTGGAACTGATGTTAATGTTTGAGAGAGTTTTATAAATTGATTCAATCCATGTATGGTGGTCTGTGACCTAATCCTATGATGACTGATCTGACCTATGAAATCAAGAAGTGGCATCATTTTATCTTCTTGGGTGTAGTGGTTCACGGGTTTCTGAGTATTGGATTAAGGACACCTTGTCTATCTTTTCATATATTGAGATTCCTCCAAAGTAGATGGTAAATCTTGTTACATACAAGATTCCTTGTTTGTCCAAGCACTCATGGGAAGCGACTACCTAGGATGGCCAAGATGAAGGAAAAATATGTGTTATTCTCTAGACTGATTTCTATGATTAAATATTTCTTCTAACAATGATATCTAACCAATCTTGAGATTTATCCATATAGATTTGTGTTATAAGCTATTAATAGAGTAAACAGTGCAATTCACTAAGTTATGACACTTTTCAAAAAATTTAACTAGTGATGAGATTACATGAGCTAGATGCTTTGAGGATGGGATTCATAATGCCTTCTAGACTTAGTTGAATGTCATTCACCTTCATACCATATTTTAAATACTCAATCAGGATCTTATCACTATTTTAAACCTATGTAATGACCACAATAATGGGAATGGAAGATCATTTCTATGGTAGGACTATTGTTCTTCTAGTAGCATAAAGTGATCACATGAGGATTCTCTTAAGGTAAGTGGAAATCAGGGTATCTATGCTTGTAACTTGTTGGATTTTCCTCAATGTAGACAATAAAGGAAACTAAAGCCTCTATGTAATAGATTACATCTTGAGTTTCGGGTTGTGGCCCTATGGGGAATCCATAGTGATTACATCAGACCTTTCCATTATGTTCTTGTGGAAGGGGTTTATTAGAAGCACCAACTTCAGGATAAGATTCATTTACTTTGAATTTGGTGGAGGAATAGGAGTAGCACCGATTATACTGGATGAGGAGGAAGTCCTGGCTAGAGTAACTAGACTCATGTTCACCAACATCTCTGACATAGAAATTTTTATTTTGGTATTCAAACTGTTAATCAAGATTTTAGATTAGTTTATTTGTATTATTTATAGATGATACATGATGATCCACGTACAAACTCAGCTATAGTATGAGGTACTATTTTTGAATCATCCACTATGGTTTATACATTATTTAATATAGGTTAATTACAAACATTCATATTTTTATTTATCATGGTATATCTCGGGCTTGAAATATAATATTATAATGACTTAATGACCCTAGATAAACCATCAAGAGTACATTTAGAGGGTATATGCCAATGAGGGGACTTTCCCCTTAGGGAAGGTAGTTACCCATTCCTGTGGGACTTTATTGTCCTCTAGAAGATAACCCTTGATGACATTCTGGAGATGAAATAGTTGCTTTTGTATCATGCCATTTTAGACAACCATCATCACATGGTGTCATTTACTCCACAAAATGGAAAGAATTATCTTCAAACAGGTGATAAGTATGTCAAGAATTAGTATCCACTACCTAGAATAGATGGAATATTTGTATTAATCTGAGTATATAGGGTCTTATCCATAATATACCATAGATTAGGCTATTATCCATTGTGTTTCAGGCCAACAGAAAGGCCTCATAAAATACTCTGTTGCTGGAATGGTCTGTATGAGTAATTCTTGATCTCATTGATGTTAATACCATTTTCATGGATATGAAGAATAGGGTGGACCACCCCTATCTGTATTCATTTTTTGGTGTCTCTGTGGAAGACATCTTGGTGAATATCACACTCATAGAGACTTTTATTAGCACCTTCATATCATTGTGAGAACACTAAGGGAGGATCACCATTATTCTAAGCATACTAAGTTCCACTTATGGATCTACAAGGTTCACTTATTAGGTCATATTTTTTCAGAATCAGGAGTCTCTATTGACCCATATTAGGTTAAAGATTTGGTTTCATGGGAATGGCCAAATATCACATTTGATTTATGGAGTTTCTTGGTGTTGTTGAGCTATTACATGGATTTCATACCAGAATTTCCACACCTTAAATTACTAATTTTTTTTCTTACAATGTATGGTGTTATGTTCATTTAGTTAGTAGGGTGAAATTAATCCTTGTGAGATATAAAAGGGTGGATTCTCTCTACATAGATATTGATTCTACTAGAGCTTGTAAAAGAATATATCGTCTTCTCTATTGTGTTAGTATTTTTCCTAGGAGAAGTTTTAATGTAGGTGGAAAATGTTTTTTCACACATATTGCATCATTTGAGTCCTCATTATATAAATTACCCTACACACAACCTTGAGCTATAAGAAATTTTCCTTTCCGTACATTTCGGGATAGATAATTTGTTTGTTGAAAGAATTGGGTATATCTAGACCATAAGATCCTCAAATATACCACTAATCAATTTGAAATGAATACTAGACAGTGAATATGGGTTGAATATATTCAATAATTTTATTTTGGGCTTCCCTATACACCTCGAATGGGAAATGTTTTCATATATGTGCTAAGTCTAACAACATAGGAACATGTCCTATGAGAAAACAATGTTAAATTGAAATTGATGGCCTAATTTTTTGACCAACATCTAGAGTTTCATGAAAATCATGAGTAGTCTCACCACTCAACCATGCCTATTATCTATTCAACCCTTAATAAGTATAAGAATATGAAACATTCAGATCACGTGGGGGTAGGTTCCCCATGAAAATATTTTAGGAGATGGCTGACCTCAACATTGGTCTATAGATAGAGATGATATCCTTCATATATATGGTATTGTTTTGGTTCATAAAGATATGATAAAAATATTTATGTGAGAGTCCTACACATCTTACTGAACTATTCTTCAAGGAGTTGCAATGGTGTTTTGAGATATGATACGCTATTATTGGTGGCACGGGATGAAGAATAAGGTAGTAGGCTTTACCATTAGGTGTTCCACTTGCTTGATGGTGAAAGTGGTTCAGCAGAGATTAGAATGCTTGTTACGACAACTTCCAGTATCTTAATAGAAATGGGAAGTTGTTTCCATGGACTTTGTAGTTGATTTACTAGGTCTCCTAGAGGTGGAAATGTTTTATGTATATTTATTCACAAAATGATGATGGTTACCCATTTCAATACATTATACGAGGCTTTTATAGTTGATGACCTGGAAGGACTATATATCCCTAATATCAAATGACTACACCATGTAAATATTACTATCATTTAAAATAGGGATGTTCATTTCACATTAATTCTTCGGGAAAGGATTATAGAGGGATATGTGTATGAAGGTGATTATGAGCACCACCTTTCTCCCTTAGACAGACTTACAGTTGAAATGGATGATATAGGGTTTAGAGGACATCCTTCAAGCATTCTTCCTTAATTTCAGTTAATCTTCGGAGGAGATTATCCCTCTCAAGATGTTAACATTGAATAATAAATTCTATGAGATAATTTATATGTATTTGTTTGAGGCCTTTTATAGAAGGACGTTTTATTCACCCTTTGCTGGATAAATGTAGGTGGGGGAGCCCTAAGAGGTCATCTTCTCATTTAAGAGACTTTAAGGTAGGTTTAGCTGATCAGGAAGTGTATGTCTACTTCTTATTCTTGAAAGAAATCATATTCTAGTCACCATCGACGTCCTCTAGAGTTTGAGGTTATGGATCCTGTATTCCTAAAGGTATCTCATAGTACATTTTAGAGATGGATATAGAGGCATGTAATGTTTTTTATTTTATTTTTAAAGAAATTTTAGATTATCTAGATAGTCTAGTCAGTATCCTATCATTTGCTACAACCTTTGATTTATTGTTCCATGCACAATATCATCCACGATTCACATCATCATTACTATCATACCAACATGTCTGTCTGGTGGTAGTTAATCTAGATTCTTATGCCTTGTTTTAGGAGTTTCCTATACACATCCATGAGTGAAGCATGAATGATATCCATGGATAGTCTATCCCTCTTGTATGAGTTTTATGGCTACATAACCATGTAAAGGAATAGGATTGGGAGAAAAATGCCGACATACATTCTTAATAGCTAGAGTTAATCTCAAAGATTGTTTCACCACCATTATAAGGTGAACTCGAGGAATATTTTATTTTAAGGGGGAATACAGTAAGAACATGGTCTTTGACTCATGTATGAACCCTTTTAATTTTGGCATAATTATTTATTTTGGACCTAATGTGGATTACAAATGAGTTAGAGTATGTCTTTGGGTATGTTGGGGATAATTTGGAACATGGATCCTAGTTTTATGGGTGAAAAATTAATATTGCATGGATACATCAATCCATGTGAGGTAGGTTACATGGTTAGTGTTAACCGTGTAAAACTGGATAATTAGCTGGCATAGGGTTCACTATTTTTATTAACCGTGCGAATTGGGCTTCCGAACCATGTTAAAAAATGATGAAAAATTACAGAGGATTTTCAAATGTTTGGTACATAGTTTCAGTAATTTTGTGACATTCCCCTTCCTATAGCTTCCCATACAGTGTTTGCATAGGGTTTGGTCAAACTGTGTAAAGGATTTTTTTGGAAAAATTACCAATTTCCCCTTATATGAAATGTTTCATCAATACATTCTTTCTCCCATTATTTATAGTAGATAATCCCTCCAAAGGTATCTCATTTTAGCTGTAAAAACCATAAATTCTAGGAATCAACCTCAAGATTCTGTTTTTAGTCTGAATGAATCATTGACTCATTGGATCTGAACTAGTTAATTCACAATTTTTTTTATATTTCCACATTCTTCTTCTTATCGAAAATTATATTTAGATGAAATATTTTATGCCACAATTTAAGGTAGTTGATTTTTTCTTCATGTGGACTCCCATCCAGGTTAATTTTTTGGTATATCCCAGATGAGAAGAGTCATATGAGTACGATGTAGCTAGTATTTAACTCACTCCACAATATTCATTATTTTATAAATTTTAATTCCATCACACAAATTTCATGTGGCGTTGTATTTTGAATTAATGTGACTTACTTATGTTAATAATGACCATGTTTTATGACCCTTACAACCAAAATTTTAACCACCCCATGTTTTCTGATTTACCATAATAGGGGTTTTTTGTGTTTTTACATGTTTGAGGAACCATTTTTGTGTTCCTTGAGATTGAAAATCTTAATGGTAGGCCTCGAATAATTAAATTAAAATTAAATTTGTGAATTATAAATTTATGTATGGCTTTGACCATGTTGTTGCCACATGACCCACCTTTGGTAAGTTCTATAATTTGATTAATCAATATTAAATGGAAATGGAAAGTATATGGTATATATACGACATGACCTATATGAATATAATCAAATTCTTGAGTTTATTTCCATAACACCCCTTTACACTTGTGATGGATGGAAGAGAAATGATCCAAATGATTTAAATATGACTCAAACTAGTTAAATAGATGTATTTTCAATTTTTGTTGTTAAAATAATGAATGGAAATGGAATTAACCTTTTGACATGTTAAACCACATATTTATAGTTTGTTTTAATAGAATAAATTTATTTAATTTAAGGTGAAAATTTACATATATGGACCATAAAATATCAATTATGGTGGTGAGACATGAGTTATCTTTTATATTCCTAATGGAATTCCTTGAGTTATGCTGGATTCCATTCTTATTCAAGGATGTCTATTTCCATGGTTGAGACCGACCTTAGAACACGATCCTCGTCTATTATAGGATGCCCAGTAGGAAATCGTAGGATCCCTTAATTATTATTTTATGATTCCTTGGATACACTCATGGAGTAAGAGTGTGTGTTAAAAATGTAATAAAATAAATTAACCATAACATTTATAACACATATACTGAAATATGTTATTAAATTCAAGAGGAAGGAAGCATGATTCCATTACATAGTAGAGTTACTCCAAAATATTTTGGATTAGGACAGCAGGGGATTGAGGGAACCATAAAGGAATCCTACGAAGGAAAAGTGAATAAAACTTCATGGAGTATGGATTCAACGAGAATAAGAGATGTGAAATGGGTGGGTATTTATATCAAAAGTGGAGGATCTGTTTGCTAATTTCCAAATATATGCCACAAAATCCTAGGTTGTGGAGACTGAAAAAAATGGAATAACTATATAATTTTACTATGGTTTCATAAATTTGGGTCATATATTGTGTTTGTTTAATTCACAAGAACTGATCTTCATTTTCATTACAACATTTGTCACGTAAAAGTAACATTTCTATAAAGTAATGTTTATAATGTCAGAGTTACAATTTTAGCCTTTAAAATGTCATTAATTGGTTTTGGAAATTTGTTTGAATCAATTAAGCTACTTAATATAAATAAAATAACATAATTTAAGATGATTATTATGGTTAATTAATCATTGCATAATTATGAAATAATTATGAATTTAATAAACATGTCAAAAACAAAAAAACTAGATTTTTACTAATCATTGGAAAATAAAATTACATTCCAAAATTTTAATAAATTCAACTTAAACCAGTTAGGACATAATAATTTTTCATAATATTTAAATTTTATTAGCAAATTATCTATAGATGATAATTTTCATATTTATAAATAAAATTATTTTTTTATTTAAAAAATCAATGTTGTGAGGATGAATAAAATTTCAAACAGTGAAACATTTACTAGGAAATAATACAATAATAAAAAAATTTATATAATAATAATGTATTTTTAATATAATATTTATTAAAAATAAATATAATTCAATATACCATATTTCATTATAAAAATTAATATCTTCTCAGAAAATTCAATTTTGTTTTTAAACAATCAATTAATCATATTAGTCACTATTAGATAAATATTTTATTCAGAAAAACTTTTCTAAAAATATAATTGATGGAATAATGTATTTATACAATTTAATTGCAATTTATTTAGCTATGGAATATACATATAACCCATATAACAACCACATACGCCCTACGAGTATATTGTAAAATGTTGGTATTTTCATGGGGTGGCTTGGCTAACATGGACTCAATGGAAATTTCCACTAACAAGAACTTGTCCCATATGAGATTTCGTTCTAGATTCACTTGACGAAGATAGTCTTGGTATTTATCTAGGGAGAACCCTATTGATTATATCTCCCTAACATATTTAAATAGATGGAATTCAATTGGAATGAATGTAGTAGTTAAGGCCATCGATTATCCTTTCTATATCAATTATCCATTTTCATTACTACTTATCAACACTAATAGTAATGTTAAAATTATTACCATTTCTTATAGTTCCCAATTTTCAAACTTAACAATAGTAATATTGAACAGTGGTCAAATTTGACCAATGGTCCTATAATTCTCCAATCCCAACAGTCACATTTTCTTGTATATTATACATATACCTCTTCAATATTCAAAACAAAACTCACTATCATTCCTCTTGAGATTATATATTTTTTTTTTCTAAGATGATTATTTTTTTACAAATATTTTGTTTTATTAATGTGGTGTTGGCAATGATGGAAATGATTATAAGGGATTTGAGTTGTCCAAATTTTGCCATTTTTGTTTTATTTTATTTGATATATTTTGTCCAGTTATAATGTTTAGAATATTATTGTGTTTCATTATTTACTAATGTAATGATCATTATTAATGATTTTTTGATTTTTTGATTTTTTATAGAATAATAAAATATAAGACCCATTTTCTTAGGAAACATATATTATTTATAAAAACACAGTTCATTACATCATACATCTCTTCTCATGAAAATCCTTAATTTGAATTTTTTTTTACTCTATAATCATTTTCCATTACTTCTTTATTATCAATTATATTCCAAATAATAATAATTTGAATCCATTGAATAAAAAATAATGAAATATTTACTAGGTTTTGTATCCCACCAATTAAAGGGGACTATCCCCATAAAATTACATTTCTATAATGAATATTTTATGTTTTTGTTATTCAATTATTTGAATTTTAATTATGAACTCTAAATCAATACAATTTTGAAATGATAGTTCATGGGGAGAATCATTTTTTCAGAATTGAGTCTTGAAAATTCGTATGGAATAAGTAAAAAACCAATTTGTTTTGGGTTGGTGAAACATATTCTTTTCCTTACGTTGTTGTGAACTTTTTTCTCTATTAGGTTCGTGTGAGTTTTATTATTTATTATGGTAGTTTCATGGAGTGGGAATAACACTAGACAAACCTGATCAAGGATATTGGATCATGATAATCCAATAAATTTAAATTCTATGATAATTGTTTCCCTTTTTTGTAACTAGAGAGTGTTGGTACAAAACGAGGTTCTATGTAGAACATGTGAAGTGTTAGGAAATATTTTTAATGGTCCCCATAGTAACTATGTGAGATGATGATGATAGAATATAGAATTCCATTTTTTATTGAATGACTCCATGTTTTCTCATGTTAGTGATTAAGGTTAATTTTTATGATATAAATAAAAATGTATTAAAAATGATATAAAACATGATGGAACACATTTGAATGAAAAATTATGACTCTTATAGACATATTTCTAGATTATTGGAAATATTGATACATTAGAAATTAATACAATTTCAAATGATTTAGTGAGGCTATGAAACCAAAAAATATCATCTCAATTTCAAAACAATAATTAATTAAAATTATAACTACTGGGGTCTATAACAATATGGGGGGACATTATATAACAGTTTTTGGAGATATATTTCCCACTATGAATGATAGTTAAGCATATAAGTGACATGAAACAAACATTGAAATATATATATATATATTCCTATTATAAATATTTATATTAATTAATTTAATTATTATAATGACACCCACATGATAGAGTTTCCTTTGGAAGGAAATTGAAAAACCTTTAGTTCGGATATCAAAATAATTTCCCAGTGAAATGAATATTGAGGCCCATATTAGTGATGATTACATCACATTTATGAGAGTAGTAATTTCGGTACTCAGATGGATGTAAGGATGATGACAATTGGGTCATTTCTAACCATTATTAATTATACATAATAACTATTTCCAAAATTATTTCTTTCTTATGAAATGTTTGTGAGAAAAAATCTATTTTATTATTTCTGATTTTGATATAAATAAACCACAATAATTGAGGCATATTTGGTGACTTATAATTTCTTGAAATAATATTTTCAGAATAATTTTGAGCAATATTCAATGTCATATACAGAAAATAAAAAATTGGAGATAAATATAATGAAATAATTAAAATCATTTCAATGTGCCCCTAGATTCTTACCATGGTTAAGACGACCCAAAACCAACCGAATAACTATTTTGAGCTTCAATAAAAAAATTCAGTAAAACTATCTGTAATTTTCACTACAAACCCAAATACATTATACCACTTTAAAAAAGTTACTGATGATGTATGTTTTGTATAATGACCAAAATATATCACAAAAGAAGATTCCCCATCAAGAAAATGATATTACTTAGAAGACCCCAATGACCACTCTTGAAATGTGAACATTAGATGGTGAAGATTTCCCAAAAGTTTACTGAGAGGCCCATTGACTTTTTAATGAGTATCATCATTGTGATATTAGAATATTTCAAATGAATAATTTTTTTGATGATGTATAAGGTATACAATATACAAATTAAATGAACCATGAAGTATTATTATTTGAATGAGATAATTATAACATATCTATTAAATTTTAAGGTATGGATAAAAATAACTAAATTTTAGAATATAATAAAAGGTTTCAAAATTTTAAAATATTATTTTCAAATTATTAATAAATAAATTCTAATTTTTTTTAATGTCATATTATTTTAAAAAATTTAGTTTTCTTCCAAAATGGTTTATTTACTTTTTATAGAATATAATAAATAAAATATTTAACATCTAGAAATAATATTTCTAAATAATAAATATTTTTTTAAATTGTTATATCAAAATTATATTTGGTTTAATTTGATTAATATTTTTGAAAAATATTATTTTTACTGAATGTTGAAGAAAATAATTTATTTTAAAATTGGAATTTATTTTCGTTAAAAAAATAGTTTAATATTTTCCATATGATTTTTGTATTATATAATAGTAAAAAAATAGAATATATTAAAATATAATCTAATTTCTTATATTTTAATTAAAATAAAACATTATTTTGGTCTAATATCATTATTGGGCATACACCCAATTTTTTTAATAATCATTTGACATTTAATTTTATGATTTTATATTTAATGTAATTTATGAAAATAGTAGGAATTGAATATCATTTTATTTAATTATTAATTCGATTATTGAATTCAAATTTATCCCATTTAGGATGTTGAGCATTCTATTAAAGGAATAATTTTAGTGAAGAGTAATGAATAATGATTTTATGAAATATTTTATTTTATTAATATCAGAAAGTCATAAAAATAATATAATTGTAACATCCCGACATAGATTCCACTAAAAAATGCCCCGATCTAGATGATTTCAAGGCCTCGAGTGTGCCTCCCCATATGTCAGTGACTACCGACTAACAACAAGGGTCTAGGGTGTGATAGTGGGCGACTATGCCATCATAACATTGTATGTTACCAGTGTAAATAACTAAATAAGATGAATATTAGAAAATAAATATAGTACATAAGCAGTAAATAAATTAAAATAGAATATGTTGTAATAATAATTTAAAAACCTATTAAAACCCTAAATGTTATATTATATATACAACACTAGTCACTCACTAGACTGGCCAAAAAGATTCAAGAGTACAAAAATAAATGAAAATAAATGTAAAGGGAAATACTACTAACATTGTGGTAGACCACACCCCCAGTCTCTAGACATTATTGAATTACACCAGAATGACCAAAAGAACCCACACAAGTTGATTTTCTCCATCATGAAACACAAGGCCTCATCCATATCCATAATGAAATCTTTCCTCATCCTAAAAAACATGCATATGGTCAACACATACACTATGGTGGGTGTTCGGTGGTGAAAATAACCTCATTAGGCCACCCAAAAAAAGAAACCTATAAATATGTTGTTAGATGTGTGTGAAAATCAGAGTTCTTAGATGAGCTGATACACAACTGAAAATATATGTAAATCGAATAAAAATGAAGCCATAGTCAAACCCTAGGTCTGTAATCTCAGTCAATAGGGAACACTCCACCATAGATATTCATATATATATATATATAAACATATACAAGTATAGTACAATACCATTACTTATATAGATAAATATGAATATCCATGATTAAGTGAATCAAGTAACATGAAACCAATAAGCGACCAATCATCGTGTTTATAATCCTGATCACATAGACAGTCTGTACGAAGGAATTAAGATAGATGTTGTACCCCTCATGTTGTGTATCATTAAGTTGATATCTAGGACCATAATCATAATTGACATATACCTACTTCGGTAACGTTAAAAAAAATCTGAGCAAGGTACATCACCACTGGGGGATAGTAGCCCTACTCCTAAGATAACCTATATTGACCTCCAATCACTATAACAATTGATTGTGATAAGTACATTTGGAAATATTTTAATTGGTCAATAAACTTGTCACCATATTGGTCATTCCATGTAATTGTAGTCTGATGTCTAATCCATATGTCTCTGTCCATATGTATTCACAAAATTTAGAAATCGTATTATCTCTAAGGGTATGATCATTAGGAAATAGTTAAAAAGAACTCACTGGTGATATATCATTTCCAACCCTAGAGTCTTCAATAAAGAGATCCTAATAATCCTAATAATCCAGAAGAGCATAATCATTATTGGTAACCAATTATTTGAGACTCCATGCACCACACTACAGTCATGTAACTGATCAGGGAGAGTGTAACCATCCTTATCCCTCAGGCGAGTGTAATCATCAATAACTATAAATATATCGAGGACTGAAGAATCATAATCATCACATATCATATGAAGAAATTAGAATCACCCTCATCACATGGGAGAGTAGAATCATCCATGAGTATCATTCCTTGGGATTCCATACCTGTATATCATAGTAGTAGGCTCAACAACCATAATCCATAAACACTTCTAGACATCCCAATAATATAATAATCAAATATACATTCTCAAAAAACGAAATCACATGTAGTACCACAAGGTATACCAGTAAACACAAGAAATAACATGGCTCAAATGTCGGGTCTTGGGAAATCATGTTTGGGCATCCTTACAATCATGATATATACCTCATGTCATTGTCAGTAGTATCTAACATGGTCACACCAATGGACAACATCCCTACAATGGATGTAACCAACTAAATGTATAAAAAATGAGTCAGGGTGGAAAATTCCTAAACCCACAACTACTCCCATAGACCCATGTGCTTATGTGTTCTACATCGGTTCTATGGTGACCCCCGCTACCATCTCTACCGAAACCCACCATACTTACTTAAGGTCAGTCAAAAATAAGAAACCCATTGGGTCCCTCAAGTCATACCCTGATAGGAAACCTAATTGGGATCCTAAAGTACCAAACACAATTAAATGCATCATTCTTGGGATCGTTATATGATAATTATGTAGGAATCCTACACGGGATCCTCAAACGATACGCAAAGGGAGGCATCCTACTAGGAATAGTTAGGATAATACAAAGGTAAATGGATCCTACATGGGGCTCCCTAGCTCAACAAATAAGAAATGTAATCCCTCTGGGGATCCTTGGTAACAAGTAGAGGAAATATGTGTCATATAGAGGACCCTTTATGTTGATATCGATGTTGATTAACACTACCTCAGATCCTTGCTAACAACTAGTCTCATAGCATCTTATGAGAGAACAGAACATCCCATAATGAAGATGAAAAAAGGAAAATGATGAAGCTTCAATACTGAGAGATAGATCTTGGCTCATCATTTATTGGGTCTCACCCTCGGGGGACACATGATTCAACAACAAGAGGAAGAACCTCTACGTTAAAAATTCAGGGAACACCACATAGGATTCCTCAACACACACCAAGCATTTCACCATCATGATATGCATATAATGATACTCAAAATAGACTAATCATGGGTACAAATTTGACTCTTTAGTGAAATGAAATGAAAATCCCAAAAAGCGTTACAAAAGTGTCAGTACACGACATGTATCCATGAGCACATGACATGTACTTGCAAATCCCCACCAAGGCATGTACTCCGGCTAGACATGGCCAGTAAAGGCCCAAGTATATGGAATATAAAACTGGTGCACTTTGTGTACCATACATGGGGTACATGCATCTATCCCTCAAATTATCTAGCAATGTACTTTTCTTGGCTAGGTACATTTAAACGGCTTGATACCCACACAGGTTTGGTCCATGTACTCTACACGGTCATGTGCCCCAAGAAGGACATGTTCCCCTACAAGCGAAGCCTGATTGGGTACTGGACTACTTGTTTAAGACATATTACAATGTGTGTTCACCAAAATATATGGTTTATAAGTCAAAAACATGATCCTCCATAATATTAAGGAAAAAACGTCATGTCACCTTAAACCACACACCGTGTAGCCAGGTTTTTCTACCCATAAAACCATGAAAACACTCAAAACCAATATTTTCACCCCCCAAATCAATAGATCAAACCACTATGTGCCATAAGAAATTATTTTATGGTGAAAAATTTTTAAAATATGAAATATATAGGTTTATATAGAGAAAAAATTAATGTCTTAACTTTTAGAGAAAACCGTCAATTCTTCTCCCCATTACATGGTCCAAGATTATCGTACGTCGATCTGGTGCATCAAGTGCTCCACAACGGCACCTCACAATGTCCCTATCTCTTTCACGCTCTCCATATCCCTCTCTTATACTAGGTCAAAAATTTATGGGACACACATAGTGTTCATGAGAATCCATAGTAAAAAAGGAATGAAATGAAATTAATAAAATAAGAGAAAGAAAAGAAAATAAATGAAAAGAAAGGAAAATAATAGGTTGCATGGGAAAAACCAAATTCCCAACTCAAGAATATGCAACGAATAAAAAACCTCATTGTTGTACACTCAAAAGTATAGGTATAATATCAATATGTGACTCTATATAATATATATTGTGGAAAACCCATGCATGAATAATTTAAAATTAATCTTATTAAATATTACTTTTTTATTATTCTGCTAAAATTTGAATAGTTCGAATTTTACCCAAACTACTATTATCATGTTAACATGATATTATAGGACCAGTTGAGTGTTTAGAATATTATAACATTTCATCTATAGGAATAAAATTGTGATTTTACTACTTATGAGTATTCTAAGGGAAGAATTCAATTGTCTTCTCAAAATTACATTCTGGTAAAACATGAGTCCTCACAATCATCCATAAAAACTCCTCTTCTCTAAAAATCCTATTTCTAGGAACAAAAGTCATGATTAAAACAAGATAATCTATACAAAGATCTATTTGGAAAATCAAAAAAAAGTAGACAATTATCTATGACCGATATGGTACTCCCCACTATATGAATACCTTTTATCATCATCTAAATAAAAATTGAGCACAAAAAATCAAGGAAATGATAAATTGAAATAGAAAATGGGAGTAAACACCATCAAATATCCAATGGTGGACTCCCCACAATATGGAGTACTATACACCACTTTTCACGAATAACCTATAATGGTTTTTAACCTCAACTAGGGAAGAACATTTAGAAGAAAAGGATCTCGTCTTAGAGTGGATTCTCTCTCAACATACTCAATAAGAAGTCATGATTCAGAATGATCATCTCTAAGAAAGAGTACACTAAGATTAAAAAAATATGTACATCTCCCTCCAAGACACACTAAAATATGGTCAAAACCGGAATAAGATTCAACCACGAGACAATCATCTAATAGTACCCGATTTATTATTGATGACACCTATACCACTGCAGGACATTCATTATTAAAAAAACCTCTAAGAAACCAATACCTAGTCATATAATGAAAATATAAGCCCTAGGGTCTCACCTGACCATTCATCGAATAATATTCAAATGGGACCACATATTACCACCTTGCACCTTTACCACCCGAATCATACAACAACAAGTCATCCAACACGAGGATAAGCTGACTTTGCTACAAATCACTTAGTTATCATTAATTCTAAATTTCCTCTGGATCTCCTCTTCAATATGCAACACATCACATGTGACACTATTTATCTCCATTACTTCCCTTCACCCAGCATTGTTGTAGTCATGATTATCTACTTGTTCCCTGACTACATTATCGACTATAATGACCCATACATTACATACATTGTTTTTACTTCATAATTGAAGCACACTTATTACAACATATAACAAAACCAAGAAAGGACCTTATAGGTATAGTGTCTTCAGAAACTGGAAAACATAAACAACTGGTTCATAAAGTATCTACTTTGCCTCCCATTTTTTTCATCATATCTAGAGTCCCTTTTTGGCATATTCTACTTAATAACCTTCTTCCTGACATGGGGAAACAAAACATACAAAAGGGTGGGCTCAAATGCTTAGTAAGGTTAAACAAAATAAATATCAATCACATCGTATTCATAAGAACATAACATTTTAGAGATCTTAACCTGCAAAAGAGAGCATAATTTCATAACATGGGATAAATCATTGTAGTGAAATGAAATCTCAATAATCATAACTTAAATCATGAAACTTTGTGTCATACACACATAATCATAGAGAATCATATCTTATTAGTCAAGACTCATTTCTAAGACTATCTTAGTGGAAAAAGTCCATTTATGAACCGAGTCCCCCTCGTTTTAGTCCTGTTTCACTGAACCGGTATAACCTACCGTTCCAGCCATGTCTATATCATGAGATATAAAATCTTTACCCAATGCATTGGAGGGAGATATAGGTCCCACCCATCTCATAATGATACCATTCTTATGTGTGCCAAAAAATCATAAATCATACATCATTGCATAACCCATGTAGTAAAAATGGGATTCTTAAACAACATGACATCATTAAACAATTCATATAAGATAAAGGAATTCATAAAAATATTTCCATCACAACATAATCAAATCCATGACATAATAGGGATAGAAACAGAACCCTATATTATCTTAGATGGAAAATAATTTTCATAAAACACTTGAACTCCATTCTTGAGGAAAATATCCTTTCTACTTCAAAAACATTATTCCTTTCTTAACATGTCATACAATTTTAAACTAAAAGAAGTTGATTAAAAATAAACTTGAAAACTTTTAAAGGATGATTCTTGGAAATATTATTTTAAAAATCCAATCATTCCGTATAAGTTAAAAAAACATTCTTCTTACTTTTTTCAGAAAAGTCAAAAAGTACCTCGTACGAAAAACGACAAAAGATTCCTTTCATATCCTTTACTAAAAACTCACCGAAGGGTAAAATTGGATTTAAACAATTGTAGGTGGATGGAAATAATATTACATATTGAGTAAACATGGATGTGGATGATAAAATACACCCCAGTAAATACTAAACTACAAACAATCTCGGATAAAAATGAGATTGTGATATTTTCCCTTACCTTAGGTCCGATATGATTTGTATGTGTCTGAACCTCTTGTATAATGATTTAAATAATGTTATTGACTTATTCCAGAATCATAATTTTTTTTATGATATCATATATGGTCATATTCTTAGCTTCTTATTAGTAATATTTCATTACTACTTGTTATTCGGGTGTTTATTACTTTTTGTACTTATGCGTGTCTTGTCGAATAAATTCTTATTCTTCTCTTTAGATTATAGATACCTCATTTCCAGAATGGTATTAGTGTAATATATATCATATTAATTCATTTAATTCATTTATATAATCATTATGAAATGAAGATCATGTAGAACGAGTCGCATCACATCGTAGAGATGGTATTCTGTACATACGCACGAGTGATGATATCGTTCCTATGATTGTGGAATTGTATTAGAGTGTATGTATACTATTTCAGAATAATTATCATTTTATAATAGTCATATATAGTCATTATTTACACCATTATACCCATCCATGTAAGGTGGTGGTGGAAAATAGATAACACCACGGCGTGGAGATGGTATTCCGTACGTACGCACGCGCGGTGATTTCTTTTTCCGTAGGATGGATAGATGGTGAAATAGGGTTGTTTAATACTTATAATAACATATCAGTATATGAGTGATACTGATGTTATTACTTCATAATGAAAAAACTAAAGAAGAATAAGTGGAAGAAGAAATAAAGATGAAAGAATCGGTAACGGACATTACCTCTTCTTTGAAGTGCTTCTTTGAGACCTCCTTTTAGGGCACTAAAATTGGTCTTTGAAGAAGACCAGGACCTCTAGGATGTCTCTAGGGAAGTGGAGAGGAGAATGTGTCATGGTTTGTCCGTGCTTGAAGGCTCAATGTGGTGTGAGGAAGAGAGGGAGGAGGTGCCCTTTTATAAGGGAGGAGAGGGGCACCTTTGGAATAACAAAAAATATTATTTTATTATAAAGCCAAATTCGGGTTTGAATAGCTCCAAATTGATTTATTTCAAAGCTAAGGTAGGGATGGGTCGAAATCCTCTCATCCAATAGAATTTAGACAAGTTTAGGTTCATAGTTTAACCTTATCATTTAGTTTTAACATTAAGTTAAATAATTTTACTTTTACCGTGTCTTCTTGTGCTCTTATACTATAAGCTTAATAAACTTACGATAAGCAGCCAAACGAACCACAAGTTGTTTATTATTAATATATATAACCTTATCTATTCCATTTGTCCAAACCATAGATTTTTAGGAATAAAATAACAATTAATAATATAATATTTGTTTTAACAACAATTTTATGTCAATTTTGACACTATTTAGTAATTGATATCTGTGAAAATCATTATAGAATGATAAGTTCTAAAATATTTAATTAACTCAATAATAACATGTCATATTAACGTAAACAATTTGTGGAATTCATAAAAACTCTCAAATTATATTTATTTGGGTATTTATAACATCAATTATGTCAATATTTCATTAATAAGATAATTACTGCATCATCGTTGTGTCATAAATAAATTACATTATTTAATGTCTAAAAATTACAAATAAAATAACATTATGTAGGAAATCTTTTTATCTTTCTAATGAATATTTATAGTCGAATTTATATTATGTATAACCCCATATTAAAAATGGTTTATTTATTAAACATTGATTTTAACTATTTTAAACCTTCTTTAAATAAATTAATAATAACTGTCCTAATCTAATCCAAGTGGGCCTAAATAGACATATTTTATTCCTAAGATTGTTTTTGGTCGAATTAAACTTGTCCAATAGAATTAGGACATGTTTTAGGGTAATAATAATATCATTTTTACCCTTAATTACCCTATTTACTTTTAACAGTGGCAAAAAAAGTAAAAAGTTACTATTCACCAAAAAAATTATTTTCCTCTCATTGAACCACATTTTACTTACTGATATCAACTGTGTCTCTCGTATTTTCAAAATTCCACTCACAGAAGCGGTAAAATTATGTTTTATGAAAAATTCAGTTTTTTAACAACCACTTAGTGGTTTCACTATTCATCAAAAATTGAAAGTTTTCAGAAAAATACAAAAATTTCACCCTAGGATAATTTCGATATTACGAATCCAAAAATGAAGTCCATTTTGAAAAATAAAATTTATAAAATTTCAAAAAGTGGTCATTACTATTCATAACGGCTAGTTTTAATAATATTTTATTAGCATATCATTGTTTAGTGAAACTCGGTATTGCGTACGACGCAAACTATCAAGGAAGGTCACGATTTCGTGTAAAGCAATCCAAGCAAGTGTTGTGTGAAGAAAAAGATTCCTTTGATTATTTATATAACATAAAAGTCTCAGGTGTTACATTCTACCCCCCTTAAAATGAATTTCACCCTCGAAATTCGTCCCTTTGTAACAAACAGATGAGGATACCTCTCCCTCATCATATCCTCAAGCTCCCATGTAGCTTCTTCTAATTGGTGGTTCCTCCATAAAACTTTCACCAATCAAGTGGTCTTGTTTCGTAGGACATTTTCTCTACGATCCAGAATCTCTATCGGCTGTTCTTCATAAGAAAGATCCTGCTCCAGCGGTACAACTTTTGAGCTAAGTACATGTTAAGGATCAGGTATGTACTTTCCCAGGAGAGATACATGGAACACATCGTGGACTTGAGAGAGATTCAGTGGAATTGCCAATAAGTAAGCTACCTTCCCAACACGATCCAGTATTTCGAAAGGACCGATATATCTAGGGCTCAACTTCCCCTTCTTTCCAAATCTCATAACCCTCTTCCAGGGAGATATTCGTAAGAACGCTTTATCACCCACTTCAAACTCTAGGTCTTTTCTTCGGTTGTAAGCATAGCTTTTCTATCGACTCTGAGCTGCTCTTATGTGTTGTTGAATAGATCTGACCTTTTCTACCATTTCATCAATGAGATCAGGCCCTAATAGATTGATTTACCAAACTAAATCCCAGGAAGTTGGAGTTATGTATTTCTTTACATAGAGAGCTTCATAAGGAGCCATCTGAATACTGGAGTGAAAGATATTATTATACGAAAATTCCACCGAAGGTAGGTGTTGATCCCAACCACCTTTGAAATCCATAGATCAGGCTCTCAACATTTCTTCTAGAGTTTTAATTTTTCTCTCAGACTGACCATCTATCTTAGGATGATAAGCAGTGCTGAAACTCAACTCTGTATCCAGAGTATGCTGAAGACTACGCCAGAACTTCGAGGTAAATCTCGGATCCCGATCAGATATAATAGAAAGTGGTACTCCATGCAATCTTACCACTTCCTTTACATATATCCTGGCAAGCTGATCCAGAGAGAAATCCTCTCTAATAGCAATGAAGTGTGCAAACATTGTAAGATGATCAACTATGACCCAGATAGCATTATTGCCTTTGGATGTTTTAGGAAGTCCTGTGACAAAGTCCATAGTGATGTTTTCCCATTTCCATTCGGGTATGGGTAATGGTTGTAACATCCCCTTAGACTTCTGTCTCTCAGCTTTAACTTATTGACAAACCAAGCATCGAGAGACATATTCAGCAACATCTCTTTTCATGTCATCCCACCAGAAGTACTCTTTCAGGTCCCTATACGTCTTCGTGCTTCCAAGAGGAATAGAGAATGAAGAACTATGAGCCTCATCCAGCAGCTCCTATTTTAATTCTGGGATGGGAGGAACACAAACCATATTCCTGAACATTATTATCCCATCACAATCAAGGTTGAATTCAGGATCATTTCTCATCTTCTTTTGTAACTCGACATCTTCTTTTTGTTCCTCTTTAATCTTCACATGTATAGATGGTTGAACATTCATTTGAGAAAGATACGATTTTTCCCCATTCATTATAATTCCAAGATCCATCATTTGTAAATCCATAAATATTGGATCTTTTGTGATCCTCATCATGGATAAACTAGCATGGTCTTGTCGACTTAATGCATCTTCCACCTTGTTTGCTTTCCCAGGGTGGTAATGGATTGAGCAGTCGTAATCCTTAATCAGCTCCAACCATCTTATTTGGCGCATATTCAGCTCCTTTTGTGTGAAAATATACTTTAAACTTTTATGATCAGTATAAATGTCACACCTTTCTCCATAAATGTAATACCTCCAAATCTTTAATGAAAAGATTACCGCAGCTAACTCCAAATCATGAGTTGGGTAATTTTGCTCATGTATTTTCAACTGTCGTGAGGCATAAGCTATAACTATATCATTTTGCATAAGAACACACCCCAATCCCTTCTTGGATGCATCACTATAGATCACAAACCTTTCTCCACTACAAGGCAGTGTGAGCACAGGTGCACTGGATAACCTTCTTTTCAACTCCTTGAAATTATCTTCACATTCCTCCGTCCAAACTATCTTAACTTCTTTCCAAGTCAACTTGGTGAGTGGATTAGATAATCGTGAAAAATCTTTCACAAAATGTCGATAATATCCAGCCATAGCAAGAAAACTTCGGATATCGGTTACTGTTGTTGGTCTCGACCATCTTTTGATAACCTCTATTTTTTCTGGATCCACAGATATCCCCTCTTTTGAGATTATGTGACCCAAAAATGCAACTTCTTGAAGCCAAAATTCACACTTTGTAAATTTGGCATAAAGCTTCTCCTTTCTCAGGGTCTTCAATATAATTCTCAAGTGGTCTTCATGTTATTCCTTGCTCTTTGAATAGACAAGAATATCATCTATAAAGACTACCAAAAACTGATCAAGATAGTCTCTAAAGACTCTATTCATTAGATCCATGAAGATAGTAGGGGCATTAGTAAGACCAAATGGCATCACTATAAATTCATAGTGTCCATACCTTGTACGGAAAGGTGTCTTTGGTATATCCTCCCTTTTGACCCTTAATTGGTGATACCTGAACGACGATCAATCTTGGAAAAGTATTGAGCTCCTTGTAGTTTGTCAAAAAATCAACAATGCATGGGAAATGATATTTGTTCTTGATAGTGATCTTGTTAAGTTCTCGATAATCAATGCAGAGTCTCATTGATCCATATATCTTCTTAACAAATAGAAAAAGTGCTCCCCAAGGTGACGCACTAGGGCGTATGAACCCCTTATCAAGATTCTCTTGGAGTTGCTTCTTCAATTCCTGCAACTCAATTGGGGCAATTCTATATGGTGTCTTTGAAATAGGAAAAGCACACGGTACGAGTTCTATTGAAAACTCAACTTCACGATTTGGTGGAAGACCCGGTAATTCCTCTGGAAGGACATCATCAAACTCCCGTACAATGGGAATATTCTAAATAGTGAGTTTCTCACCAACCATTTGAGATAAATAACCTTCATTTAGTGGAATCAAGACCCATAATATGGAAGGAATTTCCACTGGAAGGTTATGTTCATCCTTTCATCGATAGAAGATCATAGATTGATCTAGAATATGAAATGTGGCTTCCCTTCTTTGGAAATTGATATGAGCTCCATGTAGAGAAAGCCAATCCATTCCAAGAATCACATCAAATTCCACTATAGGAAGGATCACAAGATTTGCAGGAAGCACTTTCCCACAAACTTCAATCGGGGATGAATTATAAACTTTTTATGCGACTGTTGTGCTATTAGGTGTTGTCACAGCTAACTCAACATCTAATTGTTGAGGTAATACAGTGATACCCTTAGCAAATTCTTCAGAAATAAAAGAGTGGGTGGATCAGAATCAAATAAAACATTTGCTACTTTAGAGTGGATGGTAAGTATACATTTCACCACATCGTTATCGTACTCCACATCGCTGATAGAAATTTCATGTGACTTTCCTTTGTCTTTAGCCTTAAGAGTTTGTTGACATCGACCATCGTCATCAACCCTTGGATTAGGGAATTTATTGGCATAATGTCCCATCTCCTTGCACTTGAAACACTGAAGTGTTGTAGGGTCATTCTATGTATCCCTTCCTTTGTTTTCATCATTAAACATCTTCTTCCCATCATTGCGGCATTCAAATGCCCAATGACCTTCTTTTCCACATTTGAAACATTTACTTGTCCCTTTAAGACAACTCCCTCCATGTTTCTTTCCACACTTTGAGCATAAGGGAAAGCTCATCTTCTTTTCAGTGTGCTCTTTATATTTTCCTTTGAATTCCATTTTCATCTTCTTATCAAACCCATATGACTGATGGGTTACTCCAATCTCCATCTCAACTTTGAGAGCACATCGAACGATTTCCTCGTAGCTATTGAAGTCCCTTATGGCTAAGGCCCTTCTAAGACTTGGTTTTAATCCACTAAAGAATCGATCGATATTACTCTCAGGTTGGATAATAATACCATAGGTGTACCTTGCAAGTATCGTAAAATTTTCTTCATAGGTACCAACAGATTCATAATCCTTTTTCTTCAGTTCATGAAACTCTTTCTCCATATTTGTTCGGAGAATACGAGGGAAGTACTTATTGAAAAATATGTTCTTGAACTCGTCCCATTCCATGGACTCAATTTCATCCCTTTGCCTCGTATTCTTAATAAGATTCCACCATTGATCAGCATCACCTTCCAAACGATACACTACTAAGATGAAATTATCATGCTCAGAACATTGAGGAATTGAAAATATCTTTTCAGTAGTACTAATCCATTGTTCCGCAACTAATGGATCAGTAGATCCGCTGAATGAAGGTGGATGCTGTCTCATGAAGGATTCAACGGAATGTTACTCCTTCCTTTGCTCGTTTGGAAGTCCTACATGATTAATATCTTGAGAATGTTGTGTGAGAATGGCTACAAGATTTTTCATTCCAGCTCCCATAACGTTTGGTTTCTCGGGGGGACAATCATTTCATTGCCCGTCACATTCCGCATGAACACGGTTCCTTCGGGTTCCATCCATTGACTAAATCCAAGAAGAATAGTGTGAGAAACACTAATTATAATAGGAAAACCACATAATCAAGAATAAAATTTCACACTTAAGATCTTATACTAGGTTATTCATGGCCATTTCTAAAACACTAAGATTGTGTTCTATGCATAGAGTTATCCTTAGGGTTCTTACTAAGGCTTTCACATCCTAGTTTCCAAAGGTTGACTATACCTTTCCTCTATTACCAACTATAACCACTCATACATTACATACATTTTTTTACTTCATAATTGAAGAACACTTATTACAACATATAACAAAAGAAATAAAGGACCGTATTGGTATAGTGTCTTTAGAAACTGGGAAACATAAACCACTGGTTCATAAAGCATCTACTTTGCCTCCCATTTATTTGATAATATCTAGAGTCCCTTTTTGGCATATTCTACTTAATAACCTTCTTCCTGACCTGGGGAAACAAAACATACAAAAGGGTGAGCTCAAATGCTCAGTAAGGGTAAACAAAATAAATATCAATCACATCATATTCATAAGAACATAACATTTTGGAGATCTTAACCTGCAAAAGAGAGCATAATTTCATAACATGGGATAAATTATAGTAGTGAAACGAAATCCCAATAATCATAACATAAAACATGAAACTTTGTGGAATACAAACATATCATAGAGAATCATATCTTATAAGTCAAGACTCATTTCCAAGACTATCTTAGTGGACAAAGTCCATTTCTGAACCGAGTCACCCTCGTTTCAGTCCTGTTTCACTGAACCGGTATAACCTACCGTTCCATCCATGTCTATCTCATGAGATATAAAATCATTACCCAATGAATTGGAGGGAGATATAGGTCCCACCCATCTCATAATGATACCATTCTTATGTGTGCCACAAAATCATAAATCATACATCATTGCATAACCGATGTAGTAAAAATGGGATTATTAAACAACATGACATCATAAAACAATTCATATAAGATAAAGGAATTCATCAAAATATTTCCATCACAACATAATCAAATCCATGTAATAATAGGGATAGAAACAGATCTCAATATTATCTTAGATGGAAAATAATTTTGATAAAACACTTGAACTCCATTCTTGAGGAAAATATCCTTTCTACTTCAAAAACATTTTTCCTTTTTTAACATGTCATAAAGTTTTAAGCTAAAAGATGTTTATTAAAAATAAACATGAAAACTTGTAAAGGAAGATTCTTGAAAATATTGTTTTAAAAATCCATTCATGCCATATAAGTTAAAAAACATTCTTCGTACTTTTGTTAGAAAAGTCAAAAAGTACCTCGTATGAAAAACGATAAAAGATTTATTTCATATCCATTACTAAAAACTCACCGAAGGGTAAATTTGGATTTAAAATATTGTAGGTGTTGGGACCAAGTTGAATGAAGATGAATGTTTGAAGAATTAGCTTTTGCAAAGTGTTGTATTTTTTTTTCAAAGTCGATAAATCAATTCACTTTGTAGAAGGATCATAAATCAGACGATGCTTTTCTGGTATGTATTTCACACAAATCTTGAGTTATGAGAACTTGTGATGCAAGCCTTATGAAGGAAAGGGGGAGAAATTATGATTCTAGTCATATAATGTTTTGATTGGAAGGAATGATGCTGCTGGAAAATAGGAAAGATTCAGTTCCCATTGCAACCCTGACGATGCTTAAGCTGATCTATCAAAGGATAAATATCACGATAGTGGGATTCGTGATAAGAGCAGAAGAATGGTTATGGGAAGCAGTAAAGAGATAAAATGGAAAAGCAATAGACAATTTCGGGATGGCAGAAAAGCACAGTTTAAGGTGGCGTCGTTTTCCAGTGTTTGCCAAATTTTAGGGCCTGAAAATCGGGAGATGAAGAAATGTGCTTGGAAATGGATGTTGCGCATAACATTGAAGATGGTTTATATGTGAAAAAGAGTTATTCAAGGTCAGAACGTCGAAAAATGAAAAAGGAATGGAGTGCGCGGATATTTATGCATGTTTTGCGCAAAAATAAAGTGGTGCCTGCAATATCTGCGGGATGCGCGAAATAGTAGCGGGTTGCGCAAAAAATCAGCGGGATGCGCGAAATATTGGCATGGTGCGCGAAATTGAGGAATGAAGTTTTCGCGCAAATGATGGTTCGAGATCAGAAGATCAAAAATTGGCAAAGGCATAAAATGCGCGAAATATTGGAGCAGTGCACGAAATCTGATGTTGCAGGAAAGATTGGGTTTGCGCGCAATATGGAACGCGGTGCGGAATTTTGCGCGCAATTGGTGCTTCATGCTTAGAAGGATGAAAAATGGCAAAGGCATGAGGTGCGCGAAAACTTGAAGCATGGCGCGAAATATGAAGTTGCATAAAAGAGTTTTTACGCGCATGGAGGAGGTTTTACGCGCAGATTAGTGTTTTTCACGCGGGTTCAAAAATGCCTATAAATATGAGGCTAATCCTTGTTAGTTGTTAATGATCGACACTTAGAAGATATCTCAAGCTCTGGTGCGCATAAATTATATGCTAAGTGATTTGCGCTAAATGAAAGAAGTTTGCATGAAAAGAGGGTAGCTGCGCGAAAACTTGAGAAGTTGCGCGAAAAGAGAAAAAGTTGCAGGCAAGAGGAAAGGTGCGCGAAAACGTTTTTCGTGCCAAAAGGGATTTTTACTCTCAAGTCATTTGAATTGCGCGCAAGTCACCCTAAAGGCTGCGCGAAATATTTGGGATCTTCGCACGTATTCAGTTTTGCGTAAGAGTGTTCTTACCGGATTCTGGGTAAGAAAGTGAAGATTTGTACTTCAGAGAATACTTCTGTTCAATTGTAAAGAAGCACTGAAACATTGTGTTACCCTATTTGTGCTAAGAGGGAGCACATGAACTATTAGATTGTTTTTAAAGTGCTGCACGAGTGTAAGGGTATATCCTACTCATTGTATTCCACATCAAAGGATTATTTTCAAGTGGATTGTGTGGTACTGGATTGTTTCCGTACCATACCAAGGACGTAGCTACTCTTGTTGAATAGTGAACCTTGTAAATCTTGTGTTCATGTGGTTGTGTGTGTTCAGCAGGGATGAAACTCTTTAACAGGAGGCGAAGGTTGTTTCAAAACGGGGGGAAACATAAAAAGAAAAAGATTTCACTGATTCACCCCCTCCCCCTCTCAGTGATACATAGATCCAGATTGGGAACATCAATTGGTATTAGAGGCAGGTTGCCTTCGTTTACTCATTGCTGAAGTGTTTGAAGAGAAGTTGTGATGGAAAATCTAAATTGCATGAATAGTAAGGGGATTCCAATCTTTGATAGAAAGAACTATCACATCTGGAAGGACAGAATAATGCCGTATCTTATGTCTCTTGGATATGAAGTTCTTGAAACTACAACAGATGGATTTCTTGATATTGATGACAAGGTCCCTCTTACTCCTGTCGATAAGAAGAATCTTGAGAATGATGGAAAATCTAAAAATGCATTACTCTCATCACTTTCTGAGAGTGAGTTTTTAAGAGTGAAAGGTGTCACTACTTCTAAAGGCATCTGGGATAAGCTAATGAATATCTATGAAGGAAATACAAAAGTAAAGAATGCAAAACTACAAATCTGGAGGCTGAGGTATGAAGACTTGAAAATGGGAGAATCTGAATCTGTTGGGGAATTCTTTACCAGAGTTAATGACATTGTCAGTACCATCAGATGTCTTGGGGAAAAGTTAGAAGATGATACAGTTGTTGAAAAGATCCTGATAATTCTGCATGACAAATTTGATGCTAAAGTTTCTTCACTAGAAGACCGAGATCCGGAAACATTATCTCTTGATGATTTTCACAGTACTCTCATCACTTATGAGATGAGAAGAGAGAAGACCATGAAGAGCAAAGCAAAAACTGATAGAGAAATTTCTTTCAGGGCAGAAAAGAAAGGGAAGTCGAAGAAAATTCTTATTAATGAAGAAGCTGGTTAATCCAACTCTGAAAATGAGGTATGTCAAAATTTTGATGAAATTCTATCCTTGTTTTCTAAAAATTTTAAAGGAGGCACATGGAAATACAAAGGGAAACTCCCTTTGAAATGTTTTGAATGTGGAGCAGTTTGCCACTTTGTGGCTAATTGCCCTCAAAAGGGGAAAGATGCCATCAGTGATGAAGAAGACAGAGGACCAAGAAGGTCATGGAAGAAACAGGATCGAAAAGATAAATATTCTGGTAGAAGTCAGAATAAAAAGTTCTTTAAATCAAAAGGAAGAAGCTTTTTGTCAAAAGATAAGGAAGATGATGATAGCGAGACTGAATCAGAAAAATCTGCTACTGAAAAAACTAGAGAGAGTACCTTTTTTGCAACAGTGAATAATGATGATTATGAGAGTAGTAGTACTGAAGAAGAAGAGACTCCACTTGAACAGTATCTGAAAGAAGAGCTGAAGGAATGTTTGAGGAAGATAAGAAAACTTGATAAAGAAAACAACAAGTTAATAAAAGAAAATTCCACAGTAAACAATCAAGAAGGTTTTACAGATGATAAAATCATGATGGAAAAAGAGATTGATGATCTGAAAAATTATCTTGAGAATACAAAGAATCGTAATGATCATCTTGAAGTGAAGTTGAAGGCAAAAGAAGAAGAGTTGGAACTTGTTCAACAGAAACTGCATAAAGCTAAAGAAATGAATATCAGTTCCAAAAATTCTATCTCAGAAGTAGGGGAATGTTCCAGTAAGAATGAACCAAAAAGGGATCTACAAAACTTACCTTCAAAGGTTGAAAAGAAAGACAAAACTGGTTCTGATAAGAACAAGGCTAGAAAGACAAAGTATGTGGTCAAAAACAGCAATGCAGAAAAATCAGAAGTGCATAAAAATCTTGAGTCAAGAAAGCTTCTAATACTTCTGGTACTGTTGGATCTGAGCTGAAGAAGAGAGTTACAAATGAAAATATGATGGTTTTTGAGAAGCGTGTTCACAACTCCATTCAGTATAAAAGTTTCAGAGGTAAATATTCTTTCTATGGTTACTGCTGGTATTGTGGTGGATTCGGACACATGGAAAGTATGTGTTGGTTTAACCAACAACATTACAACTATTCCAAAAGTTTTGAAGGACAAGGATTGAGGGGGAGTCAACACTTTCAAAATAGAATATCTCCAAATAATTTTCAGAAGATATCTGAGAAGACTGGTGTGATATTTGGGAATAGATTCCAACCACTGGAAACTTATTGTGAAAGATGTGATCAACCTGGACATCTTGCTAAGGGCTGCCTTAGTGTGTTACCAGAGCAACAAAAGTTTGTTAATAATCCTCAGAAGATAGAGTTTTTAAAATACAAAAGGGAAAAGTATTATAAGTATGAAAAGAAAGAATGCATGGTTCTCTGGCCAGAACACATTGATTTGGCTAGGAAATTGGAAGAAGCAAAACAGAAAGTGAAGTAAAAGGAAGAACAAAAACCACTTGTTGTTGAAACAGCTTTGAAGGCTACCAAAGGAGAACGTCCATGGATTCTTGATAGTGGATGTTCATCTCATATGATAGGAGACTTAAAGCTGCTGAAGAATGTGAAAGAATTTAAAGAAGGAACTGTGAAATTTGAAAATGATGAATCTCTAAGGATCAAAGGTGTTGGATCGGCCATCATTGGAAAAGAATAGATGAAATCCAGAAAAACACTATATGTTGATGGACTGAAACACAACCTGCTCAGTGTGTCACAACTCTTTAATGAGGGCAACAAAGTGATCTTCAGAAAAGATGGATTTGTTGTAAAAAGTGAAAATGATGGAAACATAGTTACAAGGGGCCAGCGTACAAGAGGGAATTTGTTCCAAGTTGGGGATGGACAGAACTCTTGTTACATGAGTGTTGTGGATGAAAATAAATTATGGCATAAAAGGCTGGGGCATATGTGTCAGAGAAATATGTGCAAGTTGTCAAAGCGAGAAAGTGTTCGGGATATGCCTGGTTTATCAAGAGAAAGAGATTGGTGCTGCACTATTTGTGAGAAAGGGAGGATTGCTAATTCTATGCACAAGATAGTTGAAATTTGCTCAAAAAGACCCTTAGAACTCATACACTCAGATATATGTGGGCCAATGAGCAAGAAATCTTCAAATGGAGATAAGTACTTCATTACTTTCATTGATGACATTACTCGCATTACTTGTGTTATGTACATGAGACATAAGTCAGATGCTCTAACAATGTTTAAGAGTTTCAGAAGGAAAGCAGAGAAAGAATGTGAGTATTCAGTGAAGAAGTTGAGAACTGATAATGGTGGTGAGTATAAGAATGAATAGTTTGAAAGTTATCTTGAGAAACATGGAATTAGGCATGAGTTTAGTTCACCATACACACCTCAACAAAATGGGGTGGCTGAAAGAGAGAATCGAAGTCTGGTGGAAATGGGGAGAACTATGTTACTTGAACATAGTCTCTCTCATTATTATTGGAGGCAGGCCATGAGCACTGCTGCATATATTCAGAACCGGTGTTTCTATAGGCCAAACTCAGATATGACTCCATATGAAATGTTCTATGGAAAAACTCCAAGTCTGAAACACTTGAGAGTCTTTGGGAGTCCATGTATTATAAAGAAGAAAGGTGGAAATCTGGGAAAGTTCGAGCAAAGAGGAGATGACCAAATTTTTCTTAGCTATGCTCCAGAAGGAAGAGGATATAGATGCCTCAACAAAGAAACAGGGAGAATTATTGATTCTTCAGATGTAAAAGTTGTTGAAAGTGCTGAGAAAGAAAAGCAGTCATATGTTGATGTGGAAGTCGAGCGGGATAGAGAAGATTTTGTTAACAATTCTGATAATGTTGCAGAATTTGTTCATCCTACTCAAGAAGAGGAATCTGACTCCGAAATATCATGTGATGAGTATTAAGTTCAAACAACTCATCCTAGGTTGAGGAAACAAGTGGAGGCCTAGAACATTATTGGAGATAAAAATCAGAGGGTTCAAACAAGAAGAACAACGAATGCTATATCACATACTTCTCTTTATTCGAAAGTTGAACCGAATGATGTAAATGAAGCATTTGAGCATCCAGAATGGGTTTATGCTATGAATGAAGAGCTTGCTCAGATAGAGAAGAACAATACTTGGGAACTTGTACCCATGCTTGACAACAAGAACATTATTGGTACAAAGTCGGTTTTTCGAAACAAGCTGAATGAAGAAGGTAATGTAATAAGAAAGAAGGAAAGATTGGTCTGCAAAGGGTATTCTCAAATTGAAGGCATTGAATTTGATGAAACCTTTGCTCCAGTAGCTCGATTAGAAACAATCAGAATATTTCTTGCCATTGCTGCACAACGAGGTTACAAAATATTTCAAATGGATGTAAAATCTGCATTCTTGAATGGTGATCTTGACGAGGAAGTTTACATTGATCAACCTTGTGGATTTGTTATTGGGAAAGATGAAATCTATGTGTGCAGGTTGAAGAAGGCTCTGTATGGGATAAAACAGGCTCTGAGAGCATGGTATTCTAAATTAGATACTTTCTTGAAGAAGATGATCTTTAAGAAAGGGAGAGTTGACAGCAATCTCTACATCAAGAAATGTCAGGAGTTTTCACTGATCGTTATTGTTTATGTCGAAGATATTATATTAGCTGGAAATAATGAATGATCATGTGACAAATTTGCTGGGGAGATGAAGAAGTTATTTGAGATGTCCATGCTAGGTGAAATAAAGTACTTTCTTGGGTTACAAATTTCACAGAAGAAGAATCATGTTTTTCTGTCTCAAGAAAAGTATGCTAAGGAACTTCTGAAGAAGTTTGGCATGGAAAATTCGAAACCAGTTTCCACACCGATTTTAGTGGGAACCAAGTTGTCTAAAGATGGAGAAGGCAAGGAAGTTGATCAAAAAGAGTTTCGAAAACTGATTGGAAGTCTGCTATATTTGACTACCTCAAGACCCGACATCGTCTATGCTGTTACTTTATGTGCAAGATTTCAGAGTGCTCCTAAAGAATCAAATTTGATTGCTGGAAAAAAAAATTCTCAGATATATAAAAGGCACAACAAACTTTGAAATCCGGTATGACGGCTCTGAAAATATTGATATATTTGGGTATTCTGATGCTGATTGGGCAGGAAATGTTGATGATCGAAGATCCACATCTGGTGGAGTATTCTTTCTAGGAAAAAGCTGTGTTAGTTGGCATACCAAGAAACAGAATTCAGTAACTCTTAGCACAGCTGAGGCTGAGTATGTTGCTGCTACTCAAGCTGCAACTCAACTAATGTGGATGAAGACTCAGCTGGAAGATCTACTTGTTGAAGTAAAGCTACCATTGCTCTTGGGTTGTGATAATCAGAGTGCAATCAATCTTACAAGAAATCCAGTACAACATTCTCGTTCAAAACACATTGATATAAAGTACCACTTCATCAAAGAGCAGGTTGAAAAGAATTAACTGAGGCTGGAGTATGTTCCTACATCTGAACAAATTGCTAATATATTTACAAAACCATTACCGAAGGAACAATTTGCAATGTTGAGGTTGAACATGGGTGTTCAACCTCCTTCTCGTCAAGGTTAAGGTACATGTTTCTGTCCCCTCTCTCGTCTTAGCTTTGGATAATGTTGTCAAGGGGGAGAATTGTTTTATTAATCTATCCATAAGGAAGAATGTATTAAGGGAGAGTTGTGGGTAAGCTGTGAATTCAGCATGTATGTGAGTGAACTATTATAACTATTTGTTGGAGTGGTTGTAGGAAAAAAAGTTGTTTTACAGGAAAGTTGAAGAAGTGAAGAATGCTATTGCAAGAGTGAAGAATGATGAAGTAAAAGATTGCAAGATGTTCCGAAGAAGGATGAGGAGGTATGTTCATGAGATTTTACAGTCATTGATTTTGGACAACACGGTTTTGGCTGTCAATAAATCTTGTTTCCTACAATGAGTTAGCTCACGTAGGCTTAGAATTGTTGATAAGTAATCCATTGCAAAAGATTTCAAAATTCAGTTATTTATGAATCTTTGTTGACAACAAAATCCAAAGGGGGAGATTGTTGGGACCAAGTTGAATGAAGATGAAAGTTTGAAGAATTATCTTTTGCAGAGTGTTGTATTTTGTTGTCAAAGGTGATAAATCAATTCACTTTGTAGAAGGATCATAAATCAGACGATGCTTTGCTGGTATTTATTTCACACAAATCATGAGTTAGGAGAACTTGTGATGCAATCCTTATGAAGGAAAGGGGGAGAAATGATGATTCCAGTCATATAATGTTTTGATTGGAAGGAATGATGCTACTGGAAAATAGGAAATATTCAGTTCCCATTGCAACCCTGACGATGCTTAAGCTGATCTATCAAAGGATAAATATCACGATAGTGGGATTCGTGATAAGAGCAGAAGAATGGTTATGGGAAACAGTAAAGAGATAAAATGGAAAAGCAATAGACAATCTGGGGATGGCAGAAAAGCACAGTTTAAGGTGGCGTCGTTTTCCAGTGTTTGCCAAATTTTAGGGCCTGAAAATCGGGAGATGAAGAAATGTGCTTGGAAATGGATGTTGCGCATAACATTGAAGATGGTTTATATGTGAAAAAGAGTTATTCAAGGTCAGAACGTCGAAAAATGAAAAAGGAATGGAGTGCGCGGATATTTATGCATGTTTTGCGCAAAAATAAAGTGGTGCCTGCAATATCTGCGGGATGCACGAAATAGTAGCGGGTTGCGCAAAAAATCAGCGGGATGCGTGAAATATTGGCATGGTGCGCGAAATTGAGGAATGAAGTTTTCGCGCAAATGATGGTTCGAGATCAGAAGATCAAAAATTGGCAAAGGCATAAAATGCGCGAAATATTGGAGCAGTGCGCGAAATCTGATGTTGCAGGAAAGATTGGGTTTGCGCGCAATATGGAACGCGGTGCAGAATTTTGCGCGCAATTGGTGCTTCATGCTTAGAAGGATGAAAAATGGCAAAGGCATGAGGTGCGCGAAAACTTGAAGCATGGCGCGAAATATGAAGTTGCATAAAAGAGTTTTTACGCGCATGGAGGAGGTTTTATGCGCGGATTAGTGTTTTTCTTGCGGGTTCAAAAATGCCTATAAATATGAGGCTAATCCTTGTTAGTTATTAATGCTCGACACTTAGAAGATATCTCGAGCTCTGGTGTGCATAAATTATATGCTAAGTGAGTTGCGCGAAAAGAAAGAAGTTTGCATGAAAAGAGGATAGCTGCGCGAAAACTTGAGAAGTTGCGCAAAAAGAGAAAAAGTTGCACGCAAGAGGAAAGGTGCGCGAAATCGTTTTTCGCGCCAAAAGGGATTTTTACGTGCAAGTCATTTGAATTGCACGCAAGTCACCCTAAAGGCTGCTCGAAATATTTGGGATCTTCGCACGTATTCAGTTTTGCGTAAGAGTCTTCTTACTGGCTTCTGGGTAAGAAAGTAAAGATTTGTACTTCAGAGAATACATCTGTTCAATTGTAAAGAATCACTGAAACATTGTGTTACCCTATTTGTGCTAAGAGGGAGCACATGCACTATTAGATTGTTTTTAATGTGCTGCATGAGTGTAAGGGTATATCCTACTCGTTGTATTCCACATCAAAGGATTGTTTTCTAGTGGATTGTGTGGTACTGGATTGTTTCCGTACCATACCAAGGACGTAGCTACTCTTGTTGAGTAGTGAACCTTGTAAATCATGTGTTCCTGTGGTTGTGTGTGTTCAGCAGGGAAGAAACTCTTTAACAGGAGGCGAAGGTTGTTTCAAAATGGGGGAAACTTAAAAAGAAAAAGATATCACTGATTCACCCCCTTCCCCTCTCAGTGATACTTAGATCCTGATTGGGAACTTCAGTAGGTAATATTACATATTGAGGAAACATGGATGTGGATGATAAAATACACCCCAGTAAATACTAAAGTATAAACAATCTCGGATAAAAATGAGATTGTGATATTTTCCCTTACCTTAGGTCCGATATGCTTTGTACGTGTCCGAACCTCCCATATAATGATTTAAATAATGTTATTGACTTATTCCAGAATCATAATTATTTTTATTATATCATATATAGTCATATTCTTAGATTCTTATTAATAATATTTCATTACTACTTGTTATTCGGGTGTTTATTACTTTTTGTTCTTACGCGTGTCTTGTCGAATAAATTATTATTCTCCTATTTGGTTATAGATACCTCATTTACAGAATTTTATTAGTGTAATATATATCATATTCATTCATTTAATTCATTTATATAATCATTATTAAATGAAGATCACGTAAAACGAGTCGCATCACATCGTGGAGACGGTATTCCGTACGTACGCACGAGTGATGATATCGTTCCTATGATCGTGGAATTGTATTAGAGTGTATGTATACTATTTCAGAATCAGTATCACTTTATAATAGTAATATATAGTCATTATTTAGACCATTATTGCCATCCAAGTAAGGTGGTGGTGGAAAATAGATTGCACCACGGCGTGGAGACGGTATTTCATACGTACGCACGCGCGGTGATTTCTTTTTCCGTAGGATGGATAGATGGTGAAATAGGGTTGATCCATAATTATAATAACATATCAGTATATGAGTGATAATGATGTTATTACTTCATAATGAAACAACTAAAGAAGAAGAAGTGGAAGAAGAAATAAAGATGAAAGAATCGGTAACGGACATTACCTCTTCTTTGAAGTGATTCTTTGAGACCTCCTTTTAGAGAACTAAAATTAGACTATGAAGAAGACCAGGACCACTAGGATGTCTCTAGGAAAGTGGAGAGGAGAAAGTGACAGGGGTTGGCCGAGCATGAAGGCTAAATGTGGTGTTAGGAAGAGAGGGAGGAGGTGCCCTTTTATAAGGGAGGAGAGGGGCACCTTTGGAATAACTAAAAATATTATTTTATTATAAAGCCAAATTCATTTTTGAGTAGATCCAAATTGATTTATTTCGAAGATAAGGTGGGTCTGGGTCTAAAGCCTCTCATAAAATAGAATTTAGACAAGTTTAGGTTCCTATTTTAAACTTATCATTTAGTTTTAACATTAAGTTAAATAATTTTACTTTCACCGTGTCTTCTTGTGTTCTTATACTATAAGGTTAATAAACGTACTATAAGCAGCCAAACGAACCCCAAGTTGTTTATTATTAATATATATAACCTTATCTAAGTCATTTGGCCGGACCATATATTTTTAAGAATAAAATAACAATTAATAATATAATATTTGTTTTACAAACTATTTTATGTCAATTTTGACACTATTTAGTAATTGATTTTTGTAAAAATTATAACAGAATGATAAGTTCGAAAAAAGTTACTTAACTCAATACTAACATGTCATATTAATCTAGAAAATTTGTGTAATTCATAAAAACTATCAAATTATATTTATTTGGGTATTTATAATGTAACTTATGTCAATATTTCATAAATAAGATAATTACGGCATCATTGTTGTGTCATAAATAAATTATATTATTTAATGTCTAAAAATTACAAATAAAATACCATTATGTATTAAATCTTTTTAGATTTCTAATGAATATTTATAGTCGAATTTATCGTATTTATATCCCTATATTAAAAATTCATTAGTTATTAAACATTGATTTTAACTATTTTAACCCTTCTTTAAGTAAATTAATAATAAATGTCCTAATCTTATCCAAGTGGGCCTAAATGGTCATATGATATTCCTAAGTTTGTTTTTGGTCGCATTACACTTGTCCAATACAATTAGGACATGTGTTAGGGTAATTATAATATCATGTTTACCCTTAATTACCCTATTTACTTTTAACCGTGGTAAAAAAAGTAAAAAGTTACTATTCACCAAAAAAATTATTTTCGTCTCATTGAACCAAATTTTACTTACTGACATCAACTGTGTCTCTCGTATTTTAAAAATTCCACTCACAGAAGCGGTAAAATTACGTTTTATGAAAAATTCAGTTTTTTAACTACCACTTAGTGGTTTCACTATTCATCAAAAATTGAAAGTTTTCAGAAAAATACCAAAATTTCACCCTAGGATAATTTCGATATTACAAATACAAAAATGAAGTCCATTTTGAAAAATAAAATTTATAAAATTTCAAAAAGTTGTTATTACTATTCATAACAACTAGTTTTAATAATATTTTATTAGCATATCATTGTTTAGTGAAACTCGGTATTCCGTACGACACATGCTATCGAGGAAGGTCGCGATTTTGTGTAAAGCAAGCCAAGTAAGTGTTGTGTGTAGAAAAAGATTCCTTTGATGATTTATAGAACATAAAAGTCTCAGGTGTTACATCAACAACAGAATCAATGGTCATGCAGACATAGAACCCAAATTGTCTTTCATGTTGAATCCAATTTTAAAACAAAATTACTATAGGTTGTTTCCAAAATCTAATGAAATGAACATGCCTATAATACAAAACTCAAAAACCTACCATACATTGATATTAAAATATTGTAAAATAAAGGCCATTTACAAAAAAGGAATTCAAAAACACGGGCCAACCTTAATCACACATGTTCCCCTAAAAAACAGATGATGACCTACAATGGTATGAGTAAAAATAATTGATGCTAGGTCTACAAGTCATCCCTAGAGAATATGTCTCACAACTAGGTCAGAAGGCCTAACCACCTATCCCAAAAGATAAAAACTCTCAATGGAAGGAATGATCACAACAACCAACATGGTTCAAGACTAAAATCATGACCTACGAGGGATCAATCATAACTGAAATCTCAATAAGAAATTGATCCCAATAGGCCATGATAGAATCTTATAAAAAGAGACTGAATTGATAATCATTGGGAATCCATAAAAAGAAACACACTTGGAGGACCAGTTCACATGAAAATTAATGATATCCTTCGACATTGTTGTCTGAAATGCTACTAGATAACCATGACCTGAGAGGGAACACCACACAATGCGTATAATAGAAGGGAATCATGTGGATTATCAATCTACTGGGGTCACTACCCCTCCCCTTCAAGAGGACTATGTGATGATCCTCACAAAAAATACCTCAATATATATCCACCTAACCTGACATCAGATTTAAAAATAATTATGTATGTAAGCCTAAATTAATTATCCTTAATCATTAGTAGAATCACAAACTAGAAGACTATATGATTTGAATCCTATATGATTAATATGATGCATTAGATGACACATTCCTTTATTGGCCAAGAGTCAAAACCCATCCCCATCCTCTTGCCCATGGCAAAGAGCTAGAAATCCATAGTAAATCATGATATCCACAAAACATGTGCATTTTTCAATGACAAATTCATATATAACTGTAACATTTTGGATCATAACAACAATATCATACACATGGAAGACATGAATAATGACTACAACAAGTGTTTTCAACAAACCAGTCTGATATCCATGACAAGTTCTGACATGTACCTAATACTCCGGTTAACCATTTCCCAAATAGGAAAGACTACAGAAATAAACACCTCTACTAAAAAATTGTAACATTATGAATCGAATTACACTAAAATAGTTCCCAAGTTTGGTTGGTTATAGGACCTCAACCGCACCTCCTAGAATTCCTGATGCAGTTGACATGTTGCAAGGGCCCATACTGTGATAGAGGGAAGACTATGCCCTCATATCATATTAAACAACCACTAAATGTAACTTCATGTCATATAAATAAGTAAACAAATTGTGTGTAAGTGGGAAACATAAAAAAATCGAACATGATACAATAAATAAAATATCTATAAAGTCATGAATAGTTTTTACATACGTACAACACTAGTCATCAACTAGGACGACCATAAAGACAAAAGAGTACAAAATAAACTGAAATAAAAGTCTTTGGTTCTTATACAAACTATGAAACATACCACATACCCTATCTCTAAACAAGATTGAGCTTCACCCACCAAATTAGAGGAAACTAGAAAATAATATCCACCCGATCATACAACACTAGGCCTTATCCCTATCCAATATACAATCTGTGATCAACCTGAAAAGAAGACATAAGTCCATCATATACACAGAGGTGTATGTGTATGTGTGATAAATAACCAAATTAGGCCTCCATGACAAGGAAACTATAAATAAACAATAATAAAAGTGTGGAAATGAAAAGTGGTCAGACTAGTTGCGCCACAACTGAAAATTTAAGAAAAAGAAAAAAATGTGAATCATAGTCGAACCCCGGGTCCGTAATCCTAGTCCACTGGGAATGTGCCACCATGGGTGTCCATATCAATACATGTATACATGTAATGTCTCATACCAACAAATATATACAAAAATATGAATATTTATTAGTACATAGGTCAAATAATATTAAACAAATTGGAATTTGATCCGTGGGACAGTAATCCCAATATTCGGATCATCCATTGCATGGGCAATGAATTTGATGTCCTAAATCTGAAGCCATGTATCCTTAAGTATATCTATGAGTCCATAATACAAATAGAAATATACCTAATTCTTTGAACACCATAATTAACAATGAGAAATCTATGTCACGAATATGGAATAATCATCTAACACTAGGGTTTACTCGACTCACCACAAATAACTACAAGAATGGATTCGGGGAATTTCATCCAGATATAGTGTAAATGGTCACTTAGATAGTCATCATTATCTCATTTCATGTAAATCCTATCCAATATATAATATGTTATATCCAGATTCTAGGTGGTCACAATATTCAGAACATGGATAATCCCTAAGGGTTTGTCCCATAGGTGATTTGTTTGGATAACTCATCAGTGAGATGTCATGTCCACCCCTAGATTCTATAATAAAGGATAGAGTAATCATCCATATCTTCTGGTAGAATATATTTATTATAGGTATCAGATTATGTGATATTCCATTCACAATATGTGATAATGTAATAAATCAGGGAGATCATAATCATCCATATCACTTAGGAGAGCTAAATAATATTCGAGTATAAAATGATCTAGGAGAACATAATCATCCCCATCACATATCTTTAAAGAAGAGAAGAATCATCCTCATCACTTGGTATAGTGGAATCATCTAGGAGTTTCATTATAATGGATTCCATACACGTATATCATAGTAATAGGCTCAATAGCCAGATCCCATGAAACAACTCTTGACATCCCAATAATCTAATAATTAAATATATTGGATCAAAAGAAAAATCATAGTTAGTGCATTTAGATTTTACAATAAACATAACAAATAACATGAATCTGATTCCATATCTTGCGAAAGAACCTATGATCATCACAACAATGTG
Organism: Viscum album; assembly: GCA_963277665.1. Taxonomy (NCBI): domain Eukaryota; kingdom Viridiplantae; phylum Streptophyta; class Magnoliopsida; order Santalales; family Viscaceae; genus Viscum; species Viscum album. Next base: position 2,074,707,132 of record OY728156.1, on the reverse strand, counting down.
GGAAATTTCCTCGTTTTTGGATCAATAGAAACCGACCAGGAAGAACCTCTGGAAAATATCACTGAATTAGAAATAACCATGGGAATGTATTAATAAACTAGAGAGTGTGGTCGAACTCATATCCCTCACACTATGGTCATAGCCACCTGGGAGTACATGTTCAGCATGGTTTATATGGTGAAACCTTATTCAATCTCTAAATAAACATGACATACAATCTTAGAGTCAGTAATTACAATGGGGAACCCATTGGGAAATTCAATTCAAAACCAAAGAGGCACCCAACATGGGATCCTGAAATTCTAAAAATAGGTGATGGATTCTTACTTGGGATCCTTATCTTATTAGTATGGATAAATTAGGAAATAGATCATCTAACTAAAATGAAATGATGGTATCCTACTATGAATGGTCAAAACAGTACACAGGTAATGAGGTCCAACATAGGAATTGATATCTCAACCCATTAAGAAAAGGAACACATTAGGGGATCCTCGGTAACTAGTAGATGAAATAGGAATCCTACACATGACCCTCTTGGAAGAAACATAAGTAGATGATTCATTTAGGGGATCCTTGATACCAACTTATCACATAGAAAATAATTGGATAAGGGAACAACTACCAGGGCTGATTCCCTCAAGGAAAACTATGAAGCATCATCCAACTAAGATAGAAAATGGATAATATCTTATTCGGTTTCACTCTTATATGACACTGTATTCAACAACTGGAAGAAGAGACCATCCTTTAGTAAAAGCATGAAATGTTTCTTTGATGTCCTCATGACACCCCATGCGTTTCATCATCATGATATATGTGGATGAATTCACATAATAGACTACTCATTGTCTAATTTGGAATTTTGTCAGAAAATATATGAAACACCCAAGGGTTGGAAAAGAGGCTTTACAAACTCTGTCTCCTTGTGTACACAACATTTAGTCCCAAATCCACACCAGGGCGTGTCCTCCTACCTGACATGGTGTAAAAATCCATTGTACATGTCTTGTAAAATGGGTATACAATGTGTACCTTACATGTGGTTCCTTCTGGTGTCCCTAAAATTATGTGGATGTGTAATTAGCCTTCCTCGGTTCTTTTACATGGTGGGAAACACACACATGGTTGGATCGTGTACTCATCAAGGTCGGGTTCCCCTACACATGAAACATGTCCAGGTACTCCACTTCATGGCCAAGACCTAGAATATTGTGTGTACACTCTAGTACATGGTCTGTAATTAAAAAACATCATATTACATAAATTTGAAGAACATATAGTGTGTCACCTAGAACAACACAAAGTGTAGCATGATTTTCCTCAGTGGAAAACCCCAAAAATCCCCTAAACCCTCATGTTCACCCAAAATCATCTAATCCAGAAAAATGCTGCATAAGAAATAATAATAGGGGGAATGATTATTAAAATAAAATATACGAGTTTATATAGAAAAAACAAAAAGGACAACATTTCGGGAGAAGTCATCGAAACCTCACCCATTTTCGTCATACACAATTGTCGTACATCGATTCGGCATATTGAGAGCCAAGTGAAGGTACCTCCCTCTTTCCCTTTCTACCTCCCTCCCTCATATTTTTGTTCATGTGAAGGGGGAATCCACAACGCATTCACATGAATCCAATGAGAAGAAAAAATTAAAATAAAAGAAGAAAAGATGAAAAGGAAATGTAATAAAAAAGAATTGAAAATTTGGTCCGAGCGACCCCAACACCAAACTTGAGTTTATAACTAGCTTAGTAAAAACTCCCCATTCTAGAAAAAATGATGGAGATGGAGTCTCAATCTAATTCGGTTTTGAAAAGTTATCTCCGAAAAAACATGTGTGAATAATTTCAAAATTAATTTATTATATATAATTATTAACTATTACTCTAAAATTATAAGGACATAAATTTCCACAAAACATCAATCCACGGGTTAACATACATTTCTGTGACCCATGAAGTGGTCATAAAAACATCTATGATCATATTCAAGTTTAAAATTACCATTTTACCCTTTATGATCATTTGAAGGAAAAAATTTAAATTCCATGCCACAGTAGTAGTTAGCAAAAACATGAATTCATACAATAAATGTTCATAAAAATTATATAATTATAAATGTTTGATTATATAATAATAATAAAATATATAAATTATTCAAAATTTATATATTTGAATTTATTTCATGATATATATGAAAATCATTTTCCGTGCCGACGCAGAGCACACATTACATTGGAAAAGTAAAAATTGGTATCCAAATGATAATAATATAGAAGTATATGTTTTTAAGGAACAATGTTTTATTCCATATTATCTATAAAAAGTTATATTTAATAATAATTTTGAAAACTACTATTCTATTCGAAGAATCATATCCAATTTTTTGTTGAATGATTACGCATGGCTAGAGAAGTGAAAATAATATATTAAAATGATGTCCTGACATATATTTGAGTAAATATATTATAAATGATTATAAAGATAAATTATGAGATTAATTTTTTTTGGTAATATTTTTTAGTTTTTTAGAGATGTAATATTTACCTTAAAAGATTACAAAACATCGAAAATGTAATTATTTAATTAATAAAAAATTAAAATAAATTATTTAGAAAATGTAATATATATATATTTTGAATTATTTTGTTACATGAACATTATATATAAAGATAAAATATCATGATTTATTAAATTATTATATGTGAATTAATTTTAGGTCACTTTATCATTTTCAAATTTAATAAATAATGTCAAAAATAATTTATGAAATATAATGATTGATATTGTTTTAGTAAAATATTTAAAAATTGTAAAAATAATTCAATAGAAAAATAAGTATAAAAAATTTATATATTGTTACCATTATTTCATTTAGGATACAATTGTCTATTTGAATGATAATTTACATCCCTTTAATTGTTAAAAACAAATCCTCACCTCGATTAATGCTAAAATTTCTTAACCTAGGGGTTTGACCTAAAATAATGTTAAAAATTATATTCAAACCTATAGAAAATCTATTTTGATTTTATATTAATACCATGTACACCTTATATTTTAATAAATATCATTCTAGAACCATTTTAAATGAATTAATCACATATTATATTTTGATATTTTATGTATTTGGAAATGATCATATTAATGTCATTTTAGAATAAAATAGATATTATTAAATGATTTAAATATCAAAAAACTATTTCATATAAAATAAAATAATATATATAGTTGAAAATATCAACCATGGTTCATTTATCAGTCATTTATCCCTTTATAGTAACTTTCATAAACTCTTATGATTAGAAAACATTATTGTCACATTAATTGAAAAAAGGTTTAATGAAGGAGTAAAAAAAATAGATAAGGTTAAAATGATAGTATAAACATGTATAAATGATAATTTATAAAATACAATAGACCAATAATCATGTTAATTTCTATTTGTTATAATTTTTTTGGAATTCTCTTATAAAAATTAACTTATATTAATATAATACTATAATAATTCCAAAAGATCATCTCCTCTTAAATATATTGGGGAACCCCCTCTACTTTCATCTAAAAACCTAAAGAGAATATTTTTTAGAAAATACCTAAAAATTACATTCCAAAGATGACATTATATATTCCATATGTCTTATTTGGGAAATAATATAATATTTATTAGTCTTAATGTGTAATGTGAATGAGATTGTCCAATGAAGAGTTATAACATTTAACTTAATGTTTTAGTTTTATTTCGTTTCCTACCTCATTCCATTATTCTCCAAACATGGTAAAATAATAGAAAAATTACCTTAAATATAAATATTTTTTATTATTTTAATATAATAACCTATATCTATCTCATCTTCCAAAAAATGGTGAATGAAAACACCATTTTTTCATATGTATGGACTATGACCTCTATGAAGCTATGTGTTTCATTTTCCATCTCTCCCTCTTGTAAATGTATAAAAAAATGGGTTAAATTTATATTAATGATATTAATTAAATAATTATATATTTTTTTATTTTAATATAAAATATATTTTCTTACCTGTCAATTTATTGAAACATTATAACATCATTTGTGGGTATATGTGGATAAACAACTTTACAAAGTGATGTGATTAATTTTTCATAACCATATCACATGGCAACAATATATAAAATTATTTCAAGAACTAATATTTAATTTATGATATAATTACCATTATTGAAATTTTAAACAATATGTACCTTTTTTCCATCCTGATCATTTATAAATGGAAGCATTACTCATGTGTGTAAATAACCTATAATATATAAGATTGTAATGTTGTTCATTTTTTATAGCCATAAATCATGGTTAGTTTAAAAAGTATAATTGATGTATAAAAATTTTAATTATACCATTTTTATTATTACACAGATGATTTAATTATAACTCATTGGCCTTATTCAACCTAGCAAAGTCATTCTAGACATATGAGCTGAATATAATTAAAACATATGACATGAAATAAATTGATTATATAATTGTACATATTGGTGATAAATAAAAATTTAAAGAATGTAATTAAAAAACTTATTATAAATTTAAATATGTTACATAATTTTATTATGAAAATACTACATAATTTACAGGATGATTCGCACTTGAGGTAAGGGACACAATAACTTAAAAAATCATTTTAAATGTTTTCAATATTAATTTCAAAAATCTTAATATTTATTGTAAAATTTCATAAAATTATTTTATGGATGATTTTATATGTATAAAATTAGTTATAATAGACATTTTATATAAATTATTTCTTTAATTATATTTGTTATAAATGTAATTTTTTAATGGAATTTTTTTGAAAAAAAGTAAAGATAAATGTTTTATTTTAACATATAAGACATCAACGTGTTTTACCTCCACCATAGTTATTTTTTGATTTTTGGATTACATTACAAGATTTCATGTTTTGTTTAAACAAAAACAATGTTTAACTTTATTTCTAAATTTTTTAGTTTCAAAAGTTGGATTTGAAAAGAAAAGGGTATTTCTATATCTAAAACTTATTTTCATACAAAATTAAAATAATTTGAAAATGTCTTTATGAAGAAAAGGTCCCAGAATAATATATTATTTCATGATATGGAACATGTTAATTATATATTTAGAACATGTGAGATCGATATAACTTATATAATGGTTTATCCACATTATAACTCTCTAATTAATTATGTTACATTCCTTGTCTTGAAAGTAAATAAGAAGGGAGTGAACTAGGAAGGTTTCTCATATGAATTTAACTGGGATGTAGTTATTTACGACAAGTGTTTAATGCATGTTATGAATATTATTCTCTAGGAATTTTAATGGGGATTATAATTTCATTCATTGGGTTTTAATGGTTAATTTTAGTAAAAAATGTATATTTTTTCATCAGGATATAATTTATTTCATAAGCTCAAAGAATCACGTGATAATGGTAATATTTTTATGGGTTTTTCTGATTTCACCAGAGTAATGGATTTATTTATTTTATGGACCTTACTAATATTTTTAGTATCATATCATATTTAAATAGTATTTATTATGGTTTATAGATGAGTATGGCCATAGATGAAATCAGAATAAAATTTATGAAAATTTATTGTAAAAATAAATCTTGTTTTGTTTTAAAAATTATATATTGTTATAAAATGGATAATCTATTTTAGTGTCCACTTTTTAATATATAGGGATGTTATGTAAGATATATGACATATATATATAAATATCTAAACTATAAAGATCCATGAAATATAAGAAATATAATTCATGACTAATACTAAAAATTACATAATGCTTAGGGTTTGGTCCTTACAATTGTTAACAGATGAAATGTGTAGTTAAATTTGGAGATTATGATGTTCTCAAGTGAGGTTGACTTAATAATTATGAATTTCATCACGAATTTATATGTTTATAGTTGATCATAAGTTAAAAGTATTATAAACCTCTTTTGAGGTTTTATTTTATTGGATTTTAAGGTCATTAATGATATTTTGGAATACATTTTTTTGGCATGAGGTATTATTTAACCTTAGGATTAATGTAAATGATTTCATAAAAATAATTATATAATATTTTTGGGATGTAAGATGAATGGTATGAAATATCCGTTATAGTAAAAACCTTCTCTATTTTTTAAGATGTTAGGGTAATTTTTAAGTATTTGCATCATATTTTCATTAACACATATTACATCATATTGATAATAATGGTATTAAAAAGTGATTTAGTTATTAATTATATACTATTATTTTGTAGAAGATAACTATTTTTGTAAGATTATTTTATTAAGTTAAATGGATATATTTTTTGTATAATAAAATATTTTATTTGAGGAATAATGGTAAAATTTTATTTTGGAAGAATATGTAATTTTATTGTCGATTTATGAGTATTTTGGTTATATGATGAAATGATTAGATAATTTTAGATATTATATGATAATGGAATAAACATTGTTTTTGGTTATAGGACTTTTGGAGTGGATAATGTGGACAAGGGATAAATAATAAATTTATGATAAAATAATTTGTTAATAGACCCTTGTGATTTTTTTGTTTCAAACCATGGTGGGATTATTTTCGATAAATTAATGATCATTTATATGTCCAATGATTTATGTTGAAATTTGGTTTTTATTGTTGATTCTACTGAGATTAATACATTATTTATTCATATGACTTTTTATTCACATTGGGAATTATGTAACCTTATTCAAATAATTTTGGAATTTATTAATTTATAAATAAAAATGAAATGTGATGTTATCCTTATGTAAAACAATGTGATCCATTGGAATACATATTTTTTACATTAGGCCAAAAAGTTTCGTCATGAATACTCATCATTTAGAGAAAAAGATTAGATTGTCATGTAAATTGATTAATATATGAAATTATATTGGTCAAATAACTATGATTCTTTATCTTCTTAGTCTTGATAGTAATAGAGTTCCTCAAATATTGGAAAATGATTATAAATTTTTTTATCTTATCTCCTTCATTTTTTGATGAATTTATTGTCTTTTTCACACTTCGTTGGTTTATGGTTTCACTGAAATTAACATTTTCAAGATCATTCACATTTTTATGATCATTGATCTTTATCACTGTCAATAATTATTTAGATATTGTTTCCTCTTTCTCGATATTTTCAATTTCCAACAGTAATATTCTATAGGAAAACATAGTTATATCCTATTCTTAATGACCATAACAGTCCATTTTTCATCTATTCAGGAAGATGTTTTATTGACTCTTTTTATAATATGGGATTTCATAAATGTATTATGAAAGGTAAAACACTTTATTACCAATATAAATTTTAAATTGTGATGAAAAAATTTAATAAAGGTGGAATGTAATATCTAGAGATTTTAAAAAAATTCTTTATTCAAAAACACTCAGGAGACGTAAAACAACGAGATTAAATGAAACATTAAATATTTTTATTAAATATGATAATTATAAAATAACCATTACGTTTATAAGTATTGATAAAACATACCAAATTATGAAATATATATAATTTCCTTAAAAAATAAAATAATATAGATAAATTCTCTAGAAATAAGGGCTAAATTTTTGGTAAAGTCATAATATTCATAAAAATATGTTTTTCCGAAAATGTTTTTTACGAGGGAATATTATATTTAATTTATGAATCCTTTAGTAATTATATTTATTTCACAAAAAAAATATCAAAAATATTATATCAGAAAATCATAATTATAATAAGTTAATATTTTTGGATTTTTCAGAATAGATTGATTCTTCAAAGAACTGTGAAAATATAAATTTTTGTAAAATTATAATTTATATTCCATAAATTAAGTAATTTAAAATTTCCCATATGATTTGAGTTTATTAAAATAGAAAATATACTCTTATTTATTTATATATAACATAATTAATTACCTTTACATTAGTATTATAATTAATTTAGGTTTAATTTCATTTGTGTAATTAATAGTTTTCTCCAAAAAATAGTTTTCCATTAGGTTTTATGATTTTTTTAATAAATTATTTTTTCGACTACATATTGTAATTTAATTTTATGATATATAATTTATTTTTTGTATCATAATTTTAAACTAATGTTAGTAATAATTTCTCTGATTTTCTTAAAAAAGTGGATTTTTTATTGAATTTTAAAAAAATAATTTTATAGAAAACATGATTTTGATTATTATATGAGTAAGAAATAAAATATGACATCATAATTTGCAAAAATAGTGAAAATAATTATTCATTATAATTTGATAAAATATATTTTATAAATATTTCTAAACCTATATATTGAAATTTATTTCTTTGATAAATATGAAAATCATTCCAAGAAACGAAACAGTGTTTGCACAAATTTAGAAAAGAAATATTTGGTATCTTAATTCTAATAATGAAGAATTTAAAGTATTTGGAACTTAGTTTTAGAACATATTATTTATAAATGTTTATTTTGAATAATATTTTAAAATATTGCCGTAATATAATAATAATTTTATATAAATTACCATTTAATGCTTACACAAGGAAATAAAACAAATAAAACATATTAAATATGTTTTCAGGAAATAGATAAGAAATAATATAAATACTGAAATTATATAATACTTTATATAATGAATAAATCATTTTGTATGATTAAAATTGAATTTAAAATTTTTATGAAATTATTAGCTTAAATTGATACACCAAACTGATAAAGTATTTATTTAGTGAACAAAAAAATTTAATATGTGACATTAATATTATTAAAAAAATTAATTCAATTAAATAATTTTTATCATTGAATTTTATAGATAAATATAACATGTTATGGTTGTATATAAGGATCATATTCTAATTACATTGATGTAATGTTGTTTTCATAGTAAAATTAAATGAATCATATCAAATATGAACTTAAACATATTCTATGTTAAATAATAATTTACTAAATTGTTAAAAAATAAAAAAATATTCAAATAGTAAAATTAATTAGATAAATTGTCTATTATTTTATGTTTTGTCCATTTATTATCTAATTATAAACATATAAATAAATCTATATCCCTTTACTGTTGAAAAATTAATTAACTCATTTGAAGTTATAATCACATAACTTAGGGGTTAAAACAAAATATATGTTTCAAAATGATATGTAATATTTTTTTAATTTGATAAGAAAATAATATTAATGACATATCCTCATTATCATATAATACATAATATTTTGTTTCCTTTTTTACTTGAGCTAAACACATATTATATATGCGATTTGATGTATTTCATAAAACTATATTAAAGTGATTGTATAATGAAAAATATTTTAAAACTAATTTATTAAAATAATATATTAATTATATTTAATGAAATAAGGTTTAATATTCCAAACATAGTCTATTTATGGGTTATCTAAAACATTATTGTAACTTTCATTACCTCTAATTGGTAAATAACTTTGTTATCATAGTAATTTTAAAAAGGGTTAATGAGGGACTAAAATAAAGTGATAAATGTATAAGCACAATATGACCACTTCAAAAAAAATTATCAAATTATTTTGGCCAAAAATCATTTGTATTATTATTCCAATTTTAATCTAGTTTTCTATGATAATTAATTTATATTAATTTAAAACTTATGTATTTCTAAAACTACTACTCCAATCTCTTATAAAAGGAAACCACTCTACCCTTATATAAAAATATAAAGATATTTTTCATTTAAAAAATACCTAAAAAATTTCTTCTAAAAAATAATAACCTTATTATATAGGCATTAGTTTGGAATAATTCCATCCATAGTGGGATTAAGGTGCATTGTAAAGGAGATTCTCCGAATAATATTTTTTTTTCTTTCCACTGAATATTCTTTTTTTATTTCTTATTACACATCATTAAAATATCATCTAACCATTGCGATGTAATAAAATAAACATGTTATGTATTATATGATTTAATTATTTTAATTTAATAATATATATCCATCTTCACTTCCATCAAAGGGGGCGTGAAACATTTTTTGTGTATATGTTTTTACTACAACCACTACGAAGTGATGTGTTTCATTTTCAATAAACAAATACCATAGATTGTCATAATGGTCTGTTAAAATTATATATATGACATTAAAGATGTAATTATCAATATTAAAATTTAATATTGAAAATATTTCCAAACTACTACTTTCAGATAAATATGAAAACATAAATCATGCATACATTTGGATTACCACATTTATGAAGTGATGTTATTTTTTCATAACCCCATCACATGGAAAATAAATACTATTATATTAAATTAACTAATATTTTATTTATTATATAATTATAATTATATAAATACATTATAATACATACTTCTCTTCCATAACATCATTTAAAATAGAAATGTTACTCATGTAAACGTACAACCTGTCGTCTCAAAGATTATAACATGGTTTACATTTCATAACCATCTTCTGTGTTTGGTTTTAAAAGTATATTTGATGTATGAAAATGATAATTTTATCATGATAATTAATGTATATTTGATGAAATAATTTCTTTTCTGGACTTAGTAATCATACCATATTCATTAGGCACAAATAGGAAAAATATCATCAAAACAACTCACATTAAAACAATTGATTAAGTTATTGAAAATAATTATGAAAAATAAAATATAAAAAATAATAAAACTTTTAATTTTTCTTAGTCAAATTAATATATGACATAAGGTTACTATTTAGTTATATGAAAAATTCATTTGATGATTCAGACTCGGGGTAAGAGACACATTAAAATAAATTCTAGTTTTAAATGTTTTCATGATTTGTTTTTAAAATATTTTTAATCATTAGGAATATTAATAATATTATATCATTTTCGTTTTTATATGGAAAAAATTAGTTATATATTATTTTTTATGAAAATATATCTTCATTAAATATATCAAAAAATGAATCTTTTTTATGAAATGTTATGAAAAAATGAATCTTTATTGTAATTTTATGATAAAAATGAATTAGGAATGTATTCATTATTTATATATAAAATAATCTATTTTTCATGCTGCCATATATGTTATTTGATGTTTGGATTCTTTTAAAAGAATATATTTTTTCATCAATTAAAAAAATATTACTTTGTTATACATATTTTTTTTGAAAATGGATTTATAATGGAAAGTTATTTTGATATGTAAAGGTGTTTTTTCTTACGAGTAATAACTAATTTTTATTGGTTTTATTTTGTAAAATGTGAGAATAAAATATTTTATTCAGGATATAGCAATTGGTAATTATATATGATGAATGGGATTGACAGATACAGTATATACAATGGGTCAGACCCATTATATCCCTCAAATGAGTCGGATAATGTTATTTATTTTTGAAGGCATGATGTATGTACATAACCATGAACAATTATCCAATGGATTATACTATAATTATGTAATATCATACATGATTTTAAATTACGCTATCTATATGTTCATAAAATTTTCATAAAAGGATTTTTATTTATTCCGATGGATTTTTAGGATTTATTTTGGGAAATTTGTTTTTCATTTGTATATGATTGAGTTCATATTATCAAATAATACTGCGTTAAAGGTAAAAAATGTATGAAATTTCGTTTTTTTTAAGGGACAAAGGGGCTTAATTATTTTATAATACATACTATGATTTATGTTCTCATATAACATTTTAGAAAACAATAGTTTTCATGGATGTCTAATAATGAAGATGATTTCAAGGTGAAATTCGGGATGATTTTTCATAAAAGGAAGACATGTATCATTTTAAAAGTATTATATTCTGTGGAAAATAGTTACAGAGTAATATTTTACACTTTTAATATATGGTTTTTTATGTAATATTCTTAAACTAACATTATAATATTCTGAACCACAATGATCCATAACTTTTATGAAACTGAATTATCTACTAAAAACTCATTGTTATGTATGTTTAAGGTTGAGGACTTATAATATAGGTACCATGAAAAGAGGTGGAGGACATCATATTTTATATTTAAAGGCAGATAAAGGATAGAAATACTAAAAAGGCTACAGAGGTTAGGTATGATAAGAAAACTCAATTATACTAAGAAGTGGATATGAATATGGAGAAATGTAAAGAGATATCTCCACTAAGAGAAAAAATATGAAACATCGAAAGAAGTGAGAATTTAAAACAACATAGTGACAATGATAAATGTACATACATATTGGCCACCACTTTATTTTTAAAATATAACTAAACTAGTGATGTTTTATTGGAAATATAATAGGTTCATGGAAATTTTTATATAGATTAACATAAATAGACCTGTCATTATAGAATGATCAAAAATCTTAGTGTACAACTATTTCAAAAAGTAAGTACCCTCAAAAATTGGTGGGAAATGAAATTATTTCTTTTAGTGAATAATTTTTTTATTTTGTTGAGAAGAAACATCAACCAAAATATTAAGAATGGGGATGCATTTTAGTTCTATGCATGATTGAATTTAGAATTTCAATGAAATACCTATGTGATCCAAGTGTCATTTTCAATTTTATTACACCCATTGTTTAAAAGGATCACAATCCAAAAATAATAAATCCCACAAGAGTTTATTTACAATTAGTGAACTGATCATTGAGGTTCTAAATTGGCAACTAATAAAATTCTATTCTTAATGTAGGGAAGTGCATCTGTCCATTGATTTTATGATCATAAATATTAATAAATAAGTAGATTTACCTAACATTATTAGTAGGCCTTTCCATGAAATAGGTAAATAGCTAATAAATTTCTCCTAAGGAATATTTTATTTTAATATAGAAAATAAAATGTTTATTTCACCATTATGAAATAAATGAATAAAAAATAAGAGCATAAATATTAAAATTTCATCACCACTACTACATGAAATTGTAGTATGTAAAAAAATTTAATCCAATGAAGTAAATATAACATAGATGATTGACGAAGTAGTGAATAAAAAATACAATTAAAAATTTGAATATGTATAACAATGAATGTTTTATTGGCACAAAAAAATCACATGGTTATTTTCCTGATTTCACACCCTGATAATAAATCACTGGATATATAAATAAAACCCCTCTAAATAAACCTTAAATATTTATTTTTTTAGAATATGGATAAATATTATAAATTTTGAGTACAAAACATTCAGTTTACCATACAAAAAATGGTTACTGAGTTGTTAATGAAAATAATGATGTCATTTTAATGGATCACCACTAACAAAAAGTTCATTATACGCTCTAATTTTACTCATAATATGAGGATGGAAGAAACAGAAAATCAAACCGAATATCCCTAAATAAAATTTACTCCTCTTATAAAATAAATTAATAATGATTTGATGAATTTTCATGATAAAAATATCATATATCACATTTTACATAGATAATTGGTTAGTTCACTTAAATTTTTTCCAATATATAAATAATGGTTATGATTTTGAAAGGAAAATATATTTTTTCACCCAAAAGGGATGAGATAGAGAGTTTCTGTTGGCATATAAAGTATGTGTGATATAACAAGAAAAGTTCATTTAACTCTTCCAGTCATTGAATAATTGGTTGTATAAGGCCCCAGCCTTAAACCATAATTAATATTGAATTAAATGAATAATTCACATTGAGGATCTTTTCAGGTTTAGAGTTTTAGAGAATTAGGACCTAACTGTTACATCTCAAAAGATTACAAAGTAGACTAAGTTTCCATAAAATAAAAACTCTTAAAAAGAAACATGTCTAGTTCCATGTTTTAGATAGCATGACTTTCCCTTGCTCCCATCCCTGACCCTATTCCACATTAATTCCTGTGAAAAATATTTCAAAAAACTTGGGGTGAGAAAAACAAATATCAGTAAGGGATACACAAAGAATGAAAACTGTTAGTTTTTCAAACATCATGTAAACCATGTATACTTTATCAAAGTAATACCTTCACCTTCATGAAGTAGTAAAAACTATTCACTGAATAAAAAATCACTACTTACCCTTTTATAACCAAAGTATTACCATAAAACCCATATAAAGAACACATAACATATAAAGGTAACTTGGGACATAAACATACATAAGTGTAATAACCATACGGTCGACTTCCACACATATCACATAATGGAATAGCCATGTGGCCAACTTCCATACATACTTAATGGAATAGCCATAAGACCAACATCCATAACCAATGCATTGGAGGTTATAACGTAACCACCTGTCCTGGTATTCACGACACCACCCGTCATATGGTTCATCACGTAACCACCCATCAAATGTCCAAGTACCATTATAAAATCATAAGAAATAAAACAAATATAATGGAAAGAAAAAATTTCCACACATTGATCACAATATATCCCTTAAATATATTGACATAACAAATCCATTATAGAAACAATTTTCAATACCAAAATACATAAAAGAGTATATGGTATTTATTTCATTTAAAAAAACATTACGGGTTGTTGCGGAAGCCAAGGACCAAATAATACTTGCGGTGGCAGAAAAGGTCGTTGTCACTGTGTATGTTAAAAGAAACATTCCTTTTTATCGTTTAGTAAAACACTTCATAGAAAAATATTCCTTTTGTATAAAAGTAAAAGTAAAAGGGGTTTATACACTGTATAAAAGATAGTTGTGTATAAAAAAGAAATATGCCTCAATGAAAGGAGATTGAGATGAAGTCCCTTACCCCGGGTCTGACGTAACTTGATCGTTCTTTAACGTCCTGAATAATAAACATGAGTTAATTTATACTTTCTTAAGAAACTTTTTAAAGATTATTATTCCTTTTATATCACTTATTTCCATGTTATAAACATTATGTAATCATTTAGTTAATAATGTTTTTTTTGTCGATATTTGGTTCTTAAATCGAAAATGGACTTCTTACAATTACATGTTGTTCGTGTGGTCAAAGGTTCTTTATATCCAGAATGACATCCCTGATTTGTATATCATATATATCATATATATCTAGAATATACATGTATTTATAATATCACATAATCATTTAGAGGTATGAAATGAAATGCACCGTTCATGGAGACGGTAAGCCATACGTACGCATGAACGCTACTTTCATTTCTATGTCATATTAATGGAATTTAACTAAATGAGAGGTATATATATTTTATTTCCAGAAATATATTCATCATTTAGATTTAACATACATCATATATATCCATTATATATATCTACTTATAATAGTACATTACATTTGGGGATAAGAAATGAAATGCACCGTTCATGGAGACGGTAAGCCATACGTATGCATGAACGCTAATTTCATTTCTATCTCATAATTTAATGGAGTGAAATCATAATGATAAAAATTTATATTATAATTCCAGTATAACATCATATATAATAACTTTATATACAGCCTTTTTATGTCCCACATATGGCATTAACGAATCAAATCACTTTGAGGGGGCGGCAGTCCGCACTTCCTAAAATGAAATTATCGTGTTTACCCACAATGGAAACCATAAAGGTATACCACAAATGAAAAATACATAAGCATAAGTAAAACATAAACATAATATATATCATATATAAATAGAGAGACATCTTAATGGCCACCATTAAATGTGTTTAAAAAAATATTGAACAATCATCGTTTCGTGGGGTAGAAATTCGCCAACCACAGAAACAGTATGTTCTTTAACCATTAGATGTAGATGTGTGTAAATGTAGCTCTAATTCTTATTATAACAAAATACTAGTATATTTAAGATATTGTAGTTGTTACGAAATAAATTAATAAAAGATTTTAGGGGTTTGGAGAAGCAAAATAAAACAAAAGAACACAAGTGAACACATTACCTCAAAATCGGGTAACTCTCTTAGATTTGAGCTCAATGGCTTCCTTGGGAAGACTTCTGACCAAAGTGAGGCTTCAAAGATTAAGATATGGATTTGGAGAGAGAAAATGGGTCGGGTTTGGCCGAGCCAATGGATTTGGATGTGTGGGTAAAGAGGTAGTAGTGGGGGCCTTTTATAAAAGGAGAGGAGGGGCACTCTTGGAAAGTAAGAAAATGTTACTTTATTATAGAATGAGTTTTGGATTTTAATGGTCCCACATTGATGTGTATCTTGGATAAGGTGATAAGGGTTCAAAATCCACCCATAAAATAGGTTTTGGACATGTGTATGTCATATATTTTACATTATCTTTTCATTTTATTTAAATCCTTTATTAATGAGGTAATCACTGCATCATTATGATGTCATAAATAATTTAATTTACATAATGTCTAAAAATTATTAAACAAATATATTAATGTAGGAAATATTTTTAGCTTCCCAATTAATATTTATAGTAAAAAATATTACTTGTATAACCCCATGTAAAAATTGTTTTAGTAAAATAACTCAAGTTTTTGACATTTATATTTTAACATTAAATAAAAAGATATTAATGTCATTTTCCAACTAAAGTGGATCCATGGGGTCCCCAAGTTGACCCATGGATTTTCATGGTCATCCATGACACATAAAATAAGCGTTGGACATGTGTCTGGTTCATTTCATATTACTAAAAACTTATTTTTACCTTAAACTACACTAATTACCTCTGATCGCGATTAAAAACATAAAAGTTACTATTCGCCAAAAAATTATTTTAATCCCATTGAACCGCATTTTAATTTTTAATGAAAACCATGTATGTCAGATTTTTGAAATTCAAAACACAGAAGTGGTAATATTTCATTTAAACGAAAAATCAGTTTTTATAAGTACCACTTAGTGGTTTTTTATTCATCAAAAATTGAAGTTTTTCAGATAAATACCAAAAAATCACCCTAAGCTATATTTGATATTCCAAATTCAAAAATGAAGTATGTTTTACAAAATTCAAAACATATAAGTTGCATTAATTAATTTAATAATTAATTCCCGATGTCAGAGAAAATAGCGTGTTTTCATGAAATAATAAGTATTAGAAGATTGACACTAGTTTAAGTCCGATTTCAAAGTGAAATTAATTCCACTGACCACTATTTGATTTAATGGTTAAAATATATTCTAATTTTACTTTAAAACCAATTCATATGATAATATAATCATATAAATAAATTAGATTAAAAAGAGGTTTTGAATTAAAATACAACAGTTTTCACTGTTCATTAAAAAAATGAACTTTATCGGAAAAATACCAAAAATTTACACAAATTAAATTTTGTTGTCCCGATTCTAAAAAAGAGTTTTATTTGGTAGAATAAAATGTATAAAAGTGACCAAAACTATATTTAATGATGGTTCTCCATCAAAAGGTGATAAGTGAACCTTTAGTGAAAATTAGGGTATAAAAGCCTAAAATTGAATTCTTTTCGTATTTTAAGCCTTTATCTTTTATTGGATAAATGTAAAATCTTTTAAAAACATATGTAGTCATATTTTAGTTATTTCTATCCATTCTTGCCAATACAACGACTATGTGTTAACTACCATTTTAAATAATATTGTTTTATTACTAGTGTGCAACGTAAAATTTCAATGAAACTATTTGTTGCGTATGAGGTACACTATCGAACATAGAAACCCCTTTAAAGTAAAATTAATATTTAAGTCGTAAATATTAATAAATATGAAAATTATTCATTATTTATTTACCTGGGATGTTACAGGTTGAGATAGTAGTATAAAATGAATAATATTACATTAGGGATGGTTATTCAATGTACGATAAAATGTCCCTAAAATCCATTAATTATGAAAGGATGGAAATCACATTCCCTAATTAGAATATCACATACTAAAATAATTTATATTGGTAAGCGTAATGAACCATACCCTTTTTAATGATAGATGGAACATGTTATCAAGGTGATGATGGATTAATTTCCTGGAGTATACATGGATTATTATAGTTTATCACCTCTCATTCAGTGTATATATTAAAAAATTTATTTGAAGTTTGATATTTTAAAACAATTATACCATATTCATAATTAGTAAAAATTACAATTAGTAGTGATATATGGAAGTGTGAATGGCCTTTGAATCCCCAAATAATGAATAAATTCAAATATAGTAATAATAAAAGTATTCAAAGGGATACAATAAACAATAATAGCAAGGAAAAATAATTTTTTCTAGGTGGTTATATTCATTACATGAGATTTTTCAAAGAAATTCAAAAGGAAGTTTACCCCCATCCACCTTCAAAATAATATTTAGATCTCAACTTTAATGAAAATTTAAAAAATGATTTTCATGTGCATAAAATTAGACCAATAAATACCCCAATAATGTTACTGCCTTCATTAAGTAATTATGTTGTAGATGAAATGATCGTGAAAATGATTTTATAAATATTATAACCCATTTATTGTGATAAAATATCCCTGATAGTATACCAGTTTAATTTCCCCACTTTAGATAATGCCACACATATAATGTATGTAATGCCCCAACCCCAGTTACCAAGAGTCTATGCACTATTTTAATACATTGGCATGATTTCAAGGAATCAAGTTCCGAAGGACCGATTAGTTTAGAAGTCTGGGAAAATAGTTTACATACATGAAATTTACATTACATTATAAAATTTAAATCAACAATAACATTTTTTCCATTGACAACATTCATATCCCTTAGACTATCCTTGTATGAAAATCATAATATACTTCTTCACATGCTGGGAAAAATAAAACATAGGAAGGGGTGAGCTCAGATGATAAGTAAGGATCACTATATAGCAGAAACATTCATATATTAGAATAAAAATTTAAAGCAATGTATAGAACTAAAACAAAAGCCTTTTTAAACATAAACATCAGCATAATATGGAAAAGATAAATAAAATAATTCCATTTACTTATTCACATGGATATTACACTACTCTAATAATCACATATAATATCAATAACTAATTTCATAATGATGGAATTCATAATGCCAAACCTCATAACCACATATTCAAGGACTTATGTCAAGAATACAATTATGATTTTGTTAAGGACATGTTCCAGGACACTAGTTTGTCTCATGATACATACCGATGCATCGATGAGCTGTATCAGGCTCCACCCATCACATACTAAGTCCAATGTATTCCTTATATTATAACGTTTAAACATAACATAAACATTCATATTAAAACTAGCATACGAACTGTGAATATATTATCCAATATCCTTGAATTGTATAAAAATACCACATCCACAGTCAAACATATATCAAAACCTTCAAAACAATATGGAAGACTTTTGTTATAATAAATCAACCTCGATTGAGAATAATATCGCATAAATGATATTGACTTAGTTGAAAATGACATGTAAAAACCTTGTGAGAAATATAACTTTTTCATCAAATAATATAAAAGTTATATAAATGAATTCATTTAGAATATTCTTTTGAATCAAAGTATCCCATACCATTTTGAAACTATTGAAATAAATTAGCATTTTAAAGCATTCATGTCCATATAAATACATCTTTATAACCATTTTGAAAACATGGACATTAACGAGAAATGATTAGAAGAATAAATCATTAAAAAATTTAAAATGATGATTTATTAAAAGAGTCACTTAAAAATAATACCTTTGAAAAATATTTAATGAATCATGTACATGGGTAATAAATATGTCCCAGTAGATACTCAAATAAAAACAACCTCGGATAATAAAGATATTGTGAAACTAACCCTTACCTAGAACATTCATTTGGTCGAGGGTATGTTTATCTTCATGTATAATGGCCATAGTGTGTTATTAAATTATACCAGAACCATATTCATATTTATTATATCATACATGCATCATTTATGACTTTATACTATCCATTTAATAATTATTTCCATGTTAAATTAATATTTTGGTAAATAATCGCTTTCTTTATCGTAAGTGTTTTAACATGTTATTCTTGATAATATTTTTTAGATAATGATTTAAATATGTCCATAATAGAAACCGTGATTTATATATCATATATATCCAGAATATAAATATTTATAATAGAGATATATATATATATGGAATGGAATATACTATTTATGGAGACGGTAGGTCGTACACACACATAAATGCTTTTTGTGTTTTCATATCGTATTGATCGAATGTAAGTGAATAAGATATATGTAAGTACATATATATATATATATATCTAGTAGAATTGGTATGTAATATATTACATACTTATTAATAATATATATTTTTATAATCATCATTGAATGCTGAACGTGTAAATGAATCTCATCACGTCGTGGAGATAGTAATCTATACGTACGCATGAATGATAATATCATCAAATTTATAGTTAAATAATATGTAATTGGATGGTATATAATATATACAGATTGATTAACATGTTATATTTTTTAATTTCATCATTTATACTCATTATTATACCCATCCAAATAATGAAGTGTTTGAATAAAAAACTACACCACGACGTGGAGACAGTAAGCCGTACGTACACACATATGGTGACTTTGTCATTTATAGGATAGATAGAATAACAAATATGGTTGTAACATATTTATATTAACATCAGGGTATGTTGGAGGTACTAGATTTATTATTTTGATATAGAAACAAGAATGGAAGAAGAAGTGGAAGAAGAAAAAGAACTTGAAAGAGAGCGGTGAAATTATTACCTATTCATTGGGTGATTCCTTTTGAGTTGATCAAAAGGGATCCTTAGGATGTCATTATGATCAAGGTATGGTTTTTAGGTTGATGTGAGGGAATTTGGGAGGATATTTGGGCAGGTGTGGGCTAAGCCAAATTCCATTGGAATTATGATTTTGAGAGAAGAGAAAGTTCCCTTTTATAAGAGAGGTGAGGGTCACATTAGGAAAAGAGTAAAAATATTAATTTATTATACAATCATATTCGGTTTATAATCACTAAAAAATAATTTATTTCTAGAATCAGGTGGTTATAAGTCGAAATCATCTCAACAAATGGATTTTAGACAAGTTTATGTTATGATTTTAACCCTATATTTTATATTTATCTCTTTGTTAAATAGTTTAACTTTTTCAATGTATTCTTGTATTCTTACATTATATGGATAATAAACATACTATAAACATTCTAGAGAACCTCAAGTGACTCATTAATGACGTATATAATTTCATTTAATCCCTATGGATGAAACTTATATTTTTTAGGAATATTATATATTTTAATAATATAATATTTGTATTCAAAATTGATTTATATCAATTTCAACACAATTTAGTATTAGGTTTTTGTGAAAGTCATCACAACATGATTACTTCGAACAAGATATGTTGAATCAACCCTAACATGTCATACTCACCTATTAAATTTGTGGATTTCATAAAAACATCGAAATTATATTTATATTAATATTTATTATACAATTTATTTGATTCTTTCATTAATAAGGTAATTATTGCATCATCATTGTGTCATAAATAAAATAAATAATTTAATTTATAACAATTATAAATAACATACAATAATGTATGAAATATTTTAGCTTTCTTTTTAATATTTATAGTAGTATCTATCTTATGTATAACTCCATATTAAAAAATGGTCTAGTTATTAAACTTTGAATTTAACACTTTTAAAACATCTTTAAATAAAATTGTATAAATGTCCTAATCTGATCCAAGTGAACCAATACGGATCATATTTTATTTATAAGGTATTTTTTGGTCGAATTAAACTAATCCAATAGAATTAGGATTTGTGTCAGGGTAATTATATATCGTTTTGAGCCTTAATTGCCCTATTTACTTTTAACCATGGAAAATAAAATTCAGAAGTTACTGTTGAACAAAAATTATTTTCATCTTATTGAACCACATTTTACCTACTGATATCAATTTTGTATCTCGGATTTTTTAAATTGATGTCACATAAGGTAAAATTATGTTTTATGCAAATTAGAAAATGCTCCTAGAAGGTTGGTAAAATTGTTAAAAAGTTCAATAAATTTTATTGCATCTAATTTATTATAAAATGACTCTAATGAATTATATTGAACATATATATGTATTTTATATCTATTTTGTCTTAAAATATATTTAAATAAAATAAATAATTGTTTAAATAAAAATTTAGTTTTAAATAATAACACAATGTTTTTCACTATTCATCAAAAATTGAATGTTTTCAGAAAAAATACAAACAATTCACCCTAAGCTAAATCTGATATTCCTCATTCAAAAATGAAGTGTATTTTACCAAATTAAAAACATAGAAGTTGCATATATTAATTTTAGTTAATACTATTCATATCCGCTTTTTGAACGACTAGTTTGGTAAGTTGTTGTGTGCTAGAAATCAGTGTTGCTTGAAGCACATGTTATTAAATTAATTTAATGAGATAATGTACTATGAAATATTGGGGTGTTACATTCTCCTCTCCTTCAATAAATTTCATTCTCGTAATATGAAATTGTTCTTCGAAAATAAAAGGGTAAAAATTGAAAAATACCTTTTTGAAAAACCCACATCGGAAATTGGATTTATAAAATTTAGAATTAATATGAGGGAAAGGGAATGAAAATTTCACCACCAAATTATGATCTCCATTATGATAACAATGGATTTCATTAAAGTCACATAATTGGAGTAAAAAAACATAAATATTTATATGGAGTGATTGAGTTCATCAATAACAAACACGTGTAAAATTGAAGTCCTCAAAGCCATCAATCTACGATGATTTAAAATTTCATTAACTAAAAAAAACATAAGGTATAAGGATAACAAATTTTTTGTTTTAAGGTACCTTCCATAATTTTTACGATTTATTTTATTCATAGAATTAGAGGAAAAAATATACTTGACAAGTAGTGTTTCATCCTTCAACTAATTCTTACCAGAAACTCTTCTTTCACTCTAAAAGATAATAGAATTAAAAAATATTCTATTTATCATAATCGTATAGGGTTCCAAAAGTAATGAATTTATAACTAAATTTTTATAATATTAAAAAACAACATTATAAAAACTATGACATAACGTATAACAGTTTTAGGTGATCCACCCTTGTCTCCCTTCAGTTGTGGGTTTAAAATTTTCGGCCTTTCCAGACATTATAGGTTGTCGCCAAACCTCGGTATTTTATTTTTTATAACAATCCAAAAATATTCTCACAAAATTATCTAACCATACAAACATTATCAAATTTCAAACATAATCGGTTTCAACCATTAGACTTATCCAAAATTCTTTTTTCAAAACTCATAGTTCAAAATTTACAAGGAAGGTAAACACAATTAATATCCTTTTTTCCACGTAATAACATGTGAATACATTCATCATCTATTTTTTCAAAACACTATAACACCCTGAATTGCCATAATCATTATTTAATACATTCATTCTCCCTTATATTTTATAGAATAATATATATACTTCTTCTAGCCAAAAAACTTTTAAACTCCAACAATGATGGAGTATACAAATCATCAATAAGTTTTAAGGTAGTCAAGAATATCTAATATAATTTATCCATATCAATCATATATTATTCCAAAATCACTACATCTGTATTAGAACCATATTATGGTTTATCGTTCTCTCAACCATATATTTTCAAAAAAAATTCATCTTATTGAGTCACTTTTCTTGGTTCCTCACAATCTCAGGTCTTTAATGAAATTGTACTATAGTAAAATCCATATATACATTATAAATCTTATAACATGTAAATCATTAATACAATAAGCAAATGACGCAATACTTTATTAATAATATAAGAACTATAATCATTCCTCTTCATCTTCAGTAGTATCATAACATGATTATTAACCAATAGTAGCATTTGGGGTAAAATCTAATGATTGGGCATTTATTTACGTAGTGTCCCAACTTCATAAATATGAATCATTGTACATTTGAAACCTTTTTCTTACCCTTGAAATCATGTACTTGGTGTCCTTTTTCTCCACACTCTTTACAAACTCTCATTCCCTTCAAGAATTTACGTAGGTGATTCTTTCTACAGTTATCACATATGGGAAAATCCTTCTTTATCCTCACCTTTTTATCCATCTTTCTCTCTTCCATCCTCTTCTACTCTTACATACCATCAAAGCCATAATACTCAGAGAATTATTTATATATATTATTAGCACATGATATTGTTTCTTCATATGAGGATAATACAAGGGAGACTATATCCCTTTTAAAATTTCAACTTAATACCATGAAATATATGATCCTTCTTAATTTTTGATCATGAGTATTGTTGGAATTATCATTCCATCTACGAGCCACCATTTCATAATAATTACATACACTATGTTAGTTTATGAATCTCAAGGAATAATTCCAAACATCTATAATACCTAATATAAATTAATTTTTTTTGCATATAATCTATAATCTTTAAATGTTTTCTTTGAGAATGTATTTACATCAAAATCCATCATAATGGCTTGTGATGAAAATGTGAATTATCCTAAGAATATCCCCCAAGAGTGTTGTAACCAAAAGTTTATCATGGAACGTTTTCGTGTATCAGGATACCCCAGGCTAAGCCCGAAACTCCATGTTAGTGTTTTCACTCCTAGGAACATCTATGCCAAATCCACCTCTACCTGATCATATCTATACGGGGATGTATTTCATGGAAAATACAAAAAATCACTACATTACCAAAATTTTAGGATGTCCTTCTATACTAATCCTCAATGTCTATCATAGGGTAATGTTCGCTAATCACAGTTTATCAAAATAATTTTCCATGTTTGTTGCTAAACTTCCTCTAATACCAACTGTAACACCCCACCCCCAGTTACCTAGAGTTGGTGCTTTATTTTAATACATTGTCATGATTATATGGAATCAATTCCCAAATTACCGATCAGTTTAGAAATCTTGGAAACTAGATTACATTCATGAATGTTACATTAAATTATAAAATAAAAAACAACATCAGTATTATCTCTATTGACTGCATTCATATCCCTTAGACTATCCTTGTAGGTCAGTCATAATATACTTATTCACATCATGAAAAAAATAAAACATAGAAAGGGGTGAGCTCAGATGCTCAGTAAGGATAACAATATAGCGAAAAATTTCATAAATAAGAATAAACATTTAAGGCAATGTATAAAACTAATAAAGGCCTTTTAAACATAAACTTTAGAATAATATTGAAAATATAAATCATATAATTCCATTTAATTATTAACATGGATATTCTACTAGTAGAATAATCACATGTAATATCAATAACTAATATCATAATTATGGAAATCATAATGCCATACTTCATAACAACATAGTCAAGGACTTATGCCAAGACTATAAATAAGATTTAATCAAGGCCTTGTTCCAGGACACTATTTTTTATTATGATACATATCGATGCATCGAGGAGCTATAGCGAGCTCCACCCAACACATACAAATTCCAATGCATTCCTCATATGAAAATATTTAAACATAACATAATGATTTGTACTAAAACTAGCATACAAAATGTCAATTTATTTTCCATAAAAAATGAATGGTATAAAAATAACAAATCCACAATAAAAAATATCACAAAACCTTAAATAAAATATGGAATATTTTTATTATAATAAATCAACCTCGATCAATTATAATATCCCATAAAAGATATTGACCTTGTTGAAAATGATCAGATTTTTTTTTGGGAGAAATATAACTTTTTGATGAATTAATTTAAAAGTAATATGAAGGATGTCATTTAAAAAATAGTTTTAAATCAAAGTTTCTCATACCACTTTGAATCATTGTAATGGAATTAAAATTTGAAAACATTCATGCCCATATACATAAATCCTTAAAACAATTTTGAAAACACAGACATTAATGAGAATGGTTTAGAAGAAAAATCGTTAAAACATTTAAAATGTTGTTTTAGTAAAAGAGTGCCTTAAAAAGAATAACACTGAAAACTCATATATGAAACATGGGAATGGATAATAAATATGTATTAATAGATACTCACATAAAAACAACATCCAATAAAAAAGAGATTGTGAAATTAACCCATACCATGCACTTTCCTTTGGTAGTGGGTACATTTATACTTATGTATAATGACAATTGTATGTTATTAAATTATTACAGAACAAAATTCATATTTATTATATCATAAATTATTAATTTATTACTTTTTACTACCAATTTAATTAATATTTCATTGATAAATTAATATTTTTGGTAATAATACATTTCTTTATTGTATGTGTTTTAACTTGCTATTATTGATAGTGTTATTTAGATCATGATTTAAATACTTAAATAATATAAACCATGATTTATATATCATATATATTTAAAATTTATATATTTATAATAGATAGATATATGGAATGGATGTAACTGTTTATGGAGATGGTAGGCCGTATGTACGCATAAATGATGTTTCTGTTTTCATATCTTATTGAACAGAAGTTGGTGATTAAGTTATATGTACGTACATAAAAAAAACACACAGACACATATATATATATATATTATAATTATTATGTTATATATTACATACGTATTAATAATATATTATTTTATAATCATTGTTGACTGGTGAACGTGGGAATGAATCTCATCGCGTCGCGGACACGGTAATTCGTACGCACGCACGAGAAAAATATCAATATATTGATGGTGAAATCATATGTAATTGGATGTTATATCAGATATAAATAATAATTAACATTTTATATTTATTATTTATGGCTTTTATACTCATTATTATACCCATTCAAATAATGATGTCTTTTAATAACAAACTACACCACGATGTGGAGACAGTAAACCATACATACGCACGTATGGTGACTTTATCATTTATAGGATGGATTGTATAACAAATATAGTTGTACCATATTTATAATATCATCAAAGTATGTAAGAGGTATTGGATTTATGATTTTGGAATGGAAAAACAAAGAAATAGGAAGTGGAAGAAGACAAGAACTTAAAAGAAGACGGTAAAATTATTACCTCTTCTTCGGGTGTTTCCTTTTGAGTTGATCAAAAGGGCTCCTTAGGTTAAATTTTTGATCAATATAAGGGATCAAAGTTGATTTGATGGATGTTGGGAGAATATTTGGGCTGGGGTTGGTAGAGCCAAATGGCTTTGTAGTTATGATTTTGAGATATGGGGAAGTTCCCTTTTATAAGAGGGGGGTTACTTTAAGAAAAGATTAAAGTAATAATTTATTATACAGTAATATTCAGTTTATAATGGCTCAAAATGAATTTATTTTGAGACTAAGGTGGTAATGGGTTGAAATAAGCTCAACCAACGGGTTTTATACAAGTTTAGGATACCAGTTTAACCTTATCTTTTAGATTTAAATATTAATTAAATTGTTTAATTATTATAAGGTATTCTTGTATTCTTACAATATATGGTTAATAAACATACACTAAACTTCAAGAGAACCATAAGTGTTTCATTAATGACATAGATAATATTATTTATTCCCTTTGGAAGAACCTTAGAGTTTTAGTTATATTATATAATTTAATAATATAATATTTGTTTTAAAAAAACATTAATTTTAATATTTACACTATTTAGTATTTGGTTTTTGATTAAGTCATAAAAACATGATTACTACGAAAATGATTCATTGAATAAACCCTAACATGTCATATTCACCTATAAAATCCATGTATGTCTTAAAAACATTGAAATTATAGTTACTTTAATATTTATAATACCATTTTTTGATTCATTCATTAAGAAGGCAATTATTGCTTCATCATTGTGTCTTAAATAAATTTAATTATTTAATGTCTAAAATTTATAAATAAACTACCATGATGTAGGAATTATTTTTAACTTTATAAAGAATATTTATAGTCGAATTCATCATATTTATTACCCTATATTAAAAATGGTTAAGTTATTAAACATTGAATTTTACACTTTTAACTCTTCCTTAAATAAAATAATAATAAATTCCCTAATCTAATACAAGTGGACAACAAAGAATCATATTTTATTCCTAAGGTGGTTTTTGGTTGAATTACACTTATCCAACAGAATTAGGCCTTGTGTTAGGGTAATTATAAAATCATTGTAACCTTAATTATCATATTTACATTTAACCATGGTAAAAAAATTAAAAGGTACTATTCACCAAAAATTATTTTCATCTTATTGAACCACATTTTACTTTCTAATTTCAACTCTCTCTCTCTCATATTTTTTAAATTCAACTCACAAAAGTGGTAAAATTACGTTTTATGCAAATTTGCAAATGCTCCTAGAAGGTGGGTAAAAAAAGGTTAAAAAGATCCATAAAATTTTATAAAACTAATTTTATTATAAAATGACTATATTAAATTACATTGAACTTATATATGTATTTTATATCTATTTTTACTTATAATAAATTTAAATTAAATAAATAATTATTTAAATAAAAAGTCTTTATTAAATAATAACACATTGTTTTTCATTATTCCCCAAAAATTGAATGTTTTCAGATATATACCCAAAATTCCCCATAAAATAATTTTGATATTCATAATTCAAATATAAAGTCTATTTTTACATATTCAAAACATAGATGTTTCATTTATTAATTTAAAATTAATTCTTGTTTTCAATACCAAAAGGCGTGTTTTTAAAAAGTAAAAACTATCAAAAGATTGCCATATGTTTATGTCAAATTTAAATGTGAAATTAATTATAATGACCAATATTGTATTCAATGATAAGAATATAATCTAATTATACTTCACAACCGTTCAATGGGCTAATTTTAAACTATAAATTATTTTGATTAAAAAAGTTGTTTTCGATTAAAACATAGTATTTTTCAATATTCGTCAAAATATGAAAGTTATCGAAAAAGTAACAAAAATTTATCCAAACTAAATTTTTATATCCCTCTTATAAATAGTAATTTATGTTCATTGAATTGAATATATAAAAGTGTCAAATATTGGTTTTAAAAAAGGTTCACCATAAAAAAGTAGTAAAATTGCATTTAAAAAAAACTTATTTCATCTGAAAAAAACGAATTTGTTCTTATAATATATCCAAGAAACAGATAATATAGATGTTAAAATTATATAGAGTATATAAGATTAAAAATTCATTTAATACTATTCATAACCTCTTTTTGAATTTCTAGTTTGGTTCGTTGTGGTGCGCTCGAACACAGTGTTGCGTGTAATGCAAGCTATTTAATTACATTAATGATATAACATACTATGAAATCTTGGGGTGTTATAATGTACTTTTCCTATGAATGTTTGTTAATATACCTCATGATCTCAATGGGTTTTTTTAAACAAGTCATCTGGGAATAAAATAATATCTTATGCTAAAGGATGAAAGAATATGCTTGATTAAAGAGATTGTCTTTCTTTTAGAGTTAAAAAAATATATTAATAAAAATAAAATATATGTAAAATATATTAACCATAATTTATTTATGAATATACTTAATTCAGTATAGAAAATGATTTTGTAAATTGGGATTATTTTTCAAATAAAATATTTTAGGCGTGCTTACTAAAAGACCATGGTTTTCTTAAAACAGGAATTACTAAGAATCATTTTATCCTCACATTGAGTTGTTTATTTTCAACATCATGGGATTTATTTTTTAAAGACATTACCATTAATAATAAAGACTCTAGAGTTCCCTACTAAAATTATTTCCATTTATAAGTCTAAATCTTCTCAATATATGAGAAATAAGTGTTCAACATAAGATGAAGATAAGAATGCTGCATGAACTAAAAGAACGAAATATACCTTAAAAAAATCATGTTTGAGAAATGATGAAACCCTATAAAATTGATTAAACATGAAAGTAGAAATATTATATTTTTTATATTTAGTATTAAAATTTCATAGTGACAGGGACATGCTATGGTCGATAAGAGTTAGTGGATTGCAAGACATATACAAAAAACTACATAATTGAATCTACGATGTAACTAAATTCAGAATATCGTCCTTTTAATTAACATTGATGACATGTATTAGCCTAAATAATATTATCATATCACCTAATAATGATATAACATAGATAAATGTATAATTTTCTACAATTACATAATGGTATCATCCATGGAGTATCATTTCAAATGTCATAGATATAAAATTCTTTTGGTTGGGAAAATTTAAATACATCACAGTTTAGAAGTTTATGACACTATATATTATTTAAATTGTCTATAAATATTCTACCAAAACAATAAAAACATGTTGTGAAAGTTCAAATCCTCAACTTTAGTGATTTATCAAATAAAATATCTATTATCTTTAATATATTCCATTAACCATAATTTGACCTATTATGTACCTCTAATATTTCCTTAATTTATTCATTTTTTCATTAGGTTTATTCCATGACCATTACCTATATTTGTTTCCAGGATATCCCTTCAAACTAATATCTCCCTTGAACAATCAATTAATTAAAAAACACCACTAACCACCATTTGAAAAATCATATCCATTCATTACAATATATTCATCATTACTCTTCATATGGAAAATCTATGAGTATTAATCTCCCTAAATCTACCATTTTCCAAACTTCTCATCATAATCAGAAACTACCCTGAATACAAAATCCACACCAAAGATAAAGTCCTCTAGAAAACCCAAGATCCAAAAATCCAAATTAACTAATATTAATTATATGGAAGGCCTTACCTACAACCAAAATTTTAACCCATACCTTCCCCAAACATAACTATATCCTCGATACCAATGCTCTACCCTTTTGGATCCTATAACAAATAACAATTATCAATTAACCATTCCAACATCCTAACCTCCAATTTTCCCTTCAATTTTCCACACCCACTAACCACACGATGTTGTATATTCTAAATCATATACAAATAAACCCAAATAAGATATCTTTAAAAAAATATCGGAAAAATTGATATAAAATATAATTTCGTATAGTATCATAGGGAAATCTATTTAGGGAAAATTATTAAAGTCAATGTGAAAAAAATTAGATAGATAACCCATAATTTATTGCAGACATTTGAGGTTATATTATTGGATATCAAATTCATATTAGGAAGGTGAAATTAATAAATAATGTAGTTTTATTTTAGGGTGGGTGTCAGAGTGCACAGTTTGGTTATTTCTTGACCAAAGAATATACCCAGGATGAGATTCAGCCTAGGTAGAACAATTATAGAATATATGGATTTTGTTATTTTTACCACATTTTTATTCAGGATTTAGTGAAGATTAATATCACAAAGCTCATGATAAACCTATATTAAGTCATTTTCAAAAATTTTATCCATGAATTGTTGTTAAAGGGTGACCCTCAAGGCTTAGTTAACTTGGTGGATCTGATCATCCTCTATAAGATGAAGATCTGAAAGAAACTAAAAATGGGGTATATTATTGATCTTTATTTTAAATTATTCAAGGGAAATGTTAGGGGTTAAAATGTATTTAACCACCAATAGAATCATTTAGAAATTCAATTTTCATCTTACTGGAAAACCTCTCTTGCTGATATTGGCTTATTGATCTCAATATTTTAGATATCATGAAACTATAGAAGAAGGATGAAAAATCATAAAATTTGGTAGAAGAGTATAACTTTTATACATGTGTTTTTTAGGGTAATAAAAAAGTATTTGAAGTAAAATCTCTTTTATGGGAAAACCTATGAAATCTAGAAAATTTCCAACTTAAACACCTCCACCATCAATTATATATGATGAGTGTAATTAATATGTTTATATGATTTTTCAAAATATTTTATCATTATAGAATAACATTTATGATAGAATGGGTATCCTATTTGAGAAACTACTAATTCCACTATAGGACATTCAACCATGCCTCCACAATCTCACCCATAATTGGAAACTCCTCCTCATCTCATTCCCACCCCTGGTTTTCATTAAATTGACTATCATCTTACATAAATAAATGTATCACACCACCAACATCCTATATCCAAAAATATTAAAAAACTACACATGAGGTAACCCCAAATATGAATGAAGATAAATCATGTGATCTTACCACCTAAAAATAGTTTAACTTGGACACCCAGTGAGAGTGAAATTAGAAGATATGAGTTACTCCAAATTAGTACCCTTTATTAATCTTGAAGATTGTGTAATTATAAACCATTCAATAAAATGGATTCCACAAAAAAACATACTATACACATAGATAGTTAATGATGTATTACCCCCTCCACTGGAAATTACAACCGAGATTCTATCCACTATTATAGTAACTGGAAAAAAATTTGGTTTTACCATTGGGATGACACACATTCCAATTTATTTGAGAAAAATTTGTCCACCATTATTTTTCTAGTGGATGATAATGACACCATGAGAGAATAGATTGAATCCATATATACAATAAGGTAATGAGATCCTATGTTCCCCCTAATAGTCCCACAATCTTTAAACACCACCAATGTCATAGTTTATAGTAGATCACTTTAGAATGTTTATTTTTACCATGGTGTAATTGATATTGTCTTATAAGATCTTGATTTGGATAGTGGGAAGGTAGGTGGGTAAAATTTGGAGTCTTATTATATCTGCATTACTAATTTCATGTGGTCTTGGTAAAGATTTGTTATGTTTTATAATATTTTTCTGTTGTTTCAATATTTTTCTCATTCTTAAAAATTTCATTAGTTATCAGATTATACAAACCTATTACATAAAAAAAAATTAATTGCACTACTATCCAACAATATACATTGTTATATCATCATTAATTGTGTGATTTTTTTTCAATCATCACACCAATCCTCTATATAAAAGGATTTTAATCCCATTAGTTAATTCTATGTATAAATTAAGTAAAACATCTAAAATATTCTTTGTATTTGACCTTATTATTTTTATTTTATATGACTCATTTAATGGTTTTCCATTATTATTTTTCATGAACCTCTCTTAACATAGAATAAAATTGGGGTCAATGTAACATTTATGTGTGGGGAATAGACTCATAGACTCCATATTTGGATTTTTTACCCTTTAACTAATCAACGATATATCATCATTTATATGAAATATTTTTTGATTTTGGGAAATTTTCATTTATCGTGATTGTATATTATTAACATAGATTATATTGTTAATTATCATTATGATTCCAATTTGACGTTTTTTTTAAAATGAGTATTGATATGATTATGATTTTTTTATTTTTTGTACATGCGAATTTGTTTGACTAATTATTTCTATCCCATTCATTAATTTTTTAACCATTAAAATATTTATTATAATTCTAGAGAGGTATTTTAATTCCCATTGAAATATTCATTATTATACAACCTTTTTTGAGTGATTCTCAGGTATGTATTA
Organism: Viscum album; assembly: GCA_963277665.1. Taxonomy (NCBI): domain Eukaryota; kingdom Viridiplantae; phylum Streptophyta; class Magnoliopsida; order Santalales; family Viscaceae; genus Viscum; species Viscum album. The sequence continues at coordinate 2,074,673,842 of OY728156.1, read as the reverse complement.
ATGAAGGAACATTCTTGTTGATCTTATATAATAATAGTGATTTTGAAACATGTTAAAATTATTGAAGAAATTATCTGAGTAAGCTTAGTACTATTTTATCTTATGACCTACCACATGTTTAATATTTTTTCAATTCATTCGGTGTGTGAATTGAATTATATAAATCAAATTATTAACCCATTTTTCCCAAAATACCCTAATTTTTACTATAATTTCATTATTTTTATTTACTATAAAAATTGAGATTGATAGATTACATGATACTACTATAGAGATTATATTAAATTTGAGAAATTGGAAGTTTTTTATTTATTATGTTGAGGAAAGGTAACATAACATTTAAAGATTGTATTACTTTTAATCCCCATCCTTTATGTAAAAAATATGAAATTAAATAAGTGTACATTTATAATATGGCAATTCATCACTATTTTAAGAGGTGTAATTTTTATTTAATGAGGTTGAAAAGGGAATATGAATTAGAGAAAATTTACATTGAAGGTGAAAAGGTGTATTTTTTATCATTGAGTTGAATTAATCATCATGAATTATAATTTATAGTTTATCTCACATTTTAAGACAAATTGTTTTACATCAAAATTCATCCCATCATAACGTTAAATACATTATAACATGAATAAAAATTCCCCTTAATTTCTTTGTCATTTATATACAAATAGAGATTTAGATTAAATATAAGACTACAGATAGAGTACCCATTCATGATATTTTACATAACATTGATGATATATTATTGCATTATTTTTTATTTATATTGGAAAGATAGATCATATGTTATATGGATATTAAAAAATAATTAATGACGTTTATGAAATATGAGAACAATATTTAAATAGAATTACACATAAGGCATGAATGAAATACTTTTTATTTGATGAGTTATGTGCCTTTAAAATTATATGTTATGAAATTGTGTTTATGATTATGATAAATTTTTAAATCACTAGTTTCAGTATAAAATATTTTTTATGTGATATTGATATTTGTATTACAAAAATGAGAAATTATATTTGTGAGGATTTTTAGAAATGTACTTGGAGAATATATTGTCTTCATTTTTAATTTATTATTAGATATAATACTTAGAAACTATATTTTATATTAATTATGGAATATTTAATATTGATAATTATTTTAGAGGTGATATGATGATTTTGGTGAAACATTTGTATAAATCCCCCTGAAATCCATAGGGATGAATTGTGAAATCCACGAATGAGTAATTAATGTTTGAAAGACTGTGAATGTGAAATAAGAAATCCATTCCATGGCATGTGGGATATCTTGGATATTTGACGATGATATATTTATTTCATCCTGTATACTTCCATTAGAACCATTAATATGGTTATCATGGGGAGAAAAATCTTGATATTTAATGATAAATATTGTAAAAATATTTCTTTTATCGTTATGTTGACCTATCTTATTAATATTTTGTGTGACTAATTTTTTTATAAAAAAAGAGGAGGAGGACATAGAAGGAGATAATGACCTAACTAAGAACACCACATGGGATAGATCACATTGCGTCAATTTAATCTCATTTTTGATGACGGGATAATGTTTATTTGATCTTGAAAAATTAAATATAGATGCTTAAATGTTTTTTTGAGCTTCCTAATTCCTCTTTTATTTGGAATTTAATCACTCTTTATCTGTGTACATTTGTTCAATACATTTATATTAAATGTTATTTCCAAATGGATTATCATTCCATCATGAATGGGCAGTATCATAGGCTATGGTGGATCAAAATTTTGATTATGTGGTTGTATTTCAGTTGATTTATCTATTTTTAATAATTTCATATAATTATTAGAATCAAATTGTGCCTAAAAATAACCACATTCATCACTTCTTAGTGAATGTGAAGTCAATTTAGGGGATAATATCATTATAATATTTATGGATGTGATTATGAGTTAAATTTTATTATTCATTTCTTATTGAGATAGGTCACAGGGTACCTAAATTATATTATATTTATTTGACTTTAATAATTTTATGGGATTAGGTTGTGTTAATAAATTGTAGACTAACGGGATTTATTTCCCCTAAGGGATCTTGAAATTATTCAACCCTGTTAATCTATAAGGCAATGAAATAAAAAATTTAGGATAACATACCCTCTAAAATTCATAGACTATCACTAATCATCATAAATGGTATTCATTAATCCAATAAAATGTTTTTCTAATTTCCATGTCAATATTTATTATCCAATATAATATTTTAAAAATTTTAATATGAATCAATTAATCTAATAATAAATAATGGTTAATTATGTTTGGGTTATCCCTAGTCTTAGTGGATCGTGTACGGTACATTCCATATCCAAACTAAAATTTTCTACTTTTAGTTAATAGGTTTCATGAATGTAAACTCTAAACTCTTTAAAAATTAAATTTTTATGTGTCAACACTCATAGAATCCTTAGGGATAAAAACATTTTTTTTATTTTTTTCGTAGGTTTTCTTCCATCAAGAATTTCATGTACCACCAATTGATGTATGAATATCACTAGTAGAGAAATGATCATAGAATTTATGGTCGATTCTACATGAATTGATGATAAAACAACCACTTTAGGCATATTTCTAGTTTATTATTTATATATAAAAAGTTTTAAAAATGTCTTAACTCTAAATATGGTCCATAGATTTATTTCCTAGAAACAATTTTACTAGTCCTATTGTAAAAAAAATTATGAATTACATGTTATTCAATTCAAATATTACACTACTATATGTGATGTCAAAATTACAATGAGCATAAATTTTGATCCCAATGACCCTATGACCTCCCCAACTAGTGAAATAAAAGATTCACAAATCAACAATTCCCCGATATATTTGGATTGTAGGTTTATCAAGTTGTTTATTTAAAAAACATGTTAATTATAATTTAGAAAATATTTTGATAATATATTTTAATTTATCCTAAAAAAATATATATTATGGTTTTTAAACTAGGAACATTATAAATTTATATTTTTATAATATTATTATCCTTTTTTCTACTAAATATATTTTAAAATGGCTTGAAATGTTTCATTTATATGAATAATTATTGTTAAAAGTTATAAATCACAATGTTCTGAAGAAACTTTTCACTTTTTGGGTATCGCACCTTCAATTTTTAAGTTTATTTTTAATATATAAAACATTGTGGGAAATATTTTTCAACTACCATATATAACTTATAATTATGAATTTTTCTAATTTTTTGTCTATTCCAATTTAATGAAAATCATTATTTCTTTGCATCTTCATTCAAAAATTACACCTTAGTAATTATCAATTTTTTATAATTATAATTTTTTACTATTTTTTTATATGTATACATTTAAAATTCTCATGTTGGGATTGAATTTATTAATTTCTTAATTTTTAGAACCAAATAGATAATATTTTGAATTTAAATAAATAAATGGTTGTGAGGTATCCTATGTGAGTTTTATTATTCACAATAATATATATATACTTTGTCAAATGTTAGATATTGTAAGGGTAATAACATTACATGTATAGACTTTTAAGTTCACTATTAAAATTTATTATTTGTGAACCCAAACACTCCCCTAAATATTATAAGGATGTGTTGCATGTAATATGAAGATAATTAATTTTCATGAACTAAAGGAACATTTTAAACCATTAAGAAGTAAAAAAACATAGAGAAACACATATGTGACACGATAAAATTTATTGATCCAGAAAGAAGAAAATTCGGATTTTTGTAAATTTTGGTTAAAAAATGGCATAGTCTAGGGGTGACACTACAATAAATAAAATCCTTATGGAGGAATTCTGTATCAATAAAATACAATGACCAGTGTACCAATAAATATGAATTGGGATGTTTTCTTTTGTATTAACAAGAGAAACATAATGTTTCCAAAATCATCATATCGTAGCCCTCAATCAAGATATAATTGGGAAACATGGGTAATTATATAATATTTCATGATTGAATTTATCACAGTGAGATGTCCTTAGATTCTCAAAGGTAAAATTCATTCTATTTGAATTATTTAAATTCTTTATATTATGGAATTTTATGCCACATAATAATGGATTAAAATTTTATAAATATTTTTCCAAATCTAGAAATCCATTTTATAAGAGAATAAATCCCTTACATTAGTGGTTTTTAAAATTAACTATGTAATTACATAAATTTAATTAATGATACATATATTTTCCTATTGTAATCCTGTTATATTTCCATCACTAATATTCTTTTCCCTATTTTTATTGAAACACCTTTCGCATATTGGATTCTAAGAGGACCCCAACCTCATATATCCCATGAGACATCTACTAAATTATAAACCCAATCTGACCCCCAAAAATAATTCACTCCAATTAATATAATATATTCTTAATTCTTCACCATAGTGAAGAATATGAAAATTAATCCTCCATACTCTTCCTTTAAACATACTTCTCCACTTAATTCAATGAAACATTCTAAAAATTATTCTACACCTAAGAGAAATTCCTCTAAAACAACCAAATAATGTAATTACCAAATTTTAAAATAAAAATCATATGAAATATCATACCCCACCACCTAAACATTATCCAATATATTACTCTAGATTTACTCAAACTATATCTTTGATCTTGATACATTCTTGATTATTTGACCCCAACTAACAACTGAGTGACTGTTCCTCCCAACCTAATCACCAATTTTGCCTTTATCTCAACTCACCCTCACACCACATGAGGATAGAGAGGTTTTAATATAGAAACATACATAAAGAAAAAATTATTTTATATTTTAATGTTATGAGGTATATTTTGAAGATAGTTAATGACAAAGAAAAACATGGGTTAATGAAATATGATTAAATAATTCAACATAGAGGGAATAATTTCCCAGAAACCATCATAAATTTCTTCAAAACATTAGAGGTTATCATATATGATATATAATTCCAAATGGGTATGAAGAATTAAAATATAAAATTTGATGAGTTTAGAGTATGTATCAGAAAATATTGTGGGGAGTTCTATTGAAATATGTATATTACCATATTGATATTAATTCCACGAGAACTATTTTCATGAGATGCGGAAGGCATAGTTTTTTTACCACATAGTTCAACAAGATGTGGTGAATATTAAGATCACATAGCTAAAGAAAACCATAATTTTCATCATTAAATAGAATAATACCCATTACATTTTGAGATAATTTTATTCTCAAGGAACATTTAGAAAGACAGATTTGATAAACCTCTATTCAATGAAGATTCTAAATAAATTGATCATAGAGAATCTGATTAGGCAATATTTTGAAGACAATAATGGATGAATAATTGTCAAAATCATCAATATCCATGTAGAGAAACATATGAGAATTTTTTTCATTATATCATCATATCTTTATTGATTATATTTATCTTATTGATCGATATATATTTTTGGTCATGATACATTTATGGAATTATAAATTTAATTATCAATTGGTATAAGAGTATATTTTTATTTAAGATGTATTATGGGTGATTATAACTACACTTAATAATAGTCATAGCTATGAGAACTACTTAATAAATATTCCAAAGAGTTATATTAATAACCACCATCCATTCCATAGGATGAGAGAAATTAAAATTTCAATATTATGTTTTAACATATATTCTCAATTTAATATAATAATTATTATGGTAAGGATATCCCATCCTAGGAACCAGTAGTTCCATTTTGGAAATTTTCACACATTCCTTCTCAATCTTGTCCATACGAGGTGACATCGTTCTGACTCATTCTCATCCATGGTTTTTCATCCACATAAACACTAACTTTTATAACTCTATGGAGTCCACCGTCGTATTTTTACCTTTATTTGTTTCTAGTGTACGTCTCTTTAGGATAACCCAATTGTGTCGAAATATTATTTGAGAGATACTCCCACCCACTGACATTTATTTTACGTATCCGCAATAAGGCAGGAATAAATACATTAGAACCCCCTAGTTCCCCTTAATTAATATAAATGTTTGTCTAATAAGCTACAACTCGATCAGCTTGATGCCTCTAGATCATGAGATATATATAAACTTATATAACTACGAATTTATTAACCACTTCAATAGAAACTAGAACTATAATCCTAGCCAACACTAGTAGAACTTGATTTAATTTGGGAAATACCTATAGATTGAAATCGAATCTAAATAATTCGAGAAACAATGATCAGCCATTATTAGTACAGATGACAGAATAAGACACAGTAGGACCATAAATTGATCCCATAAATTCTACGATAATTCTAACAACATATATTCTCTTCTCTGTCATGAAATCTATAAACACCATTAATGGACTAGTTTATTGGGAATATTTTTAGAAAATTAATTTTATCATAGATGAAAATAAATATCCTCATAAGATACTGAGGTGGCTAATGGGAATGTAGATTAGTACACAAATTAGTCTTAATAAGTCCCCTTCCCAAATTTTTATAGTCTTGGTCATATTTTTTTTAATTTTGACAAATATTTTTTTTCTATCTATGTATTTTTAAAAGGTTTATAGTAATATATTTTATTATTAGACTAACCTATTTAATATATATTGAATATTTTGATAGCACTATTCTCTAAGAATGTACATTTCCATAAACTTTTTAATAGAATAATTTTCAATTCCATAATTTTTTAAATATGAAAAATGAAATGGGTTTGGATTCAATTAGTTCATTTTGAGGACCATGTAAGAGAAAACATTGACTATCTTGGAAGTATTTTCCATCCTTTTGTTCTTTTTTGTGATTCATTTTTTGATTCTCACTCTTGGTTTTCATGTATATTTATCACCTTAGAAAAAATTGGGTTTAATATTTCTTTAATGTGTGGGGGTTGAATTGTTAAAACTTACTTTTGTATTTTCTTGTAAAACAATCTAAGATACCTCATCATATAAAATAGAAATTTTGACATCATGGAAACTATTAGTTAATCATTTATAAAGATTATAATTCATAGGAGTAAAATATTATGATTTTCAAAATTATTCTTATTTTAGGGTTTTTTCAAAATGAATTTTTTATGATTCTAATTTTTTATTTTAATTTTTGGAAATTTTCATTTATTAATCTTATTATTTTTATCTATTTCATATACTTTTTAATCGATACTTTTTTATTCTCATTACCAAGAGGTACCTTAAACCCTATTGAAATATTCTTACCTGTAAAACCATTATGGAGTGATTCTTGAGTATTCATGATTTCTAAAACATCATTCTTCTACCATATAGAAGAGTAATGATTTGGAAAGACATTAATATAAGAAAAGTATTGTTTTTATAAGTTTAATCTTGTGGGATCTGTAGTCTTAACTTATTATTGATACATTTACAAGTTATAGAGACTATAAATTGACTTAAAATCGACTATACAGGACAATTTTTCCTTTATACTTAAATTATTTGGTATAATGGATTGATTATAAATTTTATTCAAATGGGAGTTTGGGATACGTTATGAATTTTTTGGAAATATATTGTTAAATCGACGAAGGTTGTTAATTTATCTTGATTATTTTGAATAATTGTCACATTCTACTTAGTGATTATATCACATTAAATCCCCTTTCATTATAAAAATGTAATAAAGGAATAAAAAAATATTAAAAAGTGGATTTCAATATTATTTTAATAGTTGCAATTGTGATAGAATGAGCAGTAAAATAGAATGAGAATGATAACGAATTTATAGTGAATAAGATGAATTCTATGGTGTTATTTTTTATGTTGAATTAAAAAACTGGCTATAATTTAGATTATACACATCATTTTTCATCTTAATTTTTGTATTATCACATCAATCCCCACCAACCATAACAGTCTGAGTCATTTCAACTTGAATGGACATTTGTCTTGATTTTTGTGGTTTTATATATTAGATTAAATTTAGATTACATTAAAACACGTATATATATATATATATTACATATTCCTTGGATTGATCATGTACATAAATAAGATTTATTCAGTTATTACTAAATTATTTTTTGTTAAGTTAGATTATAAGTGGAAAATATATTAATGGAATGTTGAATTATGTGAGTGAGATAATATGAGTTTCTGGAATTTCAATAAAAAACAAGAATTATAGAAACACTATTGATTGCATGATTCAAGTTATTTAATAATTTTTTTTGTAATTTATATTTATTGAAAGGATATATTAAATATTTTCCTATAGGGAGTACAAATTATTTTTTATCTAACATTGGTATGTTTTCTGGAGGCATAAAAAATATTAAGCATAAACTAATATGATGAATCTGATATCTGAATGTATTTTAATCATATTTCTATTTATTATTAGATATAATACTACTTAATTCAATGTGTGATTTAAAATTTAGGGAATATTGTATCATGATGATGAATTTGGAGGTGTTATGAAGATATTAAAGAAAGAGTGAAAAATCACATTGAAATCCGTAATGATTCGTGTGACTTCATTGGATGAATAATTAATGATAGTAAAACCATTATTGATAAATTATAATTACATATCGGGTTATACTAGATATTTTGGATTTTGAATCCTCATATTTATTTTTGATGTCACAACCTCACATTTTCACAATAAATATGTTCAGCATTGGGAAAAAATAGTTTTGTTTAATTATCCAATATATAAACATCATGGTTAAATCATAACGATTTCAAATCATATAAATGTTTCATAATATTAATTTTTTAAAAAACATTAAAGAGGATAAGTACATAAAATGGGAGACTGAAAAAATCTAGAACATCGCTAGAAAGGCACAACATTGGGTCAATTTAGGCAATTTTTTGAGACATTTACATGTTTTTTTCTAATTATAAATATTTTCTTATATATTGAATTTTAGTTGAATTTACAATTTATCATTTCATTCATTATTTAATGGACCTTTCACTATGTTCATTCTATTTATCCATCAATATTACATTCTTTTTTCCAATTGGTGTTCATTCGACCACAGATTATTACATTCATATGTGATAGAGGATAAAATGTTAGAGGACGATGTTGTAGTTTAGATAAATGGTTTGATTAGTGAATTATTTATCTTGAGTTTTATTACATATTAGTGAATAATAATCAAAATCCTTATATCTTAGTGAAAATTTTGAGTAATAAGGGATCAATCTCATTGATTTAAAGAAATATGGGATTGTGAGATTCATATTTATTTTTCAACATTATATTTATATATATCACAATGTTTCTAAATATAATTATATTTAATTGAACATATTAATTAGATGAATATGGTGGTATTATTCTACATTTATCATCTTGGATTAACTACATGGACATGAACTAAATGAATTCATAAATTTACTTATTTTTCATAATAGTGAGATTTATTTCATTTCGATGATATTTATTTTTTACTGTTTCTTTTAATTAGGTTATTAATAATTCATAAAAAACCCATACGTTACATAATTTAAATGTCCTCTTAGTATATATTTTCCTCAAAATACATTAATTTGAAACTATATTCATTCCCTTTAATGAAAATTATATTTGATCTTGTAATCAAAATATTATTTGTTCATAATGATCCATAAATATTGTGAGTTGTTCTAATAAATTTTAGAAGTGTATTAAATGATAGTTAAGGGACATAAAAAATTAATAAAATAATATGTAAGTCTATTTTATAGCATTGAGATCATAAAATATAGTTCAGGATTTCCATAATAATATAATGGATCAAAAAAATCATTCAAATAAAATATTACTTAATTAGTAATAATTTTTTTCTCAAAGTAATTATTAAAAATATAAAGGAAAATTAATAATCGAGAGGGATTATTAGACTACATGAAAAACCCATGAAAAACATTTTCATAAAATAAATAGTTTTTAGCATAGAGTGGAATAATAAATCCTAAAAGATATCAAAGGATTTCCATTTCAAATCACATGAATTCCAAGAAAAATTATTACAAATAATTTAAAAATATATTTCTTCATTGGTAAATCATCTTTATTGAACCCTTCAACATCACTTTCAAGTGTAATAAACTATACGAGAAACTTCCATCATAATTATCTAGGGACAATAATCATTACCCATTAAATGGTGAGCTATATCTGGATCACCCTTTTCGTTAGATATATCAACCTCACTCGTCATCATAAATAATTTCCAAGAGCATATATTGAATGAAATACCAAATATTTCCCATGTTCATCATTAATTCAATGAAAAACACTTTTAGACTCATAATAAAAATAGTTTGGGATATATAAATTCACATTCCTTATAAAATCCCATTAAAAAAGAATACCCTAAATAAAGAGTTAGATGGGATTTCATTATAGAAAACATTGAAATATCTAAATTAAGAAAAAAAATAAAGTCCATGGTAGTGTAAAATGGTATTTCCATTGAGTAAGTTTACATAGGACATTTCCTTTGTCAATTGTACATAAAATAAAAATTTTCAATGAATTATCACTTTCAAGAACTATAACAAAAATTAAAAAAATAATTTATTATTCAATAGTTTCTAAATAATAATTCAATAAATGATTTTTTATAACATATTTATAAAGAAAAATATTTACAAAATTAATAATTAAAATAATTAAAAATAAGGGTTTTAAGTTAAAGTGTCCCTTTCATCGAGCACAAATCATCATGATAATTATTTACCATCATACATAACAATATCATTTTAATTATTTAAATTATTAATAAAAAAATTTTGAGTATATTATTCCTTTTATTTTTATATATTAATAATTTATATTTCATTACAAAATCAATGAAGTTCTTGTCGAATTTGATGATGATACATGGCCATTATGTCCAAAATGAATTTAGTAGGTTAACTATGGCCTAATTGATTATTATTTAATCCTCCCAAAAATAATCATTATGAATTAATTATAATTTTTATGCATAAATTATACATTTAAAAACAATACGAAAATATGTTTATGGAAAAAAATATGTGACGATCATGGAGATGGTACATCATAGGTATGCATGACTAAAATTTCTAAATTTTCAAGAACATAACAGAATAAATTTATGAATTAATTTATGATTATATAATTATTTTTATATATTAAATTTTGGATTATTTATTTAAATACATTTAAAATATTATCAATATGATATTTTAATGAAAAAAATGACATTACTTCGTTGAGGAGGTAATCCACCCGCACACGCAAATGGCATAATAATTGTTCAAAGGATGAGGAAGAAATAAATTAGAAGACATATTCAAATTAGAGAATGAATATTTTTATTAATATCATATATATATATATATATCACAATTGAATCATTATAAATATCCATGAGTTTTAGCGGTGAAAAATGATTCATATCGATTCATGAGGTGATAGTTTGTCATACACAAAAATGACAATTTTGTTTGTCAATTGATTGAAGTAGGTGATGGATATATGTAATTAAATTAACATAATTACATATCAATATAGTATCGATTCTACTATTTTTATATTATCGTCTGTTGGGATGATTTTAATGAGTTATAAGACGAAAAAAATGAAAACATTCAATGAAATGGAATACCACCTCATCAGAAAACCACATTCTAATTACAATGTAATCCTTCTGAGGATTATATTATACTAAAAATAATACCATGATAACATGATATGAATTTAATTAAGGTCTTTTATAAGGTATTTTCCATTCTATAGGACTCAAATGGTGCGAGGAAGAGATGATAGAAGGCACCCTTTAAAAGTAAGAGGATATGTAATTTAGGTATTTCTTAAGCTATTAAACTATTATAAGTTATTATTCTATTTAATTCAGACAAAAATTGATTTATTTTTAGTATATTATGATAATTTTTCCATGAAAATTATATAATGAATTTTATATTTTTTTATATTTTGTTTTATGCATATCCCTTTGTTATAACCCTCATTAACCCTTTTTGAAATTATGATAAAATCAATAATTCATAACATTTTGGGGTAATGAAAGTTCCTATAAATAAAAATTTACTAATAAATGGAGTATGGTTGATATTTTCTACCACAAACAATTCACATTGATGAATATAGGAATTATATAAGATTTTAATAACATTAGAAAAAATATGGTATTTTATAAAATATACTTAAGGATATATTTTAACTCTTAATTTACATTTAATCCAAAGTAATCATAGTTATAATGGAATTTTAATATAAAATTATAATATTTTTATAATATTTTAGATTTATCTACATAATTTTTTGGAATCTATAACACACCAGAAAATATTATAGTAAGAGTTGTTTAAATTATTTACAAGAATTTTCTACTTTATGAACCAGAACTGTGTTGAGGATATTTAAGAATAATAGTTATTTAATTAATCAGATTTTTTTAAAAAATTATATGATAATAACTTAATTCATCATTAAAATAAACATTTATAATATACTTTGTCCAATTTTTTCATAAATTTTTTTTGGAGATAAAAAAGGAAAAATAACGGAATTATAGAATTCTTTACAATTAAAATAATATTGATGTTATTTCTACTATAAATGTAACCAAAATTACATATTTTTTTGTGATGGATATGGTTGAATATAAACCTTATAATTAAATAAATTCACGTGTTTCAATATATTATATGTAATGTATTAATTTGTACCATAATTAAACCTTGTTAACATTATCTTAGTAATAAAGATTTTCTTTGGTAGCTAATCATAACTTAATGAAAAAAGAGAAAAATTTACGAAATTTTAACAAACATATTACAAATGTGGAATTTTTTTCATGATTTTATTTTCAATAAGTTTCCTAAATAATTTTAAAATTAATCCAACAAAACATGATAATTTTTTAAAAATCCATTATAAAAATAAATTTTTAATACAAAATTCAAAAATGAATTTATTTCTAAAGACATTAATTTGTTTTTTAATAATATTGAACTAATTTAATTCTAAAACTTATAAAAAATTGAAATTAAAATTATTAATACATTGAATGGAATTATTGTTTCTAATAAAAAATATTATTGTTTACTATTTAAGTGAAAATAACAATCATTAAAAATTTATAGAAACCTCAATTTTATGATAATTATGATTTACTTCCTAAAAATAAATTCCATTTATTCTACTTCATTTTATATAATTTTTAAATTTATCATTTAATTAAAACCATTTATTTTCTAAAACCAATTTTATTTAGAAATAATTTTTATTTACACTTTTGACTAAAAAATTACATAACATTAATATGATAAACATAAATCTATCATATTTAATTAACAAATGATAATAAGAAATGATGAATATTAATATTAATATTAAATTGGTTTCTACTTTCCTCCTTATATTTGAAATTTTATCCTCAAATGTAATTTACTTTTAAAAAGGAGGATTTGTATTCCCTCAAAAAAAATTCACATTCCTATATAGCTTCATAAATTATATGGTTTTTCAAAAAAAACCTTAACCTTTTGAAACATGATTTTTAATTATTCCAAATCCATTTTGTTAAAAATATAAATAATTTTTCCCTCATTTGAATGTTTTTATTCCAACTGACCTAATTTAGGGCTAAAAACAATAGATGAATGTTGCAGACATTCTGTTAACAACTAAATATGAAACACAACATGTACCTGAGATAAATTAATAAAAAAGGACATACTAAAATAAAACTAGTCCATCATTATCCAGTATTATATATTCCATAATGAACTATATAATTACGATCCCTTTTTTAACAAACTAAATTACACATTTCCATGGAGGTGCATTAATTAAAACATGACCTCCTTTATAGAATGACGAATCCTTCCTCTAGTTATCTATATAAATTTCTATCCAACATTGATACAACCTCATGTTTTTGAATTATCATATTTTTTCAACTATTTCTTCAAACAATTTATTGAAATAACATTCATTCCCCAACTTCATCCTAGAATACTAGAGTTTGAACAATATTTCAATATAATACCTCAAACAGTGTCATCTATATACTGGAATGGAATTGTTATTATAAGAAAATTTAACTAATGAAATATTTTCATCCTATATTACCTATTAATCTATTGAATAATGATTTATCATGTATTACATGTAATGAATCGTTCTCTTTTATTACATATCAAATAGATGATGAAAGGTTGTACTAAAAATTAATTTAGTATATGATTATATTAGTAGTCAATTAAAAATATTTGATGTAATAAAGGGATCACATTCAAAAAAATGGGATACTGGAACTCAATGTATGCTAGTTTTCTCCTCGAGAAAAGTAATATAATATATATATAAATAATTAGTATATCGGATAGGATGGAAAATCATATATTTATAACATCTATCAACAATAACACAAATCACATTATTAACTCAAGATGTATGTGAAAATACAACCACTATATCTAATAATAAATTTCCCCATTTTCAATTTACATCTCTGAAATGTTGATTAATCCACCATGGTAATTTTGGTTCTACATTAAACCATAGAAAAGTCAAATTTTTAAAAATAAATTTATTAATATCTCTTTTCAAACCACCCCACCATTAATTCTCCTAAAGATATCTATACATCATAGTACTTCCATAATGAAATTAAAATGGAATACTATGAAATTCAGTAAAAAAATTTATCTTTATATAGGAATCATATTAAAAATATCATTCAATATCTGATAACAAATACATCATCAAAATTAAACTATTAAGACACAACCATCACAACATATTATACATTTCCCTAAAAAACATGATCTTCCTTCTGTGTTTTCCTAATTCTTTCTGAAAAATATTATTTCACTAACACTATAATGAAAATAGTGGAAGTTACTCTATGAATAATTTCTTATTTAAAAATAAACAAATCATTAAATAGAGGGTTATATTCTAAATTGTAACATGGTAGTATTATTTTTATGATTCAAGTCATCAACTATTTTATGTTATTTTCTTATATGATAATGAATCATGTAGATATAATACATTACATATTCTATCGAGATACTCTATAATATGTTTTTAAATTTATGTTTGAATATATATATTTAAATATTTAATGATCAGTATAAATATTATATTTTAATCTATATTAATTAAATCTACAAATATTAATAGGAAAAAACCCCAGTATATAATTCCAAATAATGAGTTGGAGAATTTAACTTGTGATGTTTCAGTTTTCATGTTGAATATAAAATTAAACGATCATTCAACATTTGAGTAAAACTAAATCCTTTCAATGAAACGTAACTATAGATGAATAATTTACAGTTTCTTGAAGGAAAGAACAAAACTAGATAATTCACTAATATTATTTTTAGTTCCTGTAAAACATCATCACATAATTTTTGGAAAGGTGAATTTAAATCCTTTTCATGTTAACATATTGAGTGGGCTAGATAACAAAGATAAATTTGTAGATAACTTCACTTAGTAACTGGTTTATCTATCAAAACTATGAATCTTAGTAAATTATTTAATTCTTTTCAATTCTTTCACAACCATAGTTTTTATTGGGAAAATAGTTATTCAATCCTATGAGACAATATAGCCATAGAAATAAATTATTCCCCGAAAATATTCACACTTAATAAAATTTTAATATAACATATTTAGTTTAAATTATTTTAAATAAATCACAAGTTTTTATCATGATAATCATTATATTTACAATATATCAAAATATTATCAATAAAGGAATAATAAACTTATCTATGTAGTTATAGAAAACTCTATTCATAAGAACAATTAATATAGACAGTTCATTAGATTGCCTAAAGGGAAACAACTCATAATGAGTTTATATTGTCTTTAAAACTATCTTTATAATACCTTCCTCCATCGCCTTTGAGATAAATTATCTTGACCCAAGTTCAACCTTTAAAAATACCATACTCTGTGTAGTTGATCTTAAAAATCCTAGATACGAGTAAAAGGATACATGTCCTTAAAATTGATGTTATTCATGGATTTATAATCAATATAATTCCTTATTAAATGATCATTCATTTTTTAAAATTAAAGATTAGAACCCCATTATGATGTTCTAGGAAGAATGATTCTTTTATCTAGTATCTCCTATAACTAATTTTAAAATTCCAAAAGATCTACCTAATCTCTTGGAAAGGTAGTTTAGAATTAGTGTTAGCATTAATAATTTAATATAGTGACCTTGGATTTTCCTATGAGGATATTAAATATTTGTAGATAAATATTAATTACATTAAAAGCACATGGAATAGGACAATAATAAATTACTGAATTTGGACAGATGGAACATACTCCTCTAATCTGGTAAATGATCTTTAATTTTCTCCATAAAGATATCCCAATTTAGAAATATTAATAGACCTACCCAAAATAAAATCATTCATCATGACATGCAGAAAGGAATGAAAATAATGGGTTATCTTAGATGATCAGTAATGTTAAATAAGAGAAATATTTGAATATAATGTGAGAATAATTGTATGAGAATGTGGGAATAACATATAAAAATTATACCCTTTATATCAATGATAAAATCATGACAAATAAAAAACTTATTTAAAGTTCATGAGATTTGAATCATAAGGAAATAAAATAACAGGATCCATGAGGGAAAAACCTAATCATAATATATAGTATTGTGGTATACAGATAAGAAAATAAAATCATTTCCATAGTATTTAAGCCTTATTGACATGTCAATCATAATAGAAGTGGTTCACTTCCAAAATTATCATAGTAGTCAAGTATCACTCCCAAGATCATCATAGATGGAATGGTCCCTTACTGAATCATGTTCACTGTCTATTAATTTTATATCTGTCTAATGAAATATATGTATTTATCCAATTAAATAGTGGGAGATATAAGTACTACCCTCCTTAAAATTAAAATCATAAATATGTGATAAAAAATATCATAGAACATTCATCAAATCATCACGTATGAAAAGAGATTTTTTCATAAAAACGTCATCATATCATAACCTATATAAAAGTCAAAATATTTATGATCATTTCTTAATATCATCATAGAATAACCTAGTAATAAATTTGTGAGTTTCATATGAGTTTTTTCATGTTATAACCCATTGAAGAAAACTGAGTTTCACAAACATAACATCAGGAAAAAAAATTACACCATTTAGTGAATGAATAAGAATGTCATCTAGAGATAATAACCACATTAAATCATAAGTAACCTCAAATTATTTAATCTTATATGTAGAATTAATTTTATTGAAAATTCACATTAAAATTTCTATGATGAAAACAACTTTTCAATGAAATAATTTTTTAAAACTGTACATTATATAGTATATTGGAATTATTTGAATTATAAAATAAACTACAAATGTTATAATGAAATATTTAACATTAATTGAAATTATTTTTGGAAAATATCCTTTCATATTAGATTTTTTTTGCATAAAAAACATTTTGAAAATCCTTTTAATTGAAAACAAATATCACAAAATATAACAGAATACTTAAAAATAATTTTCAAATTATATTGAGGAAAATATAATTACCTCATTAAAAATCACATTTTAGAAAATAAAATATTTTTAAAATATATTTAATTGAATATTAACATGGAAACATATAAATAAAACTTTAATGAACATTATTTCCATTACAATAGGAAATTCCATTCATGACGTACATATTCAAACAAATATTCATTTCAAATTTTCAGTATTAGCCAAGCAGGAATAATTTTGAAAATGACATAATTATTCCATTAAAAATATTAATTATAAATAAATTAATTTTTAAAAATTTCTTTGATAAAGCATTTTATGAATGATACACCCTTTTTGAAAACAATTTTTGTAATTTTGGCTCTGTAATAAAAATAATTCTCGATTGATGATTGAAATAATGAATATTTTTCATAAAAAACCTTACTTTGAAATATGGTGTACATTAATAGTGTAATTTTGAGTTCAGGATTTAAAATAATAATCAATTTTTTTCAATTATAATTTAAAAAAATTAATAAAATTATTATTTAATAAAACCTATAAATGCAATGAAAAAGCGGGGTTTCAAAAACTGTTTTTTTCAAGCATAAGATAGTTTTATATTTTCTCAACGTTATGTAAGAAAAATTATATTAATATAAATTAATATTTATTAATATATAATATATAAATTCCATAAAAAAAATTCCTCATTATTTAATATTTAAATTAAATAAAATTGAGATATGTTATTCAATTTAAAATAGATTTATGAAAAAAACCTTATTGTACTCTAAATTAAACTAATACTAAAATTTAATAAAATGTTGACTCAAAATTATTTTACTGGATTAGATATATCTAAATAATACTTATGTATACATAAAACATGATTTGGGTATTCATATATCATATTTTATTTAAAGGAAAGGATTTTTTTGAAAAATTTGTATTTTTTAGTATTTAATAAAAAGTTACTATTTTTTTAAAAATCCAAAAATTTTGAAGGAAGAAAATTTAAAAATGAGGAATCCAAAAATTAGGTTCAATTTAAGAAGGAAATCTTCTTAATCTGTATATTAATTATGTAAAATATTTTCTCATAAAGTGAGATACAAATAATTTTTTTATAAAACATTCTTTTGAAAACATAATTACATTACTTAAAATTGATTGGTTATTTACTATGTATTTATAAATAAATTAATTTTGAGTAGGATATTTATATGTAATTTTAATAAAGTAGTAAATACTACTCATACCCACCTATTTAACAAATATTTTATAATGGTGATATATAAAATAATACTACTTCATGGTTTGCTGAAACTCTATGTTGTTTTTCAGGCATTCTATAATTGTTGTGTGTAAGAAAAGATAAACTCATTTTTGCGTATAACAAAGGATAAAATTTGTGTTGTGTGTAGTGAATGTTAAACCCAATATGGTGTGTTACACATGATAAACAGAGTGATTCATGTGATAATAAATATAAAAAATATTAAATTTAATCGAAAAAATATATATTCCACAACAATATTGTGGTGTTACACTAAGAAAATATTCACATCTACTACTAGATCAAATATAATACTGAGTGTCTTAATATAAAAAACATCAAAATACTCGTACACTACATGGAAATCATATATTCCAAAAGTCCTTGTTTTCTCAACAATATTATCAATATAACAACCATTTTCATCTTTAAACGGTTTCTTATATTCTTGATTTTATATCATTGGTATTAGTCAATTCATCTATAAAAAAGATCACATTAAAAAAAACATTTTCATCTGAATAATCTAAATTAGAATCAAGTATAGGAATAAAATCCAAACCCAAAATAAAATAAGTCTCTATTAGGGGAAATATAATGTGTTATACATGTAATGTCTTCCCACGGTCAATAGTAGGATAATTCTTATCATTTATTTTATCCCCAATACTTAATATTGTTTCTACCAAAATTCATGTATTTATTTCATTAAGTTATATTAAAAATTTATTTGAAAATATATCAATGATAAAAGACTATATAGACACTAAATCCATCATGAAATTAACATTATCTTAATAAATATTTAATATACCTAACACAAAATCTATGGATCATCCATAATCTTCCAATGTAACCCTAGTGATTTAACAATGCCATTATGTTGTTGATCTGTATTATTTCAATCCACCATTCCTATCAATTGAAAAGTACAAAAAAGATGATACATCTTATTATAATTAGAAAATATCACCATATAAATTTAATTATTTCCCAACTCAATGTTATTTTGGTCAAAATCCATATATACAAACATACCACATCATAAAATATTCATAGATTTAATAAAACATTCACTAGAGTGAATTTTACGAAACCTATGACGAACTAGATACTTCATTTTCATACATTTACATTTATTTTATGAATGTTTTCCCTTCACCTATAATATAAAACTTTTAATATCCTTATTTCAATATAATTAAAGTTCATTAGATAACTCTTGTATACCTTCTTATCTAATGGAAACATTTTCAATTTACTTTTTTATTTGAATGATGCCAATACCATTTGATATAGTTTCAGAAATCCATTTTAAAAACTAATTAATTTTTTCATGAGTCATCCCCCAGGGCTTGTGTCATGACTACCCTTAGCCTGCCTTCTATAGGCCACTAGCTGGTGACTAGCACCATAAATGTGTATCCCTTAATTGGAAGCCATTTCTTGTAAACCTGTACAAACACAAAAATCCAAGCGCACAATAAGAGGTAACCACAAAGTAAACAGCTATATTAAAAATTGTGCTAAATGTAAAGGGGTCGGAATATAAGCCCAAATAGAATGTACAAGTACAACATAATAGTGAAAAAGAGCTCCTGGATCATCCACTAAGGATCTTACCTGAAGGGTAGGTACATCTCAGGATCTGTAGTCCAGCGTCAAGACACATCAAATGGTCCACCTCTGAGCACCATCAAATTACAACCCCTCAGTCTCGATCAACGATTTCCATCATCTGCATAAGTTAAAACAAGGTGTAGTTGAGTCCTATGCAGGGGTGAGTATAACAAAAATATGTAGGGACCCAGAGACCCTTGATGGTCTTCTAAAGCTCCACAAAGGAAAAACCACAAAGCAAGAACACAATCACAAAGCATGAAGAAGTCATCAAATCTACTTAGGTATATGATTGTACATATACTTATTTTACAAAGATATACTCATCTCATACATGAGGGAATAATATCACGATGGTAAAACCATGAATGTAAAAATACCACACAGGTAACACCACGAAGATAACAACATGATGGTAAAAGTACGACACAGGTAACACAAAAAAGATATCACCATGAAGGTAAAAGTACCACACCGCTATCACCACAAATATATCACCACAAATGTAAAATTACTACATAGGTATCACCACGAAGGTAAAAGACTCAGCTCAAACAAGATATAAGAGTATGGCACAGATGTACAGATGATTAGTCGAGAGGCTAGATCATCTTATTCTATGGAGCGGCACTGCTGCTGAACATACATAGTCTGACTCACACAAGATCAATAGGTAATAACCCGCACAATGACCCACAATGGATCTGACCCGCCCCTGTCGATAGGTACTAACCCCTGCTGACCCACATAGGATCTGACCCAAATAGGATTGGTATGTGCTGACCCACACATGATCACTGAGCATTGATCCACACATAATATATCCCACATAGGATCGGTATGTGCTGACCCTCACAAGATCATTAGGCACTGACCCACACAAGATATGACCCACACAGGACAAGTTATTGTTGACCCACACAGGATCGCTTGGTATTATCCTCTATATGATCTGTCTCCAACCTCCACCTCACTGCTAGCAACTAGATTCCTCCCCTTAGCGGTCCGGATTCTAGGATAACTGCTCATCAATCCATTATTCATACCTCAATTTCCACGATTCTCCATGAAGAATTATCCCAAAGGACCACCATGTCGTATGGGTTCCAATGCGATAGACGATGTATCAATCGGACTCCCGATCTGTGACTTATAAGCATTTTAGTTCCGAAGACCCGGTTGGATTTTGGTTCAATCCAATGTCCGTACTCTGAAACTCTATAAAACTCAATTGGAGTATACAAATAGGACAGCCTCGTCTTAATGGTTCCAGCGCCGCAGACGGTTCGTCTAACGGACTCCTGATCTATTATTTACACCAATTCTCGAGAAATGGGGGTGATCCCACCTTCGTCTATCATGGCTCTGTCAGTCCCGCTAGAATACGTCAATGGGACCGCATCTATAATGGGATTCTAATTCTACTGAAGGGGTGTCGAAAGGACACTTGGTTTGTCAGTTATGGTATATTCATTATCTGGGGTCTGGTTGGGTCTGGGCTCGGTCCTACTTGGTCAGACCAGCCCGACGGAATGGGTTTCGGGGTCCACCTGACCCCGCTCGAGTCTAGAAAACTATGGGTAGGACCGGTTCGATTCGCTAGACCGACCCATGGTGGTCCTAGCCCAACGGGTGGGTCTATCCCCACCTGCGTTGGCCCACTAGTCCACCAGTTTGGCATGTCCCACTCGTCTGTCCTTCATCCCGCCCAGTCCCCCAGAAGGCGGACCGGTCTTTCCAGCTGGCCCTGTGGGTGCGGGGTCATTTCCACCAGTTGGTGGGGCACTTCCACAGTACATAACGGTTGTCTGTTTTGGCCACTAGGGGGTCTCCCAACCCGGCGCGGTGTGGGGGCCGCACCGCTCTCCACCTGCTGCGACATCGAGCAGTAGCCTCCTCTAGCACTGTGAGGGGGAACGCCACTCCACCTCCACCTTCTGTGGCCTGCCAGATCAGGCCGCCCTTTTTACCCACCCCGACTTCATCCACGGAAATTTCCTATCGATGACGCATGATGGTAGGATTCACCCCCTCCACGGCCGGTCGGTGTTGGCCTTTGTGCTAACCGCTATGACATAGTGTCACAACCTCCTCTTGAAGTGCATGACGGTGCACCACCACCATCATTATCAACTGGTGTCATCATGCCGATGGTCTTTCTCAGAGAAAGAAGGGGTAAACATATTTTTAGAGGGTCTGAGACATGTTCGTTTGGCTCGTGCACTCCGTATTAGCTTGAAAACAAGAGTGAGGAAAAAGGATTCAATAATCACTTGAAATTATAACAAAATAAAATCCTTAACTCAAGATCATTAATGAATGACCACAATTAAGGAAGAGTCTACCACAACCTTTCCCCCAGGTCCCGTGTCATGACTACCCCAAGCCCACCTTCCATAGGCCAAGGGTTGGCGACTAGCACCGATGGCGTATTCCCTAAAACTGGGAAGGCATTGCCTTTACAACCTATAACACACACAACCAAGCACACAACAAGATACAAAATCAAGTAAAATGAATAGTAAACAGATTGAGTATAGGAAGTAAAAGGGGCCAGAACAGAATCCCAATTGGAAAGTACAAGGAAAAATGGAATGTACAAGTCAGTTGATAGGTGAAAGGTATCTCCTAGATCATCCACCGCGAATCCTACCTGAAGGGTAAGTACAGCTCACAAACAGAAGTCTGTACGGTTTTCCTTGTCTAATGTAAACCACCATGCAACCTCCAGTCCTGGTACTCTCTTCTTTAGTGAGCGTTGTCCGTCAATTTCACCAAACACAATAGGGTGCAGGCACATCCCATGCAGGGGTGAGTATAACAAATCTTAGTAGAGACCCCGAGACCCTTATGGTCTCACAAAATCCACCAAGGATAATCCACACATCATGGAATCAACTGGAAACTCGACTTAGGTATATGCCTAAACATATACCTATGTTATTGAGTAAACCCATCTCAATCATCAGGAAAACACATAGTCCAACTCAAAGCCCAAATCTCAACAATTCTACAATGGATGGAATACCAAGAAGGCAAGTACCACATGGGTACACCACATAAGGGAATACCACCAAGGTTTTACCACAAAGGAAAATACCATAAGGTATAGAATTATATCACACCAGATATAACTTATGTACAGTAGTAGAGATGATTATATGTAACTACTAAATCATTTAACTCTGTTAAGAAGCAGACCCACACATGATCGCTCGGTGCTGACCCATAAAGGATCGCTATGTGCTGACCCACATAGGATCGCTAAGTGCTGATCCATACAGGATCACTAGGTGCTGGCCCACATAGGATCTCTCATTGATGAACCACACAGGATCACTATGTGCTGACCCACACATGATTGCTCAGTGCTGACCCACACAGGATCACTCTTCATTCTTTAGGTCATAGCCCACTTCAGGGTTCCCACACTATGCTCACTTGTCTCTGGATGTGTCCTCTCCATAGGCCTCTGGTCAATACTCCAACTTCCATGAATTCTCACGAAGAATTATCTCAAAGGACAGCCTTGCCTTAGGTGTCTCAACGCAACATATGATGTTTCAATAAGACGCCCGGTCTGTAAGTTATTATCCTTTTTGTCTTGATGGCCTGGTTTGATTTGTGCTCAATCCAATCCTACCATTCCCGATAAATATCCAAATCTCTGGTGGGTTATACCAAAGGGACCATCTTGATCCAAGGTTTCCGGAACCACTGACGGTTTGTCAAACGGGCTCCCGGTGCAAAAGATATGGCCAAAAGTGCATAAATGTGTTGAAGTGCATCCAGGTCCGGTCTGACACGATCGACCCGACTCGGCCTGACTTGACCTGGCCTGCGCTGGGTGGCCTAGCCTATGATGAGAGGCTCAGCCTGGGCAGAAACCCGTGGGGCGGCTCAGAGGGATCGTACCATGTCTTTCTAGCTCTTACCCTCCGTGTTTGTGTTGTACAAAGTGGCTCAACAAAATCATGAATCAAGAATGTCAAACCCTACAATTTCATATGAATCGTGGATCAACTCATTTTGTTTGATCCTCATTTTCCATCCTTTCGAAGAATGGTGAATTTAATCAAGAAAAATTCCTGAATTCAATAACAACCCATACCTTGGAGAATTTTTTACGGAGATCGTGATATTGAAATGGTGAAGGTGAAGAGAGTCCCAATGATCATCACTTCCGCAGTCATGCTTTCGAAGATTGTTTGAACGTCATCCACATTCTTCACTTCCGAAGTGCATTCATTGTTGGAGATCATTCTCACATGTTCTCTCTATTCTCTTTCACTAACCAAAAATCCCCTCCAAAGAAAAGTGGTGCTAACATAATAGAATATGTTTTTACAAATTTTAATTATTGGAAGAAATATTAAGTTAGATTAACTAATTATAGGAGATTTGTCTTAATTAATTAAAGGAGATTTGGCATAATTAATTTAGGGTTATGAGGGTTTTTTCTCTCAATAAAGGGGTTTGAGTTGTCCCCACCACCAGGCTTTGAATTGGGGGTTTTACTAGCTTGGGAGGTCCCCACCACCGAACATTTAAAATGGGATGTTTTAACCCCCTATGTTCCCCAAATCTATAAAATTCACATGGGAGGATTGTGGAAAATAAAATAAAAGTTTATTTTATTTTATTTTTCATTCCCAAAAAAAACCCCAAAAACTATCTTTCACCCTCAACCAACTGCGGTCCGGTGATGTTCTCTAAAAGAGAATACTGGTGCTGTGAGTTCAACGGTGCCCTCAGATTTTAATTCCGATCACTGGTTCAAATGTTACAAAAACCCACTCATAAATTTTCTGAACGTACCCATTTTTTTCAGAAATTCATTTTGGGCACATCATGCCTTGGAATCATGCGCTGTCAAATTTTTCGGACTCATAAAATTTACATTTAATTAAAAAAATATTTACATGGAAATTATGGGTATTTACATTCTCCACACCTCAGGGCCTTGCATCTGCGTTAGCCATAACTCAAACTAAGGTAAAAAGTGAGGGTACTGAGTATGAATCTGAGCCTCCTGCTACCATGTGCTCTCCTAGAGGTTCTCGTGCTGTCAAAAAATTGGGAACAGAGGTATCGACCACCTACGAAGGACCCACTCCTGTTGATCTTCAATCTCTACTCTATCCTTGGTTAAAGTCTTCCAATCGTCGACGTCCATCTCAACATGGTCAGTGATGTGAGAAGGGTCATTCATGTATCACCTCATCTAGGATACGTGGAAGGCATCATGCACTCGGTGCAACTGAGGTGGAAGAGATAAGAGTTAATCCACCTCACCAAATCTGATGAGGACCCGAAAAGATCCAATGAACCTCAAAGATAACTTCCCACCTCAGCCAAATCTCCACAAACCTCGTCGAGCTGAGGCACGTAGAAAGGCGTGGTCTCCATCCTCAAACTCCAACGGTCTCTGTGTCCTGTCAGAATATGACTTATTCTTACTCTGTGCAGCCTTCATATACTCCTAGATGATCTGGACCTTCTTTGTTCCATCCTGTACCATCTCTAGTCCCACTAGTGTTGACTCCCCTAGGTTAGTCCAGCACGAAGGTGATATGCATGTTCGCTCATACAATACCTCAAAAGGTGTTCTCCCCATGGTGGAGTGATAGTTTTTGTTGTACACATACTCCACCAGATGAAACAGATCCTCCCAATTGTGACTGAAATAGTGGACGTAAGCATGCAGTATATCCTCAAGAGTCTGAATGGTCTACTCAATATGACCATTCATCTGAGGATGGAAGGTAGTGATCAAATGAAGCTATGTCCTGAAAGACACCTGTAACCCCTTCCATTTCCCGGGATGTAAAATGTGCATCATGATCGGATAAAATCATCGAGGGTACTCCATGTAGCCACACAATCTCATGCACATAGAGGAGTCCCAAGCTCTTTATTAAACCTTTCTCTCTAATCGGTAGGATGTGGGCCACCTTGGTGAGTCGGACGATGATCACCCAAATCAAGTCATGTACCCAGTATGTATGTGGAATTCATGTCATAAAGTCCATATATATCTTATCCCATATCCAGTCTGGGACCTCCCAAGGCTGATCTAAGCCTGCTGGTTCCTAATTCTCCACCCTCACTTGATGTAAAGTGAGGCACCGAGAGACCAACTCTTATACTACATTCATCATTCCTGGCCACTAGTGCTGTCGTTGGAGATCCTGGTACATCTTCGCCACTATTGGATGTACCACTAGAGGGGATGTATGGAACATCCTCATAACTTCCTCTAAAAGTGACACTGGTACCATGGTACATCTTCTGAAGAGGATGTATTGCTCCCCCCTTCAAAAAATCCCTCAGGTGCCTGCGTTGTGGATATCTGAGCACGTTAATCCTTGTAGTCAGCCTTCCCATGTTGTGCCTCCCTGGCTTGATAAAGACGTGGGGGAGTGACTGTAATAGACTAAAGGAAAGATGATCTGTCTCGTTCCACGATGGATATCTACAAAGCGGCCAACTGCTTTGTCGCATCACCTAGCAGTTGTATACCAGGTCTTTGGCTGAGTGCACCTACTACAACGTTCCCCTTACTAAGAGTATAAACTATCTCTATGTCATAATCCTAGATGAACTCAAGGCAACATTATTGTCTCGGGTTCAAGTCCTTCTGTGAGAAGATATAGATGAAGACTCTATTGATCCTAGTATACTGTAAAATAATCTCCCATCAAGTAATATCACCACATCTTCAAGGGGAATACTACTACTGCTAACTCCAGGTCATGGGTAGCATAGTTCTACTAATGTTGTATCAACTTTCGAGAACCATATGTGATCACTACTCGCTTCTGCATCAGGGCACATCCGATTCAGGTCCCTGATGAATCACGGTAGACTATGTACCCTACGCCATCTTCTAGTGGCCTCATGATGGAGGGCCCTAGTCAGCCTCTACGTTAGCTCCTAAAAACACCAGTGGAATCTCTCCGTCTACATAAATGGTTTCCCATTGTTCATCAATGCTGACAAATGGTGATGCAACTCTGGAGGAATCTGGAACAAACCTCCGGTAGTATCCAGCCAAACCTAGGAAACTTCATGTCTCTATCGAACTCCTGGGTGGCTCCCAAGCCAGTACCACCTCAATATTCGTTGGATCCACAGCAATTCCAGCCTTCAATATGAAATTTCCCATAATGTGAACCTCTCAGATCCAAAACTAGCACTTCAAGAACTTACCATATAGCTAGTTCTCTCAAAGTGTTTCCAGTACTACCTATAAAATGATAGACATGCTCCTCCTTAGTAGTCTAGTAGATCAGAATTTCATCGATGAAGACTACTACAAAGTGATCATGGAATGTCTAAAAGATCTTGTTCATGAGTCCCATGAACACTAGTGGAGCATTTTTTACACCGAATGGAATAACGAAGAATTTTTAATGGTTGTACCGATCTATGAAAGTTGTCTTCTGCACATCCTCATCACGTACTCTGAGCTAGTGATAACCTGATCCGAGGTCTATCTTTAAGAACCATCGTGATCCCTTCAGCTGATCTAAGAGGTCGTCAATCATTGGAAGTGGGTAATTGTTCTTCAGGGTCACCTAGTTTAGGTGTCGATAATCAACACAAAGCCTCAAGATCCCATCCGCCTTCTTGGTGAGCAAAATCAGGGCTGCCCATGGAAAAACACTAGTCTGAATGATCTTTTTCCCCTGTAAGTCCTCCAACTCTTCACACAGCTTACGAAGCTCTAAAAAACCCATTCGATACACAAGTGTAGATATCAGGGCAATCTCGGGGTATAAGTAAATGTAAAATACCACCTCTCTTTGAGCTAGTAGACCCAAAATATCATAATGGAAGACATCTTTCATACTGGACAACCACTACAGGATAACTCAGACTCTCCACATCAACCTCTCTGAGGGTAAGGCTAGCCAAATGATGAGTGATTGGCTGCATCCTCCTCTGGGTAAGTCCATCCATTGCTAAAAAGGCTCACATCTCGCTGTTGAAGGTAAAACTAGGCTCATCCGTGCGGACACACCCCACTTTGTGCCTAATATAGTCAATCTCATCATGGACTATAGATAACAAGTCCATACCCAAGATGACTTTGTAAAGCCCCGACGCCGCTACTAAGAGATCTGAACAAAAGCTCTCGCCTCCTAGAGTAATCTCACACTAATTGAACTGGTGTGTAATCATCGAATCCACTCTTGTAGAAGTCTCTAGTTGTAAGGATCGAGCCAATGGCTCCGTCAGAATCTCCTAGATCCAAATGAGGGTAGTGAAAATTAATGAATGGCTGGAACCTTTGTCTATAAGTATTGCAGCTAAGGTGGAGTAGGCACAGATCGTTCCTTGTATCATATCTGGAGTGTTGTCATCATAGGCCTCAACTGTGTAGAGTTAGGCTCTCCCTTGTCCACCTACTCCCTCCGGACAGGGAGGACCTCCAGGTGGAGGTGGCGGTAACATCGCAAATTGTCGCCCACTGCTAGCTTCATGACCAGCTCCTCTTCCACATCCGCGTGATCCTTGCAGACCTCCTTGGTCGAATCTCTGTCTCTACTTGGGCGGTCCATCGACCATCTTCTAATCATCTGTATAGCAGTTCGGACATTCACGAGCCATGTGACCCTACCTGCTGCATGCGTAACACTTCCCATTCCTAGCATGACTGGCTCTACCTCGGGTGCCCCACACAACCAAACCTGAATCATGCAGTCATCCACCTATAGGTCTGGTCCTCTTGGACCTCTGCGACATCTATCTAATCCAAGCTGCATAAGACTTCGCTACATGCCGTTTGGTGGTGGGTATCTCTACTGTTGACTTCTCATCAGAGAAAATATCCACTAAAAGTCCTCTATCATACACCCTCGCATGAGTCAGGATGCCGAGTGAGATGATTGAAGCCCTGATCTCCTGCCTAAGTCCCTAATCAAAGGTTTGGGACCTAAAGAATAGTTCATGAACCATATCTGTGGAGTAGAGTGAGAGGTCAGTGAACCTCACTGAGTACTAATCCAAATTAATTCTGTCCTGCTACAGATTAAGAATCTCCTATATGTGCACAGCGCAAAGAGTCTTGGGAACAAACTCTTCCTGAAACTGGCTCTCGACGTCTGCCCATATTAGTGTCACCTCGTCGTGAACATGGAGAATCAAGATCCATCTTATGATTTCTTCTGCTTCTAGAAGGCTAGAAGAAAGTATCTCCATGATATCAGCTAGTGTCCCTATCAGTCGAAAGACTCTCACCACAGCCTCCACCCAATCCTTAGCCGATTGTGGGTCCATCTCTCCCCTGAACCTGGGTGGCCTCTAGATCTGGAAATCATGCAATGTGCTTAAGTAGCTTCCACCCTCTACTGCTAGGGTTGGTGGAATCAGTGGCCCAATGGGAAATGGTACCGCTGGTGCCTCTGTTGGAAAAGGGCCCTACACCGAGGCCACATCGCTCGTTGGGCTATCAGTGCGTACTACTCTTGGAACCCTAGCTGGCTATTTGCATGGAGGAATCCTGGAAAGAAATAGGTGCGCCATGGTCAGTAAGTTATCACTGGTGAGATGACTCAAAGAGATCATAATGAAAACTTTTCAAATCATACATGCAATTAGTGTCTTTGTTCTCTGAGTAGGAAATTAGAAGTCAGGGTCCTAGTGTACAGATATGTCCTCCACCACACCAACACTAGATTCCATATACTAATAACCATACTCACTACACTTAACACTATTTTTGTTAGAAAGATCAGAGTCCTTTGTTATATGACAGAACCGACCCCTTTGAAACCAATTTGTCACGACCCATCCCCCAGGGCTCCGGTCGTGACTACCCCAATCCCATGATCCATAGGCCAGGGGCTAGTGACTTGCACTGAAAGAGTATTCCCTAAATCTGGGAAGGCATTGCCATTATAACATGTAATACACACAAAGAACCACCCAGCAAGATAAAAACTCAATTAAACTGAGTAGTAAATAGAGTGTGTATCATAAGTAAAAGGGAATAGAATACAGGACCATCTAGAATGTATAAGGAAGACATGAATTTACATGTTGGTTGATAGGTGAAAAGTAGCATTTGGATCTTCCACCATGAATTCTACCTGAAGGGTAGGTACAGCTCACAAACTGTCGTTTCTATGGTTTGCCTTGTCTAATGTCCACCTCTGTGCTACCTCCAGTCCTGGTACTCCCATCCCCAGTCAGTGTTGTATGTCATCTACCCCAAACACAATAGGGTTCGGGCATATCCCGTGCAGGGGTGAGTATAACGATACTCAGTAGGGACCTCGAGACCCTCAAGGTCTCACAAAATCCACCAAGGATAATCCACACAACATGGAATCAACTAATAACCCTACTTAGGTATATGCCCATACATATACATATGGTATCAAGTAAATCAATCTTAATCATGAGAAAAACAACGAGTCCAACACAAAGCCCAAAGATGAACTATTCCACAAAGGAAGGAATACCACGAAGGAAAGTACCACATAGGTACACCACAAAGACGAATACCACCAAGGTATTACCACAAAGGAAAATACCACAAGGTACAGAATCAGCTCCCACCAAGTATAACTTCTGTATAGTAGTAGAGATGATTAGATGTAACTACTGAATCATCTTACTCTTTTTAGGGGTAGACCCACACATGATCGCTCGGTGCTGAACCACACTGGATCGCTCGTTGTAGACCCACAGAGGATAATTAGGTGGTAACCCACACAGGATCTCTAGGTGTTGACCCACACAAGATCTCTTGGTACTAAACCACATAGGATTGCTAGGTACTGACCCACACCAGATCGCATGGTGCTGACCCACACAGGATCACTCTTCATTCATCACATCACAACCAGCTTCAGGCTTCCCGCACTATGATCACTTGTCTCTGGGAGGGTCTGCTTCACCACCCTTTTGATGATAATCCAACTACCTTGAAATCTCATTAAGATGTATCTCAAAATACCACCACGCTATAGGGGAATCAACACAACAGACAGTGCATCAATCGGACACCCGGTCTGTAGGTTATAATCCTTTTTGTCCCAAGGGTCCGGTTGGATTCATGCTCGATCAAACCCAACTATTCCCCAACTTTATCCAAATTTCATGTGGGTTATACCAAAGGTACCTTCTTTCTCCAAGGTTTTTGGTTCCATAGTCGGTTCATGAAACGGATTCCTGGTGCCAAAGAAATGGCCGAAAGTGCATAAATGGGTCGAAGCAGGTATGGGTCCGGTCCGACCCGATCAGACCGACCCAGCCTGGCCAGCTGTGTCCGGCTCGGCACACGTTGGGTGGCTCGGCCTGGGCAGGTGCCTGCGGGGTGGCATATTTCCCGGAGCGGCGCGAGGCCGCATGGGCGGCCAGGCCATGGGGCGGCTCGGAGGGCTGCGAGGCGGCGCGCCCGCGGGGTGGCACAGAGGGTCGCAGGGTGGCATGGAGGCCGCGGGGTGGTGCCGAGGTCGCGGGCAGTGGTGGCCACAGACGGTGGAGTTCAAGGATGGAGGTTGCTGCAGACGGCAGAGGCTGCGAGGTGGAGATGGTTGCGGGCAGCTGAGACCTCAAGGCGGCACCATTGCCTTCATCGCCACCAGCGGTGGTGATAGCCTCCATTCTCGAGTTCCACCACTGCCAAACACCAGCACTGGTCACCGTCACCATCGCGAAAAACACACCAATGATCCACATGATTTTTGGAGGGGCCAGTCCATGTTTTTTGGCCCGTACCCTCTATATTAGGGTTATAGCATGTGTCGCTATTAAATCATAAACCAAGAACGTTAAACTCTACAATTTCATATAAATCGTGTATCAACTCATTTTGGTTGATCCTAGTTCTCTATGCTTTCTAAGAATGAGGAATTTATTCAAGAAAAATTCATGAATTCAATAACAACCCCTACCTTGGATAATTTTTGATGGAGATCGTGAGATAGAAATGGTAATGGCAAAGAGAGTGCAAACGATCGTTGCATTCACGGTCACACATCCAAATTCGGTTTGAGCATCATCCAAGTTCTTCAATTTCGTAGAGTGTTCTTCATTGGAGAGATTTCTCCCATGTTCTCCCCCTTCTATTTCTCCAACCAAATTCCCCTCCCAAGAAAAGTGGTTCCAACATAATAAATTATATTTGTCAAATTTTATATTGTTGGAAAAAATATTATGTTACCTCAATTAATTAAGGGAGAGTTGACTTAATTAATTAAAGGAGATTTGGAATAATTAATGTCGGGAGTTGAGGGGTTTTTCTCTCATTATGTGGGTTCGCCTGTTCACACCACCAAGAGTTGAATTGGGGGTTTTACTAGCTTGGGTGGTCCCCACCACCGATAATTCAAAATGGTAGTTTTTAACCCCCCGGGGTCTCAACCTCCATAACCTTCACATGGGAGGCTTATTAGAAATAAAATTAATGTTTATTTTATTTTCTTTTTATTTCCCACAAAAAACACCAAAAAAAATCTTTCACCCTAAACCTACAGCGTTCGAGATGAAGGTCTCTTAAAGCGAATATTGGTTCTACGAGTTCAATGGTGGCCTCAGATTACAATTACAAGCACTATTTCAAAAGTTAAAAAAATGTGTTGGTACATTTACGGAATATACCTTAAAATGTTCAGA
Source organism: Viscum album (assembly GCA_963277665.1). Classification (NCBI taxonomy): domain Eukaryota; kingdom Viridiplantae; phylum Streptophyta; class Magnoliopsida; order Santalales; family Viscaceae; genus Viscum; species Viscum album. Next base: position 2,074,640,816 of record OY728156.1, on the reverse strand, counting down.
AATTTATTTCGGGCATAACAGGCTTCCGAATCACACTCCATCAATTTTCATAGATTCATAAAATTACCATTTAATTAAAAACATTTCGTGGAATTTTTGGGTCTTCACAGAGCTTGCATTCATCGTTCCCACAACAAGCCTCTAACATTTTCGTTCAAATGCCGTCCTTCTATTCATGATTCGTTTTCAATCATCACTGCCCACTGGAACTAGCTTCGTCCTCCATGTGTTGGGCGTCATTACCATATATTTGTTTCTTGGTGAAGCTGTGTCAATACCTCCCCCAATGTCCATATAAATAAGATTGGTGGAGGATGAGTAACGCCTGTGGAATTAATGGGGGTTTATCTAATAGTAACCTTCCTAATTCCAACAGTGCAGTTACAATAGTTTTGAGGATTCAATCCATTTAATGGATTGACACATCGTTTGATGCGCCTCTCCCAATTTTCCATTGGAGGAAAAGAAAATTAACAAATTGAATAACAATATTATTTTATTATTTTTTTAAAATGTCATAAATCTAACTTTTTCTTCAGAAATACTGTGGTCAATGTGAATTCCCCCTAAGAGAATCATCGTGCTGTTGATTCAATGGTTCCCTCTTATTTTTAATCTGAGTACTAGTTCAAAAGATTAAAAAACGCCACTTGTGCATTTACTGAATGTACTTATCAAATTTTTCAAAATTTATTTCGGGCACACATGTCCTCGGAATCATGCACCGTTAATTTTTGCAAACTGGTAATAATTCCATATAATTTAAAAAAAATTAAATGGAAAATATGGGTCTTTACATTCATCCCAGCTTAGGTATTTTCATCCCTGAAATCCAAAACATATTCTAAAGAAACAACTGGGGTACAGAGCATGAATATGAGCCTCCCACTCCCATGTGATCTTCTGGAGGTTCCCGTGCTACTAGTGAACACACAATAGAGGTATCGATTTCCCATAAAGGACCTTCTCCTGTCGATCCTCAAACACAATTGGGACCTCCGTAAACATCACCCCATTATCAAAGTCCATCTCATCATGGTTGATGATGTGATATGGGTCATGCATGTATCTTATTATCTGGGATATGTAGAAGACGTCGTGCACCCTCTTATACTATGGTGGTAGTTTCAAACAGTATACAACGACACCAATCCACTGATAAATCAGAAATTTTCTGATAAACCATGGTGATAACATTACGCGTCAGCAAAATCTCTATAAACCTCGTCGAGGTGAGACCCATAGGAAGACATGGTCTCCCTCCTCATACTCCAAAGTTCTTTATATCCTATCGGCATAAGACATATGTCTGCTCTGTGTTGTCTTCATCCGCTCCTGGTTTATATGAACCTTCTCAGTAGTAGCTTTTACTAACTCAAGACCCATAAGTACTGAATCCCTTGGGTCTATCCAGCATAGAGGTGATCTTAATGTTCGTCCATATAAGGCCTCAAATGGTGTCATACCGATGGTGCAATGATAGCTGTGGTTGTATGTGAAATCCACCACAGGCATGTTTTCCTCCCAACTATGGCTGAAATCTAGGACACAGTCACATAACATGTCCTCCAATATCTATAACGTACACTTTGTCTGGCCATTCGTTTGAGTATGAAAGGCGGTGCTCAAACATAGCTGAGTCCCAAATGCCTCCTCTAATCCCTTCCACAACAGGGATGTAAAAAAATGCATCATGACCAGAGACTATCATCAATGTAACCCCATGATGTCGTTCAATCTCTTATACATAGAGGCATCCCAATCCCTCTACTGATCCCTGCTCTTAGATTAGTTGTAAGTGGGAAAACATGGTGAGTCGGTCAATGATCACCTAGTTGGAATTTTGTCCTCTCAATGTACATGGATGACCTATAACAAATTCCATGGAGATACCATACAACTTCCACTCTGACACCTCTAATGGCTACACTAAGACAACTAGAACTTGATGTTTGGCCTTCACTTGCTGACAAGTGAGGAATCATGAAAAAAACTTTTCCACTGCCTTCTTCATCCTTGGCCACCAGTGCTGATGTCGGAGGTCCTGGAACATCTTTTCCACATAAGGATGTACCGCCAGAGGGGACATATGGAACTCTCTCAACACCTCCACCCATAGATCCACTGGTACAATGGTTCACCCTATAATGAGGATCACGTGCTCCCCACCTTTAGAAAATCAAGTAGGTGCATGTCCTATGGATTTATGATCATGTCGTGCCTCGTAGTCAATGCCCCATGCCGTGATTTCTACACTCACTGATGATTTTGGTCGAGTGACAGTCATAAATTGGAGTTAAGCTGCTCCATGTCTATCCACAATGGATATCTACAGCATGGATAGCTTCTCTATTTCCTCACCCATCACCTGTAATCTAGACCTCCAACTGAGTGTGTCTGCCACTACGTTCTCCTTCCCAATAGTGTAGATTATCTCAATGTCATAGTCTTAGAGGAACCCCAGCAAACACCATAGTCTCAGGATCATTTCCTTCTATGATATGATATACCTCAGACTATTGTGATCAAAGTAGACTGTAATTTTTTTTCCAATCATGTAATGTCACCACATCATTAAGGCGAAGACCACTAATACTAACATCGGGTCATGAGAGTCATAGTTTAGCTCATGTTGCCTCACCTATCATGAACCATAAGAGATCAATTCTCTCTCTTGTATCAGGATACATCGATGTCAGGTCCCTTTTGATTCGTAGTAGACTAAATACCCAACACCTTCTTCTAGTTGCCTCAATATAGGGGCACTAGTCAGTCTCTACCTCAGCCTTGGAAAACTCAGTTGGCATCTCTCCATCCACACGAAGGGTAGACACTTCATCGTTAATGATGAAGTGTTCCATAAATCAAGAAAATTCAAGTACGAATCTCTGGTAGTACCCTACTTACCCCAGGAAACTATGCACCTTAGTCACACTTCTGGGTGGCTCCCAAGCTAGCACAAACTCTATATTTTTCAGATCTACTGCAACTGCATCCTCTAAGATAACTTGTCCTAGAAAGTGAGCCTCTCGTATATAGAACTGGGACTTTGAGAGCTTACTAAATATCTGGTGCTCTCAGAGTGTATCCAGAACTATCTTTAGATGATAGGCATGCTCCTCCTATTTCATTGTGTACACCAAGATGTTGTGGAGGAAGACCTCAACAAATCAATGGAGGTATGGCTAGAAGATTCTATTAATGAGTTCCATGAACATTGCAGGGGCATTGGGCATGCCAAAAAGCATAACCATGAAATCATAGTGGCCATAACAACATCTGAAGGTCGTATTCTGTACATCCTCATATCATATCCTATGCTGATGATAGCCTAATCTATGGTCTATCTTTGAAAACCATTGAGCTCCCATCAGCATGTCAAAAAGAAGATAAATCATTGGAAGTTGATATTTTTTCTTCCTGGTCACCTGGTTCGAGCACCATGAGTCCACACAGAGTCTCAAACTCCCATATAACATCTTGGATAACAAAATCGGTGCTACCCATAGAGAAATATTGGGCCTTATGAACCTTGTTCTCTACAAGTCCTCCATCTATACCCATAACTCACAAAGCTCCACGAGAGCCATTTGATATGTTATTGTAGATATTGGTGTTTTCTCTAGGTACATGTTGATGTAAAATTCTACCTCTCTCTGTGGAGTTAGTCCCAGAACATCATCGGGAAGGACATTGGCATACAAGTCCTCCACTACAGGATAGCTTTGACTCTCAACAAAAAATGATATGAGGGTGAGGCTAGCTAATTGATGTGTGATAGATTTCACGTTCCTCTGGGTATTTCCATCATGTGATTCAAATGTTCCTTTTTGACCGGTGAATGAAAAATGGTACCCATCCTCTCAGACACACCACACATTGCACCTAATATAGTCAATTTGAGCATGGACTATGGATAACCAGTCCTTACCCATTATGACGTCGTAAGGCCCCAAAAATACTAAAAGAAGATCCCACCCAAAGCTCTCACCTCATAGAGTATGTTCACACTTTTGGAACCAGTGTGTAACCATCGAATCTTCTCTCATAAGAGTCTATAATCGCAAGTATCGAGCTAATGTTTCCGTCATAATCTTCGATCTCCAAATGAGGGTCATGGAAATAAAAGTGTGATGGGAACCTTTATCTATTAGTACTAATGCTACAGTAGAATATAAATAGATCATATCTCTAATAATATATGAAGCACCAAGGTCATAGACCTTAGCTACCTGAAGATGAGCTCTTCCCTGTTCTATTTCTCTCTATGCTCGGGGTGGACCACCTAGAGGTGGTGGCAACAAAACCTTGAATCGTCGTCCACCACCTCCTACATGGCCAACTCCTCTACCATGTCTGTTGCCCTAAGAAACTACTCTTTCAAGACTCTTCATCATCCTTGAAGGTCCCTCGACCATCTTCTAATCGTCGGTACAATGGTTCATGCAGTCGCGAGCTATGTGACCCTGCCCGATGGATTAGTAGAACTTCCTGATCATCAACTATCCTCCTCTGTCCCATGAGCCCCTCACCACCAACCTTGTATTCCAAGGTCACCCACCAAAAGGTCTAGCCCACATGGGCCCCTATGTCATCTGTATTCTTATTTTTATGGATGAATCTGATACCTGATGTCTGGTGGTGTCTCTCGCTATCGGTGCCAGCTCATCTTGGATCCTCTCAACCAAAAGTGATCTCTATAGCACCCCAGGCTATGTGGGAATACTTAGTGATACCATCGATGATCTGATATCCTGTTGAAGAACCTGCACAAAGGTTCGGGCCTTGAAGAAAGGGAATCATACCATGTTAGTGTATTGGCAAGAGAGATAAGTGAACCTCATTGTGTACTGGGCCACAGACATGCTGCCCTACGATTTGTACAGCAGCTCCTATATATGCATTGAGTGTAGAGTCCCTCGAAAAAACTACATCCCAAAAAGTTCATTGATTTCGACCCTAGTGAGGGCCACATCATCTTGTAATTAATGTTTTGGACTCCACCTTCTCCCAGCTACTCCCTGGAAAAGATTGGAAGCTAGGATCACCATCATATCAGCTGGTGTCCCAACAATGTGAAAAACACTGCCCACAATCTTCATCCATCCTCTACCGCTTGTGGGTCCATCTCGCCTCCGAACATCGATGCTCTCTACCACTAGAACTCTTGAAACATGCTCAGTCAGTGTGAAACCTCTGCTGGAGGGGCTAGATTCATTTTCTTTCCTAAGGGTGGTGGTGCTACCAGTTCCTCACCTGATGGTACTATCGGCGTATGGGGGCCCTACACCAAAGCCTCATCACTTGATGGGTTGTCATCAGGAACTCTCTTGGGAATCCTGGCTGGTTGTCGACATGGCAGCATCCTAAAATAAAAAAGGTGTTCCACGATCAATAAGTTTTACCTAGTGAGATGACTCAAAGAAATCATAAGAAAATAATATCAAAGAAAATGCAATCAGTGTTTTCGTGCTCTGATCTAGAAATTAGAATTCAGGGTCCTGGTGTATCAATATGTTTTCCTCCGCACCAACACTTTTTTCCCCAAACTCAAAAAAATAGTCCCAACACATAACAGTATTTCCACATAGAAAAGATCAGAGTCATAGTTCTTTGGTAGAACTGACTACTTTGATACCACTTTGTCACAACCCATCCCCCAAGGCCCATGCAGTGACTACCCCATGCCAGCCTTCCATACCCTAGGGGCTGGCGACTAGAACCAAAAAGGCATCTCCATTAATGGGAAGGAATTTCCTTTAAACCTTTACAGAAACACTAATTCGAGAGCACAATAGGAGTAAACCATGAAATAAATGACTTTAGTAAAAATAATTATGAACATAAACGGGTCAGAATACAAGCCCTACTGAAATGTACTAGTACAACTGAAAATAGGAAAACAGCTCCTGGATCCTCCACTGAGGATCCTACTAGAATGGTACGTATTGGTCACGATCAGTAGTTCTACATCACGCCACATCAAATGACCCACATTTAAGCACTATCAAGTCATAGCTCTCTCAACCTCGATCAATGCTGACTATTGTCTGCACATAACACACCATGGTGCAGGCTTCACCCATGCAGGTGTGAGTATAACAATACTCAGTGGGGACCCCGAGACCCCCGATGTCCTCCCATAGTTACACAAAGGAAAACCGCAAAGAATTTCTTCAATAAAAAATCATGAAGAATCCATAAACTCTACTTAGGAATATGCCCATACATATACCTAATTTATCAAGATATACTTGTCACATAAAGGAGGAAACAATATCACAAAGGTAAAACCAAAAAGGTAACACCACGAAGGTAAAAGAACCACACAGGTAACACCACAAAAATAACACCACGATGGCAGAAGTACCACACATGTAACACCACAAAGATATCAACACAAAGGTAAAGGTACCACATAGGTATCACTAGGAATATTTCACCACAAAGGTAAAAGTACCACACATGTATCACCATTATTGTAAAAGACTCACCACATATACAATATATAAGTAAGGCACAAAGGTACATATGATTAGTCAAGAAACAAGATCATCTTACTCGGTCACAAGGCACTACTACTGACCATAGAGAGTCTGAACCATCTAGGATCAATTGGTACTAACCCCCACGAAGACCCAAATAGGATCCTACCTTCTCGAATTCAATAGGTACTAACACCCACTGACCCACACATGATTGTTCTACGCTGACCCACACTAGATCGATAAGAGATAACCAACACATGATCTGACCCACACAGGATTAGTATGCGCTGACCCACACAGGATCGCTGACCACTGACCCACACATGATCTGAACCACTAAGGATTTGTAGGTGCTGAACCACAGAGGATCGCTCAGTACTATACACTGTATGATCTGTATCCAACCTCTGATTCCCTTCCAACCACTGAATTCTCACTCATAACATGCTTGATTCTACGAGAAACACTCTTCAATCCATAGATCATACCACAACTACCCCGAAGACCCAAAAAATGAAGTTATCTAAAGTACCACCATGTCATGGGGGTTCCAATGCGATAGGCAATGTTTCAATCAGACTCTTGGTCGTTGACTTATAAGCGTTTTAGATCTGAGGACCCGGTTGGATTTGGGTTCGATCCAACTCGTCCACACTGCAACATTATCCAACACTTTAGTAGTGTATACTAAAAGTACTGCCTCATCCTAAGTGTTTCGATGCCATAGACGGTTCATCAAACGAACGCCCAGTCTGTTAGTCACACCCATTTCTAAGAAATGGGGTTGATCCCACCTTGGTTTGGCTCGGCTCGGTTGGGCCTGTCATAATACGTCTAATGGATTTATTCCGAAAATGGATCCCAATGCCACTGAAGGCGTGTCAAACAGACACCCGGATTGTCAGTTTCATGTGTTTCATTATACGTGGACCGGTTGGGTCTAGGCACTGTACGACTTGTTAAGACCAGCCTGACGTAACGGGTCCTAGGTTCCACCTAACCCCGCTCAGGTCTAGACCACTAAGGGTTGTCCCGGTTCGGTTCATGGGTCTGGCCCACAGTTGGCCTGTCTCGTCGGGTGGGGTTCAACCCATCAGTGTTTCCCAACTAGGTCGTGGGTTAGGCTCGACCGGTTGGGCGGGTCTAGCCCGGTCTGCCATAAAGGGGACCTGTCTTCCCAGTTGGCCCCGCGGTTATGGGGACGTTTCGGCTAGCTGGTGCGGTGCTTCCCCACCATGTACTGGTTGACCATATTCGTCAACCCGGGGGTCCACTAACCCGATGCGGTGCGGGGGCCACCCTTCTCTCCACCTATCACGACATCCTCCAGTGGCACGCGATGGCACACTGCTCGGCCTCCGCCTTCCGCGGCTGGCTCAGGCCGACCTCCTTCTTCACCCGCTGCGACCCTTTCCCACCAACGTCATGTGATGGCACGATGCACCACCTATGTAGTGGGCTGGTGTCAGCCTCTCTGCTAACCACCATGACATAGTGTCATGACCTCTTCTTGATGTGCGTGACGATGCGTCGCCTCCATCGTGGCCGGCCGGTGCCACCGCGTCAGCGGTCTTTCATGGAGAAAGAAATGGTAAACAAGGTAGTGGAGGGTCCGAGCCATGTTTGTTGGGTTCACGCCCTTGAAATTAGCTAGAAAACATGGGGAAGGAAAATGGATTCAGCAATCACTTGAAATTATTACAAAATAAAATCCATACCAAAAGTTCGTTAGAGACCCCCCCCCCCCCCGATTGAGGAAGTGTCAAAATTCATCATTCCTTCAACAAGCCACCAACGTGGCTACTCAAACATCATAATTTCATTCATGATTTGATGTCTCTCGTCACCTCCCACTAAAATAATCTTTTTCCTCCAAGTGTTGGGTGTCGCGGCACTTTACTAGAGCTTTGAGGGTTAGTGAAGACATTCCAATACCTCCCCCAAGATCTATATAAATAAGAGAGGGGGAGGCTGAGTAATTCCAATGGAATTAATGGGGGTACATTTAATATAAACCTTCTTAATTATAATGGTGTTGCTACAATTTTTATGAGGAGCCAATACATTTAATGGATTAACAAATATTTGGACCCACCACTATGACATGTCTGTTGGAGGAAAAGAAAAGAAACAAATAAAATAACTAAGTTATTTTATTATTCTTTTAAAAAGTAAAATATCTATCTTTTCCTTCAGACTCAATGCAGTCAATGTGAGGTCTCCTTTACGTGTATCCCAGAGATGGGGATTCAACGGTGTCCTTATATTTTTAATCTGAGCACCAGTTCAAAAGTATAGAAAATTACACTTGCTCGTTTACGAAATATACCTAAAATATTTTCAGAAATTTATTGCGGGCCTACTGGGCCTCAGAATCACATGCCATCAAATTTCACAAACTTGTAATAATTCCATATAATTAAAAATATACATGGAAAATACGAGTCATTAAAATTTTTACTATTAATATCCAAAATAAAAAGTTATGTCTACCATGCCAATTAGGTGACATTTTATTCATACACGTCCATATAAGATTTATCATTATTCATGAATTCCATAAATTTATTTTTAATCTTACATTGAATAAAAAAGGAAAATAATTTTATTGTTTTCTAGTACACGATTTTATTCTTATATCTTTCAATAGTATTATTATATATTGACAACCATGGATCGGAATACACTTAAAAATGGTAAATATAGGGAGTTTCGTTTTGAATATCTTAAAAAAGTATCATGTAGAATATATTCACTATATATTTTAATTATCCTTCATCTATCATAATAACATAAGATCCATTGAATGCTGGAAGGTTCTATTTCATGAAATTCTCCATTATAAACATGTTCTTATCTGGTTAATGTAGTTTCTCCCTAGCTTGGATACCACAAACATTTATATATTATGGAAATATACCCATCACAGAAAAAATAAGATCAATTTCAATTCCTTGAATACTAATCTACTAATTTGAAGGGATATTTTCCTCTTGGTTCTATCATACATCAACTTCCTAGTTGCAAATCCTTTAAACCATTCCGAAAAGACATAGTTTATGAAATATATCATGGAATAATTCAAAATAAAAATAATGTTAACCATAATTTTTTTGTCATTAACGTACTTACAAAAATTATCATATCCAAAAAAATTATCAAAACCATTCTGCTGATAGAATCTATGAGGACCTGACCATAATTAATCAGTGAATTGAATGATAAGAATTGAATTCTATGTCATTAATTTTGGGAGTATTTTTATATAATAGTTTTAAAAAATTAGTTCATAAAAATTACATAAAATACCCATAAATTAATATTTTTAAAAATTCTCTTAGATTTCATTATTTAAAAAATAAATGAATTTTAAAATAAAACATGACTTCTTTTCATAAAAAATCATTGTGTTTTTTAACATGAATTATTCATTGTTCTTACTCATCCATTAAACAAATGAAAAACATTTAGAGTCATGTGATAAGAATAATAATATTAGTAACTGACATATAAAAATAAATACATAAATGTTTCAACCTATTTTAAATCCATGAGGCCATAAAAATAAACATTTCCTTTAATATAAATTTTTTTAACTCGTATAATAATCTAATTGTAAATGGAATCAAAATTACTGCCAAAATTATTTTATATAAAATAAATTAAAAGGAAATATAATGGAAAATATTATAGTAATTAGGGATTCATATATAATAATAGAACCCATGAAAATATTTTCAAAAAACATAACATTTTTACTAAAAGGGAATAGTCGTTCCATTAAAAAATTATTTTCTAACATTTTGAAATAAATATATTTTCATGAAAAATAATTAGAGGGAAAAGATAAAAAAATCGTTATAATGGGAAACCATCTTTATATATCCCTTATAAGAACCCTTAAAAAATAAATACCATTTAGCTCATCATCAATAATAATTCTCTGAAGAATATAATCATTAACCAATTCGTTTTAGAGGTATATCATGCTCACTCGTCACCATGAGATATATCTGTCTCACCTGTCATAATGAGCTATATCAGGATCACCGAAAATCATGAGATATATCCATCTCAAACATTATCAGAACAAATTTTAAAGAACCATATCATAAAGAATATTATTTAATTCTTTTACATTTTCATGAAAAATCCCATGAAAAACAATATTTAACCCATATAAAAAACACATTCGATTGAAGAAATACAACATTCTTATAAAAAATTATATTTTAAAACTAAAATAAAAAAATGTAAGATGTTTATTTATTTTAAGAGAACATACAATATTTTAATGTAATAAAAATATTAAATAATAGATTTAGTGGTAGTAAATTCCCATGAAACCGTATATATTAAAATAAAAAACAATTTTATTCAATGAAAAATAAAGTTAAATGTTCCATGAAATTATTACATTGGAAAAAAAATATAAGAATGTAAAATTTTTACATTATAATTAATTAATGTAAATATAAATCCCCCAATTTTTTTATTATGAAAATGAATGAAAAATATTTAAGGAATAAATCAATAAAATAATTGAATCCAAGGTATCTAATGTAATGGGTACCTTACCCCGATCCAGACTCATCACATTCATTATTTCTCTACCTAATTAATAAACATGTATAAATTATTTACTTTAAAATGAACCATTTTTTTGATTTTATTGATCTTATTGAATTTATTATAATGTAACACTTATGTACTTATCTAATTATGTTCATGTTAGATATTTTTAGGATATTTGGATTATAGTCCAATGAGAATTTGGTCTATTTATTATGATTAAACAAGTCATTATTTAATCTAATTAATAATGAAAATAATTAAAAAATTATAGTGTAGTAAATAAATAATAAATTATACATGAACGATGAAACATGGTTAAAAAATGACATACATTATAATTATGGACATGGTAGGCCATAAATATTCCTGATTAATGTTTCTGTTTTTTAATGAAAAATTAGAAATCATATAACAATTAATTTAAAATTATATAATTATTATCATAACAAAACATTAATATTATTTCTTTAAATATATATATATATATATTTAATCCATGTGATGTTTTCATGAAAAAAAATTACATCTCTTTGTAGAAGAGGTAATCCACACATATGAAAATGGCATCCAAAATAGGGTGTGAGTAAATATTAGTATGTTCATACCACCATGTCTAAACGAAAATATTCTAATATATAAGACCATGGAATAAATAAATAAAACATTTATTAATTATTATATCAATTCTATAAAATAGTCATCTTAGTTTAACATGATGCTGGAATATATCTGAGAATGTACCATAACCATTCCAACTATATCTACAAGTGCATCACATATTCAAAAAATCAGGGAAGGCCTTCTGTATTAACATTTTATCCTTACAATTTCACAACCTATAAGCATTATATAATAACTATAAATATCATAATATGTAATCATTTTATCATAATTTGAATGATCCCTTTATATATTTAATTAATCATAAAATAAATAAGTACACTATATATTCATTTTAGCATAACCAAGTTCTTTCCTTGATATATGCATTTCATCCTAAACAGTATATGTCCTATATATAAGCATTTCAACCTAACCCAAACAAGCCCTCTATATAATTATTTTTTTACAAATCAAAAGATAATTCATAATGGCCAGAATAAATAATAGAATACCATAATTGATAATAAAGAATTCAGGAAATTAACATTTTCTTTTCTACTACCCACTCATTAAATTAATTCTTAAGTCATCATTATGCTACTTGACACACCCATTTAAAAACAAATATCACTAGTCATTTCAATAACTAGTTAATCCAATTCCATGTTGTATTTATCAAAATAAATTACAAAAGGTCTCATGTGATGGTAAGCATGTTTTAATCCATTAGTAACTTCCTTAATGTTTCGGGGTAGGCACACCCTATCAGTAGCTAGTAATAAGGTTTCAACACCATTAGATCCAAAGGGATCCATGGATTAATCCAAAACATGATTTATCATCACTTTTATTCTTCTAATTAATGAGAAATTATGTCAACATAATAATAAATTATTAAACATACATATCAATTAGAAACATTAATTGGGAATTGTCTCTAGAACACCTACCCTTATTCAAACAATGACACCGAACTTTCTATAGGTAACTTGAACAATGAGAGAAAGTGCTGGTGATCATCATGAAATCACAAATCACACAAACATCTAAACTCAATAGTGGTAAAAATATATCACAATTGTAATAACGTGAAAATTAAAGAGAGGGAAAACCAAATAAAATAAAATCACTGAGGATTAACTGATTGATCTTGATTTCTATAAGGGATGTTTTTTCTCCAAAATTTCATAGAGTCTCCCTAGGGTATGAGATAGAGTGATGAAAATTATTGAATAAATATAAAATACCCATGAAATAAATTATAGTTTTGGATTGAGATATGTTAACAATGTGAAACCCATTCACATCATCATTTTCATGGTTCACAATGTGAAATGAAAAAAATGTTTCCTAGGGTTAAAATAACCTCAATCAAGCATTTCATAATGTCAATACATTTCATAGTGTGTAATTGTTTCATGCCCTAAATGAGTTCACGATGTCTAATCAGAAAACAAATATGTCTTGTAAAGTATTCATGATGTAAAAGCTCTCAACAATCAGTTGGAAACCCTATGTCTATAGAAAGAACACTAACTAACCCCCAATTCTATCCAACCCCATAAAGAATCATCAGAATCCATTTTTATTTATTAAACCCTAACTACATTAATTCAAACAAATATTCATCCCCAAATGTTAGGTTATTTCTTACAGTAAAATCACTCCATCCCTTAAAGGGTCATGGACACCATGTTTTAAAGAATAAGGTACCCCCAAAAGAGAATAGTTTCCAGCAAATATCAAAGAGTGGTGTACCTATTAACCATGGGATCTTACAAAATAAGCTTATATTTATCATTTATTATTATATTGTGTTGTAATTTAAAATCAATAAATGGATATGAAAATATAATTATAGAAAGAAAAAAATCCCACAATTAATTTTATATTCTATTATTAGTTTATTTGTTTTCATTAAAAATCTATGTTTTAGTGGATGTATATAATGTTTTTTATTGATCCAAAATTAAGATGAATTTAAACCCACAATAGTTTATGAAAGGTAACAATTAACTATATGATACAAGATACTCTAACATTTGTAATACTCTTTCATCTATTTTAGTATGCGTTTGTGTGTTTTGGATGTGTGTTGGATATGAGTGACGAAACAACGAAGTCAATGATATCAATGTTAAAGGAAAATTAATAATTGTTTTAATATATTTTTTAATAATAATATTCACATTGATTTATAAATTTTCATAATATTTTATTGTTTACATTGAATTAATAGTTGATTGAAAATGCATAAATGTGGAGTATTTTTCAGTTTTACTCAATTAAAATGTTATTTCTATTAATGGACCATCATAACTGATTATATTATAATAATAATAATTTGAAACTTATAAATTGATTAAATTTATTTGAATAATCAATTAGTATTATTAATCATTGATGCTGATTAATAAATTGATATTAAAATATAATATAGTGATATAAAAGATAATTTTTAACAAGTTTTATTGTGTTTATGTTGTTAAATTAAAAATAAGCTATATTTTTTAGATGAGTGTAGGTATTTTAAGAAATGATGACAATATAATTGATGAGTGATATTTATGTTTTTCATTTTTATTTCTTTTTAATAGAGGCATTACTATTATTCAATATAATTATCTATATTAATTTGTTTCTTATATATATATATATATATATATATTCTATTTTTATGGTTATTTTTAATTGATATGATGCGCTTGATGGTATCTATTAATATGGTCATGTTACAAATGTTACATGTCTCTATAAAAGACGGAATACCTTAACATGTGATTATAAAATATAAAATAAATTAATATGTCGTATTTATTAGGCATCATTTATTTTTACGTCATATGTATGTTAGGAATTTTTATTAATTCATTAATATATTGTTCTATATCTGTGAATTCGATGTTCCAATTAAAATATGAAATTTTATATTTTGATAAAGATATGTTATTTTTTATGGATATTTGCTGGATTCCAAGAAATATTATTTTCTAATAACATCACATTTATTATTTGTGTAAACCTTTATATTCATATGAAAATGGAATATGGTTCTTTGTGTAAAGTAATGATATTATTATTCATCATGTTATATGAAATTAATGATCAGTTTACTATTAGTAAAATATTAGAATATTCTTTTTTGGTTACATTGAACCCATGTTATTTTTGGGTATCATTAAAAAGGATGGTCCCCTAAAACATTTTCTTTATTTTATAACATTTACGAATATTTTCATATATTTTTTTATTTTCTACCTTGTGGAATGAAAAACATGGATGATCGCGAAGTTAGTTTTCATATTTTTATTACCTTTGATGATGTATTTATAAAATAATGGGTACCATATTATCTTTGATAATGATGAAATATTCGACCCTATTTTTATCTTAATATGAATTGGGTTTGTGGTGATGCAACCATCAACAAGATATTTTTCCTGGATGTATTCAAGAATGTATATTTGTCCATATGGTGTAAAATAATCATATTATTATTTCATTGGTGTTGTATTCTTTGAGTTATTCATTGGTTGTTAATATTCCATGTCATATTGGTTAGTGTGTATGTATTTTTGGATTCACCTATCACTCTTGAAAACATCACCTATTTATATGATTTCATCACGATATAAGTTTTAATAGATGTAGTGGCTCCATAATGGGTATTATTTTCTCATATACCCATTTAAATCTTATTTAACATGAATAAATCATTTTCATACAAAAATAAAAACACATTTTTCACTAGTGGAGGATGTGTTGGTTTGGGTATTGAATATACTAAGAGACCAATAAATGTAATTTATTTAATTTATTTTAATAATGTTTTCATTAATTATTAGTCATAATGATCCCTAATTTGAGTTATTTTATAATATTTTTGGATATTTAAACATGATGATAAATTTTATGGTACAATATCTTCTATAAAAAATAATATGGATCATGTTGCAATCCATAGTGTTGATTAATAACCAACTCAAAGAGAAAATAATAGATATTCAATCAGTGACTCAGAAAAATATTTACTACTCTATAATCTCTATGATTCCAATATTTTATATGTAGATATTTCAATTTCATTATGCAACATTCCCTTTTGTGATGTAAAAATGGTAAAAATTTCAAGAAAAATATATATTTTTAATGAGCCACATTGTACAAATCCTACTAAAATAATTGAAATGTAATGTCTTATGCATATTTCATGAAACTTATTTTCTATAAAGTTGGAGGGAAAAAAAGTAGATAATGAATAGAAAAACAACACCACTAGAGATACATAATTTTGGGGGGAATTTAGAATCATTTATGATGATGTTAGAATGTTTAGTTATGCTTGTGTCGTTAGGGGTTAATAAAAAATGGTAGATGAGTTTTTGAAGTATTATTTCATTATTTATTTAATATCCCTTTCTATGTGTTCATTCAATGAAAATATAGAAATTACCTATTCATTAATGATGGATGAGCATTGCTTCCTAAGTGTGTAATTTCATAAGAGACTATGGATCAAAAGTATGAGGAAAATGTTAGTTTAATAATCTGTATTCTGCATTGAATATCTTGTGTATTATAACATTTATCCAAATAAATATCCAATTCCTTATTTACATGAAATAATAACTTATCTTTTGGGATGAATCACAATTTAATAAGGAAGGATGGTATTTTTCTTCTTCTTTATTCTTCATTTAATTTTTTGATAGAGTCTAATGAGACTAAATCATAAAAAAGGATTTTGAACAAATGAATTGAGATAAATTATATATTTTTTATCAACATAGACCATCCTTGATTATTTTTTTCCTTGCATTCTTCTAACATTTACTCTATGATAAAATATAATTCCATGAAATCACAAATTTTATGAAAACACATCCTATGAAATTGATCCACTCTCAGAAGTCTGAAAGAAAGAAGTGATGAAACCAAAAAGGATTTATCTATGTTTTCATTTTTCAATACTTATTTATTTTTCATTATATATTGGAGAAGTATTTTTTTATTTAAATCCGTTATAAAAATAACTAAATTTTTAATAGGATTAGGCTACAACCCTTCTCGATGCATTAAACCTTATATATTACAATAATATAAAAAACATTTAAATTTTTAGTGATTAGGTTACATGAAAATATATTATAAAATATGAACCAATATAATCAAAAAGTGAAATTTTTTGAGTATTGATAACATTTTATGCACTTATTCTAGGGTTTTGCTATAGAAATAGAGAAAAATATAGTTTTTTTCGATTTTATTTCTAATTTTTCATCATTATATTTTAATTTTTTTCTATACAATATGACTCAGTGTTCTTGTTTTTATGTTTTTACAATTAATTAGAATGAACCCCACTATACCCACTTATTATTGGATTATTGATCATGATAAACCATTTACATTCAATTAAAATATCATGGTTGGACATCAATAAATAATGTGACGTGATTGAAAACCATGTACTGTGTGTAACATGTGAGGTTTTCAATATAATTTTGTCTTATCTAAAAAAAATGTGAGAAAAATGGATTTATTAAATACAAATTTCTATTACTGTAGTTTCTCCAAGTATTTTTAGGCCATCAATTCGGGCCATTTTTTCAAATTGAAAAATGGTGTGTTAAAATTTATCCATTAAGATTATTCTCCAATGTAATTGGAAATAATGACACTCAAAATCATCTTTCTAGTTTCATAGAAATTATAGATACTCTAATAAGAAATATTTTTTCAAATTATTCCATCATTCTAAGAACATTAGTATTCTAAAAAAATTCAAATTATTGTATAAAATCCAAACCGTTCTTATTTATCATATCATGGATAATGTAAAATGATGGTTTTTGGAAAAATATTTCCCATTTGATATTATGGTAAAGTTGAGAAGTGATAATCAAAAAAAATATAGAATTATAGGTTTTCTACATTTAATATTTGTAATTCTTTAGGTAACTGTTACAATGATACCCACATAGTAATGTATCATTTAATATTTCATTTAAAAATATTTAAATCTGTTTGAAAAAATATTCCTGAGTGGTAGGGAGACCGAAGCTCACCTAAGTCAGAAGTGCATCATGACGAGGAAAGGACCAATTCATATCCACAAATAGAAGTGGTGTCTGCGAAGGAGGATTCATTTATAGAAATTAATAATACTAGAGGACTGGGAATGGAACTAGAATATATTCCCTCTAAAATTTCTATAAGACCACCAATATTCCAAAAATATAATGTTTTGAGGATGTAATTGTTTTTGTAAGATTATTTGAAATTTAAAATAAAACCCATATACCAAATCCATATTTGGAGGAGTTAGTGATGAATTATATTTAATAGTATGAAGAAAAACTGTCAACAATGTATACTACCCATATATATAATGATAAATACATATAAATTCACTAAGCACTAATCAATAACAATTAACATATGTTGGGGATGGTTTCCCAAAAATCTGACTGAATGACCACAACATTTTTTACTAATATAAATAGAGTTTCAATGAGAATAGGTGAAGGAAATAACAATATATTTTGGAATGCACATCAATGATAAAAGTACCCAGAAGTCGATTGAGGCTGATGATGAAAATGAAAATCAAGTATTGTATGAAGTGGAGAATAAGAGAGATAAATTTAAATAGATGGTTAAACTAATAAAAACTATAAATATCAAATAGTGAAATAAGTAAGAATTTAAAATATCATGATTATTATTCTCAATTTAAATCCATTTCATCAAACTATTACTATTTTTAAAAAATGTTCCATGGAAATATGGAAGTGAAATACAAGTGGTTCATGGAATTTTTTAATATCTTCATAACAACATTCCCATTATTCTTGAAATTTCCTAAATTTTGACATACACCAAATTCTTCAAGGGGATCCTCTTGATTAAAAAATTATTAGACTTTCACCTAGTTACCTTTATAGTATAATACTCAGCTGTTTCAGACTAATAACATCCAATAAATAATTATAATCATTGATTTTTTCAACTCAATATATGAATGAATTTATTATTTCATAAAAGAACTACGTGATCTGGGGGCCTAGTGTCAATTTTATTCCACACAGTAGTATTAAAAATAACATGAAATGAAATCTGAATATATTAAGGGTTATGTTAAAATTAGAAAATATATTAGAAAAGTTATCAATTGGAATTAATGAAGATGTTTTATAAAAAGTAGGTAAGTTCATTTTGATTTCTAGAATATAGTTATAAATAAATAAGGAGAAACCTTGGAAATTCATAATAAACCATTCGAAAATTAATAGAAATAAATAATCAATATCAATCAAGGATGGATGGTATTCCAAACTAGTTAAGAGATTGTTAGATTGACCTCGTGTTGGTTATGAATCATAAAAAGGCCCTGAGAATCATCATGTCATCACTAATGCTAAAAAAATATGTGGCCTCTTAAAGGTTAATTCTAGGTAAGAAGTAGTTATTTCCTATTTTATTATTGATAAAGAGGATAACAAAACCAGTGAAGACATTAAAAAAATTTAAAACTGTGAATGCTTTTTATATATAGACCAAGTTTCAAGGAATTTGTAAAATCTAGGATTTTCCATGAATTGTTTTGAAATACAATATGGATTATATTCGAGAGAATTCACTGAGATGGAATGTGATTACAAGACCCAGTGTTTCCAAAATAAATGTTTGAAATATATCAAAATATTAAATAGACTACATGTAGTTTTCCTGAAAAAGTGGGTTAACTCATAAATGTATTCCTTAATTAAAAAATGGAGGGAACTGTTGAGATCAGAAATTAGGTTTAACCCTAGACGTGACTTATCATTGGTCATCATGGGCCATTTTGGAAAATATTATTGCAGGCCTAAAATGAATAAAATAATTTAATAATTTTTTTAATATGATATGCTGAAGGAGCGATATTTTTTCGTTTAATGTATCTTTTTGTTGGAATTTCTAATTTTTTTCATATTAACATGGACCTTATAGAGGATAATAGGATAAAAAGATATTAGAATCCTTTACGATGAATGATAAAGGGTCAAGGATCGATGACTGACACACATAGATTTTGAAGGATCTTGCCAAAAAATGCAACACAACTTCATTCATCACCATTGACTAATCCAAATGAAGTTTGGAAATGTGATTTTGATTTTATATTCAATGTTATTAATAATATGATAAAAATTAATAAATTATAAAATAAATTGATTTAGGGATTTTTCATATTGATGGAATATATTAATTTTATAGGTGATTTTATAAGGAGAGTTTTTTTAGGTTTAATTGGTTGATGGATTCATTTACCCTTACAATATAAAAAAACCAGGATTTTCATGAACCATGTTGGAGGTTATTTAATATGGATTGATTATGTTTTTATCCCCCTATTCCACATTTCACCATGAACAATCTTTATTGGCCTAAGGTTCGACTATTTTCGATCAATCAATCATTGCGCACCTGTTTCTTTATTCAAAGATATCATATCACCGATTTGGAATTTGCCTGACATGATAGAGGTGAGATAGTGGTTGTAGCAGTAAATTGAACAATAAATGATTCATGAAAACACATTCTTCAATGTTCTTCTATGTAATAAAAATAACAACACTTGATCTGATTTTCTTGCTGATCTAGTGACGAAACGAGTTGTTTGTTGATGGAATGTCTTCGATGACCACAAATATAATGTTTTCTAGAAAGGAAGGTCCTAAAACTAAAGGCCGTAGTGGTGGAGGAGGCGTGGAATAGAAAATTCGAGAATCTATAAAATTTTACAGAACATGGTGTGTAATATGGGATTACACAGCATGTACGGCCCTAAGGCTACAGTGCTAGGGTTTGGATTGAGTTAAGGACCACATAGTGTGTGATCCTCCTTGATTGACTCGGCATATACATTAGAAGTATATGGACACATGTTAGAGTACATTTTCATAGATATTCTGTGAACACCCACAAGGAAATGGGTTGGAGTAAACAGCCATAGATATGCCATGTACTCCCATACGGGCACGGCTTGACATG
The DNA here is from genome assembly GCA_963277665.1 of Viscum album. NCBI lineage: Eukaryota > Viridiplantae > Streptophyta > Magnoliopsida > Santalales > Viscaceae > Viscum > Viscum album. Next base: position 2,074,620,111 of record OY728156.1, on the reverse strand, counting down.
CACAGACTGGTACACAGACACAACTTCGGTACACAGATAAGATTATGAGGAAATAGAAGAATATTGTGCGTCTCTACACTATGTTTACATCCTTCTACACTCTATATATGTGGAGAATACATGTGGTATGAGTCTCTTCAACACATGCATGACTTCTGATAGTTGTACACATCATGTACCCCGTGGGACACACCACGTACTCCCATGAAGAGTGTGTGAGGTTATTTTTTTCATAGTTTAGAACAATATAGTTTGATTTCCTCCCCTTGATCCTTTACCTTGAGGGTACGGTGTGCCATTACATCCACATAAGATGATTGTGATCCCTTTTAGTGGATAAGACTCATATATAGTTGTGGTGTCCATCCGTGAGATTGGAGTATGATCCTCTATCATCCCTAGTGGAAGTTGGTTGAATCAAAATGAACTCCCTAGTTGGGGAGTTTCTCAGCCATCTATATGGATGTATCATTAGCGTTTGTATAATCATTGACATTTGATACCCTACGTAGTGGGTTTATCCAGACATGGTTTGTGGTGTCCCATAGTTGTTCATGGCACTACCTCTTGTCTATGTATCAGGGTCCCCTTAGAAAAATGAGCTTCACTGTGTAGTGCGCAATGACCCAGACCTCTTCTTCATATGTCTCTGATGGTAGCATGACTATTGGAGTGGTTTCTCCCAAAATGTGTGTGGCTTTGAACAAAATAATGTGGCTAATAATTGGTTACGACTACAAAGGGGTGTAGTGCCTTTACATTTTATATCTTGATTTTTTTCTATTGTACAATTATTTTTATATCCTATATTGAGATGACTATACCTCATGCTTCATGTTTAGGGTTTTTTGGTTGTCCAATTGAGTATTTGTGTTCTCCAGCCAACATGGGTAGTACTCGAAAGTGTCTTTTCTTGTCCAGACTACGAACATTTTTGACATTGTCCCTACAGGAAAGGGAGCGAGTGGAGCAAAGATAGAGCATAAAAAACTGAGGTGTTTACCCATTTCAGACTTTTTACATATTTCCCTCAATCGGAGTAGGTCAAACTATTTATGGTTTTGGTTGAGACTTTTTTTGGCCCTCTTTTTGACTCAGCACCTTCACTGTCATACTCTATTTTAAAATCATATAAGTATTCCTTCTTTGATTCGGTGTTTATAAATTTCCACATTATGAGGTCTTGGAGATATGAGTGTGTGTATACATAATTTTTGAAAATGCATCCCATTTAAGGAATATGACTACTTGGCTCTAGTTTTCAGCCTATAGCCAATTGCAAGAAGTCTTGCGATAGTCATGGGTCTGAACTCAGCGGGTTGGGTCCTGAAAGAGTGGAATTAGAGGAGGTCTCTTTAACCTTTGGACCAATGTCGGTGAGATTGGTTTGGTAAAATAGTGTTATGTTTTTTGAGTTCTTCTTTCATTGAAGGGAATCTAGTGTTACTGTGGGAGCCAACAAATCCATACACCAGAACTCTAATGATATTCATTTCAAATTAGCATAGGGGAACCGTAGTTACATAAAAAAGTGACATTAATCATATATGAATGGTTGTCTTATCAATGTACATATTGAGTTAGCTCCCCATATATATTATTTTGAATTTAGTACATTTTTTATTATTTTAGGATGCCTCCATATAGACATCAATCTTGGATTCCACAACGTGATCATGAGGATGATCCTCCTAGTGATGAGGTATTGATATAGGGGCATGCCCCAAAGATAAAACATCTAGGTGGATTACCACCTACACCACCACCCATTGAGAATTCGTTATCAACATCACTACCAGATATGGATCACATAGACTGAGTATGTTGAATGTGATTCAAAGGTAGTTACCTCCAAGGATTTAGAGTGATCTAGAGCCCCATGTGGATGAGTATTATATAGAGGTAGCCGCTCAACTATTCCGCTATGTTAGGATTTGTGTAGAGTAGATGGAAGTCTTCATGGAGAGCCTTATTTAGGGAACAGCTGAGAGATGGTGTATTACGGTGACTCAAACACATGACGATACTACTCACTCAAGGACATACATAGAGTATCTATTTAGAGAGGAGATATGTCCTATCATGCTATGATCATTATAAACACAATAGATTCTACATCCGCAGTAGGGTAGTATAACCGTGGAGGAGTTTTCAAGGATGATTATAGATTTTTCATGTTTCTCATTTTATATAGTACAAGGATAGTTATAAGGAATTTAGACAATAGATCTAGGCTTGCACTGAGACATTATGGAATCAATGATATCTCTTATAATTTCCACCTATGATGGGGTAATTGACTGTGCCCTATTGGTAGAAGGTTTTATGGCAGAGTAGACACAAGTAGTGGGAGTCAGATGTTGTCACCCTATAGCTAAGGCCTCGTTAGTAAGTATTAGAATACATTCAAAGAGATACAAGTGGGTAAGAATCTTTAGGATCTAATCCTAGGACTCAGGTTATCTAGTGCAGGTATCTCAGGGTGACTCGGATCATTAAATGGATAAAAAGTGTTTCTCTTGTGATGGTACTCGAAATATGGAATGAAATTGCAAAAAACATCATATATCTGATCCAAAGATGGTTGAGGGACCATTGAGATAGAGACAGATTTAGTGTGAAGGTGGTCTGTATGGTGGAATATGTGGTAGAGTGGCCAACAGAGCAAAATGAGGTGGTCGAAAGATCAATCAATTAAACCCACCACCACTAGGTAGTCCACGACAGGCTTTAGGAGATGGTGAGAAGGGATGAGGCTTGATGTAGTCTATAGAGTCTAATGACCCTGAAGACCTAGGGATGATATGGGGAAAAATTTTCACCTTTTCTATCTTCTCTATAGTATTGATCTACATATGTTTTAGGAATTCCTTTTATTCTATGAATATTGTTCAGTAGTTAGAGATTTTGGCAGAACAGTTGACTCAACACCTTAACTTGGAGACTCCTACTGGGGGATGCTGAATTATCACACACTGGTACCAATAGTATGACCTAAATTTTTATGGTGATAGTTTTAGTTGAGATCTTTTGGTAGCAGCATCAAGGCCTTAAAACTTAATTCTTATTATGGGATGGTTATCCACAGTTCATACTCAGATTGAAAGTTTTAGTAGAAGGGTGCAGTATTTCTGTAGTTATGGAACCATTATTCCTTTCTCAATGAAAATGAAACAAAGAAAACATAGGATGGACTCACACATAGGATGTTGTAGACGATTACTCATCAGATAGATTGTCTGGCCCTCAGTACAGTGGATGTTATAAGTCCTCAGTTTCTGGCACAATTGGAAGATTATGAGGATATATTTTCCTAAAGATATTATTGGTTTACCTCCCCACAGAGAGATAAAATTATTCATTGATCTACATCCCATGATTTCACTGATATATACAAATACATATCAGATGGCTCCCACAGATCTTCATGAGATGAGGGTGCAGTTGGAGGAATTGTAGAGGAAGGTATACGTGAGGCCTGGTGTTTCATCCTGGGTATCCCCAAATTTGTTTCCTAGGAATAAATACATGGGATTGAGGTTATATACGGATTTTTGAAGCATGGAACATGTGCCCAATAAGAATAATAATACACTACTGATGATCAATGTCCTATTTGATCAGTTCAAAGGGGAGCGATGGTTCTCAATGAGTAACCTCATAAGAGGATATCATCAGCTGTGAGTATGGGATTGAGATATATTGAAGACTGTATTATGATATCATTGCAATCACTATAAGTACAACGTGATGCATTTTGGAGTGGAAAATTCCCCCACAATGTTCATGAGACTCCTGAAATGAACCTTTCAACCTTTCATAGATCATTTCTTGGTAGCTTTAATCGACGAAATCCTAGTGTTCATGGTATGAGGATAAGAACATGATTCATTTTTGGATGTTCCTAGACACACTCAGATAGAACCATCTTTTCAGGAAGCTCTCTACGTTTCAATTTTGGATTTTAGAGGTCCATTTTCTGGGACACGACATCTAAGAGGCTGGAGTTGTAGTTGATCTAGTAATGGTTGAGGCAGTTCTTTACTACGATCCACCCATGATTTTTACCAATGTCTATAGATTCCTTAGAATATCTACGTACTATTAGAGGATTATACCTAACATATATACTTTGAAACACCCTTATCTTCCTTGACTAGCAAAGGGAGGCCTTTCATGTGGACATAGAAGTGCCAACAGTTATTTTGGGAGGTATGGTAGAGGATGATGATCGCTATAATCTTGAGATTATTGGAGGTAGTTGTTGAGTATGTAATGTTCTACGATACATCAACAACCGGACTTGGTTGGTTTATAATGTAAAGGAAAGTGGTTATTGCATAGGGTTCACTCTAGTTGAGAACACAAGATCAAAAATACCTATACCATGACCTTGAGTTAGTATAATTAGATTTCGTATTGAATATTTGGTGACAGTACCTAATGGATAGTGATTAATTGTGTTCTATGACCCCAAGAGTCTCATGTTTATATACTCTTAGAATGATTTTTACGTGAGTCATAGGCAATGGATTGTGTTCCTCTAGGATTACGACTTTTAGATTTTGAATAATACTAGTAAGGGGATCATGGTGGAAAATTATTTTAGCATGAGAACAATTTATCACTTGCTTAATGAGGCATTAGAGTAGTTGGAATTATTGTAGACATCCATTGTGGATAGAGAAAGAGAATCTAACCTTCAATCGATGGTTGTAACTCATCCACGCTTATAGAGAGACCGGGAGGTATAGATTGGGGATATAGATTATGAGACTCTACATGATTAGATATCCCTAGGGAAGGATGTTGATGAATCTTCTAATGGTGGGGAAAAATTCACACCTTTCAAAGGATGAATGATGTTACCCGTGATGTAGATGAATGAGTTTTTAGAGAGTTTCCAAAATATTTCTTGGAGGTACATCAAGATGTCGAAAATATGTACCTAAAACACCAACGTCCATATCGTCTATCCATGGATGATGAAATGAGTTAATTCATTTTTTTCTCAATGCCTTACTTTTCATCACGTGAAGGTCGAGCACCATGATTTAGAAGGTTTATCTCAACCCCTTGAGGAGCAGTAATGGAAGTGGGGTGAGATATCTATAGGCTTCATGATGGGGTTACCATGTATGTATAGGGGGTAAGATTCTATATTAGTGATTGTTTACTCACTCACCATGTTTTCCCACATCCAAGATATCTAAGAAAATAGTAAAGTATAGATATTTTGAAACATATACATTTAAGAGATTGTTTGATTCCATGGAGTTTTGCTGATGATTGTTTCTGATCATGATTCTCACATTAAATCTGAGTTGTGTAAAGGATTATAAGATGTTTTTGGGACTCATTTGTTGTTGATCACAACATTTCACCTACAAACCAACAATCAGACTAAGAGAACCATTCATGATCTGGAGAACATGCTATGAGATTTTCTGTTATACATTATACATAGTAGGGAGGATTTCCTAGCATTAGTGGATAATTTATACAAAAAAATATACCACTACAACATAAGTGTGGAAAAATTCAAGGCTTTTTACAGTACACCCTATAGGTCACCAATTTTTTGGACTGATCTAGAAGAGTTTATAATCATGGGATTGGAGTTGCTGAGAGATATAACAAAAAAAGGTGCAGATCATCCAATAATTAATAAAGTCTACACATAGCCGTCAGATGTAATAATCGCATAAGAGATATATGACTTTTTAGTTCTAATAGGGACACCATGTGTTCCTATGAGTTTTATAATGATGTGGATTATAGATATTTGGATGAGGAAACATGTTATATATGATGTTCATTGGCCCTTTCAAGATACTGTGTACAGTTGGATAGGTGGCATAATACTTAAATTTGCATCCACTATTATACCATGTATATGATAACATCCACTTATCATAGCTAAGGAGGTACATGCATGAACCATCAAAGGTTATCGATTGTGGAAATCTATATATCAAGGATATAACAACATTTTCTCATTACCAAGGATAGATCATGGGTCATAAATAAAGGATCATTCATTGATGATTGATTTATATGGGGTGTTTTTGGTGGCAGCAGAGGAGTCATCAAGATAGCATAGGGAAGATGGAGGATCAGATTCATACATAGTACCCACATCCCTTTTTTAGCCCTTGTTTTGGATTTTTGGGGACATAAAGCCCCAAGGTGGGGAGAATGTAACAATTCATATTTTCCATGTATTATGTTTAAATACTATATGGATAATCATCTAGACTAGGAATGGATATAGAATTCGATTCTGATGCTCGTTGTGCCTGAAGTAAATGTTGGATATATATTAAAATATTAAATTTCATGTGCACATGTATTTCCTAAAAAAGTGATATATAAATTAATTGGATGCCTAGATTTGAAATATGAGGCAAACCATTGATCTTAGAATGGTTTTATTACCCTAGGTGTGACTTAACATTTGTCAAAGTGGGTTGTTTGTGAAACATTTGTCACAAGCGTAAATTGAATAAAATTATTGAATAAAATTATTTTAATTCATTGTTGATGCAACTAATTTTTTCAATAAATGTATCCTTATATTAGAATCCTAGAGTTATCATTATAACCCATGAACATTCATTGGATCTTTGGAAAGTGACTTATAAGAATCCTTTACGATGAATGTTGACAAATTGACGATCTACGATTGATGCACATCAATTTTAAAGGATCACACCAATGAATTGAATTCTCCTTTCTTCCTCATTAAATTAAAATAAAAATATAAGTTGGGAATGTGTTTTTTACTATTCAAAATTATTAATTTCTATAATATATGAAAATCAATAAACAAATGGATTGAATCATAGATCCTGCGTATTGATAGATGGGATTTAATTTGAATTTATTTTATCAGGAGAAGTTTTGTGGTTAATTTTTTGAAATATTTCTTAAAATTTATAAAAAAATCAGCAATGCGACACCAACACTAATCAAGGATAATTCCTATGGATTGAGTTTTCATTTCCTTCCAAATTTATCATTTCACAACGTGCTTTCTTTATTGGACTGGTGTTTGACTATTTCTGATCAATTGACCATTTAACATCCATTTCATGGTAAAACGATTTGATATTGTAGATTTTGGATTAATACGACATGAATTATGTGTGATAGTGGATGTGGTAGAGAATTGAACAACGAATGATTATTGGAATCACATTCTTTGGCATTCCTTGGTGTGAATCAAAGAATTGAGTTTTATTCGATTTGTGAGCGAATACGCTGAAGAAACATGTTGTTTGTTTATGGGAAAGCTTTTATGACCTCGTATGTTTTTTAATAAATTTTGGGGGAAAATCCCCCTTAATTGATTTAAAAAGATAGAGCCTTTTTCTGATTGGGAAAGAGGGAACCCATTATAAGAAGGGAAAAATTCCTTAAAGACAAAGGTCAGAAATGTATGACAAGTACAAAGGAAGAAAATGTCCAAACAGGCACTTGAAATCCACATCGCCCCACCCCCCACGCCAGACATTTCCAATGTGAGATCAGTCAAGAACATATGTCACCCCCTCTTCCAAGAGTTGCACCGTGATGGCAGTAAAATAAATAAAAGCACCTATCCTACCAACAACAAAAGTGGAGGAGAGCCGGATGATGGATGCTTGAACAACCTTCTCTATTTTGAGCCGCCCACTTTAAGACCTCGTATGTTGAGTTTTACAATAATGTGAGTCAAAAAACAGAAATTCGGAGTGGTGGAAGCGGTTCATGAAAATGAATATGGGATTCTAAAAAATCACGCAGAACATGGAGTGTAATCTGGGATTACATAGTATGTGGGTCCCCTGGATACAATTATATAGTTTTTCCATAGTTAAGGGACAAACAACATGTGAACACTTTCACACAACATTTCACCATCCCTGGTGAACTCGGCGTGAATATCATAAGTACACATGCACATGCTGGATTATATAGTGAGAGACACACCGTGTACTCCCATATTGAAGAGACTTGGTTTTTAGTAACCAATACACAGGCATGGCTATAGTACATGAACATAGCTAGGCAACACAATTAGGATATTATGTATCTCTATAATGGATTTACCTCCTTGTATATGTATTTTATATGGAGAATAAAATCCATATGAAGCTCATCCACAGGTGAAGGACATGGGATAACTGGACACACCATAGAGACAATGGGAAACACTATTTAATACCTTCAAAAGTGCTTGAGGCCCTTTTTTTCTTAGTTTTGAATAGCTTAGTTTGAGTAAATTCCCTTGGTAATTTACCTCAACAGTAATGTCTATCATTACATTCACATCACTTTATTGCGATCCCTTAAAGATACCGAGTCTCAGTTAGAGTTGGGGTGTCCTTCTATGAGACTTGAGTGAGATCCTCTATGATCCTTAGTTGGTGTTTTTAATCAAAATGACCCCCACGAGTAGGTAATTGTCCCCCCATCAATACGTCCACATGAGTAGGGTTTTTATAATTGTTTACATATGATCATCTAAGTAGCGTGTTGATGCAGACGGGGATCACGGTGTCCTACAATGGTTATGGGTGTGACCCCCTCTCTGTGTATCATGGGCGGCTTGGACCAGTTTCTTTCATGGGGTAGTGTCTGATGACCTATACAACTACATTGAGTGTCTCTGATGGTAGCATGGCTCTTGTAGTGGGGTCTGATGCAACAATCATTGCTTCGAATAGAATCATATGGATGACTATTGGTTATGACGGACTAGTGGAATGGTGTCTTTCCTAAGTATATATAGGTTTTGTTTCTACTGAAGATTTATTTTTATATAATCCATTGAACTAAATACACTTGGTGATTCATGTGTAGTATTTTGAGGGTGTAATAGTTAGTATTGTTTTAGTCAACCATGCACAGGCTTTTCCCACAAATTTTGTGACTCGTGTAGATGGTGAATATTTATGATGTTGTCCCTGGAGGATAGGGAGCAGGTATAGCATATCTAGAGCTTAATAGATATAGGCACTTACCCCTGGCATAAATTTTATTTAGTCTTCAACCATAAAATATTTCTGACTATTTGGGGTTTTGGTTGGGCATTTATTTCCATAATTATTATTTTGTACTATTACTACTACACTCTATAGTTTTACATTTCATTATTGTGTGGTCTTGCAGATGTAGACCATTTGTTTTACATTTTAGCATTGTTTGGGCTTGAAGATGTGTGTTTGTGTACAATTACTTTAGGGAAATGCGTCTTGATGGTGGGATATGCCTACTCGGCACTGGTCTCTAACTCCTTACCTAGTGGAGTCTGGTTGGTGTAGTCATAGGTTTGACCTTGGCGAGTTATGTCCTGATTTAATTTTTATATATAATTAGAACCCACAATCATAAAGGAAAAAAATATATAGAGAAAACACTTCCATGAAATATTTAATAATTATTTATTAATGAAAGTGTAGTGATACTAGTAATTGCGAGTAAAAACATTTTGATGAAAAAGAATACTAAATTCTTGAAGTGTGAAATAAAATATTGATGGTTTTTCCTGGATCATGACTACCCAAAAATGAATTAGTACATTTATTTTTACAGAAGATATGAAGCATGAAAAAGGGATGTATACAACAAAAAATCCCCAAATGAGATTACCGCTTCTATAAAACTAGATATGAAGGTGGAGTTGATGGTTTTTTTATGTTCATATCATATATCAAAATTTATACAATTAATGGGTTTCCCTTCTTTAATGTTTTTCAGAAATGGAGGATAGACTATGATTATGAAATATAAGGATATTATTTCTACTATAATAGGTATGATAAAGGGATTTTTTTATTACTTCTAGAAGCTCAATATTGACAAAATAAATGAATATTTCCATCTTCCATTAATTAAACAAATGGGTCAAATACTATAAATGACATAAATTATGGTTCCATGTATTTTTATCTTTTGGTATAATAAAATAACCATGCAACCCAAGGATTTACCTATGATTTCATTTACATGTCTCTATGGAACTTGTACATACCATCATATTTCTTTATTTATGTGTAATCCACCATCCATATTTTTAGTAATAAATTACGCACATTTTCTATGGCATGTTAAATGAATTAAAGGAAGTGGTTAGGGACTATTTATTAGTTTATAGAAACCCAATCAATGTTTGTATTAAATATATGGATATGGTTTTTAAGTATGTAATTAATAATTCATTGTTCTAATTAGCATAAATTTTACATGATGGTGATATATTGAATTATACATAGACAATGAATATCTAAAGAAGGAATAAATGTTGATATTATAAAAATCATGGTCATCAAGGAGATAATTTAAGTAATAATAATGAGGGATATTTAGGTCATAGTTGTGTAAAATGTAATGTGAGGGTAGTGGTTTAATTTCACATAGAAATTTAATGGAAAATAATCCACGATTAATAAAAAATGTAGCAAGGATTTTTGAACATATATTATATTTTAATATAAATGAATTAATTTTTATTGATTAATTCCATAATTATAAAAAACCAAAAACCAAACAAAAGAGTTATTTCAATATGGAATGTGTAATTAATCTTTAACTGATGTATTAAATTTTCTTTCTGAATTATTTAATGAAATTGATAAATTATTGGAATTGTGGAAAGGTAACGAGGTAATATTTTTTTTTTAAGAAATACCCTTTGTCTACAAAACTAATATATTCAAGAGTTCATGTATTAGTCCCTTAACATGAATAAGATACAAGATAAAAATAATAGAACTTTCTTTTTAGGTTTCAGTAAAATATTAAAAAATATAGAGATAATATCATTAATGCGAAATAAATATAAATCAAGTAGAATTGTTTCAGGCCCTATTTATTTAATAGAAATTAAACCATGTTCTCATATTACAATGGTAGTGAGTTCCAAATATATAAGAGATAGTAAGATGATAGATATTTCATCGGGCTAATCAATTTTAAGATTAATATCGATTTTATAAATGAATATTATGAATCACTAGGTGATAATTTGAAAATAGATACTATGAAAGAATATTTAAATTCATCACATGAAATAGGAAAGAGAATTAATATTTAAAAAAAGAGATAGATTTTAAAAAAATTTATAATTTTAGAGAGGTGGATTTGGATATTGGATGATCAAGTTGTTTTCCATTTCTATAAAGGTCACCAGTTTGTGGATGTAAAATCATTTTTAATTTTTGAGAATTATTTTAGGGTATTTAATCATTCAATGATTTTTTTACACCATAAATGTTTTCTTGTATTTTTTACCCCTGATGCCATAGGGTACCCTATAGCCTCCCCTGAGTAGACAGTGGGGTTTTTACTGCTTATACCAAACCATGTACTACCACCATCATGATAGTGAAGCTTTATATGAAGTTTATTGAACTCTTGGTGAGTACAGAAGTTCTTATTATGTAAACTAGCTAGCATGTTGGGTTCTACTACATGAAAAAACTCCTAGAAATTCCATCATCTTTCTAGTGGCACTTAACCTTTCAGAAAGTGTAACAATAATTCCTTGGATTTATGAACTGGGTACTCCACATCCCTCAATGAGCATCCATGTTTCTTATAGGCTTCATATAAGGCTGTAAAAATCCATAATTGTATTTTTAAGAACCATTTAAAGGGTAACAACATGATTTCATGAAGCTAACTTTAGATCACAAAAATGAAAATATAAAATTCTTTCAAGGAGTATGTGATCCATAAAATCATAGAATGGGGAGAAAATTAAAATATATCATTCTCTATGACTAATAAATACATGAATAAAAATTTATTTAAAACAAAAATATTACGAAAAAATTATAAAAAAAGTGTTATCATGATACAAATATTTTCTTATATATTGAAAAATAAACGATATTATTCCCCAAAATCATTTTGTTTACATTTACCCAAAAATTACCACAAAAGAAAAAAATACTTTATTACATTTTTAGAGAAAGGATAAAATTGTACTCATTTGAGATTAATAGTAATAAGTTATAGGTAGTGTTATATAATAAAGAGAAAAAAATATAATTATATTAATCAGTGTTAGTGATCATTTGTGATGGTTGAAAATAATGTTTGAAAAATAATGTGACAAAATTTAGAAGGAAATTAGTTTTTCCAAAATAATGTTTATATTTAAATTAAATACATGAAAATGATTTTTATGTCGATAAAAATATTTTTTTATGAAATAAATTGAAAAATTGAAATTGTTTTGAAAATAAAATATATATCTTCTATGATAATTTATGTGTTAACATTATTAACCCCTCTCAAATTATACATTAGAATAAATAAATGGACAATCATAATATACATGACTAAAATAATGAAATAAAATAAATATAAAAACCATTTTAAAAATAATTTCATCATTACGATTTAGTAAATATTGTATCAATAATTCATAGATAATTCCTTAGGTGTGACAAAACATATGTTATATTAAGGTCCACACACCTTTATCATGATGGATAAATGGATTAAAATAAAACAAACACTTTTTCTGATAAAACACTTGGATAATTTACTATAATACCACATCCACATATTTTACTCTATACATGATTTATTTTTCATGTATAATAGTTGTTTGATTATTTAACCAAAATTATGAAATGTTTTGAAAATATATTATTATTTGAAATACATTTAGGAAAAAAAAATTAAAATTAAAATTAAAAATTACTTACGAATTCTAATTTTTTAATGGATAATCATAACATGATAATAATACAAAAATATATATTTACGGGGTCAATGAAATCATGATTATGGGGTTTAGTAAGGATATAAAAATGTTTATGGATGGTGAAAATAATTTCATGAATGATGCCTCATATTTGAATGTGATCCCATATAAATTTGTGTATCAATTTAATGTTATTATTTATATAGTTTTGAATTGATTTTATTTGGAGATACTAATTGACCTAGTGTTTTCACACATGATTGGTACATTAGAATATATTTGACGTATGTTAAAGAGAGTATGTTTCATTCATATAAAAAATGAACAGTAATTCTATGTGGTTATTTATTCTGATTTGGCTTTAGAAATAACATCATAGTTTTTTACACCACTCCATGAAATTAGGTATTTTACTTTTAGATGATAAGATCTACTTGTAATTTTACTCTCTAGTTATAATCATCCAATATCAACATCAAAAATATTTTAGTTCAAATTGGTTTCCATGGGTTAAAATAACCCATTTCTTAGAACCATTTAAATAACAAAAAAATAATTTTGAGATATTTTAAATGTGATTCATTTATATTTTTCTAAAATTATTCCCAATGGTATAAAACGAACATGATATTTGGATGAGTTTTAGTTTATAAATGTATTATTTATATAATAATTCAATAAATAACGATTTCAATTGATTAATTGACTTCATCCCATGTAATCTGACTAGTATTAATTATTGGTGTTAAAATTTTCTATAATTATCCATTCCAAACATATTTATAAAATAAATAGTGATTTTAATTTGATTATTCATGATTCCATAATATTATTTCAAAATTTTAAAACATTGCAATAATTTGTGTTCTCCAATAAAATACATTTTAGACTCTCTATGATCTAATTAAATTTCTTAATAATGTTTTATATAGTTGATCCAAAAATCCCCCAATATAAATTTGAATGAATAATAAATAATTTAATTTTTTTGAGAATGGAATCAACATTTTCCATTTTGAAATTCTTTGATTCAATAAATTTCATCAAAATCCCATACTAATTGAAAAGGGAATTTTATTAAACTGTATAGATATTTGGTTAAATTGAAGATATAATATTTACGATTAAAATTTTCAGAACTGGGTTGTTCTTATATAAAAAGTTTTTTGGGTATTAAAAAATTTAGAAAAACATTATTTACAACCTTTAAAAATATGTAAATTATATTCCATGATTAATTACAACCATATTATATTAGATTTACATTGAGCTATGTGTTTGAAGGTTTTACCCTAATCAATACCCTTTTTGATCATATACTATAATAATAAGTTAAGCATTGTTATAGATAACATTTCCTCATTTTTATGTTTGTTCTGAAAAAAACATAGTAAATATAATTGGACAACTCTTAGGTCCTTACATAAGATTCAATGAAATTTTCCTTTGAATGTGGGTGTACTCTTCTATCATGGGAGGGATCCAATTTTAATCATTTATAGAATCATCGTTGCATTGATGATCGAGATGAGTGGAAAATAATTATGTTAAACTAAATTAAATTCTATCATCCTAGTAAGAGTTTCTGATTGTAATTCCTTAGTGAAAGTCTCAATTTGATGGTCTATGGAGTATATCCATGATGTGGTTAAAATAGTAGATGGGGATTTTGTAGGATCTTTAATTAAATTAGAATGTTGAGGATTGTGGAGGATAAAACAATGTTGTTCAATAAAATCATCATATTTTTAATGTTACATAGGATGATTCTTACCATATTTTTTGTTAATCGAATCTTTTAGGGTTTTTTTCCATCTTATAAAGTCTATAGAAGTATTTAGTTCTGTTATAGTACTTAAGAAAAATTCCTTCAATAGATTTTGGGTATATCATTCTTATATTATCTTTTATATTGAGGATAAATCATTTACAACTAAATACTCAAAATAATACAAAATTAGGAATTTTATATTTCCAATGACTATAAGGGGGTTTTCCTTTGATAGAAAAAATTAGGGCTTCGATAGGGATACACGATGTTGTATTGAATTCCTAAGTACAAAATATCCGAGGAAATGAATACTCATGTTGTAGAGTCCTAGACATTTATTAGATGTTCATATTTTATCTTTCAGGAATAATATTATTTTAAGGTTTTCTAGGGGAGGAAAATAAGTGATGATAACCATGAGAATAAAAAAATCATCAATTAAATTATCATCAAAATATCCACTATGAAAATGTTTTAAGGAAAATAGATTGGAGTTTTTTTTTTGTTTTTAAATTACATGTAAAACAGATAAAGTGATTACAAACATCATTCTTATTAGAAGACATGAAGACCCATATAAATCTAGATACTTAAAAAGGTGTAATTTTTTTCACTAATACTATAACATGAGGTTTCCAATAATGGTTAATGTGGACTACTTATAAGGATTGAGATGATAAAACATGGATTTTTTATTATAAATAAAACTTATGTATCTTGACAGATTTTAAAGAATACAAACCTATGTTATCATTAAATAAAAATTTAGGTAAATATTATGCAAGCCTCTTTTTATTTATCTTTATAATAGAGTGAATATTATGATTGGATTGGAGCTTATTCCAAACCCATGAATAATTATCCTATAAACATAAATAATTAACATTTTGAGTTTCATTACATTTTAACACAATAATATAAACATTTTGAAATTGTTATTTGGTAAATAATGTATTTCCTTTAGAAATGAAAACATTATAAAAATAATTATGAAACATAATTTTGAAACCATTATCACATAGTTAACTAATACATAGTAAATTATGACTCAATACCGTGAAAAAGTAATGAAACATTAATTAATGATTATATAGGGAATCCAATATTAATAAAACAATTTATTTTACCTATTCAATCATCTATAAATTTGATATGTTCTCCATAAATATCATTATGATGATTGAATTCAAAAGGATCACCATGTGTCTCCCTTAGTCAGACAATATCCATATACCATGTTGATTTTGAGGTTTATTTCAATATACCATCTTCCTACAAATAAATTAATATAATATTTTTTTGGTAACAATAAATTGGCCCCACTTTATGTTATCCAATACATATATTTGAATCCAAACATACTTAAAACAAATATTTTGAAACCTTATATGTGGGATGAATGGTTTTCTGTATAACATATCCCGAATTTATATAATGTATTTTTTAAAAAATAAAAATAATTTTTAAAACCATTACAAATTTTAATTTTAGATATAACTTTTACAAAATAATTCTATTTAGAATATTTTAAAAATAATAATTATTTTGAAAAGTCAATACTATTATTACTTATAATAACCGATTCACACCCCAAAATTTATTTTAATGATTCATCTCCATGTGTAAAATTAGAATGATAATTGTTTAGATCCATAATTTAAAATTCAAAATCTTGAACATTTGTATTCTTTTAATTTAAAAATTGAATAAAATATTTTACGTTAAAATTTGTTCTTATAAAAAATCATTTAAATTGTTTTAAGACTAATTAAATTTTGATAGATGTACATAGAAAAACTCTCCAATATTATTTATAAAAAATAACAATCATTAAGGATTAAATAAGAGGTAAAATAAATATATGAGTAATAATTAGAATATGAAAATTTAATTTCATCACATAACAAGACAGTTTCCATTAATAAAATAGGATATTTATAGGTTGATTAATTTTTTAAAATTGAATAATCACTCACAATTCATTTTTATACCATTAGTTATTTATTAACTGTCGTCTTTATTATAAATTTTTAATGGAAAATCTGGCATGAAGTCTCCCTTCTTTATCAAACTTAATAATGTGACATCCATTCCATAAAAATCATTTTTAATGAATCAGGTTGCAGGTTTAATGACCATGTAATTTACTCCCCATTTAGATATATGAGAAATATAACATTCTATTATGGAAGATTTATTATTAATATATTTTAATAGGATAGTATTTTATGTTTTTTTGGCCACATTTTATTTCTTTTTTGCTTTCCTTGTCATCGTAATATTTTTTTCATGTCAATATGTTCTTAGATCATGGTTTATTTATGTACCATATTATATGGTGAAACCAAAATGATTTTCATAAATGATATTTTTCATATAAAATTAATAGTATATTTTAATTCATTACAAATATATTACAACCTAGTAAACATTTTTTTCCACATATTGAGAAGGAGTCATAGAGAAACATTAAAAGTCACGTCTATACATAGATAACTGGGTATCTTTCACATTATTAGTTCTATTGTGAGTAAAATAGAAATTTTTCCAAATTTAATGAGAAATTATTCATATAAAAATTGAAATAAATTCACATTTATCCAATACATAGTGCAACGAACTCAATTCATTATCTTATTTTTAAAATTCAAAAATATTATTTATTGTCAAATTTTCATATTTTTTGGCTATTAGAAAATATCCATGTATTACAATATCATAAAAAAGTGAAAATAAGGCTATAAATAGTACAAATGTGAGTTTTCACAAAACTATAATTATTTCTCGAAAAAAATCATGATCTATGGATTATACATATTGAAAACTAAGGGTTTTAAAAAATACATTTTAGAAACGGTACATCAAAAAAATAGATATTGATTTTAAAAAATATAAAAATAAGGTATTAAATAATTTTAATGATAAGACATTCAAATAAATCAAAATAAATTTGATACCAACTGTTGGTTGGAGTTTAGTATAATCAAATGAGTGGTGGAGTGAATTTAACATTAGAATAAAATGAAAATATTTAATTATTTAAACCAGATTTATTAAATATTTTTATATATATAATAATCAATGTTTGATGAAAAATGATATATTATAAAAGGTGGAAGAATAAAAAAAATTAATGTTACAAACCAATGATCTAGTAAGCATTAGTTTATGGATTGATAAATTAGAATAAATTAATGAATTAATGTGATAAATAATTGAACATGTAGAACATAAATATGAGAACATATTTGGTAATGAATATTGTAAATATCTATAAAATATCTCATATGTTAACCACCAAAATCACATGAGTACTTAATTTATTAGTATCTTTGAATTAAAATAATCTAAGATAGTAAAACAATCCCTTTATTTTTTGGTTTTAGAAAGAAATCATAAATATAATGGACAATATAACCTTAAAGGGAAATATAGAAAAATATATAATTTAATTACAATACATTAGTCATGGTATGAAATTAAAAATAATTTCATGAATTTTAATGTTATTGAAAACCAAATATAGAAGATAGAGGGGAAATAATGATATTTATTAGGATAACTTACTCTTTATCTTAGCCATGATTCTCTAGAAAATATAATGAAACACAATGAGATAATGAAAAAATAAGTAGTGTGAAAGTATATCACAATTTGTAACACACACTCTATAATGTAGAAAACATATTATTAAAGATATTGCATTGATAAAAGGTGATAATTATAGATAAATGGTGTTGGAGTTTTAATGGTAAAGTGATATTTCATATCCACCAAGGTCTCTGTTTAGGGGATATAAAAGAATCAGTAATGGTATGAAATTCAACAGGGGTCTTTAAATCATTTATGTACACATTTAATGATTTTTTAAAACCATTAATACTAGGCTCAATGTCGTTGGCTTGAAATCAGATGGTACTTAGAAGCCTCAACTGAGTAATCAGTGGGGTTTCTTCTTATTGGACCTCACTATGTTCTAAAATCAGATATCTAGTGAGCCTCAACTAAATAGTTATTTTTACCATGGTGAGTACCCTAATTATTTATCTTAGTCCCATAAATCCATTTCTCCACCATCATTTGGCCGGTGGGAACCTACCACAAGTGGAATCTCATGAACATGCCACTGGCTCAAAAGGTCTTCCTACAGCCGTTGATATTTTGGAGTGGTTTCTCCACATCATTCAATGATCTTAAATAGTTCATCAATCCATATTATAATGATTCAATAAATTTTTTAACACATGTTCAAGGATCCATCAATGTGTAATAACAATATTTCTCCAACGTAGATTCATATCACAAAATATGATAATATTAAACACTTTTAAAGTTATTTTTATCATTAAATCGAAAGAATGAGGAGAACTATAAAATGGTATATAATGATTTCTATTCCATTCATGCTTTTACAACATATTTTTTAAGGAAGTTTCATGTTTTTTGGCCCCATCATCCACCTTTTAAAAAAAATATATAGAGTTAATCTTTGAAAAAAACATCCAAAAGTCTTTCTTTGATCATAAAATCAGATTGATCACTACCCCAATCATTCTACCAGCTAATTAAAGTTATTATGTAGTCAGGGAAAATCTCATAAAAAGTGTGGAATAAATTTTCAGACCAATCTAGTTTGATATAAATACCATTATGGAAGCCCAATTAAATTACACCATAATGGAGATCTATATACATATAATTGACATTTATTTTGAAAATTATATAATATAAATCGTATTGTAAAGTCATTTTTTTCACACTAATCATGTTTTATTTAAATATAATCATACAATTAAAGATGAAAAATATGAATCCTTCATTATATTCTATTACATTATGAGTTTTACATAGTCATTAAGAAAAAATGGATCATAAAATTACATCAATGATCATCTTTAAGGAAATAAAATACCATATTTTAGAGGATAATATGAGTTTGAAAATCATGATGAGTTTTTAGAGAAATGATAATTTTTACGTGAGCATAATCACAGGACATAGTCTTCGAACATCATGAAATAATCAGGGGCCAGAACCACCTAATAATATTTATCACACCAAAAAATTAATTGGTTTGTAGGATATGTTTGTAAGTAATTTTTGGTTGAACTATTATTTTTTTTTAAATGATGAGACAAATTTATTCGGAGATGAGTTCTTGAGAGAGGTATTAAATTAATTATACTAATTTTCACTTCAGTTCAATTGGATGGAAGTGTGGATTGAAAATGACAGATGTAAAAAATTCAAATATGATTCTTTTGACAAGACATGAAAAGGGATAAAATGAGAATTGTAGATGCTTATAATGAATTCTAATGTACCAAGAACATTGAATGAAAGTATTATACAATTCATTACACAATAATATAAGGTTATTCCATTCTTATGTGATGAGCTTACATCATGGGACCTTCCCAAATAAATTTGGTCACATTTACTTCTTCTTGTATGTAGAATACATTTATAAGTGGGTAGAGGATAAATTCATCACTGATAACACAATGAAAGTGGGTAATATATTTCTGAAGAAAAAAAGTATTTCAATGTCTGGAGTACCAAAGTTGTGGAAAATTGATCATGGGATTAATTAGGATTCATATATTTGGAGAGGTTTTCTAGATAATTATGATGTTTTCAACAATATGAGTATGTCATATCGCTCCCAAAAATTGAACAAGTTTAACTTTAAAACATATAAAAATAAAAAATCATTTGATGACTATTATATTTAATAGGAATGATTGTTCAAGATAACTAGATGATACATTTTTAGTTTTCTAAAGAGTTGATAATTTTATTATTTCCTTGTTATGTTTTCTATATAAGAAACAATACAATATTCTTCTATAAATCGTCAGATTTGGTTACATATATCAATTAGAAGTACGATAAAGACTAATGGAAGATACTCTAGGAGTTTCATAATCATTAAGTAATTAAAAAAACGTTCATACAACTATTTTAAAGTATAAGTAATATAACATATAAATAATATAAAAATAAATGTTATGAATAACACATTATGTGGAATGATATAAAACCAACATACAATGTAATTTTATTTAAATCTTGTTTGTGATTATTCAAATGTATGATTTGTTCAAGATGGCCTATACTTTCATAAATATGAAATAAAAATCATATAGAGGTTTGGATAAATATAATTATGTGGAGAAGCCCTTCTAAATGGGTCATTATTATCTCATTCCATTATTGACAACTGTCAAGTGGGGTGTCATTTCACTTAATTTTTAATGAGCATCACAAATTATGTTGATTTTTTTATCAAATATATAACTGATTAGGAGGTAATGGATGTTAATTTTTTTCAAATTACATTATCTATTTTAATGATTATATGTTAGATATTATTAGGATAGTATCATGGATTATAGAGAATCTGAGGTTATATCATTGAGATCCCCAAATCTTCTATTAATTTTATAAGAAATTGTTCCAAATAATATGAATATGAATAAGTTAGATGAACTGAAGTATCATAAAAAATTACAAAATAAAAATAAAAATTAATGATTCAACCCATATGTAATACAAAAAGTATCGTTGTAAATAGAAGAAAAAAATGGATTTTAGGAAATTTTGGAGGCAACATGTCATAGTAACTCGGTAAAATCATTATCAATAAGAGTTACATGATGAAATTCAATATAAACAAAAAGATATAACAGAACTAAAAGTTCATTATAATTAGGTAATGAATCCTTTTGAGTGAATTGATATCCATGGTGTATCATGAATAATCAGGTCATATCCCTCAAGAAATATAAAATAAGGAAATAAAGATAATTTTCCACTATGTCAGGATGGCATTGGGAATAGATCAATATTTAATGTTTCTATGAGGAAAATTACATTGGTTTTATAAAAATTAAATTTGATACATTGTAGTAGTCCATGAAACAAAATAATGTTTTAAAAGTATATTAATATTCAACCAAACCCCAAAATAAATGTTATGATAGTTAGACCCCCTTATAACAATCTCCATCATTAGCCATAATTTGACCTTTTAAGAATCTACTACATTGACTTCATTGAATAATTTATATCATAGTTTATTTTCATTACCATTTTCTATACTGGTTCAAAAAAATGTCACCCTAAACATAGATCTCCCTCAATCCATCACCTATTCTCGAAACACCTTCGATCCCCCATTTTAACACTCATCTATAATATGTCACATTTTTTCCTCATTTATCAACATATAAAAAAATATATCTTTTATTCATTAATTACCATTCTTTGACCAAAATTCTCACACTAATTCAAAATAATTCATATAAAAAATACACTTCTAATATAAAGACCTATAAAACACCAAGAACATTCTTACAAAATGATGGGATAATCATCATAATAATGATCATAACCCACCACCTAGAATTGAACTCAGTTTTTTCCTAGATGGAATCCATCACCATCATTAAAATATTCTCATTTCAGATCCTTTTATTCTCACTCATAATTGAGTTAATAATAAATTCAACCTAACATCCTTAGTTCTATTTAATTCACTGCACCTACCCAATAATTGATTCTATAGAAGAAACTATATATAAACATATTTACAAAAATAATATAGTTTTAGATGTTCTCAAATATATTGTAATAAAAGATAAATTCATGATGGATTTTTTTAAAATTAATTTATCGATAAAAATTTCAAGTCATAAAGCCTGTATTAAGAGATATAAAACACAATTTCTATATGAAATTATATTTTGACACGTAGGACATGAAATAGAGATTGTATAAGAGATATTAGTAGAAACATTTCTCATAATTTTTAGTACGTATGACCATATATTATATGAATTTATTTAGATACCAGTGTTTTCCATGGTCGTGCATATGCTTTGATATACACATTTATTGGATATTTGGATGAAATTGTTTTACCACATATTTATCCTTGGTGTGTTGAAGATTAAGAAAACATAGCTCGTGACATCAATACTTTGGAACATTCACAAGGATATTACCCATGAGTTTTTTCCAATGAGTGATTCTAAAATACTAGTAATTTATTTATATATGATAATCATAATTGAATATAGAACTGAACGAAAATGATCCCATTATAACATCATTATTTTTATTATGAAGGATAAGGTGGGAAAATAACGGGCTAAAACATTCTTATCCGACTAGATAAGTATTTATACATGTGTTTTCACCATACCATCCTAAAAATATATGTGATATTATGTTTATTTATCATCATATATTAGTGATAAAAACACTACTTAGGATTCATGTAGATTAGTATTAGTGAATATAAGAGTGAACAGTTTATTATAATGATGGTAAGGGTGAATAAATCCACTCTCATTAAACCACTCAAGAATTATAATTCACTAAAAAAACCAAAAACTAACCCTTTCAGGCTCCACCACTATCCATTGAATTAGAAGAGTTGAATTAATAGTTTTGCATGACATTATTGAATCAATTATTGTTTGAGAATATCATTTATGAGGGAATCTAAATCCTGATGAAGGAAAAATCAGTTACAATATGGGAACATTAATCCTTGTCTTCTCTATATCAACCATAATAGGTAATAATATCTCAACTCATTCCCACTAATAGTTGAGATTAAATAGGGCCATTAGCTTCTATAACTCTGAAGAGCCATCACCAGTATTCTATGACCACAAATTCTAGTTCACCCATCATCAGGCTACCTAAAATGTGAGGAGGTATTTTTCATGATATCCTACCACCATTATTTTGGAAACCAAATAAAATGAAACAAGATGATATCGTATACCCCACCCCCTAAGGCCACCTTCATTGATCAATTAGTTTTTTTACAGCATCCTCTTAATGAGAGATATCCTTCTATAATATGATATAAATTACACTTAAATATCTAATGATGTATTATACCCTCAATTATAAGTGAAAAATAAGACCCCAACCCCCACTAGTGGCATTGTATATAATATGGGTATGTCCTTTTGGATGAAACCCACTCCATCTGATTTGAGTGGCACTGATCCCAAATTAGTACTCCTAGTGAAAATGAAATGGACCCCTATAGAAAATATTGAAAACAAAAATTCTTGGAGAAATAGAATTTTGTACCTTGTAATACAATTAAATATTACATTTAACACTGTTGACACTCTATTTGATAGCACACAGCTTCAGAATATGGATTCTTACTATGATTCCTCTAATAGTGGCCCAAAATATCATCAATTGTATAATGTGTAGGCTCAGAAATACACTGAGTTTGTGCATACCCCCCTTCTCCATTTTGTTAGTTGTGGTTATAATTTTTTATTTTTAGTCATATTTTGGGTGTCGATGTGTTTTCATACATCATAAATTCATTATTTATTTAATTATACTAACCTAAATAATATACCTGTAATCTATTTTGCATTGAAATATTACCCATGAATATCACTTGTTTTATATATATTAGCTGTGGAATTTTACATTAAAATAGTATAATAATACTCAAAATAATAGCATTTTATTACGATCATACGAATCTAGGGATCAAAAATAAAAAAAACAAAATTCATGGAAGAATTTTCCATTATTGTAATATTTTGTGAACTTCATTTTTTTGTGTTTTCCTTATTATTTCTTATATATATATATAAGAATACAAAAAATAGGGTTAATATTTCATTGATTAGTTGGGGAGGGATCCATTGTCCTAAATTGTGGATTTTCTCATAATTTATCCTAGATACATTACAATTTAGAATAAATACATTTAGTTGAAGGAAGATTTCGATTTATCATGATCATAAATAATAAAAATATAAGCTAAACTTTATAAAATATTCATGCTCGATAAAATTTGATATCGTTTTAAAAATGAATATTTATATGTTTATTATTTTTTATTTTATTTTTTTGGAAATATTCATTTATTAGAACAATTTTTATCTCATTCATTACATGTTTAATAGATATATTTTGATTTACATTACCAATAGGTATATTGAACTCCATTGATATTTTATTTATTATACCATATTTATTGATGGATTCATGGATATTCGTGGGTACTAGAACATTATTATTGACCTTATTAAGTAATTATTATTTTTTCATTTAAATGTGAGTGAGGATATTATTTGAATATTTTTAATATCTTTTGATATTGGGGCCTACCCTATGATTGATCCTTGATAGAATGGGTATACCATGAATTGACATATAGATTTCCACAAGAAAATCTTTTTTTACTTCATATTCACTTATTTGTTATACAAGCATGATTTTTAGTAAGTTTTAAAAAAGAGAACGACATATTGAATAATTTTTCATAATTCATCCTTCTATAGTAGATAAATTATGTGTTGCCTCTTGATTTTTTACAAGTGCTCACGTACTATTGAGTGATTATATTAATTTTAATACATTATAATTTTTAAAAATAAAATAATATAATGAAGGATATATTTTTATGATATGAATTCATCATTGGATTAAGAGATTGAATTATGATATAATGAGAAGGAAATGAGAAATGGAGTGGGATTATATTTATATTGAATGAGAATAAGGGGATGTTTTTATTAATTTAGTTAAATGAAAATTATTTCATTATAAATTAGATTCTATATTTTCATTTAAAACCTAATTTCTATATTTATAAATATAAACACCACAACCATGTGACTGATATTTTCAATAACTTTAATGAGATTTCCCATTGATTTTGTGTTCTGTTATATAATCTGAGATTTAGATTACATGAAATCCTATAAAAAGTGTGCATATATTTGATATTGAGTAAAAATATATTTATATGTTCCTGTGTGATGATTGAATTTATGTTTTGGGATTCTAAATCAATGGTGGCGTGTATATTAATGAAGGGTATAATTTTGTAATTAAAAGTGAATGGGATTCTAGAATTTGAATTACACATGATGTAAGACTGAAAGTGTTTTGTTTGATGATTTATATGACTATAAATTATTTATATATGATATTATGTTTATGAGTGTGAAAAATTAATTATTTTTAAATTCGGTCTTTGAATATTTTTTATTTGATCTTTTCCTTTTTTATAGAATCATAAAAAAAAATTAAGTGTGTTGGAATTCGATTAATAAAATTTTTTAATACATTTTTAGTATTTTTAAATTTATAATTTTATAAAGTACTATTTAAATAAAATTGTATTCAATAATTTATGGCATATTGAATATTTATAATGAATTTGGAGGTGTTTGGACATTTATAATGATAAATGGAATAAATCACCCCCACCCATAGTGATCCATTAAAACTTAAAAAAATAAAATATAGTCAAATAATAAATGAGAAATTATATGTTAGAGGAATGATGTATTTGAAATCAAGTTTCTTAAGGAAAATATTTATCTTTCAAGAAAAAACCTTCCATTTTCACCTTGAAGATGGTTAATAGGGGAAACAATATATATTTTTAATAAGAAACAATGTAACAATCATCATTTCATAATGGATAGGTACTATTATATAAATACAAAATGCTACAAAATGGTTTTATCAAAATATTATGTAGGATGAGGAAATAAAAGGGGGGAAAGACCAAAACATTAACACCATTTGAGAGAGATAACTTTTGGTTGATATAGAATCTTATTTTGATGATTTTTAATTTTTAATTATTCTTTTGAATTTATTATTGAATATTAGTTACTAACTAAGTTTTTAAATTCTTCTTTCATTCCTAATTAATTCCCTCCTATTATTTGTTTATTCCATCTATCCCATGAAATTTCAGGATTTTTCATAAAAGATGATCATTCAATCATGAATCAGTTGTTTCATAAGTGATGGAGGATCAAATATAAGATCATGGTGTTATAGTACTATTGATTTATTTTTCACCATAATTATATATATTTAGTAGTATAACATTTACAATTAAGAAAATCTCATTCCTTATTTCCTTGTTAGAGTTGTGATAATTATGGGATGAATCTTATTTTAGTAAGGATGTGAATATGAGAAACATTTTATTCCAATTTTTCTTTTTAGATACGTCATAATGGTCCAAAATATTATTACACTACATTAACAATAATATTTAGAAATAATTTGGTTATTTTAAACAATTTTGACAATATGGAATTTATTTAATCTATGGAGTGTCGCAATTAGTTAACTATTTTAATCATTAACAAAGTGAATTAAATATATTTTAGAAAACACATTGATTTAAATTGATTGGCTATCTGAACTCATTAGAAATATTTTTATTGAGGCAAAAAATAATTTCAATATATTTTTATTTACCCATCTATCATTATTATACATTCCCCATTATATACTAGTTTTCATAAGATTCCATAAAAATGATGAATAAAGAAATATTAACTTGGTTTATGCTCCCACTATTATTAGTGGATCGACCCCACAAAATTTCATCTCTATGATATGGTTTTCAAGTTTTTGTGATTATGTGTCATTAAAATAAAATGTTAGATATGATGTAATTCCCTTAGTAGGTGAAATCACTCACAAGCACATTAGGGATAATGAAAAATAATCTTACATTAAATAATAGGTGTTGTAATAATAACCTTATGGGCCACCAAGTAGTTGGTAAATCTCAATAGTAGATAAATGGGTCATGGGAGAGTCTGGAACAGATCATGGAATGATCATGGTGGCATTTGGATATCACTACGTAGAAAATGATATACATAATAGTATTCCTCAAGGAAGTCCAAATATATATTTATATGATATCATGGACGTATATCAAGCATTAACATCAAAATTGGGTGTAACAAAAATGATATAAGGGTTCCTCGATCAGGGGTACATTATTGTATATGAAATACATGGGAACTGATTTATAATATTGGGAATCTAATTGAGAAATCTCATTGGGATTTAGTTATAGAATTAATAAGGTGTATTTGGGTGATTTTTTGATCCCTCTATGAATGACAGCATCATAATTGCATAAAATTAGGAAGCCATTGAGGTAAGAGATGAATAGATTTTAGATAACTTGTCTAAGGATGATCTGACCTATGTCTACAAATTATGTTGGATGCAGTGAGTCACAAATCATCTGTAAAATGTATTTTAGAGTATGTAGGTATGTTTAAATAATAAACCCTTGATTATAAATTAAAATTCAGTATGTTACACCCTTGGAAATAGAGGATGGCTATATTCCCATTCGCGTTTGAAATTCCAAAAATGAAGTTGTGTGTAATAATTTAACCAGAATTCAACTGTATTTTTTTGTTTGATCAGTTGAAAACCATGTTTGGTGTGCTATTCAAACACTAATATTGTGTTTCAGTAATACATTATTATGCATGTGGAACTCAAGTATTCGAATAGTTTTTTGGGAAATATTTTTTATATTAAGGGAATAAAAGAACATTAATCTTACAAAATTATAAAACGAATTGTGTTTCACGATACATGGGTTCTAGTAAGATTAATCTCAGTGTTTTAGTGTAGTTAAAGTGTGTTGTCATTGGATTTTTTATCAGAGCCCATTGAGTTGGAAGTTAATGGTTGGATGAGTTTCCCAGATTTTTCTAACGGGATGAGTCCATTTGACATTAAATAAATGATTACTATATAATGGCTTGTGTCATTAAATGACCATTGTGAATTCTTAATGATGAAAAATATTATTTTTGGGATATTATAATGATCATTCCCATTTTGGTGCTCTTAATTTCCAAAAATCCATGTTTTTTTGATGGATAATATTTTTAACTATTCATTAGTGTTTGATGACAATGGTTGGAACCCCTACACATAGGATTTTCATACATTGAGTCATCCTTAGAGAAGAGATGATGAGATAAATGGGGTGATAAAGGGGTAAATAGTTATTAAAATGTAACATCTTGGACATTTTCCATGATGTAGTGTCTTGTTGTGGCAGGATCCACAGTCTATCCCCACCTATTAGAAATTGGGTTCTATTTTCTGATGGGGGAAAACGTTCATACCCCTTATCTTCAAAAGATGAATGTGGACTGATTAAGAATTGTTCCTGTAATATATGAGCTATAATTCTATTATCTATTTTCATGGAGGATCTCCTATGGATATTTTTTGTTAGGAATTCATTCAGATGTGTTTGAAGGATATATGTTATTATAAAATCCCACTTCCACCAATTTTCTAATTCTTTCCCTTTCTTATTATCTCATTCCATTTAGGTGGGTTCATCAAATTTTCTAGGATTTTTTTTGGATTCTGGGAATTTATCATTTTATCTTGATCTAAAGGCTTATATAGTATGAGTGAATCCTTATAATTATGTTAAATATGGTCCTTTTAATTTCACCAATATTCATTCCTTGTTCATCAAGGAAATTTTTATTATAGTCATAAGGGATTCAATATTGTATGATTAAATTTAAGATAACCATTTTATTTTGATTATCCAAAGATATATTAAACTTTTTTAATGCCTCATACCTTATGAAATATTAATTGCATGCATATTTCATTCTGGAAAAAAAGAAAATTTAAGTTTCATGATGTCATTCAATGTACAAATTATTTTTTCAATGGTTTAATAGGGAACCTATTTCAATTGATGGTTCTAAAATGGAATGTCACATCCCTCAATAATTTTAATAGGATTTGTTATTAGAAGTTAATTTATCCTGATTTAATGGAATGTTGTATATTATAATGCGTGGATTGTTCAATATTCTATTATTAAATAAATGAATTGGGAGCTTCGAACCTAAAAATTTGAACTAAAATGGATAAATGATAACTCATATGGTTAATTAAATGGAATCCATTGTTAAATGAAAAAAATGAAATTGGAATTTCAATTGTCACCATATTTGTGAAATTTTATTTGAAACGTAATCATGAAATTATCACGTTAAATGGTATTTTAATATTCATTATTTTTTTGGTTTTTTAATTTTTTTCGCTAATAGGAATTGGTTTTATTATTTGAATCAAAATTTTAAATTATTTTGGTCATTTTTTTATTTACAAATATTATAGTATTGCTATATATGGTTTCTCAGGGTTGTGACTGTTAAATATGGGATGAACACCACCCCATAGTGGCATATCAGATTTGATGGTTAAAACATGGGTGAACACCGCCCTTCAGTAGATAATTTGAATTGATAAGTTGGACTGAGGTGAACATGACACTATTGTGGATAATCAAATGTTATGGTTATATCATGGTTGAACATAGTCCCATATTTGATTTTGGATTTATTTATAAAATTTTTGTGAACACAATCCCTAAGAGGATGTTGAGGATTTAGTGATGTGTATATTTACCTCATATAATGAATGTTTCTTAGAGGATGAGTTTATTACCACCGGTGGGAGATGGGTTGGAAAGGTTATCATGATATTCATAGAGACACCCCAATGTTATCTCATGTATATCTGTATCATTCCTAGGTAAAAATTGATTTAAGTTTATTATGAAATTTATTTTAATTTTTTTATTTCTTCTAAGTTTGACTATCTACCTCGGGCGCTACTACATGTACATTAATTATAGACAAGAAATATTTAGAAATTTTATTGGTGGTTATAACACCCCAGGCTATCCATACATATATATTAAATAATATTTTTTAATATACATTACAATACACAATAACCCTCCTATGGATCATAACGGTATAGTTTCTTATGAAACATGAAAACATAAAAAATTGATTCAAATTAGTACTACATCATCTCCCAAATAGTTCCTCATTACTAGAACCCTTCTTTGACTTACATTATGTAATACATATCATTATAACCTAGAGTAACAAAGCATAACAAAGGGAATGATTAGATGCTCATTACTGTTAAAAAAGTAAAATATCTAAACATTACGTTAGTGTAATGGTATGATAAAATGAGCCCAACATATGAAAACCATACC
Source organism: Viscum album (assembly GCA_963277665.1). Lineage (NCBI taxonomy): Eukaryota > Viridiplantae > Streptophyta > Magnoliopsida > Santalales > Viscaceae > Viscum > Viscum album. Next base: position 2,074,589,739 of record OY728156.1, on the reverse strand, counting down.
CTACATACCAATGATAAAAATATAAATTCATAGAATAATGATTGGTAGTTCATAAGTTTTAAATTCTAATGAAATCAAAGAACATTATAAATGGGAGAAAAAAATTTATAGAAGACATGGAATTGCGACCTAGAAATAAGCATATAAAATCTTATGTCATGGATACCACCCAGTACATTATTAGAAGTTTGTCTTAGGCTAACCACCCATGTACCTTATACATACATATGATAACTCCAATGTACCAATTATAAGGGCTTTGGATTACGTCCTATATATCGTATGATCTTATATAACCTTAATCATTACACAATTAATTAGAGGGATATATAGGAACCACCATTCAAATTATTAAAATAATAAATATGTGTGCCACAAGTTCATAAAATATTTAATATAACATAACCCATGTGAAAAAATGTGTTTAAAAATACTAGCATAGCCTAACCGAGGAGAAAAAAACACGTTTCATAAACATCATGTCTTTATAAAAATAAACCATCCATTTAATAAAAAATGATGTTATAATTATATCATATCCTTAGTAATGATTACATAACATCAATTGATGTCATCTTAGATGGAAAATTATTTTAATTTAAAAAACATCCTTGAAAATTTCATGAGAAAATAACATTACGTTAAAAATAACATTTTTGAATCTCGTAACATTATCAATATCATTTTATATGAAAATATCCATCTAAAAATGTATATGTAGATTTAAAACAACGATTGGTAATTGATGTGGGAGAGTTTATAAATGTTAAAACAAATATTTCGTTTAAATTTTAAATAAATGGAAAATAGACCTTGTTTTGTAAATGTGATTAAGATTTATTTTAAATCATTATTTAAAAAGTAAAAATAATATAAATATGAATTTAAAAAATATTTTAATAACATTGAAACATTTTATGTTTTTTATTAAACATTGCTATGCAAGAAAAAGTGGTTTTCAAAAGAAGAGAAAAATAAAGTCAAATTTCATAAAAAAAATGTTTGTTTATAATCATGAGTACACTGTTATCAAAACATAAAACCCTTACCATGTTGGTATCTTTTGGAATATAAGACCCATTAAAGAATCACAAATAAATAAAAACTACTTATAATTTATATAACTAGTCTTATGATATAACATGTCAAATGGGTGGTATGTAAACCTCATAAAATACTACAAGAAAATAATGCAATATATGTCACAATGAAGACAAAATGAGACAAAAATCTTTTACCTTAAATCTGAAATTCTATACTACATGTTTAAAACTACATCTTAATAAATAAACTTTTACTCTATATATGTTTTAGAAAACATATTTATATATATTTTAGCATATATGATTTTATTAGAGCTTTTATTACACATTTATTAACAATACCATGTAAAATTCATGTTTTATGCAGCACCTCTGTTTTTCTTGTATGTTTTAATTTTTGATTTTTTGAAATCATAATTTTATAATTGTTAAATAATATATATTTTTATCTTAGATGAAAATATAATATAATTTTATTATATAATTTTTTATAGTATTTTATAAAAGTTAAATATTGAAAATGATATACATCGTTCATTAAGACGGTAGGTCGTACATACACATGAATGTAGTCTCCATTATAACAACAGATAAAAGTAATTAAATGAAAATTATTTAATTAATTTTTATAATAAATTTAATTACTTATATATAACATATATTAATTATAATTACCCTAACTACCTTTCTTTCAATGTGTTAGTAAAAAACGAATCACATCGCTTTCGGATGTGGTGGATCGCCGTATACATGAGTGACGTTATCATATACCACAAGGAATCAAGTGTAAGAAGGTATATATTATTTAATATCTAAAAAAGTATAATTATTTTAAAAATTTAACATATATTCATTTAATTTATCCTTATTTCTATCCATGTACAATATAAATTAGAAACACATCACATTGTTTCAGGAGGCAGTGGTCAGCCATACATATGTCCGACGTTATTTTCTTTACAATCGGTTGGAAGGTAACAATGATGGTGTGATTTTATAATTATGTTAGTTTATTAATATCATTAATATGTTATTTAATAATTTATTCCATAATTATATCCATCTATGAGAGGTTTTGATAAGAAATTATTAACATCAGTTGTGTGGTGATTGTCCGTCATACACAAGTGCGACTAATTCGTTCCTCATTTGATAGAAGTGGATATTGAATTATGTTATTAAATTAAAATAATGATATGAGAATATACTATGGATACTGGTTTATTATTTCATAGGATTTGATAATAACATTAAATTTGTTGATGAATAAATAAAACAAAAACAAATATTTATGAATTTTACATCTTCATCATATATCATCTTTAGGTTTGACCAAAAGGGAATATTTTGATGGATTCCTAATAAAAATAAAGAATCAAGGAATTGAATATGAAATTCGGTAATATATTTAGTTAATTATTTTATAAACCAAAGGTTTTTGAATTCATGGAGTGGGGAGGAGATTTTTTTTCCTTTTATAAGTAGATGATTGAAAACACATAATGTATTGAAAATAATAATGTATTCCCATGATTTTAACATAGAATAAGACTAAAAAAATCCTTTTATATAACCAAAAATATTATAAGGTGTATATATTTAAATAAAATGGGGTTTGGACATGTTTATATTTCATTTAACACCTTATATTAATGTTTAACCGCTAGTAAATCTATTTTAGACATAACTACGATAATTACTTTTAAATCAATTTAGTATTCATTTATAGAAAAACATAAGTAGACCATATTATGTAATATATATTACAATAATTTAAAATATGAACGAAATTATTCCAAATTAAATTCACATTAGTGTAAAATTTTAATTTAAAATTATTCACATTGGTGTGAAGACAAAGTCGTTTTCCAAAGAGAAAATGTTCAAAAGTTTCATAAAGTATTTATATGAAAATAAAAAATGAAATAATTTAAAATTAAATATATAACATTAACAGATATAAAATTTTAGTGATGTTATGTTTGAAATATTTTTAAAATAAAATATATCATGTAAATTATTTTAATGAAATGATTGTTTTTTAATAAAAATCAGTACTTTCCACTATTGACTAAAGATATTTCTATTTAAGAAAATTCTCAAAAATTCACTACAAAAAATTTTTTAGATGATGTTTTAAAAATAAATTTAATTTTTTAATATAAATTCTCTAAAAATAGAAATATTTAATTTTCAAATTACTTTTCCAGTGGGATGAAAACTTCTTTTTAGAAAAATGCTATTTTGAAGAAAAAAATTATTTATTTTTTCTGATACATTGAAAACGCATATGATGAATGTTAGAAATATGAAATAGTATATACTATATAAAATGAATTAAAATAATTAACCAAATAATATATATTTAATTTATTAAGATAAAACAGGTTTATGTGCATAAAACATTTTTTGGGGTTACTCATACATGTGCTTCTTCAAAAAAAACATTGGCCAATTGATTGTCCTTATTTGGTATCAATTTATCATTGTGATTTATAATACCCACATTTAGTTCCTTATAAAATGTATCCATCTCATTTGGTAGGTCTTATAGGTTCATTTCATGTTAATGGTTAGGTATGTACATCTATATAATATATATATAGATGACATTATTGGGTTGAGATATTTTTTTCATGATGCACAAAATTATATGCTACCATCCCAATACAGTTAATAATTTTCAAGGGTCCGATATACACGGGGTTTTGTTTTCCCGTCTTTCCAAATCTGATTACACTAATAAATGAAGAAATTATATGAATCATCATGCCAGTAACCTGAAATTACATATAACATCAATGATTATCAGAATAAATTTATACTTAATTTGTGACACATTTATGTTTTGATGAAAGGAACTAAACTTCTCTTCCATTTCATCAGCTATTTAAAGCACTGATTTCATTCATTCTCCAACATCATTCCATTACAATAGATATCTAATTTTTTTTATATAGAGTATTTCATAAGTATTATTTTAAATACTAATGTAAAAACTATTGTTTTATTAAATAATATTATTGGAAGGTGTTAGAATCAACCTTTTTTTAATCCATAAAAATAAATCATATAATCTTCTCTAAGTTTTGAATTTTTCTCCAAAATTTACCATCTTCCTGAGAATTACACACATTTCTAAAACATATCTCTATATAAAAATCATTATGAAGAGTTCTCCAAATCCTAAATGTAATTCATAGATCTCGATCAAATATAATGGAACATGGTACTCTATGAAACCTTAAAAATTCATTAATTTATAATTTTAAAAGATGATCAAGATGCGTGATTTCTCTAATTATGATTAAGTGTGCTGAATTTCTAAGGTGATAAAATATAATTCGTATACAAATATTACATTTTGATTTTTTTGGGAGTCCAATGATAAATTTCATCATATTGTTTTACCGTTTACATTCTTGTTTAGATAGTGGTTGTAGAATCACCTTATAATTATATCTATGAACCTTAACATTCTGATATACCTTCTATCAAGACACATAATCAGTAATATCTTACTTAATGTTTTCAAACTAGAAATAAACTTTCAAATATTCTAATGTTATGAATTATACCCTTATTGTCCTTAGGTTTTAGGTTAAAAACCTAATACATTACTAGATTTAAATGGATGTTTCCCATAATTCTGATTACCTTTTTTTTAATATTAATAAATAATTTCTTAAATTATAATAACCCTTAATTACCTGAAAATTAAATATATGATAAACCCTAAATGTTACCAAGATAAATAACCATATTCCCACAAAATATATTGTCACTCATCCAATAAAAATTCTATCAAATATAAATAGAAAAAACCAAAGGGTTTTAATGCCAAACAATACTCTAAAATATATCCTTAATCATGATAAACACCCATAACTTAAAACATAAAAATGGGTGTCCAAGACTTTGATCATATAATTGACTATAAAATCATAAATCCATGGTGATGTCCTAAACTATTATGTTAAACTTACCTAGAGACATATACACTTATAAAAGATAATTAAACCATTTTATTTAAATAGACTAGTATCTAATACAAAAAATAATATTTTTTAAACATGGGTTTATACTTGCACTGATTGAATTAAAAATGGGATTTCATAACCCCTAGATCCATGTAGGGGGAGATAATTAATTATTAGAAACATATCATGTTCCATAAAAGGATGATCAAAAAAAATTTCATACTGATCCTTCAAATAAAATTCAACATGAAATGACATACTAATGAGTGGTGTAATACCTTTTGATTTTGTGAAATTCTATTTATTTTTTTAATATTTTTAATATTTTATGAGACACAGAAAACCATGTTTTGAGGAAAATTAACATACTATTAAAATATCAATATTTGATAATATAGTAATAACATAGCCTTTGGAATGGAGGGTATGAATAAGATTAAATATAAAATGAAAAAATTTTCTTTACACACATATATAAAATGATTTCATTAGAGAAAAAATAATTAAAAATTAAAATAACTACCATTTGAAAAAAAAATTATATCTTTTTTCAAAAACAATTCATATAAGAAAAAATATTTTCTAAATAATAAAAATAAACAAATAATATTTTAAGAATAAAATTGAATATATTTTTATATTACACAGTCAATATAATATTTAATTTTTAACTTATGTGTTTTCTAGAATAGATGTAAAAATAAATCCAATTGTATGCCTAAATATTTTATTTATATAAAAATATATTTTACCACATTTTTTGCAACTATTTTTGTAAATTTTTAAAAAATTATTATAATTTATTTGAAAAAATGAAATTTATTTTTAAAATAATTATACATGAATTATCCGGTGTATAGCTTTTTATAATATTCTAAAAATACAAAAAAAATTGAGTAATGAAAAACAATGTTTTTTATTAGAAAATTCATTTTCAATCAAATAATTTATAAGATAAATTTAAATTTAATTTGGTTTTAAATGATAAAGTATTTCAATGATATATTTATTTATCCAATTTAATTCATTTTAATAAATATAATATAGAAATGTTATATACGAACTTTATAATCTTCTGAAACTTTTCACTTTGGAAAACTGTTTTTTAAAACATCGTCGAATTTAATTTTCAAATGGATTCTGCAACATTAGTAATATGATTTTAGATAAATTGATTATATATTTTGAATAATAATAATTTATATTATCTAACATAGATAAATTATAAATTTTTAACCATAAATGAAATTGAAAAAATTAATAATTAATTACTATTATTAAAGTAAAAATTGGGTTTACCCTAGATTAAACTATGAAGATAGTTTCTAAAAATAACCTAAAAATGTCAAAAAAATATTTATGGATATATTTCAACATTATAATTTATAATGGTCTATAATATACCATTTTAAATTTTTTATGATAAAAACATGGGTATCTCTTTATCTATTAAAATATTCCATATTATTGATAATGGAAATTTATTAAAGAGAAAAGAAAACAGTAAAAGAAAATACAAACAATAAACACCAACACCATAAAAAATGGTTAAGGTGAAAAGGAAAGAAACCAAAGTAGACAAACACCCAATAAAAAAGGGTGGGCTCTGGGATGAGGCCACAAATACCGCCAATGAAGATCAAGCTGGATCATGTAAGATTTGTCCATGACAGAAGAATCTCCATCAGCCCTGGCCTTTATTAGCCAAAAAACAGCAACATAAAAGCCTTCCTTCCACCAAAAGAATCCAGCAACTAAGCCTGCATCCCGCTCCAAACAGCACACTGATTCCCAGAATTTGGGAAACCAAATGAAGCCAGCAACTCTGCAGACACCAGCCTGCTCCAGATCAGGACACTGATTCCCAGAATTTGGGAAACCATAACAACTCGACACAGCAAAGCTCTACTGCCATCCTGAAGAAAAATTAACAAGCCAAAAAGTCTAAAAATGGGGAATTTGTCACGGTCCTTATTAATAAAAATAAGGAGATCATATGGAACTTGATCAAACCAAACAAAATCGACACCATTAACACCTTTATTATCCAGTCCATCAGCAACAGAATTGGCTTCCCTATAAACATGAGTGATAAAATGATTCAAAGAAAAAAGATACTCCAAACAATTAATCCAGCGATTAGTAAGCTTCCAGGACAAGTGATAAAGTCCCATCCTAATTGTAGAAACAACAATAGAAGAATCACTCTAAAACCATAAATTATCCCAACCACGCTGCAAAGCTTGATCGACAGCAACAATAATGCCAAGAATTTCGGCCTCAAGTGAAGAAGCAAAGCCACAAGAACCATGAAAACAACCAAGGACATCCCCTTTATGATTCAAAAAAACAGCACCATAACCAGAATGCCCCGGATTACCCCTAGAATCACCATCTGAATTTACTTTTAAACAACCAAAAAAAGGTTCCTTCCAGAGAACTTCTAAAGTACCACGCAGAGGCTTGAAATTACCCTTAACACATATCCTGTTAAGAACGGACAAATCATGAACCGAGTTAAAGAAAAAATGCTTCCATGGAATAACAACATTACTCATAGCACCATGAATAGCAGATAAAACCCCACTAACCGAGAAGGAAAATTTATCATGATTCATCTTATTTCGAGCAAACCAAATAAAATGAAGGAGTTCAGAAGGAGCGACTCTAAAAAGATCCAATAATTGGGGAGAGAGCAAAATAGAATTCCATCTTTGAAGGAAATGATGAATTGAAGACATATTAGGCATGGGAATTTCAAAGATATCAAAAACAGACTTCCACATTGAAGAGGCATTGACACAACTAATAAAAAAATGATCAATATCTTCCCTATGTTGATGAAAAAACACACACGAAGAGCAGAGATAGATGCCACATTTCTGAAGGAAACAATCAGTAGGAAGTTTCCCATGAGCCAGTCTCTAGGTAAAAGAAGACCAAGAGGGCCTAATAAAGTTCATAAGAAGATCCCTCATCCATTTACATGCTATTTTGAAAGATAGAGAATGAAAATAAAAATTTTTAGAAGTCAACAGGACATTAAAAGCAGGTTCCCAATCCCAAAAATCCTCTCTGTTAGAGAAACAGTAACTATTGATAATAGTAACAATATGATTAGGGAGACCCCCCATATTATCAAGCTGATCCTTAATCGTAGCATCCATATCAACATTAAAATCATCATCCAACAAGGAGTCAGCTAAAGGACAACCAGTCCAATTGGCCTTCCAAAAGGATAAAGACGAGTTCCTTGAAACAAGCCATCTGGCATGAGAGTCAATAGAGGAAAAGATGTATTTAAAAGCAGGACAAACAGAAGAATCCAGATAATTAAAAACTCCATTCCTTAGCCTATCCCTGAATTTATAGTGGAGAAAGTCCAGAGACTCAGATTTATCATTGACAAGCCTCCAAATGAATGAGGCCTTTAAAGAATCATTAAACACCTCAAGATTTTTAATACCAAGACCCCCAGCATCATAGGGTTTACAACAATTATTCCAAGAAACAGTAACTAATTTCCTCTCTGAAATATTGCAACTCCAAACAAAATTTTTAATAGAAACGTTAATGCTCTTGATAAGAGAGATCAGCCACTTATAAATCATGAAAGAATAAACAAACTTAGAAATGATAACAGCTCTAACCAAACAAACCCGACCAGCCAAGGAAAGGGACATACCCTTCCATGTAGCAAAATAACATCTAATTTTACATACAATATCAGAAAAAGAACAAGCTTTAGGCCTCCCCCAAAACATAGGAACACCTAAATAAGTAAAGGGAAAAACACCTTTATGAATACCCAAATCCCTAATAATGCCAGTCTTCCTAGAAATAGGAAAATTCCATCCAAAATAAACAAAGGACTTGTCCCAGCTAATCTCTTTCCCAGATACTTTTTCATAATGCAAAAGGGCACGCTTAATATTTTTAATATTTATCTTATCCCCTTTAGTGAAAAGAATAATATCATCCGCATATAAAAAGTGAGTGGGAGCAACAAAACCTCTACCAGCACTAATAGAATACAGATTCCCATTTCCATCCCTAATAGAAAGTAATCTACTATGATCTCTGCAATGGAAAAAATAATGTCCGAGAGAGGGTCACCTTGTCTGACACCTCTAGAACAAGAAAAGAAGCCCTCAGGGGAGCCATTAACAAAGACAGAGATACGAGCTGGCTCGAAAATTATTTTAACCCAATTAATGAAAACATCATCAAAACCAAAAAAATGAAGAACCTTATTGTAACGCCCCGACCCTAGATACCCAGAGTCGGTGCATTACTTCGTAACATTGGCATGATCACAAGAAAGATCAAATCTCGAAAGACCGATTGGTTTAGTAGCCTTGGAAACACTAGATATATTCATAAGTTTTACATTACATCATAAAATGAAAAACTACTACAACAACATAATGTTTCCACAGTCCACACTATTAAACCCTTATAAAATCCCTGCAGGTCATTCATAACTTACTTCTTCACATCCTGGGAAAAATAAAACATAGAAAAGGGGTGAGCTCAAATGCCCAGTAAGGATAACAATATAGCGGAAACTTTCATAAATAAGATTAAACATTTAAGGCAATGCATTACTAAAACAAAAGCCTTTTAAAATTGAACTTCAACATAGTATGGCAAAAGTAAAAATGAAATAATGCCATTTACTTATTCACATGGATATTCTACTAATCGAATAATCACATGCAAAAATCAATAACCACTTTCATAATGTTGGAATGCATAATGCCAGACTATCATAACCACATAGTCAAGGCCTCGTGCCAAGACTACAAATAAGATTTTGTCAAGGCCTTGTGCCAAGACACTAGTTTGTCTCATGAGACCTACCGATGCATCGAGGAGCTATAGCGGGCTCCACCCGTCACTTATTAAGTCCAATGCATTCCCATATGAAAAGGTTTAAACATAACATAAACATTCGTATTAAAACTAGCATACGAAATGTCAATAATTTCACCATAAACTATGAATGGTATAAAAATAGCACATCCATAGTCAAACATATCACAAAACATTCAATTCAATATAGAAGTTTTGTATCATAATAAATCAACTTCAAATAATCTTAAAATCCGTCAAAGGATGTTGACATAGATGAAATCAAAATTCTTTTTAAAGAAATATCTCCTTTTATTTTGAAATCATTTAAGATCCATATAAAATAAAACATTTTCTTTGAAAATATTCTTATAAGCTTGTAAGGAAAGCTTTGAAGATTTTATAACGGCGTAAAATAACCGCACCCGCCGTATAAGTTAAAAAAAACATTCTTACCTCAATTCTGTCGAAAAGGTTAAAAAGGGCCTTGTTTTGAAAATGACAGAAAGATTCCTTTATAAACCTCTTATAAAAAGTCAAACAAGGGTATAAATGACTTTAACCCATATTCTTGTAAATAGTAAAAATGTTTTGAAATACATTTTTAAGAAACATGGATGTGGATGATAAAGATATCCCAGTAGATTATTACGTATAAACAACCTCGGATAATGAAGAGATTGTGAAATAAACCCTTACCAATTTGGTATCTTATGAAACATACAACCCATGAAAGAGGTATCATACAATGAATATGTAAGTACACATAAATTAGAGTTTATTACAAAAAGAATATAATTATGGGCAGTACATACACCACACAAAAGGTAATGGTGGCAATATGGCATGAATCTCACAAGAATAAGGAGTGAGATGAAAACCCCTTACCACGTTAATCAACTGAGTTGTATGGCCAAAAGTTAATAACCACCAAATCATTTACAGAATAAAATGCATATAAAGATAATAATGATAATATATATCAAATGCCAGTACACAATACACCACTTTCAATAATTTAGTGGCGAATAATGGAAATATCACGGAATTGAATGTGAGATAAGAAAATCCCTCACCCTGTACTTTTCCTTGGTTGGGGTAGGTTAACCTCCTGTATAATGGTGAAATAATTGTTATTAAATTATACAAGATTCATATACATTAATATGATATCATATATGATCTTTTAATATCGATTTGATAATAAAATCTTAGTATTATCGTTGTTTCGGGTGTGAACTTACTTGTTTGCTTTTGTATGTTTTGTTACGTAAGACATGTTTGTAAAGGATAAGTTGTATATTATTCAAATTCAGAATGGTATTAAGTCCTTAAACATCTTTTTTAAATCATCAAATGATAATTATACTTGAATGGATACGATGGAGAATGAATCTCATCGCGTTCGTGGAGACGGTAGTCCGTACGTACGCACGAAAGCTACTTCCATTTAATTTTTATTTTAAAAGAATCAAATACAAATGATACATAGGTATATTACTATTACAGTATAATATAATATTTTATACATGTTACTTAAGTTCATTAACACCATCCTTTATACGTTCCATGTGTGGTATGAACGAGTCATATCATTTTAAGGGGGCGGTAGTCCGCACTTCCTCAAATGAAATTATCGTATGTATATACAACATGAAACGAATAATGATATGAAATAAAATGGAATTACCGAAGCTTATATATAAAATATATATAATTAATATCATATTTAATTACAGTGCCATCATAATGGCCACCATGAGAGGTGGTAAGATGTATTTGAACAATCATCGTTTCGTGAGGCGTTAGTTTGTCATCCACAGAAACATTATGTTCATCATCCATTAGATGGAGTTGTGTGTATGTGTAGTTTGAATCCTTCTTATAACAACATACTAGTATATTGAGGATACTGGTTTTGTTACAAAAGAAAGGAAATAAAAAGATTTTGGGGGTTGGAGAAGCAAAATAATTGAAAATAATTTAAGAGAAATCGTTACCTTTAATTTAGGTAACTCACTTTGGTTGGAACCAAAGGACTTCTTGAAATGATTTCTGCCTAAGGGGAAGCTTCAAGGAGGAGGAGAGGGATGTGGGGAGATTAGTTGGGCAGAGTTTGGATGAGCCAAGTGGCTTGAGAGGTGTGAGGAATGAGTAGAAGTGGTCTCCTTTTATAAGGGAGAGGAGGGTCTCTTTAGGAAAGAGTGAAAGTATTACTTTATAATATAATTATATTCGGTTTCTAATGGTCCAAAAATCATTGAGGTCGAAGATAAGATGACTAATATTCTAAATAACATCAACCAATAAGAATTGGACAGGTTTTAGATAATATTTTTAATCATTATAATCTTATTTATTTAAATGATTTATTAATTAGGTAAACATTGCATCATTATTGTGTCATTAATAATTTATCTTATTTGATGTCTAAAAATTATAAATAAAATATCATCATGTAGGAAATCTTTTTATCTTTCTAATGAATATTTATAATCGAAAATCGAACATGTATAACCCTATGTAAAAATTGTTCTTCTAAAAGATGTAAGCTTATGCCATTTTTATTTTTATTTTAACTTTATTAATATAAAGTGTCCCTACCACATACAAGTCTCTCCAAGGGGTCCCCAAATTGACCCAAGGATGCTCATGGTCGGGTATGTGTCCACCAATAATGTTAGGACACGTTTTAGGGTAATTTTGTATTATTATAATATTATTTTTTAACCCTTATTTACCGGATTTACCCTTAACCATGGTAAATAAAATATTTACCGCAGTAATTATTCAAAATGTCTAAAAATAAAAGTTACCTATTTACACAATTTGAACATCCTGATTCCAAATATGGAATCCATTTTTCTAAATTCAAAACACAGAAGTGGCAGAAATTAATTTAAAATTAATTCCCGCTGTCAAAACAAAAAGCGTGTTTTTAAGAGATAATAACTAACAAAAGATTGACACTTGTTTATGTTCGGTTTAATTGTAAAATTTTGTCTAATGACCAAAATTATATTAAATTGTAAAAATATATTCTAAATATACTTTAAAACCACTCAAATTCATAATTTATCACTATTAATTATTTTGATTAAAAAAGTTGTTTTTAATTAAAATTTAGTAAATTTCACTATTCATCAAAATATGAAAGTTATCTGAAATGTACCAAAATTTCACCTTAGGCTAAATTCGATATTCCGAATCCAAAAATGAAGTCCATTTTGAAATATAAAATATATATAATTTCAAAAATTAGGTATTACTATTCATAACGGCTAGTTTGATCGATTGTGGTGTGTGTTAAAACTCGAAGTTGCGTACAACACACGCTACTGTATTATTCAATGGAAAGCGTACCGTGGAAGCTTGGGATGTTTCATTTTAAATTTTTTGATGTCCCCATTTAGTCCAAAAGTTTAAAATATTCTATTTAAAAAGGGTTCACTATTAAAAGTTGATAAAAGTGCAATACTGAAAATGAATTTGTTCTTGCATTATATCTAAGAAACTCATAATATGGATTCTAAAATTATAAGGATTATATAAAGTTTAAAATTTAGATAATACTATTCATAACCTCTTTTGAATGGCTTTTTTTTTGTAAGTCATGGTGTGATTGAACTCGGTGTTGTGTGTAGTGCAAGTTATTGAATTATTTTGAAGAAATAACACACTATGAAATCTTGGGGTGTTACATTCTCCCCTCCTTCAATAAATTGCGTCCTCGCAATTTTAAATTGTTCTTCGAAAATAAATGGTTGAAAATAGAAAATATATTTGTGGGAAAACCCACATCAGAAATTGGGTTACTAAAATTTAGTCTTAATATGAGAAAAAGAGAAATTAAAGGGTCACCACCAAATTATGATCTCGATTAGGAGAACATTGGTGGCATTTAGAGACATATAATTGGAGGAAAAACGTAAATATTTATAGGTAGTGATTGAGGTCATAAATCACAAACAAGTATAAAATTGAGGTCCTTAAATTCATCAATCTATGATGATTTGAAATACCATCGGTTCAACAAAACATAGGGTATTAGGATAACACATTTTTGACGTTTCAAAATATCCTAGTTGAAATCCCACATCGAAAAATGAATTAATGAGGCCTCTATTTAAAATAAAGTGTCGAAAGTATGAAGATTACCGAAAATAACACATACTAGGGTTCCATGTAGGAATATATGGATATGGAAGAAAAATCTAACCATCAATTATCTGATGGAGAGTGGTAGAGAACATGGCTATGAAAAGGCCAACAATCCCAAAGCCATAAATTTGTGATGATTTAAGGTATCATCTAGGACAACATTTTTGTTCTAAGTTTCTATTATTAATGTTGAGGAATTTATTTATGAGATTGGCTAAGATAATAAGGAGATATACTTACTTTATAATTAGAATTTTACCCATTAATAAATTTCTACCACAAACTCATCTTTCACTCTAAAAGATAATAGAACGTAAATATTTTTTTCTATTTATACTATTCGTACAGGGTTCCAAAATAAATGAATTTATAATTCATCTACCAGATCTTTTTAAAAAAACTACATTATTTAATTCGGACATCTCGTGGGACAGTGGTAGGTGATACACCCTTGTCGCCCTTCGGTTGCGGGTTCAAGTCTCGCAGCCTTGCCGGACGCGATGGGTTGCCGCCCGACCACCGGGTTGTCCTTTTATGGCAATCCAAAATAATCCAAACTAGAACTATCCAAAATACTTCTATCCAAACTCACAGTCCAACATTTATAAGTAAGGTAAACATAATGTAGAACCTTTTAACCCCGTAATAGCATATGAATACCTTCATCATGTATTCTTTTAATACACCGAAACATCCTGAATTACCATATTCCTTATTGATTACATTCATGCTCCCTTATGCCATATAGAAAGCTGGATATACTTCATTAATCCAAAAATGTTTTAAACCCCAACAATGATGGAATATACAAATCATTAATCAGTTCCAAGGTAGTCAAGAATATCCAATATAATTTTTCCAAAATAATCATGTATTACTCGAAAATCACTACCTCGGTATCAGAACTATATTATGGTTTATCATTCTCTCAACCATATATTTTCCAAAAATTTATCCTGATATTGAGTCACTTTTCTTTGTTCCACACCATCTCAAATCCTTAATGAAATAGTACTGCAGTACAATCCTTATATACTCCATAATTATTATAACAAGTACATTGTTGATACAACACTCAATTGACATAATCAACATAAGAACTCTAATCATTCCTCTTCATCTGTGGTAGTATCATAACATGATTATTATCCAATAACATCATTTGCGGCATAGTCTGATGACTGGGACATAGGTTTGCGTAGTGGCCAAACTCCTTGCAAATGAAACATTGTACATTTGAAACCATTTTCTTACCCTTGTAGTCACGTACTTTGTGCCCTTTTCCTCCACACTTATAACAAACTCCCATTCCTTTCAGGCATGTTCCAGGGTGTTTCTTTCCACAGTTACCACATATGGGAAAATTCTTCTTTTCCCTCTTCCCTTTATCCATCTTTCTCTCTTCCATCCTTTTCTTCTCTTGCTTCCCTTCAAAGCCATAGGACTCAGTAAACTCTTTACTTATCTTATCAACACATGATATTATTTCTTCATATGATTATAATACATGGGAGACTATTTCTCTTATAAATTCTAGCTTAAGACCATGAAATATATGATCCTTCCTTCTCTTTGAATCATGTGCATTTCTGGAGTTCTCATTCCTTCTACTGGGCGCCATTTCTAAACAATGGTATAAACTAGATCAGTTTATGAATCAAAATACATAATCCCATACTTATAAATCACTTTACATAAATTGAACTATTTATGGATATAATCCATAATCATAAAAATGTATTCTTTGAGGAATTATATACTCATAAACCCTTCATAATGATTTGTAAAGAAAATGAGAGTTATCCTAAGCATATCCCCCGGGAGTGTCGTAACCAAGAGTGCAGCAAGGCCCGTTGTCATGCACCAGTTCCCGTTCGAGTCTAGCTCAAAGTGGTGTTTTCGGGTTTTACCCCTAGTTACATCTGTGCCAGAGCCGCCTCTACCTGCTCGTATCCAGACAGGGATGTATTGCTCGGAAAACTCACAAAATATCTACAATACCAAAATTCTAGGAAGTTCTTCTATACTAATCCTCAAAGTTTATCTTAGGTCTACGTGCTCTAATCAGAGTTTATCTAAATCTAGCTTTCAAGGTTTGTACTAAACTTCCTCTGATACCAACTGTAACGCCCCGACCCCAGCTACCTAGAGTCGGTGCATTACTTCGTAACATTGCCATGATCACAAGAAAGATCAAATCTCGAAAGACCGATTGGTTTAGTAGCCTTGGAAACACTAGATATATTCATAAGTTTTACATTACATCATAAAATGAAAAACTACTACAACAACATAATGTTTCAACATTCCACACTATTAACCCCTCATAAAATCCCTTCAGGTCATTCATAACTTACTTCTTCACATCCTGGGAAAAATAAAACATAGAAAAGGGGTGAGCTCAAATGCCCAGTAAGGATAACAATATAGCAGAAACTTTCATAAATAAGAATAAACATTTAAGGCAATGCATTACTAAAACAAAAGCATTTTAAACTTGAACTTCAACATAGTATGGAAAAAGTAAAAATGAAATAATTTCATTTACTTATTCACATGGATATTCTACTAATCGAATAATCACATGCAAAAATCAATAACCACTTTCATAATGTTGGAATGCATAATGCCAGACTATCATAACCACATAGTCAAGGCCTCGTGCCAAGACTACAAATAAGATTTTGTCAAGGCCTTATGCCAAGACACTAGTTTGTCTCATGAGACCTACCGATGCATCGAGGAGCTATAGCGGGATCCACCCGTCACTTATTAAGTCCAATGCATTCCCATATGAAAAGGTTTAAACATAACATAAACATTCGTTTTAAAACTAGCATAAGAAATGTCAATAATTTCACCATAAACTATGAATGGTATAAAAATAGCACATCCATAGTCAAACATATCACAAAACTTTCAATACAATATAGAAGTTTTGTATCATAATAAATCAACTTCAAATAATCTTAAAATCCGTCAAAGGATGTTGACATAGATGAAATCAAAATTCTTTTTAAAGAAATATCTCCTTTTATTTTGAAATCATTTAAGATCCATATAAAATAAAACATTTTCTTTGAAAATATTCTTATAAGCTTGTAAGGAAAGCTTTGAAGATTTTATAACGGCGTAAAATAACCGCACCCGCCGTATAAGTTAAAAAAAACATTCTTACCTCAATTCTGTCGAAAAGGTTAAAAAGGACCTTGTTTTGAAAACAACGGAAAGATTCCTTTATAAACCTCTTATAAAAAGTCAAACAAGGGTATAAATGACTTTAACCCATATTCTTGTAAATAGTAAAAATGTATTGAAATACATTTTTAAGAAACATGGATGTGGATGATAAAGATATCCCAGTAGATTATTACGTATAAACAACCTCGGATAATGAAGAGATTGTGAAATAAACCCTTACCAATTTGGTAACTTATGAAACATACAACCCATTAAAGAGGTATCATACAATGAATATGTAAGTACACATAAATTAGAGTTTATTACTCAAAGAATATAATTATGGGCAGTACATACACCACACAAAAGGTAATGGTGGCAATATGGCATGAATCTCACGGGAATAAGGAGTGAGATGAAAACCCCTTACCACGTTAATCAACTGAGTCGTATGGAAAAAAGTTAATAACCACCAAATAATTTACAGAATAACATGCATATAAAGATAATAATGATAATATATATCAAATGCCAGTACACAATACACCACTTTCAATAATTTAGTGGCGAATAATGGAAATCTCACGGAATTGAATGTGAGATAAGAAAATCCCTTACCTTGTACTTTTCCTTGGTTGGGGTAGGTTAACCTCCTGTATAATGGTGAAATAATTGTTATTAAATTATACAAGAATCATATACATTAATATGATATCATATATGATCTTTTAATATCGATTTGATAATAAAATCTTAGTATTATCGTTGTTTCGGGTGTGAACTTACTTGTTTGCTTTTGTATGTTTTGTTACGTAAGACATGTTTGTAAAGGATAAGTTGTATATTATTCAAATCCAGAATGGTATTAAGTCCTTAAACATCATTTTTAAATCATCAAATGATAATTATACTTGAATGGATACGATGGAGAATGAATCTCATCGCGTTCGTGGAGACGGTAGTCCGTACGTACGCACGAACGCTACTTCCATTTAATTTTTATTTTAAAAGAATCGAATACAAATGATACATAGGTATATTACTATTGCAGTATAATATAATATTTTATACATGTTACTTAAGTTCATTAACACCATCCTTTATACGTTCCATGTGTGGTATGAACGAGTCATATCATTTTAAGGGGGCGGTAGTCCGCACTTCCTCAAATGAAATTATCGTATGTATATACAACATGAAATGAATAATGATATGAAATAAAATGGAATTACAGAAGAATATATATAAAATATATATCATTAATATCATATTTAATTACAGTGCCATCATAATGGCCACCATGAGAGGTGGTAAGATGTATTTGAACAATCATCGTTTCGTGAGGCGTTAGTTTGCCATCCACAGAAACATTATGTTCATCATCCATTAGATGGAGTTGTGTGTATGTGTAGTTTGAATCCTTCTTATAACAACATACTAGTAAATTGAGGATACTGGTGTTGTTACAAAATAAAGGAAATAAAAAGATTTTGGGGGTTGGAGAAGCAAAATAATTGAAAATAATTTAAGAGAAATCGTTACCTTTAATTTAGGTAACTCACTTTGGTTGGAACCAAAGGACTTCTTGAAATGATTTCTGCCTAAGGTGAAGCTTCAAGGAGGAGGAGAGGGATGTGGGGAGCTTAGTTGGGCAGAGTTTGGACGAGCCAAGTGGCTTGAGAGGTGTGAGGAATGAGTAGAAGTGGTCTCCTTTTATAAGGGAGAGGAGGGGCTCTTTAGGAAAGAGTGAAAGTATTGCTTTATAATATAATTATATTCGGTTTCTAATGGTCCAAAAATCATTGAGGTAGAATATAAGATGACTAATATTCTAAATAACATCAACCAATAAGAATTGGACAGGTTTTAGATAATATTTTAATCATTATAATCTTATTTATTTAAATGATTTATTAATGAGGTAAACATTGGGTCATTATTGTGTCATTAATAATTTAACTTATTTGATGTCTAAAAATTATAAATAAAATATCATCATGTAGGCAATCGTTTTAGCTTTCTAATTAATATTTATAATCGAAAATCCAACATTTATAACCCTATGTAAAAATTGTTCTTCTAAAAGATGTAAGCTTATGCCATTTTTATTTTTATTTTAACTTTATTAATATAAAGTGTCCCTACCACATACAAGTGGCTCCAATGGGTCCCCAAATTGACCCAAGGATGCTCATGGTCGGGTATGTGTCCACCAATAAGGTTAGGACACGTTTTAGGGTAATTTTGTATTATTATAATATTATTTTTTATCCCTTATTTACCGGATTTACCCTTAACCATGGTAAATAAAATATTTACCGCAGTAATTATTCAAAATGTCTAAAAATAAAAGTTACCTATTTACAAAATTTGAACATCCTGATTCCAAATATGGAATCCATTTTTCTAAATTCAAAACACAGAAGTGGCAGAAATTAATTTAAAATTAATTCCCGCTGTCAAAACAAAAAGCGTGTTTTTAAGAGATAATAACTATCAAAAGATTGACACTTGTTTATGTTCGGTTTAATTGTAAAATTTTGTCTAATGACCAAGATTATATTAAATTGTAAAAATATATTCTAAATATACTTTAAAACCACTCAAATTCATAATTTATCACTATTAATTATTTTGATTAAAAACGTTGTTTTTAATTAAAATTTAGTAATTTTCACTATTCATCAAAATATGAAAGTTATCCGAAATGTACCAAAATTTCACCTTAGGCTAAATTTGAGATTCTGAATCCAAAAATGAAGTCCATTTTGAAATATAAAATATATATAATTTCAAAAATTAGGTATTACTATTCATAACGGCTAGTTTGATCGATTGTGGTGTGTGTTAAAACTCGAAGTTGCGTACAACACACGCTACTGTATTATTCAAAGGAAAGCGTACCGTGGAAGCTTGGGATGTTTCATTTTAAATTTTTTGATGTCCCCATTTAGTCAAAAAGTTTAAAATATTGTATTTAAAAAGGGTTCACTATTAAAAGTTGATAAAAGTGCAATACTGAAAATGAATTTGTTCTTGCATTATATCTAAGAAACTCATAATATGGATTCTAAAATTATAAGGATTATATAAAGTTTAAAATTTAGATAATACTATTCATAACCTCTTTTGAATGGCTTTTTTTTTGTAAGTCATGGTGTGATTGAACTCGGTGTTGCGTGTAGTGCAAGTTATTGAATTATTTTGAAGAAATAACACACTATGAAATCTTTGGGTGTTACACTTATAAATGAAATTCCAATTTATAGTATCAAAAGATTTCCTGACGTCCAAATTGAGAGAAATATTACCATCCATTGTGAATTTCTTAAGAATATTAACACATTCAGATGCAGTAATAAGACAATCTTGAATAGACCTACCCTTAATAAATCCAAACTGATTAGGAGAAACAATCTTACTGGCAATAGAAGACAACCTTGTAGCCAAGATTTTGAAAATAATTTTAAAAATAGTATTGATCATAGCAACAGGTCTGAACAAATGAATATCATTAGCATTCTCAGTCTTTGGAATAAGGGCAAGTAATTGATCATTCAGACCCTGTGTAAGAGAGCCACCTTTAAAAAAATGAGTAACCAACCTACAAACATCCTCATGAATGACGTCCCAGTAAGTCTGAAAGAAAAAATTCCCAAAACCATCTGGACCCGGGGAGCTGTCAGACTTTAGACTAAAGGTCACTTCTTTAATTTTTAATTCCAAAGGAATGGATGTAAGTCTAGAATTATCCTCTTGATTAAGAAGAGTCGGAATAATACTCTCCATAGGATCATCAAGAGGGAAATAACCAGAAAAGTGATCCTTAAATTAAGAAACAACATGCTCAAAAAGGTCCCTTATGTTATCAAACACATTATTCCCATTTCTAAAAAAGAGAGAGGCTTTGAGACTTTCTTAATTCTCTACAAAGAATTAAAAAATTTAGAATTTCTATACCCATATCTCAACCAATTAGCCTTAAAATTATATCTTTGCAAAGCATCTTTATGATTCAACAAATTATTAAGCTTGTAAACCAGCTGAGTCTCACCCAAAATATCATTAGAGATGTTATTTGAAGAATTATTTGCCTGCATTTGTTGAATAGATTCCCCAAGAGAAGAAATTTCAGAATCAAGGGAACTAAAACGATATATACTCCAGAATTTCAAATTTCTTTTAAGAAGTTTGAGCTTAATGACGCAAGCAAAATCATTATCCATATCATTCCATGAATTCCAAGTTTGTTCAATAATAGTTCTACATTCAAGATGATTAACCCAGGACTTATTAAATCTAAAAGGCAAGGGAGGTTTGGGATCGTTACTCACAAGGTCAACCAAAATAGGATGATGATCAGAGTTGATTCTGGAAAGAGTCATACAAGAAATAGAACCCCAGAAATCAAGACAAGCATCATTGACAAAGGACCTATCAATTCTACTAGCAACAAATCGGTCCAAAACCTTCCTATACCAAGTATACTAATCCCCAACAAGATTAACTTCAATCAACCCACTATTATCAATACATGCTTTGAACTCCCTAGAAGAGATGACATTAGACATGGCTCTAATCTTCTCATCAGAATTCTTGATGGAATTAAAGACACCAAGAATAGACCACGGACCAGAGATCGAAGAATTGAGAGACCCAATTTCCATCAATAAATTCCTATGACCCTGATAACAGTTATGGGCATAAATAAAAGAGTAGAAATGTTGCAAACCTTGAAGAAAGAAAGAGCATGTGACATGCTGATCAAAATTAGAAATTAGGGAAATATGGGATAAAGAACAATGAGCCAAAACCCATAACCTTTTAATATCCGATGAGGATCTATTGGATTCCACAAAATGAAAACCAAGGTTTCCAAAATTGGAAATTTTAGGAGAAAAACCCTTTTGGGTTCAGACAGACCAATAAGAAGGGGCCTATGCTTTAAAATGAAAAGCCTAAGGGGCCTTATAGTATCATGATTGGCCAAAACCTAACAATTCCAAAAAAGAAGCTTCATTTAAACCTATGACCGGGATGATTTCCCCCTTTTTTGACCCCCACATTTACCTGTTTTCCAGACTTAGGAGGCCTTCCAGCCTTTCTCTTAGTACTAGAGTCCTCTTGTGTAAGATCACTTATATCCAGATTGCTGATGGTACCTTTCACATATGATTTACATAGAAGGTAACAATGATTTAATTAAAAAAATATTATATATCTATATATGACATAATAATTATTCTATAATCATAATTTATTATTTAACTATCTTTCATTCAATCTGTCACGAAAATTGAAACTACACTCAACTGTACGTATGACCTTCCATCTCCAAAAATGGTGTATTTAATTTTCTATATATTACTTCTATAGATTACTATAAATACTTTTATATTTAATATTATATATATATATATATATATATTATTTATATTATTTGATCATGATATGATTAAAAGGACCCAAAATAAGAAATATAAACATACATGAAAAACAAAAGTGCTATTTTCTGATATGTGATTTTATCAACAAATATTGTATAAATGGGTAATAAAATATCATAGGTAATTCATATATTGTTTTTTATATATAATTATTATTCATAAATATATTTATAATAAAATAATATATATTATATATGAGTTATTAATGTGTATGTAAGAAGGTGAGACTTTCCGTACTAGAATTTCACTATCTCTTTTATTTATAGGAGACACATATCATATTCACAACTTCTTTCTATTTATATGTTTTATATAATTACACTTACACATATTTTATAATGAATATAGTTATTTTCATGATTTTTAATTTATCATTTTATCTTATCATCTAATGACGATTACAATTCAAAAAATTTCCAGAGTGGTAATTTATTTTTGTGTATTTATTCATTTTTGAAACATATGTTATGTTATGTAGCTATATAATTTTAATAGATGTATTTTAATCCCTTTAGAAATTTCATATCATGAATATTTTTATTTTCATGATATGTAAAATTTCATCTATTTTTATTCAATAATGGGGCTTCAGATTTATGATTTTTAAAATTGGTAATGGATTGATGTTATATTCTCATTTTTTTACTAGGGGGATTATAATTATGATTTTTATGATGAAATGTTATGGAATAATTAATTTTTAAATACTTATTTTTCATATCTTATGGTTATTCAATGATAAAAAAATTTTTCCTTCATTTTATTCTATTTATTTACAAAATATTAAAAAATATTTAATGTAGACAGAATTTATAACTCTCATTGGTCAAGAACTCGTTCCCTTATATTTACATTGTTTATAAAAATGTTTTCAATTTTTTTAACATTTTTTAGAGGATTAATTAGAAAACATTATAAATATTTTAAATTTATTAGGAAATATCTTAGAAGGAATCTTAATGTCATTTTTAATAAAAGGACAAATAGTCTTTTACAAAAAAATGTGATAGGAATCTTTTTTTATCCTGTATATCACAAATAAAGTTTACTGCTATCATGGACAATCAATGTTATAAATTTTCATTTCTATGATTCAATGGATTTTTTCTAATAAAAAATTATTAAAATTTTATAATCATTAATTTAAATTAAAGTTGATATTCAACATTAAATTATTATTTTACTCAATAAATTTTTCAAATGTTCATTAATTATTTCATTATAAATTTCAATGGATTCATTAACTAAAAGTATTTTGAAAATGTATCATGTTTTAGAATATTTTTTTTAACCTGTAATGGCTATTTTCTTCCAGAAATGTTCCATGTGATTATTCAAAAACATTTTCCATCATTGATTAAAACTTTTTATAGAGCATAAGATTTAATTATGATATGATCTAATGATATCATCATTATTTTTTACATTTATTTTTCATAGTAATGATTATAAATTTTTATAAGACCAATTTCCTTTCCAAGGGTTATGATGTGATGATATTTTTTGAATCCAATATTTTTTGTGGGTAATAAAATTATTAATGTTTTATAAAGCACAACTATTTTCATGTCTTCTTATAAGAATATTTTTTATTATCTTTGGTCAAACCGATGTATAATTTTTATTATGTGATGGGTGGGGCCAATATCTTCATTAAATTCATTGGGAAACAATTGAAATATCATGAGATAAAAAATTAATGTAATGTGGAGAGATCATATTTTAGTAAATGGATTTATCCACTATGAATTTTGTTATTTTTAACCTTGTGTATTATGATGGTTTGTGGAATGAACCCATTCCACTATGATCTCCCTAAAATGATCCTTGACTACAATAGAAATTATATTATATTTTAATGTGTTTCCCATAATTTCTTGTCTTATATAAATTTAATTTTCACAGAAATCATGTTGTTTAATTTTATTATGATTCATGTTTTATGAATGACAAATATTTATTACATAAATAAGGATTTTTATTTTTGATACGGTGGGTATTTTTTTCAACTGTATTACTCATTTTTCCTACTCTTATTCTTTGTTTATGCTAATGTATTTCCCTTTTTACCTATAATATGAATCTAATATCAAACTATATTATGTTTTTTCCTTGGTAATTATGATATTTTTTACATGTGATATGTATATGAAGGGTGATAGTTATGAGGATGTAAGTGTGAGATAATATAGAACACTTATGAACTAGTTAATTATATGTCAATGTTTCCAAAGGCATTATACCTTTATGATCATCAATCATTGGTTTTTAATGTAATAAAAATTCAAAAAAATGATTTAATATATATGTATGAAAAACATGGTTCATTATATTGGTATTATAGAAAATAGAATAAATATGATCCCTGAGAAATCTCATGGGTGATCGTTGGATGAACCATTGTTTTTCTTCCTAGGGATTCATGGGGAAATGGTTTCTACATGGGATATTGTTCTCTTTCATCCATTAGATTTATTTTCACTAGGAGTTCCCAAATATGTATCAATTATTTTACATTGAAATTTATTTCATACGATTATATTTAGTATTAGAGTAAGTGTTTTCTTAACCAATGAAAAATAGGATGAGAAAAATTTAGTGACATCCCTCTGGATTTTCCTAAGAATATGTCAAGGTATACCTCTAAGGATATGTCTGAGATTAATTACAGGTATAGTAAAATGACCTCACAATTTGGTAAAGTGTAGAGTGAGTGATTTATATGTAATTAGATTCATGTCAAGATAATACAATTTAAAATGCATATGACATAGAAGTACCTTGTCATAATAACTCTCAAAAGGAATCATCGTGGTTGACAATAGTGGTACATGGTAAAAAAATAGGCGTAAATGTGGAGATTGTTTGAAATTCCTGATATATATGTTGTGTAAATTAGAAAAATCCTTACACACAATTATAAATAATTTGAATAATGATAATTAATGACCTAATTTAAGCCTATGTTGTCATAAATCTAAATATATGTGTCATTTTTTACTCATATAATAATTGATTCTATAATATTATGTAGTTTTACACTATGAATATTGTTTCTCGATATTTTAATTTTCGTTTTTTTAAATCGAGGGAACTATAACGATCTGTGTAAATGATGAATTTGATAGGCATTGTGTTGTTGAGAGTAAAAAAGGGATGATAACTGGAATGAAGAATATATTGATAATAACTAATTATTTATCATGATATATGATTATAGATTTTCATCGTAGCCAACTATCAGACTCACCAAGTAAAAAAAAAGATAGATTTCAATGAGATTTTGGTTGGTGGAGAACATATATCTAATAACATTAAATTTATTATATGTCATGAATGTGATAATAAGAACACCAGGGAATGTCTCAAATGAATGAGTAAGTGTCCTATGTATGAAAAATAAGGATATAGAGTAATTAATATCCTAGAAAAATTTAAAATTCTAGTTAACACTATGGAAGATAGTGATGGCTTCCTTAAGGAATCATCAATGGTTGGATGATAGAAATGTGTAAACAGTGGTAGTTATAGTAAAAAAAGTCCTTGATGAAATATCAATTAGGCAATTAGTAAAGTGGTATAATTAATTGTTTTTTATGACAAATAAAATAATAGTGAAATATTTAAATATGCATGTAATAAAGAATAAAAGGATGGTTTAAGAATGAAGTTTTATGGTCCATGTTTTTAGTTATTGTAATTGAAGAATTATTTTTTGTGAATCATGAATTATATAATGGAATTTCTCTATAAGTTTTATATTATATATATTCAAAAATATTTTTATAGGTATGAATAACCTCAAAAATAAATTTAATTGTACGAGGTATTTTATAGAAAACACATGATTAAGTGACGATGACACTTAATAACTTACTGAAGTTGAGAAAATATTTTTTTTGTTTTTCTAAATATTTTATTAACATGTATAATATAAACTGTAAATTATTGATTACCATTGAACTAATTAATTATTTTATGAAAAATTTGTACTTGTTCTCAATTATGGAGTTTAAAACATTTTTGGATTTACAATATATATTCAATAATATATGTATTTTTTTATAGAATGTGGAATCATACACTTTTGACATTATATTATTATAGTAATTATCCTTATTATCAAGCAGTATTAGTATATATGGTCAATGTATTCAAATATATTATATGTGATTGTTAAATAATATTTAGATATTGTAGGGATTAATGTTACGTCTCTTTAGGTAAATTTAGTGACATTATTTCCAAAAAAATTGATTTATATTATGTTTCGACATGGAGAATCCTTAAGGTTAAATATTCATGAAATTGATTTTAAGTAAAATTTTGATATTATTTGAAAAAATATATGAGCATTTTTTTATAATCACCAGAAAAAGAAGGTATGACTAATATTCCTTTAATGGATCTTATGACCCACTACTATTTTTGAAATAAAAAAAATTATCTTCAATGCATGAACAGAGAGATGATGTGTAAATTCATTTATCTGAAACCAAAAGAGGATTTTGTGCTTATGATTTCGAATGAAATAAATTAACTATATCATATTGTGAAAATAATAAAACTTTAGAGAACGGATATCAAAATACATTTTATCTAATTAATATAATTTTGGATGATATCAATGATATTTTTATTACTCTTTGGTTTATTGTTTTGAGGTTGTTTATTTTCACAAGATCATTCAATTTTTTATGATGAATGATCTCTTTATCTCTCCATAATTATTTTGACATTACAGTTTTCATATATCTAAAAATATTCACATCCCACCAATGTCTTCCAATTTGTAAATCTTGTATGTGTTATTCAATAAGACCTTCACACGTGGATTTATTTCTTTTTCAAAGAATATTTTATTTTCCCTTTTTATGATGTGGGTTTCCCAAAAATAGATTTTAAAATGATAAACTCTTGTTTACTGATAAATGATCAAAATTTTATGATGATATTTATTTGAGGGGGGAAGAAATTAATATATTAATATGTTTTAAAATATTTTTAAAATTAAATTTAATATTTTCGATACTTTTCATAACACGCAACACTACGATTAAAAAAACATTGATATGTTATTAAAATATTTTTATATAACAAGGTAGTTATCATGTGTCTATTGAAATGGATAGAATAAAAAAATTGAACAAATTTATTTTTTAGACATGTATATAAAATAAATTTTTTATATTTTAATTAATTAAAAATGAAAATAAGAACCATTTTAAAACAAAGAAAACAATTTAATAGAATTTTATTTTTAAGCCCACAAACATGTTTGAAATCAATAAATTTAATAAATTTCTTGTGTTGAATGATATTAATGGAATTTATATTATATATATTCAATATAATATTTAACATTTGTTGGTAAGATTGAGTACCTCAAGAAGGGGTTAATTGAGTTCCCAATAAAAAATTATGTGAATAATTAAACTCAAATAAAAAACCCTTAATATAATAACGTGACCAATTATTCTAGAAAATATATGGGCATATGATATATACTTATAAAAGATTCCTTAAATAGTAACAATTTATCAATTGAAATATTTTTTTAAATTTTTAAATCAATTTAGTTGGAAAAAAATGTTGACACCAGTTATGATTAATTATCAAATTAGTTGTTTTGTTTATAAATAAAAAAAACTCTAGGACATATCTGTAAAATAGAACAATGACATAGTGGAATATAAAATAGGTTCTTTCTCAAGGAGGGACTAGTATCATTTACTTGAAAATCACTTACTGCCATGAAAATTATAATTATAACCAAATGAATCCATAACCTAGATTAGGTAAACAGTCAAAAAAAACTAGATGTAATGGATAAACATACTCTTATATAGTTATTAATGGTATACAGAATAGTACAATGCATATATGGACCACTTCCATAATTATAGTTGTAAATATAAGAAGAGAAATATTATAATAAAAATTATTCTCTAGCTAGGTGCAGAAGAAATTTTGTGTTTGATAACAAGGTAAAAATACACTGCTCAAAATAAAATAAATAAAACAATAAGGAATAGAAAATATCAAAATGATTTGTTTTGAATGTTCATAGTTCTCATATCATCACTAGTGAGGAATTCATGCTTTATTATGGAATTTTTTAGGAGACATTGGATCATATAAAATATGTAAGAATGTTTCAGTTGATCAACATCATATTCTCAATAAATCTCATGGAACAATTCGAGGTTGGTGTGTCATTTGACCTTCACAAAACATGAATTAGTATCCTCATGATAATTTTTATATTCCGTCACACAATTCCCTTTAAGTAAAATTTCATTGAATATGTATCATGATTGTATCATCATATCAATATATATATATATATATCCCTCACATATATATATAAATTGACGATCCGTAATCCTAGAATATTTATTTGGTTATATCCTAAAGATTTTTCAAAAAATAACTCCATTATAAAATATTTTTTGATCCATTCATTATATAGTCCTTGGATACCAATGGTAACAAGAAGTTGGTGGTGACTCAGCATTTGGTGGTAACACCTCTGCAGGTAACATCACTCATATATTGAAATAGATCATTTGGGGGTATCTCATCCTGGTGGTAATAGTGACATAGAGTCTTGAGGTAATAGTGACACCCCAAAAATTGTGACTCACCATAAAACATAGAAGAATTGTCACAGAAATAGTCTTACCATATAAAATTTTATCAAACAACCAGAGAACCATTAGAACTAAAATAATAATGGATCGTGATCATTAAAATAATAAATTGTCGAATATACTCCAAAGTAAAGTTAAAAAAACATTCATCTAATGTGTTTTCTTGATAACATTTATGAACCAATCCAATAAATGACTAATACAATTTGCTATGAAAAAATTGCTTCGTCGAATTCGGCATGATTGTTTTTGAATTCAATTTCTTGTAGTTTTAGAATTTATTTTGAAAAAATTAACATTATTTTTTAAATCATTATTTCATAATTACTTGGGGTGAATTTTTAATAATTTTCTGCAAAAACTAATTTGTTTAATGAATAGTGTAAAATTATTGTTCTTATTAAAATACTACCATTTGATTAAATGAATTTAAAAGATAAATTATGTTTAATATTCTTTTAAAAGTAAAATTTGTTCAATTATATATCTAATAAAACAATTTATATATTTGGAGCCATTTTCATATTTAATTATCATATAAAAACCATTTAGTCATTTAAAAAACATGTCATCGGTGACCTATATTTTTTACAAATCTGTGAATTTTGTTTTAAATTGGGTTCTACCACTTCTCTATGTTGAATTAATTAAAACATATTTTAAATTTGGAGTCATAATTGTTTATATTATCTTATATGATCAACATAATTTTGACCATAATTATTAATAAAAACCAGTATTGGAAATACAGCCTTTCCCAACGGTTCAGAACCATTGGGAAAGGCTGTAGAACCATTGGTATATGTTATACCAACGGTTCTAGGTCGGGAAAGGTTTTCCCAATGGTTTACTGTGAACTGTTGGGATAGGCTGGGGAAAGCCTAACCTATCCCAACAGTTGTGACAAACCATTGGGAAATCCCAAGGTTTCCCCTCTTTCCCAACTGTTTGTTGAACTATTGGGAAATGATTTTTTACCAACAGTTCTGTGAACCGTTGGTAAAAAAAGGAACCAAGATGCTATGCCAACAGTTTTGAACCATTGGCATAGACTATGCTGTGAAAATTGCACAGCAGCCTGCAATTTTCACAACAGGTCTGCAATTTGCACAGCAGGCCTCATTTTGTGCCCTCCAATTTTCAATACAATTATTGTATGGGCAATAAACAAACACATACATATACTATTATTGTACCTGTAATAACCAACTAACACATACATATAGAGAACAAATTCATAAACAGTTTACATATAATGAATCGTGGAACTATACACATCCATAATTAAATTAGAATTCATAACATAATTATAAACATACATAATTCATTTAGAATTCAATTTAAAATTTAGATGACAATTATATGTGGAATCCAGAAGTCATTCATAATTTGATCATGTTTTTGTATACAATATATTTTTATCTAAAATGATGTCCATTTTAAACAAAATACATACACCTGGAGTGATATCAGCCACAGTGCACCTCAGATTGAGGCAGGGTTGACTCGTACATGTCACATATGACCCATGGATCGTTGTGCTAAAGTATCGACACAACCCAAATCCGATTGGTCAGATTTCACTATTCCTATTGATGTTTATCATCAGAAACATTGAGTGGTGCCGACCACACCGCGTCTCAGATTGAGGCGTGGTTGATCGTACATGTAACATATGACCCATAGATCATTCTCCAAATGATTCAACGGAAACCGAATACGTTTGGTCGGTTTTATGTATGTACTTAAAATGTTTTCCATTTTTAACAAAAGAGATCCACTTAGAGTGATTCCAGCCACACCATGACTCAGATTAAGGCAGATTTGACTTTTACATGTCACATATTACCCATGGATCGTTGTGCTAAAGTATAGACACAATCCAAATGTGTTTGGTCTATTTTCCGTATTCCAGTTGATTTTTTTTCACTTAAAAAGACGCCCTTTTGAAATAAAAGATAGACACTTTGAGTGGTGGCGGCCACACTGCACCTCGGATTGGGGTAGGGTTGAGTCGTACACGTCACATATGACCCATCGATCGTTGTGCTAAAGTATCGACACAATCTGAATGCATTTGGTCGGTTTTCTGTATGACAGTTAATGTTTTTCACTTAAAATGACGTCCTTTTGAAACAAAAGACATACACTTTGAGTGGTGGCGGCCACACCGCACCTCGGATTGAGGCGGGGTTGACTTTTATAGGTCACATATGACCCATGGATCATTGTTCTAATGTATCGACACAATCCGAATGCATTTGGTCGGTTATCCGTATGTACTTAAAATATTGTCCATTATACACAAAATATAGCCACTTAGAGTTATTACAGCCTCACCATGCTTCATATTAAGGCGAGATTGACTCGTACACATCACATATGACTAATGGATCATTGTTCTAAAGTATCAACACAATCCAAATGCGTTTGGTCGGTTTTTTGTATGCCTGTTGATTTTTTTCACTTAAAATGACATCCGTTTGAAACAAAAGACAGACACAATGAGTGGTGGCGGCCACACCACACCTCAGATTGAGGCAGGGTTGACTCTTACTTGTAACATATGTCCCATTTATCATTTTACTAAAGTATCGACACAATCCAAATGCGTTTGGTCAGTTTTCCATATGCCAGTTTATGTTTTTCAATTAATATGAAGTCCTTTGGAAACAAAAGGTAGACACTTTGAGTGATTCCATCCACACCGCATCATAGATTGTGGTGGGGTTGATTTTTACATGTCACATCTGACATATGAATCTTTCTCCTAAATGATCAATAGAAACCGAGTGCGTTTGGTCAGTTTTCCGTATGTACTTAAAATGTTTTCCATTTTAAACAAAAGAGATCCACTTAGAGTGATTTCAGCCACATTGTGCCTCATATTAAGGCGGCTTTGACTCGTACCCATCACATATGACCCATGGATCGTTGTGATAATGTATCAACACAATACGAATGCATTTGATTGGTTTTCTGTATGCCAGTTCATGTTTTTCACTTAAAATGACGTCCTTTTAAAACAAAAGACAGACACTTTGAGTGGTGGTGGCCACACCATGCCTCATATTGAGGTGAGGTTGACTTGTACACATTATATATGACCCATGGATCATTGTGAAAAAGTATCAACACAATCCAAATGCGTTTGGTTGGTTTTCCATATGCCAGTCGATGTATTTCAATTAAAATGACGTCCTTTGGAAACAAAAGGCAGACACTTTGAGTGGTGGCGGACACACCGCGCATCTAATTGAGGTGGGGTTGAATCATAAACGTCACATATGTCCCATGGATCGTAGTGCTAAAGTATAGACACAATCCGAATGGGTTTGGTCGGTTTTCCGTATGCTAATTGATGTTTTTCAATTAAAATGACGTCTTTTTGAAACAAAAGGCAGAAACTTTGAGTGGTGCCAGCCACACAATGTCTTAGATTGAGGTGGGGTTTATTCATACTCGTCACATATGACCCACTAATCGTTCTCCTAATTTTTCAATGGAAACCGAATACGTTTGGTCGGTTTCCAGTATGTACTTAAAATGTTATCCATTTTAAACAAAAGAGAGCCACTTAGAGTGATTCCAGCCATATAGTGTCTCATATTAACGCAAGGTTGACTCATACACATCACATACGGCCCATGAATCATTGTGCTAAATTATCGACACAATCCAAATGCGTTTGTTTGGTTTTCTGTATGCCAGTTAATGTTTTTCACTTAAAATGACGTCCTTTTGAAACAAAAGACAGAAACTTTGAGTGGTGGCGGCCACACTGCGCCTCGGATTGAGATGGGGTTGAATCGTGCACATCACATATGACCCATGGATCGTTGTGATAAATTATAAACACAATTAGAATGCGTTTGGTTGGTTTTCCGTATACCAGTTGATGTTTTTCAATTAAAATGACATCCTTTTGAAACAAAAGGCAGACACTTTGAGTGGTTCCGGCCACACCGCGTCTTAGATTGAGGTGGGGTTGATTTTTAAACGTCACATATGACCCATGAATCTTTATCCTAATGTTTCAACAGAAACTGAATGCGTTTGGTCAGTTTTCCGCATGTACTTAAAATGTTGTCCATTTTATACAAAAGAGAGACACTTAGAGTGATTCTGGCCACACCGTGCATCATATTAGGGCAGGGATGACTCGTACACATCAAATATGTCCCATGGATCGTTTTTCTAAAGTATCGACACAATCTGAATGCATTTGGTTGGTTTTCTGTATGCCAGTTGATGTTTGTCACATAAAATGATGTCCTTTTGAAACAAAAGACAGACACTTTGAGTGGTGGTGGCCACACTGTGCCTTGTATTATGGTGCGGTTGACTCGTACACGTCAAATATGACCCATGTATTGTTGTTCTAAAGTATCGACACAATCCTAATGCATTTTGTCGGTTTTCCATATGCCAGATGTTGTTTTTCACTTAAAATCACGTCATTTTGAAACAAAAGACAGAAACATTGAGTGGTGGAAGCCACACCGTGCCTTGTATTGAGGCGGGGTTGACTCATACATGTCACATATTACCCATGGATCGTTGTGCTGAAGTATCGACATAAAATGAATGCATTTGGTTGGTTTTCCGTATGCCAGTCAATGTTTTTCAGTTAAAATGATGTCCTTTAGAAAAAAAAGGCAGAAAATTTCAGTGGGTGAAGCCAGGCCGCGCCTCGGATTGAGGCGGGGTTGACTCGTACGCGTCACATATGACCCGTGGATCATTATGCTAAAGTATCAACACAATCTGAATGCCTTTGGTCAGTTTTCCATATGCCAGTTGATGTTTTTCAATTAAAATGACGTTCTTTTGAAACAAAAGGCAAACACTCTGAGTGGTACTGGCCACACCACATCTCAGATTGAGGCGGGAATTATTTTTACACATCACATATGACCCATGACTCGTTCTTCTAGAGTTTTAACAGAAAAAGAATGTGTTTGGATGGTTTTCCGTATGTACTTAAAATGTTCTCCATTTTAAACAAAAGAGAGCAGCTTAGAGTGATTCCAGCCACACCGTGCCTCAGATTAAGCCGGGGTTGACTCGTACACGTCACATATGACCCATGGATTGTTGTTCTGATGTATTGAGACAATCCGAATGCGTTTGGTCGGTTTTCCGTATACCAGATGATGTTTTTCACTTAAAATGACATCCTTTTGAAACAAAAGACAGACACTTTGAGTGGTGGCGGCCACACCGCGCCTCAGATTGAGGCGGGGTTGACTCGAACATGTAACATATGACCCATGGATCGTTGTGATAAATTACCAACACAATCGGAATTTGTTTGGTCCATTTTCTGTATTCCAGTTAATGTTTTTCACTTAAAATGACGTCCTTTTGAAACAAAAGACAGACACTTTCAGGTTACCTGGGTTCTGGTAAGATTAATCTCAATGTTTTAGTGTAGTTAAAGTGTGTTTCTTTGGATTTTTTATTTGAGCCCATTGTGTTGGAAGTTAATGGTTGGATGAGATTCCAGATTTTTCAAATTGGATGAGTCCATTTGACATTAAATAAATGATTACTATATAATGGCTTGTGTCATTAAAAGACCATTGTGACTTCTTAATGATGAAAAATATTATTTTCAGGATATTATAATGATCTTTCCCATTTTGGTGCTATTAATTTGCGAAAATCCATGTTTTTCATGATGGAAAATATTTTTAACTATTCATTAGAGTTTGATGACAGTGGTTGGAACCCCTACACATAGGATTTTCGTACATGGAATCATCCTTAGAAGGGAGATGATGAGATTAAAGGGGTGATAAAGGGGTAAATGGTTATTAAAATGTAACATCTTGGACATTTTCTATGAAGTAGTGTCTTGTTGTGGCTGGATCCACAGTCTATCCCCACCTATTAGAAATTGGGTATCATTTTCTAATGGGGGAAAACATTCATACCCCTTATCTTCAAAATCTGAATGTGGACTATTTAGAATTGTTCCTGTAATATATGAGCTATACTTCTATTATCTTTTTTCATGGGGGATCTACTATGGATATTTTTTGTTAGGAATTCATTCAGATGTTTTTTAAGGATATATGTTATTATAATATCCCACTTCCACCCATTTTCTAATTCTTACTCTTTCATATTATCTCATACCATTTAGGCGCGTTCATCAAATTCTCTAGGATTTTTTTTGGATTCTGGGAATTTATCATTTTACCTTGATCTGAAGGCTTATATCATATGAGTGAATCCTTATAATTATGTTAAATCTGGTC
Source organism: Viscum album (assembly GCA_963277665.1). Classification (NCBI taxonomy): domain Eukaryota; kingdom Viridiplantae; phylum Streptophyta; class Magnoliopsida; order Santalales; family Viscaceae; genus Viscum; species Viscum album. The sequence goes on along the minus strand of OY728156.1, from coordinate 2,074,554,155 downwards.
CTTTTAATTTCACCAATATTCATTCCTTGTTCACCAAGGACATTTTAATTATAGTCATAAGGGATTCAATATTGTATGATTTAATTATAGATAACCATTTTATTTTGATTATCAATAGATATATTAAGCTTTTTTAATGCCTCAGACCTTATGAAATATTAATTCCATGTGTATTTCATTCTGGAAAAAAAGAAAATTTCAGTTTCATGATATCATTCAATGTACAAATTATTTTTTAAATTGTTTAATAGGGAACCTATTTCAATTGATTGTACTAAAATGGAATGTCACATCCCTCAATAATTTGAATAGGATTTGTCATTGGAACTTAATCTATCCTGATGTAATGGAATGTTGTATATTATAATGTGTGGATTGTGTAATATTATATTATTAAATAAATGAATTGAGAGCTTGAAACATAAAAATTTGAACTAAAATGGATAAATGATAACTCATATGGTTAATTGAATGGAATCCATTGGGAAATGAAAAAAAATGAAATTTCAATTCAATTTTCACCATATTTTTGAAATTTCACTTGAAAAGTAATCATTAAATTATCACTTTAAATGGTATTTTAATATTCATTATTTTTTTGGTTTTTTAATTTTTTTGCTGATAGGAATTGGTTTTATTATTGGAATCAAAATTTTAAATTATCTTTGGTAATTTTTTTATTTACTAATATTATAGTATTGGTATATATGGTTTCTTAGCGTTGTGATTGTTAAATATGTGGTGAACACAACCCCATAGTGGATTATCAGATTTGATGGTTAAAACATGGGTGAACACCACCCTTCAGTAGATAATTTGATTTGATAAGTAGGACTGAGGTGAACAGGACACTATTGTGGATAATAAAATGTTATGGTTATATCATGGGTGAACATAGTCCCATATTTGAGTTTGGATTTATTTGTAAAATTTTGTTGAAAACAATCCCTAAGAGGATGTTGAGGATTTAGTGATGTGTATATTTACCACATATAATGAATGTTTCTTAGAGGGTAAGTTTATTACCACTGGTGGGAGATGGGTTGGAAAGGTTATCTTGATATTCATATAGACACCGTAATGTTATCTCATGTATATTTGTATCATTCCTAGGTAAAAATTGATTTAAGTTTATTATGAAATTTATTTTAATTTTTTTATTTCTTTTATGTTTGACTATCTACCTCGGGCGCTACTACATGTACATTAATTATAGACGAGAAATATTTAGAAATTTTATTGGTGGTTATAACACCCCAGGCTATCCATACATATATATTAAATAATATTTTTTAATATTCATTACATTAAATAATAAACCTCCTGTGGATCATAAAGTTATAGTTCATTATGAAACATGGAAACAAAAAAAAATTATTTCAAATTAGTAGTACATCTTCTCCCAAATAGTTCCTCATAACTAGAACCCTTCTTCGACTTACTTTATATAATACATATCATCATAACTTAGAGTAACAAAGCATAAAAAAGGGAATGATTATATGCTCATTACTGTTAAAAAAGTAAAATATCTAAACATAACATTAGTGTAATGGAATGATAAAATGAGCACAACATACGAAAACCATACCCTACATACCAATGAAAAAAAATATAAATTCATAGAATAATGATTGGTAGTTCATAAGTTTTAAATTCTAATGAAATAAAAGAACTTTAAAAATGGGGGGAAAATATTTATAGAAGACATGGAATTGCGACCTAGATATAAGCACATAAAAATCTTATGTCATGGATACCCACCCAGTACTTTATTATAAGTTTGTATTAGGCTAACCACCCATTTAGCTTATACATCCCTAGGATAACTTCAGTGTACCAATTATAAGGGCTTTGGATTACGTCCTATATATCATATGAGCTTATATAACATTAATCATTACACATTTAATTAGAGGGATATATAGGTACCACCATTCAAATTATTAAAATAGTAAATATGTGTGCCACATGTTCATAAAATATTTAATATAACATAACCCATGTGAAAAAATGTGTTTAAATAAACTAGCATAGCCTAACCTATGAGAAAAAAACACTTTTCATAAACATCATGTCTTTATAAAAATAAACCATCCATTTAATAAAAAAAGATGTTATAATTATATCATATCCTCAGTAATGAATACATAACATCAATTGATGTCATCTTAGATGGAAAATTATTTTAATTTAAAAAACGTCCTTGAAAATTTCATGAGAAAATAACATTACGTTAAAAATAACCTTTTTGAATCACGTAACATTATCAATATCATTTTATATGAAAATATCCATCAAAAAATGTATATGTAGATTTAAAACAATGATTGGTAATGGATGTGGCAGATTTTATAAATGTTAAAAAAATATTTCTTTTACATTTTAAATAAATGGAAAATAGATTTTGTTTTGTAAATGTAATTAAGATTTATTTTAAAACATTTTTTTAAAAGTAAAAATAATATAAAAATGAATTTAAAAAATATTTTAATAACATCGAAAAATTTTAAGTTTTTTTATTATACATTTCTTTTCAATAAAAAATGGATTTCAAAAGAAGAGAAAAATAAAGTCAACTTTCATAAAAAATGTTTGTTTAGAATCATGAGTACAAAGTTATCGAAACATAAAACCCTTACCATGTTGGTATCTTTTGACATATAAGACCAATTGAAGAATAAAAAATAAATAAAAACTACTTATAATTTATATAATTAGTCTTATGATATAACATGTCAAATGGGTGGTATGTAAACCTCATAAAATATTACAAGAAAATAATGCAACATATGTCAAAATGAAGACAAAATGAGACAAAAATATTTTACCTCAAATCTCAAATTATATACTACATGTTTAAAACTACATCTTAATAAATACAATTTTACTATATATATGTTTTTAAAAACATATTTATATATATTTTAGCATATATGATTTTATTATGAGCTTTTATTACACATTTATTAACAATACCCTGTAAAATTCATGTTTTATGAAATACCTATGTTTTTCTTGTATGTTTTAATTTTTCATTTTTTGAAATCATACTTTTATCATTGTTAAATAATATATATTTTTATCTTAGATAAAAATATAATATAATTTTATTATATAATTTTTTATAGTATCCTATAAAAGTTAAATATTGAAAATGATATACATCGTTCATAAAGACGGTAGGTCGTATGTTCACATGAATGTAGTCTCCATTTTAACAATAGATAAAAGTAATTAAATGATAATTATTTAATTAATTTTTATAATAAATTTAATTTCTTATATATAACATATATTAATTATAATTACCCTAACTACCTTTCATTCAATGTGTTAGTAAAAAACGAATCACATTGCTTTGGGATGCGGTAGATCGCCGTATACATGAGTGACGTTATCATATACCACAAGGAATGGAATGTAAGAAGGTATATATTATTTAAAATCTAAAAAAGTAAAATTATTTTAAAAATTTAACATATATTCATTTAATTTGTCCTTATTTCTATCCATGTACAATATATATTAGAAACACATCACATTGTTTCAGGAGGCAGTAGTCGGCCATATATATGTCCGACGTTATTTTTTTACAATCGGTTTGAAGGTAAGAAGGATGGTAAGATTTTATAATTATGTCAATTTAATAATATCATTAATATCTTAATTAATAATTTATTCCAAAATTATATCCATCTATGAGAGGTTTTGATAAGAAATTTGAAACATCGGTTGTGTGGTGATTGTTCATCATACACAAGTGCAACAAATTCATTCCTCATTTGATAGAAGTGGATATTGAAGTATGTTATTATATTAAAATAATGAAATGAGAATATACTATGGATAATGGTTTATTATTTCATAGGATTTGATAATAACACTAAATTTGTTGATGAATAAATAAAACAAAATCAAATATTTCTGAATTTTGCATCTTCATCATAGATCATCTTTAGGTTTGCACATAAAGGAGTATTTTGATGGTTTCATAATAAAAATAAGGAATAAAAGAATTGAATATGAAATTAGGTAATATATTTAGTTAATTATTTTTAAACCAAAGTTTTTTGAATGCATGGAGTGGGGAGGAGATTTTGTTTACTTTTTATAAGTAGAATATTGAAAACACATAATGTATTGAAAATAATAATGTATTCCCATGATTTTCACATAGAATAAGTCTAAAAAAGAATTTTATATAACCAAAAATATTAATAGGTCTATATAGGTAAATAAAATGGGGTTTGTACATGTTTATATTTCATTTAACACCTTATATTTATGTTTAACCTCTAGTAAGTCTATTTTAGACATAACTATGATAAATACTTTTAAAACAATTTAGTATTCATTTTGAGAAAAACGTAAGTAGACCATATTATCTAATATATATTATAATAATTTAAAATATGAAATAAATTATTCCAAATTCAATTCACATTAGTGTAAAATTTTAATTTAAAATTATTCACATGGGCTTGATGACAAAGTGTTTTTCCAAAGAGAAAATGTTCCAAAGTTTCATAAAGTATTTATATGAAAATAAAAAATGCAATAATTTAAAATTAAATATATTAAATTAACAGATATAAAATATTAGTGATGTTATGTTTGAAATTTTTTTAAAATAAAATGTATCATGTAAATTATGTTAATGAAATGATTGTTTTTTAATAAAAATCAGTACTTTCCACTATTGACTAAAGATATTTCTATTTAAGAAAATTCTCAAAAATTCACTACGAAATATTTTTTAGATGATGTTTTAAAAATAAAGTTATCTTATTAATATAAATTCTCTAAAATTAGAAATATTTCATATTAATATTACATTTCCAGAGGGAAGAGAACTTCTTTTTAAAAAATTTCTATTTTGAAGAAAAAAATTATGTATTTTTTCTGATACATTGAAACTACATATGATGAATGTTAGAAATATGATATAGTATATACTATATAAATTTAATTAAAATAATTAACCAGAAAATATATATTTAATTTATTAAGATAAAATAGGATTATGTGCACAAAACATTTTTTGGGATTACTCATACATGTGTTTCTTCCCAAAAAACATTGGCCAATTGATTGGCCTTATTTGGTATCAATTTATCATTGTGATTTATTATACCCACATTTAGTTCCTTATAAAAAGTATCCATCTCATTTGGTAGGTCTTCTAGGTTCATTTCAGGTTAATGGTTAGGTATGTACATCAATATAAGATATATATAGATGACAATATTGTCTTAAGATAGTTTTTTCATGATGCACAAAATTATATGCTACCATCCCAATACAATGAATAATTTTCAAGGGTCCGATATACCTGGGGTTTGGTTTTCCCTTCTTTCCAAATCTCATTACACTATGAAATGACTAAATTTTTTGAAGCATCATGCCAGTAACATGAAATTACATATAACATCAATGATTATAAAAATAATTTTATACTGAATTTGTGCCACATTTATGTTTTGATGAAAAGAACTAAACTACACTTCCATTTCATCAGCTATTTAAACCAATGATTTCATTCATTCTCCAACATCATTCCATTACAATAGATCTCTAAATTTTTATTATATAGAGTATTTCATAAGTATTATTTTAAATACTAATGTGAAAACTATTGTTTTGTTAAATAAGATTATGGGAAGGTGTTAGAATCAACCTTTTTTAAATCCATAAAATTAAATCTTAGCATCTTCTCTAAGGTTTGAATTGTTCTCCAAAATTGACCATCTTCCTGAGGATTACACACATTTCTAAATCATAGCTCTATATAAAAATCTTTATCAAGAGTTCTCCAAATCCTAAATGTAATTCATATATATTGATCAAATATAATGGAACATGGTACTCTATGAAACCTTACAATTTCCTTAATTTATAATTCTAAAAGATGATCAATATGCGTGAATTCTATAATTATGATAAAGTGTGGTGAATTTTTAAGGTGATAAAATATAATCCATATAGAAATATTCCTTTTTGATATTTTAGGAGTCTAATGATAAATTTCATCATATTGTTTTACCGTTTTCATTCTTGTTTAGATAGTGGTTGTAGAATCACCTTATAATTTTTTCAATCAACCATAACATTCTGATATACCTTCTATCAAGACACATAATCAGTAATATCTTTCTTCATGTTTTCAAACTAGAAATAAACTTTTAAATATACTAAAGTTAAGAAGTATACCCTTATTGTCTTTAGGTTTTGGGTTAAAAACCTAATACCTTACTAGATTTAAATGGATGTTTCCCATATTTCCGATTACCTTTTATTCAAAAAAAATATTAATAAATAATTTATTAAATTATAATAACCCTTAATTACTAGAACATTAAATATATGATAAACCCTAAAAGTTACCAATAACAGTATTCATATTCCCAAAAAATACATTGTCACTCATCTGAAAAAAATCTATCAAATAAAAATAGAAAAAACCAAAGGGTTGTAATGCCAAAAAATACTCTAAAAAATATCCTTAATCTTGATAAACACCCATAACATAAAACATAAAAATGGGTGTCGAAGACTTTGATCATATAATTGACTACCAAATCATAAATCCATGGTGATGTCCTAAACTATTATGTTAAACTTACCTAGAGTCATATACACTTATAAAAGATAATTAAATCATTTCCTTTAAATATTATAGTATCTTATAAAAAAATAATATATTCAAAGCATGGCTTCATCCTTCCACTGATTGAATTAAAAATTGGATTTCATAACCCCTGGATCCATGTAGGGGGAGATAATTACTTCTTAGAAACAAATCACGTTCTATAAAAGGATGATCAAAAATATTTTCATAATGATCCCTGAAATAAAATTCAACATGAAATGACATACTAATGTGTGGTGAAATACCTTTTGATTTTGGGAAATTCTATTTATTTTTTTAATATTTTTAATATTTTATGAGACAAACAAAACCATGTTTTGAGGAAACTTAACATACTATTAAAATATCAATATTTGATAGTATAGTAATAACATAGACATTGGAATGGAGGGTATGAGTAAGATTAAATAAAAAATAAAAATATTTTCTTTACACACATATATAAAATGATTTCAATAGAGAAAAATTAATTACAAATTGAAATAACTACCATTTGAAAATAAATTATATCTTTTTTCAAAAACAATTCATATAAGAAAAAATATTTTCTAAATTATAATAATAAACAAATAAAATTTTATGATTAAAATTGAATATATTTTTATATTACACAATAAATATAATATTTAATTATTTATTATGTGTTTTCTAGAATAGATGTAACAATAAATCCAATTTTATGCCTAAATATTTTATTTATATAAAAATATATTTTACCACATTTTGTGCAACTATTTTTGTAAATTTTAAAAAATTATTATAATTTATTTGAAAAAATGAAATTTATTTTTAAAATAATTATATCAGACTTATTCTGTGTATAATTTTTTAAAATATTCAAAAAATACAAAAAAATGAGTAATGAAAAACAATGGTTTTTATTAAAAAATTCATTTTCAATCAAATAATTTATAAGATAAATTTAAATTTAATTTGGTTTTAAATGATAAATTATTTTAATGATATATTTATTTATCCAATTTAATTCATTTTAATAAATATAATATAGAAATTTTATATAAGATCATTATAATCTTTTGAAAGTTTTCACTTTGGAAAACTGTTTTTTAAAACATCATCGAGTTTAATTTTCAAATGGATTCTGCAACATTAGTAATGTGATTTTGAATAAATTGATTATATATTTGGAATAATAATAATTTATATTATCTAAAATAGGTAAATTATTAATTTTTTACCATAATTGATATTGAAAAAATCAATAATTAATTACTATTTTTAAAGTAAAAATTGGGTTTACCCTAGATTAAACTTTGAAGATAGTTTCTAAAAATAACCTGAAAATGCCAAAAAAATATTTATGGATATATTTAGACATTATAATTTGTAATGGTCTATAATATACCATTTTACATTTTTTTATGGTAAAAACATGAGTATCCCTTTATCTGTTAAAATATTCTATATTTGTTCGCTCCCCACTTATAAAAGGCCACCCCCTTTCCTCCCCCATCTGTACTTCCATAACCCATTGGATCAGAAAATACCTACTCATGTGACCTTATTAAATCTCTATAAACATCATATATGACATTTTTGGATAATATATATAATAATTTAAGGCTAAAACATAAACATGTTGTCTGATGAAGAGTTTATTTATTAATGTTTTTATTTTTTTCATTCTCTTCTAACTCATTCCAATATTTTTCAATAACGATGATATAAAAAATAGGTATATCCCATATAGGTAGATATTAATATTTTAATTTTATATCCTAAATTAATTTCCAATTCAAAATAAAATGATATTAAATAACCATTCAAGTGTAAAATAGACTACATCCTCACTAACTAATGTTATTAGTTTTCCATCAACACCTCTCAAGGATGGATATAGTTATGTATTTAAATTTATATATGATATTCTTGATATTATTATACATATGGAGATATAATAACACATATACCTTATTACCAATAAACCTGTTGGAAAATAAAAACACCACTCATGTGTATGGCGGATTATGGTCTCACGAATTGATTTGATGTGTTTTATCATTACTATATTACATTGATTATATTGAGGATTGATAAAATACATATATAATATATTTTTAAAATATTTATACTTCAATAATTATGAAATATTATATACGTCCATAATTTTTTTCCATGGGATTACAATAATGTCACTCGTGTGTACTTTGGCCAGCTCCCTTGCAAAGCGATGTGATTTGTTCTCCACATATACTTTACATAGAAGGTAACAATGATTTAATTAAATAAAAATATATAATATATCTATATATGACATAATAATGATTCTATAATCATAATTTTTTATTTAACTATATTTCATTCAATCTGTCACGAAAATTGAAACTACACTCAATTGTACGTATGACCTTTCATCTCCAAAAATGGTGTATTTAATTTTCTATATATTACTTTTATAGATTACTATAAATAATTTTATTGTGAATATTATATACATACATATATATATATAAATTATTTATATGATTTGATCATGATATGATTATAGGACCGAAAATAAGAAATATAAACATACATGAAAAAAGTGATATTTTCTGATACGTGATTTTAACAACAAATATTGTATAAATGGGTAATAAAATATCATAAGTAAATCATATATTGTTTTTTATATATAATTATTATTCATAAATATATATATAATAAAATAATATTTATTATATATGAGGTATTAATGTGTATGAAAGAAGGTGAGACTTTCCATACTAGAATTTCAATATCTCTTTTATTTATGGGAGACACATATTATATTCACAACTTCTTTCTATTTATATGTTTTATATAATTACGCTTTTACATATTTTATAATGAATATAATTATTTTCATGATTTTTAATGTATCATTTTATCTTATCATCTAATGAGGATTATAATTCAAAAAAATTCCAGAGTGGTAATTTATTTTTGTGTATTTATTCATTTTTGAAACATATGATATGTTATGTAGCTATATAATTTTAATAGATGTATTTTAATCCCTTTATAAATTTTATATCATGAATATTTTAATTTTCATGATATGTAAAATTTCATCTATTTTTATTCATTAATGGGGCTTCAGATTTATGATTTTTAAAATTGGTAAAGGATTGATGTTATATTCTCATTTTTTTACTGGGAGGATTATAATTATGATTTTGATGATGAAATGTTATGGCATAATTCATTCTTAAATCCTTATTTTTCTTATCTTATGGTTATTCCATGATAAATAATTTTTTACCTTCATTTTATTCTATTTATTTACAAAATATTAAAATATATTTAATGTAGACAGATTTTATCACTCTTATTGGTCGAGAACCCATTCCCTTATATTTACATTGTTTATAGAAATGGTTTCAAATTTTTAACAATTTTTAGAGGATTAATTTGAAAACATTAAAAATATTTTAAATTATTTAGGAAATATCTTAGAAGGAATCTTCATGTCATTTTTAATACAAGGACCAATAGTCTTTTACATAAAAATGTGATAGGAATCTTTGTTTTATCCTGTATATCACGAATAAAGATTACTGCTATCATGGACACTCAATGTTATAAATATTCATTTCTATGATTCAATGGATTTTTTCTAATAAAAAGTTATTAAAATTTTATATTCATTAATTAAAATTAAATTTGATATTAAACATTAAATTATTATTTTCCTCAAGAAATTTTTAAAATGTTTATTAATTATTCCATTATAAATTTCAATGGATTCTTTAACGAAAAAGATTTTGAAAATGTATCATGTTTTAGAATATTTGTTTTAACCTGTAATGATTATTTTCCTCTTGAAATGTTCCATGTTATGATTCAAAAACATTTTCCATCTTTGATTAAAACTTTTGACAGAGCATAAGATTTAATTAAGATATGATCCAATGATATCATCATTAGTTTTTACATTGATTGTTTATATTAATGATTATAAATTTTTATAAGACCAATTTCCTTTCCAAGGGTTAATATGTGATTATATTTTTTGAATCCAATATTTTTTGTGGGTAATAAAATTTTTAATGTTTTATAAAGTAAAACTATTTTTTAGTCTTCTTATAAGAATTTTTTTATTATCTTTGGTCACACCGATGTATAATTTTCATTATGTGATGGGTTGGGCCAATATCTTCATTAAATTAATTGGGAAACAATTGAAATATCATGAGATAAAAAAGGAATGTAATGTGGAGTGATCATATTTTAGTAAATCAATTTATCCACTATGAATTTCTTTATTTTGAACCTTGTGTATTATAATGGTTTGTGGAATGAACCCATTCCACAATGATCTCCCTAAAATGATCCTTGTCTACAATAGAAATGATATTATATTTTAATGTGTTTCCCATAATTTCATGTCTTATTTAAATTTAATGTTCACAGAAATCATGTTGTTTAATTTTATTATGATTCATGTTTTATGAATAACAAACATTTATTACAGAAATAAGGATTTTAATTTTTGATATGATGGGTATTTTTTTCAACTCTCTTACTCATTTTTCCTACTCTTATGCTCGGTTTTTGCTAATGTATTTCCCTTTTTACCCATATTAGGAATCTAATATCAAACTATATTATGTTTTTTCCTTGGTAATTATGATATTTTTTACATGGGATATGTATTTGAAGGGTGACATTTATGAGGATGTAAGTGTGAGATAATATAGAACACTTATGAACTAGTTAATTATATGTCAATGTTTTAAAAGGCATTATACCTTTATGATCATCAAGAATAGGTTTTTAATGTGATAAAAATTCAAAACAAAAATGATTCAATATATATTTATGAAAAACATGGTTTATTATATTGGTATTATAGAAAATAGACGAAATATGATCCCTGAGAAATCTCATGGGTCAGCGTTGGATAAACCATTGTTATTCTTCATAGGGATTCATGAGGAAATGGTTTCTACATGGGATATTGTTCTCTTTCATCCATTAGATTTATTTTCACTAGGAGTTCCCAAATATGTATCAATTATTGTCCATTGAAAATTATTTCATACCATTATATTTAGTATTAGAGTAAGTGTTTTCTTAACCAATGAAAAATAGGATGAGAAAAATTTAGTAACATCCCTTTGGATTTTCCTAAGAATATGTCAAGGTATACCTATAAGGATATGTCTAAGATTAATTATAGGTATAGTAAAATGACCTCATAATTTGGTAAAGTGTAGAGTGAGTGATTTATATGTTATTAGATTCATGTCAAGATAATACAATTTAAACTGCATATGACATAGAAGTACCTTGTCATAATAACTCTTAAAAGGAATCATATAGGGTGACTCTAGTGGTACATGGTAAAAAAATAGGCTTAAATGCAGATATTTTTTGAAATTATTGATATATATGTTTTGGAAATTAGAAAAATCATTACAAATGATTATAAATAATTTGAATAATGATAATTAATGACCTAATCTAATCCTATGGTGTCATAAATTTAAATGTATGTGTCATTGTTTACTCATATAATAATTAATTCTATAATATTATGTGGTTTTACACAATGTATAATGTTTATCAATATTTGAATTTTGGTTTTTTTAAATGGAGGGAACTATAACGATCTGTGTAAATGATGAATTTGATAGGCATTGTGTTGATGAGAATAAAAATTGGATGATATCTAGAATGAAGAATATATTGATTATAACTAATTATTTATCATGATATATGATTATAGATTTCCACCGTAGCCAACTATCAGAATCACCAAATAAAAAAAGGATAGATTTCAATGAGATTTTGGTTGGTGGAGAACATATATCCAATAACATTAAATTTGTTATTTGTCATGAATGTGATAATAAGAACACCAGGTAATGTCTCAAATGAACGAGTAAGTGTCCTATGTATGAAAAATAAGGATATAGAGTAATTAATATCCTAGAAAATTTGAAAATTCTAGTTAACACTATGGAAGATAATTATGGATTCCTTAAGGAATCATCAATGGTTGAATGATAGAAATGTGTAAACAGTGGTAATTATAGTAACAAACGTCCTTGGTGAAATATCAAGTAGATAATTAGTAAATTGGTATAATTAATGGTTTTTTATGACAAATAAAATAATAGTGACATATGTAAATATTCATGTAATAAAGAATAAAAGGATGGTTTAAGAATAATGTTTTATGGTTCATTTTTTTAGTTATTGTAATTGAAGAATTATTTTTTGTGAATCATGAATTATATAATGGACTTTCTCTATAATTTTTCTATTATAGATATTCAAAAATATTTTTAAAAGTATGAATAACCTCGAAAATTGATTTAATCGTAAGAGGTATTTTATAGAAAACACATGATTATGTGACGATGACACTTAATAACTTACTGATGTTGAGAAAATATTTTTTTTCTAAATATTTTATTAACGTGTATAATGTAAACTGTAAATTATTGATTACCATTTAACTAATTAATTATTTTATGAAAAAGTTGTATTTTTTATCAATGATGGAGTTTACAACATTTTTGGATTTACAATATATATTCAATAATATATGTATTTTTTTATAGAATGTGGAATCATACACTTTTTACATTATATTATTATAGAAATTATCATTATTATCAAGCATTATTAGTATATATGGTCAATGTATTCAAATATATTATATGTGATTGTTAAATAATACTTATAGATATTGTAGGGATTAATGTTACGTCTCTTTAGGTAAATTTAGTGACATTATTTCCAAAAAATATTGATTTATATTTTTTTTGACAAGGAGGATCCTTAAGGTTAACTGTTCATGAAATGGATTAAGCTAAATTTAGATATTATTTGCAAAAATATATGAGAATTTTTTTTATAATCACTACAAAAAGAAGGTATGACTTATCTTTATTTAATGGATCTTATGACCCACTACTAATTTTGAAATAAAAAAAATTATCTTCACTTCATGAACTCAGAGATGATGTGTAAATTCATCTATCTGAAACCAAAAGTGGATTTTGTGCTTATGAATTCAAATGAAATAAATTAACTATATCATATTTTGAAAATAATAAAACTTTAGGGAAAGGATATTAAAATAAATTTTTTCTAATTAATATAATTTTTGATGATATCAGTGATATTTTTAGTCATCCTTGGTTTATGGTTTTGAGGTTGTTTATTTTCACAAGATTGTTCAATTTTTTATGATGAATGATCTCTTTCTCTCTCCATAATTATTTTTACATTACAATTTTCATATATCTAAAAATATTCACATCCCACCAATGTTTTCCAATTTCTAATTCTTGTATGTGTTATTCAAGAAGGCCTTCACACGTTGATTTATTTCTTTTTAGGAGAATATTTTATTTTCCCTTTTTGTGATGTGGGTTTCCCAAAAATGGATTTTAAAATGTTAAACTCTTGTTTACCGATAAATGATCAAAATTTTATGATGATATTTATTTAAGGGGGAAGAAAGTAAGATATTAATATATTTTAAAATATTTTTTAAATTAAATTTAATATTTTCGATACTTTTCATAACACGCAACACTACGATTAAAAAAACATAGATATGCTATTAAAATATTTTTATATAACATGGTAGTTATCATGTGGCCATTGAAATGGAGAGAATAAAAAAAGTGAAATTTTTCTAGTCATGTATATAAAATAAATTTTTTATATTTTAATTAATTAAAAATGAAAATAAGAACCATTTTAAAACAATGAAAATAAATTAATAGAATTTTATTTTTATTCCCACAAACATGTTTGAAATTAATGAATTTAATAAATTTATTGTGTTGAATGATATTAATGTAATTTATATTATATATATTCAATATAATATTTAACATTTGTTGGCCAGATTGAGTACCTCAAGAAGGGGTTAATTGAGTTCCCAACAAAAAATTGTGTTAATAATTAAACTAAAATAAAAAACCCTTAATTAAATAATGTGACCAATTATTCTAAAAAATATATGGGTATATGATATATACTTATAAAAGATTTCTTAAAAAGATACTATTTATCAATTAAAATAGTTTTTTAAATTTTTAAATCAATTTAGTTGGAAAAAAATGTTAACACCAGTTAGGATTAAATATCAAATTAGTTGTATTAAATATAAATAAAAAGAACTCTAGGATATATCTGTAAAATAGAACAATGACATAGTAGAATATAAAATAAGTTCTTTCTCAAGGAGGGACTAGTATCATTTACTTGAAAATCACTTACTACCATGAAAATTATAATTCTAACCAATGAATCCATAACCTAGATTAGGTAAATAGTCAACAACAACAAGATGTAATGAATAAACATACTCTTATATAGTTATTCATTGTATATAGAATAATAAAATGCATATATGGACCACTTCCATAATCATAATTTTAAATATAGGAAGACAAATAATATAATAAAAATTATTCTCTAGGTAGGTGCAGAAGACATTTTGTGTTTGATAACAAGGCAACAATACACTGCTAAAAATAAAATAAATAAAACAATAAGGAATAGAAAATATCAAAATGATTTGTTTTGAATGTTCATAGTACTAATATCATCACTAGTGAGGAATTCATGCTTTATTATAGAATTTTTGAGGAGACATTAGATCATATAAAATATGTAAGAATGTTTCAGTTGATCAATTTCATATTCTCAATCAATCTCGTGGAACAATTTGAGGTTGGTGTGTTATTTGACCTTCACAAAACATGAATTAGTATCCTCATGATAATTTTTATATTCAGTCACACAATTCCCTATAAGTAAAATTTCATTGTATATGTATCATGATTGTATCATCGTATCAAGATATATATATATATTTATATATATATATATACACCTCACATATATATAGCAATTGACGATCCGTAATACTAGAATATATATTTGATTATATCCTAAAGAGTTGTCAAAAAATAACTCCATTATAAAATATTTTTTGATCCATTCATTATATGGTCCTTGGATACCAATGGTAACAAGAAGTTGGTGGTGACTCAGCAATTGGCGGTAACTCCTCTGCACGTAACATTACACATATATTGCAATAGATCATTTGGGGGTATCTCATCCTGGCGGTAATAGTGACATAGAGTCTTGAGGTAATGGTGACACCCTGAAAATTGTGACTCACCATAAAACATAGAAGAATTGTCACAGAAATAGTCTTACCATATAAAATTTTATCAAACAACCTGCGAACCATTAGATCTAAAGAAATAGTGGTTCGTGATCATTAAAATAAGAAATTGTTGAATATACTCCAATGTAAGGTTAAAAAACATTCATCTAATGTGTTTTCTTGATAACATTTATGAACCAATCCAATAATTGTCTAAACCAATTTGCTACGAAAAAAATTGCTTTGTCGAATTCGGCATGCTTATTTTTGAATTCAATTTCTCGTAGTTTTAGAATTTATTTTGAAAAAATTACCATTATTTTTTAAATCATTATTTCATAATTACTTGGGATGAATTTTTAATAATTTTCTGCAAAATTAATTTGTTTAATGAATATTGCAAAATTATTGTTCTTATTAAAAAACTACCATTTGATTAAATTAATTTAAAAGATAAATTATTTTTAATATTGTTTTAAATGTAAAATTTGTTCAATTATATATCTAATAAAACAATTTATATATTTGGAGTCATTTTTATATTTAATTTTGATATAAAAACCATTTAGTCATTTGAAAAACATGTCATCGGTGATCTATATTTTTTACACATCTATAAATTTTGTTTTAAATTAGATTCTACCACTTCTCTATGTTGAATTAATAAAAACATATATTTAATTTGGAATCATAATTGTTTATATTATCTCATATGATCAGCATAAATTTTGACCATAATTATTAATAAAAACCAGTACTGGAAATACATCCTTTCCCAACGGTTCAGAATCGTTGGGAAAGGCTGTAGAACCGTTGGTATATGTTATACCAACGGTTCTAGTTTCGGAAAGGTTTTCCCAATGGTTTACTATGAACTGTTGGGATAGGGTGGGGAAAGCCTAACCTATCCCAACGGTTGTGCCAAACCGTTGGGAAATCCCAAGGTTTCTCCTCTTTCCCATTGTTTTTTTGAACTGTTGGAAAACAATTTTTACCAACGGTTCTATGAACCGTTGGTAAAAAATGGAACAAAGATGTTATGTCAACTGTTTTGAACCGTGGGCATAGCCTATGCTGTGCAAATTTCACAGCAGCCTGCAATTTTCACAACAGGTCCACAATTTGCACAACAAGCCTCATTTTGTGCCCTCCCATTTTCAATCCAATTATTGTACCGGCAATAAACTAACACATACTTATAAAATTATTGTACCTGTAATAACCAACTAACACATTCATATAGAAAAAATTCATAAACATTGTAAATATAATGAATCTTGGAACTATACACATCCATAATTAAATTAGAATTCATAACATAATTATAAACATACATAATTCATTTAGAATTCAATTTAAACTTTAGATGACAATTATATGTTGAATCTGGAAGTCATTTATAATTTGTTCACTTTTTTTGTATACCATATATTTTTATCTAAAATGATTTCCATTTTAAACAAAATACATACACCTAGGGTGATATCGACCACACCGAACCTTGGATTGAGGCAGGGTTGACGCGTACATGTCACATATGATCCATGGATCGTTGTGCTAAAGTATCGATGCAATCTGAATGCGTTCGGTCGGTTTTCCGTATTCCTGTTGATGTTTTTCAATTAAAATTATGCCTTTTTGAAACAATAGGCATACACTTTGAGTTGTGCCAGCTAAACCGTGTCTCAGATTGAGGCGTGGTTGATTCCTACACCTCACATATGACCCATGGATCGTTCTCCTAATGTTTCAACAGATACTGAATGTGTTTGGTCGGTTTTCTGTATGTACATAAAATGATGTCCATTTTTAACAAAAGAGAGCCACTTAGAGTGATTCCGGCCACACCGGGCCTCATGTTATGGATGATTTGACTTTTACATGTCACATATTACCCATTTATAGTTGTCCTAAAGTATAGACACAATCCAAATGGGTTTGGACGGTTTTCCGTATTCAAGTTGATGTTTTTCACTTAAAATTACGTCCTTTTGAAACAAAAGACAGACACTTTGAGTGGTGGCAGCCACACCGCTCCTTAGATTGGGGCAGGGTTGACTCATACACGCCACATATGACCCACGGATCGTTGTGCTAAAGTATCGACATAATCTGAATGAGTTTGGTCGGTTTTCCGTATGCCAGTTGATGTTTTTCACTTAAAATGACGTCCTTTTGAAACAAAAGATAGACACTTTGAGTGGTGGCGGCCACACCACACCTCGGATTGAGGCGGGGTCAACTTGTACATGTCACATATGACCCATGTATAGTTGTGCTAAAGTATCGACACAATCCGAATGAGTTTGGTCGGTTATCCGTATATACTTAAAATGTTGTCCATTTTAAACAAAAGATAGACACTTAGAGAGATTACGGCCACACCGTGGTTCCTATTAAGGCGGTATTGACTCGTACACATCACATATGACTAAAGGATCATTGTTATAATGTATCGACACAATCCGAATGCGTTTGGTCGGTTTTCTGTATACCGGTTGATGTTTTTCAATTAAAATGACGTCCTTTTGAAACAAAATACAGACACCATGAGTGGTGGTGGCCACACTGTGCCCCGGATTGAGGATGGATTGTCTCGTACATGTCTCATAGGACCCATGTATCGTTGTTCTAATGTATCGACACAATATGAATGTGCTTGGTCGGTTTTCCGTATGCCAGTTGATGTTTTTCAATTAAAATGACGTCCTTTTGAAATAGAAGGCAGACACTTTGAGTGATTCCGGCCACACCGAATCTTAGATTGAGGCGGGGTTGATTTGTACACATCACATATGACCCATGAATCGTTCTCCTAAAGATTCAACAGAAACCGAATGCGTTTGGTCAGTTTTCCGTATGTACTTAAAATGATGTCCATTTTAAACAAAAGAGAGCCACATAGAGTGATTCCGGCCACATCATGCCTCATATTAAGGCGGTTTTGACTCGTACACGTCACATATGACCCATGGATCGTAGTGATAATGTATCGACACAATACGAATGCGTTTGGTCAGTTTTCTATATGACAATTGAGGTTTTTCACTTAAAATGGCTTCCTTTTGAAACAAAAGACAGACACTTTGAGTGGTGGCAGCCACACCACACCTCGGATTGAGGCGGGGTTGACATGTACACATTTAATATGACCCATGGATAGTTGTGCAAAAGTATAAACTCAATCCGAAGGCATTTGGTTGTTTTTCCGTATGCCAGTCAATGTATTTCAATTAAAATGACGTCCTTTGGAATCAAATTCCAGACACTTTGAGTGGTGGAAGCCAAACCATTCCTCGAATTGAGGCGGGGTTGACTCGTACACGTCACATATGACCCATGGAACATAGTGCTAAAGTAACAACATATTCCGAATGCGTTTGGTCAATTTTCCGTATGCCAGTTGATGTTTTTCAATTAAAATGACGTCCTTTTGAAATAAAAGGCAGACACTTTGAGTGGTTCCAGCCACACCATGTCTCAGATTGAGGCTGGGTTGATTCGTACAAGTCACATATGACCCATGAATCATTCTCCTAAAGTTTCATTGGAAACCGAATACGTTTGGTCGATTTTCCATATGTACTTAAAATGTTATCAATTTTAAACAAAAGAGATCCACATAGAGTGATTCCGGCCACATCATGTCTCAGATTAAGGCGGGGATGACTCATACATGTCACATATGGCCCATGGATAGTTGTTCTAAAGTATAGACACAATCTGAATGCATTTGGTCGGTTTTATGTATGCCAGTTGATGTTTTTCACTTAAAATGACGTCCTTTTGAAACAAAAGACAGAATCTTTGAGTGGTGGCAGCCACACCGCGCTTCGGATTGAGGTGGGTTGATTCGTGCACATCACATATGACCCATGGATCGTTTTGATAATGTATCAACACAATTAGAATGTGTTTGGTTAGTTTTCCGTATGCTAGTTGATGTTTTTCAATTAAAATGACGTCCTTTTGAAACAAAAGGAAGACACATTGAGTGGATCCAGCCACACCGCATCTCAAATTGAGGCAAGGTTGATTTGTACACGTCACATATGACCCATGAATCTTTCTCCTAATGCTTCAAAGGAAACTTAATGTGTTTGGTCAGTTTTCCGTATGTACTTAAAATGTAGTCCATTTTAAACAAAAGAGAGCCACTTAGAGTGATTTCGGCCACAACGTTCCTCATATTAGGGCGGGTTTGACTCGTACACATCACATATGACCCATGGATCATTGTGCTAATGTATCTACACAATCTGAATGCGTTTGGTCAGTTTTCTGTATGCCAGTTGATGTTTTTCACTTAAAATGATGTCCTTTTGAAATAAAAGACATACACTTTGAGTGGTAGCGGCCACACCACACCTCGTATTGATGCGAGGCTGACTCGTACATGTCACACATGACCCATGGATCGTTGTGCTAAAGTATAGACACAATCCGAATGCATTTGGTCGGTTTTGTGTATGCCAGTTGATGTTTTTCACTTAAAATGATGTCCTTTTTAAACAAAAGACAGAAACTTTGAGTGGTGGTGGCCACACTACGCCTCTAATTGAGGCGGGGTTGAATCATACATGTCACATATGAACCATGGATTGTAGTTCTAAATTATCGACATAATTTGAATGCGTTTGGTTGGTTTTTCGTATGCCAATTGATGTTTTTCAGTTAAAATGACGTCCTTTTGAAAAAACGGCAGACACTTTGAGTGCTGGCAGCCACACCGTGCCTCATATTAAGGCAAGGCTCACTCGTACACGTCACATATGACCCATGGATCATTGTTCTAAAGTATCAACACAATATGAATGTGTTTGGTCAGTTTTCCGTATGCCAGTTGATGTTTTTCAATTAATATGACATCCTTTTGAAACAAAAGGCAGACACTCTGAGTGGTGCCGGCCACACCACATCTCAGATTGAGGCGGGGTTGATTTGTACCCATCAAATATGACCCATGAATTGTTCTCCTAATGTTTCAACGGAAAATCAATGCGTTTGGTTGGTTTGACATATGTACTTAAAATGTTGTCCATTTTAAACAAAAGAGAGCCGCTTAGAGTGATTCCGGACACACCGTGCCTCAGATTAAGGTGGGGTTGCCTTGTACACGTCAAATATGACCCATGGATTGTTTTTCTAAAGTATCGACACAATATGAATGCGTTTGGTCGGTTTTCCATATACCAGTTGATGTTTTTCACTTAAAATGACATCCTTTTGAAACAAAAGACAGACACTTTGAGTGGTGGCGGCCACACCTCGCATCGTATTGAGGTGGGGCTGACTCGTACATGTAACATATGACCCATGGATCGTTCTGATAATGTATTGACACAATCTGAATTTTTTTGGTCGGTTTTCCATATTCTAGTTGATGTTTTTCACTTAAAATGACGTCTTTTTAAAACAAAAGACAGTCACTTTGAGTGGTGCCGGCTACACCACGCCTCGGATAGAGGCAAGGTTGACTAGTACACATCACCTATGACCCATGGATCATTGTGATAAAGTACCAACACAATCTGAATGCGTTTGGTTGGTTTTCCGTATGCCAGTCGATCTTTTTCAATTAAAATGGCGTCCTTTTGAAATAAAAGGCAGACACTTTGAGTGGTGGCGGCCACACTACGCCTTAGATTGAGGATGGGTTGACTCGTACACGTCACATATGACCCATCGATCATTGTGCTAAAGTATCGACACAATAAAAATGCGTTTGGTCGGTTTTCCGTATGCTAGTTGATGTTTTTCACTTAAAATGACGTCCTTTTGTAACAAAAGACAGACACTTTGAGTGGTGGCTGCCACACCACACCTCATACTGAGTCGGGGTTGACTCGTACATGCACATATGACCCATGGATCATTGTGATAAAGTATCGACACAATCCAAATTCGTATGGTCAGTTTTCCGTATGCCAGTCGATGGTTTTTCAATTAAAACGACGTCCTTTGGAAACAAAAGGCAGGCACTTTGAGTGGTGGTGGCCACACCGCACCTCGGATTGAGGCGGTGTTGACTCGTAGATGTCACATATGACCCATGGATCGTTGTTCAAAAGTATCAGCACAATCCGAATGCATTTGGTCAGTTTTCCATAGGCCAGTTGATGTTTTTCAATTAAAATGACATCCTTTTGAAACAGAAGACAGACACTTTGAGTGGTGCTGGCCACACTGCATCTCAGATTGAGGCAGGGTTGATTCGTACACGTCACATATGATCCATGGATCATTCTCCTAAATTTCCAAAGAAAACAGAATGTGTTTGGTCGGTTTTCTGTATAAACATAAAATGTTGTCCATTTTATGAGAATCCTCATGTGTCTAACAGTGGAATGGTATTTAGTTAAAATCGTGTGGAAATTCATATAAAATATTTTTATATCATTCTTAGTATGGATTAGATTTTATTTTATGATACTATGAAACATTTCAGAGCTAACAATGTCATTCCCAATGAATACATCTCTTTTATAACATACCAAGAATCTATGATATTGATTAGATGTGTAAATGTGATTTACATTGATTATCATGATGAAAATAAATAAAATATATATTATAGATTTTCTAGTATTAAATGAAATCAAGGAGGGTGGGGGGCTGTCTGGCGGGGCTGTCCGGGGGGCTGTCTCGTGGGAGTCCGGGGGGCTGTCCGGGGACCAAGGAGGAGGGTGGGGGGCTGTGCGGGGGGCTTTCTGGGTGGTGTTCGAGGGGTTGTCCGGTGTCCAAGGAGGAGGGTGGGGGGGATGTCTAGAGGGATTTCCGGGGGGCTTTCCGGGGTCCAGGGAGGAGGGTGGGGGGGGGGGGCTGTCCGGGGGGCAATTCGGGGGGATGTCCGGGGGCTGTCCGGGGGGTATTTGGGGGGTTGTCCGGGGTCCCAAGAAGAGGGTGGGGGGGCTTCCGGAGTGCTGTCTGGGGGGCTGTCCGGGGGGTTGTCTGGGGTCCAGGGAGGAGGGTGGGTGGGGGGCTGTCTGTGGGGTGTTCGGGGGGGGGGGTGTTGTCCGGGTTCCAAGGAAGAGGGTGGGGGCTGTTCGGGGGCTGTCTGGGTGGCTGTCTGGGGGGCTATCTGGGGTCCAGGGAGGAGGGTGGGGGGGGGGCTATCCGGGGGGTGTTCGGAGGGTTGTCCGGGGTCCAAGTAAAGGGTGGGGGGGAATCCAGGGGGCTGTCTGGGGGCTGTCCGGGGGGCTATCCGGGGTCCAGGAGGAGGGTGGGTGGCTGTCCGGTGGGCTGTCCGGGGGCTGTCCGGGGTCCAAGGAGGATGGTGGGGGGGGTGTCCAGGTTCCAAGAATGAGGGGGGTTCCCAAACACACAACCAATAAAAGACAACAACATCAATCAAAACAGATCATATATAAAAATAACTCAACTCCAATAATATACTACGATTCTAGATAAAACCAACAACTAGAATATATTAAATATCAAATCGCAGTAATATTAGTCAAAAATGTAATGGATCAATTTGTCCCACATCAATATCACTATCATCACCATCATCATCATCCTCGTCCTCATCCCCATCATTATCATCTCTCTCCTCAGCGCCCTCCTCCTCACCCTCACCCTCCTCCCCAACCTCGCCACCCGCCTTTCCCTCCTCCTCTCCCTCCTCTTCCGCATCAGACTCCTCTCCATCATCATAATGAAGATGGAAATCATCCTGACCACCACTATAACTACCACCCGGTGCACCATATATAGAACGTATCGATGAAATATATTCATCAAAAGCTGGGATGGCCTCTACAAAAAAGTGTTGGACATAGAACTTCAACAAATTTCATAAAGGCACTGTTTTCCCTAGCAGACTGTTCTGCCGTCTCTGTGGCCCTTTTCATAGCCTATTCTACCTGTGCCCTAGCTTACTGCAGCTCGGTGGCACTATAGATCATACCTGAGGAGGGCCAATACCTCGTCGGGGCTATCCTAGGTCGGCAGCGTACTCTGCCAGAATGCTCTTCTCCCAACACCTAATGTAAGTGATCTTTTGGACCAAAATTGTCTAGTTCATGGGATTCGAGGACCTCTAAATCTTCCTGTTACAAATATAAATATATCACTAAGTTAAAAAATAGATATTAAAATATAAATTCAACAAATTAAAACTTACAATCAACTTCTGAGTCCCTTCGTTGACGGCACTTCCATCCTTTTTTCGTCTACTCGAGCAAAACAGTTTTGCCCGAGGGACACGTCCTTCAATATTCTATATTTGCCTCTACAATGACATTGAAAACTAATGTTATATGAAAACATTAGTAAACTATTAAATAATTGAGGAAACAAAATAAAGTGTATGTCATAAAGAAAACTTATAAACAATTTTCATACCTAATTCCTCTCATGATAAGGCATCGTAGTACGTTCCAGTGTGTGGAGGTATTTTTTTGCATCAATGTTCATTTTATTTTTTCCAGATGATTCCTAAATAAAATTTAAAAATTCAACAGATATTATTAAAGAAAACCAGGAATTTTATAATTTAAATACCTCAAATTTTATTAATACATTTAACTGGGTACTTGTCCAATAAATAGTCATCTGAAGATACTGCTCTATAGGACAATCATCTACCACTGGTACCGCCTCTAACTTAGTGCCAACTCTAGTAAACTATCCAATATAGAACTCATTCTTGTAGGCTCTCCAATGCTTGCCTAAATCCTTTAGATGTTCCGGTAGTGCACGCTCACCATCGGGAAAATTAAATCGAAGCTGAAATAAAAATATTAATTCATATAAATACAAAAATAATTCATTGAATTAAATAGAACAGATTTTTTTACCCATATCTCCACCCAACTCTATCCTTGACCTCATGTGGAAAATGTCTCCATGATAGTGGTCTGACGGGAAGGATGTCAGAGTATTTGGAAAGTGTCGCCAAAAAACTCTGACATTGCTGCCCTGTTTTCTCAGCCATTTGGTTGTTTTCATTATAATCCACCATAACCTGTGTGCGCCGGTTCCACACCAAACGCATGCGTGTATGCCCCCGCCCACGCCTCTTGTTAGTAGATGTATTCTGTCATGAATGAAATACAAATATTTTATCAAAACATGTTATAATGTAAATAAATATTGCTATAAAAATTTGTTAGGGTTCTATAAATATACCTGTGCTGGTCTGATCACTGAGTAACGATGGATCCACAGAAACTGATGGAACACCCTGTGGTGGAGCAGGAGTCGAAGATGATGGAATATAGAAGCTCATAGAGATAGAAGTAGATGGAAAATAAGATGGGACAACTGTCTGACCCGATGCTAACTGGGGAGTGGAAATCATCATGGGATGTGAAAATGATGGTCCAGAAGATGCAGAAGGTAGAGAAAACATGGGAGGCCTAAATATCCAGTGGGTCCATAACAACACACCAGGATCAGAATGTGGGAAGGATGACATGTCAGTGGGAGGGGCAGAGTCTAGTCGCGTATGCCCAGCTGGTCGTCCCCCTCTGGAATGAACCCTCTTCATACCACCGGCCTGAGTATTGGGACCAGTACTAGGCTCCTCGTTGAATAACTGTCGACGTATAGGTGGATCCTAGAAAAATTTTTACAAAAAAATTGATCACATGACATTATATATTCTTTAAATATAACAATTTGAAATAATTTACTCGCTACATGCACTAATGATGTAATTCCCAACTCCGTCATTCGATGATTGTTCTCTATCATTTTTTCCTTCGTCTCTCTTCAATTGGCTTCATTTCCTACTTTTGAAAACAAATATGTAATTAATTAGAAAAATGAAACTAATGTGTAACCCAAAAAACTAAATATATTAGGGAATAGGGTTATTCATTGTTAATTAAGATATCAATTGTTTTAGAAGATCTTGAATGGATTTAGTAAATCATACAAGTTGTAATTTTAACCATGTTATTTATATTGTTTGACTATGTTTGAATATAGTTCAATTCAAAATTAGAAAATGAAATTCAAATAAAACTCCAACCAATAAACATTCAAAATTTACATAATTCTCAAGCCAGCTATCAATTTTTTTAGAAGATCTTGAATGGATTTAATAAATCATACAAGTTTTAATGTTCACCAAGTTATAAATATTGTTCGACTATGTTTGAATACAGTTCAATTGAAAATTAGAAAATGCAATTCAAATAAAATTGAAACCAATAAACAATGAAAATTCAGATAAAGGTCAAGTTAGCTATCAATTGTTTTAGTAGAACTTGAATGGATTTAAAAAAACATATAAGTTTTAATGTTCACAAAGTTAGAAATATTTTTTGACTAGGTTTGAATACAGTTCAATTCCAAATTAGAAAATGCAATTCAAATAAAACTGCAACCAATAAACAATGAAAATTCACATAACGGTCAAGTCAGCTAAAACATATTTGTGATCAATACTAAATAAATTTGATTATTACCAACCATAACAACCCAACTCGAAGTAAACCAAAAGAATTGAGAACATGGATGAATGATTCTATATATTTTCAACCACAACTTCAGGTTCACAATAAAATCTGAATATTGAGCTGCTGGAGTCATCAAAAGAAATAAATGGATTGGTTCTAATGGCACTAGGGATAGTGTCAATTCCATCATCACCATCATAAAAATATTTCTTCGAATTACTTCAACTATGACACCAAATTCAGGTCGAAGTTGGTCTGTGACATAAAAAACATGTTTAGCCATTGATGCCAACACATATGGTTCTTCGGTAGCAAGAGTGCGAGTCATATTAATTACTCAAAATCCACAATCATTAATAAATGTGCCATGTATTGTCATCGAATCAAACCAATGACATTTTATCATTGTGACTAGTCCATGAGAGTAATTATACAGTATTATTATTTTCTCAACAACTTTATAGTAACCCACATTTTCAAATCATGGTCTACTATTTGATGCACTGTCATAACAATCTGTTGTAGCAGTAACCATAACACCATCATTTTGTGTTCTCATATTCTTTTCTCATTCAGTGACAATAAATTTGTGACCATTGATAAGAATTGATTTACAGTCAAGAACTGCGGTATTAGGACCAAAATCCAAAGCTCTTATTTCCTCAGAGATAGAGTCAACAGACAAACTCAATACCTACAATATAAATGACTATTAAAATTAATTAAATATTGATATAATTATTTAAAAAATTAATATTTTTACCTTCAATTTTAACCATGCAGAAAACTAGTTTCTATGCAATGTCTCTCTCCTTCTCAAAGATGAAGAACGATGCTTCATATTTATCATTGTTTTATGTTCCCTGTAGATAGAAAATATGAATAGTTTAACAGATATATATGTAAGATATAAATAATCAATTTAGTTACCTGATATAGTCATCGAACAAATCAGAGTTGAACAAAATTGTTCGATGTTCCATCTCCCGCTCTTCATGTCTTAATGTCTTAAATGTATATTATCCAGGAATTCCTCATTTTTGAGGAAGTGATGGAAAAATGGGTTCAATTTTCTCATACTATTCTTCTTCATTTCTCATTGGTCTGTTCAATCTTTTAATATGATCAGAAAAATACATTGAACATAAATCCATACATTCTCGAGCCAGGTAACCGTTCACGATAGAACCTTCGGGATGATTTATGTTTCGGACATAAGACTTTAATGTGACCATATTTCATTCAGTTGGATATATACATTGAAAAGAAACAGTTCCTCTGAGATGTATTTCAGTGAGAATATGGATAGTAAGATGCATCATGCATGTGAAAAATGATGGAGGAAATATTTTCTCCAACTCACACAAACTTAATGGGGCATCTGTCAAATTTTTTTGCAAGAAATACTTGAACAACTTCTTAGCACAAGGATCTCTAAAAAATTGGCACAACCAAATAACAACCACCCTTACATTATTGGGAAGAAGATGATAGATTGCTATTGGAAGCAACTCATGCAGTAGAATGTGATAATCATGAGTCTTCAATGATTTTAGCTTCAACTCTCTTCTGTTGACCTGTTAAGATATGTTTCTTCAATATCCATCAGGAACTCTAATAGTCTCTAATACATCCAGAAATTGTTTTTTTGTAGGTTTCATCACATAAGAAGCACATGGATGTCGCCATTTATTTTCACTGATACGCACAGGATGCAATTCTGGTCTGATGCCCCAATCCACCAAGTCACGCATAGATCGTAAATCATCTTTTGTCTTCCCCTTGACATTTAGACGAACCGAAATCAACATTTCACATATATTCTTATCAATATGAATTACGTCTAAGCAATGACGTAAAAGATTGTTTGACCAATAAGGAAAATCAAAAAAGATACTCCTCTTCCTCCAATTGTAATAGGTTTTAGTGGAAACATTCTTTCTCTTTCCAGATTTCATTTCACCCTTCCCGAACAAAAAATTGAAATCTTTCAATTCATTAAGCACGTCAGTTCCAGACATAAACTGAGGTGGATCATCGGTCTCTATGGTATTATCAAATCTTCGACGATTCATTCTATATGGATGATCCTTTGGGAAGAATCGTCGATTTCCCAAAAAACTGAAACTACAGTGATGTTTCAGTCTCCTGGATCATGTATTCCTCATACAAACTATACATGATAGTTTTCCCTTCATGCACTATCAAGACATCATTGCAGAAGCCGGAAAATCATTTGACCATCAAAATAAGCATAGGATGCATCTGAAATATGTCTTTCGAACATGCATCATATGTGCGAACACCCACAACCCAAAGAAGTTTTAACTCTTTTATTAAAGGTTTCATGTATACATCAATATCAATATCTGGATCAGAAGGACCAGATATGAGTATAATCATGAAAGTGAATGGTTTTTTCATACACAACCATGGGGGAAGATTATAAATGTGTACAAAAACTGGCCATGTGTTGTGCGAAGAAAGCATCTTCCCAAATTGATTAAAATCGTCTCATGAAATACCCAGCCTCACATTACGCACGTCAGCTACAAAATCAGGATGTCGAGCATCAAATCTACACAATTCAAATCCATCTACAAGATCAACCAACTCATCATTAGTCTTCTTTCTCTCTATATCATTCCATCTCAATTTTATTGATATGTCATCAGACATAAAAATATTTTTGAGTCTTGGGATCAATGGAAAGTGCCACATTACTTTCTGTGGAACGCGGGTTGGTGTTCCATCAGATTTTGACTTCCAGCGGGTTGTGCCACAATTTATACAATCATTTCATTCAGTGGTTTCCTTCCAGAATAAACTGCAATCTTACAGACAAGCGTGAATTTTGTTTCTTGAAAATCCAAGTTCCTCAAATAACTTCCATGCCATATAGTGGTTTGGGGGAATATCTGCATCATTAGGATGTAAATCTTTCAAGAGGGTAAGAATGTAATCGATTGCTGTATTTGAAATCCCATACATGGTTTTCCCATCAAACAATCGGATTAAAAATTACATCCTTTTCATTTTATCGCATTGTCGATATACTGGAGTCGTGGTAGCATCATTTAGTTTTTTTACCCTATCAATATCATCATTTTCAATAGATGCATCAGCTGTGATCATATCAACGTCTTCTTGAGTCGAAATCCTTTCTTTTTCATGATGACGAATAAATGGAAACCGATCATCTAAAAAATTCTCCATTCCAGTCCTTTCATTTCAATCATCACCAATTTGAGATTTCATTTTCTCCCCATTGTGATACCACACAAACTAGTTTGCTGGAAAACCATTTTTCGTTATGTGGTAGCTGACTTCTTCATGGCTCAACCAAGGTCTTCCCACACAATTGGAACATGGACAGTGTATGTGACCACTATCTGATGCATTGTTAAAGGAAAAATCTATAAACCTCTCCAATTGTTTTTGAAAATCTCTTGAGATCCGATCGGTTTCATAATTCCAACTTCTTTCTATTCTGTAAAAAGAGTTTATATAAGTCATTTTGTCATAAAAAATTCAATAGGATTGAACTTTAATAGGAAATAAATTTAAGTAAATGATAAAGGAAGAAGTTTCTAGTCGATGTAGTGAACTATTAAAATAATGTAAATAACAAGTACTCATAAATTAAATTATAATTTATTTATATTCATTTTCATTAGGTCTATAATAGGCACATTCCTTAGGTCTCATCATGTGTTATAGTCATCTCAAATCATTCACTCATGTTCAATAACTCATTATTAACACGTCTATGACCATACCATTCATTACCCAATTACTTCCCCAAGTCAAGCGCACCCCATGGGTGAATAAATTTTAGGCTTTTCTACTAATAGGTTGTTCATGGCTTCTAAAAATATTTAATTTCATTATATATAAACAAAAACATTTATTTTTTAATTTGAAATTCTTAATAAAGTATGTCAATGATAACAACATTACTGAATTAAACTTGTGACTTATCTATCATTTTTATGGATGTCTACACATGCCAAAATGGTTAGAGAAAAGCACCCCACCCTCATAAAATTGAGTATTTGAAAAGAAGGACACATAATATACAACGTACAATGAGAACCATATTTAGTTGTCCCTAATGATATATTAGTACAGTCATCTTGGGGGAAATGGAATATATGATCCTGGTTAACTGATGAATTCAAGTGCTCGTATTCTATATGTTCGACACTATCTATGGTAACTAATCATGTGAGGATGGGATTACATCATTAAATTTATTATATACTAGTGAGAATGAAGGCTTAAATTAATGACATGAGTTCACTAATAAAATGAGGGTAGAGGTTGCATACACTGTGTAAACAAAATGACTAAATAAGGGTAGAGGTTGGATACATTGTGCATGCTGGCAGACTCTCAGCCGATTTAGAAACTAAAATAAATTCCCATCATAGTTAAAAATAAGAAACATCATCATCAAAAGAAACTCCCAATAAAAAAGGACAAAAAACATCAAAAATTTCAAGAATTCACTACTATGCAAGGTTTATCCACATGTTTAGCAGTAATTATATGTCTTAATCATGAACCACTTCTGTAGTTCCCAGTTTTCACCAATAAACATAAGGTAAATATCTCAAAATATCTTTAAAACAACTCATTAATAGGCTCTAAATGTAAATATAATCTTGAACCAACCACGAAATCTCTTTCACAACACATTCTCACACACTAGTTATCTCATGTGTTACTAAATACCTAACATAGTCACATAGTGTACAATAAAAAAATTACATTACACAAGCCTTATTAATAAAATTTTCATTTTAATAAAACACCTCCCTCATGGAATTTTAAGGAAAACATTCATAAAAACATTGCTAAAAATTATTAAACACATATAAATAAATTTCCAAGTAACAATTAATTACAAGATTCAAAAAAGCATAAAAACATACTTAGACAATCTAGAATCCAACAGAAATGAATTTGAGATGATTCCTCTTAAATGGAGGGTTATGTATTTAATTAATTAAATGTATTGGAATGGATAAAGTCTAGATTAAATCAAAACACAAAATAATGATATACACATCAAAATCAAAACATAAAACTAAAATATGAGATGAGTAACAATAAAAACAAGGTAGAACTTAAATATTTTATGTGTGTGAAGAATAGAATACCTGATTTGAGATGATTTAGATTTATTTGGACAGATTTGGATGGGGGAAGTCGTGAGGGCAGCTGAGCCGTGGACAGATTTGGGTTCTGTTGCGAATGGGGGAGAGAGTGGCCAAAACAGTATTTGGGGAAAATCGTTCCCAACTGTTTTTAAAACCCGTTGGGAAAAGGGTGTCCGAGAGACCATTTACCAACGGTTTAAACAAACCATTGGTAAATGGTGACCATTTCCCAATGGTTCTACAAGAACATTTGGGAACCCCTTTCCCAACGGTTCAAGAGAACTGTTGGGAAAGGGTGCCTTGGACACCCCTTTCCCAACAATTTATTAAAACGGTTGGGAAAGGGATTTTTTACCAATGGTTTGTT
The DNA here is from genome assembly GCA_963277665.1 of Viscum album. NCBI lineage: Eukaryota > Viridiplantae > Streptophyta > Magnoliopsida > Santalales > Viscaceae > Viscum > Viscum album. The sequence continues at coordinate 2,074,522,432 of OY728156.1, read as the reverse complement.
TAAACCATTGGTAATGAAGTGTTGGGAAAGGGGTAGTTTATAGTATTGAACAATATGAAAGAATTATCAGGATTAAGGTAAAAATGAATTTACTAAGGGTTTAATCAATGAATATAAGGACTAAAAATGACTTATTTTTTTCCAATCCAATTTTATGGATATATTTATAGTATATCACCTATAATTTTAGATAATTATTCATATTTATGGGTTTCATATAGTTACCCTATCCATTTACACATATTATTACTTGATTTTAAGTATAACTATCCATTAAATACAAACCAAAGATCAAAACGTTTAGTGTATTTAGACTACTATATATATAACTAGAAATTATGAAACTAGAATAAAAAATATTCTTATAAGTATCCATAATGTTATCATAATATCCTTTTATCTCATACTAATTGAAATAACAACCTTAGGAATATAATTAAAAAATGGATGTGCTAAAAACCCTATTAACTGGATAAACATGGAAATGAAACATGACATATGAGTCATAAGGAATAACTTGATAATATAAAATGCATGGATAATAAATAAAAATATCAATACATAATATATATAATATAGAATCAAATGAGCTAGAAACATTGGAATGTGTCAGCAAAACATACAATGACAAAAACACGAGTGAAGGCTTACTTCTAAGATGGTATCAAATGCTGGGAAAGTCCCCTAATGGAAATGTTTAACACTCTAATTCCATAAATAATGTATCACAAGACCAAAATTTAATAAATTTATTGGATAAATATCTTAGATAAATCATCGTAACATTTACATACATATGTGTTCCACATTAAAAAATATATCATAAGGAATAATCATAAGGTTTTCCTATAGAAGGAAATGGTGTTTTAATCATGTCACAATGCATCACCAAAGAGCGTATCAGAATGGTATAATTGAAATAAGGGATTCAAATTAATATTTTATATTCATATAGTATATTTAAGAATAGATCATGAATAATAATGTCCATTTGATGTAAAAACATGAAAATGAGTCGCTAGGTATGTTTAGAAATGTGCCACTAAAGCATTTTTTTGGTAAATTAATAACGTTTCATTGAAAATGAAAAATGAATAATTTTCTATATAAAATATGAAATTAACTAATATAGTTTATCATGACAATATTTTTGTCATTATATAAATTTTTTTGACTTAAAATAGTTCGTGGAGTGTGCTTGAAAAAGGGTATGAAACGAAGAAGTTCACAATAATCGATCTTTCTTATTGAGATGAATTGAGAAGGAAAAATTTAGAAATATGTAATTTACAAAAAATTAATGATGAATTAATATTTATATATATGTTTAAAACATATATAAATAAAATATTATAGGTATATAAAAATAACTATGAGATAAATTGATCCAATGTGAGATAAAGATTTACCAAATTGAAATATAGAGGTTCAAATATATCCCTTACCTTATGTTTCAATTCATTATGAAATTTATGTTAATATATTATATTATCATTTTAAATAAAAAAATTACTTAATTAATAACATCTTTCACATCTATTTTATAATTTATAATTTTATTATGTTTATTTATGCAAATTTCGTTGAGTTTTGATGTTAAATTTCATCGTTATGGGAGCAATAATTTAATGATTCCATGATTGGTTTAGCTATGTATAATTATGAATGTTCTTTAAAACATTGAAAAAATCCTATATAGGTGATATAAAATTTAATTAATTCACATACTGATTTTTAAATGGTCTTCTGTATCATTTTTTCATAGATGAATATGATTCATTTGATAAAACATTAATGATAAATGTTTAGTTTATTTGGATGGTTTTGATGATCAAAATGATCTAGTAACATTTTATCTATTTTTATATGTATATATTACTTCTAGAAAAAATATATTATAAAAAATCATAAAATCATAATTAAATATAATAATAGTTGGATAACCATCCTAAAATTTGATAATGGAAAACAAACACTTATAATCCCAAACAACTGTGAACCAACATTTTATAGATGGTGTTTTCATTTTTAAAATAAATGGTTGAGTTAAGGAATTTAATGATTGATATTACATTTAAAAATAAAATTATAATATATATATATGATAATTTTTTTCTATTTCATTTTTTGTAGGGTTGAGGATAAGGGAGATGAAAGAAATAGTTTAAAAGATAAAGATGGAATATTTTACGTCTTTAATGTCATGTCCTTGAGAACATCCTTATGGAACATGGAATTGGTCTTTTGGTGATACTAGAGATACTAGGACATGGATAAGGTGAATTCAAAGGTATGTGAATAGAATATTGTAATGATACATGGTTAAGAAAGTGTGAGGATAAGGGGTGGTGTGGGTGGTAATTATAATGGGGTGAGGGGTATGTTTTTATCATTATATTCATTCGTTTATTATTTTTTATAAATATTATAAATAGTGTGAATTTATGTTATTATATAGATTAAATAATGCATATAAAATCTAAATAATTTGTTCTTCCAAAATAAAGGTCACATAAATTTATCAATTTGGATTATATCGTTAAATACGGTAAGTTACCATATTTCACTATTCATAAAAAATTATACTATTTTTAGAAAATCCAAAAAACACACCCAAATCATTTTTACACATTTATTTAAAAATTTGAATAAATGTTTTTTATTTTTTTTATAAATTTGTGATATTTAAATTTTAAATTAAATCCCCATTTATTTGAAAAAATCTTGATTTTAATATTATAATAAATTTTATGACTCGTTGAAAAATCACTTATGCAATGAGAAAATTATGTTATATTTATAATACAATATAATATTGATTTAAAAATCTGTTTTATGATTTTAGTAAATTATTATATTCATTATAAATAATCCAATGAAATATTTATGTTTATTAAATATACTATCACTTAATTTACCATTTTGTGAACAATTGTTTTCTTCTATAAGGACTTAAATATATCATATTTTCATTTTATATGAAACCTATGTATATTTTTACTTTTAAATTGGTGTGTTTACTAATATAGTGGTCATATTTCTATTCTTATCTATCAAATTACTATTGTAATTTCTAGGAATCTATTGTAACATTCAGATTTATAATGTTCATATGGGGTCACTACTACCTGTACAACACTCTTACACCATTAACACTTCATTAAATTATATTTTCTATAATTTTTATATATACATTGATCTTTAGAATTAAAAGTGTATTATTAAAATTCTATTCTAATTCTATATCATTATTTTTGAGTTCGGTCATTCTGGTGGAATGAGAAGGTCCGAATTATAATATTCATTCTCTCTAATTTTATATTAGTTATCCCATTATATTATTTATAATTTTTATTAACTTTTCTACAAACTATTATATCATTTTTATTTAATGTGAATAATATTTCTTCATTTCTATTTGTGATGTATGTTGATTTTATTACATGAAATTACAATAAGAATTGAATTTCCATTGATAAAATTATACATCATTGCATTCTTCTCACATTATGAAATTTATACTTTAAAATATCATTTTAAATACATTAGTAAAAAAGGTGTTTTTACTTCTCATTTATATCTTCCTCTAGTTCCCATGTGGTTTATTAATATATATGGTTTCACCCTAGAATGTTTACTAGGTGGGAAGTATTAATGCATAAAACATTATTTATATTTCTAATGATATTAACCGACTAATCGTCATAATAGAGATCATTTTATATATATACAACTTATGAATTCAGTACATTAGAAGGATATCTTATGTACTTCCTCAAGAGGGATTCATTGAATATAATATGTACATGACATATGGTTGGTGGGAGTGCTAGTTGATTGGCCCCAAATCCAACGTTATCAACAATAATGAAATAGATGATATACCTAGTATATATATTTCTCTTTTTCCCAAATCTGATGACTCCCAAACATAGATATACACTATGGAATAACATGTTCCCAACTCAAACTCTAGGTCCTGTCAATGATTGTCTACAAATATAATTTCTTGACTTTGGTATCCCTAATGCCCTACTAAATGGTGATCAATTTTTTGTATTATTTATTTGATCATTTCAGGTCCTAATAGATTACATTCACCAACCCCATCCCATCATGAAGGTGTTATACATATTTTTCCCAAAAAGGGATTGATATGGATCCATTTGGACGCATGAGTTGAAAATATTGTTGTCAGATAACTCAACAGTAGGACGATGTTGGTCCCATACTCCATATTTGTCCATCAATAATTATCTCAACATAGCTTCCATTGTTTTAATAGTCTACTTAGATTTATCATAAATCTTGGGGTGATAATATGTATTGAATTATAGCTCATTATTTTGTGAATGTTAGATAAATTTTCAAAAACCAGTGGTTAAATCTAGGATCACAATGGGATATAATTGATAATCGTACTCCATTTAGCCTTACCACTTCTCTGATTTATATTTGTGTTTTTTGGTCAAGTGAGAAGTCCACAATAACTGTGATAATGTCATCACACTTTATATGATGATCCACAATATACTATTTAGGGTTATTTCCTCCAGACATATTTGGAATTACAATGAAGAATTCCATGTTGGTATTATCCCAATTCCATATAGGTATGGTTAATGGTCTCAACATCCTTTTATATATTTTCCTTTCAGACTTCACTTGTTGACATAAAAGGCACATTGATGTATGTTCAACAATCCCCTTATTCGTATTATCCTGTCAATAGTGCTATCAATGATCACGATTAATACCTGTGCTCCTTAGGGGGGTCAAAAAGGTATAGCTATGTCCGTCATTCCAAATGTTACTCTATATATTAGTATTATATGGTATTGATATTCTTGAACCAAATATTACTGATACATTATCACTGATATTGAAAACTTAGGATTTCCTATTTCTAATAAATTCTACATTTTTGTACATTTTCACATCATTTCATTGAACATCCTTTATCTTCTCCAAAATTGATGGTTGACAAAGCACTAATGAAAGGAATGATGACGTTCCTTCCCTTAGGATTCCCATATCAATCATTTAATGTTCTAAAAAGATGGTATCATCCTAAATTCTAATCATTTAGAATATTGTGAGATCATTTATAATTTGATCGTCTAACACATTATTTAGTTTACTAGGATGGTAGAATATTTGGAAGTTATAATCCTTAATGAGATCGAACAATATTTATTAGAGAATAATAATATCTTTCTTTGTGAATATATATTATAGACTCTTTTGATCAGTATATATATCACACATCTCCCCATATAGACAATGAAACATGATTTTCAACGTGAAGATCATAGACTCCAACTCCAAGTCATGCATGGGATAGTTTCTCTCATGAAAATTATGCTTCTTTGAGGAATATGATATCACATTATCAATGTTAAGAAGTATATTTTCTGAGAGCATCTTTGATGTTTTACCTTATTCCTCAAAGTGTTCCCCAATTATTGGGTGTATAAGTACCGGTACTGTGATAAGTTTCCCTTTCATATTCATATTACAATCCTCACATTAATTTCTCAAGAAAAAATTAACCCCTTCTACGTAGTTTGGTTTGTGTATTTTGCAATCATGATATGTTCCTCAAAAGTCATTGATAATACCCAGATAGACTATGGAAATTACTGATCTTCATTATAGATATTTTCCTATGAAACTATTCGATGGACATTGTTTTAGAGGGGTCCACTATTATACCGTTTTGTGATAATGTGCCCCACAAATGATATTCTCTGCAAACAGAACCCATAATTACAATACATTTCAAATTGTTTCACCAGTCAAAATTTCTTTATAATTGTAGTAAAATGATCCTTGTGATACTCATTACTCATGTAGTAAACTAGGATAACATTTATAAAGACTACAAAAATAATTTTGGGGTAACTTATAAGGACTCAATTAATAAATTTTAGGAATGTTTATAAAGAATTATAGAGCCCAATAGGCATAAATACGAACTCATAATGTCTATACATTTTTCAAAAGTAATCCTTTAGATATTTTCCTTATTCAATATTAATTGGGATATCATGAATGAAGTTCTATATTATAAAAATACTTGGCCCCACATTGTTGATGGAACATGTCATCTAATAATGTAAGTGGACACTTGTTATATATCTTGATATTTTGGATCTCATAATAATTGTATTTGTGTTGCATTGATCCATCATTCTTCTTGAGGAGGAGGTATCTGGGGAGAAAATAGCATCTCATTCAAGAGGAAGACTGTACAATTCGTCAAGGAACACAACCATGTGGTACTGTACAATGGTAATGTCTCCAAGGATGATCATATCATTTTTATGAATCATTTGAGATAGATTTTCTTGATCATAAAGAATCAATGTCCACAATTATGATGATGTTTATGACTGAGATTCAACATTATCCATAAAATTGTTCATAATTGGAGTATTTTATAGGATTTGAACAGTGGTCTTCCTTTTTGGATAGTTGTGGTTATATTATAATAAAGATAGAAAATAAATGACAAATAGGGAATAAAAATACACCAAATGAGGTAAGACAATATTTACTGGGAGGTTTATTCCTCAAACATTTTTTGTGAGGTTTTTTAAAAATTAGATACAATAATTTTCCCATTTTTTTCTCAGGAAAAACTCAACGTATAAAATTTGAGGTTCTCTTTGAATAGTAATACTAAACATTCATGGTATTAATGAATGTATAGCCCTAGAATCCAAAAATCCATTTTTTATTCTTGAATGAATAAATAGAATACATATCCCACCATCATTCTAGGATCCACCACAATTGGCATTAATGCATATTCCTTAACTTGTTGCATTTTTTGTTCTTGTCGCTGATTGTCTCCAATAACCCCTTCAGTAAGGAATTATCTTCACTAATTAAAATCGTCCATATAGTTAAAACACTCTAACTTTGGTTTAATGTTTCTAAGAACATTCATTTTTTATACTGTATTAGTGGGATTCATCAAATATGTTCGGTAATGATTATCTTGATTCCCCTCTTTTAGCATTTTAATAATCTCATGTATCTCTTTAGAAAGTTCCTTGTATTTATCTTCCCATATATTTTTATTATGATTTTTTGGGTTTTTTCCCTCCATGGTATTTCTCAGTTGATCCTCAAAACTTAAACCCAATTTTCTTATTTTTATCACTAATCACACGAGACCATATGGAGTCTTCAATCTCAATCTAAACCATAAATTCATGAAAAGTAATATCCTCATAGCTATGAATGTATCAAATTAGAAATAATTTTTATGGATTCAATGTCATTACACTAATAAATGGATCCCCATTTATATTAATTCTCAGGACAACTACATATGAATATTATGAAATCTGTGTATGTTTTTCTCATATTATCTTAAAAAACTCAACTAAAACTTTTTATTTATGAGGAAATCCCTCTTCATATTATGATATATCTTTCCAGGAAAATATTTATTGAAAAACATTTCATTATAATTTTTCATTAATTGGAATTAATTTTCTACTTTTAATTCATTTTTTGATTATTTTCCACCACTAAACAACTTCCCCATCAAAATGATAGACCAAAAGTACTACTTTCTATTCTTTTGAGTAAAGGGGGATAATGACTATATTCTCAATGGAGTTAATAAATTATTCCATGTTGAGGATATAATAAGATACACTAAATATACAAGGACTCTTTAGTATAATGTATTTGACAACAACTTCCTCCTACTTATGAGAATGAGGGTGTTCCACATGATTTATGTTATTCAAAACAAGAGCTAGTTGAGATAGTACTATCATGAAACATTCAAATGCAGTTCTCATTAGATTTTGGGAACATATTTTGGCCACAATAAATTTTCATATCATGTTGGTTGTTACAAAAGGTTATCCATTTTCAACTCATTACCTAAAAAACGGTGGGATTTAATTTTTATATAGTGTGAATATAGAAAAAGAAACTATGGACATTGAATAATAAACATATAAATGATAATTATATACAATTTTATTATTCTATAGGTTTTGAACTATATTCTACATAGTTATAGAATTATCCCAAGAGATCTTACTAATGTTTCTTAACACTAATATCTAGAACTAATAGGACCATAATATGAGATAAACTATACTAATTACCTATTTTTAAACATATTATTACATGATTTTAAGAATAATTTCCTATTAAATAAAAACCATGGATAAAATAATTTATTGCTTTAGTAAGACTATATATGTAATTAGAAATAATGAAAGTAAAATAGAAAATATTTTAATTACTTTCAATATTGATCTCCTAGCATGCCTTGAGCTCATACATCTATATAGGATAACCTAGAGAACAAAGAGACAAAAGGGAAGAGCTAAAATCACATTAATAGAAAAAACTTGGAAATGAAGAATGGAACATGTGTTCAAAGGAATAACGTGATAACATAAATGGAATTGATCTGGAATAAACATTTATATGAATAATATATAGAAAAAATAATCATATGATCACTAAAGTATAATAATTATAATGCAATACTAACATTGCATAAACTTGAGTTAAGGCTAACTACCAAGATGGTTTCTTGTGGTGGACAAAAAACCATAATGGACTATGTATACTTCATAATCCCATACATAACATCTAATAAGACAGATAATACCCAATTCATTAGATTTATATCAGGGATAGCCACCATAACATGTACATTCATATGTGTGCAGCATAAATAAATCAAATATAAGGAATAATCATAAGGGTTTCACATTCGATGAAATGGGTTTCATAATCAAGTGAACAGGAAAAATGAAATAAAAAATCATAATGTTATCCATGAAAAATGGGAATTAATTTATTATTTTAAATGAATATAGGAAATATAATAATATTTCAAGAGTAATTAATATAAAAATATGCAAAAACATGTAAAATAGTGGAAAATTAAATTTATGAAGTTCCACATAAGTATACTTTTATGGAAATAATGAAGATTCATTATAGAGGAAAAAGGTATAATTTATTATGTAAGACCAGAAATGAAATAAAATATCTTTTCATAATAAGATGAATTTTTTAAAAAAATATTGGTGTTCCATAATAGTTTGTTAAGTGTACTTGAAATTAGTATGAAATCGAAAAGTTCCCTTTAATTGGTCTTTCTCATCGAGAGGAATTTAAATGCGAGACTTATAAAATATGTATTCCCCATAAAATAAAGACTACTTCTATTATATTTATGTGTTTTCAATATCTCTAAATAATTTATAATAGGTATATAATAATAATGAGTATATAACATTTGGAAAATAGAGACAAAGAGTAAACCAAATGAAATATGGAGGATATAATAGATCCCTTACCTTATTTGGGAATGAATTCTACACTTGAACATAATAACCCTGATAATAAAATTAAGAAAATTAATTTATAACTTCTTACACATAAATTTTCTTTCCTATAATTTTATTATCTTCATTTATGGATATTTTGAGGATTTATAATGTTCAATTTCAGCGTTTTGGGAGTGTTTGTTTAATGGATTAATGTTCGGTTCACTTTTGTATAATTATAAAAACTCTTGTAAATTGGAATAATTGTTTAGAAATGAGATTATATGTTATTCATGATGTTATATACGTTTAAAGGATCCAATATATCATTATTAATTATATAATTATGATTAATTTAATAAAACATTAATGGAAAATGATTAGATTATTTGGTGGTTTTTATAATCATTGCTAAATAATAACATGTTATTAAATATTACGTCTATATATTTGTTCCATAACATGAAAAATGTTTTAAAATACAAATTATTTGTTTTTTTAAAAAAATTATGATTTTATAATCATCCTAGAAATTGATATTGGAAAAAAATAACTCATCATCCATGAAGTCATTGAACCATCATATTACAGATGATGTCTTCATTTTTAATATAATTGGAGGAGATGAATGACTTGATTATGGATATTAAATTAAAAAAATTATAATTATTATTATTATTATATATATGTGATAATGTAGTTATCATGTCACTTCGGATAGGGGTGAGGATAAGGTAGAATAATTAAATAATTTAAAATTGAATGATTGATGATTTTACCTCTTGAATGTCATCTCCATGAGAACCACATTAAAAATTATGGACTTCTTCATTGGGTGATAATAAAAACAATAAGTAATGTAGAGTAATCTTTGAAAGTTAACCTGATAGAATAATATAAATACACAAGTCATATGAAGTGTTAGGATAATGGGTGGTATTTATAGGGGGAGTAGAAAGGTGTTGTTTATTATTATATAATTAGTTTATTATTATATTCAATACTATTATTAGTGCTATTTATATTGAATATATATAGTAACTAGTGAATGTATGTTCCAACTAATGGGTTATTAAATTATTTATGACACAAAAGAATATGTTTTTGGAATATAAAGTCAAATATCATATGCTAACATATTTCACTATTCACCAATCATTCTACTATTTTATAAAAATCCAATCAAACCACCCACATATTTTTTCAATGTATATATTTTAAAAAAGGAACCCATTTTAATAAAAATATTTCTTTGAAAATGATAAATTTAATTTTTAAATAAAATACCCACTCAAGAGTCCATATTATGAAAATAAATATCCCCAGAATAAATTATAATCATTATAAAATTAGAAATAATACAAGTATGATTTTAAAAATACTAAAATATAATTATTAATTTAAAATAAATTTATTTACTTATAATATGACCAAAATATATAATTTTTATAATTTATAAGATACCAAAATATTATTTTAATTTCTGTGGTGAGGTTACTATTCTAGAAGTCATATTAATTTTCCACGAGGATATATTACTATTCTAATTGTCAGGATATGATTCTACAGGGATGATTAAAAATTGTCATTTGGGTTCACTACTACCTCAAAAAAATACCACTTTTTCCATTAATTTTTCATTCACTTCTATTAAACCTAATATATATATATATATACGTTTTTCATTAGAATTATTTTTTTATAGGTATGATTTATTTCTATATCATTATTAGTGAGTGTGGTTATTCTATTTTATTGATATTATCCAAATTTTCCTATTCTAATTCTCTTAAATTTTATTTATTATCCCACTACAATATTTGGAATAATTATTGGTTTATTTACAGAAGTCGTATAATTATTAATTGATTAGAATAATAATTTATTGGTTTATCTATTATATCAATGTTGTTATACTACATTATAAAATTATCAGAATGTGATTTCCATTGATAAAATTATAGGTAATTACATTTTTCATGATAAATCATGGTTATCACTTTCTCATTTAAAAATTTCTATATGTGCCCCATCTAAGAAAAGGAATACCCATATCCTCTCATATTCACTATTGAAGACCTATTTGGTTTAGAAAAGTCCTTCTCAAAGGTATTAATTAAATACCTCTCCACATCATATAGTAATTGTATAGATCACTAATCATTTATTTGAATGATTTTTGTTAATCATACATAGGTTTGTTGATGAAGAGGTAATGTTCTAAAATATTCATTTTCTATTGCACTTCTAACACTTTAAAATATTATTAAATTAGGATTAAATAATTACCCATGTATCTTTCTAAAAAGATAGTAATTGTTAAGTTAATTTCATTACCTATATATATCTCTTATACCATCAAATAGGACACAAAATATTCATTTGTGTGTATGATGGACTACGACCACATGAACAGTTGTTATTCAGTTTCCATAACCACCTATAAATGATAGATACAATGATGAATTATTTTATATATTTTTTTTATCATATTATTGTACTTATGGAATTATAATACCAAATATACCTTATTACCTCCAATCCCATTGGAAATACATATCTACACTCATTTGTATAGAGGATTACCTTCTAATTAACTTATGTGATGACTTTGTGTAATTTCTATTTGACATGGATAGTAATAAGTATATATTTAATGAATATTAATTTTTTTGGTAAAATATTTATAATTATGGATATATGATATAACATTTACCTTATAAATTTTCATCCAATATGAATATGAGAAAGTCACTCGTGTGTACGAAAAACTACCACCACGCGTAGCGATGTGATTCCTTCTTAACCAATTATTTAAATGGAAGGTAATAAGGATATGTTTATTCAATAATATGTGATATATATTTTTATGAAATAAAAATAGTTATAGAATGGTATTTTATTATTTTAAATTATTTATTTCAGTACATCAATAAAATGGAATCATTGTTCATGTGTATGTATATCCTACCATCTCCATGAGAGATTTATTCCATTTTGTATCTGTATCTATTATTCTTTACTATAAATACATATATAATGAATTTATATTATATTTATATCCTTTTTATCTTTTTGGATATGATTTAACCATGATAAAGGTCCAAGCATTGAAATTGAAATTTCTAAACATACATGAAAAACAATGTAGTTATTATCTCAAGTGTAATTTTTACATGTAATTACACATAAATAGGTAATGAAATTTCATAATTGATTCATATATGTTTTCATATATAAAATAATGGTTCTATAATATATTTATAATATACATATGCTTATTTTAAATTATTTTTTAATATGTATGAATGTATTTGAGTCATATAGTATGTTATTTCTATTCTTTCTTTTATTTTTGGTAGTAATATGTCATATTAATAATTTTTCCATTATGTGGTGAATATAATTCAACAATGATGTGTTGTATCATAAATACATGTCTTTTATTGATATTTAAATTATAATTTTATTTTATTATTTAATGGTTCATATCATTAAACAATGTTTTCAATGTGGTATGATAATTTTTTCTAAATTTTCCTTCGTTGACACATATGTAATGTTATGAACCTATCAACTATTAAGAGGTGTATTTAATACAGATTTTATTTTTTATATGATGAATATATTTATTTTCATGATATATAATATTTTAATTGATTTTATTCTTCAATGGGGCTTAGGATTATATATTTACCAATTTGGTAAGGGATTTATGATACAATTTCCTTGATTATCATGATTTTTTATGATTATGCTTATTATGATGATATATTATGATCTAATTTTAAATAAAATAATATATTTTGTTAGCCTATTATTTTTCCTTTTTAATGAATCTTTTCCCAAAATTTTCATCTCTTTATTTTTTTACACTATAATAAATAATGTTATTAATGTACACTTGTGTTTTCCCTCCCATATATCAAGAAAACATTTCTCCTCAATATCCATAATTTCTTAAAAAATTCATAAAATGTTTTATCATTTCCCAAAGGATTTATTAAATTCATTTTTACCCATGATTTAAATTTATTACAAAATATTTTAAAATAATTCTTTATGTCATTTTCCAAATAGGTCCCATTTTAATTTTACCAAAAATTTTGAAATTAATCTTTTGTTTAACATGTATGACTTGATAGAAATTTCACACATTCTTTACCACTCAATTTTTAAGGCCATTTTATTTTTTAAAAACTTTATATTATAAGATATTTATATAAAAAATGTTTTATAAGTTTTTAAATAAAAATATTTTAAATGTGAAAAAGTTTTTTCCCTAAATAAATGGTTTAAATTATCTTAAGTGCTTCATTTAAATGTTTACAATGTTATTTTCAATGAAATTTGTTTAGAAATTTTATTATATATTAAAATTGGTTTTTTCATATTGGAAAGTCTATTTTCCTTATGAGATGATCAAATTGATATTTCAAAATCTTTTTTCATATTATATGACATCCTTTGATATATCATAAGATTTATTGGGAACATGATACAATGATATCATCATTATTTATTATTAAGATTTTTTATATTAATGATGGAATTTTATTTATAAATAATTTTTTATTTAATGGGTAATTATATGAGGAAATTTTTATAAAAACCACTTCTTTTTGTTGTTGTCATATGATGAATTTTTTATGAAGATCATTTCATGTCATATATTCTGATAAGAGAAATATTATAATATCTTGTGGCACACATATGAATGATTTTCATTATGTGATGGGTGGGACCTATATCACCCTATAATTAATTATGTACATATTGAAATATCATGGGATCAAAAGGACTTGAAATGGTTGTGATACATGTTATGCAATGTAATTAGTCCAATATTATATTCTTTGGATTAGAACATTAAAAATACGATTTTTTGGGGAGTGAAACAATTCTCATACAAGAGAATTTGAAATTTTCCTGTACTGCTATGGAATTAGTTTTTTATATTGATTTTATGCCAAATTATAATATTATATGTCAATTTTATTCTCTAATGGATAATTTTCATTGATTTCATTACTACTCCTAAATTATGAAGAAACAATATATGTTCCATGACTTAATATTTTAATCCTTGATATGTAGTTCCTTTTTTCATATGTTATAATCATGTTCTCATACCCTTGTTCTCATTTTTTGATTAATTATTTCCCGTTTTTATCCTTACTAATAGTATTATCTCACCTTTTCTTATGTGTTCTTTCTTATAGTAATGATGATTTTCATTACATGTACTATGTCTAATAGGGTTCCTAGAAATGATGAACTATGAGATAGATGATGCAAAACTCTTATGAACCAAATTGTTTTAATTCCAGATTCCATAGGAATTATTCTTTTATGATTATCTCATATGAGTAAGTTTAACGTAATGAATTTCATCAATCATGATGTAATATCAATGTATCAAATGTCTATATAATTTTAAGTGGAGGTAATTGGGTCCAGATTATCATGATTCCATTCATCCATTATTATTTCATAAGGATTCCTTTTTTTCATTAACATTAACGGTTTTTTAGTGTTATCATCATCACTAATGCATATATTGGGTAATTAATTCTCATAATTCCCAAACTCATAACTTTTTATGAATTAATGTGTTGGTGTTGTATTTATTCAACTATTATCTTTGTTAATAATATTCAGTAACATCATCAAAACACCGCTATAATCAGCCACTTGATAACAATAATTTTCACACATGAACCCTTTATTAGTCCCCTTGTTAATATTTCATCTGGGTTTCCTTCCAAACATAGTGCATAAATAGAAGCTCATCTTATTTTCAACATGGTTTTAAGAGTTTTCCATTATTTTCCTATTTCTTTTCTTATAAAAAAATTGGATTTGTAGTAACTCCAAACATCATTTACACCTTGATATAAAAATGGATGATTTTTTTTCAAATTTACCAATGTCTTCTTTAGATATCTCAATTTTGAGACATTTTTCTAAGACAATGAAGAATAAGTCAATCTTACATTAAGGCTGGATGATAATTCTAGATGCATACTACACATGTCTTGTAAAATTTTCATCATAGGTACCAATAGATTCATCATCCTTCAATTTTATCTGAATTATTCCATCTTAATACTCATTTGAATAATATCAGGATTTTATTTATCAATAAATAATATCTAAAAATCATCCCACACCATGTAGTTAATTTCACAATGTTGCATCGTATTCTTGATAATAGTCCACTATTGATCCACTTAGCCTTCAAAACAATAGATAAAAAACGAATTCATTATTATCCAGACTCTAGATAATTATAAATATCTTTTTGAAATTATTGAATAATTTATCTAGGACCAAAATATTAGATGAACCACTAAAAGAGGTTAAATTTTCATCATGAAGGGATTGATGTTATATTTTCCCTCTTTTACTCATTTTTAAGTTAATCATATAACATAGGAATGTTTTATGAGCATAGAAATGGTTTTTAGCTCTCTGGATCCTATAAAATTCAGCTACTCCATAGGAAATCAATTTCATTTTCAATCATTTATAATGTTCCTTTATGTTCCATCTATAAAATAAAACTAAAAAAATATTGTGAGCAATAATCATAGTTCAAAAACACATTTCCATGAAAATATTTTATAGGATGTCTAATTCAAGACCCATTATTTTAATTACATTACACCTAATATTTACCATTGTTTATTCATAGTCATCATCTATTCAAATAATACATAAATATTCTTAAGGAAAATTTAAATTAACCAAAATATTTTCCCTAAGAGTGTTAAAACAGATGTACAATAAGGCCCATTGTGGTGTGATATGTAACGCTTGAGTCAAGACTTGCTTACCTATTTTAGAGTTATTACTCAAAGGTACATGACATTTTGATTCACATCTACTAGTAGTATCTACACATGGATTCTTTTTTTGGTTAAAAACATAATCTCTTCCATACAAATGTTTTCTGAGGATACCATATACTTAGGCTTATCCTAATAGTTCTCACTAATGTTTTATAATCCTTATTTATAAGGGTTATGCAAACCTCTACCTTGAAAAAAAATTTGTGGTAAAAACATCTCATTGATTGGTAATACAAATTTTTTATTAACATTCATTATAATAAACAAATACACACCTAAGGATCATAAATATGTAGCTCTATTATAAGCATGGAAACCTAATCATGTGATTTATAAATGTTCTACATCAACTTCAGATTATTTATTCATATATAGCACACTTGTTAATCATATCACACATAATACCTATCATCATAACCTAAGGAGAATAACCAAAATAGAGGGTTAAAATAAATTGTTATTAAGGGTATACAAGGGAAGTAAAAAACCAATATGATTATTAGAGGTTAACAACACAAAAATAACATTTGAACACCATACCATGTATATCAATGATCATATTTTTGTGTCATGGAATAAATATTGGCAGTTTATAAAACAATAATAATACGATTATAAATTATCATGATCCTTGTGAAAAAACATTGAAATAATACATGAAATAATGGAATAGAAATAGGAATAGAAAACATTATATAAGACCTATCCACAATGAAACTCATAACATTTAAGGATTGGGCTAACCACAAATGAGATTAGTGAGGGCTTTGGATAACCTCCCACGTACCAACCATTTTTATTGGAATAACCTTCCATATACCCTATGTGATCATAAAACATTAAGAATTACCCAATTCATTGGGGGAAGATATATGTCCCACCAGTCACATTATGAAAATTATACTAATGTGTGCCAAAATATCCTAATCCAGTAATCATATCATAAGCCATAAAAAGAAACGGGTTTCATAAAATATGTGTCCCTAGTATACCCCATGAAAATAAAATGTGTTCTATAAAAATATTCTCATCATACACATAAACTATCTATAGAATAAATAAAGATAGGATTATAGAATCATGTCTCTATTAATGATTAATTAATATCAATGGATAACATCTTACATGAAAAATTATTTTCAAAGAAGTCCCACTTGTAATTTTTATAGGAAAATTTCATTCCATTTAGAATGCCCTTTTTGGAAATACATATGAAAAAAATAATATATAAATCCTTTTATTTAAATATAAAATTGTAAAAATATAAAGTAATCATTAAAATGATTTAAAAAATTTATTGATGAAAATATCATTTCAAAATTGAAGTACCAAATTTTATAAAATGAATCCTTTTTAGAATCATTTTTAAAAAATGCATTGAAACATATATACTATGATTTAAAATATTGAGTGGTCCGGACTGTGGTAAATTTATTACACATTAAAAGAATATTCCATTAAAATTTTTAGAAAAATCTACATAGTACTAATTTTAGAGAAAAACATAAATATTCGAATTTAAATTTTTTATAATAAGTAAGCCATGATTAATAATGAAATTATTAAATGATATAGTATTATTGAAAATTTTATGAAATCATTTTTAAAAAACATGGACATTTAAGAAAAAAAAGTTTTCGATTTATGTGTGACATATAACTGATTTTCCATAAAAACATTATTTTTAAATAATGAGTACACAAAAAGAGGAAAATGAGAATAATAAATTAATTATAATTGAATAAAAACAGAAAAAATACACGATTTTCTTAATATATGGATTATAATATTTAATCTAGAATGGTATGTTCAGAAGAAAACCCGATGAATAATGAGATCTTAACATCACACTCTTATCACTTTGATAACTTTTGAATCATATGCCCCATTTAAGAATCAAAGAAATTCAAATTGTTAAAATAATAAATATAATTATTTTAGGATATAAAATTTAAAATGGGTTTATATACACATCATAAAATATGATAGGTCAATAACAAAACATATTCCCCAAAGAAGATAAATTGAGACAAAAATCCCTTACTTCATGTCTTAAGTTCCATCATATATGTTGAACACACTTGTATTATAAATTTTATTTTATTATATCAATTATAAGAAAATTATTATATATATGATACCATGTATTCTTTTCTTATGATATTTTATTACCTTTTTATTAATAATTTAATGTGAAAATCATGTTTTTGAAAATAATGTCTTTGATTTTAATATAAGTTTTGAGTTGATATTTTTGGTCCTCTTACATTGATCATAGTTCTAGAACATCTATATTTTTAAGAATGATATAAATTATATATATATATATAGTAATGAATACAAAATATATATTGAAAATAAATTACATCATTCATAGATACAGTGGGTTGTATGTGTCCATGAACATTATTTCCATTTTATTGAATGATAGAATAAAATGAAGTTTAATATTATATTAAATTTAAAGAATAAAATTTATGTAATATTTATGACATATATTCATTATGTTAACCCTAAATAACATATATGTAAATCATTTCAGAAAAATGTATCACATAGCTTTACGAGACGGTTGTCTATCGTACATATGACTGATGTTATCATATCCCACTAAAAATTAAAATGTAGAAGGTATAAGTAATATAATAATTAAATTAGTATAATTAGTTGTCAAATATAATATATATTAACATAATCTAACATTATTACCATCTATGTAAAACAATAATGAAAAAACATATAATATTGGTTTGTTAGGCCATTGTTGGTCAAACATGCGAGCAACGTTATTATTTTATAATGGGATGGAAGATAAGAAGGTATATTTGATATTATAATTACATAAGTATAATAATCCCACAAATTTTTTTTGGTAAAATTAAATCCCTCATTATTTTTATCCATGAGAGTTGGTAATGTAAAACGAATAACATTAATTCGTGTGGTGGTTGTCTACTATAGACATGAGCGATGTTTCATTTCACATTTAATGGAAGTGGATATGGATATTGGATATGAAATTAACAATAAAATATATAATTATATGATATTTTTTTTCTGTAAAATCATATTTTTAGAGTATTTAAAGGTGGTGGAAGAAGAAATAATACTAAAAACACATGTTTAAGAATATTTCCTCTTCTTCAGGGAACCTCAATTGGTTTATACCTAAAGCCACATTAAAAGGGTTCAATACAAATATAAGGTATATAGTTAGTTTATAGGGAATTATGACCATTATTTGTGTAGGTAATGTTCGATCTCACGGGTTTTGGTAATGTGAAGCTTGGAGGAGAGGGGGTGTCCATATATAAGAGGGGGAGCATACAAACATGAAATTTTTGAAAAAAAAAGATTAACCTAAATTATTCACACATCAAAATACTCTAATATTGAATAGTATAAAACATTAGAGGTTATATGGTTTAAATTTATCTATAAAATGGGTTTTGGATATTTTTATAGTTCATTTTTCCTTATGTTTTTAGTTTAACCCCAGATAACCTTGTTTTAACCCTCACATTGTTGATTAATTTTTACTATGTTTACTATTAATTTTCGTCATAATTTAAGTTAACCATCTTATAAAAAGTATTTATTTTCTTATATGGAATCTATTTTTCAAAAATCCATTAACCTAGTTACTAAAATCTTCTTTACAATTAAACCAACAGTTGTTATGAAAATGCAGTTTTCCTAAAAGAAGATTTTCAAATTTATAAAATGTTTTTATATTAAAATTAAATATGAAATTTATTAAAATTACATTAATTAAATAAATAGATATATAATTGAACTATTTTTTCTTTTAAACCCATATTAAAATTAAATTTATATTATATGTTCCTCGAATAGAAATCTTTTTTTATTAAAAAATAGTAATTTTTACAATTCACTAAAAAATATCTTCTTATAAAAATCACCAAATATTAGACCAAGACTTATTTGAAATAATTATTTCAAAAAATTATGTTAAATTTTTCATAATAAAATTTAAAATAGTGATAAATAAATTCAAAAATATGTGTGTAAATGGAAAAAAATTCAGTTTTAGAGTCATACCCTTTTTAATGTAAAATTGGATATATTATTATCTCATACATAGAAAAAATCTGATGATTGATAAATTTATTACAGAATATATAATATATTATTTTCCTTAAAATATTTCAAAAAAAGTAATTTATTTAATTTATTGAGAAAAAAACATTTGTGTTCATACAAATTGTTTTTCAAAAAAATAATTCACATATTTTCAAATGGTTTAATTTTCATGTATACTTAATTGGTCACTAAATATTTCATTTTATATACATTTTTAAAACATAATGTTTATATTTTGGATAATACCATTCATGCCCTCCAGTACAACATCTGGTAAATTACTATCATATTAAATAATAATATCTTAATAGTATGTTACCATTCATTTAAACATGGTGTTGTATACAACAAAATAAAAATTTTGGGTTCTGTAAAATATATGATAAACTCAATGTTGTTTGAAATTAATTCTACCAATTTTTTTAAAAAAATCAAAAAATATCATGGGGTTATTATGTAGGCCTACTGAGTTAAACTCATACAACACATGGGGCACCATGGAACATGGGTACCCGATCAGACACTGTTTTTTTCCTCCAAAATGGGATTTTGTCTAAGAAAATTATGATGACAAATTATTTTGATTCCTAAATAATATTTAGATGGTGGAACTGTGTATGTACGAGTTCTAGTTTTGGAATGGTTTTTGGCCTCCAATGTGTTTTATTGTTTTATAACTAGTCATGTATGATCTTAAAAAGGGTGATTCTAATTGTTATGTATAGCACATTTATTTTTTGATAGATTAGTTGGTTGGATTTTTTATCAAAACAATCATCATTAATGTTATTTACCATTTTTTTATTGCCTTTTATTTATATTGTTATTAAACATTGATTTAATGAAATAGTATTATTATAATGTCTTCATAAGACCTCACCACTACTCTCAACCTCTTCCATACAGGAAGGAATAGAGGAGATAATATAAATAACCATTCCTATTATTTTTCAGATTGTGTGCCATCATAAGATAATATATGTTCTAAAAATGATTTAGTGTCCACTGGTTAAATTAGTATTGGTGTCCCATAATTGGGACCATATGTGGGTGTGAGTATATTATTATAATATTTTTTGGAAATAAATTTTTTATTTCTAAAACTATAATATAAAATAAAAAAATTTATTTTGAAATTTAATTTCAAATTAAAAAATTGGTTAAAATTAGTTTGTTTTAAAGTACATTTTAGTGGGATTTAGTGACTAAAAAATGGTATCTTCACTAGTTTTTATCTATGTTTCATAGGTGAGTAAATAAATTATATAATCAATTTAAATAGGTTTATAAAATAGGTAAATATCTCCTGTTTTATTAAAAAATAATGGGATTTCATATTTATAAATAGTTTGGTTCAATTAAACTCATATGTATAGTGTACCATTTTAAAGGAGCATATAATTGTGTGTTCTCTCTCGAATAATTATTTCATAGTATGTTTATAGTGTATATAATGATGAATATATTTTTTTTGTAAAGTTATCCTTTGAATTTTTCTAGAAACAGTATTCAATTTTTTAGTATTTTCCATATCAACACATGACTATTAGAACCTTGGAAACTCCATTCCGGATTAGGATAGATTTTTGAAATCATGGGTTTCTGAACACCTCATGATGTTTCATCAAACATAATATATATAATATCTATGGACCACTCATGGGTTGATCATGGTAAAAGATGAATCTTAAGATAATGTGTGATTCGTTTTATCAACTTAGTGATGGAATGTAAAATTAATTATTGAACGTCTAAGGAGTGGTCAGTATATTGTTAGTTACAAATATTATTAGTATCAATTGATGGGTAGCCTCATGTAAATCGAGATAGTACTAATATTATATTTGATGATGGATAATGTTTGTTATTGGGAGATTCTACATTTTTATAGTAGTCATTAATCAAGTCTAATATCTTAGGATAAAAAGATCTAGAGAGTTATATCCTTAAAATATTTTTACAATTTTCAATATGAATTTGATTAAATTTTCATTTATACTTTGATACTATGATACACATATTAAAAACCTCATTTTGAGATGTGAAATATACCGTGACCTATTGGTAATGATTATCTTAAGGATAATGTCTTATATTTTCTATTATAATAGAGTTTTCATTGATTTATTACCATTTAATATTTATTATTGTTATTTTAATTCTTTTACACATTGGTTTTCAAACATATAATGATAAAAAAAGAGTATCTAAATGAGATGTTGGAATTTTATTGAAGAAATATCCAAATTGCTTTGATTTGGAATATTATTTTTCTCCTATATCTTCATATATAAGATCTTTTTCACTAAACACAATAAATTCTGATATGATGATGATATTGATCGTTAATCCATGGAATCATGGTGTAATTTTTGTATTATCTGATAATAAAATGGATAATCCGATTGTGTTTATGAGTGATATAGGGGACATATATGATGGTTCTCTCTACAATGGTTATTTAGATGTTTTAGTTAAGATCAGTGATACGTGAGGTCGAATGGTTTGTGAGATGGGATCACTATTATTTGATATAGCTGGGAAATATTCCTCATTAGTATTTATATTATATCATTGGATTATTTTAATGTGTAATTTTTTTCATTGGGGTTTCTTTAACATACCTTGTTTTTTTCATTGTTATATGATTATTATAATAAATAGTGGCCCCCTATTTTATATTCATCTATTATATTTCTTATTAAGAACATAGTCTATCATGATTTTTGATTTTGAGTTATTTTACTACTAGTAATATGACATATGGGTCATGTGGGGCTCTATAGAGTATGACTTATAGATACGGTAGGGAACTTCATGAGGATAGTGTTAAATGAGTCTTGATTGGACATGTTGTATACACTACAAGAAATTTACCCTATTATGATAGACCTATGATTATTTTTAATAGTTAACCTAGTTATATATCAAATAATTATACAATAAATAAAATTAAATTCATATAGGAATGATTTGATGTCCCTATCTCTATGTTCCCGGTCACTCATGAAGATATGCTCAAGGGATTGGGAGCTAGGTCAAGAAGGGATGTTTTGTATGGGTATAGGTGAATATTTAAATGGGTTGTGCAGTGTATGAAATGTGAAATAAGGTCCTATGAAAATGGTATATGTCACATCCATGAATTTTTTATAGATATTTTTTATTTAAATTCAATTCATTTTTTTTGATGGGGTTCTTAGGAATTTTTTGGAGGAAATGATGTGTTTTCATGATTTGGTCTAAACCGCGATCCCTATTCAAAATTGAAAAATAAAATTTGTTTCTTTTATAACTCTTTCATTTTTTAAAATCTTTCACCCATTCTATATCACACTATTTCTACTCTATTCTATTCAAAACAACATATCCATTTTGACCCCTTAGGAACTCATTATCATTTTGGATTTGGTGATTTATTTAGGCATTAATACATCACCAGAGCTCAATTCCTATTTTGAATTTTTTTAAATTCATTAATATATTATTCATTGTTTTTTATTTTTCATTGATTCCTCCTCCCACCCGAAGCCAAAATCCCAATGCTCACCCCTCTTATCTATTTAGCCGCATTGGAACTCATTTTCATTATAGATTTGGTAGAAAACTCTCAGAGATTCTCAAATCATTCATATTTGAGAAGGTAATTTGATTCTTCCATAAACCATTAAAATTTTACTCCATTCCCCCTATTTCAGTCCTCAATCAACTTAATCAACATCCTTCAAGTCTACATACTTGTTTTTGATACTTGTAGATTCATCCTTTGGTGGATTTGTGGAAATTTCTTGATGATCTCTCAATTAAGTGAGTTTCCTCTATTGTTCCACCCATTTTCTTATGGTTTCTTCCACTTTTCATGATGTTATAAAATGTGTAGCAGCTAGGTTTCAAAACTAGTCCTGTATTTTGTGTCCATTTGGTTAAATATTGTGTATTGGGGTTTTATTTCACTTCCTTGTGGTGTGGTGGTGGTGAGATTGAGGTTTCTCACAACGGGTTTTATTTTTTTCCCAAATGGTAGGTGATTCCATGTGTAAGAAATATTAGATGTTTTAGATTTGAATGAAATATATTTTTAGCATTCTTCTCTTCTATATTTTGGTGTGATTGTTATATTTTTTAGAATATTTTTAGAGGTTGGTTTTTTAGTATCATTTTTGTGAAAAATTTATATTTTTGTTTGTATTCCATGTTGTTCCCATTGGGGTAGATTTATGATTAGTGGAGTAGTTTTATTAAATGATGTTATGGATTCCCATTCTTCTTTTATGTGATATTGGTTTGTTTTTTGTCTTAAAATATTGTTTCTAAAAGTATTTTATGTGAAAAACATGGGTACTCTCATTGGGTTTGTTTTTGACGTTTTTAAGGGTTTCATGATTTATTTAAGAGGTGATACTATGTTGCAACACTATTGAGGTAGGAGTGCACTTGTAAAATGGTCCATATTAATTTGAAAGTGTTGTAATGTGATGTGTACTATCTGGTAAATGGTTTGAAATTTTATTTGAAGGATTTTTTGATGTGTGAATGATAGGTGAAATGTGTTGTGGGCTGTTTTGGGGTGAGTAATATTTCCAAAATGACTTTTAATGAAAAAAGTGATCATTTGACATGTGTGTGGGATGTCTAGTGTGTGTGTGACTTGGAAGTTGTATTTTCACATGCAAATTTTATTTCATGTCTTGTGTAACTTGTTTGAACATAAGTGGGAAAACCTGGGTATCTAGGTGGGTGGACGTGTATAAGTATACTAGTGATCCTATGGGGGTTTGGCCCATTTTTCACAGTAGCAAGTTTGACAATGAAAACACTAACTAAACAATTATGATGATAATGTTGTTGTCAGACCACTCGGTTACATGTATGATCCAAAATAGTGGATCGTGTGAATGATATAATATATTATTATGGTTACATTCACTATGTATGAGGTACCTGAGACTCACATGTCACTAGTGTCTATAGATTTGTTTTTCAATTTATAGTCCTCATTAAATATTTTATACTTACTGTCGGCATATGGTATGTTTGGATAGATAAATTAAGTATCTTTTTCATTCTATTTTAATGATTTGATTTCATTTAAAGTATGCCACTTAAAAATTGTTTTTATTTCAAGTTTCATTTTTCAGAAATTGTAACTAGCATTTTTTGTTTAAAAACATGCAATATTTTTGTCTTATAATGATTATAATGTGGAATTTTTTTGTGGTGGAATCATACTGGGCTTTGGATAACACCCTACTTACACCGTTTGGTGTATGTAGATTTGGTTATTTTGTTTTGGGTATGGGTAAGGCTTTTTGTGCCAGTGGGTCAAGTTTTTAGCGGTCCTTCTTTGCATAGTGTCATGGGGATGTCTTGATAGAGGTACCCCTTTCCATGAGGAGGATCGTGGGTAGCCATTTTGAATTTTTTTTATATTTATATTAATTTATTTTTTTTCTTTATTTTGTAATTCATTTCTGAATTTTGGTAAAAGACATTTTTATATGAATAATCAAGATGTGGTTTATTGGATCCATTTGTTTTTTTATGTTTATAAACACATGAAAATATTTCCCAAATTCCTTTTTTCTGAAACTTGTGAAATTGTGCCAGATCATGGGTATATGTAATACCCTTGGGGCCTTGCCATTTTTTGGGTCGGCTTCTGGTTTTGATAGTGACTAGATTGGGTTCTTGACAAAATGGTATCATAGAAGGCCAGGTTCTCTCTCTTGGGTCATATTATTTGGGGAAGAGTCGGGATAGTATATATCTAGGGTTATATGAACATGAAATTATGATTATGAGTTGAGTTCCTGGATAGCACACCTCATGAAATGAATCAATTCACTAGGGGATATGAGGTTTTATCTACGTTCTATTGTTTTCATGGGTCATCGATGAATGGGTAAATGAAAAGAGAGTTGGGATAATGGTCTTAGTGAGCTCATTGGGCTTGGTAATCCATGTGGAGTGAAATATACTTTCCTAGAACACTATCTATTATAGTCAACTGATTAGCTTATGGCTTCCAACCATATTTCTAATTATCTTACAAAAACTACTTTCCTCTCTTTGTCTTGTTTCCTTTTTTTGGAATCATTGAAGCTTGGTTTTAAAATTATAAATAAAACATGATTTAAGAAATATGATCTTTTATGATATGATTTTTCATTAAAGTGTAAGTTGCATGATTTCTATTCTGGTGGAAATGAATTTTCAAAACTATTCTTAAATGGTAAATGGTGTGTTTACACCTCTTTTAAATGTATGAATTTTTATAGAGTGGGTTTAGAATATCTATTCCAAATAGAATTTTCATAATTATTGACAAGTGTTTTGAGTTGAATGAATTGTTTTTGGAATTTTGGTCTGATGTTTTAACCTAAATTTTGATTTGGTAACTAGTAATCATTTTAAAAGTTTTATGGATCATTAAAATCATCTTCAAATAAGAAGAGGTAGGGTTTTAAATGGATGAGTGTTGATTAAAGGGATTTTTTCTGCATAAAACTGGGATTGTTTTCTAGCAGGCTGAAATGTTTTAAACATAATGTATGTATTGAATGTGAGTTTTTATTTGAATTATTGGGGCATTCTGAAATGTTTTCTAATATGTAAATTAGTTTTTTATTCTATGGTTAGCAGTTTTGAGAAAAAATGGGAGTGTCGGTAAAATTTTTTGTTTTTAAAAAGTGGAAAGAATATTTAATTTCACCTTTGGTTTTTCGGTGAGATACCACATGCATGAGGTTATATTGGATGATGGATAGTTAATGGCATGAATAGGGGAGTTTCAGGATGGATATGATGAGGGTTCCCAGTGTGGAATAGAAATATTCATGTGTGAGGACCATAGGATACCATTGGTGGGTACGCTAACCACCAACCCCTTCATTTTAAATAAAGTGACTTCTTTTAAAACAAAACATGATTTATTAATGACCGGTTTGGGTGGTGTGCATTATATTTTTTGGAAATGTTGTTATTGTGGGATGTTTTTTTGTTAAAGAACACATTTTGTATGAATGATGTTTTGGGTTTGTGTATGGTTGGTATTTTAGGTTAAATGGCTGGTTAGTGGTCCCTTTTGAGAAAAGTTCTAGAGGACCTTGTGGTGGGTCCCCTAATGTGTTTGGTTCTTACTAGTGATTTTTTGACCAATGGAACACCATGGTTAGGTCTTTCGATTCTTTTGTATGATAGGATACACCCCAATAATGATTTAATTCATGACTAAAGTGCATCCTAGATTTCTTCTCCATCGTAAAGTCCTCCAATTGATCAATGTATGGAGTATTTTTATTGATCTTTGGAGTTTGAGTCCAAACAACTTCCATTCTTAGTTTTATGGATCCTCTTGTAGAGGGAGTGTATTCATGGAAGGATGAAAGAGGCCTTAGTACATTATGTAACCCGAGTCCCTAATGGTGGAAGCGGTCTGGGGTTTTCAGTGTAAAATGTTGACTAAAAGGGCCTTTGGGTCTTTCATCGGTCTCTCTGAAATGATGGTTCATGTTAAACCACCAATGTGGGGAATATCGTTAAGAGAGGCTTATGTGGCCATTTTTAAAGAAATTTTGTGATGTTTTTCACCCAACATAAAGACCCTATACATGAATAGTTTATATGAGTCACAAGGGCCATGTTCGGTGACACCTTGGATGTCATGTGCTCATTTGACTACAAAAGTGAAGGTTGCGCAATCTTCTGAGAGTCTCTGTTTTGTATGATGTGTTCCTCCATTCGGAAAATCGTGATATACTCTGTTTAAAGGAACATGGTTGCATATTTCAATTCCAATTTCCATATTTAATTCTAATAAATAAGGGGTGATGTGGGTGAATCTTCTATGATCTTGATTCTAAAAAATTAATGGTTTTGGTAGAGTGAGTTTGGAGTGTTTTGTGTCTCATTAAAGCCATCGGGGATCACAGTGTAGTTTTTTGTGGCACCGAAAGAGTAAGTATCATTTTGGGGATTCCCAAGGCCTGACTACAAGGCCGAAGACACATCGATCATTTGAGATCCAGCCATATGTCTTAGAGTGAAGCAATCACATAATCAGGGACAACCCAGGGTTGTTAAAAAAATGATGGTCTATTTCTCGTGCTCGGTATAAAATATGAGAACATTTATACCTCTAGTATTGTCTTCTTCCACTAATTTTTCTCGTTTAACGAATTGAGGGGGGGATACCATTATAACGTTATGTTCTATATTATTTCTTTTCCCCTTTGAATTCCATTTATATTTTATATAAAAGTATGAAATTTGGTCTAGGAAGATGGCAGCAAACGATTTGTGCATAGTTAGTAGTAAATGTGCACCAACCTAGGAAAGAGTACGATATGAAGAAATATCTACCCCACATTCCCTACATGTCCATGATCATTGGAAAATGTAACCATGAAAGGATTCCCCATTGGATATAATGCCCTTCATGATTATCCCATGGTTCCACAAACTATGAAGACTAACACTGTGGTCGTGCCACCCCTTTAAATTTTGGGGTCTTTTCGTGTCTGCATATGATATTCAGTTAATATGGTAGGCTCTTATTGTGGGTAAAACCACTATGGTTCTAATATAAGTTCATTTGGAAAAGTATCTTGAAATTATACCCCTTATGTCGGGGATTCCATTTGGACATCGCCATGTTATTATCCCAATTCCCACCTGGGAAAATTTAAGTAGTCGCTAATGGTGGGGAGCCCATTTGTTTCTCCCTGTTTCAGTAACATGATTTTTTACATGGTCGTGTCTTGGAAATATATTGTCACATTCAGATATTTTTAACCAACAAACTCTTCCTTAGTCATATGTTAGTGTTAGAGTGTGACCAACATTTTTGTTGAAGTGAGACTGTGGTAACCCTATTCGATGGCGATATTTGTTCTGGTAAATTGCTTGATTCTTGTTCAGATAATGTTTGAGGTGTTTTGTTTTGGGGTGAAGTTTGAATATTCCTGATCATTTCAGGAAAGTAGTGTATGACTTGGTTTATGATAGTACGCTTCCCTTTATTGATTAATTGGTGATATCTTAGCATTTTGGGGTCGGGAAAAACTTGGCAAAGGAGACCATTTTGGCCTAATGGTTGGGTTTTGTTTTTGATTTTGGCCTTGATGTTCCTTTTTTAGGGCAGAATGATTTTTGGTGGGAAGAAATTTTACATCCATGATTTTTTTAATGATATGTTCATTTAATTTCAATTCATTATTTCATTCAGGGGTTTCCCCTGCATTTTTGGATAATGATGAGTTTTCATGATTTGGACCAAACCGCGAGCCCATTTCCAGATTTTAAAACAAAATTTGTTTCCTTTATAAATTCTTCAATTTTTAACATTTTTCACCCATTATACTTTCCCATTTTTCTACTATAACCTATTAAAACAACCATATCCATTTGGACACCTTAATAACTCATTATCATTTTGGATTTGGGTGATTTATTTATGAATTGAGCCTACCCATGATCTAAATTCATGTTTTAAAAAATTTAATTTAATTATTTATATATTATTTATTTTTTACATTTTTTCATTGTTCCACCTCCCACCCTAAAAACATTAATATTACCACCAATATATATTTCCCAGCTTTGAAGCTCATTTTCATTGCTGATTAGGTTGACCATTCTCAAGATATATAAAATCATCTAAATTTGATAAGGTAATTTGATTCTTACATAAACATTTCATTATTCATTCATTTTCCCCCATTAAGTCTCCAAATGAACTAATTAGAATCATTCAAGCCTCCATTCTAGTTTTGGTTACTTTGATATTCATGTTTTGGTGGGTATGGTGTGATTTCTTCAAGATCTCTCAATTAAGGGAGTTTCCTCTAATGTTCTTCCAATTTGCTTAGGGTTTCTTCTACTTTTCATGAGATTATAAATTGTTAATCAGAAATTTTTCATACATGGGGTTTGATTTTTTGTCCTTTTTGTGAATTATGGTGGATTAGGGCTTGATTTCAATTCATTTTACTATGGCGGGGGTGAAATTAATGTTTTGCACAAATCATTGGAGTTTTTGGTAGAAATGGTAGGTGATTCCATGTTTAAGAATTATTGGATGAGTTCTTTTTTCTTGATTTATATTTTTATCATTTTTCTATTCCATATTTGTTGGTGTGAAAATTATATTTTGTAGCATTTGTTAAGACATTGGTTTTTAAGTGACATTTTTGTGAAAAATTAATATTTTTCTTGTGTATTCCATGTTGTGTTCATTTATCTTGTTTGATGATTAAAGGAATTGTTTTATTAAATGATGTTATGGATTATAATTACGGTATGATGTGATATTGGTATTTTTTTTGTCTTTAATGTGGTGTTTTAGACCTATTTTATGTTCAAAACATGGTTACCGTCATTGGATTTTATTGTGAATATTTTAAATGGTTTGTGGATTTATGTAAGAGTTGAAACAATGGTTCTAAACAATTATGGTCAAATTGATCATTTGGAATGATCTATTTTAATGTGAAAGGTTTGATATATGATGTTTACAATATTCAAATGTTTTTGAATTTTTTTTAATGGATTTTTTGAAGTGTGAAAGCGTGGTTGCACGTCTTGTGGGCTGTTTTTGGTGTGAGTATGATTTCAAAAATGAATTTGAATGAAAAAGTGTTTCATGTGACATGTGTGTGAAGTTTGGTGTGTGTGTGACTTGGAAGTGGTATTTTAGTGTGAAAATATTATTTCATGTCTTGTGGATCTTTTTTTGTCATAAGATATAAAACCTAGGTATCTAGGTGGGTGGTCGTGTACTAATATGCTAGTGATCCCAAGGGGTCTGGACCGTGTTTCATGTACCAAGTTTGATGATGACTACAGAAACTAAGCTATGATGTTGATGTTATAGGGGCATCACTAGGTTATGGTTATTATTCCTACTTGTGTATCAAGTGCACAATAATATATATTTGTATGGTTACTTTCTCCGTGTGTGTGGTACTTGGGACCCACATCGAGATAGTACCTAAGGTTATTTTCCAACTTCTAGTGCTCAATATGTATTTTATACATAACTCTGACATACAGTATGTTTGGATAGAGAAATTAATTATCTATTCCATTCTATTTATAAGTCTAGATTTCTTTTAATGTCTCCCACTTGAAATCTATTTTTATTTAATGTTACATATTTTAGAAATTGTAACTATCTATTATTGTTTACAAAACATCAATGATTTTTGTCTTATAATGAATATCACGTGGAATATTTTTTTGGTGGAATAATATTGGGATTTGGATCACACACTACTTAATCCATTAGGTGTAAGTAGACATGGTTATTTTTTTGCAGGTTTGGGTAAATCTTTTAGTTCTAGTGGTTCAGGTTTCTAGTGGCCCTTCTTGGCGTAGTGTCGTGGAGATGGCTTGAGGGTAGTTCCCCTTGCCATGAAGAGATTCTTGGGCTTTCCTTTTCGACTTTGTTCCTTTTTTATTGTATTTTATTTTTGTTCTATATTATGTAATTTAATTTTGATTTTTTGTAAAAGAATTTTTGGTTCGAATAATCTAAATGTGGTTTATATGATTTATTTATTGTTTTAGGTTTATAAATTCGGGAAAAATCTTCCCAAAATTGTTTTATACTTAGGTACTTGAGTTAGCCCTTGGGGATTGGGAATGCCCTTTGAGCCTTTTCATGGGCCGGTTTGGGTGTCTATTTTGATGGAAAATAGATTCAGTTCATGACAGTCTAGATAACTGGTGAATATTAGCAAATGTGTGAATGGTCTATGTAGTGTTGGAAGGGGCCTCAAATGATAGGTTGGGTCACCTGTGGCTATAGGTCTTATTTATATGGCTCATCTCCATGATTCACAATTTTGGATGATGGGTACATGTTTTGAAGTCCTATAAGAAAGTAATATGTGGGCCATGGTGATAACGAAACACATGTGGTACCTACTGCCATAAGAGACTTGGAATCTGGCTGTAAAAACCATATGGGAGGCATAAAAATTAATAAAAAACATTTCTTGTGACTATATGACAATCTGGGAGACACCTACCACCACAAGAAATATTGTTTTAGGAGCCTAAGTCAAGGAACTTTGACCAAATAAAACTATGGAGATAGAGATAGTCTAAGTCAACTACAATGACCCAAATTTTCTATGGTCATACATCCATGCTACGTTGAATGGTAATTATTATATATTTTTATCACAATTATAATAATAAATATTTGATAATAATAATATATGTAGTTATTTTTGTATATATATATATATTACATGATTTAGGCAAGTGATAAATTTTATTATAGTGTTATGTAGTGGATCCTTAGTCAAAACACATTGTCGTTAATTATTTTAAATGTTTATATATGATATAAAAATGGGGTCATCATATGATCATAGTTTGATTTATAGGGTAATTTTATCTAATTATCAATACTGATACCACTCCCTAGATTCTTTTTCAATGTGATTTGTGTCCTTAGGAATGCCTCCCTATATTTCAAGGGATAAAGACTAGAAATGAGGGTCTATTTTGTAACCATGCGAAAACAATAACCTCACATTAGAGTGAAATAATTGTGGAAATAACCATGCATCATTTATAATTATCATTATAGTACACATGAATAAATAATTAAAATAACTATATAAAATTGGAATAGAACACATAATTATACAACCATAGATCATTTTTCATCACCCACTAGCCTCATCACATATATATATATAAATAAATGAAATAAAATATAAAAGAGGCTTTACTACCATCCTCGAGCCTCAACCCAGTCAAAATATCCAAATCCCCACTGAGTTGTCTCATCTTGGTCCACTACAGATATTTTTATCAAAAAAAATTCTTTCATAAGTTATATATATTAAGTAAGGTTCTTTTTTAAGCAGTGAGGAATAAATATACAATTATCTATCCCTAATGTAGTCAATACCGTACAATATAAAAAATATGTGTTTGAATATGTTATATGCCAAGAATTGTCACAAGATAAATAAATCATCATTGATCCACAATTTATAATTTGATATACATGATCGACCATACATTATTATTTTAATGAAAAATGACTATGAACACGGTGCACGACCATACAAGGGATAAAAACCACCACGAATTCCTAGATATGGACAATAACATAGGGGTAGCACCCCATAAGGATAATCTTGTATATATAACACTCATGTCGTCAGGGAACAAGAACTTAATATATATATATATATATATATATATGTATATGTATTCAGTCAAGGTAAATGATTCCACTCCCAGATCATCTTTTGTATTTACCAATCAATAGGGGCGATGAATCCCACAAAAAATTCCATACTATACACATTAGGAAAGAGAATCCCTATATAAATCTGATACCATATACTTGAAGAAATTTTTACCCCATCCCAATATCAAATAATACACTTGAGTATGGGAGGATCATCTTCGGTTGAATAGCATATCATACACTTGAGGGGAACAATGGAACTCTTAAATATCATATCATTCACTTGGGAGGGGAACTACCAAATCTAATTCCATATAGATAGTGGGGGGGTAATTGTCACCACTTGGATCTCATATAATTTACTTGGGGGAAATTAAGCCGCACATATATATATAATGCAATAAACTCAAATGGATGAGATTCCCCACCCATATCAAATATCATACACTATGGGGGGAATAGTGTCCCCACTCAGATTTCATATTACATCGATTAGAATGGATCCCAACCCATAATAACAAATAATACCATTTATTGTTGAATGTAATCTGTCTATTAATCTATCATATAAATTAATAATGTGAAAAATGGATCCCCACACATAATATCTCAACTTATATTTTGGAATGGATCCCCTTTAATAAATATAATAAATCATACTATCATGAAAAACATGGTATTGTACTTGTTCTATGAATATAATAACAAATCATAACACCATGTAGTATGGAGAATACTAACTCCCCAATAGAAAACATATCCCATGAAATTTACTCAGGGGGTACGCTTCCCACCGTATGGCTGATAACACAATCATACAACACATACACCAGAGTGAATTTTCAATCCCACAACCTTATACATTTTTGTACACACTCAAGGGAATCCACATGACGTTACCAACCCAACCCCTTAGAGATCTCACATACTTACCCACGATCTAAACCCTCTCACTCAAGGATATCCAAACATCTATCAAATCATATGATACACATATCCAAGTGAACACATGATGTGTTGAATCATTTACCATGGCCTACAACATGAGCTCACTAACTCATCCCCAGTGAACTATTTACTCAAACCAATCGACACATCCCAATGAACATTTAAATATCCGTCTATACAATTATGTTAATATCCTAGAGTAAATATTAGTCTCCTTAACTCATGACACCAATACATAGCTGTGTTTCCATATCATTAGAATGTGTCTTATAGGTTCATTTTGACACATCTTGGTTCACACTCACAGGAACCATTATTCATACAACTTATATAGTGTTCTCCAAACCTAGAGGCCCTTACCTAGTCAAATCCTAATGATGTTTGTACAAATTCTCATCTTATTCATCATATCATAACTCAACCCAACTAACTAAGGACCATATGGAATATATAACAATAATAAACATGAAAATAAAATTCCATGTCATCAAAAAATATCAAAAACATTATTTGGGTCTCATCTATTGTCTCCCCTAGAATAGATCTCATCAACAAATCTAAAATAATACCCATCATAAAACCAAATCTGTCTCGCAACCATCTCATCAATGGACAGTAAGAGGAATGAATGCCTCACCATCTTGTTCTAAGAAATAAGACACTCATAATGGAATACTCACCTTTCAAATTTCTTACTGAAGGTATGAAAAAATATATAACCCCTCTGATAGGGAATTAAATGGAATATACCAATGTTTTTGTTGGGTATACCATGGTGTACATGGAGTGTATGACACTGTATAACCCATGCATGTATCTCCATCCATGCTGACAAGTGTTTCCCCAAATACATTATGTGTCTCAAAGTAACACACAATGTATTATCCTCTTAGGGTATTATGTAATCTACCCTACCTCAAGACACATCAGTCAACATGTAATGGAATGTACCTTTACATTCCCAGTACCACACATGGTGTGTATAGATGTGTATCAAGACATACCTCAAGCCATGTACCAATGATCCTATACAGTGTGTACATATGGCCATCACATTAGGAGGAAATAATCTCAAACCTTAATTTCATTGAAGAACTACATGATCTATGTTCTTGAACTACTCGACATGTGATCTTTATTTACAAATTATAATACCTTGAAAATCATATTAATCCCCCATTTTAATATAAATGAACCCTATATGGGCCTTAACCCAACCCCAAATACCCATATATATTAATTGAAATATCAAGTAATAAATAAAATGGTTAATGAATAAAAAATAAAAATCACAACCTACCACTTAGAAAATCACCAAAGCATTGAGCTTAGATGCATGATCTCTTCTCTTTGAATCCCAATTCATCTCTAATTAGAATCCCGAAGTGTGAATCCCCATCCCTCTTCTCTCAACTCAAATTTATCAAAGGTTGTTCCCCCTTCCATCCACATTATTCATAGATGGTATGTTATAGTGGGGATAAAAAAGAATAAATTTAAAATAAATACCCATTACAGTTCCCCCTTGAGACGAAGAACCGAAAAATGGTTTATACCCTTCCTAGGTCAAACGTATCTTGTAGAATCAACTTTGAGTTCAACATTCCCATCCGAATATACATTTAAAATATTTCAATGTTTTAACACAATATAATAATTTTATTTTATTTAATAAATATAAAAATATATGGAAAAACACATCCATCTTAAAATATCACAAAATATCATAATAATGTTAAACACCCTATATCATGATTAGTAGAGCCATTAGAAAATTATTATAATGTGGGTTTTCAAGTGAAATTTCCATTTCAACCCAAATAAGAAAATATGTCTCTAACATCCACTAGAGCACTTGATATTTTATTCAAGCATTTAACTATTTCCAAATAGATCACATCATGATATTTCTATACTCAGAATCTCAATTTGAACACCAAATCTCAAAAAATCCCCCACATTTTGAAAAAATTCAGGTTTATCCTGATTTTTAAAACATGTAATGAAATAGTTGACTTAAAACATTCATACATAATGTTTGTTTTATCTAAAATGATTTAGTGACTAATCATAACCTAATCCAATCATTAATTCACAACTAAATCACCATGTTCCTCCAAAACAATTTGAGGAAGTTTCTTCTATACAACTCCCAACACTAAGGTATAATATCCCCCATTGTTTAAGCTTGCCACTAATAACAATCATGAACACCAAGATGGGGGTATACTATATCGATATATTCAAAGATCGAATTATTTTTTCATTTGGATCATTCAGGTGCTTACGGTGCTCTCTATCAAAAGAATCCACTCATAATGGTTTATTCCAAACCACTATATTCCCCATTATATTAATTTTTTATGGAAATAAAATTCCGAATATTCCATTAACATGATCTATGTTGTTCCCTCATTGAGACAAGAAATTGTAGGTAAAAATACCAATCAGTCCTCCTCGAGCTGACTATTCATGAAATTTCACGGTCACCTCCCATGATGCATTATATTATATCCTCTTCATGATGTTCTAATTTATAAAGGAATGCCATGGAAATTTAAAACCAGACACTAAATTATAAATTTACAATCATTACGATTCTAACTTTGGCTCCATGGCCAACCAAATAAACCGTTATACTCAATCTATGTCTACTAACATGTATCTAATTTTACTCAATATAAAATCATATAAAATCCTTCCTCATCCCATTTAAAACACACAAACTCAATATAGTGGAAAATTTTCATATGAAATGTAGTGTTCCCCAAGGAACTAGGTAAGATTGGTTTTACCTGTACCCAAAAATTTTACCCCATATCGACTATCCTTCGTCCAATCCCATCGCATCCACAACACTACTAATATGATGGTCATACATACATGACTGATAATATTCCCCAAACATATAATTATCATATTCATCACGTAGATGAAAAAAATGATGATATATGTTTTTAATTACCCCATACACTACCATACATCACAATTGGAAGTGGCCAAGTATCTCATACCAGAGTTCCAAAATGAAACAAAAATCACTACCCAATCTGGGAACACCAGGAATCTTATGCTCAGTACCTGCAAAAATTCAATATGCAATGAGGGATTAACCCTTCCGTAGATAATTGTTAATTTCAAGAAACATGAATTACTTTATTTAACTACAAGAAAATAACCTTAATAATTTTTATTAAAAATTTGGGACTCTCCTAAAAATACATTCTCATCTCATCCCTAACAACATCTTTCAAGAATCATGATCAAATAAAATTTTACACACTACTATATTCCATAAATTATATAACTTGTTTCCCTAAAGTGGAACCTCACATCCTCTTCCAAAACATAGAAAACCAAGTTTGTATTCCTCAAATCAATTTTATATGCCTCCAACTCATACATGGTTTCTCACCAATAAAAAAATAAATTGGAATCACAGAAAATGAGTTTATGCATTCCCATAATCCTCAATGAATTTCAAAAAAAATCATACATACACTCACCATCCTCACCCAATGGTAGGTTGACCCTACGGAAACCCTCTCACAAGTTATATTCCACTACTCAATTTGATATCATCTAGAAATAAAGGGTACACTCATGTTGAAACTGGTAAGACAACATGAGTGACACTTCCTTGAGTCACACGCTATTAAACCAAGAACTACATTACTAAATTGTTTATCCTAATCCACTCACACCTCAGTATAACCTCTCCAAGGGAATCCTTAATTCTCTCTTCCATCAATCCTGACACCACACTCATGATGATTCTAGATACACAATCACCTTCTATATAGGGATTATTCCAAACCATGATTTTATACCTATCATAGATACAACTATCTATGATCACCCAACTATAGTATATGAATCCAACTAATCATACCAAAAAAATGCCCCAATACCATATCCATAGGGAATCAGACATGCCTTTCATAATACTAATAAAATTATGTTGTTTCTTAGTGGAACTCATATGAAAAAACACATACTCTAGGGTTCTCATATATATAAATGAGGCATAACATATTAATCAACAATCCACTATAAGAAACCAATCCCCATTTAGAACCCACAAAAAAACAAACCCCTTTAGGATCAAGGTCACATCCATTCACATATAATGAAATCACGTTTTGGTGATCTATATCTATTATACCATAGTCACATGTTAAAATTATGTTCAGTAAAACTATTAATATATATGGTGAAACAATATATGAGTTTTTTTATACACTATAAGTAATCAAACAAGTATCACAATCACCCACAATGGGATTCCCATAAAGGTATAAAATGATAGCACCAACCAACTATGGGTCACTATAATTCCCTTACAAAAAGGGAGTATATTACTATTGTCAAATATTAATCCTCTACAAGATTTTCCCGACATGTAATCAAATGGAAATATAATCGTACATCTGAGTATAATTCGGCCAATAAGTTTTATAGGTAAAAACTATATATATTATTATTAAAATATTAATATAAAGAACCCTCCATCATCAATGAGTAAATCACCAGAAATAAAAAAAAATGTTGCGATCCCTACATGAGAAATATGATTCATGTATGCATGTAACTTTACACTATTGAGAACATTGAATATGAAAATAATAATTTAAAAATCACACATCATGATATAGTCAATATCTCAACAGTAATAGAAAAAATGAGAATACAAAACTTATATACCTCAAAGCATTGTAATACCACTTAAAAATGTGATAACGACCAACATATCTGAGGCCCATAAAATATCTGATAGAATTATACCCTATATCCACCTTACACTAAATTGTATGATAATAAAAATGGAACTAATACTAATTTGTGGTGATTTTCTCCAAGAACCTTCAGTAATGTCCTGGTCAATGTTCTTTATAACATTAAGTGAAACTACCCATATTCTAGACGATATTGAATACAAAGAAGGGAAAAATGTGTTGCCATGGGAATAATATACCGTCATATCAGAGTACAAAAATAGTGTAAATAACTATGAAAAATTGATAACAACAATCATATAATGTAGGAATAAGTAAACAAAAAATTTCTATAAAAACTGGAATGTAACACACAAATCTTATTTCCATTCATCAAAGTTATTTATCTAATGGTTCAATCACATATAATAACAAATAAATGAATGAAAATACAGAAGCGGATCTTCCATAGTAATTGAGTCTAGCATTATTTTTAATATCCAAATACCCAGAGAGCTACCTCGACCCAATCCATTTTACACACAATGATCAACCAAAAATAATACGTAAGTTTTTCAAATTCCCCAAGGTGAATCTCTAGGGAGTGAGAAATTAATTATATTTTTTACAACCCAAATGATGTCCCCAACATAATCTTCTCTTCAAATTTTCACATAAATGTGATATGATAATACTACCAATTAGATAATGAAAAATAAATAAATAACTCTTCATCAATCATAGTGTTTTTTGTTAACATCCACAATTGACCATACCATCTTTAGATAATGAAATATGTCTCATCAAATTCATCACACGCATATCAAGTATATATATACAACAACAATAATATATATATAAAATCAGTACGGAGAAATTATTTCATACATAGTTCACCTTGGATATATAAAACATGGGGGGAGGTGACCACCTATGGTTTCGTAGATATTTAAAATCAATCGGGGCTGGTTGATGGCCCCCTAAAATAATCTTGTGTATATAACCCTCATCATTGGAATGTTGACAAACCCAAAATATCATATCATATAATGAAGGGAAATATTGGACACACCCATATCTCTTATAATATACATTGGAGGATGAATGGACCAACCTCAATATTATATTATAAATTATGGCAGAAATATAGCCCCAATTAATCGTATATCATAAATTTTGGGGTGGATCATCTAAAAGTGTATGTTATATCATACACTCTAGGGATAGAGTATCCCCACCATCATCACATATCAAGAACATGAGAGTATTATTGGACCTGCACATATATCATATAATTCACTTGGGGGGGTTAGAGGTTCCCCATATGAATCTAGAATAATAAACCCCAGGGGGGGAGTGAATCACTACCAAGAACTCAAATCATGTACTTGGGGGTAGGTTACCACTATTATTTATGATCATATACACATCAAAAATAGAGGTCACACTCGGATCTCAAGTCACATTGAGTGGAATAGAACCCAAATCATAAAAACATATAATATCATATCAATGGAAATGGATCACACCACATAAT
Source organism: Viscum album (assembly GCA_963277665.1). Taxonomy (NCBI): domain Eukaryota; kingdom Viridiplantae; phylum Streptophyta; class Magnoliopsida; order Santalales; family Viscaceae; genus Viscum; species Viscum album. Next base: position 2,074,481,738 of record OY728156.1, on the reverse strand, counting down.
ATCTCATCTTATATAATAATGAGGGTAATTGTGTCCCTCCCATAATATCTTATCAAAAATTGGGGGAATGAATACCCACTAGTAATATCCAATAAATCGGGACAACATACGACAAATGAAAACTTATTTTCTCAATGTTTTGAATAACACATCATATCATCAGGTTACCATGGAATACCTTCTCTATTACTGGAATAATATTTCCTGACATGCACTCAGGGGACGTGTCCCACAAGAAACAAAAATAATTAAATTCATAAAAAAAATACACATAGTAGAATAACCTCACATTGAACAAAAAATTTGTATATAAAAACTACAAAATATCCATATTATGTTTTAAAACTAACCACTCTCCCTGAAGGTCAGACAACATCATCTCTGTACCCAATACACACATTCTAGGTAAGGCTGACATCTATATCCACATCTCGAATCCACATCCAGAAACATACATGAATAGTGAAACAAGTAATTGTGGCCCATCCAATGATATCAATATCTCATCATCAGGGTAGAAATTACACAAAAAAGGGATTATAGCCCAGGGATTTCCTTATCCTTTATCTTACCCTCATTCAAAACACACCAAGGATATCTCTTTCACACAAATTCATCATGGAAAAAAACCATAAGAATTATCATCTCACCCTTATGATGTCCTACAAGGTCAACCATACAAATCTTGGCATCCACACTTTAACACAAAGAAGAATCCAACTCCCACAACTTTCTCCCATTCTAGAGTCCCTATAAAACACTAATAATTTAAAAATAACACAATATTAGATATCATATATGACATATAACAGTAAACCTAAACGTCCCACAAAATATTAATATTTAAATATTATAAACATAACCAAGTAATTAAATTGAAGGGTAAGAATAAGATTAAAAAATAATATAATATATATATATTATATATAATTCAAAAATATAATATTTATAAAATTTTAGTAAATAATTACACTATTTTTCACTATGTATATTTAATGCTTTGAAAATATATTTTCTTAAAATTTAATTATTTTTCTTATTAAGCGAGAGATATATCCTTCCAAAAACAATTTGAATTATAATACTATATAAATGATTTCATCTTCTAAATCATCAAATAAAATTGTTGTATGTTTAATTTTATTTATTTATTTTAATTGAATTATTATTCATCAAATAGTATAAAATTATGAATTTTAAATAAACTTATTTAATTTAATTAAATAATGTAATTAAAAAGTTTAATTATTATATAATTTTATTTTAATGTAATATAAGACATGTTTAGTTATTTATAATATAATTAATTAAAATAGAATCATATTTATAGCTTATTTTGGAATAAGTTATCTTTTGGTTTATAAATCATTATTATGGAAAACTATTCTTTTTCGCTTGTTGCAGGTTTAAAATTAAATTAAATGATATCATTTCATTCAATTTAATTTTATAAAAATAATTACTTATATTGAATTATAATACATAATATAAGATTACAAGTTCCACTTAAATTTATGATATATTTAATAGAAAAACATTAAAAACGATTATCATGGTTATGGTAAGAACAAGTTTACTTGGGATTAAACCAAATATATAAGAGGTAAAATTAGATAAAACCATTTTTAATTTCTATTTAATGTCCATATTTATAAAATATATCATATATTATTATGAAATGGTCTATTTGTGATTCAATTGGTTTGATGAAGGAAATTATTTATTTTATACTTTCCAAGATTCCTAGTTGGTCCTCTATAAAATTTATAAAAGGAGACCCCACTTATATCATTTCCACGCATAATAATCATTTTTTAGACAATAAATTCCCAAAATAGAGTCCTTAAATCCCTCCAGATTACCTTGAGTCCCTAGTTTGATTATAAAACAATCCCAAGAAGGATTTAATTGTAAACCAAAACCGGTTATTTGAAAAAGGGATATCATTCTTAACCAAGCATTTTTGTTTTATTTCTTATTCTACCTAAAGTATATATTATTCAACCATGAAGATACAATAAAATTAATATATACCATTTAATGAGTTATTATTATGTTAATTTAATATCCTAAATTTATATCCTCTTCCAACAAATGGGAAAAGAAACCATTGTTCTCATATATGGTTGAGTTCCATCAAGTGAATCGAAGTAATTAATTTTTAGACATCACCTCTTAGAAATATTTATAATGATGTATTTAGTATATATTTATATATGATGTACATTAAAAATATATCATTAAATATATTTAATATATCAAATATTTTGGTATCTTTCTATTCATGGAAAATTAATAACATCGTATACGCATATATGATGATTGCCACCTCCACGAATAGATCTTATATGTTTCCCATTACTGTATCACATAGATGGTATATAAGACATTATATAAATTACTAATATTATATGTATGATTTAATTATCATTATTGTAATTTAAAATAATTATTACATTCTTTCCATCACTATCCATGAAAAATTGGAGTGATACTCATGAGAACATACAACCAATATTCTCAATGATCGTAGCATCTTTCTTTTTCACCAACATATTTCATCATTTTTAAAAAATAATTTTTCATATATTATAATTATAATTATTTCATGAATATTATTATGTATTATATTGAGGGTTTACCACTTTAAACATTGCTTATCTACCAAAGTCATTTTGGACATATGTGTTTAATATCATGAAATCATGTGCCAGGAAATTTATTGGTTATTTAAAAGATTATGGAATGGTAATAAAAAAATAAAATGAATAAGAAATAAGAAAAATATTCTTAATCATGTAATAAATCTTATAATTTTAATTACTTAGTACGATAATGAATTCATAAGATGAGTTGGTATCGATGTAATGGAACACTCTAGACCACTATTTTCTTAATGATATGATCATGATGTCTCTAACTAATATTATCTATCTGTAATGTTAATGAATGATTATAAAATAACAAAATATTCCTCTCATATATATATATATATCTAGATTTTTATCCCTTCCCTATTTGGGTTAATTTATTCCATGTGGTGATTCTCAAATTCCTTTAATAAAAAATCTCTTTTAATTATGATATGAGGAAACATTATGAATCCCATTTTCATTCCAAGGGTAATTATTATGTATATATCTTATGTTTTATATTGATTTTAGAGAGAACATATTCAAAAACATATTATAATGGGTTTTCATATATAACACTTAAATTAATTGTTTAAATTATTTTTCTCATGAGATGTTATGTGTATGATTATTTTGTAAACATAATCATCTATGGGATTATGTCCCCCACGCGATGTTGTATTGAATGTTATCCTTGAATTAATATTATTTCATGTTCTGTGTATTGAAACATTTCTTATCTTTACATGATTTTGTGATACCATTTTAATTTGGTTATTCACCCATTTGATTACTCAAGATCCATCTCTTTTATTATTTTAGGTTATACAATTGAATCAAACGTTATGTTTCCTTATCATGTTTATTAACATTATTTTATTTATAGCACAATAATTTTTTCAATGACTTATGTGTTATAATATGTATTTTTACTAGCTTTAATGGATTTAATTGTTACATATTGAATTTAATATAATAATTATTATTTTTCATGTTGAATTTTTACATACCTAGACTTTAGAAATACTAGACCTTTTCAATAATCGTTTTGTATTAATAGATATTAATGTAAAAATCATGTAATAATTTGCCTAAAATATATTGGGTCTCAATATATTATACTTGAAAGTAGACATGTTGTTTTTTGAGATTATTAATAAAATAAATTAGTGAGAACTCTACTAATAATTCTAACTACTAGAAATTATCTTGCAATTTTGGTGAATTATAAAGTGAGTTTTTTCTATGAAATTACTTCCCTGTCTAGATATGAAAATTAGATATGTCTCTAGAATAGTACTAAATAGGGGGAATAACCCTAAAAATTATTCATTGTGATTTATCTTTAAAATTAAATATTTCATGAAATAATTACCTTACTGTACTACTAGTTTAACACTCTTGAGGGAAATTCATTTGAAATATTCAAACTCCATATTAACAGTTACGAATTATTTGAATAAATTGTTAGATTTGAAAACATAAAAGGTAAATTACTATGCATAAAAAAATAGATTCATGAAAACTCCTATATTAGGATATACTAATCATTTATATGTTACTCCTCTGATGTTTATAAATTTCACTTTATTTTCTAATTAGTTATTTTATTCTAATATATTTTTTCATTATTTCAATTATTGTTGGGAAAATGGATAAATTGTGCCTATAACCAACAAAATGGGATATGTGATGATCATCCCAATTATAATCCTAGCCATATGGGATAATCATCTTAGAAATTCACATAAGAAATGTCACAACAGGATCAATTTTTTAATAAAAACATAAATCATATAGAACACCCTATTTATTCAATGAATGAGAAAGTTGATTTAATGTCAAATATGATGTAAAGGATTCATAACATCAATGGATCAAATGATTCCCTCATCGTAGAATAATGGATTAACTCAATTGAAAATATTTTCCCTATCCTGGACACCTTCGATAAAAGGGAAAGTGGTTATGCCAATTTATCTCACAGAGGGGGAATCTGATTTGTGGTGGATGTATGTCAAGAAGGAGAAGTCTAAAACGGATATTTATTCCATGGAATGGGATAAAATAAAAAAAATATTTATATATATATATTATACATAAACTCCCCATCATAAAATGTAGAGGGAGTTCCTCAGACTAAATTAAATTGAATATTGTCTTATCTTGGAATATGAGGAAAAAATCACATGTCTTGGATAGTATTCCTTATAAAGTATCATCAACACTAAAATTGTGTTGGATCCATAATTAAAGGGGATAAATATGATTATATGAAAATAATTAGTTATTCGAGAAATTGATATTTATAAAGAGATTATTCAATGTGTCATAAATGTTTAAATAGTTATTAGTGACTATTAGTGGTCTCATGGGTCTACATATAAAATAAAAAATTGTGTTTTATTCAGGAGGATCAATAGATAAATCATATTTAGAAAATAAAACCAAAAATCACACATGTTAAAAGTGTGAGAATAATTATCCCAAAAATAATCTTAAGGTAATTGGGCGAAGTGGCGAGTGTGGAAAAGAGGAGAATTAGGATAATCTATAATGATGAGAGATAAAGAAACACATAAATTTAAAGGAATAAAATAATATTTAGATCAATGCATAGAATGTTGCATAATTTTTCAATTACAACGAACGCACACTCTATGTAAGACAATTACGTTAGCCATGGGTTGTGGGGAAAATCATTAAGAATAAAATTCATTTATTAATTATAATGTAATTTATTATTCGATCAGTACTGCTGAGGTGGATCCCAAGAATGATACAGTGATATGTACACAAATTATTAATTCATTAATAGTGATTGTAATTTTTTATTTTGGTTCTATGAATTCTTTCACATCTTGAATACTTATTATAACTATATAAATACCACCTCAAAAAAAGGGGTTGATCTATTAGTGAGAAAATAAAATAGATACATTATTTATTTCCAAGTATATGAGTCCCCGTAGTCAATGTTTTTGGAAATAATATTCTATGAAACAACTTTATTACTCTCTTTAATACATTTCAATGTTATATTGGTAATGGATTCGTATTACTTATATAAAATCATCATCAAATATAGAAATAGGGAGATAAATATTCTCATTAGATGTCCTCATATGATTGTAAACATGTAAGGAGGACGATGAATATAACTAGAAATATTCTACTCATGAGTGGATATTATATACTAACGAGAATGAATATCTACTAAAATTATTGAGAAATAGTAGAGATTAATACATGAAGACATTACCATTGTGAAGGATTAAGAAAATGTATTACCAAAAGAGTTTCATGGTCTTCCACCTGACGGAGAGGAATATTTCCTAAACAATCTTATATATTGTTCTTCTACTATATCAAAAACACCTAACAGAATGGCCACTATTTGGTTAGAAGATTTGTAAAAGTAGTTATAAGAGATTCTATAAAATTGTTTTATGAACCAATGTGATTCACTGTGGGGTGTGTTGATCCTCCTCACCAAGAATATGGTTGAGTCAATGAACTTTTTTATTGAATATCGTGAACTCAACAAAATAAAGATAATGAAAATGTATATCATACCATAGATAGATTTATTGTCGACACACTATATGGGGAATAATAATTCTCTATGTTTTCCAAAAAATTGAACTGAGAATATGGTATTGAAACTATGGGTTCATAGTGATTTATTTAAAAATAAATATTTCTACAATGATATTTATAGAATTAATGAATAGTTTCTTTAGATATTACCTCGATAAAATTTCTGTAGTATTTATAGGAACTATTCTAATATAATAAAAAATAATGGTTCAGAGGGAGGAGAATTTTAATATTGTTATAAATATATTGTGAAAATAGAAACTATTTTCAATGAAAATTAAATGTGAGTTCTTGATGAGGGATATATCATTATTGGGAAATATTATCACCCAAAATGGAATATCTTTTTTAATAGAACTGATCTATGTAAACCAGAGCCAGTTTGTTAGATTATTGCATTGGTATAATATATAATGAATTACATCATAAAATAATGAATAGTGTAGTAGTATTGGTTAAATAGATACATACTTATTTCATGAATTACATTTGAAAAAAATTAAGCATATTTTCTGAGAATAAAATTATTTTCTCGAAAATAACCATTCATATAAATCATAGTACACATCATTGAATCCAATAGAAATGATACCATATAAGGGTGATGATGTATTCACAGTAATGTTTATGTATAGTGGATTAAATCCTTACTCAAAACCATAAAAAAATATTCCATGCTAAATAACTAAACAGACATGACATGTAATCCATAAATGATGATTAAAAGCATCTAAATATAATATATCTGAGAAAATATCATGGATAATAATAATTGAATTTTTAATAACAGAAATACATAATTATTTTATTTCATGATACCATGATCATAATTATCTATCATCAATTACAATCAAAGGACCTTTTAAAACTGTAGTTTATAAACACATCTTGTTTGACCAACTAATTTTATGTTACTTTACAGATTAACCTCATGAGACTAATGATGCATCATGAGGTTATATTTAACCTTTCCGTGCCCATGTCTGTATATCGAAATCATTCCAAAAATTTGGAAAAATCAATTTAATTCTTGAAAAGTGTGCCATATCATCCAATATCAATATTGTGTAAGGAATATATATTTATAAAATTTTCAATAGATAAATTGATAGATTTAAATTTAGAAAATTATATCTATAAATGTTATACTATTTATGTGATAAACATATCCAACATAAATAAGCTGGACATTTAAATGGAATTAAATTTCCAAAGTAAGGTGAATAATTTAACGAAAGGTTAATGACTACAATAAATAAATCAAGGATGTGAATTTAAATAATTTTCATAGTCATAATGATCATAAACCAAATAGAGGAATAATAAGACTAGAATAAATTAAAAATATACCAAATATATTAATAAAAAATAGTTCATTTCATTGATGAATAAATAAACCAAAAAAGATATTTATAAACATTCTTGAAGAAAATATAGTTTTCATTTCGAAAATAACATTTAAAAAATAAAATTTCATTTTATAATTGGAAAATAATTTACCTTGAAATTAGATAATTAAACATATAATGTAGGCTTTAGAACATTTAATTGGTTCTTATAGATAGAAATTATGGTCATGTTGTACATAACAAATCAAATATTCCTTTTAATTTTTCAATAAAATCCAAACATACATTTTTTTCAAAATGTAATGAATATTCATTTCAAAAATATAATATGAAAATATCGGTAAAACATTATTTAAGAAATAATTTTTAAAAGGGTGAAAAAATTGAAATCATTCTTTTAATATATTGTTTGGGAAGAATTACGAGATCTTTCCAAATATAGAAATTATTTGAAGGTATCTTAAAAACGTTTTGTAAAATATTTTAAGTGAAAATGAGTGGGAAATGGTATTATAACATGAAAATATCATGAATCAGTAGAGAATTAAATAATTATATGGGTTTATTAAATAAATATAAAATATGTTCCTTCAACTAATATTCAATACTAAATAATATCAATGAGAATTATGTTAAGAAATAAACCATTACATTGATTATAAATTTAAAGTAATGATTACTAAATGAATTAGTTATATGAATCAATAATAGATACAATTTTTTTAAATAAAACACAATATAATCAAAATTAATTTCGCACATAATCATAGAATATTAAATACGATGAAGAACTAATATATCCCAACAAATAGAAATTGAGTAATAAGACTCCTTACAATTTAGTAACTCTTATGAAAAACAAACATATATTAAATAATTCAAATTGAAACCTAAAATTCAATTAATTTCTAATGAATAATGATATAAAATATAATAGGTTCATATATACACCTTATAAAATAAATTGGGTTTATAAGACGTCAATATTCCTCAATGGATGGAAAATGAGATGAAGACCGTTACCTCACATTTTATTTTGTTTGAGCATTCATCAAAAACAAATATAATGGTAAGAAACTAGTAATTATCTTATAAAATTACCATATTAATATTTATAATATCATATATTATTCTTTTATAATATCGTACTACCTATTCCTTAAAAAAATTCATTATTTTTATTGTTTGAGGTTTTATTCGCCTTTTAATCTCATTAATGTTTTATTTTGAATGTTCTAGTTCCTTTTTATATTATATAGTTTCATCATTTAATTTTAATAATCAAGATATAATAAGCATACTTATATATAAATTTTAATTCCAATACCCATCATGAATAATGTTTTTGAAAAATGATGTAATTTAAAATAATTATGACATTATGTTTTATATAAGCATGAGTAACATTTACCTTCTTGAATGTTCATTATGGAAAAAATTTAATTAATATTTTAACATCACCTAATGATAATAATATCACAAATAAAACAACCCTTATTTTATTTCACACATAAACATGATTTATTACCTAGAAATCACTTGATACAACATAGAATATCGAGAGGTCTAGTGTCTTCGGGACATTGGATCATTTCATAACAACTTAAAAAATGAAATATGACATATTTATTGAAAACATATTTTACATGACTACTACATTCCGTCGTACATAGCATTGTAGGGAATTACCTGAGCACATTCATAAGAAATGGGTGGGCTATAAAGCCTAGTAAGGGAATAAACATGGAATAACATGAGGAATACAATTATGTTAGAAAACAGGCATATCAAAGGGGCTAAATAAAAACATGAACACAAATTCATGATAAATTTTGATAATCATAAAACGGAGATGTGGCAACTACTGTTAAAATGGTATTAGAATGAGCCAAGACTTATTGCCCTGGGAGCAGGAGTAAACTCTCATTGCACATGAAGCATGAGTAAAACCTCATTGCACATGAATTAGCATGATTCAAAAATCATTTCATATGGCTTATCATGATATTATACTTTACCCGGTGCATTGGAGCGCTATCAGGACGCACCCTTCTTAAACATTTAATTTCATGCATAAGTGTGCCACATGGATCATAAAACATGGATTCATTAAAAATCATCATTTATTACACAATAGTGGAATGTGGAGTCAATACATCAAACTATATAATAAATAAGTAAATTTTATAAAGGAAAATACCGTTGATAGATATATGAGCATGGTATTCTCTACACATTAACATTGTCTTGGAAAAACATTGGGCAATTTCGGCAGCATTAAGACATGACATAAGAATTCATAAATTTTTTTGATGAGATATAAAGGGGAGTCTCATAATATGTACATGAAATGTATGTAAGGGTTCACATAGATACATGTCCCAAAAATTGTAATGGAGTTTATATTCATGATACAAAAGAATTGCTTGAATGTAAATGAGGAGAGAGAAATTCCATTCGATATTTTGGAATAGTAATGGCTGTACATGGGAGGCATTTAATGAGAGATAAAGGCGTCTCTCATCATTTAAACATAAATAGAAAAGTATGGGGGAGGAGAAAAGTCATAAACTAACATTTATAATTTAAAAAAGGCCATAACTATATAAGTAATCTTGGACATAAATAAAGAAAGTGAGAATACATTACATGGATGTGTGATCCCAAAGGCTTGGGAGGGGCAAGAGAGAGGTTTCATGGGATCTTGGGGATCCTTGGTAGGATTATAGAGGGAGGATGTCAGGGATTGGTCAATCTCAGAAGGCTTTGAGTGAGGAGGAAGTGGGATCCTAGGAGAGATTATATAGAAAATAAGAGGGAATTCAATATTATTCAGGTTTGGGACACCACACATTAAACTAGTCAAAACCACAAACCAGCCCATGGTTTTTGCCCATGACTTTTTCTAAAGTTGAGTGGAATACGATATTTAATAATGGAAATGGACTAAATTCTTAAAATAATAGGGTTTCTTATGTAGAGGTGAGTCACACTCTAAATAAAAACAATTAAAAAATGTTTTATAAGCCTTGAAAAGTACACTAATGCTTTGTAAAATTAAACAAATAGACCCAAAATCACATTATTTTAATGTTAAAACATATATTGTCTGAAAATAATGTTTATAGTATTTTATTACATCACTATTAGGTCATTATGATGTCATAAAACACATTATATATTTAAACGGTATTTAATTTTTACCCAAACATTCGACAGTCTCATAAAATTAAAAATAATTGACAATTGGATAATTTCAACATCATTATTCCAAAAATAATATTCATTTTATCTATAAAGATTTCAAAATATGTGAGTTTTTACTAAAAAAAACTGACATTTATCGAGAATTCATGGCTTTTCACAAAAACAGCTTTTAAACCTTAATAAAAATTACAATTTCATTCATAAAATTATATGATAATTTATATTTCATAAAAATTAATTTAATAATAATACTAATATTTTATTAAGATATTATTTAATTAAAAAATACATTAATTCATTAATATATATTTCTAAGTTGAATATTAACTAAAAATACTATTTTTGCAATAAAAACTATTTACAGTGTAAAAATAATAAAAGGAATTTATATTCAATATTCAAGAATAATGTAAAAAATCATAGTACTAGGTTCTTGTTACATAACCCCTTAAAACACCATCACAAAACCTTAGTTTAAGGTGCGACATGGTGACAGACTCTTGAGGTGGTTCATATAACATTGCTCGAGTGGTAATCTCTATCAAATTCCACTTCAATTATTGGTGGTTCCACTAAAACATAACGTATTCAAGCTCATATTGGACTTGGACAAGAGCGAAGAACAATGAGGACACCTCCTTCCGGAACTCTAACAAATGGGCTCTGTATGGGGAAAGTCTACTGGATGTGGCCTTCGATTCCTTTTTTTGATTAAATTGGATTAGTTAAAGCCCTATATTTTTACTAATCATGTGATCATTGTTCAACCTCTATTTTCGCAACAGTCAAAATTTATAAATGTATTTTAAAATCCAAAACATAAAAGAAAATATGTGCATAAATTTTACATAACCAAAAGAAGAAATTTAAATAGAATAAGGAAAATTTTCATTAATGAATATTTTGGCTCATTCCAATCTTCTCCCCTTATGAAATTTCTCCCTCAAAATATGTTTTTCCCGCACTAAAATTTTTGTGGGTAACATTTCTTCATCACATCCTCCAATTCACATTTCTCTTTTTCAAAATTTTCGTTTATCCACGCCACCATAATGAGGGGCATTATCTTATTTCGTAGGACATTTTTCCAAAAAAATCTATGATCTTCACTGGTTGTTCTTCGTAATAAATATCATCCTCTAACTATAATACCTCTGAATAGAGGACTTGTGAAGGGTCTGCTATTCACTTACTTAATAGGGATACATGAAAGTCATCATATACATTGGCCATGTTAGGTAGAAGTGCTATTCGATAGGCCACAACCCTGACACTATCAAGAATCTCAAAGGGGCTGATGTACCTAAGACTTAAATATTATCTCTCTCTAAAGGTCATGACATTCTTCAATGGAGATATGTGTTGAAATAGAATGTCTTCAACATTGAACTCAAGATCTCATTGATTCTTATCTGCATAATTCTTTTGTCGACTCTGTCCTAACCTGATATGCTGCAGAATGGTTTCCACCTTCTCCACCATTTCTTTGACAATTTCTGGACCTAGCAGCTTACACTCACGGACTTCATCCAAACATGTTGGTGTTATGCACCTCCTCCCATACTGTTCTTCATAAGGTTCTATTCGGATGCTCGAGTGGAAACAGTTATTACAAGAGAACACATCCAGAGGATGATATTGATCCCATCCTCCGTTAATTTCCATTGAACATGGTCTTAACATATATTCCAGTGCCTAAACATTTTTCTCAGATTGGAAATTAGTTTGATGATGATAGGCCATACTGAAGATCCGTTATGTATCTATAGCATGTTGAAGACTCTTCCTAAACTTAAGGGTGAATCTTGGATCTCGATCAGATACAACATATAGTAGTACTCAATGAAATTTTACCACTTCCTGGATATATATTCGTGCCAGTTGTTCCAATGTGAAATCCTTCCAAATTATAATGAAGTGTGTATACATTGTAGGACGATCCAAAACAACCTAGATTTCATTTATTCCATTATATATCTTCGGTTGTCCGGTGAAAAAGTCCATGGTGATGTTCTACCATTTTTATGCTAGTATGGGCACAGTTTGCTTCATACCCTTAGACATCTGCCTCTATGCCTTCACTTCATTACACACTGGGCACATTTATGTATACTCAACGATCTCCTTCTTAATATTATACCACCAAAAATTCTCTCTGAGATTTCTATACATCTTTTTGTTTCTTTGGTGAATAGAAAAATTCGAACAATGTGCATCATCCAAAAGTTCCTTCTTTATCTCTAGACATGATGGAACACATACTCTTTTCACAAATGTCAAAATTTCTTCTTCATTAACATTGACCTATGAGGAATTCATTTTTATATAGCATCCACATTCTTCTGAATACCCACATCATCATTTTGAGAATCCTTTAACTTTTCAAAAAAGTAAGGTTAAGCAATCATTTGTGAATGGATTGATGATGTTCACTTATTTATGATTCCAATTTAAATATTCATAAAATCCAATTAGATTGGATCCTTTCCAATTCTCCTCAATGATATAATCACAGTGTTCTTTCTACCTAGATCATATTCCACATTTTTTTCATTCCCATGCTGGTAATCGATTGAGCAGTCATAGGCTTTGATCAGCTCTAACCATCTACGTTGGTAAATGTTCTACTCTTTCGGTGTGAATATATACTTGAGGCTTTTGTGGTCCATATATATTTCACATTTCTCCCCAAATATATAATGCCATAAAATTTTTAAAGTGAATATCACCACAGTCAACACCAGATCATGTGTTGGATAATTCTACTCATGAACTTCTAATTGCCCTGAAACATAGGAAATTAATTTTTCATTTTACATCAACACATAGCCCATGCCCTTATTCAAAGCATCACTGAATACCACAAATGATCTCCACTTGTGGATAAAGTGAACACAAGTGAAGGGATAAGCCTCCTTTTAAAATCCATAAAGAATTCTGCGCATTCTTCACTCCAATAAAACATTACTCCCTTTTGAGTTTTCTTGGTAAGAGGGTTGGAAAATTGTGAGAAATGTCTCAAAAATCGTCGATAATATCCAGGTAACCCTAAGAAGCAACAGATATCCGTTACCGATGTGGGCCTCGGCCATTCCTCTATTTCAGCTGTCTTGGAGGGATCCACAAATATCCCATTTCTTGTGATGATAGGGCTTAAGAATGAGACCTTCTTCAACTAGAACTCACACTTTCTAAACATTCCATATAGCTTCTCCTTTCACAAGGTTTCAAGCACAATTCATAGATGCTTCTCATGACCCTCTTTTTTTTTGGAGTATATTATAATATCATCTATAATGACTACCAAAAAATTTTCAAGGTAATATCAAAAATCTCTATTCATCATGTCCATGATGATTTTTGGAGTATTAGTAAGTCTGAAAGGCATTACTATGAATTCATAGTTCCCATATCTTGAATGAAATGTAGTCTTGGGGATATATTCCTTCTTCACCTTTACTTAATAAAATCTTGACTACAAATATTCCTTCAATAATTATTGTGCTCCATGTAGTTGATTGAACAAGTCATCAATTTAGGGGAGAGGGCACTTTTTCTTTATTATGATTTTGTTAAGCTCACGATAATCGATGTAAATAATCATTGACCCATCATTCTTCTTGAGGAACTAGACTATTTCACCCCATGGTGATGCACTTATTCTTATAAAACCTTTATCCAAATTTTCATGTAGTTGTTTCATCAGCTCCTATTGCTCCACAATATCCATTCTATACGGAGTCTTGGATATTGGAAAATCCACAGGTATAAGATCAATTGAGAATTCGATATCTCTTCTAGGAGGAAAACCAGGAAATTCCTCAAAAAACACTTCAGTTAATTACCTCACAATAAGAATGTATTCATGTATCGATTCCTCGATAGAATCAATAACCAGAGCCAGATACACATTCTAATAGGGTAGTAATATCCCCAATTGAGATGATGGAGATACAGAAGATTCATTTCCACCTTGCACTTGTACTGAATGAGGGGTCGATTCTCCACATGGACAGTGATTTTCCTCTCACTGTAATATATGTTGTATCAATATAGAGAACGAAAATACATGCCCAGAATTGCATCAAATTCTACCATCAGCTATATGATGAGGTTCACCGGGATGTTAAATCCACCGATTATGATAGGGGAGGAGTTATATTCATGGGATCCAATGATTGCCCCATTTTTCGTACTCACCGATATCATTACTTCCTTGATTTTTGGTGATGTTGGGATTGTTCTACTAAATTTTGGGATATAAAATAATGTGTTGAACCTGAATCCAAAAAACATGTTGACTAATATTGAATTAATTTATATAATTCTTATCACAACTTCGTTTTCGGGGTTCACTTCGGCCGTAGTGATGGAAAAGTATCTCCCTTGCTGCCATGGAGGTTGATGGGTTCTTCTGAAATCCATTGGCATAGGGAAATGATTTGTATGATTCCCTAGTTCTATGCAATTGTATTAGTGAACAACCCATTGAGGATCGAATGGATAATTCTTCTTCTCTATTGTAGCTGTGCATTTTTCTTACTGATAGTTAATTGTTACGTTTCCTTCTCTTCCACACCTAAAGCATTTCCTCCTCCCCATCAAGAAATTTCTTGGGTACTGATTTTCACACCTTCAGCATGTTGGGTGCTAGATATTCTTAGCACCGCTGGATTTGTCAATCGAACCTCCATAATTGAAATCCACCTTACGCTTCTTATCCCTTGAGATTCTTATATCATCATTTCTTCCATGAGGGAACATCAGACAATTTCCTCATTGCTGTTGAATTCACAGATTGCTAGGGCTTTTTGCTGGCTAGGTTTCAACCCACAAATGAAGCAGTCAACATTGTGTTTGGGACTAATGAAAAATCTGGAGGCATATCTTGCAAGCCTTTTGATGTTTTCCTTGTATGACCTGACAGATTTTCCATCTTTTTTCTTGAGGGCATGAATGTATCTTTCCATCTTAATCCAAAGGGTTCACGTAAAATATTTATCAAAAAAAATCTTCCTGAAGTCCTTCCATTCCAACAGCTTGATATCCTCCTTAGTCATCATATTTTTTATCAATTTCCACCATTAATCAGCTTCACACTTCATATGATAATCATCTAGTTGAACCTTCTCTTGTTCGGAACATTGAAGGATGGAGAAGATCATTTTAATATAGTTGATCCATTGTTCGGTGATTGAGGTATCGGATGATCCATTAAATGTAGGAGGCCTTTTTCTCATTAAAACCTCGATTGTGACTTGTTCTTTCTTAGTAGGGGAGGTTGAACATTTCTCTTCACCCATGTTTTTATTCAAATATTGAGTTAACTGAGAGGGAATCATGACAAAGTCAGTGATTCCTGCTCCCATCGGATTGGGCATCATAATAAGACAATCATCACATTGGTCTTCACATCAGTTGTTAGCCTGATTCCTCCTATTACCGGCCATTGGTTAGAATGAAGTGAATGTTAGTGGTAACACAGAAAGGGAAATCCAAAGACAAAATAGATGAATTATAAATATCTTTTATTAACTTAAATTACGAATCTATAGGATTCAATCAATGTTATCCATGATCTACTTTATAACTTATATTCATAGGGGATTTTTTTAATTCCCTTAATAATGGTACATACTATGATTTTGAATTTACCAATGTATATCCCCTGGGATTGTCGTATCCAAGAGTGAAGTAAGGCCCGTTTTCAAGAACCGGGATACCCCGGGTCAAGCCCAAAACTCCATGTCGGGGTTTCGACCCATAGGTAAATCTGCGCCAGAGATGCCTCTACCTGCTCGTATCCAGACAGAGATATATTTTATTGCTAAACCACATACTGAATACCTACCAAAACATAGGAATTTTTTTATTATACTAAGTATTGTATCTAAGGATTCACTAGGGTTTTCAAATCCTGATCCCAAATATAACTAAACCTATCCTCTAATACCTACTTTGACAGCCCTTCTTCCTTCACACATAAACCTGATTTATTACATAGACATCACATGATTCAACATAGAAGATCGAGAGATCTTGTGTCATTGGGGATTATGATCATTACATAACAACTTACAACATGAAATACAAAATCTTTATTGGAAAACATCCTTTATATGACCACTACATTCCTTCATACTTAGAATTGCATGGGATAATGAGAGGACATGCATAAGAAAAGGGTGAGTTATAATGCCAATTAAGGGAATAAACACGGAATAACATGAGGAATACAATACATGTTAGACAATGGGAATATAAATGGATCACAAGAGAAACATGAACATAAAGGCATGATATAGCATGATAATCATAACATGGAGATGTGGCACCAACTCTTAATATGGTATTACCATGACCCATGGCTCATTGCACATGGAGCATTAGTAAAACTACATTGCACATGAAGCATGAGTAAACCCTCATTGAACATGACTTGGAATGAGATAACACTCATTGCACATGGTTTATCATGATACTATACTTTACCCAATGCATTGAAAAGCTATCCCAGCGCACCCTTCTTAATCATTTCATTTCATGCATAACTATTCCACATGGATCCTAAAAAATGGATTCATTAAACCTAAAAATTTATTCTATGATAAAGGAATGTGGAATTCATATATGAAACTCTATAATCAATAGGTAAATGAGCATAATGGTGAATAAACTTGATAGAAAAATGGGTATGGTATTTACTACACAATGACTTTGGCTTGGAAAAACGTGGTGCAATTTAGACATCATAACAACATGACATAAGAATTCACAAAAATGGTTGTTGAGAGGGAAAGGGGTGTCTCATAATATTTACATAAAATGTACAGTAAGGGGGTCATATAGATACATGTCCCAATAATTTTAATGGAATTTAGATTCATGATTCAAATGAATTTGTTGAATGTAAATGAGGAGAGAGAAATTCCTTTCAAAATTTGGCATAGTAACAAGTGTGCATGGGAGGAATTTAATGAGAGAGAAAGGGGTATCTCATCATTTAAAAATAAAGAGGGAAGTATGGGGGAGGTGATAAATTATACCCCAAAATTTATAACTTAAAAATTGTTAGTACAATATAAATAACCTTGGACATAAATAAAGAATGTGAGAATGTCGTACTTGGAGGTGTGATCCCAAAGGCTTGGGAGGGGCTTGAGAGAGGCCACATGGGTGTTTGGAGGACCTTGGAAATTTTTAATAGAGGTTATGGAATGGGTTGGTTGAACTCCAAAGACATTGAGTTAGGAGAAAATGATATCCTTGGTGGGTTTATATAAGAAAGAGAGTGTATTCTTTATTTTTTATGTTTGGGACACCACACATTAAACTAATCAAAACCACAAACCAGCCCATGGTTTTTCACATGGTTTTTTTCTAAGTAGTGTGGAGAACAATATTTTATAAGGCCAATGGCCTAAATTATTAAACTAATAGGGTTTGTTAGGTGGTGGTGAGTCACACTCCCAAGGAAAATGTTTTTTTAAAATGCAATGTTTTATAATCCTTGAAGGGTCCACTAAAGCATTGTAAAATAAATAAAACAAACCCAAAATAACATTATATTAATTGTAAAACATATATTTGATGAACATAATGTTTATATTTTTTTATTACATCACTATTGGGTCATTATGATGCCATAAAACACACAATATATTTAAATGGTATTTATTTTTTACCCAAAAATTCGACTGTCTTAGAAAATTATTAAAAATTCACCATTGGATAATTTCGACATCCTAATTCAAAAAATAATATTCATTCTATATAAATTTTTTTATAAATATGACAACTTTTACTTTTTATATAAAAACCAACTTTTATTGAAAATTCATGGGTTTTGACAAAAACAGCGTTAAAACCTTATTAAAAATTACAATTGCATTCATAAAATTATATAATAATTTATATTTAATAAAAATTAAGGTAATAATAATAATAATAATTTATTAATATATTATTTAATTCAAAAATCCATTAATTCTCAAAAATATATTTATTAGTTGAATATTAACTACAAATTTTATTTGTGCTTAAAAAATTATTTACAATGTAATGATAATAATAAGAATGTTTATTCTCTATAAAAGAATAATGTACATAATCATAGTACTATATTATTGTTACATAACTTCTTAAAACAGCCGCATAAGACCTTAGGGTAAGGTTCACAGTGGTGACAGACTCTTTGGAGGCTCGGATAACAATGCTCGAGTGGTAATCTCTTTCAAGTTCAACTACTATCATAGGTTGTTCCGCTCGAGCTTAACTTATACAGGGTCATATTTGGACTGGTCAAGATCAAAGACCAATAAAGACACCTATTTTATTAGATCTGACAAATGGGCTACGTATGGGGCAAGTCTACACGATGAGGCCATCACTTCCTTTTTCTGATTAAATTCGATATGTTAAAGCACTATATTAATACTTGTGATGTGTTTATTGTTGTATAAATATATTAGCAACAGTCACAATTATTAACATTATTTTAAAATACAAAACACAGAATCAAATAAGTGAATAAATTTTACACAACTATAAGAATACATTTAAATAGATCTAGAAGAATTTTCATTAATGAATTTTCTGGGTCGTTAAAAGAAATATCATACTATATCTGTAAACATAAATTGATAAATCATCTATGTGTTGTGTTGATGAAAGGATAGTCACATCAATTTGTGAAGGCGGTAGATCACACATATATGAACAATGTAATCATCTTTAAGTGAGTGGAAAGGTACAAAAAATGATATATTATATTTTATAATTGATTAATATGTAATTTATATCATAATAATTTCATGTATATAACATATATTTTTTTTAGTTATACATATTACCTTTCATATAATGTGATAGTGAAAAAATGACCACATTAGTTTTTATCCAAGTGTCTACCGTATACACAGTTGATGTTATCAAATACCATATTAAATGGAATAAAAAAATATATAATATAATTAATAAATTGGTATAATTATTTCATAAATATTATATATATTATTTAGATATGTCATAATACCAAACAATGAGAGGTTGCATTGGAAAATTGAATGACATTAGTTCATGAGGTTGCAGTATTCTGTATACGCAAATGATGATTTGGTGACCCATTAGACTGATGTGTGAATGTATATAGGTAAGGAACATTTTATAACACAATATAATTATTTGGAGTATTATTAGTTTATTATATCTTCCATATTCAATAATAATTGAGTGACGTGGAGAAGAAAATTATATAAAAACACTCATCGAAGACTGTTACTAATTCATTGGGTAAACACCTTAAGATTCAATCAGAATCAATAAAATGATAGTTAATGTCTAAAATAAGATATATATTATTATAGGATGTAATTTTTTTTGTTTTTTGGTAATTTATATTCTGAATTTTTTTTAATGTGTAAAAATAGAGGGGGGGATGGTCATTTATAAGTTAGTTTATTGGTGCTATGGTAATTTTTTAAAATAATTAAGTGTACTCATGTTTTTCAAATACTAAAAGGATCAAAATTGGATTATTATCAATAATTATACATTAAGTGTAGAAATAATTTCATAAAATGTATTTTATAAAAAAAAATTGGTCATTTTAACCAACTATGTTTTAGTCTAACCAATGATAAATCTATTTTTACCTTAACCAAAAGAATTTGTTTTTACTATTTTTAATAATTATATTTGTAAAAATTTAATATGATCTTATTTGTAAAAATAAATTATACTTATTAAAAATATGGAATCAATTATTCCAAATTAAACTCATGAAAGTATAAAATTTTATTTTCAAATTAATCCCCTAGACATGATGATAAGGATTACTTTCAAAGAGAAAAGGTTCAAAAGATTACACATTTTTTATATCATAAATCAATTTGAAAATTATTAAAATTACATAATTGGATTAATATACATAAATAATTTAATAAATATTATATTAAAACAAATTAAAAATATAATTTATCTTTTAATAAAATTAAAACAAAAAGATAGTTTTCAATTAGAATTCTTTATTTTTCACTATATATGAGAAAATCAAGTATTTCAAAAAAATACCAAAACGTAACCCTATGATAATTTTGATATTCATATTTCAAAAATTATTTTAATTTAATTGAATAAATTTCCTATTCTTGGGAAAAAACAATTTTAAATTAGAAGTCTAAATAGATATTAAACTATCTATTATAAAAAATGTTGTTTCTTCTGAAAAAAATCATTTTTTAAAATGATTTTTATTTAATTTATAATCAATATATATCCATAACATTCACAATTTAGTTATAAATATTAATATCCTTAAAAAATATTTCTAGTTTATAATATTAAACTATTTTAATGTTCATTTAGACATGGGGTTTTATGTTTCACAAACTATTAAAAAGATTAAATTTAATGAAATGTTTTTAAAGGTTAATTTACTTCAGTTTTTCATTATTCATATGATATCGAATAAAATGGTCACAATTTATAATTTTTGGGTGTTCAATACTCATGTATTTATATAAATTATTTCCTCCTAATTTAACAATGATCTCGTTAATCAAGGGATTTATATTTCAAAATTATTTTTTTGAAAACTCACATCATAAAATTATTTATAACAACCAATACATAATAAAATCAAAAAAGAAGTACAAAGGTCATATTGAGTAATCACTTAACTGGGTTTCAAAGTATTAGAACCTAGGTTGGAAATTAACTCAGTGATATTGGAAAGAATAGTAATGTCCAAGGATTAATAGATACTGACAGAGGTTATTGATCAATATAAAGAGGGTGATCAAGAAAATTTTATCCACCAAAAACACATAAACCAAAGATGTGTGGAAAGGTAATTGATATCATATAAAATTATGATAATTGGTGGGAAAATTCAAGAACCTTTTCCTAGTGTGGATAAATTATTTAACTAAATAATAATATAAGTTATTATGTTTAAATGATTTGTATCTATTTTTTAAGAACAATTTCGTCCATTGATTGTTCTTTAAAAAAATTTCCAATTCATCCCTTAGTGATAGAAATAAATATCCAAAAATAAATTTTTTAAAAATGATGAACTTGTGTTCACTTTTAATTGATATTAATATTTGTAAAAGAGTGAATTTTTTTTCATATATGTCAAACTACTGTCTAAAACCAATATGGTTACTATAAGTTATTCTATATAATATATTAATCTATAGTCCTAAAATGCAACACCACTAGTTCATCGTTAATATTTATTTATCAAATTATTTAACTAAAATCAATTACATAGTAACATGTAATTTGTATAAGACAGTGGTAGGCTTTAAACCCTTATCTATATTTAGTAATGGGTTCAAGCCTCATGACCATTCTTGATGTGAGGGGTTTTCACCCAACATATGATTTTTCTAGTATCCAAAACAACATTAATATAATTCATATTACATTCCTATGTTTTCGTGAACCATAACTACTTAAACACAAATATATGTAATCCCTAATGATTACCAAGATTTTTAAACTTATTCTCACAAAATGTAATGGAATTTATTCATAGATTACATTTTTAATAAAATAATTTACTAAACCAATGGCTTCTATTTATAGAAAATCCTCCCAATATAACCTTAATCATGGTATACTCTAATAACATAAAACCTATAAAATATTGTTAAGAAAATTGAACATATGATGAACCATAAACTCATTACCCAATGATGGTTATCTATATCTCTTAAGTTAATTTAAAAATAAATTCTATAAAAATGAGCACAGTCTATATATGAATCAAAATTCTTCTAAAAAATATCATTGTTAAAAAAAATTATATAATATAATTCATTAATATCAATTAACATTTTGGCCATTTTATTTTAACATTTTTCTTTTATTAGTCCATATTTTATCCTTTAAAAGTGGGAATTTACCTAGATAATTCCAATTATACCCTCATTTAATACAATGAACTATAAATGGATCCCTAGAATAAAATTTATTTCCATCCATCATTCTATTTATTTTTTCATAGTAATTTCTTTCTATATTTACTTTTTTCACATAGAAATTATTAGTATTTCATTCCTTTAAGAATCCTTTTATAGTATATGAATACATTTATTTAAAGTTACTCATTCATTATTATCATATATTAAAATCCATCATAATTTTTTGGTAAATAAAATGCCAATTATCCTAAGAAAATATCCTAAAGGTGTCAAATAGGTGCACAGTAAGGTCCATTATCATGCTACCAATGATGAACAGCGCAATCCCAATGTTCCTTCTTTAGATTTATTACACCTAGGTACCTATATTACAGAACGAGATCCAAATATAGTATTTATATAGGGATTTATTACAAGGAAAACACATTATCTCTTCTGGACCAAAATGATAGTTTTTTCTTCTATACATATCCTCAATTTCTAGAGTAGGGTTATGATACTTAATATATTATTTCCTAAATCTAGTTCCTTGTGTTTGTACTAAATATTATACAATTCCAACTATAGTGACCCCAAAACCATTAATAGTGAGCTAGTTTATTACGTTATTATATTGATATATGTTAGAAGTAATCAGATCCTGAAGGATGGAACTAATATTTAGTCTTAGTAAAGTATATATATACTTGAGTATTCCATTACATTTTAAAACACAAATTACAACATAATTCATTCCAAGTATAATAATATTATCTATATCATTTCCATTCAAAACAATCATAGTACACCACAAGGGATCCTAGGGACTTGAAAAAAATATGTGTAAGAAAAAATTCTTAGTAAGGGTTAAGTAAATTGAATACAATAACGAATGAATAATTTTAATCAATATGTAATGTTAAATTACTATCACAAATTACACATATTGAATAAATGAAAAGGATTTACATCTAGAGAAATTATCATTGCAAGAATATAATGGATAAAAATAATTGGATTATTAATGAATGAAATACAAAATGTTTGGACATCATGAACTCAATATCATGATACCTCTACTATCAAGACCATTACCAAGAAAAATTAATACAATTTGGTACAATATCATCTTGTTTGGTCAACTAATTTTATACTAGATTAATGATTCACCTCATGAGACTATCGATGCATCGAGTGGCCATCTATAAATGGGACCCACCTGTGTCTACATTGTAAATCATTCCCTATATATATATATATCTAATAATCAATTTAATTCATGAAAAATGATCTGTGTCATAAAATATCCATATTGATTATGGAATATGAATTTATCAATACATACATAGATAAAAAATATTCATTGTAGAAGATCTTATCTAGAAATGATTTATTTTTTAATAAATAAATAAATTCATGATAAATAATATGGACATTTAGGTTAAATTTAATGTCCATAGGAAAGTGAATAATTTGAGGGAACGTTAATGACTACAAAAATGAATTCATTAATTTAATTTCAATAGTTTCAACGGTCATAATTCTCATAGACCAACCAATGTGTAATGACCTAGTATTTTAAGACTAGTATATTACATAGACTAGATGAATATTCATTACATAACACCAACACATGCTCATGGAACATGAGATTTTAGTGCCTTTGGAAACATGGAAAACATTATTATAACATGGTAAAACAACTTATGCATGTCCCATTAATATATCCCCCTTTAGTAACCCTACATAAAAATAGTCATTATAATCAGAAGAATGGATACATAGGAAAGGGTAAGCTCAAATTCTAAATAAGGGTAAAAAAGGTAGATATATATACATAAACACGAGCATACACGTTATGTGAATATGATCGTGACATCATAAGACCATACCCTACATATCAAAGATCGTAAACATGAATGAAGGAATAAATATTGGTAGTTAATAAGTCATAAATCACAAGGAAGTAAATATCGTAATCCATGAAAGCATAACATAAATATACGAAATGGAATTGTTGTTGGCATATAAACATAAAAATGATTTCCCTAGAAGTAAAGGCATCTCTACTAATGTCATATTTGATATATGTGTTTACTCACCATACCATCTTCTTTTCCATGGTTCACTCCAATGACAATATTAATAGATGTGTTCACTCTCCCACACCATATTGGTAGTCATGGTTCACTACCATAGACATATAAGTAGTATTATTTCAAACTGCATAAAATCCAGGTAGTCATGGGTCACTCCCATAGCCATATTTGTAGTCAAGGATAACTTCCAAGACCATATTAGTAGTATGAGTTCACTCCCAATACCAACTTGGTCGAAATGGTTCACTTCCATGGCCATAATAGAAGTCAAGGTTCACTCCTAATACCATCTTAGTATATCTTATATGATATAAATATTTACTTAATGAATTGTAGAGTGATATAGGTCCCACCTATCTCATAATAGAAACCTTACATTTATGTGGCACATGAATATAAATAACTCATCAAATCTGAACCCTTGGAATGAAAAGGGTTTCATAAAAATATCAATGTGACACATCTCATAGAAAATAAACATAATTTGAAAAAATTAATCCATCATAAAAAAACTATTCAATGGAATAATATTAATAGTATCATTGGATCATAAGACATGAGGAGAACCAAGTAATGTCATCGTAGATGGAAAATAATTTTTAAATATCTATTTAAAAAGTTTCATTAAAACATGGTGCATTCATTTTCATAGTTCCCCTTATCCTTATTGTGTATGCATTTCACATTGTAAATTTCATTATTTTCTGTACAATCACAAGCATCGTTCCCATTTTTCTCAAACATGAAACAAACTCGTGTACCTTTTGAGCATACAATATGATGTTTCCTTAAAGTGGCATCACATGTTGGAAAATACATCTTTCCCTTCTTCACATTGTACATCATAGACTATATCATTCTATTTTTCTATTTTATTCTAATAATGCCCTAATACATAAAGAATTGTCTATCTATCATGATTTCACACAAGGATATATCATAATATAATAGAATTTGTAGGAGAATAGTTCCCTTTAGAGGAATGGTTATTACACATTGAAGAAAAATTGAATCTTACTATTTAGATTACATATGTATTCCATATCATTCCATGATAATATTTTAAAGATGGTTTAATACATAGAAACATTATAATTCTCTTTTTGTATCAGAATGAAGAACTGCCTCTCCGTATTTTATCATAGCTCATGAGGGAAATATTATTCCCTGTAAATTTACTTATAATCATTTCAATCAATGTATTTTATTTTGTAATCCCACTTTGTGTTTTGAATCGAGGACAATCATTGATATGCATATCTCGAGAGATGATAAAATACCATGAGAACCTTCTCCATTTAATTTATTTGCAAGATGAGAAATATCTTTTCTAGGGAAATTATCTATTTCTTAGCAAAAATTTGAATTTTATACCCATTGATAAATTGAGGCTGTTTTTGAATAGACGGTTCTAGCATTTTTACACTGCATTGTGGATCATACTACTCCATGTGATGAAATTAATTACCCATTACCAGAGTTAGCTGTCCCAATATAGTTATAATATGTTCAGATGTAGTTACATCTCCAACTCCTAAATAAATATAGTTCCAAGGAGGGCAATCCCTATATGTTTTTATTTGGTTTACATTCCTTTTACTGGGTTTATTTTTATAAAAAACATTAACACACTACATTATATAATAACATTATAAATCATAATGTATAATCATAGAACTAGTGAATAATATATCATGAAATTAAAATGTAGTTATAAATAATACATGAATAATAATCATATTTTTTGGATATATTTCCAAATTCTGACTCAAGGATTCATTTTACAATATATATTATCCTAATCCAATTCCCAATTATCCTACTAAACATCATATGATACCCACTGTAAATACCCCAACCAATGTAGCCTAGAGTTAGTGGATACATTATTAAATTATATTATGATAACTGAAATCACAAACAAAGGGGCCATATATTTTAGCACTCATGGAAAACTATATACATAATTGAGATTCACATTAAATTTTTATACATAAAATACCCAAATAATTTCATTAATAAATCATTTAGTCACCCATTCTGTAATATTGAATATCAATTATAATATACATCTTTCAATCATGGAAAAAATAATACATATGAAAGGGGTGACCTTAGATACTTAGTAAGGGTATGTATACAATATAAGATATCATTAATAAGAAATAAAAATTATTCCAGTGTAAATAACTAAACAAAGGAAATTTAATGAATAATTGTACCATCATATTTCCAGAATAAAATTTTATCAAAGATTTCTGTATAAATTATCACATGAGCAAGGAAACATAAACCTAAATATTCTACTAATCAAATAATCACATGAAAACAAATAAATACTCTCATAATAATGGAATGCATAATTCCACTCATCTGAAGTATATTGTTGAGGAATTATAAAAAAAATCTAACAACATTAAGTTCTTGTTCCATGAATCTTATAAATAGGTATGGACTTGGGAAAATCCTGTCATGTTTACATCATGAGACATAAAAATAAATAAAATGGATACAAAAGGCTCCACCCATAAATTTCTAATACCAATACATTCCCATCATGAATTAATAAAACAAAATAATCAAAATGCTATTATTAAATCAATTACAACCTATATTGGTTGGATTAGTCAAAAGTAATTTCTACACATCCCTAATCAAACTCTTCATAAACCATTTAATACAGTATAAATAATTAAATCAAAAGAAATAAACCAAAAAAAGGCACAATATTTAAAAAATAAATATTAAATATATTAAGATACATTAAATGAAATTATATAAAAATTATTGAGGAAAATGATCTTTTTTTACTTTGGAAATCAACTATATTTAAAGTGATTCCAAATAATGAGAAAAATTTATTCTGAAATAATCAAGAATATATATAAAATATTTTTTAAATCATTAACACATATTGGTTGATGGAAAATATTCTCACACCATATATGTTAAAGAAACATTCATTTGATATTTTTTCACAAAAGTCCCAAAAACGTTTTTTAGGAAAAGAATAAATATTCATTTCAAAACAATTACTAAAGATTAAAAACTTTTCGAAAATGAAAATATCCAATTATTTGAGGATATAATAAACCTTTTCACAATATCAATTGATAAGATAAACCTATAAAATAAATATTCCCTAGTAGATATTGAAAAATAAACAATCATGATTAATGATGAGATTATGAAGTAAAAACATACTAATTTGTTATATTTAAAACCATACTCCCATGAAATAAATAACTTCAAATGAATATTTAGATACCCTAAATACAATGTTATTCATGATTTAATATATCAATGTGAGGAATATATGCCACAAAAATGAATAATCGATCAATATGACAAATGTATCAAAGATGTAAAAATGATACAAGAAACCCTTACTTTGCACATTCCTTTAGTTGAACGTGCTATAAAATCCAATGTAATGATTTAAATCATTTAATTAATTTATTACATAATATAAAAGATAACATATGTAATCCTTTTATTTCATCTTATCACATTTTATTGATAATATTTCATTATTAACCAGGTTATGGGTGTTAGCTTCTTTATTTTCTTATGCATGTTTTGTCATGTAAATATTGATTTTTCGGAATTGGATATAGTTACACCATATAAATAATTATATTATGGTCATAAATATAATATTTTGTAATTATATACATCTTTATAATCATTCATGAATGTTCAAAATAGAAAAAGCATCGCATTGCATCAAAGAGACTATGGGTCGTATGTGTGCTCGAGCGATGATATCATTATATTAATGGGTGAAATGGAAAGGAAGTGGATTATGTATTAATTTTTGAATATTAAAATATCATGTAACAATTATTTTATTTATTCATTATTTCCATCATTTTAGACATCTAAGTAATATGGTGATGGAAATCAAATTACACTATGACGTGGAGGTGCTAATGTTGAGTCAATAAGGTTTTCCTTATGACTTTTCCATTCCTTCTTGTTTTGAAAATCACAAACACCTTATCATTAAGAAAAATTTATTTTATAAGGAAAATTTCTTTTATACAGAAAATTGATTTTATAAGGAAAATATCTTTTGTAAGAAAAATTATCCTTGTCATATTTTCATCCATATTTTTCTGAAGTGTAAGATTCGGATTAATTTCTATATTCTCGGAATTGTTTGAAACTTTGATATGACGTATTCTATTTTTAGGATCCGAATTCTAGACAAGAACTGTAATAAAGTTTCACTCCGAAATCCAGATGAGAACTATAATAACGTTTCATTCCGAACTCCGGATACGAACTCTAATTAAGTTCTACATCAGATTCAGGATGCGAATCCTTATGAAGTTCGAAAACAAATTCTCATTACGAATTCTGATAATGAATTCTCATTATGAATTCTTGTAATGAATTCTCATTATGAATTCTGATGATGAATTCTCATTACAAATCCTGATGATGAATTCTCATTATGAATTCTGATGATGAATTCTCATTACGAAGTCTAATGATGAATTCTCATTACGAATTCTTAAGATGAATTCTCATTACGAATTCTGATGAAAAATTATCATTTCGAATTCTAATGATGAATTCTCATTACGAATTCTCATGACGAATTCTGATTCTAAATTCATATATTAAACAGAATCTGGTCATTTTTTTTTGTACACTCTGAATTTATTCAGACTCCGAATCTATCACTCTGATCTTTCATTTTTCTTATGCCTTTATTTTTTTTCTACTCTTTATTGTTTTCCTTACACTCCGAACATTAACTCTCATCCTTCACTCCGAATCTTTTTAGTTAATATTTAAAACGGTGTCATATATTTTGTTACACTTGTTTCGTTATAAACAGATGCCATGTATTCTATTATGAAAAAACCGTTGGTTAAGTTACACGTGTAAAGGTCCCTCCGATTTTAAAGGAAAATATGACAGTTGGAAAGGAGGCCGAAGTTACCTATAAATAGGAGCTCATTTGAAAGAGCTCATAACTAATGGATGAACAACTTTGTTTTTGTGCATATATGCTGTTAAAGTGATTTCTAGAGAGAGAGGCTCTTATTAACTCTCAAAGCATTATGAAACTCCAAATGTTTGTGATTACATTCGAGGACTTCCGGGGATAGGAAGACAGAGGTGCCTACTACCTTGAAGTTGATGGCTTCCATGCTGAGGAAGACAGAGGTGCCAACTACCTTGAAGATGAGGGATTGCGGGAATAATAAGACATAGACTCCGATCTTCATATCGAGGGATTACCCTGGTGTGGGTAAGACAGACTTTCTTGAAAGTATCAATCAAGGGACCTTTACCCAAGGTTGTTGGATACCCTTCTCTTTGGGTTAAAAGACTTATATATTGTTACTTGTAGTTTTACTACTTGTTTATTTCTGCTGCATTTTGTATTATAAGGAAAGTATAGCTTTCTTATACTTCCTTACTTGTACTCTGATTCATTTAGATTCTATACGCTTTAAGGTAGAATCTGATATTATAATCTTTTGGTTAAGTTTCAATTTCCAGAACCATATTCTCGGAACCTACTTTCGGAATCTCTTTCAAAGTTTTCATTTGGTATTAGTTGTGTTATGAATTTTCTTAAGTTTAACATTGTTAAACATAGTCCTTTCCTTTGCTTAAGGAAAACATAGTTAATCGTAACTAACTTTAAAGGTTCCAAAGGAATTTTTAAAGTATACAATTCACCCCCCCCCCCTCTTGTATATTGAGCATCTACATCATTATTTCGATCCTACAATTGGTATCAGAGAAGGTTTCTGAAATACGTATACTTACGAATAAGTTTTTCTTGCTCACTTTATCATTCCGAACATTCCCATTCCGAAATATTTTATTCTGAACATTGTCATTCCGAACTTTGTTATTACGAATCTTTTCTACTAAAAATTTTGTGTGCCAAAGGTTATTATTAGTATGGCAGGAATTAATGTTGGTTCTATTGATAACCTAAGTCTTACAAGACCACAAATCTTTGATGGTAATGACTATGAGTACTAGAGACATCAAATGAAGAATCTTGTTATCAATACTGGAGTTGAAAATTTTGTTATGCTTACTGGTGATTATAAGATTCCTGATAAGGAAGTTAGAACTTTCACTAACCAGGAAAAGCAAGAATATCAACTCAACTATAAGGTACGAAATACTTTACTATGTTCAATGACTAGAAATATATATATCCAAATTTCATCTTGTGAAGCAGCTAACTGTATCTGGAAGAAGTTAAAGGTTACACACTTTGGAACTTCTAAGGTAATTGAGAGAAGGAGAGTTATGCTTAGAGCTGAATATCATGGCTTTAACTTTCCTTATGGTGAACCAATTTGTAAAGTACAACAGAGATTTATGACTGTCATCAACATCCAACAATCTATGGGATAGAAAGGTTTAGATGATGAAGATCTTGTTGATAAGATAATTGATATCATCCCCAATGAGTGGGAATCCAAAAGAATAGCTATAGATGAGAACAGGAAAGTGACTCAAATTTCCCTTGATGAGTTATTTGGAACTCTTCTCCAACATGAAACCAGAATGAAGAGATATGCTGACAACATCAAAAAGAAAAATGGATATGGTATTGTTGCTTTTAAAAAAACATCAAATCATATTAAAGCTAAGACTCCTGAAAGAGTAAACAGATCCAAGTCTAAGAAGATGGTAATTCAATCAGATTCTAGTGAGAGTGAAATCTCTGAAAAATAATTAGCAAATCTTGCTCGAAGGATGAACAAGATAGCTGGCTAGAGAAATTTCCAATCCAAGTATAAGAAAATGTAAAGGAAAGATAAGAAAGATGGAGAAGTTACTTGTTATAAATGCAAGAGAGTTGGACATATAAGACCAGATTTCCCTATGCTCAAAAAGAAAGAAAGGAAAGGAAGACATTCAGACAGGAACAAAAAGAAATATTATAAAGAAAAAGATAAGAAAGTTCTGAAAGCTAATGACACCTGGAGTTCCAGTGGTGGTGACTCTTCAGATGAATCTTCTGATTATGAATCTTCAGGATAGAAGAATCTTCGTCTTATAGCCAGATTACCTATTGATAATCATTGTTTTATGGCTAAGGTACGAAATGTTGAATCACTGACCAATGTTTCTTTAAATTCTAATGTTAGTAAGTATTATGAATCTTCTGATGAAGAATCTTCTTCTGTAGAAGAAAATACTTTACCTACTTATGAAGAAGTCTCTAGGTTTGCTGAACTTCTTGAGATTGATAATTCTAAACTCAATAAAAAACTCGATAAGGCAAACTCTAGAAGTTCTACATTTACAAAAGATATATCAGATCTTTTTAAAGATCATTATAAGAAAAATTCTTAATTTGAAAGTATTTCAAAAAATCTTGAGGAAGTATGTTCTGAGAAGAACATACTTTCAAAAGAATTAGAAAAAGTAATTTCTAAGAAAAATGTTTTCGAGCCTAACTCTAGTTCTAAAACTAAGTATTTTGAGGATAAAAACTTGGTTGTAAAACTCATGTTCAAAATTTTTTCCTTAAAGAAGTGTTTATCAAACTTTACCCATGGTAAGGAAAATATTGATAAAATGTATTCCCAAATACGACCTTTAAGAAATAAATCTGGATTTGGTTATACCCATGCGAATCCATTTATCAGTAACAATCATTTTGTTTCTCAAAGTGCCCCATTTTGTACCAAGTGTCAATGTGGTGGTCACTGGGCAAATGATTGTTCCATAAACAAAACCCAATCTTTAGGATTTCACAAAGCTTACTTTTCTAAGAAGATGTGGGTACCTAAAATTTTGTTATCTAGAAATCTCGGATCCAAACAAGTTTGGATTCTGAAAGTCTAATTCTCTTCTTGATTTCAGGAAAATAAAGAGAGTACCAGCAACAATACATGGTACATGGATGGTGGATGTTCCCCACGCATGACCGGTAACAAAAGCTATTTTGAAAAGATTATCAAAACGAAAGGAGGAAATCTTTCGGAGATAATGCTAAGGGTGAGATTGTTGGTATTGGTAATATTGTTTTTCTTGGTAAAACTTTGATTTCAAAAGTTCCTTTTGTTAAGGGTCTTAACCACAACCTCATTATCATAATTCAGTTATGTGATGAAGGTTACCTTGTGAATTTTAGGAATGATAAGTGCTTAGTTCACAATTCCAAAGAAGAATTTATTCTCTCAGCAAATAGGAAAGAGAATGTTTACACTTTAAACTTAGAAGATCTTAGAAACCAAGATTTTCCTTTCCTAAGTGTAATGGAAGATTATTCCTGGTTATGGCATAGAAGACTAGGTCACTGTAATCTTAGGAATCTATGTAAACTCTCTAAGAAGAAACTAGTTAAGGATCTACCGGAGCTTAGATTTGATTCTTCTAAAGATTGTGATCCTTGTCAATATGGCAAGCAACATAAATCTAGTTTTAAATCAATTGGTGAAGTCTCAACAACTGATGCATTACAGTTAGTGCACATGGACCTTTTTGCACCAACACAAACCGGAAGTATTGGAGGAAAATACTAAGTGTTTGTTCTAGTTGATGATTACACTAGATTTACTTGGGTTTATTTTATAGTAAAGAAATCTGAAGCTTTTTCTTTTTTCAAAAGTTTTAGAGCTCAAGTTAAAAATGATAAAAACCTTCCATTGAAAACTATTCATAGTGATCATGGAGGAAAATTTCCAAATTCTGATTTTGAAACTTTTTGTAGTAGAAAAGGTATTACTCACAATTTTTCAGCACCTAAAACTCCTCAACAAAATGGTGTAGTTGAAAGAAGAAATAGAATTCTTCAAGAAATAACTAGAACCATATTGAGTGAATATTCTATAGCTAGACATTTATGGGCTGAAGCTGTAAGTACTGCTTGTTATACTATAAATCGATTTTTGATTAGACCTTTTCTTAATAAAACTCTTTATGAGTTAAGGAATGGTAGAAAACCAAGACTATCCTACTTCAAAGTTTTTGGTTGCAAAGTATTCATTTTGAATACTAAATATAACTTACATAAATTCGCACCTAAATCTGATGAAGGGATTTTCTTAGGTTATTCCACAACATCTAAGGCTTATAGAGTTTTTAATAAAAACACTTGTACTGTTGAAGAAACAGTACATGTAAAATTTGATGAATCAGATCCTTTTGTTTTTAAACCATCCCAACTTACATCCTCGGATGTGTTTTCAAAAACTGATTATCATCCTTTGATAGAAGTACCTTCTAATAAGGATAATATTCAAGAAGATATTCCTGAAACAATTACCCCAGAAGACTTTCTACCCTATGTTGATGAACAGGCTATTCAAAACCCAAATCAGGCGTTTCTTAAGAATCATCCCAGTGATAGTATCATTTGTGATGTAAATCAACCTGTAAGGACTAGAAGTTCCTTAAGAAATGAAGTAGAACATCTAGCATTTCTTTCCCAATTAAAACCTAAAAGCACTGCTGAAGCTTTAGGTGTTGATGATTGGATCAAAACCATGCAAGATGAACTAAATGAATTCGAAAGGAATAAAGTCTTTACTTTGGTTGAAAGACCTAAGGAAACTTCTGTAATTGGAGTCAAATGGGTTTTCAGAAATAAATGTGATGAAAATGGAGTTATAGTAAGAAATAAAGCTAGATTTGTTGCTAATGGCTATAATCAGCAAGAGGAAATAGACTATGATGAAACCTACGATCCAGTAGCTAGACTTGAATCATTCCATATTCTACTTGCCTTTGCAGCATTCTTTAATTTCAAACTTTTCCAAATGGATGTGAAATGTGCTTTTCTGAATGGTTATGTTCAAGATGATGTTTTTGTTGAAAAACCTCCTGGCTATGAAGATACAAAACATCCTGATTATGTTTTTAGACATACCAAAGCTCTATAGGGCCTTAAACAAGCCCCATGAGCATGGTATGATAGACTTACTGGATTTTTGCTTCAAAATAATTATGTTAAGGGAAATTCAGATCCAACCCTTTTTATAACGAAAGATAAGAAAAATGTTTTGATTGTTCAAATTTATTTTGATAACATCATATTTGGTTCAACTCAGCAATCTTTGACTGACTCTTTTGAAAATCTAATGAAATCTGAGTTTGAAATGAGTATGATGGGTGAGTTAACATTTATCCTTGGTTTTCAAATTTCTCAAAAACCAGAAGGAACCTACATATCTCAACATAAGTATATTAAAGATCTTCTTAAAAAGTATGGTTATGACAACACTAAGAGTATAAGTACTCTTATTGGTACCTTAAACTCATTAGATCTTGATGAAGCTAGGAAACCAGGAGATCAAACATATTTTAGAGGTATGATAGGAAGTATACTATACTTAACAGCTAGTCGACCAAATTTATTGTTTTAAGTATGCTTATGTGCAAGATATCAATCCCATCCTAAGGAATCTCACTTAAAGGCAGTAAAAAAGAATATTTCGCTACCTTAAGGGAACCATGGATATAGGATTATTTTATACTTCTGGAAATGATATTGTTCTAAAAATATTTTCTGATGCTGACTTTGATGGATGTAGAATGGATAGAAAAAGAACATCCAGAACATGTCATTTTTTAGGAGATTCATTAGTTTCTTGGTCCTGCAAGAAGCAACATTCTGTAGCACTCTCCACTGCGGAAGCTGAATATGTTGCAGCTGGAAGTTGTTGTGCTCAAGTGTTGTGGATGCAACACACACTCACAGACTATGGCTTGAGTTTTACTAAAACTCAAATTTTGTGTGATAACACAAGTGCCATTTCCCATAGTAAAAACCCTGCATATCACTCTCGTGCAATACACATAGATTTTAGGCTTCACTTTCTTAGAGATCACTCACTTAAAGGAGATATTATTCTTCAGTTTATTGGAACGCAAGATCAACTTGGTTATATTTTCACAAAATCTTTACCTTCTGATAGATTTGATTACATTAAACAGAAGTTAGGAATGATAACTGTAAGTTAATCCTTCATAATTAACTTTCTGTTGAAAATGTCTCCTTACAGCAATAAAATCCATTTCATAGGGGGAGTACATTTGATTGTTAGTTTAACAATGTTTTTCCAAAATTTGTTTTCAAACATTTCAGAACTAAAATTCTGGAATCGTATTTCCGGAACTAAAATTTTCCAGAATGGATATTTTTGAACAGAATACTTCTGGAATGGAAGTGTTTGTATTGAAAACATCTAGAATGGGAAATTTCGTACTAGTATTTTCATAACGGGATTTTCGTACCGAATCATTCATAATGTTTTTTTTGGAATGAAATTTTCGTACTAAGCTTTTCTTTACTAAGTTTGTTTTTCGTACTAAGTTTTCCGTACTGAGATTATTTCTCGTAATGAGTTTTTTTGAACTATTTTGTATTCATGTTTTTTTTGTTTTCGTAAAAATATTACCAATTACGAATAATCTTCCTAAGCCAATCATAAAGGTATAATTTCCTTACTAAAGTTTTCGTAGACATATTTTACATGCTGTCATTTTCTTATATTTTGTTTTCGGATTATAGTTTTCTTAATTCTTTGTTTTAATAAAAACCTCAAAAGATCAGATTCAAGAGAATTGGTTTTTAACCGTCAGATCTGATCTCAGCTTATCACAACCGTTCGATCAACTGTGGAAGTTGAACCGTTTTTTCGTTGCCTATATAAATGGGACCCCAAATGTTGTCCCACATCGGTTTGCAAGCTCTACCGTCTCGAAGCTCTGCCTCTCTGTTTTAAGGCCGTTCTGAACTACAGTTTTCTCAGTTCCGAACGTCTCAGAGGTTTTCAAATCTGAATTTCTGTGGAAGTAGCTTCTGAAGACATGTCTTCATCTAATCTGATCTCAAAGTGGTAAATATATAGAGAGAGGCTGGTTCATCCGGATTTCTTCAACAAGTATTATTCTCTTATTTCCAAGAATATCAAGCTTAATGGTTGGGAAGATGTTGCGGTGTCAAAACCTGGGAACCAAGATGAAGTATATTCAGATTTTTTAGTAGAGTTCTATGAGACTGTTTCTTTCTGAAGGAAGATGGAGAGGAGAAGTTGTCCTTTAAGTCTTATGGTATGACTTATAAACTTTCATATGCCAAGGCAGCCAGCTTGGTAGGGCTGAACGATGAAGGTGAAGCTGAGTTTATTTCTCATGTATTACCGGATTCTAAGGGTACCTTCGACAAGTAAAAAGCCTTAGAAACTCTCGGACTGGCTGATGACAAGGCTCCGAAGATTGCTTCTCTGTCCACAAATTTCCGGATTCTGGAGTTATGGATACAGGGTCTTATCGTACTGAGAAAGGGTGACAAAGATAGATTGAAGAAGAGTGAGATCTACATCCTAGATTTTCTGATAAATCTGAGGATGTTTAATTTGATGAAGCACATTCTTATCACTCTTGAGAATTTGAAGAAAGGAAATCTGAGAGCTCAGATTATTATGTATCCATCAATCCTCTCCAAGTTGATAGTTCGGTGCCTTGAGTCTTTCAAGGAATCTTTCAAATCAAAGCCAAGAGTTTGCAAGATTATGCTGGTGAGTGATGATACACTCAAAAGAATGGATGTAGCCTTTGACAAGGAGTCTGGACAGTTTATTAATCTACCTGCTCAAAAAGAATCAGTTCCGAAAGCTGCAGATCCGGAATCGTCCAAGCCGGTAAGGAAGAGAAAGCTGAAGGAAGTGGATGTAGAAGCCGAGGATCCCAAGTCTAAGAATGTTCATTCGGCACCTCCAAAACCAAAGAATAAGAAATCTTACCCAGATGAGGTTGTTGCTAAATGGAGGGAGATAGAAAAAAAAGAGAGTGCAAGTGGATCCTCAGTTTGGCTTGGACCCTGCAGAGGCTAAGGCCTTGAAAGAAAAAACTGCGGATGAGCTAGAAAAACAAGAAAAAGAAAAGAAACTCAAGAATAAGATGTCTGAGGCTGAAGTAGCTAAGGCTTTGTTGAAATTCAATGATATGGTTTCTGCGAACATTCCTGTTCCGAGATCCTTTTCATTGGAATCTCTACCTGAGAATCCAAGAAGATAGTTTGTTGCTCCGGAAGAGGCAGTGGCTAAGCCTGTTGAGAAAGGTGAGAAAGTTGAGCAAGTGGAAGAAGAAGAACATATTGCTGAAGGAAGTGGTGAAACCGGAGATGTGTTAAAACAAGTAGATGATTACAAGGGGACACCTTCGGAACACTTATCGCTCCGAACATCAGAAGCTGAATCTTTGAAGATAGTTAATCCAGCAATGGAAGAAGAGAGAGGATAAGAAGAAGTAGCTTATCATGGAGAAGAAGAACAACTTTTACATGATATTTCTTAGATGGAAAATGTAGAGGTTGGTGTTTAGGAAGTTGCTGATGAGGAAGATAATGTTGTCCAAGTCTCTGATAGTGAAAAGAAAACTCCGGAATGGGATTATATTCCGAAAAAATACAAGGGAAAGCAAATTCTTGCCGATACTCCGAGTTCAGTAGTGGTGAAGAGAAAAGAAGTTGGTAGTTCTTCAAAGATAAAGCGTGAC
Organism: Viscum album; assembly: GCA_963277665.1. NCBI lineage: Eukaryota > Viridiplantae > Streptophyta > Magnoliopsida > Santalales > Viscaceae > Viscum > Viscum album. Next base: position 2,074,443,438 of record OY728156.1, on the reverse strand, counting down.
CTTGTTGAAGAAGAAAATTATCTATGCAAAGTTTCGGATTCGGAGTCATCTTTGGTGGGGCATGAATTTGTTGTTCAGTCTTTGAAAAAGTTGGTGGGAACCATTCTGACCTTCTCAAGTATTGATTCATGATGCCAGATGCTCCAACATGATTTGAATCAGAAAACAGACTCTGTGTCTATGGTTATGGATAAGTGTGTTGAGAATGAGGCTCAGTTCAAAACCATTTTTTGTTGGCTACGAAGCTCATAGAAAATGTTGCAAGAGGATGACAAACTGGTCGAAAAAGACTGTAGAAGAGATGACGCTATTTGACGAATTTCAAGACAATGTTAAAGATGCTTTTCAGACTGAGGACAGGAAGATAAATGAGCTGACTTCTTCTTTTGAAGAGAAGCTGACTGATGAAAAGAACTTTCGGATTCAAGAAGTGAGAGATCTAAATGGGAAGCTGAATTCCATTTTTCAAAACTGGATGCTTGAAAGAGATCATCGGATTGAGTTTCAAGAGAAATTGAAGGCTCAAGAAGAAAAGATCAAAGCTCAGGAAGAAAATCTTCAATCCTAGGAAGAAAAGATTGAAGCTCAATCTGCAAGAATAGTGGTCTTAGAGAAGCAAGCTGAAGAAGATCATAAAGACTTAAAGAAGATAAAGACCATTCTAAAGGGTCTCATATCAAAGGAGAAAGATCCCAAATAGACAGATCCGATCTTTTGTTGTACTTTAACTCTTTTGTTGTTGAAATTTTCAATCTTAATAAAAATTTTTGTGCTTTCTCATTTCTTTTTGTTGTTACTACTAATCATTCAGGTACATTGTTATATTTTCCATTCCCTTGTATTATTTTTGAAAATCACAAAGGGGGAGAAGGAATAGAACTCTAATGAAAGGGAAAAAGAATCCTAACAAAGGGTGAGAAAGAAAACAAACTCTAATAAGAGTTTATCTGAGGGGGAGTTTTTCATTAATAAAGACTTTCTTATTTGTAATGAAGTGTCACTCCGGAAATCTAAAATACGATCCTTAGAGTTTCCAAGACTAAGGGGGAGTTAGTCGTATTCATCAATATTCTAAAAGAAAAGAGAGATAAGCCTTAGTGTTTTTCTTTCTTCTTAGATTTTATTTTTTAAGGATGTTTGTGCTTTCCAAAAAGGGGGAGATTGTTGAGTCAATAAGGTTTTCCTTATGACTTTTCCATTCCTTCTTGTTTTGAAAATCACAAACACCTTATCTTTAAGAAAATTTCTTTTATAAGGAAAATTTCTTTTATAAGGAAAATCGCTTTTATAAGGAAAATCTATTTTGTAAGAAAAATTATCCTTATAATATTTTCATCCATATTATTCTTAAGTGTAAGATTCCGATTCATTTATATATTCTCGTCATTATTTGAAACTTTGATATGAGGCATTCTGTTTTTAGGATCCGAATTCTGGACATGAACTGTAATAAAGTTTCACTCCGAAATCCAGATGAGAACTGTAATAATGTTTCATTCTAAACTCCGGATACAAACTCTAATTAAGTTCTACATCAAATTCAGGATGCGAATCCTTATGAAGTTCGAAAACAAATTCTCATTACGAATTCTGATGATGAATTCTCATTACGAATTCTGGTAATGAATTCTCATTACGAATTCTGATGATTAATTCTCATTATGAATCCTGATGATGAATTTTCATTACAAATTCTGATGATGAATTCTCATTACGAATTCTAATGACGAATTCTCATTACGAATTCTTAAGATGAATTCTCATTACGAATTCTGATGACAAATTTTCATTTCGAATTCTAATGATGAATTCTCATTACGAATTCTCATGAAGAATTCTAATTTTGAATTCATCTATTAAAAAAATCTGATCATCTTTGTTTTGTACACTCTGAATTTATTCAGACTCCGGATCTATCACTCCGATCATTCATTTTGCTTATGCATTTATATTTTGTCTACTCTTTATTATTTTCCTTACACTCCAAACATTAACTCCGAACCTTCACTCCGAATCTTTTTAGTTAATATTTAAAATGGTGTCATATAATTTGTTACACTTGTTTTGTTATAAAACGATGTCGTGTATTCTGTTATGAACTAACCGTTGGTTAAGTTACCAGTGTAAATGTCCCTCTGATTTTTAAGGAAAATATGACCGTTGGAAAGGAGGCCAACGTTACCTATAAATAAGAACTCATTTGAAAGAGCTCCTAACTAATGGATGAACAACTTAGTTTTTGTGCATACATGCTGTTAAAGTGATTTCTAGAGAGAGAGGATCTTATTAACTCTCAAAGCATCGTGCGACTCCGAATGTTGGTGATTACATTCGAGGACTTATATGGATAGGAAGACAGAGGTGCCTACTACCTTGAAGTTGAGGGCTTCCTTGCTGAGGAAGACAGAGGTGCCAACTACCTTGAAGTTGAGGGCTTGCGGGGATAGCAAGACAGAGACTCTGATCTTCGTATTGAGGGCTTACCCTGGTGTGGGTAAGACAGACTTGCTTGAATGTATAAATCAAGGGACCTTTATCCAAGGTTGTTGGATACCCTTCTCTTTGGGTTAAAAGACTTATATCTTGTTACTTGTAGTTTTACTACTTGTTTATTTCTGCTGCATTTTGTATTATAAGGAAAGTATAACTTTCTTATACTTCCTTACTTGTACTCTGTTTCATTTAGATTCTATACGCATTAAGGTAGAATCTCATATTGTAATATTTTGGTTAAGTTTCAATTTCCAGAACCGTATTTCCGGAACCTACTTTCAGAATCTCTTTCAAATTTTCAATTGGTATTAGAGGTGTTGTGAATTTGCTGAAGTTTAACTTTGTTAAACATAGCCCTTTCCTTTGCTTAAGGAAAACATAGTTAACCGTAACTAACTTTAAAGGTTCCAATGGAATTTTTAAAGTATACAATTCACCCTCCCTCTTGTATATTCAGCATCTACATCATTATTTCGATCCTACAGCTAAGTCATACGTATGTGTGTGCGGTGCTTTCATTTTTTATATAATGAATAAATGGAGGAATATGGTTGTACCATAATAATAATAACATATCAATATATATTTGATTTTTTGTTTTATAATTTAATAGGGAAAAACATTAATAATATGTAGAATAATAAATAAACTTGAAAGAGTTAGAAAATATTACTACATTCTCTTAAGGAATCCTCCAGGTGATATCTTCTTAGGGATATTGGTGTTGGCACATTGAAGGGAACATAACCTATAAAACATGAATAAGGAAGTTTAGAAGACAAATGGGTTGGTTTTTTTCAATTAATAAGGATCACAATGTTTTGAAAAACTGAGGCATGAGGTTCCATTCTATAATGGGGTTTAGAGGATGATTTGGAAACACTCTAAATAATAATTTATTATAAATTAATTTTTAATTTAAAATGGATCCAAAATGAGTTATTTATAAGATAACATGTTTTTGACCCTAGATATTCTAATTAATTAATTTTTATACAATTTTGATTCACATTAGTTTCCTTATCTTTTTTTAACAATTATTTAATATGTTTAACTTTTACCAAGACAACATGGATTTTTACTCTTTGAGGGTTAATATAGTTATTATAATATAAAAAAACCTATAAATGGATTAATTATAAAATTTTAATCCTTATAAAATAAATTTTACGAATTTATTGTTTTAAATATTTTAAATAGTTTAATAAAATATTATTTATTTTAAAATATTAATTTTGTCAATTTTGATAATATTAAGTACGTTGAATTTTGAAAATTACAATAAAGAACGATAACTTTGAACCAAATCATTTAATAAATGTAACATCCAAAGTAAGTAATGAATAATAGATATTTTTATCTATGTCTATTAATGATTAAGATAGTGTTTTAGAGGATTAAAATTAAAATAAATACAATATTATGCATGGAATACACAAATATTCTTAAAAGATTGTTTTACTGTCTTTTGATGGAAAACCCTTTTTAAATCAAAATTTTGACAATTTTATAATCTATATTTGTCAAAATAAACATATTCATTATGATGGGGACATTGAAATTTACATTGGATAAATTTTTGGTATTTTTCTGACAATGTTCATTTTTAATGAATAGTGAAAAATACTACATTTTACATCATAACTGCATTTTCATTTAATTTAATTATATGGTTATATTATACTTTTAATTGGTCTTAAAGTGTAATATGAATATATTTTTACGATTTAATCTAATTGTGGTCATTTGGATTAATTTCACTTTGGAATTCGTTATAAACTAATGCCAAACTTTTCATAGATATTGTTTCAAAAAAAACCAGTTATTTGTTTTGACAACGGGAATTATTATTAAATAAATTATTGCAATTTATGTGTTTGGAATTTGGTAAAATGGATTACATATTTGGAATCAGAAGTTCCAAATTATTTAATTAAGAATATTTTATTTTTGGACATTATGAATAGTAACGATGGTAATTATCTTTAATTATCTTGATTAATGAGGAATCAGGTAGTTCAAGATAATAAAATAATATCATAATAATACAAAAAGACCACAAAAATGTGTCCTAAGGATACTGGTTGTCTCATGACCGACCATGGGATGCCTTGTGCCAATCATGGGGGCCCCATGGAATCACTTTTGTGAGAAAGTGACTTTTTATCTTTTTATTTTTAAAGAATGTTAAATGTGACAAAGAATGTATCACCTAAGTAAAATATTTTTAATTTTTTCTAAATAAATTATATTTTGGTCTATAAATATTCATTAGAAAGCTAAAAAGAATTCCTACATCATAGTATTTTTTTCATAATTTTTAGACTTTAAATAAATTAAATTATTTATGACATCATGATGATGCACCGATTACCTCATTATTAAAGGAATTAAATTAAATTAAATGATAATGTAAAATCTATGACCTACACATAATAAAAACCTATTTTATGGGTGGATTTCGAACCCTTATCAAATTACCCTCAAATTATATCAATGTGGGACCTTTTGAAACCGAAAATCATTTTCAAGTAAAGTAACATTTCTTTACATTCCAAGAGTGCCCCTCCTCTCCTCTTATAAAAGGCCCCCACCTCTACCTCCTTACCCACACTCCCAAAGCCTTTGGCTCGGTCAAAACATGCCCATTTTGTCTATCCACTTCCCTATATTACTCCTTAGAGCCTCACATTGGGAAGAAGTCTTCCCAAGGAAGCCTTTGAGCTCAAACCAAAGGAAGTTACCCGATTTTAAGGTAATGTCTTCACTTGAGTCCTTTTGTTTTATTTTGCTTCTCCAACCCACTAAACTCATTTTATTCATTTATTTTGTAACAAATACATTATTTCAATATACTAGGATGTTTTTATAAGAAGTTTTAGAGCTACACTTACACACAACTACATCTAATGGTTAAAGGACATACTGTTTCCGTGGATGGTGAATTTATGCCTCCCAAAATGATGATTGTTGAACATTCTTTTAACACATTCAAAGGTGGCCATTAATATGTCACTATATTTATATATGATGTATTATATGTTTATGTTTTCCTTAAGCTTCCTTATTTTTCATTTTGGGCATACCTTTATGGTTTCCATTATGGGTAAATGCGATATCTTCTTTTAAGGAAGTGCGGAATACCTCCCCCTCAAAGTGATTTGATTCTTTAAATACCATATGTGGGACATATAAATGATGGAACTATGATATTATATATTATATTATACTGGATGTATAATATACCTTTATATCATTATGATTCCATTTTATAAAATACAAAATAGAAATGAATGTAGCGTTCATGCGTACGTACGGCCTATCGTCTCCATGAACGGTGCATTTCATTTCTTACCTCTAAATGATTATGTAATATTATAAATGCATGTATATACTAGATATATATTATATATAAATCAGGATTATAATTATGGATATAATGGATACATGAACAACTTGTAATTATAAAGGGTTTATTTTTGACTCAAGTACCAATGATCGTTAAAATGACCGTTATTAACTTAAATAATTACATAGTGTTCATGACATGGAAATAAGTGATATAAAAGGAATAATGAACATAAAAAGTGTTCTTAAGAAAGTATAAATTAAATCAATTTTATTATTCAGAACATTAAAGAATGATCGAGTCAAGTCGGAACCGAGGTATGGGACTTCGTCTCAATCTCCTTTCATTGAGGCATATTTTGTTTTATACACAACATTCTTTTATATGGTGTATAAACCCCTTTGACTTTTATGTTTATTCAAATGGAATCTTTTTTATACGAATCATTTACTAAACGACAAAAGGGAATGTTTTTGTCGTACGTATGCGGCGACAACGAATTCTCCGCCGCCGTGACCATTATTTGAGTTTCAGCTTCCCCTACAAGCCATACCTTTTTTATAAAAAGAAAAATAAATACCATGTTTTACTTTTCTTTTATTTTGGTATTGAAAATGGTTTTCATAATGTTTTTATATCAATGTGTTGTATTGATATCCTGTGATTGAATGGTGGAAAAGTTATGTTTCCTTTATGCATGTTTTATGTGATACGATTAGGTTGAGGTTCTTGGGAATTATTATGAAGACAGGTGGTTCCTTGATAAACTAAGGGCGGGTGAGCCTGATATAGCTCTCCAAGGAATTGGGTAACTAGAATGAGTGAAACATTATGGTTTCTCCAAAGAGATTTAGGGAATATACTATGATGGGTATTCCAAACGTAACCAAGAGAGTTACTCCCTACGTAAGAATGTTATGAATGCCTCAAGTTACCTTTATGTCTTATAATTTCTATGATTTATTCCTGATTTGATGAGGTATGTTAAAGTGCTTCTATCTTATGTGTAATGTATGATTTCATTATTATGTATATATGTACCCATGTTTCCTTTCCATATTTTTATATCCCTTACTGATCTATTTATGCTCATCCCAAATTTTTTGAAATGTTTTTCACAGGTCAAGGGAAAGGTACATGATATGATGATAGTGTTAAGGAATTGTCAAGAAAGAATCCATGTTTTATTTTAAATATGTTTCCATTGATGGGAAAGAAGAATACTATCTTTATTTAACCACTTTGTTTATATGTGGAATATAATGCATGTTTTATGATCTAATTCTCTAAAACTCTAAACCCGAAAAGATCCTCAATGTGTAATCTTGTAATAACTGATGATTAAGTAAGGTTTAAGGCCGGGGCCTTATAGTTGGTATCAAATTTCAGTTTAGATAACATTAGGAGTTAGAATTATATTAAATGATTATCCAAAAATATTTTTTTTATGGTCAAATTTAAGTGATATAGTATTAGAAGATTACCATTTTGCTTCATCTAAGACATGTTTGTTCAGAATGGTTTTCCGCAGAGGAAACAGGGAAGCAATGCTAGGAAGGAATGCAGAAGGAAATAACCTTCTGAATCAGCATCCTGAGATGGTCGGAATTGGAACTGAACAGTTTGTTGTAGTAATGGCACAATTGACTCAGGTGATAAATGGAGGTGGTATCCATACACGAGATCAGCCAGATCAACCACAGAGGGACATATCAGTGGTGGAACATTTCAGGAGGCAACATCCCCCATCATTTAAAGGATCATCTGACCCTATGCTAGTTGAAGGGTGGATTAAAGTACTGGAGAATATTTTCGATGTCATGGGGTGTTCAGACAATCAAAAGGTTAGTCTTGCTATTTATCGTTTGGAGGGTGATGCAGATTAGTGGTGGTTGATGGTTAAAAATATCAGGGTCTCTGATGAGATTGATGCTCTCGACTAGAATGAATTCAAAGGTATGTTTCTTGAAAAGTATTTTCCTAAGGCCGTTCAACTTAGGATGGAAAAACAATTCTTGGAATTGAGGCAAGAGGAAGACTCAGTGGCTACCTATGAAGAAAGGTTCACTCGATTGGCAAGGTATGATCCAAATTTTATCCGACACCATGATAGTAAAATCAATCGTTTTTACTTAGGATTAAAGCCAAAATATCGAAGGGCATTATCTTCTTGTGAGTTTAAAAGATATGAAAATCTTGTTCTATATGCTGAGAAGGTGGAAACAGAGTTTGGCAATGATCAAGTGTTCTATAACAACCAGCAGAAGAAGAGACCAAGGTGGCAGGAGAAAGGGAAGAATTCTTCAAAAAAGTCTGATGGTAAGAAATCTATGTTTCCAATTTGTGAAAAATGTGTCAAAATGCATGCTGGGGAATGTCTTCTGAATTCTGGTAAGTGCTACCGATGTGGTAAGATGGGACATAAGGCTCGTGATTGCACTGAAAAAGATCAAGGTGAAGGTAAGACCAAATTTGATTTATAGTTAGTGAAATGTTTTAAGTGCAATGAGATGGGTCACTATGCAAACGAGAGTCCGACAAAGAGCTTGAGTGATGGGAAGCAGTTAGACTACAAGCATAAAGGGGTGGTGAAATACTTTGCAACTACTTCAGTAGATGTCGGGCCATCAAATGAAGTTGTATCAGGTACATTGTATGTTTTTCAGATTATTCCAGTGTGTTGTTTGATTTGGGGTCCACACATTCTTTCATCTCTGAAACCTTTTCTAGTAAAATGGGAATACCACCTCAAGAAACGACTCCTGAGCTTTTGGTAAAAACACCTGGGGGGAATGTTGAGGAAAAAAGAATTTATAATAGTCTTCCTATCCTTATCTGTGGAAAGAACCTACTTGCAAACCTTATTGTTCTAACTCTAGTAGATTTTGATGTTATTCTGGGTATGGATTGACTCTCTATTGACCATGCTAAGATAGACTGTAGAGATAAAGAAGTTTCTTTCCAGAAATACTTTCAGTTTGTGTACAAGAATGAACCCTTATTGTTGATAACATATCAAGAGGCCAAGAAACTTGTAAAAGATGGAAATGAATGTTACCTTGCACACATCATTGAAAATAATGGAGTTGTTCATATTAATGATGTGCCAGTGTTAAATGAGTATCCCGATGTATTTCCTGATGAGTTTCCTGGAATAATACCAGATCGGGAAGTTGGGTTTACTGTTGACTTAGTTCTTGATGCTAAGCCAATTTCAAAACCCCCTTATCGAATGGATCAAATTGAACTTTTAGAGTTGAAGGAGCAATTGTAAGATTTATTAGAGAATGGTTTCATTCGACCTAGCACATCACCATGGGGTGCTCCTATTTTACTTGTTAAAAAGAAAGATGGTTCAATGAGACTTTTCATTGATTATAGAGCCTTGAATAACATCAATGTTAAGAACAAATATCCTTTGCTTCATATCGATGATTTGTTTGATCAGCTCCAGGGAGCTCAGTTATTTTCAATGATTGACTTGAGATCGGGGTACCATCAGCTGAAGGTAAAGGAAGAAGATGTTCCGAAGACTGAATTCTGTACAAGATATGGCCATTATGAATTTGTAGTAATGCCGTTTGGGCTAACAAATGCACCTACTTTATTCATGGACATAATGAATAGAATTTTCCATGAGTTCTTTGATAAGTTTGTGGTGGTTTTCATTGATGTTATTTTGGTTTTTTCTAAAAATAAAGAGGAGCATGAAAGACATTTAAGGATTATCTTGAAAAACATAGAAGAAAAGAAACTGTATGGAAAATTCAGCAAGTGTGAGTTTTGGTTGCAAAAAAATTATTTCCTTGGTCACATTGTTTCTAAAGATGAGATAACTATTGATCCTTTAAAAACAAAACTTGTGGAAGACTATCCAAGAACCAAAAATGTAACTGAGATTCTTAGCTTCCTTGGTTTGGTAGGATATTTCCGATGGTTTGTTAGAAATTTTTCACAGTTATCTAGTCCGATGACTAAGCTTACTCGGAAGGGTGTTAAGTTTATCTGGACAAAAGAATGTGATGATTGTTTTCAGGAATTGAAAAGAAGATTGGTGAATGCTCCAGTTTTGGCACAACCTTCTAGGAATGCTGAGTTTGTTATATACAGTGATGCTTCATTGAAAGGACTTGGTTGCGTCCTAATGTAGAATGATCGGGTAATTGCTTATGCTTCACGAGAGTTGAAAACTCATGAGGTAAATTACCCTACACATGATTTGGAATTAGCTGCTATTGTTTTCGCTTTAAATTTTGGAGGCATCATTTGTATAGAGTAAAGTGTGAAATATATACTGATCACAAAAGTTTAAAGTATATATTCACTCAGAAATAATTGAACATGAGAAAGAGGAGATGGCTGGAATTAATCAAGGATTATGATTGTACAATTCATTACCATCCGGGAAAAGAAAATAAAGTGGCTGATGCTTTGAGTCAAAAAAGTAATGCTTCATTAACAATGTTGCGTTTGGAACGTGATACTTTGGTTTTTGATTGGACGAACTTTGGCATAGAAGTTGTTGGTGCAAGAAGTTATTCTTTTTTGTTTCAGGTATCAGTGAGATCATCTCTATCATATAGAATCAAGCAAGCACAAAAGCATGACAGTGAGTTGCAGAAAAAGGTAGAGCTGGTTCAGAAAGGTAAGCTGCATGAATTCAACATTGATAGTGATTGAGATTTGAGATTTGGGAAGATATCGTGTTTGCCTTGTGATTCACAGTTGAAGAGAGAGTTGTTATCTGAAGCTCATTGTTCTCCGTTTTCAGTTCATCCTGGCAGTACTAAGATGTAAAGAGATCTGCGGGAGTATTACTGGTGGGATGGAATGAAAAGAGATATTGTTGATTTTACTATGAAGTGTTTGACATGTCAATAGGTTAAAGCAGAGCGGCAGTTACCGAAAGGGATGCTTCATCCTTTACCAGTGCCAGAGTGGAAATTGGAGAATATATCCATGGACTTTGTTGTGGGATTACCGAAGTCATCTCGAGGTAATAATGCAATCTGGGTTATTGTTGATCGCTTGACTAAATATGCTCATTTCCTTGCTATACGAGATTCTTTTTACCTAGATCAACTTTCTCGTTTGTATCTTAAATAGATAGTCAGGTTACATAGAGTTCCTCTCTCCATTATATCTGATTGTGATCCCAGGTTCACTTCTATCTTTTGGAAAGGCCTTCAGAAGTTGATGGGTACTGAATTAAATTTTAGTACAACATTTCATCCTCAACCAGATGGGCAGTCAGAACGACCAATTCAGACCTTGGAGGATATGCTACGAGCTTGTTCGATGGATTATCAGGGATGTTGGGACCAACATCTTTATTTGGTTGAATTTTCATATAATAACAGTTTTCATTCCAGTGTACAGATGGCACCGTTTGAGACGTTATATGGGAAGCGGTTTCAAACTCCATCTTTCTAGGATGAAGTGGGTGAAAGGAAGTTGATGGATCAGAATTGGTAAAAGAGATGGCAGAAAAAGTTCAACTGATTCAGAAACACATGAGAACAGCTCAGAGTAGGCATAAGAGATATGCAGACAACAGGAGGAAGGATCTAACTTTTGAGGTAGGTGATCAAGTTTTTCTCAAAGTCCCACCATGGAAAAGTGTGATGTGATTTGGTAAGAAAGTAAAGCTGAGTCCAAGGTTCATTGGACCATATGAAATTCTGGAGAGAGTTGGATCAGTTGCATACCGGGTGGATTTACCTCCATGTTTATCTCAGGTACACAATGCTTTTCACGTTTTGATGTTGAGAAATTATATGCCAGATCCATCTCATGTTTTGAGTCTAGAGGTAGTTCAGTTGGAAGAGAACCTATCTTATGAGGAACAACCGGTCCAGATTCTTGACCGTAGTGAGCAAGTGTTACGAAATAAGGTGATTAATCAGGTAAAGGTTTTGTGGAAAACCCACATGATAGAAGAGGCAACATGGGAATATGAAAATGCAATAAGGGATATGTACCCCCATTTATTCGATAAGTAAATAAATTGTGGGGACACATTTTACTAAAGGAGGGAAGGATGTAACATCCCAAGTAAGTAATGAATAATAGATATTTTTATCTATGTATATTAATGATTAATATAGTGTTTTAGAGGCTTAAAATGAAAATAAATACAATCTTATGCATGGAATACACTAATATTCTTAAAAGATTGTTTTACTGCCTTTTGATGGAAAACCCGTTTTAAATCAAACTTTTGACAATATTATAATCTATATTTTTTAAAATAAACATATTCATTATTATTGAGACATTTAAATTTACTTTGGATAGATTTTTGGTATTTTTCTGACAATGTTCATTTTTTAATGAATAGGGAAAAATAATGCATTTTACATCATAACTACTTTTTCATTAAATTTAATTATATGGTTAGATTATCCTATTAATTGGTCTTAAAGTGTAATCAGAATATAGTTTTACCATTTAATCCAATGGTGGTCATTAGGATTAATTTCACTTTGGAATTGGTCATAAACTAATGCCAAACTTTTCATAGATATTGTTTCAAAAAAACCCGCTATTTGTTTTGACAACGAGAATTATTTTTAAATCAATTATTGAAATTTATGTGTTTGTAATTTGGTAAAATCGATTAAATATCTGGAATCATAAGGTCCAAATTATGTAATTAAGACTCTTTTATTTTTGGACATTATGAATAGTAACGATTGTAATTATCTTTAATTATCTTGATTAATGAGTAATCAGGTAGTTAAAGATAATAAAATGTTATCATAATAATACAAAAAGACCGCAACATGTGTCCTAAGGCTACTGGATGTCTAATGGACGACCATGGGATGCCTTGTTCCAAACTTGGGGGCCCCATGGAATCACTTTTCTGAGAAAGTGACTTTTTATCTTTTTATTTTTAAAGAATGTTAAATGTGACAAAGAATGTATCACCTAAGTAAAATATTTTTAATATTTTCTACATAAATTATATTTTGGACTATAAAAATTCCATAGCAAGCTAAAATTATTTCCTACATCATAGTATTTTTTTCATAATTTTTAGACTTTAAATAAATTAAATTATTTATGACATCATGATGATGCAGCGATTACCTCATTAATAAAGGATTTAAATAAAATGAAATTATAATGTAAAATCTCTGACCTACACATGTCCAAAACCTATTGTATGGGTGTATTTAGAACCCTTATCACCTTACCCTCGAATTATAGAAATGTGGGACCTTTTCAATCCGAAAATCATTTTCAAATAAAGTATCATTTCTTTACTTTTCAAGAGTGCCCCTCCTCTCCTCTTATAAAAGGCCCCCGCCTCTACCTCCTTACCCACACTCCCAAAGCCTTTGGCTCAGAGAAACCCTGCCCATTTTGTCTCTCCACTTACCTATCTTACTACTTGGAGCCTCACATTGGGCAGAAGTCTTCTGAAGGAAGCCTTTGATCCCAAACCAAAGGGAGTTACCCGATTTTAAGGTAATGTCTTCACTTGAGTCCTTTTGTTTTATTTTGCTTCTCAAACCACCTAAACTCATTTTATTCATTTATTTTGTAACAAATCCAGTATCTTAAATATACTAGGATGTTGTTATATGAAGGTTTCGAGCTACACATACACACACCTTCATCTAATGGTTAAAGGACATACGGTTTCCGTGGATGGTGAATTTATGCCTCCCGAAACGATGATTGTTCAACATTCTTTTAAAACATTAAAAGGTGGCCATTAAGTTGAAACTATATTTATATATGATATATAATATGTTTATGTTTTCCTTAAGCTTCTGTATTTTTTATTTTGGGCATACCTTTATGGTTTCCATTATGTGTAAACGCGGTATCTTCATTTAAGGAAATGCGGACTACCGCCCCCTCATAGTGATTTGATTCGTTAAATACCATATGTGGGACGTATAAAGGATGGAACTATGATATTATATATTATATTATATTGGAAGTATAATATACATTTATATCATTATGATTCCATTCTATAAAATACGAAATAGAAATGAAAGTAGCGTTCATGCGTACGTACGGCTTACAGTCTCCATGAATGGTGCATTTCATTTCTTACCTCTAAATAATTATGTAATATTATAAATGCATGCATATACTTGATATATATGATATATACTTCAGGATTATAATTCTGGATATAATGGATACATGAACAACTTGTAATTATAAAGGGTTTATTTTTGACTCAAGTACCAATGATCGTTAAAACGACCGTTATTAACTTAAATAATTACATAGTGTTAATGACATGGAAATAAGTGATATAAAAGGAATAATGAACATAAAAAGGGTTCTTAAGAAAGTAGAAATTAACTAATGTTTATTATTTAGGTCATTAAAGAATGATCGAGTCAAGTCGGACCCGAGGTATGGGACTTCGTCTCAATCTCCTTTCATTGAGGCATATTTCGTTTTATACACAACCTTCTTTTATATGGTGTATAAACCCCTTTGACTTTTATGTTTATTCAAATGGAATCTTTTTTATACGAAGCATTTATTAAACGACAAAAGGGAATGTTTTTGTCATACATATGCGCCGACAACGAATTCTCCGCCGCCGGGACCATTATTTGAGTTTTGGCTTCCTCTACAAGCCATACCTTTTCTATAAAAAGAAAAATAAATACCATGTTTTACTTTTCTTTTATTTTGGTATTGAAAATGGTTTTCATAATGTTTTTATAACAATGTGTTGTATTTATATCTTGTGATTTAAAGGTGGAAATGTTATTTTTCCTTTATTCATGTTTTATTCGATATGATTATGTTGAGGTTCTTGGGCATTATTATGAAGACGGGTGGTTCCGTGATAAACTAAGGGCGAGTGAGCCCGATATAGCTCTGCAATGCATTGGGTAAAGAGAATGAGTGAATCGTTAAGGTTTCTTCAAAGAGATTTAGGGAATATACTGTGATGGGTATTCCAAACGTAACCAATAGGGTTACTCCCTACGTAAGAATGTTATGAATGCCTCATGTTACCTTTATGCCTTATGATTTCTATGATTTATTCATGATTTGATGAGGTATGATAAATTGCTTATGTTTTATGGGTAAAGTATGATTTCATTATTATGTATATACGTACCCATATTTACTTTCCACATTTTTATATCCCTTACTGAGATTTTTATGCTCATCCCAAGTTTTTTGAAATGTTTTTCACAGGTCAAGGTAAAGGTACATGATATGATGATAGTATCAAGGAAGTGTCAAGAAAGAATCCATGATTTATTTTAAATATGTTTCCATTGATGGGAAAGAAGAATACTATCTTTATTTATCCACTTTGTTTATATGTGGAATTTAATGCATGTTTTATGATCTAATTCTCTAAAACTCTAAACCCGAAAAGATCCCCAATGTTTAATCTTGTAATAACTGAAGATTAAGTAAGGTTTAAGGGTGTGGCCTTATAGTTGGTATCAAAGGTCAGTTTAGATAACTTTAGGAGTTAGAATTATATTAAATGATTATCCAAAAATATTTTTCTATGGTAAAATTGAAGTGATATAGTATTTTAAGATTACCATGTTGCTTCATCTAAGACATTTTTGTTCAGAATGGTTTTCCGCAGAAGAAACAGGGAAGCAGTGCTAGGAAGGCATGCATAAGGAAATAACCTTCTGAATCAGCATCCTGAGATGGTCGGAATTGGAACTGAACAGTTTGTTGTAGTAATGGCACAATTGACTCAGGCGATAAATGGCAGTGGTATCCATACACGAGATCAGCTAGATCAACCGCAGAGGAACATGTCAGTGGTGGAACATTTCATGAGGCAACATCCCCCATCACTCATAAAATCATCTGACCCTGTGCTAGCTGAAGGATGTATTAAATCACTGGAGAAGATTTTCGATGTCATGGGGGTGTTCAGACAATCAAAAGGTTAGTCTTGCTATTTACCATTTGGAGGGTTAAGCAGATCAGTGGTGGTCGATGGTTAAAAATATCAGGGACGCTGATGAGATTGATGCTCTCGACTAGGATGAATTCCAAGGTATGTTTCTTGAAAAGTATTTTCCTATGGATGTTTTTTATAGGATGGAAAAACAATTCTTGGAATTGAGGCAAGAGGAAGACTCAGTGGCTACCTATGAAGAAAGGTTCAGTCGATTGGCAAGGTATTCTCCAACTTTTATCTGAGACCTTGATAGTAAAATCAATCATTTTTACTCTGGATTAAAGCCAAAATATCGAAGGGCATTAGCTTCTTGTGAGTTTAAAAGTTATTAAAAGCTTGTTCGATGTGCTGAGAAGGTGGAAATGGAGTTTGTCGATGATCAAGTGTTCTATAACAACCAGCAGAAGAAGACACCAAGGTGGAAGGAGAAAGGGAAGAATTCTTTAAAAAAGTCTGATGGTAAGAAATATAAGTTTCCAGTCTGTGATAAATGTGGCAAAATTCATACTGGGGAATGTCTTATGAATTCTGGAAAGTCCTACCGATGTCGTAAGATGGGACATAAGGCTCGTGATTGCACTGAAAAAGATCAAGGTGAAGGTAAGACCAAATTTTATTTACAGTTAGTGAAATGTTTTAAGTGCAATGAGATGGGTCACTATGAAAACGAGTGTCCAACAAAGAGCTTGAGTGATGGGAAGCAGTTAGACTACAAGCAGAAAGGGGTGGTGAAATCCTTTGCAACTACTTTAGTAGATGTCGGGACATCAAATGAAGTTGTATTAGGTACTTTGTTTGTTTTTTTCCGATTATTCCAGTGTGTTGTTTGATTTGGGGTCCACACATTCTTTCATCTCTAAAACCTTTTCTAGTAAAATGGGAATACCATCTCATGAAATGACTCCTTAACATTTGCTAAAAACACCTGGGGGAAATGTTGAGGAAAAAGAATGTATAAGAATATTCCTATCCTTATCTGTGGAAAGAACCTACTTGCAAACCTTATTGTTCTACCTCTAGTAGAGTTTGATGTTATCCTGGTTATGGATTGGCTCTCTATTTACCATGCTAAGATTGACTGTAGAGCTAAAGAAGTTTCTTTTCAGAAAGACTTTCAGTTTGTGTACAAGATTGAACCCTTACTGTTGATAACATATCAAGAGGCCAAGAAACTTGCAAAAGATGGAAATGAATGTTACCTTGCACACATCGTTGAAAATAAAGGAACTGTTCAGATTATTGATGTGCCAGTGTTAAATGAGTATCCTGATGTTTTTCCTGATGAGTTGCCTGGAATAATACAAGATCGATAAGTTGAGTTTACTGTTGATTTAGTTCTTGACGCTAAGCCAATTTCAAAACCCCCTTATCGAATGGCTCAAATTGAACTTTTAGAGTTGAAGGATAAATTGCAAGATTTATTAGAGAATGGTTTCATTCGACATATCACATCACCATGGGGAGCTCCTGTTTTATTTATTAAAAAGAAATATGGTTCAATGAGACTTTGCATTGATTATAGAGCCTTGAATAACATCAATGTTAAGAAAAAATATCCTTTGACTCATATCGATGATTTGTTTGATCAGCTCTTGGGAGCTAAGTATATTTCAAAGATTGACTTGAGATCGGGGTACAATCAGCTGAAGGTAAAGGAAGCAGATGTTCCGAAGACCGCATTCCGTACAAGATATGGCCATTATGAATTTTTAGTAATGTTGTTTGGGCTTACAAATGAACCTACTATATTCATGGACATAATTAATATAATTTTCCATGAGTTCTTTGATAAGTTTGTGGTGGTTTTAATTGATGTTATTTTGGTTTTTTCTAAAAGTAAAGAGGAGGATGAAAGACATTTAAGGGTTATCTTGCAAAACTTCCATGAAAAGAAACTGTATGGAAAATTCAGCAAGTTTGAGTTTTGGTTGCAACAAAATTATTTCCTTGGTCACATTGTTTCTAAAGATGGGATAACTGTTGATCCTGAAAAAACAAAAGTTATGGAAGACTATCCCTGACCCACAAATGTAACTGAGATTCGTAGCTTCCTTGGTTTGGCAGGCTATTACCGAAGGTTTGTTAGAATTTTTTCACGGTTATCTAGTCTGATGACTAAGATAACTCTGAAGGGTGTTAATTTTATCTGGACAAAAGAATGTGATTATTGTTTTTAGGAATTGAAAAGAATATTGGTGAATGCTCCAGTTTTGGCACTACCTTCCAGGAATGGTGAGTTTGTTATATACAATGATGCTTCATTGAAAGGACTTGGTTGTGTCCTAATGCAGAATGATCAGGTAATTGCTTATTCTTCACGACATTTGAAAACTAATGAGGTAAATTACCCTACACATGAATTGGAATTAGCTGCTATTGTTTTCGCTTTAAAAATTTGGAGGCATCATTTTTATGGAGTAAAGTGTGAAATATATACTGATCACAAAAGGTTAATGTATATATTAACTCAGAAATAATTGAACATGAGGCAGAGGAGATGGCTAGAATTAATCAAGGATTATGATTGTACAATTAATTACCATCTGTGAAAAGAATATAATGTGGCTGATGCTTTGAGTCGAAAAAGTAATGCTTCATTAACAATGTTGTGTTTGGAACGTGATACATTGTTTTTTGATTTGATGAAATTTGGAATGAAGTTGTTGGTGCAAGATGTTATTCTGTTTTTTTTCAGTTATCAGTGAGATCATATCTATCAGATAGAATCAAGCAAGCACAGAAGCCAGACAGTGAGTTGAAGAAAAAGGTAGAGCTGGTTCAGAAAGGTAAGCTGCATGAGTTCAACATTGATAATGATTGCGTTTTGAGATTTGGGAAGAGATTGTGTGTGCCTTGTGATTCACAATTGAAGAGAGAGTTGTTATGTGAAGCTCATAGTTCTTCGTTTTCAGTTCATCCTGGCAGTACTAAGATGTACAGAGATCTGCGGGAGTATTACTGGTGGGATGGAATGAAAATAGATATTGTTGATTTCACTATGATGTGTTTGATATGTCAACAGGTTAAAGCAGAGCAGCAGTTACCGAAAGGGATTCTTCAGCCTTTACCAGTGCCAGAGTGGAAATGGGAGAATATATCCATGGACTTTGTTGTGGGATTACCGAAGTCATCTCGAGGTAATAATGCAATCTGGGTTATTGTTGATCGCTTGTCTAAATAATCTCATTTCCTTGCTATACGAGATACTTTTTCCCTAGATCAACTTTCCCGTTTGTATCTTAATGAGATAGTCAGGTTACATAGAGTTCCTCTCTCCATTGTATCTGATCGTGATCTCAGGTTCACTTCTATCTTTTGGAATGGCCTTCAGAAGTCATTGGGTACTGAATTAAATTTTAGTACAACATTTCATCCTCCACTAGATGGGCGGTCAGAACGAACAATTCAGACCTTGGAGGATATGCTACGAGCTTGTTCTATGGATTATCCGGGTAGTAGGGACCAACATATTTATTTGGTTTAATTTTCATATAATAACAGTTTTTGATTCTAGTATACAGATGGCACCATTTGAGGCGTTATATGGTAAGCGGTTTCGAACTCCAGCTTTATGAGATGAAGTGGGTAAAAGGAAGTTGATGGATCAGAATTGGTAGAAGAGATGGCAGAAAAAGTCCAGCTGATCCAGAAACACATGAGAACAGCTCAGAGTAGGCAGAAGAGTTATGCAGACAACAGGAGGAAGGATCTAACTTTTGAGGTAGGTGATCATGTTTTTCTCAAAGTCTCTCCATGGAAAAGTGTGATGATATCTGGTAAGAAAGGAAAGCTGAGTCCAAGGTTCATTGGACCATATGAAATTCTGGAGAGAGTTGGATCAGTTGCATACCGGGTGGCTTTACATCCACGTTTATCTCAAGTACACAATGTTTTTCACGTTTCTATGTTGAGAAAGTATATGCCAAATCCATCTCATGTTTTGAGTCCAGAGGTAGTTCAGCTGGAAGAGAACCTATCTTATGAGGAACAACCAGTCCAGATTCTTGACCACAGTGAGCAAGTGTTACGAAATAAGGTGATTAATCAGGTAAAGGTTGTGTGAAAAAACCACATGATGGAAGAGGCAACATGGTAATCTGAAAATGCAATAAGGTATAAGTACCCCCATTTATTCGATAAGTAAATAAATTGCGGGGATGCATTTTTCTAAAGGGGGGAAGGATGTAACATCCCAAGTAAGTAATGAATAATAGATATTTTTATCTATGTCTATTAATGATTAATATAGTGTTTTAGAATCTTAAAATGAAAATAAATACAATCTTATGCATGGAATACACTAATATTCTTAAAAAATTATTTTACTTCCTTTTGATGGAAACCCCTTTTTAAATCAAACTTTTGACAATTTTATAATCTATATTTGTCAAAATAAACATATTCATTATTATTGGGACATTTAAATTTACTTTGGATAAATTTTTGGTATTTTTCTGACAATGTTCATTTTTTAATGAATATTGAAAAATACTTCATTTTACATCATAACTAATTTTTCATTTAATTTAATTATATGGTTATATTATCCTATTAATTGGTCTTAAAGTGTAATCTGAAAATAGTTTTACCATTTAATCCAATGGTGGTCATTAAGATTAATTTCACTTTTGAATTGGTCTTAAACTAATGCCA
The DNA here is from genome assembly GCA_963277665.1 of Viscum album. Lineage (NCBI taxonomy): Eukaryota > Viridiplantae > Streptophyta > Magnoliopsida > Santalales > Viscaceae > Viscum > Viscum album. Next base: position 2,074,423,012 of record OY728156.1, on the reverse strand, counting down.
AACTTTTCATAGATATTGTTTCAAAAAAAACCCCACTATTTGTTTTGACAACCGGAATTATTTTTAAATCAATTATTGAAATTTATGTGTTTGGAATTTGGTAAAATGGATTAAATTTTTGGAATCAAAAGGTCCAAATTATTTAATTATGACTCTTTTATTTTTGGACATTATGAATAGTAACGAAGGTAATTATCTTTAATTATCTTGATTAATGAGTAATCAGGTAGTTAAAGATAATAAAATGATATCATAATAATACAAAAAGACCACAACATGTGTCCTAAGGCTACTGGTTGTCTCATGTCCAACCATGGGATTCCTTGTGCCAAACTTGGGGGCCCCATGGAATCACTTTTCTGAGAAAGTGACTTTTTATCTTTTTATTTTCAAAGAATGTTAAATGTGACAAAGATTGTATCTCCTAAGTAAAATATTTTTAATTTCTTCTCAATAAATTATCTTTTCGACTATAAATATTACTTAGAAAGATAAAATGATTTCCTACATCATAGTATTTTTTTCATAATTATTAGACTTTAATTATATTAAATTATTTATGACATCATGATGATGCAGCGATTACCTCATTAATAAAGGATTTAAATAAAAAGAAATGATAATGTAAAATCTATGACCTAAAACATGTCCAAAACCAATTGGATGGGTGGATTTAGAACCCGTATCACCTTAACCTCGATTTATATCAATTTGGGACCTTTTAAATCCGAAAATCATTTTCAAATAAAGTAACATTTCTTTACTTTCCAAGAGTGCCCCTCCTCTCCTCTTAAAAAAGGCCCCCACCTCTACCTCCTTACCCACACTCCCAAAGCCTTTGGCTTGGCCAACCCCTGCCCATTTTGTCTCTCCACTTCCCTCTATTACTCCTTGAAGCCTCACATTGGGCAGAAGTCTTCCCAATGAGGCCTTTGAGCTCAAACCAATGGGAATTACCAGTTTTTACGATAATGTCTTCACTTGAGTACTTTTTTTTATTTTGCTTCTCCAACCCCCTAAACTCTTTTTATTAATTTATTTTGTAACAAATACAGTATCTTAAATATACTAGGATGTTTTTATAAGACTTTTTCGAGCTACACATACACACACCTACATCTAATTGTTAAAGGACTTACTGTTTCCGTGGATGGTGAATTAATGCTCCCGAAATGATGATTGTTCAACATTATTTTAACACCTTAAAAGGTGGACATTAAGATGTCACTATATTTATATATGATATATAATATGTTTATTTTTTCCTTAATATTCTGTATTTTTCATTTTGGGCATACCTTTATGGTTTCCATTATGGGTAAACACGATATCTTCATTTAAGGAAGTGCGGACTACCGCCCCCTCAAAGAGATTTGATTCGTTAAATACCATATGTGGGACATATAAAGGATGGAACTATGATATTATATATGATATTATACTAGAATTATAATATACATCTATGTCATTATGATTCCATTCTATAAAATACGAAATAGAAATGAAAGTAGCGTTCATGCGTACGTACGGCTTACCGTCTCCATGAACGGTGCATTTCATTTCTTACCTCTAAATGATTTTGTAATATTATAAATTCATGTATATACTGAAATTATATGATATATACATCATGATTATAATTCTGGATATAATGGATACATGAACAACTTGTAATTATAAAGGGTTTATTTTTGACTCAAGTACCAATGATCATTAAAACGACCATTATTAACTTAAATAATTACATAGTGTTCATGACTTGGAAATAAGTGATATAAAAGGAATAATGAACTTAAAAAAGCATTCTAAAGCAAGTAGATATTAACTAAAGTTTATTATTCAGGACATTAAATAACGATCGAGTCAAGTCGGGCCCAAGGTATGGGACTTCGTCTCAATCTCCTTTCATTGAGGCATATTTCGTTTTATACACAATCTTCTTTTATATGGTGTATAAACCCCTTTGAATTTTATGTTTTTTCAAAAGAAATATTTTTTATACGAAGCGTTTACTAAACGAAAAAAGGGAATGTTTTTGTCGTACATATGAGCCGACAATGACTTTTCCGCCACCGTGACCATTATTTGAGTTTCGACTTCCTCTACAAGCCATACCTTTTTTAAAAAAGAAAAATAAATACCATGTTTTACTTTTCTTTTATTTTTCTATTGAAAATAGTTTTCATAATTTTTTATATCAATGTGTTGTATTGATATCTTGTGATTGAAAGGTGGAAATGTTATGTTTCCTTTATGCATGTTTTATGTGATACGATTATGTTGAGGTTCTTGGGAATTATTATGAAGACTGGTGGTTCCGTGATAAACAAAGGGAGGGTGAGCACGATATAGCTCTCCAATGCATTGGGTAACACAAAGGAGTGAAACGTTAAGGTTTCTCCAAATAGATTTAGGTAATATACTGTGATGGGTATTCCAAACGTAACCAAGAGGGTTACTGCCTACGTAATAATGTTATGAATGCCTCAAGTTACCTTTATGTCTTATGATTTCTATGATTTATTCATGATTTGATGAGTTATGTTAAAGTGATTATGTTTTATGGGTAAAGAATGATTTCATTCTTATGTATATATGTACCCATGTTTCCTTTCTATATTTTTATATCCCTTACATAGATTTTTATGCTCATCCCATGTTTTTTGAAATGTTTTTCACAGGTCAAGGGAAAGGTACATGATATGCTGATAGTGTCAAGGAAGTGTAAAGAAATAATCCATGTTTTATTTTAAATATGTTTCCATTGATGGGAAAGAAGAATACTATCTTTATGTAAAAACTTTGTTTATATATGGAATGTAATGCAAGTTTTATGATCTAATTCTCTAAAACTCTAAACCCGAAAAGATCCTCAATGTGTAATCTTGTATCAACTCAAGGTTAACTAAGGTTTAAGGCTGGGGCCTTATAATAAATCCATAAAATATAATTTTCATATAATTTTTTTTTGTATGATATTATTTATACATTTTGCATATGTAAATATTTTTAATTCCATTTAACTTATATTTCCATTACTCAAATAATTTCTGCATCAATAGTGTGAATGTATTTAAGGTTATTATTTTTTATTTGAAAAATAATATTAAATTAAAACAATAAATATAATTCCATTAGATTTTAAAAATATATTTATAGTTTCAGATAAATTATTGATAACACCATATTAAAAATGATATATTTATTAAAAACATTAGTATAACAAGTTTGGCTATTTTAATTAAAAATACTATAAGAGAAATAAATTCATCCAATTTGCTCCATGTGGTCATATGTTCACACTGTGGATGATTTGGTCTAAACACACTCGTATAAAATTATTCAATGTTTTAGGGAAATTACTAAATTATCATAATTATTTCTACCCTTAAATTCCCGATTTACCATTAACTATGATAACAAATTTTACTAAAGTTAATGGTCATATTATCCAAAAATAAAAGGGACCTATTTATATATTTTATAACTCATATATTCTAATATATAATCAATTTTTAAAATTAAAAACACAAAATTGTTTTAAATCTATTTAAAATTTATCCTGCAGATGGTATTTGAAAACAAGTTTTGAATGTGAAAATGTTCAAAAGTATGAAATATTTTTATAGCCAAATTATATATGAAAAAGATTCCAATTATGTTAATTTTAATAATATATGTATAATTGGAATAATTTTACATTTAATCCATTTTAAATTTTAAATTTTAATTATAAATTATTTAGATGAAATGACCTTTTTAAAATAAAATGCAATATTTTTCAATTTTCATAAAAAACTGAAACATATCAAAAAATACATAAATTCACTGGAAGAAAATATAGACAGTAATATTTAAAAAATAAAGATAATTATCTCCAATATAATTTATAAAACTATAAAATTTATTTTTAAAAAAAGCACCATGCAAAGGTGGGAAAACTAATTTTAGAAAAATATAGCTTTTGGCCATAAAAGATGATTTATTCTTATATAATGAAAATAAAACACATTTTAAAAATTATAAATATTATATTTAATATTATATATATTTATCATTACTATATATATACATTTTGAAGCCATATTTTCAAAATTTAGTTACTCATATTCACACCCACCATTCTAACATATATGTTATAATGGTGACATGTAAATATTAATATTAAGTTTCTCTTTTAAGATAGGTGTTATCTAAAGATTATTCTATCAAATAGATTAAACTTATAATATATATAACATAATATCATGGGGTGTTACAATTATTGAATTTTGGATATTAATTTTGTATTTCATCAGATGAAGGTCCAATCCTTTCTAGAGTTATTATGAAAACCCGGCTTTTTATTACAACTTAAACATGCTTTATTACATAAAACTTCACTTGATACAACAAAGAAGATCAAGAGGTTTAGTGTCTTTGGGGCTTAGGATCATTACATAAAAACTATAAACTTGAAATACAACATCCTTATTGAAAACTTCCTTTACATGACCACTACATTCCTTCGTACATAGCATTGCATAGGATAACCTGAGGACATGCATAAGAAAAGGGTGAGCTATAAAGCCTAGTAAGGGAGTACACAATGAATAACATGAGGAGTACAATACATGTTAGGCAATAGTCATATCAATAGAGAATAAGAGAGACATGAACATAAAGGCATGATAAAGCATGATAATCATAACATGGAAATGTGGCAACAACACTTAACATTGAATTAGCATGAGCCAAGGCTCATTACACATGGAGCATGAGTAAACCCTCATTGCACTTGAAGCACGAGTAAACTATCGTTGCACTTGAATTATAATGAGTCAACACTCATTTCACATGACGTATCATGATACTATACTTTATCCAATGCATTGGAGGGCTATCAGGGCGCACCCTTCTTAAACATTTCATTTCATGCATAAGTGTGCCACATGGATCGTAAAACAAGGATTCATAAAACATAATCATTTATTCCACGATAATGGAATGTGGAATTCATACATGAAAATTTACAATAAATAAGTAAATGTGCATAAAGGTGAATACCCTTGATGGAGAAATGGGCATGGTATTCACTACACAATGATATTTGCTTAGAAAATCGGTGTGATTTCGGCAGCGTAACGGCGTGACATAAGAATTCATAAAAAAGGATGATGAGAGAGAAAGGGGTTCCTCATCATATTTACATGTAATGGAAAGTAAGAAGGTCATATAGATACATGTCCCAAAAATTGAAAAGAAATTTAGATTCATGATACAAAAGTATTTCTTGAATATAAAAGAGGAGAAAAAGGTTCCTTTCGGAATTTCGGCATAGTAACGGGTGTACATGGGAGGCATTTAATGAGAGAGAAAGGGGTCTCCCATCATTCAAGAAATAAGAGGGCACTATGGGAGAGGTGCGAAACCATACCCAAACATTCATAAATGAAATTAAAAGGGCAATATAACTTAAAGAAAATTGACAAAAACAATGAGAAAGGAAGAAAACCCCTTACTTGGAAGTGTGCTTCCAAAGGCTAGAGACAGGCTTGTGAGAGGCTTCTTGGGAGCTTGGGGCACCTTGAGAGGATTCTATAGAAATTAGGGCAGAGGTTGGACTATCTTCAAGGGCTTTGGGTGAGGAGGAAGTGGGAGCTTGGGTGGGTTTATATAGGAAAGGTGAGAGAATTCTTTATTATTTAGGTTTGGGACCCCTTATATTAAAATAATCCAAACCAAAAACCATCCCATGGTATTTGCCTATGGTTTCTGGATAAGGAAAGAGGAAAACAATATTTTACAAGGCCAAGGTCCGAACTTATTAAAAAATTAGGGTTGCTTATGTGGAGGTGAGTCACACTCCCATGGAAATTAATTTAAAAAGGCAAAGTGTTGAATAAGTCTTAAGGGCTCCATTAATGCTTTGAAAAGTGAGTCAAACAAACCCAAAACCTCATTATTTTAATGATAAAACACATATTGGCCGAACATAAGGATTATGGTATTTTATTACATCACCATTGGGTCATTATGATGTCATAAAACACATTATATATTTAAATGGTATTTAATTTTTACCCAAAATTTTTACTGTCTCAGAAAATTATGAAAAATTCACCGTTGGATAATTTCGATGTCCTGATTCCAAAAATAATATTTATTTTATCTAAATAATTTTCTAAATATGTGAATTTTCACTTTTAAAATAAAAACCGACATTTATAAAAAATTCACGGGTTTTGACAGAAATGGATTTCAAACCTTAATAAAAATTTTAATTGCATTCATAAAATTATAAGATCATTTATATTTAATAAAAATTAATTTAATATTAATAATAATATTTTATTAAAATATTATTTAATGCAAAAATAATATAATTTAATAAAATATAATTCTTAATTAAATAATAACAAAAAACACCGTTTGTACTTTAAAAACTAATTACAATGTATCAAAAATGACTAGAAATTATATTCATTATTATATACAAAAATAATGTACATGAACATGGTGCTACTTATTTGTTACATAACCCCTTAAAATAGCCGCATAAGACCTAAGGGTAAGGTGTGCGATGGTGACAGACTCTTGGGGTTGCTCGGATAACATCGCTCGAGTGGTAATCTCTATCAACTTCCATTTTTCCCGTAGACGATCACATTCGAGCTTGACTTGATGAAGCTCAGCTTGGGCTTAGTCAAGGGCAAAGCCCAAAGACGCCACCTCCTTTCCGAGCTCCGACAAATGGGCTTCGTAAGGGGCAATTCTACTGGATGAGGCCATCGCTTCCTTTGTCTGAGTAGAAAATTGGTTCGTTAAAGCCTTATATTTAAACTACCCAGATGATCACTGTTCAACGGCTATAAAAGTAACGGTCACAAATCTTAACGTTAAACTAATGAAGTTAAAATCTTATAAAAAATTTTTTTTCATAAAGAAACATTTAACTGGATCAAGAGGGATTTTCCATTAATGAAATTTTGGGTCGTTACGAAATTCCCCCCTTAGGAAATTTCGCCCTCGAAATTTTCCTTTTCCCACACTAAAACAAATGTGGGTAACATAGCTTCATCATATCCTCCGACTCCCAAGTTGCTTCATCAAACTTGTGGTTTCTCCACAACACCTTGACGAGGGGCATTGTCTTATTTCATAGAACTTTTTCTCTACGATCCAAGATCTTCATTGGTTGCTCCTCATAAGAAAGATCGTCTCCTAATTGTACCACCTCAGAAGAGAGTACATGTGAAGGATCTGGTATGTACTTCCTTAAGAGGGATACATGGAAGACCTCATACACCTTGTCCATAGTAGGTGGAAGTGCTAGTCGATAGGCCACAGCCCCAACACGATCAAGAATCTCGAAGGGGCCGATGTACCTTGGACTTAACTTCCCTGTCTTTCCAAACCTCATGACCTTCTTCCACGGAGATATGCGTAAAAACACCATGTCTCCGACTTTAAACTCAAGGTCTCGTCGACGATTATCTGCATAACTCTTCTGTCGACTTTGGGCTGCCTTGATATGCTGCTGAATGGTTTTCACCTTCTCCACCATTTCTTCGACCATTTCTGGTCCAAGAAGCTTACGTTCACCGACCTCATCCCAACATGCCGGTGTTCTACACCTTTTCCCATACAAGGCTTCATATGGTGCCATTTGGATGCTTGAGTGGAAACTATTATTATAAGAGAACTCAACTAGAGGAAGATGTTGATCCCATCCTCCTTTAAAGTCCATTGAGCACGCTCTCAACATATCCTCAAGTGTTTGGATAGACCGCTCGGATTGGCCATCAGTTTGAGGATGATAGGCCATACTGAAGTTCAGTTCAGTATTCAGAGCATGTTGAAGACTCTTCCAAAACATAGAGGTAAATCTTGGATCTTGGTCAGACACAATAGATAGTGGTACTCCATGCAACCGTACCACTTCCCTGAAATATATCTGTGCCAGTTGATCCAAAGAGAAATCATCTCGAATAGCAATGAAGTGTGCAGTCTTTGTAAGACGATCCACAATAACCCAGATTGCATTGTTGCTTTTGGATGTCCTTGGAAGTCCGGTGACGAAGTCCATGGTGATGTTCTCCCATTTCCATTCTTGTATGGGCAATGGTTGCATCATCCCCTTAGACTTCTGCCTCTCTGCCTTCACTTGCTGACACACCAGGCACTTTGATGTATATTCAGCGATCTCCTTCTTCATATTATCCCACCAAAAGTTTTCTTGGAGATCTCGATACATCTTTGTGCTCCCTAGGTGAATAGAGAAATTTGAACTATGTGCATCATCCAAAAGTTCCTTCTTCAGCTCCGAACTTGATGGAACACATAGTCTTTTCACAAACCACACAATTCCTTCTTCATTAACATTAAACTCTGAGGATTTTCCCTTTTTGATAGCTTCCACTTTTTCTTGGATTCCTGCATCATCCTTTTGAGCATCCATTAACCATTCCAAAAGAGATGGTTGAGCAATCATTTGTGAAAGGATTGATGATATTCTCTTCTTTATGAATCCCACGTCCATCTTCATCAAGTATAAGAAGATTGGATCCTTCTCAATTCTCATCATTGATAGAATTGCTGGATCCTTTCTACTTAGGGCATCTGCCACCTTGTTCGCCTTCCCAGGGTGGTAATGTATTGAACAGTCATAATACATGATGAGCTCTATCCATCTTCTCTGGCGTGTATTAATATCTTTCTGTGTGCATATATATTTAAGACTCTTGTGGTCAGTATATATCTCACATTTCTCTCCATAGAGATAATGCCGCCAGATTTTCAAGGCAAAGATTACCGCCGCCAACTCCAGATCATGCGTTGGATAGTTTCGCTCATGGATTTTCAACTGTCTTGAGGCATAGGATATCACTTTATCATTCTGCATCAGCACACATCCTAAACCCTTCTTCGAAGCATCACTGAATACCACAAAAAGCTCCCCACTTGTGGGTAAAGTGAGCACAGGTGCAGTGATAAGCCTCCTTTTCAACTCCTTGAAGCTTTCTTCGCATTCATCACTCCAAGAAAACTTTACTCCCTTTCGAGTTAGCTTGGTAAGAGAGTTGGACAATCGTGAGAAGTTTCTCACAAATCGTCGATAATATCCAGCTAACCCCAAGAAGCTACGGATATCAGTTACCGATGTTGGCCTCGGCCATCCCTCAATTGCATCTGTTTTGGAGGGGTCCACAGATATCCCATTGCTTGTGATGATATGGCCCAAGAATGAGACCTCCTTCAACCAGAACTCACACTTGCTGTACTTGGCATAGAGCTTCTCCTTGCGCAAAGTCTCCAGTACAGTTCTTAAATGCTCCTCATGGTCCTCCTTGGTTTTGGAGTATATTAGAATATCATCTATAAAGACTACCACAAATTTATCTAGGTAATCTCTAAAGACTCTATTCATCAAGTCCATGAATATTGCTCGAGCATTGGTGAGTCCAAAAGGCATTACTATGAATTCATAGTGCTCGTACCTTGTACGAAAAGCAGTCTTGGGGATATCATCCTTCTTCACCCTTACTTGATAATATCTCGACCGCAAGTCGACCTTGGAGAAGTATTGTGCTCCACGCAGCTGATCAAACAAGTCATCAATTCTTGGGAGAGGATACTTGTTCTTTATCGTGATTTTGTTAAGTTCACGATAATCGATGCAAAGCCACATTGACACATCCTTCTTCTTGACGAAGAGGACTGGTGCACCCCATGGTGATGCACTTGGGCGTATAAATCCTTTATCCAGATTCTCCTGTAGTTGTTTCTTCAGTTCTTCAAGCTCAACCACAGCCATTCTATATGGAGTCTTGGATATTGGTAGCGCCCCAGGTATAAGATCAATTGAGAACTCAACATCTCTTCTTGGAGGAAGACCAGGAAGTTCCTCGGGAAATACTTCAGCGAATTCCCTCACAATAGGCATTTCTTCAAGGGTGGTTTCTTCCTTGGACTCAATCATCTGGGCCAGATATGCGTGCTCATAAGGTCGTAATATCCATGCTTGAGATGATGGAGCTAAAGGAGATTCATCTTCCTCCTGACACTTGTAAAGAATCGGGGGTCGATTCTCCATATGGAGTGTGATTTCCCTCTCCCGACAATTTATGTTGGCTCTATATAAGGAAAGCCAATCCATGCCAAGAATTGCATCAAATTCCACCAAAGGGAGTATGACGAGGTTCGCCGGGAAATTCAATCCACAGATTATAACAGGGGAGGACTTATACTCATGGGATGCAATGATTGCCCCATTTGTCGTACTCACCGACATCTTTACTTCCATGATATGTGGTGGTGCAGGGATTGTTCTACTAAACTTTTGAGATATAAAAGAATGCGTAGAACCTGATTCAAAAAGTATGTTTGCTATTCTTGAATGAATAACTAGCGTACCTGTCACCACTTCATTGTCGGGGTTCACTTCGGCAGAAGTGATGGAAAAAGCTCTTCCTTGCTGTCTTGGAGGTTGTTGATTGCCTCCGATAACCCTTGGATTAGGGCACTGATTCGCAAAATGACCCGATTCTTTGCATTTAAAGCATTGAACAACGCGTTGAGGTTCGAACGGAGCGTTCCTCCCCTCCGTCGCAGTCGCGGGTCCTTCTTGCTGACAGTTAACAGCTAGGTTCCCTTCTCTTCCACACTTGAATCATTTTCTTGTCCCCCTAAGGCAATTTCCAGGGTGCTTTTTTCCACACTTTTGGCAAGTGGGGTGCTGGAATTTCTTAGCGCCGTTGGATTTATCCATCAGACCACCAACATTGAAGTCCACCTTCCACTTCTTGTCCCCATGATACCCCTGTGATTCTCTGATCTCTATTTCAACCTTGAGGGCACATCGGACAATTTCCTCATAGCTGTCGAAGTCACGGATCACTAATGCTATCCGCAAGCTAGGCTTCAGCCCACCAAAGAAGCGGTCAACCTTGCATTCGGGGGTAATGACAATGCCGGAAGCGTATCGTGCAAGCCTTGTGAAGTTTGCCTCGTACGCTCCCACATATTCCTCATATTTCTGCTTGAGGGAAAGGAAGTCCCATTCCATCTTAAGACGGAGGGTGCGTGGAAAATATTTATCGAAAAACATCTTCCGGAATACCTTCCATTCCAAAGCCTCGATCTCCTCCTCAGGCTTCGTATTTTTGATCAACGTCCACCATTGATCAGCTTCAACCTCCATACGATAAGCCGCCAGGAGAACCTTATCTTTTTCAGAGCATTGGAGGATGGAGAATATCTTTTCAATGGAGTTGATCCATTGTTCAGCAATCGTGGGATCGGATGATCCACTAAAAGTAGGAGGCCTTTGTCTCATGAAGCTTTCAATAGTGACTTGTTCTTTCTTAGGGGGGGTTGAACATTCCTCTTGACCAGTGTTTCTATTCAAAACTTGAGTTAGCTAAGAGATAAGCGTGACAAAGTTCGCGATTCCCGCTCCCATTGGATTGGGTATCTCATAAGTACAATCATCACACTGATCATCACAACGGTTGTTAGCCCGAGTTCTCCTATTACCGGCCATTGGCTGGAATAAAAGGAATGTTAGGGGTAACACATAAAGGGTAATCCAAAGACAAAAGTTGATGACTTATAAATAAACTTTAATCTCTTTAACTCATGAGTCTATAGGATTCAATCCAGGCTTTTCATGATCTTCCTTCTAACATATATTCTTAGGGGAATTTTTTCCCTTAATAAGGGTTCATACTAAGATTGTGAATTTATCAAAACATATCCCCCGGGAGTGTCGTAACCAAGAGTGCAGCAAGGCCCGTTGTCGTGCACCAGTTCCCGTTCGAGTCTAGCTCAAAGCGGTGTTTTCGGGTTTTACTCCTAGGATACATCTGTGCCAGAGCCGCCTCTACCTGCTCGTATCCAGACAGGGATGTATTTGTTTGATAAACCACTTACATAGTATTTACCAAAACTTATGGATGTTTTTATTATGATTAGTCTTGTATCTAAGGCTTTACTAGGGTTTCCTAATCCCAAAAATAACTAAACCTATCCTCTGATACCAATTATGACAACCCTGCTTTTTATTACAACTTAAACATGCTTTATTACATAAAACATCACATGATACAACAAAGAAGATCGAGAGGTTTAGTGTCTTTGGGGCTTAGGATCATTACATAAAAACTTTAAACCTGAAATACAACATCCTTATTGAAAACTTCCTTTACATGACCACTACATTCCTTCGTACTTAGCATTGCATGGGATAACCTGAGGACATGCATAAGAAAAGGGTGAGCTATAAAGCCTAGTAAGGGAGTACACAATGAATAACATGAGGAGTACAATACATGTTAGGCAATAGTCATATCAATATATCATAAGAGAGACATGAACATGAAGGCATGATAAAGCATGATAATCATAACATGGAAATGTGGCAACAATGCTTAACATTGAATTAACATGAGCCAAGGCTCATTGCACATGGAGCATGAGTAAACCGTCATTGCACTTGAAGCACGAGTAAACCCTCGTTGCACTTGAATTATCATGAGTCAACACTCATTGCACATGACGTATCATGATACTATACTTTACCCAATTCATTGGAGCGCTATCAGGGCGCACCCTTCTTAAACATTTCATTTCATGCATAAGTGTGCCACATGGATCATAAAACATGGATTCATAAAACATAATCATTTATTCCACGATAAAGGAATGTGGAATTCATACATGAAACTTTACAATCAATAGGTAAATGTCCATAAAGGTGAATACCCTTGATGGAGAAATGGGCATGGTATTCACTACACAATGATATTGGCTTAGAAAATCGGTGTGATTTCGGCAGCGTAAAAACGTGACATAAGAATTCAGAAAAAAGGCTGATGAGAGAGAAAGGGGTTACTCATCATATTTACATGTAATGGACAGTAAGAAGTTCATATAGATACATGTCCCAACAATTGAAAAGGAATTTAGATTCATGATACAAAAGTATTGCTTGAATATAAAAGAGGAGAAAAAGGTTCCTTTCGGAATTTCGGCATAGAAACGGGTGTACATGGGAGGCATTTAATGAGAGAGAAAGGGGTCTCCCATCATTCAAAAAATAAGAGGGAAGTATGGGATAGGTGCCAAAACATACCCCAACATTCATAAATGAAATTAAAAGGGCAATACAACTTAAAGAAAATTGACAAAAAAAATGAGAAAGGAAGAAAACCCCTTACTTGGAAGTGTGCTTCCAAAGGCTAGAGAGAGGCTTGTGAGAGGCTTATTGGGAGCTTGGGGCACCTTGAGAGGATTCTAGAGAAAGTAGGGCAGAGGTTGGACGAACTTCAAGGGATTTGGGTGAGGAGGAAGTGGGAGCTTGGGTGGGTTTATATAGGAAAGGTGAGAGAATTCTTTATTATTTAGGTTTTGGACCCCTTATATTAAAATAATCTAAACCACAAAACATCCCATGGTATTTGCCCATGGTTTCTGGAAAAGGAAAGAGGAATGCAATATTTTACAAGTCCAAGGCCCGAACTTATTAAAAAATTAGGGTTGCTTATGTGGAGGTGAGTCACACTCCCATGGAAACTAATTTAAAAAGGCAAAGTGTTGAATAAGTTTTGAGGGCTCCATTAAAGCTTTGAAAAGTGAGTCAAACAAACCCAAAATCTCATTATTTTAATGATAAAACACATATTGGCCGAAAATAGGGATTATGGTATTTTATTACATCACCATTGGGTCATTATGATGTCATAAAACACATTATATATTTAAATGGTATTTAATTTTTACCCAAAAATTTGACTGTCTCAGAAAATTATGAAAAATTCACCGTTGGATAATTTCGACGTCCTGATTCCAAAAATAATATTTATTTTATCTAAATAATTTCATAAATATGTGAATTTTCACTTTTAAAAAAAACCCGACATTTATAAAAAATTCACGGGTTTTGACAGAAATGGCTTTCAAACCTTAATAAAAATTTTAATTGCATTCATAAAATTATAAGATCATTTATATTTAATAAAAATTAATTTAATATTAATAATAATATTTTATTAAAATATTATTTAATTCAAAAATCCTTTAATTTAATAAAATATAATTCTTAATTAAATAATAACTAAAAACACCGTTTGTACTTTAAATACTAATTACAATGTATCAAAAATGACTAGAAATTATCTTCATTATTATATACAAAAATAATGTACATGAACATGGTGCTACTTATTTGTTACATAACCCCTTAAAATAGCCGCATAAGACCTAAGGGTAAGGTGTGCGATGGTGACAGACTCTTGGGGTTGCTCGGATAACATCGCTCGAGTGGTAATCTCTATCAACTTCCATTTTTCCCGTAGACGATCACATTCGAGCTTGACTTGATGAAGCTCAGCTTGGGCTTAGTCAAGGGCAAAGCCCAAAGACGCCACCTCCTTTCCGAGCTCCGACAAATGGGCTTCGTAAGGGGCAATTCTACTGGATGAGGCCATCGCTTCCTTTGTCTGAGTAGAAAATTGGTTCGTTAAAGCCTTATATTTAAACTACCCAGATGATCACTGTTCAACGGCTATAAAAGTAACGGTCACAAATCTTAACGTTAAACTAATGAAGTTAAAATCTTATAAAAAATTTTTTTTCATAAAGAAACATTTAACTGGATCAAGAGGGATTTTCCATTAATGAAATTTTGGGTCGTTACAGTTATCTTACAAAGGGATGACCATTTGGGATTAACATAATTTCTAAACATAAGATAAATATATTATTACCTTTTAATGAATATGGTATCCATCAGAAATTAATATAATTTATTATGTATAAAAACATTATCTGGAATATGCATAACTTAAATAAAAATATAGCATTATGGTTAATATTGATAAAATGATGAAATTGCACATGTCAAATAACTATATTTATATATATTATTATTAATTATAGAAAAAGAATTCTTAAAATCTAGTAAAATGATCATGAAATATATTTTTCATCATATTATATTATTTTTTGAGGAATTGATGGTCTCTTTTACACCTCATTGATTTATAGTTTTGTGGAAATTACGTTTTTAAATATCATTCAATTTTTCCTAATAAATTTTATATTCCAATCTAAATCATTATTAAGAGATTTTATTTATAAATTCACATAATTTAACTCCCCAATAATGTTATCCAATTTATAAAAGTATTATGGGTTATTAAATAAGACTTTCATATTTCATTTTCCCTCTTTTCAAAAATCAATTTCCATTGAATCATTATACATTGAAGATTTTAGTAAAAGAAGTGTCAAATTTCATAACATTTATTACAATGAACATATTGAAATATGGAGTATTAAATTTATAAGTCGAAATAATATAATGTAATAAATTTAAAATAACAGTATCTTTAAAAAAATATACAATATGTAACACCAAGCATAAATGAACAATGAAAAATTAATATTTAATTATAATAAATATAACATAGATTTTGAATTGGTGAGTATGAATAGGGTTAACCACATCATAAAAAATATATAAATCTTCTCCTCAATAAAAATATATTTATATATTATTAGAAAATATTCTTCATTTTTTTAGAGTAATTTTTTTAAATGCAGTTTCTTGGAAAAAATGTTTTATTTATTTTTACGAGTGAATGTAATAATTAATTTATGGAATATTGGGAAATAATATTTGATAAAATGGTCATCATTTTCAATATTATGAAATCAAAATGAACATTGTGTGATATTTTTGGATTTTTTTAAAAATATAGATTTTACAACAAATAATGAAAGATTTTTTTTAAAAATATGTCATTTTGTTTGAATAAATTAGTAATTTAAAATAAAATTATGAATTAAATTAATGAAACAGAACATTATTTTTAAATAATAGTATTAATTACATATGATTCATCATTATTCCATATATTTGTATAAGTTTTTTTATTAGCTTAAAAAATATTTTATTAAGAAAACTGTTTTTATTGGGGTTTTCACATTTATAATAATTACATTTATGTCCAATATTATAATTTAATATGATGAAATTAACATATTTTTTTGGAATCATCATGTAAAATAATTCAATGTAAATTTTTTGAATATTTCTCTAATGAAATTAATATTTCGTTCAATTGTCAAAAATGTAGTTTTTATGACACACATTTTCTTTTATGATTATACCATGATATAAAAAGACTTTAATGTTATTTAATGATTCAGATTTAATAGTATATTATTAATATCTTATTAAAATAATTCTCAACATAAAAACAAGCATTTATTTCATAACAAATTTTAAAATAATTTTTTGGTCTGATGTACTGGTTTCATGGCACTAAAAGAGTAAAATGGGATATTCTAATGATAAAAATAGAAATGAAAATGTATTCTCATGATTTTTTTTCATTATTATGTATAAATAATAATTTTGAATGATTTTTTGAATAGTGGATTTATATAATAATAATATTATCCAAATTCATGTGCAACCCTTTCCCAAAGAAAAAGCTTCAAAAAATATAACAAATTAGTTTTCATGGAATATATGTGTATAAATATACCTAATAAATGAACACACAATTTAATTATAAATTTTTTTTATGATGGTACATTATTTTGAATTTTTACAGAATAAATATTTACCTAAAATGATTAAACAATACTATCTGAGTTCCTATTCAAGTTATAGAAAAATAAATTCAATTAAAAACACAATTATTAATTTTTTAAAAATTATAACCCTTCTTTATGAAAATTGTTTTTACCATAGTTATGGTTAATTTTTATTATCCCCTTGATTAAATGAAAAGATATGTTTTAAAATGATATATTGACCTATATAAATTCAATTTGATTATTATAATATGAATATATCTTCCTTACTTTTCAATTTTGGATCCAATTTACATATCTTAGACAAATCATATATTATAATATTTTTGATATTTTCAAAAATTAAATTAGTTATATTATTCAGTAAAAAATACTAAATTATATGATTTAAAATTAATAAAAGTATTACGTTAATCTAGATTATAGGGATATGGTTGAAAATAATAATCATGGCCCATTTATTGGTCACTTTCCCTTTTATATCAATTTTCTCAACTACTTTAGTGAAAATGGTATTGATATCTCATTAATTATTAACCGGATTAATGGGGGTCAAAACAAAGAGATAGAGGGGGGAAATTTAAATAAACTTTTCGGAAGATAATTGGTTGATTTTATTTCAATCCATATTCATTTTGTATTCATATTTTATTAATTTTAATACGCATGTAAACTGAAAGTTATTTATATTAATTTAATACTTTCTATAATACAAAGAGTGTCCCTCCCCTCATTTATTAAATAGAACCTCATATCATCTTTTATCAAACTTCATGAACAAAATGCATTAATTTTCTAACACAATACACTAAAAACATCCATTCAAAATTATAGATGTCTAATTTTGGGAATAATACCAACATTTTAGGACTTAAATTTTAAGGAAAAGGTTCTTTCTTGAAGAATCTATATATCATTTAACGGAATGTTTTTGTTGTATTTCTCCATGTACCACCATAAAATATAATTCCATCATTATGAAATAATAACAAAATTATATTCCACATTCTGAGGAATTTATGATTAAATTTAATGATATATATCCACCTCCACTTCCATAAAATAGGAAATGAATTTATCGATTATGTGTACAGTTGACTACAGCCTCATGAAACGATGTAATTCATTTTATTCCTCATCGTGTCCCATGGATGGTTTTATTTATTAATTTAATGTTTATATATATATTTTTAATAATAAAAATATAATTATATATATATAAGATAATATATATTTTCCTAAATTTATATCCATTAAAAAAAATATAACAACATTCATGTGTAGTTGTGGATTGCCGCATCCAAGAAGTGATGTGATTTGATTTTTATCACCACATCACATTGAGTGTTATATAAGGGTATTTTATTAAATAATATTATTTTTAGGATATAATTAAAATTATGTAATTGGAAATTCATACATACCTTCATTCAATCATGATAATTGATAAATGGAAACATTACACATATGTATGTGTGGCCTATATTCTACATTATTGTAACGTAATTGATTTTTCATAAACAAATTATTGGTGACTTTTAAAAGAGTAATTGATTTATAAAAATGATAATTATTTCATGATTATTATTATCAATACTATGTGATAATATACTTTTTTATGATGGTCTACCAAGCAATTTCATTTCGACATATGAGCTGAATGTCGTCAAAATGCTTAACATGATATTAAATGAATTGAAAATTGAATATAACACAATAATAAATAAAAATGAATAATAAAAATTTAAAATATTATTAATAAATTATTAATGAAAAAATAAATTTATAATTATGAATGAGGAAGAACATATATGATGATTTAGACTAAAGGAAAACTACACATTAACATAAAACCTCATTTTAAATGTTTTAATGATTTATTTTCTAAATCATTGTCTTCTATAACAATGTTATTAAAATTATTTTATGAATGTATTTATTTTATTATAAACATATTTAAATTTAAATTATATATATTTTTTACTTTACATCAATGGATTCAAATGGAATAATTTTACTTATTTTATAAAAAACATTTTGTATTTTTACAAAAGGAAAAATGGTATGTTCTATTTTAACATATATAACAACAAAATATTTTCTAGTCTCCACAATCACCATTTTATGATTAAATTCCTTTTTAATATTTTAGGATTTGTTCAATGAAAAAACTACTTTACATTATTCTGGGTATTTTGGCATTGAAAAATAGTATTTAAAAGGAAATGGTATTTTATTAAGTGAAAATATTTTATATATGGGTTTAAAAGTGTAAATTATTTTATAATAAAATTTGAAAGAATAAATTTTTATTCATTTTATGGTACTTGATAATTATATATGATTATGAGTGATCCTGTTGTATCTTATTTTATGGGTGATCTCGATACAGCTAATACGATGGGTGATCCTGAAATAGCTCATATGATGGAAGAGCCTGACATTTCACATAATTTAATTTGGTAATTTTACTTCTCATCAACAGATACAAGCATGGAGTTAACTAGGTTGGAATCCTCTATGGATTTAACTAGCCTCCAATTATTCTTCATGTGAGTGCAAAAGGTTTATTACTATTTTGATATAGGATTCCAAAAATCATTTCTATTTTCATTCAATAGTATTTAAAGGTTTTCTTTGAGATAAATTTGTTCTTTTGTCATGTAAATATGAATTATTTCATATGATGATAGAATATTGTGATAAAGGTAAAAAAATATAGGATTTGATGTATTTCACTAGACTAAGAATGTTTTTTTCTTTTTATTCCAATTAATATGGTTTTTGTGTTCATTCAATTATTTAAATTTCTTAACATGTTTTAAGGTTGAGATAGAATAATTCAATAGTCAATAAGAATGTCATGTAGATTTTTCATTAAGTAAAAACATGTTTCATTTTAAATGATTTATATTGTCATAGAAATTTATACTTATTAGAAGTATAAAATTTCAAATATGTGGGTTTTTTGTATAAGATATATGATTTATTTTTTAAAAAATATTGATATAAAATATCATCATGAATTTAATGAAGTGAATTATTGACTAAAAACTATGATTATTTAATATTTAATACTGGGTCCTAAAAAATACTTCTAACAAGAGGGCCATACAACCATGATTATTTTTATTGTCCCCGCCATATGAGTATCAATTTAATCATCCTACTAAACCAATCAACCGACGTCCACTACCCAAATCACATATATTACCACACAAAATGATCGGATGTAAAAAATCCTCTTACAATAATGTGGCAAACATGAATCATTGATCACGAAATTCCATTATGGTGTTCACCCACACTCATTGATCCCAAAAAAATGTGTCAATAATCAATTCATCCTATGATATCTGGCAATCCAAATTATATTACTCTATTTCAAGAACCAATTCAAAACTAATTGGGATCCTCTCCATATGAATCATCTATAAAATGAAGCCAAACAACCCAACAAAGTAAATATTAAACAATGCTTCAATGATCTTGTCATTGAACCAAGTAAACACTACATGATACTCAATCCCCAAAATATCAAAAATGAATATCATGATATATCCACAAATTAATCCCTAAAAAAATCATTAGTACAGACAACGAGTACATGATCAAACACCTAAGTTAACAACATTTTATAACTCAAAAAAAGAAAAAACATCCTACTCAGTCATGATTTGAATTTCCAAAAATATTAACAAGAAAAATCAGGCCACATTCATGATTCATGAAAAACTAAGTTTCTCTCAACCAATCCCTATAACTATTGACGTATCATATAAATCGCACATTAGGATTATCAATCCAATCAAACACCTCAATCATCCTAGAGTGTTTGATCGTGAAACTGGACATCCCATAAAAACATTGGGTTTAACCAATGCCTTTATTGAAAGACATGTTATCAATCTATCCATTTATTCATAACAACCTAAATCCACCTTTAACTACACTACCCCTTCCTTAGAGATGATCTAATAACAATATATGTTGACCCTTCCTTGATCACCTGAATAGAACTTGAGTGGGGCCTCCACCTTACCTCTTGAATGCCTCACACTAATTGATACTAACTAATAAGAATTCCATAACATAGTCATAGAGATATTTTTCAATCTAAAAATATGGTTGATTCCCATTCCAATATCTTTAAAAAATTAGGCATGACCCATCTGTATACTATAAATCCCAAAAATATGTAGACATAAATATGGTAGCCCCATGGGCCAATGTAATATAGAATAGAATATAGTAAATATTCCTAAATGATTCATCTATACATTATAGTGTACTAGATGATAAACATGGAGTAAAAGAAATAAAATATTTATAAATTACTCATTGGTTAGTAAATAATTAATGATAATAGAAAAGTAACTATATGAACTCCAATCCAAATAACATAATTAGTCATATATATCTATAACATATGTTACTTTATAGAACTATTATGTATATCCATTTCAATGAAATATCAATGTATTAAGAGAAAATAATAAGACATAAATATATATTTTGAAACACATCCCACATAAGTGTGTTGGGGGGTGATTCCAAGTACCTATCAAGAATACCAAATTCCATAACCAAAAAATGTTTTTCTATGATCATGTGGATTTAAATACTATACATATAATATGGTGTAGTTGATAACATGAAACACACCCAACTAAAAACATAACACATTTTGTAGATACAAAATTCAAGGTGGGTGGGGATGATATACCCAGACCCCTATTACACCTGAATATATCTACCTCATCTAAATGCTAGAAAAATCTCACCATGGACCACAATCTCGAACCATTCTTCTTAAAGTGGGTTATGGTTTCTAAACCTGTTTCTAACATGAAACCAAATATGTATTTTATGGTTTCATTCTTTTCAACTCTCATACCATGTGTCTGACCATACCGTGTCGCTCAATGGAAGCTAAAACATCGGCCAACCACTTCCTTATCACTCAAGGTAGGGAAATCCAACAATATCGTACAATTCATCATTACTCAAACCACATATCACTAATGGTAGTCCCACCATTAGATCCCCAAGACTGGGTTTGTCAATCTCAATAATTGCTGACCTATCATCCATCCCTCAAGTCTAACCATCTCACTCATGGGTGATCGTACATTCTCAAGCCAATAACCATAATCCTTTAGGGCTCATCCATAATGTATAAAAATTACAATACCATAAGGTAGTACAATAATTTCATAACACACATGGTGAGGTAAGGATTTAGGACCCTCTCCCCTACCTTAATTTTTTATCTCTCAAAGGAATAAAATCTTAAAACAAATTAAATAACACACCTAGAATGAAACTCATCTCAAATCACACAAACTCACCACTATGGAACTAGTTCTTTGGGAACTAGTCACATGTATTGATGAAGTCACAATACTAATATTAACCCTCTACGGGTTATGATTCATCAACTCAAACTAATCCAAAAATAAGATAGAAAAATAAATGTTCTCATATGGATACACTCCCAAATGACACAATAATGTATCTACATATAGACCATGAAACCATAATCAATAATCACATAATCCATGAAAAATAAGGAGTCCCCACATGAGGTCAAGAAATTCTAATCACTTAGAGACAATTTCCTTCCACATTTTCCATCATGACAAAGAAATATCCACTTTATAAAAAAATTATAAAAGATGTCACATTATTTATTTATCATGTTAGACCCCTAGTCATCCCACATCAAAAACTCCATGAATAATACTTTTATATTTTCAAATAACATTGAAAAACACAGTTACCAATTGACCCATTTTCCATAGAAATCTTAATTCGACCCAATCCTCTCTAGAAATAAAAATTATAAAAATTGAACTATTTTCTCTTTAGAAACCCACACATTCCACCCAAAAAGCTATAAATATGTTCACCTACACTTATTCAACTTGGTCACAACCATCAATCATTTTCACAAGCTATATGGCCTATGTTAACTATTTTAAAGACATATGCCCATCCCAACCATATGTTCACTTCAAGTCATATAGTATATGGAAAGTAATGATAATGATGGCACACAAACATAAAGTAACAAATTAATAATGAGAATCATGATTTCCATGTACTTCCTCCCCTACTAATGTTATGATAATATTCAATGCGATCATATTGGCCTTCTCTAACATGATAATCCCCTGTATCATCAAAATAATATAACAAATTATTTAATTTAATAACTAAAACCCAAATACAAAAAATGGATTAACTAATTCCAAATTAAATAATTGAGAAAATGGAATAGAAATAAAGGAAGCACAGTATGTTCCTGTCATTACATTCACATTAACCAAAGCCACAAAAAATCCCAAAATTATAATTCTGAATCAATTGTCAATTTCATCTTTATTATAAAAACATTAAACTCAATGAGAAACTTAACTTATGTTAAAAAAC
The DNA here is from genome assembly GCA_963277665.1 of Viscum album. Classification (NCBI taxonomy): domain Eukaryota; kingdom Viridiplantae; phylum Streptophyta; class Magnoliopsida; order Santalales; family Viscaceae; genus Viscum; species Viscum album. Next base: position 2,074,399,990 of record OY728156.1, on the reverse strand, counting down.
ATTACAACCTGAATACATCCAATCAATAACTTCTCCATTATATAAACATGAAATACCCACCAAAAGAATAATTTTTTCTTTATTTGGTGAAAAAATACCTCTAAAATACATTATGTCTAAAAAACACTGTATAATGATAATGAGAAATAAGTGGAAACTGGTTATGAATTTTACATCAAATATTCATGATGAAAATCTATGAATTTTAATATATTAAAGGGTAACATGGAGACTGAAGAAGTGAGATAAATATTCCTTATACTCAATCTTTTAACTAAAAATTGAAGGGAAACCTCCGTGGTTACTAAAACAAGACTACTAGTTATTATACTAATAATCCTATCAAAATAGGTTTATCATCACATGTTTTCGATGTGAGAAGGGGATGAACCTATAAATCCCATTTTGTGAAATTGGAAAACCATATACTTAAAATATTTCATTTTGGAATCCATTTTCATGAAACAAATCATCTAGGGTAGTAAGATCCTTGTACGAATAACCCCTTAACGACATAAAATCACACTAGGAATGGTTATTCATTGTGAAAGTACCCTATCACACCATGAATGTAATGATGATACAATTTTTTAATATAATGACCCCATAAGACAAATCCAATATCCCCCAAACCCAATATCATATAACCTTATCTGAAATCACATCCAAAAAAACTGTTTAGAGATGTCCAAACACTCATAATTCCAATCTGGGTCTTGGTTCTAATAATGAAAAAATCATCCAAAATTTAAATTTATTGAAGAATTAAAATCATGTAACAATACTGATACATATGTAATCTCTTGGTGACATCTATTGTGGAAAAGGTGTGATAAAATCCTAGTAAGGGGAGATATATGATGAAAAAACATGATGAAGGAATAAACATGAGATCATGGGTTAGTCAAATATTCATTATTCATTTAATGAAATTCTATCATCATTATAAGAAAATTGAAATCATTTAATAGAGACTTGTTATATGTAATATACATAGTAATTAAACATCTAATTTTTTTGGCCAAATTCCACAAGTAAGTTCTGAAATATCCAAACATCATGTCCATGCATAACATTGGGGTATAAATCATTACTTCCTAAAATCTAAACAAATCTAGTATAATATTCATGCATAGTAATAATAATACACATAAATAGTTCACATTACATAATGAAATGTAGGTATATATAATCAATTGGTCTAATAATAACATATAAAAAATATTTTATTATTTCATTCCATACAGAAAAGAATCATATAACAATCAATGTCATGAAAACCACATGATTAATGAATGGGATTAATAATGATAAAATAAATAATATTTCATTAAATAAAATTGATACTTCTGAAACGAATATTTGAAAAAATTAGACCTCAAATATATAATAATAAATCATAGTACATGGTGATAGGAGGAGGCGACTCAAGAGGATTTAATGAGATAGTTTGGAAGATAAAAATTATTATTTATAAAATAGTTATATTTTTTTAGAAATAATCTCAATGATATAGATCCATGAATACTACTATGAAAAAATGGAAATAAGAATAAAATGAGTAAATAAATTTTTTAGTAGAATCATTTTATAAAATAAGAGGGGAGAGTAAAGAAACAAAAAAATTAACAATTTGAATCAACATTCTCTTTACCCTAGGCCTCGAAGAAATATTTAGCCTTTAAACATCCTGTATAGTTAAAATATTCCTATTAAAACTTGAATAAAAAATTCAATTAAATTATTTGGATTCAATAGTGATGAATTATATTCACTGTATTTTTTTAATATTATATGATAAATGTAAACTGTTTTAATTTTAGGTTTTCATTAAATTATGCAATCTTATTTCAAAATTTTCCCTCTTTTTTTTAGTTTTTTCATCATGTAAAATTATTTTTAGATTTTTTGAAAAAAAATAAAATAAATTTATATATATAATTATTATTCATTTCTAACCATCCATATATGTGGTGATATGTCGAGAAACAAAAAGGTCCACTGAGGTTGATGAAACAGACCATTAATGAGATGTGTTATAATAGTGTAGAGAGAGAGTATATGTATTATAAATGATTAAAATAGTTATACCAAGATCATAATAACGTAATATCTGATATAATTATATATTAATTATTCTAGGAATGTGTAAAATGAAATATATTACTATATTCGAAATAAGAGAAAAAATAAAAATTAAAGGATATGATCATGGGTTACCTCTTAATTGATAATTTTCTCAATTTCTATAGTTATAAGGCTTTAGTGGAATGGCACAAGAAAATCCCAATGGTTATAAAGATACATATGAGGAGGGTTTTTTGTTGATATTATGATTTTAGAATTGAATGGGAAGTTGTTTTAAAATAAACTTATATGAGTTTTTTTAACGGCCCTTTATTATCAAATAGAAGTATATTAAATAGTACATGTTCAAAACACCACCAAGCCTAAAAAAAAACAAATATAATTTAAATGTTATAGTTAAAACCTCACTATATTATTGGTGGGTATGAATAGGGTTAAGTGTAATATGAAAATTATATAAATTTCACACATAATAAATATTTATTTATTAAGTCATGTTAAACAAAAATATTTTTCATCCAATCCCATTTAATTATTCTAAAATAAATATCTTCAAAAAAAACCAATTCAATTTTTTGAACGAATATTTTAATTTTTTTTGGAACATTTAGAAATAATTTTTAATAAAAATAATACAATTTTTTCAATCAAAATTAAAAAAATATATTAGGTTGAATTACTATTGTTTTCCAAATAATACTAATCTTTTAGTGAATAGTGAAAAATACTTATTTTAATTGATAACTGTATTTTTCATTCAATATTATAAAATATTTAATTATTTCTATTGTTTTATAAGAAAATTTGTTTTATCATATTATTAATAATCCAATTCAGTTCATTTGAATTACTTTTATTATTAGACTTTGTATTGAAACATATTTATACGTAAAAATGCATTTAAAAATATTGTTTCTCATTATATTTTGTATTTTTGTTGTAAATTAATTTATAAAAATTATATAAAACAATTTTTGAAAAATATAATCTATATATTAATTATAGAGGTCAATAATTTGGTAAATAGTTTCCTTTTATTTTTTATATTTTGAATAGTAACCATAGTAAATTTTTATCATTATGGTAATTTTAAAATGAGCTAACTAATGTTAAAAATAATATATTAGGGAAAAAATCATTAAAATATTATTAAAATATCATATTATGTTACTATTTCACCCATAATCATATAAACCTATAAAATATTACATTTTTCAATTGAAAATTGTTTTTAAATTAATAATAATTATGAAAATAATAATTCCGAAAATTTTCCTTTCTTGTATTTAATAAATATGATATTCTATGATAGGTATAAAAATATATTCTATTATAATTGCTTATTTGAAATATAAATGATGTATTTTATCATGAAAATGTATTTATCATCTTTAATAATGAAATAGTTACAATGATTTCTTAAGAAATACTGATAGTGAACTTCTTAATGAAGTAAAAAAATAAAGAAAAGAATATTAAAAATAATCAAACTAAATTTATTTGGGTGAGTTAAATTTTTCCATGAATTTTTATGATAAAAAATATATTGGATTTTTGTTATTTTTTAAAATTTAAATTTCATTTCTATTATATTTTCGTCAATATCGAATTATTTCAGTAGTGATAAAATATAATAAATAATATTTTATCTTAAATATTTTTAATTAAGTTAAATAAAAATGTACAAAAATATTCAAAAAAACTAGGATGATTAATGGTTTATTAATTAAAACATTTCCCATTTATGAGAAAAATTTCACCTTATAAGTAGTATTATTAATCATTAATATTAAGAAAGGCATTTCGGAAGTTAAAGATAAAATTGGTTATGGGTGGGGTTAAACTAAATGATAATTTTTAAAATATTATAAAAATATATATAAAATGTTTTGGGTAATTTTATTCAAATCATTTAATCCTTATCTACGAATCTATATAATATTTTGAAGCATTTTACTGGATGTACCACAAATAATATTATACTATTTCATTTATTTCAAATGATGTCAATATTTATAATTTATAATAAATAATAATTTCTTAAATTATTTAATATTACTTAAAGTATTCTATTCAACAAATTTAATTTTATATAATGTGGAAATTATATACCATGGTATATTTATAGACTATAATTCATTTAATTGTATCTTTTGTTAACCATAATGATTTAAAATCATTGATAACTCTATAATTATGAAAAGGGTTAACAATGTGGGTAAACATCACTTAAAATTCTCAAAATATGATTTCAAGGGGTACATAGAGTCATACTCATCATATGTTTTAATCTTATAAATTTTAGTAAATTTTTGACATGAATATTAATTTATATTAATTTTATACATTTATAAATTACATGAATATCATTCCCTTAATTATAAATGGGGACTCCCTATCCTCTTTTATCCACACTTTAAGAGCGTTTTAGTTCAGAAAACCACTTCCAAATACCTTCATCACATCACTAACCATCATGGAAGGTGAATTTAAAAAGTTAAATTGGTGTATATAAATGTTAATAATCTAATAATTATTACAATTGATATGGTGGAATAATAATTTTTTTCAATAGTTAAAATATCCAAGCCAATTTGGGCATATAAACCATATGTCATCATAATTTCCAATGTAATCATAATTTTTTAGTAAATTAAATATAAAATGGTTTTAAATAAATAATAATGAATAATTAATTTAAAATGGTTCTTAATCTTGTAAATAATTAATATACTTTTATTTTTTTGGATGATAATTAGGCATATGAGATGAGTCACACCTCTGCTATCGGATTTCATAACTCAATTTGAAGCCATTGATTTATACTTATTTTTAATTTAATATTTTATGAATTGATAATGGGTGAAATAAAATATTATTTTATGACCTTAAATTTCTTGATTTCATTGTTCATTTTAATTTTTTTACAAATAATCAATTCAATTATTAATAAAAAGTCAATGATATGATCAGATTAGAGTTTATTTCATAATGTAATCATTTTTCAGGATTGTATTTTTATACATATATTGGATGAATTTTATAATATTAATATATTAAAATAAATATATTTTATTATATACTAGTAATATTTTAAAAATTCTCATTTTCCTTTAATTCTTTTACTCTCAAGTGTGCACGTAATTAAAATAATGTTTCTATGGAAAAACGATTTTATTCTTTAATTTGTATTGAATCTCTTTCATCATTTTCCAAATTTTCATTAAAGTGTTTTCAATAATGATTTTATTATTCTAATATTATTTCTTTTAAGTGATTTTACATATTTTAAACATTCTATAAATATCTTTTCAAGGAATATTCTTTTCATATTTTGAAAAATGTACTTTTTGACATTTTTTTAAAATGTGATATTGATATTTTTTGTCAATGTACTTGATAAAAAGTAAATTTTCTACCTTAAATATTGATCAATTATTAGATTATTTCATTACATGTTTCCATGAAAATTTTAATGTATAATGTTTTCCTAATATTATTGAAATGTATTGGTATAATATATCTTTTTTCAATATATAAAGGGTATTTTCTTCTAAAATGTTTTTAATGAACATATTATAGTATTTATATTCATAAATTAAAATATTCCATCATTTTAATTATTCCATGTGGGGGTTATATTGTAGTGATACCGTCGTTATTTTATGTCTTGATGGTTTATAATCAATTAGATTATGAAAAATACTAACATTCCATAATTTATTTTTTTAGTATAAATGTTTATGTATATCATGTAATGAATTGATATTCACACTTTAAATATGATAAATGAATCCGACTTAATTGTATTATTTGTGGAGATCTTTATATCCTCATGATGGATCAGTTTGTATCTTGAGACTAACTACTATTGGTGGTTTCTCAAAGCATTACCACTTTATGTGATAAACCATTTCAGGAGACCTTCATGGTATATAAACTAATTATTGGAAGGAGGCATAAATAGTTTATTTAATATGTATTTCCTTTTTTATTCCATCCTTGTTAATTTATTTATTGATTTCGATTGGATTATTTTATAATTTATGTTATCCATATATAGGTTTTACGCTATTTTGAATTTTTATATGATATTATTTTATCATCATTTTTTACATCTATATTTTTCTTAATTATCATGTTATTGATTATAAGGAATATTTTTTGTTATTTACCCTATAATAATGATTATTATGTATTTAAACTTTATAACATCCATTATATAAAACCCTTATTGAACATCTGAGATGACCTTTATTTTATTTCCATTTCTGAGGTTATAAATGATTAATCATTGAATGTGTTTAATGATTCAGAATATTTACATACAATATATTGTATTATATTCTTTCAAAAAAAATTGATATTCTCGTATATTACATGTTTACCAATACTATTATACAATTTGTTGCATTGAGATGAAATCACTTGTTTATTTATTCAATGTAATAAATCTATCAACTCTTTGATACTAGGCTCAGATTATATAACATTGGCATCATAGGAGGATCAGTAGAAAAATTTTGGTCTATGTTTATGAAAAAAATATGTTATATAACTAACCCTAGTACGTATTTTGAGGATAGTTCTATGTATAGTATAACACTCTAAATTTTATGTAATTTTGATATTGTGGTTTTTTATTATCAATAAATACCTATATATACTTCTAGTGTGTCCAGTTTTAAAATAGATTGATCTATGTGTAATAACCCTAAAATTATTTTGTTGAATATTACTCATCCCTTGTTATAGTTTATTTTTATTGATCCATTATTGTGCCACTAGTTTGTCACTACATGAATATATTCTTATATTAAATAAAATTTTATTTATTGTTAATTATTAAGGTTTTAAATAGATAATAATGAAGGATGGCCTAGGGTAAACCAAATGTTTCATTGATTAAAAAGAAGGTGTCCTGATATATACATCTTATGAATAATATTTATTTTTTTCCAACTATCATTATTGTCTCTAAAGCTATGTTTTTGGTTTTAGTGAATGAATATAACCAATTGGAATCATGTTAAAAAAGAATGTGATGGAAAATGTGGTAATTATGGTCAATCAAATTGGATTATGTTTTTAGTGATGGATATAGTGACTATGGATAATTAGTTATCATGAAATTTGATAAAACCCCTTCACTTTAACCATCCCTAATACACACCATAGAATTGAACCATATCATTTCTTTAGAGATCAGGTGGGGGACACCATGGTAGAAAGAAATATCAATTTCCTTCTTAGTATAAATTGGTAATGAGACACCCCATTAAAAGTATCTAAGGTATGATAAAAAAATTTATGTGTGAAAAATAAGGGAATATATCAATGATTTTATGGGAAATTTATGATTTCGAAAGAGGGATATGAAGTTTATCCTAGGGTACCATTTATCGTCCAATGTCATATATGTGTGAAACATGGGAAATATCTAATACAATGAAATACAATAAGGGTTTAATCCTATACAAAGGAATGATAAATTATATTCCAATGGTTTAAGTATAAGGATTAATTTTTTATGTACTATGATTAAATAATTATGTGGTCAAAGATTCATATGAAGGATATTATTGATATAAGAATCGTGATACAGGTAACGATTTGTCTATAGAATATTTTCTTAAACGATTTGAAGACATAAGATGAAAGGTAATGATAACCATGAAATTTGTTTAGTGGTATTGAGGTAATGCTTAGTTGAGAAAAATAGATTATTGACATTGATGATTTAGAATGGGTTGTATTGGTTACCTTGAAACGAGATATTGATTTGATGAAAAGTGGTTTTAGGTCATCTTGTTGAACATTATTTGTTTTTTCGATATATGGATATAGAAATTGATTATATTTTATGAATAAATTTTGTTTCATAGTTTGGAAGAATATTTTTTCATATGAGTATAACATAAGAGTTATTGATATCATCATAGATATGAAATTTTATCATTGATAATATGTTCAAAAATATAAATACATTCTTTAAGGTTTTCAGTTATCCAATATTGAGGTGATATGAAACATTTACTAGGTTTTGGGATGGATACTCTATTAAGCATTCAATAACCCATTTGTATAATAAATTAATTTTTAAGAAGATAATTTTGTTTCTTTTATTATGTGATATAGATAATATTTATGGTTAAAAAAGTGATTCATTATAATATTGTTATTTTTTATTATATTTAATGTTATGATATGTATTACCCTTAAAGTTAGAATATATAGAACACCCCAACATTGTAATTTAAATCTTTTTATTTATTTATTTATTTTTTATCCCCAGTTTTATGTTTCGGTCATTGGAGGGTAAAATTTTAAATTTTTGGATGTTTTTTAGCTATTGAATAGTTACCACGCACAATTAATAGTATCCATGTGATGCCCATTTGAGTACACCGATGGGGTAGTGGTGTGGCACTCAGCTAGGATAAGGTCTTTTAAACCATACGAAAAACCGACGAAATGACTATGTTAAATGAAAGTGTGGATTTTTAAACATGGTTTATGGTTTCCCAAACTGTGCGGCGAACTAGTGCGAGAGTCCCTTATCTCCAATAAAGTGTGCACACTTGACATATGTTCTAGAATACTGGGTAGACAAACCATTCACCTTGCCTATTTTTTAAAAAATAATAATTATATGTGATAACAATAATATAAAACAAATAGAAAATGTTTTAATAATAATAAAATTATTATTATTTTGATTATTATTAAGTTTATTATAATTATTATTATTCTTACAATTAGTAAGATTATAATTATTATTAATATTATTAGATAAATATTATTTTATCACTAAAATGGTTCTTCTTCCTCGTTACGCCATACATGACGTACCCCTCCCCTCCCTCTCCCAACTCACGTAACACCCAACGGTTGAATCCCTATAGAATTCCTCCTCCCTTCCTCTAAGGGTGACTCCTCCTGCCTCACCTCACGAAACCCCCTGGATAGAGCTCCGCTGAAATTCACCACCTCATTATCCCCACTCATTCTGGTGCTATATTTCTGAGCTGATTGATTGTGTAATCCATTTAGGTATTTTTTGTTCTACACATCATCCTTTTTCTCTTCAAATTTGTTGGGATTCTTCTCTTATGAATATTGTTCGTTCATTGGATGAACCCTAATTCTTTTTATGGGTTTTTGTTTTGATCGATTATTGATTAATATATTTCATTGTCCTTTTGATGAGCATTCTATCCACGATTCACAATAGAAATTGATTTCACTTCGATTTTGGGTAATGGATTTCAGTTCCACTAAGTTGGTTAATTATAAATTAAATGTTATGTTGTTTTGGAGTTTTTATTAATTTCTATACAGTGTGTTGGGTCCCTTTGTTGTGGTTTTGAGATATGTAAATCTTGAAATCTTACATGTGGATACAGAGTTAAGACATATATATATATTCTATCTTCTTATATATTCCCTCATGGTGAGGGGAATGTGTGAAATACAAATAGGGGTATTTATATATGTATAGATATCTCTGAATTTGTGTGTGTTTATAAATTCATGTGTGTATAATTGTGAAGGGTCAGCCTGAGTGGGACTCATTAGAAATCGGCATTTTTGAGGTAGGAACCCCTATGTATCATCCTTTAGATTGGAAACCATAATTTATTAAGTGTTTTGTAGGTTGTTTTCTTTATATTCTAAAGTCAGTAAATTGTAGAAAAATATAATTTTGAAAACAATTGGGTTATTTTAAATATTCATCACACTCTATATCTTTCACTATGTATTTTTATTATTAAAAAATGTTCTCCTTGATGGTTCTTAATTATATTATACTTTTGAACTTGATTAGTTTTCCCAAATGTAATATTTTTTGTGAGGTTGATATATATAAATATTTTTGGCCTTTTGGACTATTTTGTTATAAATGTGTAATGAAATGTTTGATATTTTTCATTTTTTTTAGAACATAAATGTGTTGGGTGATTATGTTCTCAAAAATTAAATCAATACATTCATGTAATGTATTCTATTTTTAACTGTGATAATGATTTGTACATGTGTAAAACGGTCTTGATCCATGCCCTCTTTTCTAAAACAATGTGTTGAAAATAATTATGTGTGATTTGTGGGATGTTCCTTGTAATGAAGAATGTGAGTTGTTCTGTGACCTAAAATGTGGATGCACTAAAGGATGTATATTGGGGGTGAGAGGTTTGATGTGTTTTGGGTAAATGAAATGATATGTAAATTTATGTTTCCTTGATAAAAATTCACCACCAATTGAAATATATCACATGGGAAAATGGGTTCCTAAGTGGACTAACTAGAACTAGTACACTATTTTAATTGGATGTTGTATGGCCCAGATTCATCTATTAGGATATATGATCAAAAAACACACTAAAATGTGTTATGATAGGAGCTCACAAGGACTATGGGATGTTCCCTCCTAGTGAATTGTGCATGATAAAGATTTTGGTTGTTGTTATTATACAAAGTATCAGAGAGATAAGACATATTTAAGGTCCTACTTGTGTTAGTTATCTATAGTTTTTTACCATAGTTCCTTGTTATGACATTATACTTGTGATTTTATTTTATTTTCATTACATGCATGCTTTTTTTCTCTTTTATGAAAACCATGTTATAATATTAACCACTATACATTCATTTTAAAGAATTTATGTGTTCTTGAGAAATATTTTTGAAATTTGATGAACGGAAAATGGTTTTTTCTTGAAAATTGAATCATGCTACTTGAATTTTTAATGAATATAGAATATAATTTCTATATAGTTTTATTTACATACAATCATGAATTAGTTTTATATGTTATTGTAAGGCATAAAATATAGTTTATTCAGGCATGCATTCTATGTTTTATTACTCATGCCTATAGTTTCTAATTTTTTTAGATTATGGTACTACTTCCCACATGGGTTAACTCATTGAGTGATTTTGATCATGTAGTTGGAGGCGACTCAAGAGGTTACATGCAGGTATGTGGGAAGTTTTAAATTATTTTCACCATTATAGTTTAGTTTTATTGTTCTACTGATAATTTATTATTTATTTTTCATTTTTTATGGTACAATTCATTACCAATCTCTTTATTTTTCTTCCTAAAACAAATTTCCAGCCCACGGGGTTTAGGAATACCCTTCATCCCTTATTGTGGCTAGGACTAGGTGACCAATTTAGGGTTGACCTTGGTTGGTTCATGAAAATATGCTATCAGAGTAGGCCCTTGTTATTTGGGGTGTCTGGTAGCTTAGAGATTATGACTGTAGGGAAATGTGAAGAAGGTGTGGGAATTTAATCATATACCATTTATTATCCAAAATCTCAAGTTACCAATGGTAGTCTAGGATTTGATTTTTCTTTGTCGGTTTAGAGAATGGATGATAATCGGATTCAGTTAGTGTTATGTGAAAATGTTTTCATAGAGTTGAAACTCATGCGTTTCACTAGTATAAATTTCATGATACTTCTTGTGGTGGATGGTCACTCATAGTTTATCCTAATAAGACATGTTTCTATGTTATTCATAGAAACTACTTTCTTATCCATGATGTTTTGGTGTGGTTTACATATTTCCCCATTTTTGGATGGCATGATTGGATTTCAAAAATGAAGATGGGTTATTTGGAAATGTATTTTTAATAGGGAAATCATTTTTGAAGTGTCAAAATAGTGTTTATATGAATATTATTTCTATAAATGGTTTTCATTTAATGTAATGTGTAGTTTCTAGGGGAAAATGTAGGATTTTTAAAATCATTTTGGGTATAGAAATAATTTTTTGAATGTTAAATGAAGATTTCATAAAAATTTGGAAATTTATATCTTTAGTGATAATGGAAGATTTAAAATTGGTTGGGAATTTGGTATTCAGGTTGAATGATTTGTTTAAAAAATAAAGAAATGTTTTGAATTAACCTTTGATATTTCTATGAATGATCACATATATGGATGTATGCATGTAAGAAATTGATAATTGGTGGTATGTGTGGATGGGCGCTCAATCTATCACAAGGATATATGTATATATATAAATCATCACTGAAAAATATGGTGGGTATTTATGTTGTTTTTTTTGCTGAAATTTATTTTTCAAAAGGATGGTTTCAATGATTTAAAAAGTTAGTGGTCATTTGTTTTGTGTAATCTATTCTCATTTGGTATCCTTTTACATGGGATCCTAGTTTTGACATGATGAATTCTGGTTAGAAGGGTGATTTTTGTTTTGGTTTTTATTGGTGATTGAGGTGTGGAATTTTGTTTTATGATAAATTATTTTTTATCTTTGTGACGTTTGTTTTGTGAATTCCAAACATAAAAGTTCTATAGGTTCATAGTGAGTATCATCTATTTTTTGGATAAACCCAAACATCTAAAGGATTGATGTGATTGAGATCTTCTCAATTTTTCCCATATTCCATGGTGATCAGGATCAGTTGGTGACATCAGGATAGATTGATGAAGTAATTGGTGTTTTATGTTATTGGGTACTCCCAATGATATGATAGTTCATGGTGTTTTGGTTTCATATTATGTATCCACATTTTATTGGTGAAATGGGATCATCCTAGAATTTTTTCAAGATGGTATTTCTTTGAAGATGTTTAAGAACAATTTCATCTAATGGTTTATACATAATGATTTGATTTCATGGAATGTGGATGATCTCATGAGTTTTCAGTAATGCCAACAATTAGTGAAGACCTACATTGAGCATTTCAATGAGTTTGGTATTTATTCTCTAGGGGTAGCATAACAGAATTTGTTGAATGATTCTATTTTGTGAAGTCTCTTTTCCGGGTTCTAGGACAAGTTCCTTTTCGGGTTCTAGAAGGTCCGCCATCCAAGGATGAGAGTTATTCAGAGGAGCCTAGAAAATTTTTATTGGCAGCTACAAAATTTCATTAGTAGGGAAACTATTTTAATAACTTCTACTGTAGTCGGTTTGGGTAATTTAAATCATATTTTCAACATCCCCTAAATTCATTTCATCGGTGTGTCTATTTATGTCACTTAGCAAGGTTCTATAAGAGGCAACATCTGAAGGAGTCTTGGCCGGAGGCTGCTAGCTTTAAACTATGAGGTAGTGGATGCTTTAGGAATTATGGATCTAGCGATAAATACCTGAGTGGTGCTTGTACGTAGTATGGATTTCCCAATTGTGTGGGGAAAGATGGGAGCGGGTGTATTTTGAGTTTTTCTTTTGTGGTATCCTCGATTGTTGTATGTTCCTCATTATTGTGGAAATTTCGTGAAATTATTCTATTGGATTTCAACTGGTTGTGATATTTTGGTAATGTGATTCATTGAATGTTGGTTCTTTCTTGTGTGTTATTATCATTGATGGATAACTTTTGAATTTGTGATCGCTATTGTGCTTTATTTTGGGATGTTCGGGTTATGAGAAAATATTGAGTCTTCGTTTTATCTATCGGTTGATTAAATTTTATATATGGGTTCACCTTATGTATGGTATATTGGTTCAAGATGGGATTTATCATTTCTTGTGGTGGTATTTTTTAGCTTGGTAAATGCAAATTGGGGTTGGTTTGTGTTGTGAATTGCTGGATTGGTCAGGTCTGCCATGGTGCCATGCAAATATTTATGTTATTTTGGTGCGTAGAACCCTTTTTTTCAATACAGTTCAACTTATTGATGTTCTCCATATATGAGGTTGGGTGTGACTTGTGATTTTGAAAGGCCACATGAGGATCTTAGTTTTATCTGGCATCATTCCATTATATCTTGATATTTGTTTATCGATATCTTGGGTGCCTTTATGGGTGAATAAATTATTATTAGTGGAAAAAATTGACATACCCCAACTTTGGAATATATATTATTTTAATTATTTATGTATTTTTCATCCTCATTTGTGATTTTGGTAGGTTTTATGGAAGAATTATATATTTTTGGATGACTTTAGTTATTGGAATGTTATCCTACACGATTAGAAGTGACCATGTGGTTCATGTGTTGGTGTCGAAGTGGGGAAGTGGTGTGGGACAAGGCTGGGTATGGTATGTTAAACGGTGAGACCATGGTGTGAAATGGATATATAAAATTCCAGAGTTTAGTTACATGGTTTATTTATAGTTTCTCAAACAGTGAATCCATGTCGTGCATGGGTCCCTTCCCTTTAGCATAGTTCACACTGTTGGTGCATGATTTGGAAGACCGTTCATCCAAACCATGCACCATTCATAGTGTTCAAAAAATTGATATAAAGATAAAACGAACTAATTTTTTTAAATAATATTATTAATAATATTATTATTATCAATATTATAATGTTTAATATTATTATTATATTTATTTTTATAATTATTATTAATATTATTAATTTCATTTTTATAATCCTAAAGGGGTTCCCCCATCCCTCTTACAATATATGCGACATAACCCCTCCCCTCCCTCTATGTACTCAATGACCCCCACCCCCACCTCAATAGAATCCCATCGTCTTGCCACCTCCCACCTACTGGTGGATGGTCCTCCCTCACCTCATGAAACCCATATAACTAGAGGTCTGCCACGATGGGCCACAACCACCAACCTTCGCTTTCCAGTACCCTATTTTGTAGTTGATCCCTTGTAAACTCACACTGTGTAGTGTATTTATCTTCTCGTGGTCCTTTTTATCTTATGATTTGTTTCTGTTATTATCTTCTAGTTGGTGTGCATTCGTTTTGTGAACATTAATGCAGTTTAGGGTTTTTTTGTTTTGGCCAATTATTGAGAAATAGGGTTTTTAGTACCGTTGATGATCGTTCTTGATTCGATTGACAATTTCAAGGAATTTGTCTTAAATTTTTGTTAAGGGATTTTGGTTCTTTTTTTGGTTCAATTATAAATTAATGGTTTTGTTTTGTTTTTGTTTTAGGTAACTTTCCTACCGTCTTTTGGGTACCTTTTTTTGTTCTGAGCTACAGGAATTATGAAATATTTCATGTCCATGCATAGGTAAGGCCTATATATATAAACCCTTTTTACATATTTCTTCATGGTGAGGAGAATATCTACAATGCATCTAGGGTTATTCATATATATATATATATATATATATATTCATATTCTTTTATGTTAGAAGGGTTGGTCTGTGCGGTATTCAAAAAAAAGTTGCTCGATTGAGATGGGTCACCATAAGATCGAGGCATTTAATAGAAAATAGTAATTTCTTGTGTGTTTTATTGGATTTTTTCATTATATTATAAATAATGTAAATTTAGAAAAATATAATTTTTAACACTATGGGCGTATTTCATGTTTTTCAGCACATTCCTTATGCTTCTATATTAGTTCTTCTTATTAAAATATTTCCTTAATACTAGTTCTGTAACTCTGGGCTCATGAGTGATTTATTTGGTTTCGCAAATGAATTATATTGGGTGAGTTAGAAATGTAAAAATATTTTTAGCCTTTCAGCCAGTATGTTTATAAAAGTGTAATGTCATGTTGGAGAATTTAATTTTTTTAGAAGTTAAAAGTGTTGGGTGATTATGTTTTCAAAATTTCAATCATTCATTTTATATAACAAAGATGGTTAGGCACTTTTATAATGATTTCTAAAAGTGTAAAACTCCTCTGAGGAATGACCCCTTATTTGATAAATACGATGTAAGTGTTAATGTTTGATTTATGAGTCATTCTAAGTGAAGAGGATTAGGGGTTGTTGTGTGACTTGAAAAGGGAGATATACTCAATGATGTAGAATAATGGTGAGAGGTTGGATGACTTTTTTTATAAGGAAAATTATATGTAAATATATGTTATCTGGATAAAAACTCACCACCATTTGAAATAGAAATCATGGGAAACACGAGTACATTGGTGAGATAAGAATAACTTATACAATTGTTGACTCAAAAGTTTCATGTACTAGATTCATCTAATAGGATGTATGAATACAACACTAACATTACATGTGATGTGATAGGATACCACTAGGCCAGTGGGATGTTCCCACTTAGTGGCTCGAGCACGAGAATGTGGTTGGATGGGGTTTCAATAAAAGGTTTCACAGAGATTTGATGTTTCTAGGATCCTAAATGTGATTGTTACCTATCTGGATTTCCCAAGGTGCATGATTATGATATTATACACATGATTTGATTTTATATTTGATTGTTACTTTCTTGATTTTTCTTTTATGATAACCAGGTTTTAACATAATAAAATTACATTTTATTTTAAAATGTCCGTGACTTCATGGAAAATATTTTCTAAATGTGATGTAATGAAAATTAATTTTCATGAAAAGGAATATTGTTACTTGAATTTGAATCAAATGGAAAATATTATTTTTATGTGTTTGTATTTTCAAACTGGCATGAAATGGTTTCTTT
Organism: Viscum album; assembly: GCA_963277665.1. Lineage (NCBI taxonomy): Eukaryota > Viridiplantae > Streptophyta > Magnoliopsida > Santalales > Viscaceae > Viscum > Viscum album. The sequence goes on along the minus strand of OY728156.1, from coordinate 2,074,383,557 downwards.
TTAATGGAATGTCATAGGGAATAGTTTATCTAGAAACACCTACTAAATGTTAATACTAAAACTTATAGTTTCATTTTTATTTTTAGCTTCTGGTTCTATTTTCCTCCTGGGTTAGCTTGTGGAGTGAGTGTGATCTTATAGTTGAAGGTGACCCATGAGGTCACATGGAGGCATGCGTGCAGTTTTCTTCTTTCCACTACTAGATTTTAGTTTTAATAATTTTTTTTATTTTTTTTTATTTATTTCTCATTTTTATGGTCTAAATAACTTCCATCAACTTTTTTAGGCATGTAACTAGTTTCAAGCCTATGAAGAATAGGAACACCCTTCGGGCCTTATTGTAGACTATCTTATGTGACCATTTCTGGTTTGACTGAGGCTGGTTTATGAGAACAAAAATTTGATTCATGATTGTTTTGGTGATGTTCACTACATTATAATATTATATTATAATTTATCATAGAAATTAATGATATTTTTATGTATGTATTGGTAATATTATAAGATCTCCATTATGGTAAATAAAATTCATTAATGTAGTGGTTATTAATTTTAATTGGATTTTATGTTTTTATAATTTTTGAATTATATACATTGATCATTTGGTGTTATTATGCAAATTTTAGAGTAAAATTCATTATTTCATTATGTGAAGGTTTATACATTTTTAATATTATCATAACTTTGGGTACACATTTCAGTTTTGGTTATTTTTTAAATATTTGAGATTATCTTGTTATCTGCTTTGGATTACATGATCCATTTGAAGTTAATTTTAGTTCTTTTGATGGAAAAATCAAATTGTATACTTGTCACTTGGAGTGAATGATAAAATTGTGGTTGAAATTTATATAAAGATGAAAGTATACTTTTCATGAAAGTTTAATTTTTTATTTTTTTATTAAATATTTTATTGGAAATTATAAACACCAAGAAATGATCTTGGAAAAAAATTATCCAAATATATTCATTCCGTATAATATGGTGGTCGTTTTTACACATTGTTGATTTATGGTTAGGTGGTTGTTAACTTTTTCATTATAATTCACATTCATTTGATCGATGATATCTATAATTCGATATCATATATTTGTAAATTTATTTTTCCTCATTGTAAACATATTTACTTCTAACTAAATTTTTTCTAATTGGAAACTTTGTTATTTTTTTATTCAAGATGACCATCCTTTTTATCTTTCCCACTTTTAAGAGAATGTATTATTTACCGATATATGATGTGGGTTTTCAGAAATGTATTTTAAAATTTGTATCCTATGGATACCAAGATGAAGATAAAATTTTTAGGACTAAATTTATTCATGTATGGTGAATATATCTCCAAAAAATATTAAAAGAACATTTGTATAGATAATATATATGACACAGAACACCAAGACAAAATGAACAAAAACTATCATTATTTAAATTCTATAGCTATAAATAGTAATTTAATTAGAGGGTATGAATATGAAAAACCATATTCTTAAAAATATATATGAGTCATACTCAATAGTAGTATTTTCATTAATGATTTTTAAATAATCACTCAATTTTTTGTTTCCAATTTATTTATAGAAAATATTTTTTCTTCAGAGAAATTATTGATTTTTTTAGGGTGAATATTAAAATTAATTTTTTGAACATATATAAATTATATATTCTAAAAATAATATCATTTTTAAAATTATAATATCAAAATTATCATACTGTGAATTTTTAGATAGATTTTGAAAATATTAATTTTCTAGAGAATAGTGAAAATTTCAGGTTTTATTGAAAAATAGTTTTTTGAACAAATAATCTGAAGTGGTAAATTATATTTTAAATTGAATTAAAAGTAAAATTAGGTCAATTATATTTTTAATTATTCAATTTAGTCCATTGGAATCATTTTTATGAATTTTTTATTTATAAATTCTATTTTATATTTAAAAAAAATTCTAAAGAATGTTTTTATTGATGTTTATGTTTTATTATAAGTTAATTTAAAATAATTGTGGAAATTGAATCATTAAAATTGGATTCCATATTTTGAATCAATTAGTCTAAATTTGGTAAATATTTAACATTAATTATATTCATTTTGAATAGCAACTATAGTAAATTTTTCTCACCATTGAAAAGTTAAAACGGGTTAATTAGGTTAAAAAATAATGAATTATTGCATTAAACTAAATAAAAAATATTTATTTACTTGATTTTATGATAAGGTTTTTTTTATAATAATCATAAATTAGAAAATATTACCTTTTCCATTTATCTTTTATTTTGATATTAGTTTTATTTAAGTAAAGTTAAAGAAACAAAATATCACTGTTTTTCTTTTAATATCTACAATATATTGTAACATAGATAAAAACAAATTCTGGATAGTAAAAAAATTTATTTTAAATATAATTTGTTTTTTCCTTAGGGTAATTTATTTACAATTTTTACTGATGAAATCATTACCATAATTTCATAATAAAAGATGAGAGGGTGATTGTGAAAGTATAAAATAATAGTACATATTTTGAATAATTGAAATTTAATATTATTTGGGTGGTTTAAATTTTCCAATAAATTCTAATGATAAAAATAACTCATCATATATTTTGGAAATTTTTAATTATGAATTAAATAACAATTAGGTTGTTCAAAAATTTAATTTTTGTGCATCATGTAAACAATGTAAAAAATGATATTTTATATTTATTATATTTTATTAAATTATATAAAAGTGAAAAAAAATTTAATTAAAGAGTAATTTTAAGGTAAATAATCATGAAAATTTCATCCCTTGGTAATTTATAATCTAATATTAACCTTATAATATAAATTATTACACTATAATTTTGTGAAATGAACCACGACAGTTATTGTCAAGATTGGTTAATAAAGGGGTAAAACAAAAAATAATGTTTAGAATGATATCTATACCTATATAAATTTTATTGGGTGATTATATTTAGACTATTTAATCATTATTTTTTTAAAAAATATTTTTGAATGATTTAATATATTTAGGAACATATCATATAATATTATTTCATATATTTCAAAAAAGATATAATCAATATTTATAATAACAAATATTTTATTATTTGATATAATAATACTAAACATATTATATTTTTTCAATAAAATGGGATATGGATTATATTATCAATCATATTCTATTTATGGGACATTTTAACATTAATTGTAACTTTCATTACCCCTAAAATCTAAAAAAGTATGTTACTGTGGTAGTTGTCAAAAGGGATAATAGGGGATAAAACAAAAAATAAGGGTGAATACCTAACCTAAACATGAAATAAAATTATTATATGACATTATTTCAACTCATCCTCATTTTATATTTATATTTTATCAATTTTTAACAATTTTTATTTAAAAATAAATTTAGATTGATTTAATAATTTAAGCAATTCCTAGAATTCCCTTCCTCGATTATAAAAGTGGATCCCCTCTTCTCTTGTATCCACACATTAAGAGCCTACTGGTTTGGAATATATCTTCCTAAATACCTTCCTAAAACTGCTTAGAAATTATCTGGGCCTTATTTTGGTCATAATGTCACCCTTTAAAAGATTAAGGTGTTAAAAAAAGGTTATCCAAAGATGCAGTATTTCATTTAACCTACAGTTTTAGTGCTATTTATTATTATAACTCATTAAAATCATATAAAAATATTCAATGATATTATTATCATCATATAAAATAAAAATATATGTTTTTTTGTTAATTGTATAACCTATTTTCATATCCTCTTCTATGAAACTGAAATCGAATCTATCTTTCATTTGAATGACGGTCTACTTCCTTGTAAACTGATTAAATTAATTTTTAATCAATACCTCTAATATTTTTTTTATAATGATGGAAATAATGTTTATATATATGAAACTAATGACATAATTATAATTATTAAAAGATTATATATCATCTAGTTTAATACCTATACATCCAATAAAAAATTATAATGTTTTTCACGCTTATGTATGGACTACCATCTCCACGAAGTGATGTGATTCATTTTCATTCACCACATCCCATGGATGATATATTTAATTTTCTTTAAATTACTACTAATGTATTTATGATATTATTATAATTCTATAATGAAAAATGTAGTATTACTTTCTTTTCATCATTATCATTGAAAAATGGAATCCTTACTCGTGTTTATGTATTGTGTGTGCCATAATGATTGTAACATATTTCAGTTTCTATAACCATCTATCATGGTTGGTTTAAAACAAATTGTGTATTAAAATTATAAGCAACTCCTTATTATTATTTTTTATATTATGGATCAACAAATACATTTAAAATACTCAACCTACCATAGTCATTTGCACATATGAATTGAATATTGTCAATACATCTCATTTTAACATAACAAATTGTGTAACAAAATATTAAATATTAATAGTTAATATAAAATAAATAATAAAATCGAAAAAATTTCTTTTCAATGTAAATAATTTACAGTACATTTTTATTTAGGAAGGAAAAAATCATTATGTGATGAGTTTAACATAAGGTAAGTTGTTTCATAACCCAATTTCCATTTAAAGAGTTATAATTCTACATCATTGAATATGTTATTCCATGATTATTAATAAATTGACATATGATTAAATTATCTTTCATTTGAACTTTTTTATTATTTAAATTTATTAAAAAAAATATATCCATTCAAAAATTCTCTCGTAAATGATGCATTTATTTTATAACATTATTTCAAAATATGACCATTATTCAGGTTTTTTATGTTTTATGTCTCTATTGAGGAAATTTTATCATATTAATATAATAAAAATATAATAATTATTCTCATTTGGTTTTTTTAATTATATGTGTTCGTTTCATTTTTCACTTATATGTACCCATGAGATTGATATAATGTTTTTAAAAAACATTTACCTTAATCGTATTATGGTCGGAAATAATATTCTTCCATGTACATATTTTATATAAAATGATGTATTGATTTATTTTAGAATTCTAAAATAATTAATTAATTTTTATTTTACCAATGTTTTTTGTTCTATAAAATTGATTCAATGGAATCTTCTTTTCATATTCTAGGAGAGACAATATTTTGTATTTGAAATGTTTTTGTTTGGATATACATAGAATGAATGCAATTTCTATATATCATTAACACTCGTTGATTTGAAAAATAATTTTAAAATTTACTTGATTCATTAAAAAATATCACAATATTATAGAATTTTTTAGTTTTAGTAGTTAATTTAAAATTATAAGGTGTAAATTTCTCAAGTATATTTTTAATGACGTTTTATGGCATTTATTATCATCAACAATAATACCTATTTATTTTACTTATGCTCCACTATGGATATTCTATAATGATAAAAAAATTACTATTTACCTCATTATTTTATGATAAATATAGTTTGAGAAAATATCATAATTTCATATGTATGTTTTCAATATGAATTTTTGTGTTGATTATCTATTGAATTGTGTTTCATCCCTTTCGTATGATGAAATAATTTTACTTATTATATGAATGGAAGGGCCTGTTATGTCAACTCAATGCATCAGTAGGTATCATGGGATGAACTAGTATGGTTATTTCATTATATCCTTAAGCATTTATGTAAGATGTCTTAGCACGAGGCCTTGACAGTATTATTATAATCTCATAGAATGGGGATTTGATTGAATGTTTAAGATGTTCAATATTATGCATCTAATCTTTATGAACTCTACTATTGATGTAAATGGGATTATTTAATTAGTTATGATATCCATGGATAATATTAATTGGCATGTGATTATTTATATGTAATTATTTGATCATTATTTATTCCTACCATATAATTTTTCATGGTCAAGATGTTCATTAAATCATATCCATTTTTAGTTTTTCAAAATTAAAAATTTTATATTCCCTATTTAATCTTGATAGATTTCACTATATGTCAAACATACTAATAATATGAGATCAGTATTATATTATTTCATTTAACAAGGATATTAATAATGAATCTTTAAATGTGTTTAAGTATGCATAACATTTAATATCATTATGTTGTATTTTATTTTTTCAAATATAATGTGAGATTACTGTATATATCTAGTTTACAAAGACTTCAAAACTATTTTTTCCAAAGATATGTGATCACTCATATAATATTATAATGTAATAAAGTATCAACATTCTCTATGGTATTAGGTTAGGGGTATTTTTAGTATTTATAATTTTGGAGATGGGTTTTTTTGGGTTGAAATATTGAATAAGTTTATATTTACAATATAAAACATTTATTATTTATATTTTTGATATTATGGATTTAATTCATAAAAAAATTATTATTTATAAGAATTTTGAAATTATTATAAACTAAAATTTTTCATTTATAATAAATAGAATAAGAAGATAAATGAAATTTAAATCTCAATGAAACGCATAAAAGTTTTAGACTTTATTAATGACATGATTGGATTTGAATTTGATTTTATGAGATTACATAAATTAAAAAATATTTTAATTGTTTAGCCACACATTCAATTCTAGATAATTTCATTATATTGTTATCAATTATTTAATTAAAAAATTAATTTTTCCAATGGTATTTTTATCATTCACAAAAAATTTCAAGTTTTGTAGAAAATTAAAAACAAACTACCCTTAGTTAAATTGGTCAAGATGATTCCAAAAATATTTTTTATTTTATTAAAGTAATTCTAAACCTTTGGTAAATTAAAAATTTAATATAAATATTATATTATTAAAAAAATATGTTAAAATATTCCTTAACAAAAATTCATTTGTACAATCTTTGATTTTTTTAAATTGAATAATAATATAATAACATCATTGTATTTATATTTAGTTAATTTTTTTATTCTAAATATTATCTTAAATTCATTTTATTTATTTATTTATAGTGTTATTATTTTAATAGTTAGGTTATTCTTATAACCATTCAGTTTTATTATTATAATTTTCAAATTAGATTTTACTACCAAAAAATACCTCTTTATTAATTCATAGATCATTCTCTATATAATTTGTTTTGTTAATTATCCCAGTTTAATTCTGTAATTTTTTAATATATATTTATATTTAATTTTCTTAATTAAATATATATTTGTTTTCTTTGGCTTTTAGTATGTAGTTCATGTGTTTATATTATACTAAAATTTTAAATATTTTATATTATCTATTCAAAATTAAATTTCTATATTCAAATTCCTATATCAATATATTACACATCATTATGCCTTTATTATTTTCAAATTTGATGGTATGTTCTACCAGTTTTCTTCCATTCCCTTTTTGTACATATAGTGGGTAACCCCTTTTCACTAAATAAATAATATCTTTACATTAAATCATATCAATTTTGATCTAATGAACACATTCACTAATTTGTGCGATATGTTCCACTAATTTTCTTAGCTATAATCTGATGGATTGGAAAAATATAGATAAATTTTTTCTTTCTATAATAGATGTATACTCTATTAAAAGGGGCATGATAACTTACATTATTGGTTACTACTATACCAATAAATGGATTATATATAAGATAAAACATTAATTCAATTCCATAAGTCTCTAATAACTCAAATCCCTCTTAATGATTGAGATTCCTATATAGTATTTCATAAGTATCAAAGGGAATATGATGGTGTAAAACGTCAATCACATATAATTACTCTCTTAATTCAAAATATTATTCATGAATTACACTCCTCTATGTAGATGTTTAGAGTATTGAAATAATTTTTATCCTAAAGAATATTCACATACAATCCATGATAATATTTATTTAGTGGTAAAGAATATAATCATAAAGGTAATGACATCATAACATTTTATTTTAGGATTCATCTAATACCATCCAAGAAAAGACCATACCATTATGAAATAATATCCCCAAAAATAATAAGTTTATATTATTCTCAATATGTATATATCAATGATACCCAATGTGATGATGGTAGATAAATTTGATAAAAATAATTTCAAAAAGATGAAAAATCTCATGCATTTTATATTTGAGATTCCAAGTATTGTACATTCTCTTGACTCTACGGTGACCAAAATCTATTTATGATATAGTCAAAATTTACAACATGACTAACCAATTATATAATAAAGATGTAATAAATTTTTTACATATTCTCATTGTAATATCCATTTAACTCATCAAAATTTTTCTACACCTCTTGATAGAAAATGTGATTCTGGATAATTTTGAGAAAAAGTCCATTAATGATGATATAAAAAAAGGGATTCCTTCCAATCATGTTAATTTCATAAAAAATGGTATATAGTTTATCCATCATGGCAAAATTATATGAAATATATTTTATCTTGAATACTTTAAATAAAAACAAGATGAATATAGATGATGAAACTATTTTATCATTAATTATAGATAAAATAATACCCCGTTGTAGGAATACAAAAATTTATTTAAAACTGTAAAAGAATATGTTTACCACATTGAGTTACTCAACTACCTATAAATTGAATATGAATATAAAAAACATGAGTAGGAAGATAAAGATACTATTTTTAAAATATGAGGTCCTTTTTGTTCAGGTCATGGTTCCATCTACGTCCTAAAAGGTGAAAATCATTCAAATCGTAATCCACAAAAAAACTTATATTTGATGAAGAAGAATGGGGTGTTAAACCCTTTTTTAATGTGGGGACAGATACAATTGGACAATCATATATATCATAACTAATATGAAAATAGAACTCTAATATGGAACATTTAATCGAGGATATTTGAAGCTAATTTTCCCAAGTAAAACACTTATAATGGATTTATTCTAGATATACATAACACATGTATAACCAAAAATATCATATCAATATAATGGACTCAATTAATGATGAAAGGTTTTGGTTTATCTTGAGTTTAACTTTAGAAATATCCTCTCATTAAAATATATCCTTAATGTTATCAAATATCATAGAATAATTTCATTGGGGATCTTATTGAACTAGCCTCGTTTTAAGAATATATTTGAGGAAAATAATTTTTTTCTTTTTATAATGGCTTATATCATTTTTGGAAATTGACACATGTATGATTAATTATTACAAATATATGTTAATATTTTTTTGATTACCTTATAATTACTTTTGATTTTTTATGTAACATTTTAGGTCACATAAATTAAATTAATATTCATGACATTTAGAAAATATAATTATTTCATGGTATGTGTTAAAATGATCACAAATGTGTGACTACCATTCAAAATAAAATAGTATGGAATCCATTGAAAAAAAAATAATGGAAAATTAATTTAATATAATTAATAAATAATTATTTATGTGATTTTCAATACAGAACAAACATATGTAATAAAAAGTGATTTAAAACATTCATTGATGACGGTTTTAAATATATTTCTATAGGATTAAAATCAGTTTATAGATATATTTATTATTTATAAAAATGATATTTAAAAACAGTGAAGTCATATAATTAAATTCTTCATATATAATCACATATGTAAATATTTGAGTCCTTTATTTTTTGAATCCCTATGGATTGTACAATAAATGAAAAATATAAATACATATTAGAAAAATGGTGGATCTAGGAGAAACAATATAAAATTAATAGGAATCATTAATGAATTATGTTTATCTCAGATTTCTCAAGACGATTTTAGAGAGAGGAATTATTAACCATGTATCAAATCCTAAATAGGATGATTCTATATAAATTATTTAAACATTGGAAAAAAAAACATAAATTATATGATTCTCTGTGGTTGGGAAACAATTATAAGAGTACCAGAACATAAAATTGAAATTTTTTATAAATGAAGAGTTAATAGTATATTTATTGAATCTATGGAGCATTAAAAATATTAATGATTTTTTGTTACATGATCAAATGTGTATGATATATGACCTTTGATATGGAATGTTATATTATGTTTCAGTTTAAGTCCTTTGATTTAGATAAAAAGCTGTTTTCCAATGTTAATGATAATGCATGGGGTGTTCCAGGGGTTCAAGACAAGACTATGGATGAAAAAGTCTTTATGGGCTTGTTGCGTAGTTTGTGAACGATTAGTAAAAACCATGCTGATCTTCCCAAGTAATCGTGATGACTTGGTAAGAGTCATGTGAATGATTATCAAACGGTTAACATAACCATTTTCAATTCATAAGAAATCGTGAAAAGGCATTATTCTGGGAAAATCAATCTTGTACGGTTTGGGTACGGTTTGGAAAACTTGAAAGTAAATTGTGCATCCTAGTAATGTTTATAAATTTACAAAAAATACCATTACCAGGATTTTTAAAGACAATTAAGATTTTATTCCTTTATTACCCCTTATATTCCTAGTAATGAAACAAATCTCCCATGATATTCAAAGGGTGATTTTCCCTCATCTCTGGGTCATTTTTTGTCTTCAATTGAGAATCAGTGGCCCATGTAAGGCTAATATCCATCTTGAATCTCATTTTTGTTCTGGGTTTCACATTTATTCCTTATCACTTACCAAATATCTAAAAACCTTCTTTTATAGTGGGATATAGTAGGATTATTCAAAGGGATATTTAATTGAGATTGAAGGCCTCAATTAGATGTGTGTCCATCAATAGATCCATGGTAGGTTGTCTACAAGTTATGTTCAACAGTTTCTTTTGAGATTTTCCCATTCATGGGATTATTTATTTATTATCCCTTGTTTTTATTTTTAGATTTTGGTGATATTTGGGGTTATGGGTTTATATATGATTAATGGAATCCCTCATGGTCCACATGAGACACGTGGAGGATTTCCTGACCATTGTGGGTCCACCCATGGGGTGAGTTGATACTTTCCAGACATAGATGTTAGTTATGTATGATCAAGGGTTTCTTGTCACAATGTAGAGCCCTTTTTATGTAGGTTATAATGATGAACGAAAGTTGAAATTAATTATTCACATATACCTATTCTTAGTAATGTCTTAAGGGATTGTTTTTCATTGTAATAATAATTAGTTAAATTAGTTAAATGAGGATTGTGTCATGTGGATAATGAAATATGTGGAAAACCTAAAAGGGTAGGTGTGTGTAAAATTTTGACACATTGAATTGGTAATGGTTTGTTAATTAATGTATATGGGTAATGGTATGAGACTTGGGAAAAAAAATTATAATGGACAGTGTAGTGTAAAATGGAATTATGAACGGGTTAAGGATTGACATTAAATCCAATGTTAATTTCCATGAACCATGATTTTTAACATTATTTATGGTATAGGTTGTGATACAGATAAATTTGGTGAAAGGGTAAACAAGAATGTGAAGATGTATTGGTAGTGGTATTAAGGACCAATGCTCCTCCCATGGGTTGGGCTGGAATTATGTTCTGACCTACCCAGGAATGCACCCATTGGGGAGTCGGAGTGATGCTCAATTCCCCCAATGGTTGTATTCAATGATAATACCTAGAATGATACTCTAAGGTATGTGTGTTTATTACATGATATGACATTAACTAATGATATCGGTATATAACATTTCCACTCATGTAGAATGATAATTTCCATCAATATTGTGTCAATAAGTTATATTTATGACCCAATGATTTCATCCTAATGATGAACTAAATGACGAGATGATGCACCTAATGAACTTGTAAAAATAATCATAATAGTAGTTAAAATTTTGGGCAAGGATAACGAGTGGTCATTGTTGTGTGTTTACATTACAAAAAACTTATTTATACTTTCATGCACTATCTATTAGAATGATATTTATAAACAACTGTGGTGGTCACCTACTGACTTATACTCACACCCGGCTCAGGCCATCCTTGGGAACCCTAGTAGATTTCAGGCTTTTAAGTTTGGACAATGGTAAGGGCCCTATTCTAGGGCATTAAGATAGACATGGGATATGCATGGATGAGATTCTAGACTAGGATTTATTATATATTTGAGGATTTGGATGTTTTCCTTTATTTTGGGATTTTATTCCATTACAATTGTAGAAAGACCTGACATATTTACGGTTGCTTATTATTTATACCCAGTTTGGGAGATGTTTGGATATGTATGAGATTGGTTGTTTAGAATTTATACCACTTTTTTTATTGTCTTCTGTTCTGTATTACTCCATTAAAGAGGGTATAGACTCCCCATTTACTAATATAGACCCTCTTTGTTAATTGGAAACCTCTGGAGTATAGAGAGGTGTTCTTGAGGTCATGTGATGACCCAGCTTGGGGATCGGATTTTGTGGAACCAAGATCAGAAATGTGACAAAGTGGTATCAAAGGAGTTCATTTTTCTTTCCTACTATTTGGGGATGATAGATTTGTCATTTGGATAGTGTCGGTCTAGGGTAATGAGATTGTACCTAGGAGTATCTAACCCATGTATGATGGAAAACCCAAGTCATCTTGGGCAGTAATTGGTGTTCATGTTATTTGTTGTAACATATGATGATATTTCACCATTGGGAGATATACATGGGGTTTGATGTGATAGATTTATGACATTTTTATCATTGATAGAATGGAATGAGATTGTGTATTCATGCATCATTATTGGAACCTGTATATATTTGTGACATGTATCATACTAGGAACACACACACGAGAAGGGTTCATGGGACATAATCGGTAGAATACACCTGATTTACGTGAAAAAATTGATTTTTTTCTAATGGGATGATATAAATATGTAAAAAGGGAAATGGTAATTCTAATTATAAATAAATAATTATGCTTGATAAATAATTTTAAGATAATTAAAATGATGTGGGAGTAAATTGGGATATGGAAATTGATTTAAAAAGTTGTAAAAGGAATGGCGTATATCCATGTGAGTTAGTTCCACCGTGTTAGCCATGGCCATAGGTAGGATGGTTGAGGGTATTATTCTAGGTATAATGAAGCACAATGGGATGTGTATGTGGAATGGTTTTTTGTGGCTAGTGATGAGCCTTTCCTTATACCATGTGAATGTTTCATGGTTCTGTTATAAAATGTTCATGTTTGGAATTGTAGAGATATTCCACCACAAAGATATGTGCCGGTTATGAGAAAATAAGATGTTGTCAAGAATTCTCCCCCCGTAGTAGAGAAATAATACCAATTGGTTTATGATAATGGGGAAGTGTTGTTCTGTGATAACATTTCCCCTTTTGTGCTGATGATGTAATGGGACCCAAGGTGGGTTGCACAGAGTATGTTCGAGTTGACTAGTGCGTTTTAGCTACTACACCCTCCGACTTTTACTGGAGTGGGTGGTGTAGTGGAATCTGAGTTCTAGATAGAGGTTTTCCATATAATTCTCGAACATATAGAGACTCCTTCTTTAATGAAAGTTTTTATGGAAACCTATATGTTGCAGGGTCATACAATGAATTGGTCGGATAGCTTAGCTCACACTGTAAAAGTATAGGGAATGAGGTGGAAGAGTTTTTAGGAAATGTTTCTCGAGAATTAATACCTAGAAACCATATGGTAGGAGAAGGGTACAGAAATTATGGGCATGACACCAGGGATGATTTTAGTAATGGATTATTCATGTCGGTTCTAGACATACAACGTTTTGTTATTGTTTTAGTGAGAGATGAGGTAACTATGGAAATGAACTTTCAGGATGGACTTCCAAATGATATCAGATCTCATACAAATATCTTTTGCTTAAAGTGGATTGATGAGGTGATGGATTAGACCTTCACCACATAAGTAAAACTCCAAGAGGTCTTTAAAAGAAGGAATGTGGTTTATGTGAGAAAAACTAGTGGTGAAACTTCCAATAGTAGGAATTTCCATTTTGAGAATTTTCCATAGGGTAGCGGTAGAGATGATGGAAAAAAAGGAACCTTCCCCCAGGATTGTAATCATGATTACGGATATCTAAGTGGAAGGATGGGACATGTGCGAAGTAAGTGTTCACAACCACCTGTTTTTTGCAGAGCGACTGGTAAGATGGACCATTAGTTGAGGTTCTATAGGAACCCATGACAAAAAAAAAGTGTTGGAGGATAGAGATTAGTGCAGTTTACAGAAAGGGGATTGATTATCACATTTCAGGAAGGTAGATAGAAATCTATAGGTTGTATTGGTTGGGGTGGTGGACTTCAAACATTGGGATGAGACTATCCATACTAGCAGGATAGTGAAGTGTAGGGTACTCAGGGTGGATCCCAAAGAAGATGGATATGCCATTTGAACGTAGTTCAATCTATGCCAGGAGGTGGAGATGCTAGAACATCATCCATTCGAGGCAGAATTAATATAGCTTTCACACCTATAAATTATTTATTTGACATTGGTTCCAGACAATCCTTTATTTAGTCACAGTTCATAGTAGTGTTGGGACTAACTATGGAATGTGTGTGTGGAGTTATGAAACTTTATACTCTATTGGGGGTGTGAGTGGAGAATATACAGTAGTGTAATGGTTATTCCTTAGTGGTTGATGGACCTTGTTTCTTAGGGTATCTTCTTATACTAGAGATGTTAGACATTGACCTAATATTTGGTATAAATTGTTTAGTGGAGTATCAATACCATATCGATTTTTATAAATTTTGAATAAAGATTAAATCTCCCAATCGAGACAATTATAGCCTTCTTGGTGAGTGGGATATTCATGGAGGTCCAGCAGGGCCATTTTTCCAACAGTTCAGAGGGCCCATGGGCCATGTGGCATGCATAGTTCTTAATCATGGAGAGGTGGAGAAACATTCATTCCTCCTATGGTTGATCGATTACATGATGTGTTTCCTAAGTAATTATTAGGTCTACCCCCTAATAAGGGTTTTGAGTTTTTGACTGAGTTGCCTCAAGGGGAAGAACTGGTTTCCATTCCACCATATTGAATGGTGCTGGGATAACACTAGAATATTAATACATAGATATAAGATTTTAGTGGAATGGATTCATTCGACCTAGTACGCTTCCATGGGGATCACTTGTGTTGTTTTCTAAAAAGTTTGTTGCACTGTTTAGGTTATTTATCGATTTTAGGATACTAAATCAGATGGAGGTTAAAAACCAAAAGCCACTTCCCAGAATTGATGACATGTTTCACCCACTGAGGGGCACAACAATTTTTTTCAACCATTGATTTGATATCGGGATACAATTATTTGAGGGTGAGACCTTCTGACGTACCTCGGAAAATTTTTTAGAGTAGGTATGGTTTTTATTAATTTAAATTGATGTCGTTCGGGTTGACCAATGCGCCAACTATGTTCATGGGACTAATAAACTAGATATTTCACACTTATCTATACCATTTCATGATTGTATTTTCTTTTTGATGATATCTTGGTGTACTCGCAAAATATTTACGACAATGCCAAACATCTTGACATCATCTTGAGTACACTAAGAGAGAATCAGATTTATGCCAAGCTATCAAAATTTCAGATTGGGATTGATACAGTTCATTTCATAGGCCACATCATTTTTGAGTCAGGTGTTTTGATATGTCTTGAGAAGGTGTAGGATGTGGTGTCTTGAGAGCATCCCAAAAATGATTTTGATATCCCGATTTTTCTGGTTTTGGACGGTTATTAGAGGAGGTTCATTAAGTATTTCTCTCAATTGGAATCACAACTATCAGTATTAACCAATAAGGTTGTAATGGTTAAGTGAATAAAGGCATGTGAAATTTATTTTCAAGAATTGAAGAATCAGTTGACTACTACCCTGATTCTGATCAAACCAGATCCTAGTAATAAGTACACATTGTTCTATGATGCTCCCGGTGTTGGTCTTGGGCAATGTTTATACATGATGATTGAGTTTTAGATTATAGATAGAGAAAATTGAGGCCACATAAAAGAAACATCCATACTCAAGATGTTGATCTAATACTATAGTTTATGACTTAAGGTGTTGGAGGAACTACTTGGTTGGGGAACGATTCATGGTGTATTTGTAGGTTTCGGGCACTGGGGAAGCATATGATGGAGGTGTACATAACATTCAAAATTTTCATAAATGATGATTAATTTGGGATCAATTCGACGACGAATTCCAGCATCCACATAATTTAATAAAATATAAAAATCAAATGAGATAACTTGGAACTATGAATATAAGATCAAATTATTTTGTTTATAATTTATTTAATTAAATTATATAATTACCTCCAACGTGATTCTATCTTTGTTGATGCGTCTGACCATGGGTCTGAGGTGAGGCTTTATTGTGATGTAAAATCCATGGATATGAATCCTATAGTGGTGTCCCATAGGTGCTCCACGTATCGCTAGTATAAGGCCCTAGCCTTAAACATTACTTAATCTTGAGTTATTGCAAAATTACACATTGAGGATCTTTTTAGGTTTAGTGTTTTAGAGAATTAGATCATAAAACTTTCATTACATTCCACATTTAAACAAAGTGGTTACATAAAAGATAGTATTAATTTTTCCCATCAATGGAAACATATTTAAAATAAAACATGGATTCATTCTTGACACTTCCTTGACACTATCATCACATCATGTACCTTTCCCTTGTCCTGTGAAAATCATTTCAAAAACATGGGATGAGAATAAAAAGCTCAGTAAGGGTAATAAAAATATGGATAGGAAACATGAGTACATGTATACATAAGAATCAATGAAATCATATTGTACTCATAAAACGTAATAACTTAATCACACCTCATTAAATCATGAATAAATCATATAAATCATAAGACATAAAGGTTACTTGAGGCATTCATAACATTCTTACATAGGGAGTAACCCTCTTGGTTGGGTTTGGAATTCCCATCACAATATATTCCCTAAATAGTTTCGGAGAAACCTTAACGTTTAACTCTTTTGCATTACCCAATGCATTGGAGAGCTATATCGGGCTCACCCACACTTAGTTTGTCACGGAACCACCCGTCTTCACAATAATTCCCAAGAACCATAACATAATCGTATCACATAAAAATGCATAAAGGAAACATAACATTTCCACTTTTCAATCACAAGATATCAATACAAAAAATTGATATAAAAACATTATGAAAAACATTTCCAATACCAAAATAAAATAAAATTAAAACATGGTATTTATTTTTCTTTAAAAAAAACGTATGGCTTGTAGAGGAAGCCGAAACTCAAATAATGGTCACGGCGGCGGAGAAGTCGTTGTCGCCGCATACGTACGACAAAAACATTCCCTTTTTTCTTTTAGTAAAATGCTTCATATAAAAAAGATTCCTTTTGAATAAACATAAATTTCAAAGGGGTGTCTACACCGTATAAAAGAATGTTGTGTATAAAACAAAATATGCCTCAATGAAAGGAGATTGAGACGAAGTCCCATACCTCGGGTCCGACATGACTCGATCGTTCTTTAACATCATGAATAAGAAACTTGAGTTAATTTATACTTGCTTAAGAAACTTTTTTCATGTTCATTATTCCTTTTATATCACTTATTACCTTGTCATGAACACTATGTAATTATTTAAGTTAATAACGGTTGTTTTAACGATCATTGGTACTTGAGTCAAAAATATGCTCTTTATAATTACAAGTTTTTCATGTATCCATTATATCCAGAGTTATACTCATGATGTAGATATCATATATATCATATATATCCGGTATATACATGCATATATAATATTACATAACATTTAGAGGTATGAAATTAAATGCATCGTTCATGGAGACGGTAAGCCGTACGTACGCATGAACGCTACTTCCATTTCTATTTCATATTTAATGGAATTAAAACATAATAATATATAATAGCATTTTAATTATAGTATGGTATCATATATAATATCATTAAATATATCCTTTATACGTACCAAATATCGTATTAATGAATCAAATCACTTTGAGGGGGCGGTAGTCCGCACTTCCTAAAATGAAGATATCACATATACCCATAATTGAAGCCATAATGGTATGCCATAAATGAAAAATACATAAGATTAAGGAAAACATAGGCATATTATATATCATATATAAATATAGTGACATCTTAATGGCCACCATTTAATGTGTTAGAATAATATTGAACAATCATCGTTTCGTGAGGCAGAAATTCACCATTCATGGAAACAGTATGTTCTTTAACCATTAGATGTAGGTGTTTGTAAATATAGCTTGAATACGTCTTATAAAAACATCCTAGTATATTGAAGATACTGGAGTTGTTACAATAGAAATGAATAAAAATATTTTAGGGGGTTGGAGGAGTAAAATAAAACAAAAGGACTCAAGTGAATACATTACCGTAAAATTGGGTATCTCTCTTTGATTTGAGCTCAAAGGCTTCCTTGGGAAGACTTATGCCCAAAGTGAGGATTCTAGGAGTAAAAGATGGATGTGTAGAGACAAAATGAGTAGGGGTTGGCCGAGCCAAGGGCTTGAGAGGTGTGGGTAAGGTGGTAGTGGTGGGGGCCTTTTATAATAGGGGAGGAGGGACACTCTTTGAATGTAAGGAAATGTTACTTTATTTTAAAATGAGTTTCGGATTTAAAAGGTCCCACATTGATATATTTCAAGGATAAGGTGATAAGGGTTTTAAATATACCCATCCAATAGGTTTTTGACAAGTGTAGGTCTTAGATTTTACATTATCATTTCATTTTATTTAAATCGTTATATAATTAGGTAATCACTGCATCATAATGATGTCATAAATAATTTAATTTATTTAATGTATAAAAATTATAAAAAAATACTATGATGTAGGAAATATTTTTATCTTACCAATGACTGTTTATAGTTAAAAATCTAACTTGTATAACCCCATTTAATTTTTTTTAGTAAAACAACTCATGTTTGTGTCATTTTTACTTTAACAATAAATAAAAAGATATTAATGTCATTTTCATACCAAAGTGGCTCCATGGGGTCTCCAAGTTGACCCATGGATTGTCTTGGTCGGCCGTGAAACATCCAATCAAGGTAGGATATGTGTCATGTTCATTTCATATTATTAAAACATTATTCTTACCTTAAATTACCCTAATTACATCTAATCGCGATTAAAAATTTAAAAGTTACTATTCACAAAAAAATTATTTTAATCCCATTGAACAACATTTTACTTCTTAATGAAAACCATGTATGTAGAATTTTTGAAGGACAAACCACAGAGGTAGTAGAATTTCATTTAAACAGAAAATCTGTTTTTATAAGTACCACTTAGTGGTTTCACTATTCATCAAAAATTGAAGTTTTTCAGTAAAATTCCAAAGCTTCACCCTAAGATATATTTGATATTCTGAATCCAAAAATTATGTCCATTTTAAAAAATTCAAAACATATAAGTTAAATTTATAAATTTAATAATTAATTCCCCCTGTCAGAGAAAATAGCGTGTTTTTATGAAACAATAAGTATCAAAAGATTGACACTAGTTTAAGTCCAATTTCAAAGTGAAATTAATTACAACATCCACTATTGGATTAAATGGTAAAAATATATTCTAATTTAACTTTAAAACCAATTAAAACTATATTCTAATCATATAAATAAATTATATTAAAAAGAGGTTTTGAATTAAAATACAACATTTTTCACTCTTCATTAAAAAAATGAACTTTCTCGTAAAAATTCCAAAAATTTACCCAAAGTAAATTTTAATGTCCCAATCATAAAGAGTATGTTTATTTTGAAAAATAGACCTTATAAAATTGTCAAAATATAGATTTAAAAATGGTTTGCCATCAAAAGGCTGTAAAACAATCTTTTAAAAAATATTAGTGTATTCCATGCTTAAGATTGGATTTATTCTCATTTTAAGCCTATAAAACGCTGTCTAATTCATTAATAGAACTAGATAAAAATATCTATTATTAATTACATACTTGGTATGTTACATCCTTCCCCCCTTTAGAAAATTGCGGCCCCATAATTTATTTACATATCGAATAAGTGGGGGTATTTAGCCTTCATTTCATTTTCAGATTCCCATGTTGCCTCTTCAATGATCTGGTTTTTCCACAAAACCATTACCTGATGAATCACCTTATTCTGTAACACTTGCTCTCTGTGGTCAAGAATTTGGATCGGTTGTTCCACAAATGACAGGTTATCTTCCCGCTTAACTACCTCTGAACTCAAAACATGAGATGGATCTGGCATGTACTTCCTTAACATTGAAACATGAAAAACATTGTGTACCTGAGATAAAATCGGAGGTAAAGCCACTCGGTATGCAACTGATCCAACTATCTCCAAAATTTCATATGGTCTAATAAACCTTGGACTCATCTTTCCTTTCTTGCCAAATCACATCACACTTTTCCATGGTGAGACTTTGAGAAAAACATGATCACCTACCTCGAAAGATAGATCCTTCCTCCTGTTGTCTGCATAACTTTTATGTCTACTCTGAGCTGTTCTCATGTGTTTCTGAATAAATTGATCTTTTTTTTCCATCTCTTCTACCAATTATGGTCCCATCAGCTTTCTTTCAACCACTTCATCTCAAAAAGCTGGTGTTCGACACCGCTTCCCATATAATGCCTCAAATCATTCCATCTGTATACTGGAATGAAAAATGTTATTATAAGAAAACTATAGAAAAGAAAGATGTTGGTCCCAATTTCCCTGATAATCCATAGAGCAAGCTCGTAGCATATCCTCCAAGGTCTGAATTGTTCGTTCTGACTGACCATTTGATTGTGGATGAAAAGATGTACTAAAATTTAATTCATTACCCAACGACTTCTGAAGGCCCTTCCAAAAGTTAGAAGTAAACCTGGGATCACGGTCATATACAATGGAGAAAGGAACTCCATTTAACTTGACTATCTCTTTATGATACAAATGGGAAAGTTGATATAGGGAAAAATTTTCCCATATAGAAAGGAAATGAGCAGATTTAGTCAAGCGATCAACAATAACCGAGGTTTCATTATTACCTCGAGGTTTCTTTGGAAATCCCCCAACAATGTCCATGGATATATTCTTTTATTTCCACTCTAGAACTGCTAAAGGCTGAAGCATCCCTTTTGGTGACTTCCCCTCTTCTTTAACCTGCAGACAAGTCAAACACTTCATAGTAAAATCAGCAATATCTCTTTTCATTCCATCCCACCAGTAATACTCTCGCATATCTCTGTACATCTTAGTACTGCCAGGATGAACGGAAAATGGAGAACTATGAGCTTCACATAAGAACTCTCTTATAAACTGTGAATCCCAAGGCACACACAATATCTTCCCAAATCTCAAAACACAATCATTATCAATGTTGAATTCAGGCAACTTACCCTTCTGAACCAGCTCTACCTTTTTCTGAAACTCACTGTCTTGCTTCTGTGCTTGCTTGATTCTGTCTTATAGAAAAGATTTCACCTATACCTGAAACAAAATAGAAGTACATCCTGTACCATATACTTCTATTCCAAAGTTCATCAAATCCTTAACCAAAGGATCACTTTCCAAACACAACATTGTTAATGAAGCATTAATTTTTTTGACTCATAGCATCAACCACTTTATTTGCTTTTCCCAGATGGTAATGAATTGAACAATCATAATCCTAGATTAATTCGAGCCATCTCCTCTGTTTCATGTTCAATTCTTTCTGAGTGAATATATACTTGAAACTTTTGTGATCGGTATATATTTCACACTTTAATCCATACAAATGATGCCTCCAAAATTTTAAAGCGAAAACAACAGCAGCTAATTCCAAATCATGTGTAGGATAATTTACCTCATGAGTTTTCAACTAACGTGAAGCATAAGCAATTACCTGATAATTCTGCATTAGGACACAACCAAGTCCCTTCAACGAAGCATCACTACAGATAACAAACTCACCATTCCTAGATGGTAGTGCCAAAATAGGAGCATTCACCAATCTTCTTTTCAATTCCTGAAAACAATCATCACATTCTTTTATCCAGATAAACATAACTCTTTTCTGAGTTTGCTTCGTCATTGGACTAGATAACCGTGAAAAATTATGAACAAAACATTGGTAATAGCCTGCCAAACCAAGTAATATACGAATCATAGATACATTTGTGGGTCTTTTCAATTCTTCCACAACCATTGTGTTTGCCGGATCAAGAGTTATCCCATCTTTAGAAACAATGTGACCAAGGAAAGAAATTTTTTGCAACAAAAACTCACACTTGCTAAATTTCCCATAAAATTTCTTTTCTTTCAAGGTTTTCAAAATAATAATTAAATTTCTTTCATGATCCTCTTTACTTTTAGAAAACACCACAATATCATCAATAAAAACAACCAACATTTTTCACCTGATTCAACTAATCCATCACTACAGCAAACTGTTTAGTTCTGATTCTGACCATCTCAGGATACTGATTTGAAAGGTCATTTCCCTCTGTATGCCTTCCCAGAAAAGTTGTTATGTTTCATTTATAAAAAACCATTCTGAACAAACATGTCTTAGATGAAGCAGCATGGTAATCTTCAAATGCTATATCATTTCAATTTGACCAAAAAAAATATTTTTGGATATTCATTTAATAAAATTCTAACTTCTAAAGTTATCTAAACCGTCCTCTGATACCAACTATAAAGCCCCATCCTTAAACCTTACTTAATACTTAGTTATTACAAGATTACACAATGAGTATCTTTTCAGGTTTAGAGTTTTAGAGAATTAGATCATAAAACCTGCATTACATTCCACATTTAAAAAAAGTGGTTACATAAAAGATGGTATTCATTTTTCCCATCAATGGAAACATATTTAAAATAAAACATGGATTCTTTCTTCACACTTCCTTGACACTAACATCACATCATGTACCTTTCCCTTGTCCTGTGAAAATCATTTCAAAAACATGGGATAAGCATAAAAAGCTCAGTAAGGGTTATAAAAGTATCAAAAGGAAACATCAGTACATGTATACATAAGAATCAATGAAATCATACTTTACTCATAAAACATAAGAAAATAAACATACCTCATCAAATCATGAATAAATCATAGAAATCATAAAACATAAAGGTAAGTTGACGAATTCATAACATTCTTACATAGGGAGTAACCCTTTTGGTTATGTTTGGAATACCCATCACAGTATATTTCCTAAAACACTTTGGAGAAACCTTAACGTTTAACTCCTTCGCATTACCCAATGCATTGGAGACCTATATCGGGCTCACCCACCCTCAGTTTATCACGAAACCACCCGTCTTCACAATAATGCCCAAGAACCATAACATAATCGTATCACATAAAATATGCATAAAGGAAACATAACATTTCCACTTTTCAATCACAAGATATCAATACAACACATTGATATAAAAACATTATGAAAACCATTTCCAATACCAAAATAAAAGAAAATTAAAACATTGTATTTATTTTTCTTTTAAAAAAGGTATGGCTTGTAGAGGAAGCCGAAACACAAATAATGGTCATGGCGGCGGAGAAGTCGTTGTCGCCACATACATACGACAAAAACATTCCCTTTCTTCATTTAGTAAAATGCTTTTATAGAAAAGATTACATTTGGATAAACGTAAAAGTCAAAGGGGTTTATACACCGTATGAAGAAGGTTATGTAAAAAACAAAATATTCCTCAATGAAAGGATATTGAGACGAAGTCCCATACCTCGGGTCCGACTTGACGCGATCGTTCTTTAACGTCCTGAATAATAAACTTCAGTTAATTTATACTTGCCTAAGAAAATTTTTCAAGTTCATTATTCCGTTTATATCAATTATTACCATGTCATGAACACTATGTAATTATTTAAGTTAATAACGTTCGTTTTAACGATCATTGGTACATGAGTCAAAAATATGCTATTTATAATTACAAGTTTTTCATGTATCCATTATATCCAGAGTTATACTCATTATGTAGATATCATATATATATATCATATATATCAAGTATATAGAGGCATTTATAATATTACATAACATTTAGAGGTAAGAAATGAAATGCACCATTCATGGAGACGGTAAGCCGTACGTACGCATGAACGCTACTTCCATTTCTATTTGGTATTTAATTGAATTAAAACATAATGATACATAATAGTATTTAAATTCCAGTATGGTATCTTATATAATATCATTAAATATATCCTTTATACATACCACATATGGTATTAACGAATCAAATCACATTGAGGGGGTGGTAGTCCGCACTTCCTAAAATGAAGATATCGCGTATACCCATAATGGAAGCCATAAAGGTATTCCATAAATGAAAAATACATAAGATTAAGGAAAAAATAAACATATTATATATCATATATAATTATAGTGATATCTTAATGGCCACCTTTGAAGGTGTTAGATGAATATTGACCAATCATCGCTTCGTGAGGCAGAAATTCACCATCCACGGAAACAATATGTTCTTTAACCATTAGATGTAGGTGTGTGTAAATGTAGCTCGATTGCTTCTTATAAAAACATCCTAGTATATTGAAGATACTGGATCTGTTACAACTGAAATGAATAAAAAGAGTTTACGGGGTTGGAGAAGCAAAATAAAACAAAAGGACTCAAGTGAAGACATTACCTTAAAATCGGGTATCTCTCTTTGATTTGAGCTCAAAGGCTTCCTTGGAAAGACTTATGCCCAAAGTGAGGCTTCTAAGAGTAAGAGAGGGATGTGGAGAGACAAAATGAGTAGGTTTTGGCCGAGCCAAAGGCTTGAGAGGTGTGGGTAAGGTGGTAGATGTGGGGGCCTTTTATAAGAGGAGAGGAGGGGCACTCATGGAATGTAAGGAAATGTTACATTATTTTAAAATGTGTTTTGGATTTAAAAGGTCCCACATTGATATAAATCAAGGATAAGGTGATAAGGGTTCTAAATATACCCATCCAATAGGATTTTGGCAAGTGTAGGTCTTAATGTTTACATTATCTTTTCATTTTATTTAAATCGTTAAATAATGAGGTAATCACTGCATCATCATGGTGTCATAAAATTTTTTTTTTAATGTCTAAAAATTATAAAAAAAACTATAATGTAGGAAATCTTTGTATCCTCCCAATAAAAATTAACAGTCAAAAATATGACTTTTATAACCAGATTTAAAAATTGTTTTAGTAAAACAACTCATGTTTGTGTCATTTTTCCTTTAACAATAAATAAAAAGATATTAATTTCATTTTCCGACCAAAGTGGCTCAATGGGGTCCCCAAGTTGACACATGGATTTTCTTGGTCGGTATGACACATCCAATAAGGGTAGTACATGTCTAAAGTTCATTTCATATTATTAAAACATTATTTTTAGCTTAAATTACACTAATTACCTCTTATCGCGATTAAAAACTTAAAAGTTACTATTCAAAAAAAATTATTGTAATCCCATTGAACCATATTTTAATTCGTAATGACAAACATGTATTTATGATTTTTGAAATTCCAAACATAGTGTTGGTAAAATTTTATTTAAACGGAAAATCGGTTTTTATAAGTACCACTTAGTGGTTTCACTATTCATCAAAAATTGACGTTTTTCAGAAAAATTCCAAAACTTCACCCTAACCTATATTTGATACTCCGAATTAAAAAATGATGTCCATTTTAAAAAATTCAAAACATATAAGTTACATTAATTAATTTAGTAATTAATTCCCACTGTCAGAGCAAATAGCGTGTTTTTATGAAACAATACGTATCATAATATTGACACTAGTTTAAGTCCAATTTCAAAGTGAAAAAAATTCCAACTTCCACTATTGGATTAAATGGTAAAAATATATTCTAATTTAACTTTAAATCCAATTAAAAAGATAATCTAATAATATAAATAAATTAGATTAAAAAGAGGTTTTGAATTAAAATACAACATTTTTCAATATTCATTAAAAAATGAACTTTATCAGAAAAATACCAAAAATTTAACCAAAGTAAATTTCAATGTCCCAATCAAAAAGAATAAGTTTATTTTGACAAATAGAGATTATAAAATTGTCAAAATATAGATTTAAAAATGGTTTTCCATCAAATGGCAGTAAAATAATCTTTTAAAAAATATTAGTGTATTCCATGCTTAAGATTGGATTTATTCTCATTTTAAGCCTCTAAAACACTATATAATTCATTAATAGACATATATAAAAATATCTATTATTCATTACTTACTTGGGATGTTACAGCTAGACACCGCAAAAGGTTTCTCTGGGTACTGGCATGGAAGATCCTTCGACTTGGGATTTTATCCTTCGTTCGCCTTGAGAATCTATTCCAAAGCATTCTCCTTGATCTGGTGGAGGTGGATCTCTCTATTTCTTTAGAGTATTAAAATAGAGGAATATCTTCTCAAGTCTTGATAATTTTTCTCCAACGATTGTGTGCACACAATTATTTGGTTTGCCAATTGAATGAACCCTAAGCTTGCATATAGAATAATAACATACCGGGGTATTTAATTCACCAGGTAATAATAAATAATTAGCACAAGTATTGTTACTTAATTAATTATTTCATGTGAAACCCCATGTCAAATAATAATATAAATTCTATTATTTCCAGGACATGTGCATAACTTGAATATTATATTTAAATATTATTTAAACAAATTATATTAAATATTATTTCTCATCTCACCCAAACATGGTCTGCCAATCCTCCTCAATATTTACGAGGCCTTAAATTATGACTAATTATTCCTTAAATAAATATAACTGAATTATTCGATGATATATTAATATTATATTTGCAATATATTCTCTTGAATAACTAGGGACAAAATAATGAAATTAGGCATACTTGAATAATTATTAAACCAAAACCAAGAATAATATTAATTCAAATTATTAAATAAATAAATTATTTAACCGAGATACTACCTCCACATAGTGTTTGGCCCTCTAGGCCTCTTCCTCGTTGGCACTAGGTGGAATTTCCTAAAATCCAACATTAATGTATATAAACGGGTCAATACACCCAAGATAAATAAGTACATGTTACAATAACATGTCACCTCATACAAAATAATACTGTGTAATATAATCCCCTTGTCACGATAGCTTCAATCAAGAAAGTTGCATGTAAGTTCCATCAACCCAAGTTCTTGATTTATCATTCTTTGACTTCTTGGAATTGAGAATTACTAGAGAACAAAATTTCCAACGATTTAGTTAGGACAAATCATTTTCATAAAAGGGACTGAAATGTCTACATCCACTGAAGTGACAAATCATTTCTCGCATTATTCATTAAGGCGTTATTACTCAAGATGCACTTGACATATCCAACCTCACTAAAAATATCTACCCTCACAGTTTTCATAAATATATATAAGTTTGAGATTCATAATACCCATTAATAATACTATTAATGTCTAAGGACCAATGCACACATCCTTATATAGGAATATCGAAAGACAATTATGAATATGGATTTCCTACTAGCGTGTCATGTTATCATAATATCCTCCTAGATATTACCAAGTGTGCACACCATTAGAAGGTTCCTCAAATCTTAATGAGTCCCTACACCTAATACATATATCATTTTTGTCCCTTCAAATGATATCATTCAGCTATAGAATATATATTCAAGAAATGTACCAGGGCACTTCTAGGTTCCCATCATAGTTGGGATCTGCTGTGAAATGTTAATGTGATAACTATTCTTGTAAAATAATAAAATACTATGTCACATAGAAGAAAAATTATTATGTGATAATAGGTTTATTAATATTAATCCAATGAATTCTTGTTTATCATAATGTACAAATAAGTTGACTTTTAGGGAAATAACTCCAACAGACTCACGCATACACTAGATCCAACTACTAATAACCATCAATCCACTATCTCTCACATGATATTATTTCTTCTACTAAGATAATACTTTAGTCATGGGGTCTACCACATTCTCTTATGTGGACACTCTTCTTGCTCTAACTTTTACCCTTTGATAAAAATCCCTCAAGAGGTGATACTTTTGGAGTATTTTCTTTGTCCGTTGATGTGACCATGGATCTTTTCCAAGATCCAAAGCTATATTTTTATCAAAATTCAATATAATTGGATGTTTACTTCTTATCACCACAACATGATCTTGTAAAAAGATCCAAATCTCTACGGTTCACTTGGCTACATCAGAATATGTTATATATTCTGACTCCACTATAGAATCAAAAAAACTAGCTGCTTTGATCCCTTCCAGATCATAACTCTTCTATTGAGATAGAAATCATATCCTGATTTCAACTTCATATCAATATGATCTATCTAAAAACCAACAGTAGTGTGCCCTCTAATGACGGGATCCCCATCTTTTACAAGCACAAGGAACATATCCTTAGTTCTTCTCAGATACTTAAGGATATTCTAGACATCAGTCTAATTATGTTATCTTGTGTCTTCATGATATAAACCAACCATGATTAGTGCATAGGAAATATCAAATCTCATACATTACATGTCAGACATGATATATCATATCCCTAGACCATATGGAATCATACGCATCCTATAATTCTCTTTTTGTGTATAAGGACACATTTTCATGGAATTAGGTATAACGTGGGACATTGGAACGATTTCCCTATTGGATTGTTCCGTACATAATCACATTAGAATATTTTTTATTAATATACATTGACTTAGTCCATGTAGTCTCGTAGATCTATCATGAATGATCTTGATCCCTCTAATGTAGGTTGTTTTTCCTATGTACATCAAAGATAATCACTTGTTCATCTAGTCATTGAATAACAATATGACTGGTATTTTATTTCAATTATGAATGATGTCATCAACATACACTACAAGGATAATGACCGCATTCCCATTAGACCATTTTTAAACACATGGATCATATTCATTCTTAATGAAACCACATTCTCTTATTGCTTTGTCGAATCAAATTTTCTATGATCTAGAATCTTTATTTAATACAGAAATGGATCTATTTAACGTATATACCCTTGTAGCATCACTTGGAGTCACAAAACCATTTGGTTATGTCATATAGACATATTCCGTAAGGATCCCACTAAGGAATGAATTTTTGACATCTATATGCCAAATATCATAGTTGTGGAAAGCTTCTATGGAAATTACGATTCTTATGGATTTAAAAATCACAGTTGTTGAAAAAGTTTAATCATAGTCAATTCCTCGATGCTATTTTAAACCTTTAGCTACTAGCCTTTAATTATAGGTATTGACTAGAACTTCCATGTCTAGTTGCTTTTTTAATACCCATTTACACAAAATATGATTTACATCATCTAGCACATTGACCAAAAACCAAACTTGGCTCTGATACATGGAATCCATATCAGACTTCATAGTAGTCATCCATCATGATGCTTCCAATCTCTCTAGTACTTCATTATAGGAGGGATGTACATAATTGTCAAATAAAAATGCATCACCTTCCTCGATGACAAGGAATCCATATCTCTCTGGTTTACTTACATCACTTGTGGTTCTATATAGTTCTTGTGTTGTAGTAACTACCTCTTCCGTGGGGACCTGTGGAACTTTTTCCTATACCAACTCCTATTTGTCTTGATAATCAGATCCATAAGAGTTATTCTTTCTCCTACTATCATTTTTGACGACGTTCTCCCTCTCAATAAAGATAACATGTCTGCCAACGGTAACATTCTTGTCTGAGTGGTTGTATAGGAAGTATCATTTTTTCCTTGTGATACCCTATAAAGATACACTTCATTCCACTAGGTGATAATTTGTTTTTTGAAAGATAATTAACAAATTCCTCGCAATCCCATACATGTGTATGTGACAAAGTGGGTATCTTTCCATTCTATATCCCAAAGGGAATCAAAATTTCCACCTTAGTTGGTACTCGGTTTAATGTGTATGTTGCAATTTTCAATGAATATCCCCAAAAGGATTGTGGAATATAATAATGCCTCATAATCGACCATACCATGTCCAACACGGTATGTTTACTCATTTCACTAACACCATTACACTGTGGTGTATAAGGTGCAGTGAGTTGAGATAGAATTCTAGACTCCCGTAAAAGGTTGATGAACCCGTGTTTAAGATATTAGCCACCTCGATCCAATCAAAGACTATTTTTCTTCTTACTAATATAATTGTCTACATCATTCTATAAATCATCAAATTTCTCAAAGGACTCGTACATATACCTCATTAAGTAGACATATCCATATCTACTCAGGTCATCATTAAATTTAATTATGTAAGAATATCCACCTCTAGTTTCGAAAAAAAATGGTTCCACACATCAGTGTGTAAAAATAATAGAATCCTTGTGGATCTTTCATGATATCCACCAAATTGTGGTTCGGCCATTTTACCTTGTAAACAATCATGACATCTATCAAGTGGTTTTAACTCAGAAGAGTCTAAATAACCATCATGATAGAGCTTTGTCATACGCTTATTCTTTACATGACCAAGGTGGTGATACCACAACTAGGGGTTGTATGATTCGAGTGAACATGGTTCGTTATCAATTAGAAACACTTGTTTCTCATTATTTAATACATAAGGACCTTTATTTAAATGTTCCATACCATAACATATGTTCTCTTTATAAAAATAAAAACATTTTTTTTCTGAACAATAAAATAAATCCATATTTATCTAAACCTGATAAAGAAATTACGTTCTTGGAAACAATAGGTACATAAAAATATCCCTATAAAATTAAAATTGTTCTCATCATCAATGTGAAGTGGTATTCACAAATGGAAATAACACCCAACCTATCACCATTGGTAGTCTGCATATCCACCTCTCCCGTGGCAATTTTTCACAAACCATATGGTTCCTACATTTGATTATATATGTGAGCCCCACACACAGTATCTAATACCAATTTTGTGGAAATAGAAAGATTGCACTAAATAATGAACACACCTTTGGCATCCCCTTTCCTCTAGGTGTAGTTCCTCTTCCAAAGGCCTAACTTTCCACATGCAAAGGATAATACCGCCTTTTCCGTACCCTACCTATTGATCTTATTTATCTTTGTTGGATGGTGATCAAAGGAATTATATATTTTTTAAATCATATGCCCTATTATCAGGCCCTTCCTCTTCCTATTCATCATAAGAACTTTGGGTATTTCATTCCCATGTCTTTATCAACAAGGATAATCGTGGTATGAATCTCTAATAGACTCTTCTCATTATTTCTCATTTTATAATTCACAATAATACTATAGATGGTATTGGGAAGCGATTATATTATGAGATCTATATTCAACTCTTATGTGAATTTAGTTCCTAAGTTGTCCAAACAATCAATGTATCCAATAAGCATGAAAACATTTGGTCCAACTAGCATATACTCCCAAATATTAGTAGTGAACAAAACATTTGAGATCCCATACCTCTCCAATCTCGCCTTCCCTAGATAAAGATCCAAAAGGTGAGACATCATGATATAAGAATCTATATCCTCATGCTACATCAAGAGATCATTGATCATGGATAATATAATGAAGCACTGAACATTTTTAAGGTCATTTATATGTTTTTCATTCACATATATTTCATTATTACTTGACTCACTTCATAGCGCAACCATTAAAGGAACTTCAATCAAATAATGTTTCATCTTATCGAGAATGATAACCCAAAGCCGCCTTTTCCACTCATGGAAATTAGTGCTTGTAATAATGTTTCTGTTCTCGAGTATGGATCACATTGTCATGTTTGAAGGAATTTTGATTTATGTTTCTAAAAATTTATATGAACAATGATTTATTACTTTATCTTGATAAATATAGACAAATAAATAAATTGATATCTATTAGTCACCCTCTATTTTATCGAAACCCAATAACACTCACTCTTGGATTCAAAATATCCGGTTACATAGACATTCTAGAGGAAATGATCTACATTTCCCTTCACATTACCCCAACTCGGGTTGTTCAAGAAACATGAAAGGTTTTAGGTAGGCATTCCAAATTCCAAATGCATTAAGTCATATCTACTTGAACTTTTGAGGGTACTCCCCAGTCCTGTAATCACTAATTCTTCATTTCATCATCCTTTTCCTGTCAGTTAAACCATGTTTTTCTAGGGATGTGAACCCTTGATGTAAACTATCTTATTTCCACCTAAAAAATCAAATTACAATTCCCTGATAATTGAAAGCACACTAACTAGGTTATGTCAATCACATTGAACTAAGATTTATTTCTAACTAAAGTAATTGAAAGCTATTCTAATCTAATATTTTATTGAGGGATTCTATCCTTTATGCATAAATATCAACTTATTATCTTTTCAAATGATTTTTAATGTTATGTGGGATATACATAAGTGATTAACCATGTATTGATAATATTTATGCCTAAACCATTTCTATTTTAGTTCTTTCATGTATGATTGTTATTTCATTAATTATGTGATCTTTTAAAACTTCCATAATGTATAAACATACAATAGATAGAAATAAATATAATGTGTGTGATCGTGAAATTTACTATTTGATAGTTTATCAAGCAGTTGATAAACTAACCCTAATCTACTGGAGAGACACCTTGACCCATTTAAGGTTTGTGTTTATAGCTTTCCACCTATTCAAATTTGTATGTCCTTGGATTGATATCACCTCGGCTCATAAATAGAACGACCTCTTCTATCATTAGAGCTCCATCCATTACATATGAATTTACCTCACATAATGTTTAGGGGTCAAATGGGGTTTACATAAAAGAATCCATGGGCATGCAGACTCTATATATTAATGGGAAGAAGGCACACATGACATAAATATTAATTAAATAAATTAAATGGGAACCAATCAAATACGAAGGTCTGTACTATATCATGATCATCCACATACATGAAATGAATTAAACATTTAATTAAAATAACATCCAATTCTTTAATCATTCTTATAAAGATTAATTATTCTTGAATCGATTAATAATTATCTTTAATCAATCAATCAATTTTATCTTAATTTTTATCTGAATTTCTTTGAGATTCTCATCTATAACTGTATACATAACTTGTACATTGGAAGCAACCTGGTGAATACCCATCCAAAAATACCCATCATGTATTTATACTTGTATACACTTTATTCATTGTGACATGCAACATTCAGATAGAATTGTAATTTTATGACAAGTCATGCATGATGTGTATATATTTTGAAATTATGTAGATGCTAATTAAAAATTTATATATACAAATATGAAACACCTATCACATTTTTTGTCCCATCTTTATTCCCACAAGAAGGTTCATGTATCAAGGGGTACATGATATAATTATAACGTTTTTAATATGTGTAATCTGGAAATTGTACATGGCATTTAGATCTGACTACACGGTGTGTACTCTCATAACCATCCATCCGAAGTACATTACTGGGGAAAAAACTTGTGATGTTTTCTACCGAAATCATCAGAGTACACGACATGTCCAGTGGGTCACATGCTATATAGAGTCCACATTACACGTTCACCTACTGGGAAAGCCATGTATGGGATACACGACTTAACCCTTACCTGAAGGGACTACATACCATGTCTAGTAGGCCAAATGGAATGTAGTCCTATTGACCATGCACTAATCATTCCTAGTCAACACATGGTGTTCGAATTAACTACACCATGTGTCATTAATTCACACAGCTTGAGTAATTACAGAATTTATCCTGATTTATTGAACAAAAATATAGAGCGTGTCGATATAACTTCAAGACATGCATTATTGTGCTATCTAGACATAACCATCCCCACCCCTTGAGGAGATCATCAATTTAATTTTAATAATTATATTATTTGTTTTTATTAGATATGTGAGGAACGATAAGGGAATAAAAAATATTGAAATTCAAATTATAAGAAAAATTAAAAATGAAATGAGAAACTAAATTATTAAATTGTAAATCATCAACAAATTATTTAAATTATTAACAAAATATGACATATTTGATACCACATCTAGGATCCGGGTGTAGTGGAAGCCCAGGACAGTCATGTATCAAATATTTCAAATTTTATTAATTGATTATTAATCCCGGTTCAATGTGATTGTTAAATCTATTATCCATGGAATATAATAAAAAATAAATGATAAAGGAGGGAACCCATAACTGAGAAGAGATGATCGAAATATTATGTTTATAATTAATTTAATATAATTAGAGAATTACCTCCAAGGTGATTCTATCTTCGTTGATTCATCCAACCACATGTTTGAGATATTTCTCCATTGTGATGTATAATTCAAGGATATGAATCCCTTAGTGGTGATCCAAACAAGCTCCACATATCATTAGACATCTTTGATGGAGTCTTCAGGTGATAGAATGGAAAATCCTTTTTCATGTGATGTCTGTCATCGACTTCCTTGAGAATAGCTTCCACAACATTCTCCTTGATCATGTGGTGGATGATCTCTCTTTTTCTTGAGATCATTCTTGGATAATTAAGAGTTCTTCAGGCTCTAGTTCTTTTCTCCAAGGATTTTGTGCACACAACGATTGGGTTAGACAGTTGAATGACCCCTTGGATAAAATAGATAATAATAACATAATAAGGAATTTAATTCATTGGGTAATAATATATAATTATCATATTTTCCTTTAATTATTTATTCCACGTAAAACCCCATGTCAAATAATAATAGAAATGCTATTATTTCCTTGAAATGTTCCAAAATTCCATGTTATTTTTAAATATTATTAAACCAATTAATATTTAATATTATTTCATACTTAATATAGAACATTATCCACCAATACTCCTCAATATTTTCCAGGCCTTCAATAATCACTATTTATTTTTTAAATTAATTTAACTGTATTATTCACACTTAAATAAATATTCAACCCACAATATATCCTCTTGATTAACTAGAGATGAAATAAATGTTATCATAATTACTAGATTAATTATTAAACCACAATAGGGAATATTAATTATTGAACTGTAAGATTAATAAATTGTATTACAGATATACTTGCTGCACATAATGTGTGACCCTCTTGGACTCTTACTCATTGGAATTGTGGGGACTTTCCAAAATTGAATGATTACTATCATGAAACGGGTCAAGGAACCCAAGAGAAATAAGTTGATTTCACAACGATGTGTCACCTCATACAAATTCTTATCATGTAATAAATCATTTTGACCTAATATATCCAAATCATACTGGTTTCATGAATGTTTCATCTACCCATGTGAATGATTTCTCATTATTTGACTTCTCGAAATTGAACATGCCTAGAGGACACCATGTCCAAGGATTTTATTAGGCTATATCATTTCCATCAATGGTCCTGACATATCTAATTCTGTAGAAGTGAAAAATCATTTCTTTTAATATTTATTAATGTAGTATTACCCATGACACACCCAACATAACCAACCTCACTACGAGCATATGTCATCATGGATAAACTCAACACATCTATGTGCATGAGTAAAAGTACACAATAAATATAATCTCAAAGTCTAAGGACCAATACACATGTCCAAAGATATGAACATCTAATGAAACTTTTTAATGAGGATTCCCAACTGGTGGGTCTTGATCACATAATACCCTCCTAGATATTACCATGGCTGCACACCTTGAGAAGGTTCATCAATGTTTCATGAGTTCCCAACCCTAATAGTATTTATCATTTGATTCCCGTTAAATGATATCATATGGTCATAGAACATATATTCAATAATAGTTCCATGGAACATCTAGGTTTTCATCATAGTAAGGACCTTCTATGACATTATATGGAAAAAAATATTCTTCTATAATTTTCACATACTATGTTATGTAGAAGAAGAATCAAGATGTGATAAGTATTTTATTTATATTCATCCAATGAATACAGTCTTATCATAATGTACAAAGAAGTATGTTTCATGTTCACCAACTCCAATAGTTTTTTGACCATTTGAGTTTAATGTATATATTCTCTAAGAGGGATTTAAATCTTTGAGTGTGAAGGTGGGTCGAGTACATGAAATCCTTTGATTTTGAGTAGGTTTACACACAGGGAAAAATGAATATTGTTAAAAATTCTCTCAGACGAATGACATAGATGCAGGTGGTTCAAGAATCCATCTAGGAATGGAAAATAAAGTCTTTGTTTTCCGAGATGATGCTGGAGGTGCAGTTTTGGAATGAATGAGTGTCCCTTGCAACTTTAGCAATTGATTATGTGATTTTGTTCAAGGTCGACGAATGTCACCTGAAGGATACAAATTTTTTGTCCATGACAGACTACCATAAAGGTGGGGAGTCACCTTCTAGTGGGGCTGTTAGTGCTGATGGAGTTTTCTATGTTCAAGGTCATGTTCTAGAACCAGTGGGTGTGCAGGAAAAGTTGATGCACAATTTACATGAATCAATGATGGAATTACATCCTAATTTGTCTAAAAATTTATTGTGATCATCATCAGAGGTATTAATTATAGGAATAGAGAAATATGTTGAGGGTTTCATGGTTTGATGCCTTACCTATCAATAGTTGATACCCATTAATCAGCATCTAGGTGGGTTGTTACAGTCATTTTCCAATCCAAAGTAGAATTGGAATAACATAATGATGGACTTCATAGTGGTCCATCCAAGGAAACCCTGAAATAATGATGTAATCTAGTTTGTTATGGACCAGTTGGCTTAGGTGGGAAATTTATTACCGATCCAAAAAACATATGTAGTTGATCAGTTGGATGAGTTGTATGTTTGAAAATTAGTGAGATTTCATGGTGTGCTGAGAACCATAATTTCATATCATGATCTATCTCTCACATTTTACTTTTGAAAGGGATTAAATAAGGTGCTTGGTACCTAGGTTTTGTTGAGTAGATCTTATCACCTGCAAACATATGGATAGTCTGAGCATATGATTCATATATTGGAGGACACATTGACAGATTATGTCCTGGACTTCAGTGGTTCATTGGAAAATCACTTATCACTAATTTATTTTTCATACATTACTAGTTTAGAGGGTATAATTTAGATGGAGCTTTTTGAGGAACTCTATGGGAGACCGTGTAGATATATGTTGTGTTGGTTAGAGGCTAGGAAATCCATGTTGTTAGAATCATGTATCATGCATGAGATGATAGAGAATGTTTGTTTAAGTTAGAGGATCATGGTGAATACACATATTAGGTATAATTCATAGTCATATCAGCATATAATACCTATTGAGTTTGTAGTGGGGGATAGAGTGTTACTTTGGGTGCCACCATGGTTGGATCACCATCAAATTCAGAGATCGGGCATGTTGGCGCCTAGGTTCTTGGGGCCATTTGATATTGTGGATTGGATCAGACTAGTGGAATCTAGATTGACCCTTCCACATTTGTATATTGGGATGCATGATGTTTTTTAGGATTCGAAACATTGGAAGTATCATCTTGATACATCTAATGTGATAAATGTTGATGATGTTGAGCTTGAGCCTCATGCATCCTTTGAGGAGAATCTGGTTCCTATTTTGGATCATAGTGAGAATATTTTAAGAGTAAAATTTAAAACATTAGTTCATGGTCTGTGGAATCTTGGATACATCCAGTAAGAATCTTGGTAGTGAGAGTCAGATATGCAAGCCTATTTTCCTGATCAATTTTCTTCTGAAACTCATTGATGCTTGGAAAGAGCGGCTTGAAGATGAGGTGTTCTATAGTGGGGAGGTTTTATGATTCGAAACCTTTCGTAAGGTATGTTTTTTTATGATTAATTTTATGTTGTTTATTTAAGTTAATTTTTTTTCAAATGTTTATAAAATGTATTGGGGTGTTATGGAGGTTTGGGACATGAAAATGGAAGAAAAATTAGTCTTTGGGCATGTTGCACAGTTTGGGCATAGTTAGTGAAAACCATGCGGATCATCCTTCATAACTATGCATCCTTGGATTGAGCCGTGTGAAAATTTATCACATGTTTATGCTGACGGTGTTAAATTACATTGAAACTGTGTGAATGTGTGATTTTGGGACAATATATCTCCCATGTTTTGTGCATAGTTTGGAAACCCATGGGGGTAAACCATGCACCCCAGTAAAGTAGAGAAATTTACAAAAAAACCCTTAATGGTATTTTGAAATCTAACACAGGATTTCTTCCTTTCATCCTCCTTGAAACTAGAGTGAAGAACAAAATCTATAATGGGATTCAAAGGGCGATTCTCCCTCAACTCTAGGTTATTTAGAGTGTTTTCGGCTGCAGATCGAATATCTGGGAAAGGTTAACCCCCCTCTTGCTTCTAT
The DNA here is from genome assembly GCA_963277665.1 of Viscum album. Classification (NCBI taxonomy): domain Eukaryota; kingdom Viridiplantae; phylum Streptophyta; class Magnoliopsida; order Santalales; family Viscaceae; genus Viscum; species Viscum album. The sequence continues at coordinate 2,074,345,435 of OY728156.1, read as the reverse complement.
TTTTTGTTTAGGATTCACATTTCTTCTTTATCTCATCGTAAATCTAAAAATCTCTTTTATTTTGGTGGGATTTAGGTTGAGACTTCAAAGGGATGATGAATCAGGATCCATGGCCACTATTAAGAGTGTGTTCTTCAATAAATCCATGGTAGGTGGTCGACAAGTTATATTCTATAGTTTCATTTGGGATTTGTGCATACTTGGGATTATTTCTTGGTTACCCCTTATTATTATTTTCACCCATTGGTGATATTTGGAGTGATATGTGTCTAAATGATGAATGAAAACCCTCATGCTCATCATGGTACACATAGGGGATGACTTAACCATTGTAGGGCCACCCATGGTGTGCACTGATTCATTTCAGACATAGAAGATTCCTAAATATGGGAAAGGCTTCATTGTGACAATGTAGATCCCTTGACAAGAATTTTGAAATGTTGAACAGAAGTGGAAATGAATTATTGGAACGTTCCTATTCTCATTAATGGTTTAGGATATTTTTTGGTCTATAAATAAAAATATGTTAAATTTGTTAAATGGGTATTGTTCGTTGTGGTTAATGAATTATGTTGATCCCACTAAGAGGGTGAGTGTGTGTGAAAATTCAACACATAGGATTGGTAATGTATTGTTAATTTATTACTATGATTAATGGGATGATACATTTGAAAAATAATTTGTCTAATGTGTTGTGTAGTGTAAAATGGCATTGTGAACGGGCTATGGAATTACAATGAATCCCATATTAATTGATGTGAACATTGACTTTTAACTTTGTGTTGTATTTTCTGGGATATGGATAATTTTTTTGAATGGATAAATAAGAATGTGCACATGGAATGGTGGGGGGATTATGGAATGATGCTCCTCCTACGGGTAGGGTTATACATATGCTAATCCTTCTAGGAACGCATGGGTTGGGGAGTCAGAATGATACTCTATGCCCCCAATGGTTCTATTCAATGAAAATACATGGACTAAGGCTCCAAGGTATGTGTGGTGAATACATGATATTCTCATCCCATGTTATATAGGGACATAACCTTTCATCTTATGTAGAGTGATAAATGCCATGAAAATTGTGTGAATAAGGTAAATTTATGACTTAGGGATTACTTGTGGATGATAAAATAAATTATGAGATGATGTACATAATAAAATTTTCAAAATAATCCTAAATTATTTAGAAAATTAATGAAAGTATAAAGAGTGGTACCTAGAGAGTCATTCCATTAATTCTAGTTTATTTATAATTTCATGCACTATTTTTTAGACTTGATATTTTGAAGATGTCATTGTCGGTGGCCTACTGAGTTGTAATCACACCTTGCTTGGTCCTCTGTTGAGTACCCGAGAAGATTTCATGTATGCAAGTCTGGACATGGGAAAGAGACCTATGCTATGGAGTTCATTTGGACATGGGACATGGGTGGAGGAGGTTTTCGACTAGGAATTATGACTAATTTGTGGAATTTGATGTTTTCCTCTATTTTTTGTTTTGATTCACGTGGAATTGTAGTACAACATGACGTATTTACTATTACTTTTGGTTTGTACCATGTTTGAGAGATGTTTGTCTATATATGATGTTGGTTTTTTCTTTTTGTTCCACTATTTATATTGTTCTATGTTATGGAATACTCTATAAAAGAGTTTATATTCCCCCCACATTACTAATATAGACCCTTGCTGCTTGTCGGCAACCGCTGGCATATAGAATGGCATGCCGGAGGTCTGGTGATGAACCAGATCAGTGCACTGGTTTAGGGGAACATCGGTCGAAGATGTTAAAAAAATATTTTTCAACAGTTAACACATTTATTGAAACAAAAAAATCTATTATTTATTACTCTATGTTTAGCTATATGATCAATAATATCTAATTAGAGGAATATAGATCAAATTAAATTGTATATCATGAAGGTATGGTCTTGGTAGTATATAGAAGAAAACAATTTTAGATACCCAAAAAAATTAATTAAATTTAAATACATAGTGGTTAGAAGAAAAAAATGATATCATCGGATCACAAACTCTAGTTTTTTTAAAATATGTTGTCTGACCTAAAAACTCTAAATGAAGGTATGTAAAATTGTAGTGAATCACAATATAATGAATCTATAAATGATGAAAGAAACATTATATATATGAGAAAAAAATTTAAATTATGTGATCTTTCTTATGGTTCAAAAATAATAGGTTGTTTGTGGGTATTTAGATGAAAAGAATGTTAACGGTACAATTGAAAAATGTAAATCTTGATTGGTAGCCAAGTGGTTTTCTGAAATATAAGGAATAAATTATTTTTAAACTTATGCTGGTGCATCTAGGAATATTTCAATTATAATTATTCCATATTTAGCATTTGTATATAATTTTGTAATTCTCTACAATTATATTTAAAATATATTATTAAATGGTGTGTTAGTTGAATAAATATACACATAACGAACAAAAGGATTCATTTTACATGGAAATCAAAAGAAATTATATAAATTTTTTAATACCTATATTTTTAAAAAATTCAAAAAAATAAATATATAGTTAACGAAGTTGATAATAGTGTTTATTATGTAATATTAACAGAAATGGTTCTTACCATGACTCTATTCTTAGTACATTAATGATGATTTTTTGGGGGGAGGAATTATTAACTACAATTCATATCCTAAACATGGTTCCCATAAATGGGAAGTATATCATTCTATATATATTACATAAACATTGGAAACCAAAATTTAATTTTATGATGTTTTGTTTTTGTCACACAATTTTATTTGTACCAGAACATAAAAAAGGAAATATTGGGTAATATAGGTGTTGATAGTATATTTATTAGATATGTGGATCATTAAAAAGATTAAATATTTTTATATACCAACTAAAATAATTTAATAACTATTAACAAAGTAATTTGATTGTGAAATGAATATTTGATGAATGTACATTTACCTATATAACAAAAAAATATCATATAGAGTCATCTGAACCAAATAATAGACAATCTCATGAATGTATAGACGATGACATTCAAGGGAGAAAGAAACTAAAATAGAAAAAACATACGGTTCAAATTTCTTTTAATAATTATTAAAATCAAAAAATGATATAATTATTAAGAAAACATTGATTTTTAAAAATATTGGGTCTGAAGTAAACAATCTTAAAGAATTATCATATGTATCATGTAGTATTAATAAAAATTGGAACCATATGTATCATGTATCATGTAGTTTTTTTGAGGAGTATAGGATAAACACAAGCTCAGTAGTTATATATAAGGAATCAAAATCCCCATTTAGACTGGAAATAGTTATAAAAAAATACTACCTAAAAGCTAAAAATAAATAACATATTATGAGGGAACCCAACTATTATGAATTATTCTTTACTAACATAAATTATAGTCTATATTATTATATATTAGTTTGTTTTATTTTATTTTAAATAAAAACATGAATATATTTAAATCCATCTATGATACCCATATATTATGGGTATATATTTCTTTAGATTATTCCTTTTATTAATTATTAATTTGTATTGTTTGTGGAGTTATGTAATGATAATAAATCTTTTATAGCAATAATAATTACACAATCACCAATTATAAGTGATAACTACACACTTATACCATCTGTAGGGTAAAGGGGGTGTTCACATGGGGTTTTCTTGTATAGGACATAAATATCCAATCCTTTTTGTTTTTGAGAGAAAATATATACCCCAATTTGAGAGGTTAGGCTAGGGCACACGATAAGTACATGGTTATAGGATACCATGTGTTCAAACCATTTGAACGAATCTTATAATTGGGGTGGTTCAACTAGTGACATCCGTATGGTGGGTTCATTGTTTCCTTAACCAAGTGGATTTACATGATTCCAAAAATAATTAATGGTGGAATTTAAATTATGTTATTTAATTTGATTTCCCCTTATTAATACTAATTTTTGTAACCAATAATCTTCTCCTAATATAAAACTACCCTCCCATTCCCATATTTATTTTCTATGGAAATTTTGTAGAAAAACATCAAGGATATTATTGATTTCTAATGTTTTTCACATTTTTCCTACATTTTACATATTATTCTTCCTTGGTTCTCCTATTTTGATTCCATATCTATAATAGGAGGGTGATTTATTGTATGGTATTTTATCGAGTATTGAATCCCCTAGTTTTAAGGGCTTATAAGGACCCCTCCCTAATATTTCTTATGTTATTTAGAGAAGGAAATGAGTTTCATCAAAATTATGGTAGGTGTTTGTACATATTGGATAAATTATTTTGAATACCTTGAGTGGATAATCGTTTTATTTAAACATTTAATATATTATGTTTAAAATTGAGAGACATAGTGGGTTTTGTAGTAATCATGAAAGTAGGGGGATGTGAATAAGGGTTAACTAACATTTATCGATTAAGTTCAAATTAATTTATTCCATAATTTAAATTGATTTAACCTCTCTAATCGGCAATTATATAGACATATTATGTATGATCCCTCTCCACTTTTCCATTATGAAATGAAAATAACATAATTTAAAAAGAAAATATATATTTTCTAAAATGTATTGTGTCAATGTGAGAACCTACTTCTTATCATTTAAACTCCCATAGAGTTGTCACATTCCACTAATAATAATAAAATAAATTAAAAGCGGTGTGGGAAGTTTTCATCCATAAAAGTTTATTAATCATGAATATATAGTCTCCTTTCTAAATTTTTATGCTAGTATCCCACTAGATGAGATATATCACACAAAGATCTACTAATCTCTTTATGGGTATAAGGTGTTGTTTATACTAGAACCACTGGACTTCATGGATTCTCCTAGAACATCCTCATGTATAGATTTGATACTTCCTTTTATCTTTTATTGTACTCAAAATTCATGTCATCTAATACTCCATTCAGTATAATTATCATTCAGGGATCTAATTTCATTGAAACGTGACATCAAAAACTTCTAAAGATAATTTTTTATGTAATTATAGATTTCCCCTTTTGGGTGTTCTAAATCCAAATAACTCTCTCCATATATCAAAACATTATGTTATGGTATTATCCAAATTGAACCTAATAGATATTATGGAGTTCACATGGTCATCTACTCCTCTCATATTATTTCGTTATAATTGTAATGTCTCTAATTTCAATCTTTTATAACTCATGTTTCATTCCAAAATTATATAGCCATGTTTCCAACAAAAAAGTGTATATAATATGTGGGATTCAATTTGAAATTCCCACCATCTCAATATTAGAATTTTCTAAATTTAAATACTTTCAATGATATTGTTTTTGGAATTCATCAAAGATCCCATAAAATGGGTTTTCATGAATCATTAACTCGTCCAAAATCCGTGGTATGAATAATGATATTACATTACCTTAATTTCACATGTTGAATGTCAATATCGACTTCATCATAATTATTTTACAATTCAATTATTTATTGTCCATATGGTGCCTTTAGATGAATTTTCCTCTCATTCGATCAATTCCTATAGGTTCTACCTTTTACCCTTATCAGTCATAAAAAACTATTATTACATATAACATTTTCAAGAATTATTCATGTTCTTATAGTGGTATCCATATGATGTACCTTTTTATAGTTTGAAATATTTATTTATCATCTTTTTTGGATCCACCAAATTATCATCATTCTGATCAACTGAGACCCAAACAAAGATTCTGTTTTCTATAAGTTTATCTTCCATATGTTACTTATCAAGAATTCACTCAATATTTACATTATGATAAATATTTTATTGTTCTTTTGTGAACCAACACATACTCTGACATTTCTACTTCATTATAATCACCTTATCCTATATAATAGGATACTTTTTTTCATTCTGGGAATCTATGCTTCCTTAAATCCATTGTTTGGATCAATCACTTTCAATTTCATTACCTATTACAATTTATATATAACTAATCCAAATTTTATCAGTATAAATTATTGTATTTACTTCTGCTTCATAGACCATCATTCCCACTCATAGTCAAATTTCAATCTTCTGATTGAACATAGTTAAAATATTTTCGGGCACCACCAAATAATTATATTGATTTATGATCTCTTCTACCAATTATATATATTCTGATACTTTCAATAACAAATGATTCAATTAATTCATCCCCATATTATGAAGAAAATGAAATTTTCAAATCCATTATCTAGATTTGTAAATTCCACGACTCTTGGATCATTTTTTTGTCTTTTATAAAAGTTATATTCTTCTAATGAATGAACATTAAATAACCATATTACACTGTACATACAATTCTATAAGTATTTAGGGTTTCTATAATTTTAATTCTAGAGGCATTCAACTTTATGATACACTCTCTACTATTTTATCTTGGGTAAACTCGTAAAACACCATTAATAATTTAATTATATCTTCTAAAAAACCTCTAATGTATTTTTTGAAACTTAGTAAAAAACATAATCATTAGTGGGTCACTCATTTGATTATTTTCAGTTTTTATTCCTATGGTTATTATACTCATTCCATTTTAATATTCATGGTATCTGATATATTTTTAACATGATTACCACCTTACAATACTCACAGTTCAATAATATGGACATTTCCAATTAATCAATGTGATTTATTCTTCCAATCGTCCTAGTTTCTTTTCTATTCACTTATTATCTTACTATAGTTTATCATTCATGTTTTTATTTTTTTAGTATATATTTTTTATGGTTTATGATGCTTCCTTTTTATTTGTACTATTCTTTTATATGTATCCCTTATTAAAATAAAGTCATAAATATTCTTTGTATAAACTCAGATTTTATAAAAATAACATTAATATCAAATATCCTCGTATTTTTCTTTAATCTACCGACATAATGGAACATACTTCTTCAAATACATATGTTATTAATAGTGAATCTATATCTATATATACTAGCCATAATATTATTAAGTTTCGGATCAATAAATCATTTTATTTTTAAGGATTCTTCCAAATATAATCATCTCATTATTTTCAACCATCTATATACAACACAAAATGCACTAATATTTATTACATCTGTTCATATTCATGAGGTATAACATACATCTATAGTGTTTCTACTTATGAAGGTTTATCCATATGAAATATAAAAATATAGTGAAAATGCTTCTATAAAATCAAATAGAGATACCTTATCATTTAAAGTACTCCTTGAATTTTCCAAAAACTATTTATAAAATATAATATATATCATCATCGTCTATTGTGAACATTAATCTCCACCATTTAATATTTTTGTCAATAAAATTTCAAAAAAATAATGTAATTTATATTTATACTCTTTATTGGAAATAAATACAAATTATGTTTTATCTCATTCTTTAAAGAACATTAATTGAGATAATTTCTTCATCAATTTTCTCTCAATTTAATGACTTGAAAATGGATACCCCTTTTTAAAATCATGGTATACATGAATAAAATTTATTATATTTTATCTGTTATATAAAAATTATAATCCATTAAATTTAATATAAAATAAGAACATTCATAGAGAAGGATTGCATAACTTTTCAAAAAGAAACCAAAAATCAACCAAATATATGTCTATGTGATCCCTGACCAGTGTAAAAAAAAGATTAATTTGAAAGAATATTACAAATGATCATAAAATTTTCCAAGAGATTAGATATTTTATATAATCATTTTATAAGGGAATTTTTTTCAAATATTATATCAACAACAATTATAGTATCTTTAAAAATAATTTTTTCAAAATGTATTCATGAATAAAATTTCATGTCTATGACCTTTCTTATAAATAGCTTATGAATAAATAACTATTTTATCATTTTTTTAATATAAATTCTAATATAATACTAGGATATAATGGACAATTTACCTAATAGTTTAATTTTTTTTATATTTTTAATATTAAAATCTCCATCTTCATCATTATAATATTTTTCTTTGTTGGAATTCAGTCATTAATTTAGGTTTTGGTTTCCACATTTGGGGTTGGAGCAGATTTGTTTTTGTGAATATGTAATTTTTACATTGAATGATATGGATTACAAAATATAGATATTGAGTTTCAATTCGATGGTCCCACTATGATACATTACCTCCAATTCCTTTTTCAATAAAAACATTCAACGAACTCATGAATAAGTTGGATCATGAATTATCTTCAATTAGAGAAACACGGAAAAGAAATTTTTCTCAACCTAATAACTCTTTCAAAATTATCTCCCTTTTTCCATTTATTTACTCTTGGTTTTTTAATCATTGATCTTGATGGGATATGTTGATCTATTTCTCTTTCTTTTATTCTTTACCCTATGAGGAGAATTCATTTTAGCATTTACTAGTAAGGAAAGACATTTAATTCAAATAATGATTCACTTTGCTTTTTATTATTATGTATATTATCTATAACCTTCATGGACTATTTACAACAATATAAAATGTGTAATTTTCAACCATATGAGACTCATCTTTTCATAGGACAAGTATCTAAAATTACATTATTGTTGGGTGTATCATTTTTTGAAACGCCTATTTATTACTACCTTATGGAAGAAATACTATATATATTACTTTTATTTAATTTTGGATTTTTTACTCTTTACATTAATATTATCATATTTTTTCATGGTAAAATAAAATTTACACCCTTCATCACCATTACCACTTGTTCCAAATAAATTTTAAATTTTCATGGTATTCAAAGCTGTTGGTTATCAACTACTTTTTCTTCTTCTAGGAGAGTTTTTCAAACATTACAGAGTTCTTATTAGTTTCTTATTGACACAAACATAATATATTCCACTATTTTATTTATGTTTAATAATTATTCCAACAATAATTTCATGCTTCATGAAAATTCCACCAAAATAGTAGTCTGAAAAAAAATTCCATAGTTGACCACTATTTAGGTAGGTGGATGGCTCTTATATATATTTATCTTCTATAAACCTAGAGGGGAGCTCCATTATTTTTATATAATTACTTACCCCTTATATAATAGGTGGTTTTATAGAATCCTTTTCCCCATATATTCATCAAAAACTACAACATTCACTATTGAACATATAGAAATGTGTTCATAAGGATTTATCAGAACATGTGATAACTTTATTATTCATTCTTATGACTGATTTATCTTCCATTAGTAGGAATTTACCACTATATTGAGAATTATAATCTTTTATAATCTCTATAAATTCTTTTGTAGTGTCCATTTTAATATTGTTTTAATGATTCATGTCCTATGGAAGCTCTTCTACCATTGACTTGAAATATAGATAACATCACACATGAAAACTCATCGACCCTTTCTAGTACTACGAATCTAAAACATATCTAGGAATATAATGATGAATTTTATTTATCAATAAATATTTTTTTACTGCAATATTTTAAAAAGTCACCTTTCATTTTATTAAAAACCAGTCATTATTTATTGTTTAACCATTCCCTGATTATGAAAACCCAATGAGGTTTTACATTTAACCCTTTAATTCAAAATTCAAGATGTATGTTATTTAATCATTCCCTTTATCCAATCAATGGTTTCCATTTAATATTTATTTAACACTATCAACAGCAATTCCCATTAATTCATTGATATAACATTTTTATTCCATAATCTTGGGTATTATATGAAACAACATAACCCCTATAAAAGTAGATATATACATAAAGGAATCAATAAAAATACATTATTTATAATATAATGATTGGTGAATGAAACAAGAAAAAAATATTCATTCTAGGATCCTACCCTGATCCAACCATCTGAGTGTCACCACTAAATAAATTACACAGTGAAATTGGGAAAAACTAGAAATAAAAACACTCAGTCTATTCAAACATCCCATTATCTTCAAAAAAACACATATAAATAAAGGGTAAAATATCCCGCCACTATAATAAATCCAACAACATGGGTTCCCCTCTAATCACATCATGATATTTATAATCTAAATTAAAATTATTGGATTTAGAACATATTTTTATCACAAAAAAAATCAAGGGGAAATAAATAATATTCAAGTTCAAGCATGTTAGATATGATTTAAAAAATCTAAAAAATTATTCTAACAATAAACATATTGTATTTCCCTGAGGAATTAATGTACTTTTTATCATTTTGTTTCTGTAAGATGAAAAGTAATAATGACACATATCGTAAGATATCATCAAATACAAACCAAATTCAATGTTGCAGTTCTTGTTTTGAAGATATAATACATAGAGATAAATTCAATTCTTATACCTTATTAAAATTTTCCATCATATAACCATATTTATATCAATATATAATTTTGTCAATTATGATAATAAACAAAAATAATCACATCAAAAAATTCTCACACTCTCTAGAAAATCAAATGAATAAAATAGTATAAATGTAAAGACCTAGAAATTTCAAAGAAAATTTTTTCTTAATTTTTTTTGGAATTTTACAAGAACGCAGTTTCTTACGGCGCCTAATTCCGAGGCCCGGTGTGCTTGGAATCATATTCTGATGTTTAGCTTAGGTACCTTCAGTGAACGAATGATCGGGAATTCCTATCTTTTGAACTAGTGCTCGGAATCAAATTCTGAGGGCACCGATGAATCGCAACGCCGATAATTGCTTAAGAACACCTGTTTCGGAGTTTCGTTTTTACAAGAGCTGATGATAAAAATTGTGGAAGTTTATTTTATAATTATTCTACAAATTTTATTTTACTCTATGTGTTTAATCCTTTGGAAGGAAGTTGGGTAACTACCCAACCTCCCTTGGGAGGTTATGAGGGTGGTGGGGCCCACACGAACCCCACCCCTTCATATCCTCTAACCCCTCAACTCACCATTAATATTGTAAACATAAGTTAATAAATTATGACATTAATGGAGTGAGTTTAATGTGAGTCTTTGAAATTCAAACACTTGAATTTCAAAAGCCATGTTGAGTTAATAAATTAAGTCTGGATTAATTTATTTTGGGTTAGTTCCTTTGTTACTTGGGATGATTTTTGGAGGCCTGAAGAACATCTTCTCCAACGATGAAGAACGTGAAGAACGAATCGGTCTCCGACGAAGAACACCATCCTTCCACGAAGAACAACGACGTGCCTTCCTCTTCACCGCAACACGTGAGGAGACGTCACTTCCTCCTCAGACTCACCCCGATGTCGTCTTCAAATCCTCTTTCCGTGACACCACTCTTGGAACCGAGGTAGGGGGTTTACGTGTTTTCTATATGTGATTCTCTTCCAGCTTTTATCTGCGTCTTTTTGGACCGCCTGATATCAGTTAACGGGAGGAGGCCAGACCGCACAAACACGACCGTCCCCCTCCATTTTTGTTTTCCTTGTTATTGCGGATCGAATGAAACTAACGCATTACAGTCGCACTGCGTGGGATTGAGCGGCAAGAAATGTGTGACGTCATCATGCCGCACATTTAAATTATTGAACCAATTCTGCGACACCGTCGCGCCTTGCTGAAGAACCGCAAAAGAACCGCAGCCGGAGTCGGGCCGCGGCGAAGGGGCGTGGTGCCATCGCGTCGCGCCGGAAAACCACAAAGATGGTACGCTTTCTAATTGACGTGTGGAATGATGGACGATGAAAAACGGGGCCGCAATGTAGTTTTGAAGCTTGCACAGTAAAGTTCGAGACCTGAGATGAACACCGTCTCAGACGGTTTTGAAAACGGACCAGCAGAGCAACTCCGGTGGCCCGTAGAAACACCCAGAGGCACGGGTCGCCGGTGCGGTGCCACCGGTGACCGGGGGTGGCGGCCGGAGCCATCTGTCCTCCAGGAGGCGGCGACGGATCTGCTGTCAGCCTCAATTAACGGCGAGGGTGTGTCGTGCACACCCCCGCTCCGTGGATTCCGCTCGGCCACGATGGCCGAGCCGACCGGGATGGGCCGGGCCCAGCCGGATCCACCCGGTTTGGGTTGACCCGGTTCGGGCCGACCCCGGGGGGGGGGGGGGGGGTCATGCCGGGTCGGTCCGGCCCCAGACCCACCGTTTTCAAACACTCTTTTGTCTTTGGCCCATATCATGGGCTACGAATCTCTGATCGACACACCGTCAGTTGTGTAGCGATCCTTGGAATGAGACGGGCGTTTCAGTATTTTACACTCAAGGTTTCAGAGAACATTGGGTTCGGCCAGGTTGGTTCGTACACAAAACCAACTGGGCCCTCGAAGCGGAAACACTCATATCTTAAGCTCCAGACGTCCAAATGATGTGCCGTCAACTTTGTTGGATTCCTCTAAGTGAGACAGTTCATTTGTCTTACTCCGCTCGAGGTTAGGATGTCGTCGGAGTGTGGTCGGGTTGGTTCGTTCATGAAACCAACCGGGCCCCTAGAACGAAAAAGCCAATAACTCACAGACCGGGCGTCCAAATGACACGCCGTCTATCTCGTTGTTTTCCTCTTGATAAGACGGAACATTTGGCATACTTCACCCAAGTTTCGTTTGCTGTTAGATAGTGGCCAGGTTGGTTTGTACCTGAAACCCAACCGGGCCCTTGGAACAGAAAAGCTGTTTTCTTTCAGATTGGACGTCCGTTTGACGAACCATCAGCGGCGTTGGTGATCACGTTGAGAAACGGTCCATATGAGTATACCCTATGAGAGTTTGGGGTATAGCTGAGATACGGTTGGGTTTGTTGTCTCACGAAACCAACCGGGCCCCTAGGACGAAAAGGCTAATAACTCACAAACCGGGCGTCCGATTGACGCATCGTCTGTTGCGTTGAGACCCCTATGACGAGGTGGTCCTTTGAGATACTTCTTCGGGGGACTTTGGGATACTTGTAGTATCAACCTATTGCTCATGGAGTGAACCCTCTCGGAGACGAGCGTACGGTTTACGGAGACCGTGTATCCGGCTGAGACCTGACGACTGCTTGACCGACTCGACTTGGTGTGAGTCGACTAGCCCAGTGGACGGAGCACCCGGTATTTGGCGATAGACCCACAGTGGACGGAGCGCCTGGTAGTTGGCCGCAGACCCACAGTACTCGACAGGAGGATTACCTCTGTAGGCTATTAGAGGGAGTGCCTGGTATTGGCCACAGACCCACAGCGGACGGAGCGCTTGGTAGTTGGCCGCGGACCCGCGGTACTCGACAGGAGGAGTACCTCAGCAGTCTTAGGTTAGTGAGCAGTACCTCGGAGTCATGACAGGACCACTGCACACTTCAGAGACGGAGCTCTACAGTAGTTATGGTTTAGATAATGAAAATCCTGGTTTGAGCTGAGACTTATGACCTTTGTGTTTACCTCATGTTTGAGATGGGTCACTTAATTACTTAGGTTTATGTATGGGCATATACCTGGGTAGTGGTTATCCGTTGATTTCATAATCCTTGTATTTCTTCATGATTGAGATGGGTTACCTGATAACTTATGTATATGTATGGGAATATACATAAGTAGAGGTTATCTGTGGAGATCTTCTTGTTGGTTTTAGTGAGACCTTGAGGTTCTTGAGGGTCTTGGGGTCCCTACTGAGTATCGTTATACTCATCCATGCACGGTCTATGCCTGCACCTCGTTGTGTTGGTTGTAGACGATGGACAGTGCTGACGGAGGCCGAGTGTTCGAGGACTAGACAGTACCCAGAGGTGGACTACACGAAGAGTCAGTACCCGGAGGTGGAAATCACAGTGAGATGACACTCGGAGGAGGTTGACGGGCGAGAGCATTGTGGAAGCTATCTGTACCTACCCTTCAGGTAGGATACGTGGTGGACGATCTAGGAGCTGCGCCATCTGTACCTACCCTTCAGGTAGGATCCGAGGAGGATGACCCAGAAGCTGCTTCCTTTCTTCTAGCCGTTTGTCTTTTTCAGTTGTACATTCATTCAGTTGTAGCTGTACTTTCAGTTGGGTTTGTATTCTGGCCCATTTACATTTAAGCACTTTCATTTGTACTTAGTTTTATACTTCCGCTTGTACTCTGTGGTGTTTTTTTTACTTTTATAAAGGAAATGCCTTCCCAGTTATCAGGATTTACGTCATTGGTTCTAGTCACCAGCCCCTGGCCTATGGAAGGTGGGCTTGGAGTAGTCACGTCATGGGCCCTGAGGACGGGTCGTGACAAATTGGTATAATAGGAGTAGGTTCTACTGCAGAACTTATAACTCTGATATTTTCATTCTATGAAGGAATAATGTTAAGGGTACCGAGTGTGGTCTTCAGTTCAGGGAGTCCAGTGTTGGTGCGGGCGGCCGACGTATCCATACACCAGGACCCTAACAATTGAATTCCGAATTTGTGCACGAAAACATTGATTGCATGTGTGTTTCCAAAAGTTTTATTTAAATATCATCTTAAATCAGGTCAGCTCACCAGGTATAAGTCTTTTGACCGTGTCATGTTTTTTTCATTCAGGATGCCTCCTCGCGGATGACCACCTAGAGCCCCGAGAGTTGTTCATACTGATAGCCTGCCGAGCAATGTGGCCTCAGTACAGGGCTCTATTCCAGTTGAGTCACTAGCAGAGGCACTAGCGGTACTACTACCCGTTGGGCCGCCTATGCCACCAGCCCTAGAAGTAGAGGGTGCACGTCGCTTGAGCGCACTGCACGAGTTCCAGTGCCAGAGGCCACCAAGGTTTCGGGGAGGGACGGACCCGCAGGCGGCTGAGGATTGGCTGGAGGCTATGGTGAAAGTCTTTAGGCTAGTGGGGACGCTGGCGGACTTCATGGTGATACTTACTGCCAGCCTTCTTTAGACAACAGTAGGAAAATGGTTGAGCCTAATGCTCCAGATGCATGACGAGGCAACACTTCTTTGGGTAGACTTTGAGAGCCTATTCCGGGCATAGTTTGAACCAGCCACCCTTCGATCGGTGCGTATACAGGAGCTACTTCAACTGCAGCAGGGCATCATGATAGTGGCACAATATTCAGCGAGGTTCACAGACCTCTCGCGCTACTCCACAGATATGGCACGGGACCCATTCTTCAGGGCCCGAACCTTCGAGAAGGGTATTATGTGAGAGATTATAGCATCTGTTGTTTCTCACAGCATTCTGACGCAGACAGGGGTGTTGGAGAGAGGCCTATTAGTGGAGTGTTTCCTTGCTGAGCAGTTTCCAGCAGCAGGACCCACCACTAGCCGGCTTGCGGCAGAGTCTTCTGCAGCAGGCAATAGACAGATGATGTAGAGGTCCAAGAGGACCAGAACTACCGGTGGCCGACTGCACGACTCAGGTTCAGTTTTGCAGGGAAAACAGGGTGGAGTCAGAGCCAGACAGGCCGAGAGTGGACAATGTTACTCCTGCGGCGGAATTGGTCACATGGCGCGTGACTATCCGACCCGCCATGCATATGACCAGCAGTTAAATGAAGAACCTCCCAGCCAGAGGCAGAGGTTCGATCAGGGCAGACCGCCAGGAGCAGGCGACCATGGAAGAGGAGCTGGTCGTGCAGCTGGAGGTGGATGACGCTTCGGGGTGTTGCCACCCCCACCACCAGGAGGCCCACCCCGACTGCAGGGGACAGGAGGACATGGGAGAGCTCAGCTTCAGGCAGCTGAGGCCTATGGTCATGGAGATCCGGAAGCAGATGGATAGGAGCGGGACTAGCTCCAGACCTAGAGGCTATTGATCCTGTTGCTTCTAGTTTTGTTGATGTTTGTCAGTAGTTGCTTCGTGTCTTTGTTCTATGAGCTGAAATAATAAAAAGAAACATATCTTTGAGATGTTTGCTTTCCTGTCCTTTTGTTTGGTTGATACTAAGTGGTCCTAGTTAAAACTGTTGACTTGACCCTCACTTTCGAGATTTCTACTGGGGGAGACCTAGTGACCTCACACTGATGCCGATAGTGTGACTCGACCCTTAGAGGCGAGAGTGACAGTTGGATCTCTTGGTAGTTATGTCGTGGCCTTACGATGTCATCCATTGCATGAATTCATCATTCATGTCAGGATTGACTATATTAGGCAATGAATGTGGTTCATCAAGGGGATGAGACCAGATTTCTCTAATCGGCAAAGAAGAAATCATAGCTGCTCTTGTGAGACTAGAGAAGGTCCAGGTCATCCCAGAGCAGATGAGGACAGCATAGGGCCGACAGAAGCCTTATGCTGACAGGACTTGGAGGCCTCTAGAGTTTGAGGATGATGATCATGTCTTTATACGGGTCTCAACTCGACGAGGTTTACGGAGATGTGGCCAAGGCAGAAAATTATCTCCGAGGTTCAATGAACCTTTCTTGGTCCTTAACTGGGTAGGCGAGGTGGTTTACCTCTTGACCCATCCACCTCAGTTTCACCAGGTGCACGACGACTTCCACATAACTCAACTGAGGATATATGTGCTCGACCCTTCACATATCATCGACCATGAGGAGTTGGACGATGGAGATGGGGTGTCTTCCACGGAGGTTCCAGTGGGGATCGAGGATCGACATCAGTGAATCCTACGAGGATGATCGATTCCTCACGTGCACATTCTCTGGCAGTACGGGAACCTCCAGGTGAGCACATGGGAGCGGAAGGCTCAGGTGCGTGCTCAATACCGCTTTTGTAACCCTTGTTTGTGTTGAAGCTTTACGGGGACGTAAAGCCCTGAGGTGGGAGTAATGTATAGACCCGGAAATTTCATGGAAAATTTTTTCTTAATTTTCATTGGAATTTTACAAGATCGCAGTTTCTAATGGCTCCTGATTCCGAGGCCCGGTGTCCCCGGAATCATTTTCCGAAGTTTAGCTCGGGTACGTTCAGTGAACGAATGAGCAGGAATTCCTATCTTTTGATCATGTTCTCGGAATCGAATTCCGAGGGCACTGATGGAACCGAAATGCTGATAATTTCTTAGGAACACCTGTTCCGGAGTTGCGTTTTCACGAGAGTTGATGATAAAAATTGTGGAAAATTATATTATAATTATTCTACAATTTTTATTTTACTCTAAGTGTTTAATCCTTTGGAAGGATGTTGGGTAACTACCCAACCTCCCTTGGGAGGTTATGAGGGTGGTGGGGCCCACACGAACCCCACCCCTTCATATCCTCGAACCCCCTCAACTCACCATTAATATTGTTAACTTAAGTGAATAACTTATGACATTAATGGAGTGAGTTTAATGTGAGTCTTTGAAATTCAAACACTTGAATTTCAAAATCCATGTCGAGTTAATAAATTTAGTGTGGCTTAATTTATTTTGGGTTAGTTCCTTTGTTGCTTGGGAGGATATGGGGAGGCATGAAGAACATCTTCTTCAATGACGAAGAACATGACGAACGAATCGGTCTTCGACGAAGAACACCATCCTTCCATGAAGAACGATGATGTGCCTTCCTTCCTCTTCACCGCAACACGTGAGGAGACACTGCTTCCTCCTCAGACGCACCCCGAAATCGTCTTCAAATCCTCTTTCCGTGACTCCGCTCTTGGAACCGAGGTAGGGGGTTTACGTGTTTACTATACGTGATTCTCTTCCGTCTTTTATCCGCGTCTTTTTGGACCGCATGATATCAGTTAACGGGAGGAGGTCGGACCACACAAACACGACCATCCCCCTCCCTTTTTGTTTTCCTTGTTATTGCGGATCGAATGAAAGTAACGTGGTGTCGTCACACCACGTGGGATTGAGTGGAAAGAAATGTGCGAAGTCGTCACGCTGCGAATTCAAATTATTGAACCAATTCTGTGGCACCGCCGCGCCTTGCCGAAGAACCGCAAAAGAACTGCAGCCGGAGTCGGGCCGCGGCGAAGGGGTGCGGCACAATCGCGTCGCGCCAGAAAGCCACAAAGACGGTACATTTGTTAATTGACGGGCGGAATGACGGGCGATGAAAAATGGGGCCGCAATGTAGTTTTGAAGCTTGCGCAGCAATGTTTGAGACCCGAGATGAACACCGGCTCAGACGGGTTTGAAAACGAACCACCAGAGCAACTCCGGTAGCCCGAAGAAACACCCGGAGGCGCGGGGTGCCGGTGCGGTGCCGCCGGCAGCCGAGGGCGGTGGCCGGAGCCGTTCGACCTCCAGGAGGCGGCGGCGCCCAAGCGTGCTGCCGAAAGATTGGCGGCGGCGGCTCCGCCACCGGCCTCAATTAACGGCGAGCACGGGCCGCACACACCACCTTTTCGCGGCTTCTGCGTAGCAGCGCTGGCCGAGCCGCGGCTGGCCGGTCGAGCCGGACCGAGCCGGCTGGGCCGGACCGAGCCTGCCGGGCTGGGCCGGGCCCAGAAGGGTCCCCCCGGTTCGGGCCGACCCAGGGGGGGTCAGGCCGGGTTGGTCCGGGCCCAGACCACCCATTTTCGGACACTCTTTGGTCTTTTGACCATATCTTGGGCTACGGACCTCCGATCGACGTACCGTCAGCTGTGTAGAAATCCTTGGAACGAGACAGAACTATTTTCATACTTATCCCGAGTTTTTTTGTTGTTGGATAGTGTCTGGGTTGGTTTGCACCCGAAATCCAAACGGGCCCTTGGAACGGAAAAGCTGTTATCTTTCAGACTGGACGTCAGTTAGACGAACTGGCAGTGGCGTTGGTGATCACGTTGAGAAACGGTCTCTATGAGTATACCCTATGAGAGTTTGGGGTATAGTTGAGATATGGCCAGGTTGGTTTTCTCACGAAACCAACCGGGCCCCTAGGACGAAAAGGCTAATAACTCACAGACCGGGCGTCTAATTGACGCGCCGTCTGTTGCGTTGAGACCGCTATGACGAGGTGGTCCTTTGAGATACTTCTTCGTGGGACTTTGTGATACTTGGAGTATCGACCTATAGCTCATGGAGCGAACCCTCCCGGAGACAAGCATACAGTGTACGGAGACCGTGTAGCCGGCTGAGACCTGATGACTGCTTGACCGACTCGACTTGGAGTGAGTCGACTAGCCCAGTGGATGGAACGCCCGATATTTGGCGACAGACCCACAGCAGACGGAGAGCCTGGTAGTTGACCGTAGACCCACTGAACTCGACAGGAGGAGTACCTATGTAGGCTATTAGGGGGAGCGCCCGGTATTTGGCAACATACCCACAGCGGACGGAGCGCCTGATAGTTGGCTGCAGACCCGCGGTACTCGACAAGAGGAGTACCTCAACAGTCTTAGGATAGTGAGCAATACCTCGGCGTCGTGACAGGACCACTACACACTTCAGAGATAGAGCTCTTCAGCAGTTACAATTTTGATAATGAAAATCCTGGTTTTAGCTGAGACTTATGACTTTTGTTTTTACCTCAGGATTGAGATGGGTCACTTAATAACTTATGTATATGTATTGGCATATACCTGGGTAGTGGTTATCTGTTGATTTCATAATCCTTGTGTTTCCTCATGATTGAGATGGGTTACATGATAACTTAGGTATATGTATGGGCATATACCTAAGTAGAGGTTATCTGTGGAGATCTTCTTGTTGGTTTTAGTGAGACTATGAGGGTATCGGGGTCCCTACTGAGTATCGTTATACACACCCCTGCACGGGCTATGCCCGCACCTCGTTGTGTTGATTACAGATGACAGGCAGTGCTGACGGAGGCCGAGTGTTCGAGGACTGGATGGTACCCAGAGGTGGAATACACGACGAGTCAGTACCCGGAGGTGGACTTCACGGCGATATGACACTCGGAGGAGGTTGACGGGCGAGAGCGTTGTGGAAGCTATCTGTACCTACCATTTAGGTTGGATCCGTGTTGGACGATCTAGGAGCTGCGCCATCTGTACCTACCGTTCAGGTAGGATCTGAGGAGGACAACCCAGGAGCTGCTTCCTTTCTTCCAGCTGTTTGTCTTTTTCTGTTGTACTTTCGTTCAGTTGTAGTTGTACTTTCAGTTGGGTTTGTATTCTGTCCCAATTACTTTTCAGCACTTTCTTTTGTACTTAGTGTTTTACTTCCTCTAGTACTCTGTGGTGTTTTGTTTACATTTATAAAGGCAATGCCTTCCCAGTTATCAGGATTTACGCCTTTGGTTCTAGTCGCCAGCCCCTCGCCTATGGAAGGCGGGTTTGGGGTAGTTACCGCGCGGGCCCCGAGGACGGGTCGTGACAATAAATAACAAAAAATCATATACTATCATGACAACATTTTAATTATTTATTTTATTAGTTTCGATATACTATATATATGAATTAAAATATTATCCAATTAACCATTGAATATAATTGACGTGATCCTACACTTTCATATAAAAAGACAAGTGATGAATCTCATACCTTAATTAACATCCACAACATATAAGGAAAATATGATTTGAGAATCTAGATTTAAAGCTCACAATAAGGGTATTGGGTGAATAATAATCATTCATAAGGTAGTAAAACAATAATGGAAAATTCTAAAATGTATTTCATTTTCTACTCAAGGAAACTCAAGGAAATCTATATTTATCCAAGTCTGAATTAGAAGGGATCTTGAACACGAGATATACACTCCATGTACAAAAATACTTATGTAAAGAAAAAATCATCCATCCTAACCTACATTGACACTAAAAATGGACATTTTTATTCTATTTTAATACACAACAGTGCGGTATTTAATCTATGGTTGGTATAATACATCACCATTAGGGGTGATGGAAACAAAAGAAAAAAACCCAAAAAACCAAAAAAAAAACAAAATCTAAATGATAAGACTTAGAAAGACTATCTCGATGACTTGTTGACACCCAACATGAATATGATTCCATAAACCACATGTCCATTTATAACTTCATATCATAATAGAGGAAGTTACCTAACCCTTTAAATCCCATCATCTCTCTGATAATGGTGTGTGGTGATCCTACCTTTTCATTTCCATCTTACCCATGCGACATGACCATGCCACCATATAGTACCATTGGAGCAACAAAAAAATCAGTTTGGACTGCCTATTTCCTATATAAAGACACATGGGAAACCATACTAACGAAATATTCATCTTCCACTTCCATATCTTTACCAATTACTAAAACAACTAGATCCCATAACAATTGATTCTTAACAGTTTACTCATCAAACCTATTACAACACCGAAACATTAACAATAGGATCCTCCATGGTGTGGTGAATCTATATAGAGACAAAACTCAATATACAACCTATTTCATAACTCCAAACTCTCACATGACCCCATCCAATCCTAGAAAACAATATGAATAGACTGAATTGGTTCCATACAATCATTTTGTGTGGAAGGCATTTGAATCTGTGTAGACACATTCGGAGTAATAAATTCATTGTTAGTGCATGTTTGTCTGAATAGTGTCCCAAAACCCTTGATAATGATAAATAATTATTTTTTGATATTTTGACCCTTATATAATTTTATTTTCAATTTATTATAGATATTTTTTGATTACGAGTTATTGTATAACATTATTGGATTTACTCACATTATTTGGAGATGAATTATGAATTACTGAGTTTCAGGATCGTATTAAATTCTATATATAACTCTAAAAATATCCTTAGTGGATCATTGAGATGGAGATATGTAGAGAAATAAATACTATAACCCCCTACTATACTTATCATTGATTATTTCTAAAAAATTTATTCAAACTAGAGATCAAGATGGTTATGTACCGGATCATGCTCTAGAGTTCACAGTGAAAGCCACTAAATTACATGTAGACTAAGGGTCTTTGGATCTTTGTGAATATATTGAAAATATTAAATGAATATTTATATTTATCAAATGTTATGGGACCACTAATCTCTATTTATTCACTTATATGAATGAGTGGTCAAGATGGAAATGGTGGACACCATCACATAGCCCAATATGGATAAATATCTCACATGGGAAAAGATCAAAGATGTTTTGAGATAATACTTTTAAACTAATAATTTATGGAATGAAAAGGCTATAGAGTTCTTGAAAGTATAGTATTGGAGTCATTAAATTATTGAGTATTCCTCACTGTTTTATGATATGGTTCACCTTTAGCTAGATATCCAATATAATATTTATGTAATGTAATGATGGTTTGATATCAGTTTTAGACTGAATACAATAACATGGATTATTCATTTTTTCTTACCAACCAATACTAAGGTGTTCAAAAAGGCCGTTATGGATGATAAATATATTGTAGGGTTTCCTAGTTTGGGTAGTACTTCTAATATTATAAGAGGAATATATAGTTCTTTAGTTGGTCAGAAGAGGATGTATTAAGAATCTTGATGAGATAACAGTGAGGGTGTTCAATATTCTTCTAAATACTCTCTTATAGTTTTCATGGGGTGTATTTTGGTTGTGTACTACCAAAATTGAATGATAAGGAACACTAAAATAGATTTGTATGTGATTCATAGGACTATCTAATAGTTTATATGATTGGATCACCAATATATCATTTATAAACCTCATCCATAATGATGTGTGGTTGGATATTCCATTAACATAGGTTTTCTGGGATAGTTAGATAATTGTATGGGATTTGAATCTCATTATAAAATTAGAGTATATTCTCATCCCACAAATAATAAATAGATTTAAAATTAGTTTATATATTTATATATGGTAGAGAATATATCAAAGGATTATAATATTTTTGTCAGTGACTCTGATTGTTATGGTTTTTATTTCATAATCTGTGGCCAATGGTATGTTTGAAACTATTGCATAAAATTATATTATATTATCTAAATTTATTTATGGTTTATGATTGTGACTGGAGTAAATTATGAATGTGATAGAACATTATAATCCCTCATGAAATTAGAAGGAGTATGATTTTAAATTCATTGAGGGTCTTGTGATTATTTCCAAGGAAATGTTTCTGTGGGATATTCTATTTTTTAATCTGTATATCATTGACATTATCCTTTTTAAATATTTTATGGTTATATATAATGATCAAATTTATATTTACCACTATAGAGTTTTGATATATTCTCTTAAATGATACTCACAATTCATTATAGATTAGTGGGATTTGAGATTAAGTAAGGTGTGAACTATTTCTCAAATGATTAAATATATTTAATGGAAACAACTCATTGTAATCTTCAATTTTACTGAGCAGTGTTAAGAAGGATTGTTTTTTATAGTGGGATATAGGTATCTAGAGGTTCTACATGATAATTATTCTAGGTTATCACCCTAGTGAGAGGAAGATACTTGTATTGAATAACTCGTATTAATGATCCACATCTCTTTAATAACACATCAGATAAAGCAAAAAGAAGATGAAATAAATTATGTTTTTATTGGAATATATTGATTTTAAGGGATTTATTCCTTAATAGTGTTTCACTATGGGCGACACTGGAATCATTTCCAAGAATGTGGATAGAATTATGTTAGTTTTTATAATCTACTTGAAGATTAATCAAATGAATGTTAATAATATGTACACAATTACTCATATTTATGAATTATTTGAGAAGCCCATGGGATCTTGATATTTCACTAGGATTGATCCCAAATTAGGTTTACGGTAGCTAAGAGTTAAGGATGTTGTATTTAATAATAAATCTATTATTTTAAGATATGATCATAATATAACAGAAAATTATTTTTAACATTTATTATAATTGGATAATAAGTGAATCATTTTTAAGATACATTTTAAATAAATAGTTTACATTGGTTTTTTCGATGTAAATAACAGATTACACGTGGGTAAATATTATAACAACTTTTGAAAAGCTTCTCGAAATAAAAAATCAGGTTGGATTTCCATGTCAATTAAATAGTAATTGATATGGAAGTAGTTTTGTTTAAAAATAACCATTTTGATAAAAGAAACGTCTATGATTTTACACATTATTTACTTTATAACCAACATTGATATTTATTTATATGATGGTTTTAAAAAAGAATTGATATAAAAATCAATTTTTTATTGAAAATAATTCAAAAACACACTCCCATATGATTAGAAAGAATAAATAATGTAGAAAACAATAAAAAACCCAATAATAAATAAGAGAATAATCTACTAAATTATTTATTATCTCTTTATATCAAAAAAAACATTATAATTTCATCTTCTTAAATTCAAAATCTGAATATCTAATATAGTTCTAACAATTGTGACCTAGTTGATTTTTGAAGTGATCAAGTCATTCTTTCCATAAATAATTTATCTCAGTTCCATTTGGAGTGTACTTTTTATAAAAAATATATAATTTTTTAAAAAATATTAATCCTTTTGTCCCATTATATTGATAAAACAAAAAAAGGACTGAAAAAATAATTTATAACATTGTAGAATTTTTTAGTTTTCACATTTTATATATTTCATGCATTAATTTAATAAAATAATAACAAAATTTTATTACACTTTCTTGAGGATGAAAATTAATTTTAAAAGAATTTATCCCTTGAAAATTGCATTTTATGTTTCTTCTTAATTATATCACATATAAAATATGTAAACCCTAATTTCACATAGTTGATCTTTTTGACTCTTTCTAATTGACTAGTTGTATTTATTTCATTCCCAATTTAAAAATTATATATATGATTTAAAATAATGTTATATTATAAAAAATAACTATCTAAATAATCAAACTTATATTTTTAAATTATCTTTATTGTTTTATTACACATCATCATGTATGGAGCATAATTAGTAAGTGGTGTTTTGTTAGGGAAAAAATAACCAACACAAAACGAACACTAATATACAAAAAAATATTGTGAATGATTATTTAGTTATGATAAATAAAACATTATGAAATATATGTTCCATTCCCATGAAGATAATAAATCATCCAACACATTATTCTTTTATTATGAAATATTTTAGAAATAAATATATTCTATTGTGAATCCTTAATTACCTTCTCTATTAGATAGATAAACCAATGGTCAATGAATGTAAATTATGATTTCATATCATAATTAATATTGAGTATATAAAAATACCTAATAAAAAATATATTATCTAGTAAGTTTGAAACATCCCAAGAACATAAAGAGTAAGAAATTATCATATTTATTAATATTTGTGAATTAAATATTACTATTACTTTAAAGGGGATTCTATTTTATATGGAATACATGATACACAACAATGGGATTCATTGAAATATTACATTGCACAAACTGTTTAGTTATACTGAAAATTAATAATATTATATTATTATTTAAAATGGTAGTTAACGCATAACCGTTGTACTAGAGGGGATGAATAGAACAAACTAAAATACGATTACACATGTTTATTAATTTTTTCACATTTCTCCAATATAAGTTTTTGGCGTAAGATGTGAGTGAATCAGATTTTAAGCATAAAAACTCGAATATGGTAAACAAATATTATTGTAAATGTATTATATTTCCCTAACATGTGTTTTATTTTTACTGGTTAATAAAATTTCACCCTTAGTAATCCTTGGGTTGATTTTTGAACCCTATAGAGCAACTTGGGAGTGATAATGAAACTTTATATTAATTAATTTAATGTAAAGTCAAAAATGACACAAACATATATCTTTTAGTAAATCAATTTTTACCTAGGTATATATAAGTTATCTATTCAACTATAAATATTCATTATAAAGCTAAAAATATATCCGACTTCATGGTATTTTAATTATAATTTTTATACATCTTATAAATAAAATTATTTATAATACAATAATGATGTAGGGTTTACCTTATTAATGAATGATTTTAATAAATAAGATTACAAAATATAAAAAAAATATCAAAAACATGTCCAATTATTATTGGATGATTTTTTTACAAACAAGTGTCATATTATATTTGAAATAAATGGGTTTTGGACCTTTTAGAACCGAAAATGAGTTTATAATTAAATTATATTTTTAAACATTTCTAATGAGCCCTTCCTCTATCTTATAAAAATCCATCACTTTAAACTCATTACTCACACCTCTATACCCCCTTTTATCATCCAAACATTGTCCAATTAATCTCCCTATATCTCTCTATTCCACCTAGAATCCTTACATTAGGCATAAGGAACTTCAATTAAGCCTTTCGGTTCAAACCAAAGGGAGTTACCCGATTTTATGGTAAATCCTTTTATTAAATTCATTTCTGATATTTTTCTAATAAACGACCTACAATCTCCTTATTTATTTATTTTATTAAAGAACCATTATCCTTAATAACTTAGGTTATTTTTATGAGAAGGATTCGAAATACACTTCAACACACCTCCATCTAATGGATAATAACATACTATTTCTGTGGATATTGAACTACTTCCTCACGAAATGATAATTATTCAATTATGTCCTACCACCTCTCATGGAGACCATTATAATGGATATATATTTATATTTGATATATATTATTTTTATATTATCTCAATTATTCTTTCTTTTTCATTTATATCATACCCTTATGACTTCCATAATGGGTAAATATGATAATTTCATTTGAGGAAGTGCGGACAACCGCCCCCTCCAAGTGATATGACTCATGCATACCATACATTGAATGTATAAAGGATGTTGTTAATGAACATATATAATTTATATAAAATTTTATATTATAATTTAATAATAATATACCTTTGTATAATTTTTTTATCATTTCCTTTAAAATTTAAAAAATGAAACGGAAGTAGCGTGCATGCGCACGTACGACTTACCGTCTCCATGAACGGTGCATTTCATTTTCATATATCCAAATGATATGGAATATTATAAATACATAAATACAATATATATATGATATATATTATATATAAATCAGGAATATCATTCCAGAGATAAATTAATTTTGACCACATGGACAATTTATATTTATAACAAGCTAATTTTTAACTAATGTTCAAAACATCGATAAAATGTCTGTTATGATCTTAAATAATTTAAAAATTGTAATAGAAAGGTAATGACTGATATAAAAGAAATATTAATATTTCAAATGGTTCTTAAGCACGTATATATTAACATATGTTTATTATTGGTGAAATTAAAGAACGAACTGGTCAAGTCAGACACGAGGTAAGGGACTACATCTCAATCTCCTTTTATTGAGGCATGTTTTGATAATATAAAAGTCATTATTTTATATGGTATATAATAAAACCCTTTCCCATTTAATTTCATTCAAAAGGGAATATTTTTTTCAAGGAATCATTTTACTAAATGAAAAAATGAATGTTTTTAACTTTTTCAGCGATTATGACCTCTCCAACTTTGTAATCGTTATTTGGCATCCTCTATAAGCCTTAATGTTCTTTTAAAATGTAAATGGAAACCCTTTATTCTATTTTTGAGTGTTTTTTATAGAAAATGTTTTTCAAAATATATTTATTATTTCAATATCTTGAAATGAATTATTTTTATTAAAAATGAAATCTACCTAGTGAAATGTTTATATTTGCAATATTTTCTGTGTTATAATTTTATAATTGTACTAGGACAATTGACAGGTGGTTACGTGATAAACCAACTGATGGTTGGTTTTATCATAATCCAGGACGGTTGGTTACGTTACAACCTCTAATGCATTGGATATTGAAGTCAGCAATATGATTATTCCACTTAGTGATATGTGTGGAAGTAGACCGTATGGTTATTCAATTTAAGTATGTTTATGTCCCAAGTCACCTTTATATGTCATGTGTTCTTTTTATTGGTTTATGGTAATATTTTTGTTACAAAAGGGTAAGATAGGATATTTTACTCAGTTAATTTTATTTACTACTTCATAAAGATGAAAATTAATGCTTATGATTTAGTATTCATGATTTACTTATTTGGATAAACTAATATTATTCCTTCATTTGGTATATTTTACTGATCTTTTTATGCTCATCCCATGTTTTTGAGATGTTTTTCACATCACATAAAGATGAATAGGGTCAAGGATGGGATCAAGGGAAAGTCATGCTATATAAAACATGGAACTAGTCATGTTTCTTTTTTAGTGTCTTTATTCTATAAGAAATTTAAAATGAGTAGAAGTGTCTACTTTGTAATTATTGAGATGTAATGTAACAATTATGGCCTAATTCTCTAAAACTCTAAACCTGAAATGATTCTCAATTTGAATTAATAAATATGGTCAAGATTAGGTAATGTTTAAGGTTAGGTCCTTACAATTGGTATCATAGGACGATTTAGATAACTTTAAAGGTTAGGGTGTTATTTAAGCATTAGTGATATAACCATAATGTATAGAATATTAGAAAGATTCATAGTTATTTTAGATAAATTGAATGTGTTTAAGATAACATGAATACATATATCTTAGTATTTACACTCTTTATAAGATAATATATGATGATTTTTCTAATGTACCCACACTGACAATTTTTGTTTTAGTAAATGGTTTGATCTTGCAGGCACAAAAGTAGAAATGGATGTGACGAAAACTATGACAGTTTTCAGAATAAGAAACCGAAGGAAGTGGGAGATTCAATGAGAACACTTTTGGTTATTCTCAAACAACTATCTAGAGTCATGGTTGACCACCTAAACCTTGTTTATTTTTATAAGGCATCGTATATGGGTGAAAAAAATCCATACGTTAGTTCAGGTAATAATCATAATGTTAAATATATTCAAAAACCTATGTTTCAAGGATATTGAAATAAGCACCTCGGAAAATTCTTCAAAGGGAAGAGAATATGTTTTTTATGTGGTAATGATGGTCAGAAAGAAAAAACCTACAATGGAAAAAGGAAGTGTCCAGTTGACTCTATAAAATGGAAAGAAGTTCTCTCTGAAAGATCAATTGAATGTTTTAAATGTGGTGTTCAATGTCTTTACACTAATAGATCTCCTTTGATGAAGGATCGGAAATGGGATCGTTAGATTTGTATGAATATATGTTTACCAATACATAATGATATTCCAATTGATGATGAAAAAGTTGTCAATGACCAATAAAAGGTATGGATTATTTCATTGATTTTGTTTTGACATTACATAAATCATAGGACACCATGCATGATTTTTTTGTAGGAAATAAGTATAAAAGAATAAAATGGAAAACATGGATAATGGATCAGGAAAATTTTTTGATGATTAAGATGTCTACATTTTTGGAATTGAATAGTTATGTTGGATCTATGGATGATGATTTGTTTATATTTATTAATAATATGTTTAAATTGAAACAATATTTGTAGTATGTGTAAACCTGATGTTTGATATATGAAAATTTTATTCAGGGAAGAAATATCTTTTCTTTTTTGGATATAGTTATAAAGAACCATTTGGGTTTACATGATCCTTGAATTTGAGTCAATTACAGGTTATTACATTTTTGGATGAATATGAGGGGTATGAGATAATTTTTTTGATTAAAATATGTTATGGTTATTTTTGTGTAATTTATATTATTTTCAGAAACATTATAAAATTATATAGTTTTTGAAAATGGACAACACGCAGACTGTGTAAAAACCTGTCACATCGAACAATGCTGCAGTAATTGAACCCACAACCAAAGTGCGATTAGGATTTATCACCTACCACTAGTCTAAGAGATGTCCCTAGTCAGTATGACTTATTCTTTTTGGTTAAATAATTTTATTGATCAAGAATAGGTATATTATCGGAACTTATGTTTTATCAAATTGATATTCTTTGTATAGGAAAATGGTTTGTTGATTAAGTGATAAAGGTTATTTTGGAAGACGTTATCACTTTTGGGGAAACACTAATGGTTGATATATTATTTTGGAATACTCTATGTTTTATTGTGAACATATGGCTATTCAGGATGTTTATGTAAATTACTAACCTATCTATGAGAAAATTTCACAAGGTTAATTACCTTTCAGTATGAGACTTTAAGGGTAACCTTTGTTTTTTGGATATAAATGTTATGATTTTTGTAGAAGACTATGAGATCAAATCCTTCTGAATTTTGGGTTTCAATCTTACTTTGGATTATTTAATAGAATTGTATGGACAATTTCATATTGAATTGTCTTTGTTGAAATTTGGGTATTGTTTTTCGAATTTTAGAGATTAGGAGTAGTATTTATTTTTCTAAAGTATTATCCTTTAGGGGGATTATATGATCTTCTACTAACCATTTTGGGTTTGGTTAATGTCTAAAGATAAGTAAAGTATATAGTTAATCATTTTTGGATTATGTGATTCTCTAGAAGTCTATTCTTGTTCTTTATATGTGACCAAGTCATCTTGAATACTCATTGTTTGGAGAAATGAAGAGTTTTTTTGTGTAAACTTACTATAGGATGAAACTCTACTTGAAAAGTATGTAAATTTCCTTATGTTATTAGTCAATCTCATAAATAAATTCTCTATCTTGGGTAAATGTAACATAAAACAAAAACATAGTCCATTTACTTTTCATATTGTGACTCCAAGGACTGTTTAACCTATCACAAGTTTGTGGTTTTCTGGTGGAAAACTTTCTCTGGGTCATGTTTTCAATCACTCTCCATTAGAACATGACACTTAGTTTCTCCTAGATTTCCATTTTTTCATAAAATACTACCACGATTTATCTCAGGTGACCATTTTACTTCTATTTATTTCTTTTAAAGTGATATTTTTACTGACTCTTTTTTTTATTTAGGACTTTCAATGAAGTTTTTGTGCCAAATTTTAAAATTGTGAGGACACATTTTAAAAAGGGGGAAAGGACGTAACATCCCAGGTAAATAAAGAATAATACATTTTCATATTTATTAATATTTGTGAATTTAATATTAATTTTAATTTAAACGGTATGAAATGTTTGATGGCGTACCTGATATGAAATAATGGGTTTATTTGAAATCTTACGTTGCACACAATGTAGAGTTTTTCTGAAAAATAATAATATATTATTATTATTTTAAATGGTAGTTAACACATAGATGTTGTTTTGGTAGGAATCTAAAGATCTAACGAAAATATGATTAATTATGTTTTCTAAATGTTTTTACATTTATGTAATAAAATTTATAGGCATAAAATGTGAATGAATCCAATTTTAAGCATAAATACCATAATATTCTTTAAAAGGTCGATTTAGCGCGTTTTGATGGAGAAATCTTTTTAAATCAATTTTTGTGACTTTTTATTCCTTATTTGAAAAAATAAATTTCTCTTTTTGAATCAGGACATCAAAATTTACATGGGGTAAAATTTTGGTATTTTTCTGATAATGATCATTTTTTAATGAATAATGCAAAATACTGCATTTTAATTCAAAACTGATTTTAAATCTATTTCCATTAAAAGGTTAAATTATCTATTTAATTTTTTTTATGTTTAATAAGATTATATTTTTACCATTTAATCCATTGTTGGTCATTGGATGTCATTTCACTATGAAATTGGACATAAACAAAGGTAAATCTTTTGATAGTAATTATTTCATAAAAACACGCTTTTTTGTATTATCAATGGGAATTAATTTTAAATTAATTTATGCAACTTTTGTGTTCTGAATTTCGAAAATTGGATTCCATATTTGTAATAAGGAGGTACAAATTTTTTAAATAGGTATCTTATGGTTTTATACATTATGAATATTTACTTCAGTAAATATTTTATTTACCATGGTTAATGGGTAAATCTGGTATACAAGGGTAAACAAAAATTTAATATAATTACAATAAATTACCCTAACATGTGTCCTATTCCTATTGGTTGATACATGTCTGACCATTGGTATCTTTGGGTCTATTTTGGGATATCATGGTGCCATGTGGGTGTGATAATGACACATTATATTAATTAATTTAAAGTAATGACCAGGATGACATAAACATATATCTTTTAGTAAATCAATTTTTACATGGGGATATATAAGTTTCCTCTTACACTATAAATATTAATTATAAATTGAAAAATATTTAATATTTCATGGTATTTTATTTATAATTTTTAGACATCAAATAAATAAAATTATTTATGACAGAATGATGATGCATTGATTACCTTATTAATAAATGATTTAAATAAATGAGTGTATAAAATTTAAAAAACTATCCAAAACCAGTAAAAATATTATTGGATGATTTTATTTGGAACAATTGAAATCTTATCATTGAATTTATTGAGTTATGGTCCTTTTGAAACCTAAAATTAGTTTATAATAAAATAATATTTTCCAAATTTCCAAAAGAGCCCCTCCTCTCCCTTATAAAAATACATCATCTCTATCTCGTTACTCACACATCTCAAGCCCATTGTATCATACAAACATTACCTAATTAAGCTCCCTACATCCATATATTCCTTCTAGATGCCTTACCTTGGGTAGAAGGCATATCAAGGAAGCCTTTTGGTTCATACCAAAGAGAATCACATGATTTAAAGGTTACGTCATCTCTTAAGTTCTTATCATTTTTTTACTTATATAACCCCATAAACTCTCATTATTCATTTATTTTATAAAATATTAGTATAATAAATGTAATTGGTTTTTGTTAGGATAATAATTCTATCTACACTTCCACACACCTCCATTTAATGGATACAAACATACTCTTTCTGTGAATGACAAACTACTGCCTCAGGAAATGATGTTTGTTCAATTTTTTCTCACCACCTCTCATAGTGAACATATTGATAGAACTAAAATTTTATATGATATATATTATATTTTTATTTTTTATATGATTTTGTATGTTTCATTTATAGCATACCTTTATGGTTTCCATAATGTATAAATACGATAATATCAATTGACGAAGTGCAGACTACTGCCCCCTCAAAGTGATATGACTCAATCATACCGTACAAGGAACATATAAAGGATGGTGTTAATAAACATAAATAAAATAAATTAAATATGATATTATACTATTACTGAATGGCCCAATGTCCATCTTTTTTATGGATTTTCTAATAACCCCCTTTTCAAGGGATGAGGGGGAACCCTTACAAGGCCCATAGGCTTAAGAATTACATTGCCCGTAGACTTGGATACATTACATGACCACTAGGTCTTTAGGAAATCATACAGTCTATGACTACATGAAACTGCACCTCCCAATCATATGAATCGTGATCATCTCTAAACCTTTTCATGACTATTTCGCCATCATGTCAATGTGCGGAGGTGCAAAAACGCGGTAGCGTTCATGGGTACGTACGACTTACCATCTCCATGAATGGTGCATTTAATTTTCATATATCCAAATTATATGTACAGTTATAAATAAATATATAATGGATATATATTATATATAAGATATATAAATTATGATTATCATTCTAGAGTTAATGGAATTTTGACCACATGGACAATTTATAATTACAACAAGTTCATTTTTAACTCATGTTCCGAATATCGACAAAATGTAAGATATGAAGTCAAATAACTAATAATTGCTATAGAAGGGTAATAAGTGATATAAAAAGAATAATAAAGGTGAAAAATATTCTTATTCTTGTAGAAATTAACATAATTTTATTATTTAGGAAATTAAAGAACGAATAGGTCAATTCAGACACGAGGTAAGGGACTTCATCTCCATATCCTTTCAGCGTGGCTTGTTTTGCTAATATAGACCTCCTTCTTTTATATGGTATATAATAAACTCCTTTGAATTTTAATTTAATTTCAGGGTAATTTATTTTCTATGAAACGTTTTACTAAATGAAAAAAGGATGTTTTTAACGGTTGTGGTAACAATGACCTCTCAGACGTTGTAATCGCTATTTGTATTCTTCTATAAGACTTAATGTTTTTTTAATTGAAAAAGTAAAACCCTCATCAGTTTTGTTGTTCTGGTATTGAATTTTTTTTAAATGCATTGAATTTGAATATCTTCAAATTAATTCTTATGATTGAAAATGAAATTTTATTATTGAAATTTTTATATTTGAAATATTTTATTTCTTATGATTTTATAATAGTACTTAGACATTTGATGGGAGGATACATGATAAAATAAATGACGGGTGGTGCTGTGATAAACTGGGATGAGTGGTTATATTATAGCCTCTGATGCATTAGGTATGGAAGTCGGTCGTATGGCTATTCCATTTAGTGATATTTATGGAAGAGGACTATATGGTTATTTCATTTAAGTATGTTTATGTCCCATGATACCTTAATATGTTATATATTTTTTTCTATGGGTTTTATGGTAATCATTTGGTTCAAAAGGGTAAGAAATGATATTTTATTCAGTGAAGAGTATTTACTACTTCATAAAGGTGAAAATTATTGTATATGATAAAGTATTCTTGGTTTACTTGATCTTTGAAAAAATTAATATTTTTCTTTCTTGGTGTATCCCTTACTGATATTCTTATGCCCATCCCATGTTTTTAAATGTTTTTGTCATGACATAAAGATGTGTAGGGTCATGGATGTGATCAAGGATAAGTCATGATGTCTAAAACATGGGACTAGACATGTTTCTATTTTTAAGAGTTTTTATTTTATAAAAAAATAAAACTGAGTAGAAGTGTCAACATTGTAATTTTTGAATTGTAATGTAACAATTATGGACTAATTTTCTATAACTCTACGCCTGAAAAGATCCTCAATGTGAAATTAACATAATTCCAGATTATGTAATGTTTACAGCTAGGTCCTTATAAAATTACATCAAAATGATATAATTGAATAATATATTATAATCGACATATATGAAAAAAAACGTGCATCACTAGGAGGGCCCAAATATATATTGTTAATGGTTGAAAAATATTTCCATTAAAAATCATTGGCATATAATAACTCCCAAAAATTTCATCATCATTGAGCTCATAATCACATAAAAACATAGACATATTTGATGATAGTTCATAATTTCCATTGGAAAATTAATATGTGAAGTTACACGAGCCCTTAATTTTTCATTTGTTATATAAAACATTTCATTTCCATTTTATATTCCTAATATATATATATATATATATATATTATAAAACATTTATACAAAATCTAACAATAGTTTTAATAAATTATATATATATATATATATTAGTTGTAAGTTGTTAGGAATGTATAGATGGTCGATGTAAAAAAAATAACTTTCACTCATATACGGAACATTAGCTTCAGTGGTGTCCTTTTTTCATTATATATATACTCCCTTGCAGAATTTTTAGAATAACCGAATGATATTATAATAATTGAATCTACATGGAAAGCTCATGTGCAACCCATGTGTTCTAGATTTACAAATATAGAATCCACAATATCCTTTCTACCCTCGTGTATTAATTCAATGTTTGTGCTCTACTCCGCAAGGGCTTACAATAACGAATTTTAAAAAAATAGTAGTGAATTAAAAAATATTAATATTTTATAAATAACATAAATTTCCTATTAAAACTATTTCATATATATCCACTAACTCTTCTCTATGATATATTTACATTAACACATTATATTCCCTTTTTAGTTTTTCATTTCTATCTCAGGGGGAGGATATGAAATCTGAATACTCAACATTTATCTTTTTTAAATATTATGTTGTAATTTGTTTTTTGAGAAATAACTACATTCTATAAGATAACTGATAATAGTGTAAATATTTCTCTTGGATCTCATTATGATTTTTCTTTAATTAGTTTTTATTAAATATGAATTAATAATAAATATAATAATTTTTAGTTATTACATAATAAATTTAATCAATTGAATTTTTATGTACATAAAATAATTTCTACTGACTACATAATTAATAATATACATGTATCTACTTTTAGGAAAAAAATAACTTATATTTTCATTTTATATTACAAAATAAATAAAATCTAAAGATATTATTGATTGGAAATCCATACATATTTTAAATTTTTATGATAATCACCTCCTCCAAAAGATATTGCTATCATGTAAATAAAATTTTATTTGACAAGAAGGAAAAAATTTCGTATATTATTAAAAAATATGTCATGTTAAACAAAATAATTAAAAATCATATTTGGAAAATAGTCTCCCACATCTATTTTATTGTCATCAAGTTGACACTACACCAATTATAAGTCAAAATGATTACATTTTCTTGATCAATAATAGCCATAACAGTCCTAAACGACATCAAATTTGGACACATAGGATTAAATTTACCATCAATATCAATAGATGTCCTCTATCCCTAGCTCTGAGAAGTTAATAATTTAGTTAAATGTGTTATACCACATTTAGCAACCTTGTGAGCCTATAATTTCATTTTATAAGTTTTTGGAACTTTTTAAATGTTATGAGAAATCTTCTTAATCAGTTTTTTTCCTAAAATAATATGATTAATCAAGTATTTCATTTTATATGATCATATAAATTAAATTAACGAATAAAATTTCAAAGATAATAAAAATAAAACTATTATGTATAATATTTATTAAAAAATTAAAAAATATATAATCAAACCAATATAATGTTAAAAACAATATTTATCAGATTTTTCATATTATTAAAAAAAAGAAAAATAACTAACATTTATGAGATATGAAATGATATGAAACAATAATAAAAAAAATTAGTTATTATAAAAATTTGTATATTTATAATTTAAAAATAAATATGAAATCTTTAAAATAAAACTAAAAAAAGAAGAAAATTTTTATCATATTTGTGAGATTAGTTTCCTAAAATTCTAATAATTTTGAAAAAAAATTATGTTATGTGAAATTATATAGATAAGAGAAAAGAAAGAATAAGTAAAACATTTTAAAAATATAATGGTTACATATAAAATTGTCTAATTAAAAAATGATATGAAAAAAACTAAACTAAATTAGAAACAATACGTTACCATATTCATTAAAAAGGAAACTAATGTTATAAAAACAATAAAAATAATTATTAGACGTGAAATGATATATATAGTGAAATACATAACTTATTTAATATTTAATATAATTAAAATCTCTTAAAATATGATACTTATATTTAATGCACCATCAACTACTAAATAAACAATTTATCATATTTTTTAAAAAATATTCAATAAATAAATAATATAATTAGAAACAACATATCTAAGTTTACTAAAAAATTTAAAATATAAATAGAAATTAAATATCTTATATCAATAATATAACAAGATTACTAAAATATTATTTTATCACATTCCTTTATCAAGATCAGTCTATATAGAAAAAATACCATGTTTACACTGGGGTCATCAATATCCTCAGAGAACCTTTCCATGGAAGAAGATATCTCATATAATTTATCATAGGATTATACCTTTTCATTCACAAAATATAGTTTTTTCATTTCTTACTAATAGAACAATGATCATTTGTTGGATAATGAATATTAAAAATTTTATTTTAAATGTTTTATCATGATAAAAGTGTCATATGTATATTCAAATTTATCAATATATTCAATTTTCATTCTTAATTCAACATGTTTGACACAATTGTTACTAACTATCCATTTATAGTAAAAACTTTAAAGAAGAAATTTATTATTGTTAATATCTCTTATTTATTCAATAACATTGTAACATTAAATAACCATAGGTATAGATATTTCTTATTTTTCACACAGAAAATTAATTTCTTTTATAAAAAAAATTCACAAATATTTAAACAATACTTTTTCCCCATATTCTATATTAAAAAAAATAGTCATTATTTTCATACATAGACTATGATATCCCATTTAAACATGGGAAAACCACTAACCATGATGATGTTTCATAGACATCAAATCAACAGAGCATATTCTCTTTAAAAAATTATAAAATAGTATACTTATGCTTACTCAGTACCAAGGTATCTTTATTTTTTTGAATATCATTGTTCTAACAAATTAATATTTATGATATATATAACTAAGCATAATTTGTGTTATTTAGGTATTTATATGTTCCTACAGTAGTTTTTCACATGTTTGTGACTTTTTTTATTAATCCATAAAGCTCATGTCCCCTAAGACTAGATGTTTCACAGAATAATGTAATAAAAATTATATAAACCACCATAAACAATAATTCTGTTGAATAATATTTTACCTCCATAGAAATTTAATACTAAACAATGGAGGCTTTTGTTCTATATGGATTCATAATATTCCCCTTCAATATCATTAAATACCATCTTTAATGATATATGTATTTTAGATATAAGGGATGAAAAATATTTATTCCTTATGAAAAATTAATAATTAAATGTACCTTGATATAAATAATGTTTTCAAATATACATTTCCAATTAATAGAATAAATTTATTATACCATTCTGAAATATTTTATTGAATTTAGATCCATCGTATTTTATAAATTGATTTAATAAAATTACAACCCAAAATTTTATTTAATTTGAAATGGATGTAATGTATTCCAGGTAATGAAACAAGTAGGGGATTTAATCAAGACATTATATAAATGATATTACAAACCTATTAAATTTAAATTATTTAGTGAAACAAATTTTTTACATTTTAATAATATCGCTGAGGCACTTTGCTTCCATAGAGGCAATAGAAAAAAATATTTTCTCTCCCACAGATAATTTAATAAAAGTTGTAGGTAGGTATGTTCATTTATGATTAAAAGTGTGAGATAACTCATGACCTAATACTATTGAAGTGATGTTAAATATTGGATTAAAAGATCCATTTCATTACCTTTAATATCTAAAAATGATCGAATTGAACTGTTATATATATTTTTCCAATGCTATATCATATCAATGTTATTATTGACATCATGATATCTCTAATATGTATGCTAAATTTTTTTTTATCAATTATTCCATATATTTTATATTACAAAATATTTATATCCATCCAAATGTAGCATCAACATTTTTTCCACATCAAAATGATGAGACATTAACTAAAGAAATTGAGACATAAAAATAAATATGATCCATTGAATGTAATTTTAAATATTTTATATTAGTGATCCATATTATAAACCTTTGATAAACCTTTTAATCTTTATTATATCATTTTTTAACTGATAAAATTATTTGTCATCTATAAAATTTAGATAATATTTATACCCCTTAACAATGTATCTTGAAAAACATAAATATTTTAGGAAGTCATTTATAGTGAACATTATAATTATATATAGTTGAAAGTATTCCATTATATAAGAATCTTAAACTTTGACACCTTCATCCCATTTGTGTTTTAAATCACTCATTTATAGTAAAATGTATACAAGAATTTCTTTTTTAACCAATTTTGGTCTAGATTTCACTAAAATCGATATGATACATTTCAACTGTATACAAAATTATAGAGATATGTTTTAAATTACAGTGAATATAATATATGGAGTTTATTTACTACTAAGGAAACAATATAAATCCATTCTATCTTTTTACTATCCATGTATGAGATTTTAATCTATATTTTCAAATTTAGGAATGTAATGAATTTTTTTCTATTTTGTATAGTCCATTAAATGATTTAATATTCCATTAGATAGTAACTCATAAACATGTAATTTTTTTATTTTTTCATCACTTTAATTTTCAAATAAATTTTTATTTTGAATAATTATATGAGGAGAAAAATATTCCATATTAGGAGTCATTGTACGAGGAATAATGGAATAATCAACCTTTAATTTTTTATTAATCTTACACCACAATTTCTCATATTTAGGTAAATAATACAGACAATCATTTCTGTCTTATACAGAACACAATCATTGGGTTATGAATAAATTTTTTTTACCCTTATATCATCGAAATTAATAAATTTTCACATTATAATTTGAATCTAGATGATCATTTTATTTAATTTGTATTTACATCAACAACTATAGAAATTCGGAAAATCTATTATCACTTGTTCCATTATCGGCATTCAAGTTAACTAAATATAACATTATCATCAAAAATAAAATTTGAACATAATAGATACAATGGATATTCAATATAAATATATAACCACTCAGTAATTGATGTTTTCTCATTTTCTTCATCTTTAATATCGCAAATCATTTATTCAAATTGATTAAAATTATCACCATAATAATATTTTCCATCATTATATAAAGAATTTTCTTAATTTATCCAACACAATTATAAATATTTCACCTCAAACTATAACCAGCTAAAATTAAATAATATTTTATTCTTCTTCCTTATAAATTTAATATTTTTATGTATTTCAGGAATAAATAAAAAAACTAGTTATTTTTTTTGGAAAATTTCATTTTGTTTATCCTGAAAAATTAATAAACCCTCTCTTACATTCATATTTTGTTTAATTTATAATGATCCATCTGTGATTCATTATAACATATATCAAATTTATTTATTAAATATAAGTTACTGTATCATGAAATAGAAATAGAAATTTAATTATATAAATAAAAAACTATTGAAATTTTTAACAAATAAATAACTAAAATGATAAAAAAATTATTAAAAAATTAATATAAGTGATGATTATTTTATATTTTTTTAAAAAGATGTTCACATTGAAAACTGTGAAAACTAAAAAAATCTACATAACATACGATTTATAAGGATAACGTGTTTTATTCTTAAATGTAATTAAAACATTATAAAATATAATAAACAAATATAAATAATTTTATATTTCATTTCTACATATTGGAAACCTAAAAAAGATAAGATGTATCATGGGTTAACTAAACCCCACAATTAGATAGTGAAACATGTCTAATAAATATCATACAATAGAAGTATGATTATTATAAAATCAAAGCCATTAATTGAATGAAAAATATTTGAAAACAAAATAATCCTTAAAATAAATAATTTTATCAATATATTAAAATTAAAATGAGGGCCATGAACTATAGAAAAACCCTAGTATCCAAAAACAATGTTAAACTAAACTATAAAAAAATAAACCAAGTAAAAAACAATACAATGAAAAAAATATAACATCACACATAGTGAATGGAAGAAGATAATTATTGAGGAAGGAAAGGCATAAAAAAATTATCTAGGGTGGTTGAAGAAGAAGTATAAAAAATATTATCTCCTAGAACTATAGCGAGATGTGTTGTTAGCTTTTGTTTAGGTAGGAAAATTAAAAATGCATTGAGTAAATAAAATGTAAAATATATGATCTCTTTATTCTGAGGTTTTTTTCAAAATATTTTTAGCATCATTTATTACAATATTGACATTGAAAATATGTATGTTACATTGGTTTTGAAATATTTACGTTACAAAAATCCTTCAATGGTTTTTTCATCAATTTCAAAAAAAATATAATAAAATTGGTTATAAATAAATTATTTTATAAATTCATTATTTAAAATAGTTTTCACCTGTGTTTTGAGTATGTTTTTATTTAATTTCATCTTACTATCATTACAAATTTTTTTTGGATTAACTAAATTGGATTTCCCTCCAAGATCTCGACACCATTTTGTGGTGTTTATGTATGACATCATGGTTTATTAAATGATAAAGGGGGATATGAGTACCATTTAGACTTTATTTTTAGAACCCTTATAAAAAATATCATTTAGGAAATGATGTTTAATAAATAATTTTGGAACAAGTAAGCATAGGATTTGGGGCATGTTATATCCATGAATGGAATTTCTGGACCATGAGAATGTTCAAGTGGTAATATCTTTGTAAATATGTTGGGATGACTTAAATATCATGATAATATTGGGTCTAGATGGATATTACAGATTTTTTGTGTATGATTAATCTAGTTTTACTTCTCCTTGAATTAATTTGAACTGAAT
The DNA here is from genome assembly GCA_963277665.1 of Viscum album. NCBI lineage: Eukaryota > Viridiplantae > Streptophyta > Magnoliopsida > Santalales > Viscaceae > Viscum > Viscum album. The sequence goes on along the minus strand of OY728156.1, from coordinate 2,074,303,952 downwards.
AAGGGTTAATATTTGAATGGTTTGACGAATTACATAGGTCCTTCGAGGAAATGAATATAATATTGACATTAGCTAATATTTTTCTTTCCCTAGATCTTGGAGAGGGTTATGTAGTGAGTTTTTATTCCTAGGTTATGGGTTTAAATTGTGTGTTTATGTATCATGATAGTTACTTTTAATATGGATCTCACCATGTATAGACTCATGAGGTGTAAAACCCCATTTATGAACATATGTTAGGGGTGGTATTGTAAGATTTAAAAACATGGATTCAATATATGTTCTGAGATGATTTTAATTTATGTACATAGTAAAAAAAATAGTGATCTTTATTTTCTATAAGGTTCAGAATTATTAGCATATTCATTTGGTTAAATAGCCCTTGACATTTGATTTTGACTTAACCCAAACCCCATGTAAATGATCTTATGTGGCTAATATCATGGATCAATAACTAAAAACATAAGAACAAATAGAATTGGAGGATGATTTGAGATTGATTAGATAATTAACTATGTTTTTGCAGGGTATGATAGAGTTGGATGATCAATTATTATTTTCTATTGTACAATTGACATAGATTTTGGATGATCAGATTCTCCTAGAGAAGCTAATGTATCTTGATTACAATCATATTAGTGGAATATTATATCTTTGAGATGTCTGTTGATTTTTCTTTGTCTCAAAATTGTGATATGTATATATGGAATAGGTTATTGGTTCCTTCGATATCAATGTATTATTTTATGGAAAGTGGTAACTATTCTATCTTTGATGTATACCCCAGGGATTGAAATCATATTAAATAATTTTAAATAATGGTTCTATTTGACATAGATAGATATAGTTATATTATATTATATGTTTCAATTCCTAACCCAATTAATGATTAAATTCAAATATCAAAAGATAGAAGATTTATTGGAGCCTTTAAAAAAATTTATGTTGAAGTGGGATGATATTTAAAAGGATTTTACTATATTCATTCCTTATAATACAAGATGGAAGAATTAAATATGGGTGATTATAGAATATCAGATGAAATAAACTAACATTATCCCAATTTAGGAGTTGTTCACGATGAGGGATCCTAGATGACCTTATTCATAGGAGATATTTTAAATCTTCATAGTTTAACATCAACCATTGTTTCTGAATACGACCCATTCACTAAATCCCATTTTTGGAATTTCCATTAAAATTTGATGGGATATTAGTTGAAATTGATCCTGAATTATCTTCTATAGATAAATAGTCAGTATAAATAGGCTATTTTGATTAATTATTATATGCTCTAAGTAAGTGTTCTTGAAATTCGATGCTCATGGGATAAATGTTTATCATTTTTTAATTCAGTTATAATATCTATTTCAATGTCTCATAAATATGGAACACATCAAAATTCATCATGTAAGACCCTATGTGGCCACTCTTTTTTTATAATTGGGTATGTTTTAATTATTATGGATGAGTATTATTTTAGAGATTACTAATAAGAGGAATTTTATTTAACTATTTAAGTTATAATTAATTAATTAATGGTGTGATCCTATATAGTTTTCTAGTATAATTCTACTCAGGTGATAGAAAATATATTTCATAGATGAAATATCATGTCAATTTTATGAAGGGTTGTTTCATGATGACAATAATATAATGACTTTATTATTTAAATATGATTTTTATAACCTACCCCTCAAACATGGTTAACCAATATGAATGACCAAATTATAATTAATAATCATAATGGGTTTATATAACTATAACACATTTAAAAAAAAGTACTTAATTTTTTTTAAAGTATATATGTTTTAAAAAAAATATTTTCTAAAAATGGTTGTAACATAATTTTATTATAATGAAATAATATTTATTTGTTAAAATATGAGAAATTTTATTTCACAAAATATTCATTTTTTAAATCTACATGTCAAAAATATATTTAGTTTAAATTTTTATTTTTTTGAGGAAGAAAACTATTTTCTATATGACGAGTTAAAAAGACTAATTTTTATTAAAAATGATTTTTGGTCTAAAGAATTTACAATATCCATTTTATTTTATTATTTTTTAGAGGTAAAATTTGTTCAAATATATATTTATTAATCCAACTGAGTTCATTATAATCAATTTAATATCAAATTTTGAAATTTAATCTTGTTATACATATGGAAAATTTCTCTTTGGAAAACTGATTTTTCATTGCATCTATGGGTTTAATTATAAATTATATTTTCTAGTACTATGAATGAAATTTAGAAAAATGGAATCCATATATGAAATTATAATAATTAATATCATATAATATGGTCAAATTATTTTTTTTAATGAAGAAGTTAAAATATTAATTATTAATTATTGTAGTTAATGTTAAAATAGTTTTTTGATTGGATTAAACTAAACATTTATGGGGTAAAATAACCTATAAACATTTAAAACTCAAATTAGATGGATATCTATCAACCTTATCACATATAATGTTCAATAGTGAGATAATTTTGTGCGTTTTGGAATGTAAAAAACGTGGCTACAAATAAATCATTCCAAAAATTCCATGTGTGTCATCTTCCCTACTTATAAAAGGAAACCAAGAATACTCTCCCCTTAAAACTTACAAAACTTTTTTTATAATTCAATAAATAACCCATCATAATCCTTAATTACTTACCCATATCCTATAGTTCATATTTTTATCATTAAATCCTATTAAGAAGTCTGAAGTTGTAAACTAAAATTGGTTCTCGAAAGAAGAGGTAAAATTCATAAACCGTTGTTTTTTATTTTATTATTTCCTCTATGAAAATTATATACTATTAATCATGATTATAATAACATGATTAAATAAAATATACATATATATTATAATGTTAATGTTTTTAATTTCACACATCTCTTCTTCCATCAAGTGTGAAATGAAATTGTCTATTCTGTTTATGGTGGTCAACCTCTTTGCAAAATAATGTAATTTGTTTTCCATCCGCACCTAAAATTTATAATTATAGATTTAATGTATTTATATGATATATATTATATAATTTTAATTTTTTAATTAAAATATCACATATAACTTCTTACTGTCCATTCTTTGGGAATAGGATAATGTTGCTCGTGTGTATAGTTGATTATTACCTCACGATGAAATATAGCTCATTATTTTGATACACTTTATATGGAAGGTAAAGAAGATATATTTAATTAAATTGTGTGATATAGATGAATTAAAATTGTATCATCAAATGAAAAAACAAATATTTACCTTATTGTTTTCATCCTTTGTGGAAATGGAAACTGTATTCATGCTTACATATGACCTACCAACTTAATTAATAGTGTAATTAATTTTCTATTGGAAATTTTATTGGACTAATATAAATTCGTGTATAATTTTTATATCCTAATATTGTTTCATTTTCTAAATTATTTATATGATTTAAATATGATAAATCATAGAGGGAAATAATACCAAACAAAAACATATATTTTAAACGAAGAATTTATTATCAGAAATGTAATTTTAATAAGGAATTGTTAATAAAAATGTCATATATTGTAATTATCAAATCACCTAACGAAATAAAAAAATGATTATAGTATCAATATATATATAATAAAATATTATTTATTATAGATTATATTTTAACATGTTTGAAGGAAGTCAAGACAAAAGTTAAGGGATATTCATCACACTTTTATATTTCTGGGACACACTCTATAGATAACATGTTTTTTTACAGTGTATATTCTGTAAAGACCTAGAAATTCCATGTATATTTTAAAAAAAAAATTGGAATTTTACAAGTCTGTGAAAATTTATGGCACATGATTCTGAGGCTAGGAGTGCCCGAAATAAATTTCTGAACTTTTTTTTCGGGTACGTTCAATTAACGTGCGAGCGAGTTTTTATAAATTTTGAACCAGTGCTCGGAATTGAAATCACAGGGCACCGTTGAACTCACAGTACCTGTATTCTCCTAATGAGACCTTCACCTTGTCCGCAGTAGGTCGAGGGCGGAAGTTAGCTTTTCACATATTCGTGAAAGAATAAAAAAAATTATTTTGTTTAGATTTTAATTTTATATTTATTCCATCTGGATGTTGAGAAGAAAGGACCGCCAAACCTAAACGTCCCATGAGTGTTTATGATGGTGGGGACCACCCGAACTATCCTACCAGGAGAGGTTATGGTTGTGGGGACCACCATAGGCTTGAAACCTCTTGAACTCATTATTAAGTGGGGAGAAACATATTGAGCTCCTCACTTAATTGTTCCCACACGCCACCACTTAATTTTTCCAACCTATGTAATTAATTAACACAATTTGAATTTATGCCAAAAAACATAATAGATCAAATAATCTATTATTTTGGGAAACCATTTCATTTTGGTGTAATTGGGAGAGGAGTAACTTCAAGGGATTATTCTCTCCAACAAAGCATGCTCAGCCGATGAAGAACACAGACTTCAACTACTTTCTTGGGACACCCTAAAAAAAAAGAACATATTTGACTACGATGAACCGATGCACGAGCTCGGGATTGGAGGTGTGTTGTAACACCCCAAAATTTTATATTATTTTAATTCCATTAATGTATTTTGTTGTATTCTACACCAAGATTACCTTGCGCTATACGCAACACCGTATTAGCTTGCAGTATACGCAACAATATTCTTGGACCGTGTTACACACAATTTTGATAATAGTTATTCTATGCAAAATTGAGTGTATATATATATATATATATTAAATGTATAAATGAAATATGGTTGGATTCTGTTATACAAAACAATGAAGGATTCTTTCACAACACGCAACCCTGACTTGGCTTGCATTACACGCAATCGCATAGCGTGTGTTGTACGCAATAACGGGTTTTAATAAACATTGTTATATTATTATAATATTGTCATGAAATAGCCGTTATGAATAGTATTAACTAAATTTTGAATTTTATAACATTATTATTCATCTTACACATTTCTAGAACATGGTATAAGAACAAAATAAATTTTTCGGGTAAAATAAGTATTTTTAAAAAAATGCAGTTTTACCGCCTTTTGATGGCAAACCCACTTTAAATATATTTTTTGACATGTTTATATGTTCAATTTGACAAAATAATATTCTTCTTTTGAATCAGGATGTAAAAATTTACATTAGATAAAGTTTTGATATTTTTCCGACAACTTTCATATTTTAATGAATAGTAAAAACACGCTATATTTTAATTAAAAACAACTTTTTTCATCGTAATATATTATGTGGTTAAATTATAATATTGAATGGTTTTAAAGTATATTTAGAATATATTTTTACCACTTAATATAATGTTGGTCATTGGACACAATTTTACAATTAAACCGAACATAAACAAGTGTCAATCTTTTGATAGTTATTATCTCTTAAAAACACGCTTTTTGTTTTGACAACGGGAATTAATTTTAAATTAATTTCTGCCACTTCTGTGTTTTTAATTTAGAAAAATGGATTCCATATTTGGAATCAGGATGTTCAAATTTTGTAAATAGATAACTTTTATTTTTAGACATTTTGAATAATTACTGCGGTAAATATTTTATTTACCATGGTTAAGGGTAAATCCGGTAAATAAGGGTTAAAAAATAATATTATAATAATATTAAATTACCCTAAAACGTTTCTTAACCCCATTGATTGATACATGGTCGACCATGGGCATCTTTGGGTCGATTTTGGGACCCCATTGATCCACTTGTAAGTGATAATGACACTTTATTTTAATTAAGCTAAAATGAATACAAAATTCACACAAGCATATATCTTTTAGAAAAACAATTGTTACATAGGGTTATATATGTTGGATTTTAGATTATAAATATTCCTTAGAAAGATAAAAATATTTCCTACATAATGGTATTTTATTTTTAATTTTTAGACTTTAAATAATTTAATTTATTTATGACACAATGATGATGCAGTAATTATCTTATTAATGAAATATTGACATAATTGATGTTATAAACACCAAAATAAATGTAATTTGAGACTTTTTATGAATTCCACTAATTTTCTAGGTTACTATGATATATTAATGTTGATTTAATTAACTTACTTCTAACATTTAATTCTGTTATGACTTTCACAAAAATCATATATCAAATAGTGTCAATATTGACACAAAATAGTTTTTAAATCAAATATTATATTATTAATTGTTATTTTATTCCTAAAAATCTAAGGTTCGGCCAAATGACTTAGATAAGGATATATATATTAATAATAAACAATTTGGGGTTCGTTTGGCATGTTATAGTAAGTGTATTAACCATATAGTGAAAGAAAACAAAAAGACACGGTAAAAGTTAAATTATTTAACTTGGAGTTAAATCTAATTGATAATGTTAAAATAATATCCTAAATTTGTCTAAATTCTATTGGTTGATTGGATTTCGACCCATACCCACCTTAGCTTAGAAATAAGACCCCTTGGAACCATTATAAACCGATTTTGACTTTAATATAAAATAATATTTTGAGATATTCCTAAGGTGCCCCTCTCCTCCCTTATAAAAGGACACCTCCTCCCCCTCCTCCTCACACCAATTTGAGCACTCAAGCTCGGCCATACCCTGCCATTTTCTCCTCTACACTTCTCTAGAATAGTCCTAGAGGTCCTGGTCTTCTCCAAAGACCACTCTTAGTTCCTTAAGTGGAGGATTCAAAGAGGTGTTCCAAAGAAGAGGTAATACCCATTACCGATCATTTCAATTTCTTTCTTCTTCAACTTCTTCTTCTTTAGTTGTTTCATGATGAAGTAATAACATCAGTATTACTTACATACTGATATGTTATTATAAATATGAAACAACCCTAATTCACCTTCTATCCATCCTACGGAAAAATGAAATCACCGCGCGTGCGTACGTACGGAATACCGTCTCCACGCCGTGGTGTAATCTATTTTTCCACCATCACTTTACAAGGATGGGTATAATGGTGTAATGAGTAACTATTTATGATTATTATAAAGTAATATTGATACTGAAATAATATATATATACTCCAATATAGTTCCACGATCATAGGAACGATATCATCACTCGTGTGTACGTACGGAATACCGTCTCCACGATGTGATGCGACTCGTTCTACATGATCATCATTACATAGTAATTATGTAAATGAATTGAATGAATAAATATGATATATGTTACACTAATACCATTCTGGATATAAGTTATCTATAACTTTAAAAGAAGAATAAGAATGTATTCGGCAAAACACGCATAAGAACAAAAGGCAATAAAGACTCGAGTAACAAGTAACAATGAAATATTACTAACAAGAAGCTAAGAATATGACCATATATGATATCATATAAACATGTATGATTCTGGAATAAGTCAATAACATTATTTAAACCATTATACAGGAGCCTCGGATACGTACAAAGCAAATTGGACCTAAGGTAAGGGAAATATCACAATCTCATTTTTATCCAAGATTGTTTATTCGTAAGTATTTACTGGGGTGTATTTTATCATCCACATCCATGTTTCATCAATATGTAATATTATTTCCATCCACCTACAATTGTTTAAATCCATTTTTACCCTTCGGTGAGTTTTTAGTAATATGTATGAAAGGAATCTTTTGTCGTTTTTCGTACGAGGTACTTTTTGACTTTTCCGACAAAAGTACGAAGAATGTTTTTTTAACTTATACGGCATGAATGGATTTTTAAAACATTATTTCCAAGAAGCTTACTTTACAAGTTTTCAAGTTTATTTTTAATCAACTTCTTTTATTTTAAAGTTGTATGACATGTTATGAAAGGAAAAATGTTTTTGAAGAAGAAAGGATATTTTCTTCAAGAATGGAGTTCAAGTGTTTTATCAAAATTATTTTCCATCTAAGATAATAAAGGGTTCTGTTTTTATCCCTATTATTAAATTGATTTGATCATGTTGTGATGGAATTATTTTTATGAATTCATTTATCTTATATGAATTGTTTTATGATGTCATGTTGTTTAAGAATCCCATTTTTATTACATGGGTTATGTGATGATGTAACATTTATGATTATGTGGCACACATAAGAAAGGATTCATTATAAGATGGGTGGGACCTATATCTCCCTCCAATACATTGGGTAAAGATTTTATATCTCATGAGATAGACATGGCTGGAATGGTAGGTTATACCGGTTCAGTGAAACAGGACTGAAACGAGGGTTACTCGATTCAGAAAGGGACTTTGTCCACTAAGATAGTCTTGGCAATGAGTCATGACTAACAAGAAATGATTGTCCATGATTATGTGTGCATGCCACAAAGTTTCAAGTTTCATGTTATGATTATGGTGATCTCATTTTCACTTCTATGATTTATCCCATGTTATGATATTATGAGCTCTTTTGCAGGTTAAGATTTCCAAAAGCTATGTTCTTATGTATATGATGTGATTGATATTTCTTTTGTTTACCCTTACTGAGCATTTGAGCTCACCCTTTTATGTTTTCTTTTCCCCAGGATATAAAGAAAGGTTTTAGGTAAAAAAAAGGGGAAGATCTTTATGGGAGATATTGAAGATCTTTCACCACGATTAGAAGATTACGATCTGAGTTTCCAAAGACACTAAACTATTACGATCCTTGTGTGTGTGTTTTTGTTATGTACTAAGTATTCCGCAAAAGTAATGTAATATCAATGTACGTCAGGCTTCGGGTCTCTACAGTTGGTATCAGAGGAAAGGTTTAGTCAACCTTTGGAAACTAGGATGCGAAAACGTTAGTGAGATCCCTAGAGATATTTCTATGGTATGTCTAGGGATGTCCCTAAGGATAAGTATACGTATAGGATATAGTCCTAGAACTACGGTAACAATCTTAGAATTTATCCTAAGATGTTAGATATTGAGGGTGCTTCCCCTTTACTATGTTGTTTTCCCTAGCATGATTTTTGCCTCTCACACTATTCTTTTTTGGGTTTTAGAAAATGGCTGGAAACAAGATGATTCACGATAATGGAGGATATGATGGAAAATGGAATGATATTCTTCATAGTGAAATGGGATTTGGAAGTCCAAACATCATTATTATGCCGAATCAGCAATCTCATAATATGATCAATAAAGTAAAATTTGGTAAGTTTCCTGACTCGGCTAATAAGAGAAAGATGGAGTTTTATGATGATTATAGGGGAAAGAAAGTTCAATTTCCCCTATGCAAATCACGTGGGAAGAGGAATCAAGGAGAATGTTTCAAAGGAACTGGAAGATGCTTTGGGTGTGGAAAAGAAGGACACAAAGCCAGTAAGTGCAAAGGAAAAGGTTCAGTTAACACCATGGATGAGGATAATGGTATTGCTACGACATCAACAATGGTTAAATGTTTTAAATGTGGAATGTACGGGCATTATGCAAACCAATTCCCTAAGGGAAAGTCTCATGAAGATAATCAGTATGGTCGTATGGGAAGTATTTATGTTGATGATGATGAAGAGACTACAAATGATATGTGAGATGAAAGAATTATTGAAGCTCGGTCAATGGTTTAAGAAGGTAGTGGAATGATTACATGTTTATCAAGTGTAATGTTGTACTATAGAATAAAAAGACATCTAAGGATTGTTACACTGTTGTCTTTCCTTATGTTTTGAAAGTTTATGATGAATGGTATGAGTAACAATGAAAGGTTATTCAGATATTTTTTTGGAAAGTGGATGATATGCGCATAATGAAGGGATAAAGAGAATCTAATATGTTTGATAGTATTCATGAGCTCATGATTGATATAAGGACTAAGTGATATCATGGTTTGAGTATATAGAATTTTGAGGATTTTGGTATATGGAAAGAGTTAACTTTTAATAGAATTCATGTTTTCAATAAGGTTCAATGGGTATTCAAGAGAGTACAAGATTAAGGCCTTTGAATGTTTGGAATGTGACCAACAAGATATATCTTATGATATATGGGGGATCAACGATGGTATTAAATCTCTGGTAATTGTTTTCACTATATTATGAGAGTGGACTGCAGTATTATGTATAAGCCTAAAGATTAGACTGGATTATGTTGGACATAAGTTAGTTTAAGGATATAAGTTTTTTCGATATTATTGATGGGATGTTATAGTAATATAGTTTTAGAAAAAGGACAACCTGCAGGACGGGAGACAGCCCATCGCTTCGGACAAGGCTGTGGGAATCGAACCCACAACAGAAGTGCGACTGGCCTTTATCGCCTACCACTGGCCTACAGGAAGTCCCCGTTTAGTAGAAACTAGTTTTCTTTTATTAAGAGGTATGATATATGAAGTATAAGTTCATTTTTGGAACCATATACGATTAATCTCACTATAAGATGGACTTATAACTTTTGCTAACCCTTTGTTTGAAATAGATAGAATGACCCATCCTTCTATCACATGATCTGCTAATGCTTCACGAATAAAAAATTCAACTTCATTTCTTTATGATATGAAGTGGAAATTGTTCAATTCACGAAAAACAGTGAGATTGTAACAAAATCATGTAAGTATTTCTTTTAATTCATCAACTTTAGGGAAATGATCTTGAAAACCAAAAATGTTGTCCTAGTGCTCTTATATCTGATTAATCAGATGGTACCTTAGATCGTCACAAATTTATAGATTTGTGATTGTTGGCTTTTCCATAGCCATGTTCTCTACCACTCTCCATCAGAACATGATGGTTAGATTTCTCTTCCATATCCATATTTTCACCTATGTGGAAACCAAATGATTAGTTTATTTGGGTAACCGTTACGTTTCATACTTTTGTTTTTAAAGATATGTTTTGGTATTCCTTTTTACGATATGGGTTTCTATCAAAGAAACTTTCAAATAGTAAACCATTTATAACCCCGACGAATTTCGAGGGCGAAATTCATTTTAAGGGGGGTAGAATGTAACACCCCGAAATTTTATATTATTTTAATTCCATTAATGTCTTTTGTTGTATTCTACACCAAGATTACCTTGCGCTATACGCAACACCGTATTAGCTTGCAGTATATGCAACAATATTCTTGGACCGTGTTATACACAATTTTGATAATAGTTATTCTAGGCAACATTGAGTGTATATATATATATATATATATTAAATGTATAAATGAAATATGGTTGGATTCTGTTATACGAAACAATGAAGGATTCTTTCACAACACGCAACCCTGACTTGGCTTGCATTACACACAATCGCATAGCGTGTGTTGTACGCAATACCGGGTTTTAATAAACAATGTAATATTATTATAATATTGTCATGAACTAGCCGTTATGAATAGCATTAACTAAATTTTGAATTTTATAACATTATTATTCATCTTACACATTTCTAGAACATGGTATAAGAACAAAATAAATTTTTCGGGTAAAATAAGTATTTTTCAAAAAATGCAGTTTTACCGCCTTTTGATGGCGCACCCACTTTAAATATAGTTTTTGACATGTTTATATGTTCAATTTGACAAAATAATATTCTTCTTTTGAATCAGGATGTAAAAATTTACATTAGATAAAGTTTTGATATTTTTCCGACAACTTTCATATTTTAATGAATAGTAAAAACACGCTATATTTTAATTAAAAACAACTTTTTTCATCGTAATATATTATGTGGTTAAATTATAATATTGAATGGGTTTAAAGTATATTTAGAATATATTTTTACCACTTAATATAATGTTGGTCATTGGACACAATTTTACAATTAAACCGAACATAAACAAGTGTCAATCTTTTGATAGTTATTATCTCTTAAAAACACGCTTTTTGTTTTGACAACGGGAATTAATTTTAAATTAATTTCTGCCACTTATGTGTTCTGAATTTAGAAAAATGGATTCCATATTTGGAATCAGGATGTTCAAATTGTGTAAATAGATAACTTTTATTTTTAGACATTTTGAATAATTACTGCGGTAAATATTTTATTTACCATGGTTAAGGGTAAATCCGGTAAATAAGGGTTAAAAAATAATATTATAATAATATTAAATTACCCTAAAACGTGTCTTAACCCCATTGGTTGATACATGGTCGACCATGGGCATCTTTGGGTCGATTTTGGGACCCCATTGATACACTTGTAAGTGATAATGACACTTTATTTTAATTAAGTTAAAATGAATACAAAATTGACACAAGCATATATCTTTTAGCAAAACAATTGTTACATAGGGTTATATATGTTGGATGTTAGATTATAAATATTCATTAGAAAGATAAAAATATTTCCTACATAATGGTATTTTATTTATAATTTTTAGACTTTAAATAATTTAATTTATTTATGACACAATGATGATGCAGTAATTATCTTATTAATGAAATATTGACATAATTGATGTTATAAACACCAAAATAAATGTAATTTGAGACTTTTTATGAATTCCACTAATTTTCTAGGTTACTATGATATATTAATGTTGATTTAATTAACTTGATTAGAACATGTAATTCTGTTATGACTTTCAAAAAAATCATATATCAAATAGTGTCAAAATTAACACAAAATAGTTTTTAAATCAAATATTATATTATTAATTGTTATTTTATTCCTAAAAATCTAAGGTTCGGCCAAATGACTTAGATAAGGATATATATATTAATAATAAACAATTTGGGGTTCGTTTGGCATGTTATAGTAAGTGTATTAACCATATAGTGAAAGAAAACAAAAAGACCCAGTAAAAGTTAAATTATTTAACTTGGAGTTAAATCTAATTGATAATGTTAAAATAATATCCTAAATTTGACTAAATTCTATTGGTTGATAGGATTTCGACCCATCCCCACCTTAGCTTCGAAATAAGACCCCTTGGAACCATTATAAACCGATTTTGACTTTAATATAAAATAATATTTTGAGATATTCCTAAGGTGCCCCTCTCCTCCCTTATAAAAGGACACCTCCTCCCCCTCCTCCTCACACCAATTTGAGCACTCAAGCTCGGCCAACCCCTGACATTTTCTCCTCTCCACTTCCCTAGAATAGTCCTAGAGGTCCTGGTCTTCTCCAAAGACCACTCTTAGTTCCTTAATTGGAGGATTTAAAGAGGCGTTCCAAAGAAGAGATAATATCCATTACCGATCTTTTCAATTTCTTTCTTCTTCAACTTCTTCTTCTTTAGTTGTTTCATGATGAAGTAATAACATCAGTATTACTTACATACTGATATGTTATTATAAATATGAAACAACCCTAATTCACCTTCTATCCATCCTACGGAAAAATGAAATCACCGCGCGTGCGTACGTACGGAATACCGTCTCCACGCCGTGGTTTAATCTATTTTTCCACCATCACATTACAAGGATGGGTATAATGGTGTAATGAGTAACTATTTATGATTATTATAAAGTAATATTGATACTGAAATAATATATATATACTCCAATACAGTTCCACGATCATAGTAATGATATCATCACTCGTGTGTACGTACGGAATACCGTCTCCACGATGTGATGCGACTCGTTCTACATGATCATCAATACATAGTAATTATGTAAATGAATTGAATGAATAAATATGATATATGTTACACTAATACCATTCTGGATATAAGGTATCTATAACTTTAAAAGAAGAATAAGAATGTATTCGGCAAAACACGCATAAGAACAAAAGGCAATAAAGACCCGAGTAACAAGTAACAATGAAATATTACTAACAAGAAGCTAAGAATATGACCATATATGATATCATATTAACATGTATGATTCTGGAATAAGTCAATAACATTATTTAAACCATTATACAGGAGCCTCGGATACGTACAAAGCAAATTGGACCTAAGGTAAGGGAAATATCACAATCTCATTTTTATCCGAGATTGTTTATTCGTAAGTATTTACTGGGGTGTATTTTATCATCCACATCCATGTTTCATCAATATGTAATATTATTTCCATCCACCTACAATTGTTTAAATCCATTTTTACCCTTCGGTGAGTTTTTAGTAATATGTATGAAAGGAATATTTTGTCGTTTTTCGTACGAGGTACTTTTTGACTTTTCCGACAAAAGTACGAAGAATGTTTTTTTTAACTTATACGGCGTGAATGGATTTTTAAAACATTATTTCCAAGAAGCTTCCTTTAAAAGTTTTCAAGTTTATTTTTAATCAACTTCTTTTATTTTAAAGTTGTATGACATGTTATGAAAGTAAAAATGTTTTTGAAGAAGAAAGGATATTTTCCTCAAGAATGGAGTTCAAGTGTTTTATCAAAATTATTTTCCATCTAAGATAATAAAGGGTTCTGTTTTTATCCCTATTATTAAATTGATTGGATCATGTTGTGATGGAATTATTTTTATGAATTCCTTTATCTTATATGAATTGTTTTATGATGTCATGTTGTTTAAGAATCCCATTTTTATTACATGGGTTATGTGATGATGTAAGATTTATGATTATGTGGCACACATAAGAAAGGATTCATTATAAGATGGGTGGGACCTATATCTCCCTCCAATGCATTGGGTAAAGATTTTATATCTCATGAGATAGACATGGCTGGAATGGTAGGTTATACCGGTTCAGTGAAACAGGACTGAAACGAGGGTTACTCGATTCAGAAAGGGACTTTGTCCACTAAGATAGTCTTGGCAATGAGTCATGACTAACAAGAAATGATTTTCCATGATTATGTGTGCATGCAACAAAGTTTCAAGTTTCATGTTATGATTATGGTGATCTCATTTTCACTTCTATGATTTATCCCATGTTATGATATTATGAGCTCTTTTGCAGGTTAAGATTTCCAAAAGCTATGTTCTTATGTATATGATGTGATTGATATTTCTTTTGTTTACCCTTACTGAGCATTTGAGCTCACCCTTTTATGTTTTCTTTTCCCCAGGATATAAAGAAAGGTTTTAGGTAAAAAAAAGGGGGAAGATCTTTATGGGAGATATTGAAGATCTTTCACCACGATTAGAAGATTACGTTCCGAGTTTCCAAAGACACTAAACTATTACGATCCTTGTGTGTGTGTTTTTGTTATGTACTAAGTATTCCGCAAAAGTAATGTAATATCAATGTACGTCAGGCTTCGGGTCTCTACATGTGTGGTGGATGAGATGAAGGTCGACAACTTTACCTTCATCCCTCCTCGTCGACGTCAACGGACAATCCAAGATAGGGGTTTATTTCTATATGATTATCACTTCCCATGTATCGCCCTTCTAATTAATTTGTGGGATTGGGAATAGAGATTGACATGGGTTGTTGGGATTTATGTTCTTAAATATCTTCCAAACTCATTCTTGATTCATGATTACATTAAGCCACTAGCTACCACTCTAATACGGAGAGTGAGAGCCAAACTAACATGGCCAATCCTCTCCGTAATTCTAGTGATGAATTGTGGTGTTCTTCATGTTGGAGGAGGACGGAAACCAACCAAATAGTGGCACGAGAACAGCGTTAAGAACCCCCACTAGCCGCGATGATGGGGACAGCAGGACGGCGCCGCCTCGGCTGAACAACATCCACGTCCTCGCTGCGCCACCTGGCGGACCCACCGCCGCTGCCTCGTCGCGCCGCCTCGACCGAACTGTCACCGGGTCCTCACTGCGCCATCCACGCAACGCTACCACCACAGACTTGTCTCTCCATTCCTGTAGAGCACACCCCGCCCCTCACCCCCCATGGATTCACTGCACTGCCCAGGCCGAGCTGCCTTGCGGCCTCACTGGGCCAGCCCGCGGCCAGCCGCGGCCTCCAGCAGCCCTCTGCGGCTCCCTCATGGCCTTTGCACCCCTCGCGTCCCCCGCGGCCCCTCATGGGCCACTGCCCTGGTCGGGAAACCCAGTGGGCAAGGCCGGACCCAGCGGGTCCGTCCGGGACGTCCCAAACAAGTTCGGCCCATATCGGGTCGGGCCGGGTATGTTCGACCAAGTCGGACCGGACCCCAGCCCACTACAACCCATTTACACTCCTTCAGCCATATCATTAGCACTAGACATCTGTTTGACGAACCATCAGTGGCGTAGGAAATCATGGAGCAAGATTGCCCCTTTGAGTATACCCCACTACAATTTTAGATTATGATGGGGTTTGGTCAGGTTTGATCGAGAACGAATCCAATCGGTCTCCCGAGAATAAAATGCTAATTACTCACAGAATGGTTGTTCGATTGACACGCCATCTGTTGTGTTGATACCCCTATGATGTGTGTGAACTTTTAGATACGTATTTTTGGGACGTTGTGGAAGTTGGAGAATCCACCAGTGGCTTGGGGAGCGGACTCCCCCAGAGACGAGCAAACCTAATGCAAAAAACCAATAGCTAGTTGTGATGAGAATAGTTCTTCTAGATATCCTTTATATGTCAGCTCCTAGTGATGCTACATGGGTTTGCTTCTAGGGATCCTATGTGGGTCCGCTCCAACAATCCTCTGTGGGTAATCTCCTAGCGATCCTTTGTGGTCCCGCTACAGGGACCATGTGTTTGCCAGCTCCTAGCGATCATGTGTGGGTCAGCTCATTGTGATCCTATGTGGGTCAGCTCCGAGTGATCCTGTTTGTGTCAGCTCCCAGCGATCTAGTGTGGGTGTGCTCTAGGGGTCATATGTGGGTCATATCCTAGTGATCATCTGTGGGTCCGCTCCAGTGATCCTATGTGGGTCTGCTCCAGCGATCCAGTGCGGGTCACCTCCTAGCGATTCTCTGTGGGTTAGCAGCAGATCCTCTTAAGGGAGTAAGATGATTTAGTAGTTACATATAATTATCTCTACTACTATACCTAATTATATACATTGTGTTATATGAGTTATTACCTCTTTGTTTACACATGATTGAGAAGGATTACTTGATAACTTATGTATATCTATGGACATATACCTAAGTAGGGTTATCTCTTGATTTCATACATTGTGGTTTATTCTTGGTGGATGTTTTGAGTCCAGGAGGGTCTTGGGTTCCCTACTGAGTATCTTTATACTCAAACCTGCATGGTCTATGCCTACACATCATTGTTTTCAGTGCAGATGACAGATAGCGTTGATCGAGACAGAGCGTACCAGGACTGGACGGTGCCCAGAGGTGAACATTACGATGAGTCGGTACATAGAGGAGACGGACGAACATAAAGTGCGGAGGAGGTGATCTATACCTACCCTTCAAGGATGAACCTTGGAGGATGACCTAGTAGCTATTTTCTTTTTTCTTCAGTTATACTTGTACTTTCATTTTATTGTAACATTACTATTGGGTTTGTATTTCCGGCCCCTTTTACTTTCAACAATCTTTTGTTATACAGTTAACTTGTTGTTCGTATCTTTCTTTGTGCTTGGTTGAGTGTTTTTATAGGTTAAAAAGGCAATTCATTCCCAGTTTAATAAAATTCACCTTTCGATGATTGTCTCTTGCCCCTGGCCAATGGAAGGTGGGCTTGGGGTAGTCACGACACAAGCCCCGAGCGATGGGTCATTACAAATTGGTACCAGAGGAAGGTTCTACCAAAGAAGATAAGACTCTGATCATTCTTTTTAATGGAAATAATGTTATGTGTAGTGAGTGTGGTTATCAAGTTAGGGAATCCAGTGTTGGTGCGGCGGCCGATGTATGCATACACGAGGACCCTGACTTCTGATTTTCAACTCAGTGCACAAAAACACTGATTGCGGGTGTGTTTTCGCGATTCTTCATTGTGAACCCATTGAGTCATCTCACCAGGTATAAATCATTGAAAGTGGCAGACCTGTTTTTTTTCAAGATGCCTCCACTAAGGCAACCACCTAGGGTTCTGAGAGTTGAACGCACTGATAACCCACTAAGCGATGAGTCCTCGGTACAGGGCCCTTTTCCAGTAGAGGCACTAGAGGAGGCACCAACGGTACCTTTTCTTGTTGGGCCACCTATGCCACAAGCCCGAGTAGTAGATGGTGCATGCCGCTTAAGGGTGTTTAATGAGTTCCATCACAAAAGGCCACCCTGGATTAGGGGAGAGAGGGACCCGCAGGCGGTTGGGGATTGGTTGGACACTGTGGTGAGAGTCTTCCGACTAATAGGGACACTAGCTGATCTCATGGTGATCGTTGTCGCCAGCCATCTACAGGCAGTAGTGTGAAGATCGTAGAGCATGATGCTCCAAGTTCACGATGAGGTGAAACTTATCTGGATAGACTTTGAGAGCCTATTTTGGGAAGACATTTCCCCAACGACTCTTCGCGCCATGCGCATACAGGAGCCACTTCATCAGCAGTAGGGCAGCATGACTCTGACTCAATACTTAGTGAGGTTAACTGACCTCACATGATACTCCAATGATATGGTGTGGGACCCATTCTTCAGGGCCTAGAAATTCAAGAAGGAACTTAGGTGGGAGATCCGGGATTCGATGATATCACTCAATATACCGATGCATGAGGGGGTGTTTGAGGGATCCCTCTTAGTGGAGAGTTTCCTTACTGAGCTGTCACCAACAGCGAGACCCACCACCAGTCATCACGTGGAAGAATCTTCTGCAGCTGGAAACTAATAGATTTCGCAGAGGTCCAAGAGGAGTAGACATGAATGTGGATGACCACATGACTCACGGTTGGTCGTGCGGAGCACCTGAGGTGGAACTAGTCATTCCAGGAGTGGGAAGTGTTCCGCATGTGGTGGGCAGGGACACATTGCTCATGACTGTCTAACCCGCCATTAAGAAGATCAGTATATGGTCGAATGACCTCCCAAGCAGAGACAGAGATTCGACCGAGGAGGTCCACAGGGAGCAGAAGAACGTGGCAGAGGAGCCACCCGTGTAGTTGGAGGTGGGTGACGACTCAAGATGTTACCGACACCACAACCAGGAGGTCCACCCTCACCGCAGGGAGCATGTGGACAAGGGAGAGCTCGCCTGCAGGAAGCTAAGGCTTGTGATCACGGTGCTTAGAGATGATATGAAGTACGATCTATGTCTACTGAACCTTAATTGATGTAATAATAGATTCAGGTGAAATTCATTCTTTTGTCACCACTTCCCATATTCAGTGCTCTTAGATTCCTATGGAGTCGTTGGCTCGATCATTATAGATATAGACTCTTACGGGAGCAAATTCGACAATTAGGCACTAGTACCGATAGTGTCAGCTTACTCTAGTAGGCGAGAGTTTCTGCTAGGATCCCTTAGTAGCATCATCGAGGCCATATGATGTCATCATGGGTATGTACTTTTTATCTACAATCCAAGCTAAGATAGGCTGTATTAGGCACAATGAGCGGTGTGTCCACACAGATGGGACAAGGCTTACCTTCACCAGTGAGAATGAATCCATTTCAACGTAGGACGTACTTACTCGGAGGAGGGTGTAGAAGATCACTCATCAGTTGGATAGCCTTAACCTCAGAGCGGTTGATATGGAAATTCCGAATTATCCTATTGTGGTGGACCAGTATGCGACTGACGTCTCTGATGTTTCTCCAGGTCTACCTCCTCGCAGAAAGGTGTACTTTTACATAGACATGTACCCCAAGACGACACAGATTTCTACACCAGTGTATCAGATGACTCGCGCAGAGCTTTGTGAGTTGTGGGTACAGCTAGCGGAATTTTAAGGGAAGGGATTCATTCGGCCATGTATTTCCCCTTAGGAGTCCCATTTCTATTTTCCAAGAAGGCGGATGAAAGATTGAGGCTTTCTCTTGAATATTAGCACCTGAACTAGGTGAATGTGAAGAACAATTACCCACACCCGAGGATTGAAAACCTCTTTGATCATATGAATAGAGAACGGTGGTTCTCAAAGATATACCTCAGATCAGGCTATGACCAGCTCATATTACGAGATGAGGATGTGCAGAAGACGCCCTTCAGGTGTCGGTATGGCCATTATGAGTTATTGGTTGTTCCATTCAGTGTTACCAACGCTCTAGAAGTGTTCATGGGACTCCTTAATATGATATTTCATCCATACCTTGATCGCATTGAATTAGTCTTCATCGACGACATTTTGATCTACTCAGCTACTAAGGAGGAGCATGCCTATAATTTATAGGTAGTACATGACACAATCCAAGAGCACCAGCTTTATGGTAAGCTCTCGAAGTTCCAGTTCTGAATCCGAGATGTTCACTTTCTAGGACAAGTCATATCATAGGCTTCAGCTGCAGTGGATCCAATAAAGATTGAGGTGGTACTTTCTTGGGATCCACCCAAGAGTGTGGTGGAGGTACGAAGCTTCTTGGGTTTGGCTGGATACTAATAGAGGATTATTCTAGACTTCTCCAGAGTTCTATCACCAATATCAGCATTCATAAAGAAGGGGAAACCCTTCATTTTGTTGGAGAAATTCCAGCAGAGTTTTCAAGAGCTGGGGTAGAGGCTGACTAGTTCCCCCACCTTGACGCTTCCAGAGGAGGGCATAGGGTACATAGTCTACTCTGACGCAGCAGAGACCAGACTCAGATGTGGCCTAATAAAAGAGAGAGAAAAATCACAGATGTCTCTCGACATCTAAGATAGAATGAGATAAACTATGCTACCCAAGACCTGGATTTAGCAGCAGTGGTCTTTGCCTTGAAGATGTGGTGGCACTATCTGATTGGAGAATGTTTTATAGTCTACTCTAGTAACAAGAGTCTCACGTATATCTTCTCTTATAAGGACTTGAACCTGAGACAACAACATTTGAATGAGTTCCTCCAAGACTATGACTTTGTGATAGTCTTTACTCTAGGTAAGGGGAATGTTGTAGTAGATGCAGTCAGCAAGCGGTCTGGTATACAGCTGCTAGGTGAGGCGATAGGGAAGCTGGCCGCTTTGCAGACATCCTTGGTGGATCGGGATGGGGAAGATTTTCTACAGTCTCTTACAGTCACACCCCCACATCTTTAGTGAGTTAGGGAGGCATAGCATGGGGACGTGGACTGCGAGGCTATATGTGGTCATATATCCATAGGGCAGGCACCTGATGGATTTTTTGAAGGTGTGGAGCATGTCATCCTCTTCAGAGGACTTACCATGGTACCATTGTCACTTGAAGAGGAAGTGTTGAGAGATTTCAACACATCCTCTTTAGCTGTACATCTCGGAGTGAAGAAGATGTTACAGAATATCTGACAATAGCACTGGTGGCCTGAAATGAAGAAATCAATAGCATAGTTTGTCTCTCGATTCCTCACTTGTTAGCTAGTGATAGCAGAGCATCAGGTACCAGCAGGATTGGTTCAACATTTAGAGGGTCCAGAGTGGATGTGGGATGGGATATCCATGGACTTCATGACAGTACATCCCCATACATCTAGCGGCCATGACTCTATCTGGGTGATCTTCGACCAACTCACCTGGTCAGACCACTTACTACTGATTAGAGATCGGGGTTCAGTAGAGAGCTTGCGACGCCTCTATGTGAATGAGATTGTGCAGATCCATGGGGTACCCTAGATGATTGTCTCTGATCATGATGCATGTTTTACTTCCTATTTATGGAAGGGGTTGCAGGAGGCTTTTGGGACACAGCTTTGTTTGAGCACCGCCTTCCATCCTCAGACGGATGGTCAGACTGAGAAAATCATTCAGACCCTTGAGGACATGTTGCGTGCTTGTGTCCTCGACTTCGGTCGTAGCATGGTGTATCACTTAACTTTTGTGAATTTTTCATACAACAACAGCTATCATTCCACCATTGGGATGTCACCTTTCGAGTAATTCTACGGGCGACCATGGAGAAGGTGTAGATCATCTAGGAGAGGATCAAGACTACACAGATCAGGAACAAATCATATGCCGATATGAGACTGAGTCCTCTGGTGTTCGAGGATGGTGACCACATCTTTCTATAGGTCTCTTCTCGATGAGTTTTACAGTGATTTGGCCGAGGCAACAAGTTATCTATGAGATTTATCGGACCCTTCCAGGTCCTTAGTTGAGTTGGCAAGGTGGCTTACCGCTTAGATCTTCCACCTCAGTTACACCAGGTGCACGACGTCTTCCACATATCCCAGCTGAGGAGATCCGTTCACAACCCTTCTCATATCATCGACCATAGAGAGAAGGACATCAAAGATGATGAGACTTTTATGGAGTTTCCAGTAGATATTGAGGATCGATAGGAGTGGGTATTTCGTCAATGGTTGATACCTATAGTGCACGTTCGCTGGCAGCACGGGAACCTCCAAGAGAGAACATGGAAGCGAGGGGCTGAAATTCATGCTCAATACCCCCACTTGTTTACCTAGTTATGAGTTTTGGATTACAGTGATGTAAATCCCTATGGTGGGTAGAATTTAATGATCCGAAAATTCCATTTAATTTTTTTAAAATAAATGGGAATTTTACGAGTCTGCTAAAATTTACGGCGCGTGATTACAATGCCCGAAGTTCCTGGAATGAATTTCTAATCTTTTTGTCAGGCACATTCTGTAAATGTGCGAGCGGGTTTTTCTAACATTGAACCGGTGCCCAGAATTGAAATCTGAGGGCACTGTAGAACACGCAGTGCCGGTATTCAATCAAGGAGACCTTCACCCCGATCGTAGAAGGTCAGGGTGGAAGTTAAATTATCACATATTAATGAAATAATACAATAAAAATAAAAAAATTTACATTTTATTTTTATTTTTATTCCATGTGGATGTTGAAAAATGAGGACCACCAGACATAAACCTCCCATGAGAGGTTACGATAGTGGGGACCACCCGAAGTAACCTTCTATGAGAGGTTATGGCAGTGGGGACCACCCTATGCTAGAAACCTCTTCACTCCCTATTAATTGTGAAGAAACCTCTTGTGCTCCCCATATAATTGTGCCAACCCTACCCCACATAATTTTCCCATCCTAAGTAATTAATTAATCCAATTTTAATTTATGCCAACAAACATAATAGATCACATAATCTATTTTTTTGTGTTACCATTTCATTTCGGTGGAATTGGGAGAGGAGGAACTTTGGTGGATTATTCTCTCTAACTAAGAATGCTCCACCGATGAAGAAAGCTGACTTCGAATACTTCCTCGGGATACCCTCCAAGGAGGAACATCTTCGACTATGATGAAACAATGATGAATCCTAAGATTGGAGGTGTGTGGTGGATGAGACGAACGTTGACAACTTCTCCTTCTTCCCTCATCATGGACGTCAATGAACAATCCAAGGTAGGGGATTATTTCAATATGATTATCACGTCCCATGTTTACCCCTTATAATTCATTTTTGGGATTGGGAATATAGATTGACGAGGTTTTTGGGGATTGATGTTCTTAAATATCTTCCATACTCATTCTTGATTCATGATTATGTTGTTCCACTTACTACTGCTCTAATTCGGAAAGTGTGGGCCAAAATTACGTGGCTCGTCCTCTCTATAATCATTCTGATGAATTGTGGTGTTATTTTCCTTGGAGGAGGATGGAGACCAACCACAAAGGGGCATGCGAATGGCGCCCATCACCCCCACTACCCATGAAGAAGGTGACAGTGCAACGACACCACTCTGCAACCACCGCCGTTGCGGCCTCACCGCTTCGCCCCGACCGAACCGCCACCGTGGCCATTTCGCACCGCCCCAGCCTAACCCCCACTGTGGCCTCACCATGCCACCCTAGTAGAACCCCCGCCATGGTTGCGCCGCGCCGACCGAGTCGAATCATCGTCGCGGCTGTGCCGCGACACCCCGACCAAACCCCCGATGCGGCCCCGTCGCGCCGCCCTGGCCGAACCGCCGTTGTGGCATCACCACTCCGCCCAGACCGAGCTACCACCCTAGCCTCTCCTCGCCTCTCCGACTAAGCACCCCCCCCCCCTCGCGGCTTCACCACGCCGCCCAGGCCGAGCTGCCTTGTGGGATCGTCGGGCGGCCCTGTCGTGGCCTCCAATAGCCTTCCATGGCCCCCTCATGGCCTCTACGTCCTCGCGTCCTCCATTACCCTCACGGCCGCTCACGAACCACTTCCCAGGTTAGGCTGTCCAGCGCGGGATGTGCCAGACCCAGCAGGCCGGGCCAAAACCAAATGGATGGGCAGCCCAGCGGCCCAGGCTGGACCCAGTGGGCCAGGAGGGACCCAGCGGGTCCGGTCGTATTGACCCCATTCGAGTTAGGCCGGGTCTGTTCAACCAAGTCAGACTAAACCTGACCCCACTACGACCCATTTACACTTCATCGAACATATCTTTGGCACCAAACGTCCATTTGACGAACAGTCAGCGGCTTTATAAATCATAGAGTGAGATGTTCCCTTTGAGTATACCCCACTGCAGTTTTGGATTATGATTTGTTATAGTCAGGTTGGATCGATCATGAATCCTACCAGGCCCCTAGGACTAAAAGGCTAATAACTCACAGACTGAGCATACGATTGAGTTGTTGTCTGTTGCATTGAGACCCCTATGATGTGGCAGACCTTTGAGATACTACTTCTTGTGACATCGTGGTAGTTGGATATTCAACCTGTGGGTTGGGGAGAAGACTCCCCTTGAGACGAGAAAGCCTAGTGTGGAAAACTATTATCAGGCTGTGACGAGAAGAGTGCTCTTAGATATCCCGTGCGGGTCTACTCCTAAATATCATGCACGAGTCAGCTCTTAGAATTCCTGTGAGGGTCAGCTCCTATAATCCTGTGTGGGTCTGCTCCTAGTGATCATGTGTGGGTAAGGTCCTAGATATCCTATGTGGGTAAGATATTAGAAATCCTGTGTGGGTCAGATCCTAGTGATCATGTGTGGGTTAGCTGCAGTTATCCTTTGTGGGTCAGCACCTAGAGATCATGTGTGGGTCATCTCCATCAATCTTGTGTAGGTTAAATCCAGCGATCCTGTGCAGGTAAGCTCCTAGCGACTACGTGCGGGTTAGCAGCCGAGACTCTTAACAGAGTAAGATGATTTAGTAGGTACATTTAGTCATATCTACTAATATACCAAAAGATATATTTTGTGTGAGCTGGGTCATTACATCTTTGTTCCCTCATGATTGAGAAGGATTTCTTGATAACATCAGTATATGTATGGACATATGCCTAAGTAGGGTTATCTGTTGATTTTTTACTTTGTTGTTTATTCTTGGTGGATTTTGTGTGACCTTAAGGGTCTTGGGGTCTCTAATGAGTATCGTTATACTCACCCCTTCACGGTCTATTCCCGTACTTCGTTGTATTTGGTGCAGACGACAGATATCATTGATCGAGACTGAGGGTACCAGGACTAGACGGTGCCCGAAGGTGAACCTTACGACGAGTCGGTACACAGTGGATACGGATGGACGTGGAGTCCTGAAGAGGTGATCTATACATATCATTCATGTAGAAACCTCATAGGATGACCCATTAGCCTTTTTTATTTTTCTTTAGTTGTACTTGTACTTTCGGTTTCTTGTACCTTTACAGTTGGGCTTGTATTTCCGGCCCCTTCTACGTTCAGAACTCTTTTTTTATACAATTTACCTATTTTTTGAATCTTTCATTGTACTTGGGTGAGTGTTTTTTTTGGTTATAAAGGCAATGCATTCCCAGTTATAGGTGATACGGCTTTTGGATCTAGTAGCTAGCCCCTGGCCTTTGGAAGGCGGGTTTGCGGTAGTCACGACACAGGCCCCGTGGGACTGGTCGTGACATATACACTCCTAGAATGTATTTTATGAACCTTTTCATTATTGAAATTGGACATAATTATCAAAATAATGTTCTAATTTTCATGGATCTTAGGATTAAAAACATATTAATGTGGTAAAGGATTATTGTTGTAATCAAAATTTTAACACGATTATGTTTGATATGTTTTCAATGATGAGATCATACAATCTATCAGTAAAGAAACTCATTTGTTTCATTATCCAATTGTTATTTCAATGAAATACTTTTTTTATTTTCATATCCTATAGGATTAATGATACCAAAAGAATTTTTTTTTAAAATAAACTATCTTTATTTCTCTCTGTGGTCGAAAAAACATTTCTTGTTAAATCAGTTGTTCCTAATATTATTTTTAACATAATTTTTACTATTATATAATGATATATTAATTAACTTATTATAAAAATGTTAATTTTTTTCAAATGTTATAAATTAATCCTCGTGTATTTTTTGAAACAAGTCCCCTTTAGATATTACTAAAATTTTAAAGGAACATTTGTTTAAACATTTACTACATGAATACAGTTTTCTTGCATCTTGACTGGTAAATGTTTTAATGATTCCTTAATCTGATTCAATGTTATATTAAATTAATAATATATTTATTATTTTAAATGATATATTAGTTTAAAAAAGGGTCATCCAAATTTGGTATCCTATTTTACTCAAGAAATGTTCCAAGTGATCATTCAAATTCATTTTCCTTATAAGATAGAATCATCTGAAGTAAATTATGCATTACTTGGGATAATTTCCAATTTTACCATCATTTTTCATTATATAGTTTTTTATTATTTTTATGTTAATATTTTTATGAAACACATTCCTCTACCACAGGTAGTGATTTGATAAATTAAGGAGTGGTTTATGAGAACCATTTCTTTTCTATGGGTACTTGTATGATAAATGTTTATCAGACTCTTTTTATTTCCTGGGTCATGATATAATGATTGTTTCTTTGGAATTGTAAAACAATTATGAATGGGTTTCGTTATTTGATGGTGGATATGTTATAACCAAGGATGGGGGTTAAGTTATATCCATGGATGGTGGTCACATTATAAGTAAGACATGAATGGCCGATATATCTCTATAATGCATTGAGTATAGATTTATATCTCATGAGATAAAAATGTGAAACAAGTTGAAAGGAATGATATGTAATGGGAAACATACCAATAGTCTAGATACATAATGGGAAATTGGCAAATGGGCTTGATACAAACTGGGATACCTAAAATGAGGCATGATCCACTATGTTTGATGATCATGGTAGTTATCCTTATCAAATGAAATGAATTATATACCTATGTTGGTGCCACAGTTTTGTTTCATGAGATTTTGGTTCATTTATTATGATCTTTTTAGACTCATATGATTATTTTATTTTTTAATGCTTGTGAATTATACCATGAATCCTGTTTACTATGTTTTGAATATGGGTAATGAACATTGTATGTTCATTCCATGATCTCATACCCTTATGGTTGTTATTTTTTCTCCATATTATCATAGAATGATATATCCCATGTTTACCATTACTAAGCATATGAGCTCACCCATTCTTTTTTTTCCCTACCCAGGTTATGGATAAATGATTTTGGTAGGGTATGATATTTTTGAGTGAAAATGAGGAATATATTTATAGGATACATCGTAAATCATTCATTAAATAAGAATATTATATACCAAGTCTCAAAATTCACTACATTATTATGGTATATGGCAATGTTTTTGTGAAATTTATTGAATATTCATAAAAAAAATATATTTAGTTATCAAAAACCATGGGTAATTATTGTTTGATGAGAGTAAGGTTTATCTGACCTATAGAAACTATGAAGAGAATACTTTTGTGATAACCATTTGGATGTGCCTTTGTATAAGTTAACAACCTAATTTTTATGGAATAGATTTTGTGCTTTACCTAGTAATACATCCCTATCATGATACAACAAGTGGATGTGGTTATGTAAAATATGTACTTAGGGTTAATAAATATGAAAATGGTGTGCCAATATTGACTTGATCATTACAAATTACAGAATAACTGGCATTATTGTGCACCTGCTTTGAGAATATCGAGGGATATGACTTTGTAATTATAAATTTCACTATGATCCATCATTTAGATTTAAATATATAATGATAATTGATGGACTAAGATAAACCTAATGTTTAATATATTTAAACGAAGGTGTATTAATTTAGATAACTTGTAACTCATTCTTCAAGACTATATTTCTTCATACTGTGATTATTGTTTCATAGAGAATAATTTTTGGTTTCATTTGATGGTTTGAACCTAAAATAACTGATACAATGATGAATATGATTAAAAATGTAATCATTCTTCACATGAGAATCAAAATGTGATGGGAGATGGGTTACAAAATTTTTTTATTATACTGATACAAAATTCTAAAGTCAGTAATCATAATTTTTTTAAAAAGGTAGTGCCTTGGTCAAAGACAAAAAAAAATTATTAAATATAAAAAGCACAAAAGTTATAGGAGTTGAAAGGAAGGATGTTTTTTACAATTATTTCCATAAAGATGAAATAAATAAGAGGGAAGTTCATTTAGGAAAGTCAAATACTAGTGAAAACCCTTGTTGGAAAGGGCATCAGCAATAGTGTTCACTTCAGGAAAGGCAGGAGTGGCATTGTAATTAACCTCCAGGATTGAATCGAAACACTTCATCCAAAGGGTGGTAAGAGGCTAGGCTAGATGGATCACACCATTCCAAATTTCCTGGACAATGGTGGTCAAACTAATTTCGATCCAGCGCTTCCTCTAGCCTATTTGAAGGGAAAAATTGACAGCATGAATTAACCCATCATTTCAACTTCCAGTGATGAAGCCATATCGCATCTTCCAAAGAAGCAACTATGACACTGGAAAGAAGAATCTCTAAATATCACACCACAGCTTGAAGGACCTGGATTTCCCTTTGAGGCACCATCAACATTCACTTTGACCCCTCCTGACATCAAAATTTTCCAGAACACTTAAATGGTGTGTTTTGGTTGTCGATAGAGGCCATCAACTCGAATTTTGTGCAGACTCTCAAAATCACCAGCAGAGTCATCGCAGTGGGACTTTTGAATCGATGTAGCCTCTCGGACTGCAATGAGAATCCATGATTTTCGTGCAATATGATTTAATGATGATTTTATATAGGGAATATCATTACTTTCATACCATATTTCATGAAGAAGGTCATCAACGACAAATAAGAATACATTTTTAATTTGGTGAGAATCCTCATGATCAAAAAAATTCATTAAAATAGTGCATATCAAGTCAGGAATAAACCCTCTACAGTTAAAAATGTCAAAAATATAATTCCATAGAGTAGAAGATATATAAAATTATAGAAAAATATGGTCAGTATCTTCCCTATGTTGGTTAAATAGGTGAAATTTAGAAGAGAGTTGGATACAATAAGTTTGAAGGAAAACCTCATTCGATAATCTATTGTGAGAAATATGCAAAATAAGAGTGAGTCTTTTAGGCTTGATCCAATCCTTGTGAAAATAATTCAACCATTGAATGTTATATTTAGTTCTAAAGAAATTGTGGTTGTAGAAATTCTGGAGTCAAGGATGCCATTTCAAGCCGACTCACAGACAAGAAAGTCATTGGAGTTAATGTGGGGGTAGTTATCAATGATCTGAGTAATTCTATCAGGGAGATCTTTCCTATGAGAGTGACGAACATATTTGATAGTGTAATTTTTATTCTCAGAAGGAGAGTTAGGAGGAATCATGGAAATTAAAGTAGTACTAGTCTAATTATCAAGCTAGAAATTCATGTTGGAGTCATCATTATCCATCCATATAGAATATTCCATAATGTGATGCAAATAATGTCTAATGGATGACCTTATCGAGGAAGTAATATAATTTAAGTTCCCTTTCTTAAGCTTGGTGATAGATACGTATTTGAGGAAGTCAATTTCATTAGAGTTGTTATTACTTAATCTCCAAGTATGTCTAGCATAAATAGCATCATTAAAGAGTTTAATGTTTTTAATACCAATAACCCCCTTATCTAATTGTTTCCAACATTTCATCATAGGAATGGTGACAAGTTTCCTTTTGAGGATACTTCCCGTACAGATGATGTTTTTAATGAAAGTAATAATTTTTTTAAAAGTACCGACAAGCCACTTACAGATCATAAGGGAAAAAACCATTTTCATGGAAATGGTTTATTTGACAAGATATATTCTACCAGCCATAGTGCGGGATATACCTATCCATGTAGAAATATGATTAATAATTTGGTCAACAATGCTAGCAATGTGGTTGGATTTGGGTCTTCCCCAAAAAATAGGAACCCCCAGGTAAGTGAGGGGGAAGATACCTTCTCTAATTCCAATATAGGTGGTGATAAATCCTTTTCTCAGTGAGGAGAAATTTTTTCCAAAGAAAATATGTTACTTGTTATAAGAAATACCCTATCCAAAAACCACTTCATAATGAGTTAGAGCATTTTTTAGAACATGAATATTCTTTTGATGAACATGATGTAACATGATGAAGTCATCAGCATATATAAGATGAGTAGAGATGTTATGATTTCTGGCATCCTGGATGGGCCTAAGTTTATTTTGTTGGAAAAGATGTGTGAGAAATCTGTTGAGGTAATCTTCAGCAATGGGAAAGAGGATGGTCGAGAGAGGGTCTCCATGTCTAACTCATTTGGTGCATTTGATATAGCCCTTAGGGGATCCATTAACCAAAATGAAAATAGAGGTAGATTTAAAAAGTGTTCTTATTCTCATAAAATTGGTATCATTAAATCCAAATCTTTTCAGAAAATTGAAAATAAAACTCCAATCTATAGTATAAAATGCTTTTATAATATAATTTTGATAGCAACATTACCTCCCCTAGTAGTTTGGTTTATGCTATTAGAGAAATTTATGGGCAAGGAAAATGCAGTCTTGAATGGACATACATTTTATATAACTAATTGGATTCTAAGAAACAATTTTATTACATATTAGGGTAAGTCTATTACCAAGAATCTTGGTACTGATTTTGTAGGGAGTTTTTATCAGGGCAATAGGCTGTAGTTGTGGGATCTCAGAGGAATTATCCACTTTGTGGATTAATGAATGGAATTGTGCATTAATTCCATGAGGAAACAAACCACTAGAAAAGAAGGACCTAACAAGTTTGCACACATCCAAGTGAATGAAATCCCAGTGATGTTCAAAGAATCCATTATTAAAGCCATTGGGACCAGGGGCACTATCAGGCTTTAGAATGAAAACAATGTCTATAATTTCATGACCTAGAAGGATTCTTATGAGAAACACATTGTCAATATCGCCAACCATCGATGGGATTATATCAGAAAAAAGTTCTATATTAACATATAGTCCATTACAAATGTTCTTAAAGTAAGAGTAAACATGATTGGAAATGGCCTCCTCTGAGTGAGTAAGATAATCATCATCTAAAAGCGTAGTAAGAGGTCGGGTGGAATTTCTAACTCTTTGAATAAAATTATAGAATTTGGTATTCCTGTCACCATCAGAGAGATAATTTTCATTGAAAATTTGTTTGTTCATTATGTATTTGAAATTGAGAAGAGAGTTGACTTTTAAGGAAATATTTATTTTTGGTTCAGTATCAAGGTTAAAATCATAATTGCTATTATGAGTTTGTATATGAACCAGTTCATTATCCAGAGAAGAAATATCTATGTCAATCTGTTTACTTTTAGTTCTACACCAGCCATTAATTGCATGTTTTAATGATTTAAGCATGAAGATATAGGAAAAAGTATCATGTTGATGATTTATAGTTTCCCAAATGTTTTTGATAAAAGAAAATCAATCGGGGTTTGTAGACGAAGTATTGTTAAATAAAATGGGGAGAATGGGATTATGGTTCTTAATGAGATGATTGACCAGAATAGGATGATGATCTGAGTTTAACCTTAGGAGGGTGATACTAGACATGGTGTCCCATTTATCAAAGGTCTCCATATTAACAAAATTTCTATCGAGTTCACTAGCAACAACTTTTTTATAATTTCTTATGTACCGTGTGTATTTCGCACTAGTGAGATTAATTTTGGCTAGATTGTTGTCTTCAATAGACGCTCAAAACTCTCTTGAATATATTGAAAAGTGAGAGGGACCAATTTTTTCATAGGAGGTGTGAATAGAATTAATGTATCTACTCACAACCCAAGGTTCATGAATGTTATTAGACAATACAGAAAGATCATACCAGAGGGTTCTTCTTTCATTGTATCTATTTTTGGCATATATCATCGTGAAAAAAGTGTGTTGACTTTCCCAGTAGAAATGACAAGTAAACTGTTTTTCAGTACTTTAGATAATATTAATATTATAGAGATATTTGTGATAAAACATCCATATAGTATCAACTGAGTATCCATCCTTATTGGAACCCAAAAAATTACTATTGAGAGAGCATATGTTCATAAATTTGGAGGTTAAATTAACTTTAGGTTCTGATATAGAAATTATTTTAATACCTAATGAGGTAGAATCCACTATATATTAGTGGGTCTTCAGATCCACTAGTGGGTTAGCTATGGATCATCAACTTTAATAAGATATTTTTTGTTCCCAATTTTACAGAAAATTAAAATGGGGTTGTTTATATTTATTTTTTGAGAGGTGGAGAAGTTAAATTGTGTAACGTTATCAAGAATTTAGGAAAATAAATTAAATTAACTCAGTAGAATGGGATAAAGTTAAGTGGATATTTCATACTAATTAAATACATTCTATTCAATATATAAATTTGGATAATGAATTACTTGAGTTTAATAAAAGGGATGAGAAATCTATTAGTTCATAAAAATATAATTTTACAAGGCTTGTAGGTAATGCCTTTGGATTAGTCATCAAACATAATGTAATGTTTGATAAATTCATTGGATTCTCAGATCCAAATAAAAAATCCATTAATGACATGATACATTAGTTTTTATGATTAAATTTTATGATGTCCACTGAATTTAGAAGTGTAAAATTGAGATTCCCATGATTATCATGGTTTCGCTAATAAAAGGTAGGTAATATCTCATGAAACCCTGAATGAAACACATATTTGAATGAAATTACATAAATCTACCTGCTATAAATTTGGAAATAAACTTCAGTGGAATTGTTTATATGGAACTGGTAGGTTGTTTATATGTTTAATGGATGGTCATAGAGCAAGTGAATCTTGAAATACGATGAATGGCCATGTTAATGAAATTGGGGAAAAGAGGACACAACATAATGTTCCACCCACTCTCCAATGCATAAAATTCATGTATTATGGGAATAATACATACCATTTATTGGTATAGAATTTCTATTATGATTAGTGTTAACAGAATCCTATAACAAAATCCATAGATAAATATTCCGCATTCATGACTACCTGAAGTGGGTTATGAGAATGATGTCATCAAAGGTATACATATCTTTCAGTCTATAATTTATAATATATTACTTTATTCTATATATAACCATTCATTAATATATATATATGGAATTTTTAAAGATATATAAATTACTAGCTCATCCAATATATCTTCAATCTTTATTAAAAACTACGAATGGTAAGATAGTTTCACTATAAGTCTTTTAGTAAGCTATAATTGATGTTTGTGGAAATTTTCTATTGTAAAATATTATGATACATATTTTAGTTGAATTTAAATTGAATTTTTGAATATATTGGATTTATTTATATATATACCATA
Organism: Viscum album; assembly: GCA_963277665.1. Taxonomy (NCBI): domain Eukaryota; kingdom Viridiplantae; phylum Streptophyta; class Magnoliopsida; order Santalales; family Viscaceae; genus Viscum; species Viscum album. The sequence goes on along the minus strand of OY728156.1, from coordinate 2,074,270,633 downwards.
TAAATTATTTAGGGATGGAATTAAAATTTCATATTTTAATTAATCCCCTGGTAATTTATCGGTGTTAGGTTGAGTACAAACGTCAAATGGGAATTAAATAATCCTTTTAGGGATTAATTTATATTGATTAAGGCTATTGTTATCAGATGGTTGGGGAGAAAATATACATAAAAAAATTACTATTTTTATAACTCCCTAGCCTGATAACATTACTTAACCTTGAGTTAAATAAATAATTAACATTGAGGATCTTTTCAGGATAAAACTTTTAGAGAAATAGGCCATAACTATTACATTACATCTCAAATATTACAAAGTAGACACTTCTACTCGGTATCAAAAAATTTCATAAAAAAAATCTTAAAAGGAAAAAATATTATTTTCTTGATATAAATCTTCTTGAATTCTTGTATTCTCTTACCCATCCTTATACACAATGAAAAGTATTTCAAAAACTTGGGATAAGCCTAAAAAACTGTGTAAGGGTAATAAAATAAATAATGAAAACATTAGCCCATAAATACATACAAAATATATGATCATTAAAATACCTCATAAAATTATAGGATTTATGAATAACACTTAGAAATAATAAATAATAAAGGTAACATATAGAATTCATATCATAATTACATTGTAGATTTCAAAACTACATAGGGAGTTATGTTGGAATACGCATTATAGTATATTCCCTAAATCTCTTGGGAGAAAACTTGAACATTACCACCATCATGTTACCCAATTCATTTGAGAGCTATCTTGATCTCACCCTCCCTATGATTAACACAGATCCTCCCATATACGTAAACAATGCCCTGGAACAATAACATAATCATAACACATGAACATTCATAAAGGAAAGTTAACTATTCCACATTGCAATAACAATATAAAAGATCAATATATTGACATAATCATTCCATTCTAAAAACCCATACTAAAACAGAAATAGGTAAAAAATAGTTTTTGGTATTTATTTTATTTTTAAAAACATTAAACCTTGATATGGAATCCAAATATCTAATAATGCTCACGGTGGTTGAATTTACATTTTTACCACAAAAATAAAAAAGAATCATTATTTTTTTCATTTAGTAAAATTATGTATATAGAAAAGATTCCTTTTAATCAAATTAAATTTTAAAGGGGTTTAAACACCATATAAAGAAAAATATTGTATAAATCAAATTACACCTCAATGAAAGGAGTTTGAGGCGGAATCCATTACCTTGTGTTTGACTTTTCTTGTTCAATATTTATCTCCCTGAATAATAAACATAAGTTAATTATACGTACTTGAAAACCTTTTCAATTTTATTATTCATTTTAAACCACTTATTAGTTTTCTGTAACAATAATGTAATTATTCAATTTTATATCGGTCTTTTTGTCGATGTTCGGTACACCGAGTCAAAATGAACTTGATATAATTAAAAATTGTCCACGTGGTCAAAAATACATTATCTACTGAATGAAATTCATGGTTTTATATATAATATATAACATATATATCAAGTATATATTTATTTATAATTGTCTATATCATTTTTATATATGAAAATGAAATGAAATGTTCTTGGAGATGGTAAGTTGTACGTACGCATGAAGGCTATTTTCATTAATTTTTTCCCATTTTATTAATGGAATGAAAACCAAATGATACAAAATTATATTATAATTCCATTATGATATCATTTTTTATATATGTTATTTAACTTTATTAACTCCATCCATTATATGTTCAATGTATGGTATAAATGAGTTATATAACATTGAGGGGGCGGTAGTCCACACTTCCCCAAATGAAATTATCTTGTTTATCCACTATAGAAACCACAATGTTATGATATAAATGAAAAATAAATAATCATAGAGACAATATAATTATAATATAAATCATATAGAAATATAGTTCCATCATAATGGCCACTGTGGGAGTTTCTATTGAAAAATCGAACAATCATCGTTTCGTGAAGCAGTAGTTTTCCATCCACAGAAATAGTATGTTATAAATCTATTTGATAGAGGAGTGTGTAAGTATAGTTTTAAAACATCTCATAAAAATTTCCTAGTATATTGAGGATACTGATGTTCTTATTTAATCATTTCAAAACAATATAATATAGAGTAAAAAAATTGAATAATGGAAATGAATTTTATAGAAGATACAACCTCTTAAAATGTGTAACTCTCTTTGATTTGAGCCAAAAGGCTTTCTTTAATTTCCTTATTCCTTGGAGAAAGATTATACGAGTAAGAGGGGGTGTTGGGAAAATTTTGGAGTAGATTTTGGATGAGGCAATGGGCTTGAGAGGTGTGTGAAATGGGTTAGATGTGGTGCCCTTTTATAAGAGGGAGGTAAGGATCTTTATAAATGTTTGAAATTATTATTTTATAATAAAATGATTTATTTTTCCAAAGGTCCAAAACTCATTAAATTCTAAGATAGCATTAATATAAGTCAAAATATATTTATCCAATTAGAATTGTATAGGTTATGGAAATTTTTTAATCATTATCTTTTTTATTTGTCCATTTTTTACTCATATCGTTTTATCTAGAATTCAACACTTTGAGAATCAAAATAGCTATGAAAACATTAAAAATATCCAATTAAAGAGACAATGAAAAAATGTTAGACTTATAATAACTATTTTTCTGAATCAATAATATATCAAATTGTATAATATTTAATAAAAATTTTATATTTTAAAATATGAATTATGTCAATATTGACACTATTCATATCATGACTTTTTTTAAAATCCATTAAAACATTCTTGATTTACAAAAACATCATTAGTACATAGATAACATGTTAATATCATCCATAAAATGCGTGTATGACATCAAAATAACAAAATTACATTTATTTTCACATTTTTAATAACATTTATTTGAATCCTTTATTAATGATGCAATCACAACATCACCATTGTGTAATGATTAAATTTATTTATTTAATGTTTAAAATTTAAAAATAAGATACCATGATGTAGAAAATATTTTTATCTTTCTAATTACTATTTATATTTGATAATATCACATACATAACCCCATATAAAAAATTATTACAAGAAGATATATGTTTATTTGACATCTTCCTTAACATTAAATTAATTTTTATTAAATGTCATTTTCACTTAAAAGTGGCACTATGAGTTCCCAAAATATACCCAAGGATTCCAATGGTCAAAAATGTATCATCAAATAGGATTGGGAAACATGTTAGAGAAATTTAATAATATTAAATTATGTTTTCCCCTTATTTACCAGATTAATCCTTTAACCATGGTAAATAAAATATTTACTGACATTACTATTTATAATGTATAAAAATAAATATTTCTTATTTACAAAATTTGGACCACCAGATTCCAAATATGGAATCCATTTTTTTCAAATACAAAACATAAAACTTGTAGAAAATAATTTTAAATTAATTCCCGTTGTCCAAACCAAAATCCATGCTTTTAAGAAATAATAACTACCAATTGATTGTCATGTTTTTATATCCGAATTCAAATTAAAATTTACTACAAAGACAAAAAAATGGATTAAATGATAATAATAAAATCCAATTACACGTGAAAAAAAATTAGAAAGATAATCTAAGAAAATAAATAAATTAGATGAAAATAATGTTATGACTTAAAATGTAGTATGTTTCATTATTCATTAAAAATGATCTCTATCAGAAATATACAAAAAAATAGCCAAATTATATTTTGATATCAATATTATAAATAATATGTTTAATTTTTGTAATAGAACATATAAAAGTGACAAAAACTAGATTTAAAAGGGGTTTTCCATCGAAAGGTAGTAATATTACCTTTTAAAAATATTACAGTATTTATGATTAAAATTGGATTCATTATCATTTTAAGCCATTATGTTTTATTGGATGAATGTAAATACATTTAACAAACATGTATAACCAAAATATGGTTAGTTCTATTTAATAACACTAATAAAATGGCTTGGCATTAACTACCATTTAAAATAATAATATTATAATAATATTTTCTTAAGTATGACTCAACATTTTGTGAAACATATGACTTTGAAGAAACTCATTGTTGAGTGTCGGGTATCCATCAAACAAATCATCCCCATTAAAGTAAAATTAATATTTAATTCTCAAACATTAATAAATATGAAAATGTCATATTCTTTATTTACATGGGATGTTACATCCTTCTCCCCTTTATGAAATTGTAACGTCACAATTTTATTCACTTATCAAATAAGTGTGGGTATTTATCCTTCATAGAATTTTAAGATTCCCACATTTCCTCTTCAACCATATTGTTTTTTTCATAAAACTTTTACAAGATGAATTACATTATTATACAACACTTTCTCTCTTCAATCAAGAATCTGAACTAGTTGTTCCTCATATGAAAGACTGTCTTCCAAGTGAACCGATTCTAGGCTCCAAACCTGAGATAGATCTAGCATTTACTTTCATAACATTGAAACATGAAAAAAATTGTGTTTCAGGGATAAACATAGAGGTAAAACCACTCTATCGAAAACTGATCCAACTTTCTCTATGATTTTATAGGTTCTAATGAACCACAAATTCAACTTTCACTTCTTACAAAAACGCATCACACTTTTTGATGGAAATTTTTTGATAAAGACATGATCACCAACCTCAAAATAAAGATCCTTCATATGGTTATCCACATAACTTTTCTTTATAATCTGATCTATTCTCATGTGTGTTTGAATCAAATGAACTTTTTCAGCCATATTTTCTACCAATTCTGGTCCCATCAGCTTTCTTTCACCTACATCATCCCAAAAATCAAAAGTTCAACACCACTTCACAAATAATTCCTCAGATGGAACCATATGTATACTAGACTGAAAATGTTTATTATAAATAAAATCAACCACAGAATTATGTTTGTACCAAATTCCCTGGTAATCCATTGAGCAAGAACATTTAATATCTTCCAATGACTTAATTTTTTATTCTGACTACCCATCTGATTGTGGAAAATGATGTGTACTAAAATTTAATTCAGTACACAATGAATTTTAAAGGCCCTTCCAAAATATAGTAGTGAACCTGGGATAATGATCAGATATAGTGGAGATGGTAACTCCCTGTAACCTGAGTATCTCTTTAAAATACAATCGATAATGTTTAGGTGGAGATAGTATATTTCGAATTGGAAGAAAATGATCAGATTTTGTTCATCGATCAAAAATAACCTAGATTGCATTTTTACCTCGAGAAGTCTTTTGTAATCCCTTAAAAAATTCAATGGACCCATTTTCTCATTTCCACTATAGCACATGAAAAAGTTGAAAAACATCCCTTTCGGTATCTTCCACTTTACTTTAGCCTATTAAAAAATATAACATCTCAAGGTAAAGTTAGTGATATCTCTTTTCATTCCATCTCACTAGTAATACTCCTGGTGATCTTAAAATATTTTAGTATTTCCTTGATGAAATGAAAATGGAGAACTATGAGCTTAACATAATAACTATTTCTTAATCTAGGAATCAAAAGGAACACATAATCTCTCTCCAAACCACAAAAAATGACTTTATCAGTGTTAAACTCATGTAACTCACCCTTCTGAACCAATTATTCATTTTTATGCAACTCACTATCGTCTTTCTGCACTTTATTTATGCTTTCTACATTGGATGATGGTACTGAAAATAGAAACAAAATTAAAGAATTTCCTACACCAATAAATCTTTCCCTATGTTCATCAAATATTTAATCAAAGGATCTTGTTCTAAAGATAACAAGGTTAATGTAGAATTACTTTTTCACATCAAATCATCTTCTAATTTATTATATTTTCATGGATGATAAGGAATTATGCAATCGTCATCATTGATTAATTATAGAAATCTCCTCTATCTCGTTTTCAAATCATTTGGTGTGAATATATATTTCAAACATTTTTTATCAGTATATATTTCACAATTTAATCTATACAAATGATTCCTCAAAATTTTAAAAGTAAAAAAACAAAAGTATCTAATTCCAAATCATGTGTTGGGTAATTTAACTCCTGAGGTTTCAACTGACATGATGCATAGGTCATTACCTGATCATTATGCATAAGGAAACAACCAATCCCCTTCAATGAATCCTCACTATAGATAAATAAATTCATCATCTCTAGATGGTAATGCCAAAACTTGAGCATTCACTAATATTCTTTTCAATTCCTGAAAACAATCATCTAAATATATTGTCCAAATTAACATAACACCTTTTCGAGTTAACTTAGTCAGTGGGAGAGATAATCGTGCAATTTGTTTTAACAAACCTCCTGTAAAACCTTATAAAATAAGAAAAATATGAATCTATGTTATAATTTTGGGTCTTGTCCATTCATTAAAAACATTTTTTTACCGGATCAACCATTATGCCATATTTAGAAAGAGTGTGACCAAGGAATGAAATTTTCTGCAACTACGACTCACAATAGATGAATTTCCAATATAGTTTTTTATTTAATGTGTGAAAAACTACCCTCAAATGATATTCATTCTTCTCTTTACATTTTTAATAAATTAGAATGCCATCAATAAATACTACCACAAACATATCCATGAAATCATATAAAATTATATTTATAAGATCCATGTATACAGCCTGTTAATTGGTTAACTAAAAAAGAATAACTAAAAATTCATAATGGCCATATCTAGTATGAAATGTGATCTTGATAATGCCTATTTCCTTTATATTCAACTAATGGTATGCCAACATCAGGTAAATCATTGAATAATACTGCTCTCCCTGGAGCCGATCAAACTAATCATTGATATGAGGAAAATGATACATGTTCTTAAGAGTGGTATTATTAAAGAATATATAATAAATGCAAAGAATCATTGAACCATATTTATTTTTAACAAACAAGATAGGAGCACCCCATGGTGATCTTCTAGGTCAAATGAAACCTTTATCTTATAAATCCTATAATTACTTCTTTAACTCTAAAAGTTAAATTTGGGACATTTGATAAGGGAGTTTTGAAATTTTATTAGCATCAGGAACTAAGTCAACAATAAATCCAACATCCTGATTAGGTATTATTCCAGGAAACTCAACAGGAAAAACATCAGGATACTCATTTACCAATGTCATTTTATTAATGAAAATAGTTCATTTGTTTGTAAAAATATGTGTAAGGTAACATTTATTTCTATCTTTTACTAGTTTCTCATCTTCCTAATATGTTATCAAATGTAAGGGTTCATTCTTGTACAAAAACTAAAATTATTTCTGAAAAGAAACCACTTTACCTCTATAGTAAATTATAGAATGATTAACAAAAATCCAATCCATAGCCAAAATAACAACAAAATTTACTAGAGTAAAAATTATAAGGTGTGCAGGTAGATTCTTTCCACAGATAAAGAAAATAAATTTTTTATAATTTATTTTTGTCTAAACATTTACTCTTACTGTTTTTACAATAAGTTCAATATTCATATCTTGATATGGAATTCCATATTCACTAGAAAATTTCTCAGAAAAGAATGAATGTATAGAACCTCAATAAAAAAAACATTGGCATAATCTGAATAAAAAAAGTACACATGATACTACTTCATTTGATGGCCCAACATCTGTTGAAGTAGTTGCAAAGGATTTTCCCACCCCTTTCTTCTTATAGTCCTTCTTCTTTTACTTAGTTGAGTTATTATCCATATACACATTTACATAATGACCCATTTTATTTTATATAAAACATTTTACTAACAATATGGTAGATTTTGTCTTACCATTACCCTGATGTTTTTCAGTGCAATTATGAGCCATATGTCCCATTTTACCCCATTGGAAGCACATACCAGAAATCAAAATTCATTCCCCAGTGTGATGTTTTACATAAATTTTCACAAACTGTAAACTTATGTTTCTTACCATCAGAATTTTTTGAATATTTCTTCCCTTTCATCTACCACCACGATCTCTTATTTTTTTATTGGTCAAAAACAACTGATCATCAGATAACTCCATTTCCACCTTCTCCCAGCATTGAATAATATTTTCAATACTTTTGAACTCATGAGAATCTAATTCTCTTCAATACATTGGATTTAATCCTGAGAAAAAATATTAATTTTACCGTCATGATCTTGTATGAAATTTTGATCATACCATTCTAGTCATCTGAATTTTAATTCATAAGAATCCATTGAGTCATCATACTACCTCAATTCGATGATTTTTTTCATCCTAAGTCGAACCACCATAGGAAAATATTTTTCAAGAAACATTCCTTTGATTTCATCCCAATCAAGAGAATTAATATCATTAATATCTCTGATATATTTAACCATCAAACACCATGAATCGGCATCACCATAAAAATGGTAAACTACAATACTCATATTTTTATGTTCTTAACACCCCCTGACATCAAAAATATTTCCCAGTGATTTAATCTATCTATCATCTAGCATAGGGTCAGATGATATTCTAAATGATTAGGGATGTTGCCTAATGAAATGATCCACTGTAGACATGTTCCTCTAGGGTTGATCTGGTTGATCTTGTGTATTTATACCACCACCATTTATATCCTATGTCAATTGTTCCATCCCATTAACAAAATATTATGTTTTGATTCTCACCATCTCAGGTTTCTGATTTGGAAGGTTGTTTTCCTTTTGATGTCATCCCATCATAACTTCCATGTTTCATATATGGAAAACCATTAATAACATAGAAATATATTTGGGGAAGCAACATGGTAATCCATAAATTATAAATCATTTCAATCATACCATAAATTAATTTATCAATACTAATTTTACAATATCTTAACTCTTAATGATGTATAAATTGACCTACAATACCAACTACAAGACCACATTCATAGAACATTTCAGAACATTTAGTTAATTAAAAAATTAACATTGAGGAACGCATCAGGTTTAGTGTTTCATAGAATTAGGCCATAACTATTACATTATATATCAAATATTTCCAAGTATACACTTCTACTCAGTATCCATTTTTTTATATAATAAAAACTCTTAAAATAAAAGAAGAATTATTTTCATCATATAAATCTTATTGATTTCCTCCTTTCTCTTAACCTTCCTTATACCTCGTGAAAAACATTTCAAAAACATGGGATGAGCATAAAAATCACATTAAGGGTTATATAATAAACAATGAAAACATTATCTCATCAATACATAAAAAACTTAATATCATTAACATACAACATGAAATCATAACATTTAGGAATATTATATAGAAATCATAAATCATAAAGGTAATTTGTGTCATCAATATCATACATTCATTGTAGATTTTACACCTACATAGGGAGTTACGTTGGAATACACATCATTGTATAATCCCTAAATATTGTGGGAGAAACATTAAAATTTACCTCTTTCATTTAAACCAATTCATTGGAGAGATATCTCAGGCTCACGAGCCCTAGGATTATTATGGAACCACCTTTATACGTAAACAATTCCCAAGAACCATAACATAATCATAACACATGGACAATCATAAATGAAAGATAATATTTCCACATTGAAAGAACAATATGACACTTCAATATATTGACATAATCAATACATTATCAAAACCCATTTTCAATTCCAAAATACATAAAAATAGTATATAGTATTTATTTTCCTTCAAAAAATAGTACGACTTGTTAAGGAGGCCAAATATCAAATAATTCTCGCGATGACGAAAAGGTCTTTGTAACCGCATACATTAAAAAGAAACATTCTTTTTGTGGTTTAATAAAAGACATCATAGATAAAAGATTCCCTTTGAATTAAATTAAAAATAAAATGGTTTTAGACACTATATAAAGGAATGTTGTGTATTAATCAAATTGTGCCTCAATGAAAGGATATTGAGACGATAACCATTATCTTGCGTTCGACTTGTCTTATTCCTTATTTACCTCCATGAATAAAAAAATATAAGTTAACTATAATTACTTCATAACCCTATTCATGTTTATTATTAATTTTTTATCACTTATAACATTTATATAACAATCATGTAATTATTCAAGTTCATATAGGTCTTTTTGTTGATGTTCGATGCTTGAGTCAAACAGAACATGTTATAATTACTAATTGTACATGTGGTCAAAATTTCATTATCTCCATGATAATATTAATGATTTAGATATCTTATAAATGATATATATCAATAATATATGTATTTATAATAGTAGATATCATTTTAATTTATGAAAATGAAATGCACCATTCATGGAGACGGTAAGTCGTACATCCGCATGAACGATACTTTCATTTCATTTTTTCATTTTTTTAGAAAAATGAAAACCAAATGATACATTGGTATATTATAATTCTAGTATAATATAATATTCTATATATGTTACATAATTTAATTATCACTATCCTTTATACATTTAATTTATGTTATGAACATGTTATATCATTTTGATGGGGCAGTAGTCAGTACTTCCTCAAATGAAATAATTGTATTTACCCATTATGGAAACCATATAGGTTTTCTATACACGAAAATATATAATCATATATAAAATATAAATATGATATGTATAATATATAAATAAATTTCCACCATAATGGCTACCATAAAAGGTGGTTCCCAAAAATCAAAAAATCATCATTTTCTGAGGCAGCAGTTCGCTGTCCAAAGTACCAGTATTTTATAAATCCAATAGATGGATATGTGTGTAAGTATAGTTTGAATAATTATCATAAAATCATCCTTGTACATATAGGATACCGATGAGGTTATTTAATCAAATATAAAAATAGAATAGGGAGCGAAGAAGTAGAATAATGGAAAATAATTTTAGATAAGACACTACATTTTAAAACGTGTAACTCTATTTAATTTGAGACAAAAAGATTTCTTGAATTGCCTTATTCCTATAGTAAAGATTCTAGGAGGAATTGGGGGATTCTAGGATCTTTATGAAGCAGAGTTTGAACGTGCCCCGGGGCTTGAGAGGTGTGTGTAATGGGTTATAGTTGGTGTCCTTTTATAAGAGTGAGTAGGGACTCCTTTGGAATGTTTGAAAGTATTATTTTATTATAAATTATTTTTATGTTTAATAAAAGTATGAAACATATTCAATTCTAACATAAGCTGAATATATTTCGAATTAAAATTATCCAATATGAATTGGATAGGTTTTTTGATATTTTTAAATCCTTATATTTTCTAATTAACAATTTTTTACCATTACAATTTTATCAAGCATTTAACACATTGAGAATAAAAATAGATACGAAAATATGAAAAATATTCAATTAAAGATTCAATAATAATATTTTAGACTAATGATAACCATATATCTGAATCATATATTTTTTAAATTTTATAATATTCAATAATATATTTTATATTTAAAAATATGAATTATGTCAATTTTGACACTATTCATATCGTGAATTTTTAAAAAATCCATAAAAACTTGATTGATTCAAAGAAACTTCATTAATACAAGCATAACATGTAAATTACATCCTTAAAATTCAAGGATGACATCAAAATGACCAAACTACATTTATTTTGGCATTTTGAATATCATTTATTTGAATATTTTATTAATGAAGCAATCTCTACATCACCATGGTGTCATAATTAATTTATATATAAAATGTATAAAAATTATAACTAAAATACCATGATTTAAAAAATATTTTTATTTTTTAATGACTTTTTATAGTGGAAAATATCACTTATATAGTCCCATATTAATGTTATTTTACTAAAAGATATATGTTTACGTTAAATTTTCCATGACATTAAATTAATTTTTATAAAATGTCATTTCCAAATAAAAGTGGCTCCTATGGGTTTCAAAATCAACCCAATGATTCCCATAGTTGAACATGTATCATAAAATAGGATTAGGAAACATGTTAGGGTAATTTAATGTTATTATAATATTATTTTTAACGCTTATTTACAAAATATGGATCATTGGATTCCAAATATGGAATCCATTTTTTAAATTTAAACAATGAAGTTGCAGAAATTAATTGAAAATTTATTCCCATTGTAAAAACCTAAAAGTGTGTTTTTAATAAATAATAACTACCAAAAGATTGACATGTGTTAATGTCAAATTTCATAGTGAAAATATTTACAATGACCAAATTTTGATTAAATGATAAAAATATAATCAAATTACACTATAAAGCCAATTAAAAATATAATCTAACATTATAAATAAATAAGATAAAAAGACTATTTTGGCTTGAAATGTAGTATTTTTCACTATTAATTAAAAATAAACTCTATTAGAAAAATAACAAAAAATTACCGAAAATAATTTTTGATATCCTTCTTCTAAAGAAGAAGTTTATTTTGTGAAATTTAACATATAAAAGTGAAAAAACTAGATTTAAAAGGTTTTTCCCACCAAATGATGGTAAAATAACCTTTCTAAAATATTAGAGTATTTATGCTAAAAATTGGATTCATTCTCAATTTAAGCATCTATATTTTATTGGATAAATAGAAAAACATTTAACAAACCCGTTTAATCATAATATGGTTAGTTCTATTCATTCTCTCCAATAAAATAGCTAGGAGTTAAATAATATTTATAATAATATTATTATATTTTTTCAGTATGACTCAGCATTATGTGTAACATTAGACTTCGGAGAAACCAATTACTGTGTTTCGGGTACACCATCGAACACAACATCCCCGGTAAAGTAAAATTGATATTTAATTCCCAAATATTAATAAAAATGAAATTTTTTATTTTTTATATACCTCGGATATTAAGAATATAAAGTATTTTTTTTGACGTCTTTATAAAAGAGTTTCCTAGTATTACATCAAATCATGAAGTTGATTTCTAAATGGAACTCATTTATGGAATTTCAAAAATTTCAATGAAACCGTATATAAATCCCTATAATTTAGTGGAAATAATTGACGAAGAAAATCCATGTGTAAAGTTACACAGGCTTAAAAAACATAGATGTTATATCATTTTAGATGAATATTCCCCACATTACAAAAATACATTCTCAACAAACATAATAGGTTAGTGTCTTCGTAGTCATGGAAATGTAATCTTCTAACTTTGTTAAAGATATTCCAAATCTACATTTAAGATATTTCCGTATATTACTCTTAAAAAAACCATTTTTCATAACTTGAATAATGGAATCAATAGAATGATTTGAGATTATATTCTTATTATGGTTAATAAAAAGAGATATATAAGAATAACTTGAACATAATGATGTGATAACATGATATTAACATTATATTATCATACAGTACATATCCAAGATCATAATTAGGATTCATTCCATGAATATTAAAAGTTCCTAAGACTTGAATCATATGGTTGATTCATTATCATAAATCAATCATGAACCGTAATAACATGTCATATAAGTTTCAAATCATTATAACTATAGAAAACCATTTCATATTTAAAGGATGACTATAAAGACCATCAACATAATATATCACGAAACACATATTACTTCTTTTTGGATCAAGACACACCTATTTACCCTTCTGGATAAGGATGCAATTATTTACCATATTGGATTATGACACACCTATTTCCGATAGTAGATAAGGACACACCTATTTCCCAATGTAGATCAAAACACACCCATTTCTCATTTTTTGATCTAAACACGCCTATTTCACACCACAGATCAAGCCCATCAACATTTTTACCCTAATTAACATAGGAGATATAAATATTTACCCAATTAATTTGAAGGATATACAGGTCCCACACATCACATAATAATATAAAATGTACATGTGACATAAGATAAAAACACATGTATTATTTAAAAACCCTGAAAACATATGGGATTCATAAACATTATATCATAACCAATGAAATGAAATTAGAATCATAAGCATTTCATCACATCATAACCTATGAAAAATTGATAGGATTAAATATCCTTTCATTAACGAATAGCCCATGAAAATAAGTAGTTTCCAATAGCAAATAACATGTGGATGTAAACCAGGATCTAAAATAATATAACACTTGGAAGTGAAACAGTTCCAAAAGATTATTACCCATGAAAGAAAAACATGTGTCTTAAATATCATGCCATAAAAACATAATCCATTCAAGAAATAATATGAATTGTATTCTTGTATCATGTCCCCAGTAATGAATAAACTATATAAAAGGATCCCATATTAGTTGTAGAAAGGATTTTGAAGGATCACATGGAACATTTCTTTAGAAAAATTTCATTACTTTTAAATTCCATTACATAAAACCATCGAAAAATCATTCTCTAATAAATAAGAAATTAAGATTTCATTGGAAACCTTTTATAAGGAAAATATCATTTCATAATTTAAAAATGGGAAAATTATTTTGATTCCTTTTTTAAAAACATTGGTTTTAAAGATTGTATATTTAAGGACGAAAAGACAACTTAAGTAATGTTTTTATAAAAACCATTTCATAAATAACATAAGTGAAAAGGAGTGAAAAATTGGAACTAATATATGATTATATCAGGGGTGTGATGATGAGAATAAATTTAATGATTGTTCATAAGATTTGGATCATAATATTTCATCAATTGAAGCATAATCATAAATAATATTGATAAATGATGAGATTATAGCAACAAACTATTACCACATTGGTAACTTTTTAACCGTACTATATCTGAGAGAATAATATTAACATAAGTTTAGAATGTCATTAAATTGTGATATTCATGATATAAAACTACAAAGGGTAGTATATAAACCTTGTAGAAGTATATAGGTTCATTTCATGGCATGTAACATAAAGAAAGAAAATTGAGAAAAAATTACTTTACTGATTTGGTATCTTTTGAAAATTAACCCCATGAAAGATATATTTTCAAATGGATATTTAAATCAAAATAAATTTATCTATAATTATAATATAATGCATTCATGGAATGTATATACATGTCACCTAATAAATGAGTGGGTAACAACGAATGTATCTCATTAATATAAAATGATAGATGAGAGAACCCATACCATATGTACAGACATTCATTGTATATGATCTAAAATCATGTAAAATAAGTATAATCCCATTTTAAATATTAGAAATAACTATATTACTATATTTAATACCATATATGATTCAAATATTTATTTTTATTACCCATTATTAACATTTCCATGTTAAAACATCATTTTTGGTAATAGTTTATTTGATTGTCATATGTGTTTTGACTTGTTATTCACTATCTTATAACATATATCATGATTTAATCATTTAAATAATGTTAAAAATGAATTAAATATAATATAATTTCATTATATAATGATTTATAATAATATATAAAATATAGATATATGAAATGGAATACACCATTCATAGAGACGGTAGGTCATGCGTACACATGAATGCTATATCATTTTTTCTTATCATATGTAAATGAAATACATACATACATATATAATATAATTATATTTGAGTTATTATTTAAAATATATCATATATTTTCAGTAAAACCATCCTTACTACATTCTAGGAAACCTGTGAGGGAATTACATCGCTTTAAGAAGATGGTAGTCCAAACATCTACAAAAGAAGTTATCATATTTACAAAAAATTGAAATCACTAAGGTATTAAAAATATAATAAATAAATAATAAATAAATAAATCATAAATATAATTAATGAAATACAATAATTTAGTGTCTATCATACTTCCCAACCATGATAGGTGGTAAATGAAAAATGATCAACATCGTTTCATGAGGCGTTAATTCATTATACATAAGAATGGAATGTTTTACCCACTATATGGATGTTTTTGTAAGTGTCTGTTGAAACCTTATAAAAATACCAAAAACACATACAAATTAATTTTCTATGTATATCATAAATAATTTTACTCTAATATTTGTCAAAATTTGATCTTTGAGGGAATTTTTTACAACTATTTCCCTAAAATATATTTTAGACATTTTTCAAAACTGTCCTATGTTTTTATAACTAAATTTAATGTGAAATCGTTTATAATAACCTAATTTTTGTTAAATTATGTAAAATTAATCTAATTATAAATAAATAACAATTAAAAAATTATTTAACTTTTAAAAAATGGATGAAAATGAATTTTTGAACTAAAATTCAATATTATTAAATATTCATGAAAATATGAAACCCCTCATAAAAATACCAAAAACTCATAAAAATTAATTTTTAAAATATCAATTTAAAAAATAATGTTTTTTTCAAATAAAAAATATAAAAGTATTAGTATTTAGATACAAAATTCATTCATAATTCACATGTGGTAAAAATTACATTTAGAAAAAAATATCATGTTATTTATAAAATTGAACTTATCCCCATATTATGCATATAAAATCAATTGGATGGGAGTCAAATATATTAATTGAATATATAATATATAAAATCTATTGGAAAATATAATCAAAAGTGTCTTTTTAATTTAATGACATAAATTTTTTTTAGTAGATTAAAAATAGTTTTTTAATAAGTCTAACTTTATTACATTAAAATAGTTATTACATCCACTCCAAAAACTGATAACCAAATGATTCATTTTATATACAAGTGTATATCAGATTTTCTCATTTTTTGTAGTCATATTGAAAACATTCATTCCAATGGCTAGGTGGTATATATAAAAATATTTTTATGATAAAATTAATAATATATTGTATTTTGGTAAAACACATCCTTTAATGTAACAGAAGATATCAAAGAGACAATTTTATTCTTTATAATGCATTCCAAAAATAGTGTTGTATATACCCAAAGAGAATATAATTGTTGGGTTTTTCCAAATTACTAAATGGTGTTGCTCATAACCCAAACTACACTTAGTTCTTTTGTTTAACAAAAGAAGGATTTTGTGTTTTGTTAAATGAAAAAATATCAAAAATATTTAATTTATTAAAAAATAATTCAAAAAATCCCTGGGGGGTTACATTATACCCCCTTGATGTAAATTATTCCCTCAAAATTTATCTAGGATACCAAAGGTATAACAATTAAATGTTTAATTTATAGAAACCCACATCGTAAAAATAAATAATAAAACACTTGTTGAAAAGGGAATGTCAGAAACATAATAGTTTCACAACGTAACACATAAATTGGATTCCATAGAGAAGAAAACATGTGGGAAGGGAAAACATGGATGTTGAGGATAGTCATAAATAATTATAGTGAGTGTTAAAGATAATTGGTCGATATAAATTGAATGATAAATGGAATCTTATGGTCTTAAAAGAATAGATATATTATGATTTATAATACCATTGATTCAACAGAAATGATGGTATTAGAATAAATCATTTTCTATATTCTCATCATAGGGTTGAGGAATTATTTTACTACAAAAGTACATAAGGAAGCATGCTTATTTGATTTCATTCCATTACATATTCACAATCTCATCTGTTGGTTGAACATAGCTCAATTTCCATACCATCTCTTACTCAAAGAAATGAAGGTTTGTTTTTCATTCCTAATGTTTTTACAAATCATTAGATATAATGATAACTCATTCTATATATATTTAGTTAACAACATAGGAAAAATATTCACATTAGATATTCAATATTTATAAATCATCATATGGAGAGACAATACTTTAATCTCTTAAAACTCATCCACATTTTAACATAATTCATTCTATAAATGGTTAAACTTATTACCCTCTTGAGTACTAGAAGAAAAAAAAATTATAAATAAGGTCACTAACATAGCATAGAAACGATCCCTGATATATCATAATTTAGATATAGGTTTTTAAATTCCAAACATGTGAACACACCCATAGTATATTATATTGAAACATAGTTATATCATGAATTATTATAAATCCTTTTCGAAAACATTCCTTTTTATTTATTCTAATGGTTACTGGATATATTCCATTAACAAAATAGGTTGTATACTTTATCTATTATAAAATATACCACCTTTAAAAAAATAATTTATTGGTTATGATTTCATAATCATTATCCAGCTTACATTTTCCATTTCATAATCTATTTATCTGTATAAAATATCATTTTCCAATCCTTAGGATCGTGTTATGGGTTACCATACCTTAATGTTACCTTTCCAATAAATCAATTTCTAATTCATCTTTATCATTTATCATATTATTGAAAATACTTAAATAAAACTAATATTAAAAACCTTATTTACATAATGATTCATATAACATAATCATTAAATTACAAAACATAGACACTTCAATCAAACAAATTTATTCTTAAAATATTACTCAAGAAAAATAAACATATTCCACAGTGACTCGTTATCATAATATGACATATGAGTCAATTATTAATTTTTATCAACATTATTCTAATCACACATATTATGTTTCTTGTGTAAAATAATAGGTGAAGATCCAAAACCATTGACAGTTAATTTTAGGTCACCTAATTTTAAGTAGAATATCCAATACATGTACCACCTTTTTCATAACTTCATGATATTTCCACAAAGGACATATATTTTTATAATTCCCAAACTATTAACATCTAAAAAATTAAATTTTAACATAGTACCTTCTAGTTACCATTAGTGACTAAGAATAGAAAGAACAGTGTTGTATGAAATTATCATATCATAAAACCACAGAGTCCAAAAAAAATTACTATTTGGAGGCTAAGATCATGAATACAACTGTAAAATCTATGAAACCATAGGTTTATCCATTGATAACTCACTATAAATATGCATTGAAATATTCCTAGGGACCTCACTAATGTTTTCTCATCCTAGTTTTTATATTTTTACTAAACTGTTTTTTATACCAACTATAGTAACCCAAGCATAGCATAGAATAAAATTACATAATTTTAGATGAATATTCTAAAAAATGAAAAATTACATGCATAAGGACCGTAAGAGTTTAGTGTGTTTAGAAACATTGAATCATAATCTTCTTACATGGTGAATGATCCTAAACAGCTCCATTAAATAAATTTCTCATTATTTCCCCAACATTAAACCATTATTCATAATCATGGTAAAATAAGAATAATAAAGGGGTGATCATAGATTAAAAATATGATAAATCAAAATGATATGTGAACATAACATGATAAAAAGTTTATGAGAATATGATGATATCATTCTAGGATCATATCCTTCAAATCAAAGATCATAATCATGAGGTGTATCATAAATATTGTTAGTTAATAAGACTTGGTTCATACGGGTGATTAATAAACATAAATCGATCATGAACCATAAGATTATGTCATATAATTGTAGCATCATTATAACTATATAAAAACATGTCTTGTGTAATGGTTAACTACCTAGGTCATCCCCATATTTTACTAGGACACACCAGTTTCCACTCTATAGATCAAGATACAACAGTTTCACATTTTTTATCAGGACATACTTGTTTCCCATAGTAGATGTGGAATGACCATTCTTCCAAAGTGAGTTAGGAACACATGTTTCCCATATTACAATATGATACACATATGTTTCCCATTTTGAATCCAGACACAACTATTTCCTATTTTGGATCAGGCCCATAGGCGTATTTCCCATCATTATATCATGATATTTAAATCATTAACCAATGCATTGGAGGGAGATATCGGTTCCACCCATCATATAGTAAAATTATATATACATGTTACCCAGATTATTAAAATTCCATCCTTTCGGGACTCATAAAAATATATGAGATTCACAAAAATCATATCATAACTGACACACTCAAATGGGTATCCTAAAATTATCACCACATAATAATCTATGAAGAATAGATAGGTTTCAAAATAATTTCATTAAATAATAACCCGTGAAAATAAGAGGGTCCCAAAAAAATATAACCCCTGGATGAGAAACATGTGTCTTAAAAATAATTCCATAAAACCATTAAAAATTAAAGAAAGAATATGAATGGTATTATTGGGTCGTTTTTCCAATAAATCGTAAAAAATATTAAAGTATTCCTTCTTAGATGGTCAATGATTTTAAAGGATCTCATGCTACATTTCATAAGGAAAATATTCTTTCATTTAAATTTCTTTTCATAAAACATATTCAATGATCATTTTTTAAATATTAAGTATTTACAATTTCTTTTAAAAAATTTATTTAGAAAAATATATTTTCTCCTTTTAAAAAATCATAAATATATTTGAAAACGAGTTAAGAAAAAATTATTTTGAATGAACCCTAATTTATGAGAGAAAAGAGAAAGAAATTTCTATTTTCATAAAAACAATTATTAATTTTGTTAAGTAAAAAGTGTAGGTAAATGGTTTAAAAATAATATATCATGGATATATAGATGAAAAGTAAATTTTTGGGTGTTCTCGAGAGATGAATCATCATATTTCATCAATGGAAGCATATTCATAAACAATCCTGATTAATGATGAGATTTTTGCAATAAAATATGACCACTTTGGTATCCTTAACCCATACTCTACCTGAGACATTAAAATTACATGAATATTAAAATATCATGAAATTATATTCATGATATAATATGTAAATGGGGATTATATACACCGTGAATAATAATATTTGTGCACAACATGTCATGTGTCTCAAAGATATAAAATTGGTACAAAATTACCTTATATATTTGGTAACATTTGAGCACAAACCCAAGGGGAGAGAGATAATAAGTATTATAAGTAAATAAAAATAAATTTCATTATAAATATCATATAATTAATTCATGTTATTTATATATACCACCCAAAAGAATGGGATGTGAACATGGCATGAATGTCATTAATAAAAAATGAGATATGAGAAATCCCTTTCCTTAAGTCATGGATTTATTTGTACACATTCAATAATCCAGTATAATAAATAAATTATTATTATAACTCTACTAAATAACCATATATATATATAATAGCTTATATCATTTAATTATGTCAATATATTACCCATTTATTAACAGTTCCATGTTGAATGAGTGTTTCCGGAAATTGACACTTTGTTTATCGTATGTGTTTTGACTTGTTATTCATGATCATTTAACATTGATCTTTTTTATTTTTTATATAATTTTAAAAAATTATTTATATATAATTTATATTTAACCTTAAAATATTTATTATAATATATAAAATAGATATATGTGAAATTAGACACACTATTGATAGAGACAGTAGGTGTATGTATGCATGGACGGTGTATCAATTTTCATGTCGTATTAAAACGAAAGTAAATTTTAAATATGTAAATATATATATATATATATATAATATAAATATAATATATTTATTATGTAATATTTACCATATGTTTTCAATAATAATGTCCTTAATACATTACATGTAAAAACTAAATGAATCACATCCGCTTTGAGGATGCGGTAGTCCACATTTTCATAAATGATTATCTCATATTTAAAAAAAATGAAAAATGTGAAGGAATGTGTTGTATATTAAGTAGAAATTAAATAAAGTCACCACATATATCATATATATAAAATAAAAATATATTTTTAATCATAATTACTAACCATGATATGTTTAGAAGGAAAAATAGAGTACATCATTCTGTGAGGCGATATTACTCCATGAATAAGAACGATATGATTGTTAACAATTAGTTGGATGTGTTTGAAATTTTAGGAAAAGACCTTATAATTATAATATATAAGTATATCTAGGATAGTAATTATTCTATATAATAATTTATTAACAATAGGTTTGTGGGTTGGTAATTAAAATAAAACAAAAGTGCTTGTTGAAAGATATTAAATCTGCTTTCAGTAACTCCATTTGGTTTTCACCATAGGGATTACTATGTTGGATTTAATACCAATGTATGAATCAATGTTTGTATTAGAGATTTTGGGATCTTATTTTGTCATGTTTTGGACAATCCAAAGTGACATGAGAGTTGTAAGTGTGTGAGGGATCTGTGCCCTTTTATAGAGGAGGATGAGTGGAATTCGGGAAAATATAAAATGGTAAAAACTATTGAGTGGTATCATGTACATAATTTCCCTCTATTAATTTTTAAAATTAGATTAAATAGGGTAATTTTTTAAAATATTTCCATCAACTGAATCTTGGGCATGTTTTTAGGTCATTTGGCATTTGATCATTAATGTATATCCATTAATTATTATTGACATTACCTTAATCAACGTATTTAATTTTAATTACATCCACTAATATTCTTTGTAAAAAAACAGAGATGAACATATTATAAATTATGAATTATTTTTATTAAAACTATAATAACAAGTTTTTAAAAATTATAATCACATATATGGAAGAAAGTAATTTAAATTTAATCCCACATACGGGACAGCAATGTAGTGTTTAATGGAAAAATGTTGAAATGTTTGATATGTTTTTATATCAAATATAATGTGAAATTTTTACAAATTACCTAAATAAGTGAAAATTATATAAAATTAATATAATTATAAAAAACATCATGTAACTATATTAAAATAACGGGAAACTATTTTTTTGATGTAAAATTTAGTATTATTCACTATTCATGAAAATATGAGAGTTCATAAACTGTTAGAAAAAATATAAAGGATTTTAAAATATGATATTTCAATTGATAAATTGATGTTTATTTTTTCGAATAATAATTATAATAGAGTTAAAAATTATATATAACATGTGTAATCCTTTAAAAGCTGGTAAAATTGCCTTTTAGAAAAAATAAATATTTTTATTCGTAGAGTTAAATTTGTCCTCATATTATGCCTATAAAATATATTGGATTTGTATAAATAATATTAATTAAAAATATAATTTATATAATTTATTGAAAATATTAGTCAAAACTGTTTCGTATAATTTATTGACATAAAATTGTGATTTTAAATATAAAAATCGTTTCCATAGAAAAGTAAAATCCTTATTTGAAAATTGTTCATACATTCACTTAAACTAATTGAAAAATGTAGGATTAATTTTATATAAATGTGTAATTAATATTTTTCTGTTTTTGTTAATATTATTTATAACATTCATTCCAACATCTATGTGATGGATAGAATGATATTTTTATAATAATATTAATTGAATATTTTATTTTAGTAAAACTATTCCATGTGTGCAATGGAATCTATAGAAGGGAATCGGAATTATGTTTAATACAAGGGAAACATTTTTTTTCATGTAATGAATTGTAAAAAAAGTGTTTCATGTTTCACAATCTTAACTTGTAGTTTCATATAACACAAGAAACACATATTTATTTCGTAAAACAAAATCTAAATTAATTGATGTGTGAGATAAAAATATTTCAGAATGATTAAATTATTTCAATGAAAATAACTCACAAAATCTCAGGATTTTATAATATGAATCTTAATAGAGGATTTATAGGCCCTAGGTTTTCACCATGGGGTGCACATTTTATAATTTTTTAGAAGAAATATTGATCTATGGGACTCTGCATTGATTTTCAAAAGATGAACAAAGATATCGATCAAGAAATAGTATCATATATCCCATATTAAACTCATGATTGATCAACTGTGTTTTGATTTATACATTTTTAAGATAAACCTTCATTATGGATATCATCAAATGAAGTTCAAGAAGAAGGATATACTCAACATAGCATTTCATACAAGTCATTGGGACTATGAGTATATAGTGATGTCATTTAGTCTTACTAAATCCCTATCTATCATCATCAATATAATGAATACAATATTCAGAGTTTACCTAGATCAGTTTCGATTTTATTTATAGAAAATATTCTTATATATTCAAAGATTAAGTAAGATCATGAATATCACTTGATTCTTATAATAAAGACTCTAAGGATAAACTATATGAACAAAATTTTAATGTGATAACTCTGGATAAAAATGGATTACATTTTGGATGATATAATATCATGTGGGGTTATATCAGTCCATCCATTAATGATAGATTCTATTAAATGTTGTCCTGGACCAACTATAGTAACTGATATTAGGTATTTTCTTTTTTTTAAAGATATTATCAACGATTTAGGGTTAATTTATCAATATTATAAAAAAACCTTACTATTTTAACTCATAAGGAATCCAAGATCCTCTTGATAGTTAAAAATTAGGAAATTTCCATGATACTAAAGAAAATATTAGTCGGTGCACATGTTCTTACATTTCCCTGTAGTATGAAATGGTTTTAAATCCATATCAATGCATACAATAATGTATTAGCATGGGTTCTCCTGGATAATGAAATTGTTATAGCATATACCTAATGAAAATTTATGGTTAATGATAATAATTAATCAACACAGTATTTGGAGTTAGATATTTAATTTTTTACATTAATGATATGGAGGAATTGTCTTTTGGTAGAAAAGTGTGATATATATACTGATTAAAAAATTATTGGGTATCTTGACCCAAAAGTAGTTGAACTTTTTATAGAGACGATGGTCAGAGATAGATAAATATTATGAATTCTCAATACGTTACCACCCTTGGAATGTGAACATGTTTTAATATTATTTTAGTTGAAAGGTTCATGTTAGATTATCCATGAGGAGAATAAAAAAATATCTAATATTTTGGGATTTGAAAAGGATTGATATGGAAACATTTATGTATAGGGAGAAATATTATTGTTCTCAAATGATTGTACTACCATTATTCTATGTGAGGACTACATCATCACATAAAGATGATGTGGAGTTGTATAAGGAGTTAAACTTTCTGAAATTCATCCTTGGTAATAAATTGATGGTAATGTTTGGGAACCATGTAAATGTTATATCAAAACATGATTTGAATAAGGTACTTTTGGAAAAGGCTCATAGATACTAATTATCTATTGATATTTGATTTAAAAAGATATATATATATTTATGAAAGGGTATTATGATGAAATATAATAAAAATAGGTATCATAACAATATTTCTCTCATGTTTTGCTTTTGAGGATTTAAATTATTAAAGCGATAAGGTTGTATAGGGTTCCAAATTATATTATGTCTAATTAGAATCATATTCTTACATCAATACTCTAGTGAAGTATTAATTAGGATCTAGATATAGATTTGATTTTTAGCTTAGTGTATCTTCCATGAAAAAATGGTTAGTCTCAGATAATAATTCAATACCACGGGGATACTTTGGTGTCTTTTTTATGGATTTCAATGATAATTAACATCAAAAACAACATATGGTTTAGTTTTGTCACAATAAAATCATCCATTTTATAATCTTGATGGATCCTTATGGTGATATCTATGTAAATAAGTGTAGAAATCCAATGTTCTATGATGAAGATGCAGAAATAAATAAATTAGTGTTAGTGCTATTGGAAGAAATTAAAGAGATATTTTGATCTATTTAACCACATGTATATATGAAACAAAGTTTACAGAAAAGTAATTTTGACAATCACCATCATTATTTAGAATTTTATATTGTTGACAATGTGTTTCTCAAAATTAATCCATGAAGCAGGGGAATTACATTTAGAAATAAATCAAAATTTAGCCCTAGGTTTATTATCCCCTTTGAAATTTGTTATCGTATCCGGACCATATCTTATCTTTTAGCACTTCCACTGGACATATATCAGGTTCACAATGTGTTACATATATCTCTCCCTAAAGAGTAAATACCCTATCCATCACATATAATGAACATTGTGGTCATACTACTGGAGATTTATCTTTTCTATGATAAAAACCATGTCAATATTCTCGATCATAAAGAAAAAGTGAAATAAAATAAGACCACTCAAATGGTCAATGTTTCGTGGTGAAACCAGTAACTTGAGGATACTACTTGGGAACCTAAGGGTGAAATAAGATAAAAGTATAATTAGTTTTTTTACCAAAGTGATGAAATATTGAGGGATGAATTCATTTTAAGGGGGTATAATGTAACATCACAATATTTTATTATTATTTTCAAATAAATTTAATTTCATTGATACATTGGTTTTGATGATACATTAGGTATTAAAAAACAGAAATATACTATACTTGTTTTCATCTAAACATGATATTTATAACCTACCTATTAAACATGGTTTTTATGAAAATGAAAAAAAATCGTAAATATTTTTTATATTTTGTACATATAAATAGAACACATTGATAAAAAAAATAATTAATTTTTTATAATTTCTTTATATTTTATGAAAATACTACATTCTCAAAAACATTATTGTATTTCTTATTGTTTAAAAATAATAAATGTTAGTTTTTCCATTAATAAAAAATTTAATTGAAAAAAGCATTGTTTTTAATTTTACATATCAAATTTATCATTATGTTAATTTATGAAAACTTTTTGAAAATAATAACTTTTTCTAAAATAGTAAAAAACACACTAAACCACACCAAATTATTTCTATTATTCAAATTAAAATGAAATGTAGGAGAGATATCAAAAATCATGGATTTCTAAAAAATTAAGTCCAAGGTTATCATCGAGAAATATACCTACTCTTCTTAGGGGAGGGATCCTAAGCATGAAGACATTATCATAGGGAAATCATGAGTAGCTGAAGATAACATGAAATATACCACATGATTTCCCTCCTTCCATGTATGTGATATTTTCATAACATTATGGAGGAGGTACGCATACATAAAAATCAAGTAAGTGAGTGTCTAGGGCATAAATAGGTTCCATCGCTATAATTTCATTTTATTTTTTAGTCAAATTCCACCAATGATAGATTTATATTTTGGTTTTTGAAAATCTCGAAGCCACTAAGCGAGGCTATATTCTACCCCTTTATGGAGTCCCTAATCCCATAATAACACATGAATGTTACAAAAAAAAACTAAACCTGACGGATCATGGACCACACCTCCACCCCCCTCATAACCCCTATTTCAATGCATCTTTATTTTTTAGCATAATACCATGGGGGGGTCCACCACACCCCATGCCTCACCTATAGGATTGTCGGTAAGTCTGTAGGTCTTTTTCTTTCAAGAATCCTCCTAAGATATGGGGCCTGACTATAGTGTTGCAAAAGGCCTACAAGTTCCAAAATAGGACACCTAGCTCTTGTCACCACCACAAATCTCAATGTAAGAGATCCCAAGTGATGTGCCTGGTTCTAATCCCACCACATGAATACATAGCCCGATGGAAGGATCAATGATAATACAACCTCCTCACCTTTGATTCTACATGTACCCTCAAACCATAGATTAGAAAAATTGGCAAAATAACCAATCCTTCTTATTTCACCTATGAGATTTCCCAAAATACTTTAAAGAATTCCCATCCAAATAATTTGGAATAAGAGGTGATTTGTGGTTTAGACCATAGATATAGAACAATAAGAACATTTTGTAATGGAATAGACAACCTTACCCATCACTGCCACATCTGTTGGAACTACTTGGTGCTAAATCTATAAAACCTAGAAATTATATTTATGTGAAATGGGTTTTCACAATAAAAAACTACCACACTGATCATTTTCATGTCACATGCAGGGTGAATTTTTGTATTCTTTAGTGGTGAACTTACTCGAGGAGGGGCCTATAAAGACACAAAGGTCATCTGAGTCTTCAAAATGGATGCTATCAAAATACTTTTTTGGGAAGGATTGACGATATCTTGGGTAAAGGAAGGAAATGTGAAAACTTTATTCAAGGTAGTGTAAGGTACAAGGAACCCATGGTACCCCAAGATTCCTACTCCTCCATCACACCCACAAAAATATATATCACCATGTCCAAAAATCCACCGATATTGAACCTAATGCACCATAATTTGAACATTAAGGGAGTTCAAAAGGGGGAGGATTTCAATATTTTCTCCCTTGGCCCAAATTAGGGTTTCCTCTATTGAAAATGATATATAATTAGTCTCCCTTAATAAAATCCTAATATATTTTATCATGGATGTTGTATATTGAATCCCCCATGTTACTAACATTAATGCCTCCATGATCTACCAGTTCGGAATTTTTTCTCCAAGATGTCCAATAGAATTTTCCTTCCCAATAGTAATCCCATATAAAATAAATAATTATATTATTAATACCGTTCATAATCGAAAAAATGCACTATAAAAATATATAAAATGTGAAAAGGTATTGGGTAGTGTACATAGGTTACAAGATTTATCCATCCCCTAAATAAGGAGAAATAATTCATCCAATTTCATATAAGATTACTAATATTGCTGACAAGATCATAAAAGTGACTAATTCATACCATTACATTGGTAATCTCTGGTGGAACAATACCATAATGAATTAAACATCAGATTTATGGTTTACCGAGTAGGTTGGTAGAAGGAAAATCCAACTTTTATAGTGGTTGATGGATTTCAAACTACAAAAAGGTGTACTCTCCCAAGATTTTATATAAGCTCAAAACTGTTGAAATGTAGCCATTGATAAATATTAAATGTTTATATATAAAAATGTTGAGGCCCTTTGGAAATATGGGCCCCGTAATGGAAATAAAAAAGTGTATTGTCTTGCAAACTCTTAGAAACATGTCTACTAAGAACATCCTGGGATAAAATAAATCTATAGGATGACTGTATTTCACCATTTCTGAGACACCAAATAGATTTTATGAAGCCACATTTACTTTTGAAAAACATAATGTTGAAATATGGGGAGCTATAGTAGTGAAATATAAATTCAGTGACCCATTATGAATAACCTATACATCCCATAATCTGGATGATGAAGCATCACTCAAATAGGTCAAAATCTATGTCAATATCTCAATTAAGGACATTTTTATAACCCGCAACCTTCTTTTTAATATATCTGTCCATCTCATGGGAAATACTGATTGGACCTTGGATGGTCTTCCTCTAGATAAAAGCATGTTGCTCATCAAAAATTTATCCTTAAATGAAACAATATAGTTTCTTGTTGGTGATGGAGTCTTATTCATTGTGGGAAAAGTTACAATGCTTGATCGGTTAAAAGTGATTAATGGATTATTTTTCATGCATCATGGGAATAAGTATCACTGAAGTCACACAAGAGTCCCAAGGCAGCATCCCTTTACAAAGGAAATCCTAGATAGCATCAATGAGGTCATTCTTTATGATGTCATGTGAACAATTGTTGAAAAACCACAAAAAATCCATCGGGACCATGTTTACATTCCTTTTTCTGGGAAGTGATGTTTCTCATAACTCCTTCTCTATGGGAGAGGTACCAATGATATATTATTGATGGTCAGGGGATACAGTTGATATAGAATCAAGAATATCAAGAAGTATCCCTAGAGGATCATTATGCATGGATGTATTGGGTTCACACAAAAGGGAATAAATGTAGTCCTTCAACATGATTTTGATCACCCCCATGTTTATTGTGTACAATCCATCTTCCAGAAGAATATCTAGGAAATCATTACATTATTTCTCTTTTAAAAAAACCTATAAATTTGTGTAATTTTGAACTCCTTTCAACCAAGTATCACATGTTCTCTCACAAAGGCATATATCTTACTCTAGTAGCCTTTTTTAAAAAATTTCCTTCATGATCCCTAGGAAAGCCATAATACTCTTATATAAATACTTATATAGCTTATTATAATCTTATATGATGTCCCAAATAATATCATCCATGATTGGTTGGATTAAGGTTGTAGAATTGTTATATCCCAAAAGTACCTTTTTTTAATCAATGCAGAATGTTATGGAACCTTAATCAATGCCTCCTATAGATCAAGGCTTCTGTGGAACCCTACACATTGTTAAGGTAATCAGGTTGACAAATACATTCATTGGAGAAGAACATTTTTTGTTCCTTATTAGTGATTTATTTGAGGTGGATTGGAATGGAAGAGTGGTCCAATAAATCATGAACAACATGTTCAATTTTGTTATTCAGAAATATATAGATCTCTTAAATATTACATTGAAAATGGATAAGCTAGAACCTTGTACGACTATGTCCCTTCATTTTGTAAAACCATGTGAAATGGTCACTAGTGTATCAGAAATTGTGAAGGCCCTCATGAGTTGTAACATCCTTAAAAGAAGTTATATCAATCGTAGAAAAAAAATTACCTCCTTTTTTTATCAACATACAAAATGGAGATGAAGTCACATCCCACCACCCAATGAGAATGAAACAAGTTTAATGAACCATGGTCCAACAACACTTGTTCCTAGAGCCATGCCTTACACTTTTTATACATAAAGGAGAATAAATACTAGTACCTTCCATCTACAACCTTTATAGATAAATTTTGTAGAGTGACCATTAAATTCTCCACAATGAATGTTGCCTTCTATAAAATATATATGAATTTATTTGTGTCCTTTCCATGCATGAAGGACATAAAACACATAATTTTGAAAAACACTCTAATTTTTTGGGGTTTTTATTTGTTTTAAGAAAATCCATGGGGGTAATGCTATTCTTAGACACCTAATGTTAAAGAAGAGTAGTTTTATCTTAGGATCCCAGACCTCGTGAATTCCAAATTATCGTTGATAAAATAAAAAAAATTACTTTCCTTAAACTATACCTAATATGATCATTCCATAGAAAATTATCACCAGAAGATTCAATCATAAATCTGGATCGAGGTCAGGTGTGAACCCTATAGATGGGATACTCTAGCAGAGAGGATCTCCCTTTCAGTAACTATGGTTATTTGAAGGAACAATAAGCATCCCAATTGGGTGCTCTGATATGAGAGGGGATCTTCGGTACATGAGATAATTCTCCAAAATGGTTGGATAAAGGAACCTTGATTGTTGGGAAGGTATATTTGGAAAGGGAGGAAGAGGGCGATGGGGGAATATCAGGCTTTGAAAATCCAACCAAGCAGCTCTTAAAAACATTATTTTCTTTTAAATAATTTACAATAATACTTTTATTTTAAGAATGTTTGAAAAGTAACATTATTTCAATTATATATTTATTAATCCAATTTTGTATATTTTAATCAATCCCATATTGAATTTTGATATTAAAACTTTCTCAACATATGACACATTTCTGTTTGGAATACCATGTTTTCATCACTTCTACTGGTTCAGTATTAAATTACATATTTCTACTTAAATGAATAAATTTTTTTAAAATGGATTCCATATTATGAATAAATATGATTAGTATTATACAATAATACCAAATAATTTTTTTTCCAAAATAAATTGTAATAACTGTAAATATTAATTACTGTGATTAGAGTTAAAACATATTTACCAGGGGGTTAAACATAAATGATAAGTTATCAAATGAATCTAAACCTTGTCTAAATCCTATTTTACCAGTAAATTCAGAACTTATATCATATTAGGATTGATAATTATCCATTTTCATCCTTCATACACATGAAAAACATGGGTTCACTTTATTATTTTCAAACATTCAATTTGTGTCATATCATATACATATAAAATGAAAAATTCTCTACTCTCACATTCACAATACCAGAAAAATTTGGTTCATCCAAGAACTACAAAAATATATTCCTTTCATAGATATCCACATCCTTTGGAAGTTAGTTTTATTACTAATACCTCTAATGAATTATTTATATATTTTACTGAATAGGTTCCTTAAGGACGTGAAACAATTATTAAACATGTGTTTTTGTTTAATTTTTCATCTACCTCTGTCATATATTCATAAAACATGATGATATAATGAAATATTTATCAAAAATATATTTATATTTTACTACATTAATAGATTCACCAATTTATTTCTCTTCATCCATCAAGATGCTAATGAATTTATCGATCATGTGTACAACAGACTACAACCTCGAGAACTGATGTAATTCATTTTCCATAACAACTTATCTGGGTTACATATAATATTTAATTTTATATAGTTATATGATATTTATAAAATAATTATACTTATAGATTTAAAATACCACATATACCTTCTCAATTTCCATTTACTGGGAATATGTTAACGTCGTGTGTGTGGACGGTGGGATACCACATCGCGAAATGATGTGGTTCATTCTTCACTTATTCTTTACATGAATGGTAATAAATATAGGTATAATGAAAATATTTGATATATATGAAAATAAAAAAAATTAATTTTAATTCATTATTAATTTTACTTTGTTTTATCTATCTTGAAAATTGATACATCATCCATTCATATGTATTGGAAAATATCCCAATGAATAGTGTAATTCATTTCCAATCTCAATATTTTTTAGATTACAATAAATAAATAAATAAATATTTTATATTATATTAATATCATGGTTATATTTCTATAGATGATGGAAATATCATCAAATTATAAGGAAAATAAATACCAAACCAAAACATAAATGAAAAATAGTGATGTTATTTCCCGGAATGTGATTCTAAAAAATGAATTTTTCATAAATGAATAATAAAAGATAATATGGAAAACATATATGGAATGATTGATATGATTAATGTTCTATGATATATTTATAATATATATATATTTAATATACATGATATTATAATTTTTTGGAAGGAAGTCGATACTTAAGGTATGGGATTGCTATCTCACTTCTTTCATTTTCAGGCACCTGCCTTATCCACCACTTGATTATTTTGAATGGTGTATTTAATTTGGATTTTAATTTATAAATATCAGGATATATATGGGATAAAATATATATATATATATATATAATTTTCTTGATTTAAAGGTTCTTACATTTCAAAACATATGAATTTTGTGAAGCTTTAATTTTAGAGTGTCATTGTTTTAAGGGGTTGTTTATGATCTACTTCCAAAAATGAGATATTTTGATATAACTCCCATGAAATTAATTTTTTTTCATATACTCTACTTATATTAGGAAAATCCATTTTTGCTTTCATTTTTCACTCTTAAATGATTAATGATTCCAAGATAATTTTTTAATAAAAATCACATATGTATCTCTCTTTGGTCAGAAATGATTAACTTCAATATCCATGTTTTCAAAAAAATTATTTAAGAATGTTTTTATTATTCTAATTTTTTTTTAAAATTTTTTTTGCAAATGTTTGAATTTTTTAAAAATTTATTAAAATTAATCCACATGTCTTTTTCTAAATAGGAACATTTTTTATTTTACCACTATGAGAAATGAATCTCATTTTTAATATGTACAATATGAATGAAAATTTCTACCATAATTACAGATATATGATTTAGGTCATCAAATATATGTTTCTATTTTTACTTTCAATGAATACGGTTTTGTATATTCCCATGAAATTTTTTTCTTAAAAGTTGATTTCCAATGATCAAGGGATATTTTTCAAATGAAATGATATAATGATTCTCCAAATTAATTTACCATCTAAGACAACATCATTTGATGTTACTTATTATTATTATGGGATATGAACCAATTTTACCATCCTTATTATTCCTCTGGTCGGATTATGATTATAATGATGAGATGATTATAAAACCCTTTCCAAATCCAATGTGTTTTGTTATGATGAATTGATAATATGATTATGATACACATTTCCATTCTATGATATATACATAATGTAATTTTTATGAGAGACATTTCATTTAATGGATTAGGATATGAGGAATGTTTTAAGATCTTATGTCATAATTATGTATGGTTTTCATTATATAAGGCTGGTTATGATATAAACAAGGATGGTGGTGACATTATAATCAAGAATGTTCGTAACAATATAACCAAGGATAGGTGGGACCTATATCTCACTCCAATGTATTGGTTAAAAAATTGTATTCTATGAATAAAAAATATAAAACAAGTCTATGAGTTTATTCTACAATGGAAAATAGTTCGATGGGCTTGACATGTAATGTGGAAAAGTCTGATCGTCTTGATCCACAATGAGAAATATCTGATGGGGGTTTATCCACTTTGTTTCATGATCTTGGTAGTTAACCTTGTCAAATTAAAGGGGTTTTATACCTATGTTGGTGCTACACTCCTATGACATTATCTTGTTTATCATGAATTATGATGATTTCACACTCTTATCGATCATGTTTTTGGAATGATAATGATATATTCTACAATATAGTCGTATGATCTATAAATGTTTTCTATTAAAATTGTAAGTAATATTAATGGTCTCATATTCATAAGCTTATTTTTTTCATTCATATTATCATTGAATGATATCTCTCATGTTTACCATTTTGGAGCATCTATGTTCACCCTTTTTTATGCTTCCATTCAAATATTTATGAAAAAATATTTTTCATATGGTATGTTTATAAATATTAGAAAAGATAATGATATTCTTTGGGGATGTTTAGTATCATTCATTTAATAGGATGTTGATTTATCTTATCCTAAAATAAACTAAACCATTACAGTCCATGGATATGTATTTTGAAAATTATTAAATACTAATATAAAACTACGTGATATTTATGTATGAAAATACAAGAAATTTATAATATATATTGATGATATCTTTATCATCAATTGGGTAGAATGGTATTTGGATTACTAATGATAATTGGTTCCCTATAATGGGTTGATGATTTCACATGTGATGCCAGATGATAATGTATACATGAAAACACAATATGGGTGTCTCCAGATGGATAATATATGTTATATTTGTGATGAAATAAATTTATATCCCCTGTGAGTAGTGACCTATGTGATAATGGTTTTTGGGGTAATTTGGAGAACATAGTTAATTGAGGATAGATATTAACATATTAAAGATATGAGTGTTTTTATAGTGTGGGAGGATGTTTTCAATTAATATTGAGATGAGTTGTGATATGGCCGTAATAGAAATTAGGGGTTATAATATTATTTTGAGTGTCCATTTATATGGAATACATTTTGAGGCCTTGGGATTTTTTTATGTAGGTCTCTTGAGGTGATTTTTTATTGAGGAAAGGTTTTAAGAAAAGGATTCGTAAAATTCATATCCTTTTTATTACAAGTGTTTTTTTTATGTATTTTGGAAGGAGTGTGGGTAGAATGTTTTGGTTATGAAATGATATTTGGGGGATAGTGATCATGTTATTGGTTATGAAATGTGTGATATGTCATCGACCTATGGAAAATAATCACACAGTTTCTTTTGGTTTTATGATATTATCATGCAGTAGAGTACGATAATTTTTGAGGTGCATGAGCTGAGGTTTTGCTGATGTGAGACTCATGTGATCAGGATACATGTTGTTGGATAATATAGAATGATAGTGTAAAGTTGTTACATTTTGATATAGATGAGTATTTTTTAATGGGGTTTCACTGTAATATTTGAGTGTGTATATCATAGGTTTACCGTGTAAGGGTTAAGGGATGATTTATTTGATGAGATTCTTGGTGGCATTGTTCCCTTGGGATCTAATAATAATATTATATTTTCACTTAATACTAGTATGGGATTTTGGAAATTGGTAGTTGTGAAATGGTATAACCATCCAGATACTTTTCCCTAATGGAACTCTCTTGGGTTTTCAAGGATATGTTATCATAGAATAGGGGGAATGAAACCTGGGTGATATTGGAAGATATCGAGTTGTCACTACTGGATTTTTAAATAAGGTAATCCATGTGTGTAACATCCCACAACAACCCCCTAGTCTAAGTCAAATTCAACATGAACTTATTCATGCCTTACAATAATGAAATTGTTTCCAACTAGAAACATGGGTCTCAAGTAGAAATTATACCGTCCTTCTGGGTGAACATGATCAATAAATTACTAATGTATAAAAACATAATTAATAATTAGCGTGAATATGGATAGAAAACTAAAAATTTCAAACAAATTAAAGGTTACCAATGTAGAAAGTCATTCTAATGTAAAAAATATATATAATATATATAAATAAATATTGGGTCCTTCGAAGTCCACCTTGTTCTACTATTATCTATGTGCTCCTCTACTCAGCTATCCACTGTGTTCTTTAATCACTTCAACGGATCTCCCATTAGATCTATAATAACACTGAAGTAATTAAGTAGGATGTGAGTAAAATATCAATTAGAACACCACAAATGTGTCATTAACAAAGTATTCTAATGTATAAAAAAGTATTCCTTAATAATAATAATTTTTTAATGTTAAAATAATTGTATATTTCATAATAGAGTAGTCATGCACTATCCTAGCCACCATAGACCATGTATATACCTACTTTGTCTCAATGATGGAAGGATAAATAAAAATAGATGTCTGGATTAACAATACTGGCCACATTGATAATGAATCGGTCACATAGGATCCTCATGGAATCATATTTAAATGAAACATGGAGTTCATCAGGTCTCAAATACATAATGAAAATACAAATAACACCAGGATTTGTACTCGATACTCAATAGTTCACTAGGAAGGGAATAATATGAAACATGGTATAACACTTGGAATTAATCATACTACTTGATAGTTCAATAGTAATCAAATAAAGGGTTACATTGTATAACACCATGCGTTGAATATGCTAATTAGTAGTTTATTAGACATCGAATATCATGGTTCATGTAATCTAGGCATCTAGTGAATCCTCAATGTTGAATGTTTAAAGGATCATCATATCTCTACCCTATACTCAAATTCATCATCAAATTCATCATATTTCATACACACATTCATTTTAAGGTGTAAACGATTCAGGTTGATCCACATATTCGTAGAATTTGGAATGATGTCCCCAAATGATGTGTGACAAACTACAAGGTAGGTCATATGATAAAATCATAGTGTGACATAACGTCATGAGTATTAGTAGTAATAGAAAAGATAATTGATCATAATAGAACATTTAATAACAAGATAATAAATTATATTCAGGGAAATAACATCATTTAAGGACTCTAACTAAACACATACCAAAATGTAATCTTTATGATGTATTGTTTACATGTTATTATTACATGAGTATCACATCAATGAAATAGTTCACATAAAAATAGAGCATGATAATATTCATGTGTTATTTCAGCTCCACTTGTAATAAAAATAAATCATGGTCCATATGGATATCTAAGTATACTCATTGAAAAAAAAACAGACATGGTCCCAAGGATCTAGGTCAAACATAGATCAAAAACACACATCATGGTGTCCATGAAGTATAATTAACTCATATTTGATCAATACTCAACCATCAGTGGCCTTAAAAATAAATTATACAAATCCAACCATGGCCCTTCACAGATTGTCAATTTATTTTTAGTTATTAATTTAATAAATTTGGAATGATGAATCATTATTTAATTAATAATTATTATTATTATTAAGGACATATCATGGTATAATGGTTGTTCTCCTAGAGACGAAAGCCACAAATATCATGCCAATAAACCTGTATAAAAACAAAATGGTAGAGAACATGAGGCCACCTACACACACCCAAATGTGATCACAATCAAGAATAGTTATCAAATATATATACCGAAAAATAATTACAATGATGAATCTAAAAATTAGAGTCCAAATAGGCAATGAACATCCTACCCTATGGTTTTCCAATTCAACGTCAAGGTTTATCAAGGCTTTCATCACCTAAACCATGATTGAACCTAAATAAAAAAAATGATCACACACTAATGACACCTAGAACCATCTATATTTCAACATTATTTAGTATTATATATGTTTTTTAACTAAATGTATTATGTTAAATATAAATTAATATATCACCTCCTTCAAAAAAATCATAGGAATAAATTTCTACTCTTCTAGATGAATCCAACCAAATAGACATCATGTCAATCCGATTAATATTGCATGATATATTGAAGAGTGAATATTGAATATAATAATAATAAAATTATATATATATAAGAGGAAGATAAAATAATGGGATAGTCATTAGAATAGGTAAAATTCCCTTGTACGTCCATTTCTCATTTTCCTCAATGCCACTTCCCCTTTCCTCTCATTAAATTATTTTTTTCAATTTATTTTCATTATTAATTATCTCCCTCAATTAATACTCAATTTTTTTGTTATTTAATCCTAAAACCATGTGTCAACCAAAATATATATTTATTATTTAAATTCCACATTAAAATAGATTTAATATTTATTTTTAAAATAATTATAATGTTATACACACATATATATATACATTTATTTGTTTGTTTATTATTTATATATATTTCAAAATATATATATGAAAATCATCATATTTACTTTTAAATATATACATATAAATATACCTCAATATATATATATATATTAACACAAATATATACACACATTAAATATATACACACACCATATATATATGCACATGCATATATATGTATACCTATATATTTAACCTATATATAAGAACATTATATATATCTATCAAAATATGTATATATAGATATACACTCATACATGTATATATTTAAATATATATTTATCCCATATATATAAACATTTTATTTTGCAAAAAAATATTTTTTTCTCAATTTTATAAAAATAATATTAATAAAAATAATTAGTCTTGAATATCTCACAACATTTCCCCCATTAACAATTTCAATAAAACATCCATCAAAAACCTAATTCCTAATAATATTTTTATTAACCCAAAAAGTGGAATTTATTTATCACAAGTAATAGTTTCCCCATTATTACATTTATCACTAATAAATATAAACACATTTAGAAATGAAAATTTCCATATAAGTGATTTTAATTAAACAAGCAATTTCAATTTTAACTTCCTATAAAATATAATATTTATAATATAATTATTATTACCCTTTAATGTGATGTATCCAAAAATAGATAACTTGCAAATTGAATGTCAGAAAGTGGTTGAAATATTAATTTTAGACCTCACACCAATTTTAGATTTAACATAAACAAACCATTTTTGGATTATTTCACTTTTTTTAAAACGTGAATGGGTAATATAACATCTTTAATATTTTTATTAAATTAATATTGAGGACATATTGTCCTCTTAATTCCATTCAAACTTAGACCCTACATTCAATAACATT
This sequence comes from Viscum album, assembly GCA_963277665.1. Lineage (NCBI taxonomy): Eukaryota > Viridiplantae > Streptophyta > Magnoliopsida > Santalales > Viscaceae > Viscum > Viscum album. The sequence goes on along the minus strand of OY728156.1, from coordinate 2,074,231,787 downwards.
CCTGATAATATTCCATATTGTTTACACAGATTTTACCCTTACATAAATCCATGAAATCATTTATTATTTGAGTTTATATTGAAAATTTACATGATTTGAATTAAAATACTCACAAATTATTTACAAATATGAATTTAATATAATTAACATTTTTATAATGTTACAATTCTCACCACATATCAACTACTCTTCCCCAAGAAGTAACACAAGTGATTTTGATAACACAATTCAGGCCACTGGGCACAAATATCAGACCCCCTACCTCATGTAAATATAATGGGAGGAATATTAGGAACATAAATATATCTTATCTAGTATAAGATAATACAAAATTTTCTCATATGAGTTTAAAATTAAACCAAAGTATACCCCTCCTAGAACTAACCCCGGTCTCTGTTCCTCCATGTTAGTGATTGTAATCATATATATATATATACCAAAAAACACCATGAGAAGTTCAACTAATTAATTCCCACAATGATATATCACAATATAAAATAAAATAAACGTAATACACAAAATTTAATATATCCCAAATTGGAAATATGATTCATTGTAAAAAGTATACAGTAATATAAATAAATAAATAAATAGTTGGTCCTTCGAAGTCCATCGAATTCTAGTACTAGCTCTATGATCATTTGCTCATCTATCCACCATATAGACCATTCTCTTAGTTGGATCACTGTTAAAATCTATAGGAACACCAAAATTCCTAGGGAGGGTGTGTGTAATAGACTAAGTAGTTCAACACAAATGTTCCTTTTACCATGTTTTCTCATGTATAAAAGTCTCTATAATAATAAAAATTGTTAGTAGCAATAAAATAGACACACAATTCAAAACTAAATGGTCATTTTCAAACTAACTGACAATATACAATGGTTATACCAATGTCGGCTTCATGCTAGAAGGATAAATCATTATAGATGTCAAGAGTAAGAAATCTAGAAATTTTGATAATGAATCATTCCCATAGGATCCTCATAAAATAATGTGTACATGAAACTCTAAATTCCCAATTCCCTAAGTACTGCATGATACTCAACATAACACCAGAAATCATGGGTGCTATAAGGATGTTCACTAGGAATCGACTAAAATTCTATTGAGAATAACATCAGGATTCTATCATACACCTAGAATGTAAAATGGAAATATAATAACATGTTACTCGGTATAACATCATGCATCAAGTGAACCACTCTGTAGTTCAATATCCATCAAGAGAAATATTACCTAGAATTGAGGATTCATGAGAAGCATAATCATGTATAATATATGGTATAATCATAACTCCCACATATTCATAGGTCCATCGTCATAATCATCACATTTCAGGAACACAGTCCCTCTAAAGGATAAGGTTTTCATGATGATCCACTTCTACAGAAAACAAAGAACAATGCCTATGAAGGTAGGGAAACACACTACAAGGTAGATTACACAAGGAAACATAGTATGAAAAAATAATAAGTACTATAAGTAATAAACAAACACATGTGATAAAAATATAACTTTTAATAACAATCTACAAAAGTATAGTCATGGAAATAAAAGCGCAAAAGGACTCATGGATACACATTCACCAACATGTGATCACAATCAAGAATTGACTATACATTTTTATAATTTATTTATCACATAATGTAAATAGTGCATGTATAAATAGAGCATGAAAAACACCATTAGTTACAATATCTACTAATTTGATAAAGATCTAACACAATATACAATGGCATCTTATTATAATCATGGCATAAATTAGAAGACATGGTTTTGAGGATTTAGGTCTCAAGTGGCATAATGAAACACCTAATGTTTTCCATGTAGTATAATGAACTACTATGGGATGATGCCCCAGCCATCGGCAGCCAAATGGAAACCCCACTCACAAAATATAATGTGGCACTTTTTACCATGTAAATCTATTAGGAAAATATATTTAAGTTCTATATATACACAGTATATATATATATATATAAATTTGTATATACATATATACACCCGTACATGTATATATTTACAAATATATATTTATCCAATGTATTGATATACACATTTTAATTACCTAAATAAAAATATTATTTCTCCGAATTTAATAAAAATAAAAAAAATCATTATTATTATTAAATATCTTTCAATATTTCTAAAATCAATAATTTAAAAACACCATACATTAATAATAGAATAGTTAATGAAATTATTTTATTTACCAGATAATTATATATATCATAGGTTATAATTTATCCATTATTATGTTGATAACCAATAAATATACAATTATTATGTCATGAATATTGTAAAAATCATATTCCATTCCAAACGATGATGTCATATCACTTATACGATACACCGTTGGTGAGATATTTCATTTCTCTCAAAAATATTATGCACTAATAATATAATATAGTTAATATTTTGATTAAATAACTATGGAGTAACAATAGTCATTGTAATTCTATTTAAAATTTTCACCTTGCTCAAAAATGATTCCATACAATATTCTGAAGTGTTAACAGATATTTTATCATTACATAATGCCTTTAAATTATTTATTAATTTATTTTTATTGAAAATATACATTTTTCAACTAAAAATAGTCAAAAATTATTTACATAGAGAATTTTACTATCCTTAAAAATATTATGATGTTAAAATATTAGTGGGAAACGACCTTTGTACATTTGAGTGTGTGAGACTCATTAAGAATATAATTTGGATGATGATAATAATTGAGTTCCATGCATGTCAAGAACATGTAATAATTGATGCTTCAAGTTGGTACTGGCTTCTGAGTGCTAAAACTGTATCCAGTCATTAAATTTTATAATTAATTGAGTGTGGTATTTTTTAACTTGTGTTTTCATATAATATAATGATGGTGAGGACTATCATATGGTGGAGATCATAATATTGGTAAAGACGAATGAACATCATGTTGAAATGGTTATCGATTTGGTAAAAAAATTACTATAGAAGGTAAGGATGGATCCAGATCCTAGTTAGTAGATATGGTTAATGATATATGATTTCTAGGCAATACTGTGTTCAACATTCCAATATAGTGTTCGGTGATTCCATATTTACGCATGATGATTCAGATGAATTTAACAAGATCTGGTAGTAACATAGATCAATGATGTTCTATTACTATAGGTTAAATCAAGAAATATAGTGCATGTAGTCATTTTTCAACCGTTGAAAAATATTAAGTTTCGCTTTTGGGCATTATATTATGTTTTTGGTTGATCTCATTATTCCTCTAAGAGTTAAGGTATCAAGATTTTGTGATTTGATTATATTCATGCATATTTAGTTCAGTTTTCATGGGAATGATCCACTTGAGGAGGACCAACGTGTGATTTATTGATATTTGGTTTACTGAGGTAGAAACCACATAAATTGGGTTCATTGATCACTAATAATTCATTTTTATATGTCATTAGGATGTTAGGGAGAGTCTGGAGTCAAAATCATTCTCTTATGATGGAAATATTATGGTGGAGAGCACTATAATCATGGAAATGAATCAAATGATGATAACATAGTGTCTTAAGATATATTGGTGTTTTGGAGTTCCATATAAGTAAATTTTTTTGGGGTGAGTAGGTGCTTTTTTTAGAATAGTGTTTCTTATCTAGTGAATTACACAGCGGGTTCTTTTTCAATGTTTTAGGTTGGAACACCATGAGACCATGATGAATCAACAACTAAAGAAGTTCATGATTTATGGTTTAATGTATATCAATTATCTTTTTGATGATAAGTGTTATGGTGAGGATGTTATAAACCCATATTCTTTACTACTTTATAAATTTCATTAAAAATTTTATTTTGGATTTATAAAGGATGGGTCATATTGAAGATAAGAAATTAGAGTGATATTTAATGTTTTTTAGAAACTCAAGTTGATGTTTTTGTACATGGATCATGTCCTGAGTGGGTCATGGGTGATTAGGTGAATATTTTCAACCCATGGAAGAGGTTCCATTTCATAAATTGGTTTTTACCTAATTCAATATTACCACATGGTTTGGGAAAACTATGTGAGGATTTAAGGGAAAATATTCTAGGTGGATTTGGATTTATAGATGATGTTCATGGTTGAAATATTATCATAGAGAACCATGTTATTTATGAGTTCATGGTGATAAAATTTCATTAATAGTTTAACAGATTTGGTGAATAATTTGACAAACTGTGTGTCCAAACCATGTCAGGTTCTATGGATCGAGATGGTGTCAGATTCATGCTTGTTATACAATATGGTCTACCAAGAATCCCAGACATACATCAACCCATAACTATTATGAATATTTAAAATACGCCAGTTTCCCTCATTGAATATTACAACCCCATCCCCACCCTTCGTCCCTTTCTAATGTTCGATCCAAGGGCTCTCCATACTCTCTCTTCTCATTTTATTCCAATTGTAATGAGGTGTTTTTATTTGATATTTCTATGGTCTTTAGAGTTCATTGATTATGATTTATACTTTTCTCATAATTTACTCTAATTTATTTTATTTTTATTATCTTTTTGTTATAGTCTCTTTAAGGATTTCACTAGAGCATGATAGAACAACCAAAATTGATATGGATATTTCTCAAAATGGATAGTTGGAACTTTGAGACAATGATCACATGTCTTCACATACCATTATTTTAGGTATGCATCCTTATAAATTTATTTATTATTTTTATTTAAATTAGGACATAATTGATAACAGAATTTAAAATTAGAATTATATATTTTTTATTGAATATTATCTTTATCATTTCAACTTATGTGGAAATGTTTTCGCTATAGGTTCTAGTATGTGTACATAGCCTTGTGATGTAATATAATATTATAACTATTTAAATTATATTATATAAATATTTAAAAAATTTTATTAATAATTTTTTTGGATGAAATGGATTCAAATTGATACAAGGTAGTCAATAAATTCTTTAAAAATAGTGTTCCATCTTCTAGTAACATAAATAATTTAAAATTAAGTCGATGGAATCTAGACATCGCCATATATTTATGCATCTCTCTCATGTAGCATGTGATATTATGTCTCACCACTTATGGTCAATCAAAATTATATATATAATTTTTTTTAATATAAAACAAAATAGTTTTAATAAATTTTCATGTTGTGGATAATATTACTAGGGCTACATTTAACCCATTATTTCTATTTGGATGCCTCTATCACTGATGGTGAAGGTCTTAATTATAAACAAAATTCCTAATATATGTGAACCTTGGATGGGCACAAATAGGATGATAATAAATCAGTATGGGGCTATCATAAATGCGCTAGTTCCTTTTAGTTGCGGTTAGTGTGGGAAATAGAGTGAATGAACTAGGTATAGGTCAAATGATATCCTTGGGACACTTTATAGCCTTTAAATTTTTTGATAAGAGGGTTGGGTGAGTGTACCATTCTCACTAGTATGTGAGCACCTGAGTGGGTATACCCTGTGAATGGTGGTCTCTCAATACTTGGGAATCATAAAGAATATAAGGAGATATGTAAATAAATATTACAACATGATAAATTGAAAATAAAAAGTGTTATTAAATGTAATGTCCTTGAATAAAATAGAATATGATATAATGCATTAACCTAAGATGGTGCTTCTAAAATCTATGGTGGAGTTTCTTATGGTGGAATTAAAATATTTTTTTATTAATATTGGGGAAATAAACATAAAAACAAGTTATATTCAAAAACATTCCAACATAAATTACAAAAAAATACACAGCTTATTTGAAAAATAAATGGGATAATGTAAACATTCACTTTTGAAAAGATGGTTAAAATTAATGGTCTGATAGAAAAATCAAGAGGTGGTGAAATTATACAGCCCCAAATGCGTTGGGTAATGTTTTTATCTCATGAGATACAATGTATGGTTCATGAGAGGTTTGAATGAGAACACTATGTCAGGATGTCTCGATGGATATCCTAGAATTGTGCTTATTATGCCATGTTTTATGTTATTTACTAATTCATATGATACCTTGATATTTTCATATTATTTCATGATTTGTAACTCATGATTATGATTATCAATATTAAATACCACTAAGTTATGCCTCTTGGATAACATGTATAACTTTCATCATGTTATGATTTTATTATTCCCTTAATGTACTTCATAGATCACCAATTTCTTAGTGCATCCCCAAGTTATCTCTTATTGTACTAGAAGATAAATGGGTTGTAAAAGGTTTGAGATGGAGTTTTTAATATTTTAATCATATACATATTTCAGGTTATCATGATATATATCTAATCACCCAAATACACAAGGAATCATGATATTTTGGGATTATTTTATGAAATGTCTCAGATGTTTCTATGTATTATTTTAAAATATTATATGGAATTATATACAGAGCAGACCTTTCGATGGAGTGAGATTCCAAGGCCCGGAGTGCCAAGAATATATGTTTGAATTAATTTATTCTTCAAGTAGCAGGCATATGCATTTTTCTGGTAATGTGGAATAAACGGCTGCTCGGATCAAAAATCTGATGGCAATTTTTCATTTAGAGAAGTGACTTTAGCTTAGGCGGAGACTAAAATCAACTGGTACAGGTCAGCATCAAGAGTTAGTTTTTTGAAATTTAAATGGAGATAAAATAAATTAATAATTTATTTCTATTTAAAGTGTTTCCTTTTTGCATAGTTACCTAATCATCCCCTATAAGTTCATTCTTATAGAATTTTAAAATGGTTAGCCTCATAACATTGTGAATCGAGAAAGAGATCATTTTGGAGCTTTGGTGGAGAACCCGTTGGTAGACGATGATGATGCGACCGATCGAAGCATTTCATATTTTATGAACTCCACCAACGAACATGATGTAACGATCATTCTTCAACCAGATGGATGTAGGGTTTTGTTATTTAGATTCTTTTTCTTTTCACCATTCTTGGATTAAAAAAAACGCGGATCAACCCACGAACATGATCATCTGGTTATCGTACGTTCTTGCGGGAGGGTAATTATTTTTCTTTTTTTTAGGTTTTGGATTTAGGGATTTAATCCATGATAGCTCATTTGTTTTTTGTTGTTTTTGATTCTACTGTATTTTATCCTACAAACGGGAGCATATCAACGCCATGACGAATGATGGTGGAGGTTCGTTCCTCGATTTACTTTTGAATTTATTCCCTCTTTTTAACCTCATGTTCTTCATGTTCTTCACAAGGTTATGAACAATGAATCGTTGTGCATTTGTTTTACATTTTAACGATCTCAAATTGGAAATCGGACATCATGACGACCTAGCGGAGGAGCGACGACGATGGCGTAAGATGAATCTATGCGATTTGGGAGTTCACATTCATTGATATTTCTTTGTGAGAGTGGATCAGAAAATGTTTTTGGGGATTATATGAGGCTATAAATCGATGGAACCGGCTTCGTGATGATTGAGAGACCTCAAACCTTCAGTTTCGTGATGATCTGATCGCCGGAAGGGTCATTGGAAGATCACATGAGGCGTGTTAGTGAGGAACACCAATTCTGGAAGTTTCTAAAGAAAAAAGTGTGTATCCCAAGGAATATGTCATGTGTGTCCATCTTAGTGGCAGTTAGGGTTCCACGATTCATGAAGCGAAGACACGGTGTGTTCTTCAAAGAACATGGTGTCAGGGTCTTTATATGGGACTCGTCGTGTATCCAAAGGATACACGAATACAAGGGGGAGTACACGGTTGTGTACTACACCACATGGCCAGACGAGGCCAGTAATGTAGGCCACCCCATGTACCAATTACACGGTTTGGCATACATGGGTTGAGGTCGTGTATGGGCACATGTCTAGAGTACATGGAGTGAACCCTAAATACTTTGAAACGGTGTGAAATCCTTTATACCCGTCCTGTTGTTTTGTTTTACACGATAAGCCTTGCGACCCGGGCCATTGTACATTGGCAGTACAATGGGTCAGAGGGCACGGGGTGTGACATTTCTATACGCCATGTACTTTTCAGTACATAGCATGATCTTCGTATCCACTATATATTGGACATGTTTCGTTTGGGTCAGTTCCCCTTTTTCTTTTTTCCCTGAAGTTCGGGTATCATTTCCTTTTTCAGGAGTATGATTCCTTTAGTATGACTTCCTGAGATAGAGTCAGACATCCCTCTAGGAGGCCCAGAGTGAGATCCTCTATCCATTATTGACCCTAGGTAGAGTTAGGTATCGAAGTGAGTATTTTTATAGGGCACTGATCCTCTACTTAGAAGGTGAATCCAGAAGCGTTGCAATATCTGTCAATGCCCTGTAAGTGATCCTCATCTGTGTATTGTAATCTATCCCAACTTAAAAGTGTGTTCTCTATGAATGAGTGTATCTATATATCGTTTCTTTTAACAAAAAACACTAATTCATGGATGGATGACATCAAAGCTATCAAACTCATGTATTGAGTTCTCCTGAACATGTTCTTTGTATAATCTTCAAACTAAATCCCTAGAGAGGGTATGTGGTTGTGCGACATGTCTCTAAACTATTGGTCTGGGTTTTGAGTATATCTAAATTTTTTCTCTCTTGCTATATGATCAGTAGACATATAATGTGTAGAGTTGACTATAACTCTCCTTTGTGTATTTCTTTGTGCTTTTTGGGTTCCTCAACTAATTATTGGTATACTCACCCTTGTAGAGGTTTTTCCCGCACGTGTCGTGTCATGTGAAAACGAGCATTATTTAGACAGAGTCTAGGGTGGACCATGATATTATCGAGCTTTCTGAGTTTCCAACTAGCTGAGGTGTTCTTATGACTACAAGTAGCTATCCCAGTACCTTTTTTTCATACATGATGGACTTTGTAGTTTTTAGACTCCTGTTGTGTTTTTGGGGGGCTTGTATTCTGGCCTAGTTTACGTTCAGTACTTTAAATTCCATTGTACTTTGTTGGTTGGGTTTAGTAGTATGATTTCATTTTGTTCCTTGTTCTACTTTTACATTTCAACATTGTGGTCATAGAGATTTGTGTCTTTGTACTGGTACATAGGCAATGCCTCCCATGTTAGTAATATGCCTACTCGGTGCTAGTCACCAGCCCCTGACCTATTGGAGGTGGGATTGGGGAGTCGCGTTGTGTGCCCCACTGGGACAGGTCATGACATAGTGGTATCTAAGGTGGTTGGTTCTACCTTAGTACCAAGAGTCTGTGAGATTGGTTTGGGGAAATAGAGTTGAGTGATTTGAGCTCGTCTTTCAGGCCAGAGACTCTAGAGCTAGAGCGGGCGACTAACGTATCCATACACTAGTACTATTATAACCTTCTTTTTTTAATTGGTACATGAAACCACTAGTTGTGGGGATGTAAAATAATGGTACACGTATCATATAGGAATGGGTTTTGTTTTCCCTTTCTTTTATGTCAATTATCCAAATATACTTGTTGACCATGGTACATCATGTTTCCTTACTGGATTCCTCTCTGATGCATACCCAGCAAGATTTAGTATCACGATCATGAGGATGACCCCCTTAGTGAAAAAGCGTAGATATAGGGGCCAGTTCCTCTAGTGTTGCCTTCAGGTGGTGAACCTACTATAGCACCACCAGTAGAGCATCCAGTGGTACCTGTAGTACCGAACTATGAGGGGCTTATGCTGAGCATGCTCCATGAGTTCCAAAGATAGAGACCCCTCAGGTTCCGAGGCGGGCCTGACCCTTAGGTGGCTGAGGACTGGCATGAGGTGGTGACTACAGTTTTCCATCTATTGAGGACACCAATGGACCATATGGTGATCCTATGAGTGAGTCTTCTTTAGGGTTTTCCAGGATGATGGTGGAGTCTGACCACATAGACTCACAATGAGGAGACTCTTTCATGGATGGAGTTTTACTGAATCTTTATTGACGAGTTCACTCTGTTTAAGCAGAGAGAAGTGTGCATCCAAGAGCTTCTTTAGCTCTAGCAGGGTATTTTGATGGTGGCTGACTATTCATCGAGGTTCACTAACCTCACTAGGTACTCGATGGATATGGTCAGTGATCAGTACTTCAGATCTCAGACCTTCTAGCAAGGTCTATTATGGGGAATCTGAGATAGTGTTGTGCCACTTTATATTCCAACATATTTTGTAGTGCCCAAGCGGGCCTTGGTGATTAAGGGATTCTTGGCTGAGAAGAGGTAGCCAACGACAGTCAGCAGCATGCAGAAACATGTGGAGACCTCGGCAGTAGGGTGCTGACATCAGGCACAGGGATTAGGACATGGGAGACATCACAAGATGACCCAGGATAGGGGTTTGGTCTTCCATGGATCAAAAGATATATCCATTCATCTTAGGGAGAGGTGATGTTACTCGTGCGACTGTTGGGGACATCTGGCTAGAGATTGTCTGACCCGTTGAGCTGTAGACAGGGAGGTTGTCAATGGAACACTAAGGCAGAGGAAGATAGTGGAGAAGACAGACCTGATAGGCGGCTCATGTGGTAGAGGAGTAGGAAAAGTTGTAGGATGTTTCAGATGCTTCGATCTACTTCCACCACCACCCGTAGGAGGTCTGCACCAGGCTCAGGGAGCTGTGAAACAAGGGGAGGGACAGCTACCTACAATCAACGTGTATGACCCAGGGACTCCCAGGATGATTTGAGGTACAATCTATGTCTTTTATACCTATGCTACCATACTTATAGACATGGGTTCCAGTAAATCCTTCCTCACCACATTTCATGTGAGAAACCATGAGATTCCGGTAGAGTTGTTGACTCGATCCTTATGCTTGGAGACACCAAAGGGAGAAGACATGATTTTCATGCACCTTTGAAGATAGTGTGATCATACCTTTGGATGTGAAAGTTTCAGATGGAACCACTTGCTAGTATTGTCAAGGAATTAAAACAGCATTCTCTGTATAGATTGGTTATCTTTGGTCCATACCCACATTGACTACTTTAGGTGAAGAGCATGTTGTGTCCGTAGTGATAGGACGAGGTTTTCCTTTGTCAGTGAAAGGGATACTCATGCATCACAGCATGGGATCATGCATAGGAGGTTACAACTAATCACTCTTGAGTTGGCTAGCCTTAACCTCGAAGCAGAAGATGTTGTGATTTTCCAGTTCCTAGCAGTAGTGGCGGAGTACGAGGACGTCTTTCCTGAAGATGTTTGAGGACTACCTCCACACCTGGAAATCAACTTTTACATCGACTTACACTCTAGTACAGCACTAAATTCCTTATCAGCATATTAGATGGCTCCCATAGGGCTTCACGATATGAGGGTGATGTTGGAGGATTTGAAATTCAAGGGTTTCATGAGACCCAACATTTCACCCATAGTAGTCCCAGTTCTGTTTTCCAAAAAGGCAGATGGGATTTTGAGGTTGTCCGAGGATTAATGGCACTAGAACAACATGAGGGTGAAGAACAAGTACCCACTATCGAGGATCAATAACCTCTTCAACTAGAAGATAGGGGTACAGTGGTTCTCTAAGGTTGTCCTTCGGTCGGGTTACCACTAGTTCTGAGTATGGGACGAGGATATACTGAAGACGACATTCAAATGCTGCTACGCTCCCTATGAGTACTTGGTGATGACTTTCAGTGTGACGAACGCCCCCATAGTGTTCATGGTAATTATGAACCAGATCTCCCACCATACATGGACCGGTTCTTAGTGGTCTTCATCGACAACATCCTTGTGTACTCAGTGTCAGTGGAGGAGCATGTGATACCCCCACAGATGGTTCTAGACATACTCCAGAAGCACCAACATTATGGGAATGTCTCGAAGTTCCATTTTTGGATTCAGGAGGTCTACATTCTGAAAACTTCCATATTGGAAGATGGGGTAGCTATGGACCCAGCCATGGTGGAGGCAGTGTTAGCATGGGATCCACATCAGAGTGTGACAGTGGTGCGAAGATTACATGGGTTGGAAGGATATTACTGGAGATTCATCCATGATTTCTCCTGAATATCTGCATTGATGACAACCTTGACTAGGAAGGGGAAACCCTTCATGTGGACGGAGAAGTGCTAGCAGACTTTGGAGAAGTTGAGGTCGATTTTGACAAGCGCCCAAATTTTGAAATTGCTGGAGGAGGGTATCAGGTACGTAGTTTTCTGCGATGCATCGAGGACCGGGATTGGCTATGTCATGATGTAGGGATCAGCAGTGACTACTTATGCTTCACTCCATCATAGGCCACATGTGAAGAACTATGTAACCCATGATCTTGAGTTGGAAGTATTAGTCTTTTCGTTGAATATATGGAAACACTACCTTACATAAGAGTATTTCATCATCTACTCTGACCACAGGAGCCTCATGTACATCTTCTCACAGAAGGTCCTAAATCTAGGATAGAGGTGTTCCCTAGAGTTCCTCTAGGTCTATTATTTCAAGATCATTTATACTCCTGGGAAGGGAAACAAGGTGGCGTATTCTCTTAACAGAAGGTCGAGCTTGTGGCTGTTGAGTGAGGCGATAGAGAAATTATCCACATTGCAGTTATCCATCGTGGATAATGTGGATGAAGCTTACCTATAGTTGATGTTTGTCACCCCTTTACTATTATAGCAAATTAGGGGAGCACAGCATGGGTATCTTGACTGTGAGGATTTATAAGCTCTGGTATCCATAGGACATGCTCCTAATGGATATTCCAGTCTGCGAAGATTATACTTATTTTCATAGGACACACTGTTGTACCAGTGGCATTGAAGGAGGAGGCCCTAAGAGAGTTTCATAAAACCCCCTTAGGAGTACATCCTGGAGTGGAGATGATGTACCAGAATCTCCAATGACAGTTCTGGTGGTCAGGCATGTAGAATTCAGTTGCAGACTTCGTTTCTCGATGCCTTACATGCCATCAATTGAAGGCTGAGAACCAGGTTCTAGCGGGATTAGCTCACCCCTGGAAGTTCCAGACTGGAAGTTGGATTAAATATCGATGGACATCATGATGGGATTACCATGGATGTTAGGGGACACAATTCCATCTGGGTGATCATTGAATGACTCACCATGTTGTCCCACTACCTCGATATCATAGAGTATACTTCTGTAGAGGGCATGGGACACCACTATGTGCAGGAGATTGTTCGGATTCATGGTGTCCCTTTGAAAATAGTCTTAGATTCAGATCCCTTATTCACATACTAGTTGTGAAAGGGATTGTAGGAGGATTTCATAACTCAGCAATGCTTTAGAATAGCGTTCCATCCCTAGAGGGATGGTTAAATGGAGAGAACCATTCAGGTTCCAGAGAATATGTTGTTGGTCTGTATCATGGACATTGGTCACAATTGGGAGGACCACCTACCACTAGTGGAGTTTGAGTATAATAATAGCTACCACTCCTCCATTGGTATGGTACAGTTTGAGGATTTATATGGGATACCATTTCGCTCACCAATTTGCTGGACCGACCCCGGAGAGTCATCACTCATGGGTCCATAGTTGGTACGAGCTGCCATCGAGAAGGTTCAGATCATCCTGGAGCAGATAAAAACTCCGTAGAGCTGGAAGTAGTATTATGATGATAGATGATGGAGACCTCAGAAGTTCGAGGAAAGGGAACATGGCTTCCTTAGAGTCTCACCTCTGTAATGGTTATGGAGATTTAGCCGAGACGACAAGCTATCTCTGAGGTTTATCAGACCATTTAAAATATTGAGCAGAGTTGGAAAGGTGAAATACCACTTATCTTTACTACCATAATTGCAGCGGGTTCCTGATGTCTTCCACGTGTCGTAGTTCAGGAGGTACGTGCATGACCCATTGCACGTCATCGGCTGGAGCGAGCTAGACATCGAGGGTGGAGAGAAATTTGCTGAGTACTCAATGGATATCGAGGTTCAAAAGGAGAGGATCCTTTTTGGGAGATCAATTCCCTTGGCGTGTGTTCGGTGGAAGCATATGAATCTTCAAGAGAGTATATGGGAGAGTGAAACTCAAATTCATGCCTAGTACCCCCATCTTTTTTAGAAGCTCTTGATTTGGATTTTCAATGATGAAATTACCAAACGTGGGGAGAATGTAATGTCTCAGATTGTTCAATGTATTATTTTAAAATATTATATGGAATTATTTTGAGAGAATACCTTTCGAAAGAATGTGATTCTGAGGCTCTAAGTTCCCGAAATAAATGATTGAATTTATTTAAACATTAAAAACTGTGTGTTCGAGCGGTTTTCCTAAAAATGTATAATAAATTTTAAATTGGCTCTTAGATCAAAAATTTGACACTACCGTTGCATTCAGAGTATAATCTATACCTTTGGCGGGGCCTAAAATGTACCAGTGTGGGTCAATTGGGAGAGTTAGTTTTTGGACATTTTAATTGAGATAAATTAAATTAATAATTTATTTCAATTTAAAATGTTTCTATTTTGGGAAGTGACCTAATCCTCCTATATAAGTTCACTCTTATTGATGGTTCACAGGGGTAGCCTCATAACCCTACAAATTGTGAGAGAGAGCGTCTTGAAGCTTTGGAGGAGAACCCATTGGCGGATGACGATGACGCGATCGATTGACACATCTCGGATTCAACGAACTCCACCAACAGACGCGACGATAGTTCTTCAACCGGATCAAGGTAGGGGTATGTTATTTTCATTCTTCTTTTCCCTGTTATTTGATTTAATTCTGAACGTGGATCAACCCACAAACATGTGGATCCATAGATCATAGGTTTTTGTGGGAGGATTATTATTTTTCTTTTATTCGGGGTTCTGATTTAGGGAGTTAATCCATGCAAGAACATTTTTTTTGGTTGTTTTGATTCTACACCATTTGATCTTACTAATGGGAGTAGGTCAAAGCCATGGAGAATGATGGAATAAGTTCATTCCTTGATTTTCTTCTAGATTTCTTCCCTCTTTTTAACCTCTTCTTCATTGCGTTCTTCATGGTGTTATGAAAAATGGATCATTGTGTATCTGTTTCATAACGCAACGATCCCAAAATAGAGATCCAAAATCATGAAAACCAGGAGGATGTGCGATGATGATGGTGGAATACAAATCGACACGGTTTGGGAGTTGACGTTATTCGAGTATTCTTCGTTCATGTGGAACAGAACACATTTTCGGGGCCAATCAAAGGCCCGAAATTGATGGAACCAGATTCGTGATGATTGGGCGACCTCAACCCTTCATTTTCATAATGATTGGATAACCAGAAGTGAAATTTGAGGATCACATGAGTTTTTTCAATCAGGAACAACGATTCTGGAAATTTCTAAAGAACACGACATGTATCCAAAAGAACATGCTTTGTGGGATTGGCTCAGCGGCGGCTAGGTTTCCACGATGTGTGAAGTGATTACATGGATTGTTTTCTAAACAACATAGCTTGTGGGTCCTTATGTGGGACTCTGCGTGTATCTAGAGAATTCATGGACACATAGTGGTGTACATGGTCGTGCACTACACCACACGACCATATGAGGCTAGTAAAGTGGGTCACCCCCTATACCGATTACAAGAGTTGGCCATCATGGGTTGAGGTCATGTATGGGCACATGGATAGCTTACACTGAGCGAACCCCGGATAATTTTATAGGTCATGTGATCTTTTCAACAATTCATGTAGTTTCTTTTTACATGACATTACTTGCGACCGAGGACATTGTACACAGGCAGTACCCAGGCTCAGATGACAGGGCGTGTGACCTTTTTACATGTCGTTTAATTTTCAGTACATGGCTTGATCTTCTTGTCCACTATATCATGTAAATGTTTCATTTGGTTTAGTTCCCATTTTTATCATTTCCCTGATGTTTAGGTATCTTTTCTTTTTTCATGAGTATTATCCCTTCAGCAAGACTTCACTGGATAGAGTCAGACATTCCTCCTAGAGGCTTGGAGTGAGATCCTCTATCCATTCTTGACCATAGAGAGCGTCAGGTATCGACATGAATATCTCCACAGGGCATCGATCCTCTACCTAGCTGGTGAATCCGGATTAGTTGCGGATTCTGCCAAGGCCCTTGAAGTGATCCTCATCTTTTTATCTTGATCTTTCCCCACCCAAGAGTGTGTTTTCCTGGAATGAGTGTATCAATCTCTTGGGTCATTTCTCGATGAACAGTACTTCTCAGATGGACGACATTAGAGAGATAAAACTCGAGGAGTGAGTTCTCTTGAATGAGTGCTTTGTGGAATCATTGAACAGAATATCTAGTGGGGCTATGCGGTTATGTGACTTTTCTCTAGACTGTGGGTCTGGGTTTTGAGTATATCTAGATTTTGTAACTCTTGGTATGTGTTCAGTAGACATATATTGTGTAGAGATGACTGTACCTATCCTTTGTGTATTGATTTTTGGTCATTAGGGCCCTCTACTGAGTATTGTTATACTCACCCCTATACGGGTTTTTCCTGCACGTGTCATGTGTTGTGCAGACGATCATCCTTTTGACAAAGTTCAGGTCGATCCCAGACATGACTGAGCTTTTTGAGTTCCCTACAGGCCAAGTGTTCTTACGGCTATGAGAAGCAGTCCCAGTACCTATTTTTTCATAGATGTCAGACATTTTAGTTTTCATACTCTTGTGGTTTTTTTGGTAGTCTATATTCTGGCCCAGTTTACTTTCAGTACATTACTTTTGGTGATACTATGTTGGTTGGGATTAGTTGTATTCATGGATTTTGTAACATAGTGGTTTTTTACATTTCAGCATTATGGTCTTGGATATGTGTGTGTGTGTGTGTGTACATGTACTTAGAAAATTCCACCCCTGTTAGTAATATGCCTACTCGGTGCAAGTCACCAGCCCCTGGCCTATTGGAGGCGGGCTAGGGGAGTCACGGCGTGGGCCCTGCTGGGACGGGTCCTGACATGTTATGTGTATCATTGTGTAATAAATATTGAAATAAATTGAATAGATGATCAATGTTTTTATAACCATCACCAACCCAGCACGTCCAAAATTATTTATATACATCAATAAGAAATGAATTAGGATAGATGGGGGAGGAAATGTGGGAAAGAGTTCCAAGATACCATGGATCTCAACACATGCATTCACAATATACATCCATAATGGGATTGGCTATACACCAATATGTCTAACAAGCTTAGGTAACAGTAAAATAATTATTACATGAAAAATGACAACTACATCTTCTATTTTAACAAGTGATGAATTTTTTAAATACTCACAAAGAATATCATTTTATTATTCCTAACTAAAAACACTGATAAATGGAACCTTATTTAATGATAAAAAATGTTGCATTTAACAAAACTGATAATAAACTTCACCTTAGTAGTTCAAAAATAATTTAATGTATATACATATTTATATATTTCAAAATATAATCATTATTACGATAATTATATTCATATAAAATAAAACATGATTTATGAAACTATATAATTATAAAAAATTATCGTCAATCATATGATCATATAATTATATATATATATATATATATATGAAATTTCATTTTAATCAATAAAATTGTCTAATAATATATTTTTTTCATTATTTAAAAAATGAATATATTAATATAATATATTAATATTATATTTGAATAGTTATATAAATATATAAATTGATTTACATTTATTTAAATATAGTTTATATATGACATCATGTATTTATGTACATATTAAAAAAATTAAAATATACATATATTATTGTATTTATGTGTATTCGTCTTTAAAATGTGGATATACATGTATTCTTATAAGTGTATGTATGTATGTGCATGTATATGTACTTATATATGTGAATGTATGGGTATATAAGTTCATGTATGTGTATATAAGTGTATGTGCATGCATATGTATGTGTTGTATGTGTATATGTGTATGTATAACGATTTATGTGTTCTGTATGTGTATGTTTATCTATACATATATATATGTATGTCCATGTAATTGAATGTATGTATATGTTTGTGTATGTGTATGTGTGTGTGCGTGTATGGATGTATATGTTTGTATGTATGTGTCAATGTATGTGTAAATTTATGTTTCATTGTATGTATTCATATTTATTTCAATGTACATGTATGTAATTGTATTTAAGTCTATTTTTTTGTGTGTATGTGTATGTAAGAGTATGTCTATGCGCATATCTGTCCGTATGTCAATATATGTAATGAATATGTTTTTGTATATATATATATGAATATACCATTCTATAAAAAGAAAATTCAATTGATTTTCAATTGATATATTTCATTATAGTATATATACATATTTGTAATGGAAAAATCACAAAAAAATCCTTTGAGATTTTAATTTCAATTAAAGATAGTTTATATATATATATATATATTCTTGTAACTTTATGAATTTTTAATATTTTTTATACATTTTTAATTGTTAATAATTAATATTTATAATGTGTTTAAAATTTATATAATTATTATTTGTTGATTTTTACAAAAATACTTTTTTATCTAAATCCTAATACAATTATTATTTATTCTTTTTTAATTATTTCTTTAATGTAAATCACATATATTCAATTATACTTTAAAATATTTATTCATTTATTTAATATTTATTTATTAGTAATATTATTTTTAATAGATTTAATTAATTTCAATTATTCATTTGTTAATATATTTTTTTAATTTATTTAATTTTTTTAAAAAAAATTTATTGATTTTTAACATTCATTCATTTAATATTATTAATCAATTTTTAATATTTATCCATTTAAAATGTTTTTCATAATTTATTCATTTTTAATTATTAATCATTTAAGATTTTTATGGTATTAATTCTTTATAATTATCTATTCATTCTGATATATTTATATTTAATTCAATAAATATGTATGTAATTTATATATAAAATATTTATTCATTTTAATTTTAAAATATTTTTATGTGAAACTGTTTAAAATTATTATTCATTCATTGTAAATCTATAAACTATTATGAATGTCTTGTTTTTTATTTAAATGTTTATAATTTATATTTTTATGTAAACATATATATATATATATATGCAGTTTTACAATTTCATTAATTAATAAAAAAAATTTCAAATCAATTTTCAATATATTGTATTTTATTCATGTTAATTATTTTATTTTAATCATTTGTAATATTTATTCATCTATTTGGATCTATTAATATTTTGTATTTATTCCATTTACATTTTTAGTAATTTTTCCATTTTAAAATATTATTCTATATTCATTTTTAGTTTTTATTCCTTAGTAGTGATTTTTTCATTTTTAACAATAATTCGCTATTAATATTTTGGTAATAAATTAAATTTCTATATATTTTCCTTGAATATATCTATAGTCAAATTATTTGTAAAATTTATTTATTCAATTTTATTTTTCAATATTTATAATTTTAAAAATATATGTAGTTTACATAATTAATAATTATTCTTTTTAATTTAATAATTTATATTTTGGTCTTTAAAAATTTGTAAACTATTTTTTAATTGGTAATTTATTCTAATAACATTAATTTAATGTATTTATATCATATTTATACTTATTTATTTGAATATTTATTCATTTATCTAATATATATAATTTATATAATTTATCAAATATTAATATTTTTTATTTTTTATTATGAAGGAATTTTTAATATATAATTTTTATATAAATTGCAATTTTTCATAATTCTATTTTTTTTATTTTTTATTTTCCACTACTTTTTATAAATGATATATCAATCACTAATAAAATATAAATTTATCATCGCTTATTTGTTAGCACTAACGTGATTTATCAGTTCTTTTTAGCACTAATAAATCATTGCCTTTAACAACACTTATAAATCATACCTTTATGTATGCCTTCCATTTCCACACAGATATATGTATGTTTTATTAGTTATTTATAAAAGCATCAATGAAACACCTTCCCCTAATATAAATGAACCGCAATCGAGATTGGTGATTCCATCACAGTTCAACCGCTCATGAAAGTTGAATCAATTTATCATCACCACCTTGCAATAATTCATAAAAATCAACCATAAAAAAAATTTATTATATTCATTATTGATTTTTAATCAATCGTTCACTGTTTTTCATGATTTGTGGTTCTTTTTTATTTCCCATCTCTGATGGTCATGTTTTTTTGGTCTTTGGTTACCTAATTTCTGTTAGTCACAAACTCATTAACAATAATAACTCAATTTATTATAATGGGTTTCTCATTTGATTCACAAGGAATTTGTGGAAAATTGTGATTTCTTTTGTTTATTTTTAATTTAGTTTTCACCATAAGTTTTCATTACTAATGATAAATGATCAAGAAATATCCTATAATAATTTCACTGTTTTCTTGGGGGATTAAAGAAACATAATTATAGTATAGATCGTTCAATTAAAAATTTCATCACAATTCATATATAAGTTGTAGTTAAGGAATATATATAATGAAGTTGATGTGTGTTTGGTGAATATGAGGAAAAAAATGAGAATTATATAGTGGAATCAAACTATCAAAGATGAAAGGATTTTCAGAACATATATGACATTCTATTTCACTGATCTTTCTCTAAAAACATTGTCGAAGCTTCCCGCATAGATTTTTATAGACTCTTGAGAAACTAAAACTATTCAGATCTATCTTCACCACATTTTCTCAACTATAATATTTTTCTCTATCCATTCTTATATTACCTTTGAGTTGTGATGGTGGCCTTTATTGGGGTCATTCAACGAACTTGGTTCAAGAAATGACATTAATAATATTGAACTAATCTCATAAATAGAGTGGATCAAATTTTATTTTTTCAATCTCCTCTTGATCTTAGTAAATGGAAAACCCTAATAATGTAGTCTCCCTCAAATTGTAAAATAAATGGCCTTCATAGGGTATAATCATATTGGTCGAAGACATCAGTTATTCCACTTGCGTCAGCTAGACATTATCATAACCCTTCAAAAATACTAATCATAATAGTCACTATATAATAGTAATATTTTCAAGGATTTCCCCAGTCAATAAAGCATATATAAATTTAGTAATATATCCTACACTGTAAATTGGAATGGGTATTCACAACACAACAGTAGGGCATGGAAAATAGCTAGATAATCTCAACAGTATAGTGGGTGTAAATAATGGTTTAGGGAAGGATTTCATTTGATTTAAAGGAGTTCTATTATTACATGAGAATAATAAGTAATTTACATTTATATGTGAAAACACATTACTACATGAACAATTGTAAATCAAAATCCTCATTAGAAATAATGTCCTCAAATGTAATGTTAGAGGAGAGATTACCTTACCTTGGGAGGGAACATCTAGAATCTTGGATAATGATTATTATGATCCTAGGAACTCCATAGGATTAATTTATAGAGACATTAGAAGATTAAATTCATGATAAATTTATTTTTATTTTATTTTAATGGGAGGTCCAGTGGGTATTTATAGAAAAAGTGAGATGAATTCTTTATTAATTTCTAAATATAGGAATTGGCCTCTCTATGATAAAATCAACCAAACTAGAAACAATTACATGGTATTTATTTATGGTTTCTTCAAAATACGAGTGTTTTTTTATATTTTATTATGTCAAGATAATATATCAAATAAATAGTACCATTGATGATGTGGAAGTTAGTATTGTTCATAAAGAATGTATTTTTAAAACATTAAAATATAGTATTTTTTGGAGGATTCATTTCAGATATTTAAAATTATTCAAAAAATATCAAAGAAAAATAAATTTAAGGGGGAACCCTATTTTTCATCATTTATTCCCCTTAAATTAATATTTATATCACTTTTATTTTATTATTATGTAATAATACATATCATATATTTATTCCATATATATTTTTTAACAAAAAATTAGACTACCATAAAAAATAATGAAACATTCAGCATTAGATAATTTCAATTTGATGATTTCAAAAATAATAATTATTTTCCAAAAAAAATTCAATATATTATAATTTAAACATTTAAATAAATTCCTTTATTTTATTGAAATATCTATTTTATGAGAATAGATACATTCCAACCCTCATAAAAATAACATTTGAATTCATTAAATAATATTATCATATATATTTAAATCGATATTATTTCATATTAATATTTCATGAAAATAAATATTTTTTCAAATATTGTTAAACATAAAAAAATAGTGCTCAAAATGAAACTATATATTTGAAATAAATTACTAGTTGGATTTCTTCGTATGAAAATATAAATATTATAAAAACTCATTGTATAATCATGTATAATATAATAATGAAAATGAAAAAATAAAATAATTATTTTATTCAAAAAAAATAGAGAGAGTCATTATAATAGTTATTAGATATATAACCCATTACTAAACCATATTTTACCCTAAGGTAAGGTGTGTGTTGGTGGTCCTTTGATGGGGTTATTTAGTGAACATCGTTAAGGGGGTGATCTTGAAAATCTTGAACTCCTCTCATAAAGAGTTTCTATCAAATTTCAGTTGATCAATATTTCATTGGGGTTGGTAAAGGTAAAATCCCAATGATGAAATTTCCCTTATATACTCTAATAAATAGCCTTTATAAGGAACAATCCTACAGTTCATGGTCATTCATTCTTCCATATGTGACAATTTGTTATTATAAATATCATAATAAATAATAACCATAAAAGTATATATAGAATATCCATATTTTCAATGGTTATGTTAGTTAAAAATCTTCTAATACATACAAAAATTAAAATTATATCTTTTAATGAAACAAAATAAAAAAATTTAAGTAGTGCATGTATAGTCTATATCTAAATTTCTAGATAAATTATTTTCTAATTCAAAAGGGAATTAAATCTATAAATGTTTTTTTCATTTAATTCCTCCCCACTTAAAAAGGGAATTTAATTTATAAAATAGAATCCTACATTATTATATTGAGATAATAAGATCCATCGTCATTGTATTTTGAAGATCGTATACATTATTTTGGTATTGAGAAAATCATATCAGCAAAATCAGACTAAGTTTTCTTACTAAGAAATAGTGGAGTAGTTTCAATAATGAATTTATTCTTTTGGTTCTCTCAATTGTTTTATAAGATAAAATTATAAACCAATGGGATTCTGTATAATCATTCCTATCAAGAGATAGAAGGAGTATAACGAGAGATGACATAATTGGTATTCACTTCTTCATAATTATGAATTTCCATAGACCCATTGGAGGGGCTATGGAAAGGATAATGGTTCTCACACATAGGCCATACAATGTAAATCTTGTGTTCTTTACATTCTTTTATACTATTCTTGCATGTATAATTATTTACTATAAGTTGATAAGGATATAAATTTTAATAGATTACAGGGGTTCATTATCTAAATGTTTTGAAACAAATAAACAATTTAACATCATATTCAACCCCCCCCCCCCCCAAAGTTGTTATTTGATCCATTGGAACTTCAATTGGTATCATAGGGAAGGGTCTTGTGTGGAATCCTTATCAGGTATTATATCAATTTTTTCAAAAGTTTAGGATTTATTAAATTTGATGGGAAAAAATTTTATGTATGAAAAAATTGGATGATTCATGATCTTTTATCTATTGTCATGGAAGTTGTTGATTCTTCTACTAGTGGGTTTCAAACTATTTAGGAACATTACCCAGTTAACATTGCTAATAAGATGAATATATAAGTTGATGGGAAGGATTGAAATTTTATTCTCGTTTCCTTATAAGAAAAAGTATATTATTGGGTGATGGTTATCAAACATCAAAGAGTATGTGGGACTACCAGGAAAGTGTTATCTAAGGGAATATAAATGTTTAGGATGAAGAGATAAAAATCTAACATAGAAAGTATGAAGACATTATAATGATAAATTAATAAATAATTTATGAATACTTCACCAGAGTATATAATTTTTTTTACAATATCATAGGATTCAGATATGTCTTGGAAGATAATATAATTGTTCAGAAACATATGATAAACGTTTTGGAAGGGTTTGATTCAATGTAAAACATATTAAGATGACAAGTATGATTAATCTCATCATGAATTCCATGGATTTATAATTTACGGTGAAATTATAAATTCTAAATAATTTAAAAAGAATATAAATAATGAAATGACTTCTGAAGCCATGTCAAAGTCGAATATTCAAGATGTTGGAGATGTTGATAATTTGGAATCAGAATATAAATTAGGGGATGATCTGAATAAACAAATAATGTCTCTTATATCCATGATCTAATGAAGAGGAAGAGAAATGTTTGGATCTAAATTTACTCACAAGTGTTTTGACTGTGGTGGATTCAGAAACATTTCTATGAATTTATCTAAGAAGAAATTTGGGTAATATAGTGTTGATTAAAATGAAAAACCTCAACAAATGAAGTGGAACAAAAAAAGATAATGAAGAAGAGTCTACAAAAAAATTCAATGAGATGGATTCTAGAAAAAAATAATTATTTTCAGTAACAAATTTGAATCAGGATCAATTGAAAAAAAATGTCTTGAATATTAATGTTTAGAAAAATTTAGAACCTGTATTGAAAAAGATGAGATATCAAAAGACACCTCAATGAGTGAACAAGGTGGTGAAAAATATTATAGAGAGTATCAGCTCAGAACAAAATTTGTTTCATGTATTAAGAAAAAAATATCAAGAATGAAATTATAGTAATTAATATGGAGTTTTAATATGTTTGTGATGGAAGAAAATATGTCCTCATGCATGAATATGAATACATTCAAGATATTTTATTTTAAAAATATAAAATTTATGAACAATGAAAGATGGATGAAAAACATAGAAAGAATCTGTAAGCTAAGAAATAAGAGGATAAAACGTTTAAATAATAACATATTGAGTCTGAGTGTACCTTTAGGAAGATGGATGAAAACATCAACAATTTTTTTAATGTAAAAATGAGACTTTTAAAGATGCAGAGAGGGATCAATTTGTGAAATATGTGACATACTATCTTACTAGAAATAATGTTACATTTGATTCTATTACCATTTCAGTATCTAGAAAATGTATTGAGAATTCTTGGGTGGTGAAAAGATGTGAGAGACATAAAAACTATTAAAGAGTAGATAACATACTCAAAAGAATAAATGGTTCACATATTGTGTATGTTAGAGATAAAATATATTACCAACCTCGACAATATTTCTATAGATAAAGATTTTATTTCAATAGATATCAAGATTTGATGGTTACTGATGGTGTTGTGGAATCTGTGGGAACATGTCCTATAATATTTTTCACAGCATATACATACTTATAAGAATGTTTGAGAAAATTTTACGAAATTTTTAAAGTAGAATGTGTAACTTTCCTAACATACATAAAATATGAAAACTGATCTCTAAATATGTTAGAAACTTTGCATCATGAAATCAATTCGACTTTATTGTATAAATTAGTGGAATACGTGATAATTCTATTCATCATGCTGATAAATTAATGATACTCCACTCGTAATACGTATCTTATAATATAAAAAAATAAATGGTAAAAAAATAATGACGATGAATGTTCTTTTGTTGTTGAGATAGATTAAAAATAATGAAAAAAGAACTATAAATTAATATATGATACTGTATCTTCTTAATGTAAGGGAGGTGATAAAAAAATATTTAAACATGTTGAAATTCATGACGGAGTGGCAGTTACCATTGGTAAGGATTGTTCCATAAAAATCATATTAATCACAACGTCTAGGATTTAAGGTAAAAATTTGAAATATAAGTAAGTATTATTTTTTGATGGGGAAAACATATCATACATATTGCAGTTAAACATTGTGATGATGGAAAATATTTTTTTGTTATAATATATTTTTGAATCATCAAAAGTGTGTAAGATTGAAAAGCCATTCCAAAAAAGTAATAACCAATGGGAATCTTTGCCAAATAGGTGAATTCAAAAATTCATGTTATTTGAGTGCGGAAGATGAAAACAAACTATGGGACTAAAAACATTTCCACCAAGGATAAAAACGTTTTTCATACATTATAATGTCGATGTCATTCAAAATATTTCAAAATTGAAAAGAATAGAAAACATGTTTGTGTAACTTTTCAAAAAGTGAACATGACTAAAAAAAGTCATAAATGAGTTTAGATTCAATCTATTAGACCACATGATCATATTCAATCCAATTTTTGTGATATACTAAGACATGAATCCAAAAAAGAATATTTTTAACATTATCACTTTTATTGATGATTTCACTTGGATGAAAAATAGCATGTTTTTGTAGAACAAGTCAGAGTCTACTGAATTATTAAAATTCTTTAGAAAATATGATGAGAAGTAAATGGGGGTTTCCATAAGTAATTTGAGAACTGATAATTGTACCATATTAAAAAAATTGTGGAAAATTATCTGAGAAATAATAGTATCAAACATCTGTATAGTGATCCCTATACTCCAAGAAATGTTGTAGTGGAATGAAATAACATGATCTTAGCATAAAGGGGAAGATGTATGTTATCATAATAAAAACATTTGAAATTATATTAAGGATAAGAAGTTAGTATTTATGTAAATATTTTAAATACATTCTCATTTCTATCAGAAACTAACATGACTACTTATGAAATGTGGGGTAAAAAACATTCATTGAAATGCATAAATATTTTTATATGTCCATGCCTTCTCAAAATAAAAAATTTGGATTTAGGAATGTTTGATGAAAAGGATGAGGAAGGTAAATTTATGGGTAATTCACCAAATAGAAAAAGATAAAAATGTTGGAAAACATTTACAAAAGATGGTGGACTTATATGGTTTTATGTTAATTGAAAATAAATTTCCCTTAAAAAAATTTGTTGAGAATGTTGAGGAGGTTAAATTGGAGATTTCCAACAATAAAAAATGTAATTCAAAACATCCTTATCAACATTAAAAGAAATCTTATGATGAAAAAATTTCACCTATGAAAGAAACATTGAAACTTCAATCCTTAAAAACATGTTGAATCTGACAACATTATTGGGAATCATAATTATCCAATCCAGAAAATAAGAATGTTGAGATTAGATCATCAGACTTTACTAATCTCAATAGTTGAACCAGAATTAGTTTTATAAGCTTTTAACACAAATAATTGGTGGATTCTATGAATGATGAGTTGGATTAGATTGGGATGAATGAAACATGGGAACTTGTTTTATGACAAGAAAATGAAAATATTATTGGAAAAAATAGGGTCTATATAAATAAGTTAAATCATCATGGTTGATTCTAAAGAAAAAAAATAGGATTATTTGTGAAGGATATGCATAGGTGGATGGTGGGGATTATTAAGAAACATTTTCTAGAGTTAAAAGATTTGAAACTATTATAAATATTCGTTCAGTGGCCACACATCATAATTATTAAGTTTATCAGATGGATGTAAAGTCATCTTTCATAAATGTATGATTGAGGAGTAAGTTTACATTGAACAACCTCATGGGATTCCACTTGATGAGGATAAAAAAATGTCTTTATTGAATAATGTTTTTTATGGGATGAAACAAGATCCATGTTCCTTGTATTCTGAACATGAAAATTGTTTGATAATGTTGAACTTTTCTAAAGGAAAATTTGATGGAAACTGTTATGTGAAGGATATTGACATAGAAGCTCTAATTTTAAATGTTCTTTTGGATGTTAAATTTTTTATTTGGGAGAAAGAACATATTTTTAAAATATTTTCTTATGAAATGAATAATTGTTTTTAAATTTTTATGTTAGTAGAATTATCATTTTTCATTAGCTTACAAGGTAAACATAAAGAAAAAATCATTTTCTATTATCCAGAAATGTATTCTAGGAAATTGTTAATGAAATTTGAAATTGAAGTATCAGATGAAGTTTCAAGATGAATTTTAGTGACCAAAAATTTGTATAAAGATGTTTCTAGAATTAGTGTGAGTCAAAAATACATTGGAAAGAAGATATGTAGTCTTCTATACCTTATAAAATCATGGCCTAATATTGTTTATGTTGTAACTTCTTATCAAAGGTATTAAAATAATCCAAAATAATCACAGAAGTTATTACTAAAAATAAATTTGAGATATTTCAAATGAAAAAATTCACATAGTTTGTTTCATAAAATAAATAGTGATATGAATTTTCATATTTATATTGATGCCCATTGCACTGGATATTACAATTAGAGAAAATCAACCTTAGGATGAACATTTTTATTTGGTGAATGTTGCGTGATTTGGAATAGTAAGAAACAATGTTATGTAAATTTGAGAATGGATGAATCTGAATAGGTTGCAACTACTCAGGCTTATACTCGATTGATGTGGATAAATGTTCAGTTGTAAGACTTGAACGTAAAATTTTCAAAACACGTGGAGATACTTTGTGATAATTAGATTGTACATGATCTCTAAGAATTTGATCCAACATTCTAGATGAAGACACATTGATATAAAGTTTCACATTATAAAAATCGAAATTTACTACTGGAGATGTTTTGGTGGAATAAATTTCAACAAAGTATCATATTGCTGATATATTTTCAAAGGCAATGATGAATGAAATAAATTTTGAATTGAGGCTACAACTTCATGTTTATACTCCTCCCAAGTCTTCCAAAATGCCATAAATAAGAACCCCAATATGAATTAGATTATTTTTACCAAGGTGGATAGAGACTAACAACTTCGTATATTGTAATAATTTTTTACATATCTTTATTATATTAATCTGAAGTTGCGGTTATAATAAAATGAAAGATAAAAAGTGGAAATTGAGAGAAAAATAAAAGTGATATTAGGAAATATAAAAGTATTAGGGAGTTTATCATTACAAGACCAAAATCGTTTCTTTCTAGTGAGGTGTGGAATTTCTTCAAAAACATTACTTCACTAAGTGGGTGGTGTCTAGATACTCTATTTTGAGAGATACTGTATTTTTATCAAAGTAAAAAATCATTGAGTTGATTAAAAAGACTGATTTTTGAATTTTTTTGAGTTGGATGAATTGTTATCAAGGGGTTTAAAAAAATACAATGGGGTGATTGAATAACCTTTGTGGTTAAATTGTTTGAAGAAATGATTATTTAATTATTAACAAATAACCAATTTTGTTGAAGAATGTATTTTTATTCTGGAATCAGACCCATTCTATAATAATGAGTTTGATTTTCAGACATGAGTATATGTGCCCATGTTATTTTATTGAGTTGCACTGAACACAATATAATTCACTAATATGATGTTTTTGGTCAGACACTTTACTGTATTCAGGTACATTGGCATGAAATTGATATTCATTGGATTCAAAAGAATTTGAGTAAAAATATATTTATCTTTTAGATTTTTATTCTATAATAATATAATGAATGGTATAACTAATGATTTTAAAATAAATAATGTGAAGTCAGAAGTAAGAAATTTTTATACTTTCTAAAGAAATTAGATGAGAATTTTGTTATCAAGAAGTTCCCACAAATCATGAAAACATTCATGATAAAAAAATTTAATAAATGGGGGATAGGTTTGATGAAATTCAATTTTTCATTGTGAATAATTCAATCATAATAGATTTCCCATGGTATTGAGATATCCATTGTAATGGGACTTCCATAATTATTGGATTTCTTTCATAATGATGTTTCCATCACAATGGGAAAACAATCCAAATGGGAAAATCCAAATTAATGGCAATTCCATCATAATGAGTTGATGAAGAAATAGATTATAATGAGATAAGAATGAAATTGTAATGTGATGAGAAAGAAATATATCTCAATGAGGAGAGGACTAAATATGTCATAATGAGAAGATAATTAAACAGATCCTAATTAGTTGGGAAAGAAGTAGATCAAAATAAGATGAGAAAGAAACATATCTTAATGATCTGAGAAAGTGATATATTATAATGAGATGGGAAATAAATAGTTCGTACAGATCTGAGGATGAAATAGATCATAATGAGATGAAGATGAAACATATATTAATAAGCATTGAAATTTGTAAAGAGTTGAATATTTCAAATATGAAATTCAATTTTATGTAAATCTCATTGAAATATAAGGAGGATCGATGAAGTCAAAGTTGATTTTTAAATGTGACAGATTTTTAGAGTGTTGATATTTGGGGAAGAGGTGACTATTTCTTTTCTAACTTTATTTTCTGATTTTCCTATATATAATTTATTAGATTATTCATCCATAAGAATATTTTACATGTAAGAAAAAGGAATAGTTCTTGAGAATTAAAAGAAATAATATCTTATTGAAGAATAATTATATTGAGAATTTTAGTAGAGTTTTAGTTTTCAATATTGATAAATGAGTTCATCATATTGAGTCCATCAATTAAGAAAATTTGATCCATCATTATCATATTGAGAAAATTTAATCCAACATTATTGAATTGATAAAATCACATCCAGCGTTATCATATTTAGAAATCAGATCCCGCATCACTATATTTAAAAATCAGATCTAACACTATCATATAGAGAAAATTGGATCCAACCAAATTGGGCAAAGGAATCATACTATGCAATTGAAGATTGCTTTAAAAAAACATTATTTTTTTGATATTTTTTTTGGAAGATAACGTTTTAAATTGATGGGAGTTAGTATAATCATCCTAATTGGGATATAGAAGGCTTCTAACAGAAGTTGTCACATTTTATATTCATTTCTTCATAATATTGAATTTCTATAGACCCATGGGAGTGGCTATTGAAAGGATATAGTCTCTCACACTAAGTCCAGACCTTATAAATCTAGTGTGATTTACATTATTTCCTACTATTCATGCATTAATGAGTATTTACTAAAACTTGATAAGGAAATAAATCATAACATGTTATAGGGGTTATGTTTCTAAAAGCTTTGAAACATGTAAATATAAAACAATTGATCCCACCCCACCCCACCCCCACACACGTTATAAATTTTTATTTGATCCTTTGGTACTTTAGTTATGAAATAAACAAAAAATGGAATGTTCTAATTACTGATATAGCATAAGGAGTGTTTGGAATGATGTTAAAGGGGTTAAATTGGATTAATTTGGATATTCCCAATGAAATTAGATTTGTACGTAAAATGAATAAGTGGTTAATACATACGAAATGTTGAGTGGGTTAAGTGAGCTAAAATTTGGAATGGTTGAATATATCAATGGGTTAATGAATTGTAATTTGTGAATATTATTAATGAGTTAGGCATAATAAATCATAATCGAGATAAATGTCAAAGTAATGTAAATTCGTAACCCATGGAACATGTGGTAAAATTGAATCTTAGTAATGGAAGCATGATAAGTTATGAAATGCTAATACTGATGAAATATTCATAAATATATATTATAAAAATTGGTATCCTATGTGATGTGTCTAGTTAAAACCCTTATGTGTAAAGGTGTCAGTAACCCCATGTGCCTTGGTTTGATTTTTAGTGGGACCTATGTTAGTTGGTTTTTAGGTTTTTTTGGAAAATTTTATAGGAAAAATGAATATTGAATAATTACATAAATGTTATTCTTATTTACTTGTAATTTTTTTCACTTGTTACCGGCATACACCATGTACAAACTGGCTATTTATTTAGGAATAGATTGTGGTGGCCTATTAATTTGTACATACACCCTACTCTAGCCACTTTATCACTCTGGTACCCATGAAGTTATCACTTGTTTCTAGTATATGTTTAGGATATGGACCTAGTGTTTGGTTGTGCATAAGATAACAAGTCAGAGCTTAGAGGTCAGAACCATGTTAGGTTTTTTTTCTAGGATGAAGTATTTACTAGTTTTTATATTTGTTATATTGTATGAATGCTTGCCATGTATTGTTTAGCCTTATTTTTTTATTGAATGAAAACTTCGTTGTTTATTGTTTTTTGTATCATGCTTCCCATTTATTTTTCTTGCAGTTATTTTACCAATTTATGTTACTTATTTTGTGGATCCACTCACATAAGTGTGTATAGTGTTCTCATGTAACTCTTAATACCCACACTACTAACAAATAAGATCTGGTGTAAAAGGAGGTTCACCTGCAGTCATGTGACTACTTGACGATGGGCACTAGTTATATTGGATTCTGGGTCAGGTGCATCACAAAGTTGTATCAAAGAATGTATTATTTTTTATTATTGTTTTAGAATGGGGTATATGAAACTAGGATCTATTTTGGACTTGGTACTAGGCTCGGGCATGGGTTCTTGCATCCCCCAATATGACGAAAAACCCACACTGGTAAGTGTAGGAAAATATATTATGGTTTGTTATTTTACTGTTGTTTTCTATTTCCACCTTCAGTGGAATACATGGATGTGATGTTTTTGATTTATGAGGTTTCATGTCTTGGATCAATGCAAAAAGAGAGGTTGTGTGGTTTCATGCATCATTTTAGGAACATTAGATATATATGTCATCTATATGTTTCCAATTATTGAATTTTGAATGACATGATGGAAAATCATATGTTATAGATATTAAAATTGAATTAAAAATGGGTGTTGAAAAGTGCGTAAAAATGGATTTTGAGAATCATAAATCTATGGGTTTGGAAAATGCAGAAATTTTTTGAAATGATGATTTTAATAAAATAATTATTTTTGAAAATATTGGTTAGAACAAAAGTTTCTATAAGTGTAAATTCTTGGTTTTTGAAAATAAAGGGGTTTGAAATGTAAAATCATGGGTTTAAATGAGACAATCTAATTATGGTGGGGAAATTGGATAATAATGGATCCTTAGGGACACAAGTGGTTGTTATCCATATTGTTTGTGGTTGAACATGTGTATGGGTGGTTTGGGTAGTGAGACGGAAGTAGTTTGAGATCCTTGGTTTCAGTAAGTGATATCAGGTTGAGATTGTGGTTCTAATTAATGGGATAATGCATGTTGGGTCGTGGGTTACCTTGTGACCAAGAAGTTTTGAAATGGGGTCTGTAAATACGAATGTGGAGACTCTTGTTTGATGAGACCTTGTCTGTCATGTTTTAGGATTTAGATTTGGTGTTGGGTTCATGGTTCTCGCATACATGTGTGAGTATCATTGGGGTGGTACCTGGAGTAAATAATTATTTGTTGTGTTAGACATATATTTTTTGGAATAGGGGTAGGATGACCCCTGTGAATAGTTAGTTGTTTGAGTTTGGCCTATATTACATAGAGAGAGCAAGTGATGTTTTATTGTTGTGGCTCTATTTTGAGGAGTTTTAATTGATATAATTTTGAGTATGACCTGTGACAGTGGTAGTTCATAGTTTTAGTGCTTTTGGTTGCATGTGGTATAGGTAGAGATTTCAGACCTTGATAGTGGATCACAGAGAGTGTTACATTGTGTTGTATTTACCTAGAGAGATTAATATAAAGTATAATTGATTTGAGAGATAAATATTTAGTTTTTGATAGAGTATAAAAAATTGGGAAATAGAGGGTATACTCGATGGAGGTTGGTCCAGTGTTGTAGGCGCTTTCGAATGTGAATCTCAAGTGAATGATTTAGAGGTGGAATCGATGCACAATGGGAACCCTCTAGTCTTGTTAAAAGTTTATAGTCATGCCATGGACTCACCCTGGAGATACACTTGATTTTTTTCATTTGGTTGTAATGGTGGCTGTGATGGGAAGGGTCATTTGAAGACCTAATCATGTGGAATCAATATAGTTAGATGCGAAAATTAATGATGGTTTGGGAGAAAAAGGAATGGGTGATCATCGCGTGGATGTGTAGTGTGTTTGGGTAGTTGTTGCTGGGTGAGATGTTGAGAAAGACTTGGGTCCAATAAAGCTGGAAGTTGAATTGGCATGAACAGCTTGTGTGAGATAGAGATGAATGTTGTGTTTGATCCTAGAATACTACAAGGACACAATGGTTCCAATGAGTACTAGGTTATGGAAAAGAGTTAGAGATACCTAATGCCATCAAGATATGTTCCTAGGTGGGATGGATGTAATGGAATGTATTTTCCATGAAATCAAATTTGAGAGGCCCAGTAAGTTTGAGAGACTTATTGATTTGGGACTAGTGTAATGAATCATTGAATATCAATTCTAATCTTTAGGACCATATGAGTATAACTCTAATAGGATTATGATAATGGTTCCAAAGGTTATGTTGGGTCATCACTTCTGGGTAATGGTTCATGTGGTGGTAGTGGGTTTGGTTGTAAATTCCATACGAGTTATTGTATTCTAGTTTGGATAAGTCATTAGTGTGTAGGGAAGCCCGAGACATTCCATAGTTTGAGGCGTCCAATTGTTGAGTCATGAAAACAACAATGGATAGTTATGGTGGTGTCTGTCGAATACATTCGGTGTAATTTTTACTAGTGATTATCATCCCCCATATAATGACACTGTCTCGGTGCACTAAGAAGGCTCAAGCATTACTCCCAATAGATTGATTGTGTTTTGGTATGATATGGACATCTCTGATGATATGATCAGGGAGCAGTATGTGTGTGGTAGTTATATGGTGGGGGAGTACACCATTGATCTGTTATGATGGGGGCCTCAAAATTCCCCAGAAACTGATGAAGTCCACATACATCATTATCAGAATCTAATAATAGGTAATGTGTATCATTAGTTGTTTTGCAATGGGAAGGGATGCACAACCACGTCGAAGTCCAAGGTATGTCTTTTGATTAAGGCACGAGCCACAATGGATGAAAAGGCATGATGAAGTTGGTGATAATGATACCCATATTATGGGGAACTCTTGTTAAATCATGATGTGTGGATCACATTTTGAAGTTAATGTGGTGGAGTCCAAAATATAATGGGAAGCCTATGAGGTGCATTTTTGGGTTCTTTGGGAAAATCCGAGTTGCCTATGGATGTGTTGGTCTATCAATTTTATCTTTGACTTTGGGCTTGGGTTGCATCTAAAAATAATTATATTGAGTTGACTGTGGATGGATAACACTGCTGGGAAAGGGAATGGATGTGGTGATAGGTAAGCCACCTCTTGTTAACATTGGATGGATAAGAATGTTTCTAAAATTTGAATGGTATCTGGGGAAGAATTATGTTACTCATAAATGATTATGGATAGAGGGTCTATCAAATCCATGTGGTTTCATGATAGGGTAGGATGCTGATTTTGGAAAGTGCTCTTATGGATGTTTGGGAGTTATGAGTATGAAAATGCATCGGGTAATTTGTAAAAGTTGATTTTAGGTTATGCCAGTCTCTTTTTTGATTATGGAGGTGCTCACTACCAAAAAGAGTATGTTGAAATGTTTCAGCACAATGTGGGAAGCATCATAGTGTTAAAATAGTCAATTAATGTTGTAACGGGATATTTGAGTTGGATGGACTTAGGTGGGGTCCATCATATAGCATTTTTTGTGATGGGTGTTGGCTCAAATATTGGTTGGTTGAGTACTAGTAGATAAATAGTGTGTTTGGGTTATTATATTTAGACATTCGATATGAACCATGAATATTGGGTTTCGAGTTGTGAGATTTAGGTTATCATGACATGTAGATAATAACCACATGTCTCTTCTAATGATGTTTGGATTGGTTCACTATTATCACTTTGATAAGATTTGGGTGAGATTGCGCTAATCAATTTGGGAAATGAATTGTGTTTTGGATAGAACCGAGTGTGTTTTAGTCAGTTATTCTAGGGTATATATAGTTCATTGTTGGTAACCATTCATATGGGGGTTCAATGGATATAATCAGAACTTTCTCTTATGCTTGGTGTTGGTATTGATGAGTTGTGATAGATTTTTCCCCAAGGATACTCAGATTTTGATTGTGGATTTAGGCGAGGGAGATTTTCTCAATGTAGGACTCTTTCATTGGTCCATGAAATATTTTGGAAAGATTAACCATAATGAAAGAATCAAATGTTATGGTTGATTAGTGAGTCTATGGTCTATCCTTTTGGTTTGAGGGGCTTCATAATGCTTGTAAGTGCAGCTTGAGGAAGATCCATTATAAGGTGGGGAGGTTGTATGATCCCAATATATAGTGAAGTTACATAATTGTTATTTTATTTTTTATAACTCTATTTTGTGGTTAATGAATTGTTTCTTGGGTGCTCCATGAGTTTTAGAAGTGTTATGGTGGAATAGGACACAAAATTAGGAGGGAAGTGACCAATAGTTCATTGTGCTCGGTTGGTGCACAATTAGTGTAAATTATGTGCCTGGACAAGGATACCATGTGGTTTTGTGACCATTTCAGAATGAAGGCTAGTGCATAGTTACTGCATTATTTTCAAAACCATGCAGAGGTCCCCAAAAAACTATTCGACATGGCTCATCTTGGATAGAGGGAGCTGGACAGTTGGTTCACAGTTTCGAAACCATACAGCCAAAATGTGTGCCCTTATAAAGTGGGAAATTTCCATTTTTCCATTACAAACCTAGTTTTTTCTCTGATTATTTTCCTCTCATTCGACACTCTCTACCCATGATGAAAAACCAACATCTCCATCTCCAACCATGAAGGATTGTCCATCGATTGTTGGGCGTTAGAAGGTAGTTGGGTGCAAATCAATGATCCTGGGGAGTCTAACACTCATCTTTGCTTGATTTTCTGGATTATGGATTGTGGAATCTCTCATCATCTTTTGAATGCCTAAAACTATCATTTTTTTAGCAAATTCTACATTGGGGATCTAATGGCTGTTTTTGTGAAAATCAAGGGTAGATATTAAGAAAGCGCTCTTCAACAGTCTAAAGGTTGGAGGTCTTGGAGTTTTTTACCACAGTCTTCATGTGTTAAATGTGTCCGTAGATGTTCAATTTCACTATTATGTTGCATCTCAATGTCTTGGGACATATAAATGGATTTGTAACTTACATTGAGGTATGAGAACCTTCACAGACCCTTCTGGGTTCACTAGGGATGTGAGACCAAACATAGGGATAATTGTGGGGTATATAGGATCATTGTAAGTGGTGAATAAAATTTATTGAACCTTGATTAGGGGTATTATGGGAGATAATGTTTAGTAAAAATGAATTTGATCCGTGGTTAATGTTAATGTTTTTATTGGATGTAATTATATGTTTTCATTTGTATACAACTGAATTTTATTAAATTAGTTTTGGTGGAATGTTTGGTGTTTTTAAATGAATTTAGATTTATTAATGGAATCGATGTCAAAAAGTGAGAAATGTTTTGAAAGGAGATATTGAAATCAAAGTGATTTTAAAAGGGGGTTTCTTTAAGGGATTTATAATGGTGTTTGAAATAGTAATAACTTTCCCTTTTGTGAAAATGGATTAAAGTTTGTCTTTATTTGGTTGAAAATTGAAAAAAAATCCTTGGGGAATGTTTTAGTTTTTCAAATAGGGAGGATAGAGTTTTAAAGGGTTGTTTCCAGATGTTTTCAATGAGTACATGAAATTTGTTTGTTACCATGATATAGTTTATAATGGATTTATGGGACCATGGGAATTGAAGGGATGTAAAGAATAGTGAGATAAAACACATAATAATTATGTTGGCATGTTAACATGGGTTTGAAATGATCTAAATGAATAAATGAACTAATTGATGATATAACATAACGTGGTATTTGGATTGATGTGAAGTGGGATAAATGGGATTATGTGAATGTTCCCAATGGAATGTGATTTTTACTTGACATGTATAGTTAATTAATACTTAGGAAATGTTGAATGGGTTAAGTTATTTAACATATGGAATGGTTGAATATATTAATGTGTTAATTTATGGGACTTTTTGAATATGATTAATTTGATTTTCATTAGAAATGGGAAATTGGAAATATTCCAATGTATTGTATATGTTAATGTGTTAATGTTTTATGGATTGATTTTGATTCCCATGTTGATATTCATGGATTTTGGTTGTTGTGTGTGTTGGTTGGATATGGATTGTGTGGTGATTAGATATATATAATCAGGTTCACATGGATTAGTAGTGTGGGGTATTGAAAATAGGCTCTATGCCCACATGTCACGTTTTGACTATGTCACTAAACTACACCAAACACTGCATAGAATAGGCAAAGGGACGTATCTATATTCCCCTAACAGTTTCATTCCACACAGTACGAGGCTTCGAGGTGAGGATATTGTGTTGTTGTGAAGTGTTTGCCCATAGTGAGATAGGTACATGACTTATCCCCTTATTCAGTGTAATTGACCATCTTAGGCTATATATAAAATGATAAAAATTCTTAACCTATGGAACATTTGAAGAAGATGAATCCTATTAATAGAAATATAATAATTGATTATATAAATATACTAATGAAATTAGATTAAATGAAAACAGTTGATAACATAAATGTGATGTGTTCCAACTATTTAAATTACATGTGGGTAATGGTCTGTGTAACACTTTATGCCTTGGTTAAATTTTTAGTGTGACCTCAGTTAGTTTGTAGTATGGATATTGTATAAAACATAATGGGTAAAATTAATATTGGATAATTACTTAAATGTTAGTCTTTTATACTTGTTAATTTATTTCACATGTTACCTACATACAACATGTAAATATTGGATTTTTATTTTGACACCATTAGTGGTGGCCTAATGACTTTCACTCACACCCTTCTTAGGTATCCATAGAACTTGGGCACCTGAGGAGATGTCACTTATTTCAGTTATAATTTCAAGATATGCAACTAGTGTTTGGTTATTCAGGGAATGAAGGGTTGGAGCATAAAGGTTAGAAATTGTTTGGGGCACGAGTCTAGGTTGGTGTCTTTAGTAGTTTTTATCTCTTTTATACCGTATGACTACCTGGCATGTAGGGATTCACTAGATTCTGTTATGGCATGAACATTTGGTCTCTTATTGTCTTTTGTCGCATGTTTTCCATTTATTGTTACAACAGTTATTTTCCCTATGTTTGTTTCTTCTAATGATGATCCACTCTGATAAGTGGGTATAGTATCCCCATGTACTTCTTTAGTCATTCGCTGCTAGTCAGTAGCCTTTGGCATACATGGAGGCGCACTTGAGATCTTGAGATTACTTGTAATGGGGCACCAGTTATAGTGGCTTTTGGGTTGGAGACGTTTCACATCATGTCTTGATTATGCTAAAAAAATCAAATACAATTTAATTTGGTATACAAAACAGTATTATTTTCTTGTGTTCCACACAATTCTGAGTCCCATTGATATCTTGTGTTACATGTAAGGATGTGTTTTTTCAAACTATAATATACTATTAATATTATTATTAAAATATTATTATAACTTCCAC
The DNA here is from genome assembly GCA_963277665.1 of Viscum album. NCBI lineage: Eukaryota > Viridiplantae > Streptophyta > Magnoliopsida > Santalales > Viscaceae > Viscum > Viscum album. Next base: position 2,074,192,677 of record OY728156.1, on the reverse strand, counting down.
TTAGTCTTAGTAATGGAAGGTGAAAATAAGATTAAATATATCGTGAAAATATGATTTACAAATGTATATAAATTTATTCCATTGGTCATCAATTAGTATATGCGAATGGAAGCACTGTTTGAAAATATTGAAATTACTTTTCAAAGTAAACAATTTTCCTACGTACAAATCCATTTTTATCTAAATTACATATAAAAACAACTATTGATTAATATTTTTACAATATATATTAAATCAATATTTTTGATACTCATCTAATAGATTATATATATATAATATAAACAGAAATCAAATTTTATGAATAAAATGATATATTTTTTCTAAATGCTAATTTTATCACCATTTAATGGAGAACCTATTTTAAATATGACTTGTCACAAATTAATAATTTTTAGTTGAAAATTAATCTTCATTTTTCAAAGTAAAATTATAAATTATCTTTTAGGTAATTGTATTAATTTTTCTCTGAACATTCATATTTTTATTAATAGTTAATAATACAGAGTTTTAGTTCAAAAATGAATTTTCATCCAAACTATTTTTTTATTTTGATATTTGGAAAATTTATTAAGAATAATTAGTTCATTTTTACAAACATTATACCAATTTTGGTCATTGGAAACAATTTCACATTAAATTTTCATATAAAAACATAGAAAACTTTAATACATTTTTACAATAAAAACATGCATTGTCATCCCGTATGTGGGGTTATCATTAAATTAATTTCTACCACTAAGGTTTTAAAAATTAGGGTAAATGTATTAAATATTTTGAATCATACTAATTTAATATTTCTAATAATTTCATCTTACCATTTTAAAAAAATATTACTGAATGTAATTAAATTTAATTAAATCAATTAAGGTAAAAATAAGATTACTTATCTATTAAACTTTAATTTTAAGAGGCCAAATGACCTAGACACATGTACAAAAGCCATATTCTGGAAATATTTCCACAAATACACTATTATATCTAATTTGAATAATTATTGGGGGAACATTATATAATGGATACCTATTAATATATTATACCATTTTAAATTTCCAAAAAAGCCACTCCACCTCCTATATAAAAGGGAACTCACCTCACTCACATATTTACACAACTCAAGACTCATTATATTGGAAACAATCTATTGAAATATAATCCAAAAATCATTCCCTTATTCCGATAATCCTCCAATTAGGAATAACTCCTATCAAAGAGTTCCTTTGGTTCAAACCCAGAGGAGTCACCCAAATACGAGATAACATACTTCCTCAAGATCCTTTGCTTTATTTTCATTCCCCACCACATAAAATATTCTATTTCCATGATTATCTAATTACTTAATTATCCTAAATACAATAATATTTTTTTATAATGGTTTCAGTTACACTTAAACACACTTATATCTAATGGGTAGTGAGCAATATGGTTCTTGTGTACGGTGAACTACTAACTCATAAAACAATGTTGTTCATTTGTTCCATTACCACCTCTCATATGTGGGTATAAAAATGGAAAGTATATTTTTATATGAAATATGTCATATTTATGATTCATTTATTCTTATTTATTTACTATATATAACATAAATTATTGATTCCATTTTTTTAAATATGATAACATCATTTGTGGATGTGTGGACTACCGCTTCCTCAATGCGATGTGAGTTGTTCACCATTTACATTAAATTTATTAAGAATGGATTTAGTGAACTTATATTACATATATAACATAATAATTAAAATTTAATTATATTTTTTTATATATATAATCATATATTTCATTTATGTTTTCTCTTTCAAAACAACAATAATAGGGAATCAACGTTCCTGTGTACGCATGGCCTACCGTCTCCATGAGCTGTGTATTTAATTTTTTCCCTATATTTTATATATTATTAAAAAATAATATTTAATGAAAATATATGAAATTTATATCATTTTTGAATTTATTTAAATCACTTTGTCGTGATATAATTACGAGGTTCATGAATAACAACCATAACCTATATGAAAAACAAAAAGGATATTACCTGATACATAACATTAACATGGAAGAGAGATTAAACGGGTAATATAATGTCATAAAAAATAATATATTGTGTTATATATAATAATTTTTTTCTATTTTATATTTATAATATATTTATTTTTATTTTATAGTAGGTTTGTATGAGTATGATGAGAGTCACGACATAATGTAATGATTTTCTCATCTCACTTTTATTTCCATTTGATATATGCATTATTCACCTCTCATTTCATTTTTTAGATGTATAGACATATCATAAATAAATTATATGATTGGTATGCATAAATTAATGGGTATTTATATATACTTTTTATGATATTTCTTTCATGATGCTTATGGATCTAAAGTTACAAAACTGGTAATGTAATTTTGTCTCAATTTTTCTTCTGGGAGACACATTCCATGTTACGTAGCCATATTATTATATGGGATTTATATACTTATATTTGAAATAATAAATCGTAATATAATTTTTCCATGATATTTTATGTTTCATTTAATTTTATTATTTCTGTTTTTCTATGAATGAATGTAACAAATGTGGTAATGGTATATTAAAATAATCTCATCATTTATCCATTTTTTTTATGATTTTTCTTCAATTGAGGAAATATTACGATCCACATCTCAATAACTCTCATGAATTTTCTTCTCCTATGGTTTTTCATGAAATAATCATGTATTCGGACCATTTTTACACTTTTTGGTATGTACTATGACTAATAATTATTTTTAAGAAAATCTTACTTTACCGCTCTCTTCGGTTGAAAATCGGTGTTTTTTCAAAACCATGTTTTATAAAAAATGTTTTTCAAAATTTATTCATAATTATTATATTTATTTCCAAATAAAATGTATTTTGAAAAGTTTTGAAGTATTATTTGTAATTTAATTATTTATTTTCTGAGATAAACTATTTCATAATATCTTCAAGATTCCTTTATATGTTTTCAAGGAAAATATTTTTAGAAATTGTTTTAATAATTTCTTATAAGTTCCAAAATTATTTTCAAAGAAAAATTTTATCAACATATTTTTATCTTTTCCTTGTAATTTCCCAAAGTATTTTCAATGAAATTATTTTTTGAAAATGTATTGAACCATTATTTATAAGTTTTAAATTTATTTTCAAATAAAATGTTTTTCAAAATATTTTCATGTTTATTTGATATGTTTTTAAATTATTTTCAAATAAATGGTTTTAAAATCATTTACCAGATTATTTTATAATTTTCAAAGAAAATGGATTTCAAACCACTTTAAATATTAATTTTTATGTTTTAAAAGAAAATATTTTTCAATAGGTTTTCAAATATTCCTTTATATATTTTCAAGTAAATTTTTAATAAAATGGTTTTCAAAATGTTCTACGTTTGAAAAATAATTTTTAAAATAAGAATTGATAATTCCCCCATGATTTTTTAAATATAATTCCTTTTAAATTTACATATAAGATGACATTGTTTGATGTTACTAATTCCCTAATATGAAAATGATCCAAGGTATTAATTTGTAATATTTATCTGAATGGTTTGTGTTTTTATGGAATTATGTTTTTCAAGACCATTTCACTTTAACATATTATATGTTTATGAATCCCAATTATTTTTTCAAGGGTTATATTATTTTTAATCCCACTTCCATTAATAAGTTATGAATTGATGAAATAATAATGGAACCTAGATCTTCTACACTAGTTATCATATTCTTACATGTTTACAATAACCATTTTATATCATGGCATATGATATGATAGTTTATGATATTGTGGCACACATATATAAGATTTTATTATTAGATGCATGGGAACTATATCTCCTTCAAAAAAATTTGGTTAATGGTTTATATCTCATTAGAAAAACATGGTTGTAATAGGGAGTGAACTTGATTCAGTAAAGGACATTGTCAGATATGATGGTCTTGTGAGTGAACATTGAATACTAATATGGTAATGGGAGTGAAATCATGGGGCCAATATGGTATTGGGAGTGAACATATACTACTATTATGGCCTTGTGAGTGATTAATTGACTACAATGGAAATGATGTTTAATGCTTATGTGTATGCCAAAAATTATATGTCTTATTCCTAGGTTATTATTTCATGGATTAATCTCTTGATTACCTTATGATTCAGGTCTTATGAAATGAAAAAATTTATTCCATGAGCCATTTATATTATATTTTAAATGTTGGGTATGATTTCCAAATTTCATTATCATGTTCTCATGCCATTATGCAAATGTTATGCTTATGTATCTTCCTTGTTTACCCTTAATGAGCATATGAACTCACCCATTTCTAATGTTTCCCTTCCTCATGTTATGAATAATGTTTTCCAGTTTATTTACTAAAGGGTAATATCATTGTGGGAAACATTTACGGTCTTTCACCGAGTCAAAATATTTGGTTACATGTTTCAAAAGGTACTATACTCTTATTATCCTAAGGCATGTATATTTTCAAATGTTTAGATAATCCTCTAAAATTATTGAATATCCTTGTATGTCAATCCTATGTTTGTACGAAAACATGATTTTACATTATATAACTATAGGATAATATTATTCATTTGTTTCATAAGATATATTTCATAATATTCCATAATCAGAAGCATAATCATAAACAATCTGAATAAATGATGTGTTCGTATCATGTTACCAGTACCATTATGGAAACATTGATTCATAAATTCAAAAAATTAAATAAATTAAATGAAAACTAAAATAAACATAGGTTAAATAAATTAATGATATTAAATTTCAAATGTGATATATATAAACCTCAAAAAAGAAGATCTGAGCATAATATAATATATGTCCCAAAGAAGACAAAGTAAGGAACAAATACTTTCCCTTAAGTATCTACTTCCTTTATACAAATTTTTACGTTCTTTATAAAAATTATTTTTATTATAAATAAACTGTTGAATAATTATTGTATATACTGTACCACAAATTATTTTATTATGACCAATTTTTACACATTTATATATCTATTACATGTAAAAAATTATGTTTCAGGCAATAACTTTGTTTATTTTCTTTATGTTTTGATTTTTTTTACTTTTATTCCTCTCACCTTGATAATGGTTTCATCATATCCAGAATGTTAAAAAATATCTAAATAAAAAATATATTCATTATAAATGTGATTAATAATATTTGTAAAATTTATTGATAGAAAATGAAATACATTGTTCTAAGAGACGGTAGTTCGTATATACACATGAACGCTGTTTCCATTTCCGTGATAGGTGAAATGAAATAATGATAACTAAAATATTATAATTAAAAAAACAATTTAATTTTCTTATATATAATATATATTCCATAAATTTTACCAAATTACCTTCATTGTAATGAGTTAGTTAAAAATGAATCGCATCAATTCATGAAGAGGTAGTCTTCTATACACATGAATGGTGTTATCACGTTCCCCAAAGAATGGAAGGAAAGTATATATTTTTTATATAATAATTAAAGAAGTATAATTTCGTTAAATATATCATATATTTTCATTTAGTCTATATTTATTTCAATCCATGTAAAAAAAATTGAAAAACACATCACATTGGTCAGCGAGATGGTAGTCCACTATAAACAAAACTAACTTTATTATTTTCCAATGTGTTGTAAGGTAAGAAGGTAGATGTTGTATTATATTTTAAAAGGAATAAAAATATAATTTATATAATATAGATATATTAAATACATATTTATTTCTAGCTTTGATAGGTGGTTATGGAAAATTAATAACATCGGTCTGTGAGGTGGTTCTCTTCCCTACACACGATCAACAATTTCATTTAGAATTTAAAGCAAGATGATTTTAATATATATTATTACATTGAAATACTAACATACATTTATATGGGAGATATAAATTTTATTATATATTCATAATTGAACAACTTTTAATGGGAATATAAGAGGAGGTAAAAAACACCTAGTTTAAAACATTTTCTTAGGAAATCCTCTTTAGGTTTAAACTAAGGCCATCCTAGATTGGAATTCTAATCCCAACAGGCCCTATAAAATCTGGGATTCTATGTAAGGAAGATAATGGGGTTGGTATTGGATGAAAAAAATGTTTTTGGATGTATTTATAAGAGTGGAGATCAGTTGGACTTTTATAAATGGGGGATATGACACACACGAAATTTTTAAAAATAAGAAAGTGTAGCCAAATATTTTATATGAGAAATAATTCAAAATGGTTCATTCATGAAACTTTCAGGTTATAAAGTCCATATATTTCATTAAAAATATTTGGATATGTTGAAGGGTTATTTTAACCCATATATTTTTAGTATAACCCCAAGATAAACTCATTTTAACCATAAACTCGTTAATTAATTTCTTTGTTTTTACTGTTATTTTTGGAAAAAATTTAAGATTCCCATGTCTTGTAAAATAAAATATTATGCATAAAATAATGGAAAAAATGTTTTAAAAATTACATTCATATAGTCAGGAATAGGTAATTTAAAATTATACTCATGAACGTGATATGATAACAATTTTTCAAAGAGAAATGTTATAGAGATTGAAAATATTTTATATCAAAATAAAATATGAAATAGATTCTAATAAAATAAATTTTATTAATAAATTCAAAATTTTACAAATGTTACACTAAAAAATATTAAATAAAACAAATCCTTATAAATTTTTAGTCAAATGGGAGTTTTCTATAGAAACTAGTATTTTATACTATTTATTCAAAAAATGGATCTTTTTAGAAAAATCAGAAAAATTCAACTAATTTAAATTTCAAATATTGATATCAAAAATAAATTTTATTTTTAAAAATAATGTTTCTAAATGTAAAAAAACTATAATTAGTATTTTATTTAAAAAAAATTTATTTGTGATGTCATAGTATTTGTGTATCATATAAGGACTTTACCAAAAATAAATTTCATTTTAATCTAAATGTTTTTTCTATATAAAAACATTATATTTTGCATTTATTTTTTTTATTCCTATTCATTACTTTATGTTTATTTAATAGTTAATAATGGTTGGTTTTTAAAAATATTATTAATATTTTTTCATGGTTTGTTAAAAATCATTGAGTACATGTAATAATAAATTAATGTTTAGTTAAAAATATATATATTTCATAATATATTTTTTTATTTCATTCTACATACCTTAATATGCAATTTTCTTTCAAATTTCATCTTGCTGGTACAAACTACCAAGGATAGTTCTGTCTCATTAAATCCTCATGTTCCACCATAGCTTCCTCAAGTAGGTGGATTCTCCCTAAAAAATTAATGAGTTGAGTGCACTTGTTTAATTGAACATTTTTAGTATGATCCTGAATCCCCATGAATTAGTCCTCATAAAAAGGATAATGTTCTTATGGTTTTCCATATGAGTTCAGTATATTTGATGGATCAGGTATGTACTTTCTCGGGAGAGAGACAAGCAACACATTGTGAATGAGAGAGAGGATTGGTTGAGGTCCCATGAAATAATATACAATCCTGATATGATCAATGATTTCAATGGGCTCAATATAGATGTGGATTTGTTTTCCCCTGTTTTTTAATCTCATTAACCTCTTCCTGGGGGAAATTCATAGGCAATCATTTACACCAAATTCAAATTCTAGATCATGTTGATGATTATCAACATAGATATTATGTCGTCTTTATATTTCCATTCTGTGATGATTAATTTCAATATCCTTATCTTCTATTGGTTATAATAGTCTTTTTCCTAATTGATTTATTTCTAAAAATTCATCCAAACATGTTTTATTTATTTTCAAATTTTCATAGAGGGATTTATTATGAGACATATTAATGCTCATGTGAAAGCTATTTTTATGAGAAAATATAACTATTGGAAGGTAATGATCTGAACCACCTTCAAATTACATAGAAGAAGATATCAAAATATCATTTACTGAATTGTTATCAAAGACTATCCATCTAGTTTTGGACGATACATAGTGACGAAAATTATCTCTATATCTTGTCCCTGTTGATGACTTCTGAAGAACATTGAGGTAAACCTCATATCTCATACAGATATAATGGATTGTGTTACTCCAGGATATCATTCCACCTCTTTAATTTATACTATAGAAATATGAACTAGAGAGAATTCTTCACTGATTGTGAAGAAGTTTTACAACTTGTTAATGTGTTGTACTAAGACCAATATAGAATTAATCGATTTATACATTTTTGGGAGTCTAACAACAAAATCCAAATTGATTTTTTCCCATTTACATTGTATTATGGGTAATGGTTGTAATATCCCGATAGTCTTCTGTATCCCAAACATGACTTGATAACATACCAAAAAATGAAATTCAAACAATTCAATATATCTCCTCATGTTATACCATCATAAATAATCTTTTAAATATCTATACATCTTTGCATATATAAGAATAATAAATAATGAGGAAATATATGCATCATCTAACAAATACTTTTTCAAATATGGTATGGATGGAACATATATATAGTCCCCAATCCTTATCATTCCATAAAAATAAAGGTAAATTCAAGAAAATTTCTCACCCTCATAGATATTTCTATATATCCCTTTTATGCCTTTTTAATATTCATATGGATATATGGTTGAAAAATCATTTGAGAAAGATAATATTTCTCCCCTTCCTTCACGATTTATAGATAATTCCATTGAAAATATAGAAATATTGGATCATATTTGACCCATATAATTGATAATATAACATGACCATTTCCACTGAAATAGTTACCCACCTGGTTTGGTATAACATGTTGGTAATGTATAGAGAAGATATAATCTCTAATCAACTCTAACCTTATTCACTAGTGTATGATCAAGAAATTTTTGAATATATACATTAATTTTTTTGATCAGTATATATTTAACACTTTTCCCTCATAAATATTATGGCTTTATATCATTAATGAATCAAATTTGGAAACTGACTCCAAATCATGTGTAGGAAAATTTTCATAATAAAACATTAATTTTTGTGAGGCATAAGATTTAACAATGTATTTCATCATAATAACTTGTCCCAATCCCTTCATGGATACATCAAGGAATATTACTAACCCTTACCCACTACAGTGTATTTTTATAGATACCCTATCCTTTTACACATAACATTACATGATTTTAAGAATAATTATACATCAGAGTACAAGCCATGTATTGTTAAGTCTAGTGCCTTTTAAGACTAGGTACATTAAAATAAAAACATGGGGGAAATTTTCTTTATTTATTATTTATATTGGGATCCTAACTTCAAATGTTATCATACATCTTTATAGGATAACCGAGGGATAACATCAAAAAGTGGTGAGTTAAAAATTCTATTAAGGAAATAGGAATAAGAATAAATCCTTAGCACGTGGGTTAGAAGAAATGACATAAATATATAAAAAATCATGTAACATTAAAAATCAGAACATATAAACATGGGATAATTTAATCATGGAATCACTAAAATGTAGAAAAAAACATAAATGTTTAATTTAGTATAATCCAAGGCTGACATCTAAGACCGTTTTCCATAAAAGCATAATCTAAGGCTAACTGTTGCACATAGTATCACAATCCAAGGCTAACCGTTAAGACCATAGCACAAAAATTCTCATGAGAATCAAATTTACCTAATACATTGGAGTGATATCAAGGATCACCCGTCATTACATTACAAGAATATTATTCTCTACATAATGAATCATACATAATAAATCATATATAACCATTAGGGTTAACCATGGAAAGCATTGAGTACTATAATCAGGACATAAGGCATAACAAACAAGCGTAGCATAAAAGTTTCCACAAAAGAAATGAACTAAAATATATATGGACATTGATAATTTCAAATCGGAATGTTTCATGGGAATTTGTTTCATTTATAAGTGGCATCATGTAAGAAAATTAGTTATGAATTTTTAGCATTAAAACATTTATGACAAGTTTTAAGGAAAATAATATAGAACCTTTAAAATAGAAAAGGGAACAATACTTTATAAATAACTAGAAGTCAACCCATAATTTTTTCATAATAAAATTTTAATATTTTCATAATGATATTGGTGATTTGAAACAAAAGATGTATTTTACTTCATATTGGGTAAAAATTCAAGAAGTTCCCTTAAAACAGGTTTTCTTGTCAGGAAGTATTGAGGGGGGGAATTAGATAAAAACATGTATATCCCAAAAAGAAAACAATTTGAGTGTATTAAAACATTAACATTGTATATATATAAAACATCTATAATATGCACTTAAACAGATAAGATATCTTCATTTTGGTAGAGATAAATATTAGTAAACTCAAAGAAAAAAAGAGATTTGGGTAGAATTTCATACGGATTATCGGCATGGTATCAGTTGTACTGAAGAGTGATTAATGATAGAGAAAGTGGTTTATCATCATATATACAACATTAGAGAAGTATGGAGAGGTGATAAATCATACCCCATCATTATGGATTACACATCAAATGGCATATCATAGAATACATTCATGAATAAAAATGAAATCGAGAGGATCTCTTACCTTATGTCTGATGGTGTTCTCAACATATTCTTAATGATATCAAAAAAAACTATGTTTATTAATAAATAATAAAATAACCTATTCTATATGTAATTGATTATTTATACCCTTTTTAATTTCATTCATGTTTTTTTAAATGCTTTAAGTGGTACAATTTCATTGTTCGGGTCTATTTGTTTTCTTGGTTTTTACGACCGGTTTAACTATGCTAATGGATGGAGAATATATTGAAAAAAAAATGTTTCTCTATAATTAAAGTTTTATTTTTTAGTGAACATCCATAATATTACATGGTTATAAAATTCATTTTGTTCTTCTGAGTGAAGGTGAATCGTTATATAAAACCTTAATGATAAATGCTTTAATTAATGTTAGTGATTTTCCTCACAATTAACATGTTTTGTATTATTATTTTACATCATGATTTTATATGGATTATAGAAAATAAAATACTATAAAATAAATATGTAATTGTCTGGTTCAATAATAAAATTTGTTACATGGCCTGAATTGAAAATAGTAATAGAAATTTATAATATGTCGTCCTTGATTCTGATAGATTAACACATCTCATATGGTGTCTTCATTTATTTCAAATAAAAGGTTGGAAAGGAGATATGATAATGAATTTTACCATTAGAAAAAAAATTATATTACATTTATGTAACTGGTGTTTTCATACCACTTGGATGAGTATAGTTTAGAAAATAAAAGTGAACAATGAAACCTAAAAATGAAAGAAAAGAAAAGATGAATTTTACCTCTTGCATCAACCTTCCTTGAAAACCTCTTAAAGGGAGAGGAATTGGTCATTTTAAGAGACTAAAGGCCATTAGAATTGAGGGATAATATTGAAGAGATATTTGGGAAGAATATAAGTACTGAACAAGGCTTGAGACGATTGAATAGAAGTGGTAAGGATGGGTGGTATTTATAGTGTAGGAGAAGACAGTTTTCATAATATTCAATTACTAAGTTAATTATATTCCCTCTAGACCAAAAATGGTGATTATTCCATCACCAAAAATTTTAATAAGTGCATGTGAGTTCGAACCAATTGGGATCACATCAGAAGATCATCATCAATGACTCAATAAATCCATTATTTTTCATTTATCTTAAATTATTATATTTAACTATTCATAAAAAAGCAAGTATTTTAAAAAAATACAAAAATTCACACTAACCATTTTTCAAAATGTAGAATCAAAAATAAAGTACATTTTCAAAAATAATTTTCTAAATATGATTAATTTAATTTTTAATTAAATTCACAATTTACTCGAAGAATAACAATTTTAAGACATTTCTTTTCATATTCACAGATATACATATATCGTACTCCATCATTGAATATTATTTATATATTATCATAGGTGAGGTTACTATTCATTTGGGTATATCACTATTTATAAGGGTAATATTACTATTCATAAGGGTATGCTACTATTCACCAAAAAAATTCATTTGTCCTATTAGACTCTAAATAACTTACTGATGGTAGTAGTGTATGTCAGATTTTCGAAATTCAAATCACATAAGTGAAAACATTATGTTTAAAGGTCACATAGTACTTAGTAGTTCAATGTGTTGTGATTTAATGTTATTATATGACCTAATTATTAGATTTAAATTTCCATTGAAAACATTGGGTAGTTAGACTATCCCCCCTTATGAATTTTCACAGTCGAAATTTAGTTTTACATTCAATGCCACATATAGGTGTTGGTACTTTTCCTTCAGTGCCACCTCTAGTTCCCATGTTTCCTCTTTATAAATTTAGTTCTGCCACAGTACTTTAACCAGGTGAGTTGTCTTGTTATGTAGAACATTATCTCTACAATCCAAGATCTTTATTGGCTGCTCCAAATAAGAAAGTTAATTCTCTAATTGTACCACCTCTGAAATGAGTAAATGTGATGGATCTTCTATGTACTTTCATAAGAAGGATATATGGAAGACATCATGTACTTTGGACATAGTAGTCATCATTTTCATTCGATAGGCCACATCCCTTATACGGTCAAAAATCTCGAAGGGGCCAATGTACCTGGGACTAAAATTTACCTTCTTCCCAAAACTCATGACCTTATTCAATTGAGATATGCATAGGAATATGATGTCTCTAACTATAATTTCAATGTCTCATCGATGATTGTCTATACATGTAATGGATCGGACCTCTTTGGTCCATTCCTTTGCGAAAATTATGTGTCTGAGGTGTTCCGGGAGGTCAATGTGACTTATCCCCAACACATTTCCAAATTTCTTGTTCTGTGAACAGAGTCATCGGTAACCTTATGTGAACAAGGAAATGGTGACCGTATATGAATATTGTCATCGGTATCCTTAGGTGAACAGTTCAATAGTAGCCTTATGTGAATAGTGCCATAGTAGCCTTTAGTGAACATTATCATCGGTAGGCTTATGTGAATAGTGCAATAGGAAACTTTTGTGAAAAGTGCCAATGGTGAGGTCCAAAGGAAGACTCTATTTCCTTTTCCAAATTTTACATTTGTGAACTGTGTTTCCTGAATGGAGAGCTTCCAATGGAATGGTACCAACGATGAGGTTCATGAATAGCGTTTCCAGAACTATGAGGTTCCAACGGTGAGGTTTCAATGGTGAGGTTAATGAATAGTGTTTCTAGAAGAGTGAGGTACCAATGGTGAGGTTTCAATGATGAGGTTCATAAACAGTGTTTCCAGAATGGTGAGGTTCTAATGGTGAGATTTCAATGATGCGGTTCATGAACACTGTTTCCAGAACATTTTGTTTCTAATGGTGAGGTTCATGAATAGTGTTTCTATAACGGTGAGGTTCCAATGGTTAGGTTTCAACGGTGAGGTTCATGAATAGTGTTTTTCCATCTCCAAATTTTGAGTTCGTGAACAGTGTTTCCGGCTCTCTACGGTTTCTCTCCTTCAACATTTCCATTGACGTTTAATGAATTTAAAGCCATGTTTTAAGGGCACTAAGGCTGATTCAATGTCCATAACTTCTATATTAATATATCTAAGGCACATGATGTTTTTACATGGTCAAACCACGTAGTTTAATGCAGTCTGATTTTAATGGAGAACCCATTGTATCTTAAACCACTACTCCATTAAATATTCTAAAGGGACAATATATCTTCCTCCCTAGTTCTTCCTACTTGTTTCGAGTGTGAGACATTCGAACATTCCATTCCTTCCATTAAGAGTGGTGTGATCAAACCTTATTCCTTGGATCAGTTCCTCTCTATTTTTGTTGCAACCAAGAAATATCAATCGATCTCTGATATAAGGTATGTTCTATCATGATTATTTAGGGTTCATCTATTTCTATTTCTCTTTCCCTTTTATGGAATTTTACCCCAATGTTTTTAATGGTATTTTCTAATGGGTTGGAAGATATGGTGGTGTCTCTACATCCTCAAGTAGAAACTCTTGTCAAAGTGGAGGAGATCGTAACCCATTGTGTGGCTCATTCTCATATAAAGAATATCAATAACTGTTTGATGTAGGAGATTCATTGCTTCTCTTTTCTTTTATGTGCAATTGTAGAGTTAGGAAGTTTTATCCCACTGGATCACAATGGAATTGACCTAATAAATATTTGAAGAGGATAAACAATTTTATATATATCATATTTTATTTCCACTTGTTATTCTATATAGTGTCATATCTTTTCGTTCTTTGTTTATCTTTTCATTATTGATGAAAATTGGTAAAGAATGTAATGTTGTAATTAATTGATAATTGTTTAGCTAAGGATAAAGAGGAATGTAAATGAATCTGGTTCTTCTTGTTGTAATTTAATGTTAATCCAATTGGTGCAGTAAGCATATTTAATTATTTGGGATAGATGACTATTTAGGTTTCCCGAACCTGGATCCTAAAAATAATAAATCGGTTAATCCACGGTATATTAAATAACTAAATGTTTGATAAAAGATATTTCCATGTAGGGCCTGAGTTACCCTTTTTCCTATTTAAGATCCAAGAGCCAAATTGGTATGATGTTTCTTTTCTTACTACTTGTGTTGTGATGTGAGCCTAGATGGTTGTTGTGATATGTGGGGGCAAGGAGGCCTACTTGTTGTTGTAGCAGTTGATGCCTAGAGTGGTGAGATGCATGAGTTTATACATGTGGGTGTCGGGGAGGACACCAGGGATGATGAAATGGGTTGGATGTGAATGTTTGGATTCTTACTTATTCTTATTTCATATTTATCTTCTTTACTTTCCACACTTCTCAAGGTATCTGGTCTTTCATACCATTTTTCTGAAAGGGGAGAAGACACCTGCAGTATGCCACGTGCTTTCCATGATTAGATTCTCAAGGGATGATGGGTTTATGCTCTTACTATTAGATACAACGACTTTATGGGTAGTTTATCTACTCACCGTGTTGATCCCCCTTGTGTTTAGTAGAAAAGAATGTTTTTTCTAGAATGCCTAGGAAAATAAGAATGTAGTTCTGTAAATAAATAATTGAATAAATGATGTTAACCCATGGGGTTGGAGCTTCCTGGGGTGCAATGTTGAAGTTGTAATTAAATGGTACAGTGGACATTGGGTGCTATGCTAATGAAATTTAATGTGGAATTTTTAATTGTTAATTAATGTTTAAATAATGAATTGATGTAAATTGAAATAGAAAAAAAGGGAATGAAGTAATGTAATAAAGATATTTAAATGGTTGTGCGCTTATAGGTTACCTAGTCATAGAAGTAGAAGCTGGGAGTCGGAGAGATGTTAGTTGTTTTTTAGTATAACACTAGGTTATGCCCATGGTGTGGTTGTGAGCTATAGTAGTTAGGGAAACCGACACCCTGAGGATTCTGATCCCTAGGGGGTGTTTCCCCAACATTCTAATGGGAGGATGGATAGCTGACTACCCCCTTTGGCCCCACTATCTTCTCTTAGTAGTTACTTGTGCTGGTAGCCAAAGTGGTTATTTTTCTCCATATATGTGAGTAGAGGGATGTAATGGCTTGTGGTTATTGACACACACATATTCTGGATATAGTTTCCTATAGACTACTATAGAAGTAACGTGTATAGGTTGTGATGGCTTGAGGATCCTTACTCGTTGTATAAGATATAATGACTTGAGGTTTAATACCCAACGTATGATACACGTTATGCGAGCTATGGTGGATCCCAGAAACTACCTGGTTACATTCTTGTGTGGACATGGTGGTCTGGTTTCATGAGGTGCATATTGTGGTGCTTCACCCAGGTGTCTTTGGGAAAGCCTTTTTGGAGAGAGTTTCTAAGGACGTACGACATTGGGGAAAAGCAGAAAACTAATGGGGAATTCAAAGCAGGGTTACCTTGATAATATTTATTATATTATATATTTTTGTATGTGTTACTTTGTTTGATTATCCATGTTGAGGCCAGGAAATTAGTATACATGTTTAGGTGACGAGTTAGTTTCACTTATTGAGCATTGTGATTTAGCATGATTTCATTATGTTTGCATGAGAGGCTTCAGGGAGGATCCTACTAACTATACTGTTATACTCAGCCTATGTCTATATAAACAGTTTTTCAGGTCACTTGGAGCTGGTTAGAGATCAGGATGGTTTCTACTAGCTTGGGGTTACAAGAGCAGTTTGGGATTCGTGGTCACTATTGTTTTCACTTTCTTTTGGGTACTTTCAGTTTTCCCCTTTCAGTTGTAGTATCTTTGATTGTCATTACATATTTATACATGGGATTTAATTTATATTGTTGTCTGAGTTGGAGTTGGTTGGTGTCTATCTTATCCCTCTCTCTCTCGCATGTGTTCTCTTAGAGGGTAATACCTTCCATATGTGTGTTTACTATACCCTTGGTGATAGTCATCAACCTGGCGCCTGCTGAAGGTGGGATTCAACAGCCATTATCTCCCATCTCATATTTATAGCCTAGGAGGGGAACACGTTGTGGGGAGGGGGTCGTGACAAAGTGGTATCAAACGTCTAGTTGAGGGGTAGGATGGAGTTTGGAGTTAGGCACAGGTGGGGTTGCATGGGTTGGTAGGGAAACAATGTCCTTCGTGTTTAGCAAGTGATGTGAACACTAGAGACCAGCTAAGACATAAGAATTTAGGTCCCCCCTATGATCTGATGTATATGCCTTTATGTTTACAATGGATACTAAATGAGGTGATACTAGTTACAGTGTAGAGACCGAGGAAAGGATCATGCGTCATTCTTCATTGTGCCTATGTTCGAATGGTTAGACCTTAGGATAGATTACTCTAGAATGAATAAAATAAAACAATTAATTAATTAATGATGAGTCTTCCATATTCTAGGTTTAGGAGCTCTAATTGTTTGTTATTTTACAGGTATGGGTCCAGGTCGACGTCGTTGTCGTGATCGCATAGAAGATGTCTACCAGGTTGTACCAGCAGATCGTCGTAGGGTATAGTTTGATGACGATGACACTAGGAGGAGGATACTCTGAGAGTTTCATCACTAAAGTATACATAAGTACAAGGGATCCATTTCAGAATCAGTCATAGAAGACTGGTTGTAAGAGGTTATGATATACTTTAGTTCAATCCGTGCTTGGAAAAAGAACTAGGTGTCCTTGGTTACGACAATGTTGTGTGGAGCAGTGAGGATGTGGTGGTTCTTGTTCCACGAGGATCGTAAGGAGTCAACAATCTCACGGGAGGAGTCCTGAGACATGTTTAGTGTCGAGTTTCTTTCTTCAACTATGAAGGCGTCTAGTCTCCAGGAGTATCTTACACTTTGATAGGGTAGCTCTAGTGTGTGCAAGTTTGAAATCAATTTTAGGAAACTTTTATGATATTCTTCAGAACTGTTTCCAGACGAGGAGGCCAGGGCGAGGCATTTTGAGGAGGCCTTACATCCCGAGATCCATCGCCAGGTCAGCCCATTTATGCTGAAGACATATATTGAGGTGTAAGAAAGGGAACATGTAGTCAATAGGACATTTTCCAGACTTGGATCATCAATAGAGGGGAGTCGTCATGATTCCTCACGAAGTAGAGCTGTGGTCTGGGATTCCTGGTTTTTAGGGTAGAAGAGTATCTGTTCAGATGGGGGTAGGTCCTAGCCCTCAACATCTTATTTCACAGCGGGCAGCAGCACTCAGGCCTATTCTGAAGGATCAGGTGCTTATTTTCTTGTGGTGTTCGAGGTCATCTGCAACGTGCGTTCCTAACCTTTCAGAGCAGTCATTGTCTACAAGGTGTTCCTCTCTAGGTTCCTCCGTTGAGGCAGTTCCATCCAAGGAAGTAGTAGCAGTTTGCACAAGCTTTAGATCAATAGACGGTAGATGTGGAATGTAGAGGATAGACTCGTGACACTCCCCATCCTCAGAGAGTAGAGCGTTGTCATGGTGGTGGTCTTCATCAGGGTCAGAGAGGTCATGTAGGAGGTTTTGGTCAGCTTCATGCTTTAGTGTTGCTAGATCCAGGTGATCCAGACGTTGTTCGATGTACACTTTGCTTATTTTACTACATGGTTTATGCCTTGTTTGATTCAGTAGTGACACACTCCTACATATCACCTACCATTGTCCATGCTATGGGACTTGAGGTAGAGAGGCTTCCAATGCTCTTGTTGTTGACTACTATAGTTGGAGGTCGAGCTGACTTGTTTGAAGTATGTAGAGACCGTGAGATAGTGTTGGGGAAGCACCACACTTGGGGATATTTCATATTTTTTTGAATAAAACCATATGATGTCATCCTCGGCATGGATTGGTTGTATTCAGTGCATTCTATCATGGATTTCATTCTGATGTAGGTCATTTTCTTCGATGTAGATGGAGATCCAGTTGTGTTTGTGGGAGAGAGAGAACCTCGAATGGGTCATAGGAGCATTATTTCCATATAATCCATGATGGATGAGCATATAGATTTCATCAGAGGTTCATTAGTTGGTGTTTCTTAGGCATATATAAGAGTACCCTGATGTCATTACAGAAGAGGTTGTACCATTACCCCCACGACGAGAGATCATATTTGGTATCAAGCTACAATCAGAAGCATCTCTTATCTATATGTCTACATATAGGATAGCCCCTTATTATTTATGAGAGCTATGTATATAGAATTATGGTTTGTTATAGTGTGGTTTTTTAGTGGAGTGTTTCACCGTAGGGTGAACCAGTTTTGTTCATGATGAATATTGACGGCAGTTTGCGGTTTTGTGTTGATTATCATCAGATAAACAAAGTAAAAGGGGGTGGGATATGACAATCCCATATCATAGAGGAGGATCATGAAGCACCCTTTTATAAGGTGGTGTGGATACCTCTCCAATCATGAGGCCTTTTCTTTGGGGGTGCTTGAGGGCCATCACCCAAGGAAAACAAAACTCTATGGGATAGGCCCAAATCAGACAATATCATGATCATGGGCTAGACTGGGCTGTTACAAATGGTATCAAAGCTTGTGTCCATTTGATGTACCAGTGTTGAAGTTGGGCCCTTATAGGGGTTGTTTATGGAAATATCACATAGAAGGAGGAGGAGCATGAAGCACCCCTTTATAAGATGGTGTGGATACCTCTCCCATCATGAGGCCTTTTCATAGGGGGTGTCATGTATTGCTTTCCTCATCCACAGATTGATGATTTATTTGATCAACGGAAGGGTGCATGTATGTTCTCAAATATCGACTTTTGGTTAGGATATCATCATATTCATGTGAAGGATGAGGGTATCTCGAAGGATGCTTTCCGTTGTCGTTATAGGCATTATGAGTTTGTTGTAATGATGTTCAGAATGAAAAATGCTCCAGCTGGGTTCATGGGATTGATGAATGTATTGTTCCGTGAGTTCTAGGAAAACTTCATGGTGGTTTTCATCGATGCCATCCTTGTGTGCTCCACGTCTGAGAAGGAGCATGAAGAACATATACACGCAGTTTTGGGAGTTACTTATCAACATTAACTTTTTGTAAAGTTGTCAAAGTGTGAGTATTGGGTTGATAAGTAAGTTTCTTGAGGCATGTTTTGTCCCAGCAAGGAGTAATTTTGGATCCATCGATGATAGAAGCTATTGTGTCTTGGAAATTCCCCAAGACAGTGTTAGGGGTGTGATGTTAGTAATTTCACCAGTTCATTGTCTTCTAGTAGAGGGCGTTCATTTTGTTGTTTTCTGCGATGCTTCACAGCTGGGGTTAGGTTGTATTATGATGTAGTAGATATTAGTTGTTTCTTATGGTTCTCAGTAGTTACGTCAACATGAACGTATCTATTCCAACCATGATCTTGATTTGGAAGCCGTGGTGTTTTCTCTGAAGTTATTGATACATCACCTCATTGGTGAGCACTTTCCGGTTTTCCCCAATCATAAGAGTTTGAGTTATGTCTTCTCCCAGTGAGACTTCAACTTATGATAGCATCAGTGTATGGATTTCAGAGAGGAATTTGACTTTTAGATATCATATACACCTTGAATGGGGAATGTGGTAGCTGATGCACTGAGTTGGAAGTCACGTAGTGATGCAGTGCGTGAATTAGGTGAATTGTGGAGAGTAATAGATGAATTGTCCACATTACATCTTGATATGGGAGAAGTTGGGGGAATAGGTAATCTTTTTTAGATGACGGTACATTCATCTCTATTGCAGCAGGTGGAAGATTCCTAGATAGGGGATCTAAAGGTGGAGGTCTAGAGAGACCGAGTTATTTGTGGTGAGGCCCCCCGTGGTTGGTCTGAGGATGAACAACACTGAGTTTTGTATCATGGAAGGATATTTGTTCCATTGAAAATGTGCGATGTGGTTCTGAGAGAGTTCCATAGTTCTCCTTTGGTGGTGCATCCATGTATGAAAAAGATATACCAAGCCTTGAGGATCTAGTATTGGTGGCCTGGGCTGAAGCGTGCAGTTACGGAGTTTGTGTCTCAATGTTTGGTTTTCCAGAAGGTGAAGGCTGATCACCGTGTTCCTAGTGGTATTCTCCAACTGTTAGATTTTCCTCAGTGTAAGTGGGAGGTCATCTCAATGGACATTGTTACCTGTTTACCTCAAGGTTAGGGAGTAAACGATGTTATTTGGGTGGTAGTGGCTCATTTAACAAAATCATCCCACTTCATAGAAATCAAGGAGTCAAACTAAGTGGAACTTTTATTGAGGAAGTTTCTGGAGGTGGTGGTGTGAATACATGGAGTCCCAAGGATGATCATTTCCAATCATGATCCTTGTCTTACCTCTAGGGTGTCGAGAGGTCTCTACCGTGCTTTTGGTTCTCATCTATACCACAACACTTCTTTTCATCCTCAGATGGACGGTCAAACAGAGTAGACCATTCAAACTCTTGAAGACATATTACGCTCTTGTGTCTTGGATTTTGGAGGTTCATGCATGAGGAACTTATCCTCTGTGGATTTATCTTACAATAATAGTTTTCACTCCACCATCGATGTGGTGTTGTTTAAAGACTTGTATGGCTAGCCATGTCGTTCTCCGTTGTGCTGTACAAGGGTTGGAGAGTCATCAATTCTCAAACCAAAACTAGTGAATAATACAACAACTATGGTTTAGCTGATTCGTGAGAGGATGAAGACAGTGCATGGTCGTCCAAAATAATATGCTGATCAAAGGAGGAGACCCTTAGATTTTGATGTTGGGGATCAAGTGTTTTCAAATGTGTGTCCCCATCATGGGAAGAGAAGGTTTGGTCATGGGAGTAAGCTTTCTCTATAGTTTGTTGGGCCTTTTGAGGTGTTATCTCATGTTGGATATGTGGCATATCGAGTTGCACTTCCCCCACAAATGAGCCGGATACATGATGTTTTCATGTATCACAACACCATTTGTATCTTCATGATGACTCTCTTGTCATCGAGTGGGGAGAGATTGATGTTGATGATGATGTGTCCATTGAGAAGTGACCTATGGAGATCCAAGACAACAAAGAGAAGTTGTTTTGTGGGAATTCTATCCCCTTGGTTCATATCTTTTGGTGACACGATGTCATAGAAGAGAGTACCTTGGAACCTGAGTCACAGATACGTGCTTAGTACCCAGAGATGTTTGATGTTTAACTATTTTCATGTAATGATGTCCCCTTTGTGGTTATAGACCATTCATGTTTATGAGATGGATTTCTTTGGTCGCATCTTGTGGCTTGCTCTCTTTTGAGAGGTATCTCGATGGGTGGTCTATCAGACTTCTTTTCAGATCCCTTTTAGGTTGGTTTTGAATTATCTAGGATGATAATGTTTTAACAGGTATTCTATGTAATGTCTCGGACCACTCTGGTCAATTCCTTTGTGAAAATCTAGTGTTTGATGTGTTCCAGGAGGTCATGGTGACTTATCCCCAACACTTTGCCAAATTTTCCAGTTTTGTGAATAGTGTCATCAGTAACCTTATGTGAATAGTGAAATGGTGACCTTATATGAACAGTGTCAATGGTAGCCTTAAGTGAACAGAGAAATGGTAGCCTTATGCGAACATTGTCATCAATAGCCTTCGGTGAACAATGTCATCGGTAGGCTTATGTAAACAGTGCAACGGTAAACATCTGTGAACAGTGCCAATGGTGACGTCCAATAGTAAACTCTCTTTCCTTATCCAAATTTTATGTTCATGAACAATGCTTCCAGAATGGTGAGGTTCCAACGGTGAGGTTCATGAACTATGTTTCCAGAACAGAGAGGTTCCAAGGGTGAGGTTAATGAACAGTGTTTCCAGAATGGTGAGGTTCCAATGGTGAGGTTTCAATGGTGAGGTTCATGAATAGAGTTTATCCTTTGCCAAATTTTGAGTTCCTGAACAGTGTTTCAAGCTTCCTAAAATTTCTCCCCTTTGATGTTTTCTTTGACATACAATGCATTTAATGCCTTGTTTTATGGAATCTAATTCTGATTCAAAGCCATAACTCCTATAATAATTTCCCTAAGGCTTGGGATACTTTTACTTGGTCAAACTATGTGGTTTAATGTGAACCACTTTTAATGGAAAACCCACCGTGTCTTAAACCACTACTCCTTTAAATCTGTAAAGGGATGAGATATCTTCTATCCTAGTTCTTCCTCCTTTTTCTAGGGTGTGAGATGCTCAAACATTCCATTCCTTCCCACAGGAGTGCTGCGATTAAACTTTTCTCCATGGATTGGTTCCCCTCTATTTTTGGAGGAACCAAGTAGTATCGATCGGTATCTAATATAAGGTATATTATATCAAAATTATTTTGGGTTCTTATCCTTTTGTTTCCCCTTTCCCATTTATGTAATTTTACCCCATGTCTTTAATGTGAATTTCATAGTTGTTGGTTGATGTGGTGCTGTCTTTGCATTCTCGGGTGGAAATAGTTGTCATAGGGGAGGAGATCGTAACACGTTGTGTGGCTCGTTATCATATAAATAATGTCAAGAATTGTTTGAGGTAGGATATTTATTGCTTCTATTTTCTTTTATGTGAAACTATAGAGTTATCATGTTTTATCATACATGATAACAATGGAATTGACATAATAATTATTTTATCTAGATAAATGAACTCATATCAATCGTATGTTATTGCCTCTTAATTTTCTATATAGTGTAATTTCTATTCTTTCTTTTTTTATATTTTCATTTTTCCTGAAAATTGGTAATGAACATAAAGCCGAAATTGATTGATAATTGTTTGGATAATGATAAAGAGGCATGTAAATGAATCTGATTCTTCTTGTTGTAATTTTATGTTAATCAAATTGGTGTAGTAAGCGTGTTTAATTAATTGAGATCTCTTACTATTTAGGTTTCAGGAAGTTGCAACCTACTAATAATTAATCTTTTAATCCATGATGGATTAATGAACTGGTTTTTTGATAATAGATAATTCCTTGTAGGGTTCTGAGTTACCCTCTATATTGTTTAAGGGCCAAGAGCCCAGTTGGTATGATGTTTGTTTTCATGATTCTTATGTTGTGATGTAATCCTGGATGGATATTGTGATATGTGGGGGCAGGGAGGCCTACTAGTTATGGCAGTAGTTGACACCTAGAGTGGTGAGATTGATTGGTATATGCATGTGGGTGTCTGGGAGGACACTAGGGATGGTGAAATGGGTTGGATATGAATGTTTGGATTCTTGATGATTCTTATATGTTGTCTATCTGCATTACTTTCCCCACTGCTCAAGGAAGCTGGTCTTGCTTACCCTTCTTCTTAAAGAGGCGATGGCTCATGGCGTATGCCATGTGATTTCCATGTTTAACTTCTCATGGGAATATGTGTCTATGCTCTTTCTATTGGCGGCAAATACTCGACGGGTAGTTCATCTACTCACAGTGTTGATCCCCATTGTGTTTATTAGCATAGAATGTTTATCTAGAATGCATGGAAATATAAGAAAATATTGCTATAAATAATAATTGAATAAATAATGTGAACCCATGGGGTTGGAGGTTTCTGGGGCGCAATGTAGAAGTTGTAATTTAAAGGGATAATTGACATTGTGTGTGATTATAATAGAAATTTAATGTGGAATTATTAATGGTTAATTAATGAATAAAGAATTAATTAATGTAAATTGAAACTGATAAAAAGGGAAGGATGTAATGTAATAAATATCTATAAATGGTTGTGTTCTAATAAGTTAACTAGTCTTAGAAGTG
This sequence comes from Viscum album, assembly GCA_963277665.1. NCBI lineage: Eukaryota > Viridiplantae > Streptophyta > Magnoliopsida > Santalales > Viscaceae > Viscum > Viscum album. The sequence goes on along the minus strand of OY728156.1, from coordinate 2,074,168,544 downwards.
CCATCCGAGAGGCCGAGAGACGTTAGCTGCAGTTGAGTTTAAGACTAGGTTATTCCCATAGTGTGGTTGTGAGCTATAGTATATTCTGTACTTTTGTGTTTCTATATGCTACTCTACCCTTTCAGTTATGATAACTGACACCTCAAGGATTCTGAGCACTTGGGGGTGTTTTCACAAACATTCTAGAGGGAGGATGGATGGCCAACTACCCCCTTTGGCCCCGCTCTCTTCACATGATAGTTACTTGTGATGGTAGGTACATGGTTTATTTTTCCCATAGATGTATGTAGAGGGTGGTACATTCATTGGGTTATTAACACACCTATATTCTAGATATAGTTTCCTAGGGACTACAATAGGCGTAACATGTATAGGATGTGACAGCTTGAGGATCCTTACTCATTGTTTGGGATATAATGGCTTGAGGTTTAATACCTGACATTTGATACACGTTATGAAAGATGTGGAGGCTCCTAATAACTACCTGGTTACTTTCTTGTGTGGACGTGGTGGTTTGGTTGCACGAGGTGCAAGTTGGGGTGCTTCACCCAGGTGTCGGTGGGAAAGCCTTTTGGAGAGAGATGCTTAGGACGTGTGACGTTGGGGTAATGCAAAAAACCATTTGGGAAGTAGTAGCAGGGTACCCTTGATATTAATTATTATATTATATACTCTTGTATGAGTTACATGGTGAGAGTATCCATGGTGAGGCTAAGAACTTATTATATCTATTTAGGTGACGATTTTGTTTCACTTGTTGTTCACTGTGCTTTAGCATGCTTTATTTACTTTTACACTAAAAGATTTTGGGAGGATCCAACTGGGTATACTGTAATGCTCACCCTATGTCAATATAAATTTTTTTTTAGGTCACATGGAGCAGGTTTTAGATTAGGATGGTTTCTATTAACATAGGGTTTCATGAGCTGTTTGGGCTTCATTGTCACTGTTGTTTTCAGTTTCTTTTGGGTAATTAAAGTTTTCCCCTTTCAGTTGTAGTAACTTTTCATGACATTAAAAATGTGTACTTAGGATTTCATTTTTATTTCTGTCTGAGTTTGACAGGGTTGGTTTCTATGTTATCTCTCTCTTTCTCATGTGTACTCATAGATGGTAATGCCTCCCATCTGTGTGTTTATTATACCCTCAGTGTTAGTCACTAACCTGGGGCCTACTATAGGTGGGACATGGGGGGTCATTATCTCCCTTCTCACATTATCGGCCTAGGAGGGGCACACATTGTGGGGAGGGGGTCCTGACAACATATCTCTTCTATCGAAATAGGGCTACCTTAATGTGATACTAAATGGTTTTCACCTTATCCACCATTTCGTCAACCATTTCATGTCATGTCCTCTTATTACCACCGACTTCATGCCAACACATTGGTGTTTTACACCATTTCCCGTAAAGGGATTCCTATGGTTCCGTTCGGATGCTCGAGAGGAAAATATTGTTTTAATAGAATTCAACCAGTGGATATTGTTGGTCCCATCATCCTTTGAAGTCCCTAGAACATGGTCTCAACATATCTTCTAGTGTGTGAATAGTTTGCTCAGATTGGGCATCAGTTTGAGAATGATAGGTCGTAATGAAGTTCAGTTGAGTTCTTAGAGCATGTTGCATACATTTCTAGAAAATGAGGCAAATATTGAATCTCGATCAAATACAATATATAATTTTACTCCATGTATAATTTCTAATTATTTTATATATATCCATGCAAGTTAATCCAATTTAAAGTCCTCTCGAATCGTGATAAAGTGAGGTATCTTTGTAAGATGATCTGCAATGACCCATATAGCATTATTTCCTCTGGACGTCCTTAGATGTCCAGTGAGAAAGTCTATGGTGATGTTCTCCCACCTCCAAGTTGGTATGGGTAGTGGATGCATCATCCCCTAAGATTTTTGTCTTCAACCTCCACTTTTTGACAAATGAGGCACATTGATGTATATTAAAAAAATATTTTTATTTGTATTATTCCACCAAATGTTCTCTTAGAGATATCGATACCTCATTGTGATCCCTGGGTGAATAGAAGATGTTAATCTATGTGCATCATTCAAAATCTCCTTCTTTATATCTAGATCGGATGATACACATAATCATGGCCCAAATCATGCAACCCCTTCCTCATTAATCTTTAACTCATAGGATTTCCCATTCCTAATAGCTTCCATCCTTTTCTAAATTTCCACATCTTTTCATTAATTATCCTTTATTATCTACATGAGGGATTATTGATAAATCATTTGAGATGGATTGACAATGTTCCTCCCTTAATTATTACCATGTCCATTCTTCGCAAATATAAAAAGAATGGATCCATTTCAATTGTAATCATTAATAAATATGTAGATCGTTTATACATAGAGAATCTACCACATTATTTACCATTCCAGGGTGGTAGTGGATTGAGCAGTCATAATCATTATTGAGATCTATCCATCTTTGTTGGCGCATATTAATCTTTTTCTGTGTGAATTTATATTTGAGAATGTTTTCCTTTGTATATATCTCACACTTCTCTCCATAAAGATAATGATGCCAGATTTTCAACATAAGGATATCAACTGCCAACTCTAGATCTTGTGTGGGAAAATATTGATCATGAAATTTTATCTACCTTGAGGTATAGGCTATCAATTTATCATTTTGCATCATCACACTTCCTAAGCCCTTTTGAAGCATCACTGTACACCACATCGAGTTCATCGATTTTTGAGAGTGTGAGTACTGGCACATTGATATGCCTCTTTTCCAAATCCTTATAATAGTCTTTACTATCAAGAGTCTATAAAAAATATACATCCTTTTGTGTTAGCATGGTCATTGTTTTTGAAAATCATGAAAAGTTATTAAAAAATTGTCGATAAAACCCAACTAGACCTCAAAAGATGCAGATCTCTATCACAGATGTTGTACTGGGCTACTCATCAATTTCCCTTGCCTTGGAAGGGCCAATAGATATCCCTTTCTTAGTGATAACATTCCCTCTGAAATATAAATCCTCCATATAAAACCCACATTTACTATATGTTGAAAAATTCTTCTCCCTTCACAATGACTTTAACAGAGTATTCAAATGCTTCCTATATTCTTCGTTTCTCTTAGAGTATATCATAATATCATCGATAAAGACTACCACACATTTGTCGAGGGAATATATATAGAAACTATTCATTAAATCCTTGAAAATTTTCGCAGCATTAGTGAGTCTAAAGGGCATCACTATGAACACATAGTGTCCATACCTTGTTTAAAAGAAATCCATGGGAATATCTTCCTTCTCCATCTTTAACTGGGGATATCCCGACTGAAGGTCCACCTTAGAGAAATAATTGGCCCCACGAATCTGATCAAACAAGCAATCTATATGAGGTAGGGGATACTTTTTCGTTATCATGATTTTATTAACCTCATGATAATCAATGCAGAGGCACATTGAACCATCTTCTTTTTGATGAAAAGGACTGGTGCATCCCATGATGAAGAACTTGCACATATAAAAACTTTCTCCAGATTCTCCTGTAACTTCTTTTTCAGCTCTTCTAGCTATTTGGTGGAAATTATATAAGGTGTCATTTATATAGACAATGATACATGAATATGTTCAATTACGAACTAAACCTATTGATCAAGTTGAATAATATGAAACTCTTCGTGGAATACACCAGTGTAATCCCTCATGAAGGGAATATCTTCGAGTGGGATTCTCTCTTTTGTCTCAATCATTTGACCTAGAAATTCTTGCTCATAGGGAATTAATATCCAAAATTGAGATAGCGATTCTTAATGATATTCATCTTCCTCCTTACTCTTGTAATGTATTGGAGGATTCTTTGGGATATGAAGAGTTATCTCCCTTTCTCGACATTTGATGTTGTCTTTATATAAAGATATCCCATCCATGTCCAAGATAGCGTCAAACTCTATTAAAGGAAGTATAATGATATTTTTTGGGACGTTTTGTCCACAAAAATTAACTAGGGTGGATTTATAAACCATGGTCATAATGACTTCTCTAATATATATTCTAAATGATAATTTCTTATCCAAATTTCGAGGTTTTGTTTGAATTGTTCTACAAAACATGCAAGATATAAAAGAATGCGTAGAACCAGAATAAAAAAGCATGATCTCTATACAGGAATGAATAAATAGCGTACCAATGACCACATCATTGTCCGTGTCTACCTCAGTAGTTGTGATATTATAAACCCTTTCTTGATACCTTGGATGTCGTTGTTGATTGCCTATGACAACCCTCAACTTAGGGAAATTGTTTTCATAATTCCCATGCTAATTGTAGTTATAACACTTCATTAATGGCATAGTGTTGATATTACCCTTCATTTCATCATCCACATTAATATAATTCTTCATATCCCATCAAAATATTTTAGCCAAATGACCCAACCTTCCATATTTGAAGAAATTCTTGGTTCCCTTTAGATAGTTTCATGTATTCTTATTCCCACAATTTTGCACATTGTATGATCAATCCTCCTTCCATCATCTAATTTATTTGTGGAATCGCTGAAATTAGATTCAATTTTCAAATTTTTTGTCTCTAGGACCACGATACCATTGAGAGTCTCTGATATCTATTTTAACATTAAATCACAACATAAAATCTCCACATATATGTTAAACTCTCGAATCCCCAAAACTTTTAGTAGACAAGGATTCAGTCTGCTAAAGAAGAGATTCACCTTTATTTTGGTGTTCATGACAAAGGCAGTGGTGTAAATTTAAATCCTTGTGAAGTTTTCTTCATACACCCTGATCGAATCATTTTCCTTCTCCTTGAGTTTGAGGAACTCTCTTTCTATATTGAGATATACAGTTCGGGGAAAATATTTATTGAAAAAAATTATCTTGATTTCCTCCCAATACATGGAATCAATTTCCTACTAGGGATTCATATTCTTGATTAGTTTCCACTAATAATCAGCTTCCAAAAAAATTGATAGACCTCCAGTACAACATTCACTTCTTCTATGAATTAGAGTACATAGAATATATTTCTAATAGAGTTAAACCACTATTATGTGAGGAGGAGATTAGAAGATCCACTAAAAATGATATTCCTTTTCTACATGAAGGATTCAATGACAAAATTATCCTTCCATGGAGTAGGAGGTTGTTCCACATGATTCATGTTATTATTCATAACATGAGCCAGTGGAGTAAGTATTGTCATGTTGTTTTGAGAAATCATTCCCATCATATTAGGGATATCATTAAGAAAATCATAAAATTATCTATCTCACTTATTGTTGTAACGTGTTCTTCTATTTCCCAGTATTAACTAAAAAAAGAATATAAAATTATAGTGATTTAATACTTACCTATTTAGCATAAAAAATCATTGAACATAAGAGTATAAACTAGTAATGAAGAAGTATATTGTAATTTGTGTTTCAATAGGGTTAAATCTAGGTTATACTCGATCTATTTATTAAATTACATAATTATGGGATATTTTTTATTCCCTTAATAATGTTTGTTAGTAAGATCATTAATTTACCAAAGAATATCCCCTGAGAGTGTCAATCCAATATAGAAGAAAGGCTCGTTGTCGTGTACCTAGATACCTTGGGTCAGACCCAAAACTCCATATCAGAGTTTTCACAGTAAGGTACATCTGTGACAGATCCTACTCTACCAATTTGTATCCAGATAGGGATTTATTTTAATGATGAACTACTTCCTATATACTTACCCAAATTTATATATGTTTACTTATACATAGTCATATCCTCATGGTTCTCACTAAGGTGCTCTATTCCTAATCTCTACAAATAACTAGACCATCCTCTGATACCAACTATAGTGACCCTAGCATTTTACACATATCATTACATGATTTTAGGCATAATTATGCATCATAGTACAAGATAAGGATCATTAAATCTATTGTATTAGAATAATTGGTACATAAAACTAAAAACACAGGGAAAACGTTTGTTTATTTATTCTTCAAATTGGTATAATAACTTTCATTTTTATCATACATCTACATAGGATAATATAGGGATAAAATGAAAAATGTGTGAGCTAAAAACCCCAGTAAGGTAATAGGAATAAGTAAAAATCATTAGTGCATGGGTTAGAAGACATGACATATATATATATAAATGAATGTAACATAAGGAATTAGAACATGTAAACATGGGATCAATTAAACATGGAATCATATAAATGTGGTAGAAACGGAAAAAAACATGAATTTAGTATGATTCAAGGAAAACTGCGAAGACAAATCCCATAGTAGAACAAGCCAAGGATAACCACTAAGACCGTTTCACATAGTTTCACAAGCCAAGGCTGACCGCCAAGACCATCGCACATAACGTATCATGAGACTCAACATTACCCATTTCATTGGAGCTCTATCTGGGTGAACCCATATTAAAATTCCAAGAATATGTTTTCCACAACATTAATAATACAAAATCAATCATATATAAACATAATAGATACCTATAGAAAGGTTTGGGTACCATAATCATAACATAAAGAATAACAAATGGGCGTAGCATAAAAGTTCCCATGAAATAAAGGATCTAAAATAAACATGGAAATTCATAAGGGAAGATAATAATGTTTCATTTTATGTGATGTCAAGTAGATGTTACAACATGTAAAAAACTTATTTATATAATTTTAGAATTGAAACATTTTTGAGAGGTTTTAATGAAAATACAATAGAGCCTTTAACATAGAAAAGAGAAGAATACTTTTTTAAAACCAGAAGTGAACCAATAAGGTTTTGATAGTAAAAATGGACTGATTTTATATAGAAAATCATTGGATAAAATAGAAGATAGAGTGAAATTGATGTTGAGTAAGAATTCGGGATGTTCCATTAAAATATGTTTGCTTATCGGGAAGTATTGAGGAGGGAATCACTTAAAACATGTATAACCCATAAAGGGAAGGATGGAAGGGTCTTTATAAATGAACCTTTTACATGTAAAAATCACTTAGAAGATGTACAGAAATATGCAAGATAAATTATTTTTAGTTGAGAGAATGATAAGGAAACATGAATGTATAATGGAGATTCAAGTAGAATTCCTTACAAATTATCGGCAAGGTATTAGGTGTACTTTTGTTGGATTCATGAAAGAGAAGGGGTTTCTCATCACATATAAATCATGAGGGGAGTATTGATGAGGTCAGTAATCCTACCTCATCATTAGGGATTACACATAAAATGGCATAGCATAGTGGACATTCTGGAATAAAAGTGAAATGGAGAGGATCCCTTACCTTAAGCTCAATGGTGTTCTCCATCAATTATTAATTACCCGAATAAACAAATTAGAATTAGTAATTAATAATTAATGCTTGAATTAATTTAAATGATTTTCCAAACTATTAACATGTTTTGTATTATTATTTTACATAATGAGTGAATAAGGATTACAAAACATTAAATAAAAAAAATACACATATAATAGTATGGTTCAACTATAAAACTGGTTTCATGACCAAAATTTAATATAGTAAAAGAAATTTATAACATGTCATCATTAATTATGCTAATTTAACACATCTGAAATGGTGTTATTATTTCTTTAAAATAAAAGGAGGGGAAAGGAGAGATGATATTTAATTTTCCTATTATAATAACAAAATTATAGTATATTTATGTTACTAGAGTTTTCAAACCATTTTCATGTGTAGAGGTTTGGATATAAAAGAGAACAACGGAACTTAAAAATCAATGAAACGAACAGAGAAATTTTACCTCCGGAATCAACCTCCATTGAGTGCATCTTAAGCCGAGAGGATATGGTATGTTGATGACAATAAGAGCTATTGAACTTCAAGGAGGATATTGAGGAGATATTTGGAAGGAATATATTCAAGGAACAAGGTTTTATAGGAGTGAAGAGAAGAGTTAAGGAGAGTGGTATTTATATTAGAAGAGAGGATGGTTTCATAATATTTAATTCCTTAGTTTCACATTTTCTCTCAAGGCCACAAATAGAGATGATTCCAGGACAAAAAATAGTAATAAGTGCATTTATGTTCGAACCAATTGGACCTTCATCAAAAGATCATGATGAATGACTCAATAAATCCATTATTTATCATTTATTGTAAATTATAATATTATATTATTCATCAAAAATTAATGTATTTTAGAATAATTCCAAAAATTCACCCTAACCATTTTTTGACGCATAGAATCTAGAAAAAACTACATTTCCTAAAATAATTTTCAATATATGTTTGATTTAATATTTAATTATAATTATAATTTACTCAAAAAATAAAAATTCAAAAAAATTTATTTGATTAATCCCAGATATAGGTATATCATACTTCCACATTGAATCTTATTTATATATACTATCATAGGTATGGTTAATATTCATTACTGTATGTCACTATTCCTAAGGGTAACATTACAATTCGTAAGGGTATGTTACTATTCACTAAAAATTAAGTAGGTCATATTAGACTCCATATAACCTATTGATCGCAAGCATATATATCATATTTTCAAAAAAACAAATCAGTGATGTGAAAAAGATAATTTTAACGATTACATAATACTTTCAAGTCCATTGTGTTTTGATTTTATGTGATTATATGGCATACTTATAATAACTAAATTCCTATTTAAATCATTAGGTCATTACAATTTTAAGCACATGTATGCTGACAAATCATCTATTTAGTTCCTTGAAATATTACCTATACTAATCTATCTAATATAATATGTATCTCTTATAAGTTTACATGGTTATGGAATTATATATTAATTATAAATTATATAAAAATTATTTATAATATAAAAAACCCAGAAAATATCATATTTTGTCAGAATTCTTAGTCTGGAACAAAATTTAATAACACCCATCTTTAAATGGTACAATGTTATACCCTCTATTGGGACTATATAACACAAAAATTACTAAATTTTTATCCAAAATTCACACATTTTAAAATTTTCATATATTTCATCCTTAGCTAGTGTATTACCTACATTTATCAACAAATTTTAATTATATTCTTTTATATTTACATAAATAATAATATCCTCTAAAAAATACCACAAATGGAAAAATGTAATCTCAAAATAATGTACAAATTAAATAAAAGATGATGGGGGGATTTTTTTTAATAAAAAATGAAATTATTATATATTCATAAAGTCTACCATGTACGAAGTGTACTCTATTGGGTATTTCCTCCTTACTGACCAACAATTGATGATATCTAGAATGAATGTAAATGTTGGAAATGAATTTCTCTCAATACAGTTGTCCAAAAAAAATTCTGTTCAGTTTAGAGAATACTTATTCATGATTGTGATCTTATTCATCCCATGTTAGTCAATGCAGGGTCACATATATCCATCTTACATTTAAACCAAAATAATAGGTGCACCCTATGATGATACAATTTTCCAAATGAGTATATTTTCATGATTATAATTAAAACGCATCATTAATTCCTACAACTCAATAAGGGATACAATATATAGATTAATTGATGTATGTTTATCATAAGGTATCAGTTATATTGATAACTAGACTTCACAATTTTGTGGAATACTATGAAACACTTACGAGAAGAAATAACAAAACGACCTTTAAATTGGAATATCTCACTATTGATTTTCTCCTAGACCATTTAAGAAAAAATACCTCCTTCATATAGGAATTAGAGAACATACAATGGTTTTGATTTCTATCAGTTATTTTTATTAACATTTACGTTGATAGATGATCATAGGTTGGTTTGGAATATCCAACATTACTTCCCTTTTAAGGAATTTGATGTGGAATTATTTAGGGAAATATAATAAGATAATATAAAATTCAACAAGATGAATAATTACATCATTTGTAAGAAGAACATTCCCCAAATCATCAATCAGATAGGAATCATATACTTCTGACAGAATGATCAAACCATTTAGTGTTATCATTGCTATTTCAAAATCCAATCATTGAATTTGGATTTTGATACCCTGATAAAATTATAAAAATAAAAAAAAATTGGTAGATATAGGGTCAAATAAGACCTTATCATCTCTAAACATGATGGTAAGTGTAACATTAACCTTTTTAATAACATACACCACATATCAAATTCTAAACAGAAGATATTTCCCATTTTCCCACTTTATAAACTGTTAATGACATTGATAATTTTCATTTACCAACATATTTTCAAACTTGTAAGAATAATCCATGAACTCCATGCAATGGAAACACTAATGCATGGAAACTATATTCTATAGAGACTTCACATTATTTGTATCACTAGTTGATTTTTATCCATCACATGATAATTCATTATCTAAATGAACATCGTTTCCACAATTAAAACATTTGGCAGTCCCCTTAATCTAATTTCCTAGATATAGATTTACTCACATCAAGCCAACATGAAATAATATCTTATCCTCTCCTTGATTTTTTTAATTTTCCCTCGAATTCCATCCTTCATTTCTTATAAAAAACATGTGATTGATTGGTCACACCCATTTTCATCTACACCATCATAGCATAAAAAATTATTTATTCATATATATTAAATCCCTTTATGGATAATTCCCATTTAAGACATGTTTTTCATCCACAAAATAATCGATCAATCTTACATTCATGTTGGATGATAATAAAAAAATCATTTCTCACAAGTCTTTAAAAAATATTTTCCATATATACCAATGGATTCACCTTCCTAATTATTTAGGACAAGGAATTTCTTCCCCACTATAATATGATGAATAATATTTATGTGAGGGTAGAAAAATAATCTCTTAAAATCATCAAAATCTAGTGAGTCAATTTTATCTTAATGTCTAATATTCTTGATAACAGTCTTCTATTGATCCACATCATCTTCTATATGATAGAAAACCAAAATGAATTTTTCCTTGTCTAAACAATAGATATTTAAAAATATTTATTTGTTGGAACTAATCCATTACTAGAGAACTAGTGGATAAGACAAAACCCTACAAAAATATGGAAGTTTCTTCATGAATGAATCAACATAAAATTGTTCCATTTTTTCACATTTGAAAAAATAATGTGATTCAAATCAATATAAATTTTTGAGAAAACTTAAACTAGACTTTTCATTTAATATTCCATAACACTTAATTACTTTGGGGGAAAATCAATACATTAACCATTTCATTCACCATTAACATGGTTCCTTCATGATCTATCCAATGAATAAAACAATAAATCATAGGGTAAGAAACACTAATCATAGAGGGAAACCACATAATCGTAAAAATCAACTATATGATTTCTAAATCATGAACCATTTTTTTAATTTAGGAATCCTTTGGTATAACAGATATCACTCCGGGTCATTATTGATGTCCTTTATGTAATTTTGTAAATAGTCAATTAATTTCTAAAACATATCAACCATGTTGTCAAAGAATGTGAATAGTAAGGCTGATTTTTGGGTACCAGTTAATTCATGAGTCCATCTCCATGAATCTTTTCCAGATTTATTACTTATAGGTAAATCCTTTCCAAAATTAGATCTACATATATTGTCCATAAATGGATATAATTGATTAGAAAACACTCTCTCTATCATTTACCAAAATTCCAAGATATTTTCCTATACTTAGGCTTCTCCCTATGGATCTCACTAATATTTTATCATCATAGTTTACAAATGGTATAAATTTTTCTTATCTGATACCAACTATAGAGACTGAAATTTCTCATACATAAATATTAAATATTAATATAAAAATATTCATTACATATCATAATGATTGAAGTAAAAAAATTAGGTCTTGTACCTTTGGAAATATGGATGTATAAATAATTAGTTCCTAAGTGACATATTTCATCTCCTAGAAAAATCATTATAAACAGATCCCTTCATAGATATATCAAAAAAAATACCTTTCATTATACCCTAGAAATAAAACATAAGTAATGATGATCTTAGATTCCAGGTAAGGGTAAACAAAGGATATATCAACATAATTGATCATATGGGCATGAGGGCATGCGAATAAAATAAAACCAAATCATACACATAATATCATGGATGATAAATTTATGTCATGGTATAAATTATGATGTTAAAAAGACATGAATAATAAAAGAATAAAAGAAGATAGTCTAGGATAATATAAAATATAAATAAGAAATAGATTAATGGAAAACTAAAAATCATATATACCCTTATATAAAGGAAACCCACAAAGTCATTCATAACATGTAAGTATTTGGATAACTACTTATATACTTTATTTGGGATTGTAATGACCTCCCTTGTACCATATTTATGGGTTTCAGATAACCTCTCATATACCCTCAGAGATAATATAACATTAGTCATTATTGAATTCATTGACGTAGATATAAGTCACACCGAACACATAATCCATACATTTGTGTTCCAGATGATTTTCAAACATTTGTAATATCAGAACCCATGAACAGAAATGGGATTCCTAACAATTTCATAATATTATAACACACGGTATTGAAACAAGTTTCTCAAAAACATTAATCATAATAATAAATCATCCATAGGATACCAAGAATGTATCATTGGATAATATCCTCATTAAAGGTTAATTATCTTCAAATGATTTCATATGACACATATAATTATTTTCAAGATACACTGTGAACATTTCATTAGTGAAATATACTTTCATTGAGAACCAATTTATTATACTAATAATTCCACAAAAATTTGGGAGATAATTTTCATTGAAATAATATTTTGAACTTATAAATGAATCATTAAAATGTTTAGTTTTCCTGATGGTGTGAAATTATATTTACATTTAAACAAATATTCCATTAACATTTTCGGAAAATGACAAAAGGGAATTATTTATTAATTGACATGAAGATTCATTTTAATGTATTTTTTTAAAATGTAAAAGAACGTTATAATTATAATAAAAAATCTGATGGAAACAATGAAAATATTTTTAAACATTTTTAGAAATCACGGTTATTAAATAAAAGTTAGGTTTTGACCAAAGACAGAAATAAAGTCAATATTCAATAAAAACAATCGTTTAGAATAATGTGTAGAAAAAGAGAGGGAAATGAGGGGAAAAATTTATTCCCAATAGATAACCGTATATAATAAAAAAAATTAGATACATAAGATATAATTCATTAGATTTCATCATCGGAAGAAAAGGCATAAACAATTCAGATAAATAAAAAGAGTGTGTCATTAAATACATACCATTTTGGTAACATTTAATCATTTTCCAAATGAAGGATTAACATTAAATTAAACATAAAATATCACCAGAATAAATTTATTCATTATATTCCAAGTCAAATGGGTTTTATAGAACCTTATTAAAATAATATAGGTTCATAACATAATGAATATTCCATAAAAGACAAATTGGGATACAAATCCTTAACATTATGTCTAGAATTACATCTACCATATTCAATCCTAAAATATAATAAATTTAAAATTTTATATATCTATTAAAGAACCAGAATTATATATATCATCTCATATATTATTATTTTTGAAATTTTATTTTCCTTTTATTAATAATTTCAAGATAATATCACTTTGTGGGGGAAAAGTGCTTTATTTTTGTATAGATTTTGATATGTTAATTTAGGTTTTCTTCGATTGGTCAACGCAAAATAAAATATAGAATTATAACCATCATAAAAATTCATATATATTCATTATATATGTATTTAGAGTAATCTATAAATTTAAGAGATATAAAATGAAACAAACCATTCTTGGATATGGTAGGTCATACGTACACATGTATATTGCTTCCATTTTCTAAATGGTTGAAATGAATCCAATATATATAATATATTAAATTTTAAAAATAAATTTTCATATTATATATATCAAATATATTTATTTAATTTACAATAATTATCTTCAATACAAAACATTAGTTTAAAACCAATATCATCACTCTACGAGCCGGTAGTTTGTTATCCACCAAAATTACATTATCATGCCCCCAACAAATAGAATGTATGAAGATATATGTGATATAAAAATTATAAAATTATTTTTATTGTAAAAATATCATATATATTCAATAAATATATCATTTCCACAATCCAATAAAATTATAAACCTCAAAAACATTACATCCGCTCGTGAGGTGAGAGTCCACCGTACACAAGACGAACATTATTATTTTCCAATATGATGGGTGGTAAGAAGGCATATAGATTATTACAAATAAATAGGGATAATAATATCATAAATATAATATATAATCATTAAATCCATTATTATATAATGATTTTATATGTGGTGATGGGAAATAAATAACATCAATTCATGACGAGATATTTCATTATACCCACAATCAATGGTTTTGCTTCCTATTTTATTGAACATAAGATATTAATAAGTTTTGGAATTAATATAATAACATATTATTATATTAAAGGAATTTTTTTTATAATAACATCAAAATTTATGAATATTTTAAGGATTTATAAGGGGAATTAAAAAAAAAATCACAATTTAGAACATTATATTTTCTTTTGAAAACCTCTTTTATTTAACATATATCCTCCCAATATTAGCTTTATAATATAAAAAGTCTTATTTTATGTGTATATGGATGTAATTATGATGTTTTGATATGTATGGTTGTAACCAAATTCATTTAAATTGTCAATAGGAGGGGAGAAGGTGTGGCCTATTATATGTCGGGGATGTTACACACATAGAATTTTTGAAAAAAATAAATTGTAAACTTTTTTTACAAGACAAAATAATGATTAATGATCTAGTATTTAAAATTATATGTGATAATTCCCAAATTATTCAATAAAATTGGTTTTGTATATATCTCGATTTTAATTTCCACATTTTCGTTTTTGTTTTACCCCTATTAAACCCATTTTCGACTTAACCTTATGAATTGTTTTTTACTATTTTTACTACTCATTTGAGAAAATTTTAAGTTTAACTATTTATGTAATTTAAATTATTTCGATTCCAAATTTTGGATCCATTTTATAATATTCTATTCATATAATAATAAAATATTAATATAAAATTAAACTGGTAGATATGATGAGAAATCGGTTTTCCAAAGAGAAAATGTTCAAAAAGTTAAGAACCTTTTATATCAATATTCAATATAAAATTGACTCCAATGAAACAAATTGATTTAAAAATTACATAATTGAAATAATTTTACATTAAATATCATTTTACTTTTTTTTATTATGAATTCACTACTTGAAAATTAATTTTTTAATAAAAACTACAATTTTTCACTATTCAATAAATAATCCACTTTTCATAAAAATAAAAACAATTCACCCTAAGATAATTTTTTAAATTTAGGATTAAAATATAATTTTGTTTTATCTAATAAATTATCATATTTTTAAAAAATTTAGTTTTATTTTTTTAATAAAAAATTTGTGAGAAAATTAAAATTTTAAAACATTTAAATTATTTGAAAAATACTTAGTTTGTTTTAATCAGTATATTTTTTTTATAAAAATACATTATACAGAATGTTTAAAAAATAGTTATTACTATCCATTAAACAATATTTAGTGCCTATAAAATTATTATCATATTTAAATAATATTATTTATATTTTGTTTTAATATGTGAAAACTTAATTTTGTCGGTAATACAAGCTTTCGAAGAAATTATTTTTCTCCAAATATATACATATATATATATAATTAAATATCAGGGAATTACATGATTATTGGAAAATTAATAGCCTATAAAACACATTTCCTATATATAATATACAGGCGGCCCTTATATTGGCTTTTATGATTTGAAGTGGAATGCAGCAAGTGTGATGCTTCTTTAGGTGATGCATGAAAATGGTAGTGATCTTAAAGGATCATCATAAAAAGGATTATATTGGAAATTCACATTATACACTATTTAATGGGTCCCCATACTCCTCAAAATTTTATATTGGGACCCCCTGTCGATGCACTAGGGACTGGTTCTTTTACCAATATCTATTGAATGGACACCCCCTGGTACACTAGGATATGAATCCTCTACCAATATCTACCTAGTTCCATAAACCTAATTGAATAGGGCATGGATACTCAATACTTTTATTATAACCCCTAACAAACTAGGGAACATTCCCTCTATTTATATCAACTAAGTGGCACCCACTTAAAGAACATGGGATTGGGTCATCCATACCTTGAGTGGCATGCCCCTTTCACATCAGGGCATGGGTCATTTACCTATATACTGAGTGTAATACCCCTATTGTACTACAACATTAGTTCTCAGCTAAATAATAGTCCATATCAGGCTATGGGGTCGTGGGGAGGTGGGGCTAATCAATATGTCTTCTTTATAGAGACACATGAAATATTATGCATCTAAAATGGACCATTAGAGTTGTAGGAAGACACATTGTCCCTGGATGGGTTGTAATATGGGGACAAATTATATATTTCATTTCGGTTTCTTTATGAACACACAAACTCTCTCTCTCACTCTCACGCAAACACACACACACACACAAACACACACAGACACAAACACACACACATATATATGTATATATCAATGTGTGTGTGTGTGTTGTTGGGTTTCATTCCCTTTTTGTTAGGGTTGATATGACTATTTCTGTCTTATCTTATATCCCCTCCATTTTTTGTTAGATAATCTTACTGAGTATGTATATACTCATAATGTCATGGAAATCTCATTCATGAGTCATCTATTAGGTAGATAGCGGATTGATTTTTGGTGGTTTTAGACGATCATAGGGATACTCGAGTGCATAGACTACATATGATGCTCAGGGTTTGAGATCAGGATTCGTGCTCTATCAAATTTCTATTATCTCTTTTTAATCTGGATAGAATTTCATTTCTTTTTGGTGAAGTATTTTTCCACTCTAAACATTTGTTTTAGTCTATTTTATTTGGACGTTTTCCATAGATGATATTTGATTAATGGATTTACATTAGATTTTAAATACCTTTTTTCTATTCCTCTGTAATTTTTCATGGATATGGATGGGTGCGTTAGTACATGAACACTACAAAATTACTCCCATTTATATTAATCCTTCATGGTGTTTATCGCCATCCCCTAGCCTAATTGAGGCAGGATTGGAGTTGAGATGGTCCAACCATTCATAAACTAGGTGATCCTTGGAAGTTCATTTAAATGTAGAGGTAATCAATAAATAAATTATTCATTAAATCCATGAATATAACTCAACTATTAGTGATTCCAAATGTAATAACTGTGAAATTATAGTTACCATACCTTTTATGGAATGATGTTTTCTAAATATCCTCCTTTAGCTTTACATGATAATGCCTTAACAGAAAATCTATAATAGAGTATTAATATGATTCACAAAGATAATTGAACATGTGATATATTAATTAAAGAGGATACTTGTTATTTATCTTTATGTTATTGATCTCAATTGAATAAATGATGAGGTTCATTTACACATCCTAGATCATGGAAAAGTGGACATGTATACCCCTTGGTGCTTCACTAGGTTGTATTAACCTTTTATCCAGATTCTCATGTATTTTCATATTTTTCTCATCAAGATCAAAAATGACCATTCCATTTGCATTATTTCATATTGTAAAATAACTAATTATAATTTTGATTGTGAACTCAACCTCTAGGATAGTTGTAAGACCATAAAATTATTTGGGGAAGACATACATGTATTCCCTTACAATATTAATATAATCAATTAAGTTCTTTTCTTTAGATTCAATCATTTCATGTAGATACTCTTTCTCATGTGTAAATGATATAATTTCTTAAGGTGATGATTCCAAATGAGATCCAACCTTATCCAAACAATTTTATAGAATCAGAGGGTGATTCATGATTTTGAGGGTGATTTCCTTCTCCAAGAAATTTATACTGTCTCTATGCATGAAAAACCAATCCATACCAAGAATAAAAAACTATTATAAAGGGGGTATCATAAGGTTTATTGGTGAATCCATCCAAAATTTATTAAAGTGCGACAATATATATACATGGGATGAAAAAAATTATAAAATTTAACAGCTTCCTCAATAAATTTACTTCCAGGTTTTAATGTGGCGTTTGAATTATTTCACTAATCTTTAGTGATAGGAAAGACAATGTACAACAATAATGAAACATCACGGTCAATATCTTTAACTAAATAACCTCCATACATGTCACCACTTCATTTTCATGATACATAATAGTTATTGTAATGGAATATGTTTTCCTTTCACCCAATTCATTAGTGGGTTTTGTTTCTAATTATCATCAAGAAATTTGTATTAGTTCATTTGATTTAGTTGAGTGCATATTCATTATAGTTGAAAAAATGGACCATAAATTTAGGGATGACTTGAGAATTTCATTCTTCAATCACATTTGAGGGTTTCACCAATCGACATTTTCTAGCTATGTACCCCTCATTTTTCACACATATTAATTTCTTTTCCCATTTAAGAAATATATAGGCTTCATATTATTTTACCTTCGATAGATGGGATGTTTTACATTATAAAACCCATGATAAATCACCATCTCTTTTTTAAAATTAAATACCATTTTGTATTTCGG
This sequence comes from Viscum album, assembly GCA_963277665.1. Taxonomy (NCBI): domain Eukaryota; kingdom Viridiplantae; phylum Streptophyta; class Magnoliopsida; order Santalales; family Viscaceae; genus Viscum; species Viscum album. Next base: position 2,074,149,953 of record OY728156.1, on the reverse strand, counting down.
TCTCCAGAACCATGAAACCCCTGATATTTTATGATATCATTTTTTATGTTGATGGAACATCAAAAAATTTCTTCATATATATAAAATTCTTAAATCACTATTGTTTTTTGTATATTTATGTTCATCCCAATAAATAAAAGATAATAGTTACTTTCGTTGTAATTGAAAAATCTAGTGGCATAACATGAAAGTCTTGTGATGTTATCCTAGCACTAAATAATGGATTCATCATCCATTTTTTAATTCTAAATAACATGTTCTCTATATTATGTCAGATACTATATGGAAAATATTTATCGAGTAAAATGTTTCTGCATTTTTCTATACTATCACTTCAATCTATAACTGTATAATTGTATTCTTGATCAACTTTCATTATTGATCCACTACCACCATGTGATAAACAGAAAAAATGAACTTATATTCCACAACTAATTGAATAATGGAAATGTTATTTTCAATGGAGTTTATCCATTTCTCAATTACTATCGGATCAGAATATCCACTAAATGGAATAGGCCTTTATGGTATAAAAGTATCAATTATAAATTTATCTTTTTTAGGAGGATATTTTTTCCCTGTGATTATTGTTTTAATACAAAACATTACTTAATTTAGTTGTTTATCATGATATTATCAACTTGTTCTCCCATTGGGATGGGAATATTATTTTGATAGTCATCATACTTCCATCACATTGATTCTTGAATGGGTTACTCATATTTCCAGCCATTTTCAAAAGTCATTGGATAATGAGGGATGGAAATTTCTAAATATTAAATGAATAAGTTGGAATCTATAAATATTAAAGGGATTAATCATAAATTAAATTCGTTCCTTAGTCTATGAAATTATAGGATATAATCTAAGTTATGAAATGTGTATGTCCTATCATTAAATATCATAAGAAGATTAAATACATTTATACTGGTTCATAATATTATATAGAATTCCCAAAATCATATAAATTGGTATTTTAAAACTATATGTGTGATAAGGCATCTTTATCATGCAATAGGTGACGATAATGTTAATACATAATAAACCCTTTCTGAGGTAATTATCCCTAGGTACAATTGTGCTAGAGTGACATCCAATTTTAGTATCCAGAAAAGTATATTGTTTTTTGGACTAAATTTATATATTACCATAATTTGGAGATTTCTTCGTATACTTTTATTATCCGTAAGTCTTTCAATAATCTTTTCCATTAGTAATTAAAAAAAATAACTAGAAATTTCTCTGATAAAAAATTTGAAATCTCGTATCATTTAGTCAATTTATTTCATTATTCATTACCCTAAGATAAACATTAAAAATAAAAAATGATCATGAGGGAAAAAATTTATGGGTAATTAGATATGTATCATATTAACATGAGATTATAATTTTATGACATTATAAAAAGCTCCAAACCATTTCCTTAAAACCCATTTATATTCATATACTACACATGATTACCTATGGATTTACATAGGAAAGGGCTATTCTAGAAATCCACGTAATGAATTATAAGATAAAATTAATACACGTGGTTCAAGATAAATATCATAGTGATATAAAAGGTGAGAATCATAAATAATTATTTTGAAGCATTACATAAGATGATATGTTTATGGCATCATAGGAATGTGGAAACAATATAGAACAAGAAATCATAAGAATAAGTCAAGGATAACCACTAAGACATCATAACATTGTGTGATTACACTAGCTTCTCATATAGAATACATGGTATCAAATGGGAATAAAAAATTTCACAATTCATCGGAAGGAAGTATAATTTCTAGTCCACTCATTAAATTAATATTATGTATATACATTTATGTTGCAAATAAATCATTCAACATAAGATCTTATTTCATTAATTTTTATCCCGTGATTATGGAATGTGGGTAAAATAAAATTAATTTCACAATAAACTAAGTATAGGTATATCTTGGGTTATAACCCTGAGTTGAAATATGGATGAGTATTCGCAATACAATAGTTAATCCCAGAATATAATAGGATAATTTTGGTATCATTATGAGTTTATATAAACATTCATGAAATAATTTAATGAAATTGAAATTTGTTGTATAATTACTTGGGAATCATAATTATATTATACATATTTTTAAAATCACATTACTAAATAAAAAATACAAATCAACATTCTGAGTAAAAAGAAGTACGTAAATAAAATGAAATTGGAGAGAAACCCTTACCATGATAAAGAAAATATAAAATATTGATAGGATCTAACTATGATGTAGGGAATACCTTCAGATAGTTTAAGGTATGGGGGAGAGAAACATCATGATCATTGTGTTTTTATTGAATAGGATTGAGATTTTGAGTTGGCCTTTATTAAACAAAATCTGATAATTTATTATTATTTTGTAAATTGTAGGTCTGGACTTTATTTCATAAAATAATAAAAACCACAAACAATACCATGGTTTTTTACCATAGATTACACAAAATAAGAATTTTGTTAGTATGTTATTATTCCAATATATAAAATCTTTATAATAATACCATTGATGATATGGATGTGAGTCATATTAATTATGAATTTATTTTAAAATAGGAAAATATAAAATATGTTTTAGAGTATTCATTTTAGTTTTGGTAAAATTATAATAATAAATTCAAAATAACATTTTTAAGGGGAAACCTATTTTTGGTCTTGGATTCCATTTAAAGTATTTTTTATATCACTTTTTGGCCAATATGATGTCATAATACATACCATAAATTTATACTTTATTAATTTTGTACCTAAGAAATCCAAATTCTTAATAAATTATGAAAAAATGAACATTTGAAATTTTTTTATACAGATTATGGAAATAAAAATTAATTTACCAAAATAATTTTCAAAATATGAGAATTTAAAATTTTAAATAAAAATCCTCAGTTTCTAGAAAAAAATACTTTCTACGACCCTAAAGACCTTATGACCCATATATAAATTAAATTAAATTTATTAAATTATATTAAAATATACAATAAAATAAATATTGTTTCATTATAATAGTTTCTAAAAATAAAATTTATATTAAAAAATATTGAACTAATTAAAATTATTGGCTTAATTGATTCTATATATTTCCAAAAAAACTATTATTTCTAATCAAAATCTATTTTTTATCAGACTCATTAAATAATCATGTACAAAGTAGTAATGAAAATGAAAAAATCAATGCATTATTTTTTAAAAAATATAATATATGAATTAATACTAATAAGATGTTTATACATTTCCCTTTATTACACCTCTATACACTCAAAGGGTATTGGGGCATTGGTGGTATTTTCATAGAGTGATTTGATGATCATTGTTTCCAAAATGATCGTAATTAGATTTGACTTCCCCCATAAATTGTTTCTCTCATGTTTTAGTTTTTGAATCAAGACATGGTATCAGTCAATGGAAAATCCCTTTGATGTATATCCCTAAATTTTATTACTAAATGGGCAATATTTTGTATGATCATACCGGTTGAGAATATCAGTTGTTTTATATATGTCAAATAGTCTTTATGATTATCATTAATATATACTAATCTTAAAAATCAATGATAATTGTCAATATTATCTACATTTTTTATGCATAAATGTCTTTTAAGCCTGATAAAAAAATTCTATCCAATTTTTACAATGGTCCAAAAAACCAAATGGAAGGTTATGAATGTTTTTATATATTACTATTTCATAATGACATATTTATTCATTAAAAAGTTATTTAAATTTATAAATGTTTGGGTCGTTACGATGGTAATTTGTTGTGAACTCCTAGTTTATTCTATAATATCAAGGTAAACTAGTTCAATAAATCTGATTAGATATTTATGTGGAATTGGTGCTCAGAGTTATGGATTACATAATCATATATAATAGGGATCAATCATTCATGGTGGTCTTAATGGTTATCCAATATTTGAGGGGGGTGGGGATTTCATGTCTCGTATCCCAAGATAGAAACACAAAAATCATTGAGACACTTACTACCTTCTGTTGGATAATTGCAGTTTTGTGATTATCATTGTCCTCGTTATTTATATTTTCACATAGAACAACTTTGTAATTACTCTATAAAATAATTAAATAATTACAATCAAATTAAAATATATTGAATGCATAAAACATATATAATATGTATGACCAAAATTTTCATATAATATTACATAGTTATAATTAATTATATAAATAAAATGATTTGTTAATCTATTTAATAACTTTATAATAAAAAAAATCAGTAATTAAAAATTATAAGATTATTTTTAAATATTCAAATTATTAAAAAAATTATTTCATATTAAAATAATTTATTGTTAACTAAAATAAATTTATGAAAAATAATTAATTTATCTGTAATTTAAAATATAAATTAAATATTTGATTATTTATATATACATTATTTATATACATAATTAATATAATTTTTGGTTATATATATTCAAATCAATAATAACATATAAAAATGAATGATTGAATAAATTCAACAAATATTATTATATAAAAAGTAATAAAAATATTCTATTAAAATAATACTCATAAACATAATTATATTATTAAATGTCTATAAAAAATTAATAAAAAACATTTTAAAAATGATAAATTAATTTATAGAACAGTTTTTAAAATATACCAAATCTTTTAAAACATATGTATCTTATTATGAAAATATATTTTCAATATAAATTGATCAATTATATAAAAAAATGAGTTTTTTAGAATTAATGTTAATGTTTTAAAAAATAAAAATTTAAAACCCTAAAATGTTGTATCAAAATTGTATCAATAGATTGTTGGTATTAAAGAACTCAAAACACATTTAAAAGTGATAGAAAAAGTAGTACATTTTTTAAATATTCACACTACCCTACAACTAAACCCTGTTTTTCCTCCATCATCATCCTAAATAATATCAGAAAATAATTCTCACCGCGGTATGACTAACCATCATATTAGTTTGAAATATTTATCCATATATTTTCATGATGATTTATTAATATGTTGATCAATCCTTCTTATTCCAAAACTACTCAAAAAAATCAAAAATATTTAAAAAAATGTTTCCCCATTCCAAGATTACTCCTCACTCGATTAATTGGTTTTGAAAACAAAAATTTTAATATCATATATTCACATCCTTACCATTCATTGGATATGACGATTGTCTATACATGCAACACATTTTTTAAAAAAACTTTTTTTATTAACATATTCAACAATAAAATACAAAACCAAACTATTCGTGATAATATACACCACCTGAGGATATGTTTAATAACCATGTAATGTAAGTAATGTTTGAAAATAAACTCTTATATAAATTTTTATTCAACAATGAGTTTTTTTATTCTTGAATTAATAAATTTAAAAATTAAGCATCCCTGAGACTATTTGTGATAACCATGGTTTGAATTCAATGTCGATGAATGACCCAAAGATTTATTTTAAATCTTATTAAATGAATAGTTTTTATAAATTGTAATTTTAAAATAAACACTTTTGTATATATTTATTCAAATAATATATGTTTTGAACTATGTTTTTTAAATTTTTTATACTACTCTAATATATTTCCAGACCTATTAAAATTTTAATATAAAAGTCTAAAATTTAATAAATGTAAAATATCATCATCTCACCCAAGTTATTATTTCATAATCCCAATCATAGTGAAAAATTATTAATTCACAAATTCCAATTTCACTCATAGATTAAAATGAATATTAAATGAAAAAAATAGAAAATATAATCCATAGAAACATGTCACTTGGGTTAGTAACAATAAAAGGTTCTACTGGGTACTCAAGATACTAAATCCATAACAAATCACATTAATTCTATACTGAAATAAAATATATTAGGTTTCAAAAATGATTTTCTAATCTTCATAAATGTGTATTTAATAGTAAATAATATAACAAAATAAATGAAACTCTTATGATGTATAGTTTTTTACACCTCGACCTAAGACCACTTAGAGAGTATCTAAAGCAGAGTACCCTTTCACCTCTTGGGTACTTACCTATACATATAAAGCTACTAAATAGCATCAATAGTCTAGGATTCTATAATGAGCAGATGATACATGTCTATTAGGGTGAACAATAAAAATTAAAAAACAATAATAATAAAAAATAGGTTTTTACATCTGTATTTTTGGGTTTTTCAATGTCAATTTTTAGTAAAATATATTTTAAGAGACATTAAATATATTTATAATTAATTTTAGTAAAAATGATATTAAAAATTATAATATTTTTTTGAAAAAATAAATAAATTATAAATATAAATTAAAATTTGATATTATTTTTAAGAAATTGATGTAAAATGGTTTTTCATCATTATTTATAAAAAAATTATTGGCGAAAATTTTGATTTTTTTCAATTATTTAGATACTGATTAATACCATTGATGAAAAAAAAATTACGAATCATATAAAATTTAAAATTTAAAAATAATTATAAAAATGAAACATAAATATTCTACTTAATATACATCTTTATTTCTACATTTCTTTATACAATTTTATTTAGGGTAATGATTTCATGAGGCATCTAATTTTATGACTTATAATGAATATTAAAATCTAACATGTGTATCTCAAGAAGAATCCTTGATAGTTTTATATGATCCAAAGTATTATTCCTTATTATATAACAATTAATCATTAACAATTATATCAATTATGAAAATTAATAATAAGTAAATGAAATAATTTGATAATGCATATAAATTACATATCATAATCACCATACATGACCCTATCGGGGGGAGATGTGAATCACACTAGTGGATCAGATATGAGTGCGTATAGATTTTTAAGTCATATATGTGACAATTGAATAATTTTTATGTATTATTAAATATTTTTTTAGAATTCCAATTCAAAAGGTGCACTGTGAAAAAAATGACACTTCATTATTATGATTTATAACATTATAATTTTATCATCGGCTATTTGAATAATTGATGTCAATAATCCCAAAAATAATTCTTCTAATGTTGTTAATGTTAAAAAATGTGTTCATTTTATAATAATAATTAGTTTTTATATAACCAACATTAAATACTCTCCTCGAAACGAATTTCAAATCTATTGTAGAAATTAATGATGCTAAAAATATGATACTAAAGACATTTTCTATACTATTGAAAGAATAATGAATAAAAATTATTAGAGTTTGAATAATAATAAAAATCCATTAATAATAAAATATTATAAAATCATACATACTCATGTCCCAACAAATAACCTACTAGGCCAACTACATATACAAAATTAATAGATAATTAAAATTAATAGAGGCTCTAATACCATCCTAGAGAAACACCTAATCCTAGTATTTAATCCAAATCATGTTGATCGATATTGGTTATCCAACACTAATCTTTTGTCCTACCCAATACTATGATCATTGGGGCATGCTCAAATAACAATATTCTATGGCTGCCCAAGCTGGATCAGAGTACAACTCAGTAGAACACCACAAATGATGTGTCTAACATCACTAGTAAAAACATTTTATTCACATGTCATTTTTTTAGTTTGATAAATAAAACATAATAGAACAATTAATAAACATAATTTAACCTCATTTTCTACAATTCCACCCGTGATCAACCATACATTCTTCAACTAGTGTCTGAGTGTCTCAATACATGTTAAAAAGTCTTTTGAAACCCAAGGGAATACCCTATCCCTATTAGAAAAAATATAATTGATCCAATTGAACAAAATGGAAGATTAAAAATATCATAAAATATATAATAGATAATCTACTACCCAAGGGTAGACTCTCTATACATGGAACCACATGTAGAGAATCTAGAAACCAAGGCCAAACTCTCCCAATCAATAAATGCATTCACATCATCTGGAACCTTGGGGAAGACTCTTCTTGATAGTTAACAAATATATATTTTCTAAAACCTAGGGGAATGTATATTCCATACCTGGAATCTCATCATAAATCATTTGTAATGAATGAAAATATTCTCCCTAATAAAAACAGATATAGATACTCAAGAAATCATGTGAATAATTTCCTAGCCATAAAACACATATAATACAACATATAACCTACTTGGACACTTCCCATACTATGGAATATATCATTAGGATCCTCGAGTTGTGCCTTCACCATACCTGAAATCACATCATCAAGAACATAGTGGTGTACTCACACCCATCTTAGAAAAGATATCATACATCATCCTCACATGGGCAGGCCACTCACCCAAACCAATCCCATGAAACATATACATTCCTATAATTCATGCAACATAGACTCATCAGTCAATTATTTTCCACACCTAGAAGCTTCTCTCAATATCATATCAGCCTCATGGACTTATTCTACTCAAGGCTATCCTATTCAAAAATCCCCATCTTGAAGAATCCATTAGTGTCCTCACCTTTCTGGGTAGGGAATCCATTATGGTCCCCCAGCCCCATCCCAGTCACTACTCACCTATATTAATCCACACCAAGCCCACACTATTGACCTATAAACTCTATAGTGGACCAATATATCAACAATATATTTCCTTGTTAACTAACCCTTTTGAATTAACATAACATGAAGGGCCCCACCAAGGTATCATTAGTCACATTATATCCTAGATACATACATTGGATCCTATGTCCCATCCTCAGTAATTGTGATAATAGTATCTCTCTGATGGCATAATAGTTTTCATTTCAACCACAATCACATCATGGATTCATTGGAATCTTGGTCAAAGCCCTCTTATAATCACACAAGGGGGGTGTAATATCGCCAAACTCATATCCCAAACCATCCGAGGTTGGTCCACAAGCCTAACCAACACATAATGTACCCAATGTATACCCATCTAGGTACACACATATATATGGGGATGGTACACTCAAACAACTCTATAGTCAAACCATGAATAGAATGAAAAGTGTCACAAGGATATCATATTTACAAATCATATTCCATATATTCCATGTACATCATCCAATCATACCTAAGGGAACTAGGGAATCAAACTTTTTCCCATAATTATTTATTCTAATCATATTTATATTCCTCTAGGGTCTGCATATATTAAGGAATATATTAACAATAATTCCCTTAATCATTAGTGGTTGAGAAATCCAACGAGTTCTAATGGGACCAATGTATCCCCAGTAACATTGTCAAAATTATTAAAAGTTATTAAAAATATTTTGTTTTATAATATAAAATTCATTTATATATATATGTTCAATTGACTGTCTATGGAAAGTGAGAATATCACCTCCTATATGAGAAAGATTAAAAAACATAGGGTGATGTTCAAAGAACATATACCGCATTCAAAATCATTTCCTTTAACAAATTATTGACCTCTATTCCCCACACATTAGTAACCTACCATCTATGTATATCAATCCACTTAATAAAAAATGAATATTTTTATTATTTATAATTATTTATACATAATATATATTTATAACTTATTTAAATTTACATAATTTGTTGGGTGGGTCTGAAATTATATAACTCTCCAATGTATTGGGGATTGTTTTTTCTCATGAGATACCATGTATGGTACATGGGTGGTTTTACTAATCACACTATGTTATGATGTATAAATGTTAATCCTTTATATTTTCTTATGATGCCATTTTTTTGTTGTTGGTACATTTCTATAATGGCATGATGTAATCATCTTATTTCATTCTTCGATAATCATGTTTATGATTCTAACCCTTTTATGCCACCATGATATTCCTCTTGGATCGCCTGTATAACTGTCATAATGTTATGCTTTTATTATTCCTTTACTAGACTTTCTAGCTCACCACATTCTTATATACATCCCCTTGTTATCTCATGAAGTATTATAAGATCAATTGAAATTAATTTAATGATATAGTGTTCTAAATTGTGTCATTGTATTCTTGTTTCATGTTAATATGTCCAAAATATAATATCCCAAAGTCACATGGCCTCATGATCGTTGGTGATTATGTTAGGTGTATCTCTATGTAAGAAAACCTGAAATAAATTGAATATAATATCTATGTTGTTATACCATTCTCCAACACTGCATATCAAAAATGCATTATATGCCTGCATGGGAAAATAAGTAGGTAGAATCAATGTAACAATGGAGAGGACATGTGGATAAGATTTCGAATATACCATGGATCTCATCACATGAATACACATCTTACATGAGTGAATTGATTTCATGTACACCAACATGTCGAACCAGATTGAGTAAGGGCACAAAAACTATTATATATGAGATGGATTACATTTTTTTTACTATGATTTTACGTCTGGAAAAAATCAAAAAATAATAACAAAGGGGATCATTTTTTATTGTCGAATGAAAATGTTGATAAATTGGTCCTTAATAAACGATATAAAAATAACACATTTATCAACACTTAAAACATCCACTTTAATAGTGCTATTTTATTATAATTTATATAGATATTTATATTGTTTTAATTATAATCTATTAAACAATAATAATATATATAAATATAATATATCATTATATAAATATATTTATATAGATATATTATAAAAATCATTAATATTACTTTCATATAATTTTACATGTAGAAAATTATAGAATTTAATATTAATATATAAAAATGTTTAATAATATAATTATAGACATTAATAACAAAATTATTATATACATAAAATAAATTCAAATTTTATTTGAAATAGTTATATAAATATATAAATGAATACACATATATGTAATAATAGTTCTTATTTGATTTTTCGTATTTATATACATATTGAATAATTTAAAATATACGGAAATATTTTTATGTATATGTTTGAATGTGAACACATTTAGATGTATGTGTATGAATATATGTGCATGTATATATATATATATATATATGAATGTGTATGTATTTGTATGTTATTGTTTGTTCGTACATATGTATGTGTTGTATGTGTATATGTGTATGTATAATGAGCTATGTGTTGTGTATGTGTCTGTTTATATGTACGTGTATATATGTATGTTCATGTATGTGTGTGTACATATTTTTATGTATGTTAATGTTTAAGTGTATGTGTGTATGTTGATGTACTATTATGTACGTATATGTATGTTTATATAGTGTATATAAGCATGTTAGTGCTTGTTTTTGTCTGTACGTTTATGTAATTGTATATACATTTATGTGTATATTTTCCTATATGTATATATATAAGTATGTTAACACACATTTCTATGTGTATGTGTGTGTATCTAATGTGTATGTCTATATATATATACACATATATATAAATATTTTATTATATAATAATAAAAGTAATTTTTTTTCAATTTATATATCTCATCATAGTATATATACAAACACATACAAAAATAGTCACATAAAAAGTCAATTGTTTTTTGAAATATAATTAGTTCTAGTTTATATTGATATATATATAATTGTAAAATTTTTGTAACTTTATAAATTTTTAATACTTATTTATAAATTTTCAATTATTAATATTCAATATTTAAAACATCAAAAAAATTTATTTAATCAATATTTGTTAATTTTTATTTTTATAATTTTGATCTATAAAAAATTATACAACAAATTTATATTAATTTTTAAATAGTAAATAGTTATGAATCTCTTTTATTTAAATGTACTTTTATGTATTTATTATTTTTGAATTTAATAATTAATAATTTTACTTTTTATGAAAGAGATATAAATAATATTACTTATTCAATATTCAATATTTTTTATAATTAAAATAGTTGTAAATAATATTTTTTCTTCATTTATAATACCTATTCTTTTAATATTATCATTCCAAATTTAATTTTTCTCTGTTTAGAATATTTTCTAGAGTTCATTCCTTTTAATGTTTTAAAAATTAGTAATTTTTAATGTATTAATTTATTAAAGTTTTTTGTTCATTTTAAAATATTAATATCGAATACCTTTAATATTAATCTAATTTTTAAAATTAATATTTATTAATCTATGTTTTAATATATTTTAATTATAACTTTACAAAATTATTATTAATTCATTATTAATGAGTACCTTATTATACATCTCATGTTTGAAATTTTAAAATTTAATAATTACTATTTTTATGATAATTTGTTTCATTTTTATTATTAATTTAATTTTTAAAAAATAATTTTTAAATAATTTCGTGATATTTTTATTCAATTCATTCATTATTTTATTACTACATTTAAAGCTTTTTTAATACTTATTCATATATTATGATCTGTTAATTTTTTGTAGTTATTAACTTTAATTGTTTTTTAAATTTATTTATTTTTAATATATATTATCATAAATTAATTTTTAACAATGATTCACTTTTAATATTTTGGTAATTTAATCACATTCAATGTTTGGTTATTAAAAATTTCTATACTCAAGTCATTTTTAATATTTATATAATATTTTCATTTTAAAATTAATTAACATTTTTCATATCTTTTGAATTTACATAATTAATATTTGTTCATTTTTTTAATATTATCTATTTTTATTTTTTTACATTTGTTGTATACTCATTTTTGATTATTAATTTATTTTAATTCTTTTTTAAAATCTCATTTTTGTTTATTTATTGTATAGTCCTTTATATTTTTTTAATCTAAATACTATATATATTATATGTTAATTTTAAATATTTATTTTTTATGATGAATTTAATTTAAATATATTTATTATATAATTAGGAATATATCTTACCTTTAAAATTTAATTTTTATTTCTTATTTTCCAAATTTAGTATCAACACTATAACAGGAACAGATAAAAGATACATTTAACAGTGCATATTTGTTATTTCTAATGATGGAATGATTTATCAGTGACCATTATCTCTCACTAAATTTATTCTTTATCAACACTAATAAATCATACTAATATCCTTGATTTTCAATTTTTACAATGATATATGTATCTTGTATCAATGATATTTTACTAGCGATGATAAACCCCTTCACATACTTTATAAGTACCAAATTTGATATCATCATGCTCACGTGGATTAAACTCTCACGGAATCCAAATTCAGTTATCATCATCACCTTCAAATCTATCTAACATATTCATTTGTAAATCAAATGTATGTTTTTCATTATTCATTTCTAATCAATATTTCATAGTTTTGAATAATCTATAATTTTTTATTGGTTCTTATACTCTGATTGATTATTTGACCTCTCTTAGACATTGTTTTTGTTTTTGGTCTTATACTTTTATTAGTATATCTCAATTAATACAAAAAATCGCCTATTTTTAAGTAATTTTTGATACTTATAAACTCATTTAAAATAAGCATTAAATTTATTCTAATGGTTTTATCCTTTTTTACAAAAACATTTTTTTGTAATTGTAATTTAATTTTTTCATTATTATTTTAATTTTCTCTTTGATTCTTCTTTAACAAAAATAAATAAAATCAAAATTTTCTTTATCAATTTCATAATATTATAGGGAAAATAAAGAAACATAATTATTTTATTGATCATTACATTCATAATTTTTTCATAATTAATATAAACATGTTTTCACCGTTATAATTAATATGATTCACCCATTATTAAAAAAAATATTTAAAAAGTTTCCATTTTTTAAATGAGAGAATTATAAAAATGTGTAAAATCCCATTTTTTGGAATTTACAATTTCCAAAATATGAATTTTATTAATTTTAAAAATAATCATATTTATATTATGAGTTACATTACTCTTTAAAATTATTTTTTTGATTAATCCCATAGACTTCTTGATCATGAAATTTTTAATTTTTGGTTAAATCATTATTTTTTCCATATTACACCTAATATATATTCTTTTCCATATCTCATGTTCTATTAAAATTGTTATTATTATTATTAACAAATCATTAATTCTAAAAATGAATATATGAGTCATTTCATGGTTTCGGATGATAACATATTATAAAATTATTTTATTTTTATCTAAAAATTATCATCAACTAATATTTTAATAATTATTAGAATTTTACCTTTAAATATCATATTTTCGAAAAGATTTATAATCAAAACAGTATTATGATCCCTTAAAATTAAAAGTTTAAGTGTAATTCTATTCAAAATAGTTTAAATTTACAAAATTGTTGTAAAACTGTATTTTTATTATAAATTTGAATGCAATCAATATAAAAAAACAACTTATATTCATAAAAATTAACACTTAAAGGTTAAAAAATTAAAATATTGTATAAAAATAACTACGATAATGAAAAAATTTAATTTTCAAAGGATGTAAATTTTTTTTGGTTAAACAGGATTGGTTAGAGGTTATGAATTTTTTTAATAAAATTTACATTTAAACAAAATAAAAACAAAACCCATGATTTAATTGAAAATATCCAATTAATAAAAATTGAATAACAATATAATATTAATTTTAAAATAACTTCTCAAAAATGGAATGAAGGATTAGATAAAATATCATTGAAATTACTACAACTATTTAAACCAATTTACATATAAAATTGTATATAAAAGACAAATTAATATTGACTGTGAGGGTAAAATTTTGTTTTATAAACTATTGATAAGAACTAATTTGTATTCTAATATCAAGAAAAACAACGATGATAAAGTCTAGGAAATTAATTAAAAAAATTATCGTAGTTGAATTTTACAATTGGTTTGGTATCAGGTTGAGATTTAATACCCACCAATTAGAAATCACCTAATTCGGATCAGTTTATTATACAATAAAATGTTCCCCAATCGGGTCTAGGATTTACACACAATAGAAAAAATGGGTTTTCAATAACAATGCCTCTTCTATATTAATTCATGTGATAAAATCGGTATAAATAAATAATAACCTCTTCCATTATTTTTCATGGAAATAAAAATGATGACAATTGAGAGAGTGTTTCTAGATCACTGTTTTTCAGTACAAGAGACTAGGTTTCATGAATATTTAGAGTATTTTTAAAATATCAAGAGAAAATATGAATGTAAATAGAAAAATATTTGAGCTTATATAATGTGGTGGAGCTCTATCCGAATATGTTTAGTTTCTAGGTAATCTTTAAAAATATTTAAAAAACCTTCAATAATGTTTTCATAGAATTTGTAGTGAAATAGTGTATTATATATGTTTGGGGAAATCTTTTTTATTTTTCAATTCGATGAAACTATAAATTTTTCACTTTTTACATATTCACTATACACACATAAAACAATTCATATATCCACCATATATACATCCACCTATATTTCATCCCACATGATGGGGATCTTCATAATATACAGAATTCCAGAAAATCCAATTATCCATTAACAAATAATAATAATATAATATGGATCCTTGTACTAAGTTACAAATATGAAAGGATAAATTCTCCATTATGTATTCCCTAGAGTTGATTTTAGACTAATTATTCATAGATAAATGTTCTTATTTCCAAAATTAAATGCATACACTACCTATTAGAGAATTAAATTTGAAACTAATTATCGATAGCTACAATATTTCCATCAGTTGAAAATACCCTGACAGATGTATCTATAAGTGGGGGTAAGAGACTTTGGTTCTAGATCACTATTGGTAGAAACTTGAGAGGGATATTCTTTTATGTTAGTAACACAGTGGTAGCAGTGGTATCATAGTCTGGATGTAGTTTGATTTGGTGGTAGCACTGTTGAATTGTATTGGAAGCGGTAGGTTTACCATGACACAAGAATATAGTGAATGTAATAGATACTAGTGGTAGGAACAATTTAATGTATCAGCATCCAATAGTCATGGTTCTAAATTTTTAGATGTACCATATAACATTTGAAATTATCAATGGTAACTCCACTAAAGTTTAACCCAAATAGATCATACAGTTTCTCATGGAAGTCACAAGATTGAACTGATGATAAAGTGCTTCAACTAATGGTTGATCTTTATAACTATTGATAGATTCAATACATAACTAAAGTTTTACAATTTGGATAGAATATGATTTCAATCATCATAAGATTTAACTAAAAATAAAATGATTCAAATAATGGTATATCATTATAACTAATGATAGATTCAATACTTAGATAAATTTTCATCATTTATAAATGATATGATTTCATAACATAAAACATTAAAATAATTATAAATAAGAAAAACATTATTTGATATCCTTACAATAAGGATGTTATCAACATTCTCTCCAATTTTGATAATAAAAAATCCATGAATTTATAAAAAATATTTTAAACATTAACAGATAAATAATATATAAAAATAATTATTTTTCATAATTTTTCATATTTTTGTGTGTTTCACTTAGTTATCCATTCAATCCGTACACATACATGGGTGATATTCCATTTCTTATATTCCATTAATAAAAAAGGTATAAGGAATCAAGAATAATAAAAAAATGACATACAAAGAAATAAATAGTGATTTTTTCATAAATCGTCAAAGGCACATAGAATATTTTATATAGAATAAACAAATATTCCTTCACTATAAAATCATAGTTTGAATTTGAGCAATCATCATTCCATCAAATATAGGTAGGACCCACTCTTTTATTTACTTTTATAGTTACTATAGGAAAAGATGTGGTGGGAGGTGGAGATGGATTTTTAAGTGTATTTAGAGGTATAGGTTGCAGAAAACCAATTCCAGAAGCTGAAACAAGTCTTATAAGTCTTATATATCCAATAGTAGTGAGGTTATAGGGGATCACTATAATCGATATTGCCTAGGTAGGTATATATAGTGGGGAAAAGTTTGATCCTAGCATGGGAATAGCTTGATGGGGATCTGTACAAGATATCAATATTTTCCTAGATGCATATAGTAATGGTCCAATATGTTCCATTTACTGAGTGATAATTCTTCCACCCTGATCTCTAATTCTCGTGAAATCTACATTCTTCTCCATAAAGGTCTGGATAAGAGGATTCGAATCTTTATGATCTCTTATTTGTTCATCGAAGGCCCTAGTCATAAGAAAAAATCATAGGTTCTCAGGAAAAATGTAAAATGAATTTTAGGTTGATGTTTTTTTTAAATTCACGAAAGATAATATTTAATAACATTAGTGATAGTCTCTGTAATACTTCAAACCTCAATCAATTAATATCTAACTAGTTTATAAAAAACATCACCATTGGTTTTTATTTGAAGAAAATCTTCTCGATAATAATAAGCAAAAAATATCCATAGTATCATATATCTCATCACTCAAAATAGTTCAGAGTAAATCAGAATTTATTGAGGAATTCGTTAGAGGTGGATCACTATAAGTGGAAGAAACAACTCTAGGAAATGACTCCAATTTATCCAAAAGAGACAGTTTTATCTCTGCCAAAACAACATCTCATTTCCTGCATGATGGATCGAACACAATCTGTATGATCATCCAACCTTCTATTCTAAATTTTGTCTTCATTCATGTTCAAAATTAACATAGGTTGGATTTAGTAAATTATCAATTAGAATAACCACTGGGTATAACATTTTTTGATTTTGGTTTCATGAGTAGGTGTGAATCTGAGCATCCCACTAAGATATGTCAATAATATTTTTCTAAAGGAATCTAGATCTTATTTATTCACATAATTCCAAGGAGGAGTAGGAGAAATGTGATAAGTTGAAATTATCTATTTGTTAGGAAAATCAGATTCTTCATATCATATCTCCTCATCGTATTAAACATAAGGATAACTTCCAATATTTTATCTCAATCAATCCTTTTAATCAAGGATTCCTTAAGATATTTCTTAGAAATAGATTTGAAATTTCCACCATACTATGGTGGTATTCTCTTATCTTCACTATTACCACTATCATCATCATTATTTCCATTATCCCCATTAAATTTATGGTAATGAAAAACAATTAGTTTATATATTGGATATTTCACTCCCTTAGATAGAGCCTCACCTTTAACTTATTTTGAAATAACTAGATCATACTTATGGCTAGATTCTTGGTAAACATGGACATGATAAGTATAAATCGGTCATACTTCTCTATTAGACATGCATTATTTTGAACTACTATGAGAAGATTTGGATTTATCTTCTTTATCTCTATCATCATCTCAAACATCTGATCAATCTGACACCTTAACTACAACATCTAGATACATAGTAGATGAATTTTATAATTGAGCTTCATTTGAAACATTTGTTTGTTTATATTAATCACATTAATTAAGAATTATTATCTTTTAGGAATAGAAATAGTTTGGTTATTCGATCGATAACATAATTTTGTATTTTTCACCAAATAAATTGTGCATCCCTCATATACTAAAATAAGAGAAGACTCCTCTTTAACATCCCCAACATCAAAAGTAGAAGTATCTGTAACTTCTTCATCAGTGTAATACACCATCAATTTATCTATATCCAATATTAGGATAACTATAATAGGGAAACTAATAGGTTTGAATATTTCATATAGAATATAATTATCCTAGACCCATTATCTCATCCAAGTGTTCAAATTTACAATTGTTCTTTTGTAGGATTCTTATTTTATAAAAACCAACCACAGAATGTTATATTTTCTTCTTAATAATATACAAGACCATTTGATTCTAACAAGACTGATATAATCTTATGATTGGACAAAAAATTTGACCTAGATTATATCTTTCAAAGCTCTATCATGTGAATCATTAGATATCTACACAATCTAATATTATAGCCTATTTTCATAATAAATAAGAAAATATATCATCATACCTCAAAATTATAAATTACCCCTTCATTGGATATAACATATATTGGATAAACATAAAATAATGAAATTCCCCATCCAATTATACTACAGCTGGACTTCACATAGCTGCATTCCTAGAAATATCCATAAGGACATCATCAATCACAAAATCATCACGAATGGTAAATGAACCACATTAATCATAAAATATATTGTTGGTTGGGATGTTCATGAAATTCCCCCATTAATTTGATAAAAACAACCTCTATATAGCCTATCACATTCATAATCATGAGTTTCATTTCTCAAAACAAATTCTTTAAAAACAAATAAAATCGGGGAACCAACTAAGAATAGAATATCATATTTTTCATCATGAACCATTCGATCTATCCTTGGACATAGATCAATTTCACAAAAATTTACTTTCATGAGACTAACCATTTATCAATTTTTTACGTTTTAGTGGTGATGACCCATGAAACAATATTAAGAATGATATACTCTATGATATTACTATATTATACACTTGATTAATATGAATGATATTGTTCATCAGGTGATATATATATATATATATATGTTTAAAATTAAACTATTTTTTTAAATGTTTGATTGTTGAAGGATGAAATCATAGAATGATTAGAGACAAAGGGAATGGTTTAAAATGATGAATGCAAGAGGAGGAGATCCTCATGAGCATATTTATCAAAATTTCTCATATAGGGATTGTATAATTAGAAAAATTGTTTTAAATAAATGTAATATCAACAATAAGAGTTGATGAAAATAATAATTTTATGTTGATATTAAAATTATTGGAAATACATTATTGGTAACACATGGCATAATATATCCAAATAGTGGTGCTCACCAAATTTTTCAACACTAGATACCAAATTTTTCATGCTAATGGTAAAAATTCTATAATGTATCCTCATTTTATCTATATTCACAGTACCATAGCTAATGATTTCAAGGAAAACAATACAAAATTAATAGGGGTAGAGCCAATGGTATCATATATTATGATAGCATATTCTTAGGGTAAAAGGATCAATGTCGATCAAATGGTTGTTGATACTAATGGTATATCCTCTATAGTAACATCAATCAATATATTTTTCATCAATAAGTAATAAAATGTTTTACAACCGATGACTAAAACTAGTTCATCATTTTATGTTAATGTATGATATATATTATTTTCTAAAAATTGAAAATCTTAGTGAATATGTTTTTATGATGATGCTCAATTCCTGTTAATTCAGGAGTTATGTCACCTTTTTAGAAACTATCTCTCAAAAAGTTGTGTCTTATATCAGTTGGGTTTTTCCTGGAATGAGATAAAATATTTTTAGTGATATTTGTTTCACTTATATTATCATGGATTATAATGGAATGTTGAAACTGATATCCACAATGTATTAAAGTATGTTTTATCTATAGAATATGGTCACAAAAACTACCCGCAACAATATGATCATCTTAATCAGAGGATAATTCCATGAAAATCTATTTATCCCTATACAATGAAAGTAGATAATTTCCTGAAAGGTGACATGTAAAATAGGTTCTTTTCTAATCATTGTTACAACAACCAATGTTCATATCTGAATAACACACTAAATAAATTGATTCTACTCAACCATACTATAGTCTAAATTTGGTTGTATTCTCCAGGTATTTAAAAATTTTATTAATAAAAATTAAGTGTGATTTTTTTATTATCTTTAACATGGGAACACATACACACACTAAACATTATATCAATACAGATAGCAGTTATGTAGAATTCACTTCCAATAATACCTTTATACATGGCTAAATAAAATGATTTCATAGTTACATCAAGATCCAACATGTATCTAGTACTCAAAGGAGTACCAATATCATTATTACTATCCATTAAAAAAATTAAAATATATTTTTTGTGATTATTTTATTTAAAATAATCCCATATTTATTTTAAAAATATTAAAACCATGAAATAATTTAGTTTCAACTATTAAAATCATTTCAAATTTACTTTTCATCATTCATGAAAATTTAGTATTGAATTGAATTTATTGAATATAAAAAAAATATTTAACCTAAATTTATACAACTCAAAAATATGTTTGGATACATCCTTGACTAAACCATTCCTAGTTATCTTTCTAAGTGAGTGTGTAGTGTAATTTTCTAGTCATATATTTCTATTAAAAGATTATTTATGAAAATAACATAAACAAGAACCATTATTCAAAAATGAATACTTTAAATCTATAATAGAATCATTTTCTGTTTTTGTAGCATTAAAAACTAAATATTTATTATTAATAAAAACTTTGAAAGTGTCATTTTCTAACTCAACATAGTAACTGTCATCACATAAATAAGAGTTGATAAGATGAATAAATTTTATTTCATATGAAAATAGTACTTTAGATATTTAAATAGTATCAGTGTTACCCATATGGACAAGACCTATTATCTTCCCATTGTCATTTTCAATAAAAAAGTAACAAGTACATTATCTACTCTGATAATTTTTTAATTGATGAGTAATACCCACCCAAACGTATAGAACATCCACTATCTAGATACCATAAGTGATTATGTGGAATTTTTAAGAATCTTTCCAAAAAAAATATTATACCAAAAATGAATATGGTGTGAACATTTTCATGGGACTATAAATATTAGAATTAAGTTCATTATGAATCCATAATTGTCTTATATGTTTCATATAATCAAGACTTAAACTATCATAATTAATTAATTTATTGGTTCATATTGAATAATAAATACTAACTAAATTTGAAAATTTGGAACACGGGAAAATTTATTTTTTATAAATTCTTATGTTTGAAGGTTTCTATCGAATTACATTGGAATAATAATCTGAAGCTTATATTATAAGTTTCTGGGTTAATGGTTTCCATCCTTTTTTGAACCTATAAATATCTTTAATCATATGATCATTTGATAATTAAATCTAATTATTTTCTTTAATATATTTACCATTTTTTTATTGTTCAACAGTAAGGTCGTTTTTTATGTGAGAAGGCATAGAATACCACTTTGTTAATCTTTTATATTTATCTTTTAATTCATTAAATGTGTGCTCCAAAATGTAATAGTATTCAATAAATTCATCACATGAAAAATTTTCATCAGTAATTTAATTCTTAGAAGGGTTGGAAATATGATCAGGTGGTTCCATAAAAAATTTGTTTCCTCTAATTGGTTTCGCATGAATGATATAATGGATCTATAATTTTTTCTTACCCTGTTGAGTTTGAATCACTTGATCTATCTGATGAACTCAATATGGATTTTATATCCTTTTATATTTAATTATTATCATTTTCATCAAATTTATTAGTATATTTTAGTTTTGGATAGTCTATTTTAATGTGTCATTTCCATTTACATTCTTAGTAGATTACTTAATTGGATGAATCATCCTTTCTATAATCTTTTTTCCAATTTAAATTATTATTATTCTAAATTTTTAAATTGGATTTCTTGAAGAATTTATACTTTTAAAGAACCTAAAAAAGTGAATCACTAAATGATCCATGTCTTCATAACTATCATATGTTGAATCGTCATTACTAGAACGTTCAACTTTGATCATTTCTTTTTCAGATCCATTACTTTTAAATGTTAGTTGTTTTCTATTTCGTTCAACCTCCTCTTATTTTATCAATTTCTGTTCCACTTAATACGTCAAAATCCATCTAATAAGATCTTTCATTTGTAACTTACATAGTTTACATGATTCCCTTATAGAAACTGATGTTCCTATGTATTCATATGGTAAACATCTACAATGTACGACCACATGATCTTTACTATCGATATTCTTCCTAGGATAATGCACTATGTTAAAATTTTCACAAATACCTGATATGTATTAGAAATAAAATCATTATGTTTCATTTTAAATGTATCATATGTAGTAGTGTTTGTATTTAAGTTAATTTTATTAACATTGGATGTTCCTTTATGAAAAATGGAATGTGTATCCCATTTTTAGAATGAATTAGTGAAAGATTAACTTCTACAGAATTACTCTAACCTATAGAACAATAAATTGAATTCATATATTTAGATTTTTAATAATATAGAGACTTAGTGTAGTCACTCTAATATCTTGTTGTATCATTTATTAATTAATATTTATCTTTCATAATAGCCAATATATCAATCCATGTTCTATCTATACGAATTTAAAATTTTTTCTATTATTGAGCATACTAATTGCCATTAAAATAATGTGTCCTATAAGTGATAGTTCGTTCTTTTCTATTATTTCCTTAAATAATTAAATATAGATAAAATAAATATTTATGATACTAAAATAAAAAATGATACCATTTAAAATATAATTGATAATCCTTGGATAAGAAATGTTGGTTGGATTAGACAACGAAAGAGAGGGGTGAATTGAGTTTCCAATAAAATATTTATTTTGAAACAATTTGAACCTAAATAACCTGATTTAATTGAGAATTCATTATTAATAAAAACTATGGAGTTATATAATATTATATTTAAAATATATTCTTACAACACAGATTAGATAATAATTAAAATAATAATAAAATTACATAAAATTTTAAAATATATTTTCATAACCAAACATTTCATATTAAACACAAATTAAGATTGAACATCAGAGAAATATTTATTTTGATAATCTAGAAGTAGTAAATCGTTTATTTAGGAATATAAATAAAGGGAAAATACCTATTATAAAATGAAAGACAACAATTTTATAACAATGTAATTTAAAATGTGGTTTAGTCTCATTGAAAGAATGAGTCCCCACCACTTAGAAATCACTTAATTCAAATAAGTTTATTATCCAATAAACTATTATAAAACCTGGATTGGATTTTATAAACCAAAATATAGAGGGGAATCCAAAAAAATACTCTTCCTAAGTAATATGTGGAATAAAAAATGTACAAGCCTCTTCCATGGTTTTTCATGGGAATATAGATGATGAAAAATTAAAGTGTGTTCAGAACACTCCAGTTTAGTACAAGAGACCGTGTTTTATAAATATATAGAGTAAAAATAAAAACATCTCAAATGTAAAATATTTCACATAAGGATAAAAATATGAGAGATGTGAAACTGTTTTTAAACTCAATATAAATAAGTTTTTTGATTAGTATTCTCTTAATGTCTATGTGAATAGCATCCATACATTTTTCATAATAGTGTAATGAAATAGAGTATTGTAGATTTCTTGGAAAAACCTTTTATCTTTTTTAGTATGATTTCATTGTATCTTTTTAAAAATTACTCACAAATCCAACATACAAACATATAAATTTATATATTGATGCATGAGGGGATGTTTTGAATATATTTAATTATGTAAGACGCAATTATCTTTTTCAAAATAATAATATTATAATCTGGATCATCGTACAGAGAAATTGTTTTTGAAAGACTAATTTTTTTGTTAAATATTTCATGGAGTTTCACAGAAATTATCATTCTGATATCAATGTTCTTCCACAAAACACTGATTTCATAAACAATACATTGCATAATTTACTTTGAAATTAATTTCAGATAACCATGGTAGCTTCACTAGCGGTAGATTCCCTGATGAAAGCTTTTAGAAATGGCGGTAGTAGCCTTTAACAGAAGATCACTAGAGTTTAAAACTCTAGTGGTTTAATATTTTATAGTAGCAATTATATGGTTTTAGTAATATAAGAACTTGACTGTAGAAATATTTAGTTACAGATCATCATAGAGGTATAAATGTTCCATTTCATCGATAGCAATGGATTTTACATAAAATTAGGGAAAAGAGATGGTAAAAGATAAGGCTCATATGGAAATTTGAAAGTAGTACCATATTGTATTCATGGTAGTAAATGATAAGATGTGCCGTGTAATAGTACAAATTCTTGAAAGTATCTCAACTCTATGATACTATATCCCATGGAAGTAATAGTATTGAATTGTTGGTATCATGATTTAATTGATGGTAGATCATTATAAATAATATAAGACTCAATACCAAGATAAATTTTTACACTTTCTCCCAAATATAATATACTATGGTTGTGGAATTGAACTGATGGTAGCATACTTCAACTAATGGATGATAATTATAAAAAACAATAGATTTAACAGATAGAAATGTTTTAAAATATTTTTATAATATAAATTACCATCATTAAACATTGAAATTACTATAATTGAAAAAACATCACTTCTGGTCGTTAAAATAACATGGTGCTGAAAAATGTGGAAATATTTTTCTCACATATTAAATTTAATAAATTCACTTATTGACCATAGTTGAGTCGTGGTCATTTCCCTAGATCACATTATTATACACAATAACAAAGTATAATCCAATATTATCTTATTTATTTTCTCAACATAAATTCTCTGTTATATTTTCCATTTCTTTTTTAAAAAAAGATTTTCTTAAATTCATAATTTTCCAAAAAACATTAACAATATGCGATGTTGATGAATAATATAATCCAAAAGGTTTATTCTAAATGTTAATATTTTAATAATTTATATATATCTAGACATATAAGAAACTAATAATGAAAAAATATTATACTATTATATGATATAATGGTTAACACATCTCAAGTATGAGTTAAAAATTTCAATTTAGTTAATACTTTTTTAAGTATGATAGTTTGTACAAGGAATATAATAAATTTTCATTATATGTTCTATAAATTTATTTATGAAAAGGAATTTTATATAAAAAATGATGACTATATGTGTGTATGTATATATAATATCATTTTTGGAGTCTAGGAAAAACAATTAGTTTATTTATTTATTTAGTTAAATATTAATATTATAGAAACAAATAGGATGTATATGAATCGAATATGGTGGTAATCCAATTATATGAAAAAAATTTATTGGGATGTGGTAAATGAGTTCATAAAATTTTCATAAGACCCTATATATGACCATTCGTAATCCTTATACTATGTTTACATTTTTTTTAGTTAAGAATAATTAGTCCATAGGAGTTATATAAACACATGATCTATTTTATAATAGATCGATTTTATAAATGATGGACTAATCATTTAAAGGAATGAAATATTTTTAGTGATTGGGATAAAATTGGGTTTCATGGTTCATATGATATGATTATAAGCATGAATGATGATGAATATCATATCGATGATATTATTTATTTTGTTGTTAATATTGTATTGATGAATTGAAAATGATGGTTGAAGGTTAACATCATGATTTTCGAAAGTTATTTGAGAAGATTAAAATATATACAAAAACACTATCGTATGCTGTTTTCACTAAATATAAAAAATTCATTGATAAAAATATGTAATTATAGTAAAATTTGGAATCAGTTGGAGTGAAAATGTAGTTATAAAAATAATTTCTCTATTGAATTATATGTTACCCGAAGATAACGATCCTCCTTACTAATAAAATGATTCCAAATATATGCTAAATTAAATGTGTATGATTTTTGAAAGAATAAATGCTTTTTCAATGAGTGTATTATTTGGAATGACCGTGATTCACTTATACAATCCCCAATGTATTGAACGTCTAGATATAAGAATGATTAATCTAGTATTCAAAAATTTTATGGTATATTGAAATGATTCCCTGGTTTAAGAATTTATATAGAAGCTAGCAGACTCTATAGAAATTTGTGTGGCATGTAGATACAAGAAATAAAGATGGGAAACTTCATCATATAGAAGACACTACTCATTGGATGAAAATTGATCATGCGTAAAAAAGAATTTTTGAGATGACAAGAGAAACTGATGTATTGTTCCCTCTAAAGATAGAGTAAATCCTCTTGTTGTACAAAGTATCACTCACAATACATGGAAAATTATGTTTTTAAATTATAACATTACACTATTGTTATGCATAAATTTAAAATAAGACATGTTTTTTCTACATATATCTGGCCCAAAATAATCAGGTAATTATATTGATGTTTATTTGGATCCAATGATCAATGATTTAATATTATTGTGGTATTCATGTGTTATGTTGTATAATGCTAATATAAAAAATTGGACAAGTTGTGATCCTTATTGTGTGGGATGGAGAATGAATTTTCTACTTATGGAAATTATTTTTCATATAACATTATCCAAAATTAGTTTCTCCCATTTTTTTAATAAGGTACACAATATTTTGGGTTGAAAGATTCTTCAAAGGCTATATTTGAAGAACATCAAAACAATTCACACAATAAAGATAAATACCAATATTGGATGATATAATTCAATGAAAATTCACAATAAGTTACAACAATGAATCCACTTGAAAGTGATCACAATTTGAGAAATTCTTGGGCACCATCACAACATTTAGTAAACCATTTTCATAAAAGCATCAAAAACTAGTTGTAAAAAGTGATGAGTTTTTTTATCTACCATAATATGAATTTATTATACCACAAATATTTTCATGATTTCGTGGATGTAGAGATAATTTCATGGGATAGTGTCATTGTAACATTAATAAAATAATTTATAAAAATAAAGCATGACATTGGGGAAAGATGGACATAGTTGACATGGTGGTATAGGATGAGTTGGCACAAGTGAAGCGTGAAAGGATGAAATTTCTTCCTCTAGATTCTTACACACATTGTAGGTAAGATAAATACCTATTCTAAAACTTCCTAAATGATATAATGGTTTTATATGTGTACACATAAAACATAAATAATTTTGCGATAATGTCTTATTTAATGTAAAAGATCCTACAAACACATGATACACATGTTTTGATATAATATTTAATTTCTTTATATTTACATATTATTTTGAATAAAAATGTCTATCATATATTAACCAAGAATTGATTCTTTTCAAAATATTTAAAAAAAATGATACAAACCTAGAAAAATTTCTAATTTTGGAAAAGGAAATTTCTTTCATATTATATTAATTAGATATATTCTTCACATCGTTATTCATTAATTAGATGGTTCACTTGTTTAAACATCGTGGTTTGGTAAATTATACATGGATGTACACCACTAAACAATATATTATGATTTTTAATGGATATATTATGTTTAATATAATGATGTATTTTAGAGATATGTATAAGTATTTTATAATCATGATCCTGTAAAAAATCAACTTTTTTTTATCGAATGAAAATATTGAAGGGCCAGATGTCAATTAAAATGAGGATAATTCTTTTATTGGGATTGAAAAATCATTTAATTATGGTCCCAACATATAGATGGTCTAATATTTTATAGGATAATATTAGGAGGATATTTGGATACTCCATTATGGAGTTAAATCCATTCATCTTTTAAAGATAGCCTAAATGTATAAATGGTTAGGTTTGGACAAGAATGTGTATCATGCGTTACCTCTCTTTCAAATCCCCTCACATGTTCCCTCCCAATCTGGAAGGCCTGTGGTGGCATATCTGGCACCGGAGACCTTCGATCCGAGCTCTTCTAGAAGTGCTACTGTAGGGATGCGGCCTTCTTATGGTCTTCGGCCTCGCAACTCTTAGTCACGGACCCTCCTTCAAGGAGGCCCTATGTGTCCCGGTTTCCTCCTTCAAGGAGGCCCTATGAGGTGGGATCATTAAAAAGGTCACAGGACATCTTCTATAAAGTCATACAGAGGTATTGCTTGCATTGACTTTTGGTGAGACATTATAGCGACCCAGGCGTTTTTTACATTACTATTACATCATTTCAAAGATAAAAAACATAATAGTATTACACATGTAGGATCCATAGGTTTAGTATCTTGGGAAAACTAGGACTACACATAACAAGTACAACATCAACCATATAAATTCATTTAATATCTTCTTCTATAGATTCTTAGTAGCACTTGTCATCTCCTTAGTACAAGTAGCCACCTGAGGATATACATCAAAAGGGGTGAGCTAAAAGCCCAGTAAGAGGATAGATAAGAACAATATAGCATGGGGTGAGCATAATCATGACATAGGAAGAAGATCTTGAACATGAGAGGTGCATAAACAATAAACATGAAATGTGGCAAAGCATAAAAATGAAACATCATGTCTTAGTGGTTAACTACCACACATACTTGTGAACAAAGATAGCATCATGTTCACGCATCATTTCACATTTACTCATGGGATTAATCACTTTACCCAATGCATTGGAGCGCTATATAATTTCGGGTGCACCCGTCACATTTAAACATTCATATTGTGCTATATAATTCTGGGTGCACCCGTCACATCATAACATTATCATTATCATGCTTTCCACATAGAACACATATCAAATATGTACATAAATAACACATGGGAAGGAATGGGTTTCATTTCATAACAACACATTCATGAGCTTTGGGTTCCCAAAAGAAAGAGGGAACAACATACTTGATATAAGAACCATCAACCTTGAATGAGAGGTAAAAGGTCAGATCTTGAAATTATAGTTCTTTTGGAAAATATTTTGATGGACATACAAACCAGTGAAAAACATGTATATCCCAAAAAAGTAAAGGAAATGATGAACACAAGACCTTTGAGGAGTACCCATATCAAAAATGGAGTGAAAGAGGGAGAACCCGAAGGAAGAAAATTGGGTTTGAGATTTCCCCTTACCTTGTACTCGAATGCCTCCTTCTCTTCAATGTCCTATATAATGACATTATATTCATTAATTAGAAATTCCATAACCTTTTATACATTAATAGGGTTCATTCTGGATTCATTATTTCATATTATGTTCCTATGGATGACTTATAGAGTTTAAAAAACATTGATCGGGGATGTTCGTTTTCATGGTTTTCTTGAGCGGTCCACTTGTATTCTTAATTTGATGTTTGGGTAGATCATGGGTAAACATCCAGAACTGATATTACATGGAATTAATGATATTACAGAAGCATGAAAGATTTTATAAATAGTTATATTAGATCCATGTGACCGAATCTTTTGATAAGAATTAAATGAATATTATTTGGGCTAATTTGAGCGGTTTTTGGATCACAACCCACTCATTTTAATTTTTCACTTAGTAGAATGGCCATAGGTTATTTACAGAACATAAAATAAAACATAATACATATAAAACATTCTGGTTCAACCATAAAAATGGTTTCATGACCATATTGAAGGTATAAATGGATGAAGAGAATATGTCATTTTTGAAGGTGATAAATTATCACCACATGAACAACGTTCTCTTTAATAAAATAAAAGGAATATGGAAAGGGTGTGGGGTGATATAATATAACATTAGAATCATAATATTACAGTATATATATAATACTGGATTTACAGAACAAATGGGATGATGATAGGCAGGGAGAGATCAAGAAAGGAACTTGAACTCTAAAGGAAATTAAAGGAGAAGAGAGATAAATTACCTTTAGAATCCTTCTCTTGAGATCCTCTTTAAGGAAGCTAGGCCTGGTCTTTTGATGAGACCAGAATCTTTTGGACGTGGGGGATGAGCTAGGGATGGTGTTTGGGCAGAATTTAGAGATGTCTTGGAGATTGAGAGGTGTGAGGAAAAGAGGGAGTGAAGGGTGGCTTTTATAGTGGAGGGGAGAGGGATTTCCTTAATATAAAATTGATTAGTTTATTAATTTCACGAAAGACAAGGAATAGTGAGTCTTGGATAACCAATAATAGTAATTTTATTATGTAATCCCGAATCAAGTGGGTTTACATCAGTAGAAAATCATCAATGACTCCATTAATACATTATTTAGCTTTTATTGTGAATTATCATATTCCACTATTCATAAAAAAATCTAGTATCTCAGAAAAATCCCCAAATTTTACCCCAACCATTTTTCATCGTGTAGAATCCAAAAATGAAGTCCATTTTTCAAAAATAATTTTCTAAATATTATTAATTTAATATTTAATTAAAATCATAATGTACTTAAAAAAACAGTTTTTTAAAAATTAAAACTGATTTTGTAGCTGTTTCAAAAATTACGTAGGGTCTTATAAAATTATCTAAAAACTGTTAGACATTGATTAAATAATTTATTAATACATTACAGGAAAATAAATATTCTTTTAAATTAATTAATAAATTATAATTAATTATTTATGACTTATAAAATACCAAAAACGTTTACTAAGGTCAAATTATCACTTTCTATGATGTCTAAATTTTATTTTATTATTCATAGTTACTTTTACTCTTATTTACTATTCATAAGGTTCATATTACTATTCATAAGGGTAGGTTACTATTCACAAAAAATTCTTTTTGTTTCATTAGACTCCAAAAACTATCTTGAACACAACCGTGTATGTCGGATTTTTAAAATTCCAAACATAGGGGTGAAAAAATTATGTTTAAAGGTCACTTATCACTTTGTAGTTCATTATTTTGTGTTTTTATTACATAGAGATAAGAAGGGAATTTTCCATTGAAAAACTTTGGGTCGTTACATTCTTCCCCACTTAAGAAATTTCGCCCCCGAAATTTCACTTTACACAAACAGGTGAGGGTACTTCTCCTTCATTGCCTCTTCCGGTTCCCAAGTTGCTTCCTCAAACTTTTGGTTCCTCCAAAACACTTTGACAAGGCGGGTTGTCTTGTTGCGTAGAACCTTATCACTTCGGTCCAGAATTTTTACCAACTACTCCTCATATGAGAGTTCATCTTCCAACTGTACCACCCTTGTGTTTAGTACATGTGAGGGGTCTGGAATGTACTTCCTCAGTAGTGATACGTGAAACACATCATGAACTTGATCCATATTTGGTGGAAGTGCCAGACGATAGGACACGACTCCTATATGATCAAGGATCTCAAAGGGGCCAATGTACCTTGGGTTTAGCTTCCCTTTCTTCCCGAATCGCATGACTCTCTTCCATGGAGATATTTGAAGGACGAATTTATCTCCAACGTCGAACTCCAGTTCTCTTCGACGATTGTTAGCATAGCTCTTTTGCCTACTTTGAGCATCTTTGATGTGTTTCTGGATGACTTTAACCTTCTCTTTCATCTCTTGAACAAGATCGGGACCAAGTAGTTTTTGTTCTCCAACTTCATCCCAACAGGTTGGAGTTCTACATTGCTTCCCATAAAGAGCTTGATACGGAGCCATCTGAATACTCGAGTGGAAGCTATTGTTGTACGAGAACTCAACCAATGGAAGGTGCTGATCCCAACCACCTTTGAATTCAAGAGATCAGGATCTTAGCATATTTTCAAGTGTCTGAGTAGTCCTTTCAGACTGGCCATCAGTTTGGGGGTGATAGGTCGTGCTGAAATTTAATTCAGTACTCAAAGCATGTTGAAGGCTCCTCCAGAATTTAGAAGTAAACCTTGGATCACGATCAGATACAATCGAGAGCGGAACACCATGCACTCTCACTACATCCTTCACATATATCTTTGCAAGTTGTTCAAGTGAGAGGTCTTCCCAAATAGCGATAAAATGGGCATTCTTGGTGAGTCGGTCAACCACAACCCATATCGCATTATATCCTTTTGACGTTTTCAGGAGACCCATGACAAAGTCCATAGTAACATTTTCCCATTTCCAAATGGGTATAGGGAATGGCTACATCATACCTTTGTACTTTTTCTGCTCAGCTTTAACTTGCTGACATACCAAGCACCTTGATATATATTCTGCAATCTCCTTCTTCATGATATCCCACCAGAAGTGTTCTCGGAGATCACGATACATCTTGGTACTTCCTGGATGAATAGAGAAAGTTGAGCTATGTGCATTATCCAATAGCTCCTTCTTTATTCCGGGTGATGAAGGCACACAAAGCCGCGTTCCAAACTAAATCACACCATCATCATCGATATGGAACTCTTGCAGCTTCCCTTCCATTACTGCATTCACCCTCTTTTGTATCTCCATATCATCCCTTTGTGCTTCCTTAATCTTATGTTGGATGGATGGTTGCGCAATCATTTGGGCAAGGTAGGATGTATCCCCAGCCCTTACGATTCCCAAATCCATCCTTTGCATATCCAAGAAGATAGGGTCTTTCTCAATCCTCAACATGGATAGAGTAGTGGGTTCTTTCCTACTTAGAGCATCAGCTACGTTTTTCGCCTTTCCAGGATGATAGTGAATAGAGCAATCGTAATCCTTGATTAGCTCTAACCATCTCCTTTGATGCATGTTGATATCCTTTTTTGTGAATATATACTTCAGGCTCTTGTGGTTGGTGTATATGTCACACTTCTCACCATAAAGGTAGTGCCTCCAGATTTTCAAGGCAAAAATCACGGCTGCCAGCTCTAGATCATGCGTCGGGTAGTTCTGCTCATGGATCTTCAACTGTCGTGAGATGTAGGCTATCACATTATCATTTTTCATGAGTACACAACCCAAGCCTTTCTTTTAAGAATCACTGTATATCACAAAACTTTCTCCACTTTTCGGTAGTGTGAGTACAGGTGCAGTGATTAGCCTTCTCTTTAGCTCCTTGAAGCTTCCCTCACATTCATCCATCCAGACATACTTTACCCCTTTCCTTGTTAACTTAGTTAGCGGGCATGACAATCATGAGAAGTTTCTCACAAAACTTCGATAGTACCCAGCTAATCCAAGAAAACTACGGATTTACGTGACACTAGAGGGCCTGGGAAATTCCTCAATTGCCTTTTTCTTTGAAGGGTCCACAGAAATTCCCTCGCTTGTGATCCCATGTCCCAAGAACGTGACTTGATTCATCCAAAAGTCACACTTTCTGAACTTGGCGTTCAACTACTCCTTTCTCAATGTCGCCAACACAAGTCTTAGATGTTCTTCATGTTCCTCCTTTCTCTTGGAGTAGATGAGAATATCATCGATAAACACTACCACAAATTTGACGAGGTAATGTCTAAAGACTCTATTCATCAAATCCATGAAGATTGCAGGGGCATTAGTAAGTCCGAAGGGCATCACCAAAAACTCATAGTGCCCATACCATGTACGGAAGGCAGTCTTCTGAATATCTTCCTTCTTCACCTTTACTTGATGATATCCAAAATGAAGATCCACCTTTGAGAAGTATTGAGCTCTTCTTAACTGGTCAAACAAGTCATCAATCCTTGGGAGAGGATACTTGTTCATTATGGTGATCTTGTTGAGTTCCCGATAATCGATACACAGCCGTATCGTACCATCCTTCTTCTTCACAAAGAGCACTGGTGCACCCTAAGGTGATGCACTAGGGTGTATGAACCCTTTGTCCAGATGCTCTTGCAGCTGCTTCTTTAACTCCTCTAGTTCGATAGGAGCCATCCTATAGGGGCACTTCGAGATAGGAGTAGCTCTGGGTATGAGTTCAATTGAGAACTCTACCTCACGATCCGGGGGAATTCCGGGTAACTCTTCGAGAAATACATCGCCGTATTCCCTTACGATGGGCATTTCCTCAAGGTTGGAACTTTCCTTCGACTCAAATATTTGGGCGAGGTATGCTTCTTCATAGGGAATCATCACCCACACCATTGAAGGATTTCTCAAAAAAGATTCATGAACTTACTTCCATTTGTAGAGGAGCATGGGATGGTTTGTAATATGAAAATATATTTCCTTTTCCCGACAGTTGATATGTGCTCTATATAACGAGATCCAATCCATTCCCATTATAGCGTCGAATTCCACCAAGGGAAGTATTACGAAATTTGCCGGAAGAATCTTCCCACAAACGTCAACAGGAGAAGAATCAAACACTTGGGTTGTAATGATTTCACCACTTGGTGTTTTTATAGATATCTCTACTTCAAGGATTCGAGGTTTCGATTCGATAGTTCTAGCAAACTCGCAATATATAAAGGAATGCATAGAACCAGAATCAAATAAGACTTTTTCCATTCTTGAGTGAATTAGAAGTGTACCTTATACGACTTCATTATCATGTTCCACCTCTACAGTAGTGATGGCATAAGCCTTCCCTTATTCCTTTGGCTTTGGTGGTTGTTGGCGCTGATTACCCTCGAAAGCTCGAGGTTTAGTGCACTGGTTTGAATATTGCCCTAGCTCCTTACAGTTGTAGCATTGAACCACAAGTGGTTCTCTCCTTTCATCAGCTACATTATCCTTCCTTTTCATGTCTCTTCAACACTCGTGAGCTAGGTGTCATTCTTTCCCACACTTGAATCATTTCCCCATTCCTTTGAGGCAGTTCCCAATGTGAAACTTCCCACATTTTTGGCAAGTGGGTCGTTGTGTTTTCATCCCATCTTTATCACTACATCCACCAGCTTGAAACTCCATCATTGTTTTCTTATCACCATAGCCAGGGGACCATTCTCCAAACTCCATCTCCACTTTGAAACCACACCGAATAACTTCTTCATAACTCCCAAAGTCTCGAATTGCAAGAGCTTTTCGAAGATGTGGTTTTAATCCACTAAAGAATCTATCAATTTTGTTATCATTGTTGATAACAAAACCCGAAGCATACCTTGCGGCCTTGTGAAATTTGCTTCATAGGTTGTGACAGATTCTCCTTCTTTTTTCTTGAGCTCTATGAATTCTCTCTCCATCTTCGTGCGAAGTGTTCGTGGGAAGTACTTATTAAGAAACATTATCTTAAATTCTTCCCATTCCATCTCTTCAATTTCATCCCTTGGCTTGGTGTTCTTAATCAAAGCCCACCATTGATCAGCTTCTCCATCTAGACGATAAACGGCTAGAGTCACCTTCTCCGTCTCGGAACAGTGAAGAACAGAAAAGATCTTCTCCATGGAGTTGACCCACTGTTCTGCAACTAGTGGATTGTAAGATCCACAAAACGTCAGTGGTCGTTGCCGCATAAAACATTCGATATCTAGCTGCTCCCTCTTTGGTGACGGAGGACGTTCCCCATTATTATGGTTATTATTCATAACCCGAGATAATTGGGTAAGCATCGCCATGAAGTTTTGAACTCCACCTCCAAAAGCATTGGGGATGTCATTCGGGCAATCATTGCATTGGCCTTCGCAAGAGTTGTTGGCCTGATTTCTCCTGGTTCCCACCATTTTCTAAAATAGAAAAGGTTAGAACAAAACATAAGTAAAAAAGTCATGAATAACTTATCCTTTTAAAAAATTATACCAAAAACAAAACATATGGGATCCCTAGGTAAATATCCTTGTGTGCATATTTGTACTTAGTCTCATGCTAGAGGTTTTCTTTAGGGTTCACTAATCCTAATTCCCAAATTAACTAAACCTTTCCTTTGATACCAACTATAGCAACCCGGCCTTTTCTTACATTACTATTACATCATTTCAAAGATAAACAACATAACAGTATTACACATGGAGGATCCATAGGTTTAGTGTCTTGGGAAAACTAGGACTACACATAACAAGTACAACATCAAGCATAAAAATTCATTTAATCTCTTCTTCTATAGCTTCTTAGTAACACTTGTCCTCTCCTTAGTACATGTAGCCACCTGAGGATATACATCAAAAGGGGTGAGCTAAAATCCCAGTAATAGGATAGATAAGAAAAATATAGCATGGGGTGAGCATAATCATGACATAGGAAGAAGATCTTGAACATGAGAGGAGCATAAACAATAAAATTGAAATGTGGAAAAGCATAAAAATGAAACATCATGTCTTAGTGGTTAACTACCACACATACTTGTGAAAAAAGCTAGCATCATGTTCATGCATCATTTCACATTTACTCATGAGATTCATCACTTTACCCAGTGCATTGGAGAGCTATATAATTCTGGGCGCACCCGTCACATTTAAACATTCATATTGCGCTATATAATTCCGGGTGCACCCGTCACATCATAACATTATCATTATCATGATTTCCACATAGAACACATATAAAACATGTACATAAATAACCCATGTGAAGGAATGGGGTTCATTTCATAACAACACATTCATGAGCTTTGGGTTCCCAAAAGAAAGAGGGAACAACATACTTGATATAAGAACCATCAACCTTGAATAAGAGGTAAAAGGTGAGATCTTGAAAGTATAGTTCTTTTGGAAAACATTTTTATGGACATAAAAACCAATGAAAAACATGTATATCCCAGAAAAGTAAAGGAAATGATGAACACAAGACCTTTGAGGAGTATCCATATCAAAAATTGAGTGAAAGAGGGAGAACCCGAAGGAAGAAAATTGGGTTCGAGATTTCCCCTTACCTTGTACTCGAATGCCTCCTTCTCTTTAATGTCCTGTATAATGACATTATATTAATTAATTAGAAATTCCAGAACCTTTTATACATTAATAGGGTTCATTATGGTTTCATTATTTCATATTATGTTCCTTTGGATGACTTATAGAGTTTAAAAAACATTGATCGGGGATGTTCGTTTTCATGGTTTTCTTGAGAGGTCCACTTGTATTCTTAATTTGATGTTTGGGTAGATAATGGGTAAACATCCAGAACTGATATTACATGTAATTAATGATATTACAGAAGTCTGAAAGATTTTATAAATAGTTATATTAGATCCATGTGACCGAATCTTTAGATAAGAATTAAATGAATATTATTTGGGCTAATTTGAGCGGTTTTTGGATCACAACCAACTCATTTTAATTTTTCACTTAGTAGTATGACCATAGGTTATTTCCAGAACTTAAAATAGAACATAATACATATAAAAAATTCTGGTTCAACCATAAAAATGGTTTCATGACCAGATTGAAGGTATAAATGGAAGAAGAGAATATGTCGTTTTTGAAGGTGATAAATTATCACCACATGAACAACTTTCTCTTTAATAAAATAAAAGGAAGATGGAATGGGTGTGGGGTGATATAATATAACATTAGAATCATAATATTACATTATATATATAATACTGGATTTACAGAACAACTTGGATGATGATAGGTAGGGAGATATCAAGAAAGGAACTTGAACTTGAAAGGAAATTAAAGGAGAAGAGAGAGAAATTACCTTTAGAATCCTTCTCTTGAGATCCTCTTTAAGGAAGCTAGGCCTGGTATTTTGATGAGATCAGAAGCTTTTGGACGTGGGGGATGAGCTAGGGAAGGTGTTTGGGAAGAATTTAGAGATGTCTTGGAGGTTGAGAGGTGTGAGGAAAAGAGGGAGTGAAGGGTGGCTTTTATAGTGGAGGGGAGAGGGGTTTCCTTAATATAAAATTGATTAGTTTATTAATTTCACCAAAGACAAGGAATAGTGAGTCTTGGATAACCAATAATAGTAATTTTATAATGTAATCCCGAAACAAATGGGCTTACATCAGCAGAAAATCATCAATGACTCAATTAATACATTATTTAGCTTTTATTGTGAATTATCGGATTCCACTATTCATCAAAAATTCAAGTATCTCAGAAAAATCCCAAAATTTTACCCCAACCATTTTTTGATGTGTAGAATCCAAAAATGAAGTCCATTTTTCAAAAATAATTTTCTAAATATTATTAATTTAATATTTAATTAAAATCATAATTTACTTAAAAAAACAGTTTTTTTAAAAATTAAAACTGATTTTGTAGCTCTTTCAAAAATTACGTAGGGTCATATAAAATTATCTAAAAACTATTAGACATTGATTAAATAATTTATTAATACATTACAAAAAAATAAATATTCTTTTAAATTAATTAATTAATTATAATTATTTATTTATGACTTATAAAATACCAAAAACGTTTACTAAGGTCAAATTATCACTTTCTATGATTTCTAAATTTTATTTTATTATTCATAGGTAATTTTACTCTTATTTACTATTCATAAGGTTCATATTACTATTCATAAGGGTAGGTTACTATTCACCAAAAATTATTTTTTTTCATTAGACTCCAAAAACTATCTTGAACACAACTGTGTATGTTGGATTTTTAAAATTCCAAACATAGGGGTGAGAAAATAATGTTTAAAGGTCACTTATCACTTAGTAGTTTATTATTTTGTGTTTTTATGACATAGATATAAGAAGGGAATTTTCCATTGAAAAACTTTGGGTCATTACAGACATTCTATGCAGGTGTGTTGAAAACAACACAAGGAGAAAGGATTATGTCCACCATGTGGTGTTGCGAAATGAAGTGAGCACGGAAGTTCTCACACGATGGAAGAAACCTCCCAGGCCCCCCCCCCCCCCATTCTCTGCCAAACTAGCTACTGAACATGCATTTTCACATCATCCAGCTCTAGACCTAGCCCTCAGGGTGGTCCCTTCCCTGCATTTTTTGTGCCGAATGGGACAATGTTTACTGTACACCAGACGTGATTTGCTCAGCTACCCGAGATATATGTCCACTGACCTTTTAAGATATTGGTGCATGATGTTGGCTCCTTGGCATGGCTATTTGTCCTTAAAGTCAGTGTCCAATATCCATTCCCTAGGCTTAGTCCTTTGTAGACCCGTCTCTTAGTCCCCCATTGATGATGTTTTCCAATTATGTAGGGATCCAACCTATAAGCCCCTCCCCTTCACCCATCTATTCTAATACTTCCCCAACTGACAGCACTAGTAGGCAAGATCCTCCTCCTATGCCCCAGAGAAGTCAGAGGGTGGCGTTCCTTAATCCTCAGTTGCGGTCCACCCTCCAACCCTCATCTCCATCCAGAAGTGTATGAATGTGCACTATAGAGAAAGGAAAACAAGTAAGGGTAACTTCATCCTCCAATTCTAATATGGTTAAGATCCCAATGACGAAATATGTGGCACTCTTTGTTCAATGATTCACATTATCAAATGGAACACTCGTGGCCTTGGTGCCCGGGTGAAGACAAATTTTTGTGCCTCAAAAGTCCGTAAGAATAAGGTTTCTTTTGTTGTTTCCCTGGAACATAATCAAAATCTATACAAAATAATTTTCTTAAAAAGAATGTGGTGTCTCAGTCAAATA
Source organism: Viscum album (assembly GCA_963277665.1). Classification (NCBI taxonomy): domain Eukaryota; kingdom Viridiplantae; phylum Streptophyta; class Magnoliopsida; order Santalales; family Viscaceae; genus Viscum; species Viscum album. Next base: position 2,074,110,459 of record OY728156.1, on the reverse strand, counting down.
CTGAGGCACAATTTCTTGAAAAATAGAAACATATTACATGATTCTAAAGGAAGGAATCTTATTAAATTCTTTATCAAAAAAGGGGATCAAATCACCAGGCAAATCATCTTACCATGTAATGTCTGGATTGACTCCCTTGTTGAAAAGACCATTTGCAACCATGTTCGCTTCACGAAATTTATGAGTGGCAATGTAGTTAATATACTTGTAAAAAGCAAGAAACATTATCCAAAGGGAGGTGAGCGGCCAGGAAGGATGAACCACCCCCTTCCAAATAGCCTGAATGATAGTGATTGTGTCACTTTCAATCCAGATATTGTTCCATCCCTTATGCTTGACAAAATCAACCATATGGATAACTCCCATCATTTTAGCTTCCAGAACTATGGTCATAGCACAGATACCAAAGAAGCATCCCTGAAATCTTCTAAAATAATGAAAATTCATGGGTACATGCACGCAGATTCCTCAAAAAACAACATATGGGTTTTTTGGAATTGGAGCATAGAGGTTGACCTTCTGCAAGTAGGCAATCAATTTATTACTACCAAGATTACTCATGAGGAAGGATTCTTTTTCATTTCCTTTACTTATGGGAGATGTGACAACCATTATATGGAAACCATATAGAGAGACCTCAATTGTTTCTTTCCCAAAAGTCACCCATGGTTTCATGGAGTTGATTTCAATGTTATTCCATTCCTAGAAGAGAATAAATGTAGGGTCCCTACCACATGACAACTAACAGAGAGTTTTTCCAATTCATGGCCTACAAAGTTTTGATAGACTTCGGGTTCTTGAGAAATCAGTTCACCTGGTGTAATAACCAGCGCAGGGATCACCGGTCTTGGATCCCTTTGGACCGATGCCTTGTAAATATATAGGCTGTTTCCATGATTCCCAGTACCGTCATCAATAATCTGGGTCAAGGAATGTCAGACCACTATCTGCTCCTTGTCAATCTTGTAGTGAACCAGAAATGACAAGACAATTTCATATTTTTTTAAACACTAGAAAATCCACCTAGGATATAAGAAAATTGTCTAGGACATCTGGAGGGATTCATCCTAGGCTAATCCATGGATTTCTCTTCATCCCCAATTGATGAGACTTAGAGGTCAGCTCCATGAGTGGGAGAAAGCAATTATGTCATTCGATGAAGATATTGTTGTATCTATATAGGAGGTGGAAAAACTGCAGGCTAGTATTGAGACATCTTGGGACGACCCAGAGTTTGAGGATCTCTCCTTGAAGAAGGAAATGTTTTCTGATATGATTCTCCATCAGGAACGTGCGGTGAGGGAGACATCACACATCCATTGGCTTGAAGAGGGAGACATGAACACCGCCTTCTTCCAGGCTTGTATCATGCAGGGGACATTTAGAGTTCATCCCATCATTCTGATGTAGGATGGCTCATATTCGAATGACAGTGACGTGGTGGGGAGCCTTGCACAACCCTTCTTCAAGGATCTTCTAGCTGTTCAGAATGCTCGTATGCCTGAGGGATACTCCAGTGGTGTTGTAGGTTTCCTAGGTGTCATCTCAATCCAAATATCCACCCATGATGATGAGTCAATGAGGGATATCCATAATAGTCTGAAATTCTTAGGGAAGTCATGAGACTTATGAGGATAATGCATCGGGGCAATATGGCTTTCTGATAACTTTCTACATAGATTATTGGGAAATTTTCAAAGGGGATTTGTCCATGTCATTCTGGAATTTTTCTGGGGTGGTATTTTTCCAAGAGTTTCTAGTGCTTCTTCCATGTTCCTCCTCCCCAAGACCATGAATCCCTCCTCCATTCATAATTATTAGCTGGTTAGAATGTGTAACTTTCCTTAAAAGATCCTTCCAAGCGTCTTTAATACAAGAGTATCATGGCACTTTCTGTGGTGGATATCCACAGTCGAACATGGTTTTGTGATGCAATACTCCATTCATGGGGAGATTGTATTGGATAATGAGATGGTTAAGAACTTGAACACCAAGTCATGTGTCTCTAATATGGCCCTCAAATTGGATATGAACATGTTCTATGATCGTGTGGACTGGAACTTCATCAAAAAAGTGTTATTAGGTATGGGCTTCTCTACCTAGGAGGTTGATCTCATTTGCTACTGCTTCATCTCCTCCTAGATGGAAGTCCACTTCAAGGTTAAGTCTCAGGGTTTCTTCAAGGAATCTCAAGGTTTAAATCAGGGTGACCATCTCTCCCAACCCCTTTTTATCCTCACCCAAAAGATTTGTATCCACATTTTTTCCAAAATCATGAACAATGTAGTGTTTCTTCTTTATAAAAGAAAGTGGAAAAACCTATATATCTTCCAAATCATGTTTTCTTATGATACATTGGTCTTCTTGAATGCCAATAGGAGTTCCATTCAGGGCCTTATCGTGGTCTTGGAGGAATAGTTCCATTAGAGTGGGAAGGTCATTAAAAAATCCAAAAGGAGCCTATTTGTTTCCAAAAGATACACCCAAAGGTAGACTAATTTCATTCGTAATCTCATGGATGTGTAGGGTGGGAGCATGCTAATAAATTTTTGGGGCACAACTATCTTTTTGCGTAGGCTTAATATTCATTAATGTGACAACTTGGTTACCAGGATCATTGCCAAGGTCCTCAACTAGAAAAACTGATAACTGTCATTCAGCTACCAGATGGCATTGGTTAATAATGTTCTTCTCTCCACTCTAGTCTATTCCCTCTCCTCGTTTAAGGTACCAATGTGTGTCATTTCACAAATTAACAAGGTGAATAGTCATTTTATTTTGGATTCCCATTCCAATGGAAAATTAATTTGGGGATTTTTAGGGAAAATTGTGATGCCCTCCAAAGAAGGTGGGATAAATGTTCAAAATGTTGCTGATACTCTGACCTGCATGCATGATAAGTTGTCCTGGGATATCCATGAGTGTTGAACTCTTTGGGGGGAGACTGTGTGCAGCTATAATCCGGACAATTTTATGAAGAAATAAAGACACATGTGTCTTTTCTTATCCATTTTGCGACCTCTCATTTAGGTTATCCAACCTCACATCCTCTAGATCGTCAAGGTGGGGAACCTGCCCTTCTGGCATGCAAAATGGGTTGGTATGGTGCTCGGGTTTCCATGCTTCCAGGTTTGTGATATCTCATTCGTTGAAGAAATAATATTTTCGGCCTTCATTATGGAAGTGTTAGAAAAATACCAACAAAGCATACATCACCTTATTGAAACCTCAACGGAGCCTTACATGTGAATTCCCACACCTCTAGTTTGGGATCCTTTTTCACCAAGGATTTTTGCCACATTCTATTCCCACATCTGCATGGAATGGACTGGTACTAGACTCTTTGGCTCAAGATCATTCATATATAGTACAATTTTTTTACCTGGAGGATTAGAAATAATGCAGTTCCCACTAATGAAAATATTAGAAAATGAGGTATTCCTATGGTGTCTTAGTATACCCACTGCATCAACCATAAATAAGAGATAGTCGCCCAAATTTTCTTCAAGGGGGAATGGGCTTAAAAGTATTGTCTTTTATTATTCAGTTTAATGCGTTCTCCTCCCTTCCCTCACTGACTACCTCTTTCCTGGTCCATTGGCTTCACGGATCGTGCACCAAGGTGGTGGAGAGGGTTGTTGGACTAAAATTATGCATGAAGGATATCGGTGTCTTTTGCAGTCTAGGAATAATGATATATATGAGGGAATATTCTACTTTGGGAGGGCCATAATCACTAGCACTTGTAGCCTATTTCTCTACCTGGTGAGTTTTCTTGATCTCTAGATTGTGGCCCCTTCAATTCAAATGCTGCAAATGGATTGTACTTATCCGTCTCACGCCTTGAGGAGTCATTGCATCTATTTTAATCCTCCACCCTTGGGGAATAAGATTAATAGTGATTTCTCCTACATAGTGAGTATCATGGGTGGTGGAGGGGTCATCCACGACTCTAGGTGGACATTATTCTGGTGTTCACAACTTACATCAACAACGGAAACTCCCTTCAGCCAGATGTCATTGCCTTTATTTCAGGCCTCAATCTCTGTCGGCAGGGTGGTATAGTCATTTTTGACATGGAAACTGATTCTTTGGTTCTATTCAACTCATTTTATGGTCTTGGTCTCACCACTTGGTCCATTATTTTCACCTTCCGGAAGTGTCGTGGAATCCATTTCAATAGAACTCACTTGATAGACATGTGGTATGAAAGAAATAAGGTGGCTGGTCATTTGAAATCTCTTTCAATTTTAGGTTCTCGTGTGTCATGTTCTTATAACATGCATCTCTTGAAGACTAAGTGGGATAATTTGATCGTAGGGGATTCCCTCGGGTTGCTCTACTTCCAACCTCCTCAGGTCTTTTCCTATATTTGTAACATCGCTTCTCTTTTTTTTTCAATAAATAAATAAATGATGATGATTATATTTTAATAATTGTAAAAAATGGGTTCTCTATATACCAATTCTCTCAATCATAAGATAAAATAGGTTTCTCCACATGTTGATATTCTCAATCCCAAGTTACAAAATGTTTCTCTATATGTCAAAGTTACCAACCCAGAGGAACTACATATTGACAATTTTGATTCAATGAAAATCGTTATAGTTGAACACCATAGGTCATAGGAGAATAATTAGAAATATATCATGACCGTATTAATAAGAATTACTAAGATTAGAAAAATATACAAAAATTTTGAGGTTGGATTAAATGAACAAGGTCATCCTATTTACCCCAATAAGCCTATTTTTATTAGTTACATTGGTGTGACCACTAAATTCCATGTTTCGATTGATATATAAATGCTATATAATTTATATCCCTTGATGAAGGAACTAATTCTAGATGATATTAGGGTAACATAAAAATACACATTCTCTTTTTAAAAAAAATATTGAATTATGAAATATTGGTTTACTCTTCATTATAACTTGTATAGTGCCTTTATACTACATGAATATCATATAAAATTTATATTAATAGTCACACGGAAGGTTCATAGATCAATTATAAAAATTATTATGAAATATTATCTCAGGGGTGCTAAAGGGAAAGTAAACCTTCCCCAACCATAGAAATATGCCGACATGATAATCTGTAAAACATGGAATGCGTTTTTAAATTTTCATGAGAGGGTAAAATTTTAGGAACATTGTGATTGGTAATAAATATCATAAAAAAATGTCTATTAATTTCATAGATTAATAGTATTTATTACATGAAACAACAATTTACTATTGAAAATATAATGTGTCCATCAAACAAACCTACCCCTACCTTAAAAATGGATTGAGAATTCTTTACATTTAAAAGAATGGTTTGCATTTTAAATTCAATGTAGTAATTTTATATGGAATGAAAATCAAAAACTATTATGTTTCTGAGTTTAAATGAATATTTATAAATTCAAATTCAATGAAACATCATTCAGACATAAAGTTCTATAAAAGGTGGTTCATGTAAATAATGATGAAATAAAAGTTGATGAAAAAACCCAGGAATATGAGAATCATAAGTAAGTATAAAATAATAAAGAATATTCTCTAAATTAATTTTACATAATAGTGAGTACTTATTAGCATATTTTTTATCTAGTTTAGAAAAAAGAATCACAATCGGTTACATCCGCAGAATAACTACTTCAAAAGTCTTTAAAGCTGCAAGAATAATATAATTGAATCATAGGTATGGGATTTAGAGTTTCATATCAAACATAATTTGAGAAAATAAATACATATGGTATAAAGATTTGAAATTTGATGAGATACTTGCATGAAAAAATGATTGACAAGAAAAAAATAATTTCAAGAAATAGTTTTTATAAAATTTTATCAAAAAAATCAATAAGAAGAAAAAACACAAAAACCACTATATGGAGATCCACCCCTACCCGTATTTGAGGGTAGAAATTTCACTCAAAGGCCTTCATTAGCAGAGGTAATCAATTTTTTAATAATTATTTCTCATAAATTTTAATTAGAAAAATAATGATTTGTTTCCTATATTAAGATTCTATATGGATAAAATGATTGTTTTTTATATCAATTAGCCCCCACCCATAGCCTTTTAGTGATGGGTATAATGTGTATTATCAATGACGACATTTTACTAACCACACAATAGTTAAAGATCACATCGGAGTAGGTATTCACAGAGCTCATGAGCAAGGTGTTCCGCTACCTATTCCTCTTAATGATTTGAATGTTCAAACATTAAAACATGTTATTCTAACATTATTATCAACCCCATTTTTTCTTAAAATAATACATGCCCATAATGAGGTATGTCCTACTCAGTTTATTTTTTATGAAAAAAACATTAGAAATAAAAATTCATGAACTGAGGAGTGTTATTACAAATAGAGAAATGGAATGGAGTCATAATTTCAAATCAAAATAGTCTAAAGGATCAACCAATCAACAACAATACAATTATAGAGTACCGGTACCAACCAAATAAACTTCTAAAAATTAAAAATATTAAAATTATATGTGCATATAACGTTCAAGAAGACCACATCAAGCTCATCTATAATGAAATATTTGTAGATATAAATCAAATATCTATAACATTTATTATTTTAAAAAAATATGTTTTAAAACATTTTCATTTATTTTCAATATTAACATATAATTATATATCTATATTTGTATATATTTATATAATTGCATATATTTATTTAAATTTATATATTTTGGTAATTGCATATATTTATATATTAATATATATTTATAAAATTTTAAAAATAATCAATACATTTATTATTTAAATAAAGTTATTATTATTTTATAATTATTATATATATATATTTTTCAAATATAATTATGAATAAATATATTTATAAGTATTTGTATAATATTATATGTATATTTAGAAATATATAAATATATATAATATTAAAATTATAATATGTATATTTAAAAATATATGTAAATAATAATAAATATTTTTCTGTATTTTAATATATTTATATAATTATATAAAATTATATGATTTTATTTTACATATCAATATATAAATATATATAATAAAAAATTTAATAATTATTTTTATAATCTAAATATATTAATTATAATCTCATAAAATAAATAAATATAATTACAATTGTAATTATAATTGTAATTAAATATATTTAGATAGTATTTATATATAATTATTAATATATAAATATAAATATAATAAATATATTTATATTTAAAAATAATTACTATAATTTTATAATTATAATAATAAATTAATATATATTAAATCGTAATTATATTTATAAATAAATATGTTTATATATTAGCATGTTCCAGGAGGATGGAAGGGTTTGCAAGAGTCTCTCAGCCAAACCAGTGATGGCGATCATGGCTTCAATATGGAGACTTAGACCCCTGATTATCTGGTGGAGCTTTTCCTTAAATAATGGCGATTTGATTCCTATAATTATTTTGGATCTAAAATATATAATTGGATAATCATTCACTATGGGGTTGTGTTGGCTGCTCAGTTATCTGATACCATATCCAGTCAATGTCTCTATCTCTTTAAGGGATTCACTACTGGTGGCCTTAATCAAACTTTTATTGTTTCCTTTGAAAAATTACAACTCAGATGTTGTCTTAGAATGCCTAGAAATCACTAATTAATCTAAAGTAGTGCAACAGATATTTCTGAGGGGCTCTAAGACATTGAGAATCAAGGAACCAGTTTCTCAACTTGTGGGCATATCGGTTTTCAGAAACTAGATGTGTGTTTAATTGGTGACCTTTTCCATCAATATCATATTCCCTATGATGCCCTAATGAAAAAGTCTTGGGGATTTGGATCAATTTATCTCAATCTAGGAATTTTGTATATCAAATAATGGTACTATAATTTGAATTTAATAGTGGTTAGTAACTCCTTTGATCAATTGTGTGTTATGCTTTATGGGCTAAATTTTGTATTATGGTATCCTGGAATACTATACAATGTTGGATTGGATATCGGCATTCTTATCATGATGTACAAGGAAACTAAGTTGGAAACATTTGGACACTTCCTTTGGTTCTCAGTGAAAATTGATTTGTGATCTACTATTGTTGAAAGGGTGCATCTCTCAATAGATGATGATGAGTATAACCTATGAATAGAGTATGAAAACATCTCCTGTTTATTATCATATTTCATGGTTATGGTACATGATGTTTTAAATAGTAATAGATCCCTTGATTGTGCTTTTTTTATTCTTCAGGACATGATAAAAACATTTTTTTAATGAATAATGGTTTGAAATTTCGTATTCATACTAGTTGTATAAATTTTGACCAGATGCAGTCTAAAGATGGTGGAGCATAAAATCTACATTCTCCATTTTTTATAGGGTCACTAAGGTTGATCCTTTCAATCCTCGTATTTCAAATGTTGTTGTTAGAACCAAGCTAACACATGTGGAGGGATCCCCTCAACAGATAGAGTCTATTGATGCTTGGGTTACAGTTGTGTTTTTAAGTAAGGATTCCCCAATTGGAACGATATTAGTAGGTATTTATTGAAAAAATGAATCAATGTCATGGGGTGAGGTTGTTGAAGATGGGTGAGTAGTTGAATCAAAATCTTTTGATGATGATTCTACAGAAGAATAAGCTGATCAACAACTACCTCCTGAAGAATTGATTTCTTCAAGAAAAAATTTAATGATAGGGACCCTTAGAGATCAAAGTCTGAAGGTGTCACTAAAATCTAATAAATGTATAAAAATTACTCAGTGAGGGATTCATAAATATATTTTGACATCTTTACATTGAATCTAGGAACACTTTTTTCTTCTACTATTAACAATGATCTTGGTTCTATTTCTACAAAACTAAAAACTCTTGATCTATAGAAGATCTATGGTAATGATGATTATGGTTTTCACATATTGGGTGGATATAATAATTTTCCATCATGGCATTATCCATTGGACTAACATCAACCCATCCATTGGAGGGTGTGGAATAGACTTCTGATGGGTTATTTGTACCAATTGAAACTGACCAACATCATTCAGATGCTGTTGACATGCATCAAAATTTTGAATTTTAAAAAGATAGTGCTTCAAATTGTAGTGTATAAACTCAATGGGATAGTGGTCCTGAAATAAATTAACACCATCTTCCATGTAAAATGTCTTTATAGATAAAAAAGGCTTCAAATTGGTCCATATTTGGTGTTCTAGATCATTTTATTCAAATCAGGGACATTATTATCTTTTTTGAAATCTAGGTGACATGGAATGATCAAATATTTTTCATTCTATTCTAACGGAGTCTCCATCAACCATTCATTTAGCATGGATTGTTAATTATTATTTTCAAGACATTTCAAGTGACCCTACACTAAAAAAATATGAATGGAATGGAAAGGTGAAATATTTTGTTGGTGTCAGCTTCCATCCTCTTTACAATTCTTGAAAATATCAATTATTTGTAAAATATATCTCATGAGAAATAGGGTCTGGTTTTCGCTATGAAGATGTAACATCTTAGACCTAGATGCCACAAAAAATTACCCCAAGCCTAGTTGGCTACATGTCCACAAGAGCATCTCCCAAAATTCCACAGGTCTCTGAAAATATTTGAGGGCCTTGGTGCATCAATATGAAGACTATTTCTTCATTACCAAAGTATATCATAGTGAATGTAAATAACATACATATAGAGGAATCAGTAATACAAGATTAAAATAGATACATATCATGAATATATAAAAATTTCAAAACATAGATCTAATAAAATGATGAATATGGTACATGTGTCTTTAAAATAGCTAAAATAGTTAAATGGTAATACAATACAATACAAGTATGGAAAAGGCTAAAATGCCAAAAAAAAGTGTCCTAGAATCGCAAGTCTCCACTTGGTCCCATGATACCCTTCTCTAAATAAATTGTCAACCACATGTAGTATGTTTATTTCCCTTATTATAACATTGGCAAATATAATCTATTTGAGTCCCCAAGATTCCCTAATAGGGTGTGAGATAACATCCTAGTATCTAAGCACCTAGAAGCATATACATTTATAAGAAGAACGATGTGTATTCTAAACACATGTAATTGAGAATTAATGTCATTGTGAATTTATATGGAATATAACAACTACAACCAAGTAATACCAAACAGCCTCTTAAGGTTCCATACAACAAGTGTCATATTCTTATAAGGTAGCTATAAGAAATATAAATAGTCAATATAGCCTCGTCATACTCCCATAAGAATCAAGTCACTGTGACCTTAATAGGTACTCTATGTTATTCACATTATCATGACCTTGTTGTATTAACAAACTATTAAACCACACATGGGACAGATCCATGGTGTCAATAACCAAGGAATCCTTGTGGAGTCCTAGGATAATCTCGATGGAAACTCTATATAGGCACTGTTTGGATTCATAGTGACATGGGATACCAGAAAAGTCTTATGAAAGTCCATGTAATCTGGATCCAGGGGTTTGAAAATCATGAGGAATCCCATGGAATCAAGACCCAAGGGACATATTCTATAGAAGTAATCCACTACCTCATTTTAGATACATGGAGACCCATCCATGGAATTTATACAAACATACATTCATTCATACCATTAAACAATTCAATTCCATATTAGTCTACCAACTCATATAGTCGCATTCATTCAATTCTATAAAATCAGTATACCTTCTCTTTTAATACCTTCCATACAAATAACATCACATGAGTATACCCAATCGTGTATACCATTTCCATTCATCCATGTTTCATGGGTATACCCATCCATTAATCATCAATTTCAATTATACATTTCACATGGGAATACTCACCCATTTATCACAATACACTGTTTAGGATATCCCAGTGGTATACCCACCCATTTATCACCATTCATAGTTTGACATATTCTATGGGTATACCCACCCATTGAATTGAATCCATTTACGCCATTTAATAAATTATTTTTAATATAACCCAGTCAATCAATTCAAAAGTTAAACAATTCAAGTTCAATATAATAAATCTATGAAAATGAGTAAAAACATCTCCTAATCATACCATTCAACCAATTCCACTTTTAATTGGCTTCCTATAATAAGGAAAACCCAAAACACACCCCTTGGGTTGTATTTCATGGAATAAGCTTTGAATTCTCATAAGGTGAACACCATGGGTGACCATGGTTCAATAAATATAAATCAACACATTAAACCAGATCATATGGGAATCCCTAATAGGTATGATTACATCAATTATTGGTAACATGCTCAGAGTTAGGGCCACGAAAGAATGTTCACTTGTTGGTAATAGCTTATGTTCTAACAAGAACCAAAAGAAGAAATTAAACATTAGACTTCCTATAAGGCCCCAGCATTAAACCTTACTTAATATTGAATTAAATGAATAATTCACATTGAGGATCTTTTCAGGTTTAGAGTTTTATAGAATTAGAACATAACTATTACATCTCAAAAGATTACAAAGTAGACACTTCTACTATGTTTCCATTGAATAAAAAACTCTTAAAAAGAAACATGTTTAGTTCCATGTTTTCTATAGCATGACATTCCCTCTATCCCATCCTTGACCGTATTCCATATTAAGTCCAGTGAAAAACATTTCAAAGAAACTTCGGGTGAGCATAAAAAGCTCAGTAAGGGATACACAAAGAATAAAAACTGTTAGTTTATCAAAAAAAAAGTAAACCATGTATACTTTATCTATGTAATAATTTTCACCTTTATGAAGTAGTAAAAACTCTTCAATGAATAAAAGATCAATACGTACCCTTTTGTAACCAAAATATTACCATAAAACCCATATAAAGAACAGATAACATATAAAGGTAACTTGGTACATAAACATACTTAAGTGGAATAACCATACGGTCGACTTCCATACATATCACTTAATGGAATAGCCATTCGGCCAACTTCCATACATACTTAATGCAATATCCATACGGCCGACTTCCATAACCAATGCATTGGAGGTTATAATGTAACCACCCGTCCTGGTATTCACGGCACCACCTATCATATAGTTTATCACGTAACTACCCGTAAAATGTCCAAGTACCAATATAATATCATAAAACATAAAACGAATATAATGGAAAGAAAACATTTCCACACTTTGATCACAATATATCACATAAATATATTGACATAGAAAATCCATTATAAAACCCATTTTCAATACCAAAATACATAAAAGAGTATATGGTATTTATTTCATTTTAAAAACCTTACGGCTTGTAGAGGAATCCAATGACCAAATAATACTCGTGGTGGCGGAAAAGGTCGTCGTCACCGCGTACGATAAAAGAAACATTACTTTTTGTCGTTTTGTAAAACGCTTCGTAGAAAAAGATTCCTTTTGTATAAATGTAAAATTCAAAGGGTTTTATACACATTATAAAAGAATGTTGTGTATAAAACGAAATATGCCTCAATGAAAGGGGATTGAGATGAAGTCCCTTACCTCGGGTCCGACTTGACTCGATCATTCTTTAACGTCCTGAATAATAAACTTGAGTTAATTTCTATTTGCTTAAGAACCTTTTTCAAGTTCATTATTCCATTTATATCACTTATTTCCATTTTATAAACATTATGTAACCATTTATGTTAATAATTTTTGTTTTGTCGATATTTGGTTCTTAAGTCGAAAGTGGACTTCTTACAATTACATGTTGTTCATGTAGTCAAAGGATCATTATATCTAAAATGAAATTCCTGATTTGGATATCATATATATCATATATATCCAGAATATAAATGTATTTCTAATATTACATAATCATTTAGAGGTATGAAATGAAATGCACCATTCATGGAGACAGTAAGCCGTACGTATGCATGAACTCTACATTCATTTCTATGTCATATTAATGGAATTAAAAATAAATGAGAGGTATGTATATTTTCATTCCAGAATTATATTCATCATTTAGATGTATAATTAATCATATATATCAATTATATACATGTAATTATAATAGTACATTACATTTGTGGATAAGAAATGAAATGCACCGTTCGTGGAGACGGTAAGCTGTACGTACGCATGAACACTACTTCTATTTATATCTCGTACTTTAATGGAAAGAAATAATAATGATATAGAGGTATATTATAATTCCAGTGTAAAATAATATATAATAACTTTATATCCATCCTTTATATGTCCCACATATGGCATTAACGAATCACATCACTTTGAGGGGGCGGTAGTCTGCACTTCCTTAAATGAAGATATCGCATTTACCCAAAATGGAAACCATAAAGTAATGCCCAAAATGAAAAATACATAAGCTTAAGGAAAACATAAACATATTATATATCATATATAAATATAGTGACATCTTAATGGACACCTTTTAAGGTGTTAGAATAATATCGAACAATCATCGTTTCGTGAGGCAGAAATTCGCCATCCACGGAAACAGTATGTTCTTTAACCATTAGACGTAGGTGTGTGTAAGTGTAGCACGAATCCTTCTTATAACAACATCCTAGTATATGGAAGATACTGGAGTTGTTACAAAATAAATGAATAAAAAGAGTTTAGGGGGTTGGAGAGTAAAAATAAAACAAAAGGACTCAAGTGATGACATTACCTTATAATCGGGTAACTCCCGTTGGTTTGAGCTCAAAGGCTTCCTTAAGAAGACTTTTTCCCAAAGTGAGGCTTAAAGGAGTAATATAGGGATGTGTAGAGAAAAACTGAGTAGCGGTTGGTCGAGCCAAAGGCTTTGGAAGTGTGGGTAATGAGGTAGAGGTGGGGCCTTTTATAAGAGGAGAGGAGGGGCACTCTTGGAAAGTAAAGAAATGTTATTTTATTTTAGAACGTGTTTCGGTTATTAATGGTCCCAAAATGATGTGTTTCGAGGATAAGGTGATAAGGGTTCTAAATCTACCCATATAATAGGTTTTGGACATGTGTAGGTCTTAGATTTTACATTATCTTTCCATTTTATTTAAATCGTTAAATAATGAGGTAATCGCTGCATCATCATGGTGTCATAAATAATTTAATTTATTTAATGTTTAAAATTTATAAAAAAAATATCATGATGTAGGAAATATTTTTATATTTCTAATGAATATTTATAGTAAAAAATATGACTTTTATAACTCCATGTAAAAATATTTTTAGTAAAACATTTCATGTTTGTGTCATTTTTACTTTAACTTTAAATAAAAGGCATAAATGTCATTATCATACCCAAGTGGAACCATGGGGAACCAAAACTAGACCCATGGGTTGTCTTGGTCGTCCATTACTCATCCAATAGGGTTAGGACATGTGTAAAGATATTTTTCATTTTATTATAATATCATTTTTACCTTAAATTACACTAATTACCTTTAATCATGATTAATAAAAAATAAAAGTTACTATTCACTAATATTTATTTTAATCCCATTGAACCAAATTTTACTTAATAATGAAAATAATTTAAATTGTATTTTTGAGATTCAAACCACAGAAGTGGTAAATTCCCATTTAAATGAAAAATCAAATTTTGTAACCACCACTTTGCGGTTTCACTATTCATCAAAAATTGACGTTTTTCAGAAAAAAACCAAAACATCACCCTAAGCTATATTTGATATTCCGAATTCAAAAATGATGTCTATTTTAAAAAATTAAAATCATATAAGTCACATTAATTAATTTAATAATTAATTCTCATTGTCATGACAAATAGTGTGTTTTTATGAAACAATAAGTATCAAAAGATTGACACTAGTTTAAGTCCAATTTAAAAGTGAAATTGATTCCAATGACCACCATGGGATTAAATGGTAAAAATATATTCCAATTTCACTTTAAAACCAATTCAAATGATAATCTAATCATCTTAATAAATTATATTAAAAAGTGGTTTTGAATTAAAATACAACATTTTACACTATTCATTAAAAAATGGACTTTTTCGGAAAAATACCAAAAAATTACACAAAGTAATATTTGATGTCCCGATTATAAAGAAAAATTTTATTTGGTCCAATAGAATGTATAAGAGTGACAAAAACTATATTTAATGACGGTTTGCCATCAAATGTTGATAAGTGGACCTTTCGTGAAAATTAGAGTATATAATCATAAAATTGAATTCTTTTCGTATTTTAAGACTTTATCCTTTATTAGATAAATGTAAAAACATTTAACAAACATATATAATCATATTTTAGTTATTTCTATCCATTCCCGCCAGTACAACGGCTACGTGTTAACTAACATTTAAAATAATATTATTTTATTACTAGTGTGCAACGTACGATTTCAAAGAAACTCTTTGTTGCGTATCGGGTACGCTATCGAACATAGAAACCCCTTTAATGTAAAATTAATATTTAATTCACAAATATTAATAAATATGTAAATGTATTATTCTTTATTTACCTGGGATGTTACATCCTTCCCCCCTTTTGGGAATTGCGTCCTCACAATTTTATTCACTTATCAAAATAAGTGGGGGTATTTATCCCTCATAGAATTTTCAGATTCCCATGTTGCCTCTTCAATTATATGGTTTTTCCAAAAAACCTTTACCTGATGAATCAACTTATTCCGTAACACCTGCTCCCTGTGGTCAAGAATCTGGACCGGTTGTTCCTCATAAGATAGGTTCTCTTCCAGCTGAACAACCTCTGGACTCAAAATATGAGATGGATCTGGCATATACTTTCTCAGCATCGAATCATGAAAAACATTGTGTACCTGAGATAAAATCGGAGGTAAAGCCACTGGGTAAGCAACAGATCCAACTTTCTTCAGAATTTCATATGGTCCAATGAACCTTGGACTCAGCTTTCCTTTCTTACCAAATCTCATCACACTTTTCCATGGTGAAACCCTTAGAAAAACATGATCACCTACCTCGAAAGATAGATCTTTCCTCCGGTTATCCGCATAACTCTTCTGCCTGCTCAGAGCTATTCTCATGTGTTTCTGAATCAACTGAACTTTTTCTGCCATCCCTTCTTCCAATTCTGGTCCCATCAGCTCCCTTTCACCCACTACATCCCAAAATGCTGGAGTTTGACACCACTTCCCATATTATACATCAAATGGTGCCATCTGTATACTGGAATGAAAACTGTTATTATATGAAAATTCATCCAAATAAAGATGGTGGTCCCAACTTCCCTAATAATCCATCAAACAAGCTCGTAGTGTATCCTCCAGGGTCTGAATTGTTCGTTCTGACTGCCCATATGATTGAGGATGAAAAGTTGTACTAAAATTTAATTCAGTACCCAATGACTTCTGAAGGCCTTTCCAAAATTTATAAGTAAACCTAGGATCACGGTTAGATATAATGGAGAGAGGAACTCCATGTAACCAGACTATCTCATTAAGATACAAATGGGAAAGTTGATCTAGGGAAAAAGTATCTCATATAGCAAGGAAATGAGCAGATTTAGTTAAGCGATCAACAATAACCCAGATTGCATTATTACCTCGATATGTCATCGGTAATCCCACAACGAAGTCCACATATATATTCTCCCATATCCACTCTGACACTGGTAAAGGCTGAAGCATCCCTTTCGGTAACAACCGCTCTTCTTTAACCTGCTGACGAGTTAAACACTTCACAGTAAAATCAGCAATATCTCTTTTCATTCCATCCCACCAGTAATACTCCCGCAGATCTCTGTACATCTTAGTACTGCCAGGATGAACTGAAAACGGGGAACTATGAGCCTCATATAACAACTCATTCTTCAACTGTGAATCACAAGGCACACATAATCTCTTCCCAAATATGAAAACACAATCACCATCAATGTTGAATTCAGGAAACTTACCCTTCTGAACCAGCTCTACCATTTTCTGCAACTCACTGTCTTCCCTCTGTGCTTGCTTAATTCTGTCTAATAGGGATGATCTCACTGATACCTGAATCATAACATAAGAACTTCCTACACCAACAACTTATATGCCAATGTTCATCAAATCAAAAACCAAAGTATCTCGTTCCAAACATAGCATGGTTAATGAAGCATTACTTTTTCGACTCAAAGCATCAGCCACTTTCTTTGCTTTTCCTGGATGGTAGTGAATTTTACAATCATAATCCTTGATTAATTCCAGCCATATCTTCTATCTCATTTTCAATTCATTCTGAGTGAATATATACTTTAAGCATTTGTGATCAGTATATATTTCAAACTTTACTCCATACAAATGATGCCTCTAAATTTTTAAAGCAAAAACAACAGCAGATAATTCCAAATCATGTGTAGGGTAATTTATCTCTTGAGTTTTCAACTGACGTGATGCATAAGCAATTACCTTATCATTCTGCATAAGGACACAACCAAGTCCCTTCAACAAAGCATCACTGTATATAACAAACTCACCATTCCTGGAAGGATGTGCCATAATTGGAGCATTCACCAATTTTCTTTTCAACTTCTGAAAACAATCATCACATTCTTTTGTCCAGATGAACTTAACACCCTTACGAGTTAGCTTATTCATTGGACTATAAAACCATGAAAAATTCTCAACAAACCTTCGGTAGTAACCTGCCAAACCATGAAAACTACGGCTCTCGGTTACATTTGTGGGTCTTGGCCATTCTTCAACAACTTTTGTTTTAGCAGGATAAACAGTTATGCCATCTTTTGAAACAATGTGACCCAGGAAAGAAATTAGTTGTAACCAAAACTCACACTTTCTGAATTTTCCATATAGTTTCTTTTTTTTAAGGTTTGCAAGATAACCCTTAAATGACTTTAATTCTCCTATTTACTTTTAGAAAAAACCAAAATATCATCAATGAAAACAACCACAAACATATCCAAGAACTCATGGAAAATTCTATTCCTAAGGTCCATGAATACAGCAGGTGCATTGGTTAACCCAATAGGCATAACTACAAATTCATAATGGCCATATCTAGTACGGAACATAGTCTTCAGAACGTCTACTTCTTTTACTTTAAACTGATGGTACCCCGACCTCAAGTCAATCTTCGAAAAATACTGAGCTCCCTGGAGCTGATCAAACAAATCATCGATATGAGGAAAAGGACACTTGTTCTTAATAGTAATATTATTCAAGGCTCTATAATCAATGAAAAGTCTCATTGAGCCATCATTCTTTTTAACAAACAAGACAGGAGCACCCCATGGTGATGTGCTAGGTCAAATGAAATCTTTATCTAATAACTCCTGCAATTGCTTCTTTAACTCTAAAAGTTCAACATGAGCCATTCGATAAGGGGGTTTTGAAATTGGATTATAATCAAGAACTAAGTCAACAGTAAATTCAACTTTTCGATCATGAATAATACCAGGAAACTCATTAGAAAAAACATCAAGATACTCATTTACCACTGGAACATCATTAATTTGAACAGTTCCTTTATTTTCAACAATATGTGCAAGGTAACATTCATTTCCATCTTTTACTAATTTCTCAACTTTCGGATATGTTATCAAAATCAAGGGTTCATTCTTGTACACAAACTGAAAATCATTCTGAAAGGAAACTATTTTAGCCTTGTAGTCAATCTTAGCATGATAAACAGAAAGTCAATCCATGCCCAAAATAACATCAAACTATACTAGAGGCAAAACAATAAGGTTTTCTGGTAGATTCTTTCCACACAAAAGGATAGGAAGGTTCTTATAATTCCTTTTTGTCTCAACGTTCCCTCCGGGTGTTTTTACCGTATGTTCAGGATTCATATCTTGATATGGAATTTCCCATTTACTAGAAAACATCTCAGAAATAAAAGAGTGTGTAGACCCTGAATCAAACAACACATTGGCATAATCCGAACAAAAAAACTGTGTACCTGATACCACTTCATTCGATGGCCCAACATCTGTTGAGGTTATTGCAAAGGATTTCGCCACCCCTTTCTGCTTGTAGTCTAGCTGCTTTCCCCCAGTCGAGTTCTTTGTTAGACACTCATTTTCATAATGACCCATTTCATTACACATAAAACATCTTACCGCTGGCTTTTCATTGCCTGCTTGATCATCTTCCTTATAGTTACGAGCAATATGACAAAACTTACCACACCGAAATCACTTAGTAGACTTGGATAAACATTCTCTAGGATTCATTTTACCACACTTCTCACAGGATGGATATTTGGTTTTCTTACCTCTTTGCTTCTTTGGTGAATTCTTCCCCTTTGCCTGCCAACTGGACCTCTTATTCTGTTGTTTGTCATAGAATAACTGATCATCGGGAAACTCCATTTCCACCTTCTCCGCACATCGAACAAGTTTTTCATAACTTTTGAACTCA
Organism: Viscum album; assembly: GCA_963277665.1. Lineage (NCBI taxonomy): Eukaryota > Viridiplantae > Streptophyta > Magnoliopsida > Santalales > Viscaceae > Viscum > Viscum album. The sequence goes on along the minus strand of OY728156.1, from coordinate 2,074,091,190 downwards.
CGAGAAGCTAAAGCCCTTCGATACTTTGGCTTTATCCCTATGTAAAAATGGTTTATTTTACTCTCAAGATCTCGTATGAAGTTTGGAGCATACCTTTCCAATCTAGTGAACTTCGCTTCATAGGCATCCACTGAGTCTTCCTCTTGCCTCCATTCCATGAATTGCTATTCAATCCTTTGTCGAAGATCCTTAGGAAAATACTTCTCATGAAACATACCTTTGAATTCGTCCCAGTAAAGATCCTCAATCTCATCACTATCCCTGATATTTTTTACCATCGACCACCACTGATCAGCTTCACCTTCAAAACGGTAAACAATAAGACTATCCTTTTGATGTTCTGAACACCCCATGACCTCAAAAATCTTCTCTAGTGCTTTAATCCACCCTTCATCTTGTACGGGGTCAGATGATCCTCTGAATGATTGGGGATGTTGCCTCATGAAATTTTCCACCACTGAAATGTTCCTCTGCGGTTGATCTGGCTGATCTCGTGCATGGATACCACCACCATTTATTGCCTGAGTCAATTGTGCCATCACTGCAACAAACTGTTCAGTTCCGATTCCGACCATCTCAGGTTGCTGATTTGGAAGGTTGTCTTCCTCCTGATGTCGTCCCAACAGAGCTGCATTGTTTCCTCTTCGGAAAACCATTCTAAACACAGAAATATCTTAGGCGAAGAAACATGGTAATCTTTAAATGCTATATCATTTCAGTCATACCATAAATTAACATATAATTTAACAATTTTCTAACTCCTAAAGTTGTTTAAACCAACCTCTGATACCAACTATAAGGCCCCATCCTTAAACCTTACTTAATATTGAATTAAATGAATAATTCACATTGAGGATCTTTTCAGGTTTATATTTTTAGAGAATTAGAACATAACTATTACATCTCAAAATATTACAAAGTAGACACTTCTACTATGTTTCCATAGAATAAAAAAACTCTTAAAAAGAAACATGTCTAGTTCCATGTTTTATATAGCATGACATTCCCTTGATCCCATCCTTTACCCTATTCCACATTAAGTCCTGTGAAAATAATTTCAAAGAAACTTGGGGTGAGCATAAAAAGCTCAGTAAGGGATACACAAAGAATAAAAACTATTAGTTTATGAAAACAAAAAGTAAGCCATGTATACTTTATCAAAGTAATACTTCTCACCTTTATGAAGTAGTAAAAACTCTTCGATGAATAAAAGATCATTACTTACCCTTTTGTAAAGAAAATATTACCATAAAACACATATAAATAACACATAACATATAAAGGTAACTTGGGACATAAACATACTTAAGTGGAATAACCATACGTTTGACTTCCACACATATCACTTAAAGGAATAGCCATTCGCCCAACTTCCATATATACTTAATGGAATAGCCATAAGGCCGAATTCTATACCCAATGCATTGAAGGTTATAACGTAACCACCCGTCCTGGTATTCACGGCACCACCCGTCATATGGTTTATCACATAACCACCCGTAAATTGTCCAAGTACCAATATAAAATCATAAAACATAAAACGAATATATAGGAAAGAAAACATTTCCACACTTTGATCACAATATATCACATAAATATATTGACATAACAAATCCATTATAAAAACCATTATCAATAAAAAAATACATAAAAGATTATATGGTTTTTATTTAATTTTAAAAACATTACGGCATTTAGAGGAAGCCAATGACCAAATAATACTCGCGGCGGCGGAAAAGGTCGTTGTCACCGCGTACGATAAAAGAAACATTCCTTTTTGTCATTTTGTAAAACACTTCGTAGAAAAATATTCCTTTTGTATAAATTTAAAATTCAAAGGGTTTTATACACCAAATAAAAGAATGTTGTGTATAAAACCAAATATGCCTCAATGAAAGGAGATTGAGACGAAGTCCCTTACCTCGGGTCCGACTTGACTCGATCGTTCTTTAACGTCCTGAATAATAAACTGGAGTTAATTTCTATTTTCTTAACAACCTTTTTCAAGTTCATTATTCCTTTTATATCACTTATTGCCATGTTATAATCATTATTTAACCATTAAATTTAATAATGTTTGTTTTGTCGATATTTGGTTGTTAAGTCGAAAGTGGACTTCTTACAATTACATGTTGTTCTTGTAGTCAAAGGTTTATTATATCCAGAATGACATTCCTGATTTGGATATCATATATATCATATATATCCAGAATATACATGTATTTATAATATTACATAATCATTTATAGGTTAGAAATGAAATGCACCGTTCATGGAGACGGTAAGCCGTACGTACGCATGAACGCTACTTTCATTTCTATGTCATATTAATGGAATTAAAAATAAATGAGAGGTATGTATATTTTAATTCCAGAATTATATTCATCATTTATATGTATCATTCATCATATATATCAATTATATATATGTACTTATAATAGTACATTACATTTGGGGATAAGAAATGAAATGCACCGTTCATTGAGACGGTAAGCCGTACGTACGAATGAACGCTACTTTCATTTCTATCTCATACTTTAATGGAAAGAAATAATAATGATATAGAGGTATATTATAATTCCAGTATAACATCATATTTAATAACTTTAAATCCATCCTTTATACATCCCACATATGGCATTAACGAATCAAATCACTTTGAGGGGGCGGTAGTCCGCACTTCCTTAAATGAAGGTATCACATTTACCCATAATGGAAACAATAAAGGTATGCCCAAAATGAAAAATACAGAAGCTTAAGGAAAACATAAACATATTATATATCATATATAAATATAGTTACATCTTAATGGCCACCTTTTATGGTGTTAGAAGAATATCGAACAATCATCGTTTCGTGAGGTAGAAATTCACCATCCACGGAAACAGTATGTTCTTTAACCATTATACATAGTTGTGTGTAAGTGTAGCTTGAATACATCTTATTAAAACAACCTAGTATATGTAAGATACTGGATTTGTTACAAAATAAATGAATAAAAAGAGTTTAGGGGGTTGGTGAATCAAAATAAAACAAAAGGACTCAAGTGAAGACATTACCTTATAATCGGGTAACTCCCTTTGTTTTGAGCTCAAATGCTTCCTTGGGAAGACTTATGCTCAATGTGAGGATTCAAGGAGTAATATAGGGATTTGGAGAGTCAAAATGAGCATGTTTTGGGCGATCCAAAGGCTTTGGAAGTGTGGGTAATGAGGTAGAGGTGGGGGCCTTTTATAAGAGGAGAGGAGGGGCACTCTTGGAAAGTAATGAAATGTTATTTTATTTTAGAATGAGTTTCGGTTATTAATGGTCCCACATTGATGTGTTTCTAGGATAAGGTGATAAGGGTTAGAAATATACCCATCCAATATGTTTTGGAAATGTGTAGGTCTTAGATTTTACATTATCTTTCCATTTTATTTAAATCCTTAAATAATGAGGTAATCGCTGCATCATCATGGTGTCATAAATAATTTAAATTATATAATGTCTAAAAATTATAAAAAAAATTAAATGATGTAGGAAATATTTGTATCTTTCTAATGAATATTTATAGTAAAATATATGACATGTATAACTCCATGTAAAAATTGTTTTAGTCAAACATTTCCTGTTTGTGTCATTTTTACTTTAACATTAAATAAAAGGCATAAATGTCATTATCATACCCAAGTGGCTCCATGGGGAACCAAAAAATAGACCCATGAGTTGTCTTGGTCGGCCATAACTCATCCAATATGGTTAGGACACATGTCAAGATATTTTCATTTTATTATAAAATCATTTTTACCTTAAATTACACTAATTACCTTTAATCGTTATTAATAAAACATAAAAGTTACTATTCACCAAAATTTATTTTAATCCCATTGAACCACATTTTTCTTAATAATAAATATCATTTAAATTTTATTTTTGAGATTCAAAACAGAGAAGTTGTAAAGTCCCATTTAAACGAAAAATCAAATTTTGTAACCACCACTTTGCGGTTTCACTATTCATCAAAAATTGAAGTTTTTTAGAAAAAAACCAAAACATCACCCTAAGATATATTTGATATTCCGAATTCAAAAATGATGTATATTTTAAAAAATTAAAATCATATAAATCACATTAATTAATTTAATAATTAATTCCCACTGTCATGACAAATAGCGTGTTTTTATGAAACAATAAGTATCAAAAGATTGACACTAGTTTAAGTCCAATTTCAAAGTGAAATTGATTCCAATGACCACCATTGGATTAAATGGAAATAATATATTCTAATTTCACTTTAAAATCAATTCAAAAGATAATCTAATCATCTTAATAAATTATATTAAAAATAGGTTTTGAATTAAAATACAACATTTAAACTATTCATTAAAAAATGAACTTTATCCGAAAAATACCAAAAAATTACACAAATTAATATTTGATGTCCCGATTATAAAGAAGAGTTTTATTTTGTCTAATAAAATTTATAAGAGTGACCAAAACTATATTTTATGACAGTTAGCCATCAAATGTTGATAAGTGGACCATTCGTGAAAATTACAGTATATAAGCCTAAAATTGAATTCTTTTCGTATTTTAAGCCTTTATCCTTTATTAGATAAATTTAAAAACATTTAACAAACATATATAATCATATTTTAGTTATTTCTATCCATTCCCGCCAGTACAATGACTACGTGTTAACTAACATTTAAAATAATATTATTTTATTACTAGTGTGCAACGTACGATTTCAAAGAAACTCTTTGTTGAGTATTGGGTACGCTGTCGAACATATCAACCCCTTTAAAGTAAAATTAATATTTAATTCACAAATATTAATAAATACGAAAATGTATTATTCTTTTTTTACCTGGGATGTTACACCACCTAACTTAGATTAGTATTGTAGTGGTATTCCAATATCAAGTCCTGACTCATCCCGGTTTAGGATAAATTTTAAGAATAGATAAAGAATGGGGAATTTAGGTAGTTGTGCCTATATCAAAATAGTTTAATTTATATCTATAAGATTCAAGAAAGGATACAGAGGAATTTTGATCCATCCAATTTGGATTCATAGAGACAAACCACACTCGAATCCGAGATCAGATGATGAAGCATGATCAAATCATAGTTTATAAACCTAAGGAGAGATCTCAATATTTTCATATGATGTGTGAAGAATTGGAAATATAACATAGGTTCTATAAAATAATTAATTTTAAAAATAAATAAAAAACCGAAATACAGGGGTTGCATGGTTTAACCGCACGGTTTTTCAGACCCTGTGGAAACTGTTCATGGATTCTTGTAGGCCAATGTTCACTCGCACGGTTTCAATAACTCTATGAAACTGTGAGCTAATATTATGAATAATGTATTCAAAAAATGAAGACATGGTTGCACGGTCGTGCGGAACATTCAACATTGATTGGATTAACAATGCTGCCCATACCATACATCAATCCATCCTCGCATGGCTTAGTCAAACCATCCGACCTTCCCAACACGGTTTTCACTAACCATGCACCAGGCCATTTTCATCCCGAAACCTTGTTTTGGGATCCGAACAAGCCCCAAATACATCCAAAACACATGTGAACAAGTTGGGTACTCATATGAGGCCATATATATATATAAACAAAATATTAAGGGACTCATACTTAATACTAATACACAAGTTCATACATTCATACCCCCTTATAGTAATTCATCACTAAATTTCTCTCTGTAGGATGGTCAAGATTTGTATGATAACAACTCTAGCCACTGGTCACATATATTGGTTTCCCTCTCCCATGTCACTTCTTATAAATGGTAGTACTTCCATTTCACCAGTACTAGAGGAACTAACTGACCACATAGAACCTATGTCATCCTGTAAAATATATTAATATGATCCTCTTTAAAGGATACATCAACCTGAAGCTCAACCTCCTCAGGATGAAAAGTGTGAGATGCATTCAGATGATAATGGTGCATGTGAGATACATAGAAGACGTCGTGCATGGATTGGTATCTCAAAGGCAACTTGACCTAATATGCTACCATATCAACTCTCTCCATAATCTCCAGCGGCCCGAAATATCTTGGTGAAAGCATTCCTCATCTCCCAAATCTCCTATGTCTCAGTCTTGGTGGAACACATAGGAAGCCCAAATCCCTATCCTCGATCTTTAGTGGTAATATATTGATATCAGTGTATGACTTCAACTGAGACTCTCTAGTAACCGTCTATTTCATAATAAACTGGACCTGCTTAGTGGTATCCCACCTAAGACACAGTCCTAGTAAAGTTACCTCACATGTCATTATCTAGTATAGGGTATATCAACATGGCCTATCATATAAAGACTCACAAGGTTCTATCTATATAGTATCCTCATAACTATTACTATAGGAGAACATATCTAGTAGAATGTTTCTCTCCCAAGGGCCCCCAGAATCCATGAAGCATGCTTACATCATGTCCTCTAGAATTTGTATCAATCTATTGGACTTGACATAAGTCTAAGTATAGTATATTGTGTTCATAAGAACATGTGTCCCTAGCTCCCTTTGAAAACCCTACTAGAAATGAGATGAGATGCAGGCTTGCAGGATAAAATGATAGTGCATATGACCCCATGAAGTCGTATTATCTCTTGAATATACAACCTTCCTAGATCATCAACATTGATGGTCACCCTGATTTACATGAATCAATAAGCCTTAGTTCGTCCATCATCAACAACCCACATAGCATCATTTCATCAATCCAACCATGGTAATCTGGTCATGAAATCCATTAAGACATCATACCATTATCACTTTAGAATAGGCCACTCCTATAAATCCCAGATGGTCATTGAGGTTCTTCCTTCGCATGTAGATAGGTGGACCGCCTGGTAGAAAAACTCGCTACATGACACATCATACCCCACAAGCAGTACTGAAGATGAAATCCATGATACATCTTGGTGACTCCCAGGTTAACTGCATAAGATAAATCATGAAATTCCCACATTATCTCCTCTTGTATATCGACTGGAACCTAAATTCATTCATGGATACACAGGTTCTCATTCTATTCTAGAGTCCATCCAGGATGTGAATCATCACCAACCATACTATCCCATCAGACTATTCCCTTTGAATCCAATTGCTACCTTATAATTACACTATCATGTAGGGTAGAGGTCACAGCTAAAGATGATAGATAATTCCAAACCTACCTATTTTACACCTCTATGTGCATCTCATAGAATAAATAAATAAGCTTTCACTTGATACTTGTATAATACACTTCATGTATCTGAGTCCTCCTATTATGTTCAACATTCACTACATTTCAATTTACAGGGATATATGCATGCTCAATGAAATAATACTGAAGTTATTTAACCCACCTTCCCTACCTTAGGTTGAAATCACACATTTTTAATATATGCATTAGTCTCGTCTGGTCTGTTTACACCATAAAATGGACATTGAGTATGAAATGTCTCCAATAGTATAAATCATGAACAACCAATATGAGATCGTGTGTTTGGTTGTTCGTCTCATGTGGCCATAGATGCCAGGACCCGTATGCCATGACTATATCTCTCTGCCTTAGCACAACTCCCAACCCAATACCTAATGTATCTCAATACACAATGTATATTATTCCCTTCTCTTGTAGTATCTGCACTGGTATTGACTTCAACCCCCTTTATCTCTTTAATGACTAATTTTCAAAAATCCCACAATACAAACTCCAAAACCTTCTTAGTCAAGCCCATTAATAGTGTTTCTAGGTCTGATAAGTCCCATATTAAATGACTGTAGTAAAGTTCTTGACAAATTGAAATTTTATGTGAAAAACAATATCGGGATGTTCTCATGAGACTACAACTCTCTCCTTCTTTGGGTCTACTTACACTCTGGTCTCCATGATGATATGACCCTAGAAGTGAATCTAGTTCATCCAATAGTGGGAATTTGTGATCATAGAATAAAAATAATTCCCTATAAGTATATTTAAAGTTATATCAAGATGGTTGGCACGGTCATGTTGATTTTGATAATTAAAAAAATATATCATCCTTGAAAAGATTGATAAAAGAATGTAGTTAAGGATGGAACACTCGATTCATCAAGGGTATGAACACTTTTGGTGTGTTCATGAGGCCGAATAGATTAACCAGATACTTTTATAGACCATACATTCTATAAAAGAATATAGGTGGTATGTATACATGCCGAAAATTTACCTGGTGTTATCTTGAACTGAAATCAATTTTTGGGAACACTCAGGCTCCTCAAAGATGATCAAATAGGTCATCTATCTATGGAAAGGGAAATCAGTTTTTAACCATCAGTTGGATCAACATCCAATAATCGATGCACATCATAAGGGTAACAACATGCTATTTAAACAATGGACCATTGATCTCTACAGATAAGTATTGGGTTGAATAAACACATTTTCCATCAAATAATCCATCTTCCTTTTGAGCTCGATTAAATCCTTCATATAAATCATGTAATTGTGGGTGGATACCGGTGAAACTACTAGAAATAGATAAATGAGAAAACCACCTCTCTATCATGAGGTAAACCATAGAATTAATCAGGACATATGACCTTAAATCTCTCAACCACTAGAGAAAAGCCCTCTTGGATCACTCCCTAATCATCTAGAAACAAAATAGCTATATGGGAGTTCATTCCAACCATACCACGATTCTTGAGTCCAGATAGGATTGAATGGACATACCATTCATCTTTACGAGTATACCATGAACCATGTGGTGATGTAATGGTCCCCCTTTAGTGATAGTAGTCAACATATGTTCAACAAGCTACTAGTCACACCATCTTGAGTATGGCATCAAACCCGGTCATCTTGAGGATATACAGACTCCAAAAAAGTTACATTGACCAACCTCATGTTGGAACTCCAACACTAGTTCACATCTTCTATTGTATTTCCCAATAGTGTATTTAGAATCATAACACCCTCAAATGGGGAAAACAATAAGCCTATGGAAATTTACCACTGGTGCGGATATAAAATTAAGTGTTTCACCTGTATCAAAAATAAAAGATGAAATAGTTGAGTCTACTAGAATCATTCATCTCACTATATGTGGTATGTAACCCTACTCCTCGGGGGTAGGCTGTATAGAATAGAACTGGCCTGAAACATGGCCATATGACACAACCTCACTATATGATGTAGGCTTATTATGATGCCTCTGCGTAACTGCTGCCTAGATGCCTCTAACATGACCACCACTACCTCATCCTGATCATCTAGAACTACTCAATATCCTTACCTGATGTGGAGGTGAAGAATAATATCATGATCTGGGTGTCAAAGAAATCCCCTACTACTCACAAAATGGTTGGAAGGACCAGAAAAAATTATTAACATGCACCATCATTATATAAGATCGACACCTGACTAGGATATGGTTACACGGATTCTCTACATGGCCTTTATTTTCACACTGATAGTGTAATAATTATCTACAAGTAATAATAGATTGACTGACACTCATCTCATGGGTAGACTCAAAACAACCTTTTCTTTCTAAATATGTAGAACCACTAGATCAAGAGACAACACTTCCATACTCTATGCCCCTATATTCCTTCAAGTTCTTCTCTTTTATTAGTATATGGATCACAATTTTAGTGATATAGGTCAATATAAACATGTTTACCTATGATTTGGTAAAATTTTTGATAGTTTCCTTGAAGCATCTCTCCCTATATATCTCATTTGATAGATATGACAACACAAAACACTACAACTATGTGAAGCATACATAGTATTCCATAACATTCATCACACCTTGCTCTTAAATAATGAACTCACTTGCCTTCTCTTCCCACAGAGTCTTGATGTAAATGTAGTAATAAAACTGTGTTTTGAAATCAGCAAAACCAATATATTGTAGCATGTTAGCCGAGATCACTAAATTCAACTGCTTATTTTCTACTCCATAAAGAATATATGCAATGATCTTTACCCTCCTCAATGTAGGCATCTCATGATGATCTAATATCGATTACATAATCTCTAGCCACTTCTCAACAGCATGTGGACTAACATACAGTAAAAATGTGGGAAGATTCTGCTACTAGAACACTTATGTCGGATCATCCATGGAAAAGGAATGCTTTGGGGTTACTTCAGAAGACTTTATATAGGGAATTAACCCCTCATGAAACTATAACACAACACATTTGTATAGAACAATAGATGATTCTGCAGCTAGCACTAATGGATGATTATCTAGTAGCCAATAGCCCGCCGCCTGTAGAGTGTGGTCACTGCCTCCCTCCTGGCATATGACGTGAGGTTATCATGGTGTCTGACTCTGCAATTCCAAATACATGCCTAAGTATAGAATGAGTTCAAATATCATAACTCAAAATTGTAGGAAAAGTCAATATAATCCTAAAAACTAGTCATACCCCAAAAAAATAATTCAAATGCCATTACTGAAATATGGAATAGTCACGACATAACAAGAAACATTGCCTCCTACCCACTCAAAATTTGGGTTTAGGTCAAGTTAGTGTTCATCACATCAAGTTTCATGTTCATTTTCACTTCAATCAACATTAATTTTATATATCACCTCAATAATTCAATTATTAAAGGGGGTTTAACCATTGGTTTACTAATTTTAAATAGATGAGTCCCCATAACACATCATGATCCAAAAACATGGTTCCCATTAAATACATACATATCTAAGGTAATTAAACAATTGAATTTTCATTGGTATATCATTTTCTAGTCCATAAGGGCCCATAGACCTTACGAACTGAAATATGGTTTCACTCCACTATCCACTGCAAGAAATCTATCACAATAGAATTTATACCTATAACAACACCTATCAAAGTAGCCTACCATATGTATTGCATCCTAATTGGCTTGGAATAATTCATGACTTCTGATTATTAACAAGTTACTATATGATTCCTGATATAAAATACCCTCATCTAATGGGTTTTAAAGAGAAATTGATCCTAAAATTACATAAATAGTAATATAATAAATAAAATATATAACCCAATAGTTAAATCAAATCAAATAGAATAATCAAAATCTTGAATATAAGAATTTCATTCAAGGTAATTCGAATTTTCCTTGTACGCAGAGTACCTACTCCCATGCCAACCATATTACCAAATTGCATTTCCTTTATATCCCTATCTATTTTCTCATAAATAGAATTTCAAACCATAAAATAATTATCTGATACCACTTTATAACATCTCAGACTCAAATTTCACTCAAAAGTTCCCTAGTCCCAGTTGGCTACATAGACTTAAGCACATATCCCCAAACAAAAAAGGTTTCTAACTATAAGAAAGGGTTTTTGTTTGTTAGTGGGGAGACTACACCCTCATTTCCAGAGTATATCGCCATGGATGTAAATAACATACATATATAAGAAGTAGTAAAATAATAAGACAATAGATACATTGAATAAACAAATAAAAAACACAAAATATGGCTCATATACAATGATGAAGATGATACATGTATCTATAAAAAATTATAAATAAGTGCATGAAAATGAAGTAAAATACATGTCCACAAACTACAAAATTCGAAAATCTATATGATATTCTCAAGAATCATCTTGGTACCATTATCCCCTAATCCATAAAAAAAGTTAACAACCTATATTAGGGCCATTTCCCCTATTATCACCAATAACCATATAAGTTTTTTGGGACCCTAGTGAGGGATAAGTTGTGTGTGAGATAACATCCATATATGTAATCACCCAGAAGTCAATAGAGTTCTAAGAATCACAAGGAATATGATATACATGTGTAATTAAGTAGTATTGTTAGTGATAATGCCTAGGTCATACAACTTCTGAAATATGTAATACCAAACAGCCTCTCAAGGATCCCTAAAACAAGTGTTAGCTCATTAAAAGGAAGTTATGAGAAATATAAATTAAAAACATGGCCTCTCCATACTCCGATATTTATCATTTCACCATGTCCATTCCATGAAATCTAAGTGAATCACATTCTCATGACCTTTCTATATTATCTAATGTATTAGAACACACATGGGATGGATCAAAGGTGTCATGAACTAATTAATTCTCATCACGTACCAGGAGCATGTCGATAGAAACACATTACATGCACTGTTTGGAGTCCTGGGAGCAAGTCATACCAGAAAAGTCATATGCGAGTCCAAACATGAAAGATCCAAGGGTTAGAAAATTCCGATTCATCCACACATAATCAAGGCCGAAGGGGAATACTCAACCCAAGTTGTAAACTACCGCATTCTAGATCCATATAGAGCCTCGCATGGAATCTATAAAAACATACATTCATTCATATCATTAAACAATTCAACTCCAAATGAGTCTACCAACTCATATAATCACATTCATTCAATTTCGTATAATGCATATACCACCTCATTTTATACCTTTCTTACCAATAACATCACATGAGTATACCCACACATGTATTTCTTTCAATTTAATGAATTCACATGGGTATACCAACCTAGTTATCATCAACATCAATCAAACATGCCATATGAGTTTACCCACCCATTTATCACCATTCATAGTATAACATATCCCATGGGTATACCAACCAATTTATGACCATTCACCATTTAACAAATTCCATGGGTATACCCACACATTCAATTGAATACATTTATTCAATTTCACATATCATGTTTAAAATAACTCACTTGATCATTTCGTTAATTAACCAATTCAATTACAATAATATAAATCTATGAAAAGGAGGAAAATGATCTCCTAATAATCCTATTCATCCCATTACACTTCTAAATGGCTTCCTATAATAAGATAGACACAAAATACACCACATAAGTGGTCAATCAGGGAATAAACATGTATTTTTTATAAGGTTACCCCCATGGGTGACCTAGGATTGGGAAACTAGTTTCAATTCATCATAAAAGATCCTATGATTATCACTAATGGTTCCTATTACATCCATTATAGGTAACCCATTCAAAATATGGGTTGTGCCCGAAATTCCTGTGGGAGGAATAATAGCTGATAGCTCTAAAAAACTCTAGAAGCTAAAAGGTATGTATATAACTTGTACTGTAACAACCCGGTTCTTATTCCTGTGGTACAAGTTTCTTATTTTCCCTTTTGCTTTAGTTTTTTTGAGAAAATAAGGAAAATTGGGAAAAATCCCAAATTTTGTGGGTACACATCGTGTACTTTTCTACACACCGTGTACTTTGGTCGTTTGGGATGAGTACACAGGGCATGTAGGACTGCCGACGATGAAGGTTTTAAAAACTTACTACATGTTGTGTACTTAGAATTTTCACATCGTGTAATTAGTCAATATGTGAATAGTAAGGGGGTGGAAGTATCCTCCAGCTGAGCGATAGTACACAACGTGTATTTCGAAATACACTCAGTGTACTAATGTCGGCAAGTGAACCGTTCAACGATGAAAAGTATCTGCCGAAGGAACAGTTAAATGAGAAAAGTACACGCTGTGTATTTGACAGTACACGCCGTGTAGTTTATTTTTTCACATAAAATAGGAAGTAGCCCCCTCTATTCACATAGGATGCTTAGAACTCCGTAGGAGAGAGGGAGAGACGACCAGAGCATAGAGGATCTCCCGAAAGCACCCCAGGAACCCAATTTCTATGCTGTCAATTTATTTGGAGCCACATGGATCTACTTATTTCACGGGCATTTCGAGAGGCTTTGTTCCCCTATACCAATCAGGGGCTATCGAGGTAGGTGGTCTGGTGTTTATTTCAGACTGTTGAGTTGATTTTTTGTACCATTGTTCTATGAACCAATGTTTGAGGTGTCATATGGATGATGCCTTTTCTGAAATGATATCTTGAATTGTATAGATAATCTAATGATAAGTTTAAACTACTGTTTGGGATCAATGCTTGGATCCAGGAACACCCTGGGCGTGCATTCCACTATTCAGCCATTTTTTCAGGATACCCAAGGGTATGCCATGAAATAGAATGCTTTGATTTTTATGGAGAGAAAATGTATATAATTGCTTGATATGTTTTGGTCTCAGCCCGATTGATTGATTATCCTGAGGGAAGGTGTTCGTTTAGCCCAAGGGAATGTTTTTCATTTATCATGAGGGCAATGTTTCATATGCCTCAGGGTAGTTGTTTCCGTGCTTGAGGGAATTATCTCATACACATGAGGGCAATATTGGTTATGACTGAGGAAAATCACCTGAGGGTGTGATTCTAATTATCCTGAGGGTGTGGTTCTGTTAGCCTGAGGGAAAAATTCTGATTACCTAAGGGTATGTTTTAGTATGTCTGAGGACACTATGTGTTTCATATATTGACTATGGTGATTTTCAATGTTTTACCTTCTAAGACGAAGCAGAATCTTGGAGGTGATTATTAATAATAAAAATGGAAATGAAACTGGTAGTGATAGTTACTTTGGAGTACATACTGGTTTACTACATTTACATTCGCGCATTGCTGTTGCATATTTTCACTGATAGTTGGGCACAAAAGTTTGGTGGGTGCCCACTGGGATTTGTTTCCCACACCTTGTTTGGGTCATGTCTTCGGCCCAAACAGATTACGTTTCGGCAGTTGTTGACAGGGGAAAGGGTCCCTATACAGGTACTTGATTGTAGCAGAGGAGTAGGGCAGAATGAGACCGATCTTAGGCTTGTGATGCTGTTACGTTCTATCTACTCTTCTTTGTTTTTTCAGTTGTACCTTGTACTTTGAGTTGTATTGTATTATATATCAAAATATCTGGTTCTAGCTATTTTCATAGAATTAGTGACATGCTGCATCTTTATATTTATGACTATTGGTTCCCTTTTACTTTAGTTATCCATTTCAATTGTATATTGTTTAATGCTACCACTATTGTATGTTATTTATCCTTCCACTATGCTACACATTGAAAAATGAGGGCATAGTTTTCCCACTATCAGACCAGGGCCCTCGTTGCTAGTCGGCATCCTCTGGTGTTTTGGAAAATGCGCATGAGGTCATGTGACCAACTGGGATCGGGGCACCCGTTGTGTGGCACCCTGATCCGGGACGTTATAAAGTGGTATCAGAGGAGTTATTTTCTTTGACTTACTATTTGGAGCCTTAGTCAGAGATAGTACAGACATAGTAGTTTCTAATAATTTGTGTCTGGGAGTAGCAAACCCATGTACATGGAAAACCCAATTTACCTCGGTTTGGGATTTCATTGATTTTTTACTTTAATAGTTGATTTGATTTTCACCGTTGGGTGACACACTTGTAGTCTATTGTTTATGTAATATACTAGGTTCTATTTTGTTGAAACCTGATGAGATGAGGGTATTACATCTCATGAATCATTCATGCACATGCTAGAAATCACCTGTCATGCATTCCTTCCATTCCATGTAGGTGCATTAGAAATTGCATGTTGTTGTGATAGTTGTTGTGCTAGAAAATCGTGCTATTGTGATAGATTCTCCGATAAATACATGCTATTTTATTTGGTATTGGTGTCTAAAGCCTCTATATAATGAATGCCAAACATTCGTTTTTGAGGAGTATGGGCCCTCAATAACCAAAATTTGGTGGATCATTGACATGTTTACATTGTTATAACATGTGTAAGATGCCAAGCTTTGATTCACGGGGAGTATGGGCCCAAATGGATCCAAATTTGGCACTTAGGTGTTAGTTTCAACGTTTTCTGGGATCCAAAGTAGTTTATGAGGTTTAATGTCGGGAAAACCCGTGATACACGTCGTGTAGTTCTATGGACACACACCATGTGTTCTTCTATTCAAGAAGAACTGAAAAATATTTAAGTACACGCTTTGTACTGTCAGTACACGCCATGTAGTCTCTTCCTGTGTCATAGGCCATGTGGGTGGGGACATGGGGTAGAAAATGGCTTGGGGAAACACACTGTGTACCGTTTGTACATGTCGTGTAGTGTTGACCCAGTGTCCACCTGTGTAACTAACAACACGGACAGAGGAAACCTTCAGACATACATGATGTTTCTACTTTGAACACTCCATGTAGTCTAACCCAGGTACTCGGCCATGTCACGAACAACACGGGTTGGCATTAACTTTCTGAGTACATGTTGTGTCCACCTAGAACACGCCGTGTAGTATCAGCCGTGTATCAGGCCGTGTAACAAGCAACACGGGTAGGTATGGGGCTTCTTTGGACATGTCGTGTCTTTGTGGGACACGCCGTGTAGTGAGACCTAGGCACACAGGCTGTGTCATGAAAAACATGGGACGGTGGAATCTTATCAAGTACATGTCTTCTTGCCATGGGACACACCATGTAGTTTTTTTAGGAGTGTCATGTGGCTTAGCCGTGTAGAAGGACTCAGGTAAGGAAGGAAGATTCAAGTACACATCGTGTAGTCATAAATACACGCCTTGTATTTGGGGTGTTACATGAACAGTTTAAACTAGAGTACATGTCCATGTGGATGGCTTGTGAGATCACACCGTGTAGTATCTATAGATGTTGTGTAGTCGTGTTTTGTAAATCTTGAATTCTTTCGTTCTCGTGTTCCCTTCATGGTCTCTTAGTTTTCCGTCTTTGATAAATTTTGATCTAATGTGTGATTTGACATTGTAGAGTCATGCCGCTGAGATGACCACCAGTTGTTCACCATGAGAGCAACAATGAGCATAATCCAGCTATAGTAGGCAAGGGGCAATGGAGGGATCCTCTAGAAGAGCCAGATGCGATGCCAGCCATTATACCAGATGCAGGCGCGGAGGCGCATTTCCATGATGGCTTAATGCGGTTCATGCAGACCTTCTAGAGAGCACCACATGCCACCACATCTATGGAAGATATGATGCGTATCTTCTAGAAGCAGCATCCACATACGTTTTCAGGGTATGGAGGACCACAGGCAACAGTGTCTTGGATAGATTTGATGTATAAGACAATCAAGCACGTGGAGATGCCTCATGGGAGGAGGGTCAAGCTTGCTACATAAATGCTGCGTGATTCTTCCAAGAGGTGGTGGGATTTTACCACCCAGTCTGAACACCACTGTGACATGGTGTGGGAATATTTTCAGGCAACCTTCTATTAATTCTTCTTCCTGAAGATGCTGAGGGAAGATCGATTACAATAGTTCATGAATCTATAGAAAGGCGTCGTGTCAGTGACGAATTATTATTCTTACTTCACCAAGAATAATCATTTCACACTCGTTCTAGTGGGTGATGAGGCGTTGAGGGATAGACTCTTTGAGGATGGTCTTTGGTGTGACGTCTGAGCACTGGTGAACGTTTTCAGGTTGGCTATCATGCGTGCTATTGTGAACTAGGCAATGATCACAGAGAAGAACTAGCAGGAAGCTAGTGGTGTGGGCCAGGGTAGTTCGACACCAGTGTCGGGTACTATTTTGAGCGGCAAGAGGAAGAGGTAGATGAGTCTCTCTCACGGTGGCAGTACTAGTCTGCATAATTTTTCAGGTGGTCAGGTCATTTTCTACCATTGTGGTAGAGAGGGGAAGAGGCGACCACATTTTCCATGTGGCCTAGTGGAGTGTGGAGCATGTGGAAAGGTGGGTCATCTGAAGAACTTTTGTAGGGAGTTTCTACAAGTGGCTAGTTATAGGGTTTTTGTGCAGACTCCACGTGCGGGGAGCAGGACTAGTAGCTTCTTAGTAGTCGAGAAAATTGGGGTACGTCAGGGCGTGAAGGCATAGATGGTGGTCGTGGCCATTGTAGTAAGACACTAGGGTCCCAAAGACAGCATGGTGGATCAGCTCCGGGTATTCAGGCTGTGTCGCAGGGCCACGACACTTGGCAGGCATAAGCAATGCAACAGACCCAACAGGAGCAGGATCCCGGACCTTCCCCTATCAGAGGTACTATTTTAGTATCTTCTATTTAATCTTCTATAATTTTTTATACGGGTTCTACAAATAGATTTATATCTATGGCCACTGTGGAGAGACTTGTGCTCTTTGTTATATCTTATTATGATGTTATGATGCTAGAAACTCCTTTGGGAACGAGAACGGCTGGTGTGTGTCAGTGCAGGGAGTGCCCCGGGTGGTTGGTGGGTGTCACTTTATGTGGGACGTATATGTCTTAGAGATGATAGCTTATTATGTCATTTTCTGTATGGACTGGTTGGTACCCTTTCAAGCCATTGTGGATTAATATCATTGCAGTGTGAGTTTCATGTCACCATAGGGTGGAGAGTTTTAATACAAGGGTGAAAGGGATGTCTAGGAAAGAAGAGCGGGACCGGAGCATCATGGGTGAGGTGGTGTGACAGCCCAGATTGCGAGCTTATATCTGGATGAATGAAGATCATTTATGATGGTTTTCCCTCCAATAGTTGATCGTTTCAGGGATGTCTTCCTGGATGACATTTCAGGTCTTCCTCCATAGAGAGAGGTGTATTTCGTTATTGAGCATGTGCCAGGAACAACACTAATGTCCATTCCTCCTTATAGGATAGCTACACCTGAGTTGCAAGAGCTCAAGAGGCAGTTAGAGGTGTTGCAGGAAAAGGGTTTCATCTGACCAAGTACTTATCCTTGGGTTTCTTTGGTCCTTTTTTTGGAGATGGCGGATGGTACACTCAGACTCTATGTGGATGATTGGAAGCTGAACCAGTTGACGGTCAAGAAACGATATCCCTTTCCAAGGATTGATGATCTTTTTGATCAACTTTGGGGATCATAAGTGTTCTTCAAAGATTTACTAGAGATCCGGATATCATCAGTTATGCGTTAGACCATCGAACATACCGCTGACATATTTTCCAAACAGATATGGTCAATTCGAGTACTTGGTTATGCCGTTCGGACTCATGAACGCGCCAACAATTTTCATGTCTCTGGTTAATCGTGTTTTCCACCCTTATCTGGATTATTTTTTGGTATTCTTCATGGATAATATCATGGTGTACTCTCACACTCAACACGACCATCATACCCATCTTGAGATTGTTTTGAGTACACTGAGAGAGCATCGTCTATATGCTAAGATATCAAATTGCCACTTTTGGATGGACTAGATTCACTTTCTGGGTCACATCATCTCAGAGGTAGGAGTTCCGGTAGACCCAAATATGGTGAGAGCCGTAGTTTCCTGGGAGTATCCTAAGAATGTGTTTGAGATATGGAGTTTCTTGGGGATGAATGGTTACTTCAGTCATTTTATACAAGACTTCTCCTACTTAGCAGCATCGTTGACGGGTTTTACAAAGAAGGGTGTGACGTTCGTTTGGTCAGAAGCTTGTGAGACAGCCTTTTAGATGTTGAAGGGTAGGTTGACATCAGCACCAATCCTAATACTTCCAGCGCAAAGGAAGATCTATACAGTTTATTGTGATGCATTAGGTATTGGGCTGGGAGCTATGTTGATGTAGGGTGATCGAGTAGTTGCATATGGGTCTCGGCAGTTGAGACCACATGAGAGTAATTACACGACGCATGATCTCGAGATAGTTGTAGTTGTTCAAGTGTTACACTGTTGGAGACATTATCTCTTGGGAGAACATTTTGTGGTGTTCAAAGACCAAAAAAATCTCTAGTATATCATTACCCAGCATGACCTAAACATGAGAAAGTGAAGGTGGGTTGAATACCTTCAGTCCTTTGACTTTGAGCTTGCATATACACCTGGTAAGGCTAAAGCAGTTTCAGATGCACTGGGCAGGAAGACTCTGATACTGGCAGTTCATGAGGCCAGTAGTGAGTGAAAGCTCATGGCTTTGTTCTCTGAGATGCATTTGGAGGTACACGATAGTCATGGGAGATCCTATCTTTCATCCTTAGCTGTGACTTATACCCTCCTTCATAGAGTGAGGATGAGACAACTATCTGATTTAGAAGGCCTAGTTCTACGGTAGTTGGTGGAATGTCATGACCCTCTTCCTGGTTGGACTATAGGCGATGATGAGGTACTACATTTCCAAGGATGAGTATGGGTTCCATGGGATATACGTGAGGATTTTATGTGGGAGTTTCATGCTTCAGCTTGGACAGTGCATCATGGAGTTACCAAGATGTACTGTGACATGAGACGTCAGTATTTGTGGCCGGGTAGGAAATGTGAGGTAGCTAGTTTTGTTATGAGATGTTCCACCTGTCAGCAGGTGAAGGCAGAGCATAAGAGGCTTGTTAGACTATTACAACAGTAACCCATTCCTGAATAGAAATGGGATGATATTACGATGGACTTCGTGATAGGGTAGGAGAGGTCACCTTGAGGCAGTGATACCGTGTGGGTTGATGTGGACAGACTTATGAAGGTAGATCACTTTTTTCTGATCAAGGAGACCTTTGGTGTTGACGAGCTCAGAAAGTTGTATATCTGAGAAGTCGTAAGTCTGCATGTGGTCCCTCGTTCTATCATTTCAGATAGGGATTACCATTTTATGTCTCTTTTCTGGCATAGTTTTCAAAGGGCACTGGGTACACAAGTGTTTCTGAGCATAGCTTGTCACCCTCAGACCGATGGCCAGTCAAACAGTACGATACATGAGCTTGAGGAAATGATGCATGCATGCGTCCTAAACTTTGGGTGATCTTGGGAGTGTCATATACCCCTAGTCGAGTTTCCCTATAATAATATCATTAAGTAAACTATTGATATGGCACCTTACGAGGCTTTATATGGTAGGTCATAACGATCACCCTTGTGTTTGTTAGAGGAAGGTGAGGTAGCTTTACTGGTACCACGTCTCATGCAAGAGACTTCTATGCTTGTCCTATTGATATATAAGCGAATAGATACTACACAGTCTCGTCAGAAATCTGTTGTTGATCGCCACAAATGACCCTTAGAGTTCATGGTCGGGGATCAGGATTTCTTTCGTGTTTCATCAAGGTTGGGACACAGACGGATCAGGAGACAGGGTAAACTTTCACCAAGGAATGTGGGGTCGTTTGAGATTCTGGAGAGAGTCAGGCTGGTTTCCTATTAGTTGCAATTACCACAGCGGTATCGGGACATGAATGAAGTCTTCCATGTAGCTCTGCTATGCCGTTATCATTCAGCCCGTATCATGTATTTTAGCCCAAGGAGGTTGAGCATTAAGCCAATGCATCCTATGAGGAGCATCTGATTCATATTTTTTATTAGAGCACGGAGGTTCTTCAATGCTGGTCAGTTCTTCTCCTACGGGTGTTATGGGAGCATGGCTGAGTGCAGGACGAAACCAGGGAGTGGGAGACCGACATACATGCTCAGTGACCGGAGTTGTTCATAGCTTTATATTCACCACTGTTGGAAGGGGAATTAGAAGACATATTTCATTATGGGAGACGTTTATAAGAACTTGGTTCTTATTCTTGAGGTACGGGTTTCTTATTTTCCATTTTCCATAATTGTTTTAGAGAAAATAAGGAAAATGGGGGAAAATCCCAAATTTTGTGGGTACAAGGCTGTACTTTTCCACAGACCATGAACTTTGGTCATGTTGGAAGAGTATATAGAGCGTGTAGGACTGCCGATGATGAAGGGTGTAAAAACAAATTACATGCCATGTACATAGTATTTACACGCCGTGTAATCAGTCGACAGGTGAGTAGTAAAGTGGTGGAAGCAGCCGTCGGCTGAGCGATAGTACACGCCGTGTATTTTGAAATTCATGCTGTGTTCTCATGTCGGCAGGTGAACAGTTCGGCGGTGAAATGTAGCCGTGACAGGAATAGTTAAATGAGAAAATTACATGCCATGTACATGAGAGTACACACCGTGTAGTCTGTTTCTTTGAGTTAAAACTAGTAGTATCCTCCTCTGTTCATAGATGAAGCTTAAAACACCGGAGGAGAGCGGGAGAGAGGACCAGCTCTTAAGGGATCTCCCGACCGCACACTAAGAACCCGATTCCTATATCGTCGATCTCCATGGAACTGCACAAATCTACGTTGTTCATGGGAGTTTTGGGAGGCGTCGTTCACGTATACCGATCAGGGGTGACCGAGGTAGGTGGTCTGGGGTTTATTTCAAACTATTGAGTTGATTTTGTTTATCATTGTGCAACGAACCCATGTTTGGGTTGTCGTATGGATGAGTCATTTGCTGGAAAGATATCTATAATTGTATAGATAATCTAATGATAAGTTTAAACTTATGTTTGGGATTACTGCTTGGATCCAGGACCGCCCTGGGGGTGCGTTCCTTTGTTTAGCCGTTTGGCCTGGATACTTGAGGGTATACGAGGATATAGAATGCTTTGAGTTTTCTTGAGATAAATGTATATAATTGATTGATATGTGTTGGGTTCATCCCAGTTTCTTGTTTTTCCTATGGGATATTTTTTGTTTATCCCGAGGGAAGGTGTTTTATTTAGCCTGAGGGAAATGTTTTGTATGCCTGAGGGCAGTTGTTTCCGTGCCTGAGGAAATTATCTTTTATTCCTGAGGGCAATATTCATTATGCCTAAGGGTGAGATTCTGATTAGCCGGAGGGCGTGGTTCTGTTAGCCTGAGGGCATGATTCTGATTACCTAAGGGTATGGTTTGGTATGTCTGAGGACACTATTTGATTTGTATATTCATTGTGGTGATTTTCAATGTTGTACCTTCCAACCCGAAGAATAAGCTTGGAGGTGATAAGTAATAATTAAAATGGCAATAAAACTGGTAGTGATAGTTACTTTTGAGTACTTACTAGTTTATTGCATTTACTTTTCCACACTATTGTTGGATATGTTCACTGACAGTTGGGAAAAGGCCTTTGGTGGGTGCATACTGGGATTTATTTCTCATACCCTGTTTGGGTCATGTCTTCAGCCCAAATAGATTTTGTTTCTGCAGGTGTTGATATGGGAAAGGGTCCTTATACAGGTACATGATTGTAGTAGAAGAGAAGGAGAGCATGAGACCGAGCTTAGGCTTGCGATGCTGTTGCGTTCTATCTACTCTGAATTGTTTTATTGGTTGTACCTTGTACCTTAGGTTGTATTGTATTGTATTGCAGTATATCATGTTCTGGATGTTTTTATAGAATTAGTGACATGCTGCATCTTTATATATATGTCTGCTAGTTCTCTTTTACTTTAGTTATCCATTTCAGATATATGTTGTTTATAGATTCCACTGTTTTATGTTATTTATCTTTCCGTTGTGCTACACTTTGACAAATGAGTTCATAGTTTCCCTACTATCAGACATGGGCCCTCGCTGCTAGTCGGCAGCCTCTGGCATTTGGGAAAATGCACTTGAGGTCATGTGACCAACTGGGTTCGGGGCACCCATGGTGTGGCACCGAGATTTGGAACGTTACAGCTACATTAGCTCAGTAATGTTGTACACTTCAATTATCATGTCCCGATTCATTCCGGTTTTTGAAAAATTTGATGAATGGATGAAGAATAGAAAATGAGGGCATATGAACCTAAATCAAAATAGCACAATCTATAGCTAGAAGAATAAAAAAAGGCATAAAAAGGAATTTATATCTTATATATGTGGATCCAAAGAGAGAACTCATGCTTGAATCAGAGATCAGTTGAAGAACTAGGGTCAAATCCTAGATTATCCACCTTAGGAGAGTTGTCATGATTTTTTTATATTGTGTGAATAAGTGAAAAAAGATGTTATGATTTAGAAAATATTTAATTTTAAACATAAAATTATAAAAACCCAAAATATATTGGTTGCATGGTTTCATGAAATGGGGACTTGATCGATTTCCTCACATGGTTTCCCTAACTATGTGATAACTAAGCATTAAGCCTATATCAATGTCAAAAAAAACCAAAGTCATGGTGACACATCCATGTGGCCCATTCCACATGGTTTTCGATTACAGTACTACCAATACCACCCCTCTATACAGCCCCACATGTTTTTCATTAACTGTGAGGTAGGAAACTTTCATCCCAAAACATGGTTAAGTGCTCTAAACAAGCCTCTCACACCTCCAAAACACCCATGAAAAATATGTGTACTCACACAAAGCCATATTTGTATATTAATACTGAAATATATTGGATTTGTCCCCAATAATATTACCCGAGTTCCAAAATAAGACATAGTTCTAATCCCCAATGATCATGAAATGGGATGACGATGCACATTAAGGTGGGTACAGGTGGAGATAAAATTATATTGAATGAGATCTGGCTCAGATAACATTGATGTTGAATGAATATTCAACTAAGTGAAAACATGAAAAATACCCCATCATCTCAAAGGTCAAGGCCATGGTTGAGGATGACCTATTTGGAAGGATTTATTTACTCAATAACACATGATTGGAATTAAAATCAATGAAAAAATAGGTCCTTGTATTCTTTTTCATCTTCTCTTCATGGAATGTGTTGTCATGTTTGGCCCTTTCAAGTTCCTTCTCTATTTTACTATATTTTAATAAAGGGCCTTAATCCCCACCTTTAAAAAAAATTATAAATATATATATATACTTAATTTTATAATTTTGTATATAATTATAAATTTTTAGTTACAAATATATCAAATATATTTATTTTCTAAATATATTTATTATAATTTTATAATTTTATATATAATTTATTTTCCTACATATCTCCTTTTTATAAAAATTAAATATAATAATAATTTTATACCCATCTATTTAAATTACAATGATATTAAAAAAATATTTCTTAATAATATTGTTTATAGAAATTTCAAACATATTTTTAATGATAAAACATAATAGAAAAAAACTAATAAATATTATTCATATAAATCACAAACATATTGAAAATATTACATGTATAGTAAATATGCAATTGTATAATAATTATTAAAAATTTATTAAATATGTTTTTTACATTATTAATGAATATAGAATAATAAATTAATAAATAAATTAAATTAAATTAAAAAATCATTAAAATGTTAATTCATAACATTTACATGAATTATAGACAAAAATATGTACACAAACACACACACACAATAATATATATATATAAACCAATATATATACAAACACATAAGAAACTATACATATAGTTATACTTTAATAAGTATACAAGAACAAGGGAAATTTATTCTGATGGTTTGTAATGTTTATCTGAGAACATATGGTATATATGGGTAATTATTGGTGACTCAAACGATATGTTATGACCTGAAGAAAAGTTGGAAATAATTTTAGTATAATGGTAACTTTTTAATTCTCTTCTTTCAGTTAAAAATTTGGTCTGGTTGAAGTTCTTATAGGTGTGGATGATTATACCTGGAGTAGTTACACCCATAATGGGAGGCAATCCAGCAAATTGGAGAGATGTTCTATAAAAGTGTATGAGAGGAATTAAGATATTGACATTTCAAGAATCACTATGGGTTGGGATAATTCTAATTATAGTAATCATCTGATGGATATTTGTATAAAAAAATATAAGACATCCCCCAATGCATTGAAGTTCAACAATGCATGGATCATTATATCTAGTTGCAAATAAATAATCATTTTTTCTTCAAAAGTCAAGTTAATTGGAATCCCCTACAAATTCTGACCAATAAGATGAAAATTTTCAATAAAAGTCTCTATAAATTGAGTACAACTTCTCGATGAAGGATCTTAATATTAAGGTTTTTGAAAATCATCTAGTTCAGTGTCAATGGAAAAAATATAATCAAGATGATACCTCTAGAGGTGAGATGTAGGATATTACCAAACATGATTACCTATTGGATCTCAAGGAAAATATTTCTTGAGATCAAAATAATATTAGGTTCTTAAATGAGGGAGATAGAAACTCAGTGTTTTTTCCATGAATTTATACGGAGAAGAAGTCGAGACGAGGTATCACTGCTCTCAATATTAATGGGGAATTTTTTAATAAAGAGAAAGAAACTTCCTATGTGGTGACTATATATTTTATGGATTTTTATATAGAAAAATGGGATTCTAACACCCAAAAATGTTTACCAATATCACCACTAGTGTTAATGACCTCGAAAATCGAATATTCACTAAATCAACCAATGAAAAATAAATAAACGAAGAACTTTTTTCCCTGATTATTGATAGTGTTTTCTAAATTTATGGATTTTATAAAAAAATTATTGTGTTCAACTGGAACATTGTTCACACCAAGATCACTAATGTCGTGATATAATTTTTTAATCATGCCTCTATGACAGATAAAGTGAACTCCAATGTAATTTCTTAGATTCCAATGAAGATGAATTATTTTTATATTAAGTATTTCTAACCAATGGATATCATGAATTTAATTCCAATAGTGATCATCAAGATCATTGAAACTAGATTTGGAGTTATTGAAAAGGGTTTTATTTCCAAATTTTATTTGGGTTTGTACCCAGAAGGAACATTCAGAAGTATCTCTACAATGCGTTAGAATGTAATAACATCATGAAGAAGAATTTGTAGAATTGGAACATGGCTCCTAATATGGGTATATTCAAGGATTTTGATAAAATAAAATGGAATTTTAATTTTTCCGATTATCAGAATTCATTGTTTTCGATTGAATTCATCAATATGTTCAATTTCAACCATAAGAGTTCCGTGATATTTATTATTGTCAATGGGTCACCTAATGGATTCTTATATAACTCTATAGGGGTGAGAAAAATGTATCTAGTCATTAAGATTACCTTTTCTGTTGTAAGACATTATTTGACTATTTATCATAATTACCTTGTACATGATGGCTTATAGAAGAAAATGATGATTGTAGGAGGACTTATATCACCCTCACATCTTTTGGATACTGATTAAATTCTTGTTTTTAGGAAATCTGTCAGAATCATCATGTAATAAATTAAATATATTTTTGGTCACTATGATGATTTTTATATTTATGTAATTACCAGGAACAATTCCTAGGTTGTTTTTGGGGATGTGGTGTCCATTTCCAAAAAATAGAGTGGTCATGGGCCTTGGGGTTAGGAGAGTGTCTATTATCTTCATCAACCTTAAAGTGACCGTCTTTTATGGTAATGTTAAAAGTTGTTATATTGAAAAAAATATTCTATAGAATTATCAATCAAATTGTAACATGGAATGGAAGATATATGTCCAAGAAGGGAGGGTATGTTTGGTAAAATCTATTGTTACATATATGGTTTTTTTCATTTTATTTTAATAGAACACCTATAACTCTTATCGAAGAGTTTCTGATTCTAATTCACATTTTTTTTGGATTCTCTCTATTCATGAGAGAATGACTATTATATTTTACTAGAATAAATTTTCCAAACATATTAACATGGGAAGAATGGAAATAATAGACCATAGGAACATCCATGAGACACTTCTGAACAAAATTCACTTGGAACCTACTCACTTCCAATAAAACTTCATTAAGAATTGTATCTAGAAATTTTTTTACAAAAAATTAAATGGATACTCTATTTACTTCTATTAATCTATTTGAAATGCTAAAAAATGCTTGAAATAGAAATATATATTGTTTAATGTGTATAGTTTGAAAGCTTTCACTTATTAATTTATAGAGAAGATCATGGATATCAAGGCATACGTTTGATGATGTGGATCCCCTCAGTCTTTGGAATCTCTAACAATTTCTGATATACAATGCAATGAATGTTTGCAATTGCTATTTTCATTCCATATAAGCATGGAGTTTGATAGATATGAGTATACAGATAGGGAGACTCTAATCTAAAAACCCAGTATAACTCGTATTTCTAATACTATGGATTGTTATAGGTATAGTTCTAATGGATCCTCCTCAATTCCCATATATATTATGGGTACAAAATCCCTTAAATTTACCCAGTTTTTTTCTAATTCATTATTAAATATAGAGGTAGAGGTTGCCCAAGCATAGGATGGTTCAACATACATGGTTGAATCATGAATCATCCAACCCCCATGTTCCTCATTGAAAATGAAAAAATTGACCAATTGGTTGTCCATTCTATTTCAAATGACGTTTTTAATGAAAATTATAGATATATTTGGATCTATGCTATGTTTTGAAAGATTTGAGAAAATAGTTACACCGATCATAAAATCTAGTTGCAGCGATCTTGTGGAGGACCTCTTTGTATCTCCTCTAACTACTATATATACATTCATTTGGATGAAAAATGAATGGTATTCCCTTTTAAAATCAAACTAAATATTTTCATTGTGTAATTAGTCCTACCCATAGGGAAGTTAAAGCTACATTAAGGATTCAAATAGGATAAATGAGGGAAGATCTATCTGATCTGGTAATTTTGAGTTGTGATTCTGTTACTAACATAATATAAAACCAATGGGGTCTAAATATATTAGATGGATACCTAAAATTTCTAAATAGATGAAATCAAATATGGTTGTGGGGAATTTTTGTGAACTGATGACCTTAGGATGTGGTGTTTTATTCTTCTCTTATTGGGGCCACGTCAAGGGACCATTCTGTAATTTCACTTGAATGGCATTCGATTGAATATGAATTGTGGGATATATTCAATGTGGCTACGTATGTTATTCACCATGTATGGCAAGCTATTTGGATTGAATATAATTCAAGTATTGTTGTGGAAATCCTTATTATTCAATACAGAAACATCACATGGAAGATTTTAACATCCTAGATTAATTTTCTATATATTTCAAACCATATATACCTTGACGTCACACATGTCTACCAAGTGGAAAATTAGGTTGTTGATGCTCTCTTTAATATAAATATAATTGAGGAAAACTCGTAATGGTCCTTTGTGGTTCCAACGATTAATTCTATTTTGGTTGAGGCAGATTTACATGGTGATGTGTATACATGTCTTTGTAAAACCCATAAATATGCTTTAATTTCTACTTTTACCTTTAAATAAATTCTGATAGTAGTAGGATTGTCTGCCTCCTAACCCTTATAGTTTCATATTTTTATACATGAACATAAATTTAAAATTATTTAATATCAATATAACTTTATTATTAAATAAATATATTCATTTATATATTATATAATTTTTTAGAAAAAGATTAATATAATATAGTTATATTACTTATATACATATTATGTAATTAATGAATACAATTAAACTATTTACCATTTTGACTAAAATAAATTAGATAATTATATATATATATATAATTAAAAATATTTGAATCGTTTTATATTAAAAGATATATGTGTCATATCAGAATATCATATTTAGAAATATATACTTATTAGAATGTAAATATTATTAGTAATATATAATTTTTTATAAAAAAACTAAATTAATCATTATAGCCTTTATTGGTGATAAAAAATGTTGATATATGTATAACTATTATGTATGATAAAAATGCAGTGATAAAATGTTTACTTCTATCAATGATTTTGTTAGTGATGAAAAAATGTATCCTAATCTATGACTTTTATGATAATTTAAAAAAATTTCCTTTATCACTGATCATTTAATGGCATTGTAAAAATTCTCCTCTGAATAAGCCATGATATGTGGTCCTGCGTAATAATATTATCAAAAATGTTTTACTATGAAATCTCAAATGAATAATATGAGGAACAAATCAAGTTATCTATAAACCTATTTTTTATGAATTTAATAAAATTCACTTGGTACTATTAAATGAACTAATTCCACCTCAAGTCATATAAAAATTTATGTTTTCTTCTATCATGATCAATATAATATATCTTTAATTATGAAACATACTATCACCTGAAACAAAAAATAATGATAATAAGAAAATGGTTTATAAGTGTGTATTTCCATTTAGTTTTGATATCAATGCATTTAGTATTATATCTATCAAAATAACTACCTTTAATAAATTATAGAGGATATAAGGGGAAGTCAATTTCTTTATCCATATTATTATTATTTGAGTACAAATTATAATTTTCCAGATAAATATAATAAAATAAATCATAAATATTTAATTGTTCGATAATTGAAATATTTAATTCTTCAAATTTATCCTCATTTAAAAATTCATCAAATTATAAAACATTTTTAGAAATGAAAACTAATATAAAAGAACTAATATTATTTGATGAACAATTATATTGCAGAATTAAAATGATAAAACTCTCATAACATATAATATGTATATATAAATTATGTAGTAAGATTTGGTAAATAAACATCATTAGATAAAATAGATAATATCTCTAGAAATTCATTACTTTCATTAAATAAAAATAGAATTTATATAAACATCACATTATGTTACATCATATGTAATAAAATAATTAAATTTTTTCTATGCTCAATTGGATAAAGATAATATATATAATTTTTCATATTTTTAAGAAATGTTCTTTATCTAAAGAAATCACTATTTAGGTAGTTTTAGGTATGGCCGAGTGTAAATTATGACCATGATAATGAATATATAATCCTAATTCCTAATCATATAGAATGTAAAGTTATCTGTAAACTCATCATTGTTACTCAACCTCTATTTTTTGATGTGATTTTTTTAAATACATGTATCACCATACCAATGCATCCTACATTAAGGTAATATAACCACATACACTAAATTTATGAAAAAATATATATATTTATAAAAAAATTACTATATCTATTATATTGGTAATGTATCAATCATATATAGAACAATATATAAGATATAAATTTTTCATGTAAATCTACCGAAAAAATGAATAAATCTCATTTCATTTATCAAAATAGATATAAACACCCCATATGACATAACTTATCAAGTACATAAATCTTCCCAGGATGAATAATGCATGGGAACATATATCATACCAATCATATAGGAGGAAAAATTTAATATTTCATAGAAAATCCCTCTACACAATATACAATATAAACAACAACCCTCTAGTCTACTCAATATTAATACTCATAGTAGATCAGTAAATACTTATAATGGGTAATATATATGGAACCTTATTAACATAATTTATTATTTCTTACTAAGAATCATGAAACCTAGAGACCCAATTGGGACATATATATATATAAGAGACATTCTACATAGTATACTCGAAGTTAATAAATCTATACAATATGTATCGATTTTATCTCATGGGTGAAATTTTGATTTACAAGTGATCCACTGATCAAATAATTCATAATATATCCTAACAGACCTGTAATAACAACAACAATCATTGATTAATAACAACTCATCGTTGTGTCACAAAAACATTAATTATCATATAATATTTCGTGTTACAATTGAATCGTAAATGAATTAATTATAAATTTAAATTTATAAATAATTATTCAATCATGATAAATTATTAATTTACTCTATATACATCTTATTTATTCACTTAGTACACATATACGTAAAAAACCATGTATGTTGGATCGAATTCACCATGCATTTAATACCTAAATTCATAAAATGGCTCTCTCTACTGTGCTTGGGGTTTTTTCAATAGATTTGTGACATAATAATTTATAGTCACCCAATTTAAATTTACATGAACTACATGAATGACAGGTAAAAAGATATGGTATATTATAATAATAGATTTGGATGTTTTGGGTGTTTATTATTTTTTTTCAAAATATTTAGCTTATTTAATGTCCCAAGGGATCTTTGTAGAGTAATATATGCTTGGATAAAATCGTAATTATTACTAAGATTCTCTATCAAAAAAATTTCATTCTATAATTTATATATTTTGATATATTATAAATTCATTACAAAATTTTTCATGGTTATTTTTCAATAACTCATTAATTTGTTATATATTTATTTATATATATTTAATTCCCTTGATAGATTGTTATACCCTCAATGTTGAGTCTAAAATAACCACTATATATTATACAATTATATTCTACCCACTAAATAAGAAATATAAATAGTAATAAGTACATATTTAAATAAATTTATGAAGGTTTTATATGTGGTAAATTTATTTATTAATTCATAACAACTTAGTACACATTTTTCATAGAAACCATTTAATTTATAAAAAACATTTTTTCATTAGAAATTTGTATTTATTTTAATTTGTGCTCAGAAATTATTACTAATTTATACCATTTATTTGATTTTTTATTTTATATAATGAATATATTTTTGAAATAAACATATAAAAAATAACTTGATTAGAAATTGTAAAATTAATTTTGAAAATATTTATTCTCTAGTGAGTAGTTAAAAAATATCATTTTTTGTAAAAATTCTAACTCTAATTAAATAAAAACAGTCCATTATTTTTTAATTTTATCTAAAAAAATATATTTTATATTTATTTATAAATAATTACATTATAATAATCATAATACTTTATTTTGGTATAAGTGCATTTTTTGCTTAAAAATCCTTTTTTAAAAATGGGTTTTTTGTGCATAAGGCATTTTTATATTATTTAGTTAAATTAATATTTATTTATTGACGATTTGAAATAAATTTATACATTATATATGGAATAAAATTATATAAAAATAATTTAATAATTTTTAATTGGTATGGAATGTATGTAAATTCAGTTTTTTTCTTAATAATGCATTTTTCTAAAATGATTCTTCATTAAGTATTACACATATATTTAAAACTAAATTATACCACTTATAGAAACATAATATGGTAAAATAGATTCCATATATTTAATAAGAAATAATTAAAATAATTTAATATGTTGAACTAATTTTTTGGTAATCATAAATAGTAAAAATAATAAAAATAATTTTATCATGGTTATTATTAAAACATGTTTAATGGGGGTCAAACCAAAAGATAAGGGAAAGATTTTACCATAAACATGTATAAATAATATTTAAAGGTAATATTTAGATACTGAATAATATTTTATTTAAATAAATTTCATTTGGAATCATTTTCCATGAGTATAAAAGTAATATATTTTAATCTGTTGAAAAATTTTGGGTGTTTCATCTTCATCCTTTATAAAATAATTCCATTTATCCTCAATTAATCAAAATTCATGAGAAATATATATATATAAATACTTCCAATATTTCAAAAAAATTCCCCACTATTTACCTAAAGTTTAATTTTTTCATAATTACATACGTTCAAGGCTGAAGCTGTAAGACAAAGCATGTTTCTCAATGAAGAGGTATATCTCTTAACTGAGTACATTAAATTTTAATTCTTAGTATACATCATATAAATCTATTATATCCATTATTAAATTATTAATTTAGTATATTAAATATAATTTATTCTTATTATGACTACGAATCAACCATTTAACATCTCTATCCATTAGATAGGAAATGAAAAGTATCACCCTTGCATTTGTGTAGTCTACGACACCCATGAATCAACGTGATTCATTTTTAATTTATATTTATTAAAAATAGTAATAAAGGTATATTAAAAGAGTATATGTTATATTTATGATATAATAGTTATTCTATAATGGTTAATTTTTATTTATCATTAATTAATTCCGACCATCGTAAAGTGGAAACATCACTCTTGTGAATGTACTAACTAACATCTCCATGATGTGATGTAATTCATTTTTCCTTACCAATTTATATGAGTGAATATAAAATTGTATATAATGAATGAATATGATAGATATTTTATAATTTATATTCTGGATATGAGGAAAACATTACCAAGGTTCAAGGACTAGAACCAATTATCTCAAATATGTAAAGAATAAATAATTGTTTTAACTCAAATACCCATTCCAAGGAATTAATATTCAAAATAAGATAATTAAAAACTATAATGTAATTTTACATAGAAATTTGTGCATTAATAATTAATTTTAAAAGATTTATAATAATTATATAATTATTATTCAAGTGTTTTTAATCCTTATAATGTAATGTAAGACTTGAGGATATAGATTTATGCATCCATAAATATTAATTGGATTTTTATTATGATTTATCTTTCATTTTTGAAATTATATGATTATTTTATGATAAAAATAATTAATTTTTATTTTACTTTATTTTTTTAATTTTTTTTTGTTTTAGTACCATATTTTACTATTTTATACTTAAATTGTTCGAGAAAATTAGTTTAAATAAAATTCATCCTTATTTCCCCTTTGGATGATTAAAATTTTCTTCTATGCCCATAATCATAAATATCATTTTATAAAAGTTATTTCCTATGCATGAAATGATTTAAAAAGTTTATTCTCACTAACATTGACATTATTTATAATGTTTATGAAAGACATTTTTCTAAATGTTTTCTTAATATGTCGTTTTTTACTATTTACAAATGTGTCAATTATTTTATTTTAATATATAAAACATCAATATAATTTCTCACCATCAATACCACCCAATGATTTCACGTTTCCACAAATGTAATTCATGGTTCATTTCAATGGAAATAACTTCCTATATTTCTATAATTTTTATATTTTACATATGTGATATTAAAATGAAATTTTAAATTTATTAAGAAATTTCCTAACACTATTTAAAAAATCATATACCAAATGTTTTAAGCCTATGGTATAGCCTATAAATATTCAATGAAGGTCTATTGTCTATTTATACACTATGATATAAATAATCCAACAATTTTGGTCAAACCATTAGTATAGGTTTTCTATAAAACTTGTTTCAAAACCATTGGTGTATGTCTTAGGTAATACCTGTACCAATGGTTTGGGAAATACATTGTTATATGTAACGTAAAAAATAACGATATGTAAGTTTTGATTCTAGTATCTCCCAGTTATACATCAATAGCCTAACCATAAAACTATAATTATATTTATGAAAAAAATTATATAAATGTATATTCATATTTTTAATTATTTTAATTTTTTATCTAATGAATATTATTTTGAAAAATAAATAATAAAAATATTGGGTACCTATAACAACTGTTTTAGAGAACCATTTATATATGTACTAATTTATTTTAAAAATACAAACATTTCACATGAACCCTTGGTATGTAATATTTTTATGTTACCTTGGCATGCGGTTCTCCAAAACTATTACTCTAGGTACATGGCTATAGCTCTAATTTCTAGTAGGGTATTGATATTTTAAAGTTATTTTATACTTTGAAAATTACATTTGATAAATCATAAACTCAAAAGAAAACATGATCTAATGATACTATAATTATTATTCCATTAATTTTTTATTTATTATGATAATTAAACAATGATAAATACTATTTTATTTTTCAAATATTTAAGATATGATGAAATGATAATTTTTTTCATGACCATATTGTAAAAATATGATGTGGTACGGAATATGTGACCATTGGGTACGTTATATCCCCCCAATTCAATTTTTAATGTGATATTGAAATTTAATAATTTATTGTTTTTTATCATGGACATGGTTTTGGAAGTATTTATTCAATTATCGATTCATGAGTATTATCATGTCTAGCTATTCTCACAAGATTATTAGTGGACATGATATTGAATATATTTTCTCACATTTGGTGTCGTTGTATGATTTCTTCGGGAAAGTCTCACAAGATTATGTTAGGAAATGATTTTGAAGGGATTTTTTCACATTTTAAGGAATGATAATGATTTATTACTTTCTATGATCATAATAATATTTGTGTATATGATTTTTAATATATTTTTCATAATATTAAGATTTTATATGATTATGATGCCACATTCCTATGTTATGACTCTTCAATGGTGATTAATAATTTATCTGACATATTTATTTTTCTTCTGGATATGACTTTATTTTTTATTTTATGATACAATAATTTTTTAGAATGAATTATATATATAGAATAAGCACTTTATTACATTTTCAAACCCTTATGATTATCTTCAAATATTTTATGATTGTTTTCTCCCATGTTTACCCTTGATGTGCATATGATCTCGCCATTTATTATGTTGTATTCCTCATATTTTCTTTGAATTATTTAATTGTGATAATTCTATAAGGGTAAATTATGTAAATAAATATATTTGATATGCTAAATTTTGTACTTAATAAGAATGCTTATTCATATTGTCTCCAAATATACTAAACAATTATGGTTCTCCGACATAATTATTTTGGATATATATTGAATAATTAGTGAATGTATATAATATCTATGTGTGTTATACATAGGTAATTCTTGGTTTTTAAAACTATTGAAACTAATTACTCTTCCAATATTGTAGAATAAACACCGTGGTTGAGATCTCAAATGTTCCTTACAAACATAGAAACTATCAGAATAATAAATTTTTACAATTAGTTCACCATAACGAATAATGACCAATAATACATCGTTAATTTTTCTCATATAATTAATATTAGCCTAGATGATAAGAGATTTAATTTTCACTAATTCTTTTATTGTTATTTTTTCATAATAAATTAAACAAATCAGAAATCATGATAAAAATGAAAATGAAATCCATGATAGAAAATATATCTTAATTTTAATAAATCACATTAATGTGTTTATATTATATATATGTAGAGGAAAATGGGTTCTTGAAAATCATAGAACTTCGCAAAACTGGTAAAAATATATTTCTGAAAATTTTTATGCTAAATATTTTTAGTATATTTCATATTTATAGGGTTTTCCTCATGTAAAGAAACTTTTTTCATATATAACTATTGATATTCATACCATGTATGTTGGCCACTAAGAAAATGTAATTATAATCAAAAACTATGATACATATACTATATACTATGATATATATTTTTATATTATTGTCCTATAGGAAGGGTTAATTATTAATTGTCTTCCCGAACACATTTTTTATGCTAGCATTATCATTAATTAATATATCTTTTTATGGGTTCTCCATTATTTATATTACTCTCACATGGTATCAAATATAATTATTTTATATGAAATATCATGATTATATTTATTCATGATCTATGAAAAATGAATTTTTTTCTGACCATAAAATTTTCTTTTGAGTGGGTAATGATTCATCACAAGTATAGAATATACATTATTTTTTAAAAAAATGGTGATTCATCATGGTTTTGGTTATTGTATATGTAGTTTCACATGTTGATTAATCTAAATATTCACATATTCTTCTCTAATTGAATATGTAGTTTAAAAATATAATATTCATCATTATTATATATATAATTCATCAATTATTTATTCCAAATTATTTTATAATAATTATGTTCCATTGAGTAGTTCATTTTTAATCATGTTCTTAAGTAATAATAAGCAACGGTTTAGAGATGTCAGTATTTTCCATCAAAATGATTTCAATGTATGTTTTCCTATATCATGTTATTGATTATATAATATTATAATATCATTTTTATTAAAATATTTTTTTCATAATACAACATAAACTATAATTTATAGTAATGTTTTGCTAAAATTTATATTTTATTTTTCTTTGAAATTTTGTTTATATAAATATTTTCATTTTATAATTTAAGTATGATAATAATAATTTCGGAAAAAATATCCAAATTAGTATTTCATGATATGATTTTTAATGTTATGAAATATTAATTTATTTTTCATATGAATGTTTTAATTATGGATTTTTTAAGAAACTCAAATGAATGAAAATAGTGAAGTGTTTATGTTTATTAATAAATAGTGTCATGGTTGAGTTATAAATTTATTCCCTAAATAAAATATTGTAAATATAAATTTATGTTATTTGATTCATGACTCATTCTCTATTGATTTTATGTTTTCTTTATGTACTTTTGATTAATTGTATATTTTTTTTAATAAATAGTGATAATAAATCATTAGGAAATGTAACATAGGTTCATCGATAGTCAATGTACATCATGTATGATTATATATTATGATGTAATTTTATAACTAAAATGTGTTCTCATTCATATAGAGATATTAGGATTTGAATCATAGTAATATGATTCATGAACTCGTATACAAAGACTTGTTATAATGATATTAAATTAAATTTTTTATATTAGTAAATTAATGATATTATATTATGCACTAATTGTTATTACATAAAAATTATGTTTGATGGATATCTAAAATTAAATTTCATACAATGTGAAAAGAATATTAAATTTTACATGAGTTCTACGTAATATCATGTTGTTTTTTCCACACTAATCATATGGTAGTGATTACCAAAATAAAGATGGAATTGTTCACATCTATATAAAATAGAATTTATTTTTAGACTAATAATGTGTATTATCAAAACTATTAGTCGAAATTATTTCATAAGATATATGTTTTATTATTTGATTAAGATTAATAAATATACCATGAGTTGAAATATACAAGAATGATTATCACTTATCATGATCCAATACCTAGTGCTAGGGAAAAAGAAATATATTAAAATTATACATGGGCACATTGAGTGATTGGATCAAACCAAAAATTCCCACTTCCTGGGTAGTAACCATGTCCTTATAGACTTAACTATATTACTATACAAGTCACATAATAATAAAAATTCCATAGAGTTAATAAGGGTTAGACACTGATCAATAATGACATTTTTTATTAAGTAACTAAATTTAATACAATTGAGTTAATTGATTGTAGTTTTAAATTAATTAATTCACCAAGATATGTAATTATTTAATTATATATTACTTATTAAATAATTATATTAAATAATATATAATATAAAGTACTAATGTGGTATGAAATTTATTAATAAATCCCATAATTTTCATATAAAAATGTACTCCTATAATCCCATATATTTCAATGAGTCAAACATGAGGTGAAATTATTTGATAATTCAATAAAGATATTTAGTTTTAGTTTAGAAAAATTGTGGGAAAATAACTTTTTCAAACCATAAATGACTGGCATATTTTCTATATTTCAAAACTTCTATAAATAATTAGTTCATATTTATATTTTTTGAGCGATTCATGGTGATTCATGTAGGTAAATTGAGTCATGTTTCATTATCTATAATTGTTAACATGAATAATTATTTTTCCTACTCTAATTATAGTGTAAATTCTCCCACCTTGATTCTTGATTGTTCAGAAGTAGTTAAAATACATCCTTACAATAATCTTAACATTCTGTTTGATACCCTTAGTGGAAACACTCTTAGAATGGTGTTATATAATCATCATATAAGAATATTTCTAATAATCATTTATGAAACAAGAGACTAGTTAAGGAAATTTCATTCGATAATTCTATTTTATTTTTATTATTCATGTGTGATTAGTTCTTGATAAAATACAATGTTATAATGGAATTTTATTTTCTCATGTCTCATTAATAAAAAATTATCACTCAATAAATTCCCAATAATAAATTTAAAATTTTATAAATATGTCACAAGCTATAAAAATTCACTTGTCAGGATATCAATTCCTTGATCCCATTTAACTCATCCCATTTCTCCTCAATTATAGAATATCAATGACCAAAACCTCTCTCCACATTCTCCTACAAATATAATAAATAGTATATATGTAACGCCCTGACCCTAGATACCCAGAGTCGGTGCATTATTACATAACATTGGCATGATCACAAGGGATCAAGTCTCGAAAGACCGATTAGTTTAGTAGTCTTGGAAGCACTAGATATATTCATAAGTCTTACATTACATCATAAGGTAAAAAAAACTATAACAACATCTTGTCTTCATATCCCCTCATACTATCACTGCAGGTCATTCATAAATTACTTCTTCATAATCCTGGGAAAAATAAAACATTGAAAGGGGTGATCTCAGATGCTCAGTAAGGATAACATTATAGCAGAAGCTTTCAGAGATAAGCATAAACACTTAAGGCAATTTATAACTAAAAAAGCCTTTTAAACTTCAACTTTAGCATAAAATAGAAAAGATAAAATAAAATAATGTCATTTACTTATTCACATGGATATTCTACTAGTCGAAAAATCCATGCAATATCAATACCCACTTTCATAATGATGGAATTCATAATGCCAGATTATCATAACCACATAGCCAAGGCCTCGTGCCAAGACTACAAATAAGATTTTGCCAGGGCCTTGTG
Source organism: Viscum album (assembly GCA_963277665.1). NCBI lineage: Eukaryota > Viridiplantae > Streptophyta > Magnoliopsida > Santalales > Viscaceae > Viscum > Viscum album. Next base: position 2,074,051,402 of record OY728156.1, on the reverse strand, counting down.
CCAAGACACTAGTTTGTCTCATGAGACCTACCGATGCATCGAGGAGCTATAGCGGGCTCCACCCATCACTTATTAAGTCCAATGCATTCCTCATATGAACATGTTGAAATATAACATAAACATTCGTATTAAAACTAGCATACGAAATGTCAATACTTTAACCACAAACCATGAATGGTATAAAAATAGCACATCCACAGTCAAACATAACTCATTCGATACAATATGGAAGAATGTATTGTATCACATTAACCTCAATCAAGAATAATGAAGGATGTTGAAATAGATGAAAATAATCATCAAAACTATTTGATAGAAATATCCCCATTTTTCTTGAAATCATTTAAAAGTCACACAATTTGTCAAGAAGCCGTTTAACAATAGATTTTTGAATCAAAGTGTCCCATACCACTTTTAAACTTTTAAAAGGAGTTTTAATTTTAAATCTTTAATTTCCATATAAGTAAATCCTTAAAACCATTTTTAAAACATGGACATTAATGAGAAAGATTTAGATGAATAAGTCTTTAAAACATTTAAAAATGGTATTTTAGTTAGAGATTCTAACCAAAAGAGATACACTTGAATACAAATAATTGGGGTAATCAAAACTTTGTAATATCATGAAAATAAAGGGATTCATGATATACTGTGTCAAAGTACATTATATACACCACATAAAAGTGATTTGGTGTATAACAACAAAGAAGTCTCAATGGAATTTAAGTTGAGATGAAATCTCTCATTAAGGCCGTATCCTTAGGTTAAGGATGAACCAACGACATAGTTATGTGTGAAAAATATAAATAAACTAAATGTGATTGGATATTTAGTGTAAAACAATCAAAGGACATTCACACATAATCTTGTAAAAACAACACCAATGAATTGGATGTTTAACTCAACAAATGGAGAATAAGTTAAAATTACTCTTATCAAATTCATATCGATGACTTGACAAATTTTCAATGGAGTGATTATGTGTATCAAAAGTATATCCACAGGAAGGGGAGTGGAAATTATGACATTATCAAATGTATAGTGATTACACACATAATCTTGGAGTGATATAATCAATGAAATATGCATAAAGCCAAATGAGTGGAAACTGAAATCTCAAATTCCCTTATCGATTTGGTAACTTATGAAACATGCACCCATGAAATAATGATCATACAATGATGATGTAGATACCCATAAATTAAAGTATATTACACAATGAATACAATCATGGGCAGCACACATACACCACATGCAATAAATAAGTGGTGAACAATGGAATTCTCACGAAATTAAGAGTGAGATAAGAAACCCCTTACTTTGTACTTTTTCCTTGGTCAACAGTAGGGTAACCTCCGGTATAATGGTGAAATAATTTTTATTGAATTATAAAAGAATCATTTATTTTAATATGATATCATATATGATCTTTTAACATTGATTTGTTAATAATATCTTAGAATTATCGTCATTTCGGGTGTTAATGGGTTCATTTTACTTTATATTCTTTGTTATGTGAGACATATTCGTTATTAATGGGATGTATATTATTCATATCCAGAATGATATCAAGTCCTTAGATACTATTTTTAAATCATCAAATTATAATTATACTTGAATGGATATGATGGAGAATGAATCTCATCGCGTTCGTGGAGACGGTAGTCCGTACGTACGCACGAGCGACAATATCATTCTTTTGATATTAAAATAATATATAATTGGATGGTTTATCATATATACAGAATCATTATCATGTTATATTTATTATTTACATGAGTTACAAATCATTATTATACCCAACCAAATAATAATATATCGAATAACAATTACACCACGACGTGGAGACGGTAAGCCGTACGTACGCACGTATGGGGACATGTTATTCAAAGGATGGATAGAATAATGAAAATGGTTGTACCATATTTATAATAACATCACAGTATATATATTATAGTGGATTTATTATTTTATAATGGTAACAACAAAGAAAGAAGAAGTGGAAGAAGAAATGAACTTGAAAAGGGGTGGTGAAAACATTACCTCTTCTTCGGGTTCTTCCTTTTGATTTGATCAAAAGGGCTCCTTAGGTTGGCTTTATGATCAAACTAAGGTCTCTAGGTTGTAGTGAGGGAAGTTGAGAGAGTATTTGGGAAGGGTTTGGCCGATACAAAAGGCTTTTAAGATGTGAAGAAATGAGAAGGAGGAGTTCCCTTTTATAAGAGGGGTGAGGGGAACCTTGGAAAAAGCTAGAAATATTAATTTATAATAAATTCATATTCAGTTTCTAATGACTCCAAAGTTTATTATTCAATTTTTATGGTGTGGATAGGTCTAAAAAAATTCAGCCAATAGAATTTAGACAGGTTTGGTTCACTATATTAACCTTATCTTTTAGTTTTAATTCTTAGTTAATTAGTTTGACATTTACCATGTCACTATGTATTTTTATATTATATAGTTAATGAACTTACTATATACATCCAAGAGACCCCCAAGTTGTTCATTAATGATGAACCTATCATGATATATGTCTCTTGTCCAAGCCTTAGATTTTTAGGAATTTAATATCAATTAATAATATAATATTTGTTTTAAAAACTCTTTTATGTCAATTTTGACACTATTCAGTAATTGATTTTTGTAAAACTCATAACAGAATTTTTATTTCAAACAAAGTTAATTGAGTCAGTCCTAACATGTCATATTAAACTAGAAAATTAGTTTAATTCATTAAAATTCTCAAAATATATTTATTTGGGTATTTATAATATCAATTATTTTAATTTTTCACTATTATGGTAATTACTGCATCATCATTGTGTCATAGATAAATTAACTTATTTATTGTCTAAAAATTATAAATAAAATACCATTATGTAGGAAATATTTTATCTTTCTAATGAATATTTACAATAGAATTTATCTTATGTATCACTCAATATAAAAAATGTTTTAGCAAATAAACTTTGATTTTAACTCTTTTAACTCTTCTTTGAATTAAATAATAATAAATGTACTAATCTAATCCAAGTGGACCTAAATGATAATATTTTATTCCTAAGGTAGTTTTGGTCGAGATACACTTGTCCAATATAATTAGGACATGTGTTAGGGTAATATTAATGTCATTGTTACCCTTAATTACCCTATTTACTTTTAACCGTGGTAAATAAAAGTCAAAAGTTACTATTCACCAAAAATTATTTTCATCTCATTGAACCACATTTTACTTCATGATATTAACCGTGTCTCTCGGATTTTCTAAATTCCATTCAAAGATTCGGAAAAATTAAGTTTTATGAAAAATTCAGTTTTTTTAACTAACACTTAGTAGTTTCACTATTCATCAAAAATTGAAGTTTTTCAGAATAATGCCAAAATTTCACCCTAAGCTATAATTGATATTCCAAATTTAAAAATGATGTCTATTTTACAAAATTCCAAACATATAAGTTGTATTAATTAATTTTATAATTAATTCCCGCTGTCACAACAAATAGCATGTTTTTAAGAAACAATATATATCAAAAGATTGATAATTGTTTATGTCCAATTTCAAAGTGAAATTAATTCTAATGAACACAATTGGATAAAGTGGTAAAAATATATTCTAATTATACTTTAAAACCACTCAATAATATAATTCATCACTATAAATTATTATGATTAAAAAAGTGTTTTTTAAGTATTTTTCACTATTCATAAAAATTGGAAGTTCTCAGAAAAATACCAAAAATTCAAATTAGGATAATTTCGAGATTCCAAATCCAAAAATGAAGTCCATTTTGAAATATAAAATATATATAATTTCAAAAAGTAGGTATTACTATTCATAACGGCTAGTTTGATTGGTTGTGGTGTGTTAGAACTCGATGTTGCGTACAACACATGCTATCACATTATTTGAAGGGAAACGTACCGTGGAAGCTTGGGGTGTTACATTCTCCCCTCCTTCAATAAATTGCATCCTCGCAATTTTTAAAATTGTGATTGGGAATATAATGGAAACCCCATATCGGAAAAAGAGTCAATAAAATTATCACTTTAAAAGGAAGAAGGAGAGGTATATAGGTCGACCAAGATAACCCATACTTGGATTCCATGTAAGAAAACATGGATATGGATGATAAACTAAGTGTCAAGTTCTGATGGAGGTGGATAGAAATCATGATCAGGAGAAAGTTAACAATAAGAAAACCACAAACTTATGTTGGGACAAACGACCATTAGTCTCCTAGTAGAAAAGTAAATGGACAACATTTTTTTTTGTTTTAAGTTACATTATATAAAGATGAGGAATTCATTTATGATATTGACTATGAATATAAAGATATATACTTACATTTTAAGTAGAGTTTCATTCTTTAATAAATTTCCACCACTAACTCATTTTTTTTAAACGATGAGTATTCAAGAAGACTTGGTCACACTGGAAGAGCTTCTATAGAATCACATTATCCATGTAGGATGAACTATATATTTACATTGTCTTTAGAGATTAATCAAAACCAAAATGGTTAGTACAAGATCTAATGATCCCCCAAAAGGATATTCCTTGGGAGAAATAAACACTAATCTTAATTTCCAAAATTAAACCAACAGTACCCCAAAGTTAAATAAATACCATTCAATAACCAATTGTCCTTAAAATCCTTTAATATAATCAAAAATAATATTGAAAACAAAAACTTATTAAGAATTTAGTCTTCCACGTTAAATTGTATCTCCAAATGACATTAATTACTCTTAAAGTCACATACTTAAAAGTAATTAACCTAATCATTTCCATAAATAACCAAAATCATTATAAATCCACAATAAAAACATAGATAAAAATCCACCATTACTCCTCAAATGAAATCCCATACTATTCTATTTTCCTTGGGCATATAGTGTTCACACCAAAGCGAACAACTTCCAAAATAACATTTATCACCTAATCACCAAATCATTTTCCTATACTAAGGGTATTTGTTTGATAAGACATAAGATCCCAAATCAAATTAGTATTGATCAATAAAATCATTTAACTAAAAATAATAGTCACACTAATCAGGGACTTCACGTAGTCCAGTGGTAGGCGATAAATCCTCATCGCACTTTGTTGTGGGTTCGATTCCCACAGCTTTTTCCGACGCGACGGGTTGTCACACGGTATGCGTGTTGTCCCTTTTCAAAAACTATATTTTATAACATTATCAAAATGAGATAAATTCCTCAAAATAAACATAACATAATTTAACCCCAAATGTTATGTCATACCTTTCATTTTTATCCCAAATAACTTATAATTGCCTCAAACCTAATGATCATATACAACCAAATGTTTATTCATAACTATAACCACAAGAGAAAAGATAATTATTCCTCAAATATCATTCTCACATGGAAAACTGCGGGGTTACAAATACAATAGATAATTATTCCAAAGTAAACCCATCAACAAGGAGCACTAATACTTTTTAAACATTTCTCAAACCATTTATTTCCACATTGATTATTCTTTGACAAAGAAAATATCCTATAGAATAGGGCATTCACTTGGGTAATGGCCTGGTCCCCTAAATTTACGGCAAATGACTGTAAATGGACTCTGGGGACCATTTTTATCTTCTTCCATAGTACTCTTCATTTTTCTTCGGCAATTCTTCACTTTATGTCCTTCCTTCCCGCATGTAAAGCATTTCATTGTCCCATTGAGACACTTTCCGGGGTGTCTCCTTCCACATTTCCTACATGATGGAAATTGATGATTTCTTTCTCCATGGTCTCCACTACTAGAGCTCTTATCATTCATCACCTTTCTCTTCTTTGTTGATTCCGGTAATCGGTTAATATATATATTGTTGATCATATTTTTGGAAAATTGATTTGGCATAAAGACGATATCTTTTATGCCTATCAACATTCCATTTTGTTGCACATTTCCACCATCGTTCCCACCTTGTACATCATTCTCAAAGTCACTATGACTTCCTTGGAATCCAGCCATTGACTAAAACCAGAAATCATTGTGTGAGTAATAGTAGTCATAAAATCATTTAGAGATTAACATGTCACCATATTCTCAATTTGAAACACATTAGGATTAACCAAGGACATTTACTCTCATCTTATTTATATAATACTTTAAATCGGTTTGTAATGAAAATGTAAATTATCCTAAGCATATCCCCCGGGAGTGTCGTAACCAAGAGTGCAGCAAGGCCCGTTGTCGTACTCCAGTTCCCGTTCGAGTCTAGCTCAAAGCGGTGTTTTTGGGTTTTACCCCTAGGTACATATGTGCCAGAGCCGCCTCTACCTGCTCGTATCCATACAGGGATGTATTGCTCAGAAAACTCACAAAATCTCTACAATACCAAAATTCTAGGAAGTTCTTCTATACTAATCCTCAAAGTTCATCTTAGGTCTACGTGCTCTAATCAGAGTTTATCTAAATCTAGCTTCCAAGGTTTGTACTAAACTTCCTCTGATACCAACTATAATGCCCCGACCCTAGATACCCAGAGTCGGTGCATTATTACATAACATTGGCATGATCACAAGGGATCAATTCTCGAAAGACCGATTAGTTTAGTAGTCTTGGAAACACTAGATATATTCATAAGTCTTACATTACATCATAAGGTAAAAAAAACTACAACAACATCTTGTCTTCATATCCCCTCATACTATCCCTGAAGGTCATTCATAAATTACTTCTTCATAATCTTGGGAAAAATAAAACATTGAAAGGGGTGAGCTCAGATGCTCAGTAAAGATAACATTATAGAAGAAGCTTTTATAGATAACCATAAACACTTAAGGAAGTTTATAACTAAAACAAAAGCCTTTTAAACTTGAACTTCATCATAAAATGGAAAAGATAAAATAAAATAATGCCATTTACTTATTCCCATGGATATTCTACTAGTCAAACAATCCCTTAAAATATCAATAAACACTTTCATAATGATGGAATGCATAATGCCAGACTATCATAACCACATAGCCAAAGCCTCGTGCCAAGACTACAAATAAGATTTTGCCAAGGCCTTGTGCCAAGACACTAGTTTGTCTCATTAGACCTACCGATGCATCGAGGAGATATAGCGGGCTCCACCTGTCACTTATTATGTCCAATGAATTCCTCATATGAATAGGTTTAAACATAACATAAACATTCGTATTAAAACTAGCATACGAAATGTCAATACTTTAACCACAAACCATGAATGGTATAAAAATTGGACATCCACAGTAAAACATAACTCATTCGATACAATATGGAAGAATGTATTGTATCACATTAACCACAATCAAGAATAATGAAGGATGTTGACATATATGAAAATAATAATCAAAACTATTTGAGAGAAATATCCCCCTTTTTCATGAAATCATTTAAAAGTCACACAATTTGTCAAGAAGCTGTTTAACAATAGATTTTTGAATCAAAGTGTCCCATACCACTTTTAAACTTTTAAAAGGAGTTTTAATTTTAAAACTTTAATGTCCATATAAATAAATCCTTAAAACCATTTTTAAAACATGGACATTAATGAGAAAGATTTAGATGAATAAGTCTTTAAAACATTTAAAAATGGTATTTTAGTTAGAGATTCTAACCAAAAGAGATACACTTGAATAAAAATATTTGAGGTAATCAACACTTTGTAATATCATGAGAAGAAAGGGATTCATGATATACTATGTCAAAGTACATTATATACACCACATAAAAGTGATTTGGTGTATAATAACAAAGAAGTCTCAATGGAATTTAAGTTGAGATGAAATCTCTCATAAAGGTCGTATCCTTAGGTTAAGGATAAATCAACGACATAGTTATGTGTGAAAAATATAAATAAACTAAATATGATTGGATATTTAGTGTAAAACAATCAAAGGACATTCACACATAATCTTGTAAAAACAACACCAATGAATTGGATGTTTAACTCAACAAATGGAGAATGAGTTAAAATTACTCTTATCAAATTCATATCGATGACTTGAGAAATTATCAATGGAGTGATTATGTGTATCAAAAGTATATCCACAGGAAGGGGAGTGGAAATTATGACATAATCAAATGAATAGTGATTCCACACATAATCTTGTAGTGATATAATCAATGAAATATGCGTAAAGCCAAATGAGTGGAAACTGAAATCTCAAATTCCCTTATCGATTTGAAACTTATGAAACATGCACCCATTAAAGAATGATCATAAAATGATGATGTAGATACCCATAAATTAAATTATATTACACAATGAATACAATCATGGGCAGCACACATACACCACATGCAATAAATAAGTGGTGAACCATGGAATTCTCACGAAATTAAGAGTGAGATAAGAAACCCCTTACTTTGTACTTTTTCCTTGGTCGACGGTAGGTTAACCTCCTGTATAATGGTGAAATAATTTTTATTTAATTATACAAGAATCATTTATTTTAATGTGATATCATATATGATCTTTTAACATTGATTTGTTAATAATATCTTAGAATTATCGTCATTTCGGGTGTTAACGGGTTCATTTTACTTTATATTCTTTGTTATGTGAGCCATATTCATTATTAATGGGATGTATATAATTCATATACATAATGATATCAAGTCCTTAGATACTATTTTTAAATCATCCAATTATAATTATACTTTAATGGATATGATGGAGAATGAATCTCATCGCGTTCGTGGAGACGGTAGTCCGTACGTACGCACGAGCGACAATATCATTCTTTTGATATTAAAATAATATATAATTGGATGGTTTATCATATATACAGAATCAATATCATGTTATATTTATTATTTACATGAGTTACACATAATTATTATACCCACCCAAATAATAATATATTGAATAACAATTACACCACGACGTGGAGACGGTAAGCCGTACGTACGCACGTATGGTGACATGTTATTCAAAGGATGGATAGAATACTGAATATGGTTGTACCATATTTATAATAACATCACAGTATATATATTATAATGGAGTTATTATTTTATAATGGTAATAACAAAAAAAGAAGAAGTGGAAGAAGAAAGGAACTTGAAAAGCGGTGGTGAAAACATTACCTCTTCTTCGGGTTCTTCCTTTTGATTTGATCAAAAGGGCTCCATAGGTTGCCTTTCTGATCAAACTAAGGTCTCTAGGTTGTAGTTAGGGAATTTTAGAGAGTATTTGGGCAGGGTTTGGCCGATCCAAATGTCTTTGATGTTGTGATGAAATGAGAAGGACGAGTGCCCTTTTATAAGAGGGGTGAGGGGAACCTTGGGAAAAGCTAGAAATATTAATTTATAATAAATTAATATTCTTTTTATAATGGCTCAAAAGTTGATTATTCAATGTTTATGGTGGGGATAGGTCGAAAACCATTCATCCAATATAATCTGGACAGGTTTGGTTCACTATATTAACCTTATAATTTAGTTTTAACTCTTAGTTAATTAGTTTGACATTTACCATGTCACTTTGTATTTTTATATTATATTGTTAATAAACATACTATATACATCAAAGAGACCCCCAAGTGGTACATTAATGATGAACCTATCATTATATAAGTCTCTTGGCCGAACCTTATATTTTTAGGAATTTAATATCAATTAATAATATAATATTTCTTTTAAAAACTCTTTTATGTCAATTTTGACACTATTCAATAATTGATTTTTGTAAAAATCATAACAGAATTATTACTTCAAAAAGGTTAATTGAATCAATCCTAACATGTCATATTAAACTTGAAAAATAGTTTAATTCATTAAAAGTCTCAAATTATATTTATTTGGGTATTTATAATATCAATTATTTTAATTTTTCACTATTATGGTAATTACTGCATCATCATTGTGTCATACATAAATTAACTTAGTTAATGTCTAAAAATTATAAATAAAATACCATTCTGTATGAAATCGTTTTATATTTCTAATGAATATTTACAATAGAATTTTTCTTATGTATAACTCTATATTAAAAATGTTTTATCAAATAAACATTGATTTTAACTCTTTTAACTCTTCTTTGAATTTAATAATAATAAATGTCCTACTCTAATCCAAGTGGACCTAAATGATAATATTTTATTCCTAAGGATGTTTTGGTCGAGATACACTTGTCCAATAGAATTAGGACATGTGTTAGGGTAATATTAATATAATTTTTACCCTTAATTACCCTATTTACTTTTAACCGTGGTAAATAAAAGTCAAAAGTTACTATTCACCAAAAATTATTTTCATCTCATTGAACCACATTTTACTTCATGATATTAACCGTGTCTCTCGGAGTTTCGAAATTCTATTCACAGAAGCAATAAAATTAAGTTTTATGAAAAATTCAATTTTTTAACTACCACTTAGTAGTTTCACTATTCATCAAAAATTGAAGTTTTTCAGAATAATGCCAAAATTTCACCCTAAGCTATAATTGATATTCCGAATTCAAAAATGATGTCTGTTTTACTAAATTCCAAACATATAAGTTGTATTAATCAATTTTATAATTAATTCCCGCTGTCACAACAAATAGCGTGTTTTTAAGAAACAATATATATCAAATGATTGGTAATTGTTTATGTCCAATTTCAAAGTGAAATTAATTCTAATGAACACCATTGGATAAAGTGGTAAAATTATATTCTAATTATACTTTAAAACCACTCAATAATATAATTTATCACTATAAATTATTTTGATTAAAAAAGTTGTTTTTAAGTATTTTTCACAATTCATAAAAATTGGAAGTTCTCAGAAAAATACCAAAAATTCAACTTAGGATAATTTCGATATTCCAAATCCAAAAATGAAGTCCATTTTGAAATATAAAATATATAAAATTTCAAAAAGTAGGTATTACTATTCATAATGGCTAGTTTGATTGGTTGTGGTGTGTTAGAACTCGATGTTGCGTACAACACATGCTATCGCATTATTTGAAGGGAAACGTACCGTGGAAGCTTGGGGTGTTACAATATATAATAGTATTGATAAAAAACCAATAGTTCATTTTCCTGAAAACACATTTCAATGTGAAAAAATAATACTAATGAATTTTTTAAATTAAATAATAAGAGATAAAATATATTTAGTTTTTCTATATCTACCCACATTTCACAAAAAATTCCACCACCATAATGATATATTTTATATGCATATATCTTACCATGAAAATATCATATAAATAAAATGATTATGTCCTGTTTATAACAACTATAACCAATTATCATATTATCATTCCAAATAGAAAATCTATTATATCATAAGCCTGAATATAATAATAGTTCAGATATAACTAGAATATACTAGTGGGATATCTAGTAGCCCAATTTACCACATAATACTTATAAAGATATGGTTTTTTATGAATTAAAAAATAGGGTTTATTAGGTTTGATTTGTCACACCCAAAAAATAAAGTTCCTCATTAAATTATTTATCTACATATGATTATAATTGTATTTTATTTTTTGGTATAAATTATATAAATTTTCAAATTATTAAAATTGTATTATAGGGAAGACAATTATCACATGGTTAGTATAAACAATGAGGTAAGTATGTGGGTGAAATGAATTTTTTAGCAGACCCAATTTACATAGTTAATGAATTATTTTTCAAAACATTATTCCAAATTGTGTATAATACCGAAGTGTATCTAGTAAGAGGTTTATGATTTTTTCATTGTTTGGTAAACAGTACATCCAAACCATAATTTCATTCAAGTTCACTAAAAAATAGTTTCCCCAAATTACCCCATTGTATTTAATACCCCATATGGGGTTTCCATTGTCGATTCTTGAAATGAATTTAAGGGGAGACACTCATGTATATGTTCCCTCCTCGTCCTTGATTCCATAGACAATTCTTTCGATATCATGTTGAATATCTATAGTTAGGGCCCCTTTCCCTTCTCCTTTCACTTTTTTATAGTATTGAAATTCCATTATTTCTATGGGATGGTCATGGTCAATCCGAGAGTTGTATTCATCCCTAATCATTTTTTTTCATATCGTGTGAGGGTTATTCTTTTGTCCCTATTCTTCATATTTATTATGGTTACTCATCATCTTCACTTATTACAATTTGGTTTTTCCATGATTTTCACATTTTCCTAAAAATCATTTCTTTCATGTGTTTTCTAGACTCATTTTCCTAGAAATTATATTTTAAATATATAATAATAAATACAAATGAGGTGACATCAAAACAAGGAACATATTTATAATGGATTTATCCTATTACAATTAGATTTTAATTGTTCATAAGGGTTTTTTCTTATGATTTTTTAAATGGACATACATGTGAGTTTCGAATTTTTTACATGTTTTACTTGTTTTGGTGATTCAGTAATCATTTAATGATATTTCATCTTATTTATTAATATTTCACAAAGCCTATGTTTGTTAAAAATCATGGGTTTTCACGTAGAATTCAAATATGATTCCAAATGTTGCATGATTTTGAATTTTCCTTCAAATAATGATTATATAAATGTATACATGTATGTTAATGTGAATACATATATTTGCACATATATATTACCACATAACTATATAACTATATATATATTTATTTATTGGTTTGGAAACGAAAGGATCATTTAGACCAAGAGATTGGTTATTTCAAAATCAAATTAATTTTGAAATGGATTTTAAATAATATTTTGGAAAATATATTATTAGTTTAATAAATAAAGGCCAGGTTGGACCTTTATAGAAATTTATTTTTCCATAATTATCAATAATCGTTAATTAAATACCCATTTATTTATAATGAAATGGGATTAAATCACATATGAGATTGTGGATGTTATTTAGGTGAGTTTGATTTATGAATTTAGAGAGAATATTGTGTGAGGGTGGGTTACACAATTCCATTGGAATGGGTGTCCATGTGTTATATAATTAGTGTGTTCCTAATAAGAAATAAAAGCATCCCCTCCCTTTATTGTTAATATAATTGAGATCCTAAGAATAATGTTGTGATATTGAGATTTTGTTACTGTATATTCATGATTAGACTGGAAATATAACCTTTGATTGTGATACATTCTATCCATGGGGGAGATCTACTGGTGAGGATAATGGAGGGAGTCTAGATGATTATAGACTAGGGATGTATTAATAGTTCGGTATATGATTCCACCAGTATACATATTGGATCATCTTACATGATGATTTGGAATTTAACATTATTATATACATTCCAATTTGATTAATCTATTTCTCTTCTTATTGGGATTCTTATTTATTATAATGATAGTGACAAGTATGACATGAATTTATCATCCTTATAAATTTCATAACTAATTTAACTATATTCATTGTTTTACATATTTTTATTTATGTCGTCTATTAGTTCCCAATTTATCGTAATCATGTTATATTTATTTAATAGCTTTCTTTTGGTTTTTGATTCTTAGTTATACATATGGGATCTGTGTTTATTTATAGTTTGGGTAATAGTAAATTAATTTTTTTGAAAATGGTGGTTAGAAATAATATTTAAAATGTATTTTTTAGAAGGATTTTTAAATTGAAAAAAAAGAGTTCTATTTTAATTGTTATTTATAATTCAAATTATTATTTCTAGAAAATGTATGAGCTTATTTTTTTAATAATTATAAAATACCTATATTAAACTACTTTATTACAAACTAGTGTCTTAGGATTGTTTTCAAAAACGAAAGAATGGAATATTTGTTAAAATCACACTAGATGATTTATAATCACATCATAAATATAAAAATTAGTGTCTGTAGATGGTATTTCTTATTGGTTTAGGTTCATGTTTTGGATTTCTCATGTAGATTATATACTAATTTTGGGGATGGATGATGACTTTGGGACACATTGAGATCTGGTCAAGAATTGTATTTTTTGGGGTTGAAGTTTTACTAGACAATTCAGCATCCCAGAAGTCTTAATAGAGTTGGTTCTGTCATGAACCAACCCAGGTACCCTAGTAACCTGATAATCGAGCCGACCGTAACATAGCCTGAAGGGAATTCTCGATCCCCACGGGTTAGCGACTAGCACCTGGCATCACACAACATGAATGTGAGAATGATTTTTCCACCAAAAATGTTGATGAAAAGAAACAAGACAATATGCATATATTAGGAAACTCAACTAGGAGTAATGTACTTCAATAAAAAGAGGCATAGAAAGACAAAAGTACTAAAACCCAAGTACTAAAAATGTGAAAACATCCCCACAATCCCTAAGGAAACATCTCAACAGGACCAAAACTGAACGGCTGTATCCACCTCCAATAGAACCCCTCCCTTTCCTTGTACCTAGAAGAAGAAAGTCTACAAACACATAATGGAAAAAGTAGGGTGTGAGCCTATGCCCAGTATGATACCACCAATGATTCAGTAACAGATGCCAAATATATATTATCCAATGAAAAGCTTTGAATTTTCAAATAAATAGGTTTGTAAATTCAAAATCATATTTTAACAAAACATGATATACATTTTCAAATTATGAAAATAAATATTTTAAACACTGATTTTACAAATGATGGAATATTTCGAAAACAATGGATTAAGTAAAACATTTATATAAAACAGTTTATATAAATTCATCAGGCATGTAATGTAGTTCAAAAGTATTGGCATACATTTATATCTCAAATATATATATACAAGCGAGAAATATTGTCATCTTCCAGAAGGTACAATAGTATTAACCAGTTATAGGATTCCACACTCTCTATGTGGACTCCGCAAAATTTGTATACACACATCCCATTGACACTGGCCAAAGGAGACTCATCGCTAATTCTTCAGGGATGTGACATGCTATATGTATGTTATATAACGTTGTCATATAGTAGAGTGTATCCATATAACTCACTAAATACCTATGGTTTGCATGCACTCTTACACGATGGGTTAACTATTTTAAGCATGCTTAAAAATATGATCAATCCCATTCTTCCATTTCAAATTTTTTAATTTCGTTCTATTTAAAACCAAAATATATTTTTTAGACATGCCTTTTCACAAGATAAAACTAATGGGTTTCTATCAAATCATTTTAATCCATTTTCATGAGTTTGAAATCCATTCAAAACTAATTCCATCATTACACAATTCATTTCCACAATTATATTTAATAATTTAATTGAAATCATTTCCATCAAATCTACAATTTAAATTAAACAATCTAAATCATAAAATTTCCATAAACACACCCAATTCAATGGAATTTGGGGATTTAAAAGTTTCCATGCCAAAACCATTTTAAATACTGCGATTCACTGGAATAGAGTTTTTCTCAAATTAGTTGAAAGCAGATTTGAGCAATTGAATTTAAATCAATAATTGAAATAAATCAAGAAATACAATGATAATCAATTAGGCATGGTAGAATGAACCACCTGCCTCAATTTATTGATGGAAGTTAACCCAAAGAGAAACCCCAAAAACCATGTGGCACAACTTCGTCGATCATGTTCTGGATCTAAATCCTCAAAACCAAAAATTAAGATCAGAGGCATCAAGATATTGTATAACTAGATCTACATCCACAATCCTAGATCTGTATCTCAAATCAGAGGTTTAAATCCGTAAAAACGGTGGAAATATCCTATGAAAAGATCAAGGAAAGATATAGGAATGAACGGAGGAAGCAACAGGTTGAAATCCACTTACCAGGAGGAGAGAAGATCCTCAATCCGAGCCTTCAATCTCAAAGGAAGAAGTTTGGATCACCTGGGAATCTATCTGGGAGGCTTTGGAAACACCCAAAATATATCAATCCCAATCCAAGGTTGGAAAATATATAAGTCCTAGGGGTTTGGGTGGTTTTAAGAAGGATTTTCGGAATTAAAAAACCGCGTGCATGGTTTCCTGGATAGAGGTGCACGGTCAGGATAAAAATGCACTAAATATGAGGAATTCGCTATCCAGGTTTGCAAGGTTGCAACTGTTTGGTGGCACGGTCTGTTAAACCATGCTCAAACCATGGGGACCTCTCTGTCCAGTTCTGCAAGGTTGGAATGTTTTGATCACACAGTTTGTCAAACCATGCGCAAACCGTGTTCAATTCATTGTCCTTTAGTTTTAATTAAATGCTCCCCCAAAATCACCCCAAGTCACTACTCCAAAACAAAGGTTCTTAGAAACATCAAAAGTACCTGAAAACGTAACGTGATGTTACAATGACCCCACCATAAGATCTTTCTGTCCCCATAAAGCCTATGAAAGAAACCTCAACATCAAAAAGATGAGTCCAATTCTCTCTCATTAGTGCCTCGCTTTCCCACGTCTCATGAGAATCAGAACCATGCTGCCGTAGTCCACAGACCAGAGGTATCATTCTCCCACAAAGTACATTGGTCTCAGAATCAACAACCCCAATTGGTCATTCAGTATCAGATAAATCTTTTTCAATATCAAGATCACTCTAGCTCAAAACATGAGATGGATCATAGAAATACTTCTGCAGCTGTGATACATGGAACATGTTATGTATCAACGTCAGTTGTGGTGGTAGAGCTAGATGGTAAGCAACATTCCCTACATGACCAACAACCTCGAAAGGTCCCACAAAACGAGGTGAAAACTTCCCTTGACTCTCAAGCCATCGATGACCTAATTATGGTGAAACATTCAAGATCACTTGATCACCAACTGATAACTCTAAAGGTATACAGTGATGATCAACATAAGACTTGTACCAACTCTGTGTTGTCAACATTATCTGATATATCAACTAGATCTTAGTTGTCATCTCTTGGATCAAACCCTGTCCTACCAAGGAACATTCACAAATCTTCGACAAACATAAATAAGATTTACATGGACGACAATACAATGCCACAAAAAGACCCATTTTGATCGCAGAATGATAACTGTTGTTATAAGAAAACTCAGCTAGCCCCAAATGATCATCCCAAAACCCACCAATGTCATGAACACATGTGCGGAGCATATCCTCAAGGATATGAATATCTCTCTCTATCTAGCCATTTGACTGTGTATAGTAGGCTGGGATCAAACAGACCTGAGATCCTAGTGCCTGCTGATGGCCTCTACAAAAGCGAAAATTAAACCGAGGATCCCTATCAGAGACTAGAGAATATGGAACTCCATGGAAACGAACAATTTCATTCACATAGATATTCCCCAACACCTCAACTTTAGTTGTATCTTGAATAGGTATAATGTCAGCCGACAGGGTCAGTCTGTCGATCAACACCCATATCGCGTTCTTCTTCATCTGGGTTTGAGGTAACAAAACCACAAAGTCCATAGAGATTTCATCCCACATCCATGATGGTACTGGAAGTGGTTGAAGCAAACTTGATGGTTTCTTATTCTTGGTTTTCACCTTCTGGCATGTATAACAACGAGATACAGACTCAGCAACGTCTCATCTCATACCTGGCCACCAGAACTGTCGCTGCATGTCATATTATATCTTTTTGGTTCTTATGTGTATATCCCACTGAGAGTTATGTAAATCCCCCATCACATCCTTCCTTGCTGATAATGGCACAACGTAACAATTTTGATAACACAGAACACCCACTTTGGAGAACAACCACTGGGTGTTGGTCTCCCCACCATATAAAGAGTCCCTAATGCTATGGAATTTATCATCCAGTTGTTGTTCCTGAAGAATTAACTCAATAATAGCAGATGTCATCTGGACACTGGCTAAAGAAACTTTTTTCCCCTTCCACTGAACTACAATATGCAACTGTGAAAAAAGATCCATCAAACTCCACTCTTCTAAAAATTCTTTCATATCCTGTGATGGGAAATTCCTGCTTAACGCATCTGCAACAACATTCCCTTTCCCAGGGGTATACGAAATGTAAAATTCGAAAGATTGCAGGTACTCCTATCAACTCCTTTGGCGGAGATTCAAATTTTTTTTAGAGAATATATAACTCAAGCTCTTATGGTCTGAATACACAGTAATCTTTTCTCCATAAAGGTAATGTCTCCAACACATAAGTGCATGCATTATAACTGAAAGTTCAAGGTCATGGGGAGGATAGTTCTTCTCATGAGGATGAAGATGACGATATCTATAGGCAACAACATGATTACCTTGCATAAGGAGACATCCCAAACATGAACCCCATGCATCACAGAAGACCATGTAACCTATCCCACCCTCAAGAAGAGTTAACACCGACATAGTAGTAAAATGATGCTTTATCTCAACAAAAGAACTCTGACATTTATCATTCCAAGAAAACATCACTCCCTTTCGAGTCAGATCAGTCATTAGAGAAGCTAACTTTGAGAAGTCTTTATCAAATCAGCGATAATATCCTGCTAATCCCAAGAAGCTCCGAATCTCTAAATCATTTCGTGTTTGTTCCCAAGTCATAACATCCTTCACCTTCTCGGGAACAACTAATATTCCTTGTTGTAACATGACATGCACCAATAAATTTACTTCATGAATCCAAAAATCGAACTTTGAAAGCTTGGAATACAGTCAATGATTCCTTAGAATACTAAGAACTGTTCTCAGATGATTCAAATGATCATCCTCAGACTTGGAGTATACAAGAATGTCAACCACAAATACTACCAAAAATGTATTTAGATACTCATGGAAAACCATTCATCGAATCCATGAAAACTGTAGGAGCATTTGATAGGCCAAAGGGCATAACAAGGTACTCATAATGGCCATACATACTCTGAAAAGCAGTCTTTTGAATGTCAGATTCTTTTATCCTCAATTGATGGTAACCAGATCAAAGATCAATTTTTGAAAACCACTTTTCCCATTTCAATTGATCAAACAAATCATCAATTCGTGGTAATGGAAAAAATTTCTTTATCGTAACTCGATTGAGCTTTCGATAATCAACACATACTTGAAGAGAACCATCAACCTTTTTGGAGAAGATAACTAGTGCTGCCCAAGGTTACACACTCAGGTGTATAAAACATGTCTCATAAAGATCATCTAAACAAGACATCGGTTTTTTTGAGTTCTTCTGGAGCCATTTGGTATGAGTGAATATAAACCGGTTGAGTACCAGGCATTAAGTCAATAGACAAATCAACCTACCATACTAGTGGAAAACTAGATAAGTCAGAAGGAAACACGTCAATAAACACAGAAATGACTGGAGGAAGATCACCACACATTGATTTTATCTCTTGATCAAAAGCAAACGGTGATATAACTTTTCGCAACTCTTGATAAGAGGTTCTAGCTCTTCTTGACCTTGGGTCCCATTCTCCTTGAAAAACAAAAGGCACACCACTGAGTGTAGTAATGTAGATCTATCAAAGATAAAAATCGATCCGGGCTTTATTGTAAATGAGCCAATCCATCCCAAATATGACATCAAAATATTTCATGTCGAGAACCAAAAAAAAATCCAAGCATGATTAACATCTGATAGAGAGAAGACACAAGAAGGACTACGGAGACCCTTCTCTCTCATTGTACCAAGGGGTGTAGTAATATTCATCGCACAAGATAAAATATCCATAAGTAGATTAAGAAGATTAAAAATATGCTTGAAATAATTGAGTGAGATGATCCAGTATCAAAATGACCAGTCACTGAAGATAAAGCTATAGTAATGGTACCTCCCACAGTTGCAGGACCTATATCAGCTACCTCTAGCGAATCTACCACTACGTGAAGAAGCATCGTTCTGGATGCTTGTGGCTGAAACCTATTTGTACATGAAGAATTTGATTGCACCGTAGTTTTTGGAGGTGCTTATGATCCTGTTCCACTATGTGAAGTAGAGAAGTGATGGCGGAATCTCTGTAAGTTCCCTAAACATCTGTATGAGCTACAGTTCTTGGGTGCCTCAATGAAAACTGTCTTAGAATGTCATGGATTTCCACACTGATAGCAAGTCAAAGAATCCCCTCCTAGTGCTACCAGATGTCTATAATGAATCTTTTATCGAGAAATACCATGAGAAGCTTCGCGCTTCCATTTTCTATTATAGGAACCAACACTTCCACTTTGAGGGAAATGAACTTCCTTCAACGCTGAATTTCCTATCAGGTCTATCTCAACCATCATTGTCCTTTCCAGCACATTGGAATAAGTGGGTAGATTCAGCAAGAAAATCTGAGTACTGATATCTTATCTAAGTCCCAAATCGAATCGTCGAGCCTTCATCTAGTCGTTCGATAAAATCGTAGGATCCAACTGTACAAACTCAAAAAAGCTATTTGAGTACTCAATCACGGTTTTTTGGCCTATTCAAGCTTCAAAAACTCCACATCCTTGGACAACAACATTCATTTCGGATAGGACTGGTTAGTGAAAAGAACCCTAAAGTATTTCTGCTCCAAACCCTCATGTTTCCTAGTCGTCGTCATCATGTCCCACCATCTCTTATTTGGTCCTTCCAGCACGAAGGTGGCATACTTCACCTTGATAACATCAGGTGTCTCCAAGAACCCAAACAAATATTCAATCTTACTCAACCATTCCTTAGCTTGTTGAGGGTCAGTGGGGCATTTGAAAACTGGTGGCTTCTAGCGTAGGAACTCTTGAGAATGATTTTGGAGTATATCACTCTGATGATATAAAGCTGGAGCCTGGATAGGAATTGTAGGAGTTGCATTTCCTAGAGCTTGGAATGTGTGAACAATCACCCCATCTGGACTCGGATCCACAATCGGACTCTCTTGCTGAGATTTAATAGCATCCTTTTTTTGGATCTGATTCCCACGTCTTCTCAGAGGCATGACGCTACATAACATAAAAAGAAATTAGATTAACACTCAAACAGAGTAACAAGAAAAAATTATTCTTAATATTAGGGATAACAAGATTTGGATTCCCGTCTATCCAAATAAAAATAGGAAAAATACTAGAACTTATCCACAAGTCGTATTTCCCAAACCAACTCTTGTGACATAAGGTTCATTGCGGTGAGAGCTGGTCAAGCACTCAATCACAACTACCTCCTAAGTCCTGACAAGAATACTCAAATGCATACTGTCATCAAGGGAAGATGCCTAACCTCTCTTTGATACCACTTTGTCACAAAACAGCCCAGGTACCCAGGTAACTTGATAACCAAGCCTGCTCTAACATAGCTTGAAGGGAATTCCCAATCCCCACGGGTCGACAATTAGCACCTGGAATCACAGAAGTGGGAACGATTTTTTCACCTATAATGAGGAAGAAAATAAACAATAAAGTTTGTTTATCAAAAAGAAACACCACTAGGTGTAATTTACTAGAATACAAAGTGGAATAAAAATCCCAAATTACTACATCCCAAGTACTAAAAATCAGAAAACATCCCTTAGTTCCCTTAAGGACACAACTCACCAAGACCAAAACTCAATAGCTAGAACAACCTCCAAGAGAACCCTTCCCGTTTCTCGACCCTAGAAGAAGAAAGTCTACAAACACCCAAAGGAAAAAGTATGGCGTGAGCCTAAGCCCATTAGGATACCACCAAAGATTTCGTAACCGATTCCAAATATAAAATATCCAAAGAAAAGCTTTCAATTTTTTTTAAAAAAAGGTTTGGAAATTCAAAATAATATTTTAACAAAACATTCTATACATTTAAAATGATGGAAATAAATATTTTAAGCAATGATTTTAAAAATAATGGAATATTTCTAAAAAATGGCTTAAGTAAATCATTTAAATAAAACAATTTATATAAATTCAGCAGGAATGTAAATTAATTAAAATGTGTTGGCATACATTTATATCTCAAATATAAATAAACATGAAATCAACATGGTCATCTTCTAAAAGGTACGATAGTATTAACAAGTTATAGGATTCCAAAATCTCTATGTGAACTCAAGAAAATGTTTATACACACGTCCCTATGATAATGGCCAAAGGAGACTTGTCACCAACCTGTTGGGGATGTGACCTGCCGCAAGAATTATTTAGAATGTTGTCTTAGCTTAGAGCATATCCAAATGACTCACTAACTACCTAAGTCTTTCATGCGCTCTTACATGATGGGTGATCCATTTTAAGAATGCATAAAAATATGATCAATCCCAATCATTCATTTCAAATGTTCCAATTTCATTCCATTTAAAACCAAAATAGGTTTTATTTAAAAACATTCCTTTTTCACAAGATAAATCCAACGGGTTTATATCAAATCATTTTAAGCCATTTTCATGAGTTTGAAATCCATTCAAAACCAATTTCATCATTATACAATTTATTTTCACAATTAAATTCATCAATTTAATTGAAATCATTTCCATCTAATCCATAATTTAAATTAAACAATTTGAATAAGCAAATTTTCATAAACACACCCAATTGAATGGAATTGGGGGTTTTCCAAAAAAAATCCAAAACCATTTCAAATACCTTGATTCAATGGAATCATGTTTTTATCAATTTAATTGATAGATGATTTGAGAAATTGAATTTAAATCAACAATTGAAATAAATCAAGCAATACAATGATAATCAATTAGGCATGTCAGATGGAACCACCAACCTCAATTTATTGACGGAAGTTAGCACAACGAAAAACCCCAAAAACTGAGCGGCATAACGTTGTCGATCAAGTTATGGATATAAATCTTTCAAAACTAAAATTAAGATCAAAGGCATCAAGATCTTGTAAAACAAGATCTAGATCCACAATCCTAGATCTATATCTCAACGCATAGGTCTAAATCCACAGAAAATGGTGGAAATATCCCATGAAAAGATCAAGGAAATATAGAGGATAGAATAAAAGAAGCAACATGTTGAAATACACATACCAGGAGGATAGTAGATCCACAATCCAAGCATTAAATCTCAAAAGAAGAAGTTCAGATCACCTTGGAAAATATCCAGGAGGCTTTGGAAAAACATAAAATGTTTCAATCCCGAGCCAAGCTTGGAAAATATGGAAGTCTCAGGGGTTCAGGTGGTATTAAGAATCATTTTCGGAATTAAAAAATCTATGTGCATAGTTTCTTGTATAGAGGCACACTGTTAGGAAAAACGTGCACCAACCGTGCAGAGTCCATTGTCCAGGATTACAAGGATGGCACAATTTTATCGTATGGTCTGTCAAACCTTGTGTAAACTGTGCGGACCACTCTATCCAGTTCTGCATGGTTGGAAAGGTTTGGTCGGATGGTTTTTCAAACCGTGCGCAAACCGTACACAACTCACTATCTTTTAGTTTTCCTTAAAAGTTCACCCAAACACAACTGAAGTCCCTACTCCAAAAAATAGGAACCTGAAAACATCAAAACTACCTGAAATCATATCATGAAGTTATAAGTTCTGTGATTTTTTTGATATGATACTTATTTATTTAGGGTTCGATTTTTAGTTTTTTTGTATTTGAAGGAATTTATTTTGTGTATGCATGGACATCCAATGTATGGCCCCACCATGCTAAAACCTTGTTAAAATTCACCGTCTTGATAAATATTAATTAACTAATTAAATAATTCCCAAAAAATTTATTTGATACCATGGTGTTTTTATCCACCTCATGGAATTCAAAAACACACCTTAGGAAATATCATAGGGTGACCCACTTTCCCGGTTTATGGGAGGCCCAAATTGAATTGTGAAAAAAAGTTATTGTAGAATTACTTTCTATGATCTATTAGGTATTGAAGGTGATGATTTTATTTATAATGTTCAAAAAATACGATATAACATCATTAGTGCTCAAAATGTAGGTTCGAAGTGGGTTATTTATCCCCACAAACCTGGAAAAAATCTGAGATTCCATGGGATATACAATGTTGAATTCTACATCCAAATTTTTTTTTGATTCTTCATTATAATTTTTGGTTTGAATGGATATTTATTTGTTTCTTTATGATTTTTTATAAGTTACTTTGATTTTTAATTATATTTTAGGTGGAAATGGTACAAGGGATGGAGGCACACCATTTTAGACCAGGTCTTGAATGTTTTTGTCATTCCCATACACATGGTTTTATAAATATCACAATGGCTTATAACATGGTTGGGATATTATCTGTTACACTATTCATGGATAAAAACCTCCTAAAAAATTATTAATGATTACTTTTTCTTTCATATTTAATTATGTATTATGTAACCATTATTTAGATGAATTATGTAGAGTTTTATGACATTATAATATTATTTTATTTGAACTCAATGAGAATTTATAATAAAAACATGGTTCCTAAAATGTGAAAGTAAATTTTAAATCTAATGAAAAAAATCTTAATGATAATTTGTCCTTTATTGGATGGGATTTGTTCATTTTTTAACATGTAAGTGTTGTTTTGTTTATATATTGTACATTTTTAAATGGATGAAGAATTTTTATAAAAATAATAGAACTTTTGTGCAGATTTGGAATTTTAATGTACAATTTAATTATGGATTTTTGAAATTTAATAATGATTTAAAAGTGATGATTTAATTCTTATTTATTGGATTTATTATAAAATTATGATGGATCTAATTTCAACCCACCACCCATAGTACCACTTCTATGTTGGCAGGGAGGATAAGGAGTTACTATCGAGTCCCAGCACACGATTTCCCCTAGTTAGAGGCTAGAAATAAGGGTATAAAAGAATAAAATGAGAGTAATTACCATCAATATCAATGGATAATTACAAAAAATTCAATAAACTATAATAAAAAATAAACAATCCAAAATCCTATAAAGAATATCCTATATTAATGAATATATTATAGAATCAAATATATCTATGATATATTAATACCAAAAGTAAATATTGTGATGGATATTGTAATAACCCCCAATCTACGTTTTTACTATCTAGACCAATCAAAAAAACCCTCATAAAAATATGAAATATAAATTATATATAGATAGGGTGAGCATAGAATGTATACTCTATGAGGATATACCCAATGCCTCTATTGAAAATTTAAGAAAGTAATACTAATTATCTGGTGGAAAAAAAAGAACTGACCATCACCTATAATGTCGAATTGGTCTCATATCCTCAC
Organism: Viscum album; assembly: GCA_963277665.1. NCBI lineage: Eukaryota > Viridiplantae > Streptophyta > Magnoliopsida > Santalales > Viscaceae > Viscum > Viscum album. The sequence goes on along the minus strand of OY728156.1, from coordinate 2,074,026,458 downwards.
CAAGGCTAACATACCAAATAAGTCATCTAATAGTAGTAAGGTGATATTATAATAAAGTTGATAATGTCACTCTTCAACCACATCCACAATAATTTTATGCTCTCACCCACTAAGAATATATCCTTTTCTATTATGCATTTCATATCCACTAAAAAAGGATACAAATCATATATAAATTCCTCAAGCAATGACCTCATATCACATCTCATGCCCCAACCACATATCGCATATCACAAAACCAATTTCATATATTATATCATGCAACCTATGATGTTGGGAATCATGAATGTATAATAAATCAACCTAATGTACTCCTATTACCACACTTGAACCCCCTCTATATATATCATCATCCAACAGTGATATAACCTGAATCTAATATGGAAGGGAGAGTGGGGTAGATGTGGTAGTCATCCATCCATATCCTCCTCATCCATCAAGTTAAAAAATAAACCCCCAAGGCCGCTTGTAATTGATTATTTTATCTGAAACGATTGGGGTGTGTAAAAATTTCTTAAATAATACATGTTTACAATTGACTCACACAAGCCCACACATATGGATTCACATAGGAAACACTAATATAACCACCATTAGGACACAATTGATGTCATTCCACTATTAATTTTATCTAATATAGAGAAACAAACCATAAACTACACAAAAAGAATATTGAACGATGTTATATTTCCAATTACTTAATTCCAGAAATCATCAACGAAGATTTATTTATTTAGTTATTCATTTAAATTTAAACTAGTGAATTATTTTTCAACAGCCATATTTGTACAGTGGAATTTTCAATTGATACTAAGCCACTATCATGAAAACAGATATCAAACCACTAAACCACTACTGAGGCCACCAAGAGACAAAAAACCGAGGACACAAAGCCATAAACAACCAAGTCTACTAATTTATAAACAATGACGACCATAAAACAACCCACAACCAAGGCCACCAAGAAGCATCCATCATTTAATTAAAAAATAAATTCAACATAGTCTTTAAATTTACATGATTTAGGTAATTAACCAATAAAAGTGTATTCTCATTTCAAGACATCACTTCGAGTAATAACCCTATATAATGTATATCACATGAGATAGAATCCACAACATCAAGAAAACAGATAACTACATGAGATCCACACCACCACCTTTTAATTTCATTAATAATTTATTGTCCTTATTATAAAAATTCACACCACTTTCCAAATGTAGACAAAATTATATTTCTTAAAAATTAAATAAAATGGAGAGTGCTCAATTTCTATACCTCAAAAAGAAGTTTGTCAATTCACTGTATAACACTACTAGAATTATATGTATTTGCGATAGGATCCGGTTGCCAATAGGCTTTAGTGACAGGGCCCCATCGCAAATAGCCCATAGTAGAAAACGACATCATATATATTATTTGTTGTGACGAGCCCATTGCAAAAAATAGTACTTGCGATGGGAAAATTCCATGTCGCAAATAGTATAAATAAAAAAATATATTTAAATGATTTGTGACTAGAGCCCGTCGCAAATGGCCCCGTTGCAAATACTAAACATAAAAAAGATTAATAAAATTTAGATTAATGAAAAAATTATAATAATATTATTAATATAAAAAAATATAAATTAATATTATTAGTAAAATAATGAAATATTAAAAAAAATAATACGAAAAAAAATATTCAATAAAAATATGATTAATAAAAAATTGATATTAATTTTATCAAAATAATAAAAAAATATAAAAAATTATTACATTTCTCAATATTTACAAAATAATATAGAAAATCATAAAATATTATTATTATTATTAAAATAAACAAATATAAAAAATATAATAGTAATACTAAATAATAAAATATTATAAATAAAAAAAATTCAATTTTGGAATATTTTCACCAATATCAAAGACAAGAAACTATAAATAGTTCATATTACAGTAAATCTTCTATTAAAATGTTTTTAACATAAAAACAAATCACTGGGTGGTCATCTTCTGAAGGAGGTGGAGGAGATATAGAAGATGGTGATGGGAACTCCGTCCCTAAACTACGAGTCAGACTGCGAATATACTTTATCTGCTCGTGATGTTGTTGCTGCTCCTACTGCCATTGACGCATCTCCTCCTTGTGCTGCTACTGCTGCTGCTGACGCATCTTTCATGCTTCTTCTGGAAATTCTCTATAAGCTCAGACAGAGTTCGCAACTACTCCTGATACTGTGAGGCAGAAGATGATGCCTCTCCACGAGCTCCTTTCTAGATGGATGCCAACATCGAAACAGTACCATAATAAGTACTAGGAGTCAAATTAGTGCTGATACCAACTACTCGACCCTTCTCAAAGCAATACTATAAATATGGAATATAATTTCACTAAAAACAGCCTTTAACAGCACTAAAAAAGCATTGTTAATCTCTGTGAAGATAAGGCGGGGGGGTCCCCTTTTTCAGCGCTAAAAATAGCGTTGACAAAGGAGGACTTTTATCAGCGCTCAAAAAAGTGCTGATAAAGGTAGTGTTTATCAGCGTTATTTTCATTGCTGATAAATGTATAATATATCAGCACTAAAAATAGTGCTGATAAAAACTACCTTTATATGCGCTATTTTGAGTGCTGATAAAAACTACCTTTATCAACACTCAAAATAGCACTGATACATATCCATTTATCAGCGCTTAACTAGCGCTGAAAAAGGCCAATGATCCTATGCAAAAACAGAACATGCATTGAACCTTCCCAACACTTTCACACATTACAGCTCCTGCACAAAGCACAAACAACACCTACACACAGCACAAACAACACCCACACACAAATAACATAATAACAAATATGATAAATACATTTACATGAAATCATGATTACAAAACAACACTCTACTATATACATTTCAAAAAATGTTTAATTTGGTTAAAATTACATTTATCCAACAAAAAGTTAAAAAACAATGATGTTCCATCCTTTTTTCATCCATACGCTATAAAAAATTGTCGTCCATGGCGGCTGTTTCTGAACAAAGCATTCGAACTGAGGAAAAATATTTCACCTACATAATAAAACAAATATTATGTTAGTAATACAATAATGAAATAAATAATGGGGTCGCTAAATTGAATTATACTAGTGAGGTAGAAAACATAAAATAACCAATTAACAAAGAGAAACAATTAGGTCAATGCCCTTACGTCAACCACAAGTCCAATAAACTATCTTAAGTTCATACCAACCACATCCAAGTCCATGATCACATGTATTAATTTCCAACAACATAAAGTTATATAATTAGTTAATTCTATCAAAAAATAGATCCTGGTATAATAGGTGCCAAACTCATCGTGTAATCCAACAAAACCAGAATGCTGAGAAACTAGGTGTGATCCACTCCTGACGCACCCCTAATCCTAGAAAACCCTAAATCCAAAATCTATATTACTAAATTTATGAAAAATTAACCATAAATTTTTGAAAACCTAAATAAATCTTCCAAAAAATATAATCTCCCTAAAATAATGATTGATTGCTAGTTTATGAAATTTTGAGACATGCTCTATGTAACAGCCCGAGTTTTTATGAAAATTATTCTTTTAATTTCATTAATGTCTTGTGTTGTATTCTACACCAAGATTACCTTGCGCTATACGCAACACCGTATTAGCTTGCAGTATACGCAACACTATTCTTGGATCGTGTTACACACAATTTTGATAATAGTTATTCTACGCAACATTGAGTATATATATATATATATATATTAAATGTATAAATGAAATATGGTTGGATTATGTTATACGAAACAATGAAGGATTCTTTCACAACACGCAACCCTGACTTGGATTGCATTACACGCAATCGCGACCTTCCTCGATAGTGTGTGTTGTACGCAATACCGGGTTTTAATAAACAATGTTATATTATTATAATATTGTCATGAACTAGCCGTTATGAATAGTATTAACTAAATTTTGAATTTTATAACATTATTATTCATCTTACACATTTCTAGAACATGGTATAAGAACAAAATACAAATTTCAGGTAAAATAAGTATTTTTCAAAAAATGCAGTTTTACCGCCTTTTGATGGTGCACCCACTTTAAATATAGTTTTTGACATGTTTATATGTTCAATTTGACAAAATAATATTCTTCTTTTGAATCAGGATGTAAAAATTTACATTAGATAAAGTTTTGATTTTTTTCCGACAACTTTCATATTTTAATGAATAGTAAAAACACGCTATATTTTAATTAAAAACAACTTTTTTCATCGTAATATATTATGTGGTTAAATTATAATATTGAATGGTTTAAAGTATATTTAGAATATATTTTGACCACTTAATATAATTTTGTTCATTGGACACAATTTTACAATTAAACCGAACATAAACAAGTGTCAATCTTTTGATAGTTATTATCTCTTAAAAACACGCTTTTTGTTTTGACAGCGGGAATTAATTTTAAATTAATTTCTGCCACTTCTGTGTTTTGAATTTAGAAAAATGGATTCCATATTTGGAATCAGGATGTTCAAATTGTGTAAATAGATAACTTTTATTTTTAGACATTTTGAATAATTACTGCGGTAAATATTTTATTTACCATGGTTAAGGGTAAATCCGGTAAATAAGGGTTAAAAAATAATATTATAATAATATTAAATTACCCTAAAACGTGTCTTAACCCCATTGGTTGATACATGGTCGACCATGGGCATCTTTGGGTCGATTTTGGGACCCCATTGATCCACTTGTAAGTGATAATGACACTTTATTTTAATTAAGGTTATATATGTTGGATTTTAGATTATAAATATTCATTAGAAAGATAAAAATATTTCCTACATAATGGTATTTTATTTGTAATTTTTAGACTTTATATAATTTAATTTATTTATGACACAATGATGATGCAGTAATTATCTTATTAATGAAATATTGACATAATTGATGTTATAAACGCCAAAATAAATGTAATTTGAGACTTTTTATGAATTCCACTAATTTTCTAGGTTACTATGATATATTAATGTTGATTTAATTAACTTTCTTCGAACATTTAATTCTGTTATGACTTTCACAAAAATCATATATCAAATAGTGTCAAAATTGACACAAAATAGTTTTTAAATCAAATATTATATTATTAATTGTTATTTTATTCCTAAAAATCTAAGGTTCGGCCAAATGACTTAGATAAGGATATATATATTAATAATAAACAATTTGGGGTTCGTTTGGCATGTTATAGTAAGTGTATTAACCATATAGTGAAAGAAAACAAAAAGACACGGTAAAAGTTAAATTATTTAACTTGGAGTTAAATCTAATTGATAAGGTTAAAATAATATCCTAAACTTGTCTAAATTCTATTGGTTGATAGGATTTCGACCCATCCCCACCTTAGATTCGAAATAAGACCCTTTGGAACCATTATAAACCGATTTTGACTTTAATATAAAATAATATTTTGAGATATTCCTAAGGTGCCCCTCTCCTCCCTTATAAAAGGGCACCTCCTCCCCCTCCTCCTCACACAAATTTGAGCACTCAAGCTCGGCCAACCCCTGCCAAAATCTCTTCTCCACTTCCCTAGCAACATCCTAGAGGTTCTGGTCTTCCTCAAAGACCAATTTTAGTGCCCTCAGAGGAGGTCTCAAAGAGGCGCTTCAAAGAAGAGGATGTTCAGACACTTACAAAGCAAGTCGGACCTAAGGTAAGGGAAATATCACAATCTCATTTTTATCCGATATTGTTTATTCGTAAGTATTTACTGGGGTGTATTTTATCATCCACATCCATGTTTCATCAATATGTAATATTATTTTCATCCACCTACAATTGTTTAAATCCATTTTTACCCTTCGGTGAGTTTTTAGTAAAAGAAATAAAAGGAATCTTTTGTCGTTTTTCGTACGAGGTACTTTTTGACTTTTCCGACAAAAGTACGAAAAATGTTTTTTTTAACTTATACGGCATGAATGGATTTTTAAAACATTATTTCCAAGAAGCTTCCTTTACAAGTTTTCAAGTTTATTTTTAATCAACTTCTTTTATTTTAAAGTTTTATGACATGTTATGAAAGGAAAAATGTTTTTGAAGTAGAAAGGATATTTTCCTCAAGAATGAAGTTCAAGTGTTTTATCAAAATTATTTTCCATCTAAGATAATAAAAGGGTTCTGTTTTTATCCCTATTATTACATGGATTTGATTATGTTTTGATGTAAACATTTTTATGAATTCCTTTATCTTATATGAATTGTTTTATGATGTCATGTTGTTTAAGAATCCCATTTTTATTACATGGGTTATGCGATGATGTATGTTTTATGATTATGTGGCACACATAAGAAAGGATTCATTATAAGATGGGTGGGACCTATATCTCCCTCCAATGCATTGGGTAAATATTTTATATCTCATGAGATAGACATGGCTGAAATGGTAGGTTATACCGGTTCAGTGAAACAGGACTGAAACGAGGGTTACTCGATTCAGAAAGGGACTTTGTCCACTAAGATAGTCTTGGCATTGAGTCTTGACTAACAAGAAATGATTCTCTATGATTATGTGTGTATGCCACAAAGTTTCATGTTTTAAGTTATGATTATTGGGATTACATTTCACTTCTATGATTTATCCCATGTTATGATATTATGAACTCTTTTGCAGGTTATGATTTCCAAAAGCTATGTTCTTATGTATATGATGTGATTGATATTTCTTTTGTTTACCCTTACTGATCATTTGAGCTCACCCTTTTATGTTTTCTTTTCCCCAGGATATAAAGAAAGGTTTTAGGTAAAAAAAAGAAGATCTTTATGGGAGATATTGAAGAACTTTCACCACGATTAGAAGATTACGTTCCGAGTTTCCAAAGACACTAAACTATTACGATCCTTTAGTGTGTGTTTTTGTTATGTACTAAGTATTCCGCAAATGTAATGTAATGTCCATGTACGTCAGGATTTGGGTCTCTACAGTTGGTATCAGAGGAAATGTTTAGTCAACCTTTGGAAACTAGGATGCGAAAACGTTAGTGAGATCCCTAGAGATATTTCTATGGTATGTCTAGGGATGTCCCTAAGGATAAGTATACATATAGGATATAGTCCTTGAACTACGGTAACGATATTATAATTTATCCTAAGATGTTAGATATTGAGGGTGCATCCCCTTTACTATGTTTTCTTCCCTAGCATGATTTCGCCCCTCACAAAATTCTTTTTGTGTTTTAGTTAATGGAGGGAACCAGAAGGAATTCGGTTAACATTAAATCCAATGGACAAATTGGTGACTATGTGCAACAAAATTGTGTAATGCCTAGAGATAAAGATATTGTGATTATTCCGAATCAGTCATCGCGATATATGATTAACAAGGTGAAATTTAGTGGAATGACTAATTCATCAAAGAAGAGGAAGATAAACTATTATGCATGTTCGCATGTTGAGGAGCATAAAGAAAGGAAGATTGAGATTTCTAAAGAAGGGAAGAAGAACCTTGAGGAATACCTCAAATGGAGGGACCGATGTTATCTGTGTGGAGAAAAGGGTCATAGAGTGACAGACTGTTATGGAGTTCAATGTCTTATTTGTGGAGAACATGGGCATTACCCAACTCAATGCCCTGACCTAAAAAGTTACTTCTAAATCAAGAAAGGACTTATTCCAGGACAATCATTGAAGTGGATGGACTGAAGTGTTTATGTATTGGTATTCAAGAATAATGTTGTTGAGGTACTTTTATGGTGTATTGAAATATTTAAGTATTGGTCTATTGTGGTTTTCAATAATTTTAAGGTACCGATAACCATGAAAAGTGATTCAAATATTTTGGAAAGTAGATGATATGTGCATAATGAAAGGATAAGAAGATAATGAGATGTTTGATTGTATTCATGAGCTCATGATTGATATAAGGACTAAGTGATATCATGGTTTGAGTATATAGAATTTTGAGGATTTTGGTATGTGGAAAGTGTTAACTTTTAACTGCATTCAAGTTTTCACTAAGGTTCAATGGGTATTCAAGAGAATACATGATTAAGGACATTGAATGTTTGGAATGTGACCAACAAAACATATCTTATGATATATGGGGATCAACGATGTTATTAAATCTCTGGTAATCGTTTTCACTATGTTATGAGAATGGACTGCAGTATTATGGATAAGCCTAAAGATTGGAATGGATTATGTTGGACATAAGTTAGTATTGTTTAAGGATAGAAGTTTTTTTCGATATTATTGATGGAATGTTATAGTAATATAGTTTTAGAAAAAGGAAATCCTACAGGACGGGCGATAGCCCATCGCTTCGGACAAGGCTGTGGGAATCGAACCCACAACCGAAGTGCGACTGGCATTTATCGCCTACCACTGGCCTACAGGAAGTCCCCGTTTAGTAGAAACTAGTTTTATTTTATTAAGCGGTATGATATATGAAGTATAAGTTCATTTTTGGAATCATATACGATTAATCTCACTATAAGATGGACTTATAACTTTTGCTAACCCTTTGTTTGAAATAGATGGAATGACCCATCCTTCTATCACATGATCTGCTAATGCTTCACGAATAACAAATTCAACTTCATTTCTTTATGATACGAAGTGGAAACTGTTCAATTCACGAACAACAGTGAGATTGTAACAAAATCATGTAAGTATTTCTTTTAATTCATCAACTTTAGGGAAATGATCCTGAAAACCAAAAATGTTGTCCTAGTGCTCTTATATCTGATTAATCAGATGGTACCTTAGATCGTCACAAATTTATGGATTTGTGATTACTGGCTTTTCCATAGCCATGTTCTCTACCACTCTCCATCAGAACATGATGGTTAGATTTCTCTTCCATATCCATATTTTCACCTATGTGGAAACCCAATGATTAGTTTATTTGGGTAACCGTTACGTTTCATACTATTGTTTTTAAAGATTGGTTTTGATATTCCTTTTTACGATGTGGGTTTCTATTAAAGAATCTTTCGAATAGTAAACCATTTATAACCCCGACGAATTTCGAGGGCGAAATTCATTTTAAGGGGGGTAGAATGTAACAGCCCGAGTTTTTATGAAAATTATTCTTTTAATTTCATTAATGTCTTGTGTTGTATTCTACACCAAGATTACCTTGCGCTATACGCAACACCGTATTAGCTTGCAGTATACGCAACACTATTCTTGGATCGTGTTACACATAATTTTGATAATAGTTATTCTACGCAACATTGAGTATATATATATATATATATATTAAATGTATAAATGAAATATGGTTGGATTCTGTTATACGAAACAATGAAGGATTCTTTCACAACACGCAACCCTGACTTGGCTTGCATTACACGCAATCGCGACCTTCCTCGATAGCGTGTGTTGTACGCAATAACGGATTTTAATAAACAATGTTATATTATTATAATATTGTCATGAACTAGCCGTTATGAATAGTATTAACTAAATTTTGAATTTTATAACATTATTATTCATCTTACACATTTCTAGAACATGGTATAAGAACAAAATACAATTTTCGGGTAAAATAAGTATTTTTAAAAAAATGCAGTTTTACCGCCTTTTGATGGTGCACCCACATTAAATATAGTTTTTGACACGTTTATATGTTCAATTTGACAAAATAATATTCTTCTTTTGAATCAGGATGTAAAAATTTACATTAGATAAAGTTTTGATTTTTTTCCGACAACTTTCATATTTTAATGAATAGTAAAAACACGCTATATTTTAATTAAAAACAACTTTTTTCATCGTAATATATTATGTAGTTAAATTATAATATTGAATGGTTTTAAAGTATATTTAGAATATATTTTTACCACTTAATATAATTTTGGTCATTGGACACAATTTTACAATTAAACCGAACATAAACAAGTGTCAATCTTTTGATAGTTATTATCTCTTAAAAACACGCTTTTTGTTTTGACAGCGGGAATTAATTTTAAATTAATTTCTGCCACTTCTGTGTTTCGAATTTAGAAAAATGGATTCCATATTTGGAATCAGGATGTTCAAATTGTATAAATAGATAACTTTTATTTTTAGACATTTTGAATAATTACTACGGTAAATATTTTATTTACCATGGTTAAGGGTAAATCCGTTAAATAAGGGTTAAAAAATAATATTATAATAATATTAAATTACCCTAAAACGTGTCTTAACCCCATTGGTTGATACATGGTCGACCATGGGCATCTTTGGGTCGATTTTGGGACCCCATTGATCCACTTGTAAGTGATAATGACACTTTATTTTAATTAAGGTTATATATGTTGGATTTTAGATTATAAATATTCATTAGAAAGATAAAAAGATTTCCTACATAATGGTATTTTATTTGTAATTTTTAGACTTTAAATAATATAATTTATTTATGACACAATGATGATGCAGTAATTATCTTATTAATGAAATATTGACATAATTGATGTTATAAACACCAAAATAAATGTAATTTGAGACTTTTTATGAATTCCACTAATTTTCTAGGTTACTATGATATATTAATGTTGATTTAATTAACTTGCTTCGAACATTTAATTCTGTTATGACTTTCACAAAAATAATATATCAAATAGTGTCAAAATTGACACAAAAAGTGTTTAAATCAAATATTATATTATTAATTGTTATTTTATTCCTAAAAATCTAAGGTTCGGCCAAATGACTTAGATAAGGATATATATATTAATAATAAACAATTTGGGGTTCGTTTGGCATGTTATAGTAAGTGTATTAACCATATAGTGAAAGAAAACAAAAAGACACGGTAAAAGTTAAATTATTTAACTTGGAGTTAAATCTAATTGATAAGGTTAAAATAATATCCTAAACTTGTCTAAATTCTATTGGTTGATAGGATTTCGACCCATCCCCACCTTAGCTTCGGAATAAGACCCTTTGGAACCATTATAAACCGATTTTGACTTTAATATAAAATAATATTTTGAGATATTCTTAAGGTGCCCCTCTCCTCCCTTATAAAAGGGCACCTCCTCCCCCTCCTCCTCACACAAATTTGAGCACTCAAGCTCGGACAACCCCTGCCAAAATCTCTTCTCCACTTCCCTGGAAGCATCCTAGAGGTTCTGGTCTTCCTCAAAGACCAATTTTAGTGCCCTAAGAGGAGGTCTCAAAGAGGCGCTTCAAAGAAGAGGAGGTTCGGACACTTACAAAGCAAGTCGGACCTAAGGTAAGGGAAATATCACAATCTCATTTTTATCCGAGATTGTTTATTCGTAAGTATTTACTGGGGTGTATTTTATCATCCACATCCATGTTTCATCAATATGTAATATTATTTTCATCCACCTACAATTGTTTAAATCCATTTTTACCCTTCGGTGAGTTTTTAGTAAAAGAAATAAAAGGAATCTTTTGTCGTTTTTCGTACGAGGTACTTTTTGACTTTTCCGAAAAAAGTACGAAAAATGTTTTTTTTAACTTATACGACATGAATGGATTTTTAAAACATTATTTCCAAGAAGCTTCCTTTACAAGTTTTCAAGTTTATTTTTAATCAACTTCTTTTATTTTAATGTTTTATGACATGTTATGAAAGGAAAAATGTTTTTGAAGTAGAAAGGATATTTTCCTCAAGAATGAAGTTCAAGTGTTTTATCAAAATTATTTTCCATCTATGATAATAAAAGGGTTCTGTTTTTATCCCTATTATTACATGGATTTTATTATGTTTTGATGGAAACATTTTTATGAATTCCTTTATCTTATATGAATTGTTTTATGATGTCATGTTGTTTAAGAATCCCATTTTTATTACATGGGTTATGCGATGATGTATGTTTTATGATTATGTGGCACACATAAGAAAGGATTCATTATAAGATGGGTGGGACCTGTATCTCCCTCCAATGCATTGGGTAAAGATTTTATATCTCATGAGATAGACATGGCTGAAATGGTAGGTTATACCGGTTCAGTGAAACAAGACTGAAACGAGGGTTACTCGATTCAGAAAGGGACTTTGTCCACTAAGATAGTCTTGGCATTGAGTCTTGACTAACAAGAAATGATTCTCTATGATTATGTGTGTATGCCACAAAGTTTCATGTTTTAAGTTATGATTATTGGGATTACATTTCACTTCTATGATTTATCCCATTTTATGATATTATGAACTCTTTTGCAGGTTATGATTTCCAAAAGCTATGTTCTTATGTATATGATGTGATTGATATTTCTTTTGTTTACCCTTACTGAGCATTTGAGCTCACCCTTTTATGTTTTCTTTTCCCCAGGATATAAAGAAAGGTTTTAGGTAAAAAAAAAAGAATATCTTTATGGGAGATATTGAAGAACTTTCACCACGATTAGAAGATTACGTTCCGAGTTTCCAAAGACACTAAACTATTACGATCCTTTAGTGTGTGTTTTTGTTATGTACTAAGTATTCCGCAAATGTAATGTAATGTCCATGTACGTCAGGCTTCGGGTCTCTACACTCTAGGAGTCATATATAAAAGTCCCATGAAGAACAATGATTTATACATACAATGGTATAATAGTTACACCTAGAACCCTAAAAACTGAATGCATATCTTTGAGCAAGAAGTTAGATAAGCAAGGAATATGTAGGAGAAGATACCACATTGATTCAAAATGAAGAACAACCGATAATCCACTCTTGTCGAAGGGGAAGGACGGAGGGGAATGGGGTTTGGCCACCCCCTAAGAACATGGTGCCCAAACAAAGAAACCTGAAGAGGTTTATACTTTATAAACCCATCACCCAAATAAAAATAAGTTTTAAATCATGTTACATGAAATGAACCAAGTGGTGACATCACTATATTTTGGGTCCAAACCCTTACATGACCCCTTTTCCCTATTCACAACCATTATCACCCTATTAAATGCATTCATGTTGTGAATTACCCTTTCACACTATGAGTAGCTTAATGCTACTACATTTCCATAGAATGACTACCCAAATCATCCTTGATATCCTCCCAAAACCCTATGACAACCCTCTAGCCCCAATACATGTCTGATACACCTATTAGAACTTGTATAATGTAACTTTTTTGATGATTTATTTTTTTATTATGGAATTCCATATTTCCCCATTGGAAGTGTACCAATGTACTAATCAAATGTTATATGATATACCATGAATATTCTTGTGTCCATGTATTAGATGATATATCAATGAAAATTTATCTCATTTTTATACATACCAACACATCAAATCCGAGCATTAGAGAACATCAGGTTTTCTTCAGCTACTTCTAGTTCTGACATTGAAGTGGGACAAGATTTCTATGTGATATTAGGTTAGGTTTTCGTGTACCCCGCGATGCAAGAATTACATATGGGTTTTCATCAATTGGATAACCAAATAATCTCAATTTATATACATTTTATATGAAAATAATAATAAGAAGTTCAAAATTCAATTTTTAATTGAGATTATATTTTTACATGGATTTAATTCTACTGTAGTCTTTTATAGGGAACCTCATTTTACATCTTGTTTTTTGAGAGGTCCCTATGAGAAAATGGGATTCCATGTATGATTGAGCATGACATATGTTTCTGACACTGTCTATAGGGGCACGTTTCCTCGAGCATGTTGATGTTCGATGGATGTGCATTGTACCACACAATCATTCATTAAAAAGGTGAGTGACATTTATCACTTATAAAGAGATGTCTTCTCCTTGATTGAAATAGGGTGATGGGATGTCATTCATTCCATCCGTGGATTCCTTCTCAAAATTCATTACCTAGTATGAGTCTCCCTTATAGAATAAGACGTTATTTGTGAAACTTGTTCCTAGTTCCATCTCTTTATGGATGATGGTTAATTACAATGATTATATCAGGACATTCCAAAGGTTCATTCTAGGAAATAATACTTCTCTTAGGAAAGTATTCACACTAGGAATTAGTGGAATGTATGTACACTAGAACATTTGTTACATGTATTCATCGTCGTCAAAGGGATTCTCAATGAAATAGAAAACTATGTTTAACTTTTGGTATTCCATGAGTTTAACATCCCACAAGGATAGAGGGTCATGATTTAATGTCTTACAGAGATGTAATGGGTGGATCAAAACACTTATAAAGGTGGATCAGGTAGGTACATCTCTAGGAGGAAGCACATGGAATGTTTAACTGATAGGTGGATCAATTTAAAATGCCCAATGAGGTCTGACCCAAGTGTGGTACATCCCATAAAGGTAAGGTTTCTCATTTTAAAGACATATTCGGATGCCACTAAGGGGAAAACATGAGGGAAAATAAGCGAAGGTGTACCCTAGTGAGGGGGTCACCATGGTTTACCATTGGTTGGGATTTAACCTCATAGAGGGTTCCTACGTACCCTATTTAGAATAAAAGGATCAAAACCCATATATTTTAAAAAGGAATGGTGTGGGTATTACCCATGGTTAGCTTCCCTTCACACTTGGAATACTATTGGTTGGATTAATATGGGTTTTGTGGGGCTTACGAATTGTCAGATTCCAAGGTTTTTCCAAGAGTAGCAATGGGATGAATGGGACATATGTGCTAAGATGGCCCAGGTGAATAGAGTTATCCTTTAAAAGAGGAAAGAGGCAAAAAAAACATGTGGAGCTATCTGTAAACATTATTTATGGTGGCCATGGGGCTCATAAGACTCCCCACAACTTCCTTAAACACCTCAGAAGATCCTGAGGACTAGATTCTACATGATAGTACATCACAGGGTTGATTCTTTTGATGATGTACTGGTCGTTTGAGCTTAGATTTCATCTCAACCAGAATTTCCCTTAGTTGAATTATCCTGGGACACATATTTTGGTTCTAAAAGATCCCTCAACGATACTGATTATCTAATGCATCTACTTAGAAATATTTGTGCAAGTCAAAAAACAGCACATGTGCTCAAATACAAGTTCAAACAAATGAGAAACAGAATATTGAAATTTCTTAAAAATGAACCAAGTGGTATACATGTGCTCAAATACTATCTCTTCATGTTTAATCTGATCCCTCTACTTCAATTTTATCAATATTTATATTTAGGCCCTATATCTAACTGAAAATGGTGGATATAGACCATATTTTTCGTTTCCATCCATCATTTTTTGGAAAATGGATTTGGTTGATCCTCGGTGGTTTCATCGTTCACCCCATACGCACTTCACACCATAATTCCTTACTTCAATATTGATTTGTTCAAAGATCAATAATATAAATCCGGGGATTGAAAACATTGAGTTATAAATTATGATTTCAATATATCGGAGCATTCTAAATTCACCAAATAAGGTTGGAGGATAATCAATGCTCATATATCGATAACATAAGTAGTATGAATTCACCTTCATCCTATTTGTGTACAATCTTCCATCAGGTATGTTGCCCATTCATTTCTAAACACATGTAAATCATCTTCTGAATATGAGTTTTTGTGACAGTCATGGTTGTACTAAAAAACTATAAATACATAAAGGATTACTAAATATTTTAAATGAACTCGTAATTATTTTCGAAAATAACTCATCAGGGATGATAGTTTGTTGATTAAATGCGATCTGTTTCATAAATTTACAAACATAATTACCACAATAATTTCTATTTGTTTGTTTTGGACACTGCAGAAGCATCAACAACAATAAGTAATTTTTTTTATATGTGTTTGGATAGTGCATTGTTATTATATATACTCGGACACTATTCTAGTTGTAGATCTTATAGGCTTGTTCATCCTTAAGCCCTGGATTAATTCCATGCATTGGATGATACGGATGCACCGCCTTATCATAACAGAATCCTCATTAAAAGATAACATAAATTATATAACTAGATGTTTAGTTCTAGAATGTTGGATCTATTGTATTAAAAATTAACAAACGCCATCATGCGTGGTTGGTTTGTTGGATATCCATGCGTTGAATCATGAAAATAAATTTTGGAGTATCCAAATTGACAACAATCAGCATCCAATTCTCTGTGAAAATACAAAAAGTAATAAGTAATGAAAGAAATGAAAATATAGTTGATATGATTAAATTGTAAAATTTTACCCCTGCATCGTTGGTATTAAAAAGTGTCTGTTGTCCGTAATTTTGTTTTCAAAAGATTTGAACAGGGATGACATTATTGAAACCACTTTATCAGAATCTGTTTCGTCTTTTGAAGAGGTGGTGTGAGGACTAACGAGTCCAAATTTTTGTTCATGGGTAAATCCCTTCAAATTTTTTCATATATGTGTCTGCGCCAAATATAAAATGTATTTAGACATAATTATTAGAGTTTATCAGGTTTTGTAAAATAAAATCATGGAAACTTACCTCATGTATACATTTACAACTAAAGCTCCCAGCCATTCATACTTGAAGAGTTCATTTAAATTTTTAGTACTAATGAAATCTGATGTTTCCTCTCCATACATATCTTTTTCAAAATAAACTATGTGAGTACTGCCGTCTTTCAACTTTTTATCCACATGAGCCGACAATGATATTAACTATTAATATAGAACGGGCGGGGTGAAGGTGCTCTCAGTAGACCGTTTAAATTGGTTGGTTGATCCTTGAGATACTTTTGAGCTAATATTTCATTTCACCCTATAGACATTGTCATTCTGTAATAAAATTCATCGGTTCAGACATTGTTTCTTTAAATGTTAAAAGTCAAGCTTGAAAAATAAATCGGAAATGAATGCCTTTTTGTCGACATGTTTTTTTACAAGAACTGACGGCCATGCAATGAATGTTCCAACAGCTTGTTCAACCGTATGAATGTCATCATCATCATTTGCAACATGTAGCTCAGCACTCGGCTCATTAGCTACATTAATTGACACTCTAAGATGATCTTTTGGAAGCTGTCTGTTGTGTATCATGTCATTTAGCATATTGAACACTGTAGCCCACGCTACAAGGCGATAGGTGGGAGTTGATAAATATAAATCACAGTCATTTTCACCCTGTGTAATATTAGTACAAGAAAGGTATCAATGTCTATGTATATAACATTTCATAGAAACAATTATTAAAACATTTATTACCTCATCTAAGTCAGGTTTTTTAGGGGAATGGCTCGCATCAAAGCTAGTGGGGGTGGGGCGGGATCGTCACGCACGAGTAGTTGTTGAGTTGTTTCTTATCTTTGCCTCTCCCCCATAAATTTTGTTATCATCTCTCTCTGGTATTATAATTCTTCTTGAAAAATAGATTATTGTTCTTGCAGATTTTCTAAATTTCATTTTGAACCTCTGCTTGTTTCTGGTTTTGAAAATAGGTTTGGGGTGTCACCCCAAAACCCGCACCTCGGACGCGGCCATACTGTTCTAGCTGCTTCAAGGCTACTTAAGGTATGTCTGCATCTAGTGTGGTTGTTTTTTATACTTGTGACTATTTCAAAGACAAAATATTGAAAAATAAGTTGTTATTTTCATGTAATAGTGACTTAAAGAAAATAAAATTTATATTATGTCATACTTACACATGTTTCCCAAACCTTTTATGTGTTTTCATCTATCAGTATCCCCTATTTATTTACACAAACCTCCTTCCATAGCACATTGCGTGGAATGGATATGGATTTCGATTTCGATTCATTAATATTCATATAAACAGAGAAACATGGTTATGCTGTTGTTTTATGTCACATACTAGTAGTAGGGTAGATTTAAAATATGTACCATTTTTTTCTCAAGTTCAGCATACCCCATCCTTGCTTTTCGGTAAGGATACGCTGGTTCTATTGTGCTTTTTTTATTTTTAGCACTCAGTAGCTGTTTCATAAATAGAAAAAATTCAATCAAAGTGATGAATACAAGCAAATGTCAAACAACGTATTACCCCACACAATGTACCTGAAAAGTCAAATCCCCACGATGGTTGCTAAACGCATCCCACACTCCTTGGGATATCAAGTGTGTGTAAAGAAGAGGTGGGTGCGGCTTGATTTTCCCTTCTGCATATTTAAGATGATAGTTCGTTAAAATTGTGTGGAAACCTCAATGAATCCTTCCTGCAACTCTTAATCCATATTCCTTGTGCGAGGCATCTACTATAAATTAACTCTACAATGGATGATGAAGAGTAAGTCAATGTTTTGGTATTTTATTTAATAAATTAAAAAAATGATATCATAATGTTACCATAATCTCTTCCCACATTAGTGTCTTCAGCACGGTGACAACATGGTGCCGCGATTGTACATCAATCGGTGCGCGTTGCAGAGTGACGATTCCAATGTAGCTACTAATGATGGATCTGTTGGGGTCAACATGTTGGCCTCTCTTATTCCATCCCACCTCAAATTTGATTCCTTTTGATTTTTCCTTAATGATTTTGGCTAACACTGTCAAACTACGACGAGCTTGATATTTTTTCACTTTTAGGGTTTCATTTCCTACCATTTCCTCAGAAGTAGCATCAATATCTTCCCCCGGAGCACTAGTATCGGCAATTGGACCTGCAGTAACAGGTTGAAAAACCAGTTGTACCTCAGTATTAGGACAAGCAACAACAGTTTTAGAAACCTGTTGTTTCATTTCACTAGGACCACTAGGATTTGGTTTAGGAACCTGTTTTTGCTCTGCAGTGGGACCACTAGCTGTTGGTTGATAGACCTTTTGTGCCTCGGGATTGGGAGCATCAACAGGTGAAGAAGTAATTATCTGTAGAAGTGGTTTAATATTTAATTTAATTTATATAAAAATAGCAGCGAATGGATAATAACATAATGTAACACAATGTATGTTACAATAAACAAATAACCAGATTATTGTATGCTCTATTTCTTCTTTAAAGGCGGAAAATATTTGACTCCTCTATCGACTATGTAAATCCCTTCATTGTGGTCTCCTCTAACATAAAAAACACCATCTACATTGGGACCACATTGAAATGATTGTGAAGTCTCTATAAAAGTGTCAAACTCTATTGAACTTTCATCTGACCCTTCAGTTGTTTTGGTCGATAATAGAAGAATTGACCAATTTCTGTTTGCGGGGTTTGGAACATAAAATACTTGTACTACCTGTGATGCCATTATAAATGGTTCATCTTTTCCCACTTCCTTACAGAAATCAACATTCATGAATCCTAATTCATCTATTTTAACAGCACTCCTTTTATCAACACACTTGCATTGAAAAATCGTCACTTTGAATTTTGCATAATCCAACTCCAATATTCGTTTGAAGATGCCAAAGTATGACATATTCGCATAAATTGAATTTTTTTCCTTAGAACCGGAAAAATGCATCACCTCATCAAGAAGTGTACCCCCACTATTCTTCATGGTACTGTCTTCATCGTGATCATTAGTATAGAATGTATAACCATTAAATGCATAAGCATTGTAAGATAATACGTACACACTTGCTCCTCCGGCTAGCCATCGAAGTCATTCTGAAATTGGGTTTGGATTTTCATCTAACTACTTAAAAATATTATATCAAAACCATCCTATAAACTATTGATTATGTGTATCAGATATCCATTTTTTAGCCATATAAAGATTCAAACGCCTAAAAATTTCTTTGTGGGTTTGAACATATGGGTCAACGTTGAAACTGTTATGCAAAATGTAATGGTGGGCCTGCTACCAATCTGTAATATTGATTGTGACAACCTCTCTTCCAGAAATTTCTTCACCCTCAATCCACTCAGTGTGATGAAATTTTGGTAGGACAACAATTTCCACACTAGACAGGTATTCGGTACAAAATTCAACAGCTTCCTCAACAATATATTTCTCTACAATACAACCCTCTGGACGACATTGGTTTTTGACATACCCATTCAAAATCATCATATACAATTCAATGGGGTACATCCATCTATCATATATAGGACCACATTGTTGAATCTCTCTCACAAAATGAACCATCAAATGAACCATCATATCGAAAAATGTCGGTGGGAATAACATTTTCAATTCACATAATATGATGGCAATTTCTCTTTCCATAGTTGGCAATTTCTCCGGGTCTATAACTTTGATGCATATAGAATTTAAAAAGAAACATAGATTTGTTAATATATGGTGGAAATTCTTTGGAAAAATGCAATAAGAATTAGATCTTGCATCAAAACATGGAAGTCAGGTGATTTCAGACCTTTTAATTTTAAATCGCCCATTGACACAATGTTCTTGATATTTGATGAATACCCCTATGGAACCATTGTGTCATTAAAGAACATGAAAAACTGATATCTCTTTTTCTTAGAAAGAGTGTAAGGAGCAGGAAGAAGAAATGTTCATTTTTCACCCTTCACTAGTGCCAACTACTCTCATATTCCCATCTCAACCATGTCCAATCTAGCCTTAATTCCAACCACTTTTCGTAAGGTTTTTTGAAAACGGTTTACCAAAAGTAGTGTCCAAATCTTTTACTTTATCAAACAATTGATCACCTTTTAGTGGATACGGTGTTGTACGTTCTTCTGAACTTCCTTCGAATGATTCCATCCAAGATCGGTACTTATGTCGTCGGGGTAGAAATCTGTGATGTCCAAGAAACATGGTTTTCGATGAATGATTCAACCTAATTGACTGTGTACCATGTTCGCAAACAGGACAACCTTGAGTTCCTTTAATGCTATATCCAGAAAAATTTCTATAAGCAGGAAAGTCATTTATCATCATGTACAACATGGCTTTCAAAGTGAAATGTTCATTTTTTAAGCATCATACATCGTAACACATAAATCGCACAATATTTTCAAATCCTTGATCAATGGGGCCAAATAAACATCAATATCATTACCCAGTTGTTTTGGTCCTGATAAAAGCATAGATAACATGATGTATTTTCTTTTCATGCATAACCACTGTGGTAAGTTATAGTATACCAACATAACAAGATTTGTACTGTGACTGCTGCTTTGAAAACAAAAAGGATTCACCCCATCTGTAGATAACGCCAGACGAAGGATTCTCCGCTCGTTCCCAAATTCAGGATACTTGTGATCAATTCTCTTCCACTGAAGAGATTCTTTCGGGTGATGTAGTTTCCCATCTTTAATTCTTGTATCTACATGCCATGTCAATTGTCTTGTTGTCTCCTCACTTCCATATAGGCGTCTAAACCTAGAAATGATTGGAAAGTACCATACAACATTTGTAGGACTAGAATCATCTTTCTTGTATCAGGAATCACCACAATTTGAGCATTATTTATGTGATTTGTGATCCTTGCGAAATAATATACAGTCATTTGGGATAGCATGTATTCTTTCAGAGATCATACCCATCGATCGTAGCATTTGTTTGGAATCGTATGTTCGGCTTGAGAGTTCATTATCTTCTAGGAGCATTTCATCCAGGAGAGCATGTAGTTCCATAAAACTGGCGTCACTCCACCTGTTGCCTGCTTTCAAATTATACATCTTCAATATGGCTGACAATTTTGTATATTTAGTGAAACTAGTATACAAAGCTTTTTTTGCACAACTCATTAACTTCTCATACAATTTTAGGAAATCACGAAGTTCATCTTCAATTGTCCTTGTCATTTCTTCAATACTATCTTCATCATCATTCACATCTATAATCACACCTTCTATACGATCGCCTTCACTGTTCAGGCTTCTAATAGTATCAGATGATCATTAAAATGTTGTGTTCTCTGAGTCACTGCCTACATTCATTTTTCCCCATGTTTATTCCAACATTTATAACTTCAATATATTCTGTGACAGATCAGGTGTTCTTCTAACTCCTCTAGACTAATTTGTCATGAATAGCAATAGCATAAACATGGACAACAGATTTGAGAAGGGTCACATGCATGATCTTCTACAAACTTGATAAACTCTTTCATGCCATCTTCATACTCTTTTGTCAACTGATTGGAATTAATCCATTATTTATTCATATTCATCGTCTTTATGGGTTCGATCTCGAACTTGCCTAATATTATGTTTTAATTATTCAGGTAGAATTGTTATGGTCTTATAAAAACAAATCATGGTACAAATTCCTTTAAACACATTTGAAATCCGTATACATGGTGTGTCCAGTAGGGTGAACATCGTGTATGTATAAGATACCTGATTTAATCTGACATATATCAAATTTATTCCAAGTTTTTCCTACAAAGACTGAATGATTCCTTTGAAAATACATGATATTTAGAATAACTTGAGCTAAAGGTGTGTACTTTAGATACATATTGAGTCACCTCACGAGCTATGCATTACATTTTTGTGGAAAACACGGTGTGTAGTCCTTACATGACCACTAGGGGTGTATAGTCAATACACATCAAGTCTCTATGGTATCTATACATGGTGTGAGTGAAGTAAAATACATGTCATATGGTTCTACCATTATTTCATGGAATGTACATGGTTTCATGCTGAAGTATATGTCTTGGAGATACATTGTGTGTGACCTAGGTTCACATTACAAGTAACATTTAATGGTGGACAAACTACAACTTGGAAAACAAATGGCATATAAATCATGCCAACAACCGAAACACCATACAAAAACACAATCTTGATCACAATCGCAACACCATACAAACCAAACAATCAAAATTTTAGATTTTACAAATCATCCCTTATTCAATTTTGTTTGTTAATTCAGGGGTTATCACAGAAGTTTTTCATCCTTGGGTGTTTATTCATAAGACAACTATACATAAATTACTAATTTATATATTCCAATGTTCAACAGGAAACAACCAGCATTTAATTCATTTAGTTCTCAAACAAGGATCACCAACGACCACGATTTTCAGTGGGGCGTTTAGCCCAGACATTTCACATTATATCAATCAATATCAAATAGTAATAACATGAAAACAAGAGGAAACCAATGAGTTACAGGAGAAAACTCAATGAGAAGGTGTCGTTAATCACATGGAAGAGGTGCGTACGTGGAAGAGGAGAGGCGCACAATAGAATATATTTCCTACTGGAAAGAAAACATAAAATAGGGGAAACCCATGAGAATAAAATAATCTAAAACTGACTACACCATTTACCACATCCTAGAAACCCCAAAAGACAATGTATACAAATTAAATTAAATTTTTTGATAGAAATCACTCTCTGGTCACTAATTTTTTATCCAAACCATAAGTGCAAACAAATCTATATAGGAATCAGAAGGATCACATACCTTGAGAAAAGAAATCCAACAATAATAGTGATCAAGCATAGAACAATTTGAACTAGATGGAACTCAGGATGGGGATTAATCCATCATGTAATAACTCTAAGAAATTGGTGTGGTGAAAAAAGCCCAACATCCTCTTAGTATTTGGGGTGCGATATGCTGTACTCAACACCCGATGTAAGGGAGTGTGATTTTCCTATATTCTCAACAATTACCTTACCATCTTATGTTATCTGCTATAAATGGGTATATTAATTTTAACTAAAATGGGGAATTAACTCCCACCCATCTATTTAATTAGGACCATTTGTATATGTAATTTATTATTCACATTCATATTTATATTAAAAAACATGAATAAAAACATCTCATATGTCCCATTATCCATGTACAATTTCATTAAATGAAATGATATACACAATTATCATTCTATATAACATGTAGTATATGATGTTCCCTTTCAACCCAATATAGATCAATTCAATTCATTTAATTAAATAATTAAATTAAAATAAATCCATCATGTAAAATTTATTCCTCGTGATTATTACACATTCAATTTTACCAAGAATGGAAAATTCAATAATAAGGCTCAAAGGGTCTTCAAAATGGGCCATAATCAACATGGAAATTTCCTACATGGTAAATTCCATTAATAATCTAGGACAAACACCTATAATGTGTCTTCAATTCCATTTATATACCCTTGTATCAAGGGAAGCCTCGTTTAAAAGCTTTGACATAATCTAAATATGTGTTCAGAGCAATTAATAATTTCACATTAAAGGGATAATTTTTCTTGTCACACGCAAGGGATGTCCATAAAAGAGTTCAAGAACATCTAACCCATGAAACAAGATTCAATAGTTGTTTATTGAGGTTCAAGGATTAAATAAAGAACTCAATAATATCAATAATCCCTTAACTTTCTCAATAACACCATAAATTGGGATTTCACACGTTAAATTCATGCAGTAGAAAAAATTTACCTGAAAATGAGTAAAAATAATGGTAGTGGCGGTCGTGGATGCAGCACCGAAGGCGAATGCGGTGGAAGTGGAAAACACGGCGGTGGCGGCAAAGCCGGAGGCGGCGGCGATGACGGCGTTAGAGAAGGACGAGGATGAGGAGGAGGAAGGAGGAGGATGGGGAGGATGAGGTGGATGAGGGGGACGGGGAGGAGGAGGATGAGGTCGCAGTGGAGAGGGGCCCGGTTCATCTTCGGTGAGAGCTTGACCGTGTGCGAGCAAGGATGGCTTGATAGGGTTATTAAATAAAACCCAATGGAACCTTTATCAGCGCTCGTTAAAAGTGTTGATAAAGAGACAACCTTTATCAGCTCTAAAAAGTGCAGATAAATGAAACATTTTATAAACGCTAAAAAAATCGGTGATAAAGGGGTACCCTTTATCAGTGCTTTTAGATAGCATTGATAAATGCTTACCCCTTTATCAGTGCTTTCTATTTAGCACTGAAAAAGGGAAACACTCCCCTTGCCCTGTTTTGTGGTAGTGAAGCCATACTGAGTCGCTTGCATCCATGCCGCCTCATCGAAATGTTGGGCACTGGTCTGCTTCGTTGTCTCATCCTGACTCTCAGCCTGTTTCTGGGAGGTCACACCCTCATATGACTCCTTCAATTTCAATGTTAAATTAAAATGATGAAAATATTATATGCAGTTAATTGTCAAACTTAAAATAATAATACTAACCACTATCCAACGCTTGTGATCACCTCAAATCTCTCCAGTGGTTGGATCTCTGTACATCCTCCGATAAAAATCGAACTCCATAATATCAGGATGCTCAACTTCCTACAGAAATATAAAATTAACTTTTTATATTTAAAGTTATATAAAATATTTCAAAAAATATACTTACCAGATGATCTCTAGTCGTACTGAAAGTATGGCTACTAGCTTGATGTGTCACCTCTTGTCTCCCCCGGTTCAGTCGTCCCACTGATGATCTCCTCTGATATCTACCACCCAACCAATGTGAATATAATCAATCCCAAACATGAGATGAAATGTACTCTGGTCATTGGGCTCTACCCAACTCATCATATTCTATCACTCCTACATTCTTAATGGTTTTTATTTTTAAATTGTGAAAAAACTGATAGAAACGATCATGCATATAAACCTACCATGCCGTGGGGATAGCGTCATGCATTCTATCATTGATGGGATACCATAAACCCTACAAATAATTTATAATATCAAGTTATTAATAAAAAGAATTTCAAAATAAATATTCTTTATTTATGTACCAGCCAATGATCGAACATGTCGTGCCCCACATCAACAGGAATCGATTCCATTGTGATCCCTTGTTGAGAAAAATAATTGTGCTATATAGCGCTCACCTATCCAATAGCTACATGTGGAAAACTGTGGAGAAGGAATAAAAAATCAAACAATTATTATATATATAAATAAATTAATGAAATCTAACTAAAATATACAGGTTTCCATACCTCCGTGTTTGTGGATCGAAGCCAAGACGTGGACGTCGCTTTGGGATAGGGTCAGGAATCATCAGTCAGGCAAGAACATGACCCCTCTTGGTACCCCCTGAACCATCAGTAGGATGAGGGTCCAATGGTCCACAATCCCACACATCCAAATGTAGATCTGCCTCATAAAACTCGCTAAATAGATCAGGATCCATCTGAAACACAAAATTATTTTTGTTAGCATATAGTTGAAAATAACTAATATATATAGATATTTATTAGTTATGATAATAACCATCATTTAACTGCATCAATGTCCATCATCATTATCATCTCCATAGCTGTCAATGTCAATGACATAATCTTCCTCCTCGGTGTCATCAAAATCCAAATGAGTTTCAGTGTCATCATCTCTTATCATTTCAAATTCATTTGTAACATCATTAAAATATTCATCATCATCGATCTATAATTGTGGAGTGTCATCATCAATATTCATGTATCTTTTTGAAAATAGATGGATTTTGAGTAGTATCTTGAAAAATTTCAATTCCTTCCACTTCAGCGAAACCACATTCATTTTGAGTAAACTGATTTTCCTGAGATTTCCTTTTTATTATGCTCCACAAATCACTCAAGTCTCTTGATGTAGCATAGTACTTTGTGTAATAAATTTAATGAGCATGTTGAGCCGGTAAAAAAGGTTCATTTACAGTAAGAAGATTTTTACATTTACTATCGAAGATTCCATGAGTCGGATGAACATTAAATCCACTCTCAGTATACTCCCACTGGCATTTAAACATTGTTATGAAATTTTGTCCAAGATAACACAAATTAATAATTTCATCCAGAATTCCATAAAAGTCAACTTCAATTTCTCTGTGATGCGATCCTCTCAAGATAACTCCACTATGTTAGAGTTGGTGTCCTGAGAATAAATATTTTTACTTTTATTACATGAATGTACAGTTATTATATATTGATCATTATTCTGCATGAAAAAAATATAATATTGTCCTGGAATATTTTTCGCATTAATAAGGTCATGGAAAATCTCCTCTATGATTAGTACCTTGAAATTATATAACAATATTCTTAAATAAAGTAATATATTTGGATGGAATACTATTATAGGACACATAGTATACATATCGTCATGTGAGAGTACTCGTAATAAGACATGACTCTCTCTCATGGAGTTCACACTTGGTAATCTCCAAGATGGGAGATTATGATAACAAACCCACCAGTAGTAATTCCACATGTCTGGGTATTATCATAAATTAATATCTATGAGCTTCTATAATAGTCCATAGACTGGAAGATTATCATTAACTCATGTCATGACTTGTGCACATAGATTTGTTGACGAAAACCATCACAAAGACAGTTGGCGGGAAGTAGGGTACGTTGGGTGCGTCACAAATGACATGTTGTTAATGGATATGTCATGGAAGTATTTTTCCCTTCCATATTTATGTAATTATATATCTTGGTCTCTTTTATTGAAATATAACTGTCTCCCAAAGACCATGGCCATGGTGTAACGACGAGTTTGTTTATGGAAGTCAAAGAATGAGAGATCAAGCATATAGGTTTATGACACTACCATAAAACCTGATTGATGAGATATTGAGACAGAGGGATTAAATTACATGGTAAGAGTTCGTATGAGGTGACACATCAAGGGAGTGTCAACATATTTCTCTTGGATTCCTTGACCCGTTGCTAGACAGTAATCTTGGACATTAGGAAAGCGTGCCTAATGCCAATGAGAAAGAATCCTAGAGGGTCACAAACTATGTGTATCCATGTATCTCAAGTAGAATAAAGATTATTCTTGTATGTGGTTTAATAATTATTCAAGGAAGAATAAATCATTTTAATGATGGAGGAAGAATAAAATTAAAACAAGTACACATTTTGTATAAATGATTACACACCATGTAGTTTTCAATTTTGAAAGGGAATGAATGAAAGTACATGAAATTTATTAATGATTACACGTCGTGTAGTTTTCCTTATAGAAAAAAGTACACGACGTGTATTTATGATTACATGCCATGTAGCTTTTCCAGTCGGGATT
The DNA here is from genome assembly GCA_963277665.1 of Viscum album. NCBI lineage: Eukaryota > Viridiplantae > Streptophyta > Magnoliopsida > Santalales > Viscaceae > Viscum > Viscum album. The sequence goes on along the minus strand of OY728156.1, from coordinate 2,073,998,777 downwards.
TTGAAGAAATAAAATTGTTTTATTAAATGATATTTATTATAATCAGCGTAGGCGCATGTCAAGGAATTAATGATTCGGCATGGGGGTTTTCAATTAGAGTTAATGAATTAAATAAAACACGTAACACATTTATTTATGGTCATAAATCTATAACCTCAAACCTGATTATAAATATCCTCACAACCCTAACACGTTTCCTTAATTGTTGTGCACAAAAATTATAGAGAATTATCTCAAGATCGAAATAACTTCTTCCTCCAAGAACATTCTCAAGACCAAGATAGTTCCCCCTCCATCAGATCATGAAACTCTAAGGTGGACAACACAAGCAGAGGTTTTTCCATGCTAGCACCTGGATAATCCTTTGGTGAAGACTAGAGGTATGTGGTGCATGTGAGGATCACCGCCAGAGGAAGTCTATCCTTGGCTTCTGCGACGAAGCAACGAATCACATCAAAACATGATCAGAAATATCAACAATGAAAGAACGGCATAAAATGTACTTATTTTCAATTAATTAAATTTATTATAATTAACCTGTGATGATCCTCATTTTTGGTTCCAGGACTATTCTTCTTCTTTTTCTATTTCTGTTATTTGATCCATGGAGTCTGGCATTTATCGTCGTATTGATCCCTGACTGATCATTGTTAATGACAAAAATACAAGTGGGAACATCCACCTATGTGCTTCAACTGCACCCAGAACCTTCATTTGGTATCATAGGGAGGTTACAACGTTGATTATAGTTATTTAATTTTCTTTTATAATTTACCATTTATATTTGATTCAATTCAAGATAAATTATTCTATAAAACTGAATGAACAAGATCTATCATCCTCCTTCGTTTCTCGATTCACATCCTAGAAACGACCTTTTAATTTTAATTTTGATTAAAATAAAAATGAGGAACTCATTCAGAGGAGTGGATCTTTCTGTCTGTACAAAAAAAGAATACAGGGCATGTAGTGAAAACTATATGTCGTGTACTTACTTTCAATGAATCGGTACTGGTCCACCAAACCACGCCGTGTGAATTGAGCATGCTTAAGTATTTATTAAACTTGTTGACTAGAACTGAACGACCCGTGGAAACCGGAATACACGTTGTGCATGTTGGATCAACACGTTGTGTATTTTGATCTGTCCTAGGTGAAAACATGTACATGGAGAAGTTGCGTACCACATACATGGGATTTCTAGGGCCGGTAATTGTGTAACAAGGAAATACAAGCCGTGTTAGATTCATCAACATGTCGTGTACTCAAAAAATTCCAATGTATAGAAAACAAGCCAAAGCCTCAACATGTACGTTGGATAAAGGGTGAAAACAAATACACGCCATATAAATATAGCCTACAAGCTGTGTACTTTCCAGAAATTGAATTTTAATAGGTTTCCCCCAAAAGTACAAAGACACCATAAAAAGAATATGGATGAGATGAATCTAAAGGATATTCAGAAAGGAACATAATATAAAGAATTTATTAATTATAAGATCATAATTAATAGAATTCAAGCATGAATTATCTTAAATAATAGAATGATTAAAATAATTTGAATTCTAAATATGCGTAAATGTCTTTGAATGCTATGGATGATCATGAGCTAGATAAAACCCCTTCATTTGTGTATGGTTTCATTTAAATTTATTAAAATTCACTAGCATGCGAGCTTTCTTCCAATTAAATGTTGGGAATTTGTGCCCATGGTTTCTTTAATTTAAACCCCATGTAATGGAGGATCTCCCAAGCCATAGGAGACAGTTCAAAATCCAAAGTTGAGGCAAAACCAACATAATAGGATTCAATGGCGGATAGGTGGGAGCTGCAAAACACAAACCATCGGGTTCACGGTGTTTTTCCGTAGGCCAGGGTTAGCTTATCAAAACCACTAGATAAGATAACCAATAGAATCTCATTATCATGCCATCTTGTTTTATTTCTATTTGATTTCATGGTTTATTTTTTATGTATGTGTTGTCACAATCACATAATTAGTGAAATAAACAAGCATGAAAATGTGGAATAAAATAAAAACCAGACTATGCGTAAACATTATCAGAACATGGTTAATCACATAATAATTCACCACATTATATTAACAAGAATGTGATAATGAATAACTATGCATAAAGAATAAAATCCCTCAAATACCACATTAAGTCAGACCAATCCTTCCATTACTTGATTAAGGGAAACACTCTATAAAACAATGTGTTTAACCAACCCTTGTTGGGACACTAACTTTTATAAAGGAATATCCTATGAAAGTTTTGGGATGACTTAAACATTTTACAACTAGAGGAGTGTCCCTTACAAGACTAGTTGTAAAATCGAGGAATGTGTTGAGGGAATCCACATCAGGATTTCAGGATTGGGGAGTCCACTCAACAGATCAAGGAATAGTAGGATCATAGTTGGAAAAGTCTTGCGTACCTAAATACCTTTAAATAGCTTGACCAACCCTTGTTGGGGTTATGAGTAGGGGAATATGGATCCATTCCACTAGAATGTCAATGCAATTGGACATTCCGAGTTCAATGGTGAGGGCCAATGGGACTTGATAAAATAGTGGGAGACTTAATAAAAAAATTATCATTTCTCATAAAATTTAATCAAGAAAGTACTAATAATCTACTCTTTTAATTTGTAGAATCAATATAAAAGACTTTTCCACCACATTTTCTCTACGATCAACTCTGGATAAAGACAATATCCTCACTGGAAATAACTTTTAGGAATGGTTTTGGGGCCTTCGATTTATCCAACACCATGAACGAACGTATTATGTGATGGAGTCACCACTTCCCGATTCACCTTCCCAAGGGGAAAATGATGAAGATTTCTTGGTCTATGATCAGCATTTGAATGATGCACTTGAAGTTCAATTTTTTTATGTTATCATCAATGTCTAGTGAGCTCAATAAGTCTCATGAAGTCATGGATTCCTATATCATGCTCGAGTACCTCTGTGGTCTATACTAGGAGTGAGCAAGACTGAAAAGGGTTGAGATATCCAAGGCTCTATTCCAGAGCAATCATGGAGAGGGTTCCCCAGCTAGGCCTTATGTAGTTAAGCTCAATTGGCTACATTGAGCACTTGGAGGTTCTGGGGTTAAATCTCCCCAAAGAACTGGGTACCGATCCCATTCTTATATCACTCCCACAGAGTTTCTCTAACTTTGTTGTAAATTTCAACATGAATAACATTGGAAAGTCTCTATTTGATCTTCTTATCCTTATTCTCCATGTGTAAAATGATATGAAGCATGACAATCCTTCTGTGCTTATGGTGAATAAAAGGGAAGGGAAGGCGATGATCTTTAAGCCCAATGCATCTTCAAGGCATTCTATGAAAAGGAATATCAAAGGGCAGGCAAGAGAAGAGGAGGATTTTTGTTTTGCATGTGGAAATAAGGGTCACTAGAAGAAAAACTGCACCCATCCAAGGAATAAAGGGGAAGCTTCAGGTGCATTTGTTATCGAATGCAATCTATATGTTTCTACCAATTGGGTATTAGATACTTCTTGTGGTGCTCATATCTGTATCCAAATACTAGAACCAAGTAGATTTAGAACGATTGACTGAGGTGAGGTGGATCTATGAGAATCCAATAGAGCCAGAATCACTATTATAGATGTAGGAGACTACCACCTCACATTGCCTATTGGGATGTTCTTGATATTAAAAGGATGTTATTATGTACCCTCTGTAACCAAAACATTATTTCAGTATCTTGATTAGATACTGATGGATTCATCTTCATGTTTGGAAATGAATTGTGCTACTTTTATAATGATAGCACTTGTTTTGGTAGGGAAAATTTATATAACTGCTTTTATGAGTTAGAATACACAAACCAAGTAATGGAAATCGATGACAAAGTTAATTCACAGGACTCATACCACATCCAACTTTGGCATCACCAGCTTGGTAATTTCAATGAGAAATGTTTGACAAAATTACATCAAGATGGGTATTTAGATTCATTCAAACTAAAACCACATGGTGTATGTCATGCGTGTCTACATGGAAAAATGACCAAATCCCTATTTAGTGTAAAATGTGAATGGGATAAAGAGCTTCTAGAATTAGATCACATAGATGTGTGTGGACCATTTCCATTTGATGCAAAGGGAGGGTTCTTGTACTTCATAACTTTTACTGATGATATTAGTAGATATGGATAAATTTGCTTTATGAGGTATAAGTCCGATAATTTTGATCGGTTCAAATAATTCAAGAATAAATTTGAGAACTAGCCTGGTAAGAAGATAAAGAAACTTCACTCAGACTGAGGAGGAGAATATCTTAATCAGGACTTCATTGATTTCTTACGGGAGTTTTGGATTCTACCTCAACTCCCTCCTCCTTACATGCCTCAGTGGAATGGTGTAAGTGAACGGTGGATCCACACCCTGTTGGACAAGGTTAGATCAATGATGAGTCATGCGAGTCTTATATTATCCTTTTAGGGATATTCATTACAAACAACATCACATACACTAAACCAAGTACTAACTAAATCGAAAAATGGTTTTCCATATGTGTTATGTAGTGGACGCAAATCCATGTTATCGAATTTACATGTGTGGGGTAGTGAATCATTTGTTAAGGCCTCTTCCGGTAACAAACTTGCACCCTGAGTCACAAAGTGTATCTTTATAGGATATCCCAAAGAAACAAGTGGATATTACCTATACAAACCCTCATATAGAAAGGTTACAGTGGAAAGACATGCCGTATTCTTTGAGATGGAGCACATCTCCAAAAGATATAGTGGGAGCGAGATAGAATTTGATAAAGTTGAGGCTCATGATACACAAGAGTTTGTACGAGAACAGATTCCACAATGCCTCGTGGAAGAACAATCTGTTCCAGAGACACAAGAACTGTGTAAGATCATGAGAGAGGTGAGAGAACCAGAACGATATGGTTTACTTGTCACTAAAGATGGTGACCCATTATTGGTTGACCATGATGATCCTCTTACCTACAAGGAAGCAGTTGAAGGTACAGACGTTTCCATGTGGCAAGAATCCATGAATTCTTAAATGGATTCCATGTACCAAAATGAAGTCTGGATTTTGGTAGATCCTCCAGTTGATGTAATGTATATTGATAATAAATGGTTATTCAAGAAGAAATTAGACACGGAGGGACGAGTTTGCACCTATAAGGCAGAAATGTTTGAAAATGGTTTTAGAAAGCGTCATGGAATTGGCTGTGATGAAACCTTTTCACCGGTTGCAATGTTGAAATCCATCAGAATCCTATTGGCCATTACCACTTACAATGACTATGAAATTTGTAAAATGGTTGTCAAAATAGAATTCCTTAACGGGAACCTCTAATTAGATGTCTACGTGACACAACCTGAAGGGTTTGTGACACTAAAGGATACCAACAAGGAATGTAAGATTCAGAAATCCATTTACGGATTAAAGCAAGCATCAAGGTCTGGGAAATTTCATTTTGATGAATCTGTAATAGAATTTGGATTTGTTAAGAATGAATATGATCCTTGTGTCTAAAAAAGGTTTAGTGGAAGTGCAGTCATTTTCCTAATAGTATATGTTGATGACATATTACTAATTGGAAACGAAGTACCTGTCTTACAGTCAGTTAAGATGTGGTTGGATAAATGCTTCTCTATGAAAGACTTTGGCGAGGTAACATATATTCTTGGGGTCAAGATCCATTGTGATATATCCAAGAGAATAATGGTCCTGATTCAAAGTACATACATTAACAAGATACTGAAGTGATTTAGTATGGAATATTCCAAGAGGGGATTGTTTCCAGTGTAACATGGAATTCATCATTCCAAAAAAATGTGTCCTCAGACACATGGGGAAATAAGGGAAATGGAAAGGGTCACTTACATAGCCACGATTGGGTCAGTCATGTATGCCATGCTATGTACAATGTTAGATCTTTCCAATGCATTAACTATGGTAGGCAGATATCAAGCTGATCCTGGAGACTGCTATTTGATGGTAGCCAAGGCTACACTTAAGTGTCTGAGGTGTACTAAGGATATGTTCATTGTTTAAGGAGGAGATGAGGAAGTAGTCATCAAATTACATGTAGATGATAGATTTAAGACTGATCAAGATGACATGACTTCATAGACTAGATACATATTCAGTTTGAATGGAGGTGTAGTGAGCTGGAAGAGCACAAATCAAGGTGTGGTCGCGGATTCTACAGAAGAGTCCAAGTATATTATAGCTTCTGAGGAATCTAAATAAGTAGTATGGATACGAAGATTCGTCCTAGATCTGGATGTAGTACCTAGCCGTAATGATCCTATCACACTCTATTGGGATAATACTGTAGTGGTGTCTCTTTCAAAAGATCCAAGGTCACATCAGCGGAAAAAGAAAAAACGTCAGAAGTGTCATCTCTTGAGGGATTTTTCTCAGAGATGTGAAGTTGCAGTGATCAGTATCTCCACAGAAGACAACGTGGAGGACCCCTTGTCTAAATCCTTGACTCAGAAGAAACATGATCATCATGTGAGGTCAAGCAGACTAAAAGTCATAGGTAGTTGACTCTAGTCCATGTGGGAGTTTGGTAGAGTTTGTGTCATGAGAACCAAATGTTTGTACTTTGATTACATGAATGTACACTTATTATAAATTGTTAATTATTCTACATGAATAAAATATAATAATTTTCTGGAATATTTGTTGCATTAATATGGTCATGGATGATCCCAACTATGATGAGAACCTTGAAATGCTATTACAATAATCTTAAGTAATGTTCTATGGTTGGATGACATACTATGATAGAACACATAGTATATTGACCATCATGTGCGAGTACTCGTAAGAAGACGAGACTCTTTCCCATGGAGTTTGCACTTGGTAATCTCCAAGATGGGAGATTATGAGAATAGACCCACCAGTATTAATTCTGAATGTGTTGGTGTCATTGAACATTACTATTGACGAGTATGTGTAATGGTCCATAGACTGAATTATTTTTATTAACTCATGTAATGACTCACTCACTTAGATTTGCTGATGAAAACCATCATGAAGACAGTTGGTGGGAAGTAGGGTACATTGGGTGTCTCACGAATGACATGTTGTTTATGGATAAGTTGGGGAAGGATTTGTCCCTTCTATATTTATGGAAGTAGATATCTCAGGCCATTTGATTGAAATAGAACTGTCTCCAAAATACCATGGCCATGGTGTAACGAAGAGTTTATTTCTGCAAGTCAAATAATGATTGATCAACCATATAGGATTATAAGACTGCCCTGAAACCTGCTTGATGAGATATTCGGACAAAGGTATTAAATTACACAGTAAGCGTTTGTATGAGGTGACTTGTGAATGCAGCGTCAAATTCTTTCTCTTGGGTACCTTGACCCGTTTCTAGACAATAATCTTGGACTTTAGACAATCCCACCTAATGACAGTGAGAAAGAGTCCATGAGGGTTTACACACAATGTGTATCCATTTTTCTCAAGTAGAATAAATATTATTCCCGTACATGGTTTAATAATTATTCGAGGAATCATAAATTTTTTTAATGATGGAGGAAGAATAAAATGAAAATAAGTACATGCCGTGTATAAATGATTACAAGTCATGTAGTTTTCAATATTGAAAGGGACTGAAAAAAAGTACACGCCATGTATTAATGATTATACGTCGTGTAGTTTTCCTTTTGAAAATCAGGTACATGCATTGTATTAATGATTACACGCCATGTAGTATTTCTAGTCAAGATTTTGAGGAAATAATATTGTTTTATTAAATGATGTTAATTATAATTAGTGTGGGTGCATGTCAAGGAATTAATGATTCGACATAGGGGTTTTCAATAAGAGTTAATGAAATAAATAAAACTTTTAACGCATTTATTTATTATCATAACTCGATAACCTCAAACCCGATTATAAATATCCTCACAACCCCAACACTTTTCCTTAATCGTTGTGTACATCAATTCTAGATAATTCTCTCAAGATCGAAAGAACTTCTTCCTCCAAGAACACTCTCATGACCGAGAGAGATCCTCCTCCATCCGATCAAGATGATCAAAGGTGGAAAACACAAGAAAAGTCTTCTCCATGATAGTGCATGGAAAATCCTTTGGTGACATCTAGAGATACGTGGTGCACGTGAGGATCACTGATAGAGGAAGTCTATATTTGGCTTCTGTGACACAATGACAAATCACATCGGAATGTGATTTGAAATTTCAACGAAGAAAGAATGCCATAAAAGGTAATTCTTTTAAATTAATAAAATTAATTATAATCCTCTTGTGACGATCCTCATATGCGGTTCTGGGAATATTCATCTTCTTTGTCTATTTCTGTGATTCGATCTGTGGATTCTGGCATTTATCGTCGTATTGATCTCAGACTGATCATTATTAATGACAAAAATCCAATTGGGAACATCCACCCATGTGATTCCACTATGCCAAAAACATTTTATTGGAATCATAGCGATGTTAAAATGTAGATTATAGTAATGGAATTTTGATTGATAATTTATGGAATAATATTTGATTCAATTCGTGATAAATCGTTCTATAAAACAGAATGAATGATATATGTTCTTCCTCCTTCATTTCTCAATTCAAATCACTGAAACAACCTTTTAATTTTAATTTTGATTAAAATAAAAATGAGGAACTCATCTGGAGGAGCTGCTTTTTCTGTCTATACAACACAAGATTTGACTGTGTGTAGTGAAAACTACACACCGTGTACTTACTTTCGTTGAACTGGTACTAGTCTGCCAAACCATGCCATGTGAATTGAGCATGCCTAATACTTTATTACACCGTGTTGACCAGAACTGAATAGCATGTGGAAACCGAAATAAACAGCGTGTATGTTGGATCAATACGTCATGTAGTCCGATCCGGCCCAGGTAAAACCATGTACATAGAGAAGACGTGTACCATGTACACAGGTTTTCCAGGGCCGGTAACCACGTAACAATGAAGTACATGCCGTGTTAGATTAATCTTCATGTCGTGTACTCCAAATATTCCAAGGTACATAAAACACGCCAAAGCCCTAGTGTGTACTTCGGATAAAGGGTGAAAACAAATACACGTTGTATAAATAGAGCCAACACACCGTGTACTTTCCATAAATGGAATTTCACCAGGTTTCCTCCAAAAGTACAAAGACACCGTACAAGAAAAATAGATGTGAAAAATCTAAAGGAAATTCAGAAGGGAATTTATTATAAAAAATTGATTAATTATGAGATCACAATTAATTGAATTCATGTGTGACTTATTTTAAATAATAGAACGATTAAAAGAATTTTAATTCTAAATATACGTAAATTTCATTTCATGCTATGGATGATAATGAGATAGAACAATGACCCTTTGTGTGTTTATGGTTTTATTTAAATTTACTTAAATTCATTGTCATGCGAGGCTTCTTCTAATAAAATGTAGGGCATACGTGCCCATGGTTTCTTTAAAGTAAACCCCATGTAATGGAGGATCTCCCAAGATAGAGGAGACAGTTTAAAATCCAAAGCTGAGGTGAGACCAACACAAGAGGATACAAAGGTGGACAGGTGGGATCCGTAAAACATGAACCATCGGATTCAAGGTGTTTTTCCCTTGGTCAAGGTAATCTTACCTGAACCACTAGATAATCAAACCAATAGAAGACTGTGATAATTCCATCTTATTGTATTTCTGTCTAATTTCATGGTTTATTTATTTTGTATGTGTTGTCACGATCACATAATTAATGAAATAAATAAGCATGCAAATGTAGAATAAAATAAAAATTGGACTATGCGTAAACATTATTAGAACATGGTTAATCACTTAAGAAATCATCATTTAATATTAACAAGCATGTGATAATTCAATCTAACAATAAAGAAAAAAATCCATCAAATAACACATTAGGTCAGACCAAGCATTTCATTACTTGATTAAGGTAAAGACTCAATTAAACTATTTGTTTGACCAACCCTTTTCGTGACACATACTTTTATAAAGGAAGCTCTTATGAAAGATTTGGGTTGACTTAAAAATTTTACATCAAGAAGATTATCCCTTGCTAGAATTGTTGTAAAATGGAGGCTACTGTTGAGGAAATCCAAGTCAGGATTCCAGGATTGGGGAGTCCACTCAATATATTAAAGAACTGTAAGCTCACTGTTTGCAAAGACCTGCCTACCTAAATACCTTTATATAGCATGAAAAACCCTTATTGGGGTTATGAAAAATGGAATATGGATCCTTTAAACTAAAATTTCAAAGAAACTAGACATTCCAAGTTCAATGGTGAGGGCCATTGGGACTTGATAAAATAGTGGGAGACTTAATAAAAAAATTATTATTTATCATACAATGTAATCAAGAAAGTACTTATGATCTACTCTTTTAATTTGTAGAATCAATATGAAAAACTCGCCAAACACATTTTATCTATGATCAATACTAGATAAATACAATATCCCCACCAGCAGTAACTTTCAGGAATGGTTTTGGTGCCTTCGGGTTATCCTACACCATGAATAAAAGTTTTAAGTGCTGGAGTCATCACTTCCAGAATCACCTGCCCATGGGATGAGTGATGAAGATTTCCTGGTATATGATCAACATTTGAACGATGCACTCAACGTTAAATGTTTGATGATATCATCATTGTCTAGTGACATCATGATGTCTCATTAATACATGTATTCATATAGAATGCTCGAGCACATCCATAGTCTATACCCGGAGACAGTAAGACAGGAAAGGGTTGAGATATCCAAGGATATATTCCAGAGCAAGCTTGAAGAGGGTGCCTCAGCTGGGCCTCAGGTAGTCAAGATCATTGGCTACATTGAGCGCTTGGAGGTTCTATCATTTAAACACCCCAAAGAACTGGGTACTGATATCCTTCTTGTATCACTCCACTAGATCTTCTCTAACTTTTTTGTAAATTTCAACATGAACAACATTGAGAAGTCTCTATCAGATCTTCTTATCCTTATTCTCCAAGTGGACAATGATATGAAGCGTGAAAATACTTTTTTCCTTATAGTGAATAAAAGGAAATGGATGGTGGAGAAATTTAATCCCAATGCTTCTTCAAGGCCTTCTAAGAAAATTAAGACCAAAGGGGAGGCAAGTGAACAAGAGGATCCTTGTTTCCCATGTGGCAAGAAAATCCACTGGAAGAAAAACTGCACCCAGCCAGGGAAGCAAGCAGAAGCTTCAGGTGCATTTGTTATCAAATGAAATCTATATGTTTCTACCAATTGGGTATTAGATAATGTTTATGGTGATCACAACTGTATCCAAATACATGAACCAAGTAGATTCAGAAAGATTTACAGAGGTGAGGTGGATTTCCAAGAAGCCAATAGATCCAGACTCGTTGTTGAAGCTTTCGGAGAGTACCACCTCACATTGCCTACTGTAATTATCTTGGTATTAAAATGATTTTATAATGTACCCTCTGTAACCAAAAATTTATTTCAGTTTCCATATTAGATAATTATGGATTCATCTTCATGTTTTAAAATGAATTTTTCTACTTTTATAAAGATAACATTTTTTTTGGTAGTGCACATTTATATAACGGCCTTTATGTATTAGACTACACAAACCAAGTAATGGAAATCGATGACAAAGTTAATTCCCATGACTCATCCCACACACAACATTGGAATCATCGGCTTGGACATTTCAATGAGAAACATTTGACAAAATTTCATCAAGATAGGTATTTAGATTCTTTCGAACTAAAACCGCATGGTGTATGTCATGCGTGTTTACAAGGAAAATTGACCAAATCCCCCTTTATTGGGAAAGGAGAAAGGGCTAAAGAGCTTATAGAATTAGTTCACACATATGTGTGTGGACTATTTCCAGTTGAAGCAAGGGGTGGGTTCTTGTACTTTATAACTTTTAATAATGATTTTAGTAGATATGGATAAATTTACTTAACGAGGTATAAGTCAGATTCTTTTAATCGGTTGAAAGAATACAAGAATGAATTTGTGGACCAGATTTTTAAGAAGATAAAGAAAATATTCTTAGACAGAGGAGCAGAATATCATAATCAGGACATCATTGATTTTTTATGGGAGTTTGGGATTCTATATCAACTCACTCCTCCTTACATATCTCAGTGGAATGGTTTAAGTGAAAGGAGGAACACCCCCTGTTGGACATGGAGAGATCAATGATAAGTCATTCGAGTATTCCATTAGGCTTTTGGGGATATGCATTACAAACAGAAACACACATACTAAACCATGTACCACCTAAATCGATAAATGGTATTCCATACGAGTTATGGAGTTGACGCAAATCCATGTTATCAAATTTACATGTTTGTGGTAGGGAAGAATTTGTTAAGGCCTCATCAGGTAACAAACTTGCACCTCGAGGAACAAAATGTATAGGATATCTAAAAGAAACAAGGGTATATAACCTATACAACCCATCATATAAAAATATTACAGTGGCAAGAAATTCCATAATCCTTGAGAGGGAGCACATCTCCAAAAAAGACAGTGGGAGCGAGATAGACTTCGATGAAGTCGAGGCTCAAGATACACTGGAGTTGGTACAAGAATAGATTCCACAAAGCCCTGTGGAAGAACAATCTGTTTCAGACACACAAGAACCAGATAGGATCAAGAGAGAGGTGAGATAACTAGAACGATATGGTTTTCTTGTCACTGATGATGGTGACTCATTATTGGTTGACAATGATAATCCTCTTACCTACAAGGATGCAGTTGAAGTCCCAAAAGTTTTTATGTGGCATGAAGCCATGAATTCTAAAATGGATTCCATGTACCAAAACCAAGTTTGGATTTTGTTAGATCCTCTAGTAGATGTAAAGCATATTGGTAATAAATGGGTATTCAAGAAGAAACTAGACATGGAGGGATAAGTCAGCACCGATAAGGCACGACTGGTTGCAAAAGGTTTTAGACAGCATCATGGAATTGAATATGATGAATCCTTTTCACCATTAGAAATGTTGAAACCCCTCATAATATTATTGGCCATTGCTGCTTACCATGACTATGAAATTTGGAAAATTGATGTCAAAACATAATTCCTTAATGGGAACATCCAAGAAGATGTCTATATGACACAACCTGAAGGGTTTGTGACTCCAAATGATGCCAACATGGTATGGAAGTTTCAAAAATCCATTTATGTGTTAAAGAAAGCATCAAGGTCAGTGAATTTTTGTATTTATGAAGCCGTAATAGAATTTTTATTTGTTAAGAACGAATGTGAGCCTTGTGTCTATAGAAGGTTTAGTGGAAGTGCAGTCATTTTCCTAATAGTATATGTTAACGACATATTAGTAATTGGAAATGAAGTACCTATATTACAGTAAGTTAAGGCATGGTTGGATAAATGCTTCTCTATGAAAGACTTGGGAGAGTCAGCATATATTCATGGGATCAAGATCCAAGAGAATGCTGGGCCTGATTCAAAGTACATACATTTACAATATTCTAAAGAGATTTAGTATGGAACAGTCCCAGAGGGGATTGTTTCCAGGGTCATATAGAATTCATCTTTCCAAGAAAATCTGTCATCAGACACCTGAAAAAAGATGTAAAATGTAAAGGATCCATTACGCATCCACAATTGCGTCATTTATGCATGTTATGCTATGTACAAGGCTATATGTTGCCTATTCATTAAGTATGGTAGGCAAATATCATGCTGATCTTGGAGACCGCCATTGGATGATAGTCAAGACAACCCTTAAGTATCTGAGGTGTTCTAAGGATATGTCCCAAGTTTATAGACGAGATGAGGATACAGTCATCAGAGGACATGTAGATGCTAGTTTCCAGACTGATGAAGATGACATGAAGTCGCAGACTGGATACATCTTCAGTTAGAATGGAGGTGTAGTGAGCTGAAAGAGCTCAAAGTAAGGTGTGGTCACAGATTCTACAGCAGAGTCTGAGTATATTGCATCTTCTGAGGCAGCTAAAGAAGTAGTATGTATGTGAATCTTCATCCAAGAGAAGGATGTAGTACCTAACAGTAAAGATCCTATCACATATTATTTTGATAATACTGCAGTAGTGGCAATATCAAAAGATCCATGGTCACATCAGCTGGAAAAGCACATACATCGGAAGTATCATCTCTTGAGAGATTTTCTCAAAGAGGTGAAGTTTTAGTGAGAAGTATCTCCACAGAAGATAATGTGGAAGACCCCTTGACTAAAGCCTTGACTCAGCAGAAACATGATCATCATGTGATGTCTAGCGAACTAGAAGTCGCAGGAAGTTGGATCTAGTCCATGTGGGAGTTTTTTAGAGTTCGTGTCCTGAGAACCAACTATTTTTACATTGATTACATGAATTTACACTTATTATATATTGTTCATTGTTCTGACTGACTAAAATGTAATACTTTCCTTGAATATTTGTTGCATTAATAAGGTCGTGGAAGATCCCCACTATGATGAGAACCTTGAAATGCTATAACAATATTCGTAAATTAAGTTCTACGGTTGGATGACATACAATGATAGGACACATAGTATACAGACTGTCATGTGCGAGTACTCGTAAGAATATGAGACTCTCTCTCATGGAGTTCGCACATGGTAATCTCCAAGATGAGAGATTATTAGAACATATCCACAGTATTAATTCCACAAGTCTTGGTGTCATTGGACATTACTATCTATGAGCATGTTTAATGGTCCTTATACTAGAAGATTATCATTAACTCATGTTATGACTCACAAACATAGATTTTTTGACATAAACCGTCACAAAGACATTTGGTTGGAAGTAGCATACATTGGGTGGGTGACGAAAGACATGTTGTTAATGGATAAGTTGAGGAAGGATTTCTACCTTCCATATTTATGGAAGTAGATATCCCGAGACCTTTGATTGAAATAGAACTATCGCCCAAATTCCATGGACATGGTGTAACGATATGTTTATTTTCGGAAGTCGAAAAATGACAGATCAAGCATATAGGTTTATGACACTGCCATGAAATCTTCTTGATGAGATATTGAGATAAAGGGATTAAATTAAATGGTAGGCATTCGTATGAGGTGACTCGTCAATGCGGTGTCAACTTCTTTCTCTTGGGTTCCATGACCTGTTGATAGACAGTAATCTTGGACTTTAGGAAAGCCCACTTCATGCCCACGAGAAAGAGGCATATAAGGTCACACACTAAGTGTATCCATTTATCTCATGTATAATAATGATTATTACCATACATGGTTTAATAATTATTCAAGGAACCCTGTATCATTTTAATGATGGTGGAAGAATAAAATGATAACATGTACACAATGTGTATAAATGATTACACACCGTGTAGTTTTCAATTTTGAAATGGAATGAAAAACAAGTACATTCCATATATTCATGATTACACATCGTGTATTTTTTCTTTTGGAAAACAAGTACACGCCATGTATTTATGATTACACGCCGTGTAGTTTTTCCAACCAAGATTTTGAGGAAATAATATAATTTTATTTGGTGATATTTATTATTATCAGAATGGGAGCATGTCAAGGAATTAGTGATTCGACATGGAGGGTTTTCAATAAGAGTTATTGAAATAAACAAAATGTGTAATGCATTTATTTATTGTCATGACTCTATAACCGCAAACCCGATTATAAATATCCTCAAAACACCAATAATTTTCCTTAATCATTGTGCACAACAATTCTGGAGAATTCTCTCAAGACCAAAAGATCACTTTCCTCCAAGAACACTCTCAAGACAGAGAGATATCCTCCTCCATGAGATCAAGACTATCTAATGCGGAAAACACAAGAAAATTATTCTCCATGGTAGCACCTAGAGAATCATTTTGTGACGTCTAGAGATATGTGGTGCACGTGTGGATCACTACTAGAGTAATTCTATCATTGTCTTATTTGACATAATGATTAATCACATTAGAATGTGATTAGAAATATCAACCAAGAAAGAACGCCATAAAATGTACTTCTTGTCAATTAATTATAATCAAACTATAAAGATCCTTGTTTGTGGTTCCAAGACTATTCTTCTTCTTTGTCTATTTTTGTGATTCGATCCGTGGAGTCTGGCATTTACCGTCATATTGATTATGGATTGATCATTGAAAATGAAAAAAATTCAAGTGGGAACATCCACCCACGTGCTTCTACTACGCCCAGAACCATCACATTGTTCGTTGTTTTTTTGATTCCCCATATGAATTTGTATGAAATCGAAAACCATTCACCACATATGCATTATAATATTTAACAATTCTGGATGGTGGGTTACTCAATATAAAAAGTCTATTATTAATTTTATCAGCATGTTGTGACACCTAAAAATTTTTAAACCATTTATTAATAAGATAAATAATAAATAGAACTGATATTAAACCATCAATAATTTATATTACCATTTTTTGAAACCATTGAGAATTTTTTTTTGCCTGCATTCTTCAAGAGCTGCTGCTGTAATTTATCAAAGTTGTTTCTTGATATTATTATCTTATAACATACACATAAAATAAGTTTACAAAATGTAACATAAATTATAGAATAAGAGATAGAAGCCGTCACAGTACAATTGATGTCTATTATTTACAGTTGAGAAAAACATATGTATGAGTTCTGTGATGTTCATCATCTAAAATCCATCATTCATGAACTCCGACGAAAGAAAGATTTGCCGGTTTAAAAAATGATAATTTATTATCCATTTCATCAATATCAATCCCTTCATTTCGTCCCATGCGATTGTTTTTTGAGGGATATTGAGATTCAAAATAATGAGAGCAGAACAAATCAATTTCCTCTTGAAAATAAGCTTTAGCAATTGAGATTTCAACTGATGCTTTGTTAAGTACATTTTTCTTCAATTTCTACATGTATTCCTCGAATGGTTACATCCATCGAAACTGTTCTAGACCTCCACATTTGGCTTCATGTGGAAAATGTAATATCATATTTTCCATCAAGTCAAAGAAAGCCGACAGAAAGATTTTTTCCAATTTATATATAATTACAGCAACATCTTCTTCCAATTTTCATAGCGCATCATAGTCTGTTGTCGCTGCACAAATGTCTTGAAAAAAATATTATATGTATGTTATCGAATACAAAATCATTGAATTCAACCATCCTATGAATCCAATCGGCATAATTATTTCCATTATAACATGAAAATCATGAATTTTTTATCTGCTAATATAATCATTCTTAACACTTCTACCCAAATTTGAAGCATAGCCATCTGGAAGTCTCAAATATGCAATCGACACACAAAACAATAAGTGACTCTCTTTGGATAGTGTATAAGATACTTTTGGCTTCATTATCCTCTGTGATATGACATTTTCAAAGAGTTAAAGTTCTAGTCGCCTTCAAATTTGGGCAAGATCTAATCATGCCATTACAGTATCATTGGTCATACCCGGTGTATCCAAAACATTATGAGTTAAATTATCAAAACAATTCTTCTCAGTATGCATGACATCCAACATGTAGAGGACCAAAAAATCATACCAATATGGAAGATCCAAAAAATGCTTCATTTTATCCAATTATGTTCTTTCCCAAAGCCATGAATTTATTGTTGGTTTACTATTGGCCCAAATGTAATGGGAGGAAATGAAAATACAACTAATTTTAACTCTGTACCAAAGATCCTTTTTGGAGGTTCATCCCTTTCAATTGTACCAGTTCTTGAATGAGATTTGTTCCTCCGAAAAGGATGATCGGTTGGAAGAAATCTGCGGTGAGGGTCAAAATAACAGGGTTTTTTTCCATTGACAAGAATAAAGGCTTTGCTGTCTTTCATACAGAAAGGACATGATTTCAGACCATGTGTACTCCAGCCAGATAACATGTCATAAGCCAAAAATTCAATATAAATTATTATTTATTACTATTTGTTACTGTTTATTACTATTTATTAAAAATTAGTACTAATTAGTACTAATTATTAATAATTTGTACTATTTATTACTAATTATTACTAATTATTACTAATTATTAATTATTATTACTAATTTTTATAAATTATTACTAATTATTACTAATTACTACTATTTATTACTATTTATTACTAATTATTAATATTTTTTACTAGTTATTACTAATTATTACAAATTATTTCCATTTATTCCTTATTATTTCTAATTATTCCTAATTATTGCCAATTATTCCTATTTATTACTAATTATTACTAATTATTACTATTTATTACTATTTATTACTATTCCTTACTATTTATTCCTATTTATTAGTATTTACTCCTATTTATTACTATTTATTCAAATTTATTACAAATTATTCCTATCTATTACTAATTATTCCTATTTATTAATAATGTTTACTAATTATTACTAATTAATACTATTAATTACTAATTATTACCAATTATTGATAATTATTACTAATTATTATTAATCATTACTAATTATTACTATTCATTACTATTCATTACTATTTATTACTAATTATTACTGATTATTACTAATTATTACTAATTATTACTAATTATTACTTTTTATTACTATTTATTACTATTTATCAGTATTTATTACTAACTATTACTAATTATTATGAAAAATTACTAATTATTGCTAAATATTACTTTTTATTCATATTTATTCATATTTATTCCTAATTATTACTAATTATTACTAATTATCACTATTTATTACTTTTTATTAGTATTTATTAGTATTTATTACTATTTATTTCTAATTATAACTAATTATTACTAATTATTACTAATTATTACTAATTATTAATAATTATTAGTAATTATAACTATTTTTTACTATTTATTACAAATTCTTACTAATTGTTACTAATTATTACTAATTAATACTATTTATTACTAAATATTACTAATTATTACTAATTATTACTAATTATTACTATGTATTACTATTTTTTACTATTTTTTACTATTTTTTACTATTTATTACTATTTATTACTATTTATTACTCTATATTACTTTTATTACTGTTTATAACTATTTATTAATATTTATAACTATTTATTTCTATTTATTACTAAATATTACTATTTATTACTAATTATTACTATTTATTACTATTTATGACTATTTATTACAAATTATTACTAATTATTACTAATTGTTACTATTTATGACTATTTATGACTATTTATTAGTATTTATTACAATTTATTATGATTTATTACTAATTATTCCTATTTATTACTATTTATATACTATTTATTACTATTTATTACAAATTATTCCGATTTTTTTCTAATTATTCCTATTTATTACTAATTACCCCTAATTATTACTTATTAAACACAACTATTACTAATTAGCGTTAATTGATATAAATAACTACAATTTACAACTACTAATTACTAATTAATATTTACAAGTAATTATTTATAGGCAATACAAATTTTCTTTATTAATTAATAATTATTAATATTTAATATTTATTAATAATTCCAAATTATTATTTAAAATAATTCCAAATAAAAAAACAATTTAAATCTAATTTAATTACAACTTATCAACAACAATTAAAATTTACATAAAAAATAAAATAAATACTAAATTAAATTAAATTTAAATACCTTAAAACATGATCTCCTAACGATGTAAGGGACTTCAGAACTTCTCCGTAAAAAAACTAACTCAGAAAAATTTTCACTCTAAAAATATAGCTTAGAGAGAGAAAGAATGTGAGAAATGAGAAGAAGAGAAAAAACGGAGGGGGGTATTTATAGGTTAGATTAGTTGCGAAGGAATAGTTTCGACGGTAATCCCATCGCAAAAGGTGCTTTTTGCGATGGGGTCCGTCGCATATAGCTTTTCCCGCATTAATTGCTATCGGTAGTTAAAAAGGTATTTGTGAAGGGGTCCATCGCAAAAAGTGACCTACCGACTCACCTTTGGCGACGGGACATCATCCCGTCCCAAAAACCCATTTACCGCCACCGGTATTTGCGACGGGACTCGTTGTAAATACCCTCGGACCGACACTCTATTTGCGACAGGGGGATCCCCCCGTCGCAAATAACCTTCCCACGCTTTGGTGCGCATCCCACGTCAAACCATGCATCCCTCTCCAAACCACAAATTACTTTTTGCGATGGGACCCTAAAACCTGCCCCAAATAACTTGTTATTTGCGGCAGGACGAACCCCCCGTCGTAAATAACCTCTGGTATGAACTATTTGCGATTGGAATAATTCAAGTTGCAAAAGCCTGTTTTACCAATAGCGTAATAAAAAGAATGATATGATAAACAATGGGGATCTGGTAATTCAAGGGATCCTTGAATCAACCAAAACATAACTATATATCATAAATATCATAACCTAATAAACCGATAACTAAAAAGAACATAGTTATTGTGACATCTAAGAAGAAACTAGGAAGAACATAGAGAGATGGATAAGAAGAACTCTCATATAATCACTTATATCAAACCCCCAAAAGTGATTTATAGACACAAAATATGGGAAGCTATAAAAGCTCCCAAAATCCATTTGGAATTTCCAAATGTTTGAGAAAAATGATAAGAGAATGAATGGAAATTTGATGGTGAATGGAATTTGTTGAAAATCTAAAAATATCAAAATTCATGATGTGAGTGGATGGTTCAGGGTATAAACCTCTCATGGTACACATTCTCTATACAACATGGTTCACATTCTAATAATCATATGTGGGATGTCACTTAGTCAACAAACGATTCATGTTCGAACATATTAAAATCATGAAAGAATAAAAGCATCACCATGAACATTCATGATGTGAACCACATTTCTTGTTGTGAACTACTATTAAACATAAATTCTTGAAACCAAGTCTCTAAATCCATTATTCCACCATGAAAAGCATTATTCACTCCGTGAACCAGTAAATTATTGCATGAATCAATATCAACAATAGTGGATTTTACATCAGCCAATCTTATCCCTTCCTCGATCCCATCTAAATGCTCCCAACACCCAAAAATAAAAAATTAACATTCCAGTAGTTCCTAGAACATTACATTATATTCATCTCAATTTATTCAAATCCCCAATAATCAAAACTATCTAGAAAAAGGAAGGATATAACCAATTAATAAAAATCAACAAACACTTTTTCAGAGATGTGTCCAAAAAAAGGATTGAACTATATAAAAAACAAAACATCGAAACATAATATCAGGGAGTCAAATAACCATTAAAAATATAGACCTCAAACCAACAAAATTAATAGTGAACAAAAAACTCTAGGTACTAGGTTAACATATTTGAATCTTACTCCAAAGTAGTTTCTTTTAGGACACCATGTCTATATTGAACATGAACCAAGGGGATATCACACCCTTGCAGCTCCATTTCTAGCTGATCATAAATCTCGATCGTTCATTCCATGCACATCACAAAATCCTTGTAAACAAACTCCACACTATCGATATTGTGGGACTTATCAAGACAATACTAACTATGATGGGATACATGTAAGACATTACAAACTCTGTCTGCTTATGGAGGTAGTTGAAACTGATAAGATACCTCTTCATCATGATCTAATAACATTTAGGGTCTATTGAAATGGGGTGATAGATTTATCCCATGACCAAACAAATACTAACTACGCTAAGGGGAAACCATCAGGAAAACATCTCCTCTAAAATAAAACACCCATATCCTCCTCCTCTAATATACATAAGAATTATAGATTTCCTTCATGACCTTAATTATGTAAAGAACCTCATAAATCTTCTCACTAATGTTCTATACTATGTTAGGACCAAGAAATCCCATCTCTCAAATCATGGTACAACCCAATGAGGATCGACACAACATCCTATATAAAGCCTCAAATGGGGATATATAAATGGATAAGAGGTAGATGTTATTATAAGAAAATAAATCAAATTTAGGCATCACACCCAATACCCATTTATGTCCATGACATTCAAAGACAATATATCCTATAACTTCTGCATGGTCCATTTTATATTCCAACTATTTGGGGGTCAAAATCAGTACTAAGGTGTAACTAAGTGGGAAAGGCATATTGAAATCAGTTTCAAAATCGTGATGATAACCAAGGGTATCAGTTGGAAATGATATTTCTTGGAGATACATTAAGACTCTTTACATAATCCACATACTGTCTCCCAAAAAAATCCATTGTACATGACTCCCTCATAGCTAGAATGGGAACCAAAATCCAGAAAAAATACACGATCACCAGAATAGAATCATATCATCCCTTTTATATGGGTTTTACAGTGGAAAAAATCCATTGATATGTCCTCCAACTTCCACTTGGGGACATTAAAAGGATAAAAAACAAATGGAACGTGGTGTTTTACACTTACCTACCGACAGACTGGACTGCACACTGCAAACTCTACCACTGACTGCTTCATCGATGTCTATAATAACTTCATCCTCAATTCATGTAAAATATTATATATTTTTTTTTATATCACTAGGAATGAGATTTGAAACACACAGATTAATCTCTCATGAATTTCCAAGGGAACAAGTATCCTTTCATGGAATAAAACATAATTTTGGCTATCTAAATGTCATCTTGTAAGGAAATCACCATGAAAATCCATCCAAGAATAACCCCCACTAAATAGTCCTTCCTCAAAGACTTAATCACATAATGAAAAATTACAAGTTCTATCATCATGGGGAACAATTATCCATAGCCATTAAACTCATTTTCCTTAAGATGGAATGTTGCTAACTCCTCTATCTAACTCAAAAGAATCCATAGTTTCTCGAAAAACTCCTCACAACATTATTTTTAGAGTTTCAAAAAAGATAGATCCTAGTATATGTGTATATGAGATCTCTATATTTAATTATAGGTTTAAGTACATCCACATCCTCTTATATTGATTCAGGTTATGCAAGGGGAAAACAAACCGCATGATTTTGGGTTTCATGGTGGCCAGAAAACGTTCCCTTCATGGAACAAAATATTCTTCAATATTTAGATCATTAATAGAGTAGATACACTCATTTGAAAAATAATTTCACAGACATATAATAGATTAGTAAACACTATTAGACTAATAAAACCCTAAAACCATAGATTGTAGAAATCTAAAACTCCTCAAACCACATGAACACCTTCGGCAACTAAAGAACCATGGAGCTCGTAAACTGCTCCATCAAGTAATAAAATACAACCTGAAAAGTATCAATACAAATAATAATGCTTGTTATATTCAATATAGGATATTAATTAGGCTTAAATATGAGATAAATTAGAAACAAAATATATCATAATTATCCAATACACCAATAAATGTACAAAAAACTCCCAAATTCTTTGGATTTTCCCAAGAATCAATATTATTATCCTCTGTTTGAATTTCCACTACTCCCTATTGGGACAAAAAATTACCACTAATATTCTCTAACAACAAATAAAATTTATACTTGGTTAATTTTACATAAAACTAGTTAGTTTGAATGTTTTTCAAAATGAACTTCAAGTGCTCGACCCTATCCTCCTCTGATATCTAGTATATATTAATTTATTCAATTATCATGACTATGAAGTATAATAAAAACTCTTGATCATATAGTATATTATCCCCATTAAAATTTATGGTTCATTCATGATATTTAATGGAAAGAATATGAGCTGGAAGTTCTCATACTATCACTTGAAATGAAGTCTTCAAAATATCAAATTCCTTTTCCCTCAGCTGATGATTCCTAGATTGTTGATCAATATTATAAAGTATTCTAGATCTTATCAAATGACCTTTGTGATAATCAATTTTTGGAAGAGGGTATGGATTCTTTATCATCATATAATTTTCCATGTCCAGTCTATACAAAACCTAATAAAAATATCATCATTTTTAGTAATGAAACTAAATCACCCAATGGTGACACACTAAGAAATATATTTCACTTCTACATCGAACATCAATATAGATCATAAGATCCAACAACATAAATTGGTCTATATATTTAGAAGACATTTAATATTATTTAGCACCAACTCTCACTCGAAATTGCATCGATGGGGTAGCATCACAACCATTATATGGAAAACATCTAGAAACTCTATTGAAACATTGGGTACTTCCACTAACTTAGACCACTCTAACGTTGTAGACGTCATATAAAAAATATTGATGGGGACCATGCCTCTTACTATAAAAACCGAACCTTATTACATACATAATCTTGAATTTAATCAAGAAAACACTTCCTTTTAAAGTGATAATCTTTTCAAGTTTAGAGCTTTAGAAAATTGGGACATAATACATTCATAACATTACACATTGGTACATAGTGGATACCATAAAAATAGTTTCCATTATTCTCAAAATATAAAACATTAAAACTTAAAAAAAGACTCCTTGAAAATTCTTCAACATTTAACATGTCTTCCTTCCATGTATTACACATCCATTAACACGTGAAAAATCATTTAGAAATTTTGGATGAGCACAAAAGCTTTATAAGGGATGGAAAAGTTTGAAAAATCACATTAGTCCATGGATACTCATAACGTATGAATTTTTTTTCAAAAGATATGTTTTTCACATATAAATACTTACTTCGCATAACATGATATTTACACAAGATCCACACAAACATGATAACATAAATATAATCATAGAGATATCTTGGGAAATTACTTACATAATCTTGTAACCATCTTGGCTACCTTAAAATTTGTAACCCTCATGGCTACCTTACATTGTGTAACCCTCGCAGTTACACTTGGAGTAACCATACGGTAGAACTACAACTTACTGATACCCAATGCATTGGAGGGAAATATAGTTCTCACCCTTCATCATTAATAATTCCGAAGAACCAAAACATAATCATACAACATCAATAATTCAAGAAAAACATTACCTTGGAATTTCGTAAAACTAAATTTAAAAAGAGGATTTTTAAAGAAAATCCCCTTATAAATATTATACAATTGAAAAGTGACTTAAAATAGTGGATGGAATATGTATATATACTGTAGATAAACATAATGAAACATTATATAAACATAAACCATGAAACAAACAATTTAAATAGCACATAAATAATGAAGTATAAGGTTAACCCAAAGAATGGAAATTGGGTTAAGAATTCCATTACTTTAGGCTTGTCTTACATCAAACATGTTTAAACCTCCAGTATAATGGTTAAAAGAGTGTTATTAGTATTTTATAGAAACATTTTCATTTTTATAACATCTTATATGGTCATTTCATAACCTCATTTCACCCCTTAGTTGTTAGTATTTTGTTCCTTGCATTATTTTGGGTGAGTTCTTTTATGATTTTCATGATCGGTTCATGATGAATAGTTCTTATTGATTGGAATTGAAACTCAAAAATTGGAATGTTGTAGTATTTAAATATTTTCAGTACCATATGTTATACCATTTATCACTTTGAGGCCTCATATGAGGATGATTCATAAGTTAAAACATTAGTGATGTTCGTTTAGATCATTTAAGTGGTTCTTTGATAATAACAACCTCATTTAGTCTTATAAATTAGAACCATGAGTACAAAAGAATTCCAGAACCATGGGTGAGTCATAAAACATATATTATAACCTGGTTTAACCATTTAAATGGTTTCTTGACCAGACTTGAACGAAATAATGGAAATTTAAAATACATCATCCACAATGTCGGTAATTCGACAGAAATGGACAATGTTTTTTGTTCATTAAATAAGTGGAAGAGAAGAAGAATACTGATGAGGAATTATCCATAAAGATGATAAAATCATGAATATACATGATTCTAGAGGTTCTCGGCCTCTTGGATCAGAGGGAGTGAGGAAAGAAAAAAAAGGAATCATGAAATAAAAGAAAATCATGAGAAACTCCTCACGAAAATTCAGCATCCTAATGGCGTCTCTTAAAATTTCATAAAAACATGATTGATGAGAGGAATGGAAAATCTCAACATTCATACAAAATATGGTCAGTAAGGGGTATTATTTAATGAAATATCCCAACAAATGACATAGGGAATGGAAGAGAATAACATAAAATGAAAGAAGAGAAACAAAATAAAAGAGGATGTTTAGCTCTTGATCTTTTCTCCTTGAGATCCCTCTTAAGAGCGTTGATTTTGGTCTTTTAGTCAGACGAGCAGCTCTATGACGTGGGGAAGAATATTTGGGAGGTAATTTGGCCAAAATGAGACAATTATCAAGGCTTGAGAGGTGTGGGAGGAAGAGGGGAGTGAGGGTGGTATTTATAGTGGAGGAAGGGAGGTATTTTAGATTATTTTAATTATTATTATAATAT
Source organism: Viscum album (assembly GCA_963277665.1). Lineage (NCBI taxonomy): Eukaryota > Viridiplantae > Streptophyta > Magnoliopsida > Santalales > Viscaceae > Viscum > Viscum album. The sequence continues at coordinate 2,073,972,484 of OY728156.1, read as the reverse complement.
TTTTATCAAGAATATGAATAATCTCAATGAAATTGACCATAAATAGTAATAATGGCATGTGAGTTCGAAAAACGTGGGATTACATCATCCTTGCATAACCTATGATGCAGTAAATCATGTATTTAGCATTCATCGTATTTTATCGTATTTTTCTATTCATAAAATTCTTGAATTTCAGAACAATCCCAAAACATTACCCTAACCATTTTTCAATGTTAAGAATACAAAAATGAAGTCCATTTTTGAAAAATAATTTTATAAATATTATTAATTTAATTTTTAAATAAAAACATATTTAATTCAAAAATTAACAGTTCTAATTCTACCACTACTTCTTTATCACAATAAAAAATTAACGAATATGTTATTATATTCTAGCCTTAAGATAATAAAATATTAACAAAATTTACTATTCATTAGGGTCATATTACTATTAATATTACTATTCATATGGGTATGTTACTATTCACAAAAAAATAAGACAAGTTGGTTTCATCAGACTCTAAATAACATACTGAACACAATTTTAGATGACAGTTTCTTGAAATTCAAAACATATAAGTAATAAAATTATGTTTAAAGTATACTTATAAGTATCTATTTTAAACAAAATTTAAAGAATTTCAATTTATATATAGAAAACCATGGGATGTTACATTATCCCCACCTTCTTGAAATTGCATCCTCGCATTTTTATTTTCTTTTTACACAACTGAGGGTATTTTTCCCTCATAGCATTTTCAAACTCCCATGTTGCTTCTTTAACAATGTGGTTTCTCCAAAAAACCTTTACCTGGTGGATTACCTTATTCCGAAATACCTTTTCACTTTGATCAAGAATCTGAACTGGTTTCTCTTCATAAGAAAGGTTCTCTTCCAACTGAACTGCTTCAAGGCTCAAGACATGTGATGAATCTGGCACATAATTTCTCAACATTGAACCATTAAATACATTGTGTACCTGAAACAAACTTGGAGGAAACGATACGCGATATGCAACTGTTCCAACTGTCTCCAATATTTCAAAAGGACCGATGAACCGTGGAAATAGCTTTCCGTTCTTAACGAAATGCATCACACTTCTAAAAGGAGATACTTTAAGAAAAACATGGTCACCAACCTGTAAAGAGAAGTCATTCCTTCTGTTATTTGCATAACTTTTCTGCCTACTCTGAGTTGTCCTCATGTGCTGCTGGATCATCCCCACTTTCTCAGCCAATTCTTCTACTAATTTTAGCCCCATCAACTTTCTTTCACCGACTTCATCCCAAAACACAGGAGTTCGACACCACTTTCCATACAAGGCCTCAAAAGGTGCCATCTGAATACTGGAATGAAAACTGTTATTATAAGAAAACTAAACTAATGAAAGATGATGATCTCAACATTCCTGATAGTCCATTGAACAAGTTCTAAGCATATTCTCCAAAGTTTTAATCATTCGTTATGACTTCCCATCTGATTGAGGATGAAAAGATATACTGAAATTCAACTATGTGCCCAAAGACTTCTGAAGTACCTTCCAAAATTTAGAATTCAACCTGGGATCTCGGTTAGACACAATCGAAAGAGGAACTCCATTTAACCTGACAATCTCTTTTATGTAAAATCGAGAAATCTGATCCAAAGTCATAGTATCTCGAATAGAATGAAAATTTTCAGATTTTGTCAGTTGATCAACAATAACCCAAATTGCATTGTTACCTCGAGAAGTCATTGGTAGTCCCATCACGAAGTCCATGGATACATTCTCCCATTTCCACTCTGGCACTAGAAAATGATGAAGCATCCCCATTGGTAATTGTCGCTCTACATTAACCTGTTGACATGTTAAACATCCCATGGTAAAATCGACAATATCTCTTTTCATTCCATCCTACCAATAATACTCATGTAGGTCTCTGTACATCTTAGTACCGTGAGGATAAACAAAAAAGGGAGAACTATGAGCTTCACACAACAAATCTTTCTTAAACTTAGAATCACTAGGAACACACAACCTTTTTAAAAATCTTAAAACACAATATTTATCAAGATTAAATTATGGAAACTTACCCATTTTAACAAATTATACCTTTTTATGTAGCTTACGGTTTTCCTTATAGGCTTTCTTAATTCTATCTAACAATGATGACTGCACTGAAACCTGAAAGAAAACAAAGGTATTCTTTGCACCAACAACATCTAAGACAAAATTCATCAAATCATTAATCAAGGGATCATGTTCCAAATGTATCATGGTTAATGATGCATGATGTTTCTGACTTAAGTCATATACTACTTTGTTTTCTTTTCCAGCATGGTAATTGATCGTGGAGTCATAATCCTTTATCAGTTCAAGCCATCTTCTCTACCTCATGTTTAATTCCTTCTTGATGAATATATACTTTTGTCTTTTATGGTCAGTATATATTTGGCATTTGGATCTGTATAGATGATGCCTCCAAATTTTCAAAGAAAAAAACACAGCTGCCAATTCCAAATCATGTGTGGGATAATTTAGCTCATGAGGTTTAAGTTTTCACAAAGCATAGGGAATTACCTGATCATTCAGCAACAAAACACAACCAAGTCCCTTCGAAGAAGCATAACTACAGATGACAAACTCACCATTTCGGGAAGGTAAGGCCAAAACTGGAGCATTCACCAATCACTTTTTTAGTTAATGAAAACAAACATCACATTCTTCTGTCCAAACAAATTTAACCCCTTTATGTGTTAACTTAGTTATCAATCTAGATTGCAATGCAAATTTCTTATAAATCGTATGTAATAACATGCTAAGGCCAGAAAGCTACGAATCTCTGTAACATTTCTGGGTCTTGGCCATTCATCAACTTCTTTTTTTTCTGGATCAACTTTTATTCCATCCCACTCTAAGGCATAAAAATCATCTCTACCCCTGATATTCCTTACCATTGACCACCATTGATCATCTCCCCTATAAAATGATAAATTTCAAGACTTGCCTTTTGATTTTCCGAACATCCCATAACATCGAATATCTTTTCAATGGCTTTGATCCATCCTTCTGCTGCTAATGGGTCAGAAGATCCATTGAATGCAGAAGGATGTTGTCTCCTAAAATGTTCCACTACTGTCATGTTTCTTTTTGGTACCTCTATTGGTTCTTTTGTATGGATACCAACACCATTTATTTCCTGCGTTAGCTGAGCCATTACAATCACAAATTGCTCGGTTCCAATCCCTACCATTCCAGGCTGTAGTTTCGGAAGGATGTCATTCTGTCGGTGCCTATCCTCTTCAGCATCCCTATTCCTTCTGCGAAGAACCATTCTGAAAAACATGTCTTAGATAAAACAACATGGTAATATTTAAATGATCTAACATTTCAAATTAAACATAGAGTGAAAATCATTAATGGTATTCTATTAACATCACTATATCCCTCAAAGTTATTTAAACCATCCTCTGATACCAACTATAAGGACTCAACCTTATTACATACATAATCTTGAATTTAATCAAGAAAACACTTCCTTTTAAATTGTGGTTATTTTCATGTTTAGAGATGTAGTGAATTGGGATATTATACATTCATAACATTACACATTGTTACATACTGGATACCATAAAAACAGTTTCCATTTTTCTCAAAATATAAAACATTTAAACATCAAAGAAGACTCCTTCACAATTCTTCAACATTTAATGTGTCTTCAATCCTTGTATTACACATCCATTAACCTGTGAAAAATCATTTAGAAACTTGGGAAGATCACAAAATCTTAGTAAGGGATGGAAAAGAAGGAAAAATCACATTAGTCCATGAAAACTCATAATGTATGAAAACATTTTCAAAAGACATGTTTTCACCCATAAATACATACTTCATGTAACATGATATTTACACAAGATCCACACATAAATTAGAACATAAATATAATCATAGAGGTATCTTGGGACATTACTTACATAATCTTGTAACCATCTAGGCTACCTTAAAATTTGTAATCCTCATGGTTACCTTACTTTGTGTAACCATCGTAGTTACACTTGGAGTAACCATATGACCAACCTCCAACATACTCTTACCCAGTGCATTGGAGAGAAATATAGGTCCCACCCTTCATCATAAATAATTCCCATGAACCAAAACATAATCATACAACATGAATAATTCAATAAAAACATTACCTTGGAATTTTGTAAAACCGAATTTTAAAAGAGGATTTTTAAAGAAAACCCCCTTATAAATATAATAAAGTTGAAGAGAGACTTAAAAGAGTTGATGTAGTATGAATATATATTGTAAATAAACATAATGAAACATAATATAAACATAACCCATCACACAAACAATTTAAATAGCACATAAAATATGAAGTAACAGGTTAACCAAATGAATAGAAATTGGGTTAAGAATTCCCTTACCTTAGGCTTGTCTTACTTCAAACATTTTTAAACCTCATGTATAATGGTGAAAAGAGTTTTATTTTTATTTTACAGAAACATTTTCATGTTTATAACATCTTATATGGTCATTCCATAACCTCATTTCACCCCTTAGTTGTTAGTATTTTGTTCTTTGCATTATTTTGGGTGAGTTCTTTTATGATTTTCACGATCGGTTCATGACGAATCATTCTTGTTGATTGGAAGTGACACTCCAGAATTGGAAGGGATTAGTATTTACATATTTTCAGTTCCATAAATTATATCATTTACCCCTTTGATGCTTTATATGAGGATGATTCATAAGTTAAAACATTAATGATGTTCGTTTAGAGCATTTAAGTGGTTCTTTGATAATAACAAACTCATTTAGTCTTATAAATTAGAACCATGAGTACAAAAGAATTCCAGAACCATGGGTTAGTCATAAAACATATATTATAACCTGGTTCATCCATATAAATGGTTTCATGACCAGACTTGAATAAATTAATGTAAATTGAAAATACATCGTCCACGATGTCGGTAATTTGACACAAATGGACAATGTTTTTTATTCTTTAAATAAGTGGAAGAGTAGAAGAATATTGATGAGGAATTTTCCATAAACATGATAAAATACTGAATATACATGATTTTAGAGATTTCATTCAACTTGGATCAGAAGGAGTGAGGAAAGAAGAAAAACCAATCATGAAATAAAAGAAAATCTTGAGAAATTTCTCACGAAAATTCGGCAGCCTAATGGCGTCTCTTAAAATTTCATAAAAACATGATTGATGAGAGGAATGGAATATCTCTTCATTCATACCAAACATGGACATTAAAGGGGAATATTTAATGAAATATCCCAACACAAGACAAAGGGAATGGAAGAGAATAACCTAAAATGAAAGAAGAGAAAGAAAATAGAAGATGATGTTTACCTCTTGATCTATTCTCCTTGAGATCCTCCTTAAGAGCTTTTATTTTGGTCTTTTGGTGAGACCAGAATCTCTAGGACGTGGGGATGAAGATTGGGGAGGGAATTGGGCAGAAATTAGACAATTCTCAAGGCTTGAGAGGTGTGGGAGGAAGAGGGGAGTGAGGGTTGTATTTATAGTGGAGGAGGGGAGGTATTTTAGATTATTTTAATCATTATTATAATATTTTTATCAAGACTATGAATAATCTCAATGGAAGTGACCCTAAATAGTAATAATGGCATGTGAGTTATAACCAAGTGTGCTTACATCATCCTTGAATCACTTATGATGCAGTAAATCATGTATTTAGCATTCATCGTATTTTATCGTATTTTACTATTCGTAAAAAATTCTTGAATTTCGGAAGAATCCAAAAAAATTTACCCTAACCATTTTTCGACGTGTAGAATACAAAAATGAAATTCCATTTTTGAAAAATAATTTTCTAATCAATATTAATTTAATTTTTAACTAAAAGAATATTTAATTCAAAAATTAACAGTTCTAATTCTACAACTACTTCTTTATCACAATGAAAAATTAACCAAGATTTTATTATCTTATATCCTTCAGAAAAAATAATAATAATAAAATTTACTATTCATTAGGGTCATATTACTATTCATACGGGTATGTTACTATTCACAAAAAAAAAGTTGGTTTCATCAGACTCTAAATAACATACTGAACACAATTGTAGATGACGGTTTCTTGAAATTCAAAACATAGAAGTAATAAAATTATGTTTAAAGGATACTTATAAATATCTAACTTAAACAAAATTTCAAGCATTTCAATTTATTTTTAGAAAACCTTGGGATGTTACATGTACCTACCATCAAATAACCTTAGATTCCCATGAACACCACACATCATCGTTCCACATAAAAAAATTTAAAAACTCATCTAGAAATAGTCGACCACCACAAGATTGGAATAAAATAAATCCATTATGAGAATTTCATTTTATTTTTGTTTCTACAGAAAAACAAAAATCACCTAATGATTTATGTTTCCCTATCCACAATCTATAATCCCAACACACATCAGAGATAATATCCTAGATATAATCTATTTTATATTACACTAGAGGCTCAACAAGCCTCTCCATGTAATATCATAGTACTGAGACCAAGGATGATGTATTAATGTAGTGTAAAGATCTAGAATAAAAAAATAACAAACCATGTTATATGATAAACTGATCATACATTTAATGACAACATGTCCCTTATAAATTTTCACATATATCACATACATCTGACCTCAGACGACACCTTTCCTATGATGTGGATGGCCACCATGTCCATGATATGTCTTAGGACCCTATGTGAGAGGGACATCATATAGATATCCTCTACTAACTCCACATCCATGAGGCTATGAAAATGTCTGACAAATAAGATTTTTATCATATCATTAAATTACCTATAAATGAAACTAACTCGAGGGAAACTACTAATGTTGATGGAAGGGTGGATGACCACATGAGCCACATTGAACCTTTTTGGATGAAGGACACTACAACTAATAGTGTTCATGACATATGTTGGTGAAGTGAAAAATAAGAGAGTTCTTAGTAGTATCATTAAAACCTACATATCTCAAAAACAAAATGTTTACTATGGGGTCCATTTCCCGAACAATCAAAACATATAATGAAACATATTCATGGACCCTCTATCTAACACCCTACTCATCAGATGTCCCTGTTAACTCTCTGTTTGGGGTTATATGACCAACTCATTTACCATCTCTATCATCTGAACCTATTTATAGAGATACAAACACATAGAAAAAATATTCTGGTTTAGTACCTAAAAAATGTATGGTTTAGAGCCTAATCAAAAGGGATATTCTTGGGACACCATGTCTGTATAGAATTTCATGAAAAAAATTATATGTACAATAAACATAATCTCCAGCTACATAATTCACATACTTCCCTACTGAAGGGAGAGAAACACATTCCTCTTCAATACCTTTTCTATAGTTGATAATAAATCATCCTCAACTCTTACAGATTAGTGGACCACGATATATCTGTCACCTTCCACTCCCCACAATAAAAAATCCACCATTAATGCACTACTCAACTCAAAAGACTAACCTCTAGGGGGACCCAATACATGGGTTGGGATCAAATGAAGACAAAAGTGATATCAAACTCCTCCAATTGGCATCTCATATCTTGATTTGAAATTATTCCCACATAGTTTTCTAGGATCTAATAGTTGATGAAACACATCATCTTCTACAATCAATGATTATTTTAATTAGGATAGACCCTCACAAATGATCAATAGGTACAACATACAGAAACATCACAACATATCCCACATACAAAAATCACATAGTTGTAATATCATTACTGAAATAAAAAACACCTATGTTAGATAGTAATTTATTTATTTATCTTCATATAGTTTGTTGATCCCTCTTGAAGATTGTTGAAATTCTTCCTATGATTGCTGTTTTAATAATCACAAATCATCAATTACTTTATCCGGTTGGATTTCTCATATACATAATCACAATCTCTTAGTGAATTTGTGTATATTGGTTGGATCATATTTTTATCTCTTTGTTATTGATTTACAAGTATTCTGGAAGTCCTCTGGATCAAAGGATAATGGTCACACCGATCTATATCAAAGGACAACGGTCGCACCAATCCATATCAAAGGACAATGGTCGCACCGATTCATATCAAAGGACAACGGTCGCAACGATCGATATCAAATGGACAAAGGTCTCACGGATCCATATCAAAGGAAAACGGTCGCACCGATCCATATCAAGCGGAAAACGGTCACACCGATCTATATCAAAGGACAACGGTCGCACTGATCCATATCAAAGGACATCATTCGCACCGATCCATATCAAACGGACAACGATCGCACCGATCCATATCAAAGGACAACGGTCACACCGATGCTGATCAAATGAGTCACCAAAGATGACACACCGATGCTGATCAAATGAGTCACCGAAGATGACACACCCATGCTGATCAAATGAGTCACCAAAGATGACCCACCGATGCTGATCAAATGATTCACCGAAGATGACACACCGATGATGATCAAATGAGTCACCGAAGATGACACACCGATGCTGATCAAATGAGTCACCGAAGATGACACACCGATGCTGATCAAATGAGTCACCGAAGATGAAACACCGATGCTGATCAAATGAGTCACCAAAGATGACACACCGATGTAGATCAAACGAGTCACCGATCATGACACACCGGTGCTAATCATCTGAGTCACCGAAGATGTCTCACCGATGCTGATGCTGATGACCTACCGATAAATTGACTCACCGATAGTCATAAACAGCTGTTTGAATTTCTTTATCTTTATTTAATCTAACCAACGGTCATATTAGGAATATATTAATGCTCTATCATTTATTTAACACTACTAGATATATTGCCTTTAGCGACCTCCAAAATCGGTCGCTAAAGACCTATACAGACCGCCTTGCGACCGCGGGAAGCGGTCGCATTTGTTTCGTCGCTGTTGATCAACAGCGACCGCCTCTGGCGGTCCCTAAAGACCTGCCTTCATTTTGTGTCGACGGTGCGTGTGGTTGTGCGTCGAGAGTGCGGGTTGTGTGCAGGGGACGCGGGGGGGGGGGGGGGGGTGGGGGGTGGGGGAAGGTCTCACCGCCGACCATGGCCGACCTACGGTGGCCGGAGGAGGAGATGTTGTAGCGTCGTGGTCATTGGGCACGCTTGGGGGTCGAAAGGGTTGGTCAGTGGCTGTGGCAAGGGGAATGAGACAGAACGGGGGTGGCGGCAGGGGTGACTGAGGGCGGCGGCAGGGGTGACCATGGCCGACCTACGGCGGCGGCGGGAATCAGGGAAGACAGTGCGGGGGCGGGAATCGGGGAAGGCAGTGCGGGGCGGGAAATATCCCGCGCATATCTTTTCACCATTAGCGGCCGCCATTGGCGGTCGCTAATACAGTCAATAGCGACCGCCATTGGCGGTCGCCCGTTTCCCAGGCGCAAAAGCCAAATATTCTTGTAGTGTAATGAAGGTTTTTGGATGTCAGGGAACCGTACCTCGTACCTGCAAAAAGTAAATCATCTTTTGCCGGAGCTCTTGCTTTAAATAAAGGAAGGATGTGCTACTACAAAGTGAAATGAATAGACGAATACATAGAGACATATATTCACAGAGGTGTGCTCGAAGAACAACTATGATTGAATGCAAAGAGACGACTGAACTTACACGAAGAACTCATTCATTACTGCATACCAATGAAGAGCTGAGAACGAGAACATAACACAAGAGCTTCATCGACTGTATCTACACCTGGAAGTTAAGGAAACAGACAATACTCTGTTTTCTAGAGAAAAACCAGAAGAGGACTCAGAGCGAATTCTGATCAATCGAAGTAGTCCAGATCTGCACGACAACCACTAGAGCCATCTCTAAAATCTAAATATTTTCTCTGTGATTTGTCTTTTTACATATTGAGAAGTGTGTGTTATATGCTGTATTTTACACACACACTGTCTCCTGTACTCTAACTGGAGGATCTGTAAATCCTTACTCAAAATCTTATATCTTCTATTTCCCATTGAGATAGTGGTAGAGGTCATGTGTGACCTAGATAGCTGGTTGCTGTTGTTCTGTTTCCCACGAATAACAGTGGTAGAGGTCTTGGACCTAGACAGATGTAAACTGTTGTGAACCCCGATCCAGGGTGTGGATCAAATTTATACAAATTGTTGAGTGGACTAAGTCTCAGCTTGAGACTGAACCTCTTGGTTATATCTGCTGTGCTATATCTTTCAAAGTTATTCTTTTATTCCGCTGCTAATTTCATTAAAACCAAAACTATTTTAAAGTAACTTTGATAATTAAATTCTCAAGTGCTTATATTAGTTGTAAATCAGTAAGTTGGTTTCAAAAGTTAATTATCCTTTCTATTTTGATTAACTGGGAAATAATCAATCCCTTGAGAACCCAACCGAACCCTTACTTTGATATGAATTTACTACAGTTTAATTCAGTATTCTATTTGGGGGGTTTTTAAGACAATGTTTTAAAACCGAAATTTTAATTGGAACTCAATTCACCCCCCTCTTGAGTATCCACACCGACCAACAATTGGTATCAGAGGTTGTTTAAATATTTTCTAAAGTACTCTGTTTTTCAACTGTGATTTTAGTTGTATTTTAACGTTTTTAAAATTTCTGTTATTTGTAAATTTTTATCTCTTTAAAATATTTTCTTTAAGTAATCTATCATGGATAATAGACTTGAAGGTGTTTATACCAATAGACCACCATTTTTCAATGGCACTAACTATGCTCAGTGGAAAATCAAGATGAAAAATCATTTAGAAAGCATGGGTTTTGATATTTGGACTGCTATTGAATCAGAATATAAAATTACTACTACTGTTAGAACTACTTGGAATGAAGCTACTAGGGCTGCCTACAATAATAACTGCAAAGCTATGAATGCCTTGTACCGTGCTTTAGGAGATGAGAAATTTAGTAGAATATCTGTCTGTAAAACTGCTTATGAAATTTGGGATACCTTAGCTATTTCTCACGAAGGAACAACTTATGTTAAGGAAATGAGATTGAACACTTATACTATTAAGTATGATAATTTTAAGATGAAGCCTGATGAACCCATTTCCGACATGTATCTCAGGTTTAATGAAATTTTCAACACAATGACTTCTCTCGGAAAGGATGTTCCATCAAAGGAACAAATTATGAGAATTTTGAGATGTCTACCTGAAAGATGGAGGGGAAATTCTGTCTCAATTAGAGAATCATGTGATATTGGTGACCTACCAGTCAAGGAACTAATTGGAAAGTTGATGATGTATGAAGAGAAACTCAAGGATAACAAAGAAGAAGAAGATGAACCTAGAATGAAGTTAGTTGCTTTCAAGACTTCAACTTCAAAGAAAAAGGATAAGGAGAAGTTTCAAGCTATAAATGAAAGTCCTAGCTGTGAAGACAGTGAATGTACTTCTGATAATGATGCTGAGAAGGCTCAAATTGATAGAAGATTTAAAATGTATTATATGAAGAAGAAGTTTTTCAGAAAATCAAATTACAAAAATAAGTATGACAACAAGGGACATTGGAAAATGAATTGGAAGAAATCTGACAAATCAGATGAGGTTGTCTGCTATGAGTGCAAAAGAAAGGGACACATAAAAGCAGACTGTCCAAAGTTGAAATACAAGAAGAAGTATGAATACAAGGAAAATAAGTACAAGAAAGGCATGAAGGCTACTTGGAGTGCTTCTGAGGACAACTCCAATAAATCTGATGTTTCTGAAACTGAACATAGAAATAATGCAAACACGTGTTTTATGACAAACACATCTGAGGTAACATCTGAAACTCATGCTTTAAATTCATATTATTCTGAAGGTGATTCTGACTCAGAAATCATGTCGAAATCTGAACTATTTGAATATTGTAATATGTTAGAAGAAACTTATAATGAGCTGAAAGATAAATACAATGGTTTATAGAAACAGTATGCTTTAACTATTAAACATATATCTGATCTTGATATTAAAATGGAAAAGAATGCTCAGTTGATTAAAGAAAACACTGAACTGAAATTATCTAATGAGAAACTCAAGAAATACATAAAGAAATATACAAATGGTAAAGATACTCTTACTCAGATGCTATGTATGAAAATAGCACCTAGATACACTACTGGTATAGGATACCAACCAGGACAAAGGAAGATTACCAAAACTAAATTCATTCCTAAATCTGGACAGAATGTAGCTAGTTCTGAAACGTCATATGCTTCAACTAGATATATTCATAGTTATGGATCTAATAAGGTTTACTTTTCAAAATCTGTTGATTCTACAAAGTTTATGATAACCATAAGACAAATTTGGGTACCAAAAGCTCTGATTGCTAACCTGTTTGGACCTAAGAAGATCTGGTTACCAAAATCATTTCCTATCTAAATCTATTTTGTTGGGAACCTTCTTAAAGAGTTCCTGCAGAAAGCCTTGGTATTTGGATAGTGGATGTTCAAGACATATGTTAGGAGACTTCTCATGCTTTAAAAGCTTAGTCAGAGTTGATGGAGGTTTTGTCACCTTTAGTGATAAATCAAAAGGAAAAATATCAGCTTAGCCCAGATTGGTAACACTGACTCAATGTTGATTTCCAATGTATTATTTGTTGATGGACTGAAATATAATTTGTTAAGTATTTCTCAGTTATGTGATGATGGTTTTTATGTTAAATTTGAAAATGATTCTTGCAATGTTTTTAATTCTAAAAATGCTTTAGTATTTTCTACCCTGCGAAATGAAAATGTTTATGCTATTGATTTAAATTCTTTAGCTAAGCAAAATACTACTTGTTTAAATGTTTTTCATAAATATTCTTGGCTTTGGCACAGAATATTAGGACACTACAATGTGCATTCACTTAGAAAACTTGCTAGGAATAACTTAGTTAGAGACCTACCCAAACTTGAATTTCCAGCAGAGAAAGTTTGTAATCCCTGTCAAAAGGGAAAGCAACATAAAGTTTCTTTTAAATCAAAGAAATAAGTTTCAACTTCTCAGCCTCTCGAGTTGGTTCACATGGATTTATTTGGAGCTTCTAGAGTTTTTGGTTTAAATGGGAAGCATTATGTCTATGTTCTTGTAGATGACTTTTCTAGATATACGTGGGTATATTTTCTAGCTCACAAAAGTGATGCTTGTTCTTACTTTGTAAAATACTCCATGTCTCTAGAAAACCATAGTGGACTTAAGATTAAAACTCTAAGAAGTGATCATGGACGTGAGTTTGAAAATCCTGAGTTTGAATCTTAGTGCTCACACAATGGCTATAGTCGAAATTTCTCTACACCTAGGACACCTCAACAGAATGGTGTAGTAGAAAGGAGGAATAAAACCTGTCAAGAAATTGCTAGAACTATGCTTAATGAGTATGACCTACCTGTTTATTTTTGGACTGAAGCTGTAAATACAGCTTGTTATGTTATCAATAGAGTCTTGATCAGACCTGTTCTTAAGAGGACCCCTTATGAGCTGTGGAACCAAAGTAAACCTAAGGTTAACTACTTCAATGTCTTTGGCTGCAAAGTCTTTATTCTTAATACTAAATACAATCTCGACAAATTTGCATCCAAGAGTGATGAAGGAATTTTCCTAGGTTACTCTACTTCTAGTAAAGCCTATAGAGTTTTCAATAAAAGAACCAAATGTGTGGAAGAATCTGTTCACATCAGATTTGATGAAACTGATCCACATAAACCTAAGACCTCTCTTGAAAATCTTGAAGATAATCTCTCTGGTTTGAACCTTAATGATAAAGACAGTGGACCTGTAGTTAAAACATCCAGTTCTGGAAATTTTCCAGACCCTACTTCTGTTGAACCTCAACCTGTAGATGAATGAGAAATCTCGAGCCCTAACTTTTCTAGATCAACTAGAATTCTGAAGAATAATCCTTTAGATGCTGTTGTAGGAAATATTGATAGAGGGACACAGACTAGAGCTTCTCTTAGAAATAAGGTTGAACATCAAGCCTTCTTGTCATATCTAGAACCTAAAAATATCAATGATGCTATCAATAATTAATTTTGGGTAATGGCTATGCAATAGGAACTAAATCAATTTGAAAGAAACAAAGTCTGGAAATTAGTAGAAAGACCTAAGGACACTATAACCATAGGCACAAAATGGGTGTTTAGAAACAAAGTTGATGAATCTGGAAACATCATTAGAAACAAATCTAGGCTAGTTGCACAAGGTTACAATCAAGAAGAAGGAATTGACTATGAGGAAAACTTTTCACCTATAGCTAGATTAGAGGCTATTAGGATCTTACTTACCTATGCATCACATCTGAATTTCAAGTTATATCAAATGGATGTGAAAAGTACTTTTTAAAATGGTTTTATTGTTGAAGATGTTTTTGTAGAACAACCACCTGCTTTCACAAATCATCATTTTCAAAATCATTTCTTTAAACTTTCTAAAGCTTTATATGGTTTAAAACAAGCTCTAAGAGCTTGGTATGAAAGGCTTTCAATATTTCTTATTTAAAAAGGATTTACAAAAGGAATAGCTGATCCCACTCTTTTTATAAAAAAGACTTCAAAAGATATGTTAATAGTACAAATCTATGTTGATGTTTTTATTTTTGGATCTTCTAAAAATTCTATTTGTACTGATTTTTCAAAGGTTATGAAAAATGAGTTTGAAATGAGATTAATGGGAGAGCTTAAGTATTTTCTTGGATTTCAAATCTTTCAAACTAATGATGGTATTATTCTAAATCAATGTAAATATACTAAGGATTTATTAAAATGTTTCGGTTTAGATAGTATTAAGGAAAGTGATATACCAATGATTACTACCTGTAAGTTGGATGTTGATGAAACTAGGAAACCAGGTGATCAAACCAATTACAGAGGCATGATTAGGAGTTTACTTTATCTTACTTCTAGTCAACCGGATATTATGTTTATTGTGTGTAGGTGTGATAGATTTCAAGGTAATCTTAATGAATCATACTTACTAGATTTTAAAAGGATTTTTAAATATCTTAAGTATACTATGAATTTATGTTTGTTTTATCCAAAAGGACAATCATTTGAAATAACTAGTTATTCAGATGATGACTTTTCTAGATTTAAGTTAGATAGGAAAAGCACATCTGGAACATGTCATTTACATGGAAAGTCCCTAGTATCATGGTGTAGTAAGAAACAGAACTCAGTTGCATTGTCTACTGCTGAAGTAGAATATATTACTGCTGGTAGTTGCTGTGCGTAGATTCTGTGGATGAAACACACTTTATTGGGCTATGGATTTGATATTAAACAGGTTTCAATTAACTGTGAAAATACTAGTGCGATCAACATATCTAAGAACCCTGTGTCTCACTCTAGGACTAAGCACATTGATATCAGACATCCCTTTCTAAGAGATCATTATCAGAAAGATGATATTTCTCTAAAATTTATTAGTTCTGAACATCAATTAGCTGATATTTTTACAAAGCCTTTATCTGCTGAAAGAAAGAATTTTATTAAACAGGAATTTTGTATGATAGATCTGTGAAACTGATCTGTGAAACTAATCTGTGAAACCGATCTGTGAAACAGATCTTTTAAACCGATCTTTCTTTATATTACTTTTTATTTTGTTGTGATTTATTAACTCTTTTTATGGGAACCCTAAATGATGAAATAAATGATACGCAACTATTTATATACCCCAAACCGTCGACCCTTCATTTCTTTCTCGCCAAACATTATTTCCTCTCTTCTTATCCACTTTGAACCTTCGAACTCCTGCATTCCCCCAGAATCGTCAAATGGATAAGCAAAAGAGACCGAGCAAAGGATCAGAAAGTCCTATACCTTCAATGAGTGATCAAGGCGAGTCAAGTAGTACCACTCAAAGATCTGTAAATCCAAACCTGGAAACTCGGTTTGTTGCTGTAGAAAAGGAAGTCAGCTCCGCCTGGCTTTTGACAAGTAAGTCGCTGTTGTTACAAGTTTTAGATTCGTATGGATTGAAATCCTGGTTCTCAGATAACACTCGTGTATACTACCCAAAGCTTGTGCATGAGTTTTATATAAATCTGCAAGTTACTTTAGATGGTGTCGAGGCTGCTAGAATGTCTTCTGTAGTGAAAGGAAAGAAAATATCTTTTTCGTCTAAACAATGGGATGAATGATTGAGTGTACCCCATGAGGGTCGGTATGAGGATTATGCTGGAAACATTCCTCCAACCACTGAATACTTCTCTTATGAGTTATATTTGGAGCTTTTGACTGGAAACAGAGAGTCAAGTAGAATCATAGCCTTAGAGCTGGATGGTGAATGAATACGTCTCTTTAAGTTTATTCAGCGCCAAATTTGCCCCAGGAAAGGAGATTTTGCTGCTGTAAGATACCAGAATGTTTTTCTATTGTTTTTACTAAAGACCCATGAGATGATCAATTTGTGTAGATATCTAATGGTGCACATAACTGGAATGGTGAAACCATCTAAGAATTCCACTGGCCTGTTCTATTCCAAAATGATCTCTGATATGTTAAATAATCTGGAATGTGTTGATGAAGCTGATGAGATAGCCGAATCCGATTGTTCTTATTGTGTTAATAATGAAATTTGTAAATGGATGAAAATAAACTGGAACCCATGGAAGAAATGCGGGGTTGCTGATGAGGAAACGTTGTATGAATCTTACAATCCCACTGATCATGGAAAGAGGCTGAAGGGTTTGAGAGGCCCTGGTTTGAAATAAGATGAGGAGACAATTTATTCTGATGATGAGGAAGAAGTAGATGTTGAAAGGAATAAAGACACTGAAGAGTCTAGTAAACAACGGATGGAAGAAGCTGAAACAGAAGAAGGAAGTATGTCAACTCCTGATGATAGGAGTGATCCTGATACTGTGAGCCCTAATAGAAGAATAGACTTTGGATCTGCCAGTCCACCTTTAGCCTTACCTGAATTACAACTAGTTCTTGGTGATGAAGAAGATAATGACACTGAAGTATCTGACAGTGACGTTTCTGTGAAGAATGGAAATGAGAATGGAGATGATGATGATGATGATGATAATGATGATGATGGTGATAACTGACCAGTGGATGGTCTTGTTTTACCTCCAACAGAAAAACATCAAACTGTACCAGAAACAGATGCCAATGGCAAGAGAGAATCTCTTGAAATCAGTGGAAATGAAAGTTATGATAACCAGAAATATACTCTATGTGCTGCTGTCTGGGATGATTACCCTGGTTTTGATGTTTTGGGTTTAGAGTATTCTGAAGAAGAAGGAGAAGAAGAATCTACTACGGTTATAATGGAAAGCCAACCAGTTGAGGCAAGGTCTCCTCATGTTGTTGATGCTGCAGATCCTCATCTACCTAGTTTTACTATCTCTCAGTTTGATTTTGATAAGTTCAAAAGTGAGTTGTTTACTGCTGTGAGAGATACAGTCAGAGAAGAGATTTCAAATGCTATTAAACCAGACCTAGCCAATACTGGTGAGTTTATTGGCAGGCACATAGCCTCTCTAAATCAGATTCTGAAGGATCTACAATATGGATTAGTATCTTTATCCAACTAATTTAGATCCACCATCTCTGGTATGATGGAAGTGTTGAGAAATATGATTGAACATCTTAAGAAGTCTGATCTGAGAAAGTTGAAAGCTAAGATAACTCAGATAGTTGCTCAAGCCAGTACATCCAAGGTAACCAAGATCACTACTCATGAGCTAGAGGCTCTAAGGCAGATTGTGCATGATGAATTGGCCACCATTAGGCAAGTTCTTGATTTGGACTCGTTGAGGAAGATGAAGGAGCACAGTGATCACATTCATAATATGGTAACAATATATTCAGCAGATTCCACTAAAGCTCGGAGATAGATCAAGGAAAAGGTTCATCACTACTTTTCAAAAATCTATACCAAGCATGAGATGACCGTGAATTTCAAAGTGTTAGATGACAATCTGAGACTACCTCCAGTCACTCAAGCTTTCAAGTCTGAAGTTCGATAGTTGCAAGATTTTACTCCATCCTTGGAACAGTTCATGGAGAATAAGGATGATTTTGAGAAGTCTATGCAGTATGTTGCAGAAGTTATTCAGAATTTCATAAATCTTTTGAAGCCTTATCTGAATTTACAAGCCACCGCCATTGTGCTTCCTACTACTGACCCTCTCACTGCCTCTGATGTTGCTCCAAATTCTATTTTCGTTTCTCAAGAACTATCTCAACTCCGACCAGCTCCTTATCAATCTTCTCAACCAGCTCCTACAGCTCCACAACAACTCCCAATGGCATCCTCTCCTCCAACCTCCAGAGACATCTTACCACCGTTTCAAATTCGCTCAGTTCAACCTGCCTCCAAGCCTTCCAACTTACCAACCATTGATCCTTCTGACAAGGGTAAATCCATGTTATTTCCCCAGAAATAGTTATGTGTTGTTATTGATAGGGTGAACCCTATTGTGATTGTACTTTGATGTCTTATAAACATTATTCTCTTTTCTTTTTATTCTCACTGATGCCTTCTTTTAATCTCTTATTTATCTATTTTCCCTCCTTTTTAATTATCCCAAAGGGGAAGAAATCTATATATCTATGGATATATGGGGATATGGGGGAGATGCATATCTCAAGGGGAGATTTATATCTTTTTATGGAAATGCTTGCATTAGTATTTAAAGGCATAAATTCAGGGGGAGATTTATATCTCATTATATTTTTATTCTTATTATGTCTTATTATTGATGCTATATTATATGTATTTATGGCTAAGCATTGTGATCGGCTAAGATTTGTGATTATCAAAAAGGGGGAGATTGTTGAGCCCTCTTAAAGATTGTTGAAATTCTTCTTATGATTGCTGTTTTAATAATCACAAATCATCAATTACTTAACCGGTTGGATTTCTCATATACATAATCAGAATCTCTTAGTGAATCTATGTATATTGGCTGGATCATGTTTTTATCTCTTTGTTATTGATTTACAAGTATTCTGGAAGTCCTCTGGATCAATGGACAACGGTCGCATTGATCCATATCAAAGGACAATGGTCGCATTGATCCATTTCAAAGGACAACGGTTGCACCGATCCATATAAAAGGAAAACGGTCGCACCGATCCATATCAAACGGACAACGGTCGCACCGATCCATATCAAAGGACAACAGTCGGACCGATCCATATTAAACGGACAATGGTTGCACCGATCCATATCAAAGGTCAACGGTCACACCGATCCATATCAAAGGACAATGGCCGCACCGATCTATATCAAACAGACAAGGGTCGCACCGATCCATATCAAAGGACAACGGTCACACCGATGCTGATCAAATGAGTCACCGAAGATGACACACCAATGCTGATCAAATGAGCCATCGAAGATGACACACCGATGCTGATCAAATGAGTGATCGAAGATGACACACTGATGCTGATCAAATGAGTCACCAAAGATGACACACCGATGCTGATCAAATGAGTCACCGAAGATGACACACCGATGCTGATCAAATGAGTCACCGAAGATGACACACCGATGCTGATCAAATGAGTCACCGAAGATGAAAAAACGATGCTGATCAAATGAGTCACCGAATATGACACACCGATGATGATCAAATGAGTCACCGATCATAACACACAGATGCTGATCATCTGAGTCACCGAAGATGTCTCATTGATGCTGATGCTGATGACCTACCGATCACTTGACTTACTGATAGTCATAAACAACTGTTTGAATTTCTTTATCTTTATTTAATCTAACCAACAATCATATTAGGAATATATTAATACTCTGTCATTTATTTAATGAAGGTTGTTGGATGTCAGGGAACCGTACCTCGTACCTGCAAAAAGTAAATCATCTTTTGCCGGATCTCGTGCTTTAAATAAAGGAAGGATGTGCTACTACAAAGTGAAATGAATAAACAAGTACATAGAGACATATATTCACAGAGGTGTGCTGGAAGAACAACTAAGATTGAATGCAAAGAGATGACTGAACTTACAAGAAGAACTCATTCATTACTGCATACCAGTGAAGTGCTGAGAACGACAACATAACACAAGAGCTTCATCGACTGTCTCTACACCTGGAAGTTCTGGAAACAGACAATACACTGTTTTCCAGACACAAACCAGAAGAGGACTCAGAGCGAATAATGATTAATCAAAGGAGTCTAGAACTGCACGACAATCACTAGATCAATCTCTAAACTCTAAATATTTTCTCTGTGATTTATGTTTTTACATATTGAGCAGTGTGTGTTATATACTGTATTTTACACACACACTGTCTCCTGTACTCTAACTGGAGGATCTGTAAATCCTCATTCAAACTCTTACATATTCTATGTCCCACTAAGATATTGGTAGAGGCCATGTGTGACCTGGACAGCTGGTTGCTGTTGTTTTGTTTCCCACGAATAACAGTGGTAGAGGTCTTAGACCTAGACAGGTGTAAACTGTTGTGAACCCCGATCCAGGGTGTGGATCAAATTTATACAAATTGTTGAGAGGGCTAAGTCTCGGCTTGAGACTGAACCTGTTGGTTATATCTTCTGTGCTATATCTTTCAAAGTTACTCTTTTATTCCGCTTCTAATTTCATTAAAACCAAAATTGTTTTAAAGTCACTTTGATAATTAAATTCTCAAGTGTTTATATTAGTTGTAAATCCGTAAGTTGGTTTCAAAAGTTAATCAACCTTTTTGTTTTGATTAACTGGGAAATAATCAATCCCTTGAGAACCCAACCGAACCCTTACTTTGATATAAATTCACTACAGTTTAATTCAGTATTCTATTTGGGGGGTTTTAAGACTGTTTTAAAACAGAAATTTTAATTGGAACTCAATTCACCCCCCTCTTGAGTATCCACTCCGACCAATATAGTTAATTCATTTATACAATCCCAGAACAACCCGATTCGAAATTTAACTCAAGCAACTATGATGCCTATAACTCTATCTTGGATCTTCCATAAAAGAAGTGTCACTATACCTAGTAAATTTTTAAATCATACATTACTCATATCATATCAAAAGGGGACCTAAAACCCCATGTGAATTTCAGTCTCTATTGTTATCATCACATATTATGTTTGGACTACACTGTTGGATAACCAACTCAAGAAGTCCACACTATTTCCTCAATCAAATATACACTCAATCACTTAACCAAAAAATTTGATAGAAATATATAATAAACCCTAAACACACCTGTACCCATCATGGGTAGGTAGTGAAGGTTAGGAGTGAAATCTAAGACTCACATCAAATATTACCAAAATTGGCAACAACCACCGATTGAATAAAACACTCAAATGGGTGGAATTATCCTCAATATCCCTACATCATATCATAAAACCAATCATTAATCTACCATGATATATAATAACAAAGTCCAAAATACCATATAAAAATCATCCCTCATACATAAATATAAAATAGATTAAAATATATCAAAGATATATAATAATAAAAACAAATATTGTAAAATAAACTGAAATAGCCCAAACTCTAAGCTAGTACTTTCCAGCTCGATTACCAAATCCCTCCTTATAAGGCCCCGACCTTAATCCTTACTTAATATTGAATTAAATGAATAATTCACATTGATGATCTTTTCAGGTTTAGTGTTTTATAGAAGTAGGACATAACTATTACATCTCAAAATATTACAAAGTAGTCACTTCTACTAAATTTCCATAAAATAAAAACTCTTAAAAAGAACCATGTCTAGTTAATTTTATTAGATAGCATGACTTTCCCTTGATCCCATCCTTGACCCTATTCCACAGTAAGTCCTGTGAAAAAAAATTCAAAAAAAACATGGGGTGAGCATAAAAAGCTCAGTATGGGATACACAGTGAATGAAAACTATTAGTTTTTTAAAACAACAAGTAAACCATGTATACTTTATCAAAGTAATACTTTTCACCTTTATGAAGTAGTAAAAACTCTTCATTGAATAAAAGTTCATTACTTACCCTTTTGTAACCAAAGGATTACCATAAAACCCATATAAAGATCACATTACATATAAAGGTAACTTGGGACATAAACATACTTAAATGGAATAACCATACGGTTGACTTCCACACATATCACTTAATGGAATAGCCATACGGCTGACTTCCATACCCAATGCATTGGAGGTTATAACGTAACCACCCGTCCTGGTATTCACGACACCACCCGTCATATGGTTTATCATGTAACCACCCGTAAAATGTCCAAGTACCATCATTACACATAAAATATTGAAAATATAAACATTTCAATAACAACATTTCATTTTCAATCACAATAAGTAATTCCAAGATATTTAATTAATCAATCCATTTTCAAAAATCATTTAAAAGAGATTTTTCAATAAAAGTGTCTCATACCAGTTTGAAGCTTTTAATGGAATTATAATTTTAAAACATTAATGTCAATATAAATAAATACTGAAAACCATTTTGAAAACATGGACATTAAAGATAAATATTTAGAATAATGAATCTTTAAAAAATTTAAATCAATATTTTTGTTAAAGAGTTTTTAACAAAATGAGAGACTCCTGAATACAAATAATTGAGGAATAACATTTAATCATAACTTTATAATATCAATATAATAATGGGATTCATGATATAATATGTCAAAAGACAGTATACACACCTTATAAGAGTGAATTGGTGCATAACAATAATGAAGTCTCAAAAGAAATGTAAAATGAGATGAAATCCATTATAAAGAAGGTATCCTAAAATTAAGGGTAAATCAATCTCATAATTATATGTGAAAAATATAAATACATCAAATATAAGTTGATATTAAGTGTAAAACAATCAAAGGTCATTCACACATATTCAAAGGATGACAAATTCAATAACTACATGTTGAAGCCAAAGAAATCAAAATTGGGTTAAGAAGTTCCCTTGGTAAAATTCGACAGCCTAATGGCGTCACATAAAATTTTACAAAAGGGGTTGATGAGAGAGATGAAGGGGTTCTCATCACTTGGACATAAAATTTACATAAATAAGGATATAGGAGAACATATCCCAACATAATATTATGTGAATTAGAATACATAACAAAAAAAGCCTTTTAAAAAAAGGAGGGTGAAAGGTCCCCTTACCGAGTTGGGTAACTTTCAAAATGTACACCCCATGGAAGAAGGGTCATACAATGAAGATGTAAATACCCATAAAATAAATTATACTAAACAAAGTGTATAATAATGTGAATTACATACACCACTCAAATTAAATAATGGAAAACGTAGCATAAATTTCACAGGAATAAAAGTGAGATGAAAATTCCCTTACGAAAACTCGCCAGAATAACAACGCCAATTAAAACATCCAAAAATTGATTTATGAGATCAAATAGGTTCTCCAAAAATATGAACATAAAAACTAAAGTATTAGGAATATAAAATAACATCTCCAATCATAATAAAGATGTGATTAAAATAAATGACATAAAAGAGAGTACATAAAAAGAAAGAGAGAGGTTGGATCCCTTACCTTGGTTCCGACTTGACTCGATCGTTCGTTAACGTCCTGAATAATAAACTTGAGTTAATTTACACTTTATTAAGAAAAATTTTCAATTTAATTAATAATTTTATATTACTTATTTCCATGTAATAATCATTATGTAATCTTTTAAGTTAATAATGTCTGTTTTGTCGATATTTGGTTCTTAAGTCGAAAGTGGACTTCTTACAATTACATGTTGTTCGTGTGGTAAGAGGTTTGTTAAATCCAGAATGATATTCATGATTTTTATATCATATATATCATATATATCCAGAATATACAATTTTTTATAATATACATAATCATTTAGAGGTAAGAAATGAAATGCACCGTTCATGGAGACGGTAAGCCGTACGTACGCATGTACGCTACTTTCATTTCTATGTCATATTAATGGAATTAAAACCAAATGAGAGGTATGTATATTTTTATTCCAGAATTATATTCATCATTTATATGTAACATAAATCATATATAATAACTTTAAATCTATACTTTAAACATCCCACATACGGTATTAACGAATCAAATCACTTTGAGGGGGCGGTAGTCCTCACTTCCTAAAATGAAATTATCATGTTTTACCCGCAATGGAAACCATAAAGGTATTCCAAAAAAGGAAAATACAGAAACTTAAGTAAAACATAAACATATTATATATCATATATCAATATAGTGACAGCTTAATGGGCACCTTTTAAGGTGTTATATGAGTGTTGAACAATCATCGTTTCATGAGGCAGAAATTCGCCATCCCCTGAAACAATATGTTCTTTAACCATTAGACGTAGGTGTGTGTAAGTGTAGCTCGAATTCTTCTTATAAAAATATCATAGTATATTTAAGATACTATAGTTGTTAAAAAATAAAAGAATAAAAAGAGTTTAGGGGGGCGGAGAATCAAAATAAAAGTAAAGAACACAAGAGAAGACACTACCTTTAAATCGGGTAACTCTTTTTGATTTGAGCTCAAAGGCTTCTTTGGGAAGACTTCTGCCCAAAGTGAGGCTTCTAGGAGTAAGAGAGGGATTTGGAGACACAAAATGGGCAGGGTATGGACGAGCTAATGTCTTGAGAGGTGTGGGTATGGAGGTAGAGGTGAGGGACTTTTATAAGAGGAGAGGAGGGGCACTCTTGGAAAGTAAGGAAATGTTACTTTATTATAGAATGAGTTTCGGATTTTAAAGGTCCCACATTGATGTGTTTCTAGGATAAGGTGATATGGGTTCGAAATTGACTCATCCAACAGGTTTTTGACATGTGTAGGTCTTAGATTTTACATTATATTTCCATTTTATTTAATTCGTTAAATAATGAGGTAATCACTGCATCATCATGGTGTCATAAATAATTAAATTTAGCCAATGTCTAAAAATTATAAAAAAGCTACTATGATGTAGGAAATTGTTTTGTATTTCCAATTAATATTTATATTAAAAAATATGACTTGTATTACCCCATATAAAAATTCTGTTAGTAAAACAACACATGTTTGTGACATTTTAATTTTAACATTAAATAAAAAGGTATTAATGTCATTTTCCTACCAAAGTGGCTCCATGGGGTCCCCAAGTTGACCCATGGATTGTCTTGGTCGTCCATGACACATCAAATGAGGTTATGACATGTGTATAGGTTATTTCATGTTATTAAAACATTATTCTTACCTTAAATTACACTAATTACCTCTAACCGCGATTAATAAACTTAAAAGTTACTATTCACCAAAATATTATTTTAATCCCATTGAACCACATTTTACGTCTTAATGACAACCATGTATATCGGATTTTTTAAATTCAAATCACAGAAGTGGTAAGGTTTCATTTAAACGAAAAATCAGTTTCTTTAACTACCACTTAGTGGTTTCACTATTCATAAAAAATTGAAGTTTTTCAGAAAATTAAAAAAATTCACCTGAGGCTATATTTGATATTCTGAATTCAAAAATTATGTCAATTTTACAAAATTTAAAACATATAATTTACATTAATTAATTTAATAATTAGTTCCCGCTGTCAGAGCAAATAGTGTGTTTTTATGAAACAATAAGTATCAAAAGATTGACACTACTTTAAGTCCAATTTCAAGATGAAATTAATTCCAATGACCACTATTGCATTAAATGGTAAAAATATATTCTAATTTCACTTTGAAACCAATTAAAAAGATAATATAATCATATAAATAAATTAGATTAAAAAGAGGTTTTGAATTAAAATACAACATTTTTCACAATTCATTAAAAAAAATGAACATTATCGGAAAAATACAAAAAATGTACACAAAGTAAATTTTGATGTCCCGATTCTAAAGAAGAATTTTATTTTG
Source organism: Viscum album (assembly GCA_963277665.1). Classification (NCBI taxonomy): domain Eukaryota; kingdom Viridiplantae; phylum Streptophyta; class Magnoliopsida; order Santalales; family Viscaceae; genus Viscum; species Viscum album. The sequence continues at coordinate 2,073,946,667 of OY728156.1, read as the reverse complement.
TCAAATATAACAAATAAAATTGTCAAAAAGTGGATTTAAAAGAGTTTCGTCATCAAAAGGCGGTTAATCGACCTTTTAAAGAATATTAGAATGTTTACGCTTAAAATTGGATTCATTCTCATTTTTAATGCTCTAACATTTATTGTAAAAAGTAAAAATATTTTACAAACATATATAATCATTTTGAAGTTAGTTCTATTCATTCCCTCCATTACAACGGCTCGGCGTTAACTACAAATTAAAATAATATTATTTTATTATTAGAGTGCAACGTAAGATTCCCATGAAACACATTGTTGCGTATTGGGTACGCCATCGATCATAGAGTCCCCTTTAAAGTTATATTAATATTTTATTCAAAAATATGGATAAATGTAAAAATGTCATATTCTTTATTTACCTGGGGTGTTACATCCTTCCCCCCTTTTGGGAATTGCGTCCTCACAATTTTAAAAATGCGCTTGGAAACTTCATTGGAAATCCCACATCGGAAAAAGAGTCAGTAAAACAATCACTTTAAAATAAAGAAAGAGAAGTACAAAGGTCACCAGAGTTAACCCATACTAGGATCCCATGTATGAAAATATGGACATGGAGGAAAAAACAAAGGGTAATGTTTTGATTGAGAGTGATAACAAACATTTCTAGGAGAAATTTAACCATAAGAAAATCACAAACTTGTGATGGGTTAAACGGTATTCGATTCCCTAGTAGGAAAAGTTAACAGACAACATTTTTGGTTTTAAGTTACTCTTCATTGAGGAATTTATTTTTTGAGCTTAAATAAATCATAATGATACATACTTACTTGTCATGTAGACTTTCAACTTTTACTACATTCCTTAATCAAACTCATATTTTCTGCAAAAGACGAGTATTTAGGAGGACTTGTTCGCATTAAGAGTAATATAATCAACTTCTTGAGAATCACCTAATCCACAAAATAGAACTATATACTTCCCATGTCTTTAGACATTAACCAAAAAAAAAACAAAAAAGGTTAGTACAAGATTAGATAATCCAAAATAGTATAATCCATTTTAAAAATAAAATCTATTCTTAATCTCCCAAATTTGTCCAACAAAACCCAATGTTCAAAGAAGACCATAAGTTAACCAAACTAAAATTGAAACCGAAATATTTGAAGGATTTAATCAAATAGTCTTCCAAGTTAAATTGTATCATTTATCTCCAAACAACATAAGTTGCTCTTAATGTCTCGTATTGAAAAGTAATTTACCTAATCACATATCCTCCAAGATAGGTTAATAAATTTCATTAGATAACCCAAAATCAACTTAATCTTAATTAATAAAATCATCTAACTAAAAAGAGTCAGTCAAACTAACCAGGGACTTCACATAGTCCAGTGGTAGGTGATAAATACTAGTCGCACATTGGTTGTGGGTTCGTTTCTCACAGCCTTGTCCGACGTGATGGGTTGTCACGCGGTCTGCGTGTTGTCCTTTTTCCAAACTATATAATTCTCAAATCATTCCCCAAAAAGAGATAAAATCATCAAAAATAACCATATCATAATTTAACATCAATTTTATCTCATGCATTTCACTTTCCATCATAACATATAGTAACCCATAATTACCTCAAAAGTAATGATCATATAAACCCAAATGGTTCTTTATAACTATGTCCACAAAATAACAGATAACTATTCCTTGAACAAAATTTTAATATATCAAACATCAGGGTTACACATACTATAAAAATTCTTCTAATGTAACCCCATCATCAAAAGAGACTTAGTACTCTTAAAAATTTCACCATAACTCTTGAAGCCCTTATATGTTGACTTCTTACTCATTCAACATTCTTCATGATCCATTAACCATTAATTTCCAACTTATTCTGAAATACTCCTTTCCTAGAAAGAAAATCATGAATCATATCCTAAGAATCCAAAATAGGAAAACAAATGTTATGAAATAATCCATACCTTTGACTGGTCATTGTCAGTTTCTTCATCCTCAATCGGAATGGAATTAGGTATTGGTAAATGAATATTTGTTCGATCTTGGTGATCCCATTCTTGAAACTTCTTCATAGGACATGTGTTTCCATAATGACCATGCACACCACATTTAAAACATTCAATTTATCCCTTTTAAAGAACTTATTTCCCTTTCCTCGAGTCAACTGGATGCTTCCTTTTTCAATGAAAGGTTCTTGCTTTATGACCTTCATTTACACATCTATAGCATATTTCTGTCCCATTGATACATTTTCCTAGGTGTTTCTTTCCACATTTTTGACACATAGGTTTTTGAACACACTTACCATTATGATTATTACCTATAGTTCCGTATGGATTTGTTTCATGCATATATGATGCCTTAGAAAAATCACAAAGGTTTAGGAGGTCAATAATGACTCTAGATAGTTGGTTGAGGATAAACACAGGAGTTCTCATTGCATCTCCCATATCATTCAGTTTCTCGCTCAGAAAACTCTCACAGTTTCCTTCACATCCACTGTTACGTTGGTGCCTTCTAGATCCAGCCATTTACTAACACCAAAAAGGTCAGTGTGAGTATATCAACAAAACCATCATTTACAAATAAGGAAGATAAACACTAAGATATACTTACACATTCACTTTATCTAAAACTAGGACTCTTTCTGAAATCCTAACCATTATGGTCATGTCACTTATGCTTAGAGAATACCCTAACCTCTAAAGTTATCTAAACCGACCTTTGATACAAACTATAAGGCCCCGACCTTAAACCTTACTTAATATTGAATTAAATGAATAGTTCACATTGAGGATCCTTTCAGGTTTAGAGTTTTAGAGAATTAGGACATAACTATTACATCTCAAAAGATTACAAAGTAGTCACTTCTATTAAATTTCCATAAAATAAAAACTCTTAAAAAGAAATATGTCTACTTCCATGTATTAGATAGCATGACATTCGCTTGATCCCATCCTTGACCATATTACACATTAAGTCATGTGAAAAACATTTCAAAAAAAACTTGGGGTGAGCATAAAAAGCTCAGTAAGGGATACACAATGAATGAAAACTGTTAGTTTTTTAAAAAAACATGTAACCCATGTATACTTTATCAAAGTAATACTTTTCACCTTTATGAAGTAGTAAAAACTCTTCACTGAATAAAAGTTCCTTACTTACCATTTTGTAACCAAAATATTACCATAAAACCCATATAAAGATCACATAAAATATAAAGGTAACTTGGTACATAAACATAATTAAATGGAATAACCATACGGTCGACTTCCACACATATCACTTAATGGAATAGCCATACGGCCAACTTCCATACCCAATGCATTGGAGGTTATAACGTAACCACCTGTCCTGGTATTCACGACACAACCCTTCATATGGTTTATCACATAACCACCCATAAAATGTCCATGTACCATCATTACACATAAAATATTGAAAATATAAACATTTCAATAACAACATTTCATTTTCAATCACAATAAGTAATTCTAAGATATTTAATTAATCAATCCATTTTCAAAAATCATTTAAAAGAGATTTTTCAGTCAAAGTGTACCATACCACTTTGAAGATTTTAATGGAATTATAATTTTAAAACACTAATTTCTATATATATAAATACTGAAAACCATTTTGAAAACATGGACATTAAAGATAAATGTTTAGAGTAATGAATCTTTAAAACATTTAAAACAATATTTTTGTTAAAGAGTTTTTAACAAAATGAGAGACTCTTGAATTCAAATAATTACGGAATAACATTTATTCCTAACTTTACAATATCATGATAATAAAGGGATTCATGATATAATATGTCAAAGGACAGTATACACACAATATAAGAGTGAATTGGTGCATAACAACAATGAAGTCTCAAAAGAAATGTAAAATGAGATGAAATCCATTATAAAGAATGTATCCTTAAATTAAGGGTAAATCAATCTCATAATTATGTGTGACAAATATAAATACACCCAATATAAGTGGATATTATGTGTAAAAAAATCAAAGGTAATTCACACATATTCAAAGGATGACATATTCAATAACTACATGTTGAACCGAAAGAAATCAAAATCGGGTTAAGAAGTTCCCTTGGTAAAATTCGACAGCCTAACGGCGTCACATAAAATTTTACGAAAAGGGTTGATGAGAGAGATAAATGGGATCTCATCACTTGGACATAAAATTTACATAAATAAGGATATAGGAGAACATATCCCAACATAATATTATGTGAATTAAAAGACATAACAAAAGAAGTATTTTAAAAAAAGGAGGGTGAAAGGTCCCCTTACCGAGTTGGGTAACTTTAGAAAAGTACACCCCATGGAAGAAGGGTCATACAATGAAGATGTAAATACCCATAACTGAAATTATACTACACAAAGTGTATAATAATTTTCAGTACATATTCCACTCAATGTAAATAGTGGCAAACGTAGCATAAATGTCATGGGAGTAAAAGTGAGATGAAAAATCCATTACGAAAACTCGGCAGCCTAACGACGCCACTTAAAACTTCCAAAAATGGATTTATGAGATCAAATAGGGTCTCCCATAATATGAACATAAAAACTAAATTATTATGAATAAAAAATACCATCCCAAAACATAAGAAATATGGGATTAAAATAAATGACATAAAAGAGAGTACATAAAATGAAAGAGAGAGGTTGGATCCCTTACCTCGGGTCCGACGTGACTCGATCGTTCTTTAACATCCTGAATAATAAGCTTTAGTTAATTTACACTTTCTTAAGAACCTTTTTAATGTTCATTAATCATTTTATATCACTTATTTCCATGTTAGATTCATTATGTAATCGTTTAAGTTAATAATGATTGTTTTGTCGATATTTGGTTCTTAAGTCGAAAGTGGACTTCTTACAATTACATGTTGTTCGTGCGTTCAAAGGTTCATTATATCCAGCATGATATTAATGATTTTTATATCATATATATATTATATATCCAGAATATACAAGTATATATAATATTAAATAATCATTTAGAGGTAAGAAATGAAATGCACCATTCATGGAGACGGTAAGCCGTACGTACGCATGAACGCTACTTTCATTTCTATGTCATATTAATGGAATTAAAACCAAATGAGAGGTATGTATATTTTAATTCCAGAATTATATTAATAATTTATATGTAACATAAATAATATATAATAACTGTAATTCCATCCTTTATACATCCTACATATGGCATTAATGAATCAAATCACTCTGAGGGGCAGTAGTCCGCACTTCCTAAAATGAAATTATCGTGTTTTACCCACAATGGAAACCATTAAGGTATTCCTAAAAAGAAAAATAAATAAGCTTAAGTAAAACATAAACATATTATATATCATATATAAATATAGTTACTTTTTAATGGCCACCTTTGAAGGTGTTATATGAGTGTTGAACAATCATCGTTTCGTGAGGCTGAAATTCACCATCCACAGAAATAGTATGTTCTTTAACCATTAGATGTAGGTGTGTGTAAGTTTATCTTGAATGATTCTTATAAAACATCATATTATATTTAAGATACTGGAATTTTTACAGAAGAAAAGAATAAAAAGAGTTTAGGGGTTCGGAGAAGCAAAAAAAAAAGAACACAAGAGAAGACACTACCTTTAAATTGGGTAACTTTTTTTTTGATTTGAGCTCAAAGGATTCCTTGGGAGGACTTATTCCCAAAGGGAGGCTTCTAGGAGTAAGAGAAGAATTTTTAGAGACAAAATGGGCAGGGGTTGGCTGAGCTAAACGCTTGAGAGGTGTGGGTATGGAGGTAGAGGTGGGGGCCTTTTATAAGAAGAGAGGAGGGGCACTCTTGGAAAGTAAGGAAATGTTACTTTATTTTAGAATGAGTTTAGGATTTTAAAGGGTCCACATTGATGTGTTTCGAGGATAAGGCGATATGGATTCGAAATCCACTCATCCAATAGGTTTTGGACATGTTTAGGTCTTATATTTTACATTATCTTTCCATTTTATTTAAAATGTTAAATAATGAGGTAATCGCTTCATCATCATGGGGTCATAAATAATTTAATTTATATAATGTCTAAAATTATAAAAAAATAATATGATGTAGGAAATCTTTTTAGCTTTCCAATGAATATTTATAGTTAAAAATATGACCTGTATAACCCCATATAAAAATTGTTTTAGTAAAACAACACATGTTTGTGACGTTTTAATTTTAACATTAAATAAAAAGGTATTAATGTCATTTTTCTACCAAAGTGGCTCCATGGGGTCCCCAGGTTGACCCATGGATTGTCTTGGTCATCCATGACACATTCAATGAGGTTAGGACATGTGTCTAGGTCATTTCATATTATTAAAACATTATTTTTACCTTAAATTACACTAATTACCTCTAATCGTGATTAATAAACTTAAAAGATACTATTCACCAAAAAATTATTTTAATCCCACTGAACCACATTTTACTTCTTAATGACAACCATGTATGTCTTATTTTTGAAATTCAAATAACAGAAGTGGTAAAGTTTCATTTAAACGAAAAATCAGTTTCTTTAACTACCACTTAATGGTTTCACTATTCATAAAAAATTGATGTTTTTCAGAAAATTACCAAAACGTCACCCTAGGCTATATTTGATTTTCTGAATACAAAAATTATGTCTATTTTACAAAATTTAAAACATATAAGTTACATTATTTAATATAATAATTAATTCCCGCTATCATAGCAAATAGTGTGTTTTTATTAAACAATAAGTATCAAAAGATTGACACTAGTTTAAGTCCAATTTCAAGATGAAATTAATTCCAACGACCACTATTTGATTAAATGGTAAAAATATATTCTAATATCACTTTGAAACTAATTCAAAAGATAATATAATCATATAAATAAATTAGATTAAAACGAGGTTTTGAATTAAAATACAACATTTTTCACTATTCATTAAAAAAAGGAACATATCGGAAATATTTCAAAAAATTACACAAAGTAAATTTTGATGTCCCGATTCTAAAGAATAAATTTTTTTGTCAAATATAATACATAAAATTTTCAAAAAGTGGATGTAAAAGAGGTTCGTCAACAAAAGGCGATTAATCGTCCTTTTAAAGAATATTATAATGTTTGGGCTTAAAATTGGATTCATTCGCATTTTTAATCCTCTTACATTTATTGTAAAAAGTAAAAATATTTGACAAACATATATATTCATTTTGTAGTTAGTTATGTTCATTTCCGCCATTACAACAGATATGTGTTAACTACAATTTAAAATAATATTATTTTATTATTAGAGTGCAACGTAAGATTCCCAAAAAACTCATTGATGCGTATTGGGTACTCCATCGAGCATAGCGTCCCCTTTAAAGTTATATTAATATTTTATTCAAAAATATGGATAAATGTGAAAATGTCATATTCTTTATTTACCTGGGGTGTTACACTTCTCATAAATTAAAAAATAGTTTATATATTTATTGGGTTAAAATAGAATGTACACTGAATAGAATCATACCCAAGGTATCCCATGAAATGAAGGACAACTTCAAACAAATTCCCTATTGAAAAAAGTTGATGTAACTAGAAACTAAACATGTGAATTAGTTCTCCAACCTCACCAAGGATCACTAAACAAATAATGAATCCAAAAGTATTAAATTAATATCATAATAATTAACATAATGGCACCATGTAACCACTTCCCCCTGATTTTCAACTATCTACCAATGAGAAAATATCATTTCCACCCATAGTCTCCATATCATCTAATAATGGAACAAATCGTATATCATCACACTTGTAACCAATCACATATCACATCTCATGAAACCAATTATATATCATATGTTTTGGGTTATGAAACATATATCATCTCACATAATAAGGGAATCATTTTTCAAGAATTCATAAGACATCAACCTCTTGTATTACTCCTTCCATGCATATCCCCTACCACATATTTCATTATCCATCGCCGATATCATGGGAATATACTACTAAATATAGGGTGGGAGAGAGGGTTCATTCAACCATCTATGTCCTCCACTTCCAAGATTTTAGGATAAACAACACATAAGGTCTTTGGGTTTCATTTAGATTATGCAATACAAGTGGGGTTCATATAAAATTCATAAATGACATGAGGTATAAAATAGTTTCACAAAATCCCATAGATTTGGGTTTAAGAAATAAGCACTCTAGACCCACATTTAGGTCACAACTAATATTGTTCCACCAAGCCATGAAAACAAATATCCCTAATCCAAACAAACCCAAGTCCACCTAGATGGACACATCATTTCAAGCCTAAAACATACATATTAAACTTATTCATTTCATTTACTAGCTTTAGGTAAATAACTATTTCATGGATATTCATAAATCCTTTAATCAATAGAAGTAATAATCCTAAAAAATTTATATATTGTTGACTAACATCAAAACTAGTAACAACATGAACATCACATCATTCCCTCAAAATTGAATTAGTTTGGTATATTATATATTTTTTTTTCAATTCAGAAGACTCACCAAATGGAAAAATCATTATAATAAAAAATTCAAATAAATGTGAGATAACATGAATCACCAACCATAAAAGAATATATATGATTCACTATGAATTCTAAATTTATAGAGGTTGAATTATGAGGCCACAATAACATAAGGTTCACTTGAGTCATAATAAAATATACTGATGTATAATAAAAATCACATCCCATGAAACACCCAAATTCAAAAAACATTGCCATTGTGATATCTCTAAAAAACATATTTGAACTCATTGATAAATAAAATAATAATTCACGAAGGACCATTGATATCTAACCATTAGAATTCGTGGATGAACACCAAAGATCAAAGCATATTAGGGATACCAAAATCACTTTGGAGTCACCTAATTATTGAGAGTAATGATTGATGAATGAGAGAAATCGGATTGATTCTGGATTTTATATATATCTTTTAAATAACCCTTGTAATGAAATTAATGGTTGGTTCACAATATTTACTACATATGGATCATATCATCCAAAAAAACCACTCGATCCATCAAACCATGGTGGAATTTTCCACTATGAATAAATTTTCTACGACATTAATTATTCTAATCCCAAACCCCTAAAATCATTAAAATGACCATTCACTACATGAACCACAATTCACATTAGGAAATAATCTTGGAAAAAAATCACAGTAACCAAGTATCTGATGTCACAAATCCACCCTACAAAACCTCATTCACTCTAAAAAATAAGTATTCAATGTTAAAATTACTGATTTACAAGATGAATCACCATCAAAATTCGTAAATTTCAATACATCTACTATTATCATTAATTATTGTATTTCAAGAATCCCCACACCCAAAACAAAAAATGTAATAGGCTAGAAGGGACTACAAGATTGCATCTAAATTTTATATATCATTTAATTATTTTAATAAATAACTTGTATAGTTTTAAAAGGGATAGAGAATTGTTATCCTTAATGATTACTCCTTCAAAATTTATGTATATATTACTTAGGCCCCGATAAGTAGCTTGTGGAATACACACTACCATGGTAATGTGTAAAATGTGGTTCTAATCTGTAGGGTCAATATGAATAGGAGAAAGAGGTATTAGAGTGAAAATGCTCTCTATAAAAGTGTTATGTAATGGTAAATTCCATTCTTGATGCAATGGGGTCAGAAATAATGGTTGATTATACCGGATACATGAATGATCAGGGTGTTGATAAAGTAGTTTTGACTGATACAGGGTCCCTGGGAACACAAATTTCGTGAATGTCTGTTTTCTGAAAGGAGGCATCATTGATAGGCATGTTTTATGGTTTTCATGAAGTTTAGTTTTTTTTGAAGGTTTAGAGTTATATGAATAGAATGTGTTATATGAATTCTCATCGTTTATGAAATAAGGTTTCCCTACCATGGAGTAATGTTTTGGTTCCCATGGGGTTGGTTTCATAAAGGCTAATAATCTCATGAAACCCAAATATCTTTAAATGTGTTTATTATAACACAAAGGCCATGGAACATTTCTAAAGGAATATCCACCATGATTTAAGGTTCAAATGTACCCATGAAAGTCTATTTCATGAAAGCTTCCTACCTCTAAGAATATTTCTCTTATTTTGGTCTCCAAGGTCATAGTTTCATGAATTCAAGGCCTTTATTATATGTACAATGGTTTTTACACTAAAATTTATGATATAGTAAAGTATTTATAGTCATGGTGATGGTGAGAAGGTACATTTAAGGAATGTTTATTCATCAAAAATTCATTTTTATGGTAATAATTTTGGAATGGTGTTCTATGATAAACCATACATTGTGTGAAAGATACCGCCTCAAATTAGGTGGTATTCTGAAAACCATATTGTGTTGTTAAATGTTCTATAAGGTTATGAATATCACAGACATAGACTATTAGGTTTAATTTTTTTAACTATTTTGTCTTGGATTATCGTTTAATTGACCATGTATTCCCCAATGTATCTCTTCGCTTGTGTTTTTTTGGAATCAATTATTTCTCCCACCCCTTTTAAATGACAGTCAATGTCGTATATAAGGGTCAGATTCTGAGGGGAAAATACAAAAATAATAGCGATTTGTGATCCATGTTATTATAACTCATCTTGAACCTATAACAACATATAATGGTGGGTATCACAAGGTGAGTAGCATGATATTTTATTTAATGATATTATATTTCTCTTTTTCAATATACTCCATACCATTAGGATAATTTTTTAGTTCTTATCATTTCCACTCACATAATTTTGACTCTAATGTGAACATATCCTTCTAAAATATATCTCCACAAATCCTATAAAATGTAGTGAAGTCAACCTCCATAAATTTACCTTCATGATATAATTGCTATAAATCTATTGGAATATAGCTATTGAGTATGTTATGTCTTTCGCTGATCGATGGAGGGAGATGATTGGAAATATTGTGATCGAAGAGGGCTTCAGAACATTGTCAGATCATTAAACTCTCACTAAATTGTTGATATAGGAAAAACAAGAATATCCATTGTGCAATATGATATCATTAAATGGATTCTAACTTATAGATTATGTGTTAAACCATAACATGGACCGGGATTCACCTTCTATAATGTTTAGGTGCTCTTAGTGGCACAAAGCTGTTAGGGGGGGGGGGTTACGTTGTGAATGATCATGCATTAATCACTACCCACTAATTTTTGAACCAACTAATTAATTTCAATAGTTATGTACTAGATGAAGAGAGTTAACACATAAATATGATACTATTATAAAGGTTTCATTAGAAGACAATATCAAAGGATTAATAGAGGAGTTAGATTTACACAATAGTTGATACTGTATAGATGAGTGGGATTGGTCATATTGGTAATGAAAATATTATGAAGAGTCAGAGGTGTAGTTGAAGAATGTAGGTCTATGTGAAGTGGAATGGACCTAATAGTTTAACTTTTACCTTGACCTGAACATCATGCCTGATATTTTTAGTTGTTGGTCATCTAAGACTAACACAATACACATACACCATGGGGAGGCTGACATATGATTATGGAACCACCACCATATTGTCAGGAACCCAATCATAGGAGAATTGTATAATGTGTTCCATACCACAAAGGATTTATCGGATGACTGAGAGAATATACTTTCTATAGAAAGGGTTCTTCTTCATTTTTTATAGGTAGAGAGAGAGCACAATTTTGTGAAAAGGATATCCGTTTTAAGTAGTGGTTTGGTTATTTTTTCTTGATCTTGTATACAATATGCTTCAAAGGTCATTCCAGGGTTCGAAGGCATCTTAGTGAGGCAAGGATAACTAATATTAGATAATTATATAGGTTATCCAATGGATCCTTTGGGGATACAATGTAATTACCAAGGCTAATATGGTTATACTAGTGAGTGTCACAAAGACATATGTTTGTGGATGGATGCCCTTAGTCTGTGACTTTCACATGGAGGAGTGGCCGAGCACATTGCCTATAGTATCAATAATGGCTTATGGTAGTGAAACAACCATTTGGTGCCATTTTTAGAGAAACTATACAGGATACAATTCCACATTAGCCATATTAAGACTCTCTGTCCTTATGTGTGGGCCTATCCATTTCTTATTAAGAATGGTCTCTACACACACATGGTGGGTATGAGTAACCAAATCTATTATCCACCCCATAAAAAATATTCAACAATTAATGCCCAACATTTTAGTGAGTCAACTACTTGAATTGGATCCAGAGTGGGTGCTATCAATGATTAGGAAAGTAAAACATTTCCTCATCCACATATCTCCCACATAAAAGGGATTGATCAAAATATAGGGAATGGATGGTGTAGCTAGTGTCGTACCTCAACGAATTTTGAGGTGGGTTACTGGAGTCTAGGGTGTATATCAAAAAAATATTGGAACCATACACCATGTTGTTGTTTAATAAGATGTTTTGGTTCCTATAAATACATACTGAGAAGGTGCAAGGGGGTATTTGTTGAATTTCGTCACTCAGTTCTTTGAAAAATATAGAGGATGTTCACACATGAATAAATAAGTGGGGTGAATGAGTTTTAGCTAGCCAAACCCACGTGTAGTCTCTTCCATGAATACATGTCTAGCTAGGAATGCATATATCATGTGATGAAGCTATGGTGTCTGTTTACCGATTTGGATAATGATTATGAAGGTCTCTGGGTAGTAAACAGAAGCTGATGATCCATGGATTTCAAAATTTTCATCATTGAATCAATGTAAATTCATTATTTTTAGTGGTCCAACCCTTTTTTAAGGTCCTAAAATCTAAAATAAAATTAATTGAAACAAAATAAATGTGTCTCTCATTCTATTTGAATCGCATTCAACTACATCTCAACATCAATGACTATTGCATAAAGTATCTTATTTCAACCACCTATATATCATCCAATCATTTTTCTAGAATCCTCATATATTCCACTCATTGAGATCCATGTTCTATCATGAATCTTCTATCACTTATTCGATGCCATGATAAACACCTTGTTCCCATGAATTTGATCCATGAAGGCATTCTTGGATTTCATGCTCAGCTAGTGCATTTTTTCGACCATGATGTTGAAGGAAAGATGAGTTCTCAATCCATTGGAATGAATTTCACTATAAAAATGAGCTCTTTATGACTTATATAGTTGATGATATAAATACCCCAGTAGGATTCCCCGACAACCATATATTTAATGACCAGTAAATATGAAATAAATAAATATTTATGTTGAACTAAATACTTAAAAAATATTATTTATATTTTATCACATATATATTAAATATATTATGTGATTATCCCAAGTCAGTAACTCAAATCACATTTCCTTCAAATAATAAGCAATATCTAAATGTTAAAATAACCTTTTTTTATATCATATTATTCCATGTATTCGCCTAAAAATTTGTAAAAACATTTAATAAATAGATTGAACATGATTATTGAAAAAATATAATGAATTTATTTATTTGTTGGTGATAGTTAAAAAATATACAACACTTGGGCCACACGGTGGGACCAACCATGTCCAATATAGATATTTACTAGATTTGAAATGATTATTGAATAGTTAATGTGCACAACACTCTATGGTCCAATCTCAATATTAGTGAATATTATTCATGGAGTGGATGTAGAGTCTAAAAACTCACCAAGGCCCCTACAATGATATGGAATATTCATAACAAAGAAATCAAATCTATGAACATTCCCTATGTAATATATTATATTTTTCATGTGATATACCATAAAGACGGATGCACATATTACGTAATCAACATTTATTTTCTTGTTTATTTTTTATTTAACTTGATTGATTTACCTCAACTAACATGACCATGGATTTAATGACTGTACTACCATCCTGATCAACTTAGCCAGAGATATCAATTTCTCAACATAGAATAGAACATTTCAATCTTGATCAATCAAAAAATTCCATACAACTAATGATGAACCCAAGATAATCATTTCATATAGACATCAATTTCATGATTATTTCCTTGCATCAAATTAGAAAATTAGATAAAATACATTAACATAGACCTCAAGATTGAAAACCAATAAATTTTCTCATATAAGGGAAAAACCCATGACACTTAATACATGTGGTGTCCAAGTTGGAGGGTGAATCATAGAGATCTCATCTACTATAAATCACAAAGTGTTAACATTATGAGTAGAATACCCAATTCTTATGATCAGCAACAACTAATATCCGAATATTAATTATGTCTTATGATTTTTATGTATCTAGACCAAATGACATATGTTTTATATTAATTTCATAGTATCTCGAGGATATCATTATTTCCTAGGAGCATCTATATCCTTTAGAAATGAATTGTAATCTTTGTACATTAAAATGTAAATAGTGGACTAAGAAATTTACACACTATTATAGTTAGTGTACATCGTGAATAAATCACTATGTACATGATATGGTAATAGAAATGGACTATTCGTGTTTGGACAAGAGAACCCACTATTACAATACTTTTAATTTTAATAGAACCAAAATTCTTACAAACCTTGTTATGTCTCACATGATTATATTATGTTTCTATTGAGTAATGGATTCAGTTATTGGCATTCTAAATTCCTTCTATAATGATATTATACTATCTCCAACTTCACCTCCTTAGGTAAGACATCTCAAGATATTATATCCTTGATTATATTCCATGTATTCACATAAAAACATGACATCAATGTTTTTATTGATAAAAAAATTATTTAAATGATAAATATTGAAACACTATGTATGTTTTAAAGAAATGGATCAAATCACCATTTATTATAATATTATTCTAAAGTTTTCACTGAATAAAAAACACACATGATACACGTAGACATGGTTATCAAAATCATAAATGAGCCTTTATTTCTTATTACCTTATGCTGAATGTGATATTATATCTTTTTGATCTAAAGAAGTATTTTTTTACATAAAAATTGAATCTATTACATGGTGAATACCATGTATATGAATCCATTTTACATTATATTATATAATTGTATAGTTATGACATTATCCCATGCTATTTTTCTTGGATAAAACTGATATCTTCCAACCATGATGTATATGTTGGTTTTTCCATTTTATTACATATCATGGAATGTTTGATTGATCCATCATAGATGCATATAGAATTTCTCTTATCACATTAATATCTTCATATGTCTCGTACAAGTATTCCTATATAGATTTAATCTATGTGACACTTGTAACATTGTTTCTTGAATTTCTTCAAACATGTATTTTTCATACATTGTTATTATATGCACAATTGACTAGGATTGAAAAACAATTGAATCTATCTCATTAGATATATTTACCTAGAACATAGTATGAAACTATATAAAAATATCTAGAGATATAAACTAATTATAGTACTAACTTACAAATAGACTAACGGTTTTCTTCCATTTGTTATCAAACATATTTTATTATAAAAACGGTGGCACTACCACTATCCTCTTCTAAATACATGGAAAAATTTAATTCCTAATGAATATTATATGATATTATTTCTTACATCAAACCTAAATCATATTTCAGAAACATGTTTCCCATAGTTTTATTTTATGGTGTCATTATGCCTTTTTAATTGATTCATATGAAAACCTTACAAGATTGGTGGTGTTGATATCCAATTCGCAAAAAAATGATCACATAAAGTATCTATATCAAGTATAATTCTAATGGAATTACCATTAATATCGGAATAACCAATCAAGAAATATTATTACTATTTTTGTAGCATCTGGGTATAGTTTCACATGAATACACAAAATATTATTCAAAAAAATAATCCCATATACATTGATACCGAGAATCCATTATAAAAAACTAATTGATCATGAAAATATTAGATTACTTAAATAAAAAATTTAATTTCTGGAATAGTTACTCACAAATAATTATTATTCTCCAACCATGGAGAATATAAAACCAAAACCATGGTTTAATGTAACTTATAATATATGTCTTCATAATAATTCATTTACACAAGATCATGTGGAATTTGTTCCAATGTCAATTATTTTGCATCTTCATCATTGACTAAATCAATGTGGATTTTGTTCCTTCTATCACAAATAGTGATATAAACCCTTTTATAGAAACATTTCCTACTACATGATTATCTATTTTCCATCATAGTAATTTATGGAATATCCTTATAAAATATTAAGATAGTATCTTAAGATGTACATTATATTTTTCTTAATTTAATTTATTTATACTCTAAACAAACAATTTTTCTTTAAACACATGATCTTATGACATGATGGATTTATTTCATATTGTAACACATATGATATTCAATTTTTATTATTTTTATCATGTTGTTAAGGTATACTTCCATTATTTTTGATGCATTTATTAAAATATAATAATCGTATTTGCAATTAAAATAACTTTCAAGATTGATGCTCCTTTAACTTGAATAATGACTTTGTTGTGTATAAATAAATTTTTATTATGGATTTACTCCACAATACATTTTGTGATCAATGTTAACATGTAAGACTCAAAATAAACCCTCCTTTGTAGAATCATAGATTGTATGTGTAAAATGAATCTTTTTTTAGGAATTACTCCACACTACATTATAATGATTGATGAATTATTGGTCAAGATAATCTTGTGAAAGTAGGCCCAAATATGATCATGTATTTTGATAAATAAAATTCCATAATTCATATTAAAATTCCGTAAAAACATAAAGTAATCTTATAAAGAATATTTACCACTATTTTAACCATTGAATAGTTCACATTATCTAGTGGACCTAATTCCAAATCTTTGTGACTTAACATTATTAAAAAATGATTACTGTTGTAAATTTAAAAATATAATTGTGACAAAAATAACTATGTTCTTAATTACAAAGAGTATAAAACTATAGTAGGTATATCCTTTAAAAACACATAGTTTTTCTTGAAAAATATTATCTTTCCAATTCTATCTATATAGTTCTAATAGTCTATATTCATCATTAATATTTAATGATTCAAGAATTATATAACTACTGGATGAGTATAAATCACCACAACTTCATTCATTAAAAAAGTGGAATGATGTCTTTTTATTCCCATTGGACTCATGAGAATAAGGTTTCGTTAATTCTTAAGAAAATCAACTAGATTCATTTACTGGGAAATTAGAAGTTGTTTGTTTTTCACCACTGAATTAGGAACCATCATTTCTCAACTGCATGGAAAAAAAGTCTTACATATTATAATGTTTCTATACATACTTGGTTGTTGTATTTAAATACAAATATGAGATAGGAAAATATTATCCAATATCAAAGAATTTAAAAAAATAATAACATAAATTAGTAAATATGCTAAAGAAGAAGGTATTACTATCTTCATTGATTTAATTAATTATATTTAATCTTTTGAGGACTTATTTCTTGAACATTTAATCAAATATAATTATGTATGATAACACACAACTTTTAATTGAAGGATGATACAAAGGTTCCTTTGTTGTAAAAAGTTTCATTGAAATTTTACAATTTTCATTCAATGTTTTACGTATAAAAACTAACAATTATGCCTTTTTTTGTTATATATACATAGAAAGCATTTACCTATAAGTAATGAAGAGCTTTATAAAGACTAATAATTTTTAATCTTAAATGAAACTATATTAGATGGATGATAATGATATACATATGGGACATATTTATAGAATGTGTTTTATCTTTCTTATTTATACGTCTCTAGTGTAATCCTCACCCATTCATATCTCGGTTCACTTTCTACTCACAAAATTATCATAGATGAGATAATATGTGAAATAATACATATCCTGATGTTACATTGAAAAATCACATAATATGTTGATGATTGAATTATGAAATAAATATTTCACACTTGATACATGATTCTTTTTTGTGAATATGGTTATCACCCTTACTTTCTATGGTTCTTCAATAGGTATAGGGGACACCATCAACAAGAATTTTCAATATCATAGTAGTTTGTTCAAGCACCTATACTACTCTTAGAAATTCATTACATTGAAGGCATTGAATTTTTCCAAAATTATAATAGTGTAATTGTGTCATAAATTTCTATTTTATAATGAAAATCTAGTAGATTATTACTTTTATCATTCTTACTGATTAGATGTTATCCATTAATTAAATCATTAAATTTCTCCATCTATTTATCTAACTCTAGAATCCCCCACTACTTGAATTAAAAAGCTCCATATATTCATTAGCCAAGTGTAAATGATCCATGAATATTATCAATATAATCTACAAGGTATTTCTATACCACTACATAAAGAGTTTCATGAGAGATGTTTTATTGACGAACCATATTAACTCATGTCTCCATGATCTATTTAGTGACGTACGAACTTATTAAGTCATAAACTTCATTTACTTAACTCATTCCTTTAAAGATTATAAAATAAATATATGGATACTTATTTTCTTTCATTTTTAGTTATATTAACCCATAAATCTTATAAGAACACCTTGGTAGTAGAAGGAACCCGCAACTATGGATGATGAGAAGCCAATACATAATTGTTTATTCAATTTTTTTTGCGATGAAATGCATTCATGAATTAATATTTCATTAAGGGGGTTTTAATATTTTTGACAAATGTAATATTGTTCTTTGAAATATTCTTACACTATGTCTTAATCCTCAAAAACGTACATGAATTTAAAAGAAAACATGTATCAAATTATTAGTCATTTTATCTCTTTATTATTTTATGTGTTTCCATAAACATGAAATGATATGAAATAATAAACAACACATAAAGGAAACAAATTACCTTGTGATCATGATAATATAATATTTTTGGATTTATTTAAACTCCATGAATCGACCATGATATATGAGTATCATAATTGAGTCATATCTTGACTTGAATTGGAACTCTCCCATGATATGGTCTTTCCACTTCTAATCTCATATACCACATCATCTTACGTGGTTTGAAACTCATATCATCATCTTCAATATTAAACAAATTATCACATTGTAAAGAAGGGATCATGGGATGATTAACATACATAAAGATATGAATGGATGAGAAAACCCTTGTTCATATTGAATAAAAAGAGATGATATGCAGACTATCAATAAATAAATAAATATTACGAAGATCACACACAGTTATAATTAATATTTAAATAAATAAATATCAACATGAATGAAGTCAGTCACTTCTCAAGACCAATCATTATATCAAATAAATACACAATAAAATTAAATTCAATTACATTAAATTATAATGTTATTAAAATAATTTAATTTATTATACAATTCAAATAATATAATTTGTTCGTCCTATAAATTAATTTAAATTAAAATCAAAAAATAAATTACTTTTTTAAATAATAAAATTATAATTATTTTTTAAACCAATAAAGTAATATCTGAATTTTGGTTGTATTAAAATTACAATGGGCATATAAATCCCAGATTGGCCCATTGCGGGCTGGGAAAAACCCACACAGGTGGATTGTGGGAAGGGAAAAACCCACCAATATCATTTTCAGGTTAGGTAGACCCCAAGTATTGTATTTTTAGGTTAGGATTAACCATTTTGATTTTCTTAGGTTAGGCAGAGATCACCCACACACATATTAGATTAGGGAAAACCATAAAAGGCCCCATAAGGGAAATCCTACCATCATAGAGGGCTCTCTAATTTCTCAATAGTGGAAAAAGGGGAGGTCGAATGGGTCGCATCCTATAGTGGCGATCATTAAAGGCTTCAGTGACTATGTTTGACCAATAATGAAGGAATCATCATGAGTTGGGTTTATGATTAATGTTACTATAGGGATATCAGATGTGATATGGAGGGGAATGGTGGTCCATCCGGCTCACATTAGGATGTAAAAGATAGGTTGGTGGTGGTGGTGGTAAACTTTGAGGTTAAGTCATGCAAGAAGAAGATGCCCTAGTGGGAGACAATGTGGACTACAAATATGTCTAGTGGCATGGTGACCAATAAGTTCATCCAGGACAAAGGTGGTTGTGTGAACTGAGATAGAGGGTGGAGGGCATAATGGCGACAGGTACAACGAAACATGCCAACAAAAAAGGGAGGTCATGGCTTTATCAGGGTGGACAAGGCTCTAGTGGATTGGGTTGAAGATAAGGGTTTTCCACAATGGGATATATAGAATAAGATGAAGGATACAAACCACAATTGGATGATGGTGGTTGGGGAGAGGTGTTGATGCATGATATAGATTTCCCTCGAAGCCTCGTGAATCCCTTAACATCTTTTTTATCATAGCGTCAAGAGAATGTATAATTGTTTTATTATGTTTTGTCTATTTTTAGTTTTGTTCATAAAACCCATGGATTCCTGATTTCGTATCATATATACCCAACAACCTCGTTGTATTTTTTCAATTATTTTTTTGATAACTATTCTATAATTTTTCATTAACAAAACAATTATGTTATTTTTTGATGTTATTTCTAGTATTCTATGAGTATTTTAAAATTATACCACATTAATGCTATAGATATCATAACAAAATTTTATCCAACACTTGGCCAAAATTAAAGAAGATCCACTGAAATGAACTATGCCATGAAAAATATGAAAAATTGAGTTTTTTTATTTTAACCTATTACACCTGTGTTATTTGATCCATATTTAAAATTTAGATTTCCATAACATTCCTATATGAGAGGAGGTTTTTACACTATATGTTATATTACGAACAAATTAAATCACTATACCTAATTAAATAAAAATTTATTTTTCTATTTTCTCATAAAATTCAAATGTTCACTCAGATATAAAATCAAGGAATTAGGGCATGAAGAGAAAGACGATGGAATATAGATTTTAAAATTTTAATAAACAATGCAACGTAACATCATCTCTCGAACAATCTTAACCCCAATAAATTATGAGGATCTTGGGTGAATTTAATAATCACAAATAAATTAATACACAAATTGATACCAAATTCAATTCAATGTTATTTTGACTTTATCCAATCAATGGAGATCATTTCTCGAAGAATATAAAGTAAAAACCTTCTAGATCTCTTACACATGCTTCTAGAATCCACATGTATGTTATTCCTTGAGATATGGGTGTTATTTATGAGTTGTGATGATTCCATTGACATTGATACAATAACCAAGATCACATTCCTTTAATCTATGATGAAATTCTTCATTCAATCTCATTAATATATCATTTACCTTTATATGATACAAGAGGATAGTGGTGCTCACAATCTATTGGAATGAACATGACTATGTAAATTAGTTATTGTAGAACTATATAATTGATTCTATAAATATCAAGATAGGTTTCCCCAACCCCTATATATTTAACATCCAGTAAACTAGTAATATATATATATATATATTTATATATTTAGGAAGAATCAACTACCTCAAAAGAATTATTTATATTTTATCACCTATATATTAAATATATTACATAATAAACCCAAGTCACTAACACGACTGGTATTTTTTGTTAATATTAAAAAATCCATAAAATATAATATATTATTCATTTATATCATACTATTACACATATTTACATAAATATTTATAAATATTATTAATAAATAAAATCAACCAAATTATTCTCAAATACAATGATAATGAATTTATATATTTGTAGGTTATTCTTAAAACACAACTCCTAGACCTCAATGTGGGGACGATAATTTCCAATTATCATATTCACTATAATATGGAAAATTCTTGAAGAAAATATTTTTTGGACCCACTAGGCCATTACCTCGACAGTAGTGGATATTATTCATAGACTAGAGGTGGTGTCTAGAAACACATCAAGACCACTAGTGGGATAAGGAATATTCATAGATATGATAACCATCCTACGAATATGCTCGGTGTAATGTAATTTCATTTTTATGTTATATCTCATAAACAAGGATTCCGACCTTATGTAATCATCCATTATTGCTTTATTTTTTTGATCAAGATGGTTGGATTTTCCTTCTACTATAATGGAGATAGATATAATGAATGTACTATAATCCTGATAAACTATACCCGAGATATCACTTCTTCAACTCGGAAGTGACCAATTCTATCTTGATCAAACAATTAAGTCCATACCACTAATGATTCACCCATCATAAGCTAGTCTCCATGAATCCATTATAAGGACCTAGCCTTAAACCATACTTAAAATTGAATTAAATGAATAATTCACATTGAGGATCTTTCCAGGTTTAGAGTTTTAGAGAATTAGGACATAACTATTACATCTCAAAAGATTAAAAAGTTGTCTATTCTTCTAAATTTCCATAAAATTAAAACTCTAAAAAATAAACATGTCTAGTTTCATGTTTTAGGTAGCATGACTTTCCCTTGATCCCATCCCTGACCCTATTCCACACTAAGTCCGGTGAAAAAAATTTCAAAAAACTTGGGATGAGCATAAAAACTCAGTAAGGGATACACAAAGAATAAAAACTATTAGTTTATCAAAACAAAAAGTAAACCATGTATACTTTATCAAAGTAATAATTTTCACCTTTATGAAGTAATAAAAACTCTTCACTGAATAAAATATCATTACTTACCATTTTGTAACCAAAGGATTACCATAAAACCCATATAAAGAACACATAACATATATAAAGGTAACTTGGGACATAAACATACTTAAGTGGAATAACCATACGATCGACTCCCACACATATCACATAATGGAATAGCCATACGGCCAATTTCCATACATACTTAATGGAATAGCCATACGGCCGACTTCCATACCCAATACATTGGAGGTTATAACGTAACCACCCGTCCTAGTATTCGCAGCACCACCCGTCATATGGTTTATAACGTAACCACCCGTTAAAATGTCCATGTACCAATATAAAATCATAAAACATAAAACCAATATAAAGGAATGATAAAATTTCCACATTTCAATCACAATATATATCATAAATATATTGACATAATAGAATCCTTTATCAAAACCTTTTTCAATTCCAAAATACATAAAAGAGTATATGGTATTTATTTTATTTTAAAAACTTTACGGCTTATTGAGGAATCCAAAGACCAAATGATACTCGTGGCGGCGGAAAAGGCCGTTGTCACTGCGTACGTTAAAAGAAACATTCCTTTTTGTCGTTTTGTAAAACACTTCGTAGAAAAAGATTCCTTCTGTATAAAATTAAAAGTCAAAGGGGTTTATACACCGTATAAAAGAAAGTTGTGTATAAAACAAAATATGCCTCAATGAAAGGAGATTGAGACGAAGTCCCTTACAAAGACGGTATCCTTGGTTTAAGGATAAATCAATTACATAACTATGTGTGACAAACTAATACACCAAATATAAGTGGATATTAAGTGTAAAATAATCAAAGGTCATTCACACATATTCAAATGATGATATATTCAATAACTACATATCGAACCCAAAGAAATCGAAATTGGGTTAAGAAGTTCCCTTGACAGCCTAACAGCGTCACATCAAAATGAGTTGATAAGAGATAAAAAGTGTATCTCATAACTTGTACATAAAATTTACATCAATAAGGATATATGAGAACATATCCCAACATAATAATATGTAAATTAAAATACCCAACAAAGAAGTCTTTTTTAAAAAAAGGAGGGTGAAAGGTTCCCTTACCGACTTGGGTATCTTTTGAAACATACGACCCGTGAAAGAAGGACAATAAATCATTGATGTAAATACTAATAAATGACTGAATATTACACAATGAGAAAAATAATGGTCAGTACATACACCACTCAAAGTAAATTGTGGAAAATGTATCATAAATCTCACGGGAATAAAAGTGAGATGAAAAATCACTTACGAAAACTCGGCAGCCTAACGACGCCACTTAAAACTTCCGAAAATGGATTGATGAGATAAAATAGGGTATATCTTCACATTACAACAAAATTTAAAGCAAGAGGAATATGAAATAACATCCCCCATCATAACAAATAGGAGCTTAAAAGAAGTGACATAAAGGGGAGTACTTAAACAGAAAGAGAGAGGTTAGATCTCTTACGAAAATTCAGCAGCCTAACGGCGCCACTCAAAACTTCCAAAATGGATTGATGAAAGAGAATAGGGTCTCTCATAATATGAACATAAAAATTACAGTAAGATTAATATAAAATAACATCCCAATAAAAAGAAATATGATCTTAGAAGGAATGACATAAAAGAGTGTACTTAAAAAGAAAGAGAGGAGAATGGTCCCTTACCTCGGGTCCGACTTGACTCGATCGTTCTTTAATTTCATGAATAATAAACTTGAGTTAATTTATAATTTCATAAGAACCCTTTTTCATGTTCATTATTCCTTTTATATCACTTATTGCCATGTCATGAACACTATGTAATTATTTATGTTAATAACGGTCGTTTTAACGATCATTGGTACTTGAGTCAAAAATAATCCCTTTATAATTATATGTTGTTCATGTATCTATTATATCTAGAATGGTATTAATGATTTATATATCATATATGTCATATATATCCAGTACATGCATGCATTCACATAATCATTTAGAGTTAAGAAATGAAATGCACCGTTCATGGAGACGGTAAGCCGTACGTACGCATGAATGCTACTTTCATTTCTATTTCGTATTTTATAGAATGGAATCATAATTATATAAAGGTATATTATAAATCCAGTATAATATAATATATAATATCATAGTTACATCTTTTATATGTCCCACATATGGTATTTAACGAATCAACTAACTTTAAGGGGGCGGTAGTCCGCACTTCCTTAAATGAAGATATCGCGTTTACCCATAATGGAAACCATAAAGGTATGAACAAAATGAAAAATACAGAAGCTTATGTAAAACATAAACATATTATATATCATGTATAAATATAGTGACATCTTAATGGCCACCTTTTAAGGTGTTAAAAGAATGTTGAACAATCATCGTTTCTGGAGGCATAAATTCACCATCCACGGAAACAGTATGTTCGTTAACTATTAGATGTAGATGTGTGTAAGTGTAGATCTAATACTTATTATAACAAAATCCTAGTATATTGAAGATACTGGAGTTGTTACAAAAGAAATTAATAAAAAGGGTTTAGGGGGTTGTAGAAGCAAAATAAAACAACGGACTGAAGTGAAGACTTTACCTTAAAATTGGGTAACTCCCTTTTGTTTGAGCTCAAAGGCTTCCTTGGGAAGTCTTATGCCCAAAGTGAGGATTCAAGAAGTAAGGGAGGGAAGTGGAGAAACAAAATGGGCAGGGGTGGGCCGAGCCAAATGCTTTGGGGTGTGGCAAAAGAGGTAGAGGTGGGGGCCTTTTATAAGAGGAGAGGAGGGGCACTCTTGAAAGTAATGATAATTTACTTTATTTTAAAAAAGCGTTTCAGATTCAAAAGGTCCCAAATTGATTTATTTCGAGGTTAAGGTGATAAGGGTTCGAAATAAACTCATCCAATAGGTTTTGGACATGTGTAGGTCTTAGATATTACATTATCCTTCCATTTTATTTAAATCGTTAAATAATTAGGTCATCGCTATATCATCATGATGTCATAAATAATTTAATTTATTTAATGTCAAAAAATTATAAAAAACATACTATGATGTAGAAAATCTTTTTAGCTTTCCAATGACTATTTATAATCAAAAATAAGATCCTTATAACCCCATGTAAAAATTGTTTTCGTAAAACATATTATGTTTGTGTCATTTTTACTTTTACATTAAATAAAAAGTTATTTATGTCATTTCCCAACCAAAGTGTCTCCATGGGGTCCCCAAGTTGACCCATGGCGTGTCTGGGTCGGCCATGACACATCCAATAAGGTTAGTACATGTTTCTAGGTCATTTTATATTATTAAATCATTATTTTTACCTTAAACTACACTAATTACCACTAACCGCGATTAAGAACTTAAAAGTTACTATTCACCAAAAAATTATTTTAATCTCATTGAACCACATTTTACTTCTTAATGACAACCATGTATGTAGGATTTTTGAAATTCAAATCATAGATGTGGTAAAATTTCATTTAAACGAAAAATCAGTTTTTATAAGTACCACTTAGTGGTTTGACTATTCATCAAAAATTGAAGTTTTTCAGAAAAATACCAAAAATTCACCCTAAGCTATATTTGATATTCCGAATTCAAAAATGAAGTATATTTTACAAAATTCAAATCATATAAATCAAATTAATTAATTTAAAAATTAATTCCCACTGTCAGATCAAATAGCGTGTTTTTTTGAAACAATAAGTATCAAAAGATTGACACTAGTTTAAGTCTGATTTCAAAGTGAAATTAATTCCAATGAATGCTATTGGATTTAATTGTAAAAATATATTCTAATTTCACATTAAAAGCAATTCAAAATATAATCTAATCATATAAATAAATTAGATTAAAAAGAGGTTTTGAATTAAAATACAACTTTTTACACTATTCATTAAAAAATGAACTTTATCGGAAAGGTACCAAAAATTTACACAAAGTAAATTTTGATGTCCCAATTCTTAAGAAGAGTTTTATTTAGTCCAAAAGGATGTATAAGAGTGAACAAAAAATATATTTAATGATGGTTCTCCATCAAAAGGTGATAAGTGAACCTTTAGTGAAAACTAGGGCATATACGCCTAAAATCGAATTATTTCCGTATTTTATACCTTTATATTTTATTGGATAAATGTAAAAACATTAAAAAACATATATAGTCATATTTTTGTTATTTCTATCCATTCCTGCCAATACAACGGCTACATGTTAACTACCATTTAAAATAATATTATTTTTTTATTAGAGAGCAACGTAAGATTCCCAAGAAACTCGTTGTTGCGTGTTGGGTACGCCATCGAGCATAGCGTCCCCTTTAAAGTCATATTAATACTTTATTCACAAATATGGATAAATATGAAAATGTCATATTCTTTATTTACCTGGGGTGTTACATCATTCCCCCCTTTTGGGAATTGCGTCCTCGCAATTTTAAAATTGCGCTTGGAAACATCATTGAAAGTCCCACATCGGAACAAGAGTCGGTAAAACAATCACTTTAAAATAAAGAAAGATAACTACAAACGTCACCCGATTTAACCCACAGTAGGATTCCAAGTATGAAAATATGGACATGGAGTAGAAAACATAGGGTCATGTTCTAACGAATAGTGATAGAAAACATGTTTAGGAGAAAGATAACAATAATAAAATCATAAACTTGTGATGGGTTAAACGGTGTTGGGTTCCCCAGTAGGAAAAGTTAATAAACAAAATTTTTGTTTTAAGTTACTTTTTATTGAGGAATTTATTCTTGAGCTAACTAAAACATAAGGAAACATACTTACTTATCATGTTTACTTTCAACTTTTACTAGATTTCTTACACAGACTCAAATTTTCTCCAGAAGACGAGTATTTAGGAAGACTTGTTCGCATCAAGAGTACTATAAACAAATTCTAGAGGAGCACCTAATCCAAAAAAAAAACTATACATTTCCAATTTCTTCAAACCTTAACCAAAACTAAAACCAAAAGTTACTACAAGATCAGATAATCCAGAAAAGGATAACCCTTTATAAAAAGAGAATCTATTCAATCTCCAAAATTTTTCAAACAAAACCCAAAGTTCAACGAGGACCATTTGATAAACAAATTGTCCATAAAATTATTCAAAGGAAACCAAACTAAGATTGAAACCCATATATTTGAAGGATTTAGTCACATAGTCTTCCAAGTTAAATCGTAACATTTATCTCCAAATAACATCAATTGCTCCTAAAGTCTCGCATTGAAAAGTAATTATCTTAATCACATATCTTCCATGATATGTTAATCATTTTCATAAATAACCCAAAATCAACTTACTCTTAATTCATAAAATAATATAACTTAAAAGAATCATTAAAACTAACTAGGGACTTCATGTAGTCCAGTGGTAGGCAATAAATACCAGTCACACTTTGGTTGTGGGTTCTATTCCCGCAGCTTTGTCTGACACGACGGGTTGTCACATGGTCTGCGTGTTGTCCTTTTTCCAAAACCATATAATTCTTAAATCATTCCCCAAAAAGGGATAAAATCATCAAGAATAACCATAACATAATTTAACCTCAATTTTATCTCATGCCTTTCACTTCAATCATAACATATAATAACCCATAATTACCTAAAAAGTAAGGATAATATAAACCCAAATGGTTCTTTATAACTATGTCCACAAAAGAAAAGATAACTATTCCTTGAATAAAATTTTCATATATTAAACATCAATGTTACACATACTATAAAAATTTTTCTAATGTACCCCATCATCAAAAGACACTTAATACTCTTAATAATTTCACCATAACTCTTGAAGCCCTTATATGTTGACATCTTACTCATTCCGCATTCTTCATGATCCATTAACCATTCCTTTCCAAGTTATTCCGAAATACCTCTTTCCTACAAACAAAATCATGAATCATATCCTAAGATCACAAAATAGAAAACAAAAGATAAGAAATAATCCATACCTTTGATTGGTCATTGTCGGTTTCTTCATCCTCAATTGGAATGGCATTAGGTATTGTTAAACGAGTATTTGTATGATCTCGGTGATCCCATTCACGAAACTTCTTCATGGGAAATGTGTTTGCATAATGACCATGAACACCACATTTAAAACATTCAATTGATCCCTCAGAAAGAACTTCTTTCCCTTTCCTCGAGTCAACTGGATGCTTCCTTTTTCCACAGCAGGTTCTTGCTTTATGACCTTCATTTCCACATCTATAGCATGTTTCTGTCCCTTTGAAACATTTTCCTAGGTGTTTCTTTCCACATCATTGACACATGGGTTTTTTAACACACTTACCTTTATGATTATTACCTGTAGTTCCGTAGGGATTTGTTTCTCGCATATATGATGCCTTATAGAAATCACCAAGGTTTAGGTGGTCAATCATAACTATATATAGTTGGTTGAGGATAAATACAAGAGTTCTTATTACAGCTCCCATATCATTCAGTTGCCCGCTCAAAAAACAATCACAGTTTCCTTCACATCCACCGTTACCTTGGTGCCTGCTAGATCCAGCCATTTACTAAAACCAAAAAGGTTCAGTGTGAGTATAACAACAAAACCATCATGTATTAATGAAGAAGATAAGCACTAAGATATTCTTACTCATTCACTTTATCTAAAACTAGGACTCTGTCTGAAATCCTATCCATTATGGTAATGTCACTTATGCTTAAAGAATACCCTAATCTCTAAAGTTATCTAAACCGACCTTTGATACCAACTATAAGGCCCCAGCCTTAAACCTTACTTAAAATTGAATTAAATTAATAATTAACATTGAGGAACTTTTCAGGTTTAGATTTTTAGAGAATTAGGACATAACTATTACATCTCAAAAGATTACAAAGTAGTCTATTCTTCTAAATTTCCATAAAATAAAAACTCTTAAAAATAAACATGTCTAGTTTCATGTTTTAGGTAGCATGACTTTCCCTTGATCCCATCCTTGACCCTATTCCACACTAAGTCCTATGAAAAACATTTCAAAAAACTTGGGATGAGCATAAAAACTCAGTAAGGGATACACAAAGAATAAAAACTGTTAGTTTATCAAAACAAAAATTAAACCATGTATACTTTATCAAAGTAATACTTTTCACCTTTATGATGTAGTAAAAACTCTTCACTAAATAAAATATCATTACTTACCTTTTTGTAACCAAAGGATTACCATAAAACCCATATAAAGAACACATAACATATATAAAGGTAACTTGGGACATAAACATACTTAAGTGGAATAACCATACGGTCGACTCCCACACATATCACTTAATGGAATAGCCATACGGCCAATTTCCATACATACTTAATGGAATAGCCATACGACCGACTTCCATACCCAATGCATTGGAGGTTATAATGTAACCACCCGTCCTGGTATTCACGGCACCACCCGTCATATGGTTTATAACGTAACCATCCGTTAAAATGTCCAAGTACCAATATAAAATCATAAAACATAAAACCAATATAAAGGAATGATAACATTTCCACATTTCAATCACAATATATATCATAAATATATTGACATAATATAATCCTTTATCAAAACCATTTTCAATACCAAAATACATAAAAGAGTATATGGTATTTATTTTATTTTAAAAACATTACGTCTTGTTGAGGAAGCCAAAGACCAAATAATACTCGCGGCGGCGGAAAAGGTCGTTGTCACCGTGTACGTTAAAAGAAACATTCCTTTTTCTTATTTTGTAAAACGCTTCGTAGAAAAAGATTCCGTTTGTATAAAAGTAAAAGTGAAAGGGGTTTATACACCATATAAAAGAATGTTGTGTATAAAATGAAATATGCCTCAATGAAAGGAGATTGAGACGATGTCCCTTACAAAGATGGTATCCTTGGTTTAAGGATTAATCAATTACATAATTATGTGTGACAAACTAATACACCAAATATAAGTGAATATTAAGTGTAAAATAATCAAAGGTCATTCACACATATTCAAAGGATGATATATTCAATAACTACATGTCGAACCCAAAGAAATCGAAATTGGGTTAAGAAGTTCCCTTGACAGCCTAACGGCGTCACATCAAAATGAGTTGATAAGAGATAAAAAGTGTATCTCATCACTTGGGCATAAAATATACATCAATAAGAATATATTAGAACATTTCCCAACATAATAATATGTAAATTAAAAGACCCAAAAAAGAAGTCTTTTTTAAAAAAAAGGAGGGTGAAAGGTTCCCTTACAGACTTGGGTATCATTCGAAACATATGACCCGTGAAAGAAGGACAATACATCATTGATGTAAATACTAATAAATGAAGGAATATTACACAATGAGTAAAATAATGGTCAGTACATACACCACTCAAAGGAAATTGTGGCAAATGTATCATAAATCTCACAGGAATAAAAGTGAGATTAAAAATCACGTAAGAAAACTCGGCAGCCTAACGACGCCACTTAAAACTTCAAAAAATGGATTGATGAGATCAAATAGCGTATCTCAACACATTACAACAAAATTTACATCAATAGGAATATGAAATAACATCCCCCATCATAACAAATAGGATCTTAAAAGAAGTGACATAAAGGGGAGTACTTAAAGAGAAAGAGAGAGGTTAGAACTCTTACGAAAATTCGGCACCCTAACGGCGCCGCTCAAAACTTCCAAAATGGATTGATGAGAGAGAATAGGGTCTCTCATCATATGAACATAAAAATTACAGTAATAGTAATATAAAATAA
This sequence comes from Viscum album, assembly GCA_963277665.1. Classification (NCBI taxonomy): domain Eukaryota; kingdom Viridiplantae; phylum Streptophyta; class Magnoliopsida; order Santalales; family Viscaceae; genus Viscum; species Viscum album. The sequence continues at coordinate 2,073,915,343 of OY728156.1, read as the reverse complement.
CATCCCAATAACAAGAAATATGAGCTTATAAGGAATGACATAAAAGAGAGTACTTAAAAAGAAAGAGAGGAGTATGATCCCTTACCTCGGGTCCGACTTGACTCGATCGTTCTTTAATGTCATGAATAATAAACTTGAGTTAATTTATACTTACTTAATAACACATTTTCATGTTCATTATTCCTTTTATATAACTTATTACCATGTCATGAACACTATGTAATTATTTAAGTTAATAACGGTCGTTTTAACGATCATTGGTACTTGAGTAAAAAATAATCCCTTTATAATTATATGTTGTTCATGTATCCATTATATCCAGAATGGTATTCATGATGTAGATATAATATATGTCATGTATATCCAGTACATGCATGAATTTACATAATCATTTAGAGGTAAGAAATGAAATGCACCGTTTATGGAGACGGTAAGCCGTATGTACGCATGAACGCTACTTTCATTTCTATTTCGTATTTTATAGAATGGAATCATAATGATATAAAGTTATATTATAATTAACGTATAATATAATATATAATATCATAGTTCCATCCTTTATATGTCCCACATATGGTATTTAACAAATCAACCCATTTTAAGGGGGCGGTATTCCGCACTTCCTTAAATGAAGATATCACATTTACCCATAATGGAAACCATAAAGGTATAACCAAAATGATAAATACATAAGCTTGAGGAAAACATAAACATATTATATATAATATATAAATATAGTGACATCTTAATGGCCACCTTTGAAGGTGTTAAAAGAATGTTGAACAATCATCATTTTGGGAGGCATAAATTCACCACCCACGGAAACAGTTTGTTCGTTAACCATTATATGTAGATGTGTGTAAGTGTAGCTCTAATAATTCTTATAAAAACATCCTAGTATATTTAAGATACTGTAGTTGTTACAAAAGAAATGAATAAAAAGGGTTTAGGGGGTTGGAGAAGCAAAATAAAACAACGGACTCAAGTGAAGACTTTACCTTAAAATCGGGTAACTCCCTTTGGTTTGAGTTCAAAGGCTTCTTTGGGAAGTCTTCTGCCCAAAGTGAGGCTTCAAGGAGTAAGGAAGGGAAGTGGAGAGACAAAATGGGCAGGGGTTGGCTGATAAAAATTCTTTGAGAGTGTGGGAAAAGAGGTAGAGGTGGGGGCCTTTTATAAGAGGAGAGGAGTGGCAGTCTTGGAAAGTAAAGATAAGTTATTTTATTTTAAAAAAGAGTTTCAGATTCAAAAGGTCCCACATTGATGTATTTCGAGGATAAGGTGATAAGGGTTCGAAATCCACTCATCCAATAGGTTTTGGACATGTGTAGGTCTTAGATATTACATTATCTTTCCATTTTATTTAAATCGTTAAATAATGAGGTCATCGCTGCATCATCATGATGTCATAAATAATTTAATTTATTTAACGTCTAAAAATTATAAAAAAAATACTATGATGTAGAAACTCTTTTTATCTTTCCAATTACTATTTATAATAAAAAATATGATCTTTATAACCCCATGTAAAATTTTTTTTTGTAAAACATATTATGTTTGTGTCATTTTTACTTTTACATTAAATAAAAAAGTTATTTATGTCATTTCCCAACCAAAGTGGCTCCATGGGGTCCCCAAGTTGACCCATGGCTTGTCTTTATCGGCCATGACACATCCAATAACGTTAGGACATGTTTCTAGGTCATTTTATATTATTAATGCAATATTTTTACCTTAAACTACACTAATTACCACTAATCGCGATTAAGAACTTAAAAGTTACTATTCACCAAAAAATTATTTTAATCCCATTGTACAACATTTTACTTCTTAATAACAACCATGTATGTTGGATTTTTGAAATTCAAAACACATAAGTGGTAAAATTTCATTTAAACCAAAAATCAGTTTTTATAAGTACCACTTATTGGTTTCACTATTCATCAAAAATTGAAGTTTTTGAGAAAAATCCCAAAAATTCACCCTAAGCTATATTTGATATTCCGAATTAAAAAATGAAGTCTATTTTAAAAAATTCAAAACATATAAGTCACATTAATTAATTTAAAAATTAATTCCCGCTGTCAGATCAAATAGCGTGTTTTTATGAAACAATAAGTATCAAAAGATTGACACTAGTTTAAGTCTGATTTCAAAGTGAAATTAATTCCAATGACCGCTATTGGATTTAATGGTAAAAATATATTCTAATTTCACTTTAAAACCAATTCAAAATATAATCTAATCATATAAATAAATTATATTAAAAAGAGGTTTTGAATTAAAATACAACTTTTTACACTATTCATTAAAAAAATGAACTTTATCGGAAAGATACCAAAAATTTACACAAAGTAAATTTTGATGTCCCAATTCTTAAGAAAAGTTTTATTTAGTCCAAAAGGATGTATAAGAGTGAACAAAACTATATTTATTGAAGGTTCTCTATCAAAAGGCGATAAGTGAACCTTTAGTGAAAACTAGGGCATATACGCCTAAAATCGAATTATTTCTGTATTTTATGCCTTTATCTTTTATTGGATAAATGTAAAAACATTAAAAAACATATATAGTCATATTTTAGTTATTTATATCCATTCCCACCAATACAATGGCTACATGTTAACTACCATTTAAAATAATATTATTTTATTATTAGTGTGTGACGTAAGATTCCCAAGAAACTCGTTGTTGCGTGTTGGGTACGCCATAAATAATAGCATCCCCTTTAAATTAATGTTAATACTTTATTCAAAAATATGGATAAATATGAAAATGTCATATTCTTTATTTACCGGGGGTGTTACATCCATGGCCATGGGTTTTTCCATGAATCAATGTATGCAATTACATGGACAAAATAGAAAATGATCTCAAGTTTGGATATCAACACACATGTTCAGAGGTGGGAACAACTAATGAAATCCGAAACATGTGGTGTTCTTATCAATTTTTTTATGACCTCATATACTACAGATCACCAAGTGTGATCTTTATGAGAATATGTTTGAATACTAATGGGCCATAGAAACTGATATTTAGACATCAAATGTGTCCAGTTAGTATGATGTTTCTAGACAATATTAAATATGCTTAAGATTAATGTTATAATATCTTATGCTTCTCATTATACTCTGGGAAATATAATAACAATTTAATATTACATGTAATAAATTTATGATTCCATTTAAATAGTGGATTCAGAAATATCCACACTATTATGGTAAGTTTACATCATGTATAAGTTGTTATATACATGATATGGTAATCAGACAACACTATCCAAGTTTTTTCAAGGTAAATCACTATTACAAAACTCCCACATGAACTAGAGCCAACTAATTATCCACCCTTTATAGATCATACATGATATGATCATCTTTCTACTATGTAAAGGGTTTATTCATGTTCCTTCCATGTTTCTTCTATAGTTCAATTCTGCTATCTATGATGTTACCTCCTTGAGAGATACTTATCATGTGATGATATTCTTGAGTATATTCCATTTTTTCACAATAAAAATTTGAGATCATGGCTAGTAATAGTGATATAATTATCATAATCATTATATTTTACATAAAAATTTCAATTCCAATATCTATAAAAAATCTTTTCAGATTATACAATTCTTCTATAGCATCCACTGAAACTCCAATGAACTCTGTACTTTTAGTCATGAGTATCATTATCTTGAATTTTATTATATTTATCATTACCATATCCAATCATTGATATTATATCATTTTGACCAATGTAAGAATAGTTTTCCCTTATAATTTTTATCCCTTCCGCTCCAAATATCAGGAATATTTATCCATTGTACTTTCTCTTATACAATTTGATAGTTTTGACTGCATCCCATGGAATTATCCTTGATATAAATGATATTTTCCTACCATAGATTAATTTTTTGAAATATCATTTCCCGTACATATCATGGTAAGCTTGATTTATCCCTCACAAAATATTTTTTAATTAAACATACCATGGTATTATAATTCTATGTCCCACACAAGATTTATTAGATTGATATATTCCATGTGAAACTAGTGACAATTCTCTCTCAACCTGATCCAAATATTATTTTTATTACATTAATAGTATATGTACAATTGACTCAGTCCAATATTCCATTTGATCTTCCTTAGTAGACCTTATTCCCTAGAACAATGGTTTCCACTTTATCAATCTCTATTGCGATAGTTTCTCTATTTTGTTAACTAACTGTATGAACAATAATTATGTTCCATATAGTACTAAATATATTTCATTTCATAAAATATGGAACAACCATTAGCATATTGTAGATACATGGAAAATTTTCATTCCAAATGAATAATTTATGATTTTACTTATTATTTCAATATAAAACATGATTTCCGTAACATTAATCCCATATTGGAATTATATGGTTTCATCATCCCTTTCTAGTTATACCATATATACACCTTCCAGGATTGGTTTTATTGATATAAAATTCTCAATAAAGTCATCACTGAATGTAGCAATGAAATATAAAATTCTAATGGATTTTGGTTTAACATTGGTATAAACAATAAAGACATATTAGAAGAATGCTTTTACATTCCTTCTATAGATTCACTTGAATACCCACCATGGTATTCAAAATAAAACTCCTATATAATTTACTATAAAAATCTATTATTTAATTTTAATTTATTTTGACAATCAAATATTATTATAATACACTTCTTACTTTTTGGAATTTATTTTATCAATTAATAATACATCACCATCCACAATGAATACTAAACCAATATCATGGTTTAACAATTCGAATCCAGTTTTTCTGTAGAATAATCATTTTCTATAAAATATTGTGGAACTAGTTCCTAGGTCAACTATTTGTACATACTCATATTTGAATAAATAGATGTCGATATTGTTCCCACTATCTCAAATAGATATACACTCCATTATATAAAAATTTATTCTATAACATGAATATCTATTTTATATCATTTTGATTTATTTATTATCCTTATAAACCTTTAGGATACTTACATTAGATGCACACTATATTTTTCTTGACATAAGTCTGTTTATACCTTAATAAACACATTGAATATAAAACAAATTTTCATATGACATGATGGCTATATTTTATATTGTAGCTCATATGATATCCATTTTTCATTATAGTTGGAATGGTGATATGGTATAACATTTCTATTTGTGATATATGTATTGAATGAAAATGTATGTATTTACAATGCATAAATGTTTCAATAGTAATAATCCTTGTACATACATATTGACATCGATGTGCATAGAGAAATATGCCTTTTGCAATTACATGACACTATATATTTTGATCATTGTAAATTCTTGAGACTCAACATTGATCCTACTTATTATAAAAATATCATAAATGTGTAAGTAAATGTGATTTTAGGAATTACCCCATGATATATTATAATGATAAATGATTTCTTTTGTTAAGATAATCAGTGGCATGAAATACTAGAGATACACATATATTATGACAATAAAAATTCCTTAAATCAAATTCATGTTCCTCAAAAAATTAAATTAATCTTGTAAAGTTTATTTACCACTTGATTATCCTTGAATAATTCACATTCTCTAGATGGAATAATTCAAAATCATTATGAATTACGTTTGTTTCTAAATTTTTCTTTCACCATAACTAAGTATATAAGTATATATAAAATACCGAAGTTCACTATCGTCAAATAGTATAAACCATACTGGGTATATCCATAAAAACTAATTAGTTTTTCATGAAATTGTATTATCATTCCACATCTACATATATATGTATTAGATTTTATATAAATCAATTATTTCCAATGATTCAAAATTTATAATACTATTGGTTTAAAATTAAACATCACATACAACATTGATTCCAAAACATAATAATGAATCCTAGTGGATTTTAGACACATGAGATTTATGTTTTAGTAATACAGAACAAAAGATCAACTAGAACCAATTACTAGACAATTATAAGTTGTATGTTTCTCACTTCTAACTTCAGAACCATGCGTTATTAGCCACATGGATAAAACCATACTTCTTGTAACATTTATATACTTATTTGGTTTCTATATTTAAATAACCCTATGTGTAAGTCATATTTTAATAAACACCCAAAGTAAAATATAATCATTACATAAAATGTCATTTTTCATTGAAGAAGAATAAAGTACATGTTTATTGAACATAATTCATTTCATTTAATCATGCATGGACGTATATCATTAACTGAGAAGAAAATAAACTCTTGTGTGATAATCCACCACTTTTCATTGAATGAATTTTCATTGTTTCCAATGGAATCAAAAATGTAATTGGCCTTTTCTCCTTTTTATTCAACTTGATCACCATAATAACTAGTTATTACTTATTACTTATGTTATTATATACTGATTGAACAAATACTTAATATGTAATGAATAATTTTCTCTATACTTCTCATTTTTTCTATCATAATTGAAATTTTATTAAATGAGGGATGAAGAGATAATAATTTTACGTATTAAAATAATGTAAACATCCATATTAACTTGTATCTAGTTTATTCATCACTCATTCATTTCTCACATAACATTCACCTCACATTATTCTCAGAGATGAGACAACTTGAGAAATCATCTTTGTCCGGATGTTGTATCCATTACTCAAATTGGATATTGATATTAACATTATGAAATCAATATCATATTTTTCATACATGAGTATTATGCAATAATTTTTTCTCACACAAAATTATAAATGTGGATAGAAATGCATTGGTTATACCATCACAATGAATTTTGGATATCATATTACTATGAAAAATATCCATTACTAATCCTTGAAATTTTTACTAGTTAGGACAATGAATTTTTCTAAAATTAATTATCATGTACATGTAGTATAACATGACATTTTTTATTCAAAAATATCTAGAATATTCATATATTTATCTCTATTACTTATTTGAAATTACAAATTAATCAAATCATTAAATGTATCCCACTATTCTATCAAACTCTAGGAACCCACAGTAGAGGAATCACATTAGTTTATAACTTGAGAAATATAGTGGAAAGGATCTTTTAATCTTCTCCCCATAATATACATGATATTTCTATTCCACTACTCATAGAGTATCATAGTTGGTGTCTAACTGGCCAACTACATTTACTCATGGAACATTGATCATTTGAGGGAATTCCTACATTTCAAAATCATAAATTTCATTTACTCCAAACCTACCTCTAAAATGAAATAGCAATCTTTTGAATAATTATTTTCTACCATAATTTATTATTTATACCCATCACTTTAATAATAACAATATTATAGTTGGTGACAACCTCAATCATGGCTAAAAAACACCCCATAAACCATGTTTTGTTCACATTTGACTAATTAAATTCATTCACATTTTAATATTTATTTGAAGGGTTTTTTATATTTTGGAAGAATGTAATACTTTAATATTAAATTAGTTAGTAATATATTTTACTTCTCACAAATTAACATGAATTCAATAAAATAAATTTGTATTTTATTTAAGCTTTTTATCACTTTATTATTGTATGTCTTCACACAACCATGAAAATATATAAAATAATAAACAATAAACAATCGAAATAAATTACCCAAATGATATTGAGCATCAAAATTATATTATCCATTTAAACTCAATTGATCAACCATGATATAGGGGTATCATATGTAATCTAGATCTTGACATGAATTAGAGCTCATCCATGATATTGTATTTCACTTCCTGTTTAGGATACCACCTCATCTTTCTGTGGTACATGCCTCACATCGTCATCGTCCATGGTAAAAATATACTTAACCACATGAGAGGAGGTTTTGGGAAGAGTAATATACATATAGATATGAATGGACATGCATACCAATATATGTTAAAAAAATAAATGACATACTGACTATCTATAAATATTTAATTTTTACAAACATCACACACAATTGTAATAAATATTTAAATAAATAAAGGAGAAAATTCAAAATGGTGACCGCTATTCAAGACCAATCAGAATATTAAATAAATTCATGATAAAATTTTCTGTAGTAAATATAAATTGGAAGGTTGAAAATCAAATTAAAATAAGTTATAAGATTCAAATAATTTATTTTTTTGATCTATAAATTAATTTAATTTTTCACCGAAAGATATTTAATCTTTTATTTAAAAAACATATAATTATTTATTAATACAATAAATGAATATATAAATTTGTCTGTATAAAAATTATCTCATGCCCAGATATCCTGGACTGACTTGTTATGGGTCAGATAAAACCCTTGAAGGCCCATTCCAAATAGGATGAAGCCTGAAATAAGCGATTGCGGTTTAGTCATACTAATAGAAATGTGGTTTTGGTTCGGTATGTCCAGTAATAACTCATTTTGGGTCATGTCGAGCTGGACTATACACATACATTATTGGAAAAAAATTTAGTGGTACCCATCAAGGAAATCTGACCACTATATGGGGTTTTTTTGTGGCTTGACTGTTAAAAAATGGGATTCGGATTGGGTTAACTCATGAAGTGGTGGTCAATGAAGGCACCTATAACGGGGTTTAAAACATGAAGACAGCTATGTATCGAGCTGGATGGAGGAATTCGAAAGTATATAACTACTCATATGTGATTTGGAGGGGGAATGCCTATCTAGAGGGGCTACTTGAGGAGGGGAAGACTGGGTTCTAGGTGTCGGTGGGTGCCAGTGGGGTTCAGTCCAGTAAGACAAAGAGGCCTCGGTGGGAGACATCATTGATAGCAATGACGTTCAAAGGATTGGTGGTTTATAGGGGTATTCAGGATGGATGTGGTGGCATAAACTAAGGAGTAGGGTGGTGGGATTTCTGGGGACAACTTCCTCCTTCCCCGTTTTCATTTATTTTTAAAATTCGTATTGTATAAGATTTCATTTTTAGTAAAAAAAATAATGGCAATATTATTTTTATTTCATTTTTTCAAATATTATATGACAGTTTTTCAATTATACCTCCTAGCAGATACATATATGTAATCCAAATTTTAACTGAAACATGAATGAAATGACTAAAAATTCACTATAGTGAAAACTACCTAGAAAAATCTGAGAAATTGGATTTGTTTTATTTTAACATGGGACACATGCGATTTTCAACCCTTGTTAAAAAATTCAAGGGAATTAGAATGTAAGTCATAACTAGTGATGATTTCTTGACTGATATAAAGTCAAACCCATTTATATTATCCAAACATGTTTCATGAATCCATACATACTTCGTTCAATGAGATTCAAGTACTAACATGGAGCATCAGTGGTTCATTGGACATTGTGATGATCACCTATATCTCATACCGTTGATCCACAACGATATTCTTAGAAAACTCACTCATATATAGACTTTCTCTATCTAGGTTATAGTATGAGAGGTGAGCTATCAATCAAACTAAACTATAGAAATATCCTCTTGATGACTTATATATTGGATGTTATAAATTCTTAGATTGGGTTCCCCAACCACCATATATTTAAAATTCACCAAATAAATAAATAGTGAATATTTTTGACGAACCAACTTAATCATAAAAAAAATTTATGATTTATCAACATTATAATAAATATATTAAGTTATAAAAATTATTAATTAACCTAACACATCGATCCTACTAATATTAAACAAACCATGAATATTATAACAATATTAATTCACATCAGATTATCATGAATTTACATAATCATTTCTAACTAATTTTAATAAATAAATTCAACCTAAATATTTTATACATTAATAATGATAAATTATCTTCTATTTACATTATTATTAAAAAATAGACAACCCTCAGACTACATTTTGGGGCCACTATATCAAATATATATTCACTAGAAAATGGATAATTCATAAACATACTATTGCGTGTCCTTCTATAGGAACAAATCTCAATATGAGTGAATATTATTCATAGATCAGAGGATAAGTCTAGAAACCTATCATGTCCCCAAAAGATACGTGAAATAGACATCTAAATGAACACCAACCTATGTAAATGCACTATGTAATTTAATCTACTTATCATGAGTTATCTAATAAATTTGAATTCACATTTTGTGTCATCATCCATTCATTTTTTCATGTAACTAGATGAATTTAACATTGAATACAATGCCCATGGATTTAATTTAGGTTATACCATCCTAATAATCAATTCTTGAGGTATCACTTCCATAACATGGAAGAGAAAAATTGTGAATTAATCACTGAACGAATTTCATAACACTATTTCACCCCCCCAAACAAGATAAGTAATTGTGACTTCAATGTTATGGTTTTTTACTTTCATCAAAATATGATCAATTGAAAAAATTGATAATGATTTAAAATTTGGATACAAATATACATGTTAATTGATCGAAGAACCAATGACACCTGAATCATGTGATTTTTATAATTGTGGGTTTATTCTCATTATCTCATATATTGGAGATCACCAAGTGAAAAATTTATGAGAAAATGTCTCACGGATTATAATCCCCAAACACATGATAGTAGGACATCAACTCTTCATAATGAATATAATGTATCTATAGAATTAGATATATGTTATATATTATTTTCATAGTATCTCAATGTTCTCATTATATCATGGGATTCATTATAACCTTTTGATACGACATGTAATCTATGGAAATTACTATTTAAATAGTGGATTCATAGAAACTATTATTAATATGGATAGTGTACATCATGAATAACTCATTTGATACAAGTAATGGTAATGAAAATGTATTCCTCATGTTGGGTATAGGTAAATAAATATTACAAATGAACAAGGGGAAAAACCAAAGGGTTGGGAGATTCCTATAGATAGCATAGACCATAGAGGAGGTAGTGAAATACTAGAAGAAAGGAGTATATCATATGAATCTATTTCATATATGAAAGGAATAGTGGAATCAGATATGAAAATTACTGGAAAATGGACTTGGAGGAAGTTGTAACATCCAAAATGGGTTTGAGGGAAGAATTATATGCTCAAGTTAAATGGATATGGCACCCATAAATTCCTAGTCATATTGTTTTCCCTGATGACCGGAAGATATAAGGAATGTAAAAATAGTTCAAATATCTCTAATCTTTATGGATGGATCTTCTTGATAAAAGGATAAAACATCCTAGGTAGGGGCATTCAAGATGAGGCTTCCTTGATCAACGAACTAATGTGATGCAATATTTTACCATGGAAAAAGACCTAGTCTACACACACTACATCACACATCCCCTGACCAACCGGGTGAAGGTTGTGTAGGGAATTTCTTCTCCTATGGTTCTTATGATGGACCAATTAACTAGAAAAATATAAATATGGTATGATTTTTTGAAGAGGAATATTGGGGGAGTGATTACTACCTATACTCCCCTATTAAGCCGGATTTCGTTGTCAACCGAGAATGTTTTAATTTTTTTTGATTTCCTTGTCCAGCTACTAAAATTATGTCTCCCTATTTTATAATTCATGAGGATTCAATGAGAACCAAGGAAGGGGGTGATGATGAACCTCCAAAAAATCATGAGAAACCAGAAATTCATAAAGGGGTTGGGGTAAGGCCTCCCCTTGATGATGGGGTCAAATGTTTAAAAACGTTTTTTTGTTGAGGTAGTTCCTATAGAGGGATCTCGGTGAACCCTGATGAGTATTTTTTCAATCTACACAACTACTTTATGTTTTCTATCTTTTGAAACTTCAACTCTTTCATTTCATAAGTAATTTTCTACTATCCATGTCTCTCTATATCTATATAAACTATATTTAATACCCAACCATCTGTTGTGATTCCTGAGCCATATTTCTTTTAGTCAAGGCGATAATGAAATATGATTCAATCAAATTGGAAGTGACTGAGTCTCTGACCACAATGTTAGTTGTTTAGGAGACTATGGTGGTTTTCCTACCCCATATTTTACATGGGATGTGGCTACTATATCCAAGCCCTAAATAGAGGTGATCATGATCTTTCTACATATGGATATAATTAAGGAGGTTGTGGTGGATATTCTTACCCTAGAAGTGTTATATGAGGTTGATGTTGGAGTTAAGGCTTCAATAGAGGTAGTTAAGATCTTTCCACCAATAGATATGGTCTAGGAGAATGTGGTGGATAGGCCTAACACTACGTTACTATAGATGTTGGATTCTAGTTCTGAAGCCTTAATAGTGGTGATAGAGATCACACCACCAATGGAAACTATTGAGGAGGTTGTGATGGATAGGTCTACCCCACATGTATTGAAGTGGTTGTGGCCAATGAATCTAGCAGAGAGTTGGATGTGGGAAGATTTCTTGTAGACTAGGGGCTTGATATGTTTTATAAGATTCTTGAGGATAGTTGTGTTGGAGACATTCCTTGAATATTGGAATAAACGACCAAAGTAAATCAGGGACTAGGACTTGGATATGGGTTAGTATAATTGGATAGTATAGCATAGATCATGGAGGAGTGTGTGGAAGTTCACTATAAATAATATATGGGATTATTTTTCATGTCATAAGGGGTCTCTCTACTATTTCCTCATGACTCTATGGAATCAAATTGTAGACTCTCATAGTTTTCATGCTTTGGGATGATAATTTCTTGGTGAATGGGTCTAGGTGGAGTGAAAGGAACATAATATCACACAGTTTTTGGAGAATCCCAATGACACCAAACCAATCCCATAGGCCAAGGAGTAGATTAATTGGATGAAGGGGATTTCCCTAAAATGTGAAAATGGTTCCATTTCTAAATAAAATATTATTAATTATCAAGGGGACAATTGGAAGTAGTTGAAAATAGGGTTATAGTGTATTTATCTCTAACGAATGAGTGTTGATATGAGGAGGATGAAAATGGGGTGTCTAATTGGAAGTGGCGCTTGGGGGATACCTAAAAAAGGGTGTCTAGGATATATCAATCCTTTTTCTATGCCAAAAATTAGTTTAATTTTCATTTGTTGAAGTAAAGGATAGGTTTCATTTTGTAGATGACCCTCTTTAAACATTTAATGTTTCTTTTTTAAATACACCACCTGCATATTTTTCACTTTATTGCATCTCAATTATATTAATAATACAACCAAAAATTTTCCCTTGTTCCCACAAGGGTCATTTTTAGCATGGGAAGAATGGGAAAAATAATAGATTTCTCATTTATATTAGAGTTTCAGATATTGAATGAACTATGAAGGTTTGAATTATTCAATGACCACTAGGAATATTATAACTGGGAAATAGTTGCTTGGACTATTTTAATCCCTATAAAACCCAACTTCTTTTTCAATTTACAAATATTAATGATTTTTTTAATGTTAGATGTGTTTAATTGCTCTCAAACAATGGGGAATGATGAATAAAATGAACCAAGACAACCAAGATCTGGAACATAAAAGGGAGATGGATAAGATGTAGAAGGATGACTAACACCACAATTAAAAATTTATATTCCTATATCATTCCATTAATGATTAGGAAAATAATTAGGTTCTATTATTGACCATGTTTGAAAAATGGGACCATTTAAAATATTTTTGGAAGTCTTACAGATACTGTTCCCAAAATGGTAAGCGAGACAATGTGGTTAGGAACCATTTCTATAAGAGGTGCCTATTAACATGGGGAGGGTGATGAGGATCCAAATCATGGTATATTTGATGTATTGGGTGAACTGAGGGAATTTTTGGATGGGGTTCATCACTATTGGGATCATACCACTATATTTATGAACACATCAGATGGGAATATTGGTCTGAATGAAGGATAGATTCAACTTATAATGAGAGAATTGTAATGGATTCCAATAGATGGTCATATAACATGAATGATGTGGTAGGCGACCAAAAACAATGGGGAAAGGGGGTTAATCGAGTGAGGTCCTATGATTCATTATTATTTTATGGCATTCAATGAGATCAAGGGACGACTATTTGACATCTTGTGACAAAGACATTGAACACATATTTTAATATCATTTTTCTAGGATATGATCTCTGTTGTTTAATGGTTACTTGTTTTTAAATAACGAGAAATATATATTCTATATCTATTTTTTTCCACATAAGGAAATGAAACCTTTTGTGATGAGAGGTTGATGGATACCTAGTGCCACATGAAACATCCATAACGAGTGAAATTGATGATAGATTAGAGACATGGAACCTAGGTGTCACTACATATACCACTAAAAATAGAATCAAGACACTTGTATTTTATGAATTTGGCATTTTAGGAGACCAATTTTAGAAGATTGAAAAAGTGGCTTCTCAGGCAATGGACAATAAAAAATTGTAGTCTTACATAATGAAATGAGGAACAAGAGAATGCCGCTAAATTTATTTCAATATATATGATGAACATGTAGTTTAATTTCATATGATTAGGACAAGAATGTAATATTTTATGTTTACATATCTTTAACCATGATTCTTCAGAGTCTAATGCCATATGTCCAGGATGTTTGTAGTACAGTTTAATGTCTTATGACTAGGAAACATGAACTAACATGAATGGAACATGGAGTTAAGGATCTTCAAAACCTTTTCCTGAATCAATGGGTCCAAAAGCATAATCATGTATTTTATGAGGATAACAATGGGTCATAATGGATTTGTTCATTTTTCCATTAATTTTATCTCAAGTCATTAGAGAAACTTAGTGGGATGGAGTACAAAATTTTCTCATAGTTCCCCTATGCATTTTCAACCTAACTGATGTATGGTCCTGTTTCATTTGGAAGTTTAATTCCATTGCAGTCAACCTCATATTCTATTTTTAAGTCATATAACTTATACTAATATATTTGATGTAAGTTAAATAATCACAGTGAATACTCATATCGTGATTGGGGAGTGACTGATGGGATGAGAATAATTATTGGCTTTTCTCAAACAAAAGTCCCACAACAACACCAGTAATGAATGAGACAAACAGAAGTGGGGTAATTTTTTGACGTATATTCAAAACACGAGTGAAAAAAAATGAAATTTATGATCCTTTAAGGCATGTGACTAAGAAGGTAGGTGAGGCACTATGACCAAACACAATTATTGTTTTGGGCTCCTATTCATATTGGGAGATGGATGAAGATCTAAATTGAAGTAATTAAAAAGTGAAATTGGATGTGGGGAATTCCCACAATAATTATAAATTCTCTGGGATATATTTTTCAATGCACTCAAATATATTGGATGTCCATATTGGTAGGTAAGAATTGTGTGAGACTGTAAGTGGGGAATACCATAAGATGAGTTAGTGGTGAGACTAGGCTTATGGGGAAACCAAGGAATCTCTATGAATCCCATGGGATTGAGAATTAGTTCACATGTAGTTTTGTAATGTGGCATGGTAGGAGACCATAACTAGAAATGGGAGTTGTTCCTCTTGGGTTAAGAAGCTAGATATCATTAAGTTTCTCATCATGTGATGGGGTTGTATAATATAAATATTAATTGATTATGGTAAGGATATTTAAAACAAGGTTTAATGTCACATGGTAAGAAAATATATTTTCCACCCAATTCATTAGAGAACCATATAATGATTTCTTCTTGAGGTATAGTTTCTCATCAGATGAAGAATCTCCCATTTAATCACATGTAATCCCATGTAAGATTCATAGGGTATTTTTATAGTTTTAGATAATGAACCATGAAATTGTGTGTAGGTTTTAATCATTGATATGTTCATTTGTGCTTCCTCCTGTAAGTTTATGTGGAAATCTCACTCCACAAATTGATCCAATAATATGGTTGGGTATTACACAAGGTATATTTTATCACCTTGTTTAACTGGTCATGAATGGATTAATTTTAAAGATAAACTCACTTTTAGAGGGGGAATATGTGACTGGTCCATAGAAAAAAGTCTATGCATCACTATATATCCAATGTATATGGAATAAAGACACACATTGTTCTAGAACATGGTGTGTTAGGACACCAATTTCTGGTGACTGGTACTTCTCTTGTGAGGACCCATTCCATCACATAGTTTCATGTCATGCGATGTGGATGTGAATTCATATCATGATTACTACATTAGGAATCACATGTTTGTCAGATAGGTTATGTATATAACTAAAATCAGGTTCTAAGGAATTTAGTAATCAATATTTCATATTTTTCATAGGAGGAATCCCATGTTTTTTACCTAGGGTAATGATACAGTTAAACCTCAAGTTATAAAGACGTTTGTTTTAGTCATCCCACATTTTTCATATGATCCATATTATATTTCTTATATTGGGTGGGGCTACATCCTAATGTCATGTGATGAGGGTGTTGTATTTGGTCAGCTCACATTTTTCATATAAGTCATTCCACATTTTTTATATAAGGTAAGCATATTTTTTAACATCACATGTTGTGGATGTTGGTTTTTGTTCATTTCAAATTTTTCTTTTGAGGCATCCCATGTTTGTTACACCTGGTATGGATATAGTTTATTGTCATGAGAAAAGGATTTTTATTTTGGTATTCTCACAATTTTTTTATGAGGATTCAGGTGTTTTAAAAATAATTTATTTTTATATATAATCTTCATGTACTGAGGATATTATGATTTTCTTGGTTAATGTCACACAACTAGGACAATGAAAGTAGATTATAATTTTTTTCATAGTTCTTAGACCATGGTGGCTGCTAGTTTAAGGTCATAATGCTTGGAAAAATTCTGTTTCTAGTTTATGGCAGCAGCTCATAGAGAATTTATTTTCATGTAAATTACTACATGAGAATATTTCAATTTTTAGGATGTGTGATTCAATATCCACCCATGAAGATTAAAAAAAACACACCATTAGAGTGGACCTTATGAATGGAATATGGTCCCTCCTATTAGGGTTCATGCTTTAGAAGAATTTTTCTTGGTATCATTTCTATTATGAGAGCATACACCACATCACCCTAAATGATATAGAGATGGTGGATCATATTATTTAATGCTCATGTTATACTTATCTGGTGCCTCTCAACATTATGAGATGTATTAAGCCTATTTTTATTGAGGTCTTCCAACTCTACTATATGGACCTATTCTATTTTTTATAGCCTTTTGGTCAATAATGTCTATTCAGAGGAATGGAAATTGAACAAATATTGATAAAATGTTCTCAGTTCCATATTCCAAGGAGTTTTGGGTCACCTGGGTGGAACATTGAGTCTTCTTTTGATAATCAATGAGGAAATTAGGGAGTTTATTAGGAGAAATTATTTTTCATGGTTCGACCATATATTGATGAATGCTAGGTGGGGTTTTATGGAACATGTCAATGTATCCATTTTCATATTTTTTATAGTGGGATGTGTTGTTTGACCTGATGTTATAAATAGTGTACAATTTTTTCAACTCAACAGATCGAAAATTTGTCCAATTATTTATGAGAATAGTGTGAGGAAACCCAAACTGATAAATGATATGGGATGCGAAAAAATTGATCACGTACTAGGTCTTTAATATTTTATTGGTAACCACTTCAACCAATTTTGAGAAAAAGTATGTTGTGGTCAGAAATAACCAGGATTTGTTGAGATATATCAATTTGGTAAGGACCCACAATATCCAATCCCCAAACCAAAAAAGTCTAATAATATTTACCATGCCCAAAAGTTATAGTGATTGATTAAAAAATTTGGAATGGATATTGAACATGTGACACATCCCAATGAGATAATTATAGTCACAATCCATGACTAGCCAAAATGACCCAAACCTTCAATTATTGTTAGAGATTTTTAACCCTGGTTGATGGGATCTACAAGAATCAACATGGATATCCAATGTAAGATTTCATGTCTCCAACCCTTATATGAAGTAGAAGATTATTTTTTCTAATCCACATATCTAGAGAGCTTTATAATGGTTAGGGCCATTATGGAGGGTGAACTAAGTTTTATAATGTTAGATTCACCCACGCTTGTCTCGACCTGACGAGAGAGTTTTGTACTAGAGATTTTAAAAAAATAGGAGTCATTCAATCTAGTGTTTATTAATGTATGGGTGAATTTGAGTCCCATGGTGTAGATATACTGGTATTCACATAATTTAAATGTTGGTATTCATCTTTATATGGGGTGGGGGAAATGAACCACTGATGTGCTACATGAATGTTCAGGTCATCTTTCATAGGCTCTATAAGAAACTCAACCAAGCTTTCCAGGGTGTCATATCAGCTATCATATGATAGAGGGACATAAATCTCCTTTAGATGGGAATAGAATAGACTTACTATCTAATTATTACATTCCAGTAGGGGGAATAAGTTCTTGTTTTCTATTAACAAAGACACCATTAATTTTCTTGATGTCTAGTTTATAATTTCCCTTCACATGAAATATGGGACATCAATATCAATGTCCAACTCAAGAATATAAATAAGATCCTAATATTTAGTTTATATATTATTGCAATATTCTACCAATATAAATGAGTATGGAAATATGTCATCCTCTGAAGTGATGAACACAATCCATATGCTTAACTTGTTATGTTTGGATTAATTGATCCTTCTTCTAATAAGACACTAATAGGCCCCATCAATGTGCATATTCTAACATGGTGAAATTCATTTCATCAAGATAATGGATTCATACAGAATAAAAAAATTAGGGAAAACACATTAAGGGTTTAATGTGAAGCTAGGAAATCTGCTGAAGCCTTTCCGTTGGATGCTTTATGTGGGATGAACCTAATGTCGAAGTGTTGGAGAAATACCTATCATTGTGAGAATAAACTTATCAATATGGGGAGATTCAGAATTTTATTCAGTGTGTTAACTCATGACACCTCTTATATCTCATGGTGTTGTGTGTAATTCCAAAAATTCAACACTACAAAGAGAAGTGTGAGAAAAAATTTCACACTAAGGGAGTATCTTCTATCTTTGTTGGGGATAATGAAATTGAGATAATATAGGTTCTTCTCAATACCATCATTATTCTTCTCCAATATATCGGTGAAATGGGGCTATTTTAAAGTCATCATATAAAGGACTAGATCATATATTTAGATTATTGGAATTAGGACTAGAATTAATTGAATAAACTACCCAATTACCATGAAAGTGGTCGTGTAGTTTTCATTTCATTGGTATGTGGATCCATTATTCACATTCATCAAAAAATAATTACAAGTTATGATTATATTTTCCATAAATTGAAAAAATCCTAATTTTACATAGAATCCTCAAAACTCTTAGAGGTTCTATAAAGGATGAGTTTGATTGATATCCTTGATTTTCTCAAGAATGATCTTCATGCCACTATTTCAGATGAGGGAACTAAGAAACATTCTTATGGTAACCCCAAACAAAAACATCAACGGGGTCATCATCTTGTGATGTGATAAGAGGAATAAAAATATTTTTTAATGACTCTTGATATGGTCTTGATTTGGAAATACATATACAACAAATCATATATGCCACACAATACTAAATTCCATAGGAGTGAATTGAACAAATCTTGGATAACACATAGGTATGTAGCTGCATAATTCTTCAAGAGAAAATGCATCAATCGATAGTAGAATTTTCCCCATGTTTTTTTAAATAAAATAGATTTATAACCCTTGAAGCTACCCAGGAATGATTATACCTGGAATATCCATCCATGAAGGAGACGGCCTAAAGACTAGAAATTGTGTCAGTAAATAGCACTATCATTGGAATGGGAAACTAATCATTCCGATAGTGGTGGTTGAGGTCCTAAATGTTGATTCAGACTCTGATATTCCAATTCATCTTTTAATCTATGATAGTGTTTTATAACCACCTAGGAAATGATACAAATTTTATGAAGTTTTCTTTAATGATATTGTCTTCAGTGGAACCAACCATAGAACCATGGAAAGGGTTCATGATTATAGAATGTTTGTTAAACCCACAATAACCTACATCGAGGCCAAGGAAATTTATAACACCCTGGGTATTGAGACATTGAATATCATTATTTCTCTAGGAAGACACATCAAGGTGTTTCATTAGGAAATACACATACCTTTGTTGTTCCTAAAGAAATATAACATTGCATATCTTTATTGGACTAAAATATTATTTAGTTCCAATAATTAATTATGCCAAATAATCCATACTGGTTGATACACCATCATCAAAGGTAGGAGGTAAATCCACCAAATATTCTTCACCTTCTGAGGCACAAATGGTAGAGGAAGGAATAAATTCTTTTATAAATAATGATCTATGAATAGTGATGGAATATGAAATAGTAGGGATTGAGTCATCAAAAAAGGGACCATGATTCATGGTAACCACAAAAATAAAGGATTATTAATGAACCCAACACAATTTTTATAGCACGATATACCTATGATGTCGATTAAATGATTATGGTTGCCTCTCATTGAGCCAACCCATCATTGTAGAACATGCTGGAGTACTATGGATCATTACCCATGAGTAATTTTTATTGATTCTTTATAGTATTTTGGGTTTCCTATAATCTTCAATCATATCCAGTGTAGGAGTACAAGGTAATATATGTGATAATATTCTACAAGGGGATTATGAAATGTCATACATTTTCTAGAGTAGTTGGTTCCAACAGATGGGTTGGGAAATCAATGTTGTCCATTATGTATTCCAAGGATCTACTGTATTGGTTTTCTATTTTTTTGAGGTTTTGATACGGTTGATCCTATCATTATAGGGCTATTTTCCTCCATTTAGTTGTACAAAGAATTTAGGTAGAAAGCCTCATAAGTGTTGAAGGGAGAAGTGTCACCCTGGATTATCACAACACGGATATCAAGGGAGTATTTTATGAAATTTTGGTATTAAGAGGAAAACAATGCATGAAAATGAAGTTAGAACCTTTCTAAAATGTCATTTTAGGTAATATCATTTGAGACTAATATAAATTTAGTTCTTTTTACCAAGCCACCAAATCGAGTCTATAGTTGAATGATTACATACAAATTCATCTCTCTCATATCATACCATTGGATTTTAAGGTTAGAGTGAGTCACATAAATTTTATGAGACCTTATTTATAGATTATATGAGTTGAGATTTGATTCATCCTTGATCCAGCCCCCACTAGGCAATGATGGATATCTACTCTATTTTAATAGACAATGATATAAAGTGGTTGTCTGTTCCCCTAAATGGTAACAACCTCATCATATATTGGAAAAGAAAAAGTTGGACTGAAATTCCACCATATCATTTTAATCTATATAATATTCATGGGTGACTACTACAGTGGTCTCAAATATAATGGGTTTATCAGGGATTTGATAAGTGCCTCACAGATCTTTATTTTTAGTCATAGCACATCAAGGATAGAAAGATTCACTCATATGTTATTAATGTGTTTCATCACATAGTATTTTCATTCGGGTAACATATTTCTTCCTCCCATGAGTATTTATTAGAAATAAACTATAGTAGGTGCCACCAGTTGAGGTTATTGGGACTGGGTAGTTCTGGTAAGACTATGTTTTTTGTGAATTTGTATACACATAATGACAGATGATTAATTAACCAATGGATGTGGGTGGGCCATGGATGGGCATTAATGATAAATGAATTGTCATGGTTTAGTCGTACAATCGACTGCAATAGTTTTCATCAGAGGAATACATGACAGAATACAATGAATTGGTTTTATTTGATGAGAACTACATGTGAATTTCTATTTGGTCCCAGTAACATGAATCAACTACTCCAAAACACTAATTTGGAAATTCTACTTGTTTCGTTCACTGCATATTCATCAATGTCATCTTCTAGAGGATTCTGAAAGATCACACGTACTTTCTCATCAATAAGTGTTTTGAAAAGATATAATAGTATGAAAATAATAAAAATGACGTTTCAATATTCTCCATCATTGGAATACTCTAGGATTTCATGAGTTTTATGGGTATCTACCAATCCAAGTGACATGAAGTCACTTATATTTTAAGATGATTTTTGCCTTGGTGGGTGACTTTTGTTTCTTTTCTGTTACCAACACCTCTTCTTCCAAGACATGAATTACTGTGATGAAGATACAGAAATATTGGTTCAGGAAGATGTGGTAACGGATAAAAATTCTAGTATTTTTTTAAAAAAATGGACCATACCATTGGTTGGAGATACTACCATAAGATCTAACCAGAAATTACATGTTTGAATTCTATGGTCGGGGGCCTTCATCCACTCACATGAGTGTTCATAGTCAGCATAGGGGTCAGTGGAGGCATGTGATACATATTTTGGGACATCACCTAATCTAACTAGTCAATGGTAATAATTATCCTATAGATAATATTTTTATATGAATACTTATTTTAGGGTATATTTAAGGACTTTATGGTACGGTTAGTGGATTATACAGTTACAGTGTTTAGCCTATTAGATACTTTTGTATTGTGGTGGCTTTAGAATACATTATTATATGAAATTGATGTTGTTACTTAGGAAATATGAATCATTAAAGTAGTATGTCTTGTTTTTTTTATTTATTTCAAAGAAACCCTACATTCTTCTCCAAAAAGGGGGCTAGATAAACATTCATCATGTGGGTTTATGCCTTATGAGGCAGTGGTTTCAATGGTTCACCCAATGAAGTGGATTATAGGTGAATTGGTTCAAGGGCCTTTATATGAATTGAATTAGACATTTCTTCATTCAAATTCCTTTTGATGGGAGCTATATGGGGCAATTTAAATCAATGTTTCGTGGTTTACTATATGGATTCGTCCACACACTAATATTTTTTATAAAAATATTGATGTTATACTGATTTATTTAAGGATATGAGGGTATGGACCGAATTAATATTTGAAATTATCAATACACATTGTCAATTGTTGATCCTAGGAAATATGAACATCAAAATATTACATGATCCCCTTCCTTTGAATGATGAAGTTGTAAAATCAATAATAATCCCACTTATTTAACTTAGAGAGGTCTCTGATTCTATTATGTATTATAATAGAGCTGTAATTTTAAAGTAAAATACTTCATATATCCTCCCAACCATAAATATATCATGGGGTTAGCCTTATGTACAAAAGGAATGTGGGTACCTCCTGAGTATAGATGAAACAACAGAGTGCATAATCTTCTAGCTATTCTGGTGTTCCTAATATATGGGAACATCATGTGGTGATACAGTGAATATATTATAGTAGATCATGTATAGAATTAAATCTACTAAAATAGGGGTTTCTGAATTCTAGTGGTGGATGAACATGAACACCCATTCAATAAAGATATTTCCTTTAGGTGGAATTTAAACTTGTCATGTTTCCAAATATTCAAGGTGGGCAATGAGATCAGTTATCACATTATCTCGGTGAGAGTTAGTGATTAAAAATTATTTAACCGTCTCATAGATTTGGGAGGTTGATCATCCTTAATCTCGAGGTAGTTAGTCATGATTATTAGGTAGAGTGAAAGACTCATATCACTATCATTTACCATATCCTCCAACATCCATTCAGATTTGATGTGCATGTCCACTTGATTCAAATTTGGGCACCTATCCAATGAGGTTTGGGATCTCGACTAGAGGAGAGATGGGTTCTATATTTATATTATTATAACCATAACAAATATCAAATATAATCCCAACTATAATCCTCTTGAGGCCTTTAAGATCTATGATCAATGTATCCAACCCAAAATATGACTCTGTTTATGGTGTGATCTCTAATGAGCCATCATGTTAAGGGGGACATGAATTTATTGGGATACTGATGAGAATGTGAAAATATCTCATTAGGGGGGGGGGGGCTCCTGGGACCCAACACCCATCTCTACTGATGAGTGAGGGAGCCTACCAAATGATTTGTATGGTACAATGCCCCGCCTTAGGGAAGGTTCCCCCTATCACTCTCTATATATTATGTCTATTTTCACTGATCCTAAAGAGGGTTAATATTGATGAAATTCACTATGGTGGTTGTAATAGAATAACATTAACCATCATTAGGTAGGTCAAACTGATTATACCAAATATTCCATGGGATATTGTTGATGTGGAAGGTTGAATACTACCCTATCCTATAATATACACATGCTGGTATACCTTTTCTATGACTCGATAATGTATAGTTAGGCTCCTAAATTTGGTCCAAAATAATGTCTTCTTGTATCCATAAGATTCAGAGACCTGAGATACAATATCACGATGATTTCAACCATCCTACATTATTAGTGATATATATCAGGATGTTAATGGAATATTTTCTTTGTTAAATGATAATCATGATGGAAATTTTCAGTTATAAATTTGTTTCTATGGAGTCATGCAACATGGTCCTTATACAGTGCCTCCAGGATGAAGAAAATTAGTGTTGGTGTAGAAAAAACAAGAATTATAGCTATTAGGTATCTAGGATACCACAATTGTCCAATTTTTCATTACCCAAATAACTTTTTTTCTATTTTTCCCTTCCCCCAATTAAAAAAAGTTACAAAATTTGTAGTATCATAGGAAAATACCTACATTGATGTTATCCTTATGAAATGTGGGTAAATACACATGTTGATCATCCCTTGAATGCTGTAATTTCATTAAGGGGCAAATCCATCTTCGAAACAATGTCTAATTAGGATGGGGTGTTAGCAACTTACTCATGAAGAAGACCAACAACAACTCCTTAGGGCTCAGCGGATATGTCACCATCATCTGATCGCAAAAATCCTTACCCCAATGTATTCTCTACTTCCATTGTGTTAGTTAAGAGGATGGTGGATGATGGCTGAAGAGGCAGTATTACGATGGGTCATTAAAAGGAGTTTAGAACCCCCCCTACAGGTACATGCATAGGGATTTGGGGATTTTTGACCTCAACATCAAGTATTGCTTCACATAGTTTATAGTTTTCCCCCATCTCTTGAAACATATATAAAGGCACCCTCATAGAGTCATCCATAATCTCGGGGTATGAAAGATCTATGGATACATGGAATTTTCCATATAATGTTTTATGAGGATGAGAAATCTCACTATTTGCAAGAGAATGGAATCTTCTTGGATTACTTTCATCAATGTTGTAGACATCACCATTAGCATGGTGTAAGCAGTGGTTGTCCTTCCTCCTACCCTACGATGTATATTTGTTGTAGGTAATTTATTTATAACAAGGATGAACTCTATGGATAAATTCATCCCTAGGTGATGGACTGTGATAGATACTTATAGAACCAATTATTGGGTTAGTCGACCAAACCTACCTGATAGGTGGCTAGGGTCTCGATCCATGATGATAGAAGATAGGTCCCCATATAATTTTGATAGGGTTATAATATGAAATGTCTGTGTTTGATGGGGTTACTGGAGGTTGGGAAGAGGCCAATTGATGAGTATTGTTCATGGAAATCCCCTAACATCAATTATCGTTATTTTGGATTTGTTCTAATAGATATGGGGTATTGGATAAAAAACCATTCAACCTATACAGATAGTTGGTGCCATTATAATTGTTTGGTTGGATCCATATGCGGAGTCACCCAAGAAAGTTGTTATTATTGATATGACCTACACATCCCCCACTTCAATAACATCATGGATGATGTTTCCTGATATTTCTAAAGATATTCTCTTGAAATGGATAATAATCCTGATGGTAGGAGTTCTTTTCCTAGAGTAGTCCTTGTGGGACACAATACTGGAATTATTACATTTCTTACATATCTTTTTGTGCCATATCCCTACTTGGGATGACCCCTTCTCTCTCATACTGATGAACAAGCCCATTGATGATCCTATTTTTGATATTTTAATAGCTGGAATGGGGAAAGTGTGTATGCTAGTTTTGGAAGAGGAAACAATTATGGAGGGAGAATAGTTGTGTGAGATTGCTACACCATTAGTTCCCCTAACCCAACACTTATTGGAAGTGGGTCATCATGTCTTTCTCCTAACATGAGTTATTTAAATATTAAAATACATATTTTAGTAAGTGCATTATAAAGGTGGTTCCAAATATGTGTAACATCATTTATCCTCCTCCATGGTGTATGGATGATCTACCTCAATGGTATCTCAGATCGGGGATTCCCAATGACCTTTATATGCCCACAATTACTGGAGAAATGTTTTGTACCATTACAAATATCTACTTTTTATGATCATGGATATAGATATATGGATATGTTCACATTAAAATATGATAGTGGATGTAATTATAGATATTCTTAATATTGAAGGAGAATAAATTCATATTGTGATAACAATATTATTTTTTACACTTTCCATAAAGGGTTTTCTTCATTAGTGGTGATGTACTCACCTTTTCCCTACAATCACTCTTTGAAATGGTGGCCAGACTCCACCACCATGGTTAGACATGTTGAATCTTTGATAAAAATGATATAATGGGATGTCAGCCCCTCATTTCATGGATTCATCCTTAGAGCATGATCCGTAGTTTGAATATCCCTAATATAAGAGCCATGTTCATGATACTCATATCGATCACCATCTCCTAGTTGACACTAGTTAATGAAACGACTGAGGCGAGATAATTATGCTACATCTATCTTAATAGGGTAGAAACCTATGGTTGGAGTAGATGGTAACATTGGTAATTTCTGAGAATCTATGGATATTAAGAATGTTGGGATTATATAAGGTATACCAATTTTTAGGTCAAAGGTATCCTCATACGAGGTATCACTGGTTTGATACCCAATGCACCATGTGTCATTCATGAGGTTGTTTACACCAGGGTTTTAAGGGTTCTGAGAAATTGTATATTCCTAGTAACATGTTTATTTTATAGGGAAAATATTTTAGGTGGGACTTAGGTTTAATGTATTTTGGGGTTGGTTTGGTCACATGTTTAATGTGTTTTGGAAACAAGTTGGTCATAGGATGAATGTATTGTATTGATAGGATGGTACACTTATTTTACATCTTTTATGGACATGTTGGTAACAGGGTTAACATCTTGTGGTGATAGGTCTATGTATTTATTCATTTTCATGTGTGGAAGAAGATCAAACTTTGGAGTTTCATTATTTTAAGGGAAATATAAAAATATATTGTGGAATGTATGGTGTATCACGATTGAACCTCAAGGAGGTATCCCATGTTTGATGGGATTCCAGTATTGATCATCAAGGAGGTGTCCTACATGACATGTTAATTTATAGGGATCAAACCCACATAGTTCAATGTTGTAGTTTTAGGTCATGTGACATGACCAGCCTCTGTTGTTTTATATCATTATGTAAGGACTCTCAGATCACTAATGAAGAGATAAAAATGGATGGTATGTGGATTACATGTGAATGTTTTTAATAGTATTTGGAACAACCCACAATGGGTGAAGAGTTTTCACACAATTTTTATCATACATGGGGAATCTTGTGTTTGTCATAAAAGGTAAGAAGTGATGACTCATCTAATTAGATTAATACATGGGGAATCCCGTACCCTCTACATATGGTAGGGATACAATTTTACATCTTGTTTTTAGGATGTTGTCTTGTATTTTATCATCATAAAACTAGGATTTTGGGCTATTTAGTTTTACATCATGAAACTCAATCATTTTGGGGGCCTACACATGAGGATAATATATCAATGTTAGAGGGATGGATACAATAATATCCTTAATCAATGGGAAGGGAAAGACATTACCATTGTTGAATCAACATTTTGGGATTTTTGTATAATGATTAGGAAAATTTGGGTGGTGTGAGACGTAAATTCTATTATGGTGAAGCGGAAAATGGGGATCTTGACCTCAGGGTTCCAATTCATAGGAGAAAGTGTTATTTGGGTTTCAATTCTTAGGTGGAAAGGGATAAGTGATGGTGTATAAAATGAATTATGAAAATTGACCTGACAGAATGGAAAATTATATCAATCGTACATGAGATCAGGGTGAGGATGAAATGGTCTTGGATGGGAAAAGTGTCCTTGGGCCCTCAACTTTCTTGATAGAGTCTTTTGAATAAAGGCACCATGGAGAGGCCTTGTTGGTGAGTGTCTTAAATTTTTTGGGTTCACGATTACTCAGTGTTCCATGAAAGACATAAGTATCAAAAAGATGTATCATTTAGGAAACAAGGTTTCCCTACCCAAGAGTAATGTATAATTTCCCATAGGGATTGTATCATGAAGGTTAATTATCTCAGGGAATCCTAAGAGCCACAATGGGATTTATTATAATGTGAAGGATATGATCGATCAGTAAAGGCATCTCCACCATGGTTTGAGGTTATCAAGAGTGAATTTGAGGTTGTTTTTCAATATATAGATAACTCTTGAAATCTATCTCATGTTTTTCTCATGAATGTCAGACTTTCATGAATTTAGAGTCTTTTTTAGAAGACCAAAGGTCACATCACCTTGAAATTCATATGGAGTGAGGTATTTATATGGATGAAAATGGTGGGGAGGCCTATGTTGTTAAAGATAATGGGTCTTTTAATGTTTATAATTTTTACAAATAGTTCTATGAATGATCATACATTGAGAGGATTTTATTGCATCAACTTTCATAATATCTTTACCACAATTATGATGTGAAACATGTTCAAAAATGTTTTCACCTTTGTAAACATAGAACCTTAAGTATATTTTTTAGTTTTTTGGAATGGATTCACTTTATACAAAATCTGAATTTCTTATTTTCTCTTATCAATAAAATTTCCCAGTGTCATTATAAAATTATATTAGATTATAGAATATCTATGGATCTATGGTGAGAGCTGTAGTTTCATGGGAGCAGCCCAAAAACGTTATTGATATAAATTTTTTTATGGGAATAGAATATTATTATTGGTGATTATTTTTGGAAATATATTTTTCTTAATATACTCTTAATTAATTGATGAATAAATGAGTAAAATTTATATGGTATGAATATTGTGATGAGGCTATTATAGAGTTAATTGGAATGTTGGCATTAGTGCTAATATTGAATTTTATTGATCCAAAAAACTACTCCACTATTTATAATGATACATTTGTAATTAGGTTTTGAAATATTTTTATGAAAGGGGAATTATTCATAACACATGTTAATTATCAGTTGAGGCCTCAAAAGTATAATTTTATGATGCATGAACTTGATTTAGTGGTGGTTGTTCACAGATTACATGGTTAAA
Source organism: Viscum album (assembly GCA_963277665.1). NCBI lineage: Eukaryota > Viridiplantae > Streptophyta > Magnoliopsida > Santalales > Viscaceae > Viscum > Viscum album. The sequence continues at coordinate 2,073,886,234 of OY728156.1, read as the reverse complement.
AACACTATTTTCTAGGAGTGTTTTATGGTATACATGAACCATAAAAGCCTCAAATATATATTATTACAACCTGAACCTACCCATAGATAATGATTATGAGTTATATATATTTAGTAGTTTCACATTGAGGTTTCTTATATGTTAGGAAATGGAAATATTATTACTGATACAGTAAACTGAATGACTCAGACTCAAGTTGTTTAAGAATCCAATGGTGAATAAATCTTGATAGATCTCAGTTCAAAAATGACTTTGGAAGTTATAGATTATCAAATATTTTATTTTCTCACTATATAATGCGTGAAATTATCACTTTTGGATCAAGTGATGAGGAGGAAACATTATAATTTTTAATGCTTAGTCCTAAGGGAAGGATTATAGGTGGGGTCCCACTGCTTGGTTGTTTTTTCGATAAGGATGATATCATTAATATCCATGGGAGAGTCTAGGAATCTGAAAACATGTAAGAGGATATGATGCAAAAATATAATGCTTCCAAATGGGATGTACATACCAGACACTCTAAAATGTATGATCCCTTATGATGCCAATACTGGTGGTCCGTAATGGAAAACAATATCATAGGATTTTTTACTCAGTCTTCCACTTATTAATAGGTAATAGAAGACGACCAGTGGCCAGCAGATATTTTATAACTATTTCCCATCATGGAGTAAAAATTAGTTGAAATCACCATGGATTTGGTGATGTGCTTGCTGAAATCACATTGGGGAAGTAAAACCCCCTAGGTGATCATAGATAGAATGATTGAGGTTTCCCATTTCTGGATTATCCAAGATACCTTCATAGTGGATAAACATGATAATTTTTATATCCAATAGATAATATTCATATATGGTGTTCCACATACAATAATTTCATATATGGATGACTGATTCACTTGTCTGTTCACGAAAGTGTTGTAGAGGGACCTTGGATTAGGGGTACATATCAATGTAATATGATAACATGAGACAAATGTCCATCCCAAGTGGACTATAAAGGTTGTCAAGTAAATTATTTGATGTTCTTTCCATGACTTCAAAGGCCATTGGAAAAGGAAATTTTCACTTTATTATTTTCATACAATAATAGAGTTTAATATATATCTAGATAGATTTTATGAGATAGTTTGTGGTTTTCCATGTCATTATACAGTATGTCGGTTATTGGTAGGTGAGGCTATGCTATTGGGACCTCATTTCAATTAAGATACATTAGAAAATTTTCAGCTATTCTGGATGTGTATTGTTATTGATCAATTTAGGTAAAAGTATTATCTCGATATTCATATAAAATATATTGATATTGAGGTGGGGGAACATGTTTTAATGTATTCTTCTCCTAGTTTAGTTTATCAATGTATTAAAATTCTAGGTAATGTGTCATGTAGATTTTTTAGACCATTCATGATTTTGGAAAGATTTAGGATAGTGGAATATCTGATAACTCATCTTCAAAAGTATTGGGATATTCAAAATATCATCAATGTTTCTTATCCTTACTATTATCACTTTAACAAATATCATATTTTGATCCCAATGAAGATTGGTTAAATGATGTTTCCTCTCTTTAGGTGTATCATGTTCCAATCATTGATCATATAACAAATAATTTAGGAGGTAGTATAGTTCATTTTCATTGGGTAATCTGGTACCATAGCTGTGTGCAGGAAGAGACCTAGTGACAAGAGTTTGAGGTATATTCTTAGTGTTAAGTGTTATTCATAGATTCTTATCTACCACCATTGGAAGGGTGACTCATTGATTATTTGTTTTATGTATTAGATGATGTAATATCCTAGTTTTTTATTTTTATAAAGTTATATTAATTGATACATAAATATATTTATTAAACATAATGGATGTCTCCAAAGTGTTCATCAAGGTTTCACGAGTGCTTTCCCTTGGTTCAGGGCCTGAAGACATAGTTTTTTTTTGAAATGATTGGGTGAGGTACACAGTTAGTGCTTGTTTATGACTAACTGTACTCCTCAACTATATAAAATTATAACAAAGGATTAGGGTTATAATATACTAAAACATGGGTCACATAGAATTGAAAAATAGGATATAAATTTTATATAAATCATTAATATTTTTTAAATAATTTATCTAACAGTGATCCTAAATAGTACAGGGTGTGAGATTAAAAATAGCAATGACTGCATGATTAGAGCATAGTTTTTCTGAGAAATACGCATAAAATGAGAAAGGTGTGTGACCAAGGGAAGTGGGTGCACACAATTGGAACATGGTTTGGAAAAATATACATCCAAAATATGTTCCCCAATAAAAAGGGTGTAAATTACTTTTCCCCTCTATATTATTAAACCTAATAATACAATATCCTATTTCATTTTCACAACAACATACCAAAATGGGGATGTCCCTTCTCCCTTTTCGTATCATTTTAATTATATACTCTATTTGAACACTATTTTTAAGACCATATGCCACATTAGACCCCACATGGTATGTATATCAATCCCATAAGCTTTCCTCTCAATTTAAATTCATGTTATTTGTGTGATAATCATATATGCTAGTATGCCCTTATTTTAGAGTGTTTGTCTCATTATCTATTTATTTATCATTCTATGAAAAAATATAACTTAAATAGTATGACGAATATATCAAAGGGATTATTTATTTGGTCTAAAAATTATTTCTCAATTACTCATTGTTTATAATTTATATGTTATGACATATATTAGAAATTATATTCATTTTCCCAAAAATGATCATACCATTAAATTGATGATCTAAAACCTGTTTGTTAAATGTTATAGACCACTGAAATCATTATATGACAATGAACTATACTTGAACCACCCTTTATAGTTTTACTCATTTTATTCCACTGAAAATAACTATGAATTTTAAATTAAAATATACCATTGGCTTATTTGGATTGACTCATTAAAAAAAGGATGTGATTAAAATAGTATAAAATGCATTGTAAGAATCATGGATATTTTAATTCTCTTATTTTTCAATATAAAAATAAAACGAATAAATAGTTAATAAAAATTTTAAATGATATGTATAAATAAATATCTTTTGTCCCTTGATCACTTATATTATGCCTTATTACATTTATGAACCTTAATGACACTAATAATTTTAGGGTTTGTCATGAGTACAACATCGGTTCCACACATGGAATGCCTTGATCAAACATGAAGGACACAAGCCAACTAATTGACATGACATACATGTGAGACACCACAGATGGACTCAATCAATGTCACATCTTGCGAATACACCATCTTGACACATAAATTTCACATACATTATTCTATAATTTATAATTCCTTGGATCATATCATTGGATTCGTCTTAATTTTCATTGACATAGACCTCCTTGGACTATCTGCTAGGTATGAAATCAAGTATTTCCCATGAGTACCTTGAACTTGGGGAAAGTAATTGGTTAGAAACACTTACGGGTAAATTTTAAGGGTTCATCCATTAGATTACACCCACACCCTAACCTAACATATCATTTGAACACAATGAGTGGGATTAACCTTCCAAGGTGAGAGATTCTATTTGTTCCCATAGATATCGTGTTACTAATATATATATATATATATTAAAACCATAGCTATGATACATAATACCCCGACCAATAAATGGTAAAATTACAAGATACATTCAACTTAGGGAAAATAATGTTTGTTTATTCATGTATCCAATGAGGATCTTATGCTCAACATGATTTATATTTTATTTACATCTTTATATTCATCATACCAAAACAAGGTCAAATTTTATATTCATGGAAATGATTTAATTAGATTATATTGGTGGTTTCATATGGATTTTTACACACAAAGTGTTCAGGCCATCATTTGGTACAATGATAGACTTCATGGACACAAGTATGTATAAAGGGAAGCAAACAGATGTGGAAGCAATAATTTTGATTGTATTGGGTGTATATGACTATTGCAATTCTTAGGATTCTTATGGAGAAATTTATTTTGGTTATTTTCCCCCTTTTATAATTTTATTTTATGTATTTATACAATATTTTCTACTTTTGTTGTGTCTTCACCCAAACAGATTCGAGTCCCAATCCCCATTATTACATTTGCATAAGATACAAGTAATCACATCTTGAACGGAAAAATAGTTTAGTAGTCTGGGTAAACTATATTCATACTTGACATTAACAATACATTTTAAAACATAAAACAAAAAAAACATAATTCTATTTGGGAACACAAATATTCCTCATAGTGTATCCCTACATATCATTAACAAAATACTTTCTATTATCCTAAGGAAAACACATATGAATGGGGTGAGATCAGGTGGTCAAAAATTGTAATCATAGAATAAAATATATTAATGAATTAGGTATAATAAATATTTAATGGAAAATAACTAAAAAAATTACATATAATGTGAGAATAATACGGAAGGAATAAATGATTATCAAATAATACCATATAATTAATCAGATAAACATAAAAACATATCCGCGGATATTCTAAATAATTCAATAATCACATGGAATATCAATAAATAAATTCATAATGACGGATTTCAGAATTATATAAATCTATAACATATAGTCATGGCCTTGTTCTAAGACATAAAAACTAATCGTTAAGTAATTGTCCAAAAAACAAATCCAGTTTGTCTCATTAGACCTACCAACGCATCGCGGGTGTACAACTGTAATGTACTTCACTTTCTAAATGTAAAGCATTCCTCATAGTAATGTGGTCAATCATAATAAACATAAAAATTTATATAGGGAAACTAACATACAAAATTATAATTCATACCCTAATAAATAAACATAATCATAATGCATCCAGAGTAATAGGATGAATACTAATAAAATTGTATATCCAGAATTAAACTGATCATAAAAAATTCTGAAAAAATAAGATAGATAATATATATACAAAATATACTAATGGTTAATAATTAAAAGAGAGGTTTGATGTTGTTGATGATTATAATTAACTTGAAATATCATTAAAATATTTTCTAAGATAAATAATCTTTGACATTTTGAAAATAACCTTTTAAAAAAAGTTCAAAAAAATTGAAAATACCTTTCATTCAAAATAACCACTTAAACCCAATAAAATAAGAATTAAAAATTTATTGGTTATCATAGAGTAAAATTCCATTTATTCCTACATAGTAAAACAAAAATTATAGTCCCATTTTAAGTAAAATGATAGTGGAATTGTTTGGAAAACAATACGAATATTATTTCAAAAAATTATGAAACATGTAAAATTGTATTTAATAAATAATTTTAAATGGCCAAAAACATTATTGAACAGAATTTTTTTAAGAAGGTGTTTAGACGAATTAGTATTTATTACTAAAGAAAAAAATGAAGCTTCATTGGCTTTAAAAGATTTTCTCAATAATTTTAAGTTAAAAAGACTGAAAAATGCTACTATTATATGAAAAAGATCAATAATAATTTTATTTGATGAAAATAGATTAATTTTAAGATACAAATAGAAAATACTTCCCTTAATGGAAATATAAATGTATTAAATCCTTAATAAAGATGAGATAATGAAATATACCCTTACCACTTTTATAGCTTCAAAATCAAAATAACCATAATTGTAATAAAACAAAAATAAAAAATTAAATTAAATTATGATAAAAAGATTCATTAAATAACATATAAATGTGGATTTATATACAAAAAATTGTTTAAATGAGTCATGAATATGACATATGTATCACAGATTAAAATTGAGATGATAAACCCTTATATCAGGTCTGATTTCCATTGAAGATTCCCGTAAAACCTGCATATTAGTTTTAATAATGTTATTAATTTATAGAATAAAATTATTTTTATTTATAAAATACTATATGATAATTTTATGAAATTTTATAACCTATTTGTTAAAAATAATTCATTATATTCATTGTTTTGGGTGTAAATTGCCTTATTTTCTCGTGAACATTTTATCATGAAAGTTATTATTATCTTGTATAGGTTAGATATACCATATAAATAATTATAAAAATGTTATAAATATAATATTTACACATTATATATATATTTAACACCATTTATGAATTTATACCATGGAAAATGAATCACATCGATTCGTGGATACGTTAGTGTATACGTAGGCATGAGAGACGAGATTATTCACTTAAAAAGATAAATTTTAAGTAAGTGGGTGGTAAATAAATTTAAAATATCAATATAACCTCATATATATATATATAATATCCCTTAATTTTATCCTTATTAAATTTTATTTAAAGCGGGTCTGAAAAATGAATCACAACACTTCACGAGTCGGTAGTCCTCTATATAGAAGAGAAATGTTATCTTATTTTTAACATAATAAAATGTAAAATGGTATATTAAATATTTAAGTTCAATAATTATAATAATATCACAAACCTCATATAATTTTTTGAAACATATCATAATATACATCCATTAAAGGTGGTGATGGAAGAGAAACAAAATTGGGTCTTGAGGCTGTAGTTCACAGTACACACGACTAATGATTTTGATACCCATTTGACGGAAGTGAAGATGGATAAATATTATTATATAAAAATATTAATATAATAATATATAATAGAATAATTTTTAATTATATTTTATGTGTTATTACTTTAATTAAATTTTAAAAAAGAAAAAAAATGAAAGAGTTTTGTTAAGATAATTAAATTATCTATGAGAAGCCTCTTTGGATCATATATTAAGGACCCTGGTGATAGTATTTTGGGAGTACCAAAATCTATGGAATATGATTAAGGATTTTGGGGGGATAATTATGTATGGTTTATTTAACACAATTTTCTTGGGTGTATGAAATATGTTATGGGAGGGAGTTTCTTTTTAAGTGGGGAAAGGGATCCCTCTGGGAAATTATTTGGAAATTTTCCATTAGAATCTGAAATGATAATGTAATTCATATTCCAAGAGCAAAGAAATTATCTTATGTTATAATTTGGGATAACTTAAGTGGGAAATATGTTTAGAAAAGTGTATTTTTATAAGTTATGACTTCATATTTACACTTATCTTTTAGAGTAACACCACTATAATAAAATTTTCACCCTAACTGATGTATTTATTTTTTAATGTTTTAAAAATTAAATTGGGTAAAATATTTATTTAATGTTACTAGATAATAAAAATTAATAGGATTAAAAATAAAAAATCAATTTTTTTGAATTCAATTCAAATTAGTTTTGAAATCCAATTTAAAATTATACTAATAGACATGATGAAAAAGATGGATTTCAAGGAAAAAATACTCATAAGTATAGAAGGTTTTAATTTAATTTTTAAATACGAAATTTAATCCAATGAGAAAATAGTTAAATTTTAATAAAATTGTACTAAATTTTCCTTAAAAATAAAATAGAATTTAAATTTTTAAATAATATAATAAAAAATGTAGTTTTTAGTAAAACAATAATTTTTCACTATAGTAGGGTTATGAAACACCGAAAATTGAAGTAAATACTCCCACCCGCACAATGAAGACAGAAGTAAACATTATCACAGGTTCCGCGAGGCAAATGGTTTCAAATTGAATTTCCAATTATAGAAAAAAAAACTTGAAGAAATCGATATTTTCAAGAGTGTTAAGTGAACCACATACAATCAACGAGAATGGTTTGCGGGGAACATGAACCACGAACCACCGGTACACAGAAGTAATAATGAGGCGATAGCCTAAGGGGTAACAGCCAACCAACCCAGGATGCTGTGAACCGTTTCATTAGTGAAATAGAGAATTGGAATTCCATCTGCATACTGTCTTCCAAACTCAGCAGTTTACAGATAAAGAAAGCTGCGAGGGTTTTGCAAACCACAACGTTCAGAAACTACAGTTGACTATGTGTTCCTCAGGTTGTGATATATCTTCATGAGATTCCGCAAATGGTGCGACATGACTAAAAATATGATTTCTATAATTCTATATAAAAGGAGAACAATAGGAATTGAAAAAGGATAGATGAAGAAAGTATGGACAGGATCCTAGAGGTTGGAAGAAAGAATTCATTGGGGATTATGACTTTGGTTTCGAATCATCGACGAAGTGGAAACTACGAATAAAACTTCCACATGTACAAACATCCAAGAACAATACAAAGAAGGAATATAAAAATAATTGTTGAAATGAGAACATAGTTAGATCCATCACGGACCATAAATTCCTCATGGATGAACTCCCCATGAACAACAAGTTCTAGAACCCTTCTTCAATACTGTGTTCCGAATTGTGCATCTCTTTGATGATTGGACCTCATGCCATGTATTCCAATAGCATTCAGGTGGAACCCGATGTAGTATAAAAAACCACGTCCAGGACCGCGTACCACATTGGTACGCGGTGGTCTACACCTAAATATGTGTACTGCATCGGCATACAGATGACCCCTCTACGCACATAGAACATCGGTATGCGGGGCAACCCAATCCCACATGAGAAAACAATATGCGGAATGGGCATCTTGAGGTGTCTATCCCTTCAGCTCCTATCTTTCCCCTCTATTATCGTCCAGTCCTCCAGAGATCCTATGCAAACTAGTCCATTGACATCAGTCCAAAGCCTCCTCCAAAGCCACTAAACCCATATGATCAGATCACATGTCTCTTTAGTGAGCCTCTCTATGTCTACATACACATGGTAATCATATTCATTAAGGTTTTCCCCATAACTATTAAGACCCTCGAAATGTCCCAATGTCAACATTCCCATGTTATCTTAAAGTCCAACCTTGGAAAACTAATGTGAACCTCCCTGTTCTAGGGATCAAGGATGATTACTTACTTTTCTATTCAACAAAGAATGATGATCAGTCAAAGGGATCATGTTCTCTTTTCCTATAGACAAGAAGTGGATTTCCTCCACTTTCCCAAAACAGATTGTGGGGAACTGCCACTAAGGTAATTCCCTAACTATCCAAGAGACGAGCCACAAGACCTATAATGACATCCCACATTAAAAAGTTCATCACTCCATGCCCTCACCCACCATCACATCAGCTACTTCCTCCATATGCATGACCACTTCCATCAATAGGAGACAAGGTGTGAGGACTATTGAATCTCTAAAATCCTCTTGTTTCTCACTCCGAGTATGACTCGTGTGGGATTATAGATTTTTTTCATTACAACATCCACACAAACAAACTCATATCATGATCTATGAGATCCCAGAATCCTATTCAATCTAGGATATGTAGGAAAACCACTTGATGGCCCGAGCTCAAAGGTGTGCCCTTCCAAATGGTCATGTCCCCAAAATGGGTGGTTTTCTTGTGTATGCCCCACCCAAATGTACTACGATAACTATAATTCTTGTTCATTCCAGGATACATAGGATGCCTTCTTAATGGCCTAATATGAATGGGGTTCCCTTAAAAAAATGTTCCACAAAATTATTCCCACAATAACTGGTCCCCCTCTTTAGACCAATCCCCAAGCTAACCAAACTATGTGGGCTCTAGTTCCTCTCACAAGGATAAACTGAAATCCCATTTTATGGGTATGAACCCAACATAAATCCATCTCTAGTCTCTCCTAGATGAAGATAAAATATAGAGTGCCTTATTTCATGGATTAAGTCAGCATTTCCTCTGTAGAATAATATATATATCCCTGGTGACCCCGCAACCCAGGGTCATCTCGCAGATACACTATTCGTGAAAGAACTAGGGGTTAATGAACATATGGCCATGACATAAATCAATAATAGAGTCATAGAATATGAAATAATTACCCCCAAAAGGGTGTGATGAGCCCAACCTCCAGTCCTCTCGATTAATGGAGCTCTTAAGTGTCATTTTACATATCCTCATCAAATGTGTACCTTCCATTGGAAACCACATTCATGAATCTGGGATACCAGGGTCGTTGGTTATTTTTGAGTCCACAAAAAACCCATTAGAGACCATTCATGGAAGTCATATCCTAAGAGGAACTATTGACAAAAAACCGAAACCCCTGAAATCACCCACTGGGACCATTTGAGTATGTAACCTCCATCATAATGTTGAAGGGAAATACTACCCATCCCCCATAGAGTCAATCCAATTCACCCTAAAGGATAACGACATAGATCGGGAGGAAATAATGACAACTATGTGAAACCCTATACCATAACAGATGAGTGGTGATTTTTATCAGACCATTTCTTATTCCCATTCACACATCACATTTGGGATAAAAAAATAGTGAACTAGATGTGAACCCACAACCACAGTGGATGTTTAACTCACTCGATCCCTTTTCACTAAAAAAAGTGAAAGGAAGGGGCTAAACTGAATCATAAAATATACAAATAATCAGTAGATGATTCTTTGATGGTTTTTTTTGAATGTATAAGTCATATATATATATATATATATATATTGCAGGTTCCCTCAGGGTAACCTTCGATTCAATTGACATCTCGAAAACCAATGAAGAAACGTTCCTCTACGATCTCGTAGATGGTCAGGGTCCCAATGGCGAGTAGGACCCCCTCACCAACCCAGAATCTTCAAAGTTGGGTATCCAATACACTATTTAAATATTATCACAAAAATGGTACTCTACCTACAACAGAGGCCACATGAAAAGCACTCCAATCTGAAAAATCTCACTATCCACCTACTCAGCTGTGACTGACACCCCAGCAAATGGTAGTACTGGTGGTCATCTCGATCCATTTCGGGATCCTATCCCTAGAGCGTGACAACAAGTACCTCCCTTATATTAGGGAGGCCTATTAAGTCCATGCTAATGACTTCAACCCATCTACACATAGGTCCTACATAGGGGACCCTACAAGATAACATCACCTTCAACACATAGCAACCATGTATCCTCATTCTAAAGAGAATGTTATTCTTTGGGAACCTGCTATAGTCAAAAAGACACATGCCCCTAGAGATACCCTTCGAGGGAATAATTATTTCAATTAAGAACATGTTATCAGCCTGATTCATGAGGAGGAACTCCTCCGTACTAATGTCAAAGAATTCAATAGGCAGACACACAACCCTACCCCTCTACACTCAAGCCCACCACAGAAATATGATGGAATAATACAAGAACATTCCCATCCATACCAGTGCTCTCGAGTACCCATGTGCAGAAAAAGAGGAGAATTATTTGAAGATTAAAATATCTTCTGATGCACATGGGGCCCATCCTCAAAATAGGAAGGAGAACAAATATGAACAAAGTCGTATTCCGGCAGATGCATATCAATCACATGAGACAGATATAGAGATAAGAGATCAGATGAAAATTCCCACACATAAATATGAAGTCCACTAGTAAAATATGGTGGAAACTCGAAAAGATGACAAATGGAAGACTCAATCCACTCTCCCAGCGTAGGTGAACTGCCCATATCAACTGGAAACATATGGAGGACCAGATAAGGCACAAAATCTTACTCCAACATCAAAATGGTCTTTAAAACTCATTCCATCCAAAGATGTATCTCAGCACATCCTTGTAATGATGGAAGATCATACATCGATTGCAGGCCATATACTATAAACATGTCAACATATCATTGCATCAACAGTAATGTTGAGAAACCAGGCCCACTGCCCAGTTTCCTCGAAAGGGATGACTTACCTACAAAATGGGTTAGTCGGTCTAGAGTAGTTATTCATCCCTACTCTAGTCCAGATGGGTTGACTATAAAATCCCATGATTCATAGACAACCAGATTGGGACCAAATTATCTTTCCAACTAGGGGGAATCGGTTCAATGTGATGACCACTCCAGTGCAGAAACTTTTCTTTTCCAGAACTCAAGATCTCCGTCGGATTATCCTAGTTTCATCACATTAACCAAAAAAATAGGGACCCTTATATGAAGGCTATTACCAATAGAAGATGTCCCTAGCTTCCCCCAAGAGAGAACCAAAATATGAAATGTGCAAAAGGATGCTAAAAAGTGAAGAGTATATACATGATCCCACTAAACTAGAAGCTAGAGTTTTTGATTCCCATGAGTATATATAAATAAAGTCTCAAGACCCTATAATTCCATTACAAAATTATGGAGGTGACTACAGCGGTTGCAAATGCCCTCCCCGCAATGCTGCTACCAACTGCTCTGAAGGTCCTCCCTAGAGCACCCACGCGGGCTTACTCTGTATGCCCGAAAGGATTGACCATGAGATCATATCTTTTAATGCATTTTAGGGAATCCCTCCCCATAATCAGAAGATCATACAACAAGAAGGTCCTACCCACACTATCATCCACCCTGATGGTCCTACCTACGGTATACTCTACATATATGCTTCTCCTTACAGTAGGACATCATGTCATAAAGGTATTCCTTTCCATGATGACAAAAATTGAGAAGGACCTACTCACAACAGTATTTATTGTGAATGAAATCCTCATAGAAACACCAAATAATCATAATATTCTACTATAATTGTAGTACATCCGGAAGGTCCTCCCTAGAATGTACACTATAGAAATTCTCCCAACATCTAGATATCATGTTGTGATTGTATTCCTCACCATCATAGTTGTAATCTTGATGGATATACCCTCAGTGACATCAAGCCGCAAGAAGGTCCTCTCTTCACTATATCCCACCCTAAAGGTACAACCCATAGTATATTTCATAGGAACACTACCTATAGTTGATAATAAAATTGAAATTTCATCCCTTTGCATTTTTGAACCAATTGGGAAGGTCATCCACACAATCAAAATTCACACTGACAAGAAGGTCCTCCCCTTGCTGGGGAAAATGCGATAAAGACCTCCTACATTGAGGCACTCAAAAAGATGGAGTCAGAAACTCGATCTATGATGAATAATATCATTTCTCAGCCAAGTGATGGACTAGGGCCACACTCATTTTGGAGTTATCCCTCCACCACTCACATATCAATGAGGCTCTTACCAGCACTTCTACTTGGAACAAAATCAGTAAGAAGAAGTCAAGTGGGGTATATCATGTAGACGAGCCCTCAAAAGATGAAAAAAGACATGTTTCATGGGAGAAGACACCTAGATAAGGTTAATATACCAGTAATGCATTGGCCCATGACCGCTTCTCACTTCTACATACCACCGGAGTTGTCTGAGGAATGTATTCATAACATTCATCTCAACATTTGGACGACACTTGGTCAGCTAAATGTGACGTTCTTTCCCTACGAAGGCTACACAGACCATGTCAACATATTAAGAGACCGTCGTTGTTTGATCAACCTGGAAGCCCTATAGTTTGCATGAAGGCCACAATCATAAAGGTGAATGAAAAAACATGAACAAGACTTCCTCAATGTGATGAAAATGTTTTGTTTCATCATCGGCGATGTCCCATAGAGAGTTCAAATTCAGTGATGGGGAGAACATTGAGCTCCACATTTCACCCCACTTCCCATCCAAAAAACCTCCATGGAAATAAAATCATTCAATATCATTACCCAAAGGAAGATACCAAATTAAATACTCACTCATGAAAGGTGGAATTCTCAACAAGAACCAGCCTTGAGTAAGTCTCAAAAGTAGTAGGCCCGACGAGATCAGGCCATCGAGAAGCTCCTTATACCAGAACACTGAGAATATCCAAAAGGTATACACCTTAGGGAAGACAATCAATAAGGCATAATTATGTATTCGAATGAAAATAAATCATCTGAAAATCTATCACCATACCAAACTCATAGCTGAAAAAAGTGAATGATAGAAAAAGGTTTCAATAGAGGAAGCTACCACTGCAATACAAGAGAAACCCCAGTCCACAAGGCTGGGGGAATTTTTAACTCAAAATGTCTCCATAATACCAAAAAAAATGGGCCATAGCACATCAATAAGAGAATTGGTGTGACCCCATCCCAAATGGATGAGGTAATTTTTACCTCAAATTATCGCACAACAAATGTCTGTCTTCTCCCATTTAGGAAGTAAGATGAGTTTATAGGTTAATTCTTCATCCCATTCTTGTGGTTCATACCCTATGTGATGAGGGAATATTGAGAGGGTAGATTAGGGATACCGTAGGGTCAATATTTTCTGAAAACCCTACATAATACCACAGAATAGAAGCAGAATACCTAACAAAGGTTGCTAAAACCTATCCTACCATTCGGCACATGGTACACCACCCTCAGTGCAGTATGCATCTATGAACATGTTGAACGTTAGCCCCACAGATCTCATAGAAAATGATTCAAACATAGAGGGTACAAGAGAAGATGGTTCCATTATAGAGCTGGCCTACACTGAGTAAAATGGTGTACATACCCAAAACCAGAGAGATGCCTAAATTTGGGTGCACCCTCAAAAAACTCAGTACTACCTCCCTCAAGGATCCCTAATAAGAAGAATAATAAATCACAGGTCATCTATGACCCAACTCTTCATTAAACTGAGAATGTATCCCTCATTCTTGATGTAAAATTTACTACTAATGAGATTGAAATGAAAGAGACTAGGAGAATCAATGTCCTGATGTGTTGAGGGAGGTATCATTCTGAATGCATTATTCAAGAAGAATGTCAACATCTAGTCCCAGAAGGGGTTCCCCAGCCATATGCACACATCCAAGTAAATGAAATTATGGTTGGATATCTGTCCAATCTAGCATCAGGACCATCAATATATTTGAATTCATCCAAAAAAGACATCAAGACATTCCTCCACTAGGAAGGAAGCTAGGGTACATTCATTTGAACCCACAGTGGATACCCCCGGATGGGTATCCACCCCAAATTCTAGTTGTGTCAACACATACATATTTTCCACCTACTACACCCTTCCAAGCCCATGTGCCATGGTATATGTAACAAGGGTTCTTGAAATCCATCGAGAAACTAAAATCTCAACTAGAATCCATGGAAGGGTGGTGCACTTTGATACAACCCAACCATAAACCATACACCTGATTGGGTGAGAAAATTTCTGCCACCAAAAATCATTGGAAACCATGTATTTCAGTTGTTCAATGGTTCAGGAGACCTGGAACAACACATAATGAACTATCAATATTATTGTAATCCCATGATGGGAACCTCAGGTTAGAAAAAAGCACTAAAATTCTAGTTATTCATGTGATATCTGTAGGTTTCATCCTTTGTGTGGTACAATAGCTTTCCATTTAACTCAATCACTAACTGGGAGGACCTCCAGTGATAGTTTCTCTTCTAGTTTAGTACGACATTCCGTAAGGAAACAGTCAGTTATATCATGAACTACAAGTAGAGAGAGAATAAATGAGTTTTAGACTTTCTTTCCATATAGATGTGCCTAACAGACACCCTAAACCGACCACTACCTAGGATAAAATTCTTTCTATGTTCATTGATAATATCTATGATGAATTATGAACACCACTCATCCTATTAAAGTACACAAGAGGGTTCCGAGATTTCTCAACCATAACCCAAAGGATAGAACACTCCTTGTAGTAGAAAAATTTCATGTCCCATGTGGCACCATCGGCCATAGGGGAATGAACGGGAAAAGATGAAGCGGCCTCTGTTTCACTTAAGCCACCCCCGACAACATCTCTAGTTTCTAAGCCTCCACCAAACTAAGTATGACTACATGGATGCCAATATCCACACCCACCTTCACAAGACGAGTGATGGGGTGTGAAAAGAAATTAGTTCTACGAATGAACAAGTATGGTCTACTCGTTTCGAGATGACGATCTCTGTGGCCACTTAATTTCCCCAATGAATTTCAACTTTCTCTGGCTACCATTTCCAAAGTGATCCAATGATGTGTGTCTTAATGAAAATCCAAATTATTGTCTCTACCACCAAATATTAGGGCACACCATCCGAATGTTCTTCATGTTCAAGGACGTCCTGCCAAATATTTTTGATTTTGGAGAAGTCATGATAGGTTTTCCACCAGCATAAGGGGATTATGTCTCCACCTTAGACCAAAGAGAGGAAGAGGAATGAAAAACAATCTCTAGTAAAAATGAGAAAAAAATTATAGTTGGAGGACTCATAAAATAGAAAAATGATCCAATGACATCCAATAGTCATAGTTGAAAAAACCAGCTATGCCCCCAATAGCTCCGGATGCGACACAACCATCATCCTAATCCACACAATCCTTTAAGGGCTAGAAGGGTTGAAATCAAGATCAGGAAGTTGAGCCTACACCCAAGCCAAAACCGGTTTTGACATTATCATTCTTGATGCGAAAAATCTTGAAAATATGAGCATCGCCTCACCAAATGGAACAACGGGAACCACCCTGCCAAACGACACCATCAAAAGAAGACAGTCAGACAAGAACATTGTTGAATCATGAACTGATCTTTGTCTCCCTTAATTTCATTCATTTGATGGACCCCTTATCTGATAGAGACTATGTCCATGAACCCGAATTCCCGGTTTCATACAAAATAGCAAGAGGATGAAACCATAGAGGATGAGGATTTACCAGAATGTGTGATCAAGGAAGGAGTCAGATCCACATCCATACATTAAATCAAACTGTTAACCTTGATAAAATGTGTAGAAGGACCCTCCATAAGACACAATGGGAACCAGAATATTCCTATACCCCTTTCAGAAGAAATCCAGGACCAATCATCTTGGAGTATCTATCTGAGGATGAGGTGATGGCTAATCTCCCAGGGAATGCAGGAAGACTAGTTCAACCAAAATCAAAAAGAAAAATAGCACCATCAGTCCCACTCATAGAGGATGGGCCTTCTACATCCAAATCTCAAGCCCATAATGTTCCCATGAAAGGCCATCCACATGTTGGGAAGCCACGAACTTTAGGGAAAAGTTATGATATTCTAAAAAATATATCCTCAATACGAGAAAAGCTATCGAACCTGGAATCCTTAAGTCTGTCAGCAGACCATATAGATGTACTCATAGAATCCTTACTAATTCCCCAAGAAATTGAGACCGATGTAGCATCTACTGATGTCAATCAGATAGAGACCAATCCTGAAGAATTACACACAGTCATATACATTATAAAAAAAATGATGATGCAATCATTCTAGGACACATAAAACCCTTATATGAATCTGGAAAGATAAACGACATTGATGTTTTAATAATTTCATTGACAATGGATCTCGAGTCAACCGGCTCCCACTACATACCCTTCACTAGTTAGACTATGATGAGAAATTTTTGACACCCTGCACCACAAATCTATTGGGATATGAAAAAATAAAACATAATCCATTAAGAAAAATAAATATTAAAATATGTCTTGGGGACCATGTGTTGGATTCTGATTTTCTAGTAGTGCAAGAATTTTAAAGCCTTCAATATCCTATTTGGGAGGCACTGGCTGCATCATCACATTGTGATTCCCTCATCATTCCATTAGTGCGTCAAATGTTTATCTAATGGGATAAACTTTGCATTACACACCGATAAATCCCCATACAAATTATGTTATTAACATTACATCGATGTAGCTTTCTACGAACAGAAATTGATGCAGTCTTTAGTCGATGACATTGATTGGGTCACCAACCAAAATGGATTAGAAATTGATCCTGCGGATCCCCTAAAACAACATGGGGATTAGTATGTATTACCCATAAACTAGGTTGATTGAATTAGTTCATTCTTAGAAATTGACTCATCCAATTATATAATTTTAGTAATGAACACCATTTCCAATGAAACTAAGAAGTGTGGTGGCCACTATGATATTGGGGAAGAAACGAATAATGATTCTCTTGCCCCATACTCAGAACACTAGAAAATTACCACCTTACTCACTAAGGCATATGATGATTTCCTATCACTAAAATAAAGCACATAAATTCTATCATATTCATATAATTTTCCATAGCCATCCTGGAAAAAAAGGATATGTTTTAGTCTCCCAAAATCAGATTTGCGATTCCTCTAATAACACTGGAGTGTTAATTTCAAGAATCCTCTCTCATCAAAAGAAGATGAAGATAATGAAAAGCGCGAATAGGAAGAAGAAGACCTCAAAGATGCCCCTCTAACATTCATTTATAGGGTCTCCACTATAATCTATGAACATACGAAGATAAACCGGGGCACGGAAGATGACATGTGGCCCACTCTGCATACTATGGATATTACCTTAGTGGAGCAAGAATCACATACCACCTTACTGAATGAGAATATAGATATATTTTTTCCATGGAATTACACATAAATTCTAGGCCTTGATCATGAGGTCACCACTCATCACCCAGGCCTATCAGAAGACCGTCTTTGCTATAAGAAGGCTGCCAGAAGGACCCAACTAAAACATGCTTCCAAAATAGAGGCTGAAGATGACAAATAAATCAAACCTAACTTCACCCGAGTAGTCTAATATACGATTGATCTAGCAAACATAATATCTATTAAAATGAATAATGGAAATATTAGAGACAACATTGTCTATAGGGACCTCAATAATCCCTTCATAAAATAAAAATTATCAATCTCAATCACAAAATTATTGATCGATGCAAACGCTGGAAATGAGGCCCTCAATTTCACAGATTTTTATTATGGATACAACCTGATCCGAATGGCTTGTGAATATAAATAATCCACTCCATTAGGGTCTCCCATGGAGTGTTCTTATCTATGTGATTCTCTATGGTCTGAAAAATATTGGGGCTACATATCAACATGTCATGCATCACATTATCAATCCCTTTTTTGGAATGTTCACTTAGTGATACGTCGACGACATGATGGTTTAATCATGATAGCGCTTAAATCACCAAACAGATCTTCAAACTTTCTTCAATAAACTATGACATCATAGTCTACAGATGAATCCCCTAATCTGTTCTTTCAGAATCACCTTCATAATATTCCTCATCATTGTCGTATGCCATCGCAGCATCAAATTCAACCCTCATAAGAAAAAATCCACCCTTGGCATGCCTCCACCTCGCAACCTCAATGAGTTGTTGGGTCTTTAAGAGAACGTGGAATATATTAGGAACTTTATATACCACCTTGTGGTTATATGTTTTCCTTTTACTAGGTTGATGAAGAAAGGGGATGCATATGTGTTGGATAATGATTATCAAGAAGAATTTGACAATCTCCAGTGATATCCCCTAAGTCCACTGGTATTGTGGCCACTAGTAGAGGGTAGATTCCTTATTTTGTACATAACATCCTTGTAATGGTCAATATAAACCTTTCTCACATATAAGAATGATTCTGACAGCGAGAAAAGTCTCTGCTACATCAGTCGAAAAATGATTGAGGTCGAGACATGATATTCAAAAAATGAAAGGAAATACCTTGTCCTAATCATTATTGTTTAGAAATTCAGGCACTACCTGCTGCACTATGAGTTCCATCTGGTACCCTGTTATTACCCGATCAAGTATATCTTTAGCCATCCTATGGTAACTGGATTCCTATCTTGGTCAGTTGTCATCCTATAGTAGTTTGAAATATGGTACGTACCCCATAAATCAATCAAAGGACATGTGTTAGAAGAATAACTTGTAGAGCACCCCTCATAATAAATGACCTCATTGGATATTGAACTACCTGATGAAGTGGTATTCTCCACCCAAGAATCCCCCTATGCATGGGAAATGTACTTCGATGGTGCCTCTAGAAGCCTAATAGGGAAAATGATAGAAAATTCCAAGCTCAATAATGTAGGGATGGGTGTTATACTCATATCCCTAGAAAAGTCCATCTTGACTTACTCATTCATTATTATATATGGGTGCACAAATAGTGAAGAAGAATAGAAGGCCCTCATTGCATCCCTGGAGATGGAAATTCATGCATGAGCTGAATGCCTTAAGATAAATGGTGATTTAGAGCTGGTTATAAAGAATGTCAATGGTGACTAGGCCATTACAAAATAAGTATTATCACCTTTTATGAACTATGTTCGAGAGTTGATGGATGAATTCCCATCAAAACCAAAACTTACTTCTATCCCCCGGTTGTAAAATTCTCAAGCCAATGCATTAAAAGATTCATCCACAACCATGACTGATCTAAACCTAGATGAAATAGTCATCTATATTTCCCCCTGTTGGATGGTCTTTATGTTTTTTAAAACAACATTGAGGAAATCGATGAGATTATCCCCATTTATAATCCTTATGGTCAAATCACTATCAACATTACTCACATTGAAAATTACTTGTGGAGGGGGTGGGGTGCTCACCATATAGGGTGGGAAGAGAAAAAATCTGGAGGCAGACAATCAATTTTTTTGTACCATGTCACAAACCAAAGAAAATACCTTTACATCAAGGCCTTGATGGAGCCCTTCATAGGTGCATTGATTGAGAAGAGACTGATGTCGTCTTGAAAGAAGTGCACACCAGAGCTTGTGGAGCATACCAATCAACGGCCAAGCTCACCCATCAATTCAATGTCTTGGTTACTATTAGCCCACTATGATGTAGGATTGTGCCAAATTCACCAAGAAGTTCCATTCCTTCCAATTCCATGCTAATTTAATTCACCCAAACCTGGAGATACTTCATAGAGTTATGTACTATTTGTAATTTTCCATATAGGGGATGGATATTATAGGTTCATATCCTCCCACCACATCCATACAAATTATGTTCATTCTCAAAGAAACTGACATCTTCTCCAAATGGGTTGAAGCTGATCCCCATAAAGAGGTCAAGGAAAAGAGAATTTTTAGCTTTGTGAAATCCAAAATCATTACCATCTTTGGTTTCCCTCATACAATCCTAATTGAAAATGGAAAATAAAATTATCTTCTGAGTTGGACATATTATACCAGGACTATGGAATCAAATTTAACCATTCATCCGGCTACCATGCAGTGGAAAATGGTTATAAAGATTCTTTCACCAGAATCTATCAAATTTAATCTTGAAGACTGTGGGCATGGATAAGAAATCATGGGCAGACAAGATTTGTCATGGTTTATGGGATTACCAGACCACGACCTGAACTACCACCAAGAAACCCTATACTCATTAGTATGTGAGATAGAGGTGGTCCTTCCCATCAACGTTGAATTTCCATCACTACACATTTATATTTTTGATTAAATATTCATGAATGAGAAAAACTAGAGAGGGGTTTATGTTTTGGAGAGACTTGATGAGATAAAATTGCACACATTGCACCATTTGGAAGTCTACTAATATCAGATTGCATGATCCAACAACAAAAGTTCCACCTTTGTTCTTTTCATGAAGGGAAGATGGAGTTTTTCCTATGAATCGCAATGATACTTGGGAAGAATACCCAAATACATGATCCAAAATGGGAGGGACCATTCCTAATGCATAATGTATACCATAATAGAGCATATTCTGTTATATAGTTGGATAGAAAACTTATCACAGATCTGAATAATGAAAGGTTTCTTAATAAATACTTCTCATAATGGCAACACATATGTCCTAGCTACAAGATGCTAAACCGAATAGAATAAATCATCCTAGTCATACGATGATAATATGAAGGGTCAAAATTATCCTAACAATATGGTATTACCCTGTATGGAGTCCATCCTTACCCCAAGACATTAAACTACAAAGTTTACAAAGAACAACATACGACAAGATTCCCATTAATCAGTGGGATGCGTAGGGAGACATCCACCCTCGATCTCAGCCTAGCCATAACATGAAACTTAATTACTCTATTATATCCTCTATCACCCCATACTAAGAGAAAAATCTGCATCACTCTTTGTTTCTCACATCGAGTATGACTCCCATTGGCATAGGATCGATAGTATGGATTCACTTATATAAAACAACCATATAGTAATATGATAGACCCAACACCCATAGAAGATGAAACCGACATGCCCCTACTTCTACGCCCTAGTCAGATTGGTACAATGATCATTTTGAACTATGTGTGGCATGATTCTTGCATTTTCAAGATTTTTAGTGACGCTCATATTTCACATCTGGGATAAAACAAAATTTCTAGAAAAATTACCTCTCATTTCCCAACACATGGACAATAACATTATATTAAACATTAAGATGTATGTATTGCTTGATTCCTGTCCTTGTTGGATACTTAATGCCGCCCAGATCCTCATTCCCTATCCAGCCACCCAAAGATGAAAAAACACCCCTTCCTCTGTGTATAGGGAGGAATTTTACATGAGAATCAATGAATGGTCTAAACCGTATGATATTATAAATCATGGTCTCTCCAGAGTCATGTGTAGACCATTTTTAAGTGTTTTGAGATCCCAAACATCCTCCAATTTCACAGAAAAATTCAAAAAAATTATGGAAATTCCAAGTCTGAATTCTGACACTCAGAAGGATTCAAAAGATTATGATTCAACTTACAAATGAGTTAGAACTATGTAGTAGATTCATTAGATCATTTCTAATCACTTTATAGATATTTATTAAATTTCTAAACATATCCTTATAGTTTATCAAACTCTATACTCTGGGAAATCTTGGATCTCCATTATCCTTCATGACCATCAGAGATGGAAGGCCTATGTCCTACGAACACATATGTTTGACAATGCATATCATGCCTCAGTAGATCTGTATATGTTTCCTATAAATTGAACTTCAATAAAAGGTAAATTCATCACAGGAGAGTCATTTCCTATTTCTATATGCCCAATGTATTTCTAGCTCCATTACATTCCTCCTGATCCAAACACCCCCCCCCCGTCGGACAAGGGTTCGCATCTTCTATCATCATTCATGTCTAAGGAATTATAGAATATCCTAGATGAAATTAAATCAATTCTATTTATTGTCTTTTTGACATATTGTATGCGCAACACAATTTTAAACTTTGTTGTTGACGTCCATACCGCAAAACACTAAACTAAAAGGCCAAAAGTGTCACGTCTTCATGAAATTAAACTACACCTTTCAATGAAAATGTTTAGATTCTTTTCTTCGATCGAAAACATCAATAAAAATGCATTCCCATTTTTCAAATGGGCTAAACCTCCACAAGTAATTCCCATTGGGAATCTGGTGTAAATTAGTTTCCCTATGTGAAGATGTGTGGTGGACCCAAATTCTACTATTCAAACTCATTCACAGAATGTATTGAAATCTACCATTTTCTAAAAATTAATTAAATTAATGCATATAATTCCTAGATAGGTCATTTATATAGGTATACATATGGGTAATCATATCTCCCTTCTTTCACATTGACATTACCCTTATTCCAACTCTCATTATGATAAATTATAGGGAATTCCATCCATGTCGCATGATGTTAAACTGCATAGAATTGTTCTAAACATTAAATCATCCCCTGATATTGATTATCCTATTCATAAATGGTGACCCAAAATCTTTATAATCCCTTATTTCTCAAACTGAGCATAGCTCATGTTAGCTTAGGGACCTCAGCAGGATACCCACTATAAAATCATGGAAAATAAGTCCAGGTGTTTGGTCCTAGAAGCACGACCCTAAAAGTAATGTTATGGTTCCCTTCCCGATATGAGTCCTCATGTTCAAGCAGTATGATATTAAACTACTAGTTACTCCACATATGGGATAGATTCATTACCCTACATATAAACTAGTTCTATATAAGGGATTACTTGATCTCATGGGTGAATCAGATCCCATGAATTTCTAATGTACACAGATATACTTCTCCCATGGATCTATCTCTATGCAATAAGTCATATTCGATCCCCATAAAAAACTATTTCCATCAAATATGGTAGGCCAGTGTCCTACATACTTCTTTGTTTGACTATGCACGTCATTCCTCGATGGCTCTTCATACGTTGCCCAGAAAATGACCACTAATCGAAGGAAAATTTATCCCCAAGAGATTACTCTCCTTCCTTAGTACACCTAATAGCTCTGAATTGATGTTACAACCCTCATGATTCAAGAACCATCAAAGTCATGGTTTACATTCCTTTTCTTACCCATACCCTAGATATATCAGAACATCCTGGATTGATTTACATCTAGTCTCTCTTGAAGATTCTAGAAAATAAAGATGCCCCATACATGTGTGAAAAGTTGATCGATGAACACACAAAACCAATAAAATTCTACAACCTATTTCTGGGTTTCTTATAAAATTTCATCCAAATAAATTCACCCTTTTCATGTTTAGACACACCAAATTTTCTAAGCCATGCAATGTGTCCAGAAATATCACAATCACAATAAACATTCACGACCATTAGGGATGGAAGGCTAGTGCCATGCATACACCATTGTTTGACTATGAACATCATGATTCTGTTGATCTACATATTTTTCCTCCAAAACAAACATTAATCATTGGAATATCAATTTCTAGGAGAGTCCATTCTTGTTTTCTAACACTGTCCTTACACTTATCTCCTATCTCACTCCCAAAATTTGGAAACCCCATGGATTAAAAAATACATATCATTCCCATTTCATATTCCTAATGAAGAAATGACATTCTAATTGAAATGAGGAATAATTTACTCTCCCTTGGTTAGAGAAAAATGAACTCCCATAATTGGTGTCAAATGTCTTGGTTGTATGATGTTAAACTATATCATTCATTAGCTCTCCCTTACACAAGTGAAATTTCTGTGGGAACGTTTTCCCATTCAAATATAACACAAATTACCCTAATACATTTAGAAATAATCCCTCATATAGGCCACCCACTATGGTCCACAACCTCAAATAAAATCCAAAGTGCCATAAATCCCCCTAGGCCATTGGAAATGAATGGCTAGTGTCCTTTAGATACCTTTTTTTACTATGAACATATATACATGGTGGCTCTACATATGTCACCTATAAAACAACCATCAATCAAAAGAATTTTCATTATTAGGAGATCCCTTTCCCACCTCTGTATAACTAAAATGGCTCCCAATCCCCTTATATGTGCAAAATTAACGATTTTAGTGTCACGAAAAATCCCTCATTCTCATCTGAGAGTTATTAGGAAATTGTTGGCTAATGAATCCCAAATTGGGGCCTATAACCCATCATGTTTTTTCAGTACTATTTGACCTAAAACATCAGTAATTAGTCTGATTGGAAAGAATATAAACTGAAAAAAAGATGCAATACATGCCATAGTGAAACCCACAAAGGGAAGCCATGGATTAAAGTTGAGTACCATATTGTTGAACCTATACTTTGTATTGTTTAGACAAGAAAAGTTGATCTTTCATGTACTAAAAAGAGACATTGTTTTTGTTATGAGGAAAACCTAAGATGGGATGCCTAAAAAAATGTCAAGTTATACTCGCTAAAGCCATACCAACCATGATTAGAAAAAAATTATGGAAATAAGGAAAAATTAACAAAAATTAAAGAGGTGTTCCATATGACCCCAACAAGAGTCCAACTATGATCACTGAGTATCGTTTCCCAAGAAAAAAAATAGAGATTGAGTTAATGATTTCCATTTACTAATTTTGAATCACAGTCTAAAATTAATACATGGTCAAAATTATGCTTATACAGTCGATTGTGACTGATTAACATTTCAAAAAAATTCATAGAAAGGGAGAAGCATTGGAGGGGAAAATAGTTCTGTTCTATTCCATAATGATATGGAGGGCGTCCATAGCGTGGAGCATGTACTTATGAGTGGGGCATGATTATTAGTAGAGATGTAGGGATGAATCACAAAGATTCATAAAAAATTAACGTGATTGCTCAATTTCCCTACTATGTTTTTAAAAGTTCATAGTATTGGACTTCATAACTTCCCACATCACTTCTTCTTCCATCATAGCTATGAGCCCAATCTCTTCTCCTTCTTCCATCTACTATCTCCCCTCCTTAACGCTGACCATGGAATGGTCCCACTCCTGCTAGGTCACTGCAACTTCTAGCTATTTTGATCTACTTCCTGGTCAACCTGTTCCACTAATGTCTCTTTCATTGTGAGCTCATGTTTCAGCCTCACAAGAATGATTGGTGGCTTCATCAATGAATATTTGCCTTCTTCCAGCAAAATGGGACATCGAATCTACAGTAGAAATATGATATTCATGTGTGCTAATTTCTTCCCTAGAAGAAACCACTTGTCTTACTATAACAAAAATTCCATGATAGTCAAATACATAAAATTTAATGATGAAAAAATGGAGAGCCAGATTTGGTAACGTCACCGACATCTCATCCAATGGAGTCTGAGAGATTAATCTCCCATCTTTCCTATATACCTTTTGATGGATGGGGAGATAGTCAACAATTCCTTCTTGGTTACTCTCAGATTCACTCCTAGATGATGAAATATATCCAGGGATGAACATCATGATAGAGGGACTCGATTAAACAACTACACCACTACTCAACCACTCAGCAGTCTCACCTCTAATGATTACAATGAAGGATAGAGTGGAACCATCCATCTCAATCACTAATTCTTGTTGTTGCAATTCTGAAAATAAAGAAGAGATATATTCAATAACTTCAACCTCCTCAGTAATATCGTCACCTAGAAAATGTGGCACCACATCTTCAATCTGATGTTTTTTCCCACGGTCGCTCTGGGTCTTTGAATACCCAAGACTGTTTCCAATCGGAATAGTAACCCCCAGGGTATTCCGCCGAAGGTTTCATTCTGATATCATTCCTTTAGGGATAGTCAGCTAGAAAAGGGTACAGGCCTTGGGAATCTAGGGTCTGAATGTAAAAACTCTCTCATAATTGGGGAAAAAAGGAGAAATATCCCACTCCAAATTTTCAAGGGATAAGACAATAGTATCCAAATTGTTTTTTACTTCTAAAGGGGAAATATCAACATGTGAAAGCAGAAAATAAATCTCTAAAGGGACTCCCTCTATAAGTAAAATACCATTTTTCCATGAATGATTGCTTCCATTGGAGCATAGGGCTCGTCATTGGATTCAACCCCTTCCATAAATAATTCCTTATATCTCTCCATGGTAATGGGAACATGTTCAATCCTGGAATCAACATCTGAATTTTCATATAATATTGTGTCAGAGATTTTTTGAGTTGTAAGAACACCTAAAGGGTTGAAAATATCCCTATTCTCCTTGGTCAGCCCTATTCCTCTACTTGGGTCAATCACAATAACAGGCGACCCATCCTCCTTAATAAAAGGAACATGAGCCATAGATACTTCAGAAATTTCCATTGTGTTATCGATATGAATTACATAAAAACACATGCATAATAGTGAGTTAATAGGATAAGGGTACCCATTTTGACCACCAGGTGAACTTAAAATTACTTGTGATTCCTCTTGTAATGAATCTTGATAGCTGGGATGCCAAATTTCATTTCATTGACTGTCATAGAGATGGTTCTTGAATAAAGACACCTAGGGGAGGTTGAAGGGGAAACTCTCTGTAAGGGTATGTGATGAATGCTTCTATATGTGATTGGGATCCAAGGGATCCTTCCATAGCACCCCCCACATTAGGTAAGGCACACTCCCTGCTACGGTGCCCCTAAGGGATTAAATCGGAGAATAAACCATTTTCAGACATCCTGTGAGCTCCTAAAAAATAAATGGGGGTGGGGGAACCTTTAGAATCTCCCCAAAAAGGAATTTAAAGCATGTGTTGGTAGATAGAAAAACCTCTCCCTCTATGGTCATCAACCATGGGAGCACTACCATCAATTATACTTGGCCATATGAGTAATTCGTATATATGAGAGTGTGAAGAGACTTGTACATTTTGTTCTTTTAAGAAGCCACCTCATCAGACTCTTATTTGGGAGAAATACAGGTAGGGGAAATGGATCCTCTAAAACCTAGAAGTTCAAAACGTCCTCCCTAAAGTAGTCTCCAAATATCATCATCATAATCATTCACCCACAATTAATCTCAGATCCTCCAGGTATTTGGAAATGCATTTGTGATTAGGATGGCCAGTGATGGAGGATTGGAATGGGGATGTCGAGCTGGTATTATCATCCAAAAATGATTCAAGGGTGTTACTGCAGATTTGGGACCCCTAGGAGACATACTCTTATGGGAAATTAGGAGAAGGTAAGAAGTGTATTTTTCTATAGCTGTAATAGGTGAGCGAGTGACATCGTCACACTCATCATCAGTTTCTGGTCGCAACATTGCATGTACCTGAAGCGAGTATTTACAACGACCATTTTAGTAATGGATCAGCATCTCAAAGTCATAAAGGTAACATCCCACCTTCTCAAGATCCTCATCAAAATAGAAGTCATAAGGTGTTAACACGTAACAAATTTCCTTAACAGAAACTCTACTTGTCAAGAGGAGATACAATAAATCATGAGGGAATCGATAATGAGTGGATTGGAAGCCATTAAAAATGACCCATTTCTTCCAGGATACTGGGAAATTAGCATCGGGAGGGATGGATATTGGGCTCCCAGTAGCAGCATCAACAGCTCATTCGGCCGCCTGTGAAGTCATGACCCCGTCCTTCAAAAAAATTCTTGGGGGAGAACCGAGAAGATTTTGAACAACTTTTTCGGGCTGAGAGATCCCACCAACTCCCTTTTCGGTCTCCTTTACCTTGGAACCATATTACTTGGGTATTATTGTGATAGGAACATGATTTTATAATTTTCAATCAATGTATGATTTAACCTAGTCGTCAACATAGTTTTTGGTGATTAAGGGGACGACATCCCAAGAATCTGGAAGTCTGGAATGGCATTGGGTGTCCTCCCGGGTAAACATTAGCCAAAGATCACACACTATCATCAGACATTCTCTTGATGGGAAATATTAATATTAGGATGACACAACTTATAGAATCAATTAAATATGACTGAATCTTCATGGTGAATATCACTCATAGAAAAAATCCCTCTGATGAGGGTAACCAAGATGCATTTTCTCGAAGAAAAATAGTATCCCAAGTTGACAATGTCAATAGATGCTTTTTTTGTAATAATACTGGAAGGGGAATCGTAAGTATGATAATAAAAACGTTCATAGACATTGAGATAATCCATTAAGTCTTTCTCATTATTTTCAGTTTGATCCACTTGCTTTTCCTAGGAGTCCAAGCTGTTGGAATAACCCCTCTAGAACTCTGAAGATATGGTTGGAGGATGAAATGTGGAATTGGAAATAAATTGATACAGGAATAACCATATATGTGAGCTCTTATAGATCCCCAATGTATTTGGAAGTGCCCAATTATCCGGTATGGGGACCCCGTTCGCTTTTCAGGCCCAGTAAGAAAAAAATCATAGCCAGCACTAGAATGTCTACATTGATGCATCTACCAGTGTCCATATAATTAGGAATAATGAATATTGATGCCCTCACACCACCATTTTACTATACTTGTAAGAGTCATCCACTCAAAAAACATGGACACAAAGGCCACCAGTCGAGATAATTGGTCAACATTAGGAACGATCCTCCATCCCCATTCATGAAATTTCCCCTCATCCAAGGAGGGGAATAGGTACCCACTCGTCTCTGGGTTGTCTTGGTAGGGTAGTCCTTAGGTATACACCGATAGGGATCTAGAAAAGTTTTCTTTACAAAGGCACCAAACCATTCAATGAAAGTAACAACCTATTTCACACAGGAATCAACTTCCATCAACAATGATTTCTCCTGGAAAATGAGTTTATTGGCCAAGGGAGGAGTCATATCCACATTATCTCAAGAGGATGTAGTGGTAGGATTCATCATACATACCCCCAATAATAGTGACTCCTGAGATAAACCAGATATCCTAAAGACTAATTTCGACTTCCCTGTTGGTTAAATTAAAGGAATTGGTGACTAGGATCCACATGCTCAGGAGCTATGAAATAAGAGAGCTGGGTCGATGAGTGCATGACTGAGATACCCATGTAGCCTTGCATAGTACCACAACCATCATCTCAGCCATAAATTCATCACAACTCTGATGATCCCAAAAAGGCCACCCCCATTCTAATCCAAAAAAGCCTCCAGAGTGAAGATCCTTCCTGGATGACCATCCATGTTGTTCATTCATCATGGACTTACATAAAATTCTTTGATAGTAATGTTCTATCTAGTTTGGATTCTGTTGCACATACCCTAATGTTCGAGGTGCGTATCTCAGCATGGATCCAGCGGTGATATCTCTATGGAGGTATCGTCCCTTGGAGGAAATCAAGGCCTTTGGGATAGAGGTGTTAGTTATCCAGGTATGTAGGTGATCAGCCTGATTTGGTGCTACAATCAATGTATCAGACAATTGACCAACCTAATAATTGGGATTCCTATATAAATCTGAATAGTCCCTTTGACTCACCATTATATATTTTATAGATATTGATGTAATGTAGAAACTAGAATTTTTTACATCATCTAAATCAACCAAGTTCTTCCATATTTAATCAACAGTAGAAAGTGGGGAAGTAGTGGTAGCCATATCAAGAACAACAACATCAACAATTATCTTTGGAAGATTCATTACATTCTACACATAATGTTCCAAAAAGGAAACAAAAAAATTCATTCCAATGAGGAATTTGTAGTCTAAGGGCAACAAAAATGGATGGAGGACATAAAAAAGGGTATGCATGGGGATCTGCATACTGCTCCTGAAGAGAGTATGAGGAAGAAATTTCCCGAGTACCGACGGTATGCCAAGAGGCATTTCCTGCATACTACACTAATAGACTAAATCTATATCCTGGGTACGATCTAGATATGTGGAAGGACCAGGAGGGGTTGACCAATAGAGAATTGGCCATCCAACTGAGGGGGTTTTGGAAGGATGAAACTATGAACTCTGGCCTCTCTATATTGATATTCAAAATGTGATGATTGATATTTTTATTTTTAGTTTATTATGGATTCAATTTTAGTTCGCTAGTTTTTGTTCGATGTGTGGAAAATGTTAATCACATAGCATTCTACTATGCCGATATCCAAACTTATTTTCTGAATTCCATGATGCAGTTCATGGAATAAAAAATGCAGTTCGTAGGCCAAAGCAATTATGAAGAGTTTGGTTCGCGGAACGTACATCGTGGTTCATGAATATAGATTTTTCAAAAGAGTCCGTAAGAGGACGTAGAAGAAGCTGATGGTAGGTTGAGATAACTTTTCACTACAAGAAATGGTAAAATAAAAATTTCATGGGTCCCTATAAATAGGTGTGGTCTCCTCCTACCTGACCCATCTATTCTACCACAAACTCTCTCAGTTCAAGACCAATTCTACATCGGAATAGATTACTCTTCATTCCAAACAAACCCCATTCTGCTAGGAGGAATTTGTAGGGTCTATAAAACTTCTCAAAGTGATGTAAATACTCCCACAAGCACATTACAGAAGGATATAAACATTCCCATATGTCCATCAGGGAGAATGGATGGAGATTGAATTGAAAATTTTAGAAGAAACATGATGGAATAAAAACTTTCATGAGTTTTAGGTGAACCACATAGTATCACCAGGAATGGTGCGTGGGGATGATGAACCACATACCACTAGTATATTGAAGGGATCATGTGGTGCTAGACTATGGGGTGATGAACAACCATCCTAGGGCGTCGCGAACCATGTTGTTAGTGAAATCGATAGCAGGAATTCCATCTGCATACTGTCTGGTGAACTCATTAGTTCAAGGATGATGAACGCTGAAAGGGTTCCGTGAACCACGATGTGTGAACCTCAACCTCTCCAAATCCATATTGACCAAGTCTTCTGCAGGTTGAGATATATCTTCATGGGATTCTGCAAATGGTTTTTCATGCCTACTGATATGAGTTTCCTAATTGTCTATTAAAAGAGCATAATAGGATGTGAAAAATGATGGATGAAGAAAGCATGGAGGAGACCCTAGAGGTTAGAAGATAGAATTGTGGGGGGGGGGGGTTCTGAATTCAATTTTGAATCATTGATGAACTGAAAAACAAAAATCAATTTTCTGTAGGTAAAACTAGTCATGAACCACAAAAAAGGAAATTATTAAAAATTTATGAACCACGATCCTAATTATTTCCATTATAAATGATAAATTCCTCAGAGATAAACTCCCCAAAAACCACAGGTTCCATAAATCTTCATCAACATGGAATTACACATAGTGTATCACTATGAAGATAGAGCCATGCGCCGCATACTACATCAATATGTGGGTTGACCTAGAAGTGGCGTGGGAAACCACATCTAGGACAACGTACCACATTGGTACATTGTGGTCTACACCATACTTTACATACTTCTTAGGTACACATGAAGACCCCTCAATCCGAAGAGCAGTATGGTATGTAGGGCTCCCCCCAACCCACATGAGAAAATATTATAAGGAATGAGGCATCTTCAGGTGTCCTTCACTCCGGCTCAATTCTCACCCCGCCATTATCGTCCAGTCCTCCATAGATCCTATGTGAAGTAGTCCACAAGAATCAGGCCAATGCCACCTCTAATACCACTACACCCAAATGATCAGATCCTCGGACACATCAACACACCTCTATAAGTATAAATACCTAAGGTAAGAAGAGTCATGAAGGCCTTACCCATAATGGTCTGGAATCCTGGAATGTCCCTAAGTCTGAATTCCCACGGTAACCTGATATCCAGATTCGGAACACTGACATGAGCCTCCCTATTTTAGGGATCAATAACGATTACTTGCATTTCCATTGAATGGGGAATGGTGATCTGTCAAACTTATCATGCATTATTTCTTTTCGAAGATAAGAGACATTCCTCCACTTTTCTATAACAGATTATAGTGCACTGCCACTAAATAAAGTCCCTAAACTTCTGAGAGCTGATCTATATGACCACAAATTTCCTCCCACATTGAATGGTTCATCGCTCCATGCCCTCGCCGACCATATCTGCAGCTTCTTTCGTCGTAGGCCTGACCTCTTCCATCATTAGCAGAGAAGGTGTTCAGTTTGTTGAATCTCTCACATCTTCTTGTTTCTCACACCAAGTATGACTCACGTGGTCTTAGATATTTGTGATGATTACAACATCCTCAGAAACAACCTTATATCTTGAACAATGAAAACCTTGATTCTTATTCAAACTAGGATACATATGATGAATTCTATAAGGCCCAATATCAAAAGGGGTCCCTTCCAAAAGGGTCCACCCAATCAT
Organism: Viscum album; assembly: GCA_963277665.1. NCBI lineage: Eukaryota > Viridiplantae > Streptophyta > Magnoliopsida > Santalales > Viscaceae > Viscum > Viscum album. The sequence goes on along the minus strand of OY728156.1, from coordinate 2,073,853,277 downwards.
GTCCCCCCCAAACAGGCATCTTCTATGCGTAATCCCCACCAAAAATGAACTATGTGAACACCGATTCCTATTCAAACTTGGATACATTGGATGCCTTCTTGATGCCCCGATCTTATAGGTGTTCCCTTCTAAAAAATGGTCCACCCAATTATGCCACAATCAAATGGTCCCCTATGACCAAGCCCTAAGCTAACCAAACTACATGGGATCTGATTCCTCTCATGAGGATATGTTGCAAGACAATCATATGTTTCCGACCCCAACATCAAAAAATCTTCTATATCTCTTAGATGATGATAAACTCCAAAGAACATTATTTAATGGATTATATCAGGATTACCTGAGTAGCATCAATGATATGTATATCAATGATGAACCTGCAACCTAGGGGTAGCCCATGGATACAGTCTTCGAGAATTAACTAAGGATTCACAACCATATGAACATGATTCAAATCTATAATAGAGTATCAGAATAAGAAATAATTCCCCCCAAATTGGGGTGATGAGTTCGACCTCCCATACTCTAAATGAATTGATTCCATAAGTGTATTTTGAAAAATATTTATCCTACGAGCACCCGCCATTGGAAAGCATATCCTTGAATCATGGATTCCAAGGACGTCGGGTGTTTCTATCTCCATGAATCAACCCGTTGGAAACTATATTAGTATTTCATGTCTGACGAGGATAGATTCCACAAATACATAACCCCTTGTAATATTATACTGGGACCATTTGAATGTGGTACATCTTTTATAATGCATAAGGGACAAACAACCCAATCCTCGCTGGGTCAATCCACTTCCCCCTAAAGGATAATGACACAGATTAGGCTAAAACAAAGACAATGACATGAAACCCTCTACCATAACATAATAATGGTGATTCTCATCCTACCATTTCAACCTTCCATACACGCGTCACCTCGGGGAAAAACTATTATCAAAAAGTGAAACATTATTGAAAAATCATAAAAATTCACCCAATCTAATTTTGATATATTTATTTTATAAATTATGTTTATTTTGTAAAATAAATTTTCTAAAAATGGTAAAAATTATTTATAAATTTTTTGTGTAATGTTTGACTAAAATTCATATTAAAAAAATGCATATTATTAAAAAACATTTATTTTACATTCAAATGATCCTTATTTTATTTAAGATAAATAGTTAAAAAATTAATTTTTTTTATAATTTTTTAAACATTAAATATTTCATAATTTATTTTGTATTATTCACTCCCACTAACATAACGATAAGTTTATGATGTTCATGTTTAACTAATAATATTTTAATATAATATCAGGTTTCCATTAACCATGGCATTGGATGCATAAAAAACTATCAATGAGATTTAATTTATTCTAATTTTATTGCATTGCAATTTATTTGAATTTTTATTTTATTATATTCATTTAATTGTGTCATATAAAATATCAAACATGATGTTTCAATTTTAAAAATATCATGGTGTTACATGTTTTCTTTTTGTATCAACATAGCATGATTTGTATGTGCTTTCATCTACTAATTTATGTCTATTATTGATTTTTTGGTGTGGATGAATTTAAATATTTCATTATGTTGTGTCCTATTATTTATAAGGAATTACCATTCTGTCCCACAATGATAAAGATGGTATTGTCACTCCAATGTACAACCATAGACCCATGTTGCTAGTATATATCCTCTAGCATACAAGGAGGTGATATTAATACCACGGGGCCCTTATGTTTAATATATTTCATTAAATTCAGCTATATATTTATCTAAAATTACATGGAATCCTGAGTTTATCTTGTGTTACATGAAACACTGAGATTAAATGAAATGTGAAAAACTATTAAAATATTATTATTTAAAATGATAGTTATCTCCTTTCTGTTTGAATGGAGTGTATGAATATTAATAAAAAAATTATTATAATATATGTCTTAACCATGTATATAATATTTTTTTTGTGCCATAGCAATTATAAATTAATATAAAAACTATTTTGAAGTAATTTAAATCATTTTATGAAAAACAATTTTTATGCAAACAATCAGATTTCACCTAAATTTTTTTTTAAAAAATTTGTTGATTTATTTTAAATAAATTTTTATAGTATATATTAAGTAAACTATTTAAATTTAAAAATATGTTTTTCTATACAATATATATGAATAAATCCAATTTTACACTAAAAACATTATTTTTCTAAAAAAACAAGATTAACTAGTTTAAAGGAAATATTTTAAAACTAAATTTTGACACATTTAGAAAATTTTCCTGAAGAAATAATTTTTATTTTTTAAATAATTATGTAAATATTATATGAGGGTGATTTTTTTATAATTTCAGGAAAATATTAATTTTGTATGAATAGAAAAAAATTCTTCATTTTAATAGAAAATTTCATTTTTTATGAAATTGTACAAAAAGTTAACTTATATATTAAATTAGATTTAATTTAACATTGGTTCAATTTAAAATTTATTACTCAAATTTTGGTAATTTTTATAATTTTATTATTTATTTTTAATATTAAAACCTTTTAATTTTTTCTCACTTTTTATCTTTTGAAACTCGTTATCTCTTCGCGTCTATATGATTAATTTAAAATTATCTTTTACAACTTTTATTAATTAAATTTAGAAAAATGGGCTCTATATACGGAATAAAAATTAAATTAAATTAAATAAAAAGGTAAAAATAATTTTTTCCCATAATGAATAATAAAAACAGTAAAAATAATTAACCACGATTAAGTAAAAAATGGGTTTAATGGGGGTTAAACTTGAATAATAAGGGTTAAAATTACATTAAAACATTTATAAAACATATTTTATGGACATTTTATTAATGTATATTTATTAAATCTCCATAATTATATATTTTTAATAATTTTGAAATTCTAAAAACATTGATGAACCTCTTTATTTTTAAAAAATTACATGTGTGCCACAAACAACAGTTATAAATGGACAACCCTCTCCTCTCTTCTTCACACAATAAAAAAATTTGGATTGAAAAAATATCTTCACAAATCAATTAAAAAATTCTATAATCTCATCCTAGATACCATATTTGGAGAAAATATACCTCATAGGAATCATTTTACTGAAATCTTACCAAATGAAGAGGTAATGTTATTCTACACGTGTTCTTATTTTATTTCATCCTCACCTTACTTCAATTTTTATTAAACCATGAGAATATACTAGCCTCAGTTTCATTCATTTTCTAAGATTCTTTTAATGATATTTTAATGACGTAAAACCATATCAACCTCCATCAAATGGTTTCAGATTCATCATTCATGTGTATGACAGACTACTTTCTTGCGAACCGATGTTATTATTTTTTCTATTACCATATCTCATTGTTGGGTATGATTATGGTTATAGTATATATATATATATGATATTGATAATATAATTATACATATTTAATCATTATATCGTATAATTTTTTTAAATTTCCCTTTTTATGGGATATAACTACATTTCTCTTCTGTACAACAGACTATCACCTTCTGAAGTTATGTGATTCATTTTTCACTAATGATTTACATGAAAGAAAAAATTGAAATATATAATGAATATATGTGACGTAAATAAAAAATTATGTTATTACTGATATATTTATCATTTTAAAAATACAATATATCATTTTAAATGTACTTTTTTACTCACTGAATGATTATAACATTGTTTATAAACTTGTGGACTACCGCCTTCACAATGCAATGTGACTCTATATTTTCATCAGCACACTAAATGGATGATATATAAAATTATATTTAAATAAATTATATGTTATTTCAAAAATTATATTCCTTATTTTAATAAAAAATATTTCTTACATCATTTCTATATACGATCCTTGAATAATGGAAACGTTAGTCTTGCATACATATGGCCTTCCATCTCTATGAACATATTGTACTTCTTACCCTAAAAATCTTTTCAATGATTGGAATTAAAATGATAGTTAATGTATAATTTTGATAATTTTTAATTATTTTTATTTGGGTTATTATTGAACTATTACCATTGTAATAGGATGAAAAATAACAAATGAAAAAATTTCTGATAAACAAAGTTGTTATTACACAAACATGAATTAAACCTGGAATTTTTAATAAATAGGTAATAAATGGTCATATATAAATAATATTTGGTATTATATATATTGTTGTAGTTCAATAATATATTTATAATAGAATTATCATTCTTATAAAGGAGGATTTAACATTTATTAGGTTATGATATCTCAGTCTCACATTTTAAATCTCGGAGACACATCCCATATTCACCACCTATTTTTTTTATGTGGTGTATATATATCCCCTGAATAAATTATATGATGTTTATACAGAAATTTTTTTAGGATTATATATCCATTTTAGGATCTATATTACATATAGATTATGATTCAAATGTTAACAATGTGATAATGAATTTATGTTACAATCTTATTGATTATCATGATTGTTTATGATTACCTCTCCAATGCTTAAATATTAGGATCTACCTCTCATAAAGGTATAATGAATTTTATTCGAATCTATTTATAATGATATTTTTAAATTAATATTACCATTTCACACTCTTTGGAACATTAAATAATTGAGAAATAGTTTTTAAGAAAAATATTCAATATTTCTCTCTCCAATCAAAAACTATTTTTCTTCAAAAACCATGTTTTCTAATAATGTTTTGAAAAATATTATTAACATTATTCAAATGATTTATGATATAATTTTTTCCAATTTTAAACATTTTAAATTATTTTGATAGGAATCATCAGGTTGTTTCCCAAAAAAACTATGTTATTATTTTTTAAAAAAATGTGAAAGGAGTCTTGTTTTAACATTCAAATCATGAATGTAATTTATAAATAAAATGACCATTATTTTCATGGAAGATTAATTTATAATATTTCATGGTTATTTTCAATGAAAATGAATTTAAAAATTATATATGTTTTATTTTTTTCTATATCAAAAAGTATACCTTCCTCATTAAATGTTTGAAATTCCTTTTTAATGCATTACCTATTTCATTTAACGTTTATTTTATGTGAAATGGATTTAATAATTATTATATTAATTTTTAGTTTTAACAAATTGTTTCCAATGGAATGTTATATTCTTTACAAAATGTTCCAAGATATTTATCTTTGAAAATAAATCTCCATCCAAGATGAAATCCTTGGATGTATGTTAAGATTTTTTTGGTGATTTAAACCATGGATACCATTTTTATTCTTTATATTATGTTTTTTTATTAAAATTAGTTTGTGAAATATATTTATATTCCATTAGATATACCCTGATAAAATTATTATGAAACCTGTTTCTTCTTCCATGTGTTATGAGTTGGAACCAAGGCTATTCATTTCAAGAAATGGATATTAGTTTGTCTCTATTGTCAATCCACACTAGATTGATCATGGTTTGAATTTTTTTGGTAAATACATTCATGGATTATTAGGTATTTTTCAAAGAAAGTGATATTATATTTGATGTACGAAATTTTATTAAAGGTGGCGTCATTTCCAAGTGTTTTCCAAATTTTTGTGTTGCAAAATTTGAGAATGGAGAAAAGTGAGTTTTCCGAAGGGAATTTCATACAAGATTGAATATGGCTTGGAATATTGAGAACATGGAATTTTTGGGGATCATTTCATCAAAATATAGAAATGGGAAAAGTGCATGAAATATTGAAGAATGTGCATGAAATATGATGATCTGTGGAAATGTCTTATGCACCAAATGTGATGTCAAAAAGGGGGTTTTCATGCTCAGAACTATTCTTATGTGTACTGATGAACACACATCGAAAACATGCATACAATGACAATGAGAGCTATAAATAGGCAGCTACCCTGATGGATTGCTGATAACTTTTCAATGATGATTGGGTTCCTATAATACATGAAATACTTATCAGAGGAAGAGAAGTAGAGAGAGAAAAATATTAGAAAAAGTGGTCCTTGAGTTTAAATAGACCAATAGATCATTGTGTTGTGGCAACATGATAAATAAGGTTTTTGTGAAAAATAAGCACTGGGAAAATTTTGTATTTCATGAAAATCCCAAATCGTCTACACATGGGAAGGTGTTGCACGCAAGTGGTACTCTATGCTTATAGTAAGAATTTAACATATCACTTGTTTGATCAGTGTTTTCAAATTCATAAATTCCAGAAATCATTGAAAGAAGAGTCTCATGTTGAAAAAATAAAAAGATTTCAATGAAAATCTACTCAATAAAATTTCAAGTTGATAAACTGAGTAAGACTTCTCCAAAGGCAGTGATCATAGAGGTGTCAATTGAAGTGTTCTGAGGGACACAGTAAGCTATCCCTAAAATCATGTAAGGGAAATGCACCTTGAACATAGTTACTTTGTCTAATAATTTTTAATCCACAACTACTAAATATTAGCGGACTGAGGTATGATCGACACACTATCAGTGTATTCTATTTGGAATAGCCATTAGAGGTCAATCAAGTGAAACTATTATGTTTCTTTTTTCCATGTTATTGTTTTATTTCTTCACCATTCCAACAGATAGGTTTTAACAAGTTCCTAATAGTGTGTGGACAAGATCCATCTCTTTAGAAGAAAAAGTTTACACCTTATTTCAACGCTCCCCTCTCAGGGTTCTCTGTGGTCTGATGTTATGTATGATGAAATTATGAAATGATTGTAAATCATGTCTAGTTTCCACATGTTATGATATGATTAAATGTTTATGAAATACATTTAATTTCATGTTTTATGATATAATGAATGTTTTAAGATATTTTATAACACATATATATGATTTTATTTTTTGTATTGGTGGGAACTATATCTCCCTCTATTGCATTGCGTAATGATTTATATCTCATGATATGGATAGGTCTCAAATTAGGAGTGAACCTCATTCAGTAATGGAGTTTCTACATTATTATAGTCTCAGTAGTGAACCTTGAATTATATGATGGATTTTCTAGTGAATCTATTATATTATGATATCATTTTCATATGTCCTTGACTATTAGAGAAAATTGTTTTCTATAAATAGGTGTATTCCATAAAACTATGTCTTATGCCAATTTTATGTTACCATTTCCCATGTTTGTTGATTCCATTATGATTCATGTCATATAAAATGCCATGATTTATTCCATGAATCATATATATGATATATGGTATATAGGGTATGGTTTTAAACATTTATTCTCACGTTTTCATACCAATATGCTCATTTTACTTGGATACACTCGTTATTTAACCTTACTGAGAATCTGTGCTCACCATTTCTTATGTTTCCTCTCCTTAGGTTTCGAAGAATGATTTTATATATGGTATTTCTATGAATAGTGGATGATAGTAATATATTTCTTTGAGACATTGAATATCATTCATCAAATTATAATATTGTGTACCAATGATTCAATGGAATTAAACTATTATAATCTTGAGGCATGTCATTGTGTAATATATTGAATATTCAAATAACATTATGTTATATATATATATATATTTGAGAATTACGGGTCCCTATTTATTATATTAGTGGAATGTTTTAGTTAACGTTTGGATCCTAGGATTATAAATATTTAATGATATCCCAAGGGATATTTCATGTAATGTGTCTATTGATTACTCTAAGGGTATGTCTAAGGTTGAGTCAAAGTGTAGATGAATTTCATAGAAATTTTTTCAAAAATATATCAACTCGATTCCATGATATTAAACTCATTCCAAGATACTACATGTGGATGTGGATCTGTCATATGGGTATATAAGGGTAATAAATCCAAAAATGACACATTGATCAGAACTATATTTTTACCAATTACACAACTACAGTCCTTAATTCACAGCTATTTTGAAACACCCTATGAGTATTCTTTGGAGATTCACAAAATCTTTATTACTATAATTAAGTATTTAAATATATTATGACAATGAATGAACAAGATTAAATATATATTTTAATGTATTCAAATGAAGGTGACATGATTTATAAATCCTAAAAGTTGTTTTTTTCAATATTTTGTGGGTTTCCACTATGATTTGTGATTCTCACACTATGATTTTTTGTTAGTGTAGATGGATGGAACCATAATGAATCATGATAACACTAAATGTGATGGATAATTTATTGACTATGAGAAACCCAATTGATTGATTACTAAATATTTAAATATTATGATTTGTATAATCAACTATTACGATATATGATTAAAAAAGTAAACATTAGTGAGAATCATAATGTGTTTAATAATAGGAATATGAGTTTTTATTAAAAAAATTGTGGTAATGAACAAATAGGATAGATTATTCAGATTCCTATATATTAGGAAGGTGGGATGAAGAACATAGAATAATATCTGAAATGGTAAAGAATATGTTATCTGTGCGAAACACAAGGCCATAGAGTGAAAATTTTTGAGGAGTATAATGCTCGTAGCGTGGGGAACAAGGTCATTTTTCGAATAAATGACCTATCCCAATAATAATCTTCTTGACCAAGAAAGACTTATTACATTTCAATCATTGAAGTGAAGGGATCTAAATGTGTAGGTATTTTAATTCTTGAATTATTTTGTTTAGGAATTTATGTAATGTCATTTTAGTTAAATAAATAAGGGAAAATATAAGGTTTCTGTTGATTTTGGAAGAAAATATGTCATCATGTAAGATTAAGTTAATTATTATGGATACAATCATAGGATTACTATTTTATTGTTGATCAGATGTTCCAAGTCACTCACACCCCTTTTGATGTTTTATGTTTTTTTAGATTATCAAAATTAAGGATATTTCAAGATTTATTAATTGACATACAACAAATTATTTTTATATTTATTAGCCATACAATTATTTTATGAGTAATTATATTACCCTTTGTATAAATATGAAAAAAGGTACTGGTAACCTTATGTGTTTCTCTTATCTTTTATGATTAGATAATTTTGGTTTATAGCTGGTCAACTTACAAAGGAACCAATCTTCATTATTATCAGAGAAGGTTTCTCACTATATCCTCTTTCATGAATATAGATTAAGGAAGTGGTATGGTTTAATATAGTATTACATTACATTCTTTCTGATCCTAATTTGAGGTTTATCTCAAATTTCAGATGAATTCCTCCACAATAATTTGATACAGAGTTGAGTTTCATAACTTTTAATCATCCTCAGAGATATGGTTAGTCTAAGAGAAAAATTGAAACATAAGAGGATATGTTTCAATCTTATTCTTTGTATGTAAATTTTGGTTGTGATCAAGACCTCAATATAGTTTATTTTTCTTACATCGATGTATTTTAATCAAGAATACAAATGGCTACGTATGAATCCCATTATGAAATGTATTGTATATATCCAATTTTATTGAATGATGATGGATAAAGAAATCTGTTGGGACCTTGGATAGATGAAGAAATGGAAAAGAAGGATGAATATGTATGGAAACACATCAAACTAGATCAGAGTTGGCAGAAATTTTTATTCTAATAATCAATGATGTGATCTGAAAGTTGAAGTTGGTAAAAAAGTACTTCTAAAAATTCTTCCATATAAGATGGTTATGAGATTTTGGATGAATTGGAAAATAATCCCTAGGTGTATCAGTCCATTTTTAATTATAGAATTTATTGGGGTGATAACCAATCTATTGGAACATCCAACAAACACTTATCAATTACATAAATTTGTTTTTTGTATAACTCATGATAAAGTCCATACCTGACCTTTCACATTTATTGAACTCAATGTTCATCCCCCTAGATCATGATCATTATTTAAAGGAACAATTGATTGTGATTTTGGATTATATAGAGAATTTTATATGATAAAGTACCACTCACTTGGTTAGTGTTTTGTGTTAAAACCACCATTATAGAAATCAACCAGGGAACTTAATGATGAAATGTTGTAGAAGTATGCTCAGTTGTTAGTACTAAAGAGATAACATTTAAGGTAGAAATTATTTTTAAGGTGGGTATAATGTAACACCCCCAAACGGTTTTGGTATATATTTTCTCAAATAAATTTAATCTATTAATATTTTTCAATACATACAACACTAATTTTATCTTTTATTTAATGATACACTGATTTTAACATGCATTACATACCACATTGAGTTTAAACAAATCATAGTATTTTGTTAATATATTATTATTTAAAATGATTGTTATCTCATGGATGTTAGAATGGATTGTATGAATAATCGTAACTAAATTATGAAAATATATAGTTTACACAAGTACATAAAATTAATTTTTTGGTGACTATTAATTTATAAATGAAAATAAAAACTATTTAGAAATAAAGGAAATCTTTTAATAAAAACCAAATTTATTTTTAAAAAAAATTCACATCAATAAATTAAACATAGCAGTTTTCATCAATGATTTTAATAAAATTTATATATAATATATTTAATCAATTATTTATCATTAATCTTATGTAATTTCTAGACAATAAATAAGAATAAATCAAATTTTACACTTTAAATCAATATTTTTCTAAAAAAGTAGTATTGTCACCTTTTTTACTATTATTTTAAATATAATTTTTTAAAAATTTATTATATTAATAATTTTTTTGAAAAAGTTATTTCAAAATAATCTTAGAGTTATTATTTTATATATTTAGCAAAAATTTATTTTTTTATGAATAGTGAAAAATAGTAAATTTTAATTGAAAATAACCTTTTTATTTAAGTTATTTGTAATGTTAAATTATATTTTATGTAAAAAAATTTAATTTAGATATATAATAACATTATTGATCAAATTTTAGTGAATATAATCATTTTCATATTTAATTGTTTTTATAAAATGAGGTAATAGTTTGAGCTACTTTCTCTTTGAAAACCAATATTCCCATCACTTCTCTGAGATTATTTTGAAATTAAAATTCTCTTCTAATTTGAATGGAATTAGTAAAATTGTATTAAATATTTGTAATCATAATAATACTTTTTAATAAGCTCAAAATTAATATTTTATAATAATTAATTACAAAAATAGTAAGAATTATTTACGGTGGTAATGGTAAAAATATGTTTACCAGCAGCTAAAATAAAATGGTAGGGGTAAAACTGACCTAAAATATTTTATAAATTTTTTTGTCCATATTATGAACATATAATGTGTAGTTCATTAGAATAATTATTTTTTGTTATTTTTTTCATTAATAAAACGTATGAACTACTTATTCATTTCAAAAAATTAAAAGTGTTCTACTCACCACACTAAATATGAAATCCCACTCTCTTGTCTTATTCACGCAACCACAACATTTTTTCTTCCAAGACCTACCAAAATCACATCCAAAACTACCTCAAATAATCATAGATTCCTTATTTTGAGTGTAAATACCTTCTTAGATGGCCATTTTATCAAACCCAAAGAGGTTACCTGAATAGAATGTATCATTTTTCAATGAGGTTGTTTACATTATTTCTTATTCCACCTCCTTAAATTCTTATTAAACCATGATAATATAATAAAAATTTATCTTAAAAATAATGATATATTATTATTTTATGGTTATTGTCATCAACAATATCCACATCCATCAAATGAGATATGAAATCATCATTTTTGGGTACAGTGGACGACCGCCTCCTGAACAAATGCATTTAATTTTTCCATTACCACCTCTCACAGTTGGATATATTAATGGATATAATTTATACATATGATATTTATAACATAATAATAACTATATATTCATTATATTATATTTACCTTCTTTTACATTTAATTATATAGGCACTACGATAACATTGCTTGTGTATGGAAGACTACCACCTCACAAAGTTATGTAATTCATTTTCACTAATGATTTACATGGAAGATAACAAGGGTAATGATAATGAATATATGTGATTTAAATGAAGTAATTATGATATTAATTAGATATTTATCATTCAAAAAATATTATATATTCTTTTATTCTTACGTTTTCATTCACATGAATTAGATAACAATGTTCATGTGTGTATGGACTACCAGCATCATTAAGAAATGAGAGTCACTCTTCTCTTCACCAAAAATAATGGATAATATTTGTATGTATATTTAAATAAATAAAATTATATTAAATATTTGGTAATACTTTTATTAATTTAAAATATCATATTCCATTTTTATATAATTATTGTTGAATAATGGAAATTTTACTCCTGCATACCTACAACCTACAATCTCCATGATCGTAAAAAAAATAATTTAAAAAACATTTATGTTTAGTATAAAAAGTATAATTGATTTGTAAATATTATAATTATTCAATTATAATCATTCTATATATTTCTGAACCATGATTAAAGTATGAGGATAGAAAATAAAAAAATCAAAACATATATATATATATATATAAATATATATATATATATATAAAGAAATTATTACCCTAAACCAAATTTTAAGAGGGAATTGGAAATAAACTTGTAATAAATGGTCATAAGTAAATAATATATTATAATATATATATATATTTATTATAGTTATAAGAAAAATATATTTATTATATAATAGGCTTGATTGTGTAAGAAGGATGTCAATAATAAGGTAAGGGATTTCTGTCCAACTTTTTTACTTCTATGATACCCATTCCATATTAACATCACTTTTCATTTTTGTGGTGTATATAGATCCCATTAATGTATTTTATTAAGATTATATAGAAACATACTCATACTACTTACTATTTTAATATATAACCTTTATGGGTAATTTGTTTCAAATGATACCAATGTGGTAATGGATTTATGTTTCAATATCATTTATATAGATATTATTTATGATTTAGTCTCCAATATTATAATATTATGATATAAATATCAATTATTTTCCTTAATTTTATTATACACAATTTATTCATTATATTTTCAAGTATTGGAACCCTTTTCCACTATATGGTATATAACATAATTATGAAAATGTTTTAGGAAAAATCTTCTTTACTTCATCTTAAGACAAAAAAAAGTTTCTTCCCAATCCATGTTTTAAATAAAATTGATTAAAAATTGTTTTTATCATTATTAAAGTAATATATTAATGAAATTTAATTTTTTTATCTTTTTACAAAATGTTTTTAAAGTAATGTAAATTTTTTCTAAACAATTCAAGTTTTCTTTTTTCAGAAAATGTTAAAGGTTTATTTTTTCTTACTTGTACACCATAAAATATCATCCATTCATCGTAACCGTTCTTATATCTGAATATTTATTTATAAATTTTCAAGATTTTCTTTCATAGGAATTTTTTTTTCAAAAGTTATTTTAATTTAAAAAGTAGAAATAATATTTTCCTCTAGAAATATTTTAAAAGATTTAATATATTTCTTTTAATATTTTAAGTTTTATTTTCGTGGAAATGTATTTAAAAAATATTTTTTGAATTTATAGTCTTAAAAAGTTATTTAAAATAACATTTGTATTTATCAATAAACTCTCTATGTGATTCCTCTTTCAAAATAAATCTCTATCTAAGTTGACATTTTTTGATATAAAATATTTGGGGGGGGGATTTAAACCAAGGATACCATTATTACTTCTTATCTAAATGTCTTTTTGCGGATAAGTTGTTTATGAAACTATTTTCTATCCCACATGTTATACCATGATAAAATTCATATTTATCACCATTATTTTTCAATGGTTGATGCTATAATGAAATTATAAAATTATTAAGAAACATATATCTTTTCCAAAGGTTATAAAATGATGAAATTCTTATGAAATGTAATTCATTTCATGGTAAATTACACAATTGTAATTTCTTATAATTACAATGATAAATTAGTGAAGGATTCTCATCACAAATTAATTTTTATAATGGGTTTATGTCATAAATAGCTCTTCATAGAATAAGGAATAAAAAATATAATTATTTTCCATGGTCCATTGTAGAAAAACATTCTTGTGACAGATATAAATTCTTCTGAGAAAACCTCTAAAATTTTATTTATATCCCATTTTGGGATGATCCGTCACAAAAACCTTATTTGATGGATACATAATCTAAAGAAAATAATGATTAAAGAAAATAAATAAATTATAAATAAATAAAACTAATTATATTTAAAAAACATTAAAATATATTTTAAAAAATATATCTCAAACAAAAGTCAAACATCATTTAAAATTAAATATGTATATCATAAGAAATTAAAAAACAGTCATGAAAATATTCAGAAATCATCAACAAGAATCACATAGAGGAGGATCACTCGATGTAACGGGGAGATGAAACACCATACCAACACCACTTGAATGTCACATTATATACTCCATCATCTCCTCATCTCTCATATGTTGCTGCTTAAGCTCCTCCTCCCTATGCTTCTCCATCTGTTGTATTATCTATTCCTGAGATGTTAACCTCTCCTTATAATGTTCTGTGGATGTAAAGATTGATGAAGACTCTCCATGATCTCCCTTAAACATCACAGATTCTGTCAAGAAATTACAACAATAACTCGTAGGTGTCAATGAAAAACCAACACCAATCACTCAATATTTATCGACACGCTATGATGTCACATGTATCTAAGCCCCCTTATCAAAACCCAAATCAGTAGTGACATCTTTTCTAGATGTAGCATGACACTCTAGTAAATGATAAGTCTCCTCCATATATGTTTCCTTTTAATATAATGACAAAATAGAATAATAATAAAATTAATATTTATGAATTTTTTAACAAAATCATGAACCACCATACGACGTTGTCGTTCAGCTACAACATCTTGTGTCTGGGGATCAGAATGCATATTCTTAAAAACATTAAACTTTTTAATAGATGGGTCTATATTGGCCTGTATAATATAACAAACGTGTTATAGTAAATATAAATATATATTAATAAATAGTATCACTTACCAAATTTCATAAATGAATGCTAAATGTACGTCTCACAACCATATGGGTGACCTCTTGCCTCCCTCAAATCTGAAGCCCGACTCGAAATGTACTCCTAAATGTCTATCCTAGAATGAAGAAGAAAAACACATCCCATACCCGAGCTTCTATATAGTCGGGATGATGGTAGACACAAGATTTATCAAACATGGCATCATAAGATTTATCTATAGCTCTCTTTCAGATGTTTTGTAGATACTGATGAATGTGCTTGCGTATATAGGTATCCCATGCCTTTCGGATTGCACCACTATGACCATCAAAAATAAGAGAAAATAAATTATATAAGACAATTAAAAATAATATGTTTGTAATTAAATAAAATTTAAAAAACTATATATTATTTAATAATCTAAAATCTAGTGGTTAGACATCTATTCACAAAATGTATTTCATACCACGTCCCATGAAACCCTTGGCTCAGAAAAATAATTTCTCAGAATCTCACCAGGTTGGCCAATGGATAAATGTAAAGAAATGTAAATATTAAAAAAAATTCATTAAATTATTTTCAAAATTAAAAAACATATATAATATAAAATAAATTTCATATTAAACAATTAGACAAACCTCTATAAACATGGATCACAATCAATAGATGGTAATATCTCTAGAATAGGATTCAAAATCATTAATTGAGAAAGACCTCGCCACCTCCTAGTAGGTTCACTAGACTGAGTAGGAGCAAAGGAATTGGGATCATCATGAGGAAGTCTATCATCAATGAGAGAATGTAATAAATCATCATGAGGATCATATCCATCCATCTAAAACAAATATTCTCACCACTAAGAGGTTGTTAAAACAGATAAGAAATATAAGATACTAATGAATGTTAGAATAAAATAATATTACTTATAACAGATTGTTAATACAAATATGAAATTTAAAACACTAATAAATTTAAGAATATGATAATTACCTATAACTAAATATCATAATATAATTTATTAATCATCATCTTCATCACCATTTTATCAAAAACAATTTCTTCATCCACATAATCATCATTGTCAACTTCTATCGGACTTTTTGTTTAACATTGCCTTATTGCTTCATCAACATTACCCATATCATATCCCTTAACTGAATGGTTTCATCATTTATATTTACATCCAGTCAGGTAAGAGATATATTTTGTGTTGTTTCTTGAAAATTATCAATATTATGTACTTCCACAGAACCATATACATTTTCAGTAGACTAATTGACATGTGATTTCATTTTAATCACACTCCAACAGTCCTTGAAATATCTCAAAACATAAGTGTAATTTTCATAGTAATTTTTATGTGCTTGATGTGTAAAAATAAAAGTTCATTTGATATATGAAAACTGTTATATTTAAGGTCAACGACTCCATGCCGTGGATAAACTTGAAACCTTAAATCATTATCAAACCAATGACTTTTAAACATTGAAAAATATTTTGGTCTTAGATAACATAACTAAATTATTTCATCTATAATACCATAAAAGTGAACTTCACTTTCTTTATGATGGTATACTTTCAAAACAACACCACTATTAATTGAGTTCTTTGAGTCACCATATGTGTGTGTATGGAATCAAAATCCATTTACCCCATAAACATTATTATATTTTACCAATTTTCAAGGACTATTTTTTATAACACATAATGAACTCTGAAAGTAATTTTCATGTTCTGTTACCTTAAAACAATTAATTTTATTAACAATAGATATCATTGAAAAATTAATTTATTATTCCATTGAAAAAAAAATATTTCCATTATTTAAAACCAATATGAAACCTTTTGATGCCAATGTTCTTCCAGATCAGTAGATGTACATTGTATAAATTGGTATTTTGATATGTTCATCATATATTCTACAAAAAAACATAATGTAAATTAAGAGATATTTTATAAATATTTAACAAAATAATAATAAATTAGAACTTATTACCCAAATCGTGTCATTTCTTCACAATTTAGAAGAAAATTAGTATGATCTCTATGATGTTAATAATTTATAAGTCATCGCTCATGATAACCACCAAAACCAAGATCAGGTTAACTAAATACTGAAAAAATATGGTATGTGACATCGTCAACATTTGTCTCATTGTGACCCATCCGATTATGTGGTGAAGGATATTCTAAATGAAATTAATAAGTGCATAAATTTGAAATTTCCTACTTCAAGTATGCTTCTGCAATTGACCCTTCAACTAATTCTTTGTAACATACCTTCTTCCTTAATGTTTTCATACATATCTCAAATAGATACATCCACTGGAATTATACCATCCATCCACATTTAGATTCATATGGAAAATACAATATTAAATTTTTCAGGGAATCAATGAACCAGAGTGGGAATATTTTATCTAATATACATAAAATTAAAACAATATATTTTTATAAGGGATTCACTATATTATAATCCAATGTTTCTACAAAAATATCTTAAAAATAATGATATCTCATCCAACACATCCCAGATTGAATAATTCTACATCCCTCTAATACCAGCAGGTAGTAATTTTTCAATTATGGCATGACAATCATGAATTTTTAACACATAAATATGCCCATTTCTAATTAAATGAGACAAATTCGAATCATAACTATCATGTAAACTCAAATATCTCATCCATTTATAGAATAATAATTATTTCTATTTACTATGCGAGTAAGATTATTTTGTCTTCATTAATTTTTGTGATCATTCATCTTTAAATAATTCATGTTCAGGACATCTGCAAATCTATTCAAGATCTACCTGTGCCTTTACATTATCATTGGTCTTACTAGGGTTTTCCAACATTTTATAATACTTGTTATAAAAAATATTCTTCTCAATATGCATTATATATAACATGTGATGAATCAATAAATTAAACCAATATAGATGGTCTGAAAAAAATAATAATATTTATGCCATTATGATCTCTCCAAAAATAATTTATATTTTCCACATTTTATGGTTAGTGAAAAAGTAATATGAGGTAATGAGAAGACAATATATTTTACTTTAGTACCCGAGAGAACTATTGGGTGTGCGTCTATTTCAATTCAACATTTTGAAAAAATAATTCTTTTTTCTTTGGAAATGGTGATCTGTATGAATAAATCATTGATAACAATCAATATAACTAACCTTTATCCCATTACAAAGCACAAACTCTTTATTCTCACCCATACAGTATAGAAATGATTTTAGACCATGTGTTCTATATCCAAATAACATACCATACGGAAAAAAGTTACTGATCGTATATATTAATTCCACCTTCTATTATAAAATTATAAACACTAGTTATATTAAATTTAGTCACACTATTGTTCCATAATGACATTAACTCATCAATTAGTGGTTTCAATTAAATATCAATATTCTTCTTTGTGTGTCCTATAATTAAAATTATCATATATAAATATGGTTCCCTCATCAACATCTAAGGAGTCAAGTTTTAAGGATTAATGAAAATAGGCTAACAAGAATATTGACTGTCATAAGCACAAAATGGAAAAAAACCATTAGTAGAAGTCCCCACCCTATGTTCTGAGGGTCTGTAGAAAAATAAAGTTGCGCCTCATCAAAATGATTCCATGATTCACCATCACATGGATGATTTATGATTTTGTGATGAAAATATTTGATTTATTCCTTGTCATAAATCTATTTGTATTGTGAGACATAAATATACACTGTAAATGAGGTGTAACAGGAAAATATCTCAACTGTTTCATGGGAACTCTATACTTTCCTTATTTTAATCTTTATACCTTGATTCTCTATATTTTGGACAATTAACCAATGATTCATATTCAAAATAATATAAGATGTAGTAATTTGAACATTCTTGGATATTCTGATAATGTAGACTCAAATTATGAACAAACATTTTAATTTTATAGAATCATGCGGGTAATGTATTTTTTTAGGGAACAACGACAAGATAAAACCAAATGAAAAAATATTATACATTCCAAAATATGAATTTTTAATAATGAATTTTGTAACAACATCATGTTTTCTGATCTAGCATCCTAGATATAAGGTCTCCTAAGAAGATTGAAAAAAAAATTAAAAGTGAGATGGTTCAGATTCAGGATTTGGAATGTCATTCAGTGTTTTTCTTTCTGGAATGAATGGACTAGCTTCTACATGTATTAAATATTGAAATTATTGAACTGGAACCAATATTTTTATTATTTTCCATTGAAATCTTTTCACCATTTGGATACCAAAAAATATAATACTTCTAAAAACTCTAACGCAATAGATCAGGTATAACATTTTCAACTACTTCAAATGTCCAAATAAAACATTTATGACATAGAAATTTAATTGTTCTTTCAAAAAAATCTTAATTTGATGATGAAAATGACATAAAGGATTCAAAACCATTAATGTATACATGATTTAAACTATATCTATTTGGATTTTTGTGATTATCTATCCAATCACGACCACATACTAGATACTATTGTTAACATCTCGAGTGTGTAGTTATCTAAAAAACAACAAGGATAACAATAATTATTTCTGATCATTTTAACTAGGTAAAAATAGTTATTATATTTTACCATCTTGAAATATTCAATGAAATATGAGTAGAGTGAGTCAATGTGTTTGCACTAGTTTGTGGGGCACGTAGAGGCTCGGTGTAGAAAAAATAAAAATATTAAATATATTATATAATACACACGCTATTTTATTGAAAATAATATAATATCATTTGAGGGGTTTGTAAAAGATAAATTGGAGATCACTAATGGTTCAAGGATGTGGGGTTTATCCAAGACATGACATTAGATTTGTGAGCATCAGGTAGTTACATTGTAGGCGTGTGTAATTAATTTAAAAGTTGTCATAAAAATTATTATAAAAATTCAATATGTCTTTCAAACTATGTATCATTTGATAAATCAAAGATCACTATTGGGTACGGGATGTAGGGTTTACTCTATACACAACGTAACATTTGTTAGCAATGACTGTTTCGTTACATCGCATGTGGTGGTATTATTTTTTATATTTTATTAATATTATTTATATAAGAATCTATTTTAAAATTTAAATAAATATTACAATATTAAAAAAATTAATAAAAATTATATTAATTAATTAAACATTCAAAGGAAATGGTTATTAATTAAATAATAATTACTATATATACATCACAGTCAATTATAAATTATGTAATGTATATTATTAATTATGCACTGATTATTATTAATTAATATTTATTATTATAAATTATATAATTATTATTATGTAATAATTATTATTCATTATTAAATTATTGTAAATTATGAAATGATTATGTATATATATCGTAAATTATTAATTCAATTTTATTACAAAAATTTTATTATGTAAGGATTATTGTGATTATTACAATTTGGTAAAATTTTCTATATTATGATGAATTATGAAATTATTATTGTTAATTAATTTAAATTATTATTACAATTTTAGTAATTATGATATATATCATAATTTCTTAATTAATATAAATACATCAAATATATTCTAACCAATTTTTAAACAAATATAAAAATACCAAATCTATATATATATAAAATGATTACCTTGAATTTATATTTTATAAAAATAATTTATAAATAAAAATGAGTTCATATTTTTGAAATAATAATTAATTAGGATTCATAATTATTTAGAATTAATAAATTTTGAATTAATATTTTTTAATCTAGATGCATTATAATCGTTATGTGAGTCGGGTGTTTTTACAAATTTTATATGAAATAATAATATAAATAATTTTAATTAATACAACATTTTATACGAATTATTATTTATTTCTAAACCTTTTTATATTTTATTATAATTTATTGAAAATTTATTATAATTTTAAAATTTTCACTATAATTACAATTTGTTAATAATAAAGATGATTAATTATTACAAATTATAAAAAAAATTAATTTTAACAAATTATTTAAAGTAATACGACATTTTTTCTAATTAATACTTTCTTACAAATTTATAATAATTCTCTTTATTTCATATATTTTTTAAAAACTATTACAAAAAATTATCGTAAATATTATTAAATAAGTTTTAACTAACTATTAGATATTTTAAAATGTCATTGTTTTTCAATTATACATTTTTAAACATTTTTTAATTAAAATAAAATTTTAAAAATTACATTTTATTGAAAAAATTTCTTTTAATTAATTTTGACATCATTATAAAAATCAATCAATTCTATTTAGAGATGATAATATTTAGACATATATATATATACGTGTACATTTAACAAAAAAATGAATTATAAAAAAATATTATTTGAAACAAATATTATTGTAAACAAATATTATGGCATGAAAATATAATTATAAACAAATATTATGCGTGTGTGAAAAAAAATTAACATAAAAAATATTTAGCATAAAAATATTTTGATATACGTACACGTGCATGTAATAAAAAATTGGAACCAAAAAACATATCAAAGGAATGATTAAACAAAAAATTATAATAATAAAAAAAGAATGGGTAAAATAAGAATGAATTCCCAACAACCCTAAAACATGAAGAAAATTAAAATAAATCAAACTGTTGAAGAAACAACTATATTTTCAAAAAAATACAAACGTCCAACATATTTTAATAAGAATCATATTTCATATAATATTAAATATTAATGTTTCAACAACACTAAACACCCAAAAAATCTAAATAGTTTAAAGATAAAACATTTTAAAAATACAATAAATCAAATTTTAACAATTTGTGCGTAATTAAAATACTCAAATCTGATATTATAAATTTAGATAAACCCTACATGTCAAATGAATCTTCAAAATACAGTAAAATTTTAAACCTAGGTTATTTAAATTTTTCAATATAATGAAAATACACAAAAAACCAACGAATAAAAAAGTTGAGTCCATACCACATAGATTTTGTGTGAAATCACCCAAAAACCGGAAGAAACTGAGGTTTTCGGGGATACACAAAGTGAGGCGGACATAGGGTTCCACTTCTTTCATGAGAGGGAAAGAGGGAGAAAAGAGGATGAAGAATAATGGGGTTGTAGGACCTATTAAATCACGATACTTTTGCAATAGTATAATAGAGACATAATTAATTCTGTCACAAAACTGTTTTCATTGAAAATGTTTTGTGGCAAAATTCGATTTTTTCCACTAATACTATCGACTCAAAAGGCATTTGCAACGGATTGAATAATATATCACAAATACCTATCAAAAATTATTTTAATTATAGGTGGTGCGAAATCCAGCCAAATAGGATTTATATATCTGTTGGAAATTGTTACTATTCGTGGCATAATTCTTCCTATATCGCAAATAGGTGCTCTTTGCGGGCTATTTACGATGAGAAAATTTTCAGTCACCAAAATCATGTCGCTACTACTTGAAATTATAAAAGTATGATATTATGAATGTTTTATGGTCTTATGGAACACATTCTAATGATTTTAATTATTTGATAGGTGGGACCTATATCTCTCTCAAATTCATTGGGTAATGATTTATATCTCCTGACATAGATTGGACTAAAATAGGGAGAAAACATTATTGAGTAAGGGAAATTTTCTTCTATGATTGTTTTGGGAGTGATCCATGATTACTATGATGGTTTGGGAAGTGATACCATTCCTCGGTGTAGGCTTACAAGTGATCCTTGACTGCTATGAATTATTTTTATAATCTTGTATGAATACCAATAATATATGTCTTCAAGTAATATTATGTTCTCATAGCTCATTTTTTTGATTCTATTATTATTTGGGTCTTATTAATTTCCATGATTTTTTCCATGAATCATGTATTTGATAAACAATAAGTAATGTATAGTTTTCAAATGTCACTATCATGTTCTCATACACATATGCCTATATATGTGGATACACCTCAAGATTACCCTTACTCAGCATCTCAGATCACCCTTTTTTATGTTTCCTATCCCAATGCTATGAAGAAATAATTTATGTATTTTATGTATGTAATTATTACTATATGGGAATGTCATTATTAGAGAAATTGAAGATATTCCACCAAATTTGTATATTTTTTACCTAGTCTTCATAGGAACCAAATTATTACACTCTTAGAAATGTTGTTTTTTAATTTAATGAATATTCAAAAAAATTTAATATCAATGTATGATATGTCTAGGTTTATATTAAATAAAACCCATGATTTTTACATTTCAAGTTTTTTTATTTAAGGATCTAACCCAAATAGTATCCCTCCATATTACGTTGAACCATCATAGGGATAATGTCAGTGTCAGTGAGTGTGATTGGCATGCACATTGGAATATGATGGTTATTGTTTAGATGTTATATGTTTATGGTAGAACATACATTACATGTAATAATTTCACGAGATCATAGGGTGAATCATCATGGATGAGAGATGATTACTATATTTTAATGATTAGATGCATAGATCCCCCATGGCTAGGAAAGTGTATGGTCGATTGTGCCACTAGTCAGGCTCGTGTAGGGTTGTCTGTTCAAGAAAGACTCTAGATCACAGTGATAGTATAGTAGTTGTATTTGAATGGATTATGTTGATGGTGACAAGATGATATTTTTAGAAATTCCCAATGATTATATAAAATGGAGTTTCCTTATTTATTTAAGAAATGTGGTTCCATGTTATACTTTAATTATGAAATACACAACTAAATATCTTCCCTAGTATTTATTTATTTTGATATAAATTTTAGCTTGTATTTGTATTTTATCCCTTATATTGTTCTATTTGAATGGGTTACGCTTCATTACCTTGGGATAATTTTAAAAACATGGTTTTGAAACATCTATTTGTTTTCAATGTATTTCCTTGTATGTATTCATAAAATAAAAATTTGAAAACGATTTTGTTTGATTTATAAAAATAATGAAACCAAAAATTGTACCTGAATTTTAAAAATATTTTACATGGTATGTTTTGGGAAATTAAATGCATCGATTCTATTATTCATACATACTTAACTATTATATGCTGACACGCAACATGTGTCACTCAGTGTCAGTAGTCTCATGCTATTTTTTGTGGCCATGTTTTTTTGGGTTATCTTAAAAAGAAATTTAGTTATTTTTGATGGGTAGTGAAAAATTAGTAACATGTAGATTGTGGTAAGCCTTTTCCTGGTTTTAATTCTTATTTTTTAACTAGTAATTGGGTCCTTTTTTGGTTCTATTGGAGATAAATTTTTTATGTGAAACATTTTATCTATTTAGTTGTGATATATTATTAGTTTATTGTTTTTACATTATATTTATTAAAAAATCATTCCATTAATTTATATTTATATTCCTTGGATCTCATCATCAGCCTATGGAGAACATGGATACCATTCAATCCCTGTTGCAGACTGGATTGGTTTTCTGGTTCAATAATGATATAGGATGATTTTTTAATAAATGGTATCAATGTATCCCTTTATAATTGGAGGTGTCTGGTATACTATTGATGGGATTTTTGGGACTCGAGATTTATATTCTAGAATATATCCATAAATACTTACTTATATTAAGCTTCAATTTACTAAGGATTTTTCAGATTTGACTTTTCAATTTAGATTTTTGGTTTCTGATCTAGGTTATTTGCTTTGTTTGAAAGGTTTACTTATTTTAGGCGATGATAGTTGTAGTGAACTGGAATCACATTGTGAGTATTCATTACATAGATTACCATGTATATCCAGAGGGCATACTCCAATATTCTCTATGTTTATGATTCATTTTTTTGGAATGGTATGATAAACCATATAGAAAAGTTATTCATGAACAGTAGTCCCATTTTTAAGAGGATTTTGTGTAACAAATTTCATTTGTTTCATCTTTATTGTTATGAATGAGTTAGGAATGAAAATTATTTTATAATTGTAAAACTATTGATAAGGTATTTATTTGGGGGTGAGAAATTTTTTTAAGGAATCATTGGAATTTGTGTTTTGGAACATAAATTTTTAAACCCAAAATGATTTGTATATTCGAATAGTTTTTTGAATTTGAAATAGAATTTTGAATCTAGAAATGCATTGGGTATTTTAAATGGTTTTGAACTTGAGTGTAAATGAGTTTTTAAAGGACTGTGGGGAATATTTTGTGTCATGTTTTTAGTTTATGTTATTTTTTTGAGTTAATGTTACACTTTGGTAGAGTTTTATTGATAATTCGTTTGATACTTATTCCTTTCACATTTTCATGTAATTTAGAGTACTATACACAAACTGGTTTTGGAAGTTTCTATGGGATCCCTTATAGTTTTTTATCTTCCTATACTACTAGTTGAGTGTTGGATCTAAACTATATCTAATCGTTTACCTTACTATATGGTGATCAAGATTCTATCATTGATTTGGAGTGAAATGAGTAAAATGAAATAATTATTAGGTCCTTATAGACTCTATAAGCCTTAAGAGTAAGGTTTATCTTATGTTTTTTTATAATAATTTTTTTGAATAGTGTGTATTAGTTTCATAATCATTTTAATAATATGGGGTTACACGGGAGATCATTAAGAGAACATGCCCAAAATGTTTTGTCAATGAGGAGGTGAATTTAAGGAATGTGGTGGAGTATGTGATTATTCAACAAGGTATGTAGATTTTGATGAGGTCTGTTTTCCAATTGAATGATCAAGATTCAATTTCATTAGATGTTGTGTTAAATTATTTTTTAATATCTCATCCCTTTGTGAATTTCCCCTACTCCCAGATTAATGATTTAGTTCTTTCATTCAACAATGTCCTATTTAAATATTTTTTGGATGGGGAATTTCTAGATAAGATGATTTCTAGGAAGAATCCAATGATGGTTGGAAGCCCGATCTCCTTTGGTATAATTAAAGGTTCCCCATATTATGAGGAGTGTAAACCATAGAATTTTTTTCAAGAGGATTCACGCATGTTAATTTTGTATTCTCTTAAGAAGGACCTCTATTTTTTTCTTCCAGTGTGGTTAGTATGGGTATTCTAAACAATCCAGCATTAATACTGTAAATAATTATCATCTGTTAGGTTGGATGGAACAATTTCAATATTTGTTTAGGGTGGGACCTCAACAAAAGAAAAATATGTCTACGCCATCTCCAAATCCTAGTATCACTTCCTCTTTGTGTTTTAAGGTACCTAATTTTTTTTTAATTTTCACCATTCTACTATTATTGTATATTCATTATTTCTACTTTTAGTTTTTTTCTTTGGTTTGTATTTTTCCATGGTTTATTGGATATATCATTCATATTTGGAGGGGAATGTGTCTTGAGGTGTTGTGAATTATAGTTTGATTCGTTATTTGGTTCAAGTTTCTTTGGTTAGTCATAGTCGACTTGGGTGGTAATATATTTTGTACTTTTCCTAATTCAACCATCATTGTTGATGGGATTCAAATGGTTGGGAGATTTAGCAAGGATCTATGTTTGTCCCTATATAGGATTTGAAGTTTGAGTTGGGGGTACTAAATGGACCACATCCGTTCTAGTGTTATCATTCAGGTTTAGGTTCAGTTTAAATTTGTTTCCAGGAGTTATTTCTTTTGTGTGATAGAATCATTCTTTTTGCATACAAAATAATCATTGTGACTTTATAGTGGATTAATGTTTTTTCCTGGGAAAAATTTTCAATCATAAATATTTTCCATATTATTTTATTAATTTTTTATTGATTACATCAATAATTTGATTTCAGGTTTAATTATTGATCTAAATTAGAATTTTTATTTTTGGATAATTTTGGATATATAAATGGTTAATACAATTGAATTAGTGGAAAACTATGTGAATACCTATCCAAAAGAGTGTTTTTTGTTCATTTTATTAATTCTAAGTTCATATCTCATTGGATATATAGAGTTATAACTGATCCATGTGACAGTTATGGTAATAGTGTGGGATTTGGGAGAAGTCTTTGTTATGGAACAAGACTTATGTGTGGTTATAAACGACCATGAAGTGATCATTTAAGGGTTTTTAATGGAAATCTATTTCATCGGGTAGTCATAGTCTCCAAACCGTGTAGGAAAACTATTCATTGTACTTGTTTCATTCTAATGAAGGTGTCGTGGTTTGCGTACTATTTGATATAACATGAAAACTGTCCTTGAATCATACTGATAATCCATTAACTTGATATTATTATTCTACCATCCTAAAAATAAAATCCAATTTAATCCTCCCACTACACCATTATATTTTTTGAAAATGAATGTTGTTCTAAAACAATTTTCATTTTTACAACCTTTAATCCTTGAATACCACACATCAATCATTCGTATGTTTTCATGGATTCTAACCACTATTTTGTGGCTTCTCTTATTATCCTCTTGTTTCTCACTTTTAAATTTGTCTGGTTTCTCCTTGACCCAAACCTAAATTAGAGGTTATGTAATGTGATTTATTTTTAGTGATGATAAGGTGTGTAGTTTATCTCTTCTGGGTAGTTCTTAATTTTTCTGAATGTTTCATATTGTATATGAAAAATTAAGATAGGTTCCACCACCCATTTCTATTCTAAAACATTCCATTAGATTATTGATAATTTCTAAATCATTTTTTATTATGTTCCTTATGGCCCATTTTTTATAAGTTGGGTTATCAAGTCATTTATGATAGTGGTTTTGTTAGAGATAATTTCCTATCAATTTATATAATTATGACTATGGTCTTAGGGTATATGTATTTTAGGGTTTTTATAATATTCCCTTGTTATCATTCAAATTTATTATATGTTTTTAATTAATTTTTAGTCATTTTGTGAATTTTTAATAATTGGGTTGTAAGTTGAATTTCATTTTTATCAATTCATGTACCATATTTGGATTTGGGGGATTTATATGAGAGACTCTTGTTCTTTGTTACAATGTTCTTTGGTTTTCATTAATTTGATCCTTTGAAAATTTTATTGATGTACATATATATTTTTCATTTTGATATGTTCATATCCCTTTTGGCATGAGGTGCACATTTAGATTTGTGCGTGCATATAAATGGATTTTAAATAGAATTTATTTAGTGTAAACATCGATATCTAAAATGCTTTTTTGGATTCTAAATGTTTAAAATATAATGATTTTATTTCTTGTTCCTAAAAAACTAACATTAAAGGCATATTTGGGACATTTAATATATGATTTTATAATTATCTATTTTTAAGGCTTGTTTGGATCCTTGAAAACACTGATGATATTTTCCATGTGATTAAAATTTGGGCTTCATTGAAATATTATTCTATTGAAATATCAATTTTGATTATTAAAATGTGAGAGTTATGATAGTACTTTTCAAATGTTTTCGTTGGATGTGAACAACCATATGGATTTCCTATAATTTAGAGAGGATCTTTTCATGGGTGTTGTTAGTGTTAGAGGGTGGGATGGACATGAAACATGGAATATAATGGTTATTGATGAGATATAATATGTTCATGAGCCACCACACCATCCCTATAATAATGTAATGGGATCCTAGTCATAATCTATTATGAAAAGTGATAATTACTATTCAATCATAGTTAAATATACTAGATCTTCCAAGGTTGGGAAATGCATTGGTTGGCTATTCCACTTGTCAAGCCAGTTTACAGAAGCTGGTTGCTGATCGACTCTCAATCTCATCAATTGAATGAAATATGGTTCAGAACCAATTATTTACACAGTTTCCTCTCAATATTTTTAGGAATTTTACATTATTATATACCATGTAATATTATTATTTTATTTGGTTTTTTGGATCCATCTTATGCTTTACATATGCCATTCACAACTACTTATCATCCACGATATTTTTTTAAGGTACATCTAATTGCTTCTTTGTGGATTTCATCCCCCATGAAGATTATTTGACCTAGGATTCTATTATTTTCCTTGGTATGGATTTCAAAACTATGTTATGAAACGTTAATTTGTTTTCACAGGAAAACATTAATTTTTTTCATAAAAAAGGAATTTGGTTGTGTTGTGTTTACTTTATAAAAATAATTAAAACCTAATTTATTCATGTATTTACAAACTAATTATCTTTATCTATTTTAGGAATGGAAATTCATGGATTGAATGGTGTTTTCAGAGTATTATATTCAATTTTCACACCCTACTTTTTCTACTTGATGTCAGTAGACCAAATAAATTTTATAGGTTCAGGTTTGTCCTCTAGTTTTCACAAGGAGCAGGTTAGTCATAGTGTATTGGGGGTGACCATGAGGTCACATTGAAACCATTTCAGGAATTTGTGGGGCTTTAGATATTATTTTATACCTTATACATAGATGTGATTTTGGTTCCACTAAAAATAATATATTTATTATTAGATATTTATGTATTTACTTGTGTTTTATGATTTACTTGTTCTTATTTCTTTCTACATATTAGGTAAAATCATCCCCATTCAAATATATTATGATTCAATGATTCTCATTGTTAGTATGTGGGGATTTGTTATTAACTTCGAGAAATTTTTGTGGAACGACATGGGTGTCTAGTTTTGGATGACACAGTCTTGTTTGTGACATATTATATTCAATGACTACGAACTATGGGAAGATATAACAACTCCAAATTATAACAACATATCATAATGAATCCAATATGAATAACCATAATTAATGAGCATAATTTTTTATCATTACTCTATTATGGGTACTCAAAATTAAACAATCCAGTCATCCTACCTAACATATAATCCTAGTATACATCCATATCCATATACATAATCCCAACCAATTATATATCTATTTCTCAGTCATCGTATCATTAATTTAGTTCATATCTATAAGATCCATCGTTAAACCTATATTTATTTCAGATAACCAAACATATATTATCTTTTCTAACAATAATACCCTTCTAATTACAAAGAACTATTGAGAACTATTTGTAAAAATGACACAATTATAGTTATTTAAAATTATAATTTATCATCCTATGATACTCACAATTATCAAAAATACATAATAGTGTAGATGATAATTATTATCCTTCTAACTAGTAGTTTTTATATCATCTATGATATTCTATATATCCAATTTAATATTGAGGTAATGACTAAAAAATATAGTTATTGGAATTGATACTATATGTCATATGGCATGGAAATTAGTTATTATGTAACAACATTATTTTGAATATATACCACCCCTTTTTAACTCAATTGATCCATGATATCCACTTCAAATAAGTTACATGAACCTCAATAAAAATTCAATAACCCCCAAAACATTTTTTGACATGATAAGGGGAATGTATCTAAAATATTCTTCCTTACAATGATTTTCATGGCCCCAATGAAACATGGCATAACCCTATAAAAAAAATAATAAAAATAATAAATTAACCTTTCAATATTAAATTAATAAAACTAAAGATTATCATTATTTAATTCCATAAATAAAAAAAATGATATGTTATAAATCTGAAAAAATAATCTCCAATTTAAATTTCAATATATATATATATATTCACATAATAGAAACAATTATGGCATATGATATAGAAAATAGGCCATTATTCCACCACTAAATTTTATTTTTCCAATAGAAAATTAAAAATAGTATTATGTAATTTAATTGAATTATTACTTAAATACTATTAATATAAATAATTTTTTATTTATATTATTAAATCTATCCTAAAATCCACAAATAAAATAGGTACGCTTTATTGAATATCAATAACAAAGAGTAATGATCAACAATCACCTACATCAATTATTCTCTATTATAGATTCTATTTTTTTCCCTCATTCCATCATTATTCTTTATTAATGAATGATTACATGATGAAACTCAAAATAATCACTTTCTTAAGGGTGAAGTGACCAGTAATTGATGAAATCAAATAGAGTGGGGTAGGGGGTATTGTACAATATTCTTTTGATCTACCATAACATAATATTATAAACCTTCTATATATCAAATCATTGCCACCTTTTAGGATAAATGGATTTTGAAAATTCATAAACACATTCATTCCACCTATGATACAAAAAGTAAATGAATACAACAGATAATATTTTTAAAAAATTTGGACCTGATTTGTGTATCTATTCCTTTCTTTGTTTCAGTTTATCAAATAAAAAAATTTAAAGACATATTTTTTAACGGTGATTATGGTAGGTTATGAATCATACTAAACCCAACATGTCTTACTATAATATAGATGTATGGGTTGTATCATCCTCCACCCAAGATGTTTTTTCATACCTCCTCTATATGTTAGTCAGTTTTATGGATGTTTTGACGTGTATTATACTAATAATCTCTATTATTAAATTGCTTTATATCTCAAAAAAATCACTAGTAGTATCCTTGATTTCCTGAAATCAATGTATGATCCAATTTCACAATTGTAAGTATTCATTTTCCACTGATTTAGAAACATAAATTTGTTGAAATGTTTCCATAAACTCTCTGAATAATTAGAACATATAACTTTCAATTAAAATTTATGTTCATCTAAAAAATTTAAATTATGATTATTCTAAAAATATTATATGTCACGCAAAATATGAACCATATAATGTATAGGTATTTGTGTCTTTATAACTTTAGGTTTCTTAACTTCAGGTTTCTCAGTTATATATCATTTTAAATATCATGTTCCTGGTCCTCTCTACTCTTTTCTTCGGATAACTAAATTCTAGTTTCAAAATTCATTCAACATAAAAATGTTTGAAACTAATGTATTTCATCATTAGTGTGAAATTTTTCTCCCATATAACTCATCACATAACGCTATTTCATATATTAGCCTCATATAAATCTTTGTCTTGTAAATTCATCTGTGAAAATGATCTCTATAGTAATGTGTCCATGAAAAGAATATGGTCTCATAATCCTTATGTAAAAACAGATCTCCCCAGACTTCTTATGATTTTTACCAATTAACAAATCATGTAGTTATTGGGTATATATTAGAATTGGAAACCCTTTACAAAAAACATTGTGATTCCAATTTTTATTGTACCTCCCCTTTTAAAATGTATTTGAGTTCATGTATCTGGATTTATATTCCACCTATATTTCCAAGAACATAAATTATACAGAACCATTCTAGCATAAAAATGACTTATTATCAACCTAAAATCTATGAATCTATAGTTAAATTTCAGGTCCACAAGACCACCATTTTCAAGTTTCATTCAATATATATATTAATATGTATTATTTTTCTCAAACACATATGTTCTAGTCAACTCATCTCCTTGGATGACATTTATTTTACATAGTTAAAACAAGTGATCAATAATTCATAATAACATTCCATTTTTTCTTCGATACATGTTCAACATAAAAAATCCTCACCATAAATATATAACATATAAGATCCATTAGTCAACTTCTTAACTCCTCAAATTACAATCTTCTATACATTGTAATTTTCACCTTGATTGGATTTCAAAGTAAAACTCAAATTAATCCATATAATTGAGTCATATTAACTTCAATTCTAATCAAAAAATCATTCAAAACAATAAATTATAATATATACTTACACATATATATTTTTCATTAATCACATTACACTCTAAGATATTCTATAAATTTTTTAACATCAGCTACTTGATACCCCACTTATGGAAGTTACTTTTATTTATAGACAATTTTTAGCTTTATAACATATTATTTTAAATACATCAATAAAGAATTAGCTTATGTAATCACCAACTATTATAAATTAGATATCAACATTTAAATGCATGACTTATATTTTGGTACACATTCTAATGATTTTTAACTTTTTTCATCTCTCTACTCTTTTAAAATATAGACATATCTACATTACTTCATTAAGGTTTTGTGCTATTATCCCAATTTTTATTCACATAATCTAAATTAGTTAATCTTCTTATGATACTCTATTTTCTGTCAGTGAATCTTCTATGTAACTTATATCTTTGAAGATCATTTTTTATGAGTTCGTATTCTGATTAACACATCTTCCAAATGAATTTCATCATGTCATCCACTACTCATCTTCTAGATGTTTGTCTTCCAAGAATTCACCTTTTATCTTTTTGGATATAATTTCATTTTTATACAATTTATGACATCCCACAAACCAATCAATAACATTTACGTCAAAATAAATATACCAACATCAACTAATAGTATTTTATCTTTCAACATAATTTATTATAATTCATGAACATAGGGATGGTTTCATTAAAATATGAATGATAATTTATATGTGAACGATCATTCAATATAATTCTGAACATGTGAGTGATTAATAGTTATGTTCAACTCAATAATATTAAAAATAAAGGTTTTTACATAGAATCTATTTATAAAAAGGAACATCAATTAGTAGTACTCAAATTCTATTTTGTAAGGGGGAAACATTATTAACATTATGGGTCTCTTACACTATAGACTAACACACATATATACATTATTATTTATGATAAATACAGCAAAATTTCATTAAGATATTCAATCATCCTTATAAAGACCCGCAAATTCCGTGGAATTTTTTTTCTAAAACACATGGGAACTTTACGAGTCTGCGAAAATTTACGGTTGCTGATTCTGAGGCACAATGTGCCCGGAAGCAATTTCTGAAGTTTTGTTTGGGTACGTTCAGTAAACGTATGAGGGGGATTTTATAAATTTTTAATAGGTCCTCAGAATTAAAATATTATGGAACTGTTGAACTCACAGCGCTGGTATTCACTTAAGAAGACTTTCACCTCGACAAAAGTAGGTTGAAAATGAAAGTTAGTTTTTGGAAATTTAAAGAATAAATTAAATAAAAATAATGTGTCAGGCTTATTTTTATTTGGTTGTTAAAACCACCAAGTGTAGGTTGGGGGTGGGGTCCACCACACCTTAACCTTCCATGAGAGTTTATCGTGGTGGGGAACACCCGAACATAACCTCCCTTGGGTGGATAAATTTTGGTTTGGACCACCTGAGCTTTTAACCCATTTAACTCCCCATTAAAATGAAGAAAATTCAGGACCTTCCCCACTAATTAATTGAGCCAACTCCATCCCATTAATTATTTGAGTTATCTCATTTAATTAAACACCACATTTTGAATTCATGGCAATAATTAAAATAATAGACAATCAATTATTTCATTTGGTTTGCATCATTCTTTTGTTGGAAGGGAGACTTGAGGAGCTCTTGGAGAATTAACACCATGGAAGAAAGAACTCTCTAGTGAGGAAAGACCACTGAATAATGACGAACACCTTCTTCCTTATTCAACTAGAAAAAGGTAGGGAGCACTGTCCATGAAGAATGCCACTGACGCCATCCTCAGCTTCTTCATTTTTGACGTCCATGAATCGACGTCCTCCTTTCCATGACATCGTCAATGAATAATGATATGAGTTAGGGGATTTGAATTAATTTCATTTCCGTTCTATCTTGTTCAATCATCGTTGGTATTTTTTCGATTTTTATCACCATAACTGGGAGGGCGCGTGCTGAAAGAACATGGCATGACCCCCCTCCATTTTCCTTATTTTTTTACGATAGCGGCGGCGCAACGGCGCCGCCGGAGGAGTGGTCCGCGGCTAAGGGGCCGCACAAAAGCCATGGAAACCATCTTTGGGCTAGCCGCAAAGGAAACTGGAGTACATGCCCACTAGGTCTCCCCAAGGGCGCGTTGCCGATGGCACCGCACGGAGGAAGGAGCCGCAGCGGAGGAGCAGAAGTGGTTGACTGGTCTGGCCGCTGTTGGAGAGGGCAAGGCTGGCCTCTCGGCCTTTCGGGAAGAGCGGGACCCCACTGGGTCCCGTGTGACGGGGACCAGCACCACATGGAACCGGTTCGGCTTCCACCCGAATGGAATAGCCCTTTGGGAAATCCAGGGGGCACTCAGCTTTTCCCCTGGACCCGGCTTAGGCGGACCCCCGCGGGTGGCCTGGTCACCGGGCCGAACCCAGCGCGGGCTGAGCCGCCAGTTTGTGTCGGGCCACCTTCTTGAGCAGGGCCACCCCCTCAGCCCAGGCCTCCCCCTCTGGCCGGGTCGGTCCAACTGGTCGGGTCGAACCTATGGACTAGGTCGGACCCCAGTTTGGACCTATTTGACCCAAATTCACCTTTTCGCCCATTACATGGGCTTCGAGTGTTCGATCGATGAACCATCTATGGAGATAGAAATCATGGAGTGAGACAGTACTTTTAGAATACCCCACATTAGGTTTGGACACAGTTGTGGTATGGTATGGTTGGATTGAACCTAAATACAACCAGGCCCTCCGAATGAAAATGCAAATAACATAAAGATTGGGCGTCCGATTGACCGCCGTTTGTGGCATTGAGACCCCTATGAAGAGGCAAACCATTGAGATACTTTTATGTGGGATTTCATGATAGTTGGATAATCTACCTATCGCTAGATGAGAAGATTATCTCGGAGAAGATTGAGCGGAGTACAGAGACCTAGTAGCTGGATGAGACCTGATGACTACTGACCGAATTGACTCGGAGTGTTTTCGACTAGCCTCGTGGGAAGTGCCTCTATGTGATGCGGCAGACCCATGGTGGAGAGAGCCTCTATGGGAGGGTTGTAGACCCACGATACTTGATAGTAGGTTTACCTTCATAGGCTAAGAGGGGGAGTGCCTCTGTGTGAGAGCGCTGGACCCATGGTGGGGATCACCTCTATGTGACGTGGCAGACCCATGATACTCGATAGGAGAAGTACCTTAGCAGTCCATGGATAGGGGGAAGTGCCTCTGTGTGATGTGGAAGGCCCACTATACTCAACAGAGGAGGAGTACGCCACCATGTATGGTTTCGATAAAAAAAAACCCCGTTTTGAGCTGAGTCAATGAAATTTGTGTTTTCCTCATAATTGAGATTGGTTACTAGATAACATAGGTATATGTATGGGAATATACCTAAGTAATGGTTATCCATTGATTTCATACTTTGTGGCTTATCCTTGTTGGATTTTGTGAGACTTTGAGGATCTCAGGGTCCCTACTGAGTGTCGTTATACTCACCCCTGTATTGGCTATGTCTGCACCTCGTTGTATTGGTTATAAATGACAGACAACGCTGACTGAGGTAGAGAGTAGAAGGACTGGATGGTACTCATAGGTGTACCACTCGGTGTGATGGTACACGGAGAAAAAGGACGGACGTGGAGTGCTGAGGAGTCCATCTGTACCTACCTTCCTTGTATGAAACCTGGAGGACGACTAAGTAGATGCTTTACTTTTCTTCAGTTGTACTTGTACTTTCCTATTGGTCTTGTATTTCTGGTCCCTTTAACATTCATCAAAACTTTTTTATTCAGATTTACTTAGTCTTTTATTTCCAGTTGAGTACTCAGTTTTGTTTTTTTACAGTAATAAATGAAATGCCTTCCCTGCTAGGGGATTTACACATTTTGTGCTAGTCCCCAGCCCATGGCCTATAGAAGGTGGCTTGGGGTACTCACAATACGGGCCCTGGGGGACAGTTCATGACAAATTGGTATTAGAGGAGTCAGTTCTACCATAGAACATAGAACTCTGATCATTTTTTTGTGAAGCAATAGTGTTAATGGTATTATGTGTCATTATCAGTTCAGGGAGTCCAGTGTTGGTTCGGGCGACCGAAGTATCCATACACCAGGACCCTGCCTACTGAATTCCGACTCAGTGCATGAAAACAATAATTGCATCTGTGTTTCAATAGTTTTCATTAGGTTAGCTCAACCAGGTCAGCTAATCAGGTATAATATTTTGACCATGTCACATTTGTTTCATTCAAGATGCATCCCTGTGGAAGACCAGTTAGAGTCCCGAGATTTGTGTGTACTGATAGCCCACCGAGCGACAAGGCCTCGGTGCAAGTCCCTTTTCCAGCGGAGGCACCAGAAGTACCACACTACATTGGGCCACTAATGCCACCATCCCCAGTAGCAGATGATGCACGCCGCTTGAGCGCATTGAACGAGTTTCAACGCCAGAGGCCACCCAGGTTCAGGGGAGAGACAGACCCACATGCGGATAAGGATTGGTTGGAGTATGTGGTGAAAGTCTTCAGGCTAGTAAGGACACCATGAGACTTCATGGTGATCCTTTCCACGAGACTCATTATGGAAACAGCAGGCAGATGGTGTAGCCTGATGCACCAGGTGCATGATGATGCGACACTTCTCTGGGAAGACGTCGAGAGCCTCTTCTGGGCAGAGTTTATTACAGCGACCCTACAAGTGGTGCGGATACAGGAGCCACTGCATCTACAGCAGGGTAGAATAACTGTTGCTCAATACTCAGCTAGGTTCAACGACCTCTCACGCTACTCCACTGATATGGTACGTGACCCATTCTTCAAGGCATGGACCTTTGATCAGGGGCTCAGGCGAGAGATCAGGGCATCAATGATCTCCCTCAGTATCCCGATGCAGGTGGGGTGTTAGAGAGAGATCTCCCAGTGATGAATTTCTTTGTTGAGTAGTCACGAGCAGTGAGACCCACTACTTATCGACATGAAGCAGATTCTTCTGCAGTTGGCAGTAGACAGATGATGCATAGGTGCAGGAGAACCAGACACACGGGCAGATGACCGCAGGACTCAGGTTCTGTTGTGTGTGGCACCCGGGGTTGTGACTTACCTACCAGGAGAGAGCTGTGTCACTCGTAAGGAAATTAGGGTCACATGGCTCGTGAATGTATGACCTACCATTTAGATGATCACCAGACAGTTGAGGGACCTCCTAGGCAGAGGTAGAAATTCGATCAAGGCTGTATGTATGGCATAGGTGGGCATGGAAGAGGAGCTGGTCGAGCAGCTGGCGGTGGATGATGTTATGAGGTGCTACCACCACCACCACCAAGAGGTCCTCCCTGACCGCAGGGAGCAGGTGGACAGGGAAGAGCTCAGATTCAGGTAGCTGAAGCATATGACCATGGCACTCCGGAGATGATTCAATGTACGATCTGTGTTTACTCCACCTTAGCTGCAGTTCTTCTAGACACATGTGTCAGTCACTCTTTCATTACCACTGCCCTCGTTCGGAGCTTGGAGATTCCAAAAGAGCCGTTGGCTTGATCCTTATGGATAGAGACTTCTACGGGAGTAGACTCGATGATTATGCATTGGTGCTGGATGTGTGAGCTTAATCTAGGAGGCGAGAGCTTTGGATGGAATCTCCTCATAGTGGCGTGAAGGCCTTACGACAACATCTTGGATATGGATGGTTTATCTATTGTCCATGCTCAGATTCACGGTATTAGGCAAAAATTGCGGGGTCTCTACATGGATTGGACCAAGTTCACTTTCACTGGTGATAAGGGAACCTTTTCAGAACATGACAGACATACTCGGAGGAGGGTGCAGCCAATTACTCAGTAGTTGGCTTGCCTCACCATCAGAGCAGTTGATGTGGAGAGTCCAACTTACCCTATAGTGGTGGACCAGTACGAGGATGTTTTCCCTAACAAAGTTCCAGGATGACATCCTCGCAGAGAGGTGGACTTCTACATTGAATTGTACCCTGGGACGACACTGATATCTACACCAGCATATCGGATGGCTCCCGCTGAGCTTCGGGAGATGTGGGTACAGCTAGAGGACTTGTATGGGAAGAGATTCATCTGACCCAATGTTTCTTCCTGGGAATCCATGATTCTTTTCTCTAAGAAGGCATATGGAAGCTTGAGGCTTTGTGTTGACTATCATCACCTGAACCATGTAATTGTAAATAAAATGCACTGACTCCCAAGGATTGACGAACTCTTTGAATAACTAAAGGGAGTGTGGTGGTTCTCGAAGATCCACCTCAGATCAGGTTATCACCAGCTCAGAGTTTGAGATGATGATGTGCAGAAGACGGCTTTCAGGTGTCCATACGGCCACTATGAGTTCTTGGTAATGCCCTTCAGTGTAACCAACACTCCAGAAGTGCTCATGGGACTCATGAATAGTATATTCCTTCCATACCTCGATCGCTTTGTCATAGTCTTTATCGACGACATTATCATTTACTCAACTAATGAGGAGGAGCATGAATTCCATTTGGTGGTACTAATAGACACACACTGAGAGCACTAGCTTTATGGTAAACTCTCTAAGTGCCAGTTCTGGGTCCGAGAGGTTAACTTTCTGGGACATGTCATCTTGGAGGCTAGATTTTTGGTGGATCCGGTGAAGAATGAAGGGGTACTCTCTTTGGAGCCACCCAAGAGTGTGGCGGAGGTATGGTGTTTTTTGGGTTTGGCTCGATACTACTAAAGATTCGTTGGAAACTTCTCTAGCATTGCAGCACCACTATCAGCCTTGAAGAATAAGGGGAAACCCTTTGTGTGGTCGGAGAGATTCCAGCAGAGATTTCAAGAGCTGAGGTAGAGGCTGACTAGTGCCCCCATCATGAGGCTTCCAGAGGAGGGCATATGGTACATAAGTTACTGTGATACATCAGGGACCAGACATGGGGGTGTCCTAATGCAGGATCGAGAAATGATCACATATAGTTCTCAACTATGGAAACAACATGAGCATAACTATACTACCCATGACCTGGAGTTAGCAGTAGTGGTCTTCGCATTGATGATGAGGAGGAATTATCTGATGGGTGACTGTTTTACCATTTACTCTGATCACAAGTGTCTCATGTATATCTTCTCTCAAAAGAACCTGAACGTGAGATAATGGTGATGGATTGAGTTCCTCCAGCACTTTGACTTCGAAATAGTCTATTATCCTGGTAAGGGGAACGTTGTTGCGGATTTCCTCAACAAGAGATCCAGTATACTGATTCTAGGCGAGGCGACAAAGCAGCTGGATGCCTTACAGATATCCTTTGTGGATAGAGATGTAGAAACATTTCAATAGTTTCATACAGTCCCCCCCCCACTTCTTCAGTGAGTCAGGGAGGCGCATCATGGGGACGCTAACTGCGAGACATGACGTGCTCAGATATCCACAGGGTAGGCCCCTGATGGATTTTATAAAGGTGGGGATCACGTCATCCTCTTCGGAGGATATACTATGGTACCAGTATAACTTTATGAGGAATTGTTGAGTTATTTCCTCACATCCCCTCTAGAGGTACATCCCAAACTGGAAAATATGTACCAGGACCTTTGGTGACAACACTGGTGGCCAGGTATGAAGAAGGAAGTAGTGGAGTTTGTCGCACAGTGCCTCACTTGTCAGTAAGTGAAGGTAGAGCACCAGGTACCAGCAAGCTTGGTTCATCCCTTAGAGGTCCCAGAGTGGAAGTGGGATGGGATATCCATGGATTTTTTGATGGTTCTTCCACATAAATCCAAGTCTCATGACTCGATTAGGGTGATCCTCGACCGAATCACCAAGTCGGCCCACTTCCTTCCGATCAGAGAGCATGGTTCAGTAGAGAGCATGGGACGCCTCTACATGCAAGATATTGCATGGATTCATGGAGTAACTTCTTCTATTGTCATCGACCTTGACACATAGTTTACATCCCAACTATGGAAGGGGTTGCAGGAGGCTTTCGGGATGCAGCTACGTCTGAGCGCCGCCTTCCATCCTCAGATGGATGGATAGACTGAGTGGACCATTCAGACCCTCGAGGACAGGCTCCATGATTTTTTCCTCGACTTATGTCACACTTGGAAGGATAACTTACCTTTGGTGTACTTTGAATACAATAGCAGTTATCACTCCACCATAGGGATGGAACCTTTCGAGGTGTTGTATAAGAGACCTTGCAGATCACGTTTGTGATTAAATGACCTAGGGGAGTTTGCACTAGTGGGACCAGACATGGTGTGAGCTACCATCGAGAAGGTGCAGATCATCCAGGAGCAGATGAAGACTACACAGAGTAGGCATAATTCGTATGCCGACAGGAGATGGAGACAACTGGAGTTTTAGGATGAAGACCACGTCTTTCTATGGGGCTCACCTCGATGAGGTCTACGAAGATTGGGCTGAGGGGGAAAGTTATATCTGAGATTAATCAGACCCGTCAAGGTCCTCAACAGAGTAGGCGAGGTGGATTATAGCTTAGCTCTTCCACCTCCGTTGAATCGGGTGCACGACGTCTTCTACGTAACTCAACTGAGGAGATACCTACACGACCCTTCGCACATCATCGACCATGGAGAGCTGGACATCGATGACGGGGTGACATTAATGGAGGTTCCTGTGTAGATTGAGGATATACATGATAGGATCATACATGGATGGTCGATACATCAGGTTCTCGTATGCTGGCATCATAGGAACCTCTAAGAGAGCACATGGGAGCGGGAGGCTCAGATGCGTGCTCAGTACCCACATTTGTTTTCTTAGTTCGAGTTGTAGCTTATAGGGATGTAAATCCCTGAGGTGAGGAGAATATAAATACCTGAAAATTCCATGGAATTTTTTTTCTCAAATAAATGGAAATTTTACGAGTCCACAAAAATTTACAGCACATGATTCTGAGGCCCGGTGTGCCTGGAATCAATTATTGATCTTTTTTTCTGGTACGTTCAGTAAACGTACAAGCAGGATATTATTACATTTTAATCGGTGCTCGGAATTGAAATTAGAGGGCACTGTTGAACTCGAAGCACCAATATTCGCTTATGAAGACATTCAACATGACGGCAGTAGGAAGATAATGAATTATAGTTATTGGGGTCTTAAAGAATCAATTAAATAAAAACAATATGTGTAGCTTATTTTTATTTTGTGGTTAATAAATCCATGTGGAGGTTGGGGTGGTTAAAACCACACCTTTACCCTCCGTGAGAGGTTATGGTGGTGGGGCCCACCCAAACATTACCTCCCATGGGAAGATAAATTTTGGTGAGGACCACCCAAGCTTTTAACCCCTTTAACTCCCCATTAATGTGGAGAAAAATCTTGACCTTACCCACGAATTAATCTATCCAACTCCACCCTATTAATTAAGTGGGTTATATCATTTAATTAAAAAACACTTTTTGAATTCATGAAAAAAATTGAAATAATATACAATCTATTATTTATTTGGTTTGCATCATTCTTTTGTTGGAAGGGAGAATTGAGGAGCTCTTGGAGCTTGAATGCCAAGGAAGAGAGAACTCTCCAGTGAGGAACAACCACTGAAGAATAATGGACACCTTCTTCCTTATTCAACCCGAAAAAAAGATTGAGTGCCCTCCTTGAAGAACACCGCCGACGCCATCCTCAGCTTCCTCATTTTCGACGTCAACGAATCGATTTCTGCCTTTCTGCGACATCGTCAATGAACAACAATTCGTGGTAGGGGATTTGAATTAATTTCGTTCTCATTTTATCTTGTTCAATAATGGGTTGTGTTTCTCCAACTGCTATCACTATAACACGGAGGGCGCAGGCTGAAAGAACATGGCCCGACCCCCTCCATTTTTCCTCACTTGTTGATGACAGCGGTGGCGTAATGGCCCCACCGAAGGTGTGGTCTGCGGTCAACAGGCCACATCTGAGAAACGGCGGCCGGCGTCGGGCCGTCCGTGAAGGAAACTGATGGCACAAGGCCATCGGGTTTCCAGAAGGGCGTTGTGAAACCAAGCCATGCAGAAGAACAGGTCGTATCCCCTGACCGCTATGGTGCACACGGGCAGCCACCAGGCCACCGTAGAGCCCTGACGTCATCGTGCAGCGTGGAGGAAGGAAACGCGGCCAGGGCTGGCTGCGGCGGAGGAGCAGAGGCAGCCGGCTGGGCCGCCCGATGGTGAAGCGGGAGCAGATTTTCACTCGGATAGCCAGGAAGAGTGGGACCCCGCTGGGTCCCGTGTGATGTGGACCGGTGACACCAGCCACTGGTTCAGCTCTCACATGAACGCTATAGTCATTCGGGAACTCCAGGGGGTGCGCGGCTTCCCCCTAGTCGCGGCTTAGGCGGAACCACACGGGAGGTCGGGCCGTCGGGCCTCAGGCCGCCAGGCTAGACCCAGCGTGGTCTGTTCCACCCCCGCGGTCTGGGCCTCACCCTCGGGCTGGGTCAGACCTGCAGGAGGGGTCAGACCCCAGTCCAGGCCCATTTGACACAAATTCATCTTTCCACCCATAACTTGGGCTAGGGTGTCCGATCAACGGACCGTCTACTGCGAAGGAAATTTTGGAGTGAGACGGTTCATTTGGAATACCCCACATGTGTTTTGGACACAGTTGGGGTACGGTCGGGTTGGATTGAACCTAAATCCAACCCTTCCCCTGGAACAAAAATGTAAATAACTCACAGACCGGGCGTCCGATTCGTGCGCCTTCTATGGCGTTATGATGACTATAACGAGGTAGAACTTTGAGATATTTCAACGTGGTACTTAGTGACAGTTGGATAATCGACCGGTAGCTCATGGAGCGGATTATCCCGGAGACGAGAGAGCATAGTATGGAGACCTAGTAGCTGGCTATGACCTAACCACTACTGACTGATTCAACTCAGAGTGTTTTTGACTCACCTAGTGGGAAGAGCCTCTGCATGACACGACAAACCCATAGTGAGGAGCACCTCTGTGGGAGCATGGTAGACCCACGATACTCGACATGAGAAGTACCTTAGCAGGATTTGAGGGGGAGCGCCTCTATGTGAGCATGGCAGACCCATGGTGTGGAGCACCTCTGTGTGACGCAACAGACCCACGGTACTTTACAGGATGAGTACCTCAGCAGTCCAAGGATAGAGGGAAGCACTTCTATGTGACACACATGGCCCACAGTACTCGATTGAGGAGGAGTATGCCACCAGCCAATTTTTCGATAATAAAAATCCTAGTTTGATCTGAGTAAATGACTTTTGTGTTTTCATCATGATTGGGATGGGTTACTAGATAACTTTGGTATATGTATTGGCATATACATAAGTAATGGTTATCCTTTGATTTCATACATTTTAGTTTATCTTTGTCAGATTTTGTGGGACATTGAGGGTCTCAGAGTCCCTACCGAGTATTGTTATACTCACCCCTATACGGGCTATGCCCGCACCTTGGTGTGTTGTTTGTAAATGACTGACATCGCTGACTGAGGTAGAGAGTAGCATGACTGGATAGTACTCGGAGGTGGACCAGTCGCCGTGATGGTACATGGAGAAGATCGACGGACATGGAGTGTTGAGAAGGCCATCTGTACCAACCCTTCAGGTAGGAACCCCGAAGGACGACCTAGTAGCTGCTTTACATATATTTAGTTGTACTTGTACTTTCCTGTTGGGCTTGTATTTATGGCCTCTTTCACATTCAGCACTAATTTTGTATTCAGCTTTACGTAGTTTTTTTCTTCTAGTTGTGTACTCTGTTGTGTTTGATTATAGATATAAAGGAAATGCCTTCCCAACATAGGGATCTACGCCTTTGGTGCGAGTTGCTAGCCCTTGGCCTATGGAAGGCGATCTTGAGGTAATCACGATACGTGCCCTGGGGGATGGGTCGTGACAATCCTATTTATATTTATTTTTATTAAATTAAGCTGTTTTAAAAAATATAATTTC
Organism: Viscum album; assembly: GCA_963277665.1. Taxonomy (NCBI): domain Eukaryota; kingdom Viridiplantae; phylum Streptophyta; class Magnoliopsida; order Santalales; family Viscaceae; genus Viscum; species Viscum album. The sequence continues at coordinate 2,073,808,986 of OY728156.1, read as the reverse complement.
AATATGTCTTTATATGTTATAAAATTTTCCGCATTATTAACAATAAAAGAAATTTTATATTGAATAAGAAAAATTTCACTCATCTCTCATAAATCACTAATTTTTAAAAAATATTCGCTCTTTTTTTCAAACCATCTCATTAATCTCTTTATTTCATCCGAGATTCTACTTAAGATAATTAAAACATATTAATTTGAGAGAGGGATGCCATAATTTTACTTAGTAATCATTCTTTTATAAATCAACTCTAATCCTACTTCAGAAATGCTATGTTTCTAAAATTGGATTGAGTAATATAGTCCACAAATTTATCCATTAACTATATAATATGTGACCCCAATTCCAATTTTGTTTTTAGGGGATGTACAATGATATTTGTCAAGAAATTATTAACTTTAAATCATTTTCCACAACAATATAAAAAAATCAAGTGTTTGAGTTTTTCCAATTTTTAGAATATTTATTTAAAATAACTCCTACTTAATTGTGACATTTAAGGAAAACCCGAAAATTGAAATTTATTAACAATACTATCCACTGATAGGTTCTGTGAGATCACATGTTTAGTGGGGATGACATAGTGATAAATATATTTAAATTATTTTCATTTAAGAATATTCATCTCCTATTAACAAGTTATTCCTTAATTTTACCTAGAAACAAAGAACACAACTAATTTTATAATACTCAATTCCTATCTATAGTATCTATTAATTTACATGAACATGAAAGAATACAAGGACATAAAATATAATCTTATTAATCATCTGGATTACAAAAAGTGTGTTATATCCACTAATTTTATTACACTATTATCATATGATAGTGTATCTACGTCTAGAAATTTTTTCATGGTTTATAATTATTACACAATAATAAGAAAATATTCCACTACTTCAGTCATCATTTTTTATTCTCAAATTACTTCTTCCTACTTCCCACCTTTCAATATCATAAGTTTTCTATTCTTCTTCTTCATAAATTACATTGATAACAATGAGAATTAATTACTTCTAATTCTTATTGCCCTTTTCTCTCTCTTCAGAAAAACATACGTTTGTGAAACAATGTATTAGTTATTTTCCTAAACACTCAACACCCTCTTGAACTATATTACTTTCATTTAAATTTAATAATCATTAGTGAATATTTTTTCCATAATTAATTTATAGATTTTATTACAATTATCTTTCAACGTACTCTCCCAATTCAAGCATTACTGAATCCTTCTCCATATTTCTTACTACTTTAAATTTCAAAATTTTAATTTTATATTCCATCAATTAATTATCCAAGATCATTATATTTAATTATTTATGTTATATTGGAATATCATTTTCTTCTAAAAACTCCCCCGGAAACTACAATAGTTATTTCAATTTGAATTCTCCTTCTACATTTTAATTAAACCGCAACATTGTTTACCTTTTTGCGAGGAGGAGTCCTCAAATAAAAACAAAAATCACTGTATTTTTTGTATTTTAAATTAGATGAATTAAATATCATATTTCATAATCAAATAAAATTTTATGATCTTTTGAAAAATTTTATATCAAAAATGAATCATCAATGTGTGACACCCCAAAACCAAACAACAGAATCGTGTCCCATAATGATTTTTTTTATATAAGCACTTTGATACCAGATATAATAGGATAAATATAACCATAATTAATTAAAAAATTAAAAAATATTTGTTAATCACTTGTTACTAATAAATATTTTCAGGTTTATAGTTTTAAATAAATAGGGAAAAAACAACAACTAAAAACCCCTTTATCATTATATCAAACCAACGTTGTTTCTATTATAGACGAATATACTCATTCAATAATGAGTATAAAAATTTTAATATAAATTATTAAAAATGATTTGTCTTTAAAAACATATCCTGTGTACTATAGTTTTTCAAAACCAAGGAAAATGGATATATAACAACATGTGAGAACAAATTCTCAATAAGGTAAAATATATATTAGATGTAATCATGGAAAAATATCATGGTATTAATAGATAAAAACATGATTCCAAAATTAACACGACTATGCGAGAATTAGTTTTCCATAGCAATAAATAAAAACATGTATATAAATTATATTAACCTCATACTAATGGAATTAATTATGTTTGACATTAAAATAATATTGTCAATGACTCATTCTAAGACACTATATAGTTTTGGGAAGGGGCATATTCCAAAACTGGAAAAGTTTTGTCGCTTGATAACTCTTAATGAATCATGGAGAAATATAATTTTTGGACCATCCTGTCATAATAATAATTAAAAAGTAGTAAATAGAATATTTAATGAGGGGTTTCAATCCATTCACTAAGGAACCACTTAATAAAATAATGGTTATCTCTACAATGAAGAATAAAAAATATTGACACAGGACCAAACTATGTAGGATTGCAATAATATAATCTATTTCAACACTTTTCCTTATATTAATAAATGTATAACATGATCACAACTCATACTAATAAATAAGGTGTATAGTTAAACATTATATATTAAACATTACCAAAAATCATCTCTATTTGAATGACAACATACACAACACCAATATTTTCCCCATTATCAACAATTGGGATAATATGACCATAAACCTTCTAGAAGAAGGAGGTGGATGGTTAAGCACTATATTTTAATGTTTCCAATAATCATTAATATTTAAATGAAAATATGTTGAAAAAAATACATTTTCGCAAGTCAACAATGAATTCGTATTTTCTGGTGAACATTATAACACCCCGCCCCTACCTCATTGGCTTGAGGAGGTTTTGAGGGTTAATTGGCCTTAACCAATGTTTCCAAGGAGAGAAAGGCTGGAAATAAATGCCAAGGGCTTCAAGGAATAGTGTGGAATGATTTTACCTTCATAAAAAACCAACCAAACCAACAAATTAAGATTCATGCACATTGAAAACCAACCATGTATTCCAAATAGACAACCATGTTTTTCCACAATACAACCCAAAACCCATGCAACCGACCATATCAGAGTACAAGCAAAAACTAAACAACAAACCCTACGATCCATGACACCACTACTACTCCACAACAAGCACTATGCTCCATGATCTACTGTTACATCACAATGCACCACTAAAGGATGGAGATGCCTTACCTTTGCTGACGTCATGATACACAACATCATCAAAGACACCAATGTGACAATGCATGGGGGATGTACTAAACATAGTAGGATTTCCCCAAATTAATTCCCTACACATGGAACTAGGATAAAATCATTAGAATATTTATATAAAACAATTTATATAAAATAGCCACAAGTGAGAACATTTCCATAAGCCAAACAATCCCTTACCAGGCCATCACACCCAAACCAAGAAAACAAGGGAATGCAAAACAAACAAGCCACAAACCATTAAAAAATTTACACATTAGCACAAAATTTCCATCTTGAAAAGCAATTCACAAAAACACAACCATAACAACCAAACAACCAAACGGTGGAGCTTCCGTCCAACTCATTCACCCATTCACACATTAGTGGCACTTCCGGTCCACTTACCATTGATGGTGGCCCTTCCGTCCACTATTCATCACCTTTTTATAGTGTTACTTCTCTCCACATCCACACAACATCCAAAACAAGATGAATCCAATAATATAACCCACCAAGGTCACAACCACATGCAATCAACCAATTCCATTGCATAACAATCCACTTCAATAAATCACCCATTTAATGAAAACCATTTTACATGCCAAACAAAATTTCAATAAAACAACCCTTTTATTGAAAAACATTTCCATCAATAATTTTCACAAATCAACCATAACATCCCATTTTAAAATCTCCATTTGAAAATCCACAACAATAACATTTCACAACAAAGCCCTCTTTTTCCCAAAAATCCCCAAAACATCACCCAAGGGATTTCTAACCAATTTCACTCATAAAACACAATTAATATCAATAAAAAAATTAATTGCACCCAAAACCATTAGCTCCAACCAATTGGAGTTGAGAGAGTAGCCACCTACTTCTAGGGTTCTCGAGAAATCGACCAACGAACAACTGCGCCTCAAATCCGGCAAACGCACCACCGAAACCTCTATAGATTCCTCTCCCAAACATCCAAAAGCCTTAAAAACATCATCCAAGGCAATCAAAACTCTATATATACACTCAAAAAGTGTAGATATAGAAAACCAAGAAAGATATGGATGTAGATCTAGAGGAAAACACAAGGAAACCATGAAGAGAGACTTACCCAGGAGAAACCACCTTCAATCTGCCAAGAAACCTCTTCAAAATCCATCCAAACAAAGTGGGAGAGCCTCTCCAACCCCTGAGAACCTGAAATACTGTGTCAGGCTCGAGTGGGAGGACGTTTAGAGTGTTTTAGGTTAAGCCCGAGGGAGCCCGAAACTTATAACACTATTTTTAAGTGGCCGCACAGTTTGTCCGTATGGTTTGGAAAACCGTGCGCTAACCGTGCGCACGCTAATGCCTTGGGAGAAAGTGTATGCATGGTTTCCTCACATGGTTTGGAAGACCGTGCATAGGCCGTGCGAAGACTATTGTCTCCTTTTCACAGTTTCTAGGATAATCCACACTATTTCCACTAACCACGCTCAAACAGTGCACCACTTTAAAAGCCTCCAAACTAATCCAAAACAATTCCAAACTCTCCCAACCTCTTCCCAACTCATCTGATGCACATTAAACAGATAAAAATCATATAAAAAGGCCACATACCTCAATACGTGGGTATTACATTCTCCCCACTAGTGGACTTTCCATCCCCAAAAGTAGTGAACCCGCCCTTTGCTGAAAGAGCCTGGGCCACTACTCGACCATCTCATTCTCCCGCACCCAAGTTTGCTCTTGAATATGACCTTGTTGCCAAAAAACATGAATTAAACTGATGATTTTACCATGAAAGACTTTATCATTCCTATCCTCAACCCACACATGCGTGTGCACCGATGAAGCATCCAATTCTAGCTCAACATGTTCCCATAAAATCAGATGGTCATGATCCAGATGATACTTTTTCAACTGGGACACATGAAACACATTATGAAACACACTGAACCTAGGTGGAAAAGCCAAATGATAAGACTCCTCCCTAACCCTCTCATGAATATCAAAAGGTCCAATATACCTTAAAGATAACATTCCCTGCTTTCCAAACTGACAATGTCCCAACCTTGGAGAGATCCTCATGAAAAAATGATCACTCACATTGAATAACAATAGCCGTTGATGATGATCCACATATGATTTCTAGCGACTTTGAGCCTTCTTCATTCTCTTTATGATCAACATGATCATCTCTATAGTCTCCTGGACAAGGCTCAGTACAACCATCGAGGACTCACCCGTTTCTACCCAACATAGTGGAGACCGACACGACCACCCAAACAACGCTTCAAATGGATCTAGCTGTATGGATGCCGGAAAATAGTTATTGTACGATAACTCAACCAACAAAAAGTGCTCCTCCCACAAGCCACCAAAATCCATGACACAAGCCCGCAACATATCCCTCAGAGTTTGTATCGTCCTCTCAGAAAGACCATCCGTCTAAGGGAGATACGTCGTACACATGGTCAACTGTGCCCCATGAGATTGTAGGAAGGATTTCAAGAAACGAGATGTAAAAATCGGATCTCTATCTGATAAAATCAAAACTGGAACACCATGACTCTTTACCATCTCCTGAATATAGATTTTGGACAGATCTTCCACCATATGAGATTCACGAATCAGGATGAAACGGCCCAACTTCGTTAGCCCCTCCACTATCACCCAAATGGCATCGTGATTTCTGACCATTCATGAGAGACCTATGAAAAAATATATCACTATATGCTCCCACTTCTAAACAGGGATTGGTGAAGATTACAACATTTCCGATGGCCTATGATGCTCTACCTTGACCTGCTTATAAGTCATGCATCTCGAAACAAACTCAGCTACACTCCTTTTCATGCTAGACCAACAAAACTGTGCTTTCAATGCTTTATACATTTTCTATATTCTGGGATGAACAGCCCGCCTGGAATTATGATACGCCCTGAGGAGATCCTCTTGATAAAAAACTGGTACAGCCATCCGATTCTGAAAAAATAAAACTGAATCTCCATTCAGTTTACAACCCTCAATGGTCTCCCCACCATTGAGTCTCAACCCCATGGTCACACACTCAAAATCGAATATCTGTGCCTCTCTAACCAGGAAAACCAAGTCAGGAATCAACAAAACCGGAAGGAAGACAGCTCTATCACCCTGGTACTCATATTCTAACCACATGTCAGGTATAACCGACATCAACTGCCAGTGTTCAGATGCCAGTTTTACCACATGAGCATATGATTTTCTACATAATGCATTCGCCACCGAATTTCCCTTACCTAGTGTGTACATCAAGTCAAAATCAAACATCTAGAGATATTACATCCATCTCGGTAGCCTCAAGTTCGAATCCCTTTGTGAGAAAATATCCTTCAATCTCTTATGATCTGTATATACTATGAATTTCTCACCGAAGATATAATGACACCACAATTTAAAAGCATGGACCACTGCTGCCAATTCCCAATCATGAGTTGGGTAATTATTCTCATGCACTCTCAACTGCTATGAGCCAAACACAACCACATGATTCCCTTGCATGAGAACGCACCCCAACCCTAATACTGATGCATCACAATACACCACATACCCTTTTCATGGTTCTAGAAAAACCATGATTGGTGCTATTGTAAGATGACCCTTTAGGTCTTTGAGACACTGCTGACACTGCTCATTCCACTAGAATAGAACATTCTTCCTTGTCAAAACTGTCATCGGTTTAGCCAAAAGTGAAAAATCACAAACAAAATGCCGATAATACACAGATAGACCAAGGAAACACCATATCTCAAACACATTCTTTGGCGGTTTCCATGAGATAACATCCTCAATATTTTCCGGATCCACTAAAACACCCCTTTCAGAAATCACATGGCCAAGAAAATGAACTTCTTGTATCCAAAAGTTACACTTCGATAATTTGGCATACAACTGATGATCCCTTAAGATCCCCAGCACTATCACCAAGTTTTTCACATGCTCCACCCTTGTCTTTGAATACACCATAATATTGTCTACAAACACCACCACAAAATGAATCTAGATATCTCTGAAATATTTGATTCATTAATTCCATGAACACTACTGGCGCATTCATTAGACTAAAGGGAATAACCACATATTCAAAATGGCTATATCTACTTCTTAAATATGTTTTAGGAATATCGCCCTACCTCACCCGAAATTGATGATATCCCGACCTCTGGTCGATCTTGGAGAACCACTGGGCTCCCCTCAACTGATCGAACAAATCATCAATTCGTGGAAGTGGATATATATTATTTATCGTCACTTGGTTAAGTCTACGATAATCAACACATAGTCTCAAAGATCCATCCGACATTTTCACAATCAACACCGACGCTTCCCATAGAGACGCGCAAGGTTGGATAAACCCTTTGTTTTATAACTCTTCCAACTAGACATTCAATTCCTACAATTCAGTTGGTGCCATCTAATATGACGGAAGTGGGATATGAGTAGTCCCTGAAAGGAGATAAATCATAAAATCCTCATCTCTTAAGGGAGGTAACCCAGAGAATTCTTCAGGAAAAACATCCATGAACTGATCTACCACAACCGGAAGAACACTCTTCTCAACACCATCTGTCGATTCCAATGAGAATACCACCAACTGATACGATTATGTACACACTTTTGGTGCCATCAAACCCATTGCACCCTGACTATCATGCCTCTCTCTTCTAAAGATATGTCTAACATCATCGTGTGTCATAAAATCCATTGTTCGCACATCACAATAAATGTGTTCCTTAAACTCCACAAGCCAATCCATTCCCAGGATTACATCATACCCATCAATCTTAAGCATTGATAAATTACACATTAGCTCAACATTGCCCACAATAATATGACATTATCTACAAAATAAGGCTCGACACTCTCTTCGACCCAGAGGAGTTTGATGTTTTCCAAACCGAGGGAATCTTTTCTACCCTTAAACCCATCAAATCAACCACACGTGCAATAATAAAAGAGTGTGAAGCACCCATATCAAACAGCACTTGCATCAGTGTAGAATTTAAAAAAATAGTACCTCGCACCGTGGACAGTCTTCACTGATCATCCAACACAAGATGCTTAGCTCCAAACACATGTTATATTTCCACACTCTTCTATTTATTGCCCTGCTGAGGCGTCGTGGTATTCCGAGAATCACCATGACCCACTTTACTCTACTGACAAGGGGTGTGCTGCTATCCCTGTCCAGTCGACGCATATGACGTCTGTGATCCCTGAGGAGTGTCACGTGCGCCTGACCTTGGAGAATTCGGAAAATAACACAATAGATGCCACATCTTCTTACAATTATGTCATGATCTAGGTTGTGTCGTATAATCCCTCTTGATGTGGCTCGTAGAACCACACTGAAAACATCATGGCATGCTCAGGGGCATCGGAGGAAGATTTACTGATCCTGTAGTTGGAGTATATGCCATATTCCCGCCTTGGTAATAAGTGTCCCTCCTTCGCTTGAATTCAGTGTTAAAGTTCCCACTATTCCCCACGGGTACCACCATGCTTCCTCCACCAAGAGCACCCAAAAAATCCCGCTTAGCCACTGAGGCTCTATTCACCATCTCTGTGTAATCATCTATACACGGTACTACTATCTTTAAATGGATTTTTATCCTTTACGCCGCTTCAAAGGTCCTTACCTTCAATGATGTGCTACGCGCCACCTCGGCTGCAAAACTCACTAGGTTCATAAACATAGCTGCATACTCCGTCACAGACATAAGCTCTATCTTCAAACTGAAGAAACAATTCAAACGATGAATTCTGAATGTATGCGGGTAAAATTGATTATTAAAAAATTCTTCGAAGACTTCCCACATCATACCCGGGTCTTTCCCCACTTGGAAGACCAACTCCCACCACCGAAGGGTAAGCTCTTCTAACATATATGTGGACAACTTCACCTTTAACTCTACCGGTGTTCCCAAGAACATGAAGATCTTGTTCATTCTATTCAACCATGCTTCTGCCCTTTCTGGATCTGAATCTCCCTTGAAGATGGGTGGATTCTGATTTTGAAACTGAACCGCATGATCCACATTCCTTGGTTCATCAATTTTATTTCTACTTTCCACGGCTTCGAACGTTTTCACTATGCTTTGCACGAGCTGGAGGTTCACCTGAGGCTCAGGAGTTACCGCATTCTCAACAGCCTCCTCCTTTTGTTTTCAATGATGCCCACCCGATGCCATTTCTATAAACAGAAAACAAACACCCATGAGTCTCACTTCCGTAGACATCATGAAATCACATTTCAAATCACATTACACAACACTATCGCACAAGGCTTTCCACAATTCCCATTTTTCATGTTTCACCATTTTAAAAACCAAACCATTATCAAAATACCAATTTATTCCCATTACAACTTCACACATTCATATCACTTCATAAATAATTATACCTCAATGAAATATGCATCCTATTGGGAAGTCATTTCTACCATGCATGTCATGCACATCACATTGGAAACACCCACGACAATGAGATATACAATGACTATAAGTGTCTCCAAAACACTAATGTACTCAACTCCCTGGTAACTTGAATTTCAGTATAACAGAGTTAGCTACTTCCTTTTATGCTATACATTCCATGTTTTGACATTCTTACACCTTGATACCATCTCGACTCCAGGAATGTATCACAATGAATTTCAACACCAAATCCAAGAATCAACTCCAAATGACCGAACGGACTGATACCACTTGTAACACCCCTCCCCTACCTCATTGTCTTGAGAAGGTGGTGATGGTTACATGGCCTTAAGAGATGTTCCCAAGGGACCAAAGGCTGGAAATAAATGCCGAGGGCTTCAAGGAACAGTGGGGAACGATTTTCCCTTAAGACAAAACCAACCAAACCAACAACTAAAGATGCATTCACATTTAGACCCATTCATGTATTCCAAAAAGACAACCAAGTAGTTCCACAATACATCCCAAAACCAAAACAACCAACCCTATCAGAATACAAGAAGAAGCTAAACAACAAACACTATAAGCCATGACACCAGCATAGCTCCACACCATGCTCCAAGATCAATGCTCCACCGAGACATCACAATGCACCACTAAAGGAGGGAGATGCCTCAACATTGCCCACATCAGGATACACAACATCTGCAAAGACACCAACGTGCCAAAGAAGGGGGTATGTACTAAAAATCAGTAGGATTTCCTCAAATGACTTCCCTACACATGACACTGGGATAAAACCGTTAGCACATTTATATAAAACAATTTATATAAAATAGTCACAAGTGAGAACATTTCCATATGCCAAACATGACCTTGTCAGGCCATCACACCCAAACCAAGAAACCAAGGGAAAACCAAACAAACAAGCCACAAACCATTCCATCATTTACACATTAGAACAAAATTTTCATCTTGTAATGAAATGCACAACAAAACAACCATAACAACCAAAAAACCAAATGGTGGAGCATCTGTACAACCTGTTCACCCATTCACATTTTAGTGGAACTTCCAGTCCACTTACCATTGATGGTGGCCCTTCTGTCCACTATCCATCCCCTTTTTATAGTGGTACATCTCACCACTTCCACACAATATTCAAAACAAGCCAAATCCAAGCATATAACGCACCAAGGTCACAACCACATGCAATCAACCAATTCCATTACATATCAATCCACTTCAATAAATCACCTAGTTATTGAAAACCAATTTCAATGCCAAACAACATTTCAATAATATAATACTTTTTTTGAAAAACATTCCATCAATCATTTTCACAATTCAACAATAGCATCCCATTTTAAAATATCAATTTTAAAATCCACAACAATTGCATTTCACCACAAAACCCTCTTTTCCCCAAAAATCCACAAAACATCACCCAAGGGATTTCTAACCAATTTCACACATCAAACAAAATTAATTTCAAGCATAACAAATTAATTGTACCCAAAACCATTATCTCTAACCATGTGGAGTCGAGAGAGAAGCAACCTACATTTAGGGTTCTCGAGAAATCGACCCAGGAACAACTGCGCCACAAATCTGGAGAACACTCCACCGAAACCTCTATTGATCCCATTCCCTAACATCCAAACTCCTTAAAAACATCATCCAAGGAAATCCCAACCCTATATCTATACAAAAAATTGTAGATCTAGAAAACCAAGAAATATAGGGATTTAGATCTAGAGGAAAACACATGGAAATCAAGATGAGAGACTTACCCGTAAGAAACCACCTTCAATCCGCCAAGAAACCTCTTCAAAATCCTTCCAAACCGAGTGGGAGAGACCCTAAAACCCGTGAGAACATGAAATACCGAGTGAGGCTTGAGTGGGAGGATGAATGGAGTGTATTAGGTCAAGCCTGAGGGAGCTCAGAACTTATAACCCAGTTTTTAAGTGGTTGCACGGTTAGTACGCACTATTTGGAAAACCATACGGTAACCATGTGCATGCTACCGCATTGAGAGAAAGGGTCTTCATGGTTTCCATGCATAGTTTGGAAAACCGTGTGCAGGCCGTGTGAAGCCTACTATCTCCCTTTCATGGTTTCTTGGAGAATGCTCATTGTTTCCACTAACCATGATCAAACTGTGCACCCCTTTAAAAGCCTCCAAACTCATCCAAAACTATTCCAAACTCTCCCAACCTCTTCCCAACTCTTCCCATGAACTTTAAACACATAGAAAAGCATAAATAAAGGCCCCATACCTCAAACTGGGGGTAATAAAAACATCATATAGTATGAATTTTTTAATAGAGTTTCTCACACTATATAATATAATGTGTATATGGTAAAATAAATTCTAGAATAAGATAATAATAATCTATCTAGAAATATAGGGTGAATGGATATATTTTTTTATATTAGTGCACTGATGTAATCAAAGGAAAGTGTTGACATACATAATAAATATACTCACAAAATGAATGATTGCACGGATATCACCAAATAATATATAAATCCATATATTTTGATGACACTATGATTTGAATCCCCGAAACGATAATATAAATATATATATATAATAGTATAAATTACGAAAACAAAAAACAAATATGGTTAGTAATTTTAAAATTGATAAGGGAAATGAATTTAAAATATAAATGATATTTTTTAAAAAAAGATTTACATTGATATAAAATAAAAAATTACATGTCTCTTTAAATTGAAACTTCTCAAAAGGTGACATGACAACCATTTAAACCCTTTACTTTTATAAATTATATAATATAATAGTTAACTAAAATGATTTAAATTATTTTTGGATAAATAATAAGAATAGGAAAAAACATGTGAATGGGAAAGGAATGACCCATTTTATTATATTAAAAATAATATTTTTCAAATATCATATTGTAAGAATAGTAACTAAAAATTAATTTTAATAAACAGATATTTTTCAAAAAGATGATTATAAAACAAAATATAATAAAATATTTGGGTTGGAGAAAAAAATTAATGGGAATGAATATTCCAAATTATATAATAAAATTATACAATATACACAACATATATAAAATAAGTTCATGTGAATAATTTAAACTCATTGAATGAAAATTTTGTTACAAACAAAACACTTTTTATTAGAGTAACATGTGACAAAAATGATGTTTGTAGAAAATAACATAATTTGGCTTAGTTTTTTCCATTAATTAAAATTAAATAAATTATCTAACATCAATGGTATAATGAATAAATAAAACACCATTCAATGAAATCAGGTTTAATAACATGCAACATGTCTCATAGAATCAGAATGGGGGCCAAGAAAACCCTTGTGGATTTAGTGAAATTTTAATCGAAACACCATGAATGATAGGGATTGTAATTGAATTGCAAATACCATGATTAAAATATAATTCATGTTATTATATCTATATTATCATTATATACACCTCATAAATGAAATTCATATCATATTAACAAATACGTCTCAAAGATAATATTTTTCTAATAAAATCCATTACCTTGGTCCTAACTTGTTATGATCTTGAACCAAATGTTATGAATAATTAAATTAATATCATTAAATAAAAAATTCCTAAAATTATTCATAAAAAACTTATACTCCTAAATTATAGTTATTCTATAAAAATATATTAGTTAGTTTTTTCCTCTTTTTTGAACATGGTGTATATAACCATTATTACTTTGAACTGGTTTCATAAAAGTAGAATTTATATATATAATTTTCATCAAATTAATTCATTATTGGTACATATAAGGGACTATTATAGATGTTTATTGATATATTATAAATCTAAAATTTCATTTCAATGTTTCTTTGGTTACAAAACATGAAGGTGATATTGATAATTATCATGTTTATATATTTCTTAATAAATGAACGATGATTTCTAATTAATTATATTAATTATTATATAACATCACTTTAAAAAAATGGTTTAATTATTTAATATTATATTATAAGATTTAATAATTTCTCAGAGTATTCCATGATATAAGGTAATTGTATTATTAAATTAGTTCGTTTAATTAATACACACATTAACCTACTATGATTAATGGATGATTATCTGGTTTTTGAGAAGTAATATAATTATACCATAATAAAATGATCTTATTGGGTTTTTATTAGTATTATATATGATAATTTTAACGAGTTATAAATATAACATAATTTATATAATGTTATTACTTATAAATAATTGAAAATGTTTCTATTATTTCACTCTTTTTAAAAGATTAAATTAATTATAATTATTTGTTGATTATATAATTAATAGGCCCTCAATTTATTCCAAAAATATGATAATTATTATTATTAAAATGAAATTTATCTGTTAGTCCCATCATCACGGTCATCTATGTACTGTAATGATTAAATGAAAAATGAAAATCAGTCATTCTATGGAGGCAGTAGTCTATAAATATTCATGGTTGAAGACTTAAATTTCCAAAGAATAAGAGAAAGGGGAAATATGGTTTATTTTTTCTGGAAAAAATGATATATATATATCATAGTTATTTATTAAATTAATCTGTTATACTATCCATGTACCATGGTGATATGAAACAAAACATGTTGCGTTGTGGAGGTGGTAGTCCGCATAATGCACATATGGTGATTTGATTCTTAATAGAAAAGGGATAAAGTGATAAATGAATTTTCACCTAGAACAATAAAATAATTATTATAAAAAATTATAATTTGAAGATTTATTTTTTAAAATTATAATTGTAAAATAAAAATAAAAAAAAATTAGTTAAAATTAAATTCTCATGTTGAACATATTGATATCTCCAGGGAAGATCCCATGGAAATTGATGGAATATTTTAATATCATGTAACCATAAGTATGATAGTGTTAATTATTATTAAAGGTTAATTAAAATCGTTATACATTTACGAAGAAACCAAATTTTTAGAAGTGAGATGTTTGATTCATGAGATAACCCTTTTAAAAGTGGTGAGAATGCCATTTTTTGAATATTTCAAGTTAATATTAAGGGAGAACATGTTAAACATCTCATGTGGATCCAAATTTGAGAAATAATTCTATAAGAAAGAGTTAATTTCTATCCACACATTATCCCCTCAATTATATCCATTTTTATCAAGTTTCAAGCCTTTACTCCTTGAATTATTACTCCTTCCATTCCGGTTATTACAATGGTAACTAATGTCTACCTAAGGTAACATAATATTCATTTAGAAAAATGAACTTGTTAATATTAGATAATTTTTAACCATTTATTATATATTTTATTTCAATTTCATTTGATTCACTTTATAAATGTATAAAAATTAATTTTAAAATAATAAAACATAATTTTTAAATATAATTTTAGTTTAAATATTACTTTTTCCGAAAATATGAAATATATGAATGTAAATTAAAACCAAAAATTTTAAAATTATAAATTTAAATATAAAATCAATATTTTATCTTATAAAATTGTTTCATGAATTTTAAATTCAAACTTATACATTATAATATCATAAAATCTATATTCTTTGTAAAATATTTTATTTTGGATTGTTTCCCTAAAAAATAAATATTTTTTTGAGGAATGTCAATAAATTATTCCCACCCATATAATAATATTCTTAATTTAAAAATTCAATTTATATTTTATAATTAAATTTATATCGTTTTGAAATTCTCTCTTAATATAAAATTAGAAAGTAAAAGGAAATATTATCCAAATTGGAAATGGGTTTTCAAACTTTTGACAAATCTTAATTCTTATTTCCTATAAACTTCAAATTAATATAAATGTAATTTATTATTTATATTATCAATATCATCATTGGAGATATGATTTTTTAATGATATAAAACACGTAATTTAGAAAAATATATTTCTAAACAAAGACAGACTTTTTAATTTTCTATAAACTAATTTAATTTCATTCATATTAAAATTATCCATTATTTTAAATATATAAATTATTTATAAAGTGGTTACTCTAATTCATTCCTTCTAATTCATCATGTTGTTTTGAATATTCATAATTAATATTATTATTTTTATTAACATATTTCACACTTTTTTTATGATTTCTTTTTCATGAAGAGGAATCTATCAAACACAATGTATTATTTAAATTTTATCATATGTTAAATGTTTGGGGTATTTCTGTATCCTCCTTAAATAAATTTCGTCCTCATAATTTGACTCCCAAGATCATAGTAATATTTATTAGGATATCATAGTTAACCACAAAATTCTATTTTATCATGTTCCTATGAAGGATATGTAATGATATTTTTATATTTTAAAAATTATCATAAACACTTTATAATGATTTCTAACCCATTAAAAATTTAACATATAGTTATACAATGAGAAGAATATCCAAAACCATAATGAATAAATTCCCCCAAACATTGAATATTATTTATATAATAATCACCCCACAAATATATAAATTCATAATGTAGTTTATACATATCCTAATCTAAAAATTAGATTAAAATTATTGAAAATATATTTAATAATTATTCATTAAATTTATTATAAATTTTATGGATGTAAATACTATATAAACTTCATTAAAAATACTCAATAAAACTTTTATTATGTCAAAATAAATAATATTCAAAACTTAATAGTTTCTCGTCCCTCAATAATGTGTTCATTAATGGTTATCCTAAAAAATATAAGCTTATCATAAACTCAATTTTCATGGTTATTACAACCATTTCAAATATGTATGTAATACTTTAAAGAAAAACTAATCAAGAAAAATCCTAAGTTGTTTCAAATAATACTCATAAAATTTAAACAATATTAAAATATCACTGATAATTATCCATCATTAATGGAAATAGATATGAGTATCATGACTTAATTATTATTCAGATATCAACTTCAATATTATAGGTAAAACATAAAAAGTAATTATTTCCATCATAATAGGCATATAATAAAATTCATAACCATATAAATATGCTAACTTATTCGTGTTTAAGAACAAATTGTTTCAAGATACATACCTTCCATAGAATAATATTCATGATCTAGTTTCAACCAAATACTAAAACCAAAAAGGATTTAATAACATCTAACATATTAATATGAAAATTGAATTCTGAATATTTATTCCCTTTTAAAACCTTTTTTTACATATGATACTTTTAGATGAACCTATGACACTATTTATTCAATAATTGATGAACTACTTTCTAGTTTCTATTAGGTTCTATGAAATAAATAGTAACATAATTCTTCAATCCCTCATAATGGTCTATAAAGATGTTGTGATTAGACAAATCATATCCCAAGATAATGTTAATCTGTATAGATACACTGACTTGTCATGGTATAGGTGATAATCGATTTGATACCAAATATACCCTATTTGGGTTTATTACTCCTAGGTACATATGTTCCAGAGCTTAAAATGACATTTAGTATCTATATAAGGATATAATTGCGATTAAAACCACATAATCAATAATTTATAAAATCTTCATGATATCATCCAATTCATATACATATTTCTAGGATTTTAAAAATAGTTATATTATAATAATCCCCAAATAAAATGTCCATAATTATAGTAATAGTAAATCCTATACTTATACCCAACGGTCCTGTATATATTTTAATTATTGATTGGACATAACTTATCAACCCCTAAATCATCCTAAAAATATATTTTAATCTCCAAAGTTATCTAAACATTTCTTTTGATACCAACAATGAAACCCTAGACCCGCACTTACGGATCTAGTTCCATAAACATGCAATTTACATACTCACTTTGATACCGAATATGAAATCCTATATACAACCACTCTTAACTAAGAAGTTGATAAACATTATTGAATATTTTTTACTATAGGATATTTTCAGGTATAGATATATAGAGAATTAGGAAAAAATTTATAACTAAAAAATCCTATTTTCTTTACATCAAAAAAATATTTCATCAAATATATAAATAAATAATAAATCTAAAATGACTCTTTAACATTGTACATAAATTCTACAACATGTTTTATCCTTCAAAACATATCATGTGTACTTATTTTCATCACAACCTGGGGAAATGGAAACATAATAATAGATGATATCAAATTCCTAGTTAGGGAAAACAAACAACTGAACCATTCATTCAACAAAAATTGAATAAATATTTTTGTAGGAATAGTTATGAAAAATGAATCCATAATCAACATGAAACTGCTAGCATGTTGTATAATTTAAATTAAATGAAATCCTAGATATCAACAATAATTATCTCATACTGATGGAATTCATAATCTAAGACATCGAAATATTATTTTCAATTCCTTGGGATAAGATAATATTGTATTAAATCCCTACTTATTTTGCATCATGATACTTGTTGATGCATTGAGGGGATATATAATTCTAGGCCCACCATCCACTAATTATGTCCAATTAATTCACCATAAGTGTAAATAATACATTCAATACCATTCTATAAGGATCCACTTTTGAAATAAAAATTGGATTTCTATATAATTAATAATATAGAATAATAATACATAATCTACCAATGTGGATAGTAAATAATCACCATGAATTTAAATAAATTTTCATTTTTCAATAAAATGGATAACATTATAAAAATACATTTTTAGAAAGAAGGTGGATGATCATACAACACATAGCAAACTTTCAAATAATCATCTTTATTGGATTAAAAACATATATAATACCAATACTTTTCTAGATTTCAATAAATGTGATAATGTGATCATAAAACCACTAGAGGAAGAAGTAGGATTGTTAAATAATACATTTTCAAATTTCCAACAACCATTTATATTGAAATATTAAAATACTGAACTCCAATACTTGTCCCCATGTCAATAAGTAAACATTCATTCAAGGTGAATGTCCTCAAATCTGAATTTCTAAAATTCTATTTTTAACAAATTATAGTTCATTATGTGGTTAATTTAATATGTTAATGACATGATAATAATCCAAATAAAGAATAAAAATGGATGATTTAAAAAAAACATATACCCTTTGCAACAATGTAAACAAATGAGAGTCTGTACATAAATGGAAAACACCCTAAAGAAAGAATTATTTTATTGGTATCACAAAAGAAGGGATCATAGATAAAATTGTATGAATATGTTACTTCAAATACCAAACTTATAATATATATATTAAATGATAAATCATGAATCATAAACACCACTAGGGGAAATTATTTTCAAAATTATTAGGAAATGGAATAAAAACATAAAATATCTTTTAGAAAATAATTTAACATTTAATGTAATATCTAATCATACATGTATCATTCAAATGTAACATTTTAAAATGTTAAATGGAATACTTATAGAACAATTTCATTCAAATATAATATCAAATTATGGTTCCTTGATATTAAATAAATTTTAAATTTTATAAATTATATGAGGAACACTATCATGATATTATGAAAGGAAAATAAATTTTTATAATTTTCAATACACCTTTGATTAGAACTCAAAATGTAATAATAGTAAGAATATTTTATGTTTAATCAAAGCATCATTCTCGCAAATAGGATTATAAAATATAATTTAATAGAATATTATGGTTGGAGAACTCATGAAATAAACTGAAAATTCATGATGAAACATTATAAATCAATGAAAGTTTATTTGAGTTATCAATATCCTTTATAAGAAATTCACACCAAAAATAATGAAGAATTTGAAAAGTGGATTATGTGTTAAAAATATAAATAATGATATAATACACCACAAAACAATAAAACAATATAACATACACAAATTAAATTAAAAAAATTCAGGTGAACCATCATTACTCAATGAATGAAAACTGAGATACTAAAAAATATTTTTACAGGGGTAACACTTAAGTTTAATGAAATTTGAAGAAAAGGAAAAAATTTCACTTATTGTATCCCATTAGTTAAATTAAATAATTTATATCAAATACATGTGATACTAATTCATCATAACACCGTATAAGTGAAACATAGTGCATAATATATAACATTCCTTGATGAATCAAAATTCTGACCATGAAAATAATTATGAGATAAATGAATTATTTATCAAATCTTATTGAAAGTGAGTTATTATAATTGAAAAAATATAAAGTTATTATAATATAATTCATTTTATTATATATAAAATAGGTTTTATATACACCACAAAAATTAAATTATGTGCATAATATCCGACATGTCTAAAAGAGGGGAATTTGAGATGAATACTCTGACACTTATAGTGAATATTTATAAACATGCACCAAATTTAATGTAAGGAGCGAAACATAAACATTACATAATCATAAATTATGTTAATAATTCATATTGAAGATCTTTTCAGGATTATATTTTTATAGATTTAGGCCATACTTATTACATTAAATCTCAAAAATTTCAATGTAGGGACTTCTACTCAGTTTCCATTTTTTTATAGAATAAAAAATCTTAAAAAAAGATACATGTCTTGTTCAATGTTTTAGACAATAATAATTATCCATGATCCCATCCATAAACCTATTAATCTTTTTGTCATGTGAAAAACATTTCAAAAAACTTGGTATGAGCATAAAAATCTCAGTAAGGGATACACAAAGAAGGAAAACTTTCAGTTTTTTCAAACAATAAGTAAACCACGAATACATTATCATAAGTAATATTTTACACCTTTATTAAGAAGTAAATAATCATCACTGAATAAAATATAAATGCTTACCCTGTTTTAACCAAATTATTACCATAAAACCCATAGAAAGAACACATAACATATAAAGGTAAATTGGGACAAAAACATACTTAAATGGAATAACCATATAGTCGACTTCCACACATATCACCAAATGGAATAGGCATACAGTAGACTTCAATAACCAATGAATTAGAGGATATAACATAACCACCCTTCATGGTTTATCATGGAACCAACCATCTTTCGGTTTATCACGTAACCACCAGTCAAATGTCTAAGTACCACTATAAAATCATAAAACACAGAATAATGAAAATATAATCATTTCACAAATAACATTAAATTTTCAATCCCAAGTTTTCATTTCATGATATTGAAATAATAAATACATTTCAAAAACCATTTTCTATACCTAAAATCACAAAAACAGAATTATGGGTTTCCTTTTTCATTTTAAAAAAACATTAAGGCTTATTGAGGATTCCAAATAGCGATTATAGTGGGGGAGAGGTCATTGTTGTCGTAAACGTTAAAAACATTCATTTTTTCATTTAGTAAAATGCTTCGTAAAAAAATTATTCCCTTGGAATAAAATTAAAATTAAAAGGGGTTTATTATATACCATATAAAATAAGGAGGTGTATATTATCAAAACATGCCTCAATGAATGGATATTTAGATGAAGTCCCTAACCTCAAGTCCGACCTAAGACGTTCGTTATTTAATTTCCTAAATAATAAACTTATATTAATTTATAATTTTTTAAGAACCGTTTTCAATTTTATTAATCCTTTTACATCACTTATTAACTTCCAATAACAATTAGTTAATTATTTGAGTTCATATTGTACATTTTGTCGTTGTTCGGAACATGAGTTTAAAATGAACTTGTTATAATTATAAATTTCCCATGTGGTCAAAATTACATTATTTATAAAATGATATTAATGATTTTAATATCATATATATCATAAATATCCAGTATATATGAATTTATAATAGTCCATATCATTTGGATATATGAAAATGAAATGCACCGTTCATGGAGACAGTTATTCGTACGTACAAATGAACGCTACTTCCATTTTATTATTTTCATTTTAAATGGAATGAAAACCAAATGATACATAGGTATATTATTATCCCATTATAATATCATATTTTATATAGGTTATTTATTTTCATAAACTCCATCCTTTATATGTTCCATGAATTGTATGAATGAGTAATATCAATTTGAGGGTGCGGTAGTCCACACTTCCTCAAATGAAATGATAGTATTGACCCATTATGGATACCCTAAATATATGATATAAATAAAAAATACAGAAGCATAGAGACAACATATATATCATATATAAAAAATATAAATATATTTCCATCATAATGGTGACCATGAGAGGCGGTAAGAGATAATTGAACAATCATCATTTCGTGAGGCAGTAGTTCGCCGTCCACAGAATCAATATGTTCGTATCTATTAGATGGAGTAGTGTGGTAGTTTAGTTATAATAATTATCATAAAAACAACCAATTATGTTGAGTATACTGGTTTTTTTATGAATTAAAGTAATAAAGAGAGTTTATGGGGTTGGAGAAGTAAAATAAAAGAAATTATCTTATTAGAAGATGTTATCTCTAAACCGAGTAACTCCTGTTGGTTTGAAACAAAATGCTTCTTTGATATTCCTTATTCCGTAGGAAAGGATTATAGAAAGAATATAGGGATGTATGGAGATTAATTGGAAAGAAGTTAGACAAGACAAGGGGATTGAGAGGTGTGATTAATGGGTTAGATGTGATGGCTTTTTATAAGAGAGAGGAGGGGCTCTTTTGGAATGTTTGAAAATATTATTTTATTATAATATGATTTTCAATTTTAAGAGGTCCAAAACTCATTAAATTCGAATAAAACATTACTGTTGTTCGAAATAAAATCATCCAATAATAATAGGACTGGTTTTTATTGTTTTTTAAATTTTATAATATCATTTATTTAAATTATCCATTAATAAGGTAATCCCTACATCATCATTGTGTTAGAAATAATTTTATTTATTTGATGTATAAATATTATAAATAAAATAGCATGATCTAGGAAAAATAATTATCTTTATAAAAAATGTTTATAGTAGAATATATAACTTATTAAACCCCATGTAAAAATCTATATACTAAAAGATATATGTTTATGTGATTTTTGTCTATACTTAAAATTAATTAATATAAAGTGTCATTTTCACTACCATGTGGCTCCATGGGATCCCAATTCGAACCAAGGATTCCCATGGTCTGAAATATATCATCCAATTGTAATAGAACACATGTTACTATAATTTAATGTTATTATATTAATATTTGATTACCTTTATTTACTAGATTTACCCTTTAACCATGGTAAATAAAATATCTACTAAAGTAATATTCATAATGGATAAAAATAAAAGTTACCTATTTAAAAAAATTGTACATATTGATTCCAAATAAAGAATCCATTTTTACAAATTAAAAAATAAAGTTGCCGAAATTAATTTAAAATCATTTGCTGTTGTGAAACCAAAAAGCCTGTTTTTGAGAAATAAAAACTACGATAAGATTTACATTTGTTTAATTCCAGTTTATGAGTGAAATTACTCCCATATACCAAAATGGGATTAAATGGTACAAAAATAATATAATTCCACTTTAAAAAATTTTACATTGATAATCCAATCATATAATCCTAACAGATTAAAAAGCAGTTTTGAATTAAAATGCCGTATTTTGAACAATTCATTAAAAAATGAAATTTATGAGAAAAATACCAAAATTTTTCCCAATGAAAATTTTGAAGTCCTAATTCTAAAGAAAAATTTTATTTTGTCAAATAAAACATAAAAATGTAAAAAAAGCATATTTAAAAAGGGTTTTCCATCAAAAGGCATTAAATCGACCATTAAATGAATATTAGAGTATTTATGCTTAAAATTGGATTCATTTAAGCCTATAACATTTATTGGATAAATGTAGAAACATTTAATAAAAATGTGTAATCATATTTTAGTTAGTTTTGTTCATTACCACTAATAAAATGGCAATGCGTTAACTACCATTTAAAATAATAAT
Source organism: Viscum album (assembly GCA_963277665.1). Lineage (NCBI taxonomy): Eukaryota > Viridiplantae > Streptophyta > Magnoliopsida > Santalales > Viscaceae > Viscum > Viscum album. The sequence continues at coordinate 2,073,785,590 of OY728156.1, read as the reverse complement.
ATTATATGGTTATTTTTCAGTATAACTCAACATTATGTGCAACGTAAGATTTCAAAAAACTTTTTGTTGCTTATCAGGTATTCCATCTAACATAGAATACCCTTTAAAGTAAAATTAAAAATTAATTAAAAAATATTAATAAATATAAAAATGTATTGCTCTTTATTTTCCTGGGATGTTACATCCTTCCCCCCCCCCTTTTGGAAATTGTGTCCTTGAAATTTTAAAATTGGGATGAGAAACATCATTGAAAGTACCAAATCGAAAACAAGTCAACAAAAATATCAATTTAAAAGAAATAAAGAGAAGTAAAAATGTCACCCATGATAACCCATGATTGGATTCTATAAAAACATGGATATAGAGGAGAAAATAAGTCTCATGTTCTGACGGAGAGTGATAGAAAACCTGATCAGGATAAAGTTAACCTCATGAAAACCACATAATTCTGATAGGTTAAATAGACTTTGGTATCCCAATAAGAAAAGTAAATAGACAATGTTTTTGTTTTATTTTTCATTTTGTAAAGCTGGATAATTTAATTATGATACTGATTAAGAACATAAAGAAATATACTTACTTTTCCAGTAGAGTTTCATTCATTAATAAGTTTCTACCAAACACTAATATTTTCTCTAAAAAATGAGTATTCATGATGAATTGGTCACATATGAAGTGCTAGAATCATATTATAGATAATCAAATAATCCAAAAAATATAAACTATTTAATTTTCGTTTCTTTAGTCCTTATCAAAAAACCAAAATTTTTTGTACAAGATCAGATAATACACAAAAAGTATAATACTTTATAAAAACAAATATTATTCCTAATCTCCAAAATTTTATAAAGAATACCCAAAGATCAAAAAAGACAATTCAATAGAGAACTATCCTTAAAATTCTTCAAAATAATCCAAACTAAGATCGAAACACAAAATTCAAAAGGATTCGATCATATAGTCTTCTATAAAAATATTAATATTTATCACCAAATAACATTTCTTACTTGTAATGTCTCATATTGAAAGGTAATTAACCTAGTCACATATTATCGAAGATAATTTAATCATTTCCATAAATAACCTGAATAGCTATAGGTCCACAATAAAACATAGAGTCTTTCAAAATAAAATTTCAACCATTAGTGATGACCCAAAAAAGAGAACTTCTTCCAATATAACCTTTATCACTTAGTCAACAAACCATTTTCCTATACAATGAATATCCATTTGATTAAAAATAATTTTTCAAAATAAACAAATTCTTGATCCATTAAATTATTTAACTAAAAATAATAAGTCATTCTAATCAGGCACTTCACATAGTCTAATGGTAGGTGATAAATCCCATGCGCACATTGGTTGTTGGTTCGATTCCTGCATATTTGTCCGATGTGATAGGTTTTCAGATGGTCTGCATGTTTTCCTTTTTCAAAAACTATATAATTTTATAACATTTCCAAAAATGATATAAATTCCTCAAAAAAACCATAACATATTTTAAACACAAATGTTATCTCATACCTCACATTTTCATTCCAAAAAAGTAATAAAATATAATCGCCTCAAATTCAAGGATCTTATAAACCCACATGATTCTTTATAACTATATAAATAAAAGAAAAGATATGTCTTCCTTGAATAACATTTTCATATATAAAAAATTTATGTATACACATAATATAAATATTTTTCCAGTGTAATCCTATCATTATTTCATTTTAACATATCATTATCCATAGATCCAACATAACTCTTCAATTCCAAAAATGTAGACATCTTAATCCTCAAACAGTCTTCCTTATCCTTTATCCATGTTTTCCATCTTATTATTTTATACTTATTTCATAAAATAAAATCACACATAATGTCATAGGATTTCAGTAATTTCAAAACGTGGGCTAATAAATAATCTATACCTTTCATTGGTCATTTCCAATTTCCTCATCATCAATTGGAATGGAATTAGGTATTGGTAAACATATATATGTTTGATCCTGCTAATCCCATTCTAAAACCTTCTTCATAGAGAGTCTATTAGTGTAATGACCATGAACAACACATTTAAAATTTTCAACTGATCTTTTGGAGTGACCTTTTTTTCTCTTTCCTAGAGTCTACTAGAAGCTTCCTTTTTCCATGGACGGTTTTTTCTTTATGAACATCATTACCATGTATAAAACATGGACCTATCGATTTAAAGCAATTTCTTAGGTGATTATTTCCATATCCTTGAAACATAGGTTTTTGAATATATGTACCAAAATTATTATTACGTAATCTTGTTTAGGTATTTGTTTCTCGCATATATGATGCCTTATAAAAATCACCATGGTTCAGGTGGTCATCCAATACTCCATATAGTTTTTTAGGAATAACAAAAAGGGTTTTCATTGCATCTCCCACTTCACTCAGATTCTTATTTAGAAAACGGTTATTATTTTCCTCACATCCATTGTTACTTTGGTGATTGTTAAATCCACCCATTTACTAAAACCAAAAATGTCATTGTGATTATATCAGTAAAATCATCATATAATATCTTACGAGGAGGGTAAATACTAAGATAGACATATTCATGTTATCTTAAACTCATTCAATTTATTTTAAATAACTATAACACTTTCTAATATTTTAACCATTAAGGTTATAATGCTTATGCTTAAATAACACCATAACCTCTAAAGTTATATTAATCAACCCCTCATATAAATAGTAAGAACCTTACCTTAAACATTACACAATATTTAATTAAGTTATTAATTCACACTGAGGATGTTTTTAAGTTTAGAGTTTTAAAGAATAAGGCCATAACTATTACAATACATCTCAAAAATTAAAAAAGTGTACACTTCTACTCAGTTTTCATTTTTTATCTAATAAAAACTCTTAAAAAAGAAACATGTCTAGTTCTATATTTTAGACAACAAGACTTTTCCATTAACCAATCCTCGACCCTATTCATCTTTATGTCATATGGAAAACATTTCAAAAACATTGTGTGAGCATAAAAAACTCAGTAAGGGATACTCAAAGAAATAAAATTGTTAGTTTTTCCAAACCATAAGTAAACCATGAATACAATATCATTAGTAATAATTTTCTCTTTAATGAAGTTGTAAATACTCTTCACTGAATAAAAGATCATTTCATTCCATTTTTTAACCAATATATTACCATAAAACCCATCGAGAGAACAAATATCATAAAAAGGTATCTTCGGGACATAAACAAACTTAAATGGAATAACCATACGATCGACTTCTACACATATCACTAAATGGAATAGCCATATGGCCGACATCCATGCACAATGTATTGAAGGTTATAATGTAACCAAACATCCTAGTTTATCATGGCACCCGCCATCATTTGGTTTTACACGTAACAACCCATCAAATTTCCAATTACTAATATAAAATCATAACATATAAAATAATTTAAATATAAACATTTCACTATTAACAATTAATTTTCAATTACAAGAAATAATTTTAAGATATTGAAATAATAAATCAATTTTAAAAACCATTTTCTATACCAAACACCCAAAAACATAATAAGGGGTTTCCTTTTTCATTTAAATAACATTAAGGCTTATAGAGGATGCCAAATAGCGATTACGACGGTGACAAGTTCATTGTCGCCACAAATTTTAAAAACCTTCTTTTTCCCATTTAGTGAAATGATTTGTAGAAAAAAGATTCCATTTGAATAAAATTAAAATTTTAAGGGGTTTATTATATAAGGTATAAAAGTAGGTGGTGTATATTATCAAAACATGACTCAATGAAAGGAGATATATAAGAAGTCCCTTATCTCGTGTCCGACATGACCTCTTCATAATTTAATTTCATGAGTAATAAAAATATGTTAATTTCTACTTGCATAAGAACCTTTTTCCATTTTACCATTCCTTTTATATCACTTATTATCTTTCTATAATAATTATACTATTATTTGAGTTCATATCAGACATTTTGTCGATGTTCAAAATTTTAGTTAAAAATGAACTTGTTATAATTATAAATTTTCAATGTGGTGAAAATTCCATTATCTCTAGAATGATATAAATGATTTTTATAAAATATATATCATATATATCTAGTATATATGTATTTATAATAGTCCATATCATTTGGATATATGAAAATTAAATCCACCGTTCATCGAGATGGTAAGTTGTACATATACTTGAACGCTACTTCTATTTTATTATTTTTCATTTAAAAGGAATGAATACAAAATGATACATAGGTATATTATTATTCCAGTATAATATCATATTTTATATATGTTATGTATGTTCTTTAACACCATCCATTATAAGTTCTATGTATAGTATGAACAAGTCATATCACATTGAGGGGGCGGTATTCCACACTTCCTCAAATGAAGATATCGTATTTACCAATTATGAAAACCATAAAAGTAATATATAAATGATAAATACAGAATAATAGAGACAATATATGTCACACCTTGACCGGTGAGTTAATTTTATTTTACAATTTTTTTGACATAAAATTATTTTTCTACGGTCTGAGGTATGCTCCAGACTAAATTTCGTATTCTTTGATAAAAACCTCACATTTGGGATTGACAACGTTGGATGTGCGGGCGGAGCACGACGCTGCGTGGCTTCACTCATGCAACTGTGTGGCCTTTTTAGCTTTGAATAATTAAAATAAATAAATAGATATCAATTTAGTCTATCACGTAAAATATTTATGGTTATTAATAATTTTAATATTTTTATGAAAACAAAAATTGTAATTTTTATTATTATCAAAATGATGTAAATACTTTTACTATTTTTATTACTATTATTATAAATTCTATAATTAAAATTAATGCTAATTAAAAATATTTTAAGAAACTATCTTATTATCATATTATTAATATTATGATTGTTACTATTATTATTATGATGATTTTATTTATGTTTTAATTATCTCTTTTATTTATTGGTTTTTTTAAGGAAACCCTAGCCCTTTTCTCTCCCCTTGTTCTTCTTTTCTTCTCCACGCCCTGCCACCCCCTTGCCTCGGCCTCCTGACCTGCCCTCTTCTCCAACATGACCGACGGTCCCCTCCTATGCTCTGGACATGACACCCCAGTTCCATCCATGTTATCTCCTCCGGTCACGCACCCTGAAGCCCTCTGCCACCCATCGACCCCTCAACAACCATCCAGCATTGCAGCCACGCAACCCAGCTCTCTTGTCATCCTACAGTCCACGTGCCACCACCATCCTTCAACATAGCAGCCGATGCATATATCCTTCCTAGCTCCTGCACACAGCAGCAGCCCCACTCCTTGAGCGCAGGACTCCGACGCCTCTCCTCCTGCTTCCCGCGCACCCCAACGCCTTCCTCCTTCAGCCCGCATCACTCTGCCTCCTCCCTTCCTCTGTCCGCAGCATCCCCCCCAGCACTCATCCTGGCTTCTTCTTACACATCTCCCGTCATCCATTACAGTGCAACATCCAATTTCTCTCGACTGCAAACATTATTCCATCCCTCTTGCACCATTCCACCGGCCTCTGCCTCCCCTGCATGCGTCGCTGCACCCCTGGTGTTCTCCTCCTTCCCATCGCATGACCCCCCTCTTTGAAAGGTTTCTTTTATTTTTTACATTCACTTTTATTATTATTATTCTTACTATTCTTATTATTATTTTTATTATTATTCTTTTTATTATTATTATTATTATTATTAGTGTTATTATTATTATTGTTGTTATTATTATTATTTTTATTACAATTATTTTTATTGTTATTATTATTATCATTATTATTATTATTATTATTATTATTATTATTATTATTCTTTGTATTACAATTATTATAATTATTAAATTATTATTATTGTGGTTGTTGTTGTTATTGTTATTGTTATTATTATTATTATTATTATTGTTATTATTTTTTTGTTATTATTATTGTTATTATCATTATTCATATTCTCATTCTTATTCCTATTTTCATTATTATTATTATTATTATTATCATTATCATCATCATCTTACTATTTTTGGATTATGGGTTTTAGTTGATGGTGAGTTTTTATTGGTTGGTTTAGGATTTTTAGGACCCGCGTAGGGCATTTTTGAGTGAGCGCCATCACCGAGCCTTGTTTTCGATGTTCCGTCATCATCACACTTTAGTTTCAAGGTTAGTGTTTCTTCCCACCACATGGTTTCACATACTTTAAATGGGGTTTATGTATGTGTTTTGAGTCATTGATATTTATAATGTAGGGCGTTGGACATTACTGTGCATTTTCGAATGTGCGTCATTTCATCACGCCGTGTATCCGAGGTAGGTTCACCTTGCACAACTTTTTAAAATTTAAGTTACATTATATATTGCTTTTTGGGGCCACTATTTGTTCAAATTAAATATATAATAAATTTTAATAAATGTGAGATGATATAATTCAATTACTTTTTAAATGATTATTTGGTGTAAAATGAGCTGTTTATGTTATACAGGACACTTGAAATGTTTTCTTAAAGATCGGACCCCCAGTAGTGAAAGAATTCCAGCATTGATTTTAAACATAATTAACGGAATATCATATTTATTTCTGGTTTAATGATAAATGATTTCTTTTGAAGCATGAACAACTACTTTGGTTCCTTTAAGAAATTTTCTAGTTCGCTCTTACGGTTCATCAAGAAAAAAGTAAAATGTTTTGGTTTGGTTTTATAAAAATATTGGCATCTTGTGAAGTAGTGTTTTGGGGCTCCATAAATGGTTTCAAACTGGTTTGAGTCTTCTAAAGAAGTTTTTTTTAATGTGGTGTTTGTGAAAGGTGTTTAATTCCCGTTTGGCACTTTATGGAAAATGATGAAAATGTTTTGATAAAAACCCTCCTATGATAACTCTGCTGCCTTGGTTGCATTTGATTGTTTGGGAGGCTGCGCTTAAAAGCTCACGAGAACCTGATTGGTGTAAAAAAAAGAGGTTGTCCCATTGAGTGGCTTGGGGTGATGCCTGTTGTGATATATATATATATATATATATATATATATATATTGGTTGCTCAGTTGGCATCGGTTGGCTCACCCCCATTCCAAACACTTGAGACATGGGAATATGGCATATTTAGAGAATATTCTAAGAATGATTATTATACTGGTTGGTTATGGTACTGACCAGTGGCCCATAGTAGGTGGATATATTGGGTGTATTACTATGGGATTTTCCCTCGACCTGCTTGAGAGAGGATGGTCAAGCGTACTGTGCGTTTTGATTTCATCGTGACATGTCAACAAGGATGATTTCTCTTGTATTGGTGTCTTCTGGTTTGTTCTCGATCTCCTAGGTTCACTCATGTCTAAGAATTTTCAGTTACTTGCTGTCATGTATATGGTACTTGTATATATTTTCTTTTCATTTACCTTACTGTTTAACTACTGTAGTGTTTTCGTGTCTTTTGTTTTTACTAGGAAGTGATGTGTGGTTTTAAAGTGTCTTATGAAAACTATTTTCAAAGAAAAGTGTTTTGTACTTTTGTAAATATTGGAAATGTAAACAACACTTCCCCTTTGAAAGATTATAATGTCTCAACAAAAAATTTATTTGGGTTTTGAGAAATGAATAGGGGCAATGACTCATACTTTGTTTTTGAGTAACATATAGAAAACCTTACTTTTATAAATTTTAGTTCAAACTTGAAATGATGTTTCTTTTATTTTTAAAGGTAGTGCATTTGAGAAGAGATATCGGGCCATTATACTGAGTTTTAATACTCACTACTATAGTTATTTTCTGTTTTTAGTATATGTGCATGCTACACCTTGAGAGTTCTCGCCTAGGGATAAACTTGACCGTTGAGTCGGAGAGTGACCTGCGAGGTCACATGATGTTAGTTCGGATGTCGAGTTGGTTAGAATTAGTTTCCATTGTTCCTGTTTAGTAACATTATTTGGTTTATTTATTCTGTGCTTCTCTATATTATTTTTCTTGTTCTATTTTTTATATTTGGCGAAATCGTTCCCACAGCCTCTATTGATGCACTGGCGCTTGTCGCCAACCCGGGAGGACCGGGAATGCCTCACGTGCCACGTCGCGGACCAGATCGGGTGACCGATTCAGCGTCGACCCGGGATGGTTCATGAAAATATAAATATATTATATATCAAATATATATAATGTGTCATCAGAATGGAATCCATGAAAGGCGGTAGGAGATAATTGAACAATCATCGTTTCATGAGGCAGTAGTTCGCAGCACACAGAAACAGTGTGTTCATATCCATTAGATGGTGGTTTGTTGAAGTTTAGTTCGAATACATCTCATAACAACAATCTATTATATTTATCATACTTTATTTTGAATAAAATAAAATAACAAATAGATTTTAGGGGGTTGAAGAAGTAAAATAAAATAAATTAACTTTTGAGAATAAGTTACCTTTAAATGGGGTAACTCCCATTGGTTTGAACCAAAAAGATTCCTTTAAGTGCCTTCTGCCTAAGGTAAGGCTACTAGGAGAAAGGTAGGGATATAGGGAGATTAATTGGGTAGATTATGGAAAATGCAAGGGGCTTGAGAGGTGTGAGTAATGGGTTATAGGTGATGGCATTTTATAAGGAAGAGGAGGGGCTCTTTAGGAATGTTTGAAATTTTTATTTTATTATAAACTGATTTTCAGATCAAAAAGATCCAAAAATCATTAAATTACAAAATAAGATTCCTCTTTTTCAAAACAAAATCATCCAACAATAATTTTACATGTTTTGGATAGTTTTCTAAATTTTATAATACCATTTATTATATCATATATTAAAATAGTGATCACTCCATCGTCATTGTGTCATAAATAATATTATTTATTTGATGTCTAAGAATTATAAATAAAATACCATGATGTAGGAAACCGTTATATCTTTCTAATGAATATTTATAGTCCAATTGATAAATTATATAACCACATTAAAAAATTATTTACTAAAAGATATATTTTGATATCATTTTTGTCTCTACTTTAAATTAATTAATATAAAGTGTTATCATCCCACCAATGTGGCTCCATGGTGTCACAAAATCAACCCATTGATAAAAATGGTCGAATATGTATCTAAAAATAGTAAAATGACAAATGTTATGGTAATTAAATATTATTATAATAATATTTGTTTACCCTAATATACGAGATTTACCTTTTAAACATGGTAAATAAAATATTTACTGGAACAAATATTCATTATGTTTAAAAATAAAAGTTACCTATTTAAACAATCTGGAACTCCTGATTCCAAATATGGAATCCATTTATCCATGTTCAAAAAACAGAAGTTGTAGAAATTAATTTAAAATTAATTCTTGTTGTCAAAACAAAACCCTGTTTTTAAGAAATAATAACTATCAAAATATTTACCTTTAATTATGTTGAATTTAAGGGTCAAATTACATCCAATGACCAAAACTGAATTAAATGGTAAAAATATAATCTAATTAAACTTTAAAAACAATTAAATAGACAATATAACAATATAAATAAAATATATTAAAAGACATTTTTGAATTAATATGCAGTAATTTTTACAATTCATTAAAAATGAACTTTATCAGAAAAATAAAAAAAAATTTACCCAAAGATAATTTTGATGTCATTATTCAAAAAAAGAATTTTATTTTTTTAAAAGAGAACATACAAAAGTGAAAAAAATATCAAAAAATGGTGGTCCCTCAAAAGGCGGTAAATCATCCTTTTAAAAAATATTAGAGTATTTATTCTTATAATTTTATTCATTCATATTTTAAGCCTATAAATTTTAATTGGGTAAATGTAAAGAAATTTAATTAACACGTGTAATCATATTTTTTTTTTGTTCTTGTTCATTCCCGCAAAAAATGTATATTCATTAACTACCATTTAAAATAATAATAATATTTTATAATTTTTCAGTATAACTTTACATTGTGTGCAACATAAGATTTCAAAGAAAGCATTTGGTATGTATCGGGAATGCTATCGAACATAGAATCTCCCTTTAAAGTAAAAATAATATTAAATTCACAAATAATAATAAATATGAAAATGTCTTACACTTTATTTATTAGGGATGTTTCATTTAATGAATAATTAAATTAGATAAATTAAATATATACTCTATATAATTATTCAAAAATATATAAATTTATAGATATTATATATATATAAATATATTATTTTTAACCACATTTCAAAACTATGTGTTAGTAATCTTTATTATGTTGAACTATTTCCATAAAATTTCTGTTGGTCTATATTATTGTCCAAAATTATGTAATTATTAAACTAGATAAGCTGAAGGATTATTTTTTCCAAGATATTTTCAAAAGATATAATTTCATTTCTTGGTAATTCAGGTTTTAACCCGTGAAGATCAAATACACAATGATCATGTTTCTATGTTTCTTAATTAATGAACCATGATTCGTTTAATAATGAGTAGAATATTAAAAAACATGACATAAAAATTTATTTACATTGTTATATCGTGTTATACTTGTAAATAAGTTCTCGTAGTCATCTATGATATAAATTCATGGTATTGTTTGAGCATGTGGTTAAAATGATCTAATCATGAACATAACATGATTAATGGATGATTACCAGGTGGGATATTTGTAAAAAATGATAAAATTAGAAAAATGTTATTATTTGGTTCTTTTTATTATGATATATATATTTATTAATGATGAATAAATATAATATAATTTTTATAAAACTCATTATTAATAATGAATATATTATCTTCCCCTTAGTTCTCTTGTTTTGAATGAATGACTATATGATAATTGTTCATTATTCATATCCATTATAAGATATAAAATTTTTCAAACCAAAACCATAATGATATCATTAAAATTATATTTATCCTACAATTACTTCCAAAAGACCATTCATTTAATGTGGTGGTGAATTGAAAATTGAAAACCAGTCATTCCATGTGGACTGTACACGTATGCATAGATTAATATTTCATTTTCAATAGAATGGAAGAAGAAATTATGATGGATTTTTAATTTCATAATCATAAAGATGATATAAATATTTTAATTATTTATTAAATTTCCAATTTATAATATCATTTTTATATGGTGAAGGAAAATGAAACATGTTTCATCATTGTAGAGGCAATTCATACAATGCACAAATGAGAGTTTCATTTTATTTAATAAGAAATGGATTACATGATAAATTTTTATTTACATAAAATGAAAAAATTAATTATATAAAAATATATAATTCATTACATATATATTTTAAAATTATAAAAAAATAAAAAAATTATTGATGTTAGGTAAAAAAATTACTCATGTTATGCACTTTGATATTTCATTTGATGATATATTGGATAAAAATGGTATAGGTGAGTCTCTTATGACCACAAGCACAATAGAGTGAAATATTATTCTTGGGAAAAAAATATTAAAATATTATTATATTCAAAACAAAATTTTAGGCTTTAAATGAAGGTGTTATAGGAGGCCCCTTTTATAAGTGGAGAGAATGAAATTTTTTAAATATTTCAACTAAAAATAAAGGTAGAACATGTAAAAATGTATTTTCACTACAAAGTTGATAAATAATTGAATGGGGGAAATATAAGTCTCATAAATGAAAAATTAACTGAAGTGTATAATTTTTTTTTCATTTTTCAAACACATGAGCCCTTGAATTATTACTCTTACAAATTATGATTTTACAGTTATAACTAATTTTAACCTACGAAAAATTAATATTCCTTCCTAAAAATAGAGTATAGATAATTAGATAATAGGTATCCACTAATTATACATTTTAAATATATTTTATTTCATTAGTTGATTAAAGTGAAAAAAAATATTTCCAAATAAAAATAAACAATGGAATAAAAATAATTTTTAATAAAATATTATTTTTATACTATAATAAAAAATATGGGTTTCTAAATTATAACCATAATTTTTTAAATTATACAGTCACATATATAATATATATTTTATCTAAAAAAATGTTATATGAATTTAAAATTCATTCTTATATACTAACAATGTCATAAAATCCATGTTAATTTATAAAATCACATTTTTTACTATTCATCAAACATTAATTATTCTACAAAAATTCCAAAAAATAATCTTAAGAATATAAGATTAATATTAATAAGAAAATGATTTTTATTTTATCCAATTCAACTTATAAAATTTTATAATGTATTATATAAATAAAATATTAAAATATAGTATAAAATTAGTCAAATTGGAAAATAACATTATATAATGTTAAACATTATTTATTCTTATTACATATAAATTACAACATAATTTACTAGAAATATATTTTTTATATTAAAATTATAGTATATCATGCTATACATTTTATCAATAATATAATAATAATTTTATACAATTTAAACTTAAAATGATTTTCTTAGAATTTTAATCTATACTAATTGAATTCCATTCATATTAAAATTAGCATTTATTTTATTTTCATAAATAGTTTTTAAAGTTGTTACTAATAGTAATTACTGCTATTTCAATAGTCCAGTTTTGCACATAAGCCTTAGCCTAGTTGGTAAGGACTCTACAAGTGCATCAGGGAGACCCATGATCAAATCCAGGCAAAGACATTATTTTTGGGGTACTGTAGTAGTGTTGTAGGATTACTGTAGTAGGCACTGTAGTGGGAAATTTGTAGTAATGTAGAAGGTACTTTAACAGGAACTATAGCAGGTACTATTTGGTACTGTAGAAGCCATGGAATATACCCCCATTTGGGCCTTCGGGCCACTGATTTAGTCCCTGTGTCCTTTAAGGCCTTCGGTCCACCCATGCCTTCTGGTCAGTATGGCCTTCGGGCAACCTCAAGGACATTGGGCCACCTTAAGTGTAGATGAAAACTAGACGACCTATGAGGAACAAGCTCTACACGGAGGATGATCAAGGTGCTTTCACCACAACAGAAGGTAAACAGATTGTAAGAATGAGAGGGTATAGCACCTGCCATCAGGACAAGATTGTGCATGCATGGGAATGCCTAGACGAACATCCATAAGAATGTGGAGAGTTGATTTCACGATGAAGATGATGGGGATGATCAGTTCCAATTAGTTATTCTGGGTTGTATGTAAATTTTGAAGCCTACGGGCAAATGAATTACTCTCAGGCCTATGGGCCATGTAATACTTACGCCTACGGGTCTTGTAAGGGTTCCACCTCACCCCTTGAAAGGTGGATTACAAAAAATCAATAAAAAATGAAGACCTTCAGGCCATTAGAGGAATAGTACCATTTTAATTTTCATACATAATATTTATATTTTTATTAAAAATTATAAAATTTTTATTTATGTTTGATTCTGTTTGTGGAGGAAGATATCAGAAACACTAGTTTATTTAATGGTAATTGTATATTATAATATTGATGTTGTACATGAAGTTATATTAGAAACGTTCCAAATATTTAATTTATCACTAAAATAATTATGAATGAAGCTCAATTTCATAATATTATATAAATGTACCTGAAACATAGGAAGTGAAATGTTTTCATTATGATAAATATTTTAATGTTTTTATGGATATTATATAGAGAAACATTACCATTACCCACATAATGTACCATGGGTATGATCCTTACATAGAAAAGAGTTTTCATTATACAACATCATATATTGTAGTGATGGCCCTTACATTGATTTATATAATCCTTTTATATGCATGGATGATAAACCATTTATTTAGATCCACATACATGTTGGATCCCCTAACATATGATCCCCTTACATAGATTACCCTTATGTGAGTCAAGACATTTCAATTTTTTTTGTTTAATATAAATTCTATTTTTTCTCCAACTAATTCCCAATTACCTTCATGCATATAAAAATACATTTCGAAACATCCATATATCTTTACCTCTCATTATATGACATGATTTTGGACATGATTTACATGTTGAATGTATAATAGAACACAGTAATCACATCCACTTCATACATTTTCATACAATATTCACTATATATTATCAATATATTTTCAGATATTTTCAATAATCTACTAAAGTATTCAAAAACATCCAAATAGCTCATAGGGTCGCATATCTCCCCCATTGAATTTTGTAATAAAAATACGATAAAAGATCACATGTAAACTCAAATCACTTATAAATTAGTCAAATACAATAATTATTATTCTTCTTTTTAATAATCACATCAAGAAAAAAGAACATTTAATAATAACATCGTGATCTCCCTAATGAGGTAATTTTATATTAAAAAATGAACTAAACCTGATGATTTTGACCCATCTATCAATACTTCATCATCAACAACATTGATCTATCAAACAATTATTAATCATAAAATTTATTGAATATGAAAATAATGATGACTCTAGAACAACTTGACCATAAGGTGATCAACCCTTCAATTCTGATGTTTTAACTATTTAGTTTCCTATTTAATTTGTACATGACATTTTCCATACCATTTATTAAAAAACAATTAAAATATCTCAAAAACATCTTTGAATACACAAAAAAAAATAATAAAATTGTTTTAAATCATAGATAATAACAAATTTAAACTCTCTATAATAATATGCTCCCTTGAAATAAATGAAGCACATATCCTTTGAAATATCTTAAATAGTTTCTTTTCCCTTTTTTGAATATATAATGAAATTTAATATGAAGAGAGTTATGTTTACCTTTTATCCGCATTTGGTAAAAATATCCAAATAAAATGATGATATAGGGTATGGATACATTATATAATACTCTTGATAATGATAATTTTGTACTCATAACATCAACATTAGATTATGAAAATCATCTTTTGGATGTGACTTGGTAAACACAACAATTATTTTATCCTTTATAGAAAAAAATTTCATCTTTAATTAATTTCATTTCCATAATATCGTTGATGAAGTGGTACATTTTATTAATCTGATTGGATATTTAATCTTGATCAAGAATCCATGAAATATTTATAGATCACTTATTATAAAACTAAAAAAGATGTGGAAACTTCACTTCAACCTTAAGATCTTCCAATATGGTAGTTATCCACATAAATTGTGTTCTTTAATGAGTGTATGAATCATATTTGGTCTTTATATTTCTCATTTTGAACAACCTCTACTTATTAGTGTTCAATAGAACAGAAGTATCTCAAATGTAGAGAAGTAAAATATATAGAGACCTCAAATCATCAACACAACCTTCCCAATGTGCAATAGTGTAACCAAATAGGTCAAGCCAACCATTACTAAAATATTTAAAACCATAACCCATTGTAACGATTATTTATATATGAATTCTATTTCAATCGGTGAAATTTGAATATTTTATATAAATTTTATATGTGACCTGAAGTGTAAAAACACAAACAATGTCCATACATGATGATATCAAGTGTAAAAAACATCTAAAGTGCTTCTAGAAATCATTGGGATCCAAATTATTATTTTTTCATATTTGTAAAACATAGTTCCCATTGATATTGGGGTGTAAAATTTCATTCAATTATCAATGAAAAACATCTTTGGAAATTTCCAAGAGTAATTATCCTAGAAATGGAAAATATAGTTCACCTCTTTAGAATTTTTTTATCTAAATAATACATCATCAACCTAAGCATTGAAATTTCAAAAAAAATATTTATATATTTATAAAAATATTCAAAAACAACTTCATAATTTATTAATAAAAATGATGTTTTCGATATAAACTATAAAATGATATTTTCCTCTTTTTCCCCCAATTTGGTGATTAATTTACACTCATTGATTTTTATAGACTAAACATTGTCATGTAGGTGTCCAGATATAATACCAAGAACATGGGGAGTTTTTATCCCATATAATGACATATTTAATATAAAAACACAATTTATAACATCTCCATGTAAGAAATATTTTTCTCAATGAATACATCCTCTTCCAACTCATCAATGAGGAAGAAAAACCTAAAATTCATTTATGAAATATAATATTTCCATTAAAATGAAATATCAAAAAAACATTATTATTTTCCTAAGACAAAATAATTGTGAAAAGGTATATTAAAATCCCACTCCTAAAAATCATGAATTTCCATTTCATAAAATCCATGGTTTCTTTCAGAAAACATCTCTATTTTCATTTAACATGTATTAGAATAATTATTTTGTTCGAACAATGTTATTGTATTCTAGTTTCAAAACCATGTCCCATAAATAATTCTTCTCTATTTGTTACAATTATTTATTCATATAATCAACCCACTATATATGCTCCAATTATTCATCAACTTGTCTTTGTACAACATGAAAAAACAATGATGTGTGTGATGTCTTCTTCAAGGTTCTATTAGTTTTAACATTACATCCTTGATCATCAATGGTTTCTTTAGACCTATACGTGTCTTTTAAATAATTTATGAGATAATATAGGCTTATCTTAATCACTAGAGTTTTCAAAATCATCATATTCATTCTAAAAACTCTTTAAATATTAACCATTATCTTGAATATCATCCTACTGTTTATGAAATCCATACTTTTATTCATCACTCTTGGGTCATTCTACGTAATGTGTGACTTCATAAACACAATGTTTTGATACTTTTACAGTAGTTTAGTTATTTATATTTCAAGTCTCTTTATTTTAACATTATTATCCTCTTCTATTTAGAGGTTATCCTAGAAATATACCATTATCATTTATTTTATCAAATATCCCATGGTTTCTGCCTTTGAAATTGGTAATGAATGAGATTACAAATACCTTCGAGTATTTCAAACATGGGTTTTTCTAATAAAAAGTAGAGAGATTTCAGAATTTGTACTATAGAATCATTTATATGTATATGAATTGGGACTCGAATAGACAGTATCCCGAATAACTGAAAATTACCATGTTCTATAAATATAGAATGAACTACCCCTACCACCATTTTATTCATACTTTCTGAAATAGTTTTTTGTGGTTTTATATTATTTTTTTAATTCATCGAGAATACCAGGTGTCTTAAGGTAAGCATCGAATCTCCCATTTGTGTTTTCAATACCATTATCAATCTCGGTATTTATTAAGATGTAACCACACTTCTTTTAAAGGCATTCCCTTGAAATGTTCAAACATATTAAAACATATTAATATCATTATATTTATGTTCGAAAAACATAATAAATAAAATTTGTGAAATGAAATATATAATGGAAATAAAATACTAATCTCAATTGTTTCTTTTTTCTCATGGGCCCAAAAATTATTGAATAAATATTTTGAAGGGATGGCATGTACGAATCAAAACTTTTTTTGTGAATAATTTATAAAATATCTCATTATGGATTGTGAATAATCTCAAAGTCCAATATTCTTAGCATATTGATAATAAAACAATATCTATTTATGTAAGATTATTTAAATTTAATTTTAAAATGTGGAAAATTGTAATATTCCATCACTATATTTCTACTTTCATAGTCAACTAGTATAAATTCCAATCATCTTAAACTTGAAATAAGTCACCCTGTGATCACTATCCTCTAAAACATATACCACCATCAAATATCATCACTATGAATCCATATTTCATAAAATACTCTCATTCTATAACTCAAAGAGATATGAGTCACTAAATATATTGTGTTTCACCCCATAAATCTAAAATGTAATTTTGATTCAAGCTTGTCCTTTCCAATTATAACTGAATAGACATTATTTATTTCATTTAACCCATAATTTACAAAGGTCACTAAACCTTATCTAAAAATTTTATAACTATTTATAAACATTTAATAACTTATAAAAAGTTAATATAATCCACTGTCAAATATTAATGTATATTCCCAATTTGAAACACTCATAATAGTTCCAAAAATATCAGATTTGTATTTTCCTTTGAATTTCATTTCGTTATGATTCTAAGTATTGTTTCCACTACTCAACTGGGATAGAAACACGGTTATAAAAACATTTTATGGTTTAAAAATTTAATCATAACATTCACAAATTTATTACAATGGTTGAATTTTATTTTTAGTCTTCATGAAAAAAAATTATATATTTTCTGGACCATTTTCTTTTGAGTAGGCTTACTCGCCAAAAATTACTCTTCACAAATCATTTATATTCATAGTTATTGTGATTATTAAATAAAAACACACTAATGATATGGATAAAACCTCCACAAGACCAAAAAAATCCATAAATGGAATACTTTCCTCAATATAAGTGTTTATTTCCATCAGTATAAACTTTTCATACTTAAACAATTTGTTTAATAATTTTTTATTCTTTTTGGTAAACGAAAATTATTGTAAACCATTACCATCTTTCGATTTAGATATTCCTTAATTAAAAACTTTTTAGTAGTTAAAGATATAGTAATTTATGTTAATGTTTGGGTTCTTATAATTTCTAGATTTCTGAGATTCACCTATTTTATTAATAGACACATAATCAGTTTATTCTCAAACATTAAACTGAAAAATTTGGACACATTTTCCACATTTAATGATAGTTTTCTATGATAATTATAAAACTATTTTATAATTGGACATTACTATATAATTTTGATATAAAATTTGAAATCATTTATGGATATATCCATCTCTTCATTGAACATGATTAATTGTTTCCTTAAAATATCATAATCCCTCTATTTCAACATCTGTTTCACTTTTGTATTGATGTTCAATGTCTTTTCATTATCCATAATCTTCTTTAAATCACCAACCAATTTTATAATCATTTATTTTTATTTTAATATGGTCATATTATCCACTGTTTAGTAAATGACTAGGCTTCTTAACTTTCACATTTGATTTAATGTTTTAAATTTTTTGAGATAAAACCATTAAAATCTCTCTTCAATATAAACACCATCTTTGTTTCTTATTATTCACTTCCAAAATCACTAATTTAATCACAATTTAAATTTATCTTATTCACATTAGCAATCAAATTATCCTCTTAAATTTCATCCCTATATTTATAAAAGTCCTATACATATTTACTTTCTTCACTTCTTTTAAACTTATATTATAAATTTCATATTTGTTCCTTACATACCTTCTTATATTTACAATTATAAAAAACACATTTACTTTCCATCCTTCTAATTTAAGAATCATCATGGAATTATAATTTATTTGACATTGGCCTTTTATTTTTATAATATTGTAAAAATTTATACAAAATGTCAATGTTATTCCTATTTAATGTAATTTAGTTTTTTATTTATTCTGTAATCTACTTTTCCTCATATCAATTTTATATACAAAATAAGCATATATCATCCAGACATACAATTCACATAACCATATGGATAAAAACCACTGGCTTCATCTTCTACACCCAATTTATATAACCATTATTACTTTGAGTATTTTATAACATATCATTTTCATTATTTCCATTATTCAATAAATCAATCCCTTTCCTCATTTAATATATAATAAGAATGTATTGAATTCATAAAAAAATGTGTCTGGATATATGTCTTCATGGTTCGAGACACTACCATTACAAATGTTCAAAACAATGTTAAAAATCAACAATAAAATAATGAAAACATTAATCTTCTCATAAAATATTATTAGTGATCAAAATATCATTCAAATTTTAGATAAATTTCTTTAAAAAGTATCTATCAAATTTATTTTTTCAGATTTTCATATTTCAATAAATAAATCAGTAATTAATCAATATTAAATTTTCTATTCCCTTCTTAAATATTTTCCATTTTATAATAAATATTTTTAGATATTTTTATTCCTAAATATTTTATGAATTAACCCATTTAAATAGAAGAAAATATATCATTTTTATGATGTACATCATTCCCCATATTTTTATAATTTGTTTCATCCATATTAGAACATTTAATAAGTGAAATGAAAGCATCGTTAACATCTATAAGGACTTCAATAATGGATGATAATATTTACAAAAACGTCATACCCTTTCATATATGTCAATTATTTCCATAAAAATTGGAATCCCCTATTATTTACTAAATTCAGATTTTCTATTTTAGATAATGTGAATAAATGATCTATTTATTTCTTCCTAAAACCTCAAAAAGACTAGAGACAATGAATGATCTAGATTTGATACCACATGAAAAGAAACATGATGGATATGTGAGAACAGTAATAGGGGTTAAGGGGTGAATTAAATATTAATAGTTTTTTATGCTTTAGCATTAATAACCTTAAACTCAAATTAATGAGTTATGAATTATTTATACATGTACAGAAAATGAACACCACAAATTTTACAGGGTTCACTACTAAACATGATTATCGAATCCTTATCATGGTATTGAAACAATACAAGATCAAATTTTCCACTATAATTAATCATATAGACTATCAAAATAAGGGTATATTAATTTCATTCACTGCACTATAATCTACAGATAATGTATATTCATCTATGAAGAGTGTTATGATTCAAAATTATCTCAAAAAACAACAAAAATAATATTCCAATACTTTGTACCTTAAAATTGTTTTTACTATATATATTACATCTTTTTATTTTAACCTGTATCATGTCTACACTCCTTCCGCTACAATTTTTTTCACATCCTTGAGATGTGATTTTGTTTTCTTATTCATTCTAATTTTCTCTATCCTTATCGCAACAGATATTCAAATCTGTAGTGTATCGGTTCTCCTCATAAAAAATATTCACCCACTGATCCTATATTTTTTTATTTTATATTCTCTGAATATTAGTGAATCTTAATTCCATTAATCAATTTTGTAAATTCCCATGAACTTCAGCCAATTCACTCTATTTGGTAATCCATTTTCCATTCCTTCTCCAAATTTCAAAAAATATTAAATATCAAATATTTAATTTGAATGTGCCTCCTTTAATGTGGTATATATTTTACATCAATTATACTATTAATCTAAAAATATACATCTCTTATTAAAAATATAATGAATCTTCATTGAGTTACTGCCATTTTCATGTACGTTCTATTTTTTATTGAAGTGATGAAACAATATCCCTTCATGTGATTTGGGGTCCAATAATAGTATCACAACTCAAAATATTTTATATTTATATTTATATTTATTTTGATGAATGATTGACCTTATTTCATTATAATAATGAATTAATTGATACTTTGGCCATTTTTTCATTCAAAATGAATAATTGAAGTAACACCAGATATATTATTTGATAACTTCATGAATTCTTGGAAAACATCAAAAAAATTCAACCTAATAGACTAAGAAATTCCATTATACAATGAATATTTTCCAATAAAAATATACCATATAGTGGAGATGACTGTTACAAAATAAAACATTTCCTTTATATAAAGTCATGTATTTTGGTGTTGACCCTTACACGGGGAAATGTTACATCTAGGAAATATCAGGTATAATAGTGATAACCCTTAAATGGAGTATTATGACATCTATATAGGAATAAATGTCGATCCCTTCATACCGATCTATATAAATTTTTTATCACCTTATGTGTGAATCCCATTATGTGATCCAAGACATATACTTTTGTTCTTTTTTAAAACCAAATTTGAAAATTCCACCAACACATTCCCCAACACCTCCAAACCTTTTAAATATACTTCTATACATTCAAATATTATAACCTCACATTATAAAATGTGATTTGGAACATGGTTTATCTGTCGAAAATTGAGGAAAATATAAAAATCACATCTACTAGATCATTTTATAATTCTTATTATCTATGTAACCTCCATAATATAGGAGAAAAATGTTGACTAAATAATATACACATGTACTAAACAAATTCAAACCATATATTGGTCTCAAAACAACATACCGCAAACTTCATATTTATAATGTCGATTTAGAATTGTATATTTAACTGTGAAATAATATTATTATTGTATATTAACATATTTGACATCTCCCGTAAAGGGATTCTATTCAAAAGATATATTTTTTTTATTTTCATAACAAAAGATCTCCAAGTACATTATTTTCAATTTAATTTAACTTTTGTGAGGTGGAAGCAATATACGAGTTTAAATTATACAAAAATACTAGCAATTCTTAATCTATAAACAACAAAACTTTCATTTAATTATATTTTTTGTTATATCATCTTAAAATACCTACATTTAAACATAAAAATATCCCAAATTGAAATAAAGAAACTATTAAATAGCTCATTAATGTGATAAATAGTGCTGATAACTTTATTTTAACCTAATGACTCTTATTTTTATATTAATAAAATGGTGAGAACAAATCCTGTAAGATATCACCAATGATTTTAAAAATTTAGACTTCTTTGTGATATATGTATTACTTATATTTTTACATCGCTTCATATATGAAATACGCTTTTTTAATTTAGTTAAAAATTCATATTCTTCATTTTCTAATATCAATATTTTCATATCCAATAAAATCAATTCTACACAAAAGGAGAATAATTTGTTAGTTACATGCTCAACCTTATTTTTAGGTATGTCCGTCTTTTTATTAGAATTATTATTCGTACATTGATTCCTTATTTTTATTATTGTATTAAATAATAATTCCTCTTTCTCAATAAACCATGTCATATATTTAGTTTTAATATATGTAGACTATTTCCCCTTCTACACAACTATTCATCATTATTAGTAATGCCACGTTTTAGAAGCATGGTATGCTCTTTCCCAATGATTTATTCTAGTAATAAAATCCACTTATTCCTTTATTGTATGGATTATAATCACTATTTCAAATTTCATCCAGCAAAAAATGAGTCCCATGGACAATTTACACTAGTTCATAGTGTTTTATTTTCACCCATAGTAGAATCATCTCCACTTTTGTTTGGCATCCATTTCATTTTTTTTCTCAATAATGTCTACTTTTTCAATTTTATTTATCTACTTACAAACCATCGTAGGCTTATAATATTTTATAACTATCTTTTTCATATAATATAGCTTTATGTCCTCATTAGCATTTTTTTGTTGAATTGGCATATACCATTACTCATCAAAAAATGAAAAAAATTATTTTCTGTATTCATTGATGTTTTCAAGGCTATAAATATGTTCTTAGTTAAATTTATTAGCATTATCTATAAAATCATATTTTTTGTAAGTGATTTTCATTTAGAACAATATCTTCTCCCCCTTAATTCATTCCTTCTGTTATATCTACAAACATACAGTTTTTCAAACAGTCAATATAATTGTTCCCAAAACTACAAAAAATAGAACAATGAATAATGACTCTTTTTATTCGGTCTTTTTTAGTCATCTATATAAGTTCGTGAACTTAATATTATAGTAAAAAAACATCTTATGTTGATATTTCATCTGGTATTCAATGTTTATGTTTTTTATTATATTCTTCCTTCATGTGAAGGTCAATTATACAATAATTATATTTTCCCATATTTCCCATAATTTTATTTTAAACACAAACTAATAGATTAAAATATATTAATACAAGTAGAAATAATTGGATTATGGGTTAAAATTTTTAGGGTATTGAAATGGATTTCTCTAATGAATTAATGAAGCTACTTCTTAAACAAATATGATCCCTTTTAGATAAAATATTATTAATAAATTTATCCATGGAAGCATTTTATTTGTTGAATACTAGGATATCGAATATTCTATATCCTTCATATATATTAAGATAATTATTATCTCTTGACACATTAAGCCCAATATATTATTTTTATCCATATTTTATCACAATAAAACCTCATATACTTCTCAATGACTCATTTATTCCTTAATGAATATTTCACATCTCTTGTAATGATTTTTTAATATTGTTCACCATTTTATATTTAGTTTCTATTATTTAATATTTGAAATTTAATAGAATTTTTAATAGTGTTTATAATTCATGTTTCTATTAATAAAAAATATTCCTACTAATAAAATTCATAAACACTCTTATGTAGTTCTTCCTCAATAAGAGAAAATTTTCATTACCATGTGATAAAAATATTATTTTTTATTTATCTAGTTTAGTGATAGGTTTACTCTTTTGTAGAATCCTTTACAATGAATCTTTAATTACAGGTTTTTCTAAATCTTTATGTGATTTCTCATTCTTAATTTTATTTATGTATTATAGTTTACATGTGAAAACTTCAATAATGGTTATTTTAAGAAAACACCTCACATAAAAATAAAAAACACTATGTGATCCATCCTATATATACACATCATAATCTAAAAATATTTTAACCGATTAATATGAGGAATTATGTCTAAAATATAGATAAAATATTTTAATATCCTTAATGTAATAGTGTTACATAATACTTCTTTGAGGGTTTTCTATGATTATTCACCTCTATTTTGTTTCAATGTCACAATGTCTTGGATGAATCCCAAATCTTATCATGGAAAATGTTTGTGTTGACTTTTCTATATGAGAAAATTTTGAATTCCCTTTAAATATATAATTCATATAATTCTGATAAAAAACTTTAATATATATAAATAGATCTAATTATAGTGTTCCTGGTTGGTTCGAATACATGTAGAGGATCCTAGGAATCGGTGTTTTCAAACTAAGTGGGGAAGATGAATTATTGTTGAATAATTTTAAAACATTAAATAAAATTTTTTTAACCACTTTTATAGATTAAAACACTATAACCTATTATATTTAATGAATCTCAAATATCCACAAAAAAATATTCAATGAATATGGTAAATGAGTTCAAACCAATTTATTTTTACATGGTTTTGTTCTAAGGTGGGTGCATACTCCATGATATTTTTTTGTTTTATGAGACACAAATTTTATCACTATTATTGATGATGATTACTATGAGGTATGTGTCATTATAAACCAAAAGAAACATCCAACACTTTTGAGTTATGGGGAAGTCTCGTCCCTTGCCCATGTTGGTTCTCAATTTTTTCATCAAATAACCTCAAGCCTTCCGATTGGTTTTCCTTGAATAATATAAATTTAATCCACTCATTTATTTTCCACATTATGAACAAGATATTCCTTAGTCTCTTATATATATCTACATCAAATTATGATTATGTTTATAAACAATAGGTTTTCTACTTCCATTGAATTAAAATCATCAAATACAAGAAGGTCATCCCTATACACTATAAATAAATCGAAGATGTCAGTTATAATTTAGTTCCTAGTTTTACTGGAAGACATAACTTAAAATTTTTATCTAATTATTCCTAGGAACATATCATTCAGAATATATATAGAATATGTATATTTTTTGATTCTCAAAAACTTCTTATTCTTTACTAACTTTTTTCATAATTATATATCATATTAAATGTAAAACATAAGGCCAACTCAACTCCATACATTAGAATTATAAATTCATTTCTCTTAGAATATTCAACCCAAATAATGATCTGAACTATTTCATATTGGATATTGTGTAAAAATAGTAGTTAATATATCTCTTCATGTTACTATATCTCATAAATTGTATTCACATAAATCAATGTCACGGAGGTTCCATCATGTCAATTATCAATGTGGAAATGTGTTCATGTAAAAACTATGTTCACATAACCCTTAAATGAGAATATATATCCATTTTCTTGTTTTTATTTTAATGAATCACCACATAATGTAGTTATTTGATATTTATAAGGAATTTTGACCCTTCATGAAAATCATATTGATTATTATACCCATAGTGGATCCTATTTAAAAACATATATGAGTTCTCAAACCTGTAATTTCATTAAGATTATATTTCTCGATACATAACATTATCACACTAATCTTGTTTATGGATATAGAAATAATTTATACCACACTTTCTTACTTGATAAAATATAATTTTATTTTCCAAATTCACTTTATTCATTCTTCCATAGATTAAATATTCTTCCAAACATATCTTCTCTAATTATGTGTCTTACATGCTGTTGTACCATGGAAACAATTATGTATATATTTTGAATCTTTTTTCCTTCTATCTATGTTAAACATTAACTTTACTCAACTCACATTGATACTAAAATAGTTATGTGGGACAACATTTGAATTTATTATCTTTTAAACTATTTGATGTTGTAATTTTCATCTTCAGTCAATTTCTAGGATTAAATAAAATTATACTACAATTCGAAGTCCTACAGAATTAACTGCTTCATAGAAATTCCTTGAATACTGACAACATAATTTCTTCTTTTGCTTGTGGAATTTATTTTAACACATGATGAATTAAGTGCATATATAACTTTTATTACATCCTAGTAAGGCTTACCATCTCGATATTTAACTTCCATTGATCCAAACATCTTTTCTTTATAAATTTTGATCATCCTACCTTCTAATTGTATAATCATGAATCAATATTTACCTTATTTAACCAGGAAATTTGATAGTATGATGACTATTTTATAATTATCATAATTATTCCATGAAAGTCATCTTCAATAAATTATCCATCATCATCATATTTTCAATATATGATTTTTATATAACACATTATTACACATAAATATCACAGATATGATTTTCCCTTTTACTCATTTCTCAAAAATTCTAATAGTCATTCATATCTACACGAATTATCCAATGTTTACCTATACGAATAATAATTTTCAACAAAAAATCTTCATCCATTACTTATCTTCTAGTAGTGTTTATTTTGAGAGTATCTCATTATGGTATCTTTTCTTCAAGTAGGGTATCTTTTTTTAATTTATATTCTGACTAAATATTACACTAGATAGAAATTATATTTTCTTACATTATCTATATTCCAATATATTATATTATTTAAATTTACCTTTTAATATTCTTAAAAAAAATTGACTCTAGAAAAATAGTACTTCATGAAATACAATTTCTTCCTTTTCCCTATAACAATACACTTTTAACCTCATCTAACTATAAATAATCAGTAATTAGTAGTCTGGAACCCTCATTATTAGAATAGTTAGTTCTCAAAAACATAAATTAAATCATGTAGTTGATGGTTATTTCTACATCCTTTATCACTAATAATGGATTGAAACATAATATTATCTCAAAATCATCAAATATATGTATACTAACATAAATCTATTTAAAAAAAGGAACACAAAGAAAGAATAATAAATTTCCCATTATTAATGTAATAAATTTTATTATCCTAATTAACATTTTCTTATATCACCCAACACACATATATACATGATTAATGTAAATAAATAAAAATAGAATACATTATTTCATTCAATGGGAATAGAGATAATGTCTTCAATGACTAAAAATTACTATATAAAATCCATTCTTTTACATAGAAAATTATTGATCCCATTATCAATTCCCCATCTACTATGGTACATAAAACAAAATTAATTCAGTCATTATCTTTTTAACTTCGATTATTAACCATATAAAATAAATTCACTAATTATCCATTCACATCTAATATCAACCCTTAAATCTATACCACATTTTATAGGATAGAGAATGGGAACATTCATTATTAAAACATTCATATTTCACCTAAAGATAATAATAAAATATATGATTTAATTTATTAAATAATATAATTAAACAATTAATACATCCTATATTTTTTCATTGAAATAAATTTGTGTTTAATTTTTTTTCCAAAATCACAATATAGGATAAACACTCTACTTTGAATCTAATGGTATAGTCATAAATTAATTTTGGGACCTTAAAAAGTTCTATTTATCCTTCGATGCCTAAAATAAATAAATTAACATTGATAAGAGACTACAAACATAAAAAACTTGAATATATATTTTTTTATTATCCATCAACTAAAAATTTTCCTACTAAATAGATTAAACATAAGAATAATAAACTAGTACAAATTATTTTAATATGATTATTACATAGAAAACAAACATCTATTACATAAAAAAGAACATCAATATTAAATATTATTAGTAAAACCTGATATGATATTCCTAATATTAGATACTTTTTGTATTAAAATAGTCTTCATTAAATCAAATTAATGGAATGTTTCATTTATATAAATAATGTTCCTTAAGACATTACACCTATACATGATGATCAACATATGCCAGATTTTCAATTATTTCTGCCATTTCCCAATTAATCACATGTTATGGATCATGAATATATTTCTTAAAATAAGAAACACAGAATAACTACTCAATTTAACTTAGAAATGAAATAAGTTCCAATCGATAAAAAACATGTCTATTTCACTCTAATACCTTTTAATGTATAATGAGTATTGGTTAATTATTATTATCTTATCTGAACCAACAATAGATACAATAAATAGATATGCCCAATAAAACTTGTTCTAAAATAGTGGAATCCCATGGACTTATTATTTGATCAATATATGTCTTATACTCTATATTAGTAGATCCCATATGATCTTGAATCATTTTAACTCATTCCATTGTATGTTTTACCAATTTCATCACAATAATAATTGATTCAATGTTGAAAATTAAATAATAATGACTCAAAATTTTAAATATATAATTACTCATACTGTGATAAACTTTTGGATGAATGACAATTGATATTTTATAGAAACATAATAGAAGGAAGATGATAAACCTAGTAACCACCAAATCAAATAACACACGTATGAAACATATCTTCCACCATATAAAACATTATTTTCTCTTGACTATCCATAAATGGAGGAAACATTATACTAAGAAACTACTAAAATGAAAAATAATATTCAAACCTCTATAAATATGAATGTAAATTAGTTATAATAATTTAATATATCTATATGAGGACCTGCCTAAAAAATCAGCACTTCCTTCATATAAAATCTTGAAAAATTATTCATTGAACATTAATTTTTAATAAAAATGAAATTACAATTCTTATTCAAAAGAACCAAAATAACCACAATTTCATCATAACATCTTTGCACACATGTATTGTAATCCAAATATTTATGAAAATAATCTATCATTTACTTTTTGGAAGGATCAGTTGTTTTAAAGAACCAACTTAAACTAGATGATTGACATTAACCCATTGACTAGTAGGATTCTTGATAATAAAAATAGAAACCAATATCTTTATCTCAATCCACTCTAATATCAACATTAAATTAAACAATCATATAAATACAGTGATACCCCACCATAAGTGGGATAATAAACTCAAAAATTTAAAGACCCAAAAAATTCCATGTAATTTTTTTTAAATTATTTTGGATTATTAAGAGTCTGTGAAAATTTATGTTGCCTGATTCTGAGGCTCGGTGTGCCCAGAATGAATTTTTGAACTTTTTTAAGGTACATTCAGTAAACGCGCATGTGGAAATCCCTATCTTTTAAACTGATTCTTAGATTAAAAATCTTATGGCACCATTGAATTCGCTGCACCAGGATTCACTTAAGGGAGGATTACCTTTGACCGTAGTAGGTCGGGCGTAAAAGATAGTTTTTGCATCTTTTAAAGAAATAATAAAATAATATAGAGATTTTTATTTTATTTATTTTTTTTGCTAAAAACTGTTGAGTGGTGGTGGTAGGGACCACAGAGGTAGTCAAACATTTTATATGGGATATTAAATGCCTTGTTACACATTGGTTTTGTAACCACCTCTCGTGTAATTAATTTTTCATAACAATTACGTCAAATAATGTGGAACATTAATTACATCTATTAATTAACCTAATTAATTCCTCGGTGTGTTATCCACTATATTCCCCCACTATTTAAATGGGGATAAGGGTAGAGTTTTTGACATAGGTTCTTCAAGTGAAGAACCTCTGGTGATAGAATTTGACACCTTCCACCGGTGGAGACTGAAGCTCGGGCATCAACCAAACAGGATCGTTGAAGTCACGACAATGGATGGACTGACTCCCAATAGATCTCGTGGGTGATAGGGCGGTGCCACATGGCACGACCAATTAAGGAGCCTAAAAACTCTTTGGAGATGTTCTGTTGGCGGACCGTGTGACCCATGTGTGGGTCGCACCAGCCAGCGGGCCGGACCGCCCAGCGGTCTGCACCTAGCTGGCGGGCCGGGCCAGGCCGGACCGAACCTGAACCCCTCTCGGCACATGATACACTTAAAATACCGTATCTTAGGAACCAAACATTAATTTAACGAAACGTATGGGGCACTGGGATCCTTGGAACGAGACAGTACTTTTGTGATACTCCATGAGTGTTTTGGAAAATGATGGAGTAATACTGGTTTGGATGGACACTGAATCTAGTCGGGCCCTCGATACTAAACTTCAAATAACATACAGACATAGAGACAATTTTATGCACCACGTGTTGTGTTGGAACCCTTATGACATGAAAGAACATTGAGTAACTTCTACGTGGGAATTCGTGCCATTTGAAATATGACAGATGGCTTTATGATATGTGTCTCTTACAAACAAGAATACTATGATCGAGAACCCTATGTCTGGCAGCGACGTGAATAATGAAGATAGATTCTCTGTGAATCATCACCGAGCAATTATGTGTGAATCAACACCAATTGATTCTATGTGAATCGTCACCCAGTGATTCTCTGTAAATCAACACCCATCGATTCTATGTGTACTAGAAACAAACAATTCTATGTGAATCAGCACCCAACGATTCTATGTGAATTAGCGCCCAGCAATTCAGTGTGAATCAGCACTTATTGATCCTACGTGGGTCAGTAAGAGTGCCTCTTGATATAATAAGATGATATAGAATTTGAAATAATCATATGTACTACAGTACTTTAGTTATACTTGGTTTGAGCTGTGTTTTTTTCTTTGTGATTGGTGATTGAGATCATGCCTGTGGTTTTCCTTTTTTAATTTTGAGAGACCTTTGAAGGTCTCGGGGTCCCTACTAGGTATTGATATACTCACCCCTACATGGTCTTCGACTTTACCTTATTGTGTCTTGTGCAGATGACGGACAACCTTGATTGAGACTCAGGGAGCTCAGTCTTGATGGTGGATGGAGTTACTGATGACTAGTGACATAGACAACTGAGGTGACAAGCGGAAAATACCATTAAGGTAGGATCCTTAGTGTATGATTTGAGGTTTTGTTTTTTGTTTTCATTTCTAGTTGTATGTTTTCATTTGGGCTTGTATTCATACCCCTTTACATTCATAACACACTTTTACTTCTGTAATGTTACATTTTGGTGGTATCTTGTTGTGTTATTGGGTTGTGAATTTTTAATGGTTTAAAGGAAATGCCTTCTTGTTTTTAGGGATACGCCTCTCTAGTGCTAGTCCCCAACCCTGGACCTATAGAAGTTGGGCATGGGGTAGTCTTGGCATTAGACCCAAGGGCTGGACGTGAAAAAGAGGTATCCGAGGAGTCTATTCTACCGAAGAACTATGACTCTGATCCTTCCAATGGAGTAATAGCTTCATGTGTTTTGAGTGTGGTTTTTAGTTAGGGAATCCTAGTGTTGTTGCGACAGCTAGGTTATCAATGCACCAATATACTGCATTCTGATTTCTGACTCGGTGCATGAAAACACTTATTGCGTGTGTTTTGGAAATGCATTTTTACTTTGTTCTCCTTGGATTCCTCTCACCAAAAATAACTTATTGACCATGGATCACATGTTTCTTTTTAGGATTCTACTTCATAGACAGCCATCCAGGATTCCTGAGAGAGTACACATTGATGGTCCGTTGAGCAATGAGGCTTCTGTGCATGGACCACTTACTATGTTGGAACCATTAGGTGGTGTACCAGCAGAACCACCACTAAGAGGGAAGAAGTTTCCACAAGCCCCACTAGAAGACATTTTATACCAACTGAGCATGTTTCATGAGTTCCAGCTGTACAGGCCTCTGAGGTATTGAGGTGAGACAGATCCCCAGGTAGCTGAGTACTAGCTGGAGGTTGTGGCTAGAGTTTTCGTCCTATTTGGGACTCCATCCGAAAAAATGGCGATCCTAGCTTCTAGTCTCTTCGTGATCACGAACGGATGATGGTGGAGCCTAAAGCTCCAGTTACATGACGAGGAGACCCTCAGCTAGACGGACATTGAGGGCCTCTTCATTGTAGAGTTCTACCCAGTGACACTATGCTCTCTACATAACAAGAAGCTGCTACACTTAGAGAAGAGCTTCTTATTAGTGGCCCAGTACTTGTCTAGATTCACTGAACTCTCACACTACTCCACCAACATGGTGCATGACCCATTATTTTGGGACCAGACCATTAATCAGGGTCTCTGGAAGAGATCAAAGTGTTGATTATATCACTCAATATCCCAATGAAGGATAGAGTGATCGAGTGAGAATTATTGGTGGAGAGATTCTTAGCTAAGAAGGCTCCGATGGTGAATGCCACCATGGGACGACAGGTAGCTGAGTCATTTGTAGTCTACAGAAGGAAGATAATGCAAAGGTCCAAGTAGACCATACCTTCTAGAGGGCAACCCCAGGATATAGGGTCAGAGGAGGGGTACTCGCGAGGTAGAGGAGGAAAACTAAGAAGAAGACTTTGCTTCACATGTGGAGGGTAGGGCCACATCACTCGCGACTGCCCTACCCACCGTACTGACCATCAGAAGATAGTCTAGAAACAGATGAGGCAGTAGACAAGGTTTGAATGAGGTGGTCCAAATTGGCTGCAGAGGTGGCATAGGATCAGGTCGTGCTACAGGCGGTGGATGACTGTTTGATATTCTACCACCACCACCCCCCATGTGGTCCACCCTTACCATTGGGAGTAGGTGGATAGGGGTGAGCACAGTTACAAGAATTAGAGGCCTATGACCACGATGCTTTGAGATGAATATAGGTATGATATGTGTCTATTACACCTTATAATTATTAATTATAGACACATGTGTCAGTCACTCTTTCATTTCCACGACACTCATTTGGATCTCTGAGATTCTGATGAAGTTGTTGGATCGATCCTTGAAATTAGATACTATTATGGGAGATGATTCAATGATTACACACTGGTTTAGGCAGTGTGAGATCACTCTAGGAGGCTAGAGATTTGGCTGGGATCTCCTAATAGCAGCTTCAAAGACTTACGATGTCATCATGTGTATGTACTGGCTATCCATTGTCCATGCTAATATTGAATATTTTTTTCGCAAAGTGCGGTGTGTCAACAAGGATGAGATCAGTTTTACCTTCATGAGTGAGGAAGAAACATTTTCAGCATAAGATGGACTATCTCGGAGGAGTGTACAATAGATTACTCATCAGTTGGATGGCTTCACCCTCATTAAAGATGAAGTGAGTAGTCCAAGTTATCAGGTCATGATGTACCAGTATGTTGATGTATTCCCAGATGATGTTCTGGGGACTACGTCCTTGCAGAGATGTATAGATTCACATCGACTTGTACCCTGAGACAACACTGATATCTACACCAGCATATCTGATGGCTCTTGTGGAGCATCTTGAGCTAAGGGTACAATTAGAGGACATGTAGAGAAAGGGGTCTGTAAGCCCCAATGTTCCTCCATGGGAATCCAGGATCTTTTTCTCCAATAAGAAAGATGGGATTCTCAGAATTTTGTTGGACTATCGATGAATGAACTAGGTGACCAAGAAGAGCATGTATCCACTACTGAGGATTGATGATCTCTTTGTCCAGTTGAAGGGAGATCGGTTGTTTTTGAATATAGACCTCAGATCAGGCTATCACCAGGTTAGGGTACGGGATGAGAACGCACTATAGATTACCTTTAGATATCGGTATAGCCTTTAAGAGTTCATGGTGATGCCCTTCGGCATGACCAAAACTCTTGGATTGTTCATGGGGAACATGAAAAAGAACATTCTATCCATACCTCAATCGCTTCATGGTGGTCTTTATTGATGACATCTTGATATATTCGGCATTGGAGGAGTAGTACGTCATGCACTTTAAAATAGTTCTGGATACACTCAGAGAGGAGAAGATTTATGGAAAGATCTAAAAGTGCCAGTTCTAGATACAAGAAGTACACGTCATGGGGCACATTATCTCAATGTCTGGATTCTCAGTGGATCTGGAAATAATAGAGGCTGTTTTTTCTTGGGAGCCACAGATGAGTGGGAACGAGGTGCAGAGATTCCTGGGATTGGCTGGGTACTACTAGAGGTTTGTACCTGACTTCTCTAGAGTAGCAGCACCCATGTCAGACTTGACAAAGAATGGGAAGCCTTTCTTGTCGACATAGAATTTCCAATAGAGTTTTCAAGATCTGAGGAAGAGACTGATGAGTTCCCCTATCTTGAGGCTTCCAGAAGAGGGATTTGGGTATGTAGTCTATTATTACGCATTAGGGATTATACTAGGTTGCCTTCTGATTCATGAGTGAGTAGTGATCACCTACGGCTCACCACAGTCGAGATAGGACAAGAATAACTACACTACCCATGACCTGGAGTTAGAAGTATTGGTCTATGACCTAAAGTCGCGGTGACACTACTTGATGGGAGAATGTTTAATAGTTTACTCTAATCATAACAGTCTCAGTTAAATTTCTTCACAGAAGGACCTAAACACAAGACATCGAAAATAGCTAGAGTTCCTTAAGAACTATGACTTTGAGATAGTCTATTCTCCTGGGAAGGGGAATGTAGTAGCAGATGTACTCAGCAGGAGGACTGGTCAAGAGATTCTGAGTGAGGAGACACAATATCTTTCTGCATTACAGATATCCTTCATGGATAGTGATAGAGAATCATGCATCTAGTCTATGATAGTCACTCCCCCACTTCTTCAGCGAGTATGGGAGTAACATCTTGGGGTCATTGAATATGAGGCATGAAGTGCTTAGATATCCATAGGACATGCTCTTGAGGGATTTGCTGAAGGTGGGGAGAAATTCATTCTCTTCAAAAGAAGCACCACGGTACTGATGAAACTATGGGAGGAGGTGTTGAGTGAGTATTATACATCCCCATTAGTGGTACATCCTGTAGTATAGAAGATGTATCAGGACCTCCAGCACTAGTACTGGTGGCTAGGGATGATGAAAGAAGTGGCAGAGTTTGTATCTCGATGCCTCACTTGTCATCAAGTGAAGGCCGAGGATCAGGTACCAGTGAGATTGGCTCAACCACTTGAGGTACCAGAGTGGATGTGGGAAGGTATCTCTGTGGTATTTGTGACAAGGATACCACGTATGTCCTGGGGCCACAATTCCATCTAGGTGGTCGTTGACCGACTCACCAAGTTGGCCCACATCCTACCCATCGTATAGCAGGGATTAGTAGAGGGCTTGGGATGCCTCTACATATAACAGAATGTGAGACTACAAGGGGTTACATTGATGATCCTCTCAGATCATGATGCAAATTTTACATCCCGCTTTTGGAATGGATTATAAGAGGCATTTGGGACTCTGAAACTCTTGAGAACTGCCTTCCATCCTTCGACAGATGGTCAGATGGAGTGAACCATTCAGACACTCGAGGACATGCTTCATGCTTGTGTCCTCGAATTTGGCCACAGTTGGAAGGATCACCTTCCACTGGTGGAGATTTTATGAAACAATAGTTATCAACACACCATTATCATAGAACCATTTGAGGCCTTGTACGGGTGACAATGAAAATTACCTCTATTCTGGACAGGCCTAGGGGAGTCCACACTTATGGGTCTGGAGTTGGTACATGCAAGCACATAAAAGGTGAAGATCAACTGGGATGGGATGAAGACTACACAGATCCGACATAAGTCTTATTCCAACCAGAGACAGAGACCCATGGAGTTTGAAGAGGGAGACCATGTCGTCCTCTGGGTCTCACCCCAACAAGGATTACAAAGGATTGGACAAGGAAGAAAGCTATCTCCGAGGATCATCATACCTTTCTAGATCCTCAGTAGAGTAGGTGATGTGGTGTATTATCTATATCTTCCCCCATATATTAACTTGGTGCATAATCATTTCCACGTTTCATAGCTGAGGAGATATGTGCATAATCCATCGCTCGTTATCAACTAGGGCCAGAAGGACATCGACTATGGGGCAATGTTTACAGAGTTCTTAGTGGAGAATGAGGATAGACATGAGCGGGTCCTTCGTGGGTGGTCAATTCTAATGGTGTGAGTTCATTGGCAGCATGGGAATGTCCTAGAGAGCACATGTGAGAGGGATTCTCATATACATTCTCTATACCCCCATTTTTTCTTCTAGTTTTGTTGCAACTTTCAGGGATAAAAATACCAATGGTAGGGAGAATTTAAATACCTAAAAAATTCCATGTAATTTTTTATTCAAAATTATTTGGGATTTTTACGAGTCTACGATAATTTACGGTTCTTGATTCGGAAGCCCGATGTGCCTCAAATTATTTTTTTGATTTTTTTAATCTACGTTCAGTAAATGTGCGGGTGGCATATTATATATTTTGAATTAGTTCTTGGATTAAAAATATATGGGAATCATTGAATCCATAGCGCCGGGATTTCTCAATGGAGGTTTAACTTTAACTGTAGTAGGTTGGGTGTAAAAGTTAGTTTTTGCGGAATTTAAGGAATTAATAAATAACATAGAGATTGTTATTTTATTTCATTTTTACCTACTACCTATTGAGATACAGTGGAAAAGACCACGGAGGTATCCAAATATTTAATATGTGATATTAAATTCCCAGTTAAACTTCAGTTACGTAACCACCCATCGAATAATTAATGTGGCGCATTAATTACGTAAATTAATGTGGCACATTGATTACATCATGTAATGAAACTCATTAATTCCATAGTGCATTACCCACCATTTTCTTGATCTATTTAAATGGGGATAGAGGTAGATTTTATGGCATGGATTCATCAAGTGAGGAACCTCTGGAGATGTGACGCGACACCATCCACCAATAGAGATGGATTCTCGGGCGGTAACCAGCCGAGATCAATGACCGCTAACAACTTCATCAAACATGGAATATTCTTCCACCACCATGACGTCTCTAATGAATCTCAACATAGTGGTTGTCTTTAAATTCATGAAATTCCCATGATTCTTCTCCACGTTCATGAATTTGTGGGTGGTCATAGTATGGGATTTGAATGAGGTTTATTATTATTCTAATGTGATGTATAAATTACCCCCACTTGTTATAATGCTAAAGAGAAGGGCGCGAGCAAAACGAACAAGGCCCAAACCCTCCACCACTTGATTTTCATTGCATTCATCAGTGGCAGGTTGTTCCAACATGACGGAACATTGAAACCCAGAGGTGCTAAATGACGGAGGCTTCCCGAGAAGACCGTAGGCATGTCTGGATGGAAGAATTAACCACCGCAGCTCACCTGGTGGCCCATGGAAAACTCGTCGATGTGGCACTGGCGACCGGAGGTGAAGGTGGAAGTTGGAACTCGCCAACCATGGAAGATGGTGATGCATGTTAGAGCCGCGATGGACCGAATGGGCGGCCAGTGTGGGACGGTCGCGACACCGGTGACTAGAGGTGAAGGTGGCAGTTGGTACTCACCAACAATGGAGGAGGGCGGAACAAGTCAGTGTTGCGGTGGACCGAAGGGGCGGCCGGTGTGGGATGGTCGCGACGATGGTGAGGCAGCCGGCGTGGGATGGTCACAGCAATGGCGAGGCGGCGCACCGTCACGCTCCATGATGAGCAGTTCGCTGCTATGAAGTTGTGGCGAAGGAGTGACCGAAACTCTGTGGGTCTTGTAGGGGACGAGGCGGCATCCCCAATCAAGGACCAAAATGGATCAATTAATCCATTCAATAGGTGGACCGCGCAACCCCTGCGTGGGTCATGCTAGCAGGTGTGTCGGACCGCCTGGCGGGCTGGGCTGAGCCAGCTGTGTCCCATCCTCCTAGGTCAGGTTAGACCCAGACTAGGATGGGTTAACCCATACTAGGTTTGGTCGCCCCATTCCGGGTCGGGCCAACTAAGTCAAACCGGACCCAGACCCCTCTCGGGCCCTGATACGCTTAAAAGATTGTATCTTGCGTACCACACATCCATTTGATGAACCGTCTGTGGAACTAGGATCCTTGGAGAGATAAGGTCTCTTTGAGATACTCGAAGATCTTTTTGGAAAAAAATTAGAGTACGGTATGGTTGGATCGACCTCAAATCCAACTGAGCCCTCGAAACTATAATGAAAATAACTTACATACCGGGCATCCAGTTGATGCTTTGCCTATTCTATTAGAACCCATATGATATGACAGATCATTGGGTAACATCTACATGGGACATCATGCATGTTGAAATATGAATGATGGCTTGAAAAGTAGCTTCTCCTAGAAACAAGCTTACTTTGAGCGGGAAACCTGTGTCTGGTTGAGACATGGAGAATGAAGAGTGGTTCTATGTAAATCAGTGCCCAGCGATTCTATGTGAAACAAAACCCAATGATTCAATGTGAATCAGCACCCACCGATTCTGTGTGAATTAGAACCCACCAATTCTGTGTGAATCAATACCCAATGATTCTGTGTAAATCAGCATCCAATGATTCTGTGTTAATCATCACCCAATGATTCTATGTGAATTAGCACCTAGAGATTCTGTGTAAATCAACACCTATCGATCCTGTGTGGGTCAGTAGCAGTGCATCTTGATAATGATATATTATTTATCCTTACGAATAATCATCTATAATACTGTTCTTTAGTTATAAATGGTTTGAGTTGTGTCTTTTTCTTTGTGCTTTATGATTGACATCATGCTTGTGGTTTTCCATTTTGTAATTCTGAGAGACCTTCAGGGGTCCTGGGGTCGCTACCAGGTATTCTTAAAATCACACCTACATGGGCTTCGCCCACACTTTTTTGTGTGTTGTGAAGATGATGGGTAGCGTTGACTGAGACTCGGAGAGCTGGGTCTTAACAGTGGATGGAGGTGCTGGAGACGATATCTATAGAACTATATGACCTTAAAGAAAACGAATCAACCACCAATTTTCATTTTCTAGTAGTATATATGAGTATACAAATACAATCCTATTAAAAATCAACCCAAATAATATTTATCATGTTCAAGTATTAAATAGATAAGGTTTAATTAAAAATTATATGATATATATTGAATAAAAAATATTACAGACCATATCATATATAAATACTACATCTTATTAGTTGAATAATCATTACATATCAATACGAGAAATTATAGAACCATAAAGGATTAGCGTCTATGGAATCATGGATATATAAAAAATTAACAAATAAAATATCTATATCATTTCCAATTAATTTCTTCAAACTAGAAACCTACTTAGGCATATCTTACTTAAAACAATTCTGCATAACCTATTGAAGGGAACCATAAGAATTGGTGAACATAGATACTCTGTATGGTTAAACATAAGATATATTAATCAATAATCATGAATGAGTATAAGATAATATTAAGTGTAAGAGAACACAATAAGGACATACAATAATCATTCCCAATTATTTGTTGATATATAATAACAAAAGAAAAAAATGTTTTCCTATAAAAAATATAAGTTTTTCGAATCATAAATAATCATTTCTGATCCATGAGAACATATCATAAGAACAATGAATAGGTTATTTGAATGAAAAAATTAAAAAATATCAATTTCAATGTATCTCTATAATGACAATCATATTGGATTTGGTTCACTACCAATTCCATTATTTCATTCATCAATGTTCACTTCCATAACTATATTTTTTGAAAAACATCCCTAAATAAACATTTTTCACTCCCCATTCCAGTAATTATTGTCTCATGACATAATCCTATATTCCCAGTGCATTGGAAGTATATAAAATTCTATGGCCACCAATCACATAATGAATAAAATATATGTGGTTTCCATAATTTCATGAAACATTCATCATACCAACATATTATTACACATTTAATGTTTACAAATTTCATAAAAATTTAATTATAATAAAAATAAAACATTTAGAATAACAATAAAGATGGAAAAACTTTATTATATCACTAGTAGATCATATAAAACATCCAAGGACGTTTCAATAGATTAAACTACCATTAAAATATCATTAAAATATTTCTTGGGTAATGTACCCATTTATTTTGAAATCACGTAATTAAAATAAAAAATAACCAAAATATAATGGAATATATATTATGTCATAAATAACAAAGGAAACATACAATTTATTATTCAGTGTAATGATTATTCATGACGGTAAGTAAATCCAATCATGTAGTGTACATTTAAAATTAAATGCATTTCACATTTTTTGTAAAACCCTAGAAGATTATCTTTTATAAAATGATAATGAAGGTTTCGTTAGAAAATTTTATAGAATGTTTTACATGGGTAAACATAACATTAATGGGACTTTTTAGAATATTAAAAATTTCACATTATTGTTTTGATTTTGATGTATTCATGTTTTTATTTTCAGTCTAGTGCTTTTCCATTGGATTCCCCATTATGTTTTGGTGAAAATTGAAATTTTGGGTTTGACAGTATAGGGTGCATTATTTTTAAACCATGTTGGAGAAATAGGCATAATTTTTCAATTTGAAAGTAATGGGCGCATGTTTTTCGCATTGTCTGGAAAACCATGCAAGAAACCGTGGGACATTTCCAGGTCATAAAAAATTAGATATTTATATTCCCCATTATTGTTTACCCTAAACACCCCTAATCCTTCCCACATGGGATTATTCACCCCTGGTGTATCCCCCCATACCACTTTCTCCCTCAGACCTCCAATTATTCAATTGATTTTGGTGTGGTTTCTCTAAGATTCTGCACTTAATTCCCTCATTTCTTGGTTTCTTCCTATTTTCTAGGGGTTATCTTTTTTCCTTCTTGGGGTTTTTGATTTCATGTTCCTTAGGTGTCCTATTAATGGATGGATCTTCCTCTCTAGGGTAAAATTTTGATGTTTATTATTTGATATTTCTTTCATTGAGTTCTCTTGAGGCCTAGTTGTGGTTTTCCATGGTTTTTTTGAGGTTTATACAGATGAGGTAGGTGGTTCCTTACTTAATCATTATCTGGGGAATTTTAGGTACTTTATATTCTTATTGTTCATGTTCTATGGATTTTTTAAGGGGAGATTATTTGTGTTTTTTAATATTCATGATAAATATGGCTTGAAATTAGTTTTTATAGAGGGATTTATTTGTTTTGCAGGTATTTTCCACTGTTTTGATTCATAAATGTGTCTTATAAATTGTGAAAGTGGATTGAAAAAATGTGTTAGTGGTGAAAAACTTAATTTGAAATGGTTTTGGTTTTGTTTGGATTCAACAGATGTTTTGGGTCATAGATTGGTGGTTTGTCCTGTGTTTTATATTTGTTTTATTATGCATATGTTAATGTGCTCTTGTATGTGATATGTGAAATGAATATTTATCAGAAATGGAAACCAAAGTATCTAGGTGGCTAGACAAGGACTAGTACAGTAGTTTAATTAGATGTTGATTATCTTGGATTCATATAGAAGTATTGAAAATTATAACACAAAATAAACTATGATAAATATGATTAAATACCACTAGGCCCTTGTGATGTTCCCTCCCAGTGGCTAATGCACAAGAACACTATTTATTGTGGTTACAGTTCCATGTTTCACTAATATACATGGTTTCTAGAGTACCATTTTTTCTAGTCCAATAGGGGTTTCCAGTGACATTTGTGATATTTTGTGACATTGTATATACCATCGGTATATAATTCACTTTGTATGTAATTTCAAAAGAAATGTATGTTTTCCCATGAAAATTGTTTATATAAAAACATAAATTTATTTTTTATAGAAAATAAATAGTATCTTATCTTATAATTTTTTGGAATGAAATCTATTTTATTAGGAGGTAAACTACTGGGATTTGGATCACACACTACATACTAATTTATATATATATATACTTGGTTATGTTTGATTCAGTTAAATAAAAAAATAAATGTGAATGTTGTTTGGGTAGGAAGTGGTATTCTCTTACAATTATTGAAGGTGATGGACTTAGGTTTATACAAATCTTATTTAATGGTGGTTTTGGTTTAGAATAATTATTCTATTCTTATTGTAGCTTCTTTGGGGGTTTTTTGAAGTTGTAATCATGAATTTGAAAATTCATGTACCTGGTTTGGATAGGCTTATCCAGTAATTCTAAATTTTTATTGATGGATATAAAATATTATGTAAATGGTTGAAACCATTCTCAAAGAATATTTTGATTCCCAGATACTTGTTTTCATCATGTGTAGATCAATAATGATATTCGTATCATGCCATAGATTAGGCTGGGTATCTGGTTGGATGTAACTACATATTGGTTCTTGATAAAATGTTTCAGAGAAGGTTACTTTCTTAATGGGTAAAGTTATTTTGGATGAGTCTAGATATACTGGTGCTAGGAATGTCAGGTCTTGAGGTTCTAGTTGCGAGTTAGGAGTTTGTCCATCACAGCTCATGACATTTCCTTAGTCACCAGTGAATGTTGGGATTTTTTTTGGCTTCTCCTCTAGGTTAGACGTAAATGATACAAACTATATATGGACATTGGGAGGGGTGGAGTGTTATCGAAGATTGTAATGTTATTATAATGGATTTGTTTTTGTTTTGACTTTTGATTTCTTTGATATTTGTTTTTACTGCTGAAAATATCCAGAATAGTATTATTGGTGATCCTACTTCAGGTTTTTCTTTCTTATTAGAAAAATCAACCCAGATATTTTTTGTCTAACCATGAGAATTTGTTGAAGAGAGTTCTCCTTCATAAATTTATCAGAGATTAGTGGTTGATGTGGTTTGGGTGGTCCCATATTTGGGATAGGGAGGGGTCCTGGTCTTTCTCAAATTCAAGAGGTTGAACCAGGTCCTAGGAACAAAAAAGAAATCTAGTTTTTTCATGAATAAGTCTCCTCATTTTTGTGGAAATTGATAACCTCACAAAGTAGAGGATTGTCTTGAGAATATAGAGAAATCATTCTAATTACTCGATACTCTAGAATAGGTTTGACAAAAATTTGTTTCATTTCAATTATAAGTTCCGTATCATAGGTGGTGGGATTCAGTGGTTCAAGATAGGTTGTGTGAGAAGATAAGTTGGAAAGATTTCATGACCATCGTTTCTGAGCAGTATTCTCCAAAGGTATTTTCCTAGGCCATGTCCTGAGAGTTCATGGATATTTCCCATTGAAACTGTATAGGGATGGATTATTCCAATCGCTTCATGAAGTTGGTCCAATTTCCACCTGAGATGATTTCAAATGAGTAGATGAAATCTATTAGGTTCAAGATTGGAATACAACTATAGATTTGTGCATTGTCTTTTTTATATAACATGAAAACCTATGATGATGTGGTTTATCAAGTTTTCATGGTTATGAATTATTGAAAATG
The DNA here is from genome assembly GCA_963277665.1 of Viscum album. NCBI lineage: Eukaryota > Viridiplantae > Streptophyta > Magnoliopsida > Santalales > Viscaceae > Viscum > Viscum album. Next base: position 2,073,742,377 of record OY728156.1, on the reverse strand, counting down.
AATGTTTTGATTCCCTTACGTAGCTTCATCTATGGGATGTGGAAGCTTGTGAGAGAATAAGAGGAAATAGGATGCGCATGGGAAGAAGGGAGGTAGTAGTTCGTGTTATCCATTCTAAATGTCCTAGTATATATCTTATGATGATGGGTCAGTTGTGTTCCATCATTGTGGGAAGACATGGACCATACGACCTATGTATGCATCCCCTCCCAAGCCAGGTCAAAGATTTAGATCTAGGGGACACTTGCATCTATTTTTCAAGGTGGAACATCCCTATCAGATTGGTGCAAGATATGTGGATCCTAGGGGGATGTTTCCCAATCCAAATAATCCATATTAGTGGGTTCATAGTTTGGCCATCATGGAATTAGTTCAAGATCCTCTTCTTGTTATAGTTATTTCAGTGTAGAGCCACAGTCCAGTGGCCATTCTCATGCTCATGACAAGATGAAACATATTTATTCTATAGACCAGGAACCATTAAGATTGGACATAAGACTTGTCAAAATTTGTGGATATATTTTTATTGCATAGTCCATCCTATTTGTTTTTTTTGATACTGGTGCCCCCTTTTATTTCATTTCATCCCATATTTTATATGTGTTAAAATTTAAAACTATTCTCATTTTAGATATGATGGAGTTGGTAACTCTTCTTGGTGAGAAGCAAGAGCATGGTTTCTGGTGTCCCTCTTGTGCAGTAACCATGTCAAGGGTTGACATAGAATGATATTTTCTCATAATAGAAATCGACATCTTCAATGGAATACTCAATATGGATGGATGGTTCACTTTTAGATACACATCCATTATTATACGTGGTGAGTGTTATTTGTGGAACTTGATGGAAGTACCAAGTCATTCATGGTGAATGATATCCTTGATTGGGTCATGCTGGGCCTCCACATCCGAAATTATGTAATCTCATTTTTTTAGTTAACATCAGTCATGTATGAGGATAATTGTGGTACTCATGAGGGAGGATCACCACATGTGGTGCATGATTTCCCAGAGATATTTCCATATGAAATTTATGGTTTTCCATTAGAGAAATATATGGTGTTATATATAGACATATCACTAAGAACACAATCGATATCAATTTACTCATACTATTTGTCCCCCATTGAGTTGAATGAATTGAAGGTAAAACAAGATGATTTGGAATCCAAAGGATTCATTCACCTGAGTTTCTCTCCATGGCCTTCACTAATTCTTTTTATAAAAAAGTTTGAGTGATCTATATGGTTATTCATTGATTAAAAGATGTTGATAAGGTAAACATGATTAACTAGTATCCTTTTCCCCGTATTTATGAACTAGTTTATTAGATTAAGGGGGAAGGAATCTTTTTAAAATTAACATGCAATATTTTTATCATCAAGTAATATTTATAGAGACAAATATCCAAAAAATACTTTTAAAATTCCATTTGGCCATTTTGAGTATTTTTCCTTCCCTTTGGGTTAAGATAATCTCTAATGATATTCATGGAGCTTATAAACATGGTGTTTCAAAAAAATCTTAAATCATTTCTCATGGTATTCATGGATGTCATCCAGGTCTATTCTGGAAGAGGTGAGGATCATGAGCACCATTTGAGAATTGTTTTGGGAACTCCTTAGGACCACTTTATCTATGAAATTTTTTCTATGTGAACCTTATGTGTAACTCCCCAGGATTTTATGAGAATTATTCTTTTTAATTTATTTGTTGTCTTTTTTGTACGCTTCACCAAGATTAGTTTGCGCTATATGCAACACATTATTAACTTGTAGTATACCCAACCCCCTTTTTGGCTAGTAATACACACAATTTCAAGTTCTTTCAAATGAAATTCATTTTACACAACACCATGTATAGATTTTGATCAATGTATAACTGAACTATATTTTTATTATGCTATACGCAAAACCAAAGTAAGATTTCCCTACACGCAACCTTGACTTTCCATGCATTACGCGCAAGAGCAACCTTCCTAAATAGAGTGTGGTGTACGCAATACTGAGTTTCACTAAAAAATGATATATTGTTATAATATTATTATGAACTAACCATTATTAATAGTATTAACTGCACTTTGAATTTCATAACATTTTAATTCATCTTAAACATTTTCTATAATGAGGCATGAGAACAAAATGAATTTTTCGGATAAAATAACTATTTTTCAAATAATGATGTTTTGCAGCCTTTTGATGGCACAACCATTTTAAAACTAATTTTTAACTAAATTATTAGTTCAATTTTACAAAATTAATTTCTTCTTTTGAATCAACATATAAAAAATTTACATTGGATAATGTTTTGTATTTTTCTGACAACGCTCTTATTTTGATGAATAGTAAAAACATGATAAATTTTACATAAAAACAACAGTTTCTCATCGAGAAAATTTAAATGGTTAAATTATAATAGTAAATTGTTTTAAATTATAAATAGAATATATTTTTACCATTAAATATATATTATTTCATTAGCATTATTTTTACATTGAATTCATAGGTAAAAAATTTCAATCTTTGACAATGTTTTAACTTTTAAAACCTATTTTATTAACAACGGGGTTAATTTAAATTTAATTACTGCAATCGATTTGTTTTGAATTCTAAAAAAATGGATTCCATATTTGGATTCAGTGGGTCCAAATTATGTTAATAGGTAACATTTTTTTGATATTATGAATAGTATCCACGGTAATTTTTCTTTACTACAGTTAAAGGTAAATTGGGTAATTAAAGATAAAGATAATATTATCAAATTACCCTAATACCTTCCAAAATTCAATTGGATGAATCAAAGTCGAACCATATCAATTAAGTGTCTGAATAGATTTATTTAATGGACTTTTGACCCCGAAAAAGATATAATTATTATTAAAACCAAACAATGTGACAACATGTCACTCTCTTATATCTTATAAGTGTAATAATTTTAATTTAGTGATAAACCACATAAAACATCGAATATAAAAATTCTCCAGAAAGATAATAAAATTTTATAGATCATGAAAATTTATTTATAATTTTTAGGGATTAAATATCTATCATTAACGATGACGCATAGTGATGTAGAAATTATTTTATTGATTGAAATATCAAATAAATGGTTTTAACAATATTAAAATAAATATTATATGACCTAATTAATGTTCTCCATAAATTTTCTAAATGAACATGAAATATTATGAGTCTATTAAATATTTTTTTTAATATATCCTCTTTGTGGATTTTATTTAAATTCATATAAATGAATAGTGTCAAAATTGACACTACTCTTATTTTATAAAAATAACATTTTATAAAATTGTTTAAAAATCAAAAAATTATTTTAACAATTATAAATTTAAATTTAAATGTTCTAAAATTTCATAAAAAATCTAATTATGGAATATTCACAACACATAAGTAATTATTTGTAGAAATTTAAATTTTGGAATATTATTACCACAAATAAAATTAAATAGATTAAATAAAGATAAATCATGTTGATAAGGTTTAAAATAAATTACCAACATGGCTAATTCTTGTTGGTTGATGAGATTACAACCCTATTTCATCTAATATTCTTATTTGAGTATTTTTTGAGGTTTTTATGTGGGGATTGAGTTTATTATAAATTTATATTTTAGAGGTTTCCAAAAGTGCCCCTCTCCTCTCTTATAAAAGGGAACCTCCTCCCTCTCCTCCTCACACCCCATTAAGCCTTCATGCTCAGAAACAACCCTTCCCATTTCCCTTATCCACCTTCATAGAAACATAATATAGGTCCTGGTATTCTTCAAAGACAAACTTTACTGCCCTAAAAGGAGGTTTAAAGGAGGTGCATCGAAGAAGAGGTAATATCATTTACCGATTCTTTCAAGTTCATTTATTCTTCTACTTCCTCTTATTTTGTTATTTCATAATAAATTAATAACAGCAGTATAAATAATATACTGATCTGTTATTATAAATATAAACCAACTCTATTTCACCATCTATCCATCCTATGGAAAATGAAATAACCGAGCATGCGTACGTACGGAATACCGTCTCCACGCCGTGGTGTAATCTGTTTTTACACCACCACCTTACGTGGATGGGTATAATAGTGTAACGAAAAACTATTTATGGTTATTATAACATTATACTAAATATGGGATATTATATCATCCAATGTAATTCCATTCAATAATTATGGGAACGATATCATCGCTCATGCGTACGTACGGATTACCATCTCCACAACGTGATAAGATTCATTCTCCAAGTTAACCATTCAAGAAAGATTATAATTTATATATAATAAATAATCAGGAAATATATGACATATTAATGATACATTATTTAAGTATATGTTATTTAATTTTTTTGATGCAATTTAATATGGAAATGGAAACAACGTTCATGCGGACGTACGACCTACCCTCTACACGAACAGTGTATTTTGTTCCATTAATGGATCTATTATATATTTGTATATTCTGAATATATATTATATATAAATCATGTTTTATATTCTGGATGTACGTAATCATGATCTAAGTAATCATATGAATAATTACAAGTCAAAACACGGATGATAAGTGAAACGATTTTACCCAAAACGTTGTTTTAACATGGAATAGACAAATGAATGGGTAATATAAAGTCGTAAGTGAATAATATATGATATCATAAATATTATTATGGTTAAATTAAAAGTTTTTAATATGTTTAAACTCAATTTATAGGAGTCTTAGACACATAAAAAAGTAATTGGACATACGATAAGGGATAATTTTGCAATCTCATTTTTATCCAACATTGCTTATACATAAGTACTTACTAGGGTTATATTTATCATCCATGTACTTAAGAATGTTTTTTTATAAAGGGGGTAATATTATTCCATGTATGTTTAAGGTCATTTTTACCAAACTTTGACTTTTACATTGTCTTATGGAAGGAATCATTCATTTGTTTACTATACGAGAAAGTTTTTGACTTTTCCGAAAAAAGTACAAGGATAAATTTTTTTTAACTCATAGGGCATGAATGGATTTTTCCAGTTTCATAATTACTATTTTTCATGAATCTTCCTCTATAAGAATTAAATATTATTTTCATCAAAATCATTTTCTTTTAAAATTTCATGGAATTTTGTGAAAAGAAAATGATTTTGAAGAAGAAAAGATATTTTCCTCAAGAATTCATTTCAAGTGTTTTGTCAAAAAAAAATTCCATCTAAGATGACATTATTTAGTATGATTATGTTTCAAGTATAATGCCTCTATTATTTACATGGTTTTATTATTCTTACGATGAAATTATATCAATTTGTTTTATATAGATTATGTTATGATGAGATAATGTTTATGAAACCCATTTTATTTTTTGTGTTATGATGAATGATTTATGTTTAATTTGTGGAACAAGTATGAATGATTTCATTAATAGATGGGTTTGACCTATATCTCCATCCAATGAATTGGGTAAAGATTTATATCTCATGATATAAACATGTTTGGACTGGAAAGTAAATCCGGTTCAGTATTACAGGGCTGGAATGACAAGTAAATCCATTTCAATAATGGACTTTGTCCACTATGATGGTCTTGGAAACAATGACTTGGATACTATGGAAATCATGACCTGTGATTAATATTTTTCCACAATTCCATGTTTTAGTCCCATACTATTTTATCATGATAAATGTTCCATTATAATCTATTCCTTATGTACTGCCATGATTTATGTCATTTCCCATGATTTTGATGTTTTGTGTTTAAGTTTTTATGTTTAAATGTTTATGGAATGTTTTTAAGTTCTCCATGGTTACCATTACTATGAATTTGAGATCAAATTTTTTGTGTTTTATTTTTCCCGGGATAGAAATAAAGGTTTCAGGTATGAAAACCAAAGGGGAAGATCTTTATGGGAGATGTTGAATATCTTTCACCATGATTAGAAGATTATGTTCTAAGATTCCAAAGACACTAAAATAACATGGTATTTAGGTGTCTCTTTGTTTCATGTATTGATTTTTATGCAAAAGCAATGTAATCTCCATGTATGTCAAGATTTGGGTGTCTAAATTTGGTATCATTGCGATGTTATAGTTAACCATTGGAAACTAGGTTGTGAAAACTTTAGTGAAATACATAGAGATATTTCTAAGGTATTTCTAGGGATGTATGTGAGGTTAAGAATAAGTATTGGTTATATTCCTAGAATTACAGTAACGATCTGTGAATTAAACCTGATATGTAATATATTGATGGTAATCCCCCTTTATTATGTTGTTTTCCTAGAATGATTTTTTCATCTCACACTATTCATTTCGGGTTTTAGACGATGGATAGAACCCGAAGGAACCATGTTGATAAATGTAATGAAGAATGCAATAATTGTCCTCCTAAAAAACCAATGTTATGGTAGATGGAGTGAAAAATCTTATTGTTATACTTAAACAAGCTATGAATCTATCTGGGCTTCCAAATGAGCAGATAAGGGAAAGATATTATATTGATTACTTCATGAGGCAATGTACACCTTCTTTCAGTGGGTCTTTTGATCCACATGTTGCTGAACAATGGATCAATACCATTGAGAAGATATTTTCCACACTTCACTGTTCGGAACATGAAAGTCATTCTGGCTATTTACCAGTTAGAAGCTGATGCAGACAAGTGGTGGACTCTAAATAAGAATATGAGGCCCCAATATGAAATTGAGTCCATGGAATGAGATGAGTTCAAAAACTTATTTTTCAATATGTACTTCCCTCATATTCTTCGAACAAAGATAGAAAAGGAGTTACTTGAGCTTAAGAAAAATAATGATGAATCTGTTGGTATATACGAGGCTATTTTTAAAAAGCTTGAAAATAATGCATCAGGATTTATAATCAAACCTAAAAGTAAAGTTGATCGATTCTTCAGTGGCTTAAAACCAAGTCTTCTAAGGGAATTAGCTATAAGAGACTTCAGTAGCTATGAAGAAATTGTGCATTTTTCTATCAAGGTAGAACTGGATGATGGTGTCACATATCCATTTCCAGGTTTTGACAAAAAAAGAGAGATGAAGTTTAAGGAAAATTTTGAGAAAATGGTGAAAAGAAGTTGAATGTTTCTTTTTGCTCAAAGTGTAGAAAGAAGCATGGTGGAGATTGTATAATAGGTACTAGAAATGTTTCAACTGTGGAAAAGAAGGTCATCGACAGCTGAGTGCCGAAGTAATGGGGAAAATGTTTCTAATGACGTGAATAGTGAAAAGACTACAGAGAACGCTCCACCAACACTTTAATGCCTCAAGTACAAAGAAATGGGGCATTATGTTAATCAATCCCATAATACAAGGGTTAATGATGATCGACATGAGAATACTCTTAAGGAAAAGGACAAAGGGAAGTAATATGTGATCACTATTTGTGATGTTGAGTTTGAAAATGATGGTGTGGAATGATTAAGTGTTTATGTGATGTGATTTTAAAATAGTATGATGGAATCTCATTTATAGTATTGTGGAATCTGTAAATATCTATGTATTGGTTTTTAATAATTGTATGGTACCGGTAACCATGAAAAGTGATTAAAATATTTTTTGAAAGCAGATGGTATGTGCATAATTAAGGGATAAGGAGAAAATGAATTGTTTGATAGTATTAATGACCTTTTGACTAATATAAGGAAAAAGTTATATCATGGCTTGAGTATATAGAAATTTTGGGATTTTGGTATATGTAAAGAGTTAACTTCTGACAGAATTCATGTTTTCACTAATGTTCAATGGGTATTCATTTTTCAAGAGAATACATGCTTAAGTTTTTCACATGTTTGGAATGTGACCAAAAAGATGTATCTTTTGATACATGGAGGATAAATGATGGTATTCAAATTCTTGGTTGATGACATTTCTAGTAATCATTTTCTTTATACTATGAGCTTGGATAGAAGTATTTTGGATATGCCTAAATATTTTAAATGGATTATTTTGGACATAAGATAATATTGTTTAAGTACAAAACATATTTTCAATATTATTTCTGAAATGTTATAAAACCTTTAGAAAAATGACAACCTACAGGATGGGCAACAACTAATCTTGTCAGACAAGGATACGAGAATCAAACCCACAACTGAAGTGCAATAGGCCTTTATCGTGTTCCGCTGGCTTACAGGAAGTCCCTACTTAGTAAAAACTAGTTTTATTTTATTAAGAGGTATGATAGATGAAGTATAAGTCCATTTTTGGAACTATATATGATTAATGTCACCATAAGATGGACTTATGTATATAAATTTTTCTAAACTTATGTTTGAGATAGATGGAATGACCTATCATTCTATCGCATGATCTACTAACACTTCACGGAAGAAAAATTCAACTTCATTTATTTAATATATGATGTGGAAATTGATCAAGGCCCAAACAACAGTGAGATTGTACCAAAATAAAGTAAGTGTTTCTTTTAATTCAAAAATTTTTCAACATTAGGGAAATGATCTTGAAAACCAAAAATGTGGTCCTAGTGCCCTCAAATCTGATGAATCAGATGCTACCTTATATCATCAAAAATTTATGGCTTTGTGATTGTTGGTTTTTTCATAGCCATGTTCTCTACCACTCTTTATCCAAACATGATGGTTAGATTTTTCATCCATATCCATATTTTCACCTATATTCTCGTATGTGGAAACCCAGTGATGAGTTACTTTGGGTATCCTTTATGTTTATAACGTTCCTTTTTAAAATGATGATTTAGTATTCCATTTTATTATGTGGGATTCTATGAAATCAATATTCCAGTAGATAACCATTTATAATCCAAACGAATTTTGACGGAGAAATTCATTTTAAGGGGGGTAGAATGTAACACCCCGAGATTTTATGAGAATTTTTCTTTTTAATTTTTTTTATGTCTTTTGTTGTATGCTTCACCAAGATTATCATGCACTATATGCAACACTGTATTAGCTTGTATTATAGCCAACATTATTCTTGGCATGTGATGCACACAATTTCATGTTCTTTAGAATGGAACTCATTTTACACAACACAAAGTATATATTTTGATCAATGTATTACTGAACTATATTTTGAGTATGTTATACGCAACACCAAAGGATGCTTTTCCTACATGCCACTTTTACTTGTCTTGCATTACACAAAAGGGCGACCTTCCTCAATATCGTGTGTTGAACGTAACACTGAATTTCAATAATCAACGATATATTGTAATAATATTATTATGAACTAGCTGTTATGAATAGTATTAACTTAATTTTGAATTTTATTACATTATAATTTATCTTACACATTTTCTATAATGAATTATGAGAACAAATTCAATTTTTCGGATAAAAGAAGTATTTTTCAAAAAATGCATTTTTGCATCCTTTTGATGGGGCACCCATTTTAAATCTAATTTTTGTGAATTTTATAAGTTCAATTATACAAAATAAATTTCTTCTTTTGAATCAAGATATAAAAATTTACATTGGACAGAGTGTTGATATTTTTCTGACAACGTTCTTATTTTGATGAATAGAAAAAACACACTAAATTTTACTTAAAAACAATTTTTTTTCGTCGAGATAATGTATATCATTAAATTATAATAGTAAAATTTTTTAAAGTAAAAATAGAATATTTTTTTAAAATTTAATATAATTTTTTCATTAGCATTAATTTGACATTGATTTCATAGGTAAAAATATTTAAATCTTTGACAATGTTTTAATTTTAAAACATGTTTTCTTAACAATGAGATTAATTTTAAATTAATTACTGCAACTTTTGTGTTTTGAATTTTGAACAATGGATTACATATTTGGATTAATTGGGTCCAAATTATTTTCATAGGTTACTTTTTTTGATATTTTGAATAGTTACTAAGGTATTTTTTATTTACAATAGTTAAAGGTAAATTGGGTAATTATGGATAAAAATAAGATTATAAAATTACCCTAAGACCTGCTAAAATTCTATTGGATGAATAAAAGTTGACCCAAATCATTTAAGGGTTAAAATATATTCATTTCATGGACTTTTGACCATGAAAATGATATAATTATTTTTAAAACCAATGAAATTGAAAACATGTCACTCTCTTATATCTTATAAGTGTAATAATTTTAATTTAGTGATAAACATCATAAAACATAAAATATAAATTGTATCCACAAATATAATAAAATTATATACATCATGAAAATTTATTAATAATTTTTATGGATTAAATAATTATCTTTAATGATCACACATAGTGATGTAGAAGTTATTTTATTGATTGAAATATCAAATAATTAATTTTAAAGATATTAAAATAAATATTATATAAACTAATTAATGTTCTCCACAAATTTTCTAGATGAATATGAATTTTTAGGATTTTGTTAAATATTTTTGTTCGAATACATCCTATGTTTTAATTTTATTTAAATTCAAATAAATTAATAGTGTCAAAATTAACACTATTTTTATTTTATAAAAATAACATTTTATAAAATTGTTTTAAAATCACAAAAATAATTATAAATTATAGATTGAAAATTATATTTCTAAAGAGTCATAATGTATCCAATTATGGACAATTCACAACACATAAGTAATTATTTATAACAATTTAAAATTTAGAATATTATTACCACAAATTAAATTAAATAGATTAAATAAGGATAAATCAATTTGATAAGGTTTAAAAAAAAATTACCAACATGCCTAAATCATATTGGTATATGATATTACAACCCTATATCATCTAATATTCATGATTTGATTCATTTTTTGAGGTTTTGATTTTGGATTTGAGTTTATTATAAATTAATATTTTAGAGGTTTCCAAAAGTGCCCCACTCCTCTCTTATAAAAGGGAACCTCCTCCATCTCCTACTCACACCACTTTGAGCCTTCCAGCTTGGCCAAACCCTGACCATTTCTCTTTTCCACCTTCCTAGAAACATAATAGCCATCCTAGTGTTCTTTAAAGACCCACTTCAGTGACCAAAGTGGAGGTTTAGAAGAGGCACGTCGTAGAAGAGGTAATATCCTTTACCGACTCATTGAAGTTCATTTCTTCTTCTACTTCATCTTATTTTTTTGTTTCATAATAAAGTAATAACATCAGTATCACTCATATACTGATACATTATTATAAATATGAACCCACCCTATTTCACCTTCTATCCATCCTACAGAAAATGAAATCATCGTGTGTGCGTAGGTATGAAATACCGTCTCCAAGCAGTGGTGTAATATATTTTTCCACCACCACCTTAATTTGATGGGTATAATGGTGTAATGAATAAATATTTAAGTTTATTGTAACATGATACTAATTCTGAGATATTATATCATCCACTCTAATTCCATTCAATAATAATAGGAACAATATCATTTCCCGTGCATATGTACGATTACCGTCTCCCCGACGCGATGAGATCCATTCCCCAAGTTAACCATTCATGAAAGATTATAAAGTATATATAACAAATAATCATGAAATATATGACATATTAATGATACTGGATTTATTTATATGTTATTTATTTATAGTCATTCAATTTAATAAGGAAAAGAAAACAATGTTTATGCCTACATATGGCCTACCGTCTCCATGAATGGTGTATTTCATTCCATTTATCGATCTATTAGAGATATGTATATTCTGATTATATATTATATATAAATAAATTTTTACATTCTAGAGGTATGTAATCATGATCTATGTAATCTTATGAATAATTATATGTCAAAACACGGATGATAATGGAAACGATTTTACCCAAAATGCTCCTTTAACATGGAATTGAGAAATGAATGGGTAATATAAAGTCATAAGTGAATCATATATGATTTCATAAAATATTAATATGGTTCTATTAAAAGTTAATAATATGTTTAAACCCACTATGCTGGAGTCTCTAACACATGTGGAAGAAATTGGACATAAGGTAATGGATAATTTTACAATCTCATTTTTATCCGAGATTTCTTATATGTAAGTACTTACTGGGGTTATATTTTTCATCCATGTCCATAAAAATGTTTTTAATAAAGTGTTTAATATTATTCCATGTATGTTTAAGGTCATGTTTACCCCTCTTTGACTTTTACATTGTTTTATGGAAGGAATCATTCTTTTGTTTACCATACGAGGAACTTCTTTACCTTTCCAGCAAAAGTATGGGGATAATGTTTGTTTAACTTATACGGCATGAACATATTTTTACGGTCTCATAATGACTAATTTTATTTAATCTTCCTCTACAAGATTTCATGATTATTTTCAAAAAATTACATTTATTTTAAAATTTCATGGCATTTTGTGAAAATAAAATGATTTTGATGAATAAAGGATATTTTCCTCAAGAATTCATTTCAACTGTTTTGTCAAAACTATTTTCCATCTATGATGACAATATTTGGTGTGATTATGTTTCAATTATAATGTATCTATTATTTACATGGTTTGATTCTTCTTATGATGAAATGATATACATTTTTTTATATGTATTATTTTATGATTGGATGATTTTTATGAAACCCATTTTATTCATTGGGTTATGATGAATGATTTATGTTTATTTTGTGGCACAAGTAAGAATGATTTCATTATGAGATGGGTGGGACCTATATCTCTCTTCAATGATTTGGTTAAAGATTTATATCTCATGAGATATACATGGATGGAATAGAAAGTGAATCTGGTTCAGTAATACAGGGATGGAACGACAAGTAAACTCAGTTCAGTAATGGACTTTCTCCACTATGATGGTCTTGCCAACAATTACATGGCAATTATGGAAATCATAACATGTTCTTAATGGTTTTCCATTATTCCATGTTTTATTCCCATTCCATGTTATCATGATTAATGTTCCTTTATGATCTATTCCTTATGTACTTCCATGATTTATGACATAGCTCAAATGTTTTATGTTTTATGTTCATGTTTTTACATTTAAATGTTTATGGATTGTTTTGAAGTTCTCCATGTTTACCCTTACTAAGAATTTGAACTCACCCTTTTTATTTTTTATTTTCCCTAGGATATAAAGAAAGGTTTTAGGTATGAAAACAGAAGGGGGAGATCTTTATGGGAGATGTTGAAGATCCTTCACCATGATTAAAATATTGTGTTCATAGTTTCCAAAGAAACTAAACTAACATGGTATTTAGGCATCTCTTTGTTTAGTGTATTTGGTTTTTTTCAAAAGTAATGTAATTTCTATGTATGTTAAGCTTTGGGTCTCTACATTATGGATTAAGGAAGTGATGTTTTTTTCCATGTGATCTCAGAGCAAGGTGTTTTAGGGGACCCCGAGAAGATCATTGTAGTTGTTTCATTGGAGTAGCTAGAGAATATTTTTGAGATAACTATAATTCTTGTAATGATTAGGTATTATAACTAATTCACCTAGGTTTTCTCTCATCTTGTTTCATCCATGATAACTCTCGCCCGTAAGGGGTGATTTTTGAATAGACCCCAGAGTATCAGGCTTCCTTTTAGGTGGTGAGGTAGCAATTGATATCATCCCCTATATTGATTTTTATATAATATAGAATGGGTTTTGTGGTGTACTGCATTGCCTTAGGTATAGGTTTTGGGTGTTTTCTTATACTGGGTGACCATGTGGTGGTGTATAGCTCTCATTAACTTCGACCACATGAAAGGAATTACCCGACCCCTGACATGGGATTAGAGACAGTAATGCATGCCTTTAAGACATGTCATAATTATATTTTTGGTTGAATTTTTTGGTTTTTTCTGACCATATCAGATTGGCCAACATTTTCTTCAAGAAATATTTGATCCTAAGACATGGTTGTTGGGTTATGTACCTTATAGTGTTGGACATTGACATAGTCTACACCCTTGATAGAGGGAATGTTGTGGAAGTTTCTTTGAGAAGAAAAGTGGTAGAGAAAGCATGGAAAAAGTCTTGTGAAGAGTGGGTTTTTATGGGGAACATTTCCCAGATGAATTTGAAGACCATAGGAAATAGGCTAGGGGTGTTCTTGGATAGTAATTAGCTAACTCTTTCTCTTTTAGATTTGATTTAGATGGGGTATCCTAGTGATTAGTAGTACCAGCTATCTATGTGGCTTCATAAAGGTGGGGAGACACCTTGAGATTTGTTATTTTCACTTGAGGGTGTTTTTTTCTTAAAGGTAATCTTTTTATTACCTTTTTGTAAGAAAAGTTTAGTGATTCATGATTCACACCAGTCTCAGTGTGTCGTTCATACTGGTTCTATCATAATGCCCTATGATGTGGATTGGAAATTCTGGAGTCTAGTAATGAGCTGGGATGTGTATAACATTGTATCATAGTGTGATTCATGTAATCATGGGAAATAATAGCACCAAATATGCTTCATATTTCTTCAAAAATTAAATATTCCTACCTAGAAGTGGGATCATATCACCATGTATTTCATTATAGGCCTACCTCATACACCTCAAGGGATAAATTCTATTTTGATGGTGATTGTCTGCCTGACCAAATCATCCCATTTATTTCAAATCAAAGACTTATAAAAAGTGGAAGAGTTGGGTGACATTTATGATCAAGAGGTGGTGAGGATTCATGGTGATCCATCAATACTGACTTAAAACAGGGGCCCCTGTTTTACCTTAAGTTTATGGGAAGTTATTCAAATGGAATTGGAGGTATATTTCAATTTCAGAACAATATATAAACATATAATAGATGGTCAGGTGGAGTGTGTGAATAATATTTTTGAAGGAATGTGTGGGGAACGTATGTTGGATTTCAGTAGTTTTGGAGATAGCGATCCTGTTTTTGTATAGTGTTCATATATCAATATTTACCAATTATCGATTTGATTGGCTCTTTTTTAGGTGCATTAAAGACGTTTAGGTTGGCCTCCTTTTTGTTGCGATATGGTGGGTGAGAACTCATTAGTTGGACCGAGCCTCGTGAAAGAGACTTTTAATAAATGAAAATTAGTTCACCATTATTTATTGATTGCTCAGAGTCAACATAATTCTTATTTTGATCAGAGGCACCGACACATGGAGTTCTCTGTGTATGTACAAGTGTTCTTAATGGTAGAACCTCTCACAGGTCATCATCATTTTGAAAATAAATAATGTAAACGCCGAGGTATATCGTAACTTTTAAGGTTATCGAGTAGATCATTAAGGTGGAATGCAATTTGGATTTTACATAATAGGTGAAATAAATTCATGACATGTTTCATGTGTCCCAATTGACCATGTATTATCCATATCTGTCCCATGTGTTATTTTGGGATGAGATTGAGCTGGAGCATGATTTATCTATGTTTTAGAGACCGTTTTTCATTAAATATTTTGACGATAAATTTATTCATGCTAATTATATTAATCTCGTATATGTTATTTGGTATCATGGAAATGATGATAATGATACTTGGGAGTGGATGTCTTTTTTCGAAAAATAATATCCATTTTTTTCATGGATAAAGCTTCATGTTTACATACAATGGAAAGATGGTTTTCATGGTGGGGAGAATTTTCACATCCTTGTTTTCATTTTGAGGTATTTAAATTTTTTTATTTATAGTCAAGTACTTATCGATGGGTTTTCCCCTTAATTTTTTGTGAAAATTTATGATTTTGGGTTTGAAAACATGGGGCTCATAGTTAGTGCATATTTTTTCAAATCATGTACCCTTTCCTTGTTAACTGTGCAGTTAGGTGACATTTTTGGAAATTAGCCAAAAACATAGTTAGAAAGTGGTTTATGTACCATGTTGGATTACTGTGTAGCATCTTCTACTTAGAAATTACGCGGTGCAAAGTTTCCACATGGTTTGGAAAACCATGCTAGGAAAAAATGCATATTTTTTAGTTCATTAAAATTTATATTTTAATCTTTTTTCTCCTCCTGATTTTTAACCCTAAACACCCACAATCCTCACCACACGGGATATTTACCCCAGTTTCCTCCCCCATCCCCATTTTTCCTTAGATCTGCATTTTTATGTCGTTTTGGTGTGGTTTCTCCATGATTCCCTATATATGACCCTATTTTCTTGATTTCTTCCTCATTTCTAGGGTTTCTATTCTTCCTTCATGGGATTTCACTTTTCTAGCGGTTGGGTGTCCCTTTAACATTGTATCTTGTAAATTAGGCTTCATTATTGAAGATTATGGTTTGACCGTACCTTTGTATGTCTATCATGAGGTACTATTGAGGTTTCACAAAAACTTTTAGATGTTTCTAAAATTTAGGTAGGTAGTTCCATACTTAAATTTTTTTAGTGAATTTTATGTTATTTCTTTACTTCTTAGTAATATTATATAAACTTTCATGTGGTGAAAGAGGTCTTTTGAGAGGTTTTATGATTCATATGTCTTGGATGTGGGTTTTCCAAATGGATTAAGTGGGTTTCATGTATGTTCACTTATTTTTTATTTATTTGTTTTATAAATTGTTCTAGTGGCATGATAAAATGTGTATGTGGTGAAAAAAATATTTGGAAATGGTTTTGGTGTGATTTTGGATTCAAAAGAGATTTTGGTTTGCTAAATGTTGGTTTTCCATGTTTGTTTTATTTATTGTCTTATACATATATAGAAGTTTTATTGAATGTGATATGTGAAGTGAAAATTGATCGTGATGGTCAACATGTTTATCTATGTGGATGGACAAGGATAATGATTCTAGTTGAATCCGAATTGTCTTGTATTAGATTTAACTAAAAGGATTGATGATTACAACATTAATTAAATTATTATGATGATTGGAGACCACTAAGCCATCAGATGTTACCTCCTAGTGGATATTTCATGAGAATGATATTAGTTGTGGTTTCTATACCATGTTTCACCAAGATATTAGGTTCATAGTGAACCATTTTATCTAGTTACTATAGGGGTATACCATGATATTTTTTATCTTTTTTTTATATCATATTTACCATTAGAATATGATGTAAATTTTGGGTTAGTTCAAAAGAAATAAATGTTCTTCCATTAAAAGGGTTTCTATAAAAATCCTCCATATTTTCTTCTTATAAAACATTCATATTATATTGTATTATTATGTTTTGGCACTGAATCCATATTATTGGGTGGCATCCTAGTGGGATTTTTATAACCCCATGCATACAAATTTGGCTATAAGTGGACATTGTTTAGTTTGACTCAGTGAAATAAATGAATTATCATGATGTTTGTTTGGGTTTTTAGTGGTCTTCCATTCTAGGTTTTTATGTTGGTGTCTTGATTATGATTCTCATATTATTTCATGATTGTATTTGGGATAATGTAGTTTTTCCCTTCTTATTGTAGCCCGTTTGGGGTATTTGAGATTTTTTAACCATTAATATGAATATTGTTATACATTGTTTAGTAATGTTTATCTAGTTATTCTTTATTTGTTATTATTGGTTTTTTAGGATGATTAAAATGGGTGAAATATTTTCAAAAGAATACTATGAAACCATGGAACTAGTTGCTAGCCAGTGGGGATTGGAAATTCCCACCAAGACATGCCACAGATTAGGTAAAGTGTTGGGTTTGATGGAAAATTATCCTGTTTTGTTAGAAAATACATTCTTGAAATCACAATAAATAAAATATCAAAATGGAGGGAAATATTCCTAAAAATATAGATATTGAGTAGGTATTCCTTAAAAACAAACTATCTATCTCATAAGTAATTAACGAGATAAAAATGAATGGAAAAAAATCATTATATAGAATTAAATAGATGAAATTAAAATTAATATTATTTTTGATATATATATATATAATTATTTCATTATAAGAAATGTAAGAAAAAAATATTCCTAAAAATGAGATTATAATATTAAATCATTATCTCAAGTCTATCTTTCATTGACTGTTCTATATCATCAGGTATAATAAATTTAAAAATATTATAATTCTTTAAATGAACCCTAATAATATATACAATAACATAAATGGTTTAGTTATGACATCTTATCACATGTTCATTAATATAATTCATTACCATCATCATTTCAAGTGTTAATTGGTAAATTTTTATATATGTTGAAGTTTGACAGTAAATGTCTTTACACTATGATCATGGTTCCATCCTTTCTAGAATGTTAATATTGATATCAATATAATATAGATTAATATTATACTTTTAATGAATATTCATATAATCAATCAGAAAAATGGATTGCACAACCACATGGAGATGGTAGTCCATACATATGAACCAGTTATGTATACATTTTCAAATGGAATGAATGTATGAAAGGTAAATAATAATACACATTTATAGAATAATTATTAAATTATAAGTAATATATTTATATATATATATATATATTAAATGAATCATAATAAATTACCATGAGTGATGGTGTTTGAAAATGAAATGTACCGTAATATGGAGCCTGTAGTCCACATATACACACAAGCAATACATTAATCTCAATTTATATAGATAATGTGTAGAGAAATGTTTTCAAATCATCATAATAACATATAAAAAATTATTATACATTATGTATCATGTTTTAATGGATTAAATAAATTTATGAGAAGTTGAAAATGAAATAAAATCAAAATAACTTGGTTTAGATTTGTACATCTTCATTGAGAGACCTCAATTGGCTTAAACTGTAATCTTTAAAGAATTTTTCTTAGGTGAAGGTAAAAAGATATATTTTTTAGGTAAAGATACTAGGAAGTATTTTCTATTATTCATTTTCTAATATATATGTTTCAAATATTTTGAATAATGTAGAATACGTGGTTCTATTTTATAACTGAGGGGAGGGACACACATGGAATTTCTTAAAGGATTTGAATGATATAAGGTGTCTATGGGAAAGTCGCTTAGAATGGAAAATAATTTACCATAGAGAAATTTATGTTTAAAATATATTAAAGAAAATTATAATTGGGAATGGTTTCCTATAAATAAAAACCTTATCTCATGGTTTAACCCTAGATAAACATGTTTTAACAAAAATCGTTGAAACAATATTTTACTACTTTTACTATTGATTATGGAAAAAAATTATCCCTATTAGAATATATTATTTAAGATTATTAAAAATGTGAAATAAAATTTTACATATTAAATTTATATATGTGGAAGTATTTATTTTTAAATAACATTGAAATTTACATTGAAATCTTGTTTATTATGCAATAAAATAATTTTTAGAATAATATGTTTTTACACCCAAAATAAACATATAATAAATTTCTGTATAATGGTGAATCATATGTAATTAATAATATTATATATTATTAAAAAAGTCTTCATTTAATTTAATATAAAATTATTAACATAATCATAATGTTATGTGGAATGAAATGATTTTTTTCACAAAAGTATGCATTTTTTCATTCTTAAATGAAAAATATTTATAAAAAAACTCCCAAAAATTAACCATGAGATAATATTGTTATGTTGTGTTAAAAATTATATTTATTTAATAATATAAAATTTTAAAAAAACATAGTAATAAAATATAATGTATATTCGTGTAATAATGCAATGAAAACTCATTTTTTTAGAAAAACATTATTTGAGGCATAAAATGACAATACCAAAAATTGGGTATTTATTTGTTATAAATTAATAAATACATTTGAATTAATTGAAATATTTTTCCCTAATATGTTCATATCTATTCATACATACCCTTTTTATAGTTATATTATATTTTTTTTACGATTCATTTATATTGTGAGATGTATGAAAAGAAAGATATCAAATACATCATGTTTATTTCAAAGGAAATAAACATATAATGTCAATATGTTACATTACCCCCTCTCATAAAATGGAATTATTCCATGAAATTATATCTCATTTATATATGAAATTTATGTTATCTTATTTTTTTCATCAATTGTGTTCTATTTAGCTTCCTATAATTTGTGATTCTTTAGATGATCTATAATTGGAGGAGTAGTCTTCTTTCGTATAACCTTGTCTATTTTATCCAATATTTATATCAGCTATTATTCATAATAAACATCATTTTCTATTGGTGGAACCTTTTTGTTTAGTACATATGAAGGATCAGACGTATGTTTCCTCAATAGAGATTCAGGAAACACATTAGTATCTTAAGAAAGGCATAATGGAAGTGCCAAGTGATGAGCTATAGTCCCCATTGACCAAGATCAACTAAAGGATAAATATATATAGGGATTAAAATTCCTTTATTTCAAAATATCATAACCTTATTTCATGAAGAAATTAATAATAACACATTCTCACCAACCTCAAATTTCAAATCTCAACGATGATTATCAGTACATCTCTTCTATCTTCTACGAGAATCCATGATATACAACTAAATGGATCTTACCTTTTCATATATTTACCCATCAATCATAGGTCACAAAATATTTATTTCTATAACTTCATGTTAGTATGTTATAGTTTTAAGCTTATTTATATATTTGGATTCATAAGTATCTATCTGAATGAATAACTGAAAGATATTGTTATAAGAGAATTATACAAGAAGATGGTGTTGATACAAACGACCTTTAAAATATAAGGAATAAGATCTCAAAATATTTTCTTTGGTTTGAATCATCCTCTTAGACTGACCATCTATACATGGACTATAATTAGTACTGAAACAATAATCTATATTCACATCCATGTAGAATACTTCTGTAGAACATCAAGGTATACCCCATATCTCAATGAGATACAATTGAATTTGGTTCATAATGAAAACATTCCACTTATTTAATGAATATCCTATAAATATAATCGAGAGATAAATACTATATGATAGAAATGAATTGTGATGCCTTCATATGGAGATCAAATACAAACCAAAATTACATTATAGACATCATAAATATTGGGGTGTCTAATCATGAAATCCATAGTGATGTATTCCCATTTTCATTATATAATGGATAATTTTAATAAAATTACTTATATGTATATATATATATATATCATCATTAACTTTATGAAATAACATTAACTAAGATACATACTATGGAGTAACTCTATTCATGTTTCCCCAAAAAAATTACTTTTTTAGATCTCTATGGATCTTTGTATTTCCTGGATGAGTAGATAATGGTGAGTTATAAGATTATTACAATAGTTCCTTATTAAAGTATAAAATTGATGAGTCACATACAATGTTCCCAAACATATCATTCCACCCCATTATGGTTTAATTTAGGAACACTTTACACCTACTTTTACATATCCCCATTATATTTCTTCTCATCCTTAATCATTTAATGGATAAATTTTTAAACACTCATTTGATAAAGATAATATTTCTCCCCTTCAAGGTTTAAATTTCGATCCTTTTAGAATCCATTAATATATAAAATATTTTGATCCATATCATATATATAAGCTATATTTATCTTTTTAAATCAAATAATTTTCCACCGTATTCTCTTCACCATGATTGTAATGTATTAAAAAATAATAATGTTTAATCAAATCCAACCACACTATTTGGAGAATATTCAAATATTTATAAGAGAACATATAATTAAAACTTTTATTATTATTATATACGTCCCACATTTCTCTATAATGATGAGGAATAAAAATCATTAATTCCAACACTTCCATTGGCATATACAAATATTGAGTCCATTAATTTTTTTCTTGAAACATCAAATTTTTTAACGTATATGCTATCACACTATTATTATGTATAATAATTCATCCCATAACCTTCTCTAACGCATTATTATTGATAACAAATCATTATCTATTATATGATATTTTGATAAATGGTTCACTCAATCATATCATCTTCAGTTCCTTGAAATGTTAATCACATTAATCACTCCAAATTAAAATAACTCTCTTTCGAGTTAACTTTGGGAGTGGATTAAATAAAAATGATAAATACTTCAAAAATTACTAATAATATCTATAAAATTTTGGAAACCTAGGGATCTTGGTACTTTTGGTTCATCCAGGCCAATGTTTAATAAAATATATCTTTGATGGATCTACCGATATAACCTCTATTGATATTATGATACCCAAATAAGAATCCATATATAGCCAATATTATCAAATGGTAAAAGTTTTATAAAATTTATCCATACATATAGTGTTATATATAATCCTAGAGTGATCATCACACTCTTTCCTTCTCTTAGAATAAATAATAATATCATTTTTAAAGACTACACAAAATGATCAATGTAATATCTAAAGACTCTATTTGTTAAATTTATGATGACTATAGGATAATTTCTATATACAAATAGCACCCCTATAAATTCATTTTTTCCATATATAAAATAGAAGGAATTGTTAGAAATTTATTCACTTTTGACACTCAAATGATAGTATCCTGAGTAAAGATCAATCCAGAAAGAATATTTATCTCCCCATAATTGATCATACAAATCATAATTATAGGGTATATGATATTTATTATTTATCATAATATTTTAAAATTATGAGTAATCAATATAGAGAAATATAGATAAATATTTCTTCTTAAAAAATGACATGTTCATTATAAGGTGACTCCCTTGACTGAGTTAATACATTTTCATTATTCTCATGGTTTTTATTCTTTAATTCATGTAACTAAATATCATCCATTCGATATGAAGTTCTTGAAATAGGATTAGTACCATGTATGAGTTCTACTTACAAATTAGTGTGATGATTTATAGTAATACTATTAAACTGTTTCAAAAAAAATTAAAAAACCTACCATATACTAGAAATATCGTCGATGATGAATTTCTCACCAACCATCATAAGTAAATAAAATATTAATGAGAATCAATACACGTGGAGAGGATGTAATTTTCATTTTAATTTTATATTAATCCTCAAAGATATTGACCACAATAGTAGGGATTAGTTTATAAATTTTTACTTACCTTTCATGCTAACTGATATGGGATTTATATAAATCACGGAGAGCAGCTATTTATTTTATGAATCTTTCATTTCATTATAAAATACTTAAAAATATAAAGGATCATACGTGGTATAGTTTCATGTAAATTTTAAACATAATAAATGATTTTTTTTTTAAAATTCTACTAGTGGACATGAATGGTTCATTCATAGTTTTATACTATGTTATTTTTACTCCATATTATATCTTTGGCATATGAATCCAAGAAAGGGGTGATCAGAAATCCCAATAAGGGAATAAGAAATGAGGTACATAACATGTAAATATGAGGTATTTCAATAAATCATGATTATATGAACATGAGGAATAGAATAATAGGTATAACATGAATCATCACATGAGAATATGGTTACAACATAATAATGATACATTTGTAAGCATATCACCATTTTTTATCACCATAGTGTCAAAAGTCCAAATTACCATGGTTATTCACTAAGGTGTAATCGAACATGAAATATCTAGAGATTAATTATCTCCCCAATAGATTGGAGAACTATAATGGAACACCAATCATATTACTTAATTCAATTGATACAAATTGCTTATAATAATTCAATTCATCAATAATCAAAGGATAAAAATGGACAAGTTTCATATAAAATCATCAAGTACAATAGTGCTTAATGACGTCAAAATCACATCAATTTTAACACATGAAAATGGAATGAGGGTTCCACACATGTAAATATGTGAATAAATAAATTATGATTACATATAGTTGAATTCCATGTTGTAATGAAAATGATTTGGATATCCACAATATAAGAATATTTCACAAAAAAGAGAAAATTTCATAAAATTATTTGGGAACATAAAGGTACACAATATAGATTAATGAAAATAAATAGTGAGAGATAATTTTGGTATCCCAATGATAAAACATCATTTTTTAGTAATGATTAGATAAAAATGGAATGAAAATAAGGAATCATTAATATTAAAAAATCCAAAAAATGGATATGCTTTAATGAAATTTGAGATGATGTGAATTCCCTTACCTTAAAATTTTTCATCGTAAAGCATGAGGATGACACCTTGAGTTTTTTAGGGATCCATAGAAGGTATATTAGGGAAGAAAAATATCCATAACCTAAAGGATTATGAATTTAAATAGGAGAGGAATGGGGAATGGGTGTTATTTATAAATGAAGAGGGTGGGTTTTATTGGATTAAATATTGGTTATTTTGTTATATATATTATCCTCCTGTTGGTGAAATAAATTAAAAGAATTTTCATAGAAAATTACAATGTGAGGGAGTTTATTTGGATATTCAAGGATTTCCTATACTACATTTTACCTTCCAAAAAACCAAATTAATTTTTTGAATAAAAAAATTATTCAAAAATAAAATAATTGGTTGGAAATTAATGAATAAATTTACAAATTTAATTTAATTTTCATATTATAAATTTTATAATTATTATATGATGTATCGATAAAAAAATATTTTAATAATTTTTTTAATCTCTTTTAAATTTTAATTATGTCATAATATAATATTCCTCATAATGCAGAAATTTTCACTTTTTTGAAAAAAATAATAATTGTTGGAATAATATCAAAAAATTTCTATAATATAATTTGTACAAGAAGATTCAAAAAATGACATTCATTAAGATAAAAGTAATTATATATTTATCATATTTGTATATTTTGAATAAAAATACTTATTTTTTTCAATTTTATAGAAAAATAAACATTCAATCAATTATAAAAATTATTTAAAACTGTGTATAAATATATTATCAAATTAATGAGTATTATATAAGATTTTTACATTAAAATTAATTTCATTTAATTATTTTAAATGAATCAAATAACATATTGTTTGTCAAATATGTTTATAGTCTCTAAAAGTAATACAGTATTGGTCATATTATTAAACAATCCCAATGATAATTTAAATGCATCTACATAACTAAAAATAACAATGAACAATTATTTTGTTCAATACTTTTCATATTTTGGATCAACCTCATTTTATAAAAAAATTATGGGAAGATGATCATATTTACTTATAAATACACTCTCATTCATACACAATATCATTCACTTGGATTTGCATCAAGGTTATTTTTCTTTTGTAATAGGAATATAGTATTCCATACTCTATATTATTCAATTTGTGATGTTCATTATTGTTATGATTATAGGGGATCTATTCAAGCCAAATTTTTATATTAGACTTTAAATATACTCTATTATTTATTGTAATTTTTGGTATAATATTGGGTGTCGTCTTAGACAGAATGTAACATTCTCAAAAATTAAAATAAGGTGTTTGTTATTTTTAATATGTTTCTTATATCACTTTAATTTTCACAGTTTTATTTTTTCATATAAACACATGATGCTCTATATTCTTAAAAATTTAAAATTGTTTATATGCATTTATATTTTACGACATATTTTTTTTCATTGGTAAGTAAGAGTTATAATTTTTAATGATTAATATTTCTGGGTCACTACATTCTCCCACCGAAATGAAATTATTTCCTCTCAATTTTCATCTATTTATCTATACAATTAATTTATAATATCATGTCTTCTACAATGTGTTATATATTTAATCTATCCTTAATTATGAATTCCAAAACCACAATATAGAAATTGTAATATCTATAGTGTAAATCTTCTCTAGAAATATATAATATCATTGAGATTTTGATATCATATAGAAAAGAATCCATGATACATAAAAAAATTTAAAAATTAAAATGTGAGGGATAGATTAAATAGTTTCTTACAAGAGAGATGAAAATATGAAAAACAACCAAATTCATTAAAATAAACCTTGTCAATAATATTGATTATTAAATAATCTATAATTTATTGGAATTTTGTAAATTGTTTCATTCCAAACAACTGATTAGTGATATTTTGAAAACAAAATATTGATTAATATAAATATTTATTTGTAAATAAATTATTACATCTTTAATAACCTCGTATTTCTATGCATTGACTAAAATAAAAACATAAATAAGAAAGAGAATACTATTATTAATAACTAATTCAATTACAAGAGGTATAATATGATTATTAATAAGTACATTCCCATAAGATTTAACATGTGGTTAAATAATCAGAATGTTTTCCCTTACCTGAAATCATTTGATAATGTTTGAAAACATCCCACATAAACTAGACTCACAACACGACAAAAAAATACATAGAGTGGAGGATCATACTCATCATAGGATAGTCCCTACGTAAATCCCTTGGTTAAGAGAATACATGCGATTATTATCATTATTTTAAATTGGATTAGGATATTGAATTTTATAATTCCCAAGTTCCCTAGAACAGTATCATGTTGCTATTAATGTTGAATTAGGTTGGACTTTTCCCGCTACATCAAGTCAACTAGACACTTCATTATTCTTTTGAAATGAGCTACTTTATGTACTCCCTTTCCACATATAAATCATCTTCCAGTTCCATTAATAAATTTACCTTGGTTACTCTTCCCAAATTCTTTAAATTTAGTAAATTGATATTCTATTCATTATCATCCATAGATTTTAAAAATACATGATACATAATCCTTATAATATTTTTTACGTTTGGAAACTCACATATATTACTATTTTTAATCATAATACATTATAACTAGATTATCAAAAACACATTGTTACTTACATATACTCCCCATATATTGGGAAGTCCATCATCTCTTTTTCTATTGCATCTATTATTTACATGAGTCCTTGTATTTCCTACATTTTTTATAGAAGGAGAAAACCTAAATGAGATGTTTATTTTCAATTTAGAATTTTGTATGAATAAATATAAAGTAAAGCATAATCTTAAAATTTTCTTATATATTTTGTTTCTAGGATAATATACTTCATTATTAATACACAATTTAAATTATCTATATATCCTTTATATTGGTTTGTAAAATCATGTCATTAACCAAAAAATATCTCCCAGGGGTGTCAAACTATTTGTGAATCCATGAGAACTTTTGTACCCCAGCTGGTGATTGAGTCCAGCTCAATGCATATTTCTCACGGTTATTATCCATATGTATAACTGTTAAAGATCCACAACCACTTCAAATATCCATATATAAATTTATTACCTTAAAAACATCTTAATTAATAATTTAACAAAATATAATGATGCTTTCAATTATTTTTTTATCCCTATAGGGTTTTCAAATGTTTTTTTATCATATTTTTCACAATTATTTAAACCATCCTCTAATACCAAATATGGTGAGGTTTCTTTATTATTTCATAGAAAATTCCCTACACGGTACAAAATTTCACAATAACGATGATCTTATGATGTTTATTATCTAGCATAATAACAAAATTTTACATAAAATAATTAAATAATAATTATTTCAATCCACTTGAAAGGATTCATTATAGTTTCATCATAAGTCACTTTTACTCCATATATTATGTTAGGGGAATTAATAAAATAAATGGGTGAGCATAAATCCAAATAATGGAATAACAAAGGATATATATAGAATTTGCCCATGAGGCATATAAATAAAGAATCATTATATTCACCTGAGGAATATAATAATAGAAATAACAAAAATCATAACATAAAATTGTGGCTAAAACATAAAAATGATATATGAATATGAAAATCACCTTGGATTATCACTATGGTGTCATATATCAGAATTACCTGGTTTATCCACCAAGGTATCATATAACATGTCATCAATATAGAGTAATTAATTACCTAATGGATTTGAGCACTATAAGGTTACTTTCTTCATTTTTATTAATTAATTTGAGTCACATTGATCATAATATATCATTTCATAAATATCCTAAGGATAAATTGAATAGGTTATATATAAAATCATCTATTACAATAGTTCATAAATATGCATTAATTATATATGTTTACACCCATGAAAATGGAATTTGTGTTTAAGAACTACAAATTAACAAATAAATATGTTATGTTAACATATAGATGAATTCTAATAGGTAAATAGTATTTTTGGATATTCACAGTAGAGGAATATACAAGGGAAAAGAGAAAACATCATGAAATTATTTCTATTTCATGAAATTATATAAAATAGATTAATGAAATTGGATAATTAATGAGAATAGAGGTATAAAATTACTAAAAAATAATTTTGGATGTAATTTGAAGCTAAATATTTCCTGAAAATAAATAATATTTTACAGTAATAATGCTCATATATAGGAGGTACTTGAATGTAATTGAAGAAAGTGATAATTCCATTAGTTTGATTATTTTCTTCCTAAAACATGATGATACCACATTAATACATCGAGGGATCATTATAGAGACACTTTAGGAGTATAATTGACCATAAATTCATGGATTATGACATTGGAGTGAAGAGGAATCGAGAATGGGTGGTATTTTTACTTTAAGATGGGTGGGTTTAAAAGGAATAAATCTTGGTTATTTTATTATATTAGATATTCACATGTGCTTGAAATCAATTAAAACTAATATAAAAGACCATTTATATGTGAGTGATATTTTTTTGGATATTAAACTCCATAAAAAAACAGTCAAACGTTCCATTCATCAAAAATATTTCCCTGAATCCAAAAATTTATTATAATTTCAAAATTCTAATTTTTGGTTTTAAAAAGTAATGTATAAATTTATAAATGAAAATATTTATCTATAAAATAATTTTTAACACTATTAAATTACAATTTTATTATATAATAGTTTTCATAAATTTTTAATCATTTTTATTTAATTATTACATTATAAAATAGAATTTCTCGTAAATCGGAAATTGTCAATTTTTTACAAAAAAATCAACTTCGTTAGAAAATTCTAAAAAATACACCAGAAGATAATTTTGATATAATGAGGAAAAAAATTTATCTCATAAAAATATTTATCTATCCATGAGAATATTATCTCTTAATTAAAAAAACATTATTTATTATATTTTTTTATTTTTATAGAAAAATAACTATTGTAAACATTATAAAAATTATTTACAACTTCATTAAAAATTAAAAATATTTTAAAACATGTTTTATATGATTATTTCATGAAAATAAATTTTATTTAAAATTAGGAATATATCATAAAACATATATTTAATATAATATGTTTATTGACTCAAAATATAATACAATTTTTATTATATCATTAAATAATATCTACGATCATTCATATGCATCTACATAACCAACAATAATAATAAACAACTTTTATATTGACTAGTTTTTATATTTCTGATCAACCATATTTTCCAAAAATTATAAGGACATAAAATCATATTTACTTATAAATATTCTATCATTATTAAACTTAATCCTTCCCTACAATATTAATTAGGGTTAAATACTTTTTTCCAAAATGAATATTGTAATACTAGCTCATTGTTACACTATTATAGTGATGTTTGTGGGAATGATGATTCTAAGGGATGAAGGAAACCGAAATTTGAATAGTACACTTTAATTATACACTATTGTTTCTAATTTTAATGTTTGATATATTATAGGGTTTTTTAGGTAGAATGTAAATTTTTTATATAATTAAATAAAGTTCTATTAGTTTATATAATGTGTTTTATATGCATTTATTGTTCCTAGTTGTTTTTGTTCATGTCAAAACATGATTTTAAATTTTCATAAAAAAGCTTCAATTTTTTCTATGTTCTTATATTTTATGAAATAATAAAAATTTATTTATTGAAAATAGTTACTTTATTTAAAGAAGATCATTTTTTGTATAATTACATAATGAAATTCAATCCATTAAAAAACTAAAACCATTTCAATAGAGGGATAATAATATGATTTATAATTAGAGAATTCCCAAAAGATAAATTCAAAAATGAATAATATAATTTAGATGAGATCATCATGCCATTTTCAATTTTTGTACTAATTGAACATATAATCATTGATGTTTAAATTTTGTACACATAGGAAATTATTTTGATATAAAAGAGTCGTTAAAGCTAAAACCAAATAATATATTAGTAGCTCATTAGTGTAGGATAAGTCCACATTTAATTTCTTCATTATCATACCCCACATCAATAAAAAAAGATCACATGATATTTCCCTTAAACTCTATACAACTTTCTCTGAATTTTCATTATTTGGTATCATCTTATCGGTATTTCACCATTGGATTTCTCAATGACCATCTTTTCCACAATTTATATATTTAACAATATATTTAATATAATTTTCCCCATGATTATTTACACACATATAGAATAATGAAAAACTCGTATTCTTCCCTTCAGGGTCATTATTACTATAATTTCCTTTTAATTCCATATTTATTTTCTTACCAAAACCATGAGATTAATGGATGAATATAATCTATATTTTCACCTTAATTGATGAATAAACAATTTCATCATATCTAATAATGTCTCTTATGGGAATCACACTTTAATTAATTGTTTTTAATCCAGTGATAAGTCAATCCATCATAATTTTTTGTTTAATTATAATAAAAGAAGTGTAACCCATGTGACTTGTAAATTTTTTTATGTAGGTACTAATGGATTAGTTATAATTTTTTTAATATAAATAAATTTTTTCTTCGATTTATATTAAGATTATTGGGAGATTAGTTATAAAGAAATAATTTCTTAATATCATCCCACTCTATAGATCCAATTTCTTCTTGTTTCACCATATTCTTGATTAGGGTCCACCATTATCAACTTTGTGTTCCAAATGAGAATGATATAAAATATCTTTTTCATGTTTTGAGAACTAGAGAATGGAAAATAAATTATCAATGATATAGATCCATTTCTCAAAAATTAATAGATTAGTGGACCAACTAAAATAATGTTGAAATTACCTTTAGGGGAGTCAATTGTAAAATTTTCCCTCCATTTCTCATTTGGAATCTCATAACAGTTCATCGATGAGAATGTTATGTAAGAATAACTATAGTATATTTCATTCCTTATCCCATAAACTTTTATTTCTATGAAGTAGAATCATTTAATTTTTCATCACATTTAGTTTTAACAAGATTAATTCTAGTTCCATCCATTTATTGAGGCCAAAAATCCTAGTATTTGTAACAATAATTATTGTTTGAAAGAATATAATCATGAAAAAAAATTACAAGATGTATAAATATTGACACCCTCCATTAAATCAATTACACTTTTGGGTTAACATATAAAATCCATGGTAAATATCTAATAAATATTTTCATATAGGATCATAATGAAAATTTGATTAACCAAATAATATTACATGAGAGTTTCAAACATGGTGGGTAGTAAAGGCCCATTAATCATGTGCCAAAAATATGGCCAACATATACTCAACCAACTCTGTTCTACGTTTTACCTATATAGATAGATTTTCCACAAACAAGACCACTAGTAGTATCTAGATGGTAATATAATGGAAGTAAAATCATATAATATATACATTACCCAATATATATGATTTTATCTAATACAAGGCCTTATCATATGGAATCTGATTAAATTTTCCTCATCCTAGTTTCCAAAAATAATTAAAAATTTCTCAGATTCTAATTATAGTAAAGCACACTTTTCATATATAAATACTAATTCCTATTAGTAGAATAATCATTACATATCAATACAATCAACAACAAACTGTAATGGTTTAGTGTGATTAGAAATATGTATACATAAAAAACCAGAAAAGAAACTATCTATATCATTACCAATTATTAAAACTATAACCCTTATTAGAAATATCATAATCAAAACCATTCTTCATAAATTGAGGATGGGAAACCTAAGAAATGGGTTTTCTCTATTGTTTTATCAGGGTAAAAATTTGATATATAAATCAATGATCCATATTGAGTATTTGAAAAGGATAAGGGTATAATATATTGATCATTACTTATAAAAATTATATACACATTGTCAAATATTTTTAATCATGAAACATGGTGTAAGTTTTTGTCAACAAAAATATATAATACATAAGAGTGAGGAATCATAAATAATCAATCATGATCCATGAGACCACCCCCTAAGATTAATGAAGTAGTTTTAGGCCTATAATAAGAATATAAAACAAGCTCCATAGTCAAAACTCACTAACAATATTGTCAAACAAGACTAGTTTCACTTCCCATTCCTTAATTTCCATAGTCACGGTTCACTCACAAGACTGTCTTACTGAAAAAAATTCCATTACAGATCTGGGATCACTCCCCATTCCATTCATTATTATATCATCATTTATCCTTCTTTACCCAATGAATTGGAGGGATCTATAAGTTTGGTCCCACCCATCACATAATGAAACCAAATATATGTGCTCAAAAGGTAAAAAAAACATTCATCATATCCTCATATCATAACCCATGGAAATGATGTTAGTAACATAAACTTTACATCACCATAATAATAAGTCATTAGAAGAATAAATAAAATGGTAATATTGAATCATATCTTCATAAAATAATAATAAACATAATATTTTGTTTCAATAGATGAAAATACCATTAAAATAAATATAGAACATTTATTTGATCAAAATAATTTCTATTTTAGGCAACTTAAGCAAAATAAAAAAAAGTAAAAATATAAATGAAAATATTTTCTTTGAAAATAAATAATGAAGCTTATAATTACAAACTCAATTAAAAATAATATTCATGGGGGTGGGGAAATATTTTCATATAGTGTATGTTGAAAAAATATCCTTTTATATTTTAAATAAAAAATGCCAAAATTTCCTTGTCCAATAAAGGATAATAATATCCCCTCAATAAAAAACATGGGAAAAAATGAATTTAATAGAACATTTTTTAAAATTATAAACATTTTGGAATTAATTTTATAGAAAATATGGACATGGTGGAAAAGATTCTTGATTGAAGTGATAAATAACGAATGTTTTCTTGAAATCAATATCTCATTATATAGATTACACAAGGAGAGGAAATGAAATAAAAAATTTAATGTCAAAAATATAAATATAATTGAAGAAAATAAAAATTATTTGATAGGATCATATCATATAATTTCTTCATCAGAAATTTGGAATTAAAAATCCTAATATAGATGGGATTGTAACATAAATATCTTACATCAGGTTTTTCTTTCTTAATAAGATCATTATCCTTATATATAAAAAATTTAAATTTATTATAAATATATTATATAATTATAATAATACCTATAATACTATAAATTATTTACTTAAAACATATTATCATACTTTCATTATCAGCCTCTCATTATCATAATTATTTTGGTTGTTAACTGTTTTGTTTTTCAAGTATGATTTGACTGGTAGAAATAGTCCTTGCACATCGATAATGGATCCCTCATATCAAAAATAATAATATATATATATATATATATTATTTTTTTACATATTTTTTGCCATCAATATAAATAGGTGATGAAAATATACTTTTATCACTACATGGAAACATTATTTCATACATATTCCTGAGGGATGTTTCCATTTATCGATGGATGAATCAATTGAAAATTATATAATATTTTACCTTTATATATTCATCATTGTATAAAAATATCTTATATATAAGTGTGTGTGTGTTTATAAATATATATTTATATATATTTGTTCTATCATAATAACAAACCATGAAATATGGTGGTGAAAAATGATTTATATCCCTACGTAGATGCATTAGTCCACACTTACGCCTGAGTGATACTTTCATCTCATATTTTCTAGAGAACATGTGGGGAATTTATGAAACATGATTATAGGAAATTGATGAATAGTAAAATTAAAAGTTATTTTTTATGATTTATGCTTCTTCATTAAGACACCACATTTTTCATAAAACTTAATCAATTAGGAATGAATCTTAGAAGAAAAGAAAAATATGTAGGGTAAAGGGAAGGAATATAATATGTTTTATGAGTTTTTATTTTCTTATAAATATATAGTGACCTATGATTTTTAAACAAATTATTACATGATTTTTAATATATATATCTATTACATATAACCAAATGATAAATAGTCTTCATGACTTTTAAAGAATATGTACAAAAAGACCAACATGAACTGGAAATGAAATATTTTAATTTTAATTTACATAATGTACTCATATGTCCCTTTTAACTCCATAATGTATATAGGATAACAAGGGAAATACATTAAAAAATGGGTGATATATAATGACAGGTAAGGAAAAAAATTATAATAATCTTAACATTAAATTCAAATGAAATATCACAATATCATAATAGATAACACTTATGAATAGTTTAATTGGGTAGTAGAATAAGAAACATAGTATAGTAAGATCAAGTAAAAAATATCATATGGAAGAAACATATAAAATGAAAAAAAATCAAGGAAAAATTCCAAGAAAATATCACATTGTGGTTAGAGTCCCATCATGGATTATGTTCACTCCCTAATAAAATTAATAAATAATCTTAAGAAGAAAAAAAATTAGACATGAATATGAGAGTTGAATGGGGAAACACCTAAAATTATATAATTTTTTTATATGGGAAAAATGATAATAAATCCTAAGGCATAAACATAATAATTTAACATGGAATTAAATGGGTTCCATAATCTTTCCTCAAATAATTAGAATTACCCATTTGAAGAAATGAATTTCATTTGTTAAATGGAATTATGGAATGTATAACCCCATTAATGTAAGAGATAATAGGATAGTTATATATTTAGAAGACGTATATAAAAAATTTATAAGAATTAAAAAATACTAAATATAGATATAAATCGAGTTAGAGAGAAAAAGATCATAACCTATAGAAAAATTGTTGTCATGAGAGATCTTTTACCTTATGTAATAGAATTTAACATCACTTATGCATAACATAATGTATAATAAAATTTGAATCATTAATTAATTACTTAAGAAACGTTTTCATATATATATAATTTATTATAATTTATTATCATCTTTTTTGTCCATTTTAAGGATATTTATGGATTAATTTCATTATTTTTAGGGGATTTGTTTTAGGGTTCCAAGTTCGGATCCCTTATAGATAATTATTTATATTCTTGTTAAATGTGAAAAAAAATCTAGAGGTTAATTGAAAGGGAATTCATGAACTTCCATAAATATAAGTGGTCTAATGTAACACTTTTTATTGCAATATAGGAAAAATCCATGAGTATTACTACAAGCCTTAGACTGTTAGTTCATTTTGGATGTTTTATCGACCATCACAAAATAGATTCATTTTACTTAATTTTATTGACATATGATGATTATATAACTTGAAATAAGACATATTTTACATATTATATTCTTATTTAATCATAATAAAATTTTTATATCTAGACATGAAGGTGGTGGAGGAAATTGATGAATATTGTTCATGGACATGGTGAAACAACCATATTGTGAACAATATATTTATTTAAGAATAAATAGATGGGTGGGTAGAATATGAATATTTCATAAACATAATAATATTATAGTACACGTATGGTACATTATTAATTAATTACTATTTTATTTGGGTGGTGATGAGAAGGTTGTGGAAGAAAATAATTTAAAAGTGAAAATTGAGAATGTTACTACTTAAATGTCATTACATTGAAATAATCCTTATATAAAATTGAATTGGGAATTTTATGAGACAAAAAGCACTAGTACATGAGGAATATATCTGATTTGGTACTTTTTAGAAATATTCAAATCTCCTATGTATATAATTTACACAAATTAGGGGTGGTGATGGTTGTATATATAAAGGTGAAATTGGTGTTTTTGAATATTATATTCATTAGTTAATTATTTTGGCTCAATACTACCAATAATATAGATCAGTGTTACTATATATATTAAATGGTTTATGTGAGTTTCCAATAGTGGGTTATAATATCTTCCATGGCTCAAAATATCATGTATATAACTTATAATGTCAAATACTGTATTATGTCATCTTTCAGTATTCACCAAAAATTATAAAATTGTTGAAAAATTTAAAAAAATATACTTGATTTTTTTATTTGTATCTTATGAAAAAGATATATTTTTTTTGGAATATTTTTTTCTAAATTTGATAAATATTATTTTTTTAGAAAATCTTAATTTAGATGACAAATAAAAATTTAAATATTACGAAAATTATCTTGAACACATGATAAATTACATAGGGTCTCATAAAATTTTATTATCACTATAATAAAACAAAAATATTAATTTATAAATCCAGTTTATTAAAATAATATTTATTCAATATCACTATATTTATTATTAAAGTTAAATTGAATCATTTATTTTTTACAAAAATAAAAACACTTATTTTATTATTTTCAAAACAGTTATTTACTTGTACCATGGATTAAATATGTAATATATTATTTTTATAGTATATATAGATATTATTTTAGACATTCATAGATTAGGATTCTATTTTAATGGTTATGTTGCTATTTTATAAGAACATATCTCAATCTCAAATGGCATACTATTATTCCAATGGTAAGATTAATATTCCAATATTAATATTTTTAAGACTTATATAGTTTCCTTACCTACTATAAATACATTATAATACATCCATTTTGTTTCCACTTTTATTTATCTAAATTTTATATATATTTATATTTTCTAAATTAATATTTTATTAATAATTTTAAGTCATTTCTATATCATTTTTCATGACTGTGGTAATTTTTTAGACTTAGAAGATACAAATATTCATTTTCTAGAAATATTATTCTTAAATTTTTATCCTAGTGTAATATTTTCAATTCTTGTTTATGTTTTCAACATCTAAATTTATTTTTAAAATAAATATAATTTAGTTATTTTTTTATCACTTGGTGAATGGTCTTTATACAAAATTACTTTATACGACACAATTATAAGAAGAGATGTTATGCTGATAATGTTCTCAGTCATTTCATTCACCCCAATATGAATTTCACCCTTGAAATTTTATTTTATAAAGTATGGTGAAAATAGGTGAAGAAAATTCTTCTTCATGGATTCCACTAATTCTCATGTTTCCTCCTCGTACATATAGTTTCATAATATTCCTTGGACTAGGTGAGTTTTCTTATTGTGAATAGATTTATCTATATAGTATTATATATTCTCCTTATGCTCCTCATAAGAGAGATTGTTTTCTATCTATATAAACTACATATTCAATAAATGTGAGGGGTATGGTATATACTTATTCAATATGGATACATTTAATACAACGTGTTCTAAATACATGGTTGGTGGGAGTGCTAGTCTATAAGCCATAGATCTGATGATATAATACATCTAAAATTTATTAATTTAACTATGACATACCTTACCCTTAATGTCAAATTTAAGGGATCTATTCCATGTTGATATGTATAAGAATATTTTTATCATCATCTTAAAACTCATGTTCTCTCCAATGATTATCATCGTATATCATTTATCGACAGTGATCGTCTTTAATGTACTATAGAATAGTAATAACCTTTTATTCGATTTCGTTGAACATTTAAAGTCCTATAACTTGGAATCACAATTGTTGTCCTAGTACATAGGTGTTATATGTCACATCTTATAAAGGGGTTAATATAGTGACATTTGGATTCCACATTGAATGATATTATTACATGGTAACTAACTAGAAGAAGATATTTATCTCATCCTCCATTGATGTCTATTGGACATTATCTCTACATGTCTTTTTTTTATCATGTTCTTAGTTTGAGAATTCTTTTGTTTGGGATAATCATGTTTAGTTCCATGTTTTGATACGGATATATAATCTCCTAGAACATCATTGTAAATCTTATATCTCAATAGAATACAATCGATAGGGGTGGTCTATATGTCATCACCACTAATTTAAAGAATGTTCACAAAGTTTTATTGAGGGATAAGTATTCACAAATTGAAATGAAGTTAGAATTATTTTTAATACGATCTAAAAAATCCTTATGGGGTTCATTCATATGGATTGCCTCAAATGTCCTGTGACAAATTCCTTGGGGATGTTTCCCATTTCCTTGTATGTATGGGCAATCATTGCATCATCCCTTAAGAAAATTACTTTTCTACCATCCCTTTATCACATACATGGAACCAATATGTATATTCAACAATCTCTTTCATCATATTTCCTAATAATAATACTTTCTAAGAACATGATACATCTCTATAGTCCCTGAGTAGATAGAAATGGTCGAGCTATGTGCATCATTCAGCAACCCTTTCTTTTCTTAGGGTTTCATAGTACATATATTAATGACCAAAATGTTAAAACTCATTCTTTATTATTTTTTAACTCCAAGGATTTCCCTTTTATTATAGCTTCAGAATTTTTATTATTTTTTCATCATCTATTTGATCAACCTTTTTCCTCTCTATATAGTGTATTTGAACAAACATTTTGGAATGTAATGATGATGTACATTAATTTACAATTACCATGTACATCATTTGTAAGTATAAAATTTTGGATCCTTATCAATTATCATTATTCATGAAATTGTAGATCCATTATACTTAGATAATCATATACATTATTCTCATTTTTATGATGGTAGTGCATTAAGTAGCCCTTTTCCTTAATCATCTGTAACCATCTTCATTGGAGCATATCATGCTACATCTATTTGAATATATACTTTAAGATATTACAAACCATATATATTTCACACTTATTCCCATAAATATAATTCTACCATACTTTGATCATGAATATCACCATATCCAACTCCATATCATCTATTCAATAGTTCTTCTCATGAATATTCAATGTCCTTGAGGCATTGGCTATAAATTTTTCATTCTGCATCAACATATTTCTGAATACCAAATTTGATGCATCATTCTATACCATGAGAAGTCCCACACATGAATGATGAATAAGTACTAGTTCTGTGATATACCTTTTCTTCACATCAATAAATCTCTTTTGACATTCAGATGTCCAGAAAAATACAACTAACTTTTGAGTTATCTTAGTTAGAGGGTTTTGAAAATTTAATAAGTTTGTCAAAAATAGTCGGTAATAAATAGATAGTTCAATGAAACTATAGATATCCATTGAAGATATAGGTCTAATCCTCTCCTAAATTTCCATTTTCTTATGATGATCCACTGAAATCTATTTATTGAGGATAAAATTCACCATGAATGATACTTCCTACATACAAATATAAAATATTCATTAATTATAATATATATTTTCATTTATGAATTTAATATCATTTTATTAAAATGATCCTCATGATCCTCCTTAATATTAGAGTATATCAGAATATCATATAAAAATAATGCCTAGATTTTTTCATGGAACACACAAATGTTTATATTCATGAGGTCTATAAATATTTACCAAGAATAACTATGTTTGTAGAGAATTACTACGAAACCATGGTGTCAATGACTCATTTGAAAAGAATTCTTTGGGATATAATCCTTAATTTCCTTTAATTGGTGATATCCCATATAAAGGCATGCCTTTGAAAAGTACAACGCCCCATGAAGTTTATTGAAGAATGAATTTAAGTATAGATGGTGATACATGTTCTTTATAATGATTTTGTTTTGTTAATGAAAATAAATGGAGAGATGTGTTGACACATAATTATTTTTTATGATGTGGACTAGTTCCCCAATTGCGAATAACTCTTAAATATAAAAACCATTTCTAGATTATCATTTAACTACTTATTATGTTCTTCCAACTCAATGATTTTAAATCTACATGGAGTATTTCATATTGTCAAATATACATGTATAATTTCAATTTATAAGTCAAAATCTATTTTAGGTGGAGTAAAAAGAAATTATTCAAGGAATACATCCCTATAATCCCTAATAATTAAGAGGTATCTTAAAATTATTATCTCCCTTTTAGTCATTTTATAATTATTTTTATTCTCGTAACGAAATAATATCTTCACTTTGAATAACGATTCTAAATAAGATTAATCTCCCCCCTTACTCTTGTATTGAATAAGATGATGACTCAGGATTTGAAGAGTTATCTATTTATTCTTAAAGTTAATGGTGGATTTATATAACTACATTCAATGCAAGAAAAAAATATACATAATTACCACTAAATATATTATGAATAGATTATTTGGAGGTTCAGTCCAAAAACATTGAATGGGGATAAATTCTATACTTGGGATGTAATAATTTATCTATTTTATTTTAATGTAGATAACTCAATTAACATGTTTTGAGGTGGTCTTTTAATAGTTCTACTAAACATGTATGATATGAAATAATTCATATAAACAAATTCATAAAATATATTCATTGTTATTGAATGAATAATCAGAAAATATTCCACCATATTATTATTGGGATCCACCTAAATAGTAGTGATAAAATATTAATTTCATTACATTATAGACCTTAAAGGTTTTTTTCAATGTTCTTCTATGATAAAACATTACATAGGGAATTTGTGTTCATAATAATCATGTTTCTTATAGTTGAAACATTGAAATAAAAGTTTAGTATCAATTTGAACCATCATTTCTCCCATTACATTCGTGGGATTATTCATCTCTTTGTTTTTGTATTTTTTCAAACCAATTTTTTGACATGTCGGTTGTTTTTTTTTTCTTTAACTTATTGTATTTCTCCACTGAACATATTTATGAAAACTCTATTATTCATTTTTGATCTCTAGGTCTATAGATCAACTGAGAGTCTCATTCTCTATCTATAATTTAAAGGAACACCATATAATATATTCATAGTTATTAATGTCAAGAATAACTAAATACATTCATAGAATCATAGTTAATATGATATGTTGGGTTTTCACCTTAATTTTTTTATGAAAAATTCAGATGCATGCTATGAAATAATTGTGATGTTTCAACATATGTAACAATAGAATCATCTTATTAATAAATTCAGTCCAAGAAAATCCCTCTCCATTTTATGATAGAGTTTTTTTGGAAACTATTTTATGAAAATTATATTGTTAAATCATTTTTAATCTATTGAATTTATTTTTTTAATGGGTTTTTTATTGTTGATAAATGTATAATAATGACCAGCTTCCCACTCAAGTTGATCGATATTAAGTACACCATTATTTTGTTATGATAATTAAATGATAAAAAATATATTTTCAATGGAATTAATATAGTGTTCTAAAAAGAGGGGATCAAAAGATCCACTAAAGGTGGGGGGCATCTATAGCCTAAATGAGTAGACCATAATATTATCTTATGAGAATGTTGACATTACACATGGTCCAAGTTATTTCTCATAACAAAAGTCAAGTGAGCCAGTACTAACATGAATTATTCATCTCCTACTCCCATTAGGTTAGAAATATAATTAGTGGAATCATCACATTTCCAACCATGTTTGTAGTTTTCATAGTTACATATACTTCCCTCAATTAACTGTTATAAAGGAAACAATTTTGGGATGAAAATACTCAAACTAAAAATTATTTAAAAAATCAATCAATTGACATTGAAGGAATAAAATATAAATTAAATAAATATCAAAACTTATGAGTCTAAAGGTTTCAATCATTCTTATCAAGGGAAATATACATTTTATGTCTTCAATAATAACAATATATTCAACTCTGTCAAAAAGATTCATAATGTTTGTTTGAGTTTTCAAAGAATATTGCACGAGAGTCTAGAAATAAGTGTTCAGCAAGGATTCTATATCTTGCATAATGTGAGGATCAATTTAATACCCATTGCACCATTTTCAGATTATTAAATACCATTCCAAATATTTTCAAGTCACCTATACTTGTAGTATCAAGATATGGATATAATTTCATGAAAATCACTCAATCAATAATTAACCAAAGTTTTAGGATATTCAATTACACTTGGACATATACCTATAGTTCTCACTAAAGTATACTAGGTTAAATTTACCAAAATAGTTAGACCATCATTTAAAAAAAATATAATTACTTAATCCTTTTACACATACCATTACATTATTTTTGTCATAAATATCTATTTGAAACAACCAAGGGATCCAGAAGCATAGTTTTCATGGAATAATAGGTATATAGAACACCGACATTAAAATATAAAAAAATATATTTTTTAAAAATTAAATATAAATAACAAGATCTTAAATACCATTGATCTCCAAAAAAAAATTTATATCTACTATAATGATTTAAAAATTCCGTGACTCATAAGACCCTGTATGAAAATAAACATGATAATGAAGGATATCATATCAGTGAAACGACATAACATGATATTACAAAAGACAAGGTTCATGAATAATCATATAAAAGAATAACATAAAAAATGTTTTATCATAATATCATGTAGTCATTATAATTTAGAAGTAATATATTACTTTATCTGAGACTAATTAAACGATTACCACAAAGACAACATCACATGGTAGACAGAGTCCCATCATGGATTAGGTTTACTCTTTAATCTCATTCAAACGGTGTCATGATACAAAAATATTAACCAATGTAGTAGAGCACTATCTGGAAACATTGTTCATTAAATTTACATGATTTAGTTCACCACAAAAAGAAAATGAATCATAATGAAAATACATAAGAATTACACGTGAAACGAAATTGGTTGCATTATATTTCCAAAGATCAATTGTATTTCCCATGGAAATAAATAGGTTTCATTTGAAAAATGGACATTAGGAATTAATTTCCCTATCAATTTAAGGGATAATAATCATTGTATATTTGTAAGGAACATATATACATAATTTAGAAAGACTATATAACATAATAGAGAGATAATGTAAATTAGAGATATAATATTCATAACAAAATAAAAAATGATTGTTTGGAGAGAACCACTAATTTAAGATCCATAATTTCACTACACTTTTTCAAAAATTATAGGATAATTAAACTTGATTAATTAATTAATAGAAAAGTTTTCCATTATATAATTTCTTCATAATATTGTTCCTAGTTTATATTATAAACATTTATATGAGACATATGGTTTAATTTCATTATTCTGAGGGAATTTGTTTAATGGTTCCTTGGTCAGATCACTTATGGATAATTATTGATGTTCATATCAAATGGGAATACAACTCCAAAAGTAAGATGATATGGTATTCATGAACTTCTATAAATTTAAATGTTTCTATGAATTCCATTGTGACCCAACATAAGGGAAAATAATTATGTTAATATGTTAACAGTACATGGTTAGTTCATTTAGACGATTTTATTGGGCTTCACAAACAAAAATCACTTTAATTAATATTATATCCTTATATTCAGTACAACACGTGAAATAAAATATATTTTACTTATTATGTTATTATTTATCAATAAAAATAATTTTAGGAATATTATTGAAGGTGATTGAGGAAATATAATTGTACGGTTAATGGTGGTGGTGAACCAACCATATTGTAAACAATATATTGGTTTATGAATTTAAATAAAGGAGGGTGAGAAAATCATATTAAATTTAAAAAATAATATTATTTTATAAGAACAAATATGATACTAGAGTCCATATATCATGGTGGATGAGGTATGTGATTAGAAGGTAAAATAATAAATGAATTTTGAAGACATAAATTTAGAATAATTCTTCTTAAATGTAGTCTCCTTAAAATAACCCTTCAGAAACATATGTAGATTCCAAGAATTTTTTGAATTTTTTTTATATTATTAAAATTTTATTGCTCTACAAAATAACATAGGGTCTCATAATATTAATTTACCATT
The DNA here is from genome assembly GCA_963277665.1 of Viscum album. Classification (NCBI taxonomy): domain Eukaryota; kingdom Viridiplantae; phylum Streptophyta; class Magnoliopsida; order Santalales; family Viscaceae; genus Viscum; species Viscum album. The sequence continues at coordinate 2,073,698,874 of OY728156.1, read as the reverse complement.
ATAATATAAATTAATATTATTTTATAAACAAATTTTATGAAAATATTATTTTCATTATATCATTATATTTATTTCAAAATTGAAATTAAAACATTTATGTTTTATAAAATTAAAAACACTAAATTTATAATTGTTAAAACATTTATTTTCTTGTATAATGGTTTAAATATAACATATTTTTATTTTATTGGATACCGAAATATTAATTTAAACTACCATATGTGAGGTTACTATTCTAGCAGTCAGTTTATTATTCTTAAATGCCAGATTACAATTCAAATGTCCATGTTATAATATCAATGGTCATATAACTATTCCAATAGTCAAATTTATAATATCAATATAGTTTCCTAATATAATATATATACCTCATATTAGATTCACTATTTTTTATTCTATTTTTATCAGGATTATATAATTTTTCATTTTTAAGATGAATATTTTATTACTAATATTTCGTCTCAGTTATAAAATTTGATAAATTAGTGCAGTTATTATGATGGATTCTTCATATAATTTTTTTTATTATTTTAGTTATATTATCTTCAATTTTTCACCTCCTTGAAATCTTTTCAATTCTTATATCTATTTTATTATATAAATTTAATGTTAAAATTAATAGAATAAAATATTTTTGGTTTCATCATTTGGTACATGTTCTCTATAATAAATTACATAATATGAAATAGTAATAAGATGTGAAATTAAATTGATGAAATTAAATTTTGTTACAGTAGAAGGCTCAAATTTTCTTAATAAGGGAGGAGATGAGATATCCCTTTATATGTGAGTTTAGGGACACCCATGGAATTTCTTAAGAGATTTCAGTGATATAAGGTCACTTTTAGTAGAAAGAGGTTCTAAATTGACATTTTTAGGTTATGATATGATAATGATGAAATATATTCATCTAATAGTAATTAGGATATTATGGATGGAAATCCTACACTTATACTTTTGATTAAAACTATGGTCATCCCATTTTACCCTTAGACATGATAATAAAATTTTAATAATTTTAATATACATATAAAAAAACTTGACACTAAAATTTTTATTAATTATTATGATAATAAATATGGAATAAATTTTATCATATTGAATTTCATTTATTATAATGTTTTTATTTTAAATAATCACACAAATCTTAAGAATAAAAAATTTCACAAACATTCATTATTATGCATAAAACTAAACTTACTCACATTCCATTACTTATAAAAACCAGAATATAAATATTAAAATATATTATTTAATATATAATATATACATTTAATTAAAATTAATTATTTATAGAGAATAATTTATTTTATAAAAAAACAAATTTGGCATTTAAGAATAGCATTGTCGAAAAGTCATTGTCCCTAAAATGAACTTCTACTAAAATAAAAAACAATGATGATTAATAAATAAATAATTATATAATTTATAAAAAATGGATATTAATTTTACCTTATGATTAAATTAAACCCATAATTCTACATTGACATCAAATGAAATGACGTTTTTATAAATATCATTATTTTTTCACTATTCACTAAAAAATAATTTCTTAGGAAAATAAAACAAATTACCATAAGATAATATTTAAATGATAAATTAAAAAATGATATTAATTCCTTCAAATAAATTTTCAGGCAATTTTAGAAATTTTTTTTATTTTAAATGCAAGAAAGTTAAAATAGAAACTTATTTTTGAATGAAATATATTTTTGAAGCATAAAACCTCATTATAAAAAATTTAGTACCTTTTTCATAATGTGGTTATATATATTCATTCAATAAAATTTAAATTATAGGTTACAAAGGATTAAAATTTTATGGGTTATTTATAGTTGGGGTTAATTATAAGGAATGATATCGAATAATTCAAGTTAAATTCAAAGGGAAAACATATAATATATTGGGGTGTTATACTATATTTTTTAAATTTAGTTATTTTCCATATATATTTTATATAATGGACACTTTAGAAATCCATAAATCATGAACAGTATAGCTATGTTCATGATAATGTATTCTTTAATATCCAAAATCATTAGCCACTAATTATTTCATCAAAATATATACAAATTGTTAATGATAAAAATTATAATATAACTTATAATTAAATGATTGATTACATAATAAAAGAAAAGTATCACTCAATGAATTCTATTTCAAACATTAAACAAATATTATAACCTCTTTGAAATAACATTTCATTCATTTATTAAATAAAATAATGTAGTCACTATTCAAGTAATACCCCAAAATGACTAATAAACAGTTCACCTCAAAAATTAAATTGGATATATATATGAAATAAGAGTTTGTATTTTCTATGGGTTTATTGAAATACCATACATTAAAATAAAATTCCCAAAATTTGACTTCATGTGTCCAAAATAAATACTTCTTCAATTCCGCATATATTTTTTACTTTCTTAACAATTATATATTTATCTTATGGAGGTATCAGTGATCCTCCTTCCTATTTTAGTAAAATATAATTTCATTTATTAATATAAATATAAAATATGAAAATTAATTTTTTAAAATATAATTCATCTATCTCATTTAAAATTGTTGGATAATTGTTAACTAAAAATAAAATCACGAAAAATTAAGTGTCAAAAACAAAATTGAGATATTTTCTTTAGAATAATATTACCTTTAAATGGTATTTGAAGGTATTCATATCAATCATTTATCTTTAGTAACCAACATACACAACTAAAATAATCAAAATGATCAATAATTCATTGAAGGAGATAATAATTTTTTTTATCATTATTGGGTACAGAAATTTGTTTTCTATGAATAGTTATCATGATCTATTTATATTTATGGTGATTTATCCGAGATTTTCCAATAGAAAAACACTAATCAATAAACATCCACTATAAATAAGTTTTCAATTTTAATCCTCATATCCCAAAAATAAACAAGTTCCATGTGATAAGTTACCATAATAATATATGAAACACCTAATATAAATATATCAAAAGGTCAATATTACATCACATATTCAAAATTATGACTATATATTGAATAAAACTAAAAATTAACCTAATTATATTAAAATGTCCTCATTATTACATCTAATTGATAATCAATTATATACTCTAAATGATAGGATATAATTAATGGATCAATATTTGGAAACCCAAAATAAATATCTAGTTATCTAATTAAATTATCATAATACACAATAAATGTTGAAAAATATCCTATAATAGATAGACAACTACACAATCTCAAATATTATTAAATCAATTTTTACCATGAATTACATCGTATGTTTTCATTTTTAGCACGATGTTTTACTATGTTGAATAATCATTCAACATAACCAATTATTAGTTAGGGAATAATTTTAGTAACATGATTAACCCTCATATAGATTTTATAATCTTACAGGTCTATAAATAACTGTTTTAGAATTCAATATCTTCGAAAAGGGTAACTGTAATAAATAAATTCCAATCACTACTATCAAATTGTATAAATGAGAGGCTAAATTGATAGAAATCATACCACTTTTTATTTCTAATACATCAATATATTCATAATCCTCTTCATAATGTCGCCCACATCAAGAGTTTCCTCTTAGATAACCCATATGTACTTGGATGCCTTACTATAGACCCATAGGTTATCCATATGTTGATGGAAAATCTGATTTCCCGACCATTACCAGCACTACAAAAAATGGGTAGTATATGAGGTTACCATTCCATATTCTACTGAAAATTTATCAAAGTTAATTAATATGGAGTAAACCCATATAAATTTTAGAATAATTCATCCAAAATCATAGTATGTTTAGGTTTTTTTAATATTTTCTAATCATCTATGATTTGATCCTTATTATCAAATAAATATAAAAATAACCCTAAAATCCTTTAAAATTTTAAGAACTCCATGTACATTATGCTCATTAGTGGTTTGGGTGTTATCCTAGGGTCTGTAGTAATATAGTTTATTTAATATGGAGAACTATTTTATCCCTATATGGGATAATATCATATTTTCCTTCTCCCATGTCCATACCCCATGTTCAAATGATTTTTCAAACACATATATTATTTTTCTCCACCATTGACCATGTCCTTGATTTATATAATTTTTCTTAATATTGAATATCATGATTTCAAAAAATATCTTATTATATTTAATCATCATTTTAAATCATGTTAAATGAATATCAAACATGTTTTTTCAATTTTTGATGAAATAATGAATAGATGAACTCACATACTAAATATATAATATCCCATTCAATAGATCTACCATAATAGTCATCGATAAGAAATTAATCCCTATATTAACATTAGAAGTACTCCCATGAAATCTTATGTGAAAATAAATCACTAATATAGATACTCTATAACTTTATTGTACTATTGTGTCATAAGATCACTACTAGGTAATCAAAATAATATTCTAGATTCTATATATTATAAAAGGAGAGAACCACATTATTGAGTAAATTCTTGATAAATCTATCAAATTTCATGAACCCCCTCATCTATAAATTTGATCATTTTATATCCTAGGATTTGTCAACTCTCTTTAAAATAATTTGTGATTTTTCAATCTCATCCAGCTCAACTCATTGATATATTCAACTAAACATAACTATAAAACAACACAAGCCATCCATAATATTATCATGGATATTGATATAAAAGAGGGAAATATATCAAGGTTGGTTCCATGTGTACTAATATATTATCAAGGAATCATGAATTCATCATGAACTAGTACATCACTATTTATTTACCCACATTATTTCATATCTTATATATATTAAACTATTCCATAGGTACATTCAGATGAAGAGCAAGGACCATGTGTCGGTATTATTTAAACATGGTTCTCAATTCATTCCCAATATCTTCAATATGGTATCCATAATAGGAAAACATAAAAACAAAATATTTCATAATCAAATATCTAACCTAAAACTATAACTATGATACAAATTTTTCATGAAGAGTACCAATAATTACTCATCATGATACTCCTTAATTACAAGATACCAATAAATAATGCTTCCACTAAAACACTTCAGTAAATATGGAAAATATTATACTAATATAGGAAGTAATAAAAAAACTCATTGGGTACCTTTTATGGACTAACACCTGTCAATATGAATATAGAATAGTAAAAAATTACTATATATATGATAATGATAAATTTACTTCAATAAAGATAGAAGTGATTTTATAAACCAACTTCCACAAGTTATCTCACCATTATTCCAAACGTCATGTATACTATCTTTTGAACCTTGATTAGTTCATGGGAAATTGGAATTAGAGTTTGGTTTACTCTCAGATATGAATATTGATTTGTGGTAATGTAGATGATGATAAGTGTTCATTATCACATAAAGAACATAAAAAAAAGCATACATAAATTTCCCATGCCAATACTTCTATAAACCTTATATCAACAAATCCCATCATTAATAACCATTAGCTGATATAAATACCAAAAACTAAATCCACTGATATTCATTACTCTCTTATGACTACCAAATTTTTTTTATCATAATTGATGTGAAAAAATCCATTATAAATAGCCATAATTCAATATGTCAATCATATTACCCAATAATTACCTCTTGTATATTTCCATATCAATACACATATCTCTAATCATAACCAAATCATCTATTTCTCACTCATCACACCCTTTCTAAACAATTTTCTATAAAAACTATTGTAAATTATATATTTTTTAATATAACAATAATTAAATCACTATTCGTAATTATAACACACATTTAATTACTTATAACTATCATAAAAGAGTTTTAACTAAATCACTATAGAAATTTCCTAAAATTATAGTTCATTATATTATTTAATTACCATGAATTATCAAGCAACATATGACAAGATCACATGTAATATAATGAAAAAGGGTAAACTTATTTTTCAAAACATTCACACTTTCACCAAAAAATATTCGATGATGTTTTTTAATTTATTAAATGATTCCATAAAAAATAAAATATTATTTATAAAAAATAATAATATATCTCTAATTCTAACCCAAATAACACACTAGGATAAACACCCTTCGCGAAATCTAATTATACACTCTGAAATTTATTATGGGTCCCCAAATATTACTAGCCTTTATATTATTATATAATTTTTTAATAAAAGAATCAAATGTTACCGTGTTGAAACACAAAATTTTTACACATAATAGTAGGTTATTATAATAAATAAATAATAACTGTATAATTCAATTTTCACAAATCTATAACATCTTTTTCCAAAAACCCTATATCATATATTTTCTCCATCTAGACATAAGCAGTACGAATATTGTGAATATAATCAAGGATATATTATAAGGGAGTACATAAATATTCGTTTTTTATGAAGTTGAGAACCAATATCAAATATATTTGACTAAAATTATAATACTCATGATGTTTAATCCAAATCATCAAAAGATATAAAAAACCTATAAAAACAATAAATTATTTAACAAAAAGTTAATAATTTGTATTTTACATTACAATAAAAAAGTTTTTTATGAAATATTTCATAATGGAAAAAAGTCATCCACCTAAACTAGTAACATAATTACCCCATATAAAAAAATAATCGGCATGTATACCATAATTCAATAAAATATTTCTTCCCACTGTTAAGAAAATCATTTTTAAAACATTTTTATTGTATTATGAATAATATACATAGAATATTATATATTGAAATTATAATAGTAAATATAAAGTGTCAAAAAACAATCCTAAAAATCTAATGGGTTAAAAAAATATTACATCGATATGGAATGAAAATAATTATCGAGGGTAGTTATAAAATTATATCAATGTTTAATATAACGATCATAAATATTTTTTTTATAAATCCATAATGTGATAATTTATATAACACTATATAATCATCCTAATATACTTTCATTATTCTATTTATTTATAAACACAAATATTATATATTATATTCTCTTATAAATTTATTAAAATTAATATTTTAATCTATATTATTATTTTCATTCAAATTAATTAATACATGAGTTCCCTCGTTTTTTTGATAATATATGTTCATGAAGCTTGATTTTATTGATTCACATTTTCCCTATAATTTAATATTCCACCTTGTTGGAATATAATGTTTTTGATTTTCCATTATCATTGAGTTTCATTATGAAATTCGGAGGTTTATAAGGACACACACCATTGGATTTTTAGTGATATTGGATTGATTTTTAAATTTTTGGATGTATTGTAAACAATGAGAAATTGGGATGAATAGACCAATGAACTATGAAGAGTGACCTTATTGGTCATGTAGGGAGACAAATGAGAGTTCATAGTCAGTGCATGGTCTATAGAGACCATGAATAGAGAACATGTTACTCGTGTTCATGGGTAGTGATTACCACTGTATAGGTGCACAATCCTAGATTATCATGCATCTGAACCCCGTATTTTAGATTGAAATTCATGATATATATTTTAAATACACCATTACCCTCTTATATCCCCCATTAAATTCCCCTGTTTCAAATTCAAATGACTATGGATTCCTTGGGAGTGTATTAAGGGATTACCCATCTCTAAATGACATAGTTATCTCCTTGATTGATCTGATCAATAATAGATTAAATTTTTATTTCCATTATCCTTCTTATTCTTAAACCTATATATTTCACTAATTTTTATTTTTTGTTATTTAGTTATATTATTCCTTTTAAATTAAATCAATTTTTATAGATGATAGACATGAATCATGAATATAAGGATCAAATTATTGGGTATTTATTTCAAGGATTTGGAGGGCCAGATTGTGATAGATATAATGAGATTCAGGTTTTAATGATTGTTTCATAGTCATTATCTTTGGTAAGATGTTATAATATACTATTTTTGTAATTTTTACATCTTATTGTCTGATTGGTGTATTTTTTCCCATATTCATATTTGACTACATATTCAATAATAACTTTTAAATTATTTGATAATGTACTATTCTTGTTTGGATTTCATATGGATATGAAACATGGGTTTTGTAAATAACCATAGGTTTTTGATTTTGTATTTTAATTAATTAATGGGAGTTGGTTTATAAATTATATTTTTGGTAAACTAACAGATTCATTATTAATCCATTGTTATGTAAAATTTATTTTTAGGTGTCCTAAATTATATTTATTTAAGACTTGATTTTTATTGTATTGATTTGGGTGATGTGATTTTTGGAAGTAAAAAATGAATAATTTATTGAACATGTAGGCTATGTGAAGATAACTAGAAGTGTTGAGTATTTATAGAAAAAAGGGTAGTTTTATTAGATGGAAATTTTCAAAACATGGATCTGTTTTGGATAGGGTGGGTTATTAAATTTTTTTAATCATTTGAGGGGTGATCTTCAATGGAATGTGTATTCCATGGTCAGAGGTAAAAATATAGGTTTTTTGATTCAATATTTTACATGTCTCCTATAACATGTATTGAATAATTATTTTCAAGATATTTTTATATGGAATTTGGAAAAATTACATTGATGATAAAATAATGGGATATTTCATTTTTATTTACTAGTTGATTTATACTTAACATTGGAATATTATTTTTATTTTAAATGTGCTAACTAATTTTTAGTGTAATTGGTTATATCATTTGTTTTTATTTCACATAGGATTTTATAATGGAAAATTTTGTAAATAATATTGGGTAATCATACTCAAATCTACCACCAAATCAGAGTGTTCATGAAGATATATTTTTTTATAATATATTTTTGATAAGGGATCTATTTTTCATGGGTGATGGATATTTGGACCAGATTTTATAAAGGATATGGTGGTGTTCAACCATGTATTGAAAAATGATTTTACCCATTCAAATTATATACGTATTTTTTACAAATTTTCCTCATATTTTTTTGTATATGATTAAATATTATGTCAACAAAACTATTGTTAGTTTATTAAAATACATTCAATTTTTATTTTAATATAATTATATTAATGGAAAATTGTCATGTATTTATCATGAAATTGGGTTGTTATGTGAGTAATAATAATTTCTAAATATTTATATTAATCCAACTATATTAATTTCAATCCATTACAACCCGTGGAAAATGCTTAAGGCCTTGTTGAAGTCATAGATTGGGTCATGGGGTTTTGGATCTATTGTCGAGGTCGTTATAAAGATATTATCATATAGTGGTTTTAAATGTTGAGTGTCATGATTGTGGAATTATTTGAGACTATATTAGTTTGACATCCTGAGGTACCCAAGAAAACATATTTTTGACATCTATATATAGAGACATGAGTTACCATATAGTTTGATTGGGACTAGTGATCATAAATAATTTTTATAATGTGTAAATATATTATTCTCTATACATGTCTACAACCATGACAGGTTGGGATGGGTAGTGCACCATGCATGATTACAGGAATATATAGGAATGATATGTAGGTGCATTTAATTTTATGAATTTGTCTCCTTAAATAATATTGAAATTAAAGGATATTTCAAAATGATTATTCCAATTTTATAAATTTTTTCTAAAATTCAGTGTTTTATCTTATTTGATCCTCATATGCTAAATAATAATGATACAATGAATATATCCACTTATATATAGGAGACAGATAATAAATTTTTATTTATTTTTTAGTATAGGGTATCATTATATAGTGAACCATGTCATTTTTAATTCTGGAATTTTTTTAATATAGAGATTCCTTTTCATTGAGAGAATATTTTTAATGGAGAATATAAGAATATGTGACCTGTAAATACATATAAATTAAGAGAATGAAATTTCATTAGTGATCCTAAACTCTTAACATGATGGTTTTATGTGATTCGGGTACATTGAATGGGGTTTAATGATGAAATTATTATGGTGGCGAATAATGTATTAGAGAAATAGAATCCTAACCATATTATCCATAGGGGTGATGTTGGATTTCAAGAAGATAATGATATGTTAGAGAGGATCAACTAAAAATTATAGTTTCTTCTTATCCATGATATGTCAATGGTTGATTTCACTTTATTAATTCTCAAAGGAGTGTCTCATAAGTGGTTGGAGATAGTTGTGGTAGAAAATTTGAATGAGGATATTATAAGGTTTTGATTCTATAAGGTGTTTATTCAATAGTTAGAGAGGATCACGTTGACTCTAAATAAATATAAAGAGTTCCATGTGATATAGTAGGGATACATAATGGTGTAAGTGTTTTTGTTTCCTTTATTGAGATGTTATAGTTTAGATTATATTTTAACACTGAATGTTGTCTTAAGGAATTAATTATTGATATAATTCATTAACATGAGATTTGATCTAGGGAGATCGATCAGGATTTACAAACATATGTGATGGGGAAAATGAAAACAATTTCTTAGGAAGACATAACTGATGCAAATGTTCTGAATGATTTTATTCCAAGGAATAACATAGGAAATAATTTTTCGATGGGTAATAATATAATGAGAGATAATTTAGTATATGGATAAAATTAAAATAATTTGGTTATCCTGCGTTTTCTCAATGGAGTAGAAAGATTGGATACAACTAATGTGGCTGTACAAAAAACAACAAGGTATATTATCCTAATTACCCCATGACATGTCATTGTTGATAGAAACATGGTTAATCAAAGTGGATTTGTAGTTTCCTCTCTCATGTTTCTAGTGTTTTGGGTTTCAACCATTTATAGGGGTCAATGATGTCTATAAAGAAGCTAAAACGAGCTATAACTGAGTCATAGGTTAGGAAAAATGGAAATTATTATTTGGGTAAGGCCTAAAAAGGTTAGGGAAAAATGGTTACCATCGATAATGTGTTATAGGAATCTATGTAGCGGATAGTAATAGTGAATTATACTCATATTATTTCTTTTATTATGGGGTCTGATATGTTTACTAATGTTTTATCTCGTTTTTTCATATCGTAATGAGTAGTAAATCAATTTAATTTTAAAGAGGAATTAATGTTTAAATTTTTAAATATCGAGATTAATTTAGGATAATGGGTATATAATAGTATTAAGTGTCTATTATATTCCATTGTGATTAGTGATTTGGAACATATTAGTACATCTTTTTCATGTATTTGGACATGTGTGACGTCATATTCATGATATATTGGACTTTGATATTTAGGTCATTTTTCAATTTCTACAACTGAAGGGATTTATTTAATTCATATGATGGAGGTGTCCTCACATTTCTAAGGGTTTAGGATATTCATTATAGCTACAAAATAATAATTATTAAGGGTAATAAGGATTAATTTGTCACATATCTTGTTTTGTTTTTGGATTCCTAGAGTTTAGGTTTTAATTTAATTTGAAATTTGTCATGGGGAATGTTTCAATAATATTTCACTAGGCTTTTTGAAATTTTATATCATGAGTTAACCATAATTTTTTTAGGTAAGTGTATCATCTCATCTTATTTATATCATATGGTGGTTATTGAGACACAATATTTGATTATTCAATTGGACAATTTCATTGGATATCGATTTATTTCACCATGTGTTTTTCTTTGGTAGTTTAAGTTTTATTTTCCATGAAGGCCAATGGTAGTAAGTATTAATAAATTGACTATATGAAGTTGAATTATGTGATGTTGGGGAATTAATACCATATACATCACAATAATGATATTTTTAAAATTATGAAAGAATATATGTGTTTCTTATAGATTTATCTCTAATTGAGATATCACATGATGAGGGTCAAGTACGTATACATTAAGAAGATATTTTTTACAAGCGTTTATAAGAATTATGATTTCAATGTAACATAATTTAATGTTATAAATGAGCATACTATTTTATTTCTAGGATTAATCACTACATCCAAATGAAAATTGAGTCATTTTTAATAATGTCTTTTGAATAGACAATGATTTATTATAGAGCTAATATGGATAATGGGGAGTATTATTAGACTCTTTGAGTTATTCAGTTGGAGTTGGTATTTGATGAATAGCTATAAAAATTTACATTTTTATATAATATGATAATTTTTTATCGAATCATATTATTTAGAAATAAGTTTTTGTGCATCTAGATAATGTCGAGTTAGTGATGTCTTGAGAGATACCAGAAAAATGTGTTTCAGAATTAGAGTTTACTTGGAATGCAAAGATACTACCAATGATTTGTTCAATAACTTTTGATTTCAGTGTTCTCAATGATGGAGTTCTTTCTGAATGGTGTGATTATTGAATGTTAATATATGTGAAAATGATATTTTAATAAAATAATGAAGAGACTTACATTTGTACCAATATTAATTTTTATGATTTTAGGGAATTGTTGTACCTATATTGTTAGGTTTCTTAAGGCAGACTAGAGTGTGTGACCATGTAATGTGATACAGATATTGTTTATAGATATATATAGTTATAAAAACCATATGATAATTATCCCATTAATTATCTTGATTTAACATAATTGAATCATCAAATGAATTATTAGTTAAATTAGTTTTTTTTTTAATTTAAGGTTCATAGTGTATTCTATTCATAAGTGTCTAAGGTATATCTCCTCTAAATGGGATTTGAACCTGAGGTATAAGTGATGTGTGGAGTTTATTAATTATTTCAATATAGATTATTTTTATACACCATGGATGATTAATTTCATAAAGGATTCATTGAGTTGGAAATAATGATAGATTAAAGGAATCTGGATATGATATCAGATGAGGATGATGATGTATTTAATTTTCAAAATAAAACTTTTTTAAATTGAAGAAAATGATATTCAAAGAAGGTGGATGGAATGTTTCTTAATATTGTTCCAAAATTAATGACATTAGAAGGTCACTCTATATATATAAGAACCATCAAATACTAGTAAATCATAAATGAATGTACAACTACCTGAAAATGATAACGGGGATGGGAAGAGTAATCTATCCAGAACATGGAAGATTTATGTCATCAAAATTTTGGAAAGAAATTTGATCTAGTTCTACTAGAGCATGTAGAATATTTTTTAATCTATATAATATCTAGAATTATCCACTCTTATTAGATATTTGATTGTGATAAAACTCAATTTATTCATGATATGTGATGACTGATGATAATTTCTTATGGAATTTTTTAATGGATTGGAAATGAAATGTAAAAAATCAATTTTAACTAAATTAATATTCTATCACATAGGTTTCATAATGGTTTTACCACTTTATTCTAAATACAACTCTAATATGACTCATCTATGATGTTTTGAGTCATTGTGGACAATCCTTACAATGATAAGAACTACTAGGGACTTTACTAGTGACACATTGGAATGAAAATTGGTCATGAGGATGGGAGTTCAGACTGATTTCACCATTAAGAGGGATTTCCTTCCTAAATTAGGACTCACTGGTTGATTTAAGTCATATTGGAAAATATTTTTGAATCCAAGTACAGGACTGGTTACCCCCATATTAGTGATATACTGAAAAAATATGTGGATGATAATATCTCTATGTACTAGAGGTTCTCTATTAATGTGAACATATGTATGTATCAATGATTATCAATATGTGGAACTATTTATTTTCATAATATCCTATTCATCATTACTTTATTAATTAGTCAATCTACTTTGATTTAAATCCACATAGGTAAAAACAATAAATTTTATCATTATATAGAAGGTTGTTAGTATTCATGGTGATTTAATTTGTCCCATAAGAAGGGATTTCAACATATCTTCGTGAAATGAATTGAAAACATTTGTTGGTATAACTTAACTAGACATATCATACATTTTTATGTCATCTTCAAAGGACAAAAGAGGCCCCCATTAGGGCCATGAAACCATGACCTATACCTTCAAATTGAATGTTATGTAGAGCAGACTACTAGGTAAAATGTTACTAGAAATAATTTATCTTATCTTATACAATATAAAATATTTTGGATTGATTTTAAATAGGATATGCCCCTATAAATATAGACCAGGTTTATGGGGAATATGGATCCATGAGGTATATATTTAGGCTTGTTAGTGGGGATATAGCCCACCAAGATGTTCATAGGGAATATGTCCCATATAAATAATGATATGGTTATTATCATAATGGAATATGGACCTCTAGGTGGCGTATGAATTTAACAAGAATACAAATTGCAGAGTTCTTTGATTGGGATAATGAGAATATTTTCTGTTGATTAAGATATTACCTTATTAAGAATATAGCTGAAATAGAATGGTTCACTAGGGGATATGGACTATATGAAATGAACTCCTATCATATGGTGATTATATCCTAACATGGAAGTGTGTAAGTGGGTTCGTGATGAATATAAACACATGATGATCAATATAGAAGATCTATGAGGTTATATTAGAACTGAAATTAGATTCCTACATATACTAGAATATAGTAATCAATGATCATATAGTTCAACTTTTACAATTTAAGGTTGTGTGGTTAGACATTACCATGAAGTTTAACTTCATGCGGTAAAAACAAATTTCATGCATTTTGGGGTCATGTGATGTGTAGGTTGTTATAATGTTTAATTTCATGTGACCATGAAATTTTAATATAGTTTAAAATCATATGATCTGGATTTTTATGTCATCATTGATATAACAATAGAGGATTGGGTGGGACATCTACATTGAGACTTCCCTAATAGTGGACCGACTCATTGAGTGGACAAGGGTGGTGTCACAAGATGAGTATTTGGTTAGGTATTACACATAAGATGATCCTATAAATATGCTCAGAGCTCAAATAGTATACTAAGACACCAACCAAAATTTTAGGCTAGTTTTTCTAAGACATGGGCTGGCCTTGTTTCAAAACATGACCTATGATTTGTTTCATTAATTCCACAACAATGAGGAGCCTCATTATCATGGGGTTAAGTGATTTAAAATCCATTAATTTCTCTATTAGTTATGATGGATATGTGAGATATAACATTTATTAATGGAATACATTATCGAAGTCATGATGGTGTGTGTACCCTGACCTTTTATGTCAAGTGGATTTAGATTATTCCTTGATAAATTTATTCTTGATTAATATTAATGTGTGATAGGGTGATCTAACACCAAAATTTAGGTGTTTATTGTACCATATTGTGGGTGTATAATAGAATAGTTTTCCCTATTTGAGGGATCAAGGGGGATTCTTCCTAGTGGGAGATATAAAAAGGATTCGTCTTAGTAAGAGTTAGACAAGTTTTTTTCCATAGTGAGGGAAAAAGGATATTGTTTCATTTGTTATACCTGATAAATGTGTTACCCTATAGATTCTATAGAGATGTAATACCCATAGTAATAGATCTTTGTAAAAAAATGTTCCATTGTGGTAGGGGTTTCCTTGGGTCTCTTTTAATGAATAGTGATTAACTATATTTCTTAGAAACGGTGATTCATAGAAGTGAAAAATATATAAATATGAATTTGATTCTTATGAATGTTATGAATTTTTATTCTTTTTTTTGCAACTCATTTACCCTCTACATTTGGTTAATTTCCCTTCGTCTTGAGCATCATTTATCTACCGGGAAAGATTCAAAGACATGGACTTGAGACTTGGATGGGTGGAGCTCTATTCCATTTATTTAAATTATAATATATTTATAATGTTGAGATCAAGGGTTCAATTAATTGGTAAATTTAGTACCATTGGAGAAGGTGTTTTTTCTTGAAGGTGGGGTGAATTAGTTAACTTACTCATGGGACGTGGGAACACATGTTGTCTCAATAGGTTTACTTTATCAAGAAACATTGATATATCTAAATAGACTAAAAAATCATGGGGCCTATCTTTCTGATGGGTTTTTTGAATTGGATGCACATGGACATGATTCATGTGCACGATGTGTGTTTTATCCCCATATTACCTCTTTCTAAAGGTGGGAAGATTTCATTACAATCTACAGTGATGTATTCTCATTGATCAAAATGGTATGATGATATTTTGTTTCACCCTTACATGGATACATCATTGGTTATCATTTCCTAGACATATTATCCCTGATAGATTTATTTCATGTTCGTGGAAATCATTCCCAGTTCTATCTCGTTTTTGGAAACCGATTAATTAAAGTACTCTTTATTGAAAAGGAAGCAACCTTTGGTTAGGAGAGTATCCCACATGGGAATCACTATACATGTATGTACATTGGGTGCATTGGTGCCCTTTTAATATTCATCTTAAGAAGAAATCTCATATGAGTAATCATAAGTAATAAAATCAAGATATTCAATATCGATCAAAAGGTAATTAAAAAAAGATGAATAAGTACTCCAATGGTTTTTACATAAGTAATCTAGTATTTTTTGCATGGGTTAGGTGTTTTGGGTTTGGTCAAAATTTATTATTCCTATTGAGATTTATCATAATGTATGGTTGATAAAGGGTGGGACAAGAATTTAACATCCTATGGAGATAAGAATGTGATTAACGTCTTAAGAGGAAATTATGAATAGATCAGAATTCTCCATGGAGGTAGACCCAAAAGGTGTGACCCTAAGAGGAAATATGTCACACATGAGTTTACCAATTCTACTATGATTCCCCTTGGAGGTGGAATAGGGATGGAAGGATCTGAAATCCCCTTTCGGTTTATATATGAGTTTTATTATAATGACTATTGATGTGGATCATGGAGGTGTGACCTTAGGTAGAAAGGGTCACAACTGAATGTTTTTCAATTTTTGGATAATGAATCCCCATATAGAATATTAGGCATGAATGGATCATAACCCCACCTAAGGAAGATCTGGGTAAGATGGATTAGAATTACCATTTGATATGATCATGTATTGATTGATAGGGACGACCCTTAAGGTATATTCGGCGTGGATGGATAAGAATGACCGTTGAGGTAGATCTGATATGGATGGATCGGGACGCCCCTTGGGGGGTTCTAGGATGAATGGATTAACATTACCCTTGAGGCATACTTGAGAGTTGTGTCCGATGTTGGGAACAATATGGGACAACAATTTTTAGGATATAACCTCAGAGGGGAATATTACATATCCTTTTTGGAAGATAGGGATCAAAACACATTTACTGCACTACTATAATTTAAGGTCTGGTCATAGGACCAATACATTCTTTTTAACACCATGCGTTAAGGATTATCATGTCATTAATATAGAATAGATAATGGATGGCTTGGGGATTACATATAGGATCTTCCCTTCACATGAGAATTGCTCTTAGTTTTAATGGTGTGGGTCTTAAAAATTTTGGTGTATGAGGTGGAATGGTCATCCCACGGTGGAGGAGAATGTTGATGAGTTTCTCGAGGGTGAATGGACATACCATAGTGTGGGGTATGGTGGCCTCCCCTAATTATTGTACGTGTGGAATCCTGTGATAATCGCACAGGTTAAGACTAAAATTTTGTGTCTTGTGATGGGGGAATTTTCCTTGATACTAATGTCATTCAACTAGGATGTAGAGCTATGTAGATTTAACTCATGAAACTAATTATTGGGGGAAACACTACTCACTATATTGAATTTTGTGACCACTTCTAGTTCACCATTGGTAGGGGAGTTATGTTTTCTTTACCATGGAGGAGTTGTAAATCATGAGGTCCATGTTATGGACCATATTCCAACAAGATATTGGGGCTATGTACCTATGTTGGGAAGAAATATTTATGTGGGAGTATAGAGAAACACACCAAATGAAGTGGAAGGAAATTTGATTTTGTGAAACATGTCACATGGCGTCTCTAGGTGCAACTAAAATGATCTTGTATAGTTGTGGGGGCCCAAGTAACATAACATTTGCAAACGGTTTTCAGTATAAAGGAAGATCCATTGAGAGGCCCAAAAAATAATTTTTTTCAAATCATGGGTATTTATATAGAATTTATTAACAAATCATTGGTTCCTTGTAATGTTCAGTGGATTTACAAAGTGATGTTCTTCATGAACTATGATTTGCCTACCTAAGAGTGATTTCCTTGTTCATGGGGTGAGTACTTCGCAATGGATTAATTCTTCTTGAATACTCAAGTGACAAAATGGGATATTTTCCACCATGAAGGGAATTTAGGATCACTAAAGAAATAACCACATGGTGTTTTGGATCATAAGAATGCAGGGGGGTTCAATGCCTTGATACTTTGGCAGATCCATTTTATTATTTTTTTATGAATAATGGGATATTTTCAAATTGGGATCGATTATGGAAATTGAATGTTTGGGGATCATATCTAATAATTAAAAATGAGGTGGGCATTTCTAGGGAATGTGTCTCGTTAATATGAAATGATTTTGTGAAGTGTTATGCCCTTTACAAGTAGGTACCGATTTTTTAATCTCAATATTTCTATCATAGAGACACCAACAACCGTGTTTGAGTATACAAGGTGCTCGACGACACCTAACATTGTTTTGTGGAGGTACCATCAAACCTTGGTTCATTTATAAGGTGCTCGATGAATCCAAATGTAACTTCATAGAGGTATTTGTATCCCTTCATACATTTTTTAGGAACACTATGAATACAAATGTCATTATGTGGTAGTACCTTCATTCCTTGGCATGTTCGTGAGGTGCTCTGTTACTCCAAATTTCATTGTACAGAGGTACCTCCAGAACATCAAGTGTTCATAAGGCCCTCTAGGACTACAAATTGTGTTGCACTAAGGTGTCATCAAAACATTGTGTTTTTGTAGAGGAATTTTATTGTCCATGAATCTTCCTGACCTTTGGTAATTTTTGAAGTAGATGACCATAAAAAACTAGACTCTTTAGTGGCATTTGGGTCTGTTTTATAGTGGATTCACTCTAAACTGACATTTCCCTCGTCAACCATTCTTATAGATAACATAATTAGGTGATAACAAGTCCAACCCACCATATGAGTGGTAGATGATAAGTAAAAGGAGGGTCAAATTCTGTGGGAGAATCAATGAAAGTGGTAGATGTGATATCCATGCTGGTTGAATGTTGATCTGAGTGGAACTGATAGAAGATCAGTGCCAAATAAGTTCATCATAAAGTTGATGAATAATAATTTGATATGGTAGATAATCAGTGAACCATGGAGGCCTCTCATCAAAGTTAGTCAGATATCAAGTTCTCATTAATTGAGGTGAATAATTGATGTTTTTTCATAAAGGAGAGTCTCTAATGTGTGGATGACGCAATAAATCATTGGTTTTTTAACTCCTACACTCTTAAACACATTATTTCTATTTATTATTTCACTTTGATAATCTTTAAGAGATATCAAACAAACCATTCCTAAGATAATGGGAGGCATTCTCAATGTGTGTAACAAGGAATTACCATGTTCTTTCATATTCATATGATTGTTTGAAATAGTCATTGAGTACTTGTATTCTACATTTTTTAAGTAACCAACAACAATATCTTGGATGGCTGAAGTTGTGGATGGAGAAAGTGGGCCTCTGAACATGGAACATTATTTCCCAATGTTCTCTAGTTTCTGATTGGGGTAACTCTAGGGGCATTGAGTTCTACCCGAACAATGAGGAATGAAGGGTGTGAATCATGATTTCCAAAATTGGGACATAATGCGAGTTTTATGATGATACATGATAGTTTTTTAACAATATTGAAAAAAACATCAATATTAATTATATGAGAATGGGGAATGATAAGTGAGGCTCAACTGCTAACCATGTTCGAAACATAGAAATATTCTCAGAATGGAATCCAAATTCTTTTGGAATGTTTTCCTAAGATGGTAGGTGGTCCATTTTGGATATGATCCATTTTCAATAGAGTTGGTTCCATTTAGACATGGAGAAATATGAGGATCTATATAAGGGGAATGCTAATAATAGAATTGAAGTGATGGAATGTTCAACTGAATTCTAAAAATCATGGTATTATTCCACCATGTCATAGATCACTTTCATTTATGAACATCAGTCTCAATAAATTCAAACTCATCTTCTAGGGGATCATCATCATGGATGTCGGGTGACAGTGGGATAACATGAATGATGAGGTAGATAACCAACATCAAAGGAAAGGTATTCTGGCTGAGGGCCTATGATGCCTTATAGTTTTATGTCATGTAATGAGGATGATAAATTCAATTTTTAACTTCATACAGTGGGGTTATTGAACACACATTTCAGTATCATACAGTCAGGATGATGCATTTCATTATTTAAAGTCATGTGATCATAACACATCTCATAGTTTAACATCAGGCATATGAAATGTTGAGTATGTGGGGATTATGTGTTGGGATTCCCAAAATTTCTTCCTCATGTCAACTCAATAGAGTATCCAATGATCACTTTACATGGTATAGTTACATTTTAATGTCATGTGAATGGATGTGTGAACCAATATAAATGATATCCACCAAGAACTAAGAGCTATGGGAGGAGGAGGGTATTATTATGGGAGACCTCTCAATGAAAAACAAAAACTGGGGAGGATCATATATAGTTTAAAGTCATGATGCTCTGGACAAGGATTTCAGTTTAAGGTCACTGAGATTGGACCTATTGAAAATAGTTTATATTCACTTTTCATGGACCATGTGGACGGTATCTCTATGGGATTTATATGACATAGATGGTAGGTTACCTGATGTGGATGACCAGGACTATAAGACCACCTAATGTTGTAGACAATATACATGTTGATTCAAGCCTTAAAATTAATGTAATGTCATGGTGTTATGACCATGGGGAACCCTAAATTATTTGTTGTGGGATGAAACAGTTTTAACAAGATCTAATTAATGTCCTAAAAGGACCACATTCTATGAAAAATGGATGGGGTAGGTTGCAAATAGGTTATATTTTATATCTCTTGGACTATGTATTTAGTTTAAATCCATTATGATGGGGAAGTAAAACTGGGGATTATAAATCACCTATGACGAGTACATAGAGTTAGGACCGAATATGAAAAATATTTTCATCACTACATATCCCATGAGGGTTGTAATCAAGCCTCTCAATGTTCTGAAACATGAAGTGGTTGATGATCGATGCGGGTCAGGCCTACCTTATCGAACAAGAGTATTTAGTCTTCTAATATATATATATATATGAGGATTCTTGAATCAATAATGTGTATGGATATAGTCAAAATTCATGTTATAATGATGGTATATTTTTCTTATCCGTTATTTTTGTACATGTAAACCTAGTTTTATACATGGTAAAATCATCCAATATTCAGAGGCATCCCAAACATATAAGGGGTAAGACTGTAGTTTTTCATCATGCACAAATGATGTTGGTATGATTTTACATCAAAATTCGTATTCCATTAATCCCCGTATCAAGATATAAGGTAACCTCATACTGCTAATAGATCATTGTATGAATTGGTATTATACTTGGAAGAAGTCTAGTTGGACATTTTGGGGTGATTGCACTACCAGAATCAGATAGTCTTGACTTGAACCTTTAGCTGGGCTTGGAGATAGAAAATCTAGGTTTCACTATGTATATCATGTGAATGAGAATTAGGATACCCATAGTTCTAAATGATTCACTCATAGTTTAAGGTCATACGATCTCGACTATGGGGAAAAGTGTTGATTCATGTATCTTAGACAATCAAATTAGCTTAATGTAAGGATGTGTTCACTGAAATGGTGTTGTTTCAAGAGTTATTGTGCAACATGAAATAGGTAACACCTGATGTGAATTGAGCCAATGTAGGCTCATGTACCACACATGTATCAATAGAAAAAAACACATAGTTTAAGGTCATATTTCATAGACCAAGGAAAGGGTTTAACATTGTTTAAAATCATGATGCTCGTACTCAGTAAATATTTTCCCCATGGGAGCCTATGTTGTAAAAATATAGGGAAACCATGATTTAAATGGATCAAAATGATGATCATGTACCAAAGTTGGCTCTAGAGGGAAAAGGGTTGATAAGATTTTGTGTGGGACTATAGTTGAAAATACTAAATGTCTCTACGCACCCCATTGGGATGGGAATCAAGCCACAGATAGTTTTTAGAACATAGGGTGTTTGAAAAAACGAACTGGTAGGGGAAATCCTCTCTAGTGAGTTAATTTCTGTCATACATCAATTATCAGGGGGCATAATATGTTTGAGGCATGAGGAAAATATAATCACTTATTTAGAGGCATCCCAGTTTAAGAAGGGATAAGACCATAATTTAATTTCATATGTTGAGGACATAAATCCTTATAATTTAATGTCATACAACGAAGACCACTATGGATTCAGATAATTTAATATCATAATTGTTGGACCTATTTTTAATATTTAATGTTATTATTTCTTGACCCATAGACTCTTTGATTATAGTAATAGAGTTTAGACCATGGTGAGGGGATTATAAAATGGATATATATAACGTAGAATTGTGAAAAACCGAGCATGAATAAGGAAGAAGGAGGACAATACCACACCATATATTCCTGAGGAGACCCACACATAATATAATGATGTGATTTCTGGACTAGAAATAATAGTTTAAAGATATGGAATATCGACTACTGGAAACCCTCTTGTGATGTATATCTTGATAACAATGGTGTTGGTTGGAGGTGTGATATGCTCTCCATACATGCTGATAAAATAGTATGATCCATTACAATAAATCATATGAATTATATAAAATCCATCCCATTTGGTATCTAAATTTGGTGGATTCTTTACATGAATCAATGGTGTTATGAGATCCAGCAACATGCCACCCAAGAAAAAATATCAATGTGAGAAATTATTTTTTAATGCTACTTCTATAATATTCATGTTCCTCTGTAGAATGTGTATATCCTATAGCTTATTCACATTGAGCGATTCTAGCTTAGATAAATGGAATTTTGCTATTTTTTCAAGTTTCTTCAGGTCATAGAATTATTTTCAGAGTGAGGGAAACTAAGCCTCAATGGGAAGGACTTCCACTAATCTATATATGAAAGAATATCGAGTAACATAGGTATAACTCCATGTTGGTTTTTGAGTGATTCATATGTAATTGGAGAGATTTTCTGACAACCCTTTCTTCTTTTTTCCTGCCATATTTTAGAAAATTGAATATAGGGTCTTGTTGAATGCCTCGATCTATCCATTAACCTATGCATTTTGGCAGGAAGTATGGTTTCATAAGATATCACACATGGAATACAATCTATTGAGCTTAGTATCAAAGACGTTAGAAATGTTATTGGTTAGAATGGTGTGATGAGATAAAAATTTCTGAATGATGTTGGATCTCATGAACTCCATAATTAATTGGGACTTGACTTGCTGTGGATAAATCACTTCTACCCAATTGGAGAAGAAATATTTTGCAGCATGAATTATCCTCGACTATAAAACTGTCGTTGGTGGGTATGCTTCAATAGTATCGAGTCCCCATGCTATAATGGGCCAAAAATAATTTGTGGTATGGAGGAGCTCTAGAGGTCTATAAAAAAAGTTGACAAGGATCTAACATAATTGAAACCACGTGGCATACTAACTGTAGTCTTGAACCATGGTGGGCCATAAGTAGCCTATCCATCAAATCTAGTGGGAGAGGTTCAATCCAAACTGATGGGAACTACATGACCTAGCCTAAATGTAACACCCCAATATTTTAGGTTATAAATCATTCTATATTCAATATTTTTGATAGCTTATGTTGCATTCAACTCCAAACTAAAATAAAAAATGAAATATTATTATGTGATAATTATAACTTAGTTTTTAAATAGTTCAAAATGAATAGTATTAATCACATTATGTAATTTATATATTATATATTAAAAAAATTAAATTTCATCCCCAATATTTTATTGTAATATGATAGAAATAAATAAAACATTATGAATAAAAATGATATATTTTTTAAAATGTTGTTTTACCTCCTTTTAATGGATCACTTGTTTTAAAAATGAATTTTGTCACTTTTGTAAATTCTATAGAAAAAATTAAAAACTATTTTTAAAATATTAATGTCAAAAATACCTAAGTGTGAAATTTTATTATTTTTCTGGAAAAAATTATTTTCTTTTGAATAGTGAAAAATTTTGATTTTTATAAAACTGTCAATTTCGGTCAATTTTTTATTTCAATTTGATCTCATTGTAACATAAATACTAACTATTTTAAAAT
The DNA here is from genome assembly GCA_963277665.1 of Viscum album. NCBI lineage: Eukaryota > Viridiplantae > Streptophyta > Magnoliopsida > Santalales > Viscaceae > Viscum > Viscum album. Next base: position 2,073,674,782 of record OY728156.1, on the reverse strand, counting down.
TATTTAACGTAAACATAATTGTACATTATTTTTGTATTTGTATATTTTTAGGCATAAAAATGAATTTTCCTGAAAAAAAAAATCGAACCTTCTTTTTATCAATTCCATTTTGATTAAATTATTCAAATTAAAAGTTTAGAATTATAAAAATTGATTTCTTATTTGGATTGAAAACATACAAATATATTAAATAGATTCCTTTTAATTCTGACCAATATGTATAGTAACCTATGTCATTTTTGTTACCTTAAAAGGGAAAATTGAGTAATTTTGGGTAAAAAAATATGTTAATGATTATAAAATTACCCTAAAACATTTCCAAATTTTATTGGATGATTTATATTCAAACCTATAAACCTATGGTTTAATTATATTTTTTAATGGATACATTACATGAAATTGATTATGATATTACTGAAGATAAATTAAATAAAAAAATGTCACTTTCTTTGCTTAAAAGTATCTTATATGTTCGCATGGGGGAAAATGTATGTTATAAATGAATTTAAGTGTCCACATTGACCAGAAGACTCATATTTTCATGATATAAATTTATTTATGATTTTTGGGGACAATTTGAAAGAGGTTATGATATTTAAAATATTTTATTTAAATAAAATGAAAATGAATCACATTCATATTGTAATTACTAAATTATGTTTGACATAATTTTATTCAAAATATTTCGTACACTATAGATATTCATAAAAAATATAAAATATTTATCTAAATATTTTATTTTTATTTTTATTTTTTAGTGAGGATATAATTACCTTAAAAATTTATACAATGATGATGCATTCATTATTTTATTAATTAAACAATCAGAAAAATGATATTAAAAGTATTAAAATAAATATTATTTAAATTAATAAATTTCCTCCATAAATTTAATGGATTATTATGAAATATTAGGTGTGTAATAAATTTTTTGGTTTATTGTTATCTAACTGTCTTGGTTTTCTTAATGTTACTGTAATGAATAGTTTCAAAATTTACACTGATGATATTTTATTACATAATATATTTATAAATTATTTAAAATTTGATAAATAATCATAACATATAAAAGTTAATAATTTTATCTTCTTAAATTCCATATATTAATCATTTATGTTCTATTTGGAATTTTAAAAGTAAAATTTACCACCTTTTAATATTAAATAATTTATTTCCATATTTAAAATTCATATAAGTTAACTAATATCAATAAAAATGATGAGACCAAAACTAAATCCAAAAAAATTGTTATTTTTTAATGATTATTTTTAATCCTTACATCATATCATTTTCGAATAAACATCCATTTGCAGGTATTAGGATAGAAAAATAATTCCTTTTAATGTAATATTTTGAGGATTTACAAGGGTGTCCCTCAAATTAACTATAGAAGGGTGCTCCTTCCATCATTTAATTTAACCACCGTGAGCTATACAGCTTGACCAAACACATTATATTTCACCTCTAAACATCTTTTTTGAGGTATTTATCTTCCAAAACACCATCCTCGGGTCTCTTTATAAATGATATCATGGTGCTTCGCCGAAGAAGAGGTAATCGTTCTTATCAACTCTTTCAAGTTCATTTATTATTATACATAATATTCAGGTGTTTTTTTCTAGATAAAGTAGTAAATATTCATTAATATATATTCTGAGATGTTATTAAGATTTTTAGTAAACCATATTCCCCCATTTATCTATCCTATGAAAAACTATTTCACACAGAATGTATACCTATGACCTTCCGTATCCATGATGTCGTGTGATTATTTTTCCATGTTCAAAATTATGGAATGATTATAAAAAATATTTATAATAAATTAATATGCTATATATGAACTAAATATAATTCTATAGATGACGGAGCTATGTCTTTTGCATAATAACTAGGACATACACCACAAAACATGAATATGAAAATAAAGCTGTTAACAACTGAAAAAAGGGTAATGAAAAAATATCATTTATAAATTAGTGATAAAATGATATAATTGAATCATATATGATATCATAAATAGTAATATAGTTCTATTATTCTATAATAATATGATTTAGAACATTATACATGAGTTTATATATTGTTAAAATAAATGAAAACATAGGGTAAAGGTTTTTCTTTTTTACTTTAATTATTGTGGGATATATGTCATATTCATCACATATGCATTTTGTGTGATATATATACTAAAACATTTATCTATTATTATAAATTAATAATAATTTAATAAAATATTACTATTTCATTTTATCACATTTACTATTATTTTCGAATTCATATACCATTTTTACAAATGATGTTTACCTTGAATGTTGTTTAATTAAATGGGGAAATTTAAATAAATATGTAACATTTATTCAAAATTGATATTTGATGATAAATAAATTTTTTCATAAATTAAATATATTATTCAATATATGTGGATTTATTTAGATTTACAATGATTGGTTGGTACTAGTACTGTATATCACCTTGATGAATTGGCGGGTCTCATGAGAGAAATTACTTGGTGACAAACCATTAATATTTGTTTCCAAGAAAAATATAATGGGTTTCTACCCAAAAATTAAATAATCTTGTGAAAGGTCTTGAAAATAGTGGTTCATGTTCCAGATACATGACTTCCATTAATAAACCATTTCCTGTATTTAGAATTCATTTATTATTATCCAGAGGATTTTCACTCTTAGATATCTATAGAAACATTTTATTATAAGTTTATTGATTAAATTATACGAGTGCTTAGTTATTTACCAACACCTAGTGATTATTATTGTTGATTAATGTTATATTATAAAGTACTTAATCCTTAATGTTAATTTTATATTACCCCTTTCTTATATTTTATCTCCCCCAGGTTTCCATGATGTTTATTATGAATATAATGCAGGGTTACACAATGAGGAATTAATGTGTTTTAAAAATAATACATTATTTATATTATTTGAAAACTGTAATTTGAATTTAAAATATATATCTAGTTTACCACAACTGATAAACTATTAGGTTCTTTGGGATGCGATTTCTTGTATCTTATTCTAATGCAATTATGTAAGGCGCATGGTCCTATCAACTGGGGTCGGGCTCTTAACAATTTGTATTATATAAATTTTTATAGAAACCTTGTAAATGATAACTAGGAAATCCTAAATTACTGAAAATAACTCTATGATATAATTTAATGATAAATATAGAAGAACATTTGAATGAAAACTTGTTTAAGAGATTATTTAAGCATAAAATTTTCAATTTATGTTAAATATTTCACTAGTTTGGGTATTATACATGATGCTTCATAATGATATGATCTAATCTAGTCTATTTAATCATTTAGAAATATAACATCGCATAATTAATGTGAACCTCACCAATCCACACGATACTATGAGAAAGAAAGATCAACTGATTTATTATTTTATTCTAATATTTTGAAGGGAGCATGTCTCCCAATATTATCGTCATTTGAGTAAATAATATCATGTGATAATGAGACAATGAATTAATTAATTTTTATTTCCTATACAGATGAAATAATGAGAACAAGAGTACAACTATGAAAATGATGGATAAATCAAAGATGAAAAATATGTATTTTACCACATGAGATAATTGTAGAATTAAACACCGTGGTACATTAAAAAAATTAATGGGAGTGTACTATACATGTGGAGAGAAAAGAAAATTATTCTTATGATTTAATGGGTAAGAAAAATGTTTCCAGTATACAATGATTCAACTGCAAGGATATGGGACACTATTCAAGTATATGTCTCAAATTTCAAAGTAATATACCAAAAAAGAGGATAAAAAATCATGGTCAAAATTATTCTACCACCATAGAAGAATTAGAATGATTAATATACCTATGTTTAGATTCAATAATTATTCTATTGGATTATTTTTTCAACATTGATATGTTCATAAGACTGCTAATATATATATATATATATATATAAATTTTACTACAGTACTTGTTCATAGAGGAATTGGAAGCATGTGATGAATAACACCACTAACTGAGAAAAGATATTTTATTAGAAGTCAAACTTTTGTAAAAACACATGACCTATGAAAGAAATCCCAAAATATTAGCTGGATAATTATATAATAATAAATAAATGTTTATGGAATATTATTGGTGAATATGAATGATCTTTATGATTTTATGATCTATATTATACATACTAGAATTAGTAGATGTTTAGATTTAATAAATATATTCAACATCATAAGATTTTACTTTTGGAAGCATATATGGTTTAATTAAGGTTTAAAGGTGATAAATGTATTAATATATTTGTGATGTGATAATAAGAAATACACAAAGCTGTTTTGGGGAACATATAATGTTATTTTATTTTTTTAGATTTAATTACCATTGTACTAAAACATTGGTCTTTTATTTTGGACATGTTAATATTGGATAGGTCTTCAGTTTAACTACATAAGGAATAAATTATTGATATTATTGATTTATATTAAATTATGATTTATCATATTGGATAACATTTGATATCCATTTTGGTTTCAGTATAAATGTAATTTTTGAAGGATTCAATTATGGATTGTTTAATAAACGTTGTTTAGGCATAAAAATTCATCTTGAGTATCTTTCTCATGGATTAATAATTGAAGTGGAGATGGATCGAAGAAAACCAAATATATGAGATTATTCTTATTACATAGAATGAAATCAAGAATGTTTATTTTCTCTAGTTCCTATCTATATAGTATAAGAATATCTCAACTCTAGGAAATGGATTTCAAAAAAAAACATTATCCATTTATTTTTCTCTATGAGAAATCAATTATCTTTTAACCAATCATAGATTTAAAATTTTTTTATGGTTAGCATAATAAAGGCCATGTTCTCCACAACACTCCAAGAGAACATGATAGTAATATATTTTTTCCATTTCCATATTTTCACATTGATCATATTCTATACTATTATAATGAATATTTTTTTATGGGCTTCACATTTAACTTTCTCTCTTATTAAGATAACATTTTATTAACCCAATTGATGATCTAGGTTTCCTGTAATGAAATATTCAATTTTCAGACCTTTATTTTTGATGTGAAATTCAAAAGTGTGAGGATATAATTTATTAAAGGAGGTAAATATGTAACACCCCATGATTTTATGGTATTCGTCCTTTTAAATTCATTATTTTTGATATATTATGTCGCACACAACACCCAACTTAATGAAAATTTAAATATTATTATGAGATCGCTATAACCTAGATGTTAAATTTAATGGGATTAATAGTTTTACCTATATTATAAAATTTTTTATATTAAAATTTATTTTTTAAATTCATCCAACTGATTTTATAGTCATAAGATAAAAATAAATCCAATTTTACACATAAATGGCTACATTTAGTTAAAGGTAATTTTACCAAATTTTTATGGGAAACTTATTTTTAAAAAAAATAGAAACTTTTTATAAATTTTATTGAATATAATAAAATTAATCTTCAAAAGTGGAAATTCAAAAATATCCTAGGGTAATTTTTTTTGTATATTTATGAACATAATTACTTTTCAATTAGTAGTGAATAATACTATTTTTTATAAAATTATCAATTTCACAATATTTATGATTTGAATTTTATTTCAATGTTAATTAATACTATTTAGTTACAAATATTATAATTTTTTTAAATTTATTAATCATTATACATTAATTCGGTATAAGTGGGTTTTTGGGCTTAAAAATGAATCTTCAAGACAACAGTGGTAGTTTTTTTATTAGATTAATTATATGTTAATTTATGCAACCTATATGATTTAAATTTTGAAAAATATATTCCATGTTTTTAATAAAAATATAAAAATTTATTATTTATGTTCCTTTTAATTTTGACCAACATGATAATTATCTGTGGCCATTTTTGATACCATCGTATATGGTAAATTGGCCAATTAAGTTTAAAAAAAATTATAAGGATTTGAAAATTTCCATAAAAAATATAAAATATTATTCATTGATTTTTATTTGACACAAACACCTAATGTAATAATTTGAAATATTTATTGAAAACATTTATATGAAAATGACTTTAATATTATTTAAATTAAATAAATCACAAAATGTAACTTTTTTATCTTTAACAACTATTACGTGTCCATATTGGGACAAAGGTAGGTTATAAATGAAAATAAGTTTACATTTTGAATTTAATAACATTATTTTACATGATATAAATTTATTTATGATTTTTTGGGAATATTTGGATGAGGTTATGATCATTATTATATATAATTTAATTAAATGAAAAAGTTGTCACATTAATATTTTAATATCTATATTATTTTTAACATGGTATTATTATGAATATGTATTATTCTATATATATTATCATGAAATATAAAATATTTTTTGCATCATGGAATTTAATTTTTAGTTTTTGGTGAGGAATTATTAACCTTAAATATTCATAAAATGATAATGCAGCAATTATTTTATTAATGAAACAATAAAATAAAAGTTACTAATAATATAAAAATTAATATAATTTAAAATAACTAATATGCTCCTAGTTTTTTATATGATTAGTAAATATTATGATATTAATTTGTTTTTTCAATGTTATATTGTAGACTTTGTTTCTTAATTTCATGGTAATGAATAGTGTCAAAATTTACATTACTTCTATTTTATCAAAATAATATTTTACATAATTATTTAAAACTCATAAAATATATTTAAATATAAAAGGTGACTATTTTTTGGTAGAAACAATCATTAATTATCCATTTATTTTCCTATTGGGATTTTATATGTAAAAATTATGTACTTCTAAAATTAAATAAATATTTTCTATAATTAAAATTAAAATAAGTTAACAAGGGTCAATAAAAATGATAAGGTTCAAAATAGAAACAAATAGGTATAAATTTTTATGTCTGATTATTTTACATCCTTATATCATTTAAATTCCAATCCATAGTCATATGGTAATATTTTTATAGAATATAAATTTATTATAATTTAATATTTTGATGACTTCCAAGGGTTCCCCTCCATAAATTATAAAAGAAACTCCTTACTTAATTTCATTTCACGGCATTGAGCCTTCTATATTAACCAAAATATGTTCATTTGTCTTATAAACAACATTTTCTAGGTTTTTGAGGTTTTAGTCATTCGAAAATAACAACCCTATATCCCTTAAGAAGAGATCTAAAGGACATCCACCAAAGAAGTGGTAATCATCCTTATTTACTGTTTCAAGTTTATATCTTATTCTAACTACACTTAATATTTTCATCCATGATATTGTAATAAATATAGTATCATATATATGATGATATTTTATAGTGATTATGGGACAACCATATTCCACCCTTTATCTATCATATGAATAATTAAAGCAGCATGCTTGTTTACTTACAAACTATCATCTCTATGAGGCAATGTGATTAATTTTCCATGTTCCCCACTCAAGATTTATTAATATATTTATATATATATAATGAATAAATATGTTAAATATGAACATAATATAATTCATTATATTAAATAGCTATGTATTAGGCACAAGAATTGGAACTTACATGACAAAATATGCATCTGGAAATGAAGAAGTTAACACTTAAAACAAGGGTAATGATGAAATTTTATTAAAAAATGGTTGATAAAATTATATTTTTGATATCATATATGATATCATAAATATGGATATTGTTTTTTATACATTAATTACTTGATTTAAATCATTATAAATGAGTTTAAATTATGTTCATTTGAAGGAAAGTGCAAGGTAAGGGTTCTTCATCTCACATTAATTTCTATGGGACATATGCCATCTTCATAACTTATTTTTTTCTGTGTTGTATATGCTGACACTTTTAATTATGATCATCAATCACTGAATATTTTATTAAATATAAATATTTCTTGTATCAGGGATATTATTGTTTTTAAATCCATATACCATTTTTTCATATGATTTTTACTTTGGATGTTATTTTATTATCTAATGAAATTTTGATAAATCCATATCCTTCATTTGCAATGGAAATTTTTGGATAAGTCAAATTGTTCATAAATGAAATATATTATTTTATATATGATTAAATATTTGGACTTGCAATGATTAGTGGGTCGTGGTATTATATGTCCCCTCGATGCATCGACTTGTCCCATGAGACAAATATGTTGGCGATAATCTATTCAAGTTTTTTTACACGCATAATCAGATGGGTTTCTATGCACAAACATAAACCATCTTGTGAAAGGTCTTGATTGTGGTGTTTCTTGTTCTAGATACCTGAAATATAATAATTAATCATTTTCTTCAATCATAATTTAGTTATTTTTATCCAGAGGATTTTCATATTGATAAATACATGTATGCATTTGATTCATAGTTTTTTTAATATATGGAATGTGTGATCAGTTATTTATCATTATATATTTATTATTATAGTTACATAATGTTAGATTCCTTTTTTACTTAACCCTTATTAAACATTTCAACTCACTCGTATCTTATATTAATGTTCCCCCGTATTCCAATAATTTTATTATGATAGACATGCTGGGTTTCTCTAAGGGGAATAATGGTGTCCTAAAATAAAACACTTTTTTAATTTTATATCTAAAATTTAATATGAATTTTATATATTCATCGAGAATACCATGTCATCAAAACTATTTGGTCAATTGGGTTGTGATTTATTGTATCATATATAAAGGTTATAATGTAAGGCACTGACACTGGGCAACTAGGGTAGGGGTATATATAATTACATTTCTACATAACGTCGGGAATCTCACATCCTTGGATGAAATAAAGGAAAATTCCATCAATCCCACATATACTGGGAGATTGGCCAATTAAAGTCCCTCTCTAAAGGGTAATATTCACTTCACACTGATGGATTCAATAATGTCCATCTCGTTCTAGAAGGATAATTACATGTTGGAGATGATTAATGAAAGGAGTTGTCAAATATAGATTTTACTCTAATATATGGGAACCCAAGGGTCCAGATTTATATTAACAAAAAAATCGATGATTTACCTTCCTCTTGTATTAATCATATTATATAAGTAAAGTGATAACTCTCCGATGTGTCACATGATTGAATTTGCCATTATGGTCAAGATATAAAAGAGATGTTTCTAAACTGGATAGGGCATCAGCTTAGCCATTCTGTGATCAAAGGACATGAGTCACTTCTAGCTGAGTGCAGATTTGGGACATCATCATACAAGTGCACATGTGAAGGAGTACTTGTTCTGGTTTTTTAACGATGTAATCACCATTGATATTCTTGATTTCTAATTTACAATATCCTATCAGTATGGGGTGATTGAAGATATTCTTAAGTGGGTCCACATTAAACACCAACTGTATCTCATGACGCTACAGATAATGTAGAAACTTCTTCATTACAAAAACCTATGTGAGTCATATCTTCTTGATTGGGGAGTATCATTTCTTCATGTCGAGGAGCATTGGAATGATATAAAATAAACTATCTTCTCTACCCTCATTGTACTTCTTGGTGATAAGGGAACTAAGATACCGTTCAAGGATGGTCACATAGGGGACCAATGGCTTTCTTGGGATGGATGGATTCAAAATTATAGGTTTAATAAAATAATTTTTGATTTACTCAATGTCAGCCTGTCACTCCCCATCCCACTAGTAACTAGCGTCTTTCATCATGAGACTCAAAAATGTATTACACTTTCGGAACAGATTCATAAGGAATTAGTGTATATAGGCTGAGTGGCCTTGAATAACACGTATCTACAAAAGGTTTCTTAGGGGCTTCATATGTATGGTGGAAGTAATATTCTCTTGGTCAATCATGATGCCTTTATATATTACATTGAAGCGAAGATACTTCTTCAAGGTAGTATAGAATGAGAAAATCAAGGGGTTCATCATCAAATGGTGGGAGACAATGTTGAATAAGACTTTCCCATGGTATCTGAGATGGTCTAGATGTTATTGGTACATGACCACCAAGTCATCTACATAGTATTCCATCAAATTTACCTGATTAATATTGATGATGTGGTGCATGGATATCTGATATTTTGATCTCGTGTTCTTCAAACCAACGAGAATCAACTAATAGAAAAATTTCCCATGTGGAACCGTGATGGTAGTGGAAATCTCAACCCCAAGGGCCATCCAGATCTGGTTGTACACAGAATATCCACGGAAGAATGGGAGAGCTTGGAACTTTGATATATCATGGTTCCACATATCCACCACTGTAATTTAAAAATAATCTATTAGACAATGGTTGTTAGGATCCCAAAAGTTGATGTGCATTCTTATATGCATTTTCATGTTCCAGAACTAAATTATTTTAGTTTTGCCTTTTAGATACTAAACTTCCCAACTAATTTTGGCATCGATAAGATTATCAACCTCAACCTAAACCATGTCACAATGGGATAGATTTGTTTTCCTGGGTGGTTTCTTCAACCCATGATGAATCCCAAGCAGTTCAAGAAAGTGGATGATGACTTGTGTTTCAACTCCTGGAATCTATTCATATATCCTAGAAAATACATCATTTTGTTTTTAGGGAATCCAGACACTAATGTTTCTCCACTAAAGGAATGGTTGTTCTTACCATTGTTGGACATGGGTCATCTTTGATATCGAGGCTAATCTGAGTATACTCACCGATGGTCAAGGAGACACCCTCTTTAAATATAAGAGGAGAATATTCTAAGTCCATTTTTTAATACGAGGAAGGAGAATCCATAAGATTAGATTCATTTAAGCCTTATGACTCTAGGGGAGCATTTTTACATGCTTGGGTGGATAAAAAACCTATATGAGGGCTTCTTACACTACTAAAACCATGACCACAAAAGCTGTAAAACCAATTCCATCTGGGCTCTGACAATGGGTTCCATTCTCGAAGTAAAAGAAATTGTTGAGAGTATGCTTCTATTGAATCAACTATGAACTATAAAATATGATGGAGTGCCAATAAATTGTGTCCTTAGGGTGAATCAATCAGTACATCATAGGTGTAGTGGCTTCTAGTAAAATCTACGGTTGTCCAATATTAGAGTATGAGGTAATATGTGGGTGTTAAATCCATTTGGGATGAAGAAACCCTTCTTCATGTAGACATAAAAGAAAGATTCCATGCCTAGAATTTTTTCCTTGAATCGATGAATTATAATAATGAATGAATCATTCATGTCATCCCACATATTAGATGTAGTGATTATCAGATCACTGGTGAGCTCAACCCCATTGGCCTAAAAATATTTCCCATATATTTTCTTATCTATTATCTTGATAGTGGGATTCACTACATTTAAAGGGAGATGAATCACCATAAAATACCCCTAATCGATCATTGATGGAACATTTGGGGCACAGTGATATAGAGGGGGGACTACTACATGAAGCTAAATCTATGCCCCGCCCAGTAGAACATTATAGGTGGTATCCTACATGAAATAATAATCACAATGATTTTTATCAAGCCAATAAATTGGACTTTTAACTAGATTGATCCATATGGTTTATGATTAATCCTATCATAACCCTAAATCATTATATCAAAGTGTGTTATATCTTCATTGTTCAAGACTAGGTGATGAAGTGTTTAGGTTGGCATGAGGTTGAACCTAGAACTTGTGTCCATCACTCATTAATATATGTCCACACAAATAAACAAGAATGTAATGTTTAATGTAAATATTTAATGCTAGATAAGAAAACCCCTCACAGTTTTTTGAGAAGAAGATAATGACATGGAATTCCACTTTCTACACCTCCTGTGCATAGTAGAACTATGTGGTAAATAATTATAATTTGAACTAGAGATGTATTTTCATGGATTTTTCAAGGGCCTCATTAATTTTAATTGAGAATAAGAAGACCTTTAGTATTGATATCCTTGTAGGTATACATTCTATGTATTTAAGAAAACATATTTCCAGACCAATGGAATACCATTGGCCAGAGGGGGTGATCTTTTTTATGAGTAAAAAATAATACTAGATGAACCATTGTTTTTGAGATAGTACTATAAATATCCCTCTGTGGACTGTTTGACCCACTCTAAGCCATTATGGGTTGACTAAGGCTTTTCTTTGGTAGGACACAGTTGATCATGGTGTGTTTATGGCTGCTCTGTTCAGTCAGTTATCATAGCTAGATGTGGAGGCATATCTGGTGGAGCTGGTAGAGTGAAGTATTCCTTTTGAGCTATACCCAACAACAAATACATATTTTCAGTAGCATGGGTCCTAGTTTTATATACTGGACTGAGAGTTTTTGATGATTTACATGTCCTAATTTTATCATTTAGCTGCATCCTACTGTGAAATTTAGGGGATTTGTGGCACATTCCACCACACCAGGAATTGTTAAACGATATAATACCTCAATGAAATTTAATAAAGTGTCCTCATTCTCATCATTATGAGTTTATTCCAATACTACGAAGACCATTTGGGGATTCCAAACCAAGGAGAAATGATATCCCCAAGAGTATAAGACATCATCAATACCGGAGAGGGGACTCTTATTTCCTATGTGATGTCATCACATAGTCTTTTGGTATTTTGAAGGATGACATGTAGATACAAAAGTATAATCCAAGGAATTTGAGGTGACCATATGAGGATCTAACCAATCTATGAAATTATATACGATACTATGGGTGTGAGATTCTAATCTATGAGGTAACAAGTCATTTTACTTCTGGGTTCGGAACAAGAATCCTGCTACCATTCACCATAATCCTCATTGTTTCTGCATAGAATAGAAGAAATATTTGATACATATGTTTGGATATTTCCAAAATTTACAAAAAAATATCCACTTGGTCTTGTAGATAATCCATGAACACATATAATTCCTTGATGGTACTTCTATGAATCTGGTGGTAATGGAAATGTTCAGTGGAGTTAGTGTTTTCAGATTTTGGATGCCTCCTACACTCTAGAAGCATAAACATTCCCTTCTACTAGGTGAAAATGACATAGCCCATAACATGTGCACCCCTAAAAGAATATGTCTCATTTATTATATCTTGGGAGGGAAAAATGGGGCCTTGGCCCTAATGAGGGGCCAATGTGTGAGGGGTTTTGGATCCACATTCTCTTATCTATGCAGTCATTCTAGGGTAGGTGGTCCCTAACACCTCTATGTTGTGGGAGATTACACTATATATGGATTCTTCACTCAGGGTGTTTTATTTGGAATAGTAGCTAACAACTCCACTGAGTAAGGGTCATCTACCTATATGGTGATTTTAAACTATACTTTTCCAAGACTTATTATAGGAGCTAGAAGAGGATGGGGTGAAACTTTCTATCCATCAGAAATGCTTCATCCAAGTAGTGGTAATTGTCATAAAACTCCCAGAACCATCGAAGAAAACTCTTAGTGACAAGGGAATAAAATATATTGGTCCTGATATTCCTCCACCCCACACATAATTAAAAGATTCTATTGATTCAGTGGCATGTTTAGTGAGTACATGAGGCCTTTCCACCAAACGAAAAAGTATTTAACTCTCTCATCAATATGTTTTGTGCACTTGAAGATATGATAAATGATTTTCATAAGCTTGGTAGAGATTAACTTGTTGATAAATTTTCTACAAAGGTCATCCCAACCAGTAATGGACCCTCTAGGTGGATGGATGTAACAAAAAATGAAGGACCTTAAATTATCCTTACCAAACATATAATCTTGGTATCCTCCTCCTACTATGGAGTTCCCAACATTGGTTGATAGATTAAGAAGATGTTTTCTAAGTGGTGTATTGGGTCACCCATCCCATTTAATGCGAAAATTAAAGGGTTTCAAAAATATAGGGTTTTTAGCATGTTGTCTACCCATGATGGGTACATCTCTATGTTTGGTGTGATCTACACGTTTCATGTCTTTATGGCCTCATGGAGAGTGGTGAGAGAGGCTATGAAAATATATTGGAATGAGAACCTATATTTGATAGGGTTTCTTGACTGCCAATGCATTGACAAAATCATCAACTCGGAAAGAGTGATTAGTTACTTGTGGAGTGTCACAACCTAGAATATTACGATGTTTTTTATGTCACTTAGGTAGGTTTGGTAACTCATACCATGGTATCATTACAAATACTCCTTCATCAGTTATGTTTGGATGCACCGGGATACTGAGATTGACTGGGGGAATTTGTACAATGAGGAATTTATACCGTTCATGAAGATAAATGGGGTCCCATCTGGCCATGTTGTAATTTGGGATCCAATTAGCAATGAAATCATCAATTATCTATTTCAACTCCTCAACCTAATGAAGTAAGAAGTATATCATCAGACAGAACTCTATTTTTTTTAATCCTAAAATGGATCCGAGGGAACAACATACACTAACCCATTTTCAATGATCTAATGGGTAGTAAATGATGCATCATTAGACGGAACCATGAAGATTGGTGAAAACCATTGTTGGTAGGTGAGGATAAATTTATTAATGTCTTCTTACTATTGTACATTCCCTAGTGGTGGGTTTTCCCATTCACATTATACATCGGTGTACCCATTTTCCAAAACATATTACAGGTTATGGATTACCATATTTTCCACAACAATACCTAGAGGGGATCACTCATCATCGATGGGTAGGTTCAGCTGTCAAAAGATAGGTTAGATGTATAGAGTAGTATACTTACCCATGACCCAGATATGCACATGTAGATATTCCTCTTCCATAATCTCAAATAGAACTGGGTGACTCTTGATAAATCCATATTCGAGTGCCTAGATGTATCTGGATGAAGTAGGGCACTGATTCACAAGGAGTTCTTCCATCTCAACACATTATCATTGTTTATTGATGTCCTTAAGGTTCTCCAATAATACTAGGTAGGAAAAATAATGGTATCATAGGTGGTTATGAATTACACAGATAATTTGGTTCTAATACACTTCTTATCCCTTAGTAAGGGACTATGAGATGTCAATCCTAAGGGTTTTTGGTAGACAAAATTCAACTAAATGTTGATTAGCATACAATGATTTCTAGATACCCTCTTTATCAAATGTAGAGTCATCTTATTTGTTGTCCCAAACTCATATTGACACTAGATGAGAATAGGTTGTAGAAATGATATTAATTGGTTTGGCGACAATATTAATGGAAAAGGAGTCATTGTATAAGTCATTTGGTCACTGAACATCAAGACATATCCCTTGGGAGGTAGCAACCATAGCATCACATCCCTATAGAACTTGTTGTTCACCATAGCCTCATATGTGAGGGTTTTAGTGCTCCTATATGGCTCAATAGGGTACTCACTATCTGGGGTTGTCATCCAACACCATAAAAATCATCTAAATCTTATGTATTGGTACAGAGGAGAAAACATAGAAGGTATGTTGATGGATTCACCTTGTGCACCTTGAAGGGAGCCAAAACTTACTAAACCCTAATGAAGAGGGAGATGTATTCGAGGACCATATGGGTCTCAACATTTAGGGTGAAGAATCATACCTATCATGATCCTTCCCCAAACTATGGGTTTTAGTTTTTTGGTTTTATTATTGAGTCATATTTCCCTTCATAATCTTTGAGATCGACAAGATCAATGAAGAATTTTTGTTTCTTAGTATCTCTCCTTTTTTAGAGGTGTTATCCTTTATTCCTTGAGATAGTTCTTCTGAGAGCTATTATTCTTTGGAATTAGGAGTACCTCGATGGTGGAGGGTGGTAACATAGAGAGGAACTCTATTCTTGTTTAAGATACATGGAGTGCCTCCATATAACTATCATTGATGATGGGAGGACTTCCACTTTTTTTATAGTGGAAACAAAATTTGTAAATCTGTATTGGTTATTTAATGAATGTGGAGGACCTATGCCTTATTTAAAAATTAAGTGGCAGGGAATCCTATTTGGTTTTTGATGTAGTGAGTAGGGCCTATTACTTGTATGTTTCCATTATGGTCCAGCCCATAACAACATTTGGTGGTGTTAGTGATTGAACAAGTAGATCCAAAAAGTCTACGAGGTTGTTGGGGTCTTGATACCAATCGGCAAAAAATGTACCCCTACATTTCTATTTCAGAGATTTGGTGGGATGCATTGGTGGGGAAAGTTCTACTATAGTAGTAGAATGTGATTCAAATTATCATGAATCTTCATGAGTTTCCCCTGATGTTGGTGTCAGGTTGTTCATACTGGGCCCTATAGAGAATGGGTTAAGTCCACCTATTATTCATCCTGAGGGATCATTCGTATCTAGCATTGATGTTACCTAGTTGGAGCCCTCCATGGAGGCTCCCAAGCAGTATTCATTAATGGGGTTAATCTATAATCACCCACCTCCTTAGATAAGGGTAGATAGTTTTGTGATCACTCTTGGGAGACACTCATGAAGTAGGTAGTTGAAGGAACATGGGATGGTTTCCCCTGGTACGGACCTTGAGGACATTTGTGTCAGTAATTGGATGTTGAATCTAATCATTGCAAGAAATATACCTTTATTTAATGAATTAATCATGATTATATCAGAGAAGGAGAGAATCAGAAACCTTTCTATAGATTATTTCTTAGGGTTATAAGGGGTATGGACTCCTGGTAGCCAGAGTCTAGGATGAAGTCATGGCAAGGTTAGAGTTTCATGGGATTGACAAAATCATATTTACCCTACAACAGCACCTGAAAGCACTGGGATTATAATAACCTACCTTTTAATTCCTATAAGAGAAGTTGATTAACTATCATTATAGGTGCAAGAAAAGATATTCCCAATTCCCCAACTACATCTAATCAACTAAGGATGGATATGGATCTATGTTGAGAGTGTCGTAGATGAAGGATGCCCAATTTATAACTTCACTAATTTTATAGTGAGTTTTATGGTGGGTGCACTATTTTATTGGTGGTATATATTGAAATTTTTTTTAATATTATAATTTGATAATATGAAAATTCCCTATCACTATTGACCACTATGTTATGTAGAAGAGTTTCACGTTTGGTTCACTATTTCTATATCTCAATCTTTTACTAGGTCCAATCAACACATCGACATGATGCATGTGCCCACTCAATATAGTTTCCCCATATGACCACTTTCAAATGGTGGGAGGATTTCATCACATTAAATGGAGATATCTTATAATTCATCAAGATCAGATGATGGGATTACAATTCCTACTTCCATTGAATAATCCATGCAAATAATTTTCTATTCCTAGTCTCCCTCAGAGATTTTGGTCATGCTTATTGTAAATCATTATCAGTTATATCGCACATTGGATATTGTTTACTTATAATTATTCTTCCTTGTAGGGTTGAAAACATCATTTAGGAGATTTTTCACATTGTCCATCTCTTGGGATGTCTAGATGTGGGGAACATTGGTCACATATGAATCATTTTCATATGAGGGAATCTTATATGAGGCCTATTAGGCATGGAATCATGTATCTATCATGAGGTAATAAACACCAGTGGTGTATATAATCAAAGGAGATTTACCTCATTCATACCATGATTATTGTTTCGGGTATGGGTTTTTGTTCTAATGACACATTCTACGTCCTATGGAGATAGGTCAAAACATATCGCATAGACAGATCGGGGAAATAATTTAAATTTTTTTGGATAAATGTATAAGGTTAACGAATTTTGGGGATATGATGAATGGATAATAATTCCTTGTTAAGTTGGAACAATGAGATGTTCCACTATAAAAGGAGAAGATACAATTAGGCTTACAAATTGGAACAATACACCCCTTGGAGGTAGACCTACAATAGATGGATCAGAACACCCCTTGAGGAATATTAAATATGTCGATCCGAAAACACCTTGAGGATGATCAGGGAGGTGTGTCCTAATGAGTGAATATGTCACAACTGAATTTTTACCATTTTTTTGATCAGTATTCCCCTTAAAGTGAATCTTGTATGGATATATCATAATTCCCCTTCAAGATTGTTTTGGATTGATGGATCAAAATTCCCATTGTGGTGGATTCAAGATGGATGGATCAGAATTCTATAAATGTACATCCAAGTGGAATGAATCAGATGCCCCATAAGGTGGATCCAAGATGAATGGATCATAACACAGATTTATGTAGATCTAAGTGGTATTTCCATAGGAGGGAACACTATGTGTTTACTATTGTAAGGACTAACCTTTAGAGAGCCTTCTTATATACCCGATTTAGATTAAAAGGATCAAAAATAATATAGTTTGATACTATAGATTATGGTTTGTGAATGGAATGGTACGTCCAGTTTAACCTCATGTGGTAAGGATGATCGTGTTGTGAAATGACGGTTGATAAGGGATGGTGTGGGGATTATTCATAGGATATACCCTCGAAAAGATAGTTTATCTTGGTTTGAATGGTGTAGAGCTTATGTGTTGAGAATCCTGAGGTGGGACATTCATCCCATGTAGGGTAGAAAGTTCATAAATTTCTTGAGGAGGAATGGTCATCCCACATTGTTGAGGAATGTTGAATAACATGAATATTTTACATTTGGAATCTTATGTTCATCACATAGGGTAATGATGCGGTTTTATGTCATGTGGTGAGGATGTTGTTGTGTAGTTTAACGTTTCCCAACAATGATGGGGACCTTTGAATTTTTACATCATCAAGCTCGAACATGGGGGAATCACGCCTCACTCCTTGATATTACAATACTACCTCTCAAAATCCGTTGGTAAGGGATTTTAATTTTAACATCCAAGGAGGATTGGTCAATAATGACATCCATATTATGGTCTATATGCTATAAAACAACATGGGTTATGGTACATATGATGAGAAGAAATAGATAAGTGGGTGGATCAATCACACATATGGGATGGTGTGGGTGGACACAAGAGTAGGTGGAATAGGTTATATAAGGACTCGATATGAATCATGATTGGTCATGGATTTTTGTGGGGGACCTAGTCACTCTAGCCTCATGAAGGGTTGTCTCTAGATGGGATCCACATAGAGTTCCACATGATAGAGTTTTCATGAATATTGGGGTGGTAAAGCGAGGTTTTTAATGAAGCTTAGGTTTTTCTCAATTGTAAATGGATTAATTAAGGGGTATTCATTATGAAGCATGGACATTATCCTCAGAGTGGAGTCCCAATTCAAGGAGTGTATACTTTGTGAATGGTGTAATGTATTAGGAATACTCCTGTTCTACATATATCCTTATTTCTCTATCAAGAGGGTATTACATAATGAAAGGAATATACACATGTATTGGAGGATCTAATGAATGAATAAGAGAGTGGTTTGTGAATCCTAGATACCTTGGGTGATCCATTTTTTCTTTTGTTTGTGAATATTAGGAAGTTCATGAATCTGAATCAATTTTGGAATTCAAAAGGACAGGGATCATCCCTAAAAATTTAAAATGAGGGGGGTGGTTATAGGACACAATTTTCATTATGAGGGAAGTTCTTAATGAATAATTATGAACTTCATTAGTATTCACAACTCCGTGAGTCCTAATATCTCTCAAAGAAAGAGACACTTTCAACCCTTCACAAATTTGTGAGTTTCTTGGTGACTATGCATGCCATTGCTCAAAAGTACCATAAATCATTGGCATGTATATTAGGATATCTACAACTCTATTTTTCGAGGCATAATCAACCCTTCTCATGTTCATGTGGTTCTTTACGACTCCAAATTTCATTGCGATAAGGTACCGTGAACCCTTAAAAAATTTATATATTTCCTCGTGCCTCAGAATGGAATTTTGTGGAGGTGTCGTCAGGCCTTCAAACATACATGATTCCCTATGCAACTTTAAATGTCATTATGAGGTGGCACCATTAGTAATTTTCACATTGATGGAGGAATCCTTTTATGCAGGGATCGTTATAGACTATGACCCTTTATGAAGAAGCTTATCTTCATGAATCAGACCCTTTTGATGGATTTTGGAACATTTTGGCTCAGACTAACTCTGAACGAGCCCATCTATCCTCAAACATTCCCACGGAACAAATATTTCATAACCAACATAATACCCCTATTAAATTCCTTTCAACATTTTATGGAATTCATATCTTTTTAATGCATTATTTGTTTTCCAAAAAATGATCATAAAAAAATCCCTCACCCCCTAAAGATTTTAAATGACTTGAAGAAGAATTATTTAATCCTTTGGTAAAAGTAACACTAGAAAATTTTTATTTATTGAATTAGGGGATATTTTATGAATAAAGATATACTTTTCCACCACATAGACATGAAATGACTATCCAATCTCTCCTTGCCAACTAGTTATGTATTTTATCCCATTGCTTGATTCTAATTAATAGTATCCCTACAAATTTTGTAACATTTCCATGAATAAGGTGTGAAGAAAAAGAGATCTTATCACCCTAGTGACTCGTGATTCTAAAGGTAGGCATCCTTCATTTGAGATTTATCCATCCCTCAGTGGAACAAATCTTTGTGAGTAGGCTTTTTCGGTCCCTTTTAATTCCCTGAATAATCCCAAGTGAATTTTATAGGAGAATATGAGCACTGATATAGATAGGTGATGAGTCTAGGTAAAACAATTTCATGAACGAGTTAGGTTAAATTCTAGGGTAAAGGACCTGGGAAAAAATACTTTTACTCAGTCAATTTTCCTTCCAATGGTACTAGACAATACATAAATTTTTACTAATGTCTTTCACTTGAATTACTGATTCATCAAAATAACCAAGAAATTATTTTATTATAGGAAAACTATTTCTCATATGATGATCCCTTCTTCACATGTGGAATTGATCTCTCAGAACATGGAAATGATTGATACTATTGGAACGGGATATCATCATTAATGCAATTTGTTCCGAACATTATTAGTGTTTTATAAAGAATCATGATTAATATTATCCGTTGTATATGTTTTCTCTATTATATGGGTATGTGATCTTGAGGGACATCATTATCCTAAAGCCGTGTGACTACATGAAATTATATTAAATCACTATATAGAAAACATAACCATATAAAATATTTCTTCCAATGTTTCTTAAAATAATAATGGTTGAACTAGTTAAGTGTTCTTAATTCACCAAACCATATCCTTCCTAGATAAGCAGGTTAATATATTGGAGCACCAGACACTTTTTTTTCATATCCATATTTTTTTATTTAGACACTGATATATTGAATGTTTATAATATTTAATAGGATCTACATGCAGGAGGATGTGTGAAGCCTGAATGGATGTGAGAAAATTGGTTCCTCATGATGTTCATTAAGATTATGGATGAGATGAAAATAGTTTTGATTTATTATTCCATATATTTTTTAGATGTATGTGTATAATAATTATGAAATCATCTTGGTGATGTTGACCCATTGGATCCCATATACTATACATTTCATTTTATATATTAGGAGGATGGCCTTATCTAGCTAGATATCTACAAGGTATGTCAGGTATCCATCATTAGGGATATGTAGGAAGATTTAATTCTCCAAAACCCATATGGGATGAACTTGGGTCTACACCCCTATTATACCATAAACTATAAAAATAATGAATTTACATTTTGGGGAAGGAACCTAATCCACAAGATGATGTTAATTTCGAATCATTGATGGAGACCATCCAAATATCATGAATAAACACAACAAGCTACAACTCCCCACAGTATTCCATATAATGATGTATATGGGGGCCCAGACAGATATTGGATAGTATTAGAGAAGGTTCTATTTGGAAACTAGGTTATGATTTTAACTATCTTATCCCGTATCGAACCCATTTGCTGGGATATATGGAGGTATGACGAAAAAACTCTCTAGTATATGTTTTTTATTACAATAGAGGCATCAACACAATTTCATTTTTTATTGAGTCTAATCTAGAACAAGGAGGAAACATTGTATTTATAGTACCTTTTGTATGAAATATTCACCAATTCATGTTTCAAATTTACACATGAAAGTTCCAATACCACAATTTATTGTCATTTCATGTTTTATGGGGATAGAAAATGACACATTTTATGATATAAACACTATATAGTGAATTGAAAAAACTATAATGTAAATTAATCATGCTTATAAAAATTTTCTATAAAAATAATCAGATATAACTAAAGTATAGAGTAAATTAAAGGGTTGTATTTTTATCCTCGAAATTCAATTTATTCCTTTATTATGACCACCTACTAGGACAATTTCTAATTACATTTGTGGTGAGTATGAATCCTAGTCATATATAATGGATTTGAGAAGAAAATTGTAGAATCATATGTGGATGGTATGTTCATCTATGAGACTTATGTTCCCGACATGTTTTCTAAACAACTTTGGTTCCTCGAAAAGCAGACCACATCACAATTAACAGATTTTCAATCATAGAAGTATAAGATGGTTACATTACAACCCTAGATAATTATGAACTTAGAATCCAACTAATCTATAATAAATTTACCACGACTAGGTGAAATTATTTTTTTGAAAACCAAAGACACTAATTCTTAAATTTCTTCATACCCTTGTGGAATGTTTTTGGGTAGCGTCCCCAATGATATTATTGATGTGACTCTGGGGAAGTGGTGGTGGACCACCAAATGGTCATATTAGGATCATGAAAATGATAAGGCTCTAGATTCATCATAACATATCCTACCATGAGATATATGGTGACTTGGGTTTAAGGATCTATCCATATCTAAATGTGGGTTAGGACATTCTTTTTGACGCCTTGAAGAGGACCGAGATCCATCCACAAAAACTATAGCGATCTGGAAAATTCCCAAAAATTATCTAAAATCAACGTGTCTCATGTCTTCTTCCTGACCAGTCGATGAGTGTTTAAACAATTTATTCCATGGGACCACATAATTCTAGAAATATGGTCCATCAACTTCTTACATCAGGGTCTTATGTTAGATCAACTAGGTTGGAATTCATATTTATCAACTAAGGGATATAATGGTGCCACAAATTTTCAACTTTGAGACTAATCTCATTGATGTGAGGAAGTTTCTCTATGTTCTATAGATTCTTTTTTATAAAATTTAAATCCAAATACCCATTAAGATATGGGTTATACACATGATGGATTTACCAATACCATGAATATATGTCTCTTAATAGAAAAATTATTGTTTTTGGGACAGCTTCATTGATTGGAATCTACATTTTGATTTTTAGAGTGCAGAGAAATCATTGCAGCAAGTGAGGTGACCAATACATACTACCACTATAATACCCATCGATGTTGGGAGACTATCCCCTCAAGAGTAATGAGAATTATCTCAAGAAGAAAACATATGTGTGAATATGTTAATGGGGAAAATTATTAATTTCCCCCTCTAATATAATTATTTTTTGAGACATGAACTACTAAACCACAATCTAAAATCAAATGCTGATAGGTGGAGAATTATATTTCCAAATTCATCTTATATTATTAATATTGGTTTTATATGCCAAATATTTTTTTAAAATATATATAATCAAGTATTAATATTGGCATTATGGTTTTATAAATCACATAAAAAACCCCACCCCCCAAATCTTTTATGATGTTTCTGAATAATTTCATAAGAGTACAGAAAGGGACATAGCATGTGAGTCATAGAATTTCTGAATTGAGTCCATGTCCAAACTATAGATAGAATGTTCAATAATGATTCGACATGCTCATGTCAGAAGAGGAGGATATTTTTTAGGCATTAAAACTGAATGTATTTTTTAATTTGTGCAAAAAATATTTAATATCTTTTTTATAACAAGAAATGTCACACTATACAAGGCTTAGGTGACGATGGAGTATATTTTGAAAAAAAAATTATGCACCTAATATTGCAATGTAAACCATTTTTTTATTTGAGAATTGGAAGTTTGCAACATATAAATTTTAATGAATCTGATTATCTATCATTAGAATTTCATTTACATTAATTTCGGTTTCTGGAAGGTGGTTGGGATCGATATGAATTTAGTGAAAAAAAAATATTCTCTAATGACATTAGTTATATTAGATGTTCAAATATAGTAATTGTTCTATGGTAAAGCGTAGGGAGTTATAGATGTTTAACAAGGATGATGGGTCACCTGGTTGGTAACCTTGTTTATATAGTCATGCATTTTTACGCGGGATTTTAGGGGAATAGGTTTAACTTTATGAGCAGTTGTGATTTGTATTTTAGTACAATGGGTATTCAGTGAAATGTGTAGAAAAAGTGGGAGAAATTAGGTTTCAAATAAGTGTTTATTAGATAGTTGAAAATTTGGTGAATATTAATTGTCTTTCTGATCTCCTTTCACCTGTAATATTTTAATTATAATAAAGGTAGTAACAGTGTAGTTTCCCCATGCATGATGGATGTATTTCGAATCATGTTAAATTTTTTATCACTGATATTTTTAATTTCCATTTCATTTCATACGATGAGATGTAATTTTGGTAATTCTTTTTTTTATACTCAGTATTCCATGCAAGGATAAATTTGTGTGGTGAGTAGGGTTCTCTAACTACATACTTCTTGTACACAATTTCTAGGGGGTGTTGTCTTCTAGATATTCTATTTTATGGTGTGATGATCTACTAATGAATTTCTATTGTAACTTTTTATTGTACCTTATTTATTATATTCTTATTAAATAATATCGATTTTTTTAGGCTACAATTCCAAGATTTATATCCTCCCATAGTGGTATAAAAGGGTTGATTTTAAATATCACTATTCAATACAATAGAAATCATTTGATCATCGAATTAGGTGAAAGAAATATATATATTTATAAATTCGATGGATCAGATATTGAATTCTAAAAAATAACAATTGAAGACTATCTAATTTAGAATGACTTAAAGTTTTCCTTATCTAGAGTTAATCCATTATTATTGTAGAAATATCAGTAGGACTACTTAGATAGGAAAAACACGAACTTGTAAGAATTTTCATTCATGAAATATTGTCTTTTCCATTAAGTTGTAGAATAATACAATGTATTTTCTAAAATTATTTGCCAATATGTATGAGAAACTTACAACCTTAAACAAAGCATTCATGTTTTAATAACGATTTTGTTCAAGGTTGATGGTAGTATGACCGTCATAAAATCCCATGAATAAAATAAATAGGATTAGTGGGAATATCCAATCAATATAGGTATATTTTAATGATGATGCATCGGTGTTTCTTCAATGTTCATTACATCCATAGATATAGGTTACAATGGTAATAATAGTTATTAACTAAATCATTAAATAAATATCAATGTTTGACGATATTATCAAATTAATATTTTCAATGAGGAACTCTCGAGAAGGGGATATCATATACCAACCAAAATCTCCTTAATACTGAAAACGTTATATGTTCACATCATCACAATCAAATCTACAAAATGAATCCATCAAGAGATAAATCTCAAGAATTGTAATGTGATAAGATTTATGGAATGCCACTTGGTCTTATGGATACCTACTCAAACTATTGGAAGAATGTATATCTCAAGAAGGATTAAATATATTCGTAAGGGAAAACCCAAAAATATATCATCCTTCATTATTTCAGACTTTTAAAATGGAACTACAGTTCATAATGAGTAATTGATTGGTGAGAATGTACTCATAAAATCTTGGTTTATGGACTCTGACGTATCATTCCATTAATCCAGTGATCAAATAGTTTTTTGAAAATATGTATCTATAGGGTTTGAGAAATCCTATTTAGTAGATACTGAAGCCTTGTATGTTCATGGAAAATGATATTTCAGCATAAAAATGAAGAATATTTGACTCTAGAACTATCACATGTTCGACACATATCTGGACTTATGAGTAAGGTAATTTATATAGGGAAATTAGATGATTCTTCAAATCGATCTAAATTCAGAAATGGGGTATGCGAAGTTTCTTAAGGATTCATGGTGAATTAAATAGGGTTAAAATATGGGACTCTTTACATGATCATAAATTCAAATTGGAGTATATTAACCTGAAGTATAACATCCAATTACCTATATCTATGGAACTACAAGTTCAATAATTTAAGAAATCATGTTTTTTGGACTGCAGTTTTCAGCAAAAATTTGATTTTTTTGCTGTTGGATGCTCGTGAGGGGTAAAATTGTCATTTTTTCATACTAAATAATATCGGATAGTTTTTCTAATAGCACTGTTGGTCCCAGAATAGGGTTTTTACCGTTGGATAGGAGTTTGGCGGAAATCTGAGATGTTTGAATTTTGGTGGAATATATAATATATAATATTATTAAATTAAATATTAAATTTTTTATGTAGGTTAGTTTGGAAATAACTTTTAAATAGAGCTCTGTATTTAGATTCCATATATGTTATTTGAGTCCAGAATGGGGAGTTTATCCTAGGGATGTCAAAAACTCATGTCGGGCGTCGGGGCCGGCCCGAGCCCCTTTTTCTTCTTTTTCTTTTCTTCTTTACTTTTCATTTCTTCTCTCTTGTTTCCCCCTCATCCTTGTGCACGTCTCCTATGCCACCCCCTTGTCCGTGAACAATGGTAGAAATTGGATTTTGAGGAAGAGGGAGAGTTGGAAGGCAGGAGTGGTACTTATTCGAAGCTACAGAGGCGCTGATTCCAAGAAGGGCAATCAGGAGCCGTGAAATCAACCAAAGCATCGGCGGTTTCCTCCCAATGGTAGGGCCATTTATGTTTTTTCCATATACCCCCTTTAAAAATGTTTTCTGAGTGTTTAAATCCTTATATATATTGATTTTATGCCCATTGGGCTCGATCTGTTGTTTCGGGGGAAAAAACAGGCATTTTGGGTGTTTTAGGGATGTCCCGTCGGAAAAACCATAATACATGGCGTGTATTATAGGGGTACATGCAGTGTGTTCTTACCGTTCGGGGAAGATGGTGTTTTCTTAAATACATGCTGTGTAATTTGAGTACACATCATGTAGTGGGTGGTCGTGCGGTTGGCCGTGTGGAATAGAACACGGAATAGTGGTTTTTTGGAGTACACGCTATGTACAGTTAATTACACGTCGTGTAGTGGTACTTGGGCATGCGTTTTAGTGAAAATGCACAAGGTGTAACATTTTTTAAATAGTATATTCTGTGTACATTAAATTACATGTTGTGTACTCTTACACAGGCTAGCCCAATGTGCTCTGGCCATGTGCTCTGGCCATGTACTGCTTCAGTTTAGTAGTTTTGGGGATATCTTGGGCTCCGGAAGTCCGAATTGGGCATGTGAGTTGTTTATTATCCTCATTTTCATCATAGATCACAATGGTGGAATCCTTTTTACATTTAGAGGTCATATAAATGGGGTTTTTATCTAAATGGAGGGGTTATTCATCCCGTTATTATGTTCAGTTGACACCTAATAGTGAGACTTGGCGTGGATGATTGTTTGGGTTTTCAGACCAACTTAGTTGAGACCTTTAATAGAAGATGATCTCTGAGATATATCTTATAACCTATGCTTTATAAGACGTTCCCCTTGTGAGACATTCCCTTCTAGCCTATGATTCTGTGAGATCGAATACTTCTAAGGATCCCCTCAGGGAAGCCATTGCAGGTGTGATGACCTAGGGAGTCCCATGTAGGATCTCTCTCTTGTTCTTCATTTGATATGAACAATGTTATGGAATTCCTATGTTGTCCTTCCTTTGAGGATCCCATGTAGGATTCCTCCCTTACTCTTTGTTAAGGATCTCGTATAGGATTCCTTTGCTCGTGTTTACCTAGAGGATCCAGAGTATTATGTATCCTCTGTGTTTGACTTAAGAGACCCAGTGGGTGCTCATTGTTTGATCGAACTTAATTTATTATGTTGGGTTTGGGTAGAGATGGTGATCGGGTGTCACCTAGAACTCGTTCCATGCTGTTGATCCCTTTGGGCTTTGGATGTATTGTTGTGGTGGGCGTTCGGGCCACCCACACTGTTTGTTTATATATGACTAGATTTGCAGATGTTGTAGTGTTTACCAAAGGTTCTTCCAGGTTGGTGGCTGCTGAGCCTGAGGTGTTGTGTCTTTCTTGTTTGTTTAGTTTCATACTTTTCCTTATATTCCTGAATAGAGGTGGTTTGTTTGTAAATAGTTTATTTTACCTGGTTGTGGATGTGTTTTCCCATGTTGCTTGATGTTGACTGTTTGGTCTATCTTTTCCTATTAGGTAGCCTTGTTTCCATGCCTAGTGTTGTTAGGATGGAGTGGTTGTATTTATGACATGATGATATGCTGTATAATGTTTTCCAAGTATTTCTTGAGGTTTAATTGGTCTGTTACACGATGTTATACTTTCTTTACTTACATAGGGTTGTGAGATCATAGTGTAGTAGAACATAGAGAGAATGGATGTAAGGGATTCTCCATAGTGTGTTTATAATTATACGATGCGATACCACAGGGAGAATTGACATTGAGTGCTTATCCAAAGAGTCTATAGTTCCTTGATGTAGGACAGAGTTGGAATTGACGTTGACTGCTTCCCAAAGCGCCTTTAGTACGATACGAGACAATATGGGGAATTGACGGTGAGTGCTTCCCCAGAGAGTCTGTGATTTTGCTAAACCAGAGGGGTGAGACTGTGTGTGCTACACAGAGGGTTGCATTGGTTTCTAGTTAGGACAATATGGAATAGGATGTGAGTACTTCCTAGAGGTTTACCTGTTGGGTTATATGCTTTCTTGTGATTGTTTGGTCGAACTAGAGGGGGCGTGCTGTGAGTACTTCCCAGAGGGTTACTTGTTTTTATTTAGCTTGTCGAGAAACATTTTTGTCATTGGACAAAGCAGGTACATGTCAATGGGATTACAGACCCATATATCATCTTATTTGATACACGACCTGAGTGGCATGATGTCCATCTCAATTCCCTTGAATAGGACGTCCAGGATATCGGGCTTAAGGTCCCAAGGATCGACTGCTCATGTTGTTCTTGTTAATTGAATCACTTAATCATGAAATTTTATATTTATGTATATGTGTATAGGTATGGGACTATAATGTGTATGTATATAGATATGGACATCCATGATTGTACTTTACAAATTGACAGGGATTACATACCCTGAGTTCGACTGTGGTTTCACATTTGATTTACTTCCTTTTGTTGTGTTCCATCTAGGGTGAGCACATTGTTGTTGCATACAATTTTAG
The DNA here is from genome assembly GCA_963277665.1 of Viscum album. Taxonomy (NCBI): domain Eukaryota; kingdom Viridiplantae; phylum Streptophyta; class Magnoliopsida; order Santalales; family Viscaceae; genus Viscum; species Viscum album. Next base: position 2,073,645,678 of record OY728156.1, on the reverse strand, counting down.
TAGCACAGTTATATGTTTCTTGTCGGGGTTTCCTACAGAGATTATTTCTCACCCCTTCATGTGCACATCGGTGTACATGTAGACCTTTATTCTGCTATTCAGGTTGATAACGAGTTTCATGGTGGATAGGGTTGAGGCCCGGTGATGCATGATCGTGCGGAGCTGCTTGAGAGGTTCTACTGATCGCGCTGCTGCAGTTCGATAGTGTCTGGAGATCAGGTACATGGATTGGCTCAGAGTTAGTAGCAGACCCCTGTAATTTTACTTTCTGTTTCTTTTGATCTTGTATCATTACGGTCTTCCCGGTGGGTGACCAATGTTTTATTGTATATCATAGCTATTCGGGCTTTTACAACATTTTACTATTACTAATTGTTATATTTCAGTTGTTTATTGATTCGACACTTGGTTTACATTTCTATGAGTATGATACTTTGTTATTTATGCTATTTTTTTACTCTAGTATGATGGAATAGTCTCCCCACTATCACACCCTAGGGCCTCGCTGCTAGTTGATAGCCTCTGGAATACGAGAAGGCACGCTTGAGGCCTTGTAGCGAACTGGCTTGTAGCACCAGTTTAGTGGCTCCAGGTCAGGATGTTACAAAGTGGTATCAGAGCAGTTTTCTTTCCTGGTCATTACTATTTGGGATATGGTAGATATTATTATTAGTAATGTGTCAAAACCTATGATGAATATCGATCTGGTGCACCGAGAACACTTGTTCTAGTAAGAAGTCTTGGTTGCTAGGGTTTGGGATTGATGTTCTGATTTTGAGATGTTATGGTTGTATATGATTTTCACCTTGAGTGACGCACATGTTGTGTGGTGTTTTTATTTACTATGTATCTCTGGCTCTTGTCCATTAGTAAGATGCCATGGATAGATTTTGACACATGGCCGGCAATGGAAAGAGGTGTCTCAAGCATCATACTAGGCACGTATGATTTATAACATATATGCCTGCTAGTGTGTGTTTTTACTGAAGACTGAGACCTTTGAGATTGAATTAAAATTCTTTTTACTCTAATGGGAGGTTATGTTGATCTATGTTGAGGAATTGGGGTAAGGATGATTACTCAATCCTTGGGCTCAAGTGGTGTAGTGACCCCAGTTGGCCGATATGGCACATGATGCTTTTCTATTTAACCCTTATTGGGTGTTATTTCTCGGTTCTGTGGTTATCTAGTCGGATCGTTGAGAACGATGTCAATAGATACCAATGATTTTCTTATGAAGTGTAAATCCTTGTGGGGTTTCCATACATAGATATCCAATGAGTGTAAGCTCAGCTAGTCTCTTCTCCATTGGTTGTGACCTCCAAGAATTAGTTCCTTCTAAGGATTCTCAGAGAGGATCGACTCCCTTTTAGGTTTTGTTTTGGTTTTGACATTCTTTGGTCGTTGTGATCTTTACCATCTTCTAATAGGTTTTGGATATTTTGGGCTTGGTGGTTAGACCTTGTGACCCAGTTGTGTGGATTTTTTTTAGTGCTAGGTAGAAGACCTAGAAAGCCTTGGTTTTGACTAGAATCTTTGTAGGTTGATGTCTGTTCTATTCTAGGTAAACCTATGTGAAAATAGGTGACCCATGATTGAATCCTAGTCTGCTTTTGGTAGGATGTTAGTGTGGCTCGGAGGGATCTAGATAGGCCTTCGGTGAAATCTTAGTGTACTCTTGTAAGAGACGATCATGTGATAACCTTATTCGTCTTGAGTATGATGAGATAGCTTCGACCCTACATCGAGCTCCATTTTCTATCTTAATGCTCATCCTTGTTGAGGTTGGAACGTGTTATGGTTGTGATCATAGAGTAGCTTAAGGAAATTCATATGATGGGGAGTGCACCATTGGCTATTTGAGGGTGGTTAATTTGATTCTGGCTCATCTTCAGTGTTTTCTAGGAGAATCTGAGTTCAGGGGTTTCTTTTAAGATGATGACAAGGGTATTCATATGGTGGGGAGTACCAGATCAGGCGTGGTGGAGTATCTTCTGTGTAGAAGGTGGTTATAAACTCTATAAGGCTGGTCGTTGAACAGTCCAGATAGCTTGGTTGGGCAGATGCTTGTTTTGGGAGCATGGTTGTTGGTCCTTCACTGGGCTTCTTGGGGATTATAAGGTTTATGGTGTGGAGTTTGTAAGAACCCATGTTTTTGGGGACAGTATTTTTGAGCAGGAATTTGAATTTTTTGTTGTTAGATTCTCATGAGGGGTAAAATGGTCATTTTATCCTAAAATCTGATCTCAGATAATTTTTATGATAGCTTTGTTGGTCCCGAAATAGGATGTTTACCCTAGGATATGAGTTTGGTGGAAATATGAGCTATTCAAATTTTGGAAGAATATTTAATATTTAATATTATTAAATTAAATATTAAATTTTTTGTGTAGGTTCGTTTGGAAATAACATTTAAACAGAGCATCAGATTGACATTTTGTCTTCGCCGTTGAGTCCAGAATGGGACGTTTAGCCTAGGGAAGGCACAAACTCATGTCGTCCACGGGGACCGGCCGTGCCCCTTTTTCTTCCTTTTCTTTTTTTTCATTCCTTTTGTTTTCTTCTCTCTTATTTCCTCATCCTCCTTGTGCACGTCTCCTATGCCTCCCCCTTGGCCGTGACCTATGGGAGAAATTGGATTTTGAGGAAGAGGGAGAGTTAGAAGGTTGGAGGGGTACCGATTCGAAGCTCTCGACACGCTGATTCCGTGAAGGGAAACCGGGAGCCGTGAAATCAACCAAAGCTTCATAAGTTTCCTCCTGAAGGTAGGAATTTTTATGTTTTCTACATATATACCCTTTAAAAATATTTTTTATGTCTTTAAATCCTTATATTTCTAGCTTGTATTCCCATGGGGATCGATCTGTTGTTTTGGGGGTGAAAAAGGGTGTTTTGGGTGTTTTGAGGGATTTCCCATCGGAAAACCCAGAATACACAGCGTCTATTCTAGGGGTACACACCGTGTGATCTTCCAGTTCATGGAAGATGATTTTTTTGTAAGTACTAGCTGTGTACATTGAGTACACATCGTGTAGTGGGTGGCTGTGTGGCTAGCATTGTGGAATAGAACACAGAATAGTGGATCTTTTGGAGTACAAGCCATGTAAAGTAAAGTACACGGTGTGTAGTCGTACATGGGCATGTGTTTTAGTGAAAATTCACACTGTGTAACTTTTTGTGAATAGTACATTCCGTGCATAGTAAATTATGCATCATGTACTATTAAACAGGAAGGCCCAATGGGCTCTGGCCATGTACTGCTTCAGTTTAGTAGTTTTGGGGATATCATGGGCTCTAGAAGTCAGAATGTGGTGTGTGAGTAGTCAATTCTAAGATTTTTATGTGTAGATCGCAATGGTGGAATCATTTTTACATTTATTTGTCATCTAAATGGTGTTTTAGGTGTTTTTATCTAAATGTAGGGGTTCTTCCTCCAGTTATTATGTTCAGTTGACACCTAAGAGTGAGACATGGCATGGATGATAGGTTGGGTGTTCAGACAAACATAATTGAGACCTTTAATATGATATGAGCTACAAAAAATATCCCATATCCTATGATTTATAGGAAGTTACCCTTGTGAGACGTTCCCTTCTGTCCTATGAGTATGTGAGACCAAATACTTCTAAGGATCCCCTGAGGGATGCCATTGCTGGTGTGCTGACCTAGGGAGTCCGTTGTATGATATCTCTCTTATTCTTCCTTTGATAAGAACCATGTTATGGAATTCAAATATTCTCCTTTATTTGAGGATCCCATGTAGGAGTCCTACCTTACTCTATTCTAAGCATCCTGCATTGGATGCCTTTGCTCGTGTTTACTTGGAGGATCCCGAGTACGATGCCTCTTCTGTGTTTGACTTGAGGGACGCAATGGGTTCTCATTATTTGATCGACCCTGAGTTGTTATGTCGGGTTTGGGTAGATATGGTGATAGGGTGTCACATATAACCCGTTCTAAATAGGTGATCCCTTTGGGATTTAGATATATTGTTGGGTTGGACGTTCGGGCCACCCGCACTGATTGTTTATATCTGACTTAGTTTCCTGATGCTGTAGTGTTTACCAGAGGTGCTTCCTGGTTGGTGGCTGGTGAGCATGATGTGATGAATAATTATTGTTTGTTTGGATTCCTACATTTCCATGTGTTCATGAGTAGAGGTGGTTTGTTTGTAAATAGATTAATTTACCTGGATGTGGATGTGTTTTCCCATGTTGCTTGATTTTGTCATTTGGTCTAGTTGTGCCTGTTAGGCTGCCTTGTTTCCATGACTATTATTGTTAGGATGGAGTGGTCGTATTTATGACATGATGATATGATGTATAATGTTATCCAAGTAGTTTTTGTTGTTTAATTGGGCTGTTATGTGATGCTATACTTACTTGACTTATATAGGGTCGTGAGAACCTGGTGTAGTAGTACGACAACCTTGTTTTTTAATACAAACTTAAATATGATTTATTACATAAAACATAACATGATACAACAATGAAGATCGATAGGTTTAGTTTCTTTGGGGCTTAGGATCATTACATAAAATCTTGAAACATGAAATACAACATCTTTATTGAAAACTTCTTTTACATGACCACTACGTTCCCTCGTACTTAGCATTGCATGGGATAACATGAGGACATCCATATAAAAAGGGTGAGCTATAAATCACAGTAAAGGAATACACATGGAATAACATGAAAAGTAAAATACATGTTAGAAATTAGACATATCAATATATCACAAAAGAAACATGAACATAAAGTCATGATAAATCATGATAATCATAACATGGAAATGTGGAAACAACACTTAACATGGAATTATCATGAGCCAAGGCTCATTGGACATGAAGCATGAGTAAATCCTCATTACGCATAAAGCATGAGTAAACCCTCGTTGCACTTTAATTAGAATGATTCAACACTCATTGCACATGAAATATCGTGATACTATACATTACCCAATGCATTGGAGCGCTATAAGGGCACACCCTTCTTAAACATTTCATTTCATGCATAAGTGTGCCACATGGATCATAAAACATGGATTCATAAAACATAATAATTTATTACATGATAAAGGAATGTGGAATTCATACATGAAACTTTATAATCAATAAGTAAATGTTCATAAAGGTGAATACCCTTGATGGAGAAATGGGCATGGTATTCACTACACAATGACATGGGCTTAGAAAATCTGTCCGATTTTGGCAGCGTAACAGCGTGAGGTAAGAATTCATAAAAAAGGTTGATGAGAGATAAAGGGGTTCCCCATCATATTTACATGTAATGGATAGTAAGTAGGAAATATAGATACCTGTTTCAACAATTTTAATGGAATTTAGATCTATGATACAAAAGTATTTCTTGAATGTAAAAGAGGAGAGAGAAGTTCCATTCAGAATTTCGGCATAGTAACGGGTGTACATGGTAGGTATTTAATGAGAGAGAAAGGGGTCTCCCATCATTCAATCATAAATAGGGAATTATGAGGGAGGTGAAAACCATACCCTAACATTCATAATTGAAATTAAATGGGAAAACAACTTAATGAAAATTGGACAAAAATGAGAAAGGAAGAAAAAACCCTTACTTGGAAGTGTTCTTCCAAAGGCTAGAGAGAGGCTTGAGAGAGGCTTCTTGGGAGCTTGGGGAACATTAGGGGGATTATATAAAGAGTTGGGAAGAGGTTGGATGAACTCCAAAGGCTTTGAGTGAGGAGGAAGTGGGAGCTTGGGTGGGTTTATATAGGAAAGGTGAGGGAATTCATTATTATTTAGGTTTGGGACCTCTTATATTAAATTAGTCCAAACCACAAACAACCCCATGGTTTTTGCCCATGTTTTTTGGAAAAGGGAAGAGGAAAAAAATATTTTATAAGGCCAAAGTCTGAACTTATTAAAATAATAGGGTTGCATATGTGGAGGTGAGTCACACTCCCATGGAAATTAATTTAAAAAGACAAGTTGTTTAATAAGTCTTGAGGGGTCCATTAATGATTTGAAAAGTAAGTCAAAAAACCCCAAATTGCATTATTTAGATGTTAAAACATTTATTGGCCGACCTTAAATCTTATAGTATTTTATTACATCACTATTGGGTCATTATGATGTCAAAAAACACATTATATATTTAAACGGTATTTAATTTTCACCCAAATATTCGACTATCTCAGAAAATTATGAAACATTCACCATTGGATAATTTTGACGTCCTGATTCCAGAAATAACATTTATTTTATCTAAATAATTTTCTAAATATGTTAATTTCCACATTTAAAATAAAAACCATCATTTATCGAAAATTCACGGGTTTTGACAGAAATGGCTTTCAAACCTTAATAAAAATTATAATTTCATTCATAAAATTATAAGATCATTTAAATTTAATAAAAATTAATTTAATAATAAAAATAATATTTTATTAAAATATTTTTTAATTCAAAAATAAATTAATTTAATAAAATAGATTTCTTAATTAAATAATAATTAAAACACTATTTGTACTTTAAAAACTATTTACAATGTCTCAAAAATGACAAGGAGGTATATTCATTATTATATACAAAAATAATATAAATGAACATAGTACAAGCGATTCATTACATAACCCCTTAAAACAGTAGCATAAGACCTAAGGGTAAGGTGTGCGATGGTGACAGACTCTTGGGATGGCTCACCTAACATTGCTCGAGTGGTAATCTCTATCAACTTCAATTTTTCCCGTAGATGGTACCATTTGAGCTTGACATGGTGAATCTCAGCTTGGGCTTGGTCAAGAATGAAGCCCAAGGACGCCACCTCTTTTTCGAGCTCCGACAAATGGGCTTCGTACAGAGCAATTCTACTGGATGAGGCCATCGCTTCTTTTGTCTAAGTAAATTGGATTTGTTAAAGCCCTATATTTATACTAATCATGTGATAAATATTCAACGACTATATTAGCAATGGTGAAAATTCTTAACAAAAAACCAAAGAAGTTTACATTTTATATAAACATAAAGAGACATTTAATTAGATCTATACGGATTTCCATTAATGAAATTTTTGGTCGTTGCAATATCCCCCCTTTTAAATTTTACTTTTCCCACACTAAAACGGATGTGGGTAACTTAGCTTCATCATTTCCTCCGATTCCCATGTTGCTTCTTCAAACTTGTGGTTTCTCCACAACACCGTGACGAAGGGCATTGTCTTATTTCGTTGAACAATTTCTCTACAATATAAGATATTCACTGGTCGATCCTCATAAGAAAGATCATCTTCCAATTGTACCACCTCAGAAGAGAGTACATGTGAAGGGTCTGATACGTACTTCTTTACGAGGGATACATGAAAGGCATCATGTACATTTGCCATGGTAGGTGGAAATGCTATTCGATAGGCCACAGCCCCGACAGGATCAAGAATCTCGAAGGGGCCGATGTACCTTGGACTTAACATCCCTTTCTTTACAAACCTCATGACCCTCTTCCACGGAGATATGCGTAGAAAAACCATGTCTCCAACTTTAAACTCAAGGTCTCATCAACGGTTATCTGCATAACTCTTCTATCGACTATGGGCTGCCTTGATATGCTGCTGAATGGTTTTCACATTCTCCACCATTTCCTCCATCATTTCTGGTCCAAGCAGCTTACGTTCACCAACCTCATCCCAACATGTTGGTGTTCTGCACCTTTTCCCATATAGTGCTTCATATGGTTCCATTTGGATGCTTGAGTGGAAACTATTGTTATAAGAGAACTCAACCAGAGGAATATGTTGATCTCATACTCCTTTAAAGTCCATTGAGCAGGCTCTCAACATATCCTCAAGTGTTTGGATAGTCCGCTCGGATTGGCCATCAGTTTGAGGATGATAGGTCGTATTGGTGTTCAGTTTAGTATTCAGAGCATGTTGAAGACTCTTCCAAAACATAAAGGTGAATCTCAGATCTCGGTTAGACACAATAAATAGTGGTACTCCATGAAACCTTACCACTTCCCTGATATATATCGGTGCCAGTTGATCCAATGAGAAATCCTCCTGAATAGAAATGAAGTGTTCAGTCTTTGTAAGATGATCCACAACAACCTAGATAGCATTGTTGCCGTTGGATGTCCTTGGAAGTCTGGTGACAAAGTCCATGGTGATGTTCTCCCATTTAAATTCTAGTATGGGCAACGGTTGCATCATCCCCTTAGACTTCAGCCTCTCTTCCTTCACTTACTGAAACACCATGCACTTTGATGTATATTCAGCGATCTACTTCATCATATTATCCCACCAAAAGTTTTCTTGGAGATCTCGATACATCTATGTGATCCCTGGGTGAATAGAGAAATTTAAACTATGTTCATCATCCAAAAGTTCCTTCTTCAACTCTAGAATCCATGGAAAACATAGTCTATTCCCAAATCGCACAATTCCTTCCTCATTAACATTAAACTCTGAGAATTTCCCTTTTTCGATATCATCCTCTTTTTCTTGAATTCCCACATCATCCTTTTGAGAATCCTTTAACCATTCCAAAAGATATGGTTGAGAAATCATTTGTGAATGGATTGATGGTGTTCCCTTCTCTATCATTCTCATGTCCATCTTCATCAAATCTAAGAAGATTAGATCCTTCTCAATTCTCATCATTGATAGAATCAATGGGTCCTTTCTACTTAGGGCACCTGCCACCATGTTTGCATTCCCAGGGTGGTAATGTATTGAACAGTCATAATCCTTGATGAGCTCTATCCATCTTCTCTGGCGAATATTAATCTCTTTCTATGTGAATATATATTTAAGACTCATGTGGTCAGTATATATCTCACATTTCTCCCCATAGAGATAATGCCTCCAGATTTTCAAGGCAAAGATCACCACCTCTAACTCTAGATCATGCGTTGGATAGTTTCTCTCATGTATTTTCAACTGCCTTGTGGAATAGGACATCACTTTATCATTCTGCATCAGCACACAGCCTAAGCCCTTCTTTGAAGCATCACTAAATACCACAAAAATTTCCCCGCTTGTGGGTAAAGTGAGCATAGGCGCAGTGAAAATCCTCCTTTTCAACTCCTTGAAGCCCTCTTCGCATTCATCACTCCAAGAAAACATTACTCCCTTCTGATTTATCTTGGTAAGAGGGTTGGACAATCGTGAGAAATTCCTCACAAATTGTCGATAATATCTAGCTAATCCCAAGAATCTACAGATATCTGTTACTGATGTTGGCCTCAGCCAACCCTCAATTACATCTGTTTTGGAAGGATTCAAAGATATCCCATTGCTTGTGTTGATATGGCCCAAGAATGAGACCTCCTTCAACCAGAACTCACACTTTCTGTAATTTTCATAGAGCTTCTCCTTGCGTAAAGTCTCTAGTACAGTTCTTAAATGCTCATCATGATCCTCCTTGGTTTTGGAGTATATTAGAATATCATCTATAAGGACTACTACAAATTTTTTGAGGTAATGTCTAAATACTCTATTAATTAAGTCCATGAATATTGCTGGAGCATTGGTGAGTCTGATAGGCATTAATATGAATTCATAGTGCCCGAATCTTGTGCGAAAAGCCGTCTTGGAGATATCTTCCTTCTTCACCCTTACATGATAATATACCGACCGCAAGTCCACCTTGTAGAAGTATTGTGCTCCATGCAACTGATCGAAAAAGTCATCAATTCGTGGGAGAGGATACTTGTTTTTTAATGTGATTTTTTTATGTTCGTGATAATCGATGCAAATCCGCGTTGACCCATCCTTCTTCTTGACGAAGAGGACTGGTTCACCACAAGGTGAAGCACTTGGGCATATAAACCCTTTATCCAGATTCTCCTATAGTTTTTTCTTCAGCTCTTCAATCTCTACAACAAACATTCTATATAGAGTCTTGGATATTGGTAAAGCCCTAGGTATAAGTACAATTGAGAACTCAACATCTCTTCTAGGAGGAAGACCAGTCAGTCCCTCAGGAAAAACTTCTGCGAATTACCTCACAATAGGCATTTAGTCAAGGATAGTTTCTTCCTTGGACTCAATCATCTGAGCCAGATACACATGCTCATAGGGCATTAATATCCATGCTTGAGATGATGGAGCTAAAGGAGATTCATCTTCCTCCTGACACTTGTAAAGAATCGGGGGTTGATTCTCCACATAGAGTGTGATTTCTCTCTCCCGAAAATTTATGTTGGCTATATGTGAGGGATTCCAATCCATGCCAAGAATTGCATCAAATTCCACCAGAGGGAGTATGACGAGGTTCATCGGGAAATTAAATCAACATATTATAACAGAAGAGGACTTATATTCATGGGATGCAATAATTGCCCCATTTTCCATACTCACCAACATCTTCACTTCTATTATTTTTGGTGGTGCTGGGATTGTTCTACTAAACTTTCGAGATACAAAATAATATGAAGAACTTGAATAAAAAAGTGCGTTTTCTATTCTTGATTGAATAACTATTATACCTGTCCCCACTTCGTTGTCGGGGTTCACTTTGGCAGAAGTGATGGAAAAACTCTTCCTGGTTGTCTTGGAAGTTGTTGGTTGCTTCCAAAAACACTTGGATTAGGGCACTGATTTGCAAAATGTCCCAGGTCCTTGAATTTATATCATTGAACAATGTGTTGAGGTTCGAACGGAGAGTTTCTATCCTCTGTCGCAACTGTGGGTCTTTCATGACGATAGTTAACAGCTAGGTGCCCTTCCCTTCCACACCTGAAGCATTTCCTCATCCCCTTAAGGAAATTTCCAGGGTGCTTCTTTCCGCACTTTTGGAAAGTGGGGTGATGGATCTTCTTAACACCGTTGGATTTATCCATCGGACTGCCAACATTGAATTCCACCTTATGCTTCATGTCCCCATGATACCCCTATAACTCCCTGATCTCCATTTTGACCTTGAGGGCACATCGGACAATCTCCTCATAGCTGTCGATGTCCCGGATCACTAATTCTTTCCGGAGGCTAGGCTTTAGCCCACCAAAGAAGCGGTCAACTTTGAATTCAAGGGTAATGACAAAGCTGGAAGCGTAACATGAAAGCCTTGTGATGTTTTCCTTATATGCTCCAACAGATTATTCATCTTTTTTTCTTGAGGGAAAGGAAGTCTATTTCTATCTTAAGCTGAAGTGTGCACAGAAAATATTTAACGAAAAACATCTTCCAGAAATACTTCTATTCCAACGCCTCGATCTCCTCCTCAGGCTTAATATTTTTTATCAACGTCCACCATTGATCAGCTTCACCCTCCATTTGATAAGCTGCCAGGAGAACCTTCTCTTGTTCAGAACATTGAAGGATGGAGATTATCTTTTCAATGGAGTTGATCCATTGTTCAGTGATCGTGGGATCGGATGATCCACTAAAAGTAAGAGGCCTTTGTCTCATGAAGCTCTCGATAACGACTTGTTCTTTCTTAGGGGTGGGGGGGGGGGGGGGGTTGAACGTACCTATTGACCCATGTTTCTATTCAAAACTTGAGTTAGCTGAGAGTGAAGCATGACAAAGTTCGTGATTCCCGCTCCCATTGGATTTGGAATCTCATTAGTACAGACATCACCCTGATCTTCACAACAGTTGTTAGCCCGAGTCCTCCTATTACCGGCCATTGGCTTGAATAAAAGGAACGTTAGGGGTAACACATAAAGCGTAATACAAAGACAAAAGTTGATGACTTATAAATAAACATTTATTTCCTTAACTAATGAGTCTATAGGCATCAATCTAGGATTTTCATGATATACTTTCTAACATATATTCTTAGGGGAATTTTTTTATTCCCTTAATAAGGGTTCATACTAAGAATGTGAATTTACCAAATCTTATCCCCTGGGAGTGTCATAACTAATAGTGCAGCAAGGCCCGTTGTCATGCACCAGTTCCCATTCGAGTCTATCTCAATACTGTGTTTTCGGGTTTTACCCCTAGGATACATCTGTGCGAGTGCCGCCTCAACCTCCTCGTATCCAGACATGGATGTATTTGTTTGATAACCCAATTACTCAGTACTTACCAAAACATAGGGTCATATTTTTTGTACTTAGTCTTGTATCAAAGGCTTTACTAGGGTTTTCTAATCCTAATCCCAAAAATAACTAAACCTATCCTCTGATACCAACTATGACAACCCTGTTTTTTAATACAAACTTAAACATGATTTATTAAATAAAAATTCACTTGATTCAACAAAGAAGATCACTAGGTTTAATGTCTTTTGGGATTAGGATCATTATATAAAATCTTCAAACATGAAATACAACATCTTTATTGAAAACTTCCTTTACATGACCACGACATTCCCTCGTACTTAGCATTGCATGGGATAACCTGAGGACATGCATAAGAAAAAAGTGAGCTATAAAGCCCAGTATGGGAATACACATGGAATAACATGAGAAGTACAATACATGTTATAAATTAGGGATATCAATAGAGAACAAGAGAAAGATGAACATAAAGGCATGATAAAACATGATAATCATAACATGGAAATGTGGCAACAACACTTAACATGGAATTAGCATGAGCCAAGGCTCATTGCACATGGAGCATGAGTAAATCTTCATTGAACATAAAGAACGGGTAAAACCTCATTGTACTTGAATTAGCATGAGTCAACAATCTTGCACATGACGTATCCTTATACTATACATTACCCAATGCATTGGAGCGCTATAAGGGTGAACCCTTCTTATACATTTCATTTCATGCATAATTGTGCCACATGGATCATAAAACATGGATTCATAAAACACAATAATTTATTCCACTATAAAGGAATTTAAAATTCATACATGAAACTTTATAATCAATAAGTAAATGTGCATAAGGTTGAATACCCTTGATGGAGAAATGGTCATGGTATTCACTACAGAATGACATGGGCTTAGAAAATTGGTGTCATTTCGGCAGCATAACGGCGCGACGTAAGAATTCATAAATAAAGGTTGATGAGGGAGAAAGGGGTTCCTCATCAATTTTACATGTAATGGATAGTAAGGAGGTAATATAGATATATGTATCCACAATTTTAATGGAATTTAAATCCATGATACAAAAGTATTGCTTGAATGTAAAAGAGGAGAGAGAAGTTCCTTTCGGAATTTCGGCATAGTAACAGGTGTACATGAGAGGCATTTAATGAGAGAGAAAGGGGTCTCCCACCATTCGAACATAAATATGGTAGTATGAGGGAGTTGATAAACCATACCCCAACATTCATAATTGAAATTAAAAGGGAAAAAACTTAATGAAAATTGGATAAAAATGAGAAAGGAAGAAAAAACCCTTACTTGGAAGTGTGCTTCCAAAGGCTAGAGAGAGGCTTGAGAGAGGATTCTTGGGAGCTTGGGGTACCTTGGGGGGATTCTAGAGAGATTTTGGAATATGTTGGACGAACTCCAAAGGCTTTGAGTGAGGAGGAAGTGGGAGCTTTGGGGGGTTTATATAGTAAAGGTGAGGGAATTCTTTATTATTTAGGTTTGGGACCCCTTATATTAAATTAATCCAAACCACAAACCATACCATGGTTTTGGCCCATGGTTTTCGGAAAAGGGAAGAGGAAAACCATATTGTATAATTCCAAATTCCGAACTTCTTAAAATTATAGGGTTGCTTATGTGGAGGTGAGTCACACTCTCATGGAAATTAATTTAAAAAGACAAGGTGTTTAATTAGTCTTGAGGGGTCCATTAATGATATGAAAAGTAAGTAAAAAAACCCAAAATCACCTTATTTAAATGTTAAAGCATATATTGGCCGAACATAAAGCTTATAGTATTTTATTACATCACTATTGGGTCATTATGATGTCATAAAACACATTATATATTTAAACAGTATTTAAATTTTACCTAAAAATTTAACTGTCTTAGAAAATTATGAAAAATTCACCATTGGATAATTTCGATGTCCTGATTCCAGAAATAAAAACAATTTTATATAAATTATTTTCTAAATATGTTAATTTTCACATTTAAAATAAAAACCCCCATTTATCAAAAATTCACGGGTTTTGACAGAAATAGCTTTCAAACCTTAATAAAAATTATAATTTCATTCATAAAATTATAAGATCATTTATATTTAATAAAAATTAATTTAATAATAAAAATAATATTTTATTAAAACATTTTTTAATTCAAAAATCCATTAATTTAATAAAATTGATTTCTTAATTAAATAATAATTAAAAACACTATTTGTACTTTAAAAACTATTTACAATGTCTCAAAAATGAAAAGGTTGTATATTCATTATTATATACAAAAATAATATAAATGAACATAGTACTAGAGAATCATTACCTAACCCCTTAAAACAGCGCATAAGACCCAAGGGTAAGGTGTGCGATGATGACGGATTCTTGGGATGGCTTAGCTAACATTGCTCGAGTGGTAATCTCTATCAACTTCCATTTTTCTCATAGACATTCATGTTCGAGCTTGACATGGTAAAGCTCAGCTAGGGATTGGTCAAGAACTAAGCCCAAGGATGCTACCTCTTTTCCGAGCTCTGATAAATGGGATTCGTACAGAGCAATTATACTGGACGAGGCCATCGCTTCTTTTGTCTAAGAAAATTGGATTTTTAAAACCCTATATTTATACTAATCATGTGATCACTGTTCAATGGATATGTTAGCAATGGTCAAAATTCATAACATAAAACCAAAGATGTTGACATTTTATATAAACATAAAGAGACATTTAATTAGATCAAGATGGATTTCCATTAATGAGACTTTGGGTCGTTACAAGTAGACCATAGAGAGAATGAACATAAGGGCTTCTCCAGAGTGTCTTTATAATTATATGATGTGAGAACACAGGGTGGATTGACATTAGGTTCTTCCCCAGAGAGTCTGTAGTTCCTCAACGTAGGACACCGGGGGAATTGACGGTGAGTGCTTCCACAGAGAGACAGGGATTTCGCTAAACCAGAGGGGTGAGATTGTTTGTGCTTCCTAGAGGGTTGCTTGTCTTTCTAAGTATGACCAGAGGGGATAGGTTTTGAGTACATTCTATAGAGTTTCCTGTTGTGTTATTTGTTTGCTTTTGTTTGTTTGGTTGAACTAGAGGGGGAAAGCTATGAGTACTTTCCTACGGGTATATTATTATTTTTAGCTCATTCAGAGATATTTCTAGCGTTGGCTGAAGAACGTACATGCCTATGGAATTTTGGACCCATAGATCAAGTTATTTGATACACGACTTGAGTGGCACGATGTCCAGATCAATTACCTTGAATAAGACATCTAGGAGATCATGCTTAAGGTTCCAAGGATCGACTACTGATGTTGTTCTTGTTATTTTAATCACTTAATCATGAATATTCATATTTTTCTATATGTGTATAGGTATTGGACTATACATGTGTACATATATATATATATAAGGAAATCCATGGTGGCACCTGCCTAGTTGATAGGGATTCCGTACCCTAAGATCGACTGTGGTTACACCTTTGGTTTACTTCCCTTTGTTGTGTTCCAGCTAGGCTGAGCACATTGCTGTTTCATACACTTTTAGCAGCACAATTATAGGTTGTTGGTCGGGGTTCCCTATTGAGATTATTTCTCACACCTGCATGTGCACATCAGTGTACGTGTAGACCTTGTGTCTGTTCTTCAGGTTGAGCATGAGTTTCATGGTGGATAGTGCTGAGGACCAGTGTTGCATGATCGAATGGAGCTGCTCGAGTGGTTCTACTAATTGGGATTCTACAGTTCGACAGTATCTGGATATCGTGTACGTGGTTTGGCTCGGAGTTAGTAGTAGAGCCCTGCACTTTTACTTTTAGTTTCTTTTTTACTTTTATCTGTATGGTCGGCCCGGTGTGTGACCAATTTTGTATTATATTGCATAGTTTTTCGGGCTTTTACAACATTTTACTATTACTACTTGTTCTCTTTTAGTTGTTTATTTCTTCTGAACTCTATTTACATTCTGATGTGTATGATACATAGTTATTTATGATGTTTTCTTACTCTGGTATGAGGGCATAGTCTCCCCACAATCACACCCTAGGCCCTCACTACTAGTTGGCAGCCTCTATCGTATGGGGAGGTGTGCTTGAGGCCTTGTGGCGAACCGACATAGTGCACTGGTTTAGTGGATCCGGTCGGGATGTTACAAGTCACCACATTAAAAATAATTTGAATGTTATGATGGACATGGTGATTATAAATTTTTATCAGATGGAAATGTGAATGTTCAGATATTTGTTCCTCTAAATAAAGAAAGTGTGTCTTTAAAATTAGTTGGTTGGAAACCCAATGACTAGAATTTGGAACTTGTGAACATAGATGTTTGGGTAACTATGCCAATTAAATCCTCTACTAGATGCCACCAATTTCTTACCTAAATTAATGATATAAATAGGAATTTATATTTAAACAAAAATGACATATATTTCAGGTGTTTAATTAGTGTATACCACGAATAGAATTTTTATGCTGGTAGTACTTGAAGTGCATATGAATAGATAAATAAGGTGAGTACATTAGATGAATCAGTAAATACCTCTTAGTAAAGAAGGGTATAAAGAAAAAAGAGGAAATTTCCTTAAACCCTATATTATGATGCATAGGAAAAAATGATGAAATGTTCCTAGATAGGGAAATATATAATTATCCAATTATATTAGGGAATGAAAATTGTTATTTAGGTACATGAAATCAACATGGGCGATTATCTCATCAGAAAAAGTCCAACATCAACAGTCAAACATGGTATTCTGGAGGAGATCTATTCAATAAAATGGAAATATGTCCAACATGTTATATTCTATGGTATTTTAGGATAGGTATATGTGAAATCTATGGATATAGATAAACCAGAATCAAAATAAATTTTGTCTTCTTCCATGGTTATGGTGATACAAATTTTGGATTTCCCTTTTTGGATATTGAATGAAGATACATCATCTTATGCAGTGATATTTCTTCTAAAAAATTTTTATGGAAGGACAAAAAATTGGCGAAGTTTTGAATTTGATGGAAAATAAACAATTGAAGTACAAGTTTACGATATAAATGGTAGTTCTCAAAATTTGAAGCAATAATATATAGTTTCTGACTGAATCATATGTATGTATATCAGAAAATTATAAAGGTATGATATATCAAGAGATGTTGAAGCTTAAGTGGGATTATCTTATTTTCATTCCTTGAAGGCATGAGTAACAGAAGTATAGGTCCATGATAATGTATCATAGAATTGAAACTCAAAGTAGATTACTCAGTTGAGGAGATAAAATGGAATTAGAATACACATTTATACATGTAGGGATAATATATACATTATACTCCTAAAGGATGTAAGTAAACCTGAAATTATAAAAGAATAATATTCATTTAGTTATTCTAATAAGCGAATGTTATCCAAAAATGAAAATTTTAACCCATTTAAGATAAAAAGTACATGGTATATAGTTGAATTAATAAATGGTACCAAATTACATGAAAAAATATTTCTTAACACATAAAGTAAGAAGACGGTACAAAGAAGAGGTACAAAACATGTATGATAGTTAAGGGGTATAAATTAATAGGAATATTATATATTTATTATTTATTATAATAGATAATTAAACATTCTACCATAAATATAGGTCTAATAATGGTTGTGTTAGAAAATCCATATCTAAATAATTTAGATGTTATGGCATCATTCCTTCATGGTGATATGAAATAAGAGATTTAAATTAAATTGAAATTAGTTGTAGCAAAAGCTAGGCATCCGAATGTTTTCTAAAAATGAATAAAATCCTCTAGATGTAATGGAAATAATTTTGATAATGTAGTAGAAATTATTGTAATACATGTTAATGGAATGGTTTGGGAGGTGAGATTAAGATAAATTTTTTTATTGGATTTAATTGGAACATAGGGAATTCTACATACATATTTTTTATACGAATCGAAAACTAATTGATCGGTTTTATGTTTGGAAAATCATAAAGTTGAATTGTTATTTTTCTGGATGATTCGAGATAAATGATATTGGACATGAAATGTATATTTTGGGGATATTTATTGAGAGGGATTAGAAAAACATTTCTTTGGTTCAATACTAGAAATATTATATTTGAAAGATCGTTGAATAGTTTGGGATGTATGGAAGTAATCATATCTCAACCCATATTGTGGAACATTTCATATTATCCAAGTCATAGGAACAATCAATTAATTTTTACAATAATTTTGTGACGAAATTTCAATATGAATAAATGATAGTAATTATGATTGAAATTATTATTTTCACTCATATATAAATTTCCTTTATAGTAAGAGTTATTAGATGGTACTTGATGAATATAGAAGAAAATTAGCTGGGAGGTTTGGATTTTTATCCTTCAGTATTTGTAAGGATCATAAGATAAAGATCTTTTCTCAAGGGAGGAGGATCTGTTACATGGCTTTATAGACATGTATTTTTCTAGATATTCAGATACACAATAGAGTACAATTTGTTTTTTGTTTAGATAAAGTGTATTTTAACTTTTTTACCACTATATTCCATATGATCATTACATTGAGTAAAAATAATGACATGGATTTATCTATAATAGATTCTAGGAATGAACTAGTATGGTTTATGTGATTCTAAATGAGCTATAAAGAGTTCTATTAGATGTATTACATTAATGTTAATGGAAATGTTATCTTAACTTGGAAAAAATATATTTTTTTATTCTTTAAAAAATCATATCAATGTGATGTATCATTTAATCATAAATATTCTAGGAGAAAAGCATATAGATCAATGGAAGGCAAGAGGAATCAAAAATCTAGTTCACATATTCACCAAGTTAGTAGTTCGGGAAATCTTGAGGAAACATTGAGACACAGATGTACATGGTTAAATGAAGGAAATAAAATGGGAAATATTTTGAATACAGTGTGTTGGAGGTTTGATGAGGATTCCTCCTAGAATAAGTCTTCATGTTATAGATTATAGGGATATGAAGCCTTATTTTAAGAATTATATGTTAAAAAAATCAGTAGTTAAGATCACTAGAATTTTGATAAATTAAATTAAATTCACAAGAAATTTGGCCATCTATAGGTGAATATGCTCCATGTGAAGGTATCCATATAATATAATCTCCCCACAAATAAGTCCATTATAATTTCTCGACTAATGATGGTAATATGTTTTCATACTGGGGGTTCTAAATGTTCTTCAAGTCTTTGGGTCCTTGGGTTTGTAACCGTAATTTGGACACCATGTCTTTTGACCACAGTTTTTAGGGGTTCTGATTTTCTTATTTTTACTAGATGTTCATAGAGATTATTTTTGTGGGACTATTAGTGAAATGTGTGGAAAATTTTGATAGAGTTGTTATTCGACTGATAATTTATAGATAGAAGAGAACTTTGTTAGGTTACTTTAATTTGTTATATATTTTTCACATATAATATTATATTTATATTAAGTGTAGTGTTATCATGGTTTCCCTAATGCATATGGGAGATAGTAACAAATACATTAAATATTTCCCTTTATTTTATGATCTTCTATAATTTCATTTCTTATTTTACCATTGAATGTATTTCTGGTAACTGTAATGTTTGTAATGAGGTGTGAGTTTGTAAGGAAATATTTCTGCGGTGAGTCGGGTTATTTGAGTACCTATATCTGGTACACTCATTTTAGGAGGGGAGAGAACCACTTGTGATTTTTTCCAATATAAAAATATACATGTGAATTTTTGGTGGATTTAATAATTATACTTCAATTAGTTTATCAGTAGTACAATAAATCAAGTTTTCTAGCTCCATTTCAATTCTTTAGGTCTCCAACATGTATAATAGTTGTTTTTTTGGATCATAATATCATTCTCTATAGTGGAAGAAAGACCAAACATTGATTAATATTTATCCATATAATCAAATGTATAAGTGACTCTAAAAAGTAGAGTATATAAATCTTACATATAATACCCAAACACTAGAATATTCCACCCTTAATCTATGTAAGAGTTATCTTTATGTTGATCAAGAAGGGAATCAGAATAATTATTCAATACTTCAAGGGGGTGAATACCAACTAATTGATCCATAAATGCTTCAAGAGGCCTCCCAAATTCTTTATGTCATGTTGGTTTCTTTTACGGGTGATGAACTGTCTTAAATAATGGAAGAGAGTCACATATATCATGGAATTTTCATAGGGGCCACACTTACACCCATATTAGAGGATCACATATTATTATATATCCATCCTCAAATGTCTTTATTAAATTATTAACATTAACCATATTGGATATTTCATGTGGAATTAGAAGGAATTCATTAGTTTCATTATGTTGTTTTTAATTCATTAAACACTTAATATATTAAGTTGTTTCATCCATAAAAATCCAAATATTTGGTTTATAACTAGTAATATAATTTATTAGGGACTTTCCACCTAAATTTCATCACATGTGTCTAGATCTGACCCACTCTGGTCTTTACGGATAGTTTTAAATAGTGAATTATATCCCAACTCCACCTCTATTAGGTCAGGGGATGGAGACAATCCCTATGTAATCATATCACACACATGGGTGTACTTATCCTAAAGTACCTACAAACAAGGAGAGATCACCAAAAACTCGTATAATTCAAAATGATAAAAAAAAACTAATACTATAATTTCATTCATAACATCTACAACACATCAGAGTACAACATGAAGTACAAAAAAATAGAAAGGGTCAAATAGAAAGACATAATAATTGAAAAAGCAACAGACCATATAATTTTTTTTTGGAAAGCTACCCAAAAGTATGTTCCTACCCCATGCCATGTACATCTACATTAATTGAGCCCTATCTAAGCTCCACATACTCTGAGTACATTGTCTACTAAAAAGGCATTTTTAATGTATAAGACTTGACTTGTTTGGTTACACCACATATAAGGGTAAGAATATATATACCCAGTAGGACCCCCAAAATAATAATACAAAATTAATAATGAGATAAAAATCAAATCAATACATAAAAGTAATATTGATTATCATTGTGGAAATGACCATAATTATAAGCCAGATATTCCTAATAAGAAACCCAAGTGAATAATAAAGTAAATCTTTATCTCCAAAACCCATCTAAAAATGATGCGATTATTTTCAACTCCAAATTTACTTCTCTAATGGAAAAATATATAAAAAACCTCCCCAAAATTATAATGCCCAAACCCCAGTTACCCTGAGTCGGTGCATTATTTCATAACATTTTCATGATCACAAGGGATCAAATCCCGAATGACCAATCAGTTTAGTATCCTCTAAAGTACTATATACATTCATAAGTTTTACATTACATTATAAAATGGGAAACAAAAACAACATTTTCTACATTGACCTCGTTCATATCCCAAAGACTATCACTGTTGGTTAGTCATAGTATACTTCTTCACAACCTGGGAAAAATTAAACATAGAAAGGGGTGAGCTCATATGCTCGGTAAGCATAACAATATAGCAGAAACATTCATAAATAAGCATAAACATTAAACTAGTGTATAAGACTAAACTCAAGCCTTTAAATTTAAAACTTCATCATAATATGGAAAACATAAATCAGATAATTCCATTTAATTATTCAAATGGATATTCTACTATTCAAATAATCACAGGTAATATCAATAAAAAATTTAATAACGATGTAATATATTATTCCAAACCTCATAACCACATAGTCAAGGCCATGTGGCAAGACATTAAATAAGATTTTTTCTTGGTCTTCCTCCAATACAATTGTTTGTCTCATGAGACTTACCGATGCATCAAGAATCAATAGCAGGCTCCACCCATCACTTAATAAGTCTAATGAATTCCTCATATGAAAACATTTAAACATAACATCAAAATTTATATTAAAACTATCATATGAAATGTTAATACATTAACCGTAAACCCTGAATGGTATAAAAATAACACATCCATAGTCAAGCATATCACAAAGCCTACAATACAATATTGATGATTTGTATCATAATAAATCAACTACAAATAAGTTTAAAATCCCTAAAAGGATATTGACATATATGAAATGAAAACTATTTGAAATAAATACCTCTTTCTGTTTTGAATTAATTTAAAAGTCACATAATTATAAATGGAACATTTTATTTGGAAAATATTCTCACAAGATTTTATGAGAAGCTTCGACGATGTTATAATGGTATAAAATAGCTACACCCTTAGTATATGTTAAAAAAAGACATTCTTACCATAATTTTGTCAAAAAGGTCATAATGTACATAGTTTGGAAAATGATGGAAAGATTCATTTCAAAACATATATGGTTAGAGTATAAATGACATTAACCCATAGTTTGAAAAATAGTAAAAATGTTTTGAATTACATTTTTTAGAAAACACAGATGTGGATGATAAAGAGGTCCGAGTATATACAAATGTATTAACAAACTCGGATAAGTAAAGAAGTTGTAGAATTAACACTTACCTTGTAATTTTCCTTGGACGAGGGTAAGTTAACCTCTGGTATAATAGTTATATCATTGTTATTAAATTATAAATGAATCATATATAATCTTCTAATATTTCTTTGTAAATAATTCTTTAGTGGTATCATCATTTCAGGTGTTAACTAATTTGTTTTCCTTTATATGCATGGTTACGTAATCCATGTTTGTTATAGATAGGATGTATTTGATTCATATCCAAAAATTTATTAAGTACTAAAAAATTATTTTTAATCATAAAATGAAAATTATTCTTGAATGATTACGATGGGGAATGAATCTTATCTCATTCATGGAGAATGTAATCCAAACATAAGCACGAGCGACAATATAATTATATTGATGGTGAAATCATATATAATTGGATGGTATATCATATATAAAGAATCATTAAAATTTTATATTTATTATTTTCATCAATTGTACTCATTATTATACCCAACAATATAATGAAGCGTTTGAATAACAAAATACACCACGACGTGGAGATAGTAAGCTGTACATACGCACGCTTGGTGACTTTTTAATTAATAGGATGGATAGAATAATGAATATAGTTGTTCCGTGTTTATAATAACATCATATTATATAGAATATACTGTAATTATTATTTTGGTATGGAAACAACAAAAAAATAGGAATTTGAATAAGAAAAGAACCTGAAAGAGGGTGGTGAAATTATTACCTCTTCTTGAGGTGTTTCCACTACTGGAATTCCTTATAATTGCAATAAACAATTTGCGATGGGAAACCTTTACAAACAGGCTTCAGCAATAGTGCCCCATCACAAATATCCCATTGTAGAAAATGATGTCTCAAATACAAGTATTTCTGATGGCCCATCGCAAAAATTGTTATTTTTGACGGGAAACATAACCATCGCAAATAATCATTAGATTATATGTATTATGTATACATAACATTTTCGTGATGGGATCATCACCAAAACTATTTGTAATGGGCTCTCATCCCATCAAAAAATATAAATATATATATATATAACACTTTCTGCGATGGGCATGTCGCAACAAATTATTTGTGACGCTCAAGTAGTACCATCGCAAAACATGGCTTAAAAAATATTTAGATAGACTATTTGTGATGGGAACCCGTAGAAAAAGGACCCATATAAAATAATAAATTAATTTTAAAAAATAAATTTTAATAAAATTAATACTAATGAAAAAATAATATTACTATTATTAAAATAATAAAAAATTAAAAAATATTAAAATTCTCTATATACACAAAAAATATAAACTATAATCAAATATTAAAAATTAAATTATGTAATATTTTCCCAGATATAAAAGACAGAGAATGTAAATAATTCATATTAAAATGTTAAATTCAAATGTTTGTAACATAAAAAAATCACTGGGGGTCGTCTTCTGGAGGGGTGGAGGAGCTGTTGGAGGAAACTCAATCCCTAAACTATGAGTCAGACGGCACATATACTCCATATTTTCATGATTATGCTTCTTCTATCGATAAACACCACCACTCCACAATTCATTTAACTCATCAATGAATGGTTTCAAATAAATATCAGTATTTTTTTCGGATGTCCTAGGATTAATAGAGTCAAAAAGATATAAGGCTCCTTCATCAACATCAATGGAGGAAAATTGTGCAGAGTTATAATGACTGGCCAACATGAATACTAACTACCATAAGAACCAAATGGACAAAAACCATTAGTAGAAAGACCCAATCACACGTTTCAGGCATCTACATCAAAAGACGGATGAAGAATATCAAAATGACTCTATAAATCACCATCAGATGGATGATTCAATCTTTTATCAGTTGAAATATTGGTTTTGTGCCATGAAATCATTAACACTGTGTTCTGAGACATAAATAAATTCTGAAACCTAGGTGTAATGGGGAAATATCTTAACAGTTTTACTGGAATCTATCTAGACTTCACTGGTTGAGCTTCTTTATACCTCGATTGTCCACATGTGGGACAAATATCCAATGACTCAGTTTCACCAGAATATAATATGCAATCATTTGGACATGCAAGAATATTCTGATAACTAAGGCCCAAATTAAAAATCAGCCTCTTTCTCTCATAATAATTTGCAGGAAACACATTTCCTTCAGGTAACAGTGTTTTAACCAAAGAAAATATCTGATCAAAACAGTTGTTTGACATTGCATTATTTGATTTAACAGCTATAAATTTTGCAACCGCTTCTAATTTTCTTATCTTATAACCATGATATAATGCATCATCAGCAGACCTCAACAACTCATAAAATTATGATAGTGCCAACTATGGAGTTAAATCAATATCATCGTGAGTTTTAGTTTGTTGCACAGATATACCTACAACATGATGTACTAAATTTTGAAATCATGATGGATCTGGAATCACGTTATTAGGATCTTCTTTGTGACTGCATTCACCATGTTAATACCAAAAAACATAATCTGGTTGAAACCAAACCACAAGAGATGTACCACAACCTTGTTAAAAGTGTCAAACATTCTTAGAGCACATTTTTTTACAAGGACACTTAATTTGGGCTTCTGAAACATATTCCGGTTCTGATGATGAAAATTCTAAGAAACCTTCAACACCCATAATATATACAGGATTTAAACCAGAACCATTTGGATTTCTTTACTAATTCATCCATGCACGATCATCTAATAATGACTGATGTAGACTTCCTTATTCAATATTTTTAAACATAAAATATAAAATCATCACTGTTTTTTAATAGATTGATGTTATAAAAACACTATCTAAAAAATAAGATAAATAATTACAACGAATTAATATTTATCATTAATTAAGGGCAACAAAATATCTAGTGGATTGATGGCTACTCTTTTGTCTGACAGCTCATTTAATTGAATCTTTCCCACACTTATTATTGCTAATTATTGTGAATTATTCCTAAATATTCCTAACTATTACAAATTGTTACAAATTATTTCTAATTGTTACAATTTTTTACTAATTATTACAATTTATTACTAATTATTACAAATAATTAATAATTATTACTAATTATTACTACTTATTTCTAATTTAGCAATACTTATAAATACATAGAAAAAGAAAAATTGCTTGAATAATGAATGAAAATTTGGTAATTATAATTGTGGAGATGATTACAAATTTTTCATTCATTATCCAAGCAGGTTTTTATTTACTAATAATTAGTAATAAAAAATTATATTATCAATATTTACGAAAAAACAATATTAATATTACTAAAATAATAATAAATTTATGAAATGTTAAAATTATCAATATTCACAACATAGTTTGTTCTATTTTTTACATGTTCAAATCTCAAAGGGTCGTCAATTTTCAAGTCATGCACAATAAAAAGTTTATGTCAGTCGCGTCCAATGTAAACACTATAATTGTACTTGCATTTTTGATCACGTTGCAAGTAGTGTTTCAATAGGACGACAAAAGTAATGACGTTCTTATCTCTAAGAATCAATCACATGACACTTTACATAGATCATTCTTCCTTAAAAATTTTAGGGATATCATTATTTTTTCCATAAATTTGAATTGAAGAATGGTCTATGGAAAGGTTCATTTGAGATAATTATTATAGATAAGAGAGTCATGACTTGGTCTTTCCGATTGCAATACTACTTACATGGTGATCAACCGTGCAAGGATAATTATAGAGTTGACATTGGACATGGCTTACACAAACTTTTTATTGCACATGACCTGACAATTGGTGACCCTTTGAGATTTAAACATGTTAATAATAGAGAAAATCCAGTTGCGAATGTTGATAATTTTAATATTTTATTAATTTCATATTATGTTAATAATATTTATATTGTTTTTTTCATAAATACTAATAATATAATTTATTTATTTCTAATTATTGCTAATTATTGCTAATTATTGCTGATTATTGCCAATTATTGTTATGTATTGCTAATTATTGCCATGTATTGCTAATTATTGCTAACTATTGCTAATTATAGCTAATTATTGAAAATTATAGCTAAATATTTCTAATTATAGCTAACTATTGCTAATTATAGCTAATTATTCCAATTTACTCTCATTTATTCTGATTTATTCCGATTTATTATGATTTATTCCGATTTATTCCGATTTATTCTGATTTATTCCGATTTATTCCGATTTATTCCGATTTATTTAGATTTATTCCAATTTACTGCTATTTATTCCGATTTTTTCCGATTTTTTCCGATTTATTCTCATTTATTCCCATTTATTCCCATTTGTTACCATTTTTTCCCATTTTTTCCCATTTTTTCCCATTTATTCCCATTTATTCCCATTTATTCCCTTGTATTCCCATTTATTATTATTTATTCCTATTTATTCTTATTTATTCCAATTTATTTATATTTATTCCTATTTATTTCTATTTATTCCCATTTTTTCTTATTTATTCTTATTTATTTCTATTTATTCCTATTTATTACTAATTATTCCTAATTATTCCTATTTATTCTTATTTATTCCTATTTATTCTTATTTATTCCTATTTATTCTTATTTATTCCTAATTATTCCTGATTATTATTAATTATTCCTAATTATTCGTAATTATTCCCAATTATTCCTAATTATTCTTAATTATTCCTAATTATTACTAATTATTCCTAATTATTCCTAATTATTCATAATTATTCCTAATTATTACTAATTATTCCTAATTATTACTAATTATTTCTAATTATTACGAATTATTACTAATTATTCCTAATTATTACTAATTATTACTAATTATTACTAATTATTTCTAATTATTACTAATTATTGATAATCCACTATATCTACTAAATCTGGGTACCTCCCAGCTTACATGTCGCCTCCACGCTCAACCACGTCACCCAAATAACACTTCCATTCCCGATTCTACCCCTAGACCGTCGCGCGCTACCTCCTAATCCATTTCTCCCCGCGCGACTCCTTCCATTCGCCTAACCTAGTACTCCAGCCGCGATTAGGGTTTCGACATAGCTCCAATCAACACACCGCCGGTGGAATCTGCTCATCTCCTCCCGCATGTCATCCCTGGAATCAATGCGCTTACCATCCCCGGCCATTTCTTTGTTCCCACCATCCACACCATCCCACTCTCGGGATTTTCCTCCAATACGATTAGGGTTCCAGATGACTTCCCTCCGCCGCTTCATCTGCTCTCTCCCTTAACCTTCTATGGCTACGGCTCCTCCAATTTGGTTTCTAGGGTTCGCGGTCGTGATACCCCTCCCTGGATTTCTCCTCCCGCTCGTCCTGTTGACCGAGGTTGGTTGCAGCACTTATCAACGGACTACTTGCTTCCCTCTATTTTCCATCCCTGAGCACAATCTCTGAATCCCCTCTCCCACTCCCCTCAATGAATACCCTCTGAACTCATGACACCGACTCCGCGTGATCAACCAGGCCCCAGGCCCTGACCGAATCGCCTCAGTATCCACCGATTTCATACAACATCAACTGATTCCTTTGAGATTGATTCAGGTCGGTAATTTCGTCGCCTAATTTCTAGGTAACTATGCATTTATGAAAAGCTTCATTTACTGGGTTGCAAGTATTGAGTTACATGGATCTCTTCTTTTTAGAATGTATGATTCACTAACTCTATAGTTGTTTTCCCACATGCAAATACATGTTCTATATGGTGTTTTGGATGGATCTTAAGTGTATATAGCGTTTATATTATTTTCAAGATCCTATTTGGACTTCAAATAATCCTACCTATTATCCCACCTATATTCCCTTTTCTGTTTTTGTTTAACTGACTAGGTTACGGCTAAGTTCCCACTCACTTCTCTATATGGTTCAACATACCATGTAATTGTACTACTTGGAAATAGAATTTTGGTTCCCCTACATTAATATGGAACTAAAATTTACATAATTACATACAGATAGTTGAAACATTAATGTTTCAACATCATTTATATGTAAGGTTTTCCATATTAGTCATTCGTATATATTTCCGTAGGGTGTTTTGGGTGTTTCTTATATTGATTTAGAGTTCATCTAATTTTCAATATCATGTTTTCCCTTCAAATAATCTGACCATTTTCTCTCTTTTCTGTTTGTGTTTAACTTACATTGTTATGCTCCCTCCCTGTTGAGTTTTCTGTATGGTTCGACATACCATGAATGTGTAGTGCTTGCAGATAGTATCTTGGTGCCCCTACATTAAGATGGCACTGAAAATTACATAATTACATATAGGTAGTTGAAACATTAATGTTTCAAGATTATTTATATGTAAGTGTTTCCTAATTAGTTATTCACAGATATTTCTGGACTGCTTATTAAAGTGTTTCCCAATTAGTCATTCATAGATATTTTCTGGACTACTTATTGTACATCTATGGAACTCTTGGGAGTTTGATCGGGGAATCCATGCCTGGATGCAACATCCGAGCTGTCTGGATCCTTAACTATCTACTTTGTCCTCTTTTTTAGGTATTTCCTCTACATCAAATAAATGAGTTAGATTTTCCAATGTTGATCTTTACCTTGGGTTTTTATGTGGCTGACTAATCTGATTCTTGTGAAATTTTTACTAATATTAACCTTTTGCTAAAGATTCATTTCTTTGGTTTGTTATCTTTCATTTTTTATCTGTCTGTTGTCATACATATATGTTTTTTCTCCATGGTCTAATGAATATTAACTTTTTGATCTATTTAACATTAGAAATCACTTTTCCTTGGAAGCTGGTTTCTAATTTGCTAAACCAATTTCAGGATATTCACAGTGGCCGAGAAACATTGGCTAGAAGCTTGCAAGGGTGATATAGACAACCCTGGTGATGAAAATTTCATTTCTCTTTTTATTATGACCACTCTCTTTGATGTTTTATGTGGATTATCAATTTGGTATGTATATTAAATTTTTAATTAAAATTGTTTACTTTGTAAATTTCATGTTTTTTATTCATGTCATTATTTTACATTTTAAATTTTATAACATATAGTTTGTTGTATTTTCAGGTACTTTTGGATCATTGCTGCATGCAGTTTTTCCACCATCTATAACAATGCATAGCCTCTAAGATTCATCAATTTCCAATGGTATAGGCCTAAATTTATTTTCCACTCAGGATACTGTCTATAGCTTTCTAGGTTAGGCGTTTTTCCTTCATTTTGTTTCATTCACACATTGTCTTCATTTGATGTGTGTCCGTTGTGTGGTTCTCATTCAATTTTTGTTCAGAGTTTTCTTAATGGGTTCTTAATTTCCCCATTGTAAAAGTTATTTATTTATTTAGTTTACAAGGAGATGATGTCCTGGCCTAACTACATTTTTCTATAATATGGGTAAGTATTTCCTTCATGATTCCTTTTTCATGTCTATTAGGTTTTTTCTGATTTCTATGGTTTCATTAGGCTTACGTTGTCATTGCAGCCTCCTTTGAATAAATACTACTGATTTCAAGATGGAGGAATTTTGAACCCCAAAACTGATTATTGTGCCATTCAAGAACGTTTTATAGACATCTGCAATGTATTTTTTTTTTCTGAAAATCTCTTTATTATAAAAATCGATCTTCGTTACATTTTTCGTTAGCTCATTGATACTTTTAAATTTGGCGTACTGTTTCCGGTGTTGTTTTGGTTCTTAATGTTTGTTGCTGCATTGATAGAATTGGTTATCACTAATTGATGATCCTACCACTGAAGCTATAAAGGTTTTCAGTGAAGGAAAACACATTCTATAGGTATATTTATCTGGTTTTAGAATGTATTTCTGATTATACATTTTTTCTGATTGAACAAGCATGTGAACTGTCACCCCATTTTTGAAAGAAAAATTGAGACTGGGTAGCCTATATATGCATGTGCTCATTATGATATGTATGTTTTTTATGGGGTCATCATAAATGAATCCCACATAACCATTAAATTCTGGATTCACTATTGTTTTGTCTGTGCAGGCTGGAATTTCTCATTTTCAAGATAGTTGTACAGCATAGAGGGAATCAGGTGCATGTTCAATCCTAAATTTCAATTTTAGCTGACGAGCTTCTACAATATTTCCTCTTATTACGTCACTATAACTCAAATGATGATTTCTGTATGTAAATTCTTTTCAATGACCACTTCATGTCTAAAAAATGGTAATCAACAGTTCTCTCCCACTTCTGCTACTATTTCTTTTAAGTTGCCTCTTTTTGATTTGATGACATAACATGTATAGTAAATATAGATTGATTATCATGCATTTTACATCCAACTGTTGCACATAATTATAATATAGTTGATGCCAATGGCAGGAAATCAGTGAACATTTCCAGTGTTTGGATGAAAGGTCTAGATCTTACACGGTGACTGGGTGGAGTCACATTACAATTTGGGGGAATAGAACATAATGGAAAAGGGATCATTTGGCGTATTCTGGAGAAGTAGATATTTTATTTTTATTTTATCTTTTATTTATTTTTTATTTCATTAAATGTGAGTATACATTTATTTCTTTTTTTGAGGTTAGTATTTCCCTTTTTTCTATTCTCAATATGTTCTTTGAGTGATGTATTATGTGTTTACTATAATATATTACGTTTTGTGTTGGAATCATTTATTTTATAGGTTATTCGTTTAGTATTCCATTTGAGGATCGTATGACCTCAACTCAACATTAATTATCATAATGATAATAATTTTAATTAACCATTTGAATGTTGTTTTCATTAATGTGTTTGAATTCTTCATGGTGAAATTAAAATTTTATTCTTTATAACTTAATGTAAATGTATAAAATATTTATGATGTCAACTTAATTGTGTATTCTACTTTAATTTCCTATCAGTTTTTATTTCATTTTACAATCAAATGTTTTTTTCAATTTTATTTTAGATTTAGTTTATTAATGTTATTGAAATCACTATCCTTAGAATAATTCCATTCCTATAAATTTATCGTTAATGTTTTTGACTATATTCAGGAGGTATCCCTATTTTCACCACATGTATTTCAATATTATGTACCATCAAATAGTGATTTAAATATATTCAATAGTAATGTTCATTATTAACTTCGAATCATAGAAATTTCTTATTGTGTTTAAATTCTTCATGTTCAAAATAAATTTTTATTCCATTAAAACTTTCTTCAATATTTTCTACTATATTGATGATGTCTCTACACTATATCCAGTTTTCTAATTTTATGTACCACAAATTTTTGTCCATAGGGAAATTATATTCAACTTAATTGTTTGTTAATAAATTTGAATAATAGTATTTTGTTATTGAATATAAGCATTGTTTTATAACATCGTGCAAGTGCACGGGTGAGTACTAGTTATTACTAATTACTGCTAATTATTTCTAATTATTTCTAATTATTTCTAATTTTTAATAATTATTGTTAATTATTGCTAATTATTTCAAATTATTTCTAATTATTACTAATTATTGATAATTATAGCTAATTATTCCTAATTATAGATAATTACTCCTAATTATAGCTAATTATTTCTAATTATTCTTAATTATAGCTAATTATATCTAATTATTTCAAATTATTCCTAATTATTCCGAATTATTCCGAATTATTCTTATTTATTCGTAATTATTCTTAATTATAGCTAATTATTCCTATTTATAGCTAATTATTCCTAATTATAACTAATAATTCCTTATTATAGCTAATTATTCTTAATTATAGCTAATTATTCCTAATTGAAGTTAATTATTCCTAATTATTCTTAATTATAGCTAATTATTCCTAATTATTCCTAATTATATCTAATTATTCCTAATTATAGTTAATTAGTCCTAATTATAGCTAATTATTCCTAACTATAGCTAATTATTCCTAATTATAGCTAATTATTCCTAATTATAGCTAACTATTCCTAATTATAGCTAATTATTCCTAATTATAGCTAATTATTCCAAATTATAGATAATTATTCCTAATTATAGCTAATTATTCCTAATTATAGCTAATTATTCCTAAGTATAGCTAATTATTCTTAATTTTTTCTAATTATTAGTAATTATTGCTAACTATTACTAATTATTGCTAATTATTGCTAATTATTCCTCATTATTGCTAATTATTCCTAATTATTGCTAATTATTCTTAATTATTTCTAATTATTACTTATTATTCCTAATTTTCCTAATTATTCGTAATTATTCCTAATTATTCCTAATTATTTCTAATCATTCCTAGTTATTACTAATTATATCTATTTATTCCTAATTATATCTAATGATTCCTAATTATATCTATTAATTCATAATTATATCTACTTATTGCAAATTATATCTATTTATTTCAAATTATATCTATTTATTGCTAATTATATCTATTTATTGCTAATTATATCTATTTATTGCAAATTATATCTATTTATTGGTAAATATATCTATTTATTGCTAATTATAACTATTTATTGCTAATAATATCTATTTATTCCTAATTATATTTAATTAATATTGATTATAACTAATTATTTGTAATTATAACTAAAAATATCAATTTCTTAGTAAAACTAAATAAAAATAAAAATCAATTGAAATCTAATTAAATTATAACTAATAAACAATAATTCAAATTAACATAAAAAAATAAAGTAAATAAAATATACATATATATACCTTAAACTTTGATATTCTGAAGATATTGATGCCCTCTGATTGCACTCGTATAAAAAACTTCAACTAAAAAAATTTCTCTTTGAATCTAAAGAATGAAGAGAGATAGAGAGAGAGAGAGAGCAAGATCTGAATGATTTGTGAAAAAAATGGATGGGGGTATATATATTGGTTAGATTAGTTGCGACGGGTGTATTTGCGATGGGAAGCTCGTGGCAAATGGTTGTATTTGCGACGGGCCCCGTCGCAAATACCCTCGCCCGCCTTAATTACAGTTGACAATTAAAAGGTTATTTGCGACGGGATCCATCGCAAATAATACCTGCCTACAGTCTTTTTGCGACGGGATGACATCCCATTGCAAAAAGGGGTTAACTGCCACCGGTGATTTGCGACGGGGCCCGTCGCAAATACCACTGTGTGGTTGGGTGTGCTAGCCGTGCGTTTTGGCGCGGATGTCACGCCAAACTATTTGCGACAGGAGACATCTCCCCATCGCAAATAATATTCACGCTATTTGGTGCGCAAGTCGCGCCAAAATATTTGCGACAGGAGACGAAATCCTGTCCCAAATACTTGGTTATTTGCAATGGGCTACTTTCTCCATTGCAAATAACCCGTCACAAATAGTGATTTTTCCCGTAGTGTTCCTTTTGAGTTGATCAAAAGGTCTCCCTAGGTTGGATTTCTGATAAAAGAAATGCCTTTGGCTCTAAGGGAGGATAATTGAGAGGATATTGGGGTAGGGGTTGGCGATCCAAATGGATTTTGAGGTTTGAAATTAAGATAAGGGGAAGTACCCTTCTATAAGAGAAGTGAGGGTCACTTTAAGTAATTCTTGAAATATTATTTTTTAATAAAATAATTTTCGGTTTTTAATGGCCCCAAAATGATTGATTTCAAGGCTAAGGTGGGATGGGTATAAAAACTCTCAACCAATAGGTTTTAGACAGGTTTAGGTCACTATATTAACCTTATATTTTAGATTTAACTCTTAGTTAAATAGTTTGACATTTACCATGTCTCTTTGTATTTTTATATTATATGGTTAATAAACATACTTTAACAATCCAAGAGAACACCAAGTGGATCATTATTAATATATATAACCTTATCAAAGTCCATTGGCCAAACCATTGAATTTTAGGAATATTATATCAATTAATAATATAGTGTTTGTTTTAAAAACACAATTATGTCAAATTTGACACTATTTAGTATTTGATTTTTTTTGGAAGCCATAAATACTTTATCACTTAAAATAAACATTATTTAATCAACCCTAACATGTCATTTTAATTTAAAAAATTAGATTAATTCATCAGAAGTCTCAATTTGCATTTATTTGGATACATATAATATTAATTATTTTAATCATTCAATTATAAGGTAATTACTGCATCATCATTGTCACATAAATAGATTTATTAATTTAATTTTTAAAAAATATAAAAAAATACGATTATATTGAAAATATTTTTATATTTATAATGAATATTTATATTATAATTTATCTTATATATAATCCTACATTAAAAATGGTTTAATTATTAAACTTTGAATTTAACACTATTAACTCTTCTTTAAATAAAATAATAATAAATGTCCTAATCTAATCCATGTGGACCAAATGGGGTCATATTTTATCCCTAAGGTTGTTTTTGGTAGAATTACACTTATCTAATAGAATTAGGACATGTCTTAGTGTAATTATGATATCATTATTACCCTTAATTACCCAATTTACTTTTAACCATGGTAAATAAAAGTCAAAAGTTACTATTAACCAAAAATTATTTTCATCTTATGAAACCACATTTCACTTATAGATGTCAACCATGTTTGTCTGATTTTTGAAATTCAACTCAGAAAAGCGGTAAAATAATGTTTTATGCAATTTTTCAAATACTCCTAGAAGGAGGGTAAAAGACGGAAAAAAGTTTAATAAAATTTTTAATATCTAAACATATTATAAAATTACTCTAATGAATTTCATTGAACATATACAGGTATTATGTATCTATTTTGAACTAAATAAAATTAAAATAAATTAACTAATTATATACATAAAATTTCAGTTTTAAACAATAACGCAATGTTTTTCACTATTCATCAAAAATAGAAAGTTTTTAGAAAAATACCAAAAAATCACCCTAAGATAATTTTGATATTCCGAATAAAAAATGAATTCCATTTTGAAATAAAAAATTCATAATATTTCATAAAGTGGGGTTTACTATTCATATCAGCTAATTTGATTGGTCGTTTTGTGTTAAAACTCAATCTTGTGTACAACACAAGTTACTGCATTATTAAAAGGGAATGTACCATGGAAGCTAGGGGTGTTAAAAAAATCAATATAAACATTCCCATTCCCCACAAAAACACTCTATAGTTAAGGAAAAAACTAACTCCGAATGTCTCATAACTGATTCCAAACAATACTCTAACCCATAAAAGATTATGAGTTTAGGTCCCACACCTCACTACTATGCATATGAGTTAAGGGAGAACTGTCTTCTATTGAGTTATCTAATGTATCCTCATGAACATCTATGTGAAGATCTCATACCTCATCAGTATGATCCACTAATAATGGGCCTATCTCTCTTATTGAGGACATACTCCTCGTCGGAACTTGAAGACTAGGGGGTTCTACTCCAAATAGAAGACTCATTCCCAATGTTGTAAGGTGTTTCTAACTATATAAGTATTGAGTGCGTTCAAACACGCATGGATTCAACAAGTTGGTTAAAAACCATGTTAACACTATGATGATCACATCTAATTACTACTATCATATAAGGGTCACTAAAACTATAAAAATGATATAATAACCTCATATCATATATATGATTTTAAAACTGTGGCTAATATAGTGCACTATGTGAAAAAACACTCAATATTGGATACTTATTGGAAAAATAAGAATCCCAAATGATGATTTATTAATGGTGGGTATTTGTGATGAAAGTACCTGGAGTTAATTCTAGGGAACACCATCTATCTCACTAAACTTAGTTCTTCTTGTTTATCACCACAATACATGAAAAGTTTTTCTATAGACACATTAATTATCTACTAGGCGTAAAAAACATATATAGGTTGATATGGAACTCATTTTGTGCCTCCTTCACAAGACGAAATAATTTCTTAAGTACATAATATGTGACCCAATACCCAAGTTGTGTGGGTCACACGACCTTCTTGGTTTGTACTGTCTATACATATTGAGACATTTGTCTAGGTGTATATGGAATACGATCTAACACTCACAACATGTGTGGTCACAAGGAATTCTATTCATATACTCCATATACATGCCAATTTGGATATCTAAGGGTCACATGGCATGTGCAATCACCACACAATGTATGATATTTAACTCCATGTTGAACACCTAGAAACCACATAGGAAGGAATGGATGGCACATGTTCTTTTGAACTACATGACGTGTAGTTCAAAATTTCAGAGATACTAATTATCTTCACAATGATTCTCTCTCACCCTTATTTTCTCTGCTTCATCCATAAAAATACCCCTTAAAACATGGATCTAGGTTTTACTGTTCATATCTTTCTTTAGTGGCTAGGTTTCATCGACAACATAAACTCATTAACCACCTCATACCGCACCATGATTCTGCTATAATGCCCAACTTCCAACCACCAATCTCAATCTATTCATGATCCTCCATCATCAAAATTTTCCCACTTATGTTCCATTAATCCTAAACACAAACCATTAGTATTGATCTATTTCACTTAATAAGGGTTTATTAATCATCAATTACTCAATATTTTTCAAACCGCCATCCAAAATAATAGTTGTTGATTAATGTATAAGAAATGGTGGGAGAAATTTCTAAAACATAATTTGTGGAATGACCAAAATAGATTGGTTTGGTTGGCCTCAATATATATCAATTAAGATGATGAATAGAGAATAGTATATAGGGATAAACCATTGTTATCATTTAAAACCCATTTAATGATAAATACCAATTGCAAATTCAAATTTCAACTCTATAGTTAATATAATATGGAATTAAATCACATTTGATTAGAGATAAACAAGAAGGGGGATCAATGAAAAAAACATTCTTGGTACCTAAGGATTGGAATGATTTCATGTGATTAAATATTCAATGTCACTGTCATTAGAGACATACATAAATACCTTTAATGACTAATATCCTCATGATAATTTAATAATCATTCCATGACCCCACAACCATCTTCCAATGAACTCACCACTAGAGCTCTCTATCCAAGATCTCTATCAAATGCATAGTTTTATGTTTCTAACCATTGGATTTTCATATTAATGGATTTAAAATATCTTTCAATTATGTCATGGTAATTAAATAAATAAGTAATTTTACTTATTTATTAATCCATTGATGATTACTGTTAAGAAAAACATAGGATAAACAAAAAGTTTATGTGACACATATGGTGAAACCCACTTTCTAGATTTAATGGATTGTTAAGATTTCTATATGGTACTCTATTGAATTGTTATTCAATTATTTTTGAAAAAATATTTGTGTGTGTTATAATATATTTAATATTTTTTTTATCACCACAAAGGCTCCCTAGCCCCAAAATTCTTCTCTTCCTCAATTCATGGAATTGAAAACATTCCTTAATATAATCTTAATACTTACATTGTAAAATAGAGTAATTAAATTATCCACATAATCATGTACATTCATCTTGAAATTTAAAAACATACTCATAAGTGAGGATATTGAGCTCTCATAGAGCTATCACACTTCCATGAACTTTTGTAATGGTTCCCATACTACTAATAAACATTCAAAAAATGTAAACACATTCCTACAATTTTCCTTCCCTTAGTGGTCCTAAAACGCAACCTCGATGCTAAAAAGGTAACAAATCCCTCCATTTCATTCTCATGTGGGTCAAAACCATGCAACGTGTAATGAACATATCATTATAGTTGTGAAAAGTGAAATAAATCATATTCTTAATATAACTATGATTATAGGGATAAGAGGTACACCACCTCACTAACCTATAATTGTTAATAGAAAATGATCCTATAAACATTGGAGATATCCTACCTCCTATAAAAAACTCATCAATCCTTGTGAAATTGATATCTCTCAGAACTCATTATCTCCTTGTGTAACTCTAATTTCCACATACATTTGTCCACAATTGACAATTAACATTTTTCTATTGTACTCATCCACCATAGGATGAGCAGATCCTTTCACAAAAATCTTCAGAACAAACTATACACCCAAAAGCGCTATTCCCCACATGATATAACTAGTATAGTGGTGAAATGTAGGGTATCCAATGCATGGAATCATATGGTGCTACACCATTGGTAGAGTGTAAGATTTTGTGATAAAAAATCCACCAATAGTTGACGATCTTCCACTTTAAAAAACTATCATGAAAAGAAAAAAAAATGTTTTCCAAAAAATAATATGTCTTCTCTTCCCAAACAACTTTATGGTGTTAAAAAACAACAATCAACGAAAACATTGAAACCCCAAACGCCTCATACATCATATTTATAATACCAAATTGAAGAGAGAAAATTTTTATGAAATGATCGTTGGGGGAGTTCTATGATGCCTAACTACCTATGTCAAGAACAAGAATCTCAAACTATCCACTATGATATTGTCTTGTATAGTTTTGTTATGGGAAAACTTTGGGTGTAAGTATACAATCACTCAGATAGTGTTGTGAGATCACGATGATCATGGGAGAACCATATTTAAAAACAAAATGACACCATTCCAATTCAACATTCATCTGTGATCCTAATCCTTTACCTTGTAGTAGGTGAGAGGTCAATTTTTAAATACAACAACAATCTATAACATTCCTAGAAACCTAAACCAATTCCAAAAGATCCTGGTTCATCTTCATCTCTCCTATTTGGGTTGCTAAAAAGGCACATAACATCATTAGAACCTCTCCTCGCTGCATTAATACTGTCACCATCAATACTTGAAGAAATATGATGTTCTCCCCACAATCATAAAATCCACTAGGATCATTTAAAATAGACACTTATTAAATACATATATAACAATTGATATCCCTAATTTTACCTCTTAGAAAAAATTTTGAAGAGGTAAAAATCATAAAATGGAGGAACGTTTCACCATCCTCATCCATTACCGAAATGTAAAAATTAATTAGATAAAATGTCAACATACTCAACAATAGTAATGGAAATACTCATTGTGGGGAACCAATACCACTTTTAAACTCTCTGGTGGATCCAAAGCTAGCACTGCTTGAACCTTTATTGGGTTCTCAGAGTATGACGAGAACTGGTCCTCCAAGGGGAACATAATTTTTCTAAAAAATCCCATACTCTATAAATATACCAAACCAAATGTTTAGATCTCACAACTCAACACTATCATCTAATATTCATGTGAAATATAAGGACATCCTTTATTTTAGGTCTATATTGAAAATTGAATTGTATTGGAGAGGCAATCCTTTAATATACTCATGGAATACTTCCTCATAATTCTCCAACATCACATGAAATTGGATGTTCATATCATGTGCTTCTCCAATATTTATATTATCAAATTGATATGAAATTAGTTTTAACCTCCCATATCAGAGTTCATTCTTCTCTATATGAGTTTACATCACACCAAAGAAATAAAAATCCATCATTTTGACTCTAGAATAGTACAACCCCCACCAATAACTATGAAAAAGGTATGGACAACAGGTAACTAGTCCATACAGTGGAAAACATTGTATAGCCTGAATTCCACTATAAAAATATTCCATGTCATTATTTATCTCCACCCAGAGTCAGTTCACATTGTTTATAGATGATCATAATCAACAGTCTTCCCCTAGAATAGTTTCCAAATTAAAAGGTCAAGATAAAAATTATCCATTGGTATGTAGTAGCCTCAATTGAGGGATTTATTCCATGAAATATGTCTTTTGACTATGAAATAAAAAATCTGTAGGAGTGTGGAAGACACATATCACACCTTGAACCACAATCAACTACACTATGTCATAATCCCATCCCACCCAAAGATATCATTCCACTTTCCCACCTATTATCCATAAAAATGGACTTCTCTAATACTTCGGTACATCATAACTACCTTAAATAAAAATGTCAAAGGAATTAATCCACTAAAAATTGATACTATCCTCATTGGTTGGAACTAACTCTCCCACATGATTTTAAAAGTTTTCAAAAAAAATGCATCATGGTGTTGGATGTGTACCTATTCCTTTCATTCTGAATGCTGAATTAAAAAATAGAAACACATACCTCAATTAATGTCCCACATCACACAAGAGAAGTCACTTAGCCAGTACAACTTCTAAAGGTGTCATATCCATGAAATAATTTCACACTAAAGGATAAAAACTATACTCTACCACCTATTAATGGTGTCTGACTCACCTTGAAACCAAGAAGATCTCTAGATATTCAACACATGATGTGTATTGAGTATAAGTGTATCATTTCCTGGTACCAATGGAGCAAAATCTTACCCCACAATATTATTGGTTACAATCACAGCCATCTGATCATTTGGGGTCCAAAAAATCACAAAAAACATATATGAATACATCAGTCAATTCCACCATATAATTTCTGTTTGTAACACCACAAAACCTATGTGATATATATCACTAGAACTCATGTAATAATATAATTATGAGTGAATCATCATCCTATCCTAATTTATCCATTGAAAGATCAACACACAAATGATCATTCAACTAGACTACTGGATATGGGTCTATGTACTACCAAACAGTTGGAAAAACAAATCTGTGCATGCTGGGATGACACATCTCATTAGTGAGTCCTTGAAATGAGGTATCATTGGAAAAATATTTGACATCATGATGTGGTCTCAATATAATATCAGTTTTTCTTCATGGATGAATCATTAAAATTATGTGAATGTACTATCCTCAAAGATTATATCTTGGGATTTGATTGAAAAAATATATTGAAACCATTAAACATTACTATAAAAAAAATTACCCATTTTTTCTTGTAACTATTTTGTGTATGTGTTGAGTCATTAATAATGTTATCAAATACAAAATGAAATTATTCCACATCCCCCACACCAATACCATGTTCCTTGGTATAAGATACGTACTCAAGAAACATTAAAATTATTTCCCTAATTCCAAAACCAAAGACTCATTAAAAAAACAAAAAAATGGTCTGATGATAGCCACCTATGAAACACATCTACATTGAACTAACCCACCAGGGCCCTATTTTCTTTAATAATTAGATAATGAAAATTGAATAATTCCTTCAATAGTACAAGGGATGGAATCTAGTACTATATAAACATATCAAACAAACGAGAGACTATTTCCTAAAGAACATATAAACTCCCACTCATCCCTATACACTAGTGTAGTGGAGATAGGTTACCACATAATACAGTAAATTCATGATTAAAATATCTCCCACATTAGAATAAAACAAGAATAATAACAAAATTGAACAGTTCTAAATACAATCCCACTAAATCGTAAAAGAACTAAAACTAGTGAAAACATTGGGAACCTACCCATGAGAAACCCTTTTATCCATTCGATCCCTTTCTAGTACGTGCATTCTCTAAAAAATATCAAACTACTCTAAGTACATAAATGACACCAATTAAAATAATTTTCATATGAATAATACAAGAAATGTGAAAGTATTTCTAATTCGAGTGTAAGTGTATACCTACCTAGTATGAAAACCCCAAATCACAAAACCAAAACCACCAAGAGAGATTATTCATCCTATAAAAATGAATAAAAATTTAAAAATATGATACAAAACTATAATTATAAGATAAACATGCTCAACAAGAAACCAATGTGATAGAGAAAAGGGACCTATATCTTCAATTTCCAACAACTAAAAAGTAGTTAGTTTGTATATCAAAAGGCCTGTCCCTAATGGTATGCAGTATAAAATTCCTCAACAAAATATAAGTGGTGGGACCTAATCATACCTACTACACTCCAATACAATGTATTACTAAACTATTATAGTCTAATCACTAATGTTGAACAACCCTCTATCCAAAAAATAGATATAGATTGGGGTACCTACAATGTGCCATTTTTCATCACAACTGAGGGGGAACTAACTCTTGCACATGAATCAAATTTAACCCTACATGAATTTCGGTGGAAGGAACATACCTCAGCACAAGACACTAAATTCAAAGGAGGTCAATATTTAATGGAGTATCCTCTACCCCTCAGATCTCAAATATTGGGTTGTATGGGAGTTTCAATCCATACATATATGAAATAATTCAAATTTAGTAAGGGGTGTGTCCAAACCTACCATTAATGAGTATAGCGACTCGTTCTTTAATGAACAAGGGGTATCCAACATTGGTAACAATTTTATTATCACACCTAATCACTTCTAAAAACAAATATTCACTAACATAATTGTTAGTATTCCATTTCCTTTTTTGAATCTCATCATCCGATATAATGGTCACCACCATGTTCTATGTGAAAAAACTAATCATGAGTGGATTCTCACATACCCAAATCCTTGTCTCGGAGAAGAAGATATGCAAGGTGGAAGTATTTTGGGAAGTACACAAGGGATCCTCTTGGGAACATTTCATGTCTCTCTAAGTCTGGAATTTCCTGTTTCTTGATTTCTTGCATGAAATGTCTTTCTCTATGTACACAACATGTCCACATGAGTTACACAGTGTATAGATTTACATATTGCACTCGACTTGTGTCACCTTCCCAAGATCATAATCAATATAAATTACACAAAATGTGACCCAAAACAAATGGTGTGTGGGGTAACATATAATCGTAGTTGTGTATTCTACATATGCATCTACAAGTATAAAATGTTTTACAACGAATGTGATCTGAATACAATTACTTCTAGGTAATCATAGCCTCTATGGCTTGTAGTTTTTATAGACACTAAGCAGGGTATGAAAGGGTCATAAAGAATATTAAATCACCACATGGTGTGTGATATAAAACACACGGTGAAATCCCAAGATACCATCTTGAGAGGATTACATGACATGTTTTTCTACAAAAAAGATGGAATAAGTTCAAAATTTTGTAAAAAATCACAGACCCCATTAAATTTCATTATTTACCATGATTCCTCTTCCCATGTTGAAAAATATGATAAAAAAAAGGATGTATTCTTGAAATATTATATCCACCATTGGTGGAATGATTCTGGCCACCCATTAATATAGGGAACTATCTAATGTCACACTACACCACTACCACAATGCCCACCTAGAAAATGTCCAAGACTAACCCATTATAGATCCTCTTTCATCAACATGGTACTAAGATCATGTTGTTGAACCTAATTATAGAAGAAAAAAACCAATCTATTATGAAACATAACAGTTATTTAACAATCAAATATTTTTTATTCATCCAAGCATTGGCCAAAAGAAATACTAGTGATGAACATGTGATGAATGGTGGGAGAAGTGGACCAAAATACAACAAGAGGAATGATAATTGTCCATTGTTCAAGATGGTATCAATATGGTATTGTTAAGACGTTGAACAAATAGTAATATATTAGGAACAATGATTATTATCCATTCCAAAGCCAGGGAAGAAAAATTACAATTGAAATTCCAAACATCAACCTATAAATTTATCATTTATATAATTAATAAACATTCAATAAATGATAATCATCAAAGTGTATTAATCTAAAAAACAACTTACTTGCCTAATGTTTGGATCCCTCACTGAAGAATAAAGATTCTACATCACTTTCATTATATATATCCAAGAACTCATTCAATTATAAATATACTCATAGTGCTCTAAACATCGATCCACATTTCTGAGGCCATCCACCAATATACTCACCATTAGAGCCCTCATTCCCTGTTCTTTATCAAATCCCTAGTTTTATACAGGGAAAACAATTATTTTTCAATAAGTGGTCTAAAAATAATATATAATGAGGTCGTAGAGAATTAATAAATATATTTATTTATTAATCGATATATGATTGAACTTAGTCCAAATACATACTGGTCATGAATGTTACGTCGTGTATTGGGAAAAACCATCATTCTTTATTTAGTGTCACTCTCATATTTCCCAGATAAGAATTAGTTCAAAAATTATTCAAATATATTCAAAAAAACAATGTGAACATGATATAATATATTAAATATTTCTAGTTTCACCACAATAGGGATCTTTAGGCCCTATAATTCCATATTGCATCAGTACCTAGCATCGAAAATATTCATTAAAATATTCAAAATTACGTTACTGAAAAAATAGGTTCGTTATAACATGTTTGTCAAAACCAAGAATGGTTTTCAACAATGTAATCACATAAACTACTATGTTATAGTGGTTACCATTTTTTTATAGCCTTACAATACAACATTGTAAAAAAATCACATAAAGATGATGAGAAAAACATCATCAACATTTATTAAATCTATCCAAAACAACATTTCTTTATGTAATAATCATATTCTCTTTATTTAAGAACAATCACTTAATCTAAATTTTAATCTCTATCCAAGGAGATAACTAGTTTACATTTTGGGATGTGTTAGAAATAACAAAGTCTATGAAATCCCTATTTCATAGATGTATGAAATGGGAAACCACTAAAAAAGAATAATTGTGACTCAAGAAACTAAGGCATTTTGTTTGATCTCCATCAGGAATACACATATCTCTATA
Organism: Viscum album; assembly: GCA_963277665.1. Lineage (NCBI taxonomy): Eukaryota > Viridiplantae > Streptophyta > Magnoliopsida > Santalales > Viscaceae > Viscum > Viscum album. The sequence goes on along the minus strand of OY728156.1, from coordinate 2,073,600,856 downwards.
GGAACATTAACATGAAAAATAATGTCATATAACTTTTATATATATATTCCCTTTTAACATGACTTCAATTGACTACTATACATTAAATATGTTGATCTAGTATAGTCCAACACATCTTTTATAAAATCTTTGAAAAAGTCAAATTAAGTCGATTATTATAGCACATGGCATTTATTTTATAGAATGTAACATTCCATATCTCTCAACTAAATATGTGAATGCATTATAAGTGGAATAATAATGACAGACCATGAATTTTGTGATAACAATAAAATAAGGGAATATTTTTTTATAATAAACCATTTAAGTGGAAAATCCCACATTGGTTGTTCTGCAACTGAGGACATGATCAACAACATAACCAACCACTGATATATAAGAAAAGTGAACATTTTAACCTATGTATGTATGGAATTAAAGAATGAATGTTCTTAGGCAAGGTATATCACCAATCTCAACTATAAATTGCTTATAATAATCATAAACCCTAATTATATTGGTGTCTGAATGTCATTTAATGATATATACCTCAATAGATTAGTCCATATAATAGGACTATACTTATTACCTCATGTATCCATTATTCATATGTATTATAAAACCCTTTATAATGAGTATAATAATCTATTTTATCTAACCTTATCATATCATTAAAATACATAATAATCTTTAATGATCATTGGTTATGGATAACTCAATTCATTACATTAATGAGATATTATAAATTGATAGATTCTATATATCAAATTACATCAACTACGAATCAAATGATAGAGGAATAATTCTTCATTATAGTAACATAATACTTTTAAAGCCATTATAACTGACCTCTATTGTTTTGTACACCTAGATAATCTTCATTACCTTATTGTTATTTATGTAGTAATGGTTTTATACGAGAATCTACTATATTCTTCTATATCGCCACCAAACATATATTTACATGAACATTATCAAAAATCTCTAAGATGAGTTGATATTTTTGATTGATGTGTCTAGTACTTTGGTGATGCCATCATTTATTTGCATGAGAATAAACCCTATTATTATAAAAATATAGTTCAATTAACATGTTGATTCTATGAACCACTCCATGTTCATTAGTGATATTCTTTATCTGACCACCTTCCTTCATATAATTAGATATAGTGATGTATTCTACCTCTACTGTCATTTATTTAGTAGTGGATTTTAATGAACACTTAAAACTTATATATACACTATTTAGTAAAAACATGAATATCGATAGAGATCATAGATAATAATTAGTGGAATATAAAATAAAATTTTTATTTCCTTTTTTAAAAAGTATATCCTCTTCTCCATTGACCATGAACATATCCATAGTCCTTATAATGTAATTAATGTTGACGTACGCAATAATCTGGTTACACTCACTATAGTTGTGTTGATATATTCTTTTAACATTCAAAGAATAAGAAACATAATGTTAATTATGTGGAATAAACTACAAGATATATCATATAGAATGTGCATTAGAAATCAAATCCATCCATTTGAACTCTTTAAAAGGATCGCGAATCTTCATAATATTTTTGATTAAAAAAACTATTGAAGTCCACTTCATGGATTTATCTATGAAAGAATTCATTATCATGTTACTACTATTTTTTTCTAACTCAGTTCAAGATACATTTTAGATATGTCTCAAGATAACATCATACCTAGTATTTAGGCTGCTTGAACCATGTCTTTTTTTAGAATCATTTAGCTGAACACATCTTCCTCGAGTGAAGATCTGAGACATCATTAATGATAATATTTAATTAGTTTATATTTAATATTTAGCACCCTAATACACTATCACTAACCCACTTATATACACATGAATACTTTTTGTTCTTGCTAACACAAAACTCATAGATTTAATCATCAAACCCAATATTCCAACTTTGGGAGTATTTCATCAATCCATAGTTGATATTTTTTAATTCTAATAATTTAGAAGACCCAGTTGGCCCTTAAAAACCTTCAAGATATATTATATACATATACTTGGTTAAATAACCAATATGGAATTGTGTTTTTAAAATCATATGATATATCTAATATTCATATTGATTTTCCATTGAATGATAAATCCTAATGGGATTTATTGTCTTAATAGGTGAACATGTCTCTTCATAGACAATTCTAAGAATAGTTTTTGTATCCTTTTTCAACAATGAAAGATTTATAAGTAGACAGTATATATTACATGTCTTTATGAATATGGAAAAACCAATTAATTTAAATTATTGTTATCCATTCAAGTGCATATACAATGTTCTAAAAATTGTTAGTGTAAATGGAGTCCAACTAAGATTTTGTGGATTCCATCCATTTATCATAATTATATATCTCAGAATCTTCTTGGTAATAATTTGGTCGATCTATTATGAAAATTATCTAATCTATAATTCCTATATGATATAAATATTTAACAAGATCATAAATAATCCTTCCATAACTCCATGTTTCTTATGTAACATGAGTTGAATTTTCTTCTAATGCCTTTTGTGAAACTACATCGACTTCTATCCTTGGAACAAATCATATTGAATGGAAATAAAATTCCATATGTTTAGCTTTACACAAACTAACTAATTGATTTAGATATTAATTCAAAATAAATAATCATGTCACAGCCAAAAAAAATTGTTTAATAAAGTGGTGGAAATAATATAAAATAGTTTATTTAAGTCAATTAAAAAGTATCTAAAAATATTATTTGGGCCTAACCATATCCGATTATAGAAATCATTCAAGTATATTTCAACCCTAAATCTCCCTGAATTACATTTTGGTATATTTATTAGTTTTTTTATCAAATATTTTCTTCATGACTACTATATATAGAAAATGAATTAGCCAAAATGATGAAATATCTAAAGTATAACACAATTATAAAACAACACATCACATAAACTCTTCATTTGTGAAAAATGCCTAAAAAGATATGATTTATTCCCTAAAACCCACAATTACATTATGGTATTCTAATAAGATTTTGTTGTGGAACAATTCTATAATTTCTTATCCAAGCAGTAAATTTATAAAATAAAGATTAAATACCCTAATATAATCATTAATCGTAATATTTTTTTCCTATTTGATTCTTCTCTTTTTATCAATGACTACTTGATTTTTACAAAATTTTCATGCTCTTGTTTCATTAGAAATAGAAAACCATATTTACTAAAATAATCAATATATAATTAATAATGTATGTATAATAACTAATTTCTTCAGTACTCATTCCTCAACAAACATCACTATTAATGAGATCTAATAGACTTAAATACCTTTCATCATTTCCTATAAAAGAATCATTTTTCATTTTTCCCAATTAACAATATTATCATGTATCAAAATATTCATAATCATATTTTTCAGAATATCCAACTCAATATAGTCTTTGAACATGTTTCCCATTTATACATCTATGTTGAAAATTAAAATGTAAGTAGGGGTTAGAATCAAACATGACCATTTTATTATTAATTTTATAAACAAGATTATAGATATTTAGAATATATAAAAGATTCATAATATTCCCCCATCATGAAAGTATTTCATTTATATATATATATATCGACACATTTCTAAAATTTAAAATAAAAATATCTTCTTTTCTAATATGAATATAGATGTAAAAGTTAGTTTTATAGTAGTATAAGAATACCATTTCTCTAATTTAGGGACCAATCCACTAAGTAATAATATATCAAATGTGATGATTTCTTATAGAGAAACGTTTTCTACATTACAGACATGATGATCTATCTAAACCTTCATCTATTACCTTATATCTTTGAGTATGTGTCTATTTATTAAAATATTTTATTTTCAACCTATATCAAATGACCATGAGTTTGAAATAGTCGAGTTAATCTTGATGACATTCATATTATGTTTCTCAAAATGATTCTCCTTGGAAACACCCCTCATCCTCAAATAATTTTTTTTAATATTTTTATTTTTCATACCTATTAGTGATCTCAATGGAATTATGATTATGTATTCCATAATATAATGTAACTAAATATCAATGGGTGAGTATCATGTATAATATATTTTAATTAATGTTGTTAAATAAAGGTACCCTTGCTAAAAATAGTAACTCAAAATATCATATCCATTTAATGATCCAATATCTGTGGCTCGCTATGTTCAAGGTTGCATATGTGTTTCTCCCATTACAATGTTATTTAGGAATATGATCATCCGAATCATAAAAATTATGAATCTTGGATAGATAAGAGTATTACACTTTATCATAATCCATCATGTAGATCCACTAAAATCTATTTAAGTGGTAACATAATCCTATTAGGCTCTCCTGTCTAATATAGACAAAAGGAAAAAAAATAAAAAAGGGAAATCTATGGCACCCATATTTAGTATAACATACCCAATAGGTAATTCTATAGTAAAATATTAAATTATTTCCATATCTAAGATAATTTAGGGGAACCAATATTTTTCATGACCTAACTGATTAGATGATCAAGGTCTTGAAAAGTGTCTTCTTGGAATGAATAAAAAAATTTGTATATGGGGATTTTCTAGTCTCACCAATTTAATTTACATCATATGACTATTAAATTTATGACTAGTTCATCATATGAAATCATTCTATTCTCCTGTTGTATTAATATTTTTTATATTCAATCTTCTAACATTTCAGTTTCGGTATATCTATTCATCACACCAATTTATTGTGTTAAACCCACCTTAGTGAGTAACTCTTTCCAAAGCCTAGAAGTGTGTGTAACTCACCCAAAATCTAAAAATAAATTATATTTACCTATATCTCCATTAATTATTCGAATAAATTATATGAAATATTCATTAAAATACAAAGAGATATATGATATCAATGATATCTAAATTAGTAAACCCAGTGCAATAAATGCCCAATTGAATTTACCTTCCTAAAGAAAACAAAAGATTGTTGGTGGTCTTTCATTAAGTCCCTCTGCATGGGGAGACTCTAATAAAGAGATATTTTAGTTCCTGATATATATAACACCTTATATGGATGAAATATATTAAAAAAAGTCTACTGATCATAACTCAGATTTATAAACTCAAGTCAAGGTAGATGACAAAAAAATTATAGACATATTCTTATCATGTAATGTTGTGAATCTTACTCCTAGATGAAATTTAATAATTAAACATAAATAATAATTGATATTAAAGTTTAAATTGTCTTACTAAACATTAATTGCATGGAATTTAAATACAAAATAAACAGTTCATTATTTTCTAATATATGAGATAACAATTAATAGACATTTCATAAATAAATTATAATTATAGGAATTTCATGAAATAGATAAAACATGAATATAAACACTTCACATTAAATATAAATTTTAAATCCATCATGTTACCATTATATAAATGTTCAAATATTATTTACTCATTTGATTATATAATCATTATACATGTTAATGTGGATACAATAATATCATAAAATAATTTATTTCATTTAGTTTGAACAAATTAAAATTACTTATTAGTAATTCATAATTATAAATAAAAACATTTTTATATTTTAATAATACAATTTGTAACACTAAAAAAATTATTTCTTATGATTTAGAAATAAAAATTTTATTTCGATATCACAAGGAATTCCATTATGTTTTGGTAAGAGTTATTTTAATATTGACATTAAATAATTTGAATATTATAATTGTTTCAAAAAAAATTAATTATTTATAAATAATTTGTACTGTATTATTTTATAAAAAATAATAAATTAAAAGATCTCAAAATAACTTTATGATGATATATAATCATTTTAAAAACAATTAAAACCATTTAAATTGTTAAATATTATAAAAAATTAAACATTATTACATTTCAGCTTAACATTTACTATGCCATAACCCTTAAGCAGTGTCTATATTTCGTACATTCACCTAATAGAACCCAAATAATTTTCTTAGCATAGACAATAATATAATGGTGAGACATCATGGTGCAGACTAAAAAATCCTTTCAAAAGGACCAAATAAACCTTTTCCTCACTCATAGTGAAAGGTATCATCATGTTGTGTCTCAGGTAAATATATGTAATATAACAATTATGTAGAGGCACCAAAAATGTGAAAAATACTAAACACTATTTATTATTTATTTTAATATATTATTTTTGAAGGGGAATAGGGACTCTTACCCTGTTGAGCTGACCATGGTGCTAGGAGAATTCCATTAAATAACCCCCATGATTACCAATATGTCATGGTGTTGGTTATCTATTCCAAAGACATGAATTAAAAATTATTAATCCTTAAGGAAACATTCTTGGATAATAATGATATATTCTTGCTAACAACATATGATCCTTGGAATTTGAATCGAACCTAAACATGTATGAAAAAATATGTTAATAATAAACCATCTATGTTTATCAAAAAACAGATCATTAAACGATGTACCTGTAATTCCCAATCATCAGTGGATTCTATCCATGTTCGTCAATGGTGTTAGTATGATAATGATAACAAGGTGTAGTAGAAAAATTCCTCCTATATTTTATGTGGGAACACAAGCAAGGGGATCAAGAAATGCTTTGTGAGGTCTCCTAAATTCTTGAGCAGGTTCATGTGGCTTCACTGAATGGTGAATGAGCTTCATGAATATAATAGTTTTGGATATTTTTTTTATTTTCATACGAACCACACTAACACACATATGGGGGGATCATATCCTATTTTGTAACCATCATCAATACTCTTCAAATATTGATATTTTCAACTATAAATGACACTCTGTTTCCGTCATATGGAATCTATCCCTCTCATCCCATTGGGTTTTATTCATTTAAAACATTAACGAATGAGTTATTCCTTCTATAAGGTACATGGAACAAAATATGTATCAAACGTATGTAAAATAATATTGGATTTCAATAAAAAAATCATATACCTAACTAATGAACAATGGTTCCCATTTTAGTGAACATCATAATAGTACCTTATGAGATGAGATTAGTAATTATAAAAAATGTTCTAGGAGGATACTAGTATCATTTAATTATTTCATAAAATTTACATTCTATTCGTTTCTTCTAATCATCTTTGTTATTTACAATACATAGTATCCACAAAACAATGAAGGAAAAAGTCACTAGACATTCCTAAGCAAGGTCAAGAACATCGGTCTTACCTTCTACCCTACCTTGATATTCCATTATAACATGCAGAAGTGGCAGTCATCATAAAGGGATTATAGGCAATAATTTGCAATGAGAGTACTATAATGGATCATATAGTAAGTATATTTTATGTTTTTTATTCTCTTGTGGTAGTGAATGTGGTGAAGCCAATTATAAAGGGTGTGTAAATGGACCATCCAATAAGAATAATTCCAATTACTTAGATTAGTATGTATAGATATTTTTCTCAATTATCTATATAACTAGAAAAATAATAATCCCTTGTTATATCCTTTATATTGTTACCATCCCTAATATTTTCTACAACCATATAGGTTCCCGATTTCACACTCGGGCAACCAGAGCCTACCGAGGCTGGACATGTCCTAGCACAAATGGTCTTAGAAAGGATTAAATATGATGTTTCTCTATGAAATATTATCCATAAATATTTAATTTCTTCAGGGAGTGACTGTAAATAGAAAAATATTATTTTAATTTAAACTATAATAATAATCAATGATTTTGATAGATAATTTAGAAGTTGACCTTTGAGACTATCCTAATTGATCAGAGTGGAAAATTGTAATGAATTCAATGTTACATTATGCTTTTGGAATTAAAGGAAATCTTGTATTGGGATATAATTGGTTATTATAATGTGATTAACCAAAAATATTAGAAAATAGTAGAGTCTCATGAATTCCACTATTAGGCGGAATCAATTTCATGCTTCATAAGGCTTGGAGCTATATTATATCTTAGAAAATATCATCATTTTGGTGTGGTATAAAAGTAATAAAACATGGATGATGAAGGGGTTTCTTAAATAAAAAATATAAAATGATTTCTCTTCTTCTAATGGGAAACTAGAATACCATAAAATTTTTCTACAATATTCTTAGGTCAATTATAGGAATACATCTACTGAGGTTGAGAGTCTTCAAAATACAATGACGTTAAAATTTGTACGGATAGTGATCTTCACCACAATATTGATGAAGAAAAAAAATATTAAGGATCGACGAGCCTCTATTAAGGGAATTGTTTATAGAAAAATCACCATAAGGTGAGACATCAACTTGTGGATAATCCTCTTCATCATATGAAAATGAATTAAAACTCATTTTTTCTCAATTTATGTATATGTTTAAACATTATTTCACTTTAAATTTCACCTCATGATGTCCTGTGAACCATATAATGATTAATGTAAAAATTATATGCACCCAATTGATCGTTATTATGCCATGGATATGATCAATCATGATCCTAAGACATTTGAGTCAATGAAATTATTTCCACTGTGGCATACCTCATAGATGGGTATGAGAATATGTTTCATCCCTGTACACTAGTGCTTCTCTATTTTTATTAGGTTGATTTCTTTTTAGGAATTTATCATGGTTGGGTATAGGTATATGAAATGTTACCATATAATATATTTGGACCATTCATATTTGGAATGAGTTGTATCAATATGGTGAGGATCAAAAAATGGGGAAAACATAAAAAGAGGATTCACATGTTCAAGAGGGCTCAGGTAATATGAACTCACAATTATTTTAATTTTTCTATTAATATATAATCTTATATAATTGGAATGGATGATTTATCTAATTCTTCAAATGAAATAGAACATTGAGAGCTTTGTATTTTCCTTTTCTACTATTATATTTTGGACCTAAAAATATTTATGTATCGTTTTCCTAACCTAATTTTTTTTCCAAATCCATGGATGGTATTGACCTAGAGGTTTCCCAGTAGATTTTTTTTCTGGATTCCCATTGGAGGTTTATAACCTAAATACATTTAAAAGCCATTATTTTTTATACCAATTTTTTTTTATATCTGTAATTTTTGGTGTCTTGTTAACAATGAATTTAGTTTTCCTTAGAAACCATTAACATGTTATTATTATGGAGATCCCTATACCTATTTATTTGAGAAGTTTTAGGTCATTCCATTTTTTCCAATTTTGTTGATGTTTAGGGTCAAATTTATTTGACAACAAATCATTGTATTTTATTTTCTTTTGGGTTTAAACCATGTGTGGGGTGTCCTATATAGTAATGTAAATATGAAATTTTAATATGAATAGGGTCCCAGTACTAATATTTTCCATCATAGAAATTGGTTATTCACTTTATTGTCATCAATATTAGTCTTTCATGTCTTGGGTACTATTTCCTATGATGACTACTGGTTAAGATTCAAGAATAAGATAACATGCCTTTACTTAGAATATGGATGTGATTCAAAATGGTTTAACATCAACAGTATCAAATCAAAATAAATGGATGGATTATATATTGTATAAATCATAACATAAGGACTTAAAATCCTATACAATGAGATAGGAGATGAATTTTTGGGATGACAAGTCACCATATTTTTATGATGGGTTCTTCTATAATGGTTTTATTGTGTATAATGATTAGCGGACCATTTTCATTGGACTAAAGAATGATTCTATTAAGTAACACATATTGAGGGAATACATAAACATCTATGTATCATCTTATATTTTCCATGTATTATTTTCAATTTATATGGATTATAATTGAGACCAAGAACTAAGACGATGATAGATTCTAAGGCCCAATGTGCTTGGATGAAATGTTTGAAATATATTAAAATATTACAAAGCACGCATGATTTTTTTTTAAAAAGATAGAATAACTATATGGCTACTCAGATCAGAAGTATGAGTGAACTAATGAGTTTAGAATTGTTGTTTTACCCTTGGAATGATTTAACATTGGTTGGCATGAGTCATTTTTGAAAAGGTTTTCAGGGACATAAAATGAAAAAAATTATTTAATAAAATTATTATAATTCATTTTTTTGATGAAATGACTATATTTTCATTAAATGTATCCTTACGTAAGAATTATAGGGTTAGTTGTAGAACCCTAGATCCTCTGTAGTATCATTGGAGGGAACCACTGGATTATTCTCTCATACAAATGATGACAAAGTTGAAGATTGTAGATTGATCGATTGGGGCAACTTCTGATTAGATGGATCTCAACAATGAACACACTGCAATGAAAATTGTTCATCATATATTGAACTGAATGAATATAGGAAAATTTTTTAAGTGATTTCTTCCCAATTATTGATTCATAACATGAATACGGATCAATCAACTAATAAAATGATCCGTAGATTTTATGTATTTGTAGGTTGGGTTCATTGCGGGGGATTATTTGTGATAATTTCTTATGGTTATCAATATCATTATTGTTTATATTACATAAAAAATCCAGTTTGACATGAACATCGATCAGGGTTTTCTCTTCTTGTTTATTCATGTGATTTTTTAACTCGATTCATTTTTCATCACATGCGTTATTCACCTGGCCCATGACTCGAATATTCCCAATAAATCAATCGTTGCACACCTGTTTCATAGAGAAATGATATAATATAATAGATCTGGGATTTTAATGTCACGATGAATGGGAGATGATGAATATAGAATGATTAGAACAATACATGATTACTGAATTCACATTCATCATAATTCTTCGGTGCACAATGAAGAATATTGGTTTAATCCATTGTGTGAGAAGATTTGACAATAGGACGAGTTGTTCGATGAATGCACGGATAGTATGATATTTGATCATTAATTTCATGGTGAATCGATCAATAGATTGATGTATGGAGTTTCAAGATCGAACGTTGAGGGAGAATTTGGGATTTTGGAATATACTGCAGAACTTGGCATGTAACCCGGTATTACATGGCATGTGGGGCCCCGACTAGTGGCACTAGGGTTTGGTCGGAGTTAAGGACCACATAACTAGTGTCCCATATCACATGGAGCATGATCCTCCTCAATTTTATTGACATTTTCTATGTAAGTACATAGAAACTTTTTGGAGTACACAAGAACAGACATTCCATGTACTCCCACAAAAACACATCTTGGCATACATGCATAGGGCCAGGTGGCATGGGAAGAATATTATGTTCCTCTATATTCTATTTATACCCTTCTATATGTTGTGTGTTTGTATAATACATTCAATGTGAGGGTGTTCCACATGGTATAACAGGACACACCGCATACCCCTTGGGACACAGTGTGTACTCCATTCAAGAGTACTTAATGATGTTAAATCTATTAGTTAGGGATAATATAGATTTTTTGTATTCCCTTGTCCCATTAACATGATGTTATAGTGAAAAACTAAATACACATCAATGGATTTTGATCCCAACAATAGTTTGAGTCTCTGATAGAGTTGTGGTTTCCCTTTGTGAGACTATAGTGCAACACTCTATTATCCATAGTTGGAGTTTTTGGAATCAGTGTGGACACCCTATAAAGGGTGTTGACACTAAATCTACTGGATTGTATCTATAGTGGTTTCAGAATCACTGATATACAATCCCCTCTGTAATGCATTGATTCAGACTGGGTTGATGGTAACCCCCAACGGTTTTGGGAACGACCCCTATCTATGTATCATGGTTCCCATAGACTTGTAAGCTTCCTCGGATGGGATCCAATGACCCATACCTATTCATAAATTGACTCGAATTTTAGCATGGATCAAGGATTGAGTTCTCTTAGTACAACCATTGCTCCAAGCATAAACTTGTGGGTGGCATTTAGTTATGACAACCTAGAGGAATGGTTTTTTTGTGGAGTATATCTTGGGGTTTTATATTATACATTGATTTTTATATCATGTATTGATATGAATATACTTATTTCGTACATTTTTTGTTTTTAGGGTCTCCTAATGAGTACATTTATACTCACCCATGCACTGGATATTCCTCCACATATTGTGTCTTGTGTAGTAGATGACCCTTTTGATGCTATCCTAGGATGACCAGGAGAGGCTCGAGCATATCAGGAGCTTAGAGGACTTATTTTTTCAGGAGCATACATTTTACTTAGTCCATTCCCTTGGATTAGTTTTGACTCTTTACAGTTTTTATAGGGCTTGTTTCCCTCCTCTTTTCCATTTTATGTACTTTACATTCATACTCTATTATGGGTTCTTAGATTTGTGCATTCATTGTTTGAGTTGTTTCACAATTCATTATTGTGTGGTCTTAGAGGTGTGTGTGTCTGTACATAAACATAAGTAAAATTCCTCCCATTTTTTGGATATGCCTACTCGGTGCTTGGAACCAGCCGCTGGCCTATTGGATGTAGGCTTGGGGTAGTCACATGCCAAACTTTGGAAGGACATGTCATGATAGAGTGGTATCTGAGCCGTTCAGTTCAACCATAGAACCTATGTTGGTGAGATTAGTTTACTGAAATTGGGTTAAGTGTTTCAAGTACCACTTTAAGGTAAAGAACTCTAGTGTTGGTGCCTCACCCATCATATACATGGACCAGGACTCTGATCACCTATTTTTCAAATGCGTACAAGAGAAAACAAGTGGTAACGAGAAAAATGGTACATGCATCATAAAAAATTGGTTGTGTTTTTTGTTCTTTTCTTGAGTCAGATCCCTAGATATACTCTGTCGACCATGGAAAATTTTGTTTTGTATCAGGATACCTCCACATATACCACTATCCAAGACTCCACCATGGGATCATGAGGATGATCAATATAGTGACAAGTCATCAGAACATGGGATTTTACTAGATATAGTAGATCTAGGTGGTTTAACAGCTACGACTACTACATTTTGAGTAGTATCTTTCCACAGAACTACAATATAAAGATATATGAATGATGAGTGTGACTCATGATTTCTATTGGTAGTAACTCCAAGGATTCAATGTCATCCAAACCCCCTAGATACTGAGTACTGGCTAGAGGTAGTCACCCAAGTTTCTCACCTTGTTAGGATGTCTACCAGTCATATGATTGTACTGTTCATGAGTATTATTCAGGGATCAATTGGTCGATGGTGGTACTTTTTGACTTAGTCATATGATGAGATTTATCTCTATTGTACAGACTTTAATCATCTCTTCTTATAGTAGTTCTATCTTTCCACGTTTTGATAAAAACACAAACATTATATTTTGTATCTACAGTAGGGAAACATGACCATGGCTACATATTCAGTGAGGTTTCCTAATCTCCCAAATTACTCATTGGATATGGTATGTGACTAGTTATTTTGTGCACAGACCATTGAGTATGTCCTTCATGGGGACATTAGGGCATTAATTTTATCTCTTAGATTATCCATCAATGTTGGTGTACATGAGAGTACCCATTTGGTAGAACATTTTCTGGCCGAGCAGACACCAATATTGGGAGATAGTAGTGTTAACCCAATACCTAGGACCTCGACATTAGGTTATCGACCACAGTCATAGGGATCCAATTGGGTCAAAACGTTAGGAGTTGATCCTATGACTCAGGGTCAGCTGTACAATTCTCTTAGGGTGGCTCGGATTATACATGGTAAAAGTGATGTCTCTCAGGTGATAGTCAAGGACATACCTGACTCAACATGCAGCTGGTTGGGAAATGGGAGATGGGCCGATGAGATAAAGATAGAGGTAAGATCATAGTGGTCCAATGGGTGACATATGTAGATGGTGTTCAATTAGATTAGCATGAGATGGTCGGAGGTTTTACCTATTACCTCCACCACCCCCGGGTGGTCCACTCTAGGCTCAAGGAGTTAGTGGGCAGGGATGAGGCCAGCTATATGCTATAGAAACCTAAGGCCCCAAGGCTCTAGTAATGATACCTGGTATCATATTTGTATTTTATAAATTATTTTTATTATTAAAAAACACAGGTGTTGGTCATTTTTTTCCTTCCATGTATCTTTTTTGAGACTCAGAGATTCTTGTTGAACCATTTACTAGACACTTACACTTGTATAATTTTAATGGAGAGGGATCAATGATCATAGACTCATGCCAATAGTGTGACTCAACTCTTGGAGGTGAAAGTTTTAGTTGGGATCTATTGGTAGTGTCATCAAGGCCTTATGATTCCTTTATTGGTATGGATTGGTTATCTACAGAACCGGGTTTTCATTTGTCATTAAAAATGAAACCCATGTAGCATAAGATGGACCCACACATAGGAGGGTGTAACTGATTTCACATCAGTTAGCAAACAATTCCCTCAGGGCAGTGGATGTTATGAGTCATCGGTATCCTATAATGGTGGAAGAGTATGAGGACATATTTCATGAAGATGTTCCTCTATTACCTATCCACTGATAGGAAAACGTATTCATCGATCTCCACCCGAAGAATACACTGATATCTACACCTGCATTTTAGATGGCCCCTGTAGAGCTTCATGAGTTGGGTGTGTGGATGGAGGACCTAAAAAGTAGTGTCATCAGGAGGCCCAATGTTTTACCCTATCCATCCCTTGTTTTGTCTTGTAAGAAGTTAGAAAGGTTATTGATGTTATGTTTGTATTACCGTCACATGAACTAAGTGACCATGATGAATAAGTATACACTACCTAGGAGAGATAACATATTTTATCAATTGAAAGGGGTGTGATGGTTCTAAATGTTTGAACTCAAATAAATCTATCAGTAGCTGTGAGTGTGGAATGATGTTATAATGATGATGGAATTAATTTTTTTTACGATCACTATGAGTACTTGGTGTTTACGTTTTTCAAGATATATTCCCCATTAGTATTCATGGGTCTCGTGAACCAGATCCTTCAGCCTTTCTCAAAACTATTCATGGTAGTCTTCATCAATGACATCATAGTGTACATGGAATCTGAGGAGGATAATGAGAGACAATTGAAGATGTCCCTTGACACACTACAAGATACTTTTTTGGAAGCACTCTAAGTGTTAGTTTTGTATTCATGTGGTCTATTTCCTAGTACATGTCACCTCAGAGCATGTAGTGTAAATTGATATTGCACAGGTTGAGGAATTGCTTGCTTTGGAGGAACCCAAGAATGTTACCAAGGAAAGATGTTTCCTTGGACTGGCTGGGTACAATCAATTGTTCGTACCCTAATTCTACAAAGTTTAATCACCCATGAAAACCATTACTAAGAAAGAGAACCCATTCATGTGAAAAAATATCCATTAGTTCTTTTTGGAGCTAATGAAGAGGATGATGAGTGCTCCTATCATGAGGTTATTGGAACAAGGTGTTGAGTACATTGTGTTCTATGATTCATCATGGACCATTTGTTGTTGTGTTATAATTTATAGTAATGTAAAAATTTCTTATGGTTTATGCAAGTTGATACAGCATGAGCATAACTATGAGACCCACAACCACGAGTTAGCAGTAGAAGTCTTCAAATTGAAGATGTAGGGACACTACCTAATGGGTGAGGGAAACATCTTGTACTATGACCAAAATATTCTTAAGAATATATTCTCTCATAAGGATCTCATCTTGAGAACGAAGTGATGGATCTAGTTCCTCAAGATCTATCAATTTTTGATTATCTATACTCCAAGGAAGGGAAATTTAATGGCAGATGCTCTTAGTATGAAATCATGTTCGTAGTTTCAGAATGAGGCATTGAAGCAGTTGTAATCATTTTTTTATGATGTGTAGATGTTTATGGAGAAGATTACCTCTAGTCGATAGTTGTCACCCATAAACTCTTCCAATGCATATAGAAGGCACATATTGCGGATACCGACTGCGAGACCTTACATGCTTAGATATCATCATGGCAGGCTACTGATGTACTTTCTAAAGGTGGGGAGCATGTCGTTATATTCAACGGATGAATTATTATACCAATGATGTTACGAGAGTAGGTTTTATGATAGTTTCATATATCTCTATTGGTTTTACACCCATTTTTGGAAAAGATATACCATAATTACCAATGTTTGGTTTGGTGGCTAGTGATGAATAATGGAGTTTCTTTGTTTATTTCTTGATGCCTTAATTTTCATCAAGTGAATGATGAGCACCATGTTCTAGTAGGTTTATCTCAACCCCTTGAGGTTTCTAAATGTATGTGGGAAGTGATATCTCTATGAATTGTGTAGATCAAAGAGACACAATTATATCTGGGTGATCATTGCCTGACTCACAATATCGTTCCACATCCAAGCTATCTTAGAATAGAGTTCAATTGAGAGCTTGGGCGCCTCTACATTCTGGTGATATTTCAAATCCATAGAGTTACATCAATGATTTATTTTATTCATGATGATTACATTACATCCTATTGTTGGAAGGGATTGCAAGAGGCATTTGGGACTCAATTACACATGAGCATAATGTTTCACCCAGAAACTGATAGCCATACTGAGCAGAACTTTAGGTCTTGGAGGACATGATGTGAGATTTCATGTTATACTTTGGTCATATTTGGGAGGATATCTGACCATTGGTGGAGTTTTCATACAAGAATATATACCATTCCCCCATTGTTATGTCACCATTCAAGGCTTTTATAGGAAACCCTATAGGTCACCACTTTGTTGGACTGATGTAAAGACCCAAAGATTGACATACATGGACATTACATTGCTTTTGCGGAATACTTAATACATAACCAAAACCAACACTCAAGGACCGTAATGGTTTAGTGTCTTTAGAAACTTGAAATATAAACTTCTAATCATGTTGAAAGATATTCAAGATCTCCAATAACAATCATCCCCTTTTTGTTTCCTTACCTAAAACCTTTCTTTTAATCTTGGGGGAAAAGAAAACATAAAAAGGGAGATCTCAAATGGTATGTAAGGTTTATCATGGAGAAAATAAAACAAACCATATACATTTGAACTTAAAAACATGACCATAATGTTTAAACATCAAGATCATGATCAATGACATAAAACATGTTAGTAGGTAATGAAAATATCATAAAGAAACATTATCCATGATAATATAGCATGGGAATAAAACATGAAATTGTGTGAACCATTAAGCACATGATATAATTTCCATAGTAACCATGGAATTGTTTCCAAGACCATCATAGTGGACAAAGTCCCTTACTGAACCGGGTTTACTTGCTGTTCCAGCCATGTATTACCGATCCAGATTCTCTTTCCATTCCAGAAATGTCTATCTCATGAGATATAAATCTTTACCCAATGCATTGGAGGGAGATATAGGTCCCCCCATCTCATAATGAAATCATTCTTACTTGTGCCACAACATAAACATAAATCATTCATCATAACCCAAAGAATAAAATGGGTTTCATAAACATCATCCCATCATAAAATAATCTGTATAAAAAAATGGATATCATTTCATCATAATAATAATAAAACCATGTAAATAATAGAGACCTTATAATCATACTAAATATTGTCATCGTATATGGAAAATAGTTTTGACAAAACACTTGAAATGAATTCTTGAGGAAAATATCATTTCTTTTTCAAAATCTTTTTATTTTCAAAAAAATTCCATGAAATTTGATTTTGTGTTTAAAATGGTAATTAAATATTATAGAGTAAGAATCATGAAAATAAGGCATTATGAAATCGTCAAAATCTGTTCATGCCGTGTAAGTTAAAAAAACATTCTTCACGTTCTTTTTCTGAAAAAGTCAAAAAGTACCTCGTATGGTAATCAAAAGAAATATTCCTTTCATAACATGTGGTAAAAGTCAAAATGGGTAAAAAAGACTTTAAACATACATTAAAACAATTTTAGAAAACATGGACATGTATTATTACAATAACCCCAGTAAATACTTACGAATAAACAATCTCGGATAAGAATAAGATTGGAATAATTATCCCTTACCTTATGTCTGATATGTTTCATATGTATCCAAACATCATGTATAATGATTTAAATAATTTCATTGACTTATTAAAGAATCATATTCATTGTTATGATATCATATATGGTTCAATTATGAATTTATATTACCTGTTATTTTGTCAACTCCATGTTAAAGCAGCGTTTTGGGTAAAATCGTTTCATTTATCGTACATGTTTTGAATTGTTACTCTTGATATTATTACTTATATAATGATTTAATTAATTCCAAAATGTGAAAAATTATTTATATATAACATATATTCAGCATATACATATATATGAAAGATCAATAAATGGAATTAAATACACTGTTCATGGAGACGGTAGGTCGTACGTACGCATGAACGCTGTTTTCATTTCTTATTGAATTGAATGGAATTAAGTAGATGATATATAGATATATATATATAAATAAATCTAGTAGAATTATTATGTCATATATTTAATTGTTATTCATTATATATAATTTATAATCATTCATAAATGGTTACCATGAAGAATGCATCTCATTGCGTTCATGGAGATGGTAGTCCGCACGTACACACAAGCGATGATATCGTTCCCATAATTATTGAATATAATTGGAGGGGATGATATAATATCTTAGATTTAGTATGATGTTATAATAACCATATATATTTATTCTTTACACCATTATACCCATCCATGTAAGGTGGTGGTGGAAAAATAGATTACACCACGGCGTGGAGACAATATTTTGTACCCACGCACGCGCGTTGATTTCGTTTTCTCATAGGATGGATAGAAGGTGAAATGGGGATGTTTTATATTTATAATGACATATCAGTATATTTTTGATAATTATTTTATTACATTATTATGAAACAACAAATTAAGAGGATGTAGAAGAAGAAATGAATTTGAAAGAATCGGTAACGGATATTACCTCTTCTTCAACACACCTCTTTGAAACCTCCTCCTAGGATACTAAAATAGGACTTTGAAGAATACCACGACCTCTAGTATGTTTTTAGGTAATTTGAGAAGGGAAATGGTAAGGTTTTGGCCGATATTGAAGGCTCAACTTTGTGTGAAGATGAGTGGGAGGAGGTGCCCTTTTATACGGGAGGAGAGGGGCACCTTTGGAATCCTAAAAAATATTAGTTTCATATAAATTCAATCCCCCCATAAAAACCTCCATAAATGACCCAATTTAGAAGATGAGATGATATACGGTTGTAATCTCATGAACCAATAAAATTTATACATGTTTTGATTTTATATTAAACCTTTTCATTTTCATTTACCTTTATTTAATCTATTTAATTTTATTTGGGATAAAAAAATTCTAAATTTTAAATGGTTATAAATAATCAGTTATGTGTTGTGAATTTTCCATAATTTGATACTTTATGACATTTTAGACTATAAAATTTTCAATTTATAATTTTTAAATATTTTAGTTATTTTTATACAATTTAATAATATGTTATTTTTATAAAATAACAATAGTGTCAATTTTGGAACTATTCATTTATTTGAATTTAAATAAAATCCACACAGAGGATATATTAGAAATAAAATATTTAACAGATTCCTAACATGTCAGAGTAATATAGAAAATTGGTGTATCACATTAAATAGTTCATATAATATTTATTTTACTATTTGTAGAATCATTTATTTGATATTTCTCTTATTAAAATAATTACTACAAAAATTTTTTATAATTATTAAATATACTTATTTGTTGCATAAAAATTAAAAATAAAATACTAGGATTAAAATAAATCTTATATATTTTATAATAATACATTTATTAGGATTTATCTTCTAAAACACCAAAATTTTAAAATGTTATATTTATTAAATTTTGAAGGTGACAACATTGAGATCATTTAAAATAAAATAATATAAGTGTCACATTCTCTTGGATAAGACTTAAAAAGTTCATATGTTCTGTCATTGGATGATTATGGTGTAATTATAAATTTCTAATAAGTTTTTATCAGGTTTTTGGGCCCTTTAATATGTATTACTGTTTAAATAAAAACAATATTATTGATGTTTTACTAAATAAATAATTTCGGCATCATTAATGTATAATCTAATAAGGTAATTAAATAACTATTAAAAATTAAAAATAAATTAACATGATAAAGAAAAAAAATTAGATTTAAAATTATTTTTTATAACAGAATTTATATTATGTATAACCATATATTAAAAATACTTTAATTATTAATGTTTGAGTGAGACATATTTCACTTTCTTTTAAATAAAATAAACCAAAGGTATTAATCACATCCAAGTGGGTACGAATGGATTCCATTTAGACCCAAATATGACTTAGTATGAAATATAATCATCCAATTGTATTAAGACAAGTGTTAGGGTAATTTTATAATATTATATTTACCCTCAATTACCTGATTTACCTTTAATAATGGTAAATAAAATTTACTATAGTTACTATTCATAATTCCCAAAAATAAAAAGTATTCTATTAATATAATTTAGACCAATTTATTCCAAATATGGAATCCATGTTTCCAAATTCAATACACATAAGTTGCAGAAATTAAATTAAAATTAATCCCGCTGTCGAATGAAAACAGGGTTTTGTTTAAAACATTACAAATGATTTAATTGATTTAAACTAGGAATTCAATGTAAAATCAATGCTAATGACATAAATTATGTAAAATGGTAAAAATATATTCTATTCATACTTTAAAGCCATTAAATAATATAATTTAACCATATAAATTATTATGATGAAAAAAGTTAATTTTAATTAAAATATAGCGTGTTTTTACTATTCATTAAAATATGAAAGTTATCAGAAAAATAGAAAAACATTATCCGATATAAAATTTTTTTATCATGATTCAAAAGAATAAGTTAATTTTGTAAAATTTTACTTATAAACTGATCCAAAATTATATTTAAAATTGTTTCCCCATCAAAAGGCGGAAAAAATGCTTTTTTTGAAAAATAATTATTTTACCCGAAAATTTATTTTCTTCTCATACAATGTTCTATAAAATATGTTAGATAAATTATAATGTCATTAAATTCAAAATTTATTTACTACTATTCATAACGGCTAGTTTATAAAAATATTATAACCATATATCATTGGTTATTGAAACCCGGTATTGTGTACAACACACACAATCGAGGAAGGTTGTGATAACGTGTAATGCAAGCCAGGTCAGGGTTGTGTGTAGTGCAAGACTCCTTTATTTTTGCGTATAAGAAAATCCAACCATATTTAATTTATACATTGAATATATATATATATACACTCAATGTTGCGTAGAATAACTACTATCAAACAAACGTGAAATTGTGTGTAACCCGATCCAAGATTAGTGTTGCGTATACTGCATGCTAATACAGTGTTACGTATTGCGCAAGATAATATTGGTGTAGCATACAACATAAGATATGAGAGAAATTAAAAGGAATATATCTTACAAAATCTTTGTTTGTTGCATTCTACCCCCCTTAAAATGAATTTTCCCTCAAAATTCGTCGGGGTTATAAATCGATTACTATTCATAGAAACCCAATCGTAAAAAGGAATACTAAAACATAATTTAAAAAACTAAATTATGAAACGTAACGATTACCCGAAATAACTCATCACTGTGTTTCCATATAATAGATCATAGGTGAAAATATGGATATGGAAGAAAAATCTAACCATCTAGTTCTGATGGAGAGTGGTAGAGAACATGGCTATGAAAAATCCAACAATCAGAAAGCCATAAATTTGTGATGTTCTAAGGTACCATCTGATTCATCAGATATGAGGGCACTAGGACAACATTTTTGGTTTTCAATATCATTTCCCTAATGTTGATGAATTTTATAATCAAAATAAATACTTACTATATTTTGGTACACTCTAACCGTTGTTCATGCCTTAAACAATTTCCACTTCATCTCTGTAAGAAATGAAGTTCAATTTTTCATTTGTGAAGTGTTAGAAGATCATGTGATAGAATGATGAATCATTCCATCTGTTTTAAACAAAATGATATAAAATGTTATCAAATATACATAAGTCCATCTATGGTTTGGTTAATCATATATGATTCAAAAAGATGGACTTATACTTCATATATCATACCGCTTAATAAAATAAAACTAGTATATACTAACCAGGGACTTCCTATAGGCCAGTGGTATGCGATAAAGGCATGTCGCACTTCGGTTGTTGGTTCGATTCCCATAGGCTTGTCCAACGTGACGGGTTGTCGCCCATCCTGAAGGTTTTCCTTTTTCTAAAACTACATAATTATAACATTCCATCAATAATATCGAAAAAGTTTTAGGCATAAACAATACTAATTTATGTCCAACATAATCCATTCAAATCTTTAGGCTTATCCGAAATACTTATGTCCAATCTCATAGTATAAAGAAAACAATTACTAGAAAGGTTATCTACCAAGAATGTGAATACAAGAATTTATCCCACAAATATCATAAAATATATCTTGTTGGTTACATTCTAAACACATGAATACCTTTGTCATATATTCTCTTGAAATATAAATTATCATAGAACATTAGTGAAAACATGAATTCTTTCAAAAGGTAACTCTTTCCACATACCAAAATCCCAAAAATTCTATATACTCAAACCATGATATCACTTTGTCATTATATTAGTCATGAGATCATGAATACTATCAAACATATTATTTTCTCTGTATCCTTTCATTATGCGCATACCATCTTCCTTCCAAAAACATTTGAATAACCTATCATGGTTACCAGAACCATTCAACATATACTTTTAAATACTTTAGGAAAAACAATAGTGTAACAATCCTTAGATGTTTCTTTATTCCATAGTACAATTAAATTACCTATACAACATTACTCATGATAAATATACAATAATTCCACTACCTTCATAAAACATTGACTGAGCTTCATAATTTTATTCCTCAACACTTCTTTCATCTCATATATCATCTGTAGTCTCTTCATCATAATCAACATAAATACTACCCATACAACCATGTTGATTCTCTTCATTATATTTTCCCTTAGGGAATCGATTTGCATAATGCCCCTACATTCCACATTTAAAGCATTTAACCATTGTTGATGTATTAGCAATACCATTATCTTTGTCCATTGTGTTAACTAATCCTTTTCCTTTGCAATTACTGGTTATGTGTCCTTATTTTCCACACCCAAAGCTTCTTCCAGTTCCTTTGAAGCATTCACCTTGATGCTTTTTCCCACATGACTTACATGAGGGAAATTGAACTTTCTTTCCTCTATGACCATCATGATACTCCATCTTTCTCTTATTAGTGGAGTCGGGAAAATTACCAAAGATGAGATTATTGATCATATTTTGAGATTTATGATTAGGCATAATAATGATATGTGGACTCCTAGATCCAATTTAATTTGATTTCTTATGACAAATATCATTCCATTGTCCATTATATCCTCCATTATCGTGAATCTTTCTGTTTCCATCCATTTTCTAAAACCCAAAAAGAATAGTGTGAGAGGAAAAAATCATAATCAAGGGGGATTACCTTCAATATCTAAAATCTTAGGTTAAATTCTATGGTAGTTACCATAATTCTAGGACTATAACCTATACTTATACGTAACCTTAGGGACATCCCTAGACATTCCTTAAAAATATCTCTAGGGATCTCACTAAAGTTTTTGCATAATAGTTTCCAAAGGTTGAATAAACCTTTCCTCCGACACCAACTGTAGAGACCCAAAGCTTGACGTACATGGAAATTACATTACATTTTTGGAATACTTAATACATAAAAAAACCAACACTCAAGGATCGTAATGGTTTAGTGTCTTTGGAAACATGGAATATAATGTTCTAATCATTCTGAAAGATCTTCAACATCTCCCATAACGATCATCCCCTTTTTGTTACCTTACCTAAAACCTTTCTTTTATACCTGGGGGAAAAGAAAACATAAAAAGGGTGAACTCAAATTCTCAGTAAGGGTAAGAATGGAGAAAATAAAACAAACCATATACATTTGAACTTAAAAACATGAACATAATGTTTAAACATCAAGATCATGAACAATGACATAAAAGATGGTAGTATGTAAGGAAAAGATCATAAATAAACATTAACCATGATAAAATAGCATGGAAATAAAACATGTAATTGTAGAAACCATTAAGCACATGTTATGGTTTCCATAGTATCCATGGCATTGTCACCAAGACCATCATATTGGACAAAGGACCTTACTAAATCGGGTTTACTTGCCGTTCCAGCCCTATATAACTGAACCGGATTATCATTCCATTCCATCCATGTCTATCTCATGAGATATAAATCTTTACCCAATTAATTGGAGGGAGATATATGTCCCACCCATCTCATAATGAAATCATTCTTACTTCGGACACAAGATAAACATAAATCATTCATCATAACCCAAAGAATAAAATGGGTTTCATAAACATCATCGCATCATAAAATAATCCATATCAAACAAATGGATATCATTTCATCATAAGAAGAATCAAACCATGTAAAAAATAGAGATATTATAATCATACTAAATAATGTCATCTTAGATGGAAAATAGTTTTGACAAAACACTTCAAATGAATTCTTGAGGAAAATATCCTTTCTTTTTCAAAATCATTTTCATTTCAAAAAAATGCCATGAAATTTTAAAAGAGAATGATTTTGTTGAAAATGGTCATTAAATATTATAGAGTAAACTTCAGGAAAATAAGGCATTATGAAATCATAGAAATCCATTCATGCCGTAAAAGTTAAAAAAAACATTCTTCTTGTACTTTTTCTAGAAAAGTCAAAAAGTATCTCGTATGGTAAATGAAAGAAATATTCCTTTGATAACATGTGGTAAAAGTAAAGAATGGGTAAAAAGGACTTCAAACATACATAAAAACACTTTTAGAAAACATGTACATGGATGATAACAATAACCCCTGTAAATACTTACGAATAAACAATATCGGATAATAACGAGATTGGAATAATTATCCCTTACCTTATGTCTGATATGCATCATATGTATCTGAACCTCATATACAATGATTTAAATAATTTCATAGACTTATTACAGAATCATATTCATTTTTATGATATAATATATGCTTCACTTATGACTTTATATTAACCGTTATTTTGTAAATTCCATGTTAAAGCAGCGTTTTGGGTAAAATCGTTTCATTTATCGTACATGTTTCTACTTGTTGCTCTTGATATTATTACTTATATAATGATTTACTTAATTCCAGAATTTAAAAAATGATTTATATATAATATATATTCAGAATATTCATGTATATGAAAGATCAATAAATGGAATGAAATACACCATTCATGGAGACTGTAGGCCGTACGTACGCATGAACTCTCTTTTCGTTTCCTTATTGAATTGAATGGAATTAAGTAGACGAAATACACACACACACATATATATATATATAAATAAATCTAGTAGAATTATTATGTAATATATTTCATTGTTATTCATTATATATACTTTATAATCATTCATAAATGGATACCATAAAGAATGAATCTCATCGCGTTTGTGGAGACGGTAGTCCGTACGTACACACGAGCGACGATATCATTCCCATAATTATTGAATAGAATTGGAGTGGATGATATAATAACATAGAATCATTATGATGTTATAATAACCATATATATTTATTATTTACACCATTATACCCATCCAAGTAAGGTGGTGGTGGAAAAACAGATTACTCCACGACGTGGAGATGGTATTCTGTACCTACGCACGCGCAGTGATTTCGTTTTCCATAGGATGGATAGAATGTGAAATAGGGATGATTAATATTTATAATAACATATCAGTATGTTAGTGATACTTAATTAATTACTTTATTATGAAACAATTAATGAAGATTAAGTAGAAGATGAACTGAATTTGAAAGAATCGGTAAACTATATTACCTCTTCTTTGGCAGGCCTCTTTGAAATCTCCTTTAAGGATACTAAAATTGTTGTCTGAAGAATACCAGGACCTCTAGTATGTTTATAGGGAAGTTGAGAAGGGAAATTTTCAGGGTTTGGATGATCTTGAAGGCTAGATGTTGTATAAAGAGGAGAGGGAGGAGGTGCCCTTTTATAAGGGAGAAGACGGGCACCTTTGGAATCCTCAAAAATATTAGTTTAATATAAATTCAATCCCCCCATAAAAACATCCAAAAATGACTACATTCAAATATAAGATGATATAGGGTTGTAATATCATCAACCAATCATATTTAGACATGTTTTGATTTTATATTAAACCTTATCATTTTAATTTATCCTAATTTAATCTATTTAATTTTATTTGAGGTAATAAAATTATAAATTTTAAATGGTTATAAATAATCACATATGTGTTGTGAATTTTCCATAAATGGGTATGTTATGACATTTTAGACAATATAAGTATCAATTTATAATTTTTAAATATTTTTGTGCTTTTTAGACAATTTAATAATATGTTATTTTTATAAAATAACAATAGTGTCAACATTGACACTATTCATTTATATGAATTTAATTAAAATCGACACAGAGAATATATTCAAAATAAAATATTTAATAGGTTCATAACATGTCATAGTAATTTAGAAAATAATTAGAGCACGTTAAATAGATCATACAATATTTATTTTACTATTTGTAAAATCATTTTTTTTATATTTCTCTTAATAAAATAATTACTACAACTTTTTTGTATAATTATTAAATATACATATTGGTTGCATAAAAATTATAAATAAAATACTAGGATGAAGATAAATATTATAGACTTCATAAGAATACATTTAGTCAGATTTATCTTCTAAAAACCCCAAATTTAAAAATGTTATATTTATTAAATTATGAAGGTAACAACTTTGACATCATTTAAAACAAAATAATATAAGTGTCACAATCACTTTTATAAGACTCCAAACGGTCATATATTCGGTCATTGGATTCTTATGGTGTAATTATAAATTAATAATAATTTTTTATCAGGTTTTTGGTCCCTTTAATATGTATTAATATTTCAATAAAAAAATATTATTGAATTTTTACTAAATAAATAATTTCCGCATCATTCATGTATAAGCTAATAGGGTACTTAAATAAAGCTTAAAAATTAGAAATAAATTACCATGAAAAATAAAAACATTTTAGCTTTAAAATTAGTATTTATAACAGAATTTATATTCTGTATTAACTTATTTGAAGAATACTTGAATTATTAAAGTTTGAGTGAGACATATTTAACTTTCTTTTAAATAAAATAAACTAATGGGCTTAATCACATCCAAGTGGGTTCTAATGGATTCCATTTTGACCCAAGTATTACTTAGGACGAAATATAATCATCCAATTCTATTAAGACAAGTGTTAGGGTAATTTTATAGTATTTAATTTACCCTTAATTACCCGATTTACCTTTAACGATGGTAAATAAAATTTACCATATTTACTATTCATAATGCGCAAAAAAAAGTAGTCTATTAATATAATCCTAACCCACTGATTCCAAATATGAAAACCATTTTTCCAAATTAAATACATAGAAGTTTCAGAAATTAAATTAAAATTAACCCCATTGTCCAAAGAAAACATGTTTTTGTTTAAAACATTGCAAAAGATTGAATTGATTTAACCTACGAATTCAGTGTAAAATCAATGATAATGACATACATTATATTAAATGGTAAAAATATATTCTATTTATACTTTAAAACCATTCAATATTATAATTTAACCATACAAATCATTACGATGAAAGAAGTTGTTTTCAATTAAAATATAGAGTGTTTTTACTATTCATTAAAATATGAAAGTTATCAAAAAAATATCAAAACTTTATCCAATGTAAATTTTTATATCCTGATTTAAAATAATAAGTTTATTTTGTAATATTAAACATATAAACTTTTCAAAAATTATATTTAAAATGGGTGTGCCAATAAAAGGCGGCAAAGATGCATTTTTTGAAAAATACTTCTTTTACCCGAAAAATTTATTTTCTTCTCATACCATGTTCTATTAAATTTGTAAGATGAATTATAATGACATAAAATTCAAAATTTATTTTCTAATATTCATAATGGATAGTTAATAATAATATTATAACCATATATCATTGTTTAGTGAAACCCAGTATTTGGTACGACACATGCTATCGAGAAAGGTTGTGATTGCATGTAATGCAAGGAATGTTAGTGTTACATGTAGTGCAAGACTCCTTTTTTGTTGCGTATAAAAAAATCCAACCATATTTCATTTATACATTGAATATATGTATATATATATACACTCAATGTTGCACAGAATAACTACAATCAGCCAAACTTGAAATTGTGTGTAACACGATCCAATATTAATGTTGCGTATTTTGCAAGCTAATACGGTGTTGCGTATAGCGCAAGATAATCTTGGTGTACAGTAAAACATAAGATATGAAAGAAATTAAAAAGAATATATACTATAAAATCTCGGGTTCTTACAACTGATCCGAGCGATTCAAAACTCATGGGCCCAGATGTGTAGTGAGGCACTAAAGAGAAGGTTCATATGATTCAAGAGTGGATTAATACTTCACTGAGACATTATGATATATATGATGATATGGAAAAAGTCTTTTATAGTATGAGTTGGTAGACTATGTATTCCTATGGGTTTCACCTCGATGTGGATTACAAATATTTGACCGTGTTTCCATGCTATCCCTGAGGTTCATTGGCCCTATCTAGATACTTCAAGGATTTGGTGAGGTGGAACATATTATCTAACCCCATAGATAGACTAGGTACATGACATCTTCCACTTGTCGTAGTTGAGGAGGTATTTTCATGACTCATCACACATTATCGATTCAAGAAAGGTAGACATTGAATATGGAGTCATTTTTGTGGAGTACCCATTATAGATTGAGGATCAATACGAGAGATTCCATTTCAGGTGATTGATTCATTTGGTGCATATCCAGTGGAAGCACGACAATATTTAGGAGAGTACATAGGAGTCGGAGTCTCATATTCGTGCCCAGTACCCACATCTCTTTTTATAGCCCATGTTTTTTCCTTTTAGGGATATAAATCCAAAATGTTGGGAGAATTGAACATCATGGATTTTTAACTTATTATTTTTAAATATTATATAGATTATATTTGAGACCAAACACTTATAGAGGGTGTGATTCGAAGGCCTAGTGTTCCTGGAATAAATGTTTGAAAACATTAAAATATTAAATATCATGTGCATCTGGTTTTCTAGAAAAACAGAAATAAAAAAAGTGCTCGTATTTGAACTCTAAGGTGTTTTTTGAGTTTAAAATAGTGTTTTTACGCTAAGAGAAACATGACATTGGTCAAAATGGGTCGTTTGGGAAAATGTGGGCTCATGTGTTAAATGAATAAATGTAAATAATAAAGATATTTTAATTCATTGTGTTCACACAATGACTATATTTTATTTATATGTACTCTTATGTTATAGATTCATGGTTATCCGCATATCCATGGAACCATTGGAGGATATTTAGAGAGGACTCTAGAATTATTCTCTCAAATAAACGACGACAAAGTTGTTGATCATGGATGCATCGATTGACACAACCTCATATTCGATGGATCTCATTAACGATCCTAATGCATTGATATTCTTTGTTAGAAACTGATCTGAATCAAGGTAATAAATATGATTAATGTGATTTTTCCCCTTTCTTGATTCCTATGATTAACATTAATCTATTTACCAATATATTGATTTGTACATGTTGCGTATATGCAAGATGGGTTCATCACAAGGTTTATTTGGGAAAATTTCTTATGGTTGTCAATACATTTTTTTCCTTATGTAAATTAATTGAGATCAACACGAACATAAATCAATGTTTGGTCCTATTTTTTTATATGATTTTCTTACCCAACTCATTATTCATTGTGGGAGAAATTTTCATGGACCATGGTTTGACTATTCCCGAGCAATCAATCGTTTCACACCTATTTCTTTGCAAAACCGATCTGATATAATAATTTTAGGACTGGAATGGCATGATGGATTTGAGATTATAGAGATGTAGAAATTCATATGAAATTTAATTATTGAATTCTTGTTCTTCGGCAGAAAATGATGAATGATGAGTTATTATTTTTTGGGAAAAGATTTAATGATATGACAAATAGTTCGATAACAGTGAGGTTTGAGAGATATTGGATATTTGATTTTATGTAAAATTGATCACTAAATAGAATTCTAGAGGGACAAGATCAAATACAGACCAAAAATATAGTATTCTAAAAAATCATACAGAACATAGCATATAATCCAATATTATATGGCAAGTGGAACACCCTTTCTATGGAGTTAGGGTTTGGCTGGAGTTGATGACCACATGGATTGTTACCCCTATACCATGACATGTGACCCTACATGGATTACTCAACATGTACATCATAAATATATAGAAATATGTTGGATTACATGGGCACAAACATGTCGTGTTCTCCCTCACAGACATTCTATGGCATACACAGACACCACCAACCAAAACGGACAGGGTACGATGTGTCTCTACACACCGTTTATATCCTTCTACATGCAATGTATGTAGAGACTACATGTTGTGAGAGGATCTTCCACATGGGAAGATCATGGGACAGATGGACATTCCATGTACCCCTAGGGACACATCATGTACTTCGTTAAAGAGTGCTTCAGGCACTTTCTTTTCTTAGTCTAGGATTTTATAGGTTATGTGTGATCCAATTTTAATTTTCCCTGAGGGTAAAATCCATAATTACATTCAAATTACTGAATTGTGATCCCCAATATAGTCCAATTCTATGATGGATTTTTGGTGTCCCTCTGTGAGACTAGAGTGCAATCAACTATCATCCCCTGTTAGAGTTTTTGGAACTAGAATGACCTCTATTAGCAGGGAATTGATCCTCTATCTCTCAAAACATATATGTAGGGTTTGAAGAATCATTGACATACAACCCCTTATATAGAAATTTGATCCAAACTATGTTTAGGGTCTCACCAAACAGTTCTTGGTGTGACCCAATATTTGTGAATCGTGGTCCCCTTAGACTAGTTAGCTTCCATGCATTGGCCCCAATGACATAGACCTCTTCATCGAGTGTCTACGACGGTAGCATGGATCACGGAGCGTGTTCTCATGAAATGAGCATTTCATCAAAAAGAATCCTATGGCTCATAGTTTTTTATGACTGACTGGTGGTGTGGTGTCTTTCATGTGTATATCTGGGGTTTTTAATGTTATTAATTTATTTTTATATCTTATATATTGGTTGAATATACTTGGATCATAAATTTTTGGGTTTTGGGATGTCATAATGAGTATTTTTATACACACCCAATAATTGTATTTTCCCAAACGTGTCATGATTTTTGAAGTCGATGACCCTTTTGATAGTGTACAAGGAAGATCAAGAGCAAGTGGAGCATATCTGGTGCCTAAAATACTGAGGTGTTTATCAGGAAAAAACTTTTGACTTAGTCTCTACCCTTAATGTAGGTTGGACTCTTTACAGTTTGGTTGGGATTTTATTCCCCATTTGTAATTTTGATTACATTATTTTCGTACTATCATGTGGAATATTAGATGTATGCATGCATTTTTTTTAGTTTTTTACATTTCAGAGTTCTGTGGGATTATAAATGTATGGGGGTGTACATGTACTTAAGAAAAATGCATCCCATTTTTGGGATCTCCCCACTCAGTGACGGTTTCTAACCCATGGCCAATATGAGGCAGTCTTGATTTAGTTATCGGTCATACCTCTACAAGTCATGTCCTGAAAATTCATATCATGGAATGAAATCACATCAAAATATTGATGTCCTATAATGATGAATTAACTCATTATAAAAAATCCATGAATGGTTTAATTGGACCAAAAAATTTTATAAATGAAGTAGGTTCATTGAAAATTTTGTATTTACAGAGGGTTTTGGAGCCATAAAATTTGTTCTTCCATATATTCAACACATTAAAAAGGATAAGGGATATGATACTTAATCGATCTAAATTTTTATTAAACTAGTGGGTTCAGTGATCATGAGTTATATTTTTCAATGGCCATAGAGTGAAACAAATAAGATTTTTCCCTTTCTCATTTATACTCTAAATTTATCAGAAACCATGAAGATGAACAACATAAAATGCATATACTTGAATTTTCATTATTTTTCCCTTCACATATATTTAAGTAGTTGTGTTTTATATCTCATCCGTTGGAATTTCAAGGTATTTTTATTTCAATAGATGGTGGGATTATGATCATATGATTTTGAAAAAAGGTAACACAATTTTTGGTCATGATTCCTAGACATTGGTGAGAATAATTTATGGTCACGATGATTTTACATTGGTGCACACTATTTAAGGCCACGATTCCTAGACAATAGTGCACATATTTTTAGGATATTGTTCATAAAATAAGGTGCACATAGTTTATGGTTATGATTCTTGGACCATTGAAAAATAAATTTAAGGTCATGATACTTGGACAATGGTTGGAAAAGTATATGGTATTGATGTTTAGCCCATGGTTCACAAATTTAAAGGACATGAAGCTTGTACGAATGTTAACATATTTTAAGGTCATGGTTATTAGAACATGTTTTACACAATTTAAGGTCATGATACATGAACCTTGATTCGCATATTTGAAGTTAAATATTCTCATACCATTATATGTAGGGCAAGTGTGAAATAATATCCTAATTATGGTTCAATGTATAAGAATATTGAAAATAAATTCTCAAAATAGAATGAAGATTTTTTAAATCTTGACTTGAAATATTTGGATTATGAGTGATTATATGAGATAGTTACATAAGGTATTAACATTGAACACAATAAAATGATGGGTTCTAATGCGATTCCATAACGAAACACACTAAATAGATGGCGTTGTTATTATTTATAAAACATGTCTCTAGTTTGAAGGCCATTTTGGGGGTGCATATAAATAACCATATTGGGTCATGTATTAATGTTTACATAGATGTTTTACATAAAATTATATTCACGTGTTACCGATATCCAGGAGAGGTTAATAGAAATTAAGATATTTAATAATATAAGTTTCACCATTGGAATGGGATATCCAAAACAGTGATAGGGTATTTTGAGGCTTATTTAAAAATGGATAGGTTATTATGATCTTTTAGAAGGATTATAGTTTTTTTGATTTGTGGTTGAGTCCATGATATATGGTATAAAAAACACTATATATATTGAAATAATAATAATTATAAAAAATCATGTAGTTTTTATCATACCACTACCTTGGACCACTAACTGTTTCTCTAACCGATGGAATGCTACATCAACTTCGGCATGCATCCCCATATACCAAAGTCTAAAAAAAATACTGAGTGTGTGATGATATATCTGATGGAGACTATACCCAACTAGTTCAGGTGGAATAAAAAAATAAATAATGGAAATAATAGGAAATACATAACAACACAATCCAATATCCATATATGTACTAACTACAAAACATAACCAATACAGTATCCTAAAATGATGCTATAAAACAACCAAGTCCACATGCCTTGTGTCTCATATTGTATTTATATAATCAAAAAATGTATCAAAACTTCATGACTCAAAAGTGTCTTATGATCTATCCTGTCACTAATACCAACACTGTTATAGCATACAATTTTGAATTGTTCATCTAGTGCTTTCCCTTACCTTAAATATATCCATGAAATCATCTTAGACACTAAAAATCAACCTAAAAAGTGTGTTAGTTAGAATCAATAGGACACCACACTAAAATTTCCGTAAAAAATCAGTCTAAAATAAAAAGTGAAATTTTGGTAAATTTATTAGAAATTTAAATATCTATTAAATATATAAATAAAAAAAATATAAACCTTGGATCTGTGGTGACACATGAGGTCAGGTCCACATACTGCGACTATTATTGGATGTCTATGGGCATGTTGCAAATTCCACATGATCCCTAACCATATCAAACTAGGGGAAATATTACCTTCCATGATCCAAGGAGACTCCCAAATGAAGTATACCAATCCATAGGTCCATATCATTTACTTGGTGGGGGGGGTTGCGTTCACCCTTGTTCTTAACAATAAAACCCTTCTCCAGTAAGAGGAAGAATTATGCTCATATTTATAATTTATAACTACAACTCACTTGGGGAAGTGTTCAAATAGGTTTTAACTATAATCACCTATTTCTTCCAGGGGAAATATTATCCCTAGGGATTTACCATAATAGCCAAGATATCGATAATAAATTATAACAATAAAATCATAATGAATTTAGCCAAAATATTAAATTATATGATTATTACCAACATCCATTGTTCTAAAGAATTCATAAACAACATATTATAATCCATGGAATGAAATAAAACATGGTCTAATCACATTTACACGTTCATTACAAAACCCATTAGTCATTTTTTAAAACTAGAACCCATTTCAAGGCACGTGGAAAGGTAATAGAATTTCAATTTCAAAAATATGTTAAAATTCCAAATAATAACTACTTTCCAAAAAAATTTCTATTTCAATGGGGTGATATAGAATTCCATTATACCTTTCAATAATCAATATATAATTAGAATTTTGATAAATGGTAGCTTTTTTCAGACACATCTCATTATAGTTGAGGATAATAATGAAAAATGTTAGAAATACTTAAGGAAAACATACAATAAGTCTTGGAGAGGTCATATAAATCATATTGAACCATTGATTTTGTTAGACTATAACATATTACTGTACTAAATAGATTAAAATTTATCTTCAAAAAACATTGAAAACCCATAGATACACAAACGATAATAGAAGAAATAAATAAAAGGGAGGAAAGGAGTCACAAATTCCCCATGAAGAATTGATTTCCCAACTCTAAAAATCAAAAAACCAATCATTGAGGAAGATTGTGCATAGAAGGAAGGGGAAGAGTGGGCTTCTCGAATGAGCATGTTTTCATGATTTATAGGGGTACAAAATTGTTGATTGATATTATGAAATGTGGAAGAAAATAATAAACTATACCCAATAAAAAACAAAAAATGAACCAACTATATAATTTCTAGAGATAAATTTCTAGGTGATAGGCCTATAATAGCTATAAAAAACTATTATAAGGCCATAAGTTAGTTGGTGGTCTGTAACCTGGAAACTAGTGGCAGAAGAGCCTCATTGATGCATTCCTTGGACTCCACTTGAGCCTTTCAACTGATCATGAGATGCCTTGGACCCCCATCAACATATCATTAAGTATAAATTATGTTGTTTTTGAGTAAATTAAAAGTTTAATATCTCATTTAATGGGTGGACTTTTTTAACCTCCTAACCATAAGTATGTTCATTCTTGGGATAGACTCATAATCATCTTCATCCTCTTTGAAGAAATGATCTATCCTTTAGGTTAAAAAATATTCCAACCTTTCGAATGATTCAACCAGGTTCCCCCCAAGTCGCTACAGAACATCTACCGGAGGGATTTACTTCCCCCAAAGGGTCTATTAACTAAAGATCAAAAAAACATGAGAAATGATCCTAAAAATAATCATTGACCTCAAGATCAATGTCATCATCATCTACGACATGATATGGTTATAGAAGATATAAATGATGTTGAGAGGTGGAAAATATGTCATCAGACACTAAATATCTTTACAATAGAGATAGAAATCATTAACAAAGGATAACTATCTCCGTGATCTCAAATTTACCGATGAAACATTATGCTAAATTTTAGTTCCTCCAAATATGATGTTTCCCCAATCTGAAGAACAAAATTAAGTAGACTAGGTCACTAATATAAATTTATATGGGATATCACCAATTTTAGGGACAATTAATGTTCTTTATATAATTGGTTTTCAACCACTTCTAAAACAACTAAATTTTCTAAGAGGTTTACTATAATAATATCAACCCAAACATCATTGACTCTCCATCTTCCAACTAATATTGGGGAGGTCGACAAAGACTACCTTAAAAGGCCTCAAACTGATCAGTCTAAATTTAATAATTGTAATTATAGTATTAATATAATTCTAATATGTCCATATGGATCACAAAATAGTTGAGAAAATTGAGGAAAAATACTCAGATCATGTTCTTGAGTACTCATATGGCACGATCAGATTTATGTTCATATGTAAGAGGTAAGCTATAGTAAAATAGACATGTGTTCTAAAATCATTCTGAAGGACCTTCCTTAAATTCAATGTGATACAAAAATATATATCATATTCAATTATCTATGGTACCCCATGTGGGAATACTATCTCCAACTCATACATCCTTCCAAAATCA
This sequence comes from Viscum album, assembly GCA_963277665.1. NCBI lineage: Eukaryota > Viridiplantae > Streptophyta > Magnoliopsida > Santalales > Viscaceae > Viscum > Viscum album. Next base: position 2,073,564,640 of record OY728156.1, on the reverse strand, counting down.
TTGATTATTGAATCTTTCAAGATGGGAAATATGGAACATACTTTCATCGTGTTATTGATGATAACACACAATATACCATCCCAATAAGGAGTTCTCAATAAAACCATCTAAAAAGTCATAAAATATTAAATTAACACACCATAATTTGTAACGGATGAATAATTTTGGTAGGACCTAATGATCAAATTTCACATACTAAAAGGTGGAGGATTGAGAGAGAATTTTTTTTAAACCCTTCATTCCAATAAAATAATATTTATTATGAATTCTGTGATACCACTTGATTATACAAAAATGAATTACCCATATTGATGACTCAAACTCACTCATACAATCCTAACACATGATCATGGTCACTACCACAAACCCTCACACATAATATGTATCCTCATCATCAATGGAATAATTGAGCGGGTTCTACCTACTATAAATGTTTTCCCTCATCACTAGATTGTAAAAATCATACCAATGGATCTCCTTCACCCTATTAAGGTGTGGTGATTTAGTTTATTTTGTAATCCATCATCACTTATACATGTACATCCTCAAGGTCAATGTTCATCTCTATGAATAAGTCCATGATTTTCAAATCAGAATTAATATTATGAAAACCCCATGGAAATTTATTTTTACTCAAACCGTATTCCTCAAAATTTCACACCTATAGAGTGTAATATATATTTAATTTGAATGATTTCATGTTCTCATACCACTTAATCCTCCTAAAGATTATATGACACTAAGATAGGATCCATTTGAAGCATTTTATAATTTGGATACACCGAAAGCACCTCCACTATAATATAGTTCCTCTAAAAATCAAGGTGTGTTCCACTATAGTAAACTCCAAATCATGGTATGAGTAGTTTGATTAGTGTAGTCTCATATATAATTACAATTAAGAAACTAATCTCTTATAATATATAATTACAACCCCCAAGACGACACCTGAAACATGAAAAATGGGATATACTACCAACTAATCATGGGAAATGTTTGGATCAGTGTTCTATCCTAAGTATCAGAGTTTAAAGAAATAATGCCATTTTTTTAATTACTATTAAAGGAACCACCATATAGGGGATGTACAAGATAATTATATGGTAATAGTTTCTGATCCCAATGAAGCTATGGATATCAAACGAATTCTCATCACTCTCCCAGAAAACCATGATATCAACCTTCTCATGTTCTACTAAAACTTTATCATTTGATTTTATGTGTCCCATGGAGTGGCTCAATCAAAAAACCTGACCTTTGGATAAATTTTCATTATTATATTGACCTTAAAATATGCTCAAATTTATCTCCAAATTCTTAGCCTTTTCATCTTTGGATATAGGGTACACTGTAGAGACCCGAAGCCTGACTTACATGGACATTACATTAGATTTGCGGAATACTTATTACATAACAAAAACACACACACAAGGATCGTAATAGTTTTGTGTCTTTGGAAACTCGGAATATAATCTTCTAATCCTGGTGAAAGATCTTCAACATCTCCCATAAATATCTTCCTTTTTTTATACCTAAAACCTTTCATTATATCCTGGGGAAATGAAAACATAAAAGGGTGAGCTCAAATGCTCAGTAAGGGTAAACAAAAGAAATATCAATCACATTATATACATAAGCACATAACTTTTGGAAATCTTAACCTGCAAAAGAGATCATAATTTCATAACATGTGATAAATCATGGCAGTGAAATGTAATCACAATAATCATAACATAAAACATGAAACTTTGTGGCATACACACATAATCATAGAGAATCATATCTTATTAGTCAAGACTCATTGCCAAGACTATCTTAGTGGACAAAGTCCCTTTCTGAACCGAGTCACCCTCGTTTCAGTCCTGTTTCACCGAACTGGTATAACCTACCATTCTAGCCATGTCTATCTCATGAGATATAAAATCTTTACCCAATGCATTGGAGGGAGATATAGGTCCCACCCATCTCATAATGATACCATTCTTATGTGTGCCACAAACTCTTAAATCATACATCATTGCATAACCCATGTAATAAAAATGGGAATCTTAAACATCGTGAAATCATAAAACAATTCATATAAGATAAAGGAATTCATAAAAATATTAACATAATCAAATCCATGTAATAATAGGGATAGAAACAGAACCCTATATTGTCATATATGGAAAATAATTTTGATAAAACTCTTGAACTCCATTCTTGAGGAAAATATCCTTTCTACTTCAAAAACATTTATCCTTTCATAACATGCCATACAATTATAAACAAAAATAAGTTGATTAAAAATAAACATGAAAACTTGTAAAGGAAGCTTCTTGGAAATAATGTTTTAAAAATCCATTCATGCCGTATAAGTTAAAAAAACATTCTTCATACTTTTTTCTGAAAAGTCAAAAAAGTACCTCGTACAAAAAAACGACAAAAGATTCCTTTCATATTCTATACTAAAAACTCACCGAAGGGTAAAATTGGATTTAAAATATTGTAAGTTGATGGAAACAATATTACATATTGAGGGAACATGGATGTGGATGATAAAATACACCCCAGTAAATACCAAAGTATAAACAATCTCGGATAAAAAATGAGATTGTGATATTTTCCCTTACCTTAGGTCCGATTTTCTTCGTAAGTGTCCAAACCTCATATATAATGATTTAAATAATGACATTGACTTATTAATGAATCATATTCATTTTTACTATATCATATATGGTTCACTTATGACTTTATATTACCCGTTCTTTTGTAAATTCATGTTAAAATAGTGTTTTGGGTAAAATCGTCTCATTTGTCGTTCGTGTTTTAACTTGTAATTATTCATATGATTAGTTAGATCATTATTACTTAATTAGAGAATATAAATCATGATTTATATATAATATATATTCAGAATATACATATATATAATGGATAGATAAATGAAAATAATTACACCGTTCATGGAGACGGTAGGCCGTACGTACGCATGAACGCTGTTTTCGTTTCCTTATTGAATTGAGTGGAATTAAGTATATGACATACATATATATAAACATAAATCCAGTATCTTTATAATTTCATATATTTCATTATTATTGCTTATATATACTTTATAATCATTCTTAAATGGTTAACATTGAGAATGAATCTCATCGCGTCGTGGAGACGGTAGTCCGTACGTACGCACGAGCGATGATATCATTTCCATAATTATTGAATTGAATTGGAGTGGATGATACAATATATCAGAATAATTATGATGTTATAATAACTATGTATAGTTATTCTTTACACCATAATACCCATGCATGTAAGATGTTGGTGAAAAAATAGATTACACCACGGCGTGGAGACGGTATTCCGTACGTACGCACGCGCGGTGATTTCGTTTTCCGTAGGATGGATAGATGGTGAAATAGGGTTGTTTCATACATATAATAACATATCAGTATATGAGTGATACTGATGTTATTACTTCATAATGAAACAACCTAAGAATAAGAAGTGGAAGAAGAAATAAAGGTGAAATAATCGGTAACGGAAATTACCTCTTCTTTGAAGTACCTTTTTGAGACCTCCTCTTAGGGCACTAAAACTGGTCTTTGAGGAAGACCAGAACCTCTAGGATGTTGCTAGGGAAGTGGAGAAGAGAATTTGGAAGGGTTTGGCCGAGATTGAAGGCTCAAAGTTGTGTGAGGAAGAGAGGGAGGAGGTGCCCTTTTATAAGGGAGGAGAGGGGCACCTTTCGGAAAACTAAAAATATTTTTTTATTACAAAGTAATGTTCTCTTTTAAATAGCTCCAAATTGATATATTTAGAAGCTAATGTGGGAATGGGTATAAATCCTCTCATCCAATAATATTTAGACAAGTTTAGGTTCCTATTTTAACCTTATCATTTAGATTTAACATTAAGTTAAATACTTTTACTTTTACCCTATCTTCTTGTGTTCTTACACTATAAGGTTAATAAACTTACTATAAGAAGCCAAATGAACCCCAAATTGTTTATTATTAATATATATAACCTTATCTAAGTCATTTGGCCGATACTTAGAATTTTTGGAATAAAATAACAATTAATAATATAATATTTGATTTAAAAACTATTTTTTGTCAATTTTGACAGTATTTGATATATGATTTTTGAGAAAGTCATACCAGAATTATATGTTCGAACCAAGTTAATTACATCAACAATAATATATCATATTAACCTAGAAAATTAGTGGAATTCCTAAAAAGTCTCAAATTAAATTTATTTGAGCATTTATAACATCAATTATGTTAACATTTCCTTAAAAGGGTAATTACTGCATCATCGTTGTGTCATAAATAAATTAATTTATTTAAAGTCTAAAAATTATAAATAAAATATCCTCATGTAGGAAATCTTTTTATCTTTCTAATGAATATTTATAGTCGAATTTATCTTATGTATAACCCCATATTAAAAATGTTTTAGTTATTAAACATTGATTTTAACTATTTTAACTATTCATTAAATAAAATAATATTAAATGTCATAATCTAATCCAAGTGGGCCTAAATGATAATATTTTACAATTAAGGTTGTTTTTGGTCGAGATACACTTGTACAATAGGATTAGGACATGTGTTAGGGTAATATTAATATCATTTTTATCCTTAATTACCCTATTTACTTTTAACCGTGGTAAATAAAAGTAAAAAATTACTATTCACCAAAAATTATTTTCATCTCATTGAACAACATTTTACTTACTGACATCAACCATGTCTCTTGGATTTTTGAAATTCCATTCACAGAAGCGGTAAAATTAAGATTTATGAAAAAAATTAATTTTTTAACTACCACTTAGTAGTTTCACTATTCATCAAAAATTGATGTTTTTCAGAAAAATGCCAAAATTTCACCCTACACTATAATTGATATTCCGAATTCAAAAATTATTTCTATTTTACAAAATTCCTTACATATAAGTTGCATTAATTAATCTTATAATTAATTTCCGCTGTCACAACAAATAACGTGTTTTTAAGAGATAATAACTATCAAAAGATTAGCACTTGTTTATGTCTGGTGTAAATGTGAAATTATATCCAATGACCAACATTGTATTGAATTGTAAAAATATATTCTAAATATACTTTAAAACAACTCAAATTAATAATTTATCACTATTAATTATTTCGATTGAAAAAGTTTTTTTTAATTAAAATATAGCGTGTTTCTACTATTCATTAAAATATGAAAGTTTTTGGAAAAATATCAAAACTTTATCTAATGTAATTTTTTATATCCTGATTCAAAATAATAATTTTATTTTTTCAATTTGAACATATAAACATTTCAAAAACTAGATTTAAAGTGGGTGCGCCATCAAAAGGCGGCAAAACTGCATTTTTTGATAAATACTTATTTTACCTGAAAAATTTATTTTGTTCTTATACCATGTTCGAGAAAATGTGTAAGATGATTAATAATGTTACAAAATTCAAAATTTAGTTAATACTATTCATAACGGCTAGTTCATGACAATATTATAATAATATATCGTTGTTTATTAAAACCCGGTATTGCGTACAACACACACTATCGAGGAAGGTCGCTATTGCGTGTAATGCAAGCCAAGTCAGGGTTGCGTGTTGTGAACGAATCCTTCATTGTTTCGTATAACAGAATCCAACCATATTTCATTTATACATTGAATATATATATATATATACACTCAATGTTGCGTAGAATAACTATTATCAAAATTGTGTGTAACACGATCCAAGAATAGTGTTGCGTATACTGCAAGCTAATACGGTGTTGCGTATAGCGCAAGGTAATCTTGGTGTAGAATACAACACAAGACATTAATGAAATTAAAATAATATTTTTCATAAAATCTCAGGGTGTTACATTCTACCCCCCTTAAAATGAATTTCGCCCTCGAAATTCGTCGGGGTTATAAATGGTTTACTATTCGAAAGTTTCTTTAATCGAAACCCACATCGTAAAATGGAATACCAAAACCAATCATTAAAAATAAAAGTATGAAACGTAATGGTTACCCAAATAAACTAATCACTGGGTTTCCACATAGATGAAAATATGGATATGGAAGAGAAATATAACCATCATGTTCTGATGGAGAGTGGTAGAGAACATGGCTATGGAAAAGAAAACAATCACAAATCCATAAATTTGTGACGATCTAAGGTACCATCTGATTAATCAGATATAAGAGCACTAGGACAACATTTTTGGTTTTCAAGATCGTTTCCCTAAAGTTGAAGAATTTGAATTAGAATAAATACTTACATTATTTTGGTACAATTTCACTGTTGTTCGTGCCTTGAACAATTTCCACTTCATCTCTTAAATAAATGAAGTTGAATTTGTTATTCGTGAAGTGTTAGCCGATCATGTGATAGAATGACGGGTCATTCCATCTGTCTCAAACAAAACGTTAGCAAAAGTTATTAAATATAAGTCATTCTATAGTGAGATTGATCATATATGGTTCCTAAAATGGACTTATACTACATATATCATACTGCATAATATAATAAAACTAGTTTCTACTAACCAGGGACTTCCTGTAGGCCATTGGTAGGCGATAAAGGCCAATCACACTTCGGTTGTGGGTTCGATTCCCACAGCCTTGTCCGACGCGATGGGATGTCGCCTATCCTGCAGGTTTTCCTTTTTCTAAATCTATAATACTATAACATCCCATCAATAATATCGAAACAACTTCTATCCCTAAACAATACTAACTTATGTCCAACATAATCCATTCTAATCTTTAGGCTTATCCATAATACTGCAGTCCACTCTCATAACATAGTGAAAACGATTACCGAGATTTAATACCATCGTTGATCCCCATATATCATAAGATATGATTTGTTGGTCACATTCCAAACATTCAAAGTCCTTAATCATGTACTCTCTTGAATACCCATTGAACCTTAGTGAAAACATGAATGCAGTTATAAGTTAACACTTTCCACATACCAAAATCCTCAAAATTCTATTTTCTCAAACCATGATATCACTTAGTCCTTATATCAATCATGAGCTCATGAATACTGTTAAACATTTCATTTTCTCGTTTTCAATTCATTATGCACATATCATCTTATTTCCAAAAATATCTCAATCACTTTGAATACCACATTAGACCAATACATAAATATTCCAATACTCCATGATACAACATTATTACATAAACACTTAATCATTCCACCACATCGTGGTCATATTTAACATCGCCAATAGTGGTCGCATGTGACTTCCCTTTGTCCTTTGCCTTAAGCGGTTGCTCATGTCGATAATCACTAACCCTTGGATTAGGGCATTTATTAGCATAATGCCCCATTTCCTTGCACTTGAAGCATTGAAGTGTTGGTGGTGCGTTCACTGCAGTCTTTGCTTTATTCACATCATTAGAATCCCTTTTTCCATTACTTCAACACTCAGCTGCTCGATGACCTTCTTTTCCACACTTAAAACATTTTCTAGTCCCTTTAAGACAATCTCCACCATGCTTCTTTCCACACTTTGAGCATAAGGAACCATTCATCTTCTTTTCACCATTATTATGAGATTTATCCTTGAACTCCATCTTTTGTTTCTTGTCAAGACCATGAGATGGATATGTAACACCGACTTCCGTTTCTACATTGATAGCACAACGCACAATTTCTTCATAGCTACTGATGTCTCATATAGCTAATGCCCTTCGAAGACTTGGTTTTAAGCCACTGAAAAATCGATCAACGTTACTTTCAGGTTGGATGATAATTCCAGATGCATACCTTGCAAGTCTTGTAAAATTCGCTTTGTATATACCAACAGATTCATCATCCTTTTTCTTTAGTTCCAGAAACTCCTTTTCCATCTTTGTTCGAAGAATATGAGGAAAGTACTTATTGAAAAACAAGTTCTTGAACTCGTCCCATTCCATGGACTCAATTTCATATCTTGGGCTCGTATTCTTGATAAGATTCCACCATTGATCAGCTTCACTTTCCAAACGATATACTACTAAGATGACATTATCATGCTCAGAACATTGAAGAACTGAAAATATCTTTTCAGTGGTACTGATCCATTTTTCAGCAACAAGTGGATCGGAAGACCCACTGAAAGAAGGTGGACGTTTCCTCATGAAGGACTCAATAGAATATCGTTCCCTTCTCTGCTCATTTGGAAGTCCTGAGCGATTCATAGCTTGTGTAAGTATAGCAATAAGATTTTTCACTCCATCTCCCATAACATTTTTTTGTTCAAGAGGGAAATCATTGCATTGTCCATTGCATTGATCAACTCGGTTCCTTCGGGTTCCAGACATCGTCTAAAACCCAAAAAGAATAGTGTGAGAGGCAAAAATCATGCTAGGGAAAACAAAATTATAAAGGGGGAGTATCCTCAATATCTAACATCTTAGGTTAAATTCTAAGATCGTTACCGTAGTTCTAGGACTATATCCTATACGTATACTTATCCTTAGGGACATCCCTAGACATACCTTAGAAATATCTCTAGGGATCTCACTAATGCTTTCGCATCCTAGTTTCCAAAGGTTGACTAAACCTTTCCTCTGATACCAAATGTAGAGACCCGAAGCCTGACTTACATGGACATTAAATTAGATTTTTCGAAAACTTAGTACATAACAAAAACACACACACAAGGATCATAATAGTTTAGTGTCTTTGGAAACTCGAAATATAATCTTCTAATCCTGGTGAAAGATCTTCAACATCTCCCATAAAGATCTTCCTTTTTTATACCTAAAACCTTTCTTTATATCCTGGGGAAAAGAAAACATAAAAGGGTGAGCTCAAATGTTCAGTAAGGGTAAACAAAATAAATATCAATCACATCATATACATAAGCACATAACTTTTAGAAATCTTGACCTGCAAAAGAGATCATAATTTTATAACATGTGATAAATCATGGCAGTGAAATGTAATCACAATAATCATAACTTAAAACATGAAACTTTGTGGCATACACACATAATCATAGAGAACCATATCTTATTAGTCAAGACTCATTGCCAAGACTATCTTAGTGGACAAAGTCCCTTTCTGAACCGAGTCACCCTCATTTCAGTCATGTTTCACTGAACCGGTATAACCTACCATTCCAGCCATGTCTATCTAATGAGATATAAAATCTTTACCAAATTCATTGGATGGAGATATAGGTCCCACCCATCTCATAATGATACCATTCTTATGTGTGCCATAAAATCTTAAATCATACATCATTGCATAACCCATGTAATAAAAATGGGAATCATAAACATCGTGACATCATAAAAAAATTCATATAAGATAAAGGAATTCATAAAAATATTAACATAATAAAATACATGTAATAATAGGGATAGAAACAGAACCCTATATTGTCTTAGATGGAAAATAATTTTTATAAAACTCTTGAACTCCATTCTTGAGGAAAATATCCTTTCTACTTCAAAAACATTTATCCTTTCATAACATGCCATACAATTTTAAACAAATATAAGTTGATTAAAAATAAACTTGAAAACTTGTAAAGGAAGATTGTTGGAAATAATGTTTGAAAAATCCATTCATACCGTATAATATAAAAAAAACATTCTTCGTACTTTTTTCTGAAAAGTCAAAAAAGTACCTCGTACGAAAAAACGACAAAAGATTCCCTTAATATTTTTTACTAAAAACTCACCGAAGGGTAAAATTGGATTTAAAATATTGTTAGTGGATGGAATCAATATTACATATTGAGGGAACAAGGATGTGGATGATAAAATACACCCCAGTAAATACCAAAGTATAAACAATCTCGGATAAAAAATGAGATTGTGATATTTTCCCTTACCTTAGGTCCGATTTGCTTCATAAGTGTCCGAACCTCCTGTATAATGATTTAAATAATGTCATTAACTTATTACAAAATCATATTAATTGTTATTATATCATATATAGTTCACTTATGACTTTATATTACCCGTTCTTTTGTAAATTCATGTTAAAGTAGCGTTTTGGGTAAAATCGTCTCATTTGTCGTTCGTGTTTTAACTTGTAATTATTCATATGATTACTTAGATCATTATTAATTAATTATAGAATATAAAACATGATTTATATATAATATATATTCAGAATATACATATATATAATGGATCGATAAATGGAAATAAATACACCGTTCATAGAGACGGTAGGCCGTAGGTACGCATGAACGCTGTTTTTGTTTCCTTATTTAATTGAGTGGAATTAAGTAGATGACATACATATATATACAAATAAATCCAGTAGATTTATAATGTCATATATTTCATTATTATTGCTTATATATACTTTATAATCATTCTTAAATGGTTAACATGGATAATGAATGTCATCGCGTTGTGGAGACGGTAGTCCGTACGTACACACGAGCGATGATATCATTTCCATAATTATTGAATTGAATTGGAGTGGATGATACAATATATCAGAATCATTATGATGTTATAATAACTATTTATAGTTATTCTTTACACCATAATACCCATCCATGTAAGGTGTTGGTGGAAAAATAGATTACACCACGGCGTGGAGACGGTATTCCGTACGTACGCACGCGCGGTGATTTCATTTTCCGTAGGATGGATAGATGGTGAAATAGGGTTGTTTCATACTTATAATAACATATCAGTATATTAGTGATACTGATGTTATTAATTCATAATGAAACAACCTAAGAATAATATGTGGAAGAAGAAATAAAGGTGAAAGAATCGGTAACGGAAATTACCTCTTCTTTGAAGCGCCTTTTTGAGACCTCCTCTTAAGGCACTAAAATTGGTCTGTGAGGAAGACCAGAACCTCTAGGTTTTCTCTAGGGAAGTGGAGAAGAGAATTTGGCAGGGGTTAGCCGAGATTGAAGGCTCAAAGTTGTGTGAGGAAGAGAGGGAGGAGGTGCCCTTTTATAAGGGAGGAGAGGGGCACCTTTGGGAAAACTGAAAATATTATTTTATTATAAAGTAAAGTTAGGTTTTAAATAGCTCCAAATTGATATATTTCGAAGCTAATGTAGGTATGGGTCAAAATACTCTCATAAAATAGGATTTAGACACGTTTAGTTTCCTATTTTAACCTTATCATTTAGATTTATCATTAAGTAAAATACTTTTACTTTTACCGCGTCTTCTTGTGTTCTTACACTATAAGGTTAATAAACTTACTATAAGAAAACAAACGAACCCCAAATTGTTTATTATTAATATATATATCCTTATCTAAGTCATTTGGCCGAAACCTTATATTTTTAGGATTAAAATAACAATTAATAATATAATATTTGATTTAACAACTATTTTGTTTAAATTTTAACACTATTTGATATATGATTTTTATAAAAGTCATAACAGAATTATAAGTTCGATACAAGTTGATTAAATCAACACTAATATATCATAGTAACCTAAAAAATTAGTTTAATTAATAAAAAGTCTCAAATTACATTTATTTGATCATTTATAACATCAATTATGTTAACATTTCCTTAAAAGGGTAATTACTGCATCATCGTTGTGTCATAAATAAATTAATTTATTTAAAGTCTAAAAATTATAAATAAAATATCATTATGTAGGAAATCCTTTTATATTTCTAATGAATATTTATAGTCGAATATATCTTATGTATAACCCCATATTAAAAATGTTTTAGTTATTAAACTTTGATTTTATCTTTTTTAACTATTCATTAAATAAAGTAATATTAAATGTCATAATCTAATCCAAGTGGGCCTAAATGATAATATTTTACATTTAAGGTTGTTTTTGGTCGAGATACACTTGTCCAATAGGATTAGGACATGTGTTAAGGTAATATTAATATCATTTTTACCCTTAATTACCCTATTTACTTTTAACCGTGGTAAATAAAAGTAAAAAGTTACTATTCACCAAAAATTATTTTCATCTCATTGAACCACATTTTACTTACTGACATCAACCATGTCTCTTGGATTTTTGAAATTTCATTCACAGAAGCTGTAAAATTAAGATTTATGAAAAAATTAATTTTTTAACTACCACTTAGTAGTTTCACTATTCATCAAAAATTGATGTTTTTCAGAAAAATTCCAAAATTTTACCCTAAGATATAATTGATATTCCGAATTCAAAAATGATTTCTATTTTACACAATTCCCAACATATAAGTTGTATTAATTAATTTTATAATTAATTTCCGCTGTCACAACAAATAGCGTGTTTTTAAGAGATAATAACTATCAAAAGATTAGCACTTGTTTATGTCTGGTGTAAATGTGAAATTATATACAATGACCAACATTGTATTGAATTGTAAAAATATATTATAAATAAACTTTAAAACCACTCAAATTAATAATTTATCACTATTAATTATTTCGAATGAAAAAGTTGTTTTAAATTAAAATATAGCGTGTTTTTACTATTCATTAAAATATGAAAGTTATCGGAAAAATATTAAAACTTTATATAATGTAAATTTTTATATCCTGATTCAAAATAATAATTTTATTTTGTCAAATTTAACATATAAACATTTCAAAAACTAGATTTAAAGTGGGTGCGCCATCAAAAGGCGGCAAAAATGCATTTTTTGAAAAATACTTATTTTACCTGAAAAAATTAGTTTGTTCTTATACCATGTTCCAGAAAATGTGTAAGATGAATAATAATGTTATAAAATTCAAAATTTAGTTAATACTATTCATAACGGCTAGTTCATGACAATATTATAATAATATATCGTTGTTTATTAAAACCGGGTATTGCGTACAACGCACACTATCGAGGAAGGTCGCGATTGCGTGTAATGCATGCCAAGTCAGGGTTGCGTGTTTTGAACGAATCCTTCATTGTTTCGTATAACAGAATCCAAACATATTTCATTTATACATTGAATATATATATATTTATATATACTCAATGTTGCGTAGAATAACTATTATCAAAATTGTGTGTAACCCGATCCAAGAATAGTGTTGCGTATACTGCATGCTAATACGGTGTTGCGTATAGCGCCAGGTAATCTTGGTGTAGAATACAACACAAGACATTAATGAAATTAAAAGAATATTTTTCATAAAATCTCGGGGTGTTACGTACACCATGTTTGCATCATCAATGAAAACCACAAAATGTTCCAAATACCAGTAGAAAACTCTATTCCACAGATCTATAAATATCATAGTTTTATTCATCATACCAAGTGGTATAATAAATTAAAAATAGAGACCACACCTTCTCTGAATGTATATACGAGGAATATCAAATGGTCTTACCTTCAGTTGGTGATTTTGTGACCATAATCCCATATTGGAGAAAACCCTATCACCATTATATTGTTTGAATAAATCATCGATTCATGGGAGTTTAATCCTATCCTTAATCACAACTTGTTTAAGCCTATGATAATCCACACATAGTTTCATGGTGTCATATACCATCTTTGGGAAAAAAACTAGATCACATATTGTGGATGTTCTTGTTCATATAAACACATTTTATTGAAAATACTCCAATTATGATGTTAATTACCTAAACATGTTAAATTATATTCTACAATGATTAATGGAAATAAAATAAATACCTTTAAAAATATCAATGTTATATTTACTCCTTTTTTGCGTAGTGACATGGGAAAAATATTAGGAATGATTTCCTCAAACAGATCAAATATAGGGGAAAAACCAAACATATGAGTCTCATGTCCCCTCACCCTAAACAACTAGTATCCTAGGAAATAAAACCACACTACCATTGACTTAATTCTTCATAAAGACCGTTTTGGACATTCAACAGTCCCACATACTCGATGATTCCACCAGTAAAAGATGTTAATTTGATTCACTGTAGATAATAATCTATTTGGGATCAATATCGAATGAGCTAGTCCATCATTAGATTCACAAAAAAACCACACATTTCATGCGTGATGAATTACCTATGGAAATGATAGTCACTGATGAATAGGGGAAATAACAACATTTTAGAATCCCACCTCGCATAATGTGCAAGTGTGTGTCAATTGAAATAATGTAGTAGAGGTATTGGAATACTAGTTCCTAATCTCCAACCCAATAAGTGGATATGAATGAGTGTGGGGATTATATGTCAAATATTTTCTAAGAAAAATTTGATGAAACTAAGATCCTAACTTGAACTATCGATGGTCTAGTATCATGATATATTTGAATAGGTGCCACTATATGTAGCTACCCCATACCATGACCCGATAGTGTAACAAAAAAGTTTTGAGTCATAATTCCAAAATGACCCTACTGAATTTATCCCAGAGCCCATTATTCACCATCTTATACCATTCATCTTGTCAAATACCAAATACCTCAATGATGTGACATTGTCATCAGCCTATATTCTGTAATTTGTACTGGTCATGTAACTATGGTACTACCCATCTGCTAAGATATAAAAAATGGCATATATTACCCATCTTCCTATATAGAGAACACTCTTTGGGTGGTCTATGGCACTGGGATCTCATGTGCCGCATGGGATCACACTAGTAATGTCTCACCTCACCACAGCCATGTGAGGGATTATATAAGTAACTATAACACATCAACAGACCACCACCACCATGGAATGAGCTATTTGATTGATTATTCATACTTCTATAATACCCAAAAAAAATATTCTCATCCTAGAGGGAGATAGTTGTCTTGTTTTATATCCAATGCTACTATTTTATCAATGATAATGGATTGTGTCATGATATATATAAATGAGGGAAAATTTAATATATTTACCATAAACATGATCTTATAATGTAGTCCTTCCTTAGTATACATTTTCATAGCATCCTTATTTCCTTATAGGGTGGGGAAACCGCTAAATCCGGATAAAACAGGAGGCGTAATCTTTAATGGCAACGTCCCCCATTCTATATCCTTATAAAATCATCTGCCATGTCTGATTGAAAATTATATTGGATGAAGTGTCTAAAGAAATAGTCTATAAATATATGTAGGTTATCCCAATTTGTTAATTTACATAGAAAAGGATATCCCACCACAATGTTTATGTCTAATGAAATATGTACAAAAATAACATACGCTATTTTATTCTATTGTTTCACAATGGTAATGTATGATATAGACAGAATCCATCCACATCTCCTCCACCGATGGACCACCCAAACCTATGATAGTTAAAGGGTTCTATAAATAAAACTCATGAGTAAGTTCTGACATAGACTAAACAGCCTATGTTGGTCCCCTATTCAAGGTTTGTGCTACCAAAAAGAGGCTATAACAAAGTGAATCATCTATAATACAACCCTGAGTAGATAAATGTTATGGTCTACTATTTAGAAGAGCATGATCTCCCTCTCCCTCTGGGTATGGGACCCAAAAACTCCATGGTAGAATAAAGCTACAAGGCTTACTCAAGACCTAGAAATGAAATAGATAACTTGTATTCAGATGATGAGGATAAAATGAGAAATGTACAACAACACATGTCCTTTAATGAAATACAACAACATTCCATTAAATAATTTCCCTTGAATTCACATATTTCCTCAATAAAATTACCATTCCCCAATGACTGGACATATAGAGTTCCATTTAGATAATATATGGGAAAAATCCTTATTGGTTCTTTACTAATTCATTAATTTTCCAAAAATATTCTTTAATAATCAATTTATACAGGATATTCTATCATGGTATCATACTAATAATGAGCCAAGTATGATTCCACCATATCTTCATATGGGAAAAAAATATATTTGATTTTTTTGATCGCTTAAATGGTCAACCATGATTTTACACATAATAATATGAAAACTAATACATGTATATCAATTAGTCCTAGATGTACAGAAAACATATATGCATAAGAGACTATAATAATTCATAGACACACAACTGCTCTCTTGTTACACCATCCCTAGAGAGATAAACCAAAAAAACAATAACAACATTCAAAAAGCGAATCATTGAATATAAAAATCTAGAAAATGTTAAAGTAAAAATAATGACTAAAATCCCATTTTTGTGAATTGTATCTTACATTTTCATTGGTTAGCTACACATATGATAAATCTCATCACAAATACACAATAAATTTCTTGTATCAATTCTACCATCAAAAATAGTAATAAAAAATAAAATCTCCTCAATTAATACATTTTAATGTACGACTACCCATTCCAATGACCGAAACAAGAACCGATGAAGAGATACATTACCTTTGGAATGAATCCCTATTTTCTAAAGGCTTCCAGCTAGAATTGAGGGTCGTATATGATATCTTGGAGATATTTTACCATCTTGGTTGGAGTGAAACAAATCAATAAATAATGAAAAGAGAAGTAAATGTAAAAAAAATCATGAAAACATCCATACGAGTACCAAATATAAAATAAAACAGATAAAATATCAAAGATAGATGTTATAACATAGATATGACCACATTAAACCTTTAACATAAAGAATGAACAAAACGACAGAAGGTAGAAAACTAACATGACTCAAAACTGGTCTATACCCTCTCTTAGAAAAATATCAACTAAATTCTAGCACAGAGACAATCATTAGTCATTGTGCACTTCATCTTAACCCTACATACATCTATGAGATCATATATTCTACCAAATGGGAGACTAATAAGTGTGGCAGTATGACTCAGTAGGCCACCACCAATGGAATCCCTAAATTATCAAGTCAGAAATAGAAAGTAAAAGAAATTATACATCTAAAAAAAATTAAATATCTTGAAAAATAAATAATGAGATAAATATTCAACATGAGAACTATATTGGCACCCAATGTGGGACCCACATACTTCCACCAAATCCAAATGTCACTAAGCATGTCACAGAGACCACATCACCCGAAAACATGCTTGTCCATAGGAAATAGATCAATCTTTGGCTCTATTTAGCCACTATGTGAAATTTATACATATAGGGAGCCCAAAAATCCACCTAGGGGGACTTATTCATTCTCAATTTGACCTATAAAACCCATATCCACTTAGGGGAATCTTTCATCTTAGGTTTAACCATAATAGCTATTGTCTGTAAGAGGGGGGAATTCACCATGTATTAAAATGTAAAATGTCAAATCCACTAGAGGGTAATGTTCACCCCTAGGTTTAACAATAATAAACCAAATAACTCTAATTCAATATAATAATAAAATAATAATGTGTTCAACTAAAATTTTAAAATCCAAAAAAATTTCCGACATCCATTTTTTAAAAAGTATCATAAATAAGTTGATTAAATAAATGGAAATAATTTCACAAAGTTCCAATACAATTACCACATTCATTTCCAAAACCTTTAATCATTTACCAAAAAAAATACCCATTTTATGGAACTGGTAATAGAAAACTATGGTTTATACCCATGCACCCCCAAATTGATCGTTCTCTCATATAGGATAGTTGGTTCATATGGAAGCTATTACTCAGAGTAGGCCATAATCATATAATAAAGACTATAGGTTGTGTAATTTAATGTTTTAAAATGATGAATCATATTTTGGATAGTCTATCATCATTTTATTAGGATAAAAATGTTGTTAATGTTAACATAATTCAAAAAGGAATCGAATGACATGCATTTTAATTTACAAAAAATGGATTTGGATGTAATGAATTTTAATATATTATGGCAAGGACTTAGATGGAATATAGTTTAAAATCATGTGATAAAGATTTAGATATCAGGATATTAAATAACATGAATCCATGAATTTGATTTTGTGTAGTCAAATTTCAAGCAATAAGTACTTGGATGTCATTCCTTTTAAGTTCTTATGATGAGGACCTATAAAAAAATTTATTATATAGTGGTGGGAACACAAATTTTTTGAACATTAACATCATGTGATATGGTGGTACACCAATTATATAAATTTAATATAGTAGGGGTTTCAATGTAGGGAACTTAATGAAAATCTAACACATGTATAATAAAAAATATCCTCATCCAAAATTTTAGTCCATTGGGTATTAGAACATCAATGAAGTATCTGAAGTCAGGGGACATTGTTTCTAAGAATAGTTTTTTTTGGAAAATATCCATATTAAATGAGAATTATTTTTTGATAATGTATGAATAAAACAAAATAACTTTTCACAAATGTAAAATAAGTACTGAAGACTTCAAATCAAATAAAAAAACAAGTAGAGGTCTGATGGAAACTTGTCGTTGGACCAGTCATAAACTATTAATACAACACTAAATATCATAAAATTATAGTATTAATGATACAAGTAGTTCTTGTTGCAAATCATTATATAATTAGATCATGTGAAAAAGAAAAGTGATGGGAGGAATTAATCTAAAAATAGGTTTCTGTAAATTACCCTATAGTAATGGGGGAAAAATATATACTAAGAAAATGACCAATAGAAATTTTGGATGGGTTTAAAATAATAGATCTAGGCATTAGTACATATCTTTCAATAATAGGGACATGAGCCTCATCTCAGTTGGTGATGACTCAACAAATGCATCCAAGTGAACTAAGATCAAATTCCAGTGGAGACATATTGCTGGGTTACTATAGTAGTATTTTGGTAGTTACTATTCGGTACTATAGCAGCAGAAAGTATTCATCCATTTGGGCCTTTGGGCCACTGGTTTGGTCCTCGGGTCTTGCGAGGCCTTCGGGCCACCCAAGGCCTTCAGGACAGTTATATCTCAAGACCTTCGGGAAACCTCAAGGTCTTGAGTCCCCCCTCCCCCCCCCCCCCAAAGTCCTTTGTGATATATGAAATTGAATATGACTCTACTGAAGATTACAATGGACAAGGCTCCAGATGAAGCTTCTGAGAAAGAACACTCACCAAAAGAGAGCTTACTGGAATTACAAGACTGATAGGGTGTGGCATTACAATCAGGACCAGGCCTATATACAGCTTTGTATAGGACAACTAGACGACCATCCTTGCAAAGGTGTAGTGCTGATATCATGATTTTTTAGGGTGGTGTTGTTACTAGTTGTATTGTCTTGTTGATTCCTCTGATACCTATGGGTCATTAAATCTCTTAATCCTTTGGGCATTGTATGGATTCCATCTCATCCATTGAAAGGTGGATTATCAAAAATAAAATAATTAAGTCCTTCATGATATTCAGGTCAAAAAAAATCATTCCACAAGTAATTCTAGAACGGATAATTTTATCTTAATATAGATAAAATATCTAGGATGATTTTATAATGATCTAGATTATATATAAGGAAATGGATCTCAACCGCAATATTTCTATGTTAATTTAAGGATTCATGTATAGAATACTCTATTTCTTCAAGGTCAAATTCATGTAACTAGGACTAAATTATGTACCTTTGAATATGTTTCATGATAACAATTATAATCAGGGTTATTTTTTAGAACATATAAGATCAGGTGATTCATTTTTTCTATGAGAAACAAGATATAATATATAGATCATCTGAATCGCATGATAATTCATTATAGGGAACATAGAAAGATAATTTTCACTGGTTATATGAAGGATAACTCTATATGTATTTTTCCCTAATGTAGGAAGAATTGTTTTAGAGAGTTTAAAATTTAAGGTCAGGTATGGGATAGAAGTCCCAAGGATGTATATATATACTACAATAATTAGAATCAATAAATGCAGAATAATGATAAAATAATTTAATTTTTACACCATGAAAGTCTTATAAGAGTTTCAATAAATAAATTAATGATTATTATATAGATATTGCTCTCATGTATGCAAGTTAGGAAAAAAAGGTAGCTTTCTCTGTGTAGTTAATGTTTTTTCAATATATAAAAACATGTCTTTTTGTTTAACTTCTTGTGACTGAGGCAAATGGGAAGCCTATATCCTTGATTCCAGCCAAAAAATAGAAATTTTTGAATCGATTCTCTCACATATATCAAGCTAAATTGTAGGGAAACCGTTAAATATCATTTTGTGTGAATCAATGAAATGGATAACTTTTCAAAAAATATTCTATTATATGTAAAACCCTCATGCTGGTGAAAAAATAAATAAATATGGGATATTTTATGTATTTTAGAGTCATTCGCAATGGAATTAATGTCATGAAGTTTATTATGATATGAAAAGGACCAACATTAGACAGTTTAATGACTCATGAAATAAAACAAAGTAAAATTTATATTATTTTCATAATTATTGTACAAATGTGTCTTATATTTTAGATCCATATGATGATGACCATAACAATGTAGTTTAACTCCATATAGTGAGTTTTTTGTTCTATAGTTTTACAACATTAAATAAAGAAAATGTGTTATTTTTTGGTATTGATATAATGATGTAGGTTCCATGTATAGTAATGTCTTATAGTGAAACCCTACATTATTTATTTTAACGTCATATATTTTGGATGTACTTGAACCGGTGTGAAATTACATAGTGTTTTTTAATTAATATTTCCTTGGTGGGAGGTGATATGTGCTCCCTATCTATGGTGGCTAAAGAGTAATCTCTGTGGAATAAGAAATTTTTAATGGTTTAAGGTCCCTGCCACTTTTTTTTATATTCAATGGATTATTCCTTTTTCTAATGGGAGTTTTGAATGACAAAAATCCCCCCATAAAAGAATGTGGAAAGATGAACCCCTTTATTAAAGGCACATGTGTAGTGTTAATAAGATTTTATTTATTTTCTTTTCCTTACACATAAATCCTCTATTGGGACTACTCATCTTCATATTTGATGATTAAATACGGTGAATAGAATTGATGGAAACTGTATCTCAATAGGTAGGGAAAGCTCAATTATTTAGATAATAGAATATTTATTACATTATATATTCTTTTGTTTTATAGTGTGGTGGGACCACAAAAATACATGAGTTTATCGGAACATGACATTTATTTTTTGTCTAATATATTTTATAGAAATTTTTTCAATGTATTCTAGAAATTCAAAATCATTAAATTTTATATTGCATGATAGAAGGAAGAGTGGTTGGAATAGATGTTGTATCCCAATACAACCATTTAAACATAGAAAAAAATAAGTTTTAGTCAATGACCATCAATATTGTATTAGGGACACTAAATATGTTGACTATGTTCACCATTAAAAATTGGATATTTTTATTTTTCCTAACATCCATAAAATGTTTATCCCCACCACATTTATTATAGAAATTGGTGGAAGTATGTTAGTACTTGAAATCCACAATTGTAGATGTGGTATATGACCAAATTAATTCCTCCCAGTATATTGAAAGCATCTAAGAATATCTAGTGGTATGAAATTGCTATATATGTTTATGAATGTTATTTTCATGTATCTATAAGGCATTACACATTTTAATGACTTATATATGGTCTTTAATTACTGATGAAAAATAATATCAAATCCTCTTGTTTTTATTTATGTACTTGGTTCTTAATTAATCAGTGTTATAAACACATTCATGGTCACCCACACTATGGTGAGAATCTATTCTCCATTATGTCATCTAAGAAGAACCCCATAAACACCTTATTTATAGATAACAATATAGAAATTCAATCCATAATAAATGGAATGTAATATTGGTGGATTCTAAACCTACTACCTTTTAACTATATTAGGGTAAAGGGTATCATTCCAGAGATAATCGTTAATGGGATACATTCATCTGATTGTGGAATCTACTAGTGAGGGTATGAAATCTAATTATTATTTGGTATTATTTATTTCATTTATTTCCTGCATTTAATATCCAATTAATTCAGTAGTTATGTTCAAATATCCAAAGAATAATAAGATGATATAGGGAAATTCGAATTTTTTGATGATGTGGTGTTTGAAAATTAATATAATGACTATAGGGATTCTAAAAATAATGATATATTTTTCTATCATAGTGAAATTTTGATCAATATAACACATATAATAAAAGTGTGTTTATGAAGCCTGAACATCATGTTCTTCTCCCATATTGAGGGATTATGTTCATTTGATTAAAGACTCTATATTAATGATCTGAACATCAATCAGACCATCCCTTTAGTAGTGGTACATGGTGAAATAGATTGAGGATTTATTTGAGTATGATAGGTTATATTGAAATGGAAATTGGGAAACATATACTCTTTACTAAATTTATTGAATTGAATACTAGTTAATTTTTTTAGATCATTTAGGTTCATGATATGGTTGGTAATTTACCTTAATGAACTACACCTCCATATACTGGGATTCAGGGCGGTCATATTAATTTTTATAATAATATAACAGTTAAAAATTTCACATAAAAATGTACATGATGAAAAGATGGTATTCATAGTGAAATTACACATTCATATGAATCCATGGCCTCCCTAAAAATACTTTTATTGGCATGTCATATTATAAAGGTTAAAACTCAATGTTAGATATGTGGCATTAATCAATTATATAATCTTGATTATAATAAGTGGTTTCATCTAAATCTGTTCATATCATTGAATAGTCACGTTGGAAGGAGAATGTCAACTTCAATATAAACTATTCATCACATGGTATAAACTAGTTTTATATTGATTCTAAAACCACTGTCAATTAAGACTTGATGGTCATTGATGATATTAATTATTCTATTGAAATACAAGGGTATGATGTAACCTTATGTGGAAATGTATCAATAATATTCCATGAAGGGGTTAACTACATGATATAAAATAGAATTTATCATTTTAAGATATTCTTCTTCCATAGTGACCTTAATGACTAATTCTTGATTACATCAATGGGATTCGATAAGATCCTACCAGATTTTCCTTGATAGATAAAGCGCATCTTGAATTAAGAGAAAATATTTGATGGTGGAAACCTTCTTTAGGGTGTCATATTTATGTTCTAGTGGAATTTTCTTCATATAATAAGGATTCTCCCTTCTATACTCATATATTGTATGATATATTTATCATTAAAAAAAATTTATTCTTTGATAGCTTCTTTTTCAGGATACACGATTTTGAACAAACTAAGATATAGAATTGAAATATTATTATGTATTGTGATAGTTATTTCAAATCCATTTTGTTTTTCAGTATGAATAAGAAAAGATAAAATTTGAATATTTATTTTTCTTCCTATTTTGAAATTTTTTTTAGTACATATCAATTGGTATGGAATGAAAATAATTTTTTTTTTCAAAAAAGGTATTTTTGTAATATAAATTATTTGGAACAAAATATTCTTTTATATTAATAAATAGAATTAATAAATATTTACGAATTATTTGAATGAAATATGTAGATAATATATTTAATGAAATATTTTATTATTACTTAATAGTTTTTATGTGTCATTAAATAATAATAAATCATGTTTTATGATTTCAAATTATATTTCACGAATGGTTTTCATTTCACACTAATTTAACAATTATTTTTGTCCACATATATAAATTGAATCATCTAAAATAGATTCCATATTTTAAATAATTATAATTAATATTATGTTATATAGTCAATTATTTTTTGGTTTCTATAAATAGTAGCAGCGGTAAAAATTCATTAAATGATAAAGGTTAAAAAGGGTTAACGAGGGGTTAAACTAAAGAGATATGTGATAAAAATAGCTAATTTTTTATAAATCTTTTGTTATAGATATCATTTGATCCTATACTATCTATATTTTAATTTAATACAATATAGATCCACTTTTCATATGGTTTCTCATTTTATATTGTCATATTCATAATTATTCCATGTGTTCCACTCCACTCACTTTTAAGTGGTGGCCCCCTATCCACTGTTATTCACACCACTTGATAAATTTATCTCAAACAACACCATCCTTAAATATCATTTAAATATAACTATAAATTTAATATAGGTTTTTTATTCTTAAAGTACTAACCCAATGGTCCATAATAAGTGATTCAAATAAGGATTCTCGAAGAAGTGTTATATGTTCGTACCAATCATTTTCATGTTTAATTCATATTCAAGCACTAGTAAATATTATATAAACAAATCAACAATATTTAATTAGTATCATTATTATAATAATATTTTATTATGTCAATGTAAAAGTAATTCTAAGTATCGTTTATATTTAATTTAATATGAAAAAACTCTCTCATTGGTATGTATGGATTACCACCTCCACAAATGAAAAAAAATTATTTTTTATAATAATATGTTGTAGATGTATATATAAATGAATTTAATTTATATATATATATATATAGAATTATATCACTATTTACTATAATAGTTGTTGGGAATCAATAACGTCACTTGTGCCTACGTATGCACTACCACCTCAGTAAAGTGATTTGATTTATTTTTCATTTTTGTTTTATATTAATTATAGTCATGATATATTATTAATTATATAGGATATTTATGATAAAATTATGAAATTTTAAAGGTGAATTATTATTTACCATTCTTCCATTCCATCCATCCAAATTAGGAAACATCGCTTGCGCAAACAAACAGACTATCATCCCCCTGATCTTTTATAGATTAATTTTAACCACCAATTGTTATTTATTACTGTAATATAATATTTAATGAACATAATAAATATTAATAACATGATTTATAATATATATATGGTGAAACTAGGACCTTATTGAGAAAACTAAAATCATTAAACTAAAACATGCATGGAAAAAAACAGTTTTTACATGAATATTGATTTTCATGAAGAATTGTTAGTAATTATATAATTATCATTTATAATGTAATTATATATGGTCATATATATATATATATATGTGTGTGTGTGTGTGTGTATTTATATTATATATTTATAATTATTATATATTTAATGTGTATAAGTTTTGAATGCGTACAATGTGGGATGAGACTTGAGGTATGTGAATTATTATATAATTTTATTTCTCTTTGATACATTCATTGAAAAAATTACATTTTAGATTAGTATATAGATATTATCCAATAAAAAACATATATTTTCTTCCCCTATGGTTATTTATATATTTTTCATGGAATAAACTCATTTTCATCAAATGGAAATTAAAATAATTGAGAACATATTTTTAAGAAAAACTGAGCTTAATTTATTTTTTGGTTGGGGAACCTTTTCTTCCATGTCCATGTATGTAACACCTCGCCCCATCCTCATTGGATTGAGGAGGTGGTGAGGGATACTTGTCCTTAAGTGACGTTCCCAAGATTCCAAAGGCTGGGAATAAATTCCAAGGGCTTTAAGATCAAGTTAGTGAATGATTTTCCCTTAAGACAAAACCAACCAGACCATCCATTAACCACCACTATAACATGCATGTAAATAAAACACCCAATATGAATTCCCAAATGAAAACCAAGTTGAGCTAAAATACCATCCAAAAAAAATACAACTAGAAATGTCTACACCACATCATCGTACATGCGGAAACCAAACAATAACACCACAAGCCATGCCACCACAACAGCTCCACAGTAAGGTCCGAGGTCTAAGCTCCACCAAGACATCACAATGCACCACTAATGGTGGGAGATGCGTTACCGTTTCCCATGAAATGATACATGACATCTGCAAAGACACAAAACTCCTAATCATTGGGTGAGTACTAAAACTCAGTAGGTTTTCTCCAAATGACTTCCCTACACACACCAATAGGATAAAACCGTTAGCAGATTTATATAAAATAGTTTATATAATGTAAATAAAAAATGCAACCATTTCCATAATCCAAACACGCTCTTACCAAGCCATAACACCCCAAACCATGGAACCAAGGGAAATCCAACCAAAAATGGCAAAATCCATTTCATCATTTGCACACTAGCACAACAATTTCCAACTTGCAAAACAATGCACAAAAAACAACCAAAACAATCAAACGGTGGAGCTTATGTCCAACCCGTTCACCCATTCAAGCCTAATTTTTCTTCCTAACAACAACCAAATGGTGGAGCTTCCATCCAACGCATTCACCCATTCACACTTAGTGGTACTTCCCGACCACAACCAAATGGTGGAGCTTCCATCCAACCCGTTCACCCATTCCCAACTAGTGGTACTTCTCGTCCACTTATCATTTGATGGTGGCCCTTCCGTCCACTATCCGCCCCCTTTTTATAGTGGTACATCTCGCCACTTCCACACAACATTCCAATCATGCCATAACCAAGGATATAACCCACCAAAGTCACAACAACATGCAATCAACCAATTCCATTGAATGTCATTACACTTCAATAAATCACCCATTTATTGAAAAACATTTTCCATGACTAATAACATTTCAATAAAACATCCTCTTTATTCAAAACCATTTAAAAAAATCATTTTCCCATTCAAACATATCATACCATTTTAAAATATCCATTTTAAAAACCATGACAATAGCATTTCACCATAAAACCCCCTTTTTCCAAAAAACCCCCAAATGGATTTCCAACCAAAATTGCACATCAAAACATAATTAATTTCAAGACAACCAAAATAATTGTAACAAAAAAACAATAGATCTAACCATGTTGAGTTGAGAGAGAATCCACCTACCTTTAGGGTTCCCGAGAAATCGACCCACGAACAACCGCACCTCCAATCTAGCAAACGCACCACTAAAACCTCTATATATCCCCTTCCATAGAATTCACAAGCCTTAAAATAATTATACAAGGCAAAAAAACCCTAGATCTACACAAAAAAAAAGTGTAGATATAGAAAACCACTAATGAGGGAGATGTGGATCTATAGGAAACCACAAGAAAACCAAGAGGAGAGACTTACCCGGGAGAAACCACCTTCAAACCCCTTCGAATCGCTTCCAAAATGTCTGGTAGAGCACCCTCAACCCATGAGAACCCAAAATCATTAGTGAGGCTTGACTGGGAGAATGATTGGATAGGAATGAGGGAAGCCCAGGTGAGCTCGGGTTTTAAAACCCTATTTTTAAGTGACCGCACAGTTAGCCCACACGGTTTGGAAAACTGTTCCCTAACCGTGCACATGCTACTGCCTCAAGAGAAAGGGTATGCACGGTTGCCTCACATGGTGTGGAAAACCATGCATAAGCCATGAAAAGTATACTACCTCCCCCTATATAGTTTCCTGAAGCAACTGCTTGGTTTCCACTAACCGTGCTCAAACTGTGCTCCCTAAGAAAAGCCTCCAAACTCATTCAAAACCATTCGAAACTCTTCAAACCTCTGCCCAACTCATCCCATGAACTTTAAACACATAAAAATGCATAAGAAAAGGCCACATACCTCAAATTGGGTGTACTACATTCTCCCCACCATTGGTCTGTCCATCCTCAGAATGTAGTGAACCCATCCTTTACCGAAAGAGCTTGTGCCATTACTCGACCATCTGTTTCTCCCAATTCCAAGTCTCCTCTTAAATCTAGCCATCCTGCCACATGACATGAAGTAAACTGATGTTTTTATACATACGAATTTCTCTTGACTATCCACAACCAGCTCTGGCTCATAGACCAACGAAGCATCTGGTTCTAGCTCAACCTGATCCCATCAAATCGCATGATCACGATCCGTCTGATACTTTTTCGATTGAGACACATGAAACACATTATGCACCGCACTGAACCTTGGTGGAAAATCCATAAGATAATACACCTCACCAACCCACTCAAGAATCTCAAAATGTCAAATATTCCTTAGAGATAACTTTCCCTGATTCCCAAACCGACGATGTCCCAACCTAGGAGAGATGCTCAAGAAAACATGATCACTAACCAAGAATGACAACGACCATCAACGATGATCCGCATACGATTTTTGAAGACTCTGAGCCATCTCCATTCTCTTCCTAATCAACATGATCTTCTCCATAGTCTCCTTGATAAGGCTCAGTCCAACCATCGAGGACTCACCTACTTCCACCCATCATAGTGGAGAACGACACGGCCACCCATACAACGCTTCAAATGGAGCTATATGTGTAGATGCCTAATAGCTATTATTGTATGAGAAATAAACCAACAACAAGTGCTCCTCACACGAGCCACCAAAATCTATGACACAAGCCCATAACATATCCTCCAATGTATGTATCGTCCTCTAGGATTAACCATCTGTGTGAGGTGATAAGCCATGCTCATTGTCAACGGTGTCCCAAGGGATTGCTGCAAGGATTTCCATAAATGAGATGTAAACCTAAAATCTCTAGCGGATACAATCGAAACTGGAATACCATGACTCATTACCACCTTCCAAATATAGATTTTGGAAATATCCTCCACCGCATGAGATTCACGAATTGGTATGAAATGGGCCGACTTCATTAGCTGATCCACTATCACCCAAATGACATCGTGATTTCTGACCGTTCTTGGGAGACCTGTGACAAAATCCATCACTATTTTCTCCCACTTCTAAACAGGGATTGGTGAGGACTGCAATAGTCCTGCTGGCCTCTAATTTGTTTCCTTGAACTGCTGACAAGTCAAGCATCTCAAAACGAAATCACCCACACTTCTTTTCATACCAGCCCACCAGAACAGTGCTTTCAACGATTTATACATTTTCTAAATTCCTAGATTAACAGACCAACTGAAATTATGATACACCCAAAGAAGATTCTCCTAACAAGAAACTGGTGCAACCATATGATTCCAAAAACCCAAAACTGAATCCTGATTCAGTTTCCAACCCTCAATGGTCTCCCCACCATTGAGTCTCGACCCCATGGTCACACACTCAGAATCAAATATATGTGCCTCTTTAACTAATCCAACCAAGTAAGGAATCAATAAAACCAGAAAAAAGACTGCTCTATTGCCCTGGGCCTCATATTCCAACTGCATATCGGATATAACCGACATCAACTTCCATTGGTGTGATGCCTGTTTCACCACCTGAGTATATGATTTTCTACTTAATGCATCCTCCACCGAATTTCCCTTACCTGGTGTGTACATAAAGTCAAAGTCAAGCATCTGAAGACATTCCACCCATATCATTTTCCTCAAGTTCAAATCCATTTGTCAAAAAATGTGCTTTAAGCTCTTATGATCTGTATATACCGTGATGTTCTCACCAAAGAGATAATGACACCACACATTCAAAGCATGCACCACTGCTTCCAATTTCAAATCATGAGTTGTGTAATTCTTCTCTTGCACCCTAAACTGTCATGAGCCATATGCAACCACATGATTCCTTTACATGAGAATGCACCCCAACCCTGATCCCAATGCATCACAATAAACCACGTACCCCTTTCCTGGTTCTGGAAAAACCAAGATTGGTGCTGATGTAAGGTGACTCTTTATCTCTTCAAAACACTGCTGACATTGTTCATTCAACTGGAATGGAACATTATTTCTTGTCAAAGCTGTCATTGGTGATGCCAAACATGAAAAATCATGAACAAAACACCTATAATACCCAGCTAGACTAAACACACTCTGTGTCTCAAACACATTATTTGGCGTTTTCCACAAGATAATAGCCTATACCCTTTTCAGATCCACTAAAACACCCCTTTTAGAAATAAAATGGGCATGAAAACAAACCTTCTGAATCTAAAAGTCACAATTTGACAATTTGGCATACAACAGATGAGCCCTCAAGATCCCTAGCACTATCGCCATGTGATTCTCATGATCCAACCTTGTCTTTGAATACACTAGAATATCATCTACAAACACCACCACAAATGAATCCAGATATATCTGAAATATCCAATTCATCAATGCCATGAAAACCGCTGGCACATTCGTAAGACCGAGGGGCATAACCACATATTCATAATGGCCATATCTATTTCTGAAATATATTTTAGGAATACCGTCCTTCCTCAACCACAATTGATGATTTCCCAATCTCAGGTAGATCTTGGAAAACCACTAGGCTCCCCTCAACAGGTCGAACAAATCATAAATTCATGGAAGTGAATATCTGTTCTTTATTGTAACGTGGTTAAGTATACACTAATCAACACAGAGGTGTCTAAACCCATCATGTGTCGTAAAATCCATTGTTCTCTCATAATAGTTGATGTGGGTCTTAATATTCACCAGCCAATCCGTTCCCAGGAGTACATCATACCCGTCCATCTCAAGCATTTAGAAATCCCAAGTTATCTCAACCTCACCACCAACAATACAATGTGCTCCACACAAGAAGGATCGACACTCTCTTTGACCCAGAAGAGTTTGCAGTTTCAAAACTGAAGGCATAATTTCTATGCATAAACCTAGGAACTCAACCATACGTGCAGAAATAAAAGAGTGTGAGGAACCTGTACCAAACAACAATTGTATCAAGGTAGAATTTAAAAGAATAGTACCTCACATCATGGATTGTCCTGATTGATCATCCACCACATCCTTCTCTTCTTCAAACAATGCCTATGTTTCCACACTCTTCTTTTTATTACATTGTTTAGGTGTCGTGGTATTCTGAGAATCATCATGACCCACTTCACTAGACTGACGAGGGGTGTGCGGTTTTCCCTGTCCCATCAAAGCACACAAAATTTGTGATCCCTGAGAAATTATACGCACAACCAACCTCATAGAATTTCGACAATAACACTACAGATTCCCCATCTTCTTAGCATTATGACATGCTCGAGGTTGTTTCATACAATATCGCTTGATGTTGCTCATTGAACCACATTGAAAACATCCTGGTTTCCTATGGGGATTCAGAGGACGATTCATTGATCTTGTCGTCATATTATATACCGTATTCTTACTCTAGGGATAAGTGTCCCTCCTTTTCTTGAACCCAGCAATTGAGTTCCCACTATTCCACATGGGTACCACTATGTTTCCTCCACTCGGAGATCCCAACAGATCCCACTAAGCCACTGGGGCTCTATTCACCATCTCTGTATAATCATCTATACACAGTACAGATATCTTTGAACGGATTTCTTGCCTTAACACTGCTTCAAAGATCCTTTCCTTCAACAACGTGCTACCCGCCACCTCGGGTGCAAACCTCACTATGTTCAGAAACATAGCTGCATATGCTGTCACAGACATAAGCTCTTGATTCAAACTATAAAATCAATTTTGTGTTGTATTCTGAACATATGTGGGTAGAATTTTTTACTAAACTATTTTTCAAAGACTTCACACATCATTCACTAGACCTTTCCAGCTTGAACCACCAACTCCCACCACTTAAGGGCATGAACTTCCAACATATACATGGCCAACATCACTTTCCACTCTACCAGTGTTCCCAATAACTCGAAGATCTTGTTCATTCAATTCAACCATGATTCTGCCCTCTTCGGCTCCGAATCACCCCTAAAGATGGGAGGATTCAACTTTTGAAACTGAACTGCATGATCAACATTCCTTGGTTCATCCATTTTATTTCCACTCTCCATAGCTTAGAAAGATTTCACTATGCTTTACACTAGCTTCTGGTTCACCCGAGGCTTAGGTAAAACCATGTTCTCATCGGCCACTTCCGGTTGGTCTCTACGACGCCTACCCGGTTCCATTTCTATAAAAAGAAACCAAACAACCATGTGTCTCACTTTTGTAGACATCACGAAATCCCATTTCAAATCACATTACACAATACTCTCTCAATGAGGCTTTCCACCTTTCCACATTTTCCATGTTTCACCATTTTGAAATCCAAACCATTTTCAAAATACAAAATTTATTCACAATAAAATTTCACACATTTGCAAAAACATTTCTCAATTCAGCCCATAACTCATTATTCCAAATGAAATATTTTTCCTAGAGGGAAGCCATTTCTTAGTTATATGCCATGAAAATCTCATTGGCTACACCCACGACAATGAGATTTCCAATGCCTATAAGTGTCTCCAAAACACTTATGTACCCAACTCCTTGGTAACTTGAATTTCAGCATAAGTGGGTTAGCTACATCCTTTTATGCTATACATTCCATGTTGTGGCATTCCTATGCCTTGCTACCATCCCAACTCAAGGAATATACCACAACGAATCTCAACACCAAAACCGATTATCAACACCAATGATTGAACAACCACTCTCACTTGAGAGCTATGGACCGAACCCTTTGATACCACTCGTTACACCCCGCCCCTACCTCATTGGAATGAGGAGGCGGTGAGGGCTACTTGGCCTTAAGAGATGTTACCAAGACACCAAAGGCAGTTAATAAATGTCAAGGGCTTCAATATCAAGATGGGGAATGATTTTCCCTTAAGAAAAAACCAACTGAACCATCCATTAACCACCACTATATGATTCATGTCAATAAAACATGCAACATGCATTCCCAAAAGACAACCCATATGTGATAAAATACCATACAAATGAAATACAATCGGACATGTCTACACCAAATCAGATTACAAACACAAACCAATCAACAATACCACGAGCCATGACACCACCATAACTCCACAACAAGCTCCGAGCTCGGAGCTCCACCACGACATCACAATGCCCCACTAAAGGCGGGAGATGACTTACCTTTTTGCACATCATGGTACACAACTTCTACAAAGTCACCAAATTTCTAAAGTAGGGGGTGAGTACTAAAATTCAGTAGGTTTCCTCAAATAACATCCCTATACATGCTACTAGGATAGAACGGTTAGCACATTTGTATAAAAAGTTTATATAAAGTAAAATACAAGTGAAACCATTTCCATATGCCAAACATGCTCTTACCATGAAATCACACCCCAAACCAAGCAACCAAGGGAAAGCAAACCAAACATGCCACATGCCATTTCATCATTCACACACATGCACACTAATTTCCAACATGCTATGCAATGCACAACAAACAACCAAAACATCCAAATGTTGGAGCTTCTGTTAAAACCCGTTCACCCATTCACACCTAGTGGTACTTCCCGACCCCAACCAAATGTTGGAGTTTCCTTCCAACCCATTCACCCATTCACACATACTGGTACTTCCTGACCACAACCAAATGGTGGAGATTCTGTCTAACCCATTCACCAATTCCCAACTAGTGGTAATTCTCATCAACATATACTTTGATAAGTAAAACATTCCAATCAAGCCATAACCAATCAATAACCCACAAAAGTCACAAAAACATGCAATCAACCAATTCCATTTCATATCAGTCCACTTCAATTAATCACCCATTTATTGAAAACCATTTTCCATTCCCAACAACATTTCAATAAAACAACCTCTTTATTGAAAACCATTACCATAAATCATTTTCAGAATTCAACCCTAGAATCCCATTTTAAAATCTCTAGCTTAAAATCCATGATAATAGCATTTCACCATAAAACCCACTTTTCCAGAAAAAAACCAAAATGGACTTCCAACCAACTTTTCACATCAAAACACAATTAATTTAAATCCAACAAAATTAATTCTAACCAAAAACCACTAGTTCTAACCAAGTGGATTGGAGAGATAAGCCACCTACCTTTAGGGTTCCCGAAAAATCGACCCACGAACAACCGCACCTCCAATCCGGGGAACACACCACTGAAACCTCTCTATATCCCCTTCCATAACATTCACAAGCCTTAAAATCATCATAAATGGAAACCAAAACCCGAGATCATTACCCAACATGTGTAGATCTAGAAAACAAAGAAAGAGGGAGATTTTGATCTAGAGGAAACCACAAGAAAACCAAGAGGATAAACATACCCGAGAGAAACCACCTTCAAACCCCTTCGAATCACTTCTAAAATGTGTGCAAGAGCACCCTCAACACCTAAGAACCCAAAATCTCGAGTGAGGCTCAGGTGGGAGGAAGTTTGGAGTTGAATGAGGCAAGCCCGAGTTAGCCCAGGTTTTAAAACCCTATTTTTATGTGGCCGCACAGTTTGGAAAATTGTGCGCTAACCGTGTGCACGCTGTTGTCTCGAGAGCAAGGGTCTGCACGGTTGCCTCACACGGTTTGGAAAACTATGCGCAGGCCGTGCGAAACCTACTGCCTCCCCCTGCATGGTTTCCTAGAGCACCCACATGGTTTCCACTAATCATGCTCAAACCATGCTCCCTAAGAAAATCCTCCAAACTCATTCGAAACCATTCCAAACTCTCCCAACCTTTTCTCAACTTATCCCATGCAATTTAAACACATAAAAATACATAAAAAGGCCACATAACTCAAACCAGGGGCACTACAATGTAAATTATAATGTTTTTATAGATTTTATTTTATATGGTCCATTAATTATTTTGAATAATTTCCAACTATATTTTAATTTATTTTCAATGACTTAAAAATGTGTTTTTTATAATGATTTTTCAACTTGTTACTTATGAAATATTGAAAAAATTTCATAGAAATATTTATGTTAATTTTTAAGACATGAATAGATTTTTATAATTTAATTTGAATTATTAACATTATTTATTCCATTAAAAGTTTCCATTTTGTAAATATTTATGGATACTAATAGAAAATTATACTTCCTATTTATTGAAGAGAAATGTTCAAATACTCTTTTAAAATTATTTTTCATCTTTTACAACATAGATTGATATATGTTATGATTTTCTAGGAATAAGATATAATGATACCATATATGATCTATCATTGGATGGATTATGATATTTTGATGATGAAATTTTCATGAAACAAGTTTCCATTAACAGATTATTATAAGATAAATTGATTAATATTTTCATGATCTAGGGGAATGCATATGTATGGTTTTTTATTTGATGGGTTGGTCTATTAAATATCTTCAATGTATTTGGTAATAAGATATAGATATATCAGGATATGATGATGATATTAGTGGATTTTATAGTGAATAACTATGTTTACATTTTTTAGTGTGAGTATGATTAATACTAGTTATTCTCAAAAGATTATGAATGGAAATTATTGTGAATATCAATGATAAAATTTTGACATTTCAGTATGATTTCATCTAGATATTATATTTATATTATGTATTTAAAGATTTAACGTAAAAAAATTTCAAAATTATGTTTCACATTTCTATTATGCCACAATCCCATGTTATGAGAGATGAATGATGATAACTACAATGATACCATTTTTATTCATCCTTCTAGATATGAAATTATTTTTTATTTATGAAATAACATTTTGTGAGTATGAATACATTACATTGATAAAAATCACTTTTTTAGGTTATCATACACTTACGATCATCTTAGGTTCACTTTGGACTGGTATCTTTTCTGATTACCCTTACTAAGAATATGAGCTAAAATATTCGCACCTTCTTCTTTAATGAATTTTTAAAAGAACTTTCTATGTATGATATGTCCAATAGTGGAAATAATACAAAAACGGTTTTGGATGAAAAAAATATTGTTCATAAATAAGTACACTATTTATCTAGTGACTAGGTAACAAAACCAATTTGGTTCGGGGGATGTATAATTGTGATGTGTGCTTAGTATTCATATAAAGTTATTTAATATTTATGACTGTTATGCTCAAGTTTCATCATTTGGTACCAGATTAGGGTTAGTTTATTTGTATATCATGTTGTTGGAAATATAAACATAGAACGTATGACAACAAATAATGATATAAAACTGAGTGTGGGTGAACCTAAAAGTGTATTAGGTTGATTAAAGGTGTGATAATTTAACAAATAATAGGAATTATTTTCATGATTTTCATGATTATATAATTACTCAATATGATTATTTTTTACAAAATCATACACTATGATTGTGTGTATTAGTCAACAAATGGAACTAGAAGGAATTGTGATAATAATAACTTTGACAAATAATATGTTGAATGTACTTATTATTATCCAAATGGATGTGGAGGTTGGATAAAATATCATAAGGATATTCTCAATCAACTATCTTAAACTATGGTAAATAATCCATTTTGAGTTTTTAATGAACCAAGGATGGGAAAACATTACATTGAGTCTTTTATGTGTCAAATTCCACCTTTCTTCTATTAGTATCATGATTATGTTTTTTTGAGAAATGCATCAATAATATGGAAAGATATATTTAAATATTCAGTAATTGGAATATGAGAATGTTTTCTTAATAGTATATCACTTGTAAGTTGAAGCTGGTCAATTATTCACACTTATCAAGAACATGTGGAATTTGAAAAAAAATACCTCCATTGAATGGGATGAGTTTAAGAGTGAATTTATAAATATATAATTTCCATTAACAATTTTTACTATCATGGAAAGGGGAATTCTAGAGTTGAAATAAAAGAATGATGAATTAATTGGTTCCTATAAAGAAAAAAATTACAAGACACTAAAGTTATTATTCACCCTTCATCATCGAACCTATATGAAAAATTTATATATTATTTAGTATAATGAAACTATGCCTTGGAAATTTGATATCCATAAGAGAATTTATTACCTTTGAAGAATTAATTATGCATGCTCTGATGGTCTAAATAGTGACATGGAACTCTAATTATTCTTATAGATGTAGTTAAATGTAGAGAGAAATAAATCTTTATTGATCTTAAAATGGTAAATCCCACAGAGGAATAAAATTTTAACTACCTATATACAATATATTTGGTGAAAATCACTCAAGAAGTTGTCTATAATGAATTGTGAAGTGCTTCAACTATGGAATGGTTGTACCGTAATATTGTTATTGTTGATTAGGGGTGAAAAAGTCATAAAATGAAACATATAGGAAGAAGGATTCATATAATGAATTTCAATGTTCTGAATGAATAGATATTTGAATTATGAAAATAAATTCCATAAACCAAGATCTAATATGGATGGTAGGATTCAAAATCCCACTAATAATAAGGATAACGGGATAGAATTTTTTATCACAACTGATCTTTTCGAGATAATGATATGGTGAATAGTGCACTTACCATCCACTATATAATTTCGAATCTATTTTTTGATTCATGATATATAAGATAATTTATATCTAAGTAATTTTTAATGGTATTACATTATTTTTTACTTCATTAGATGTTTGGTTGTTGTAAAAGCTTTCAATGGAACATATTCTGTTTATAACCCCTCTCTAGTAGATTTTTTTTGGGACTGATCTTCCTCTAAATATTGTGACTCTATCTCTAGTTGAATTTGATGTTATTTTGGGAAAATAATAGATTTATTTATACTAGTAACATTAAAAATTCAATGTATGGGAAGTCACATTTTTATATTTTGAATCAATCTTTGACTATATATGGGTGTGACAATTAATATGAACATCAAATGGAAGTTAATTACATTATATGGGTCGTATTACCTATTCAGGAGGGTTATTTATATCAAATGTTTAGGAAAAAATTAATATTGATGAAATTTTTATATTTTCTCATATTTTTTCATATTTCATTTGTATTTTCATTTCCTTCCACCGAATAAGGAATGTTATTATGAAATAAAACAATCACATGGTGGTATGTCTCTTTTAAATAATCCTTATAAAATAGCCCATATTTAGTTAAAAGAGTATAAGAAGTAACTATAGGAGAATCTAGAAAATATATTCATATACCTTATTATATCATATACGGGTGAAACTTTTATTTTTTTAATATGAAATTTGGGTTACTGTGCCTTTGTATTTATAAAAAAGGGCATAACATGATCACTACCAAGATCATGTTTAATTTATCAAGAATTGATCACTTGTTTGTTAAACTATGTACATTTCAATAATTTTAAATGATTTTACATCATTATTCATATCATTAATTATTGGAAAAGTTGGAGGAAATACAGAGGGAAACCATCCATATATGTTGTGGTCATTTTGAACATATAATAATATCATTTTTACATACAACTTATCTTACTCTAGTCATCGATATAATTAATATAGTTATTAGATGTTACTCTGAATTTAATTTTCAAATTTTTATCTATGATATTTTTTATATATTTAAATTATATATAAGAATTTGATGATTATTTGATGATTGTGTTGAAGCCATTGAGGAAGGATAATTTATATGAAAAAGTTATGAACTATGAATTTTAGTTATAGAAGTTTTAATTATTAGGTCATATAAACTCTTGTCAGTGTATATCAGTCGACCCTTCAAAGGAAAAATCTATTCACTAATGTTCAGACAAACCATGTTGACTGATATATATAGATTTATTTTATTGGCATGGAATTATAAATTCTTTATGAAGGATTTTTCGTGGTTATATACACTAATAAACTTTTTGAAATTTAAGGTACCCATGTTACTATAGATAGATAGATGTTATTAAATTATCAAGAAACAAAAATATTATTGGTCAGCACTCCTGTGATCACATTAATTTTTAGTAGAAAATGTTTTTTGATTTAGTGATGCATTGAATAAATGACTATGATATATTCTTATAATGAATGAAATAGTAATATATTATACCTCATTCTATTTTAAAATTCAGGAGAAAATATATTAGACTTTTTATTTGGAGATGAAAGTGGTAATTTTTTCGTTGAAAATATAATATAATTTTTTTACTTTGAAATGTGTGATATATATAGATATCATAAAATCTTGTAGTATAAATCCCCTAAAAAAGATCATAATATATAAAAATGATATGGATATAATTTATTAGTAATTGTGACTACTCAACACACTATCACCCCGAGAAAGACAAAAGGGTGGTTAGTGCTTTGATTCGGAAGAACGATGCTAGTTTTTATGTGATGGGGAATGAATGTGAACCAATATTCATGGATTTTTATAATATGGACGAAAAATCATTAGGAAAGTGGATATATCATGTCATTATTCTTTAAATGTTTAAATATCCATCCATGTGGGGAGTAAAGAGTTGTCAAAGGAAGATTTAGGACTACCAAACAATGTGAAGAATGTTCATGAGTTAAAATATGACTGTGGTAGAATGATATGGTTCATGAACCAATTAGGTGTCTTTTCAATTCAATAGTGAAATAAGGAGGTAATTGATGAAACTCATGGTTTATCATTCTTTCTTCATCCTTCAAGTACAAATATGTATAGAGATCTGAAAGTACGTTTCTAGTGGGATAACATGAAATTGGATATTTGGGAGTATTCATATTGATTTCTAGTATCTCATCATGTCATGGATGATAGAAATAAGTTTGTGGGTATGTTAAAAACATTATATATACAATAATGTCTGACTAAATGGCCTGAGGGCCTTAATTTGTATTCATTTTTGGAGAAACCCCCTTTAAGGAGAAAGGGGGAAACCTCATATGACTTCAAAAAGAAATATACATAAACATAACCTGATCCAAAAAACAAGACAACTAAAAAAGCCCCACCCAGCATCAAAATTGTTATGGTAAGCCTCCATCCAAGCCTGGCTACTCAGCGAGCTGTCCCATGCAAAACAATTCATGGGCCTGGAATCGATGGCTTGGCCATACCCTCTCAATATTTCGAATCTGACATCCAAACATAGAAAAAGCTACCTGCTCTCAATCCACATCTAACGAATTTCCTAGTAAAAAGTCTGAACCAAGCAGTCATCAAAAATACAAACCCTCAAATGCTAAAATGACAAATCATGAATCCAACCATTTCCAACAGTTTCAGTAGAAGTCCATTCCTATCCAAAAACATCCATCTTTCCAACACTGTTGAAAGACTCCACCCATAAAACCAAAAACCCAGAACAGCCTACTCCGAAGAAAACCAGAGAACCAATGAACCTTTGAAGCTCCCCCTCCTGTAGGTATTGATGACAACACCAAAAATTCTCTCAAAGACAACACAAAAAAGTTGCAAAAAACAACCAACAATCCTAAACCTCTATATTTCAAGCTAACATCAACCATAATAAAGAAAAATGTAAGAAAACATCCTTCCTCTACCTTGTCCACTGCCAGAAAAGTGTCTGCCAAAGCCCGACCATAGTCAACAAGAAAGATGTAATAGGATTATCTTCACCCAAAACCAAATCACTAGAATCAAAAAACAATGGAAAGAAAAAATATCACCATGAAGAAGGCTCCCGAACACCAAAACATGCTAGTAAAAATCATTCGCAAACGATAATCAAATCCCATTTCCACCGTCACGATCTCTCCTGAAGAACACAATGATCACCCCGTGCACACTGATCCGAAAAAGAAGCCATGATGATGACTATCAGACAGAGGACGATGGGTAATTGACCGCAGGCTTCACCGCACCTCCAAATTCCAGCAAATTGTGGGAAGTTTTGAGGTTTCCAACCCCACAAAGTCACCATGGTGCCTCCAGTGAGAGAAGAGCCTCTACCAAGAGACTGTCAAGAGGGAGCGCCAAATGGCGATTGAGGCCGCCACGTGGAGGAGGAAACGAGGGGCAGTGGTAGGGGAAACCCTAGCAAGTCAACACCCATTACGGGCTCATCCCCAACAAGTGTCTTTGGATATTATACAATAATGTAAATGGGAAAATATTAAAATGTATTTAATCAGTGCACTCCTCAAAACATATATCAAGAAAAGTAATATCTTAGTTTTAGTGGTTCTCCTTATTAAATAAGATCAATTTATTACTATAATAAATGATTTTACCCATGATCATATTTCTAGGATATAGATCATGGAATTGGTGATATTTCATGGAGAGATACATTATATTGACTCTTATTGGGATTTCACGATTACCTCAATGTTATAGTTTAGTATCACATTATCAAGTAATGTGGAGTTGAATATTAGTATAAAATATCATCATCAAATTGATTTCCATTATGTGAGGACTCTGAAAACAGTAGAGGATATGATGACATAATTTTATATGGATTTCAATGGAGGTTGGG
Source organism: Viscum album (assembly GCA_963277665.1). Taxonomy (NCBI): domain Eukaryota; kingdom Viridiplantae; phylum Streptophyta; class Magnoliopsida; order Santalales; family Viscaceae; genus Viscum; species Viscum album. The sequence goes on along the minus strand of OY728156.1, from coordinate 2,073,524,036 downwards.
ATGTACTCATTCCTTTGGTTTAGGTTTCTTAAAAAAATAACATTCACTCATGAATTAGGATGGATCCTTATGAAAATCTATATTGAATTCATTGTAGAGAATCAATATCGTAAGATAAATATGGAGAAATAATGATATTGGGAATTTAACTTGATTCAAAAATGTTATATAAGTTTATATCCATTCAGCAACATATCAGGGCTACTCATAGTCAATAAAGGTGTTATGCTAACAAGTATTAATGAGATCTATAGTTTGGAGTCATGGATAAAATATTACTATAATTATAACATAATAATAGGGTTATGATATCTGAAAATAAGGGAAATCTTGTCCCTAAATATATTGATCCCTTTGAAATTATTAATCATATCAAGATTGTTTCTTATCAATTAGGAAATCCACCAAATATCTCTCAAGTTGATGTTGTGTTCAATGAATATCTCACGAGGATGTGAAATCATGATCCTTATCATATAAAAAAATATTTTTCCAAAACACAAGATCATGTTATTTCTAATAAAGAACAACCAGTGTAGATTATAGATCGAAAAGAGAATGTGTTGTAGAATAAGACCACTCACCTTGTCAATGATTTATTGTGAAACCCTAAATTTGATGAATCTTTGTGGGATCACGAGGATGTGATGTTGATAATGTATCCTCGACTATATATATTGCAATAATGTAATTTATATGGAAAAATTATTATAACGTTTTAGAATGTAAAACCCTAAAATTTTATGATATATTTTAACTATCATAAATTTTATTTCTTTGATATCGTTCTTTACCCACACCACCGAGTTTAATAAAAATTATGTAATATAGTAGATATGTTATAATTCAAATTTCTAATTATAACCTAGAAATTGTATTTATAGGAATGAATAGAAATAATTAAATTATGAAAAATTATTTTTAACACTTTTATTAATTAAATTATTTTGTTATCAAATTTTTTGAAACGAAAATAAATTTATTTGAAGGTAATGAAAGATAATTTAATAAAAAAAAAATTTATACAATGTCTTTTTTATCATAATAAAAAAAATTAATATGTATTGATTGGTTATTTTAATTGAATTTTTATATAATATATTGAATAAATGATTTTAGAATTCATCTAATGGTTTTTACTAATCATGGAAAAAGAATAAATCCAGTTTGAGGGTTAAAAATGAATATATTTTCTGAAACCAGGTTTCATTAAATATTTATATTAAAAATATATTCTAAAACATATAGAAATTGAATCATGTAAAATGGAATCCATATATTTAGTTTTAATAATTAATATTATATTACGCGGTTAAACAAATTTTTTTCCATTATGAATGGAAACCAAGGTAAAAAAGTATTACTAAGGAAACAGTTAAATGGGGTTAAACGAAAGAGAGAAGGGTTTAAATGACATAAAAACATTATAATTTATATTTTATTAATTTAGATAGATACAATATCATAATATATTTTAAAATGAATAATATTTCCATGATAATGACTTTATTATATTTTTATATACTTAATAATTAATAGTGTGCCACTCTCCTCACATATAAATGGTAAAAACTATCCTATCTCATTAACACCAAATAAGAAATTTATCTAAAAAAACCCTACCCAAATATATTCTTAAAATATTTATACAATTCTTATAGGTTATTTTCTTCTCAAAAGAAAAAAATAAGGGTCCTTTCTAAGATATTTCGTGGAAGTTTCTCAAAGAAGAGGTATATGTTCAAACAAATATTTTTTAAGTTTATTACATTAATAGAAATAATAAATAACATAAAACCGTCATAATATGAGGAAATAAATTTCATTTATATAATAAAATGATTTTATATTAATTTTATAACCATTTTAAATCTATATTATTTTTAATAGAAAACAAATTCATCACTCACGCATACGTACGGATTACCATCTCCATGTAGTGATGTCCTTTATTTTTTATCACCTTAAATATTCAATGGTGATATAGATTAAATTTTTGGATATATAAGATGTTTATAACATAATTTTTATTTTAGATATATAATATATCATATAAATTCATACCATACCATCCATTGTAAATGATAATGTCACTCATGTGTATGTGTAGACAACCACCTCTACAAAGCGATGTGATTCATTTTTCATTTCAATTTTATATGGATGGTAATGTGGATAAATTTGATTGATATATTTGATATTTATGATATAATAATTATTTTAAAAATATTAATTCTGAGTTAGTTTTATTTCATTCCATCTATGAAAAGTTGGTAGCATCACTCATGTGTACATACAATGTACCGTTGTAATGAAGTGAAGTAATTGATATTTCACCATGACATTTTATAAATGGTTAAAAATTATATAAAATTAATAAATATTATATAAATTAAATTATTTAGATTCTGTATATTATGATACCACGACAACATTGCAAATACATAAAATTTGAAATAAAAATATTTATGGAAATAGATTAGTTTTCACACAAAAAAATAATTTTATAAATGAATTATTAAAAAATAGAAAATATGAATTTATAAGGAAATAGTATATTGTTATATATATATATTTATTTATTTCTAGTATATATGTATAATAAATATATAATTAATATATAGGATATTTGAATTCATACGACACAATAAGAGATATAAGGTAAGGGATTTGTGATACAATCTCATTTCATTTTAGTATTGTCCATTATCAATTTACATTAATGGAGATTATATGGATATTATCCATCAAATCTGATCTATTTTATTCTACTCTATCTATTCATTAAATTTTAAATTAATACTACAATTTTCTTCCTTTTCTATGTAAAATGATCAAGATTTTTTTTAATTAAAACAAACCTTATTTTCACGTTGGTCGACCAACCATTTCTTCCATATTCATGTTCATTATAATTTTTTCTTTAGTTTTCTTTGATCGAATAGAATAAATTTTTATAGTCATTTTATAAAAATCATTTCATTTTAATGTTTTAAAAATAAATTTTTTAATGTTTTTCATACTGGATATTGATCATTCATTAGAAATAACGTGAAAGGACTTTTTATTTTACAATTTACCACATGAATGGACATTACCTCCCACATGAATAATATTTAATTTGTATATTACATTAATGTATTCCATCATTATTTTTAATTAAAATATTTTTCTCAATATTATTTAACTTTTTTATTTTAATGATACACAAGGAAAACAATATTTTCAATTATTTTTAACAAAATGTTCAAATTATCCATTAATGGAATTTTTCATCCATATAAACCTAATTTTATGTTTCTTATGATTGATTTGTTATATTTTCTACTTATACCATTCATGTAATTTCTCTAACTTAATTAAAATTATGTGATGATGAAATATTAATGAAACATTTTTTATTTCCCCCAAATTATAATATGATGAATTAATGGATGTTTTTATGTTCTTGTAGAACACATGTGTATGGTTTTACATTATGTAAAGGGTAGAACTGTTAATTACCTATAATATTCTTAGAAATTTGATATAGATATCTCATGAGAATATTATTATAACCATGGATATAATTGTGAATAGTTGTGTTTTATTTTTTGTGTGTGAGTAACATCTCTCCTAATTATGGCCTCTCGATTATGCATTGAAAAGATTTGGAATATTTATGTTAAAATTTTGAAGTGTTAGTATTGTTTTTTATATCAATTCTCATAAAATTATGCATATACATGATTTTTAATAGCTATATTCCCATGATTATGATTTCTTATTCTTATTATTCTACATTCCTATATTGAATGGTGATTACTTCTTTGACACCCTTATTAACCTGTATTCTAGATATGAAGTGATTTTAAAATTTATGAACAATAATTTTATAGGAATGAATCAGTTGAACTCATATTATTAAATTTATTATTATATTATAACATTATGACCATTTAATGTTCACCTATGTTTGATATCTTTCATGTATACTCATACAGAGAATTTGAGATCACCCTTTGTTAGGTTTTTAAACCCCAATTTCTTATTGAATGTTATATGTGTGATTTTTTAGAATGGGTTATAATATAATGATTTTTTGGGAAATATTGAATACTTTTCATAAATAATTTAATTATGCATCTATTCCCTTAGACAATAAACCAATAAGATTCTGGGGGTGCATAAATGTGACAAGTATTGAATATTCCTAAAATTTGATATAAAAAATATTTATGATATGATCAAGTCACCTCATCCATGGCCAAAGGATTAGTGGTTGATATTGAATATACCAATATTTCTAATAACTATATTTTCTTTAGGAAATATTAACTATTAATTGGTTAGATAATCCTATCATTATTATATTATGATAAAAAAATAACACCTCCACAAGTCTATCCTCTAATATGATTGGACATGAATGATTCTTGGAGGAATGTTAATGATAGTATTTTTCTTATTGAGAATAATCTAGTTATTTTTTCTCATATCTATGTTATCAATAACTTCACCTATAATATTTCTCCAATAGAGAGGTCTATTTCTGATTCGTCTTCTTTATCCTGTATGAATCCTATAGCCTTGTACCCGGTAATGTAGATAATTTCATGGTATATAGAAGCATTCTCTATCAGATATGGGATCCATAATCTATATTACCTTGGTGAAATAATTTTAACACTCATTTTCTAATGAAATTTTCAGTTGATTGAATGGTTCTTATCCTCCTAGATCTATGGGAATAATTTTTGGAGATGTCTAATTTTTTTGGGTACTAGGGAATGACATTAATCCCACAAATTTAAATTTTAGTGATGTTTTATTCGACCTTTATCCACCTATAAATAATAATTTATTTCTATCCTTTTCAGGGGAGTTTGGTCAATGACTAGCTAATTTAGATTTTCCATGGGGGATATATGTGCCATGCTAACCAGTTTCTTTGTCATCCAATCATCAAACATTTGAGAATGTTTCCCTATAAATTGATACCATTCCCCCTTTTCCTTTATTCCTTCTAGTAGAGACTTGTGCTATGTTTATTGTTTGATTTATAAACATTACTCTCCAAGAGTCTACCATTTTATGAAAAAAAATCAAAGATAAAATATTAATGGTTACTGTACCCTGTCATCAAATTAGAGGGGTAATAGTCAGTATGATCAGTTTGTCTTATATCATTTAGCCAACTGCGGTTCTAAAATATGATCATGTTATTATATAGATAAAAAATTAGATAACCTAAAATGTGATCATGTATAATAGAATATATCATCTGATTTTTTACATTAGAGTGGGAAATACCTACATTCCCACATTCCCTCCAAACTAGGGTGTTGTTTATACTACTAATACTTTGGAGGGGGTACTTCATTATATTGGGATAACATGGGGCCAATTTTGGTACTAATAATAGTTTTTTCATGAATTATTCCAATTTATATTAAATGAGAATTTTTGATGATGTGATTGAATCTAGTAAGACATTTCTATTGTCCATTAGACAACATCTTTCAATCGCCATACCAATATAGAGAACTCTCAAAAATCATCCTTCAAATTCTAATGGAATAAATGGTGTTTATAACTCATCATATATATTTTTTATGTATAAAACTAATAAAATGTGTTGGGGAAGTTTACTTTTTGATGAATATTTTAATTATCTTCATCTAAAAATTATTTTAATGAAATAGAAATTATCATTAGTTTTACACTTTTTAATGTTAAGGTTCAACATATTTATCCATGTAGATCTCAATTAATAGAGAAACTACAGATGATGAACCTCTCAACTAGTGACTAGACTCGGTGGAACATAAATATGTCTGAAATGAAATTTTCCTTCAAGCGTTTCCACAAATCATTTAATCATGGATAGTTCTTATTGATCAGGTTGTCTCCTCATGGGGCCTCATTGAGATATGAAGTTTTTAGATTCTATTTTAGGTCACTAATTCCATTGAAAACATTGAAAATAATATTCCCAATATTGTTAAGAGTATGAGTTTCATTTTCCAACTCGTGTTATGATTTCATTTCTAGTTTCAATGGTTCTAAATTCGCCTCCATATCTTCTATTCATGAATATAGGTAATCAATGGAGTTCAGAAATTCTATTGTGGTGGTTAGATGTATAGATACTTCAATAGTGGTGATCTGTGGAGTCTGATATGTTAAACGTGGCCACATTTATTGTGGGTATTCAATAGTATATGGTTTTTGATGGTTTTTTTGACATTGGTCTTGTTTCCAATCCAATATAGGGAACTATTAATATCCATAACCTCCTTTGCCTAAATAAACAAGTATCTAGAATCAAGGTTTAGATGATTGATCAAGTAATACCCCTATTTTCTCATAAATCTGTTGTATTGGGATACCATTTATTATGGGAGATACATGATATACATCATAAATATTATATTAGTGTGTAAATTTACCATTATTTTTTTATTTAGTTAATTTAAGTCCTTTAAATATTTTTTCATATGAGGATGATTTTTCCTTAATTGTTAAATCTTAAGTCTCATCAAGTGGTAGGTGGGATGTGACCAAACCCTTCACTTTATCAATGATTTAAGATCACTAATTGGATGGTAGAATAAAATTTGGGGGATATCTCAGATTTTGGTTATTCCCCTAGTGATAGGTAGACACACCACCTTCAATTGTCTTTTTATATACAATATTTAAGGTTGTGACTTCCTCATCATGCTCGTCAAAATTAACATCATGGATCAAGTTATTTGTGGTTTTTATTTTAATAACACATAATAATTAATTATATTTGATAAGATTCATATAATCATCTCATGGATAAGGATTTTGATCTTTTATTTCTTATTTTTAGTGACATGTTGTATATGTTTCTTTATAACAGGATTCTTAGACGTATTCCCCCAATGAGGTAGGATATTTTCTTCTCGATACTCTCATATTTTTTTTAAATGGTTATCTCGAGGGTGTATCTAATGGTTTTCACTAAGTGAATTCGTAATGAGAGGGATGGATCTCTCAAAGGGAGGAATTGTGAAGAATTATCCAATAATTTTTACCCTTATTTGAAGATATAATACTTAAATTAGAATAGAGTAGGTGGTGATATAAATGCCCCAATATGTAATATACCAACCGTTTCTAGAAATATCAAATGATTTTTTCTATGTACTCGTTTTTCAATGTTTGGAGTTCTTTTTTTGGCTATTACCTTATGTAGTTTTGGGTAAAATTACATAAAATTGGGAGGTGTATTAGATATGCATGGTTGCTGCATAGTTTTCTCATACTATTCCCCCAGCCTAGGAAACCATGTTAAAACCTATATAGGGGATTCACATAAGAGGACCCATTTTTTGAAACCATGATCGCCTTTTAGGGGTAACCATGACCTCCCATATAAGTGTTATATAGTTAAGGCACATGGTTTGACAAAGAATGATCCCCTACCATAGAAACCATGCATGCAGTTTTAATTAACCAGATATTTTGTTTAAAAATTACCGAAAGCCCTATATCAACACCAAATTAACCCCTAAACACCCAAAATAAAATTATATCAATTTTTGGAGGCTTATAGACTCATTCATTGGGATATTGATCTCCATTATTTGCAATTCAATGTCCAAATTAATTATTTTCACCTTCACAGGTGTGTGTTTTCTTCCCAAATACATCTTTCCATATATCCATCAGCATTTATCGAATAGAAAAGAGAGGTTCATGTTATTTTGGTTGTTGATCTAGATCTAGGTTTGTTATACGTTTATTGACATTATATTAGATATAGGTTTTTCAATATAGATGATGTTCTTCATCGTGGTTATGACCTATCCATTTCAAATTGGGGATTTCAATTGGGCGATTTCACTTCAATAAATTGAGGTAGGTAGTCCATTATTAAAATCCCAAAGTCTTTATTTCAATTAAATGTGTGTATTTTTTGAATTTATATAAATTTATTAGAAATTTAGTTTCCTAAATTTAATTAATAAATTTGGTAGAATAGATAATTATTGGATTCTAAAATTAGGGATATTGAGATTGCGGAATTGGGATAATTATTAATTTAATTAAGTTTGGTAATATTGATATATATGAATTAGACTATTTAATTGTTGAATATTAAGTATTATTTGTTTAATTAATCATTAGTATATTTAATTTGATGAATGTTAATAATTAATGGTTAAATTAATTAGTGGGATATTGAGATTGTAAAATTGGATTAATTAATTATTGAATTAATGAAGAAGATTTATTGTGATTATGAAATTTATTGAACTAGATTAATTAGTTATTGAATTAATTGATTAAATTCTAGATTGGGGAATGTGGTAAAATGTTTAAAGTTGATTAACCATGAATGATTTGATATATGTGGTATATGTGTTGGACTGAGAAATGAGGTGTCAATCACAATCTGACACTACATGTTCCCATGGGGTGTCCTAGCCAGGAGTTCTCTTCTAAAATTAATCCATGCAAGTATTTTTATGTGATAGGGACTGATTCTAGAAATACCCATGAGTTTTTCTATAGAGACTGATTCTCCAAAAACCCATGGGTTTCTAGACATGACATTTTAAACCCATGAGATTGGCATTGGACTATAGTTCGAATTGGATGTATTTTGAATTAAAATGAAATGGATAATTTAATCCTATTTGTATAATGAATTTTCAATTCAATATGTGAAATAGTTCAGACTCTAATATGAGATGAAGTAAGTAATGGTTGGTTTTGGTGTCCTTAGGGACTAGAAATAGTAAAGTGGTTAAATAAATAGTAATTGGACAAATCTAATCTTTTTTACTTTATTACTTTAATTTATTAATTATACAACTTCGTAAAATATTTATTGAATGGATATTATTTTACAACTCATTGGTGTTGGCATACTATGTTTTATACACACCATACCTAGGATGCTTGATTAGTAATCGAATAGATTTCTCAGTTGATGGACATGATTAGGGAAATAGCCATATGTTAGATGGATGAGTCTTTATGGTGCATGGATGAGGAAACCAGATGTGGTTCAGGACCAACTTGGGATTTATATGTGTATTTATTTATTTTGGGTTTTCCATACTAAAACTTGATAATTATTTTCATGACATGTTCACTATTATGTTTTTAATATTACATTTCTTATTTCATTGATTATTTTATATTGGTATTTTTCTAGTTATGGTTATATCATTTGGTTATTCTTATTTATTTTTACAATTGAGATACATTCATAAAGAGGGTATAGTCTCCCCATTTTTAATATTAAACCTCTATTCAAGTATCCAACCTAGTGTGTGTTGGGAGGGTCACCTAAGATTATGTGACCGAATGGCTTGGGGAAACAGTTTGTCACACCCGATTCTAGATGTTACAATGCGGTATCAAAGGAATTTTCTTTTATTTTTATTTCATCTTACTCTTAATGAAAGGTAGAAATGAAAATATAATGAGTCATTCCTTCATTAATTGCTCATATATGGGGGGAGATAACCAATGTAGAAGGTTAAAATCCAAGTACCCAGGTGGGATTGGAGTTATTAATATGTGTTGTTATAGTTTATGCTATTTCACCTTGGGTGATGTAGTATTTGTGAGATATGATTTCTTTTTTTAAGATTTTTTAAAATTTTACTCCTGAACCGGTATGGAAGAAGTGTTGAACAATCATTCATCATTATAAGAACTCATGATATTTTTTTCACATTCATTATTTTAGGAATTCTTGAGAAAACAAGTTTTGAGTTAGTTTATTAAATTAAAACACCATCCTTGTTTGTGTAATAGAAATGAAAATAGTGCCTAATATGAAATTGTAAATTTTAAAACAATGAAAACTATGAATAAGTTGGAGTCTAATGAGACATGACTAATGATAATGAGTTTATCCTTCCTTAACCATGACATATATGTAGTATTTCTAAGGGTTGTGATAACACCTTGGTTTTGACCATGTGGCGGGAAAAGGAAAAATGAATTTTAATGGACTTTGATAATTATTATGTTTTAAAATGTGTAAGTGTTTTTTTATGTGTCCTGAGACGTGTGTATATTATTATAGAGATATTCCTCAAAGACAATGCTTTTTTAGAGGACGACAGGAGGTCATGGCTATAGATTCTCCTCTAGTAGTGGAATTTCAGGCACCTTTAGTAACAGGTGAGGAAGTCGGACAACAGTTTTGAGAGAACGTTTTTATTCCATGATATTACTAGAATGATACCTAGGGTGGTTTTTGAAAATAATGTCTGACCTAACATGTGTGTTTCTTTTATAGAACCCTCCGACATTTTCTAGAGATGGGTGAGCTAAATAAACCATGTTCTGGATTGATTTTATCAATATTATATATATAAACATCAAGACTCCTATTGAGGAGAGATTTAAATTAGCTGCTTTTATTTTATGTGGTCAAGTGAAGTGATGGTGGTAAATAAATACTCAAGATGAATAGCAGTAGAATACGTAGTGTAAGGACAATTAAGAGAAGTTCGTAGAGCACTTTTACCTCGAGAATATCATACAAGAGGTAGTACCTGATATCATGATATATAATTATGGGAGTATTTCCATAATGCACTATAATCTATATTTTACAGACAAGTAATTATTTGTTCTAGTGTTGGTAGGATATGAGGATTATTTAGAAAAACAATATTAGTATGGGATTAAATGTGAAATTATTTCCCTTGTTAAAAACTTTAGGAAGGTGAAGATATCTTACGTGGTGAATCAAGCTCTCATTTATATTAGGGAGTCTAAATGAGTCTTCTAGTACAGGGCCTGTGGATTTTTGATGGATAGTCAAGAGTTATGTCTTCTGAGGGAATGATGTATAAATATTATAGTTTAGAATAGAGATGTGATAGAAATAGTGGCGATAGGGACATATCAGTTTCAATTGATCATAATTGAGTTCTTTACCACAAGTGCATCTAGATGAACCACAAGTATAAATTCAACAGATAACCCCACTTAGGTATATGCCAATACTTATACCTAAGTTATCAAGTCATCAATCTCAATCATGAGGTAAACACATAAGTTACTAACTCAGCTCAAACCTGGATTTTATTCCAGGTGTAGTATCTAGTAACATCCCCAGTAAAAATGTCAAAACCTTGGATGTTGGAGAACTCCTGATCAATCGAGTACATTGGGCCTTCCACTACAACAAGCGCACTTCCCACTAACCTTGTACGATTGAGGTACTTCTCCGATCGAGTGTCGTGGGTCTGCCATGTCACACAGAGGCGCTCCCCATCGTGGGTATGTTGTGTCACCAAGACCACCCCCCTCATAGCCTGTTTAGGTACTCCTCCTGTCACGTAACGTGGGTCTACTGCATCACCAAGTGCTCTCCTCCAACATGGGTCTTTCGCAACACCAAGGCGCTCCCCACTAGGCTAATATAGTCACTCCGAGTCAAACGGTCAGTAGTCATCATGTCTTAGCCAGGTACTAGGTCTCTGAACTACACTCACTCATCTCAGGGAGGATCCACTTCACAAGCTACTGGTCAATACTCCAACTATCATGAAGTACCAAAAATAAGTATCTCAAAGGTCTGCCACGTCATAGAGGCCTCAACGCAGCAGAAGGGAAGCCAATCAGATGCCCGGTCTCTAAGTTATTAGCCGATTAGTATCGGGGGCCCAGTTGGATTCGTGTACGATCCAACCTGATCGTATTTCAACAATACCCCGAACTCTAGAGGGGTATACTCAAAGGGATGGTCATGCTCCATGAATACCAGCACCGCTGATGGTTCATCATACGAGCATCTGATGCCAAAGTTATGGGCAAAGAAGGTAAAGGGTCGGTAATGGGCCCCGGTCCGGACTGACCCGGATCAACATAGTCTAGGCCGACCAGGTCTGGGTCGACCTAGTCAGACCTGTTGGGTCTGGCTCGACCCATTTGGTGGGCCATCCTATTAGGTTTGGGCCGGCCTGCTGGGCCCATCCCAGCTGGACGCTTAGGCGGTTCGGCCCGGGCTCGTGGCTGGTTCGGCCTGGAGCCTCACGTGGGAGCGGCACGACACGGCTCGACCCAAAAGGGCGCGGCCAAGTTGGTTCGTCCAGAGCGCCGTGAGGGGGTCACGAGCTGGCTCTGGAGGCCGGCATAGCCAGGGCACCGGTTCGGTCGGGTGGCGACAGGGATGTCTGGAAGACAGGCGAGCGGGCAGCCGTGTAGGCCGGGAGGCTACCGGGCATGCCGGCTGGCAGCCGGGCGGGCCGGCAGGCGGCCGGGCAGGGGACCAGGTGGTCCGGCGGGTGGCCGGGTAGGGCAGAAGGTGGCCGGGCAGGGTGCAGCTAGGCCGGGCGGCAGATGGGTGGCGCGAGATGGCTGCGGTCTGGCCGGGGTGGCTCAGCCAGAGGTACGTGGTTCAGCACGGACCACCGAAGCGCTGCGGGGGAAGCACGGTTTGTGGAAGCCGCGGGTAGTGCTGCCTTTGTCGTCGCCACCTTCATCGTTCCACTGCCTCACCTCCATGCCGAAGATCGTCACAAACCAGAATGGAGGAGGGGTCGGGTCATGTTGGTTTTCCCTGCACCCTCCATGTTTAGGGTGGTATTAGTTGGCTCATCAAGATGTAAGAGGATGAACAAAAACTCACCCGCAAACAATTCCATTCTAACCGTTGAAGATGATTCATGGAAAACAACAACATGTAAAAACCCCCAACCATTGTTCGTCGTTTGTCGTTCATTGACTGAGTCACGGAAAGTAGATGAAGAAGATTTCAATTTCTCACATTCGATGCACACTTCCAATCCCGAGGTGTGTCTGCTCATTGATGATTATTTGGAGGGTAGGCCAGTTGAAGATGTCCCATTTCGGTAGAATCTCTGAGGAAGAAGTCGAAGAAGGTCGGCGTTCTTCATTGTTCGTTGGGAGAGTTCTTCCCTCTTCTCCCATGTTTCCACCAGGATGCCAAAGTAAAATAACAATAGTTGGGTTTATCTATTATGTCATTGGCATAAAATAAAAAATGGTTAAATAAACCAATTGGCTCCACCTAATTAATATAAAGGATTAGAACATGTTAATTAAAGGATTTGGTATAATTTATTTAATGGGAATTTGGCACCATAAAGTATTTAGGGTGTGGAGAAACTCTCTGTCATTAAAGAGGGGAGTTGAGAGGTTTTCCTCTCCCGCAATTAATAGAGGAGTTTAGCCCCGTGTGGTTCCCATGTCATAACCTCTTGTGAGAGGTTAGGTTTGGGTGTGCCCCACCACCAACATCCATGAGGAGATTTTAACCTTCAAATAAAAATAAATCCACACACTTTATTTTTATTTCATTCAATCTCTAGAAACCCCAAAAACTAACTTTTATTCTCAACCAACTGCCATCGAGGTAAATGTCTTACTAAGCGAATACTGGTGTTGCAAGTTCAACGGTGCACTAAGATATAAATTTTGAGCACCGGTTCAAAAGTTATAAAAACCTTCTCATACGTTTATTGAGTGTACCTGAACAAAATATCATAAATTGATTAAGGTCTTATCGGGCCTCGGAATCATGCACTATTAATTTTAACGGACTCGTAAAATTCCAAATTATTTAAGAAAAAAAATTTCACAAAATTTTTGTGTCTTTGCATTCTCCCCACCTGAGGACTTTACATTCCCATAAGCTGCCACTCAAACTACGTGAACAAGTGGGAGTACTGAGCATGCATCCGAGCCTCCCGCTCCCATGTGCTCTCTTGGAGGTTCCCATGCTACTGGAAAACATGCACCTTATTTATCTACCGTCCACTTAGGACCCATTTCTGTTGATCCTCAATCTCCACTGAACCTCTATAAAATTTTCCCCATCATCGATGTCCAGCTCTCCATGGTCGATGATTAGAGAAGGGTCATGCACATATCTACTCAATTGGAATACGTGGAAGACATCGTGCACCCGGTGCAACTGAGGTGGAAGAGCTAAGTGGTATACCACCTCACCAACCCTACTGAGGATCTAGAATGGTATGATGAATCTCGGAGATAACTTTCTTCCTCAGCAAAATCTCCATAAACCTCATCGAGGTGAGACCTATAGAAAGACATGGTTTCCATCCTCGAAAACTAGAGGTCTATGTATCTTGTCATCATACGACTTCTGTCTTCTCTATGCCGTCTTCATCCAGTCCTGGATGATTTTCACATTCTCCATGTTAGCCTGTACCATCTCTGGTCCAACTAGTGCTGACTCCTCCGGTTCAATCTAGCACAAAGTTGATCTGTAAGGTCATCCGTATAATGCCTCAAAAGGTGCCATCCCAATGGTGGAGTGATAGTTGTTGTTGTATGAAAACTCCACCAAGGGTAATTGATCCTCCCAAATGCGACCGAAGTCAAGGAAACAACCATGCAGCATGTCCTTGAGGGTTTGAATGGTCTCCTCAGTCTGACCATCCATGTGTGGATGGAAGGCGGTGCTCAGACAAAGCTGCATCCCGAAAGCCTACTGCAACCTCTTCCATTACCAGGAAGTAAACTGTGCATCATGATCTGAGGCAATAGATGATGGTACTCCATGTAGCCACACAATCACCTTCACATAGAGGCATCTGAATATCTCTACTGAACCCTCCTCTCTTATCGGTAGGAAGTGGGACAACTTGGTGAGTCGGTCAACGATCACCCAAATCGAGTCATTCCCCTAGATGTACTTGGAAGACCCGTCATGAAGCCCATGGATATCCAATCCCACTTCCACTATGGGACCTCTAATGTTTGTACCAAGCCTGTTGGTACCTTGTGCTCTGCCTTCACTTGCTGAAAAGTGAGGCACCAAGAGACAAACTTTGCAACTTCATTCTTAATTCCTAGCCACCAGTGCTATTATCGGAGATCCTGGTATATTTTCGACACTCCTTGATGTACCGATAGAGGGTATGTGTGGAACTCCCTCAATAGTTCCTCCTGAACTAACACTAGTACCATAGTACATCCTTTAATGTGGATGATGTGTTCACCACCTTCAGAAAATCCATCAGGTGCCTACCCTGTGGATATCTGAGCATGTCATGTCTCACGGTCAGCGTCCCCATGTTATGCCTCCCTGACTCAGAGAAGAAGTGGGGGAGTGGCTATAAGAGACTTTAGAAAGGTTTCTCTGTCTCTATCCATGAAGGATATCTGTATGCCTGCCAGCTGCTCTGTCACATCACCTAGCAGTTGTATACCTGATCTTCTGATGAGTGAATCTACTACAACATTCCCCTTTCTAAGAGTATAGATTATCTGGAAGTCATAGTCTTGGAGGAACTCTATCCATCGCCGCTGTCTCGGGTTCAGGTCCTTCTAAGAGAAGATATACCTAAGACATTTGTGATCAGAGTACATGGTACAACATTCTCCCATTAGATTGTGTCACCACATCTTCAAGGTGAAGACCACCACTGCTAAATCCAGGTCATGGGTAGTGTAGTTGTGCTCATGTTTTCTCAGCTTTCAAGATACATATGTGATCACTGCTCACTCCTACATCAGAACATACCCGAGTCCGGTCCCTAATGTGTTGCAGTAGACTACATGCCCAACGCCGTCCTCTGGAAGTCTCAAGATGGGGGAACTAGCCAGCCTCTGGCTCAGCTTTTGAAAGCTCTGTTGGCATCTCTCTGACCACACGAAGGGTTTCCCTTTCTTCGTCAAGGCTGATAGTGGTGCTAAAACTTTGGAGAAGTCTGGAATGAATCTTCAGTAGTATCCAGTCAAACCAAGGAAACTCTGTACCACTGTCACCCTCCTGGGTGGATCCCAACAATGTACCACCTCAATCTTCACTGGATCCACTACAACTCCATCCTCTGAGATGAAATGTCCCAAAAAGTGATCCTATCGGATCCAAAACTGTCACTTCGAAAGTTTACCATAAAGATGGTGCTCTAGGAGTCTGTCCTATACTACCTGTAAATAGTAGGCATGCTCCTCCTCAGTAGTCGAATAGATCAAAATGTCATCGATGAAGACTACGACAAAGCGATCTAGGTATGGATGTAAAATCTTTTTTCATGAGTCCCATTAAAATTTTTGGAGCATTGGTTATGCCGAAGGGCATAACCAAGAACTCTTAGTGGTCGTACCAACACCTGAAAGCCAGATTCTGCACATCATCTTCTCAAACTATGAGATGGTGATAGCCTGATCTGAGTTCTATCTTCAAGAACCACCGTGATCCCATAAGCTAATCAAAAAGGTTGTCAATCCTTGAGAGTGGGTACTTGTTCTTCATGGTCACCTGGTTTGGGTGACGATAGTCAACAAAAATCCTCATGCTCCCATCAAACTTCATGGAGAATAGAATCGGGTCTACCAAGGGATAAACACTAGGCCGAAAGAATCCCTTCCCCTGCAAGTCCTCTAGCTATACCAGCAGCTCGCGTAGCTCCACATGAGCCATCCGATATGTTGGTGTACATATCAGTGTCTTCCCAGGGTACAAGACATTGAAGAAGTCCACCTCTTTTCGAAGAGGTAGACCTGGGACATAATTAGTGAAAACTTCTATGTACTAGTCCACCACTATAGGATAGCTCAGACTCACCACATCCACCGCTCTGAGGGTAAGGCAGGCCAACTGTTGAGTGATCAGCTGCACCCTCCTCGGAGTATGTTCGTCCTATGCTAAATCGGTTCCCCTCTTGCCGTTAAAGGTATAAATAGTCTCATCCATGAAAAAACACCGCACTTTCCACCTAATATAGTCTATCTGATCATGGAATGTAGAAAACCAGTCCATATGCAAGATGGCATTGTAAGGCCTCAACGCCACGATGAGGAGATCCCAGCTGAAGATCTTGCCTCATAGAGTAAGCTCACACTGCCAGCACTAGTGTATAATCATCGAGTCTGCTCTCGTAGAAGTCTCTAGACATAAGGATCGAGCCAATGGATATGTTGGAATCTTCGAGCACTAAACGAGGGCATTGGTAATGAAAGACTGACTTGAACCTCTGTCTATAAATAATATATCTAAGTTGGAGTAGACATAGATCGTACCTCGAATCATCTCTGGAGTTCCATGGTCGAATGCTTCAGCTGCCTGAATTTGAGATCTCGCCTATCCACCTACTCCCTACGGTCGGGTTGGACCTCCTGGTGGTGGTGGCGATAACACCGGCTAACGTCGTCCACCACCAGCTGCTAGACCAGCTCCACTGCCACATCTGCCTACACCCTGCGGACCGCCTCGATTGAATCTTTGTCTCTGCCTTTGTGGTAAATCGACTGTCTTCTGATCATCAGAATGGCGGGTCAGACAATCACAAGCCATGTGAACCTGCCCGCCGTATGAGAAACACTACCCGCTCCTGGCATGTATGTCACTCCTTTGGGTACCCCGCACAACCGATCCTGAGTCCTGCGGACATCCACCTGTAGGTATGGTCCTCTTGGACCTCTGTGACATCTGTCTACTGCCAGCTGCAGAAGACTCTGATGCCTGTCGAATAATGGTGGGTCTCATAATTGGAGACTACTCAGCAAGGAAACTCTCCACTAAGTGGGATCGCTCCAACACCCCTGTCTGCGTCGGGATGCTAAGGTAGATTATCAAAGCCCTGATTTCTCACTAGAACAGCTAATTGAAGGTCATGGCACTAAAGAATGGGTCTCATACCATATCATTGGAGTAGCATGAGAGGTTTGTGAACCACACTGAGTACTGAGATACAGTCATGCTACCCTGCTGTAGATGAAGTAACTCCTGAATACACACTACGTGGAGAGTCCCTAGAACGAACTCCACCCGAAAAAGGCTCTCGAATTCTACCCAGAGAAGAGTTGTCTCATCATGGATCTGGTGCAACAAGCTCCACCATCTACCTACTGCTGCATGTAGAAGGATGGCAGGAAGAATAGTCATGAAGTCATATAGTGTCCCTACCAGTTGGAAAACTCTCACCAGAGCCTCCATCCAGTCCTCATATGCTTGTTGGTCTATCTCTCCCTTGAACCTCGATGGCCTCTGGTGCTGGAACTCATGCAACATGCTGAAGCGGTGTGAATCGTCTGTTGTTGGGACTGGTGGCATCGGTGGCCCCACGGGGAGTGGAACCCCTGCTTCCTCTGCTGGAAAAGGGCCCGACACTGAGGCCTCATAGCTCGGTGGGATATCTGCATGTATTACTCTCAGGACTCTCATTTGTCATCTGTGGGGAGGAATCCTGAATGAAAAATATGCAACACAGTCAAGATTTATACTTGGTGATCTGACCTGGTTGAGTTGACATAATGAAAACTTTTGAAAACACACACGCAATTAGTGTTTTGATACATTGAGATGTAAATTATAATTTAGGCTCTTGGTGTATGGATACGTCAGACACAACACCAAAACTGGACACCATGAACTGAAAACCACACTCGGTACCTTTAATATACTTGCTTAAAAAAAGATCAGAGTCTTATGTTCTGTGGTAGAACCAACTCCTCTGATACCAATTTGTCACGACCCGTCCCCCAGGGCCCGTGTCGTGACTACCCCAAGACCACCTTCCATAGGTCGTGGGGTGGAGACTAGCACCAAAGGCATAAATCCCAAAACTGGGAAGGCATTGCCTTTAAAACTTGAAAATTCAAACAATAGAATACAAACTGAAAGTAAAACATTATGAAAAGCTGTATACAACAGAGTGATGAAAAGAAAAAGGGTTCGGAAATAAAATCACCACAGGAAAGTACAAGAACAACTGAAAAACAAGTACAACTGAAGAAAATTAAAACAAATACTGGATCAACCTATGGATTTCCTACCTGAAGGGTAGGTACATGTAGCCTTCTAAGTAGTCCATGTCCATCAGTCCCCTCCGTGTACCGACACATCGTAAGGTCCACCTCCATGTACCATACAGTCTTGCTACTCTCAGCCTTAGTCAGTGATGTCCATCGCCTCCAACCAACACAATGAGGTGTGGACATAGCCCATGCAGTTGTGAGTCTAACGATACTCAGTAGGGACCCTGAGACCCTCATGGTCTCACAAATACAACAAGTATACACCATAAGTATAAATTCAACAGATAAACCCATATAGGTATATGACCATACATATACCTTTGTTATCAATTAATCAATCAGAATCATGAGGTAAAAACAAAACTTACTGACTCAGATCAAACCAGGAATTTATTCATGGGGTAGTATCAAGTAACATCCCCAGTCACATTGTCAAAACATCGGCTACTTGGAGAACTCCTACACAATAGAATACAGTGGGCCTATCGTGACACCAAGCGCACTTCCCACTACCCTTGGACTACTGAGGTACTCTTCCTGTTGAGTATCGTGGGTCTATCACATCACCCAGAGGCACTCCCCCCGTGGGTCTTCTGCATCACCAAGAGCGCTCCCCTTCGTATCCTGTTGAGGTACTCCCCCATTCGAGTACCGTGGGTCTACCACATCACCAAGAATACTCCCCCACTATAGTTCTGCGATGACACCAAGGCTCTCCCCACTAGGCTTCTAGAGTCACTTCAAGTCAAATGGTCAGCAGTCGTCAGGTCTCATCCAGCTACAAGGTATTTGCACTACTCTCGCTCGTCTCTGGGAGGATCCCCTCCATGAGCTAATGGTCAATACTCCAACTTTCACAAATTACCATGAAGATGTATCTCAATGGTCTGTCACATCATAGAGGTTTCAACGCAATAGACTGCGCATCAATCGGTTGCCCGGTCTGTGATTTTGTTTCATAGGTCCTTGAAACGTGCATTCTAGAGTTAATAATCACTATTTCCAGGTGGTTTCCATTGGATTTATTCATGGAACTGGAAAAATCCAATATTTCTTTATCCAAAGTGGACCTTCTTTCCAAAGGTGGGCCTTCATTATGTTTTGAACATTATGATACATAAGAACATGCATTGGTCGAGATGATGGGTGGTCGGACTCATCACACCCTCTTGGGGGAAAATTATTGTCTACTCCGGGGCTCACATTGAAAGGTTAAAATATTTTCATTAATCCTTATTAATTTACCAATTATATCATAAATATCCATTAGATTTAAAAATCACTTATTTGACATGTGTATTATTTTAGAATCATTAGTATGTATTCGAGGTTTTCCATCAATGGTATCCTCTAATATACTTACTTGAGATTAATTTAATCATCATTTATGATGATACTAGTTTTTTAATCCATTTAGTGGGGCACTATGGAGTTTATTGTCATCCAGGGAGATGAAGGTTTGTTTTGATCTTGGGATCATGCACATAAAATTAGCTACCTACGTATCCTTGTGAAAGGAATATGAACCCTCTTAGTTTAGCGCCACTTAATGGGACACAACATACATTTTAAGGTCATGTGATAAGGACCTCCAAGCCGATGGTTCTTAGTTACCACTTAGTGTAGGAATTATGCTAAAACAGCCCAAGGAACTTTGGAAAGGATGTAGGTTTCCAAATAAGATAAACCCCTATTGGGAATATAGCCCAAAGGGAAAAGGGTTGATTTGAAGTGTTGGGTTTGAACCTCAAAGCGGCTTCCTACATGTCACATATGGATGGGAATCAAATACCACGTAGTTCGATGAATATCATATGAGATTATGGTCTCTGAGAGAAATGAATTTGGGCTTACATCTTGAAAAGGATTCCTTGATGATTTGAGTATTGAATTTGGGGCATATTTCCTAAGGAGGATGCCCAAATTGGGGGAATAAGGGTTGGATTCCTGAGGAGGATATCCAATGATCTCGGGTCCTAAATGGGCTTCCTACGTATCCTGGTGTGAATAGGAATCAGAGTTCTCATAGTTCCTTGAGTCGTGCTAATGTTGTGTTCATGAAAAATCTCTAAACCCACACGAGTCATTCTCGGTGTGAGAAACAAGTGGATGTCAATGATTCAACAAAGGTATTCACAGTTTCAGATTTTTTTCCTCCATACTAATGGTGGAGTTTGCACCTATGGCGGTAACCATCATGGCTACCCTGTATGACATTGGTTGGGGCTTACTCTTAAGGAGGATTACCATTTGAGATTTTGTTGGTGATTACTCTTAAAGAGGATTCCCATTTGAGGTTTAACCTGTCATAGGAGTCTGGTGATGTAGTTTGAGGAGTGTATTGACTCAAGGTACTCAAGAAATCCATATGGAGAGTCCAAACTCGTAACATGTGAAAGGAACCAATAGGACTAAGTCGACTCAAGGAAATTCATTTACTGTGATAGAGTGTCTCAAGGTATGGTATTCCAAGGTTGGATATTGGGAAGTATAAAAAATGCAATGGAAAATGTTCTCTACTGAATTCAAAAATTTTGTGGTGCAACTCTCCATTTTTCATGGGGGTCAATGACGGAAGTGAAGGGACCGACCTGAAGGGCAGGGACCACAACCCAACAGTGATCCCAAGAAGGGGGTGCGGGGCTGCGCCCCCGCGGTATGGACCAGTGGGGTCACGCAGGTGCTCCGCCAAGGTGCCTTGCATAGGTGCTTCACGTTGCTCCCCCTCATAGTTTCTCTACGCAGGTGCGCGCACTAATGTGCTCCACGCAGGTTCTCCACGTAGGTGCTACGTGCAGGTGCTCCATTCAGGTGCTCCGCTCAGGTGCTCCGCACAGCTCCATATGTTCTAGACCCTTATGAGACTCTGATCCATGTTTCCCCATTTAATTATATCTTCTCTCATATTTTAGAGAGCTACCTGAGAATAATAGGGGGATCATGGCGAATGACCTACACAAACAGAGCTTTGGGATGCCTTCCATTATTTTTTTGTTTTTCAATTGGGGATCCCAAGGGCTATATTTATAGGCATAGATGGGGCCAGGCTGAAGAAATGTTGCTTGCGTAGGTCCTTCGGTCAGGTCCTTCATATTGCTCTTCCGCGTAGGGGTGTGAAAATCCATTTTCCGCATAGGTCCTTCGCGTAGGTCCACCACGTAGGTTGATTATCCAATAAAAACATTTATTTTAATTACATTTTAATGGTATTAAATGTTCATTTTTGATCTTATGGGCCTGAGTTAGTGCATTTTCATTATGAACATCCATTCTCATCATTTGTGCACTTCATGCCTAATATACACCAATTTAGGCCCAATGAGTCATCTGATTCTAAGGAATCTAATTATCAATTTTTTTAATTTGATATTTTTGGATCATTATCTACACATAAATGTGAATATTTTTCATTCAGGGATCAATGGAGAATTCACGGATGAATATGGGGATATTTTGTGATGAAATGAAACAATTCTAGAGAAGGCAGATTGGACACTATCCCACTGATGAGACTGTGGGGCCCAACATACAGGCCCAATAAATCCCAACTTTTGTGGGATTCTATAAGGAATTAAGTGGAACAAATAACTCTTCCTGAGCCAATGCTAATTCGGCCTCTATAGTGGTCATTAAATCGGCCCAAGTTAGAGATACAATTCTGAGCCAGATTCTGCGGCCCAGAAAAACAGTCCACTGATTTCATCATATCTAGGAATCCGTAACTCCAAATGGGCCCAAATGTTACAGAAGGTTAGAAGACATCCGGAGATACATTTTCTTATTCTATGGCCCACTCTGATTCGGCCGTCTAGAAGGTCTTCCAGACGCGTCTGTTTTGTGAAGGAAAGCTGGCTTCCACCTCGGGTCAAATGTGGAAAAGTTCAAATTCCACATGCTTTCCACCACCTATGGCCTACCAAAATTAATTGAGATGCATTGTACTATTTGAGGCTCGACCCAAGGCTCCCAAAATTCCTATTTAAGGCAGTGGTGGTGAAGGAGTTGATGATCTTGGATTCTTTGTTCAATTGTAATGTTATGCTGCATTTTTGTTGCCTCAATTTTGTCTTTCACATGTAAGTTGTTCAATGCACTTTAGTTTCTTAATAAAAGTTCTTCTTATACTCTTATTCTGTTGTTCTTAATATCACTTTGATACCGTTGGATCAAGGTATGAATTTATTCACACCAACCCTTGTGAAATTATTCACACAATGGTGGAGTGATCATTTTATTTTTGTTGTTTTCTTTACTTCTCCATTTCCTCCCTCATGAGTCTACTTTCCGCTTCCATTGAAACCATGGGATCAATGGAGGGCTAATACACTTACGGGGTGATCCAAGGGAGAAGCAAGGGGCTGTATTAGATGTTATTTATCACCTAATTAATGTATAATCACTTCTTTAATTGGGATTTTTATTTGATGATTTTTAAACTCCATCGTCCTTATTTAATTTAAGGCCACACACTTCAAGTACTAATACGATCCTTTACCTTGAAGTGCTCAAAAAATTGATCCATCAAGTGTATAGGTGATTAGTATTAGAGGGTGTAGGCATTAAACCAGTAAGTGATGATGTTATTTTATCTCCTTAAATGAACCCATCTCAAATTTAAGAAATTGAAATCATTAAAAAGAAAATACGTCCAATCCACCCCGAGCAATAACCTAGGATCAACTCATTATTTTAAATTGAATCCACTTAAATCTATTATATATCTTTAAAACCCATCCAAAATCAATCCAAATTGTCCACTTCGTATCCAAAAATCCATCCCTTAGGTTGTGTATCTTAGGTATCTTCTTAGGTCTCTGTGGAATCGACAACCCAAGCTACACTACAAGGACCGTTCTACCCTTCTTCTCTTGGGTAAATTTGGGCGTCAACCAAATTTTGGCCCCATTTCCAGGGACCAAGTAAGTACCTTAGATCAAAAAAAAAACCTTCTTTCTTCACCTCCATTCTTATACACTCACCCAAGATCTCTTATCTTGTCCCTTTCTCGCTTTTTTTTGGCGCATGTCCGCCTACACCCGCGATTTCTCAAATAGACTAGTTAGGGAGTAAATTCCTAGGATAGGGGAGTCAAGTGCACCTAATATATTGTTTATATCAGATTCAAATACTCTTGAAACCCCAAAGTCAGAACTTGAAACAAGTCCAATGGAGGGCCATTCCCACAAAATCCAATGATCATCAAACTGTGATTAGATTCCTAAAAGAAAACATATTCTCTAGATTTGGAATTCATAGGGATATCATAAGTGATCGTGGAACTCATTTTTGCAATCGTCCATTCTCATCACTCATGGAAAAATATGGAATTTCTCACAAAGTGTCCACTGCTTACCACCGACAGACCAATGGTCAAGTTGAGTTAGCCAATCATGAAATTAAGCAAATTCTTGAAAAAACTGTCAACCCCTCTAGGAAAGACTGGTCTGAGAAACTCTAAGATGCTCTTTCGGCCTATAGAACCACATATAAAACCATTTTAGGAATGTCCCCATATAGGTTGGTTTATGGTAAATGTAACGCCCCGACCCCAGCTACCCAGAGTCGGTGCATTACTTCGTAACATTGTCATGATCACAAGAAAGATCAAATCCCGAAAGACCGATTGGTTTAGTAGCCTTGGAAACACTAGATATAATCATACAGTTTTACATTACATTTCAAAGTGAAAAACTGCTACAACAACAAAGTCTTCATATCCACACTATTAACCCCTCATAATATCCCTGCATGTCATTCATAATTTACTTCTTCACTACCTGGGAAAAATAAAACATAGAAAAGGGGTGAGGTCAAATGCCCAGTAAGGATAACAATATAGCGGAACATTCAAAATAAGCATAAACATTTAAGGAAATGTATTTCTAAAACAAAAGCCTTTTAAAATTGAACTTCAACATAGTATGGCAAAAGTAAAATGAAATAATGCCATTTACTTGTTCACATGGATATTCTACTAATCGAATAATCACATGCAATATCAATCACCACTTTCATAATGTTGGAATGCATAATGCCAGACTATCATAACCACATAGCCAAGGCCTCGTGCCAAGACTAAAAATAAGATTTTGTCAAGGCCTTGTGCCAAGACACTAGTTTGTCTCATGAGACCTACCGATGCAATTTTTTTAGAAGATACTTACGTTTAAAATTACTCAAATATACTCCAGTGATTTTATGAAAACATTATGCAAGCTTATGAAAACAAAATAACTTGTTCTGAAACTGCTCGACTAATTACAGGCCATGATGGGTCCACTCCCAATCCCTTCATGTCTAGCACACTCGAGAGTCGGGTTTTCTAAAAACATTTTGGAGCTTGCGTTAAATACGTATACATTTGCACTGGATTTTCATATACTAGATAGAAATATCTCTTTTTTTAAAATAATTTATAAGTCACATAATTATAAAATAAAACATTTAATTTGAAAATATTCTTATAAGCTTGTAAAGGAAGCTTTGAAGATTTTATAACGGCGGAAAATAGCCGCACCCGCTGTATTAGTTAAAAAAAACATTCTTACCTTAATTCTGTCGAAAAGGTTAAAAAGGACCTTGTTTTGAAAACGACGGAAAGATTCCTTTATAAACCTCTTATAAAAAGTCAAACAAGGGTATAAATGACTTGATCCCATATTCTTGTAAATAATAAATATGTTTTGAAATACATTTCGAAGAAACATGGATGTGGATGATAAAGAAATCCCAGTAGATTATTACGTATAAACAACCTCGGATAATGAAGAGATTGTGAAATAACCCTTACCTTGTACTTTTCCTTGGTTGGGGTAGGTTAACCTCCTGTATAATGGTGAAATAATTGTTATTAAATTATACAAGAATCATATATATTAATATGATATCATATATGATCTTTTAACATTGATTTGTTAATAATATCTTAGTATTATCGTCGTTTCAGGTGATAATCGATTCGTTCTTCTTAAATGTTTGGTTACGTAATACATGTTTGTAAAGGATAGATTAAATCTTATTCATAATCAGAATGATATTAACCTTATTTTTAACCCTAAAATGATAATAAGACTTGAATGGATACGATGGAGGAAGGATCTCACCGCGTTCGTGGAGACGGTAGTCCGTACGTACGCACGAACGCTACTTCCATTTAATTTTTATTTTAAAAGAATTGAATCCAAATGATACATAGGTATATTACTATTCCAGTATAATATAATATTTTATATATGTTACTTATTTTCATTAACACCATCCTTTATACGTTCCATGTGTGGTATGAACGAGTCATATCATTTTAAGGGGGCGGTAGTCCGCACTTCCTCAAATGAAATTATCGTATGTATATACAACATGAAATGAATAATGATATGAAATAAAATGGAATTACAGAAGCTTATATATAAAATATATATCATTAATATCATATTTAATTATAGTGCCATCATAATGGCCACCATGAGAGGCGGTAAGATTTATTTGAACAATCATCGTTTCGTGAGGCGTTAATTTTCCATCCACAGAAACATTATGTTCATCATCCATTAGATGGAGTTGTGTGTATGTGTAGTTTGAATACTTCTTATAAAAACATCCTAGTATATTGAGGATACTGGTGTTGCTACAAAAGATGGGAAATAAAAAGAGTTTGGGGGTTGGAGAAGCAAAATAAATGAAAATAATTTAAGAGAAATCGTTACCTTTAATTTAGGTAACTCACTTTGGATGGAACCAAAGGACTTCTTGAAATGCTTTCTGCCTAAGGGGAAGATTCAAGGAGGAGGAGAGGGATGTGGGGAGCTTAGTTGGGCAGAGTTTGGACGAGCCAAGTGGCTTGAGAGGTGTGAGGAATGAGTAGAAGTGGTCTCCTTTTATAAGGGAGAGGAGGGGCTCTTTAGGAAAGTGTGAAAGTATTACTTTATAATATATTTGTATTCGGTTTATAATGGTCCAAAAATCATTGAGGTCGAAGATAATATGACTCATATTCTAAATAACATCAACCAATAAGAATTGGACAGGTTTTAGATAATATTTTAATCATTATAATCTTATTTATTTAAATGATATATTAATGAGGTAAACATTGCATCATTATTGTGTCATTAATAATTTAACTTATTTGATGTCTAAAAATTATAAATAAAATATCATCATGTAGGAAACCTTTTTAGATTTCTAATGAATATTTATAATCGAAAATCCAACATGTATAACCCTATGTAAAAATTGTTCTTCTAAAAGATGTAAGCTTATGCCATTTTTATTTTTATTTTAACTTTATTAATATAATGTTTCATTATCACTTACAAGTGGATCCATGGGGTCCCAAAATAGACCCAAAGATGCCCATGGTCGACCATGTATCAACCAATAGGGTTAAGACACGTTTTAGGGTAATTTATTATTATTATAATATTATTTTTTTAACCCTTATTTACCGGATTTACCCTTTAACCATGGTAAATAAAATATTTACCACAGTAACTATTCAAAATGTCTAAAAATAAAAGTTACCTATTTACACAATTTGAACATCCTGATTCAAAATATGGAATCCATTTTCCTAAATTCAAAACACAGAAGTGGCAGAAATTAATTTAAAATTAATTCCCGTTGTCCAAACAAAAAGCGTGTTTTTTAAGAGATAATAACTATCAAAAGATTGACACCTGTTTATGTTCGGTTTAATTGTAAAATTATGTCCAATGACCAACATTATATTAAATGGTAAAAATATATTCTAAATATACTTTAAAACCACTCAAATTCATAATTTATCACTATTAATTATTTTGATTAAAAAAGTTGTTTTTAATTAAAATTTAGTAATTTTCACTATTCATCAAAATATGAAAGTTATCCGAAAAGTACCAAAATTTCACCCTAGGATAATTTCGATATTCTGAATCCAAAAATGAAGTCCATTTTGAAATATAAAATATATATAATTTCAAAAAGTAGGTATTACTATTCATAGCGGCTAGTTTGATTGGTTACGGTGTGTTAGAACTCGGTGTTGCGTACAACACACTCTAGCGTACCGTGGAAGCTTGGGATGTTTCATTTTAAATTTTTGATGTCCCCATTTAGTCAAAAAGTTTAAAATATAGTATCTAAAAAGGGTTCTCTATTAAAATTTGTTAAAAGTGAAATAGTGAAAATGAATTTGTTCTTACATTATGTCTAAGAAACTCATAATATGCATTCTAAAATTATAAGGATTATATAAAGTTTAAAATTTAGTTGACACTATTCATAACCTCTTTTGAACAGCTTGTTTGGTAAGTCATGGTGCGATTGAACTTGGTGTTGCGTGTAGTGAAAGTTATTGAATTATTTTGAAGAAATAACACACTATAAAATCTTGGGGTGTTACATTCTCCCCTCCTTCAATAAATTGCGTCCTCACAATTTGAAATTATTCTTCGAAAATAAAAGGTTGAAAATAGAAAATATCTTAGTGGGAAAACCCACATCGGAAATTGGGTTTCTAAAATTTAGTCTTAATTTGAGGAAAAGAGAAATGAAAGGATCACCACCAAATTATGATCTCTATTAAGAGAACATTGGTGGCAATTATAGACATATAATTGGAGGAAAAACGTAAATATTTATAGGTAGTGATTGAGGTCATCAATCAAAAACAAGTATAAAATTGTGGTCCTTAAATTCATCAATCTATGATGATTTGAAATACCATCGGTTCAACAAAACATAGGGTATTAGGATAACACATTTTTGACGTTTCAAAATATCTTAGTTGAAATCCCACATCGAAAAATGAATTAATGAGGCCTCTATTTAAAATAAAGAGTGGAAAGTATAAAGATTACCGAAAATAACACATACTAGGGTTCCATGTAGGAAAATGTGGATATGGAAGAGAAATCTAACCATCAATTATATGATGGAGAGTGGTAGAGAACATGGCTATGAAAAGGCCAACAATCCCAAAGCCATAAATTAGTGATGATTTAAGGTACCATCTAGGACAACATTTTTGTTCTAAGTTCCTTTTATTAATGTTGAGGAATTTATTTATAAGATTGGCTAAGATCATAAGGAGATATACTTACATTATAATTAAAGTTTTATCCATTAATAAATTTCTACCACAAACTCATCTTTCACTCTAAAAGATAATAGAACGTAAAAAAATTCTATTTATACTATTCGTATAGGGTTCCAAAATAAATGAATTTATAATTCATCTACCAGATCTTTTAAAAAAACTACATTATTTAATCCAAGACATCTCGTGGGCCAGTGGTAGGTGATACACCCTTGTCGCCCTTCGGTTGCGGGTTCAAGTCTCGCAGCCTTGCTGGACGCGACGGGTTGCCGCCCGACCTCCGGGTTGTCCTTTTATGGTAATCCAAAATAATCCAAACTAGAACTATCCAAAATACTTCTGTCCAAACTCACAGTCCAACATTTATAAGGAAGGTAAACATAATATAGATCCTTTTTACCCCACAATATCATATGAAGACCTTCATCTTGTATTCTTTTAATAAACTGAAACATCTTGAATTACCATATTCCTTATTGATTACATTCATGCTCCCCTATTCCATATAGAATGCTGGATATACTTCATCAATCCAAAAATGTTTTAAACCCCAACAAAGATGGAATATACAAATCATTAATCAGTTTCAAGGTAGTCAAGAATATCCAATATAATTTATCCAAAACAATCATGTATTATTCCAAAATTACTACCTCAGTATCAGAACTATATTATGGTTTATCATTCTCTCACCCATATATTTTCCAAAAATTATCCTGCTATTGAGTCACTTTTCTTTGTTCCACACAATCTCAAGTCCTTAATGAAATAGTACTGTAGTACAATCCTTATATACTCCATAATTATTATAACAAGTACATTGTTGATACAACACTCAATTGACATAATCAACATAAGAACTCTAATCATTCCTCTTCATCTGTGGTAGTATCATAACATGATTTTTATCCAATAACATCATTTGCGGCATAGTCTGATGACTGGGACATAGGTTCGCGTAGTGTCCAAACTCCTTGCAAATGAAGCATTGTACATTTGAAACCATTTTCTTACCCTTGCAGTCACGTACTTTGTGCCCTTTTCCTCCACACTTATAACAAACTCCCATTCCTTTCAGGCAAGTTCCAGGGTGTTTCTTTCCACAGTTACCACATATGGGAAAATTCTTCTTTTCCCTCTTCCCTTTATCCATCTTTCTCTCTTCCATCCTTTTATTCTCTTGCTTCCCTTCAAAGCCATAGGACTCAGTAAACTCTTTACTTATCTTATCAACACATGATATTATTTCTTCATATGATGATAATACATGGGAGACTATTTCTCTTATAAATTCTAGCTTAAGATCATGAGAGATATGATCCTTCCTTCTCTTTGAATCATGTGCATTTCTGGAGTTATCATCCCTTCTACTGGGCGCCATTTCTAAACAATGGCATAAACTAGATGAGTTTATGAATAAAAATACATAATCCCATACTAATAAAACACTTAACATAAATTGAACTATTTATGGATATAATCCATAATCATAAAAATGTTTTTTTTGAGGAAGTATATACTCATAAACCCTTCATAATGATTTGTAAAGAAAATGAGAGTTATCCTACGCATATCCCCCGGGAGTATCGTAACCAAGAGTGCAGCAAGGCCCGTTGTCGTGCACCAGTTCCCGTTCGAGTCTAGCTCAAAGTGGTGTTTTCGGGTTTTACCCCTAGGTACATCTGTGCCAGAGCCGCCTCTACCTGCTCGTATCCAGACAGGGATTTATTGCTCGGAAAACTCACAAAATCTCTACAATACCAAAATTCTAGGAAGTTCTTCTATACTAATCCTCAAAGTTCATCTTAGGTCTACGTGCTCTAATCAGAGTTTATCTAAATCTAGCTTCCAAGGTTTGTACTAAACTTACTTTGATACCAACTGTAACGCCCCGACCCCATCTACCCAGAGTCGGTGCATTACTTCGTAACATTGGCATGATCACAAGAAAGATCAAATCCCGAAAGACCGATTGGTTTAGTAGCCTTGGAAACACTAGATATAATCATAAAGTTTTACATTACATTTCAAAGTGAAAAACTACTACAAAAACAAAGTCTTCATATCCACACTATTAACCCCTTATAATATCCCTGCAAGTCATTCATAATTTACTTCTTCACTACCTGGGAAAAATAAAACATAGAAAAGGGGTGAGCTCAAATGCCCAGTAAAGATAACAATATAGAGGAACATTCAAAATAAGCATAAACATTTAAGGCAATGAATTTCTAAAACAAAAGCCTTTTAAAATTGAACTTCAACATAGTATGGCAAATGTAAAATGAAATAATTCCATTTACTTGTTCACATGGATATTCTACTAATCGAATAATCACATGCAATATCAATCACCACTTTCATAATGTTGGAATACATAATGCCAGACTATCATAACCACATAGCCAAGGCCTCGTGCCAAGACTAAAAATAAGATTTTGTCAAGGCCTTGTGCCAAGACACTAGTTCGTCTCATGAGACCTACCGATGCAATTTTTTTAGAAGATAGTTACGTTTAAAATTACTCAAATATACTCCAGTGATTTTATGAAAACATTATGCATGATTATGAAAACAAAATAACTTGTTCTGAAACTGCTCGACTAATTACAGGCCATGATGGGTCCACTCCCAATCCCTTCCTGTCTAGCACACTCGAGAGTCGGGTTTTCTAAAAATATTTTGGAGCTTGCGTTAAATACGTATACATTTGTACTGGATTTTCATATACTAGATAGAAATATCTCTTTTTTTTAAATAATTTATAAGTCACATAATTATAAAATAAAACATTTAATTTGAAAATATTCTTATAAGCTTGTAAAGGAAGCTTTGAAGATTTTATAACGGCGGAAAATAGCCGCACCCGCTGTATAAGTTAAAAAAAACATTCTTACCTTAATTCTGTCGAAAAGGTTAAAAAGGACCATGTTTTGAAAACGATGGAATGATTCCTTTATAAACCTCTTATAAAAAGTCAAACAAGGGTATAAATGACTTGAACCCATATTCTTGTAAATAATAAGTATGTTTTGAAATACATTTCGAAGAAACATGGATGTGGATGATAAAGAAATCCCAGTAGATTATTACGTATAAACAACCTCGGATAATGAAGAGATTGTGAAATAACCCTTACCTTGTACTTTTCCTTGGTTGGGGTAGGTTAACCTCCTGTATAATGGTGAAATAATTGTTATTAAATTATACAAGAATCATATATATTAATATGATATCATATATGATCTTTTAACATTGATTTATTAATAATATCTTAGTATTATCGTCGTTTCAGGTGATAATCGATTCGTTCTTCTTAAATGTTTGGTTACGTAAGACATGTTTGTAAAGGATAGATTAAATCTTATTCATAATCAGAATGATATTTACATTATTTTTAACCCTAAAATGAGAATAAGACTTGAATGGATACGATGGAGGAAAGATCTCACCGCGTTCGTGGAGACGGTAGTCCGTACGTACGCACGAACGCTACTTCCATTTAATTTTTATTTTAAAAGAATTGAATCCAAATGATACATAGGTATATTACTATTCCAGTATAATATAATATTTTATATATGTTACTTAAGTTCATTAACACCATCCTTTATACGTTCCATGTGTGGTATGAACGAGTCATATCATTTTAAGGGGGCGGTAGTCCACACTTCCTCAAATGAAATTATCGTATGTATATACAACATGAAACGAATAATGATATGAAATAAAATGGAATTACAGAAGATTATATATAAAATATATATCATTAATATCATATTTAATTACAGTGCCATCATAATGGCCACCATGAGAGGCGGTAAGATGTATTTGAACAATCATCGTTTCGTGAGGCGTTAATTTGCCATCCACAGAAACATTATGTTCATCATCCATTAGATGGAGTTGTGTGTATGTGTAGTTTGAATACTTCTTATAACAACATCCTAGTATATTGAGGATACTGGTGTTGTTACAAAAGAAGGTAAATAAAAAGAGTTTGGGGGTTGGAGAAGCAAAATAAATGAAAATAATTTAAGAGAAATCGTTACCTTTAATTTAGGTAACTCACTTTGGTTGGAACCAAAGGACTTCTTGAAATGCTTTCTGCCTAAGGGGAAGCTTCAAGGAGGGGTAGAGGGATGTGGGGAGCTTAGTTGGGCAGAGTTTGGACGAGCCAAGTGGCTTGAGAGGTGTGAGGAATTAGTAGAAGTGGTCTCCTTTTATAAGGGAGAGGAGGGGCTCTTTAGGAAAGTGTGAAAGTATTACTTTATAATATATTTGTATTCGGTTAATAATGGTCCAAAAATCATTGAGGTCGAAGATAAAATGACTCATATTTTAAATAACATCAACCAATAAGAATTGGACAGGTTTTAGATAATATTTTAATCATTATAATCTTATTTATTTAAATGATTTATTAATGAGGTAAACATTGCATCATTATTGTGTCATTAATAATTTAACTTATTTGATGTCTAAAAATTATAAATAAAATATCATATTGTAGGAAATATTTTTAGATTTCTAATGAATATTTATAATCGAAAATCAAACATGTATAACCCTATGTAAAAATTGTTCTTCTAAAAGATGTAAGCTTATGCCATTTTTATTTTTATTTTAACTTTATTAATATAATGTGTCATTATCACTTACAAGTGGATCCATGGGGTCCCAAAATAGACCCAAAGATGTCCATGGTCGACCATGTATCAACCAATAGGGTTAAGACACGTTTTAGGGTAATTTAGTATTATTATAATATTATTTTTTTAACCCTTATTTACCGGATTTACCCTTTAACCATGGTAAATAAAATATTTACCACAGTAGCTATTCAAAATGTCTAAAAATAAAAGTTACCTATTTACACAATTTGAACATCCTGATTCCAAATATGGAATCCATTTTCCTAAATTCAAAACACAGAAGTGGCAGAAATTAATTTAAAATTAATTCCCGCTGTCAAAACAAAAAGCGTGTTTTTTAAAAGATAATAACTATCAAAAGATTGACACTTGTTTATGTTCGGTTTAATGGTAAAATTATGTCCAATGACCAAAATTATATTAAATGGTAAAAATATATTCTAAATATACTTTAAAACCACTCAAATTCATAATATATCACTATTAATTATTTTGATTAAAAAAGTTGTTTTTAATTAAAATTTAGTAATTTTCACTATTCATCAAAATATGAAAGTTATCCGAAAAGTACCAAAATTTCACCCTAGGCTAATTTCGATATTCCGAATCCAAAAATGAAGTCCATTTTGAAATATAAAATATATATAATTTCAAAAAGTAGGTATTGCTATTCATAGCGGCTAGTTTGATTGGTTACGGTGTGTTAGAACTCGGTGTTGCGTACAACACACGCTAGCATACCGTGGAAGCTTGGGATGTTTCATTTTAAATTTTTGATGTCCCCATTTAGTCAAAAAGTTTAAAATATAGTATCTAAAAAGGGTTCACTATTAAAATTTGGTAAAAGTGAAATACTGAAAATGTATTTGTTCTTACATTATGTCTAAGAAACTCATAATATGGATTCTAAAATTATAAGGATTATATAAAGTTTAAAATTTACTTGACACTATTCAAAAACTCTTTTGAACAGCTTGTTTGGTAAGTCATGGTGCGATTGAACTTGGTGTTGCGTGTAGTGAAAGTTATTGAATTATTTTGAAGAAATAACACACTATAAAATCTTGGGGTGTTACAGTAAAGCTTGCCATTTGCCAGTGGAGATTGAACATAAGGACTTTTGGGAAATTAAGAAAATGGATTATGATCTCTCATTGGCCGGAACAAAAAGGAAATTAGATCTCAATGAACTGGAGGAACTAAGGATGGAGGCTTATGAAAATTCAAGGATCAATAAAGATAGAGTTCAAGCCTACAAATCTAGGAATATCAAGTTCAAACATTTTGAACCAGGAAAACATGTGCTTTTGTATAGTTCAAAACTTCATTTACATCCGGGAAAGTTAAGGTCTAGATGGTCAGGACCATTCATAGTGCATCATGAATTCCCCCATGGGGCAGTAGATATTCAAGATCCCACAAGTGGTTACATTTTCAAGGTCAATGGTCAAAGGTTAAAACCATTCATTGAATCATTCAATAAACAGGAAATATAGGTTGAGTTAACTTAGCCAACCTATGAACAAGGAACAAATTAATAGATTTAGGGTCCATGTCGGGCTAACGACGTTAAACAAAGCGCTGAATGGGAGGCAACCCATGGTTTTCAAGTTTCCAATAATTTTGTTGTTTTAATCAACTTTATATTTTAAATAGGGTTAATGAGACATATTGATATTTTGAAAAAAAATTAATAATAAACTGTTGACCTGTTCTTCTATAATGAGTATGGATGGGTACGAAAGGGGAGCACCATATTCATCCGTGTCATGTGGTGTGATCCTTGGGTAATACCTTACCTAGAAATTTAAAAAGAAGACAATGTATCATCAGTTTATTTTGTGTTATTTTTATTATTTTATAGTTTTAGATATAAAATTAATAATAATAATAATAATAATAAAAATTCCACACCATAGGTCGTGGGGCAAACCCCGTCACAACCGGCGAAGCCGTGGGGACTCGAACCCGGGACCGAAGGGAGACAGGGGCGCCTGCTTACCACTGACCTGCGGCTTCTTGTGCTTTCTTATTCGATAATTTTTATATATATTCTTATATTTTACTTCCTTTATTATATAAATATAAATATATATATACATATATTTTTTATTTTTGTTTGTTTTGTTTGTTTTGTTTTTCCTTTTTCAACTAGGGAACTTTGCAAGCGACATGGATATCAAAGGAATAAATTCGAGCGGCACGAACTTCAAACTTCAACCACCAAGAGAATTCATTCCATGATCCTCATATTTCAATTTCCTTATTGAACTCCCCTTTTTATTCCTCTACCCCGTTCTAAATTTTGTTTTTATGAAACTAGGGACAGTTTCATTCTAAGTTGGGGGGTGTCGAAACAAAATGTTTGTTTAAAAAAACAAAAAAAAAACAATGATAACAAAAAGAAGTAAAATTCCTTTATCATTCATATAATAACATCTTTGCTCACATAAAAACTACATATCAAATAATTATTATTTCCTTGACTCTTAATTTAATTCATGATTAATTTTAAAAGCATATATTTTGGAAAGTGTAGCTGTCCAATGTGATATTTCATCGTTTATATTTTCATCTAAATAAAAAAATGCCACAATGCACATCCTCTAGACTGTGGGGTACTAATTTAAATTTTTGGGGTCCCATAATAAATAGCATAGGCTGGTTTTAGTTTTATGAATAATATGAGTATTCAAAAAAAAACGAAAAAAATTATTAAAAAAAATAAAAATAATAAAATAAATTTGCGTGTAGAGCAATGGATTGATAAAATGCGAGGCTTTCGGCACTTGGGGATCGTGACTCCAGAGTTGTCTAGCCCTGAGTTTTTCAATATATCTCTATTTATGGTAATATGACTTTGTTTTTTATTAAGTTAACTCGAGACGATGCCCGAGTATGTGGGCATCACTTGGTGCCCTAAGGCCTTTGAGTCTGGGAGTCATCGGCAAAGTCTTGCTACATGGGTTAATTTGATTAACTGCAATCTCAATTACTATGGAAATATTGCAAAGAAAAAAAAATCAAAAAAAAAAAGAATGAAGAATACTCATATTAGGATTAAATGTGATTCCACCTAGCGCTTCCATGATTTCCCCCTTGAATGAAAATGAACCCCCATATCTATTGTGATACACAACACATCATTACACCTAATTGAGTTGGATGAAGTATGAGGATGGATTTGATCAAAGGAATGGGCTTGGGATTGGGATCTGCTTTTAAATTAATCTTGTTTTAAATTATATTGATAGGTTATAAAAATATATTTGTGTGCAGTTTACATTGTAAGCACTGTTTGTTATAATGTGTTTGAAGAAAGGAATTCAAATAAAATCATTGAATTATTTGCTCGGGACTAGAAAATCTCAAGTTGGGGGGTGTGATTATCCAATAAAAACATTTATTTTAATTACATTTTAATGGTACTAAATGTTCATTTTTGATCTTATGGGCCTGAGTTAGTGCATTTTCATTATGAACATTCGTTCTCATCATTTGTGCACTTCATGGCTAATATACACCAATTTAGGCCCAATGAGTCATCTGATTATAAGGAATGTAATTATCAATATTTTTAATTTTATATTTTGTTAACTTTATCTACACTTAAATGTGAAAATTTTTCATTTAGGGATCAATGGAGAATTCATGGAAGAAGATGGGGATATTTTGTGATGAAAGAAGCAATTCTAGAGAAGGCAGATTGGACACTAGCCCACTGATGAGACTGTGGGGCCCATCATACATGTCCAATAAATCCCAAATTTTGTTTGATTCTAGAAGTAATTCATAGGAAGAAATAACTATTCATGAGCCAATGCTAATTCGGCCTCTATGGTGGTCATTAAAGCGGCCCAAGATAGAGATACAATTCTGGTCCAGATTATGCGGCCCATAAAAACAGTCCACTAATTTCATCATATCTCGGAATACGTAACTCCAAATGGGCCCATATTTTACAGGAGGTTATAAGACATCCGGTGATACATTTTCTTCTTATATGTCCCACTCTGATTCGGCCGTCTAGAAGGCCTTCCAGACGCGTCTTTTTGGTGAAGGAAATCTGGCTGCCACCTCGGGTCAAATGTTGAAAAGTTCAAATTCCACTAGCTTTCCACCACCTATGGAATACCAAAATTAATTGAGATGCTTTGTACTAATTGAGGCTCGACCCAAGGCTCCCAAAATTCCGATTTAAGGCAGTGGTGGTGAAGGAGTTGAGGATCTTGGATGCTTTGTTCAATTGTAATGTTATGCTGCATTTTTGTTGCCTCAATTTTCTCTTTCACATGTAAGTTGTTCAACGCACTTTAGTTTCTTAATAAAAGTTCATCTTATACTCTTATTCTGTTTTGATTAATATCACATTGATACTGTTGGATCAAGGTGTGAATTTATTTACACCAACCCTTGTGAAATTATTCACACAATGGTGGAGTGATCATTTTATTTTTGTTGTTTTCTTTGCTTCTCCATTTCCTCCCTCATGAGTCTACTTTCCGCTTCCATTGAAACCATGGTATCAATGGAGGGATAAACCCATTATGGGTTGATCCATGGGAGTTGAAAGGGGCTTTATTAGATTTTATTTATCACCTAATTAATGTATAATCACTTCTTTAATTGGGATTTTTATTTGATGATTTTTAAACTCCATCGTCCTTGTTGAATTTACGGCCACACACTTCAAGTAATAATACGATCCTTTACCTTGAAGTGCTCAAAAAATTGATCCTTCAAGTGTATAGGTGATTAGTATTAGAGGGTGTAGGCATTAAACCAGTATGTGATGATGTTGTTTTATCTCATTAAATGAACCCATCTCAAATTTAAGAAATTGAAATCATTAAAAAGAAAATACGTCCAATCCACCCCGAGCGATAACCTAGGATCAACTCATTCTTTTAAATTGAATACACTTAAATCTATTATATATTTTTAAAACCCATCCAAAATCAATCCATGTTGGCCATTTCATAGCCAGAAATCTATCCCTTAGGTTGTGTATCTTAGGTATCTTCTTAGGTCTCTGTGGAATCGACAACCCAAGCTACACTACAAGGACCGTTCTACCCTTCTTCTCTTGGGTAAATTTGGGCGTGAACCAAATTTTGGCACCGTTTCCGGGGACCAAGTAAGTACCTTATATCCAAAAAAACCTTCTTTACTCACCTCCATTCTTCTACTCTCACCCAAGATCTATTATCTTGTCCCTTTCTCGCTTTTTTTGGCGCATGTCCGCCTACACCTGCGATTTCTCAAACAGACTAGTCAGGGTGGAAGGTCCTAGGATAGGGGAGTCAAGTGCACCTAATAGATTGTTTAAATCAGATTCAAATACTCTTGAAACCCCAAAGTCATAACTTGAAACAAGTCCAATGGAGGGTCATCCACAAAATCAAATTGTAAACCCTGGGGGGAATCAAATGGGAAACCAAAACCAAGAAGCTCCAAACATAGGGAATGTAGTTGATCAAACCATGAACGGCTACCTCACTCCATCTTGGACCAATGCCCCCTCATGAATTAGACCCAATTACATAGGAGAAACCAACTACATATTCATACCCCATGTCCTAAACCACCTTCCAACCTTTCATGGGATGGAGTCAGAAATGCCATACCTTCATGTCAAAGAGTTCAACGACATTGTTGAAACCATGTGTCCCCCACATCAACTAGAATCCGCTAAGATGAGGCTATTTCCTTTTTCATTAAAGTATCGAGCTAAAAATTGCCTAAACAACTTGATACCTACATCAATCCACTCTTGGGACCAACTGCAAAGAGAATTCTACAAAAAATACTTCCCTCATCACAAAACAATTGCACATAAAAAGTGCATCCAAAACTTTTTTGAAAAAGAGGGAGAGTCATTTTATGAAACATGGGAGAAGTTCAAAGACACCCTAAACATGGTTCCACACCATGGGTTTTCCATACCTGAACAAGTGAAAATTTTCTATAAAGGGTTGGGCCCGGGTAATAAACAATTCATTGACATGATGTGTAATGGATCTTTTAAAAACAAGGCCCCAAATGATGCTTACGAGTATCTGGAAAGTCTGGCTGAACAAAACCAAACTTGGGGAACTTCGCATTATTCTGAAAAGCCACAAAGAATCATTGGAATTCATACACTTAGAGAATAGGAAAGCCTTAGGACTAAACTCGCAACACTCTCTAGGAAGGTTGAAGAGATAGACCTTAGGAAAGTCCATGAAATCCAAAATGTAGTCCTTGTTTGCACAATTTGTGACAAACATGACCATAAAACAGACAACTGCCCAACCATTCCATCAATCAAGGATGTTCTTCTAGGAGGACCCCTAGCGGAAGTCAATGCCCTAAACTTTCAAAAGCCCCAATACCAAAACACCTTCAATCCATGGTACAATGACCACCCAGGCTTCCGATGGAAGGATAACCAACAACATAGCCAACCACAAGGGAAAAATCCATACCCTCAACAGAACTACCAAACCCATAAACAGTTACAAACCCAACCTATCCAATACCAATAGGCACTGGTCCATTTTCAACAAACCATACCACCTCCAAAATATCCCCATGGGATAAACCAACCTACTCAAGCACCAACCCAAACTGTTCCACAAAGCCTACTAGAACAACTGTGCAAACAAATGGAGAGGATGAACTCAGAAGTCTCTTCCCTAAAACAAGAACTTCAAACCATCAAAACAGGAAAGTAACCCATGCCTACTCAGGAGGTGCCATCCTCAACATCAAGGGGAGAGTCAAGTAGTGCTCAAACAACTCATGAACAACTAAAGGCTGTGACTGTTTTAAGAAATGGGAAATCAATTGAGAAACCTGAACAACTAATTCAGATCCCACCTGAAGATTCCAAATTGGATGAAAATTCAAATGAACCACAAGATCAAACTGAGGAAACTGATAACAATGGGAAAGAAACAACTCTTAAACAAACAACCCCACAACCTGCACCATTTCCCCAACGCATGAGGGGGAAATCCAATCCTGAATTAAGTGAAACGTTGAGGGAAATATTTTCACATGTCAAGTTGAACATACCCCTTCTCGATGCCGTCCAAACTATACCTTCCTAATCAAAGTACCTTAAGGACTTGTGCACTTTTAAAAGAAAATTTTCACATATAAACCAAGTCCTTTTGGATGCTAATGTGAGTACCACCATTCAAGGGACCATTCCTCCTAAGTTGAAAGACCCAGGTTGCCCTTACATCAATGTTGAACTAGGAGAAAGCAAAGTTGTCAAGGCCTTGTGTGACCTAGGTGCTAGTGTCAATCTCATCCCATATGCTGTGTACTGCCAGTTCGGCCTAGAAGAACTCCAACCCACATCTGTCACACTTCAGCTTGCTGATCGTAGCATTAGGGTTCCAAAGGGGATTTTAAAGGACGTTCTGGTAAAGGTTGAAAACTTCATCTACCCTACTGATTTCATTGTCCTTGAAAACCATCCAAATTTAGGAAATAAGGAACAAACCCAAATCATCCTTGGTCATCCTTTCCTTGCAACAATCAACTCTCTTATCGAAGTCTGAAATGGGAACATGACAATCACCTTTGGGAACATGAGTCTAGACTTGAACATCTATAATGCAAGCTCACAAATAGGGGATGATGAGGATATTCATGAAGTAAACATGATAGGAAGCATTGATAATGAATCCATGGAACATCAAGGAATATTTTATGAATGTTTAACTCAGAATGAGATTCAGTTCCTTTGTTCATATGAAGGAAGTTTATCTCGGTGGCTTGAATCATTTTCAAATTTCTCTTATGATGAAGTCTTAGGTCCAACAATCACTGAAACCTTTCAAGAAACCAATTTCATATAGACCCCTCTAAATTCCTTCCCTAAATCTAATCAAGCCAATATAGTAGCTGAAACTTCTACATGTGAGGAATCAATCTTATCTAAACCTCTAAAAAAAGAAATTGATCTTGATCCAATGTCCCAATCTTCTGCTGTAATTCTGAACCAACCTGATCTTGAATTGAAGGAACTTCCTGCTGCACTAAAGTTTTCCTTCCTATGGGAAAATCAAACACATCCTATTGTCATTTCTTCTTCTCTTGAAGCCAATCATGAGAGGATGCTTCTAGATGTCCTTAGGAAGCATAATAAATCCATTTGTTGGACCCTTTCTGATATTCCTGGGATTAGCCCACTTACCGGGACTCATAGGATTGTTCTGGAATCTGATTCAAAGCCATGTCGTCGACCTCCACGGCGACTCAATCCTAATCTCATGGAGGTAGTAAGGAAGGAACTTCTGAAATTGTTGAAAGCTGGTATCATATATCCCATAGATGAGAGTGAATGTGTGAGCCCAATCCAAGTGGTTCCCAAAATGGCTGGAATCACAGTGATAACCAATGAGGATGGAGAGATTCTTCCAACAAGTGTGAGTAGTGTATGGAGGGTCTGCATTGACTATAGGAAACTAAACTCATTCACCAAGAAGGACCATTTCCCCTTACCATTCATTGACCAAGTCCTTGAGAGAGTGGAAAGTCATGCCTTCTACTGTTTCTTAGATGGGTACTCGGGGTACAATCAAATTGAGGTCTCCCTAGAGGATCAAGGGAAGACTACATTCACATGTCCTTTCAGTACCTTTGCCTTGAAACGCATGCCCTTCTGGTTATGCAATGCCCCTGGAACCTTCCAGCGGTGCATGATGGGAATCTTGTCAGACATGGTAGGGTATTTTCTTGAGGTCTTCATAGATGACTTATCTGTGTTTGGGGATACTTTTGAGGGATGTATGGAGAATGTGGAGAGAGTCTTGTCAAGATGTGAAGAAAAAAATCTGGTCCTAAACTAGGAAAAATGCCATTTCATGGTTAAAGAGGGACTTGTTCTAGGACATCTGGTCTCGAGTAGGGGGATTGAAGTTGATAAAGCAACGGTTGACATCATTCGTCACCTTCCATCACCCAAAACTGTCAAGGAAGTGAGGTCTTTCTTAGGACATGCTGGTTTCTATAGAAGATTTATCAAGGACTTTAGTTCAATATCTCGTCCCCTTTGTGCTCTCCTAGTAAAGGATGCTCCATTTGTTTGGACAGAAAGCTGTGAGGGTTCATTCTCAACCCTCAAAACCTCTCTCACCTCTCCTCCCATTATGAAATTTCCAAATTGGAACCTTACTTTTGAACCTATGTGTGATGCCAGTGACTTTGCTGTTGGAGCTGTGTTAGGACAACGTTGTGATAAAACTGTTTATGTCATTGCTTATGCAAGAAAATCCTTAAATGATGCCCAAATCAACTACACCACCACTAAAAAGGAGTTACTTTCTATTGTGTTTGCCTTAGAGAAGTTTAGGTCCTACATCTTAGGATCACCCATCACTGTGTTCACTGACCATTCTTCACTAAATTACCTCTTAAAAAAACAAGATGCTAAGGCTAGACTGATTAGGTGGGTCCTTCTCTTACAAGAATTTGACCTCACAATCAAGGATAAAAAGGGAGTTGAAAATTTTGTAGCTGATCACCTCTCTAGGATGGAATTCAAAGACAAATCAAACCACTTTTCTGTGTCTGATTCGTTTCCTGATGAACACTTATACTCTGTGAGTGAATGCCCTTGGTATGCTGACATAGATAATTTCTTAGTGACAGGAGTCATTCCAAAATTCTTAGGGACTCAAGATCGAAGGAAATTCCTTTCTGATGTTAGACACTATGTGTTTGATGATCCATACCTCTATAAGTTCTGCCCTGACCAAGTCATTAGGAGGTGTGTTCCAGAATCTGAACAAGAGTCCATCCTTAAATTCTGTCATAGTGAGGCATGTGGAGGTCACTTTTCCTCTAAGAAAACATCTGCCAAGATTCTTCAATGTGGTCTTTTCTGGCCCACCCTCTCAAGGGACTCCTACACATTTTTTCAAAGCTGTACTAGGTGTCAACAAGTAGGGTCCATCACGAAAGAATCAAACGCCACTCACTTCCATCTTAGTGGTTCAAATCTTTGATTTTTGGGGAATTGATTTCATGGGTCCCTTCCCAAACTCTCGGGGATACCTCTACATACTCTTATCTGTTGATTATGTCTCAAAATGGGTTGAGGCCATTCCCACAAAATCTAATGATCATCAAACTGTGATTAGATTCCTAAATGAAAACATATTCTCTAGATTTGGAATTCCTAGGGCTATCATAAGTGATCCTGGAACTCATTTTTGCAATCGTCCATTCTCATCACTCATGGAAAAATATGGAATTTCTCACAAAGTGTCCACTGCTTACCACCCACAGACCCATGGTCAAGCTGAGTTAGCCAATCGTGAAATTAAGCAAATTCTTGAAAAAACTGTCAACCCCTCTAGGAAAGACTGGTCTGAGAAACTCTTAGATGCTCTTTGGGCCTATAAAACCGTATATAAAACCATTTTAGGAATGCCCCCATATAGGTTGGTTTATGGTAAAGCATGCCATTTTCCAGTGGAGATTGAACATAAGGCCTTTTGAGAAAATAATAAAATGGATTATGATCTCTCATCGGCCGGAACAAAAAGGAAATTAGATCTCAATGAACTGGAGGAACTAAGGATGGAGGCTTATGAAAATTCAAGGATCAATAAAGATAGAGTTCAAGCCTACCAATCTAGGAATATCAAGGTCAAACATTTTGAACCAGGATAACTTGTGCTTTTGTATAGTTCAACACTTCATTTACATCCGGGAAAATTATGGTCTAGATGGTCCAGACCTTTCATAGTGCATCATGTATTCCCCCATGGGGCAGTAGAGATTCAAGATCCCACAAGAGGTTACATTTTCAAGGTCAATGGTCAAAGGTTAA
This sequence comes from Viscum album, assembly GCA_963277665.1. Classification (NCBI taxonomy): domain Eukaryota; kingdom Viridiplantae; phylum Streptophyta; class Magnoliopsida; order Santalales; family Viscaceae; genus Viscum; species Viscum album. Next base: position 2,073,479,728 of record OY728156.1, on the reverse strand, counting down.
AACCATTCATTGAATCATTCAATAAATAGGAAATAGAGGTTGAGTTAACTGAGCCAACCTATGAACAAGGAACAAATTAATAGATTTAGGGTCCATGTTGGGCTAACGACGTTAAACAAAGCGCTGAATGGGAGGCAACCCATGGTTGTCAAGTTTCCAATAATTTCGTTGTTTTAATCAACTTTATATTTTAAATAGGGTTAATGAGACATATTGATATTTTGAAAAAATAATAATAATAAACTGTTGACATGTTCTTCTATAATGAGTATGGATGGGTACGAAAGGGGAGCACTATATTCATCTGTGTCACGTGGTGTGATACTTGAGTAATACCTTACCCAGAAATTTAAAAAGAATACAATGTATCATCAGTTTATTTTGTTTTATTTTTATTATTTTATAGGTTAAGATAAAAAGAAAAAGAAAATAATAATAATAATAAAATGTCCACGCCATAGGCCGTGGGGCAAACCCCGTCACAACCGGGGAAGCCGCGGGGACTCGAACCCGGGACCGAAGGGAGACAGGGGCGCGCGCTTACCACTGACCTGCGGCTTCTTGTGCTTTCTTATTCTATAATTTTTATATATATTCTTATATTTTACTTCTTTTATTATATAAATATAAATATATATATTTATTGTTGTTTTTTGTTTGTTTTGTTTTTCCTTTTTCCACTAGGGAACTTTGCAAGCGACATGGATATCAAAGGAATAAATTCGAGCGGCAAGAACTTCAAACATCAACCACTAGGTGACTTCATTCCATGATTCTCATATTTAAATTTCCTTATTGAACTCCCCTTTTTATTCCTCTACCCCATTCTAAATTTTGTTTTTATGAAACTAGGGACAGTTTCATTCTAAGTTGGGGGGTGTGGAAACAAAATGTTTGTTTAAAAAAACAAAACAAAAAAACAATGATAACAAAAAGAATTAAAATTCCTTTATCATTCATATAATAACATCTTTGCTCACATAAAAACTACATATCAAATTATTATTATTTCCTTGACTCTTAATTTAATTCATGATTACGTTTAAAATCATAGATTTTTGAAAGTGTGGCTGTCCAATGTGATATTTCATCGTTTATATTTTCATCCAAATAAAAAAATGCCACAATGCACGTCCTCTAGACTCTGGGGTACTAATTTGAATTTTTGGGGTCCCATAATAAATAGCATAGGCTGGTTTTAAATTTTTTAATAATATGAGTATTCAAAAAAAAACTAAAAAAAATTATTAAAAAAAATAAAAAAAAAATTTGCGTGTAGAGCAATGGATTGATAAAATGCGAGGCTTTCGGCACTTGGGAATCGTGACTCCATAGTTGTCTAGCCCTGAGTTTTTCAATATATCTCTATTTATGGTAATATGACTTTGTTATTGATTAAGTTAACTCGAGACGATGCCGGAGTATGTGGGCTTCACTTGGTTCCCAATGAATTTCGAGTCTGGGAGTCATCGGCAAAGTCTTGCTACATGGGTTAATTTGATTAACTGCAATCTCAATTACTATGGAAATATTGCAAAGAAAAAAAAATAAAAAAAATAATTAATAATACTCATATTAGGATTAAATGTGACTCCACCTAGTGCTTCCATGATTTCCCCCTTGAATGAAAATGAACCCCCATATCTATTGTGATACACAACACATCATTACACCTAATTGAGTTGGATGAAGTACGAGGATGGATTTGATCAAAGTAATGGACATGGGATTGGGATCTGCTTTTAAATTCATCTTGTTTTAAATTATCTTGATAGGTTATAAAAATATATTTGTGTGCAGTTTACATTGTTAGCACTGTTTGTTATAATGTGTTTGAAGAAAGGAATTCAAATAAAATCATTGAATTATTTGCTCGGGACTAGAAAATCTCAAGTTGGGGTGTGTTATTATCCAATAAAAACATTTATTTTAATTACATTTTAATGGTATTAAATGTTCATTTTTGATCTTATGGGCCTGAGTTAGTGCATTTTCATTATGAACATCCATTCTCATCATTTGTGCACTTCATGCCTAATATACACCAATTTAGGCCCAATGAGTCATCTGATTCTAAGGAATGTAATTATCAATTTTTTAATTTGATATTTTTGGAACATTATCTACACTTAATGGTGAACATTTTTCATTCAGGGATCAATGGAGAATTCATGGATGAAAATGGGGATATTTTGTGATGAAAGGAAGCAATTCTAGAGAAGGCAGATTGGACACTAGCCCACTGCTGAGCCTGTGGGGCCCAATATACAGGCCCAATAAATCCCAAATTTTGTGGGATGCTAGAAGACATTCATAGGAAGAAATAACGCTTCATGAGACAATGCTAATTCTGCCTCTATGGTGGTTATTAAAGCGGCCCATGTTAGAGACACAATTCTGGGCCAGATTCTGCGTCCCAGAAAAACAGTCCACTAATTTAATCATATCTCAGAATCCGTAACTCCAAATTGGCCCCACATTTACAGGAGGTTAGAAGACATCCGGGGATACATTTCCGTATTATATGTCCCACTCTGATTCTGCCTTCTAAAAGGTCTTCCAGACGTGTCTGTTCGGTGAAGGAAAGTTGGCTGCCACCTCAGGTCAAATGTGGAAAAGTTCAAATTCCACAAGCTTTCCACCACCTATGGCCTACCAAAATTGATTGAGATGCTTTGTACTATTTGAGGCTCGACCCAAGGCTCCCAAAATGCCTATTTAAGGAAGTGGTGGTGAAGGAGTTGAGGATCTTGGATGCTTTGTTCAATTGTAATGTTATGCTGCATTTTTGTTGCCTCAATTTTGTCTTTCACATGTAAGTTGTTCAATTCACTTTAGTTTCTTAATAAAAGTTCTTCTTATACTCTTATTCTGTTGTGCTTAATATCACATTGATACTGTTGGATCAAGGTGTGAATTTATTCACACCAACCCTTGTGAAATTATTCACACAATGGTGGAGTGATCATTTTATTTTTGTTGTTTTCTTTACTTCTCCATTTCCTCCCTCATGAGTCTACTTTCCGCTTCCATTGAAACCATGGGATCAATGGAGGGATAACCCACTTATGGGTTGATCCAAGGAAGTAGAAAGGGGCTGGATTGGATGTTATTTATCACATAATTAATGTATAATCACTTCTTTAATTGGGATTTTTATTTGATGATTTTTAAACTCCATCGTCCTTGTTGAATTTAAGGCCACACACTTCAAGTACTAATACGATCCTTTACCTTGAAGTGCTCAAAACATTGATCCTTCAAGTGTATAGGTGATTATTATTAGAGGGTGTAGGCATTAAAGCAGTAAGTGATGATGTTGTTTTATCTCCTTAAATGAACCCATCTCAAATTTATGAAATAGAAATCATTAAAAAGAAAATACGTCCAATCCACCCTGAGCGATAACCGAGGATCAACTCATTCTTTTAAATTGAATCCACTTAAATCTATTATATATCTTTAAAACCCATCCAAAATCAATCCAACTTGGCCACTTCATAGCCAAAAATCCATCCCTTAGATTGTGTATCTTAGGTATCTTCTTTGTTCTATGTGAGAATCATATCTTCACTCTACAAAAAAGTTCACCGAACACATTTTATGGTTTCTATGGAATTATTAGCCTTTTAGTCCCGGGGGGGGGGGGGGGCGGTTGAATTCATGTATGATCCAACCTGACTGTATCTTAAAATTGCACTGAACTCCAGTGGGGTATACTCAAAGGGATCGTTGTGCTCCAAGATTACCAGCACCGCTGAAGGTTCGTCAAATGGTCGTTCGGTGCCAATGTTATGGCCAAAGAAGGTAAAGGGTCGTTAATGGCCCTGGGTCCAGTCTGACCCATTCAGACCTGTAGGGTCTGGCCCGACCCATTTGGCAGGCCAGCCTGTTAGGTTTGGATCAGCCCGCTGGGCCTCGCCCAGCGGGTTGTGTGGACAGTTCGGCCGAAGCTCGGGGGCTGTTCAGCCCGGAGCGTCGTGAGGGCGCGACCCGGCGTGGCTCGACACAGATGATGCGGCAGGGCCAGTTTTCCAGGGCACCTCGAGGGTGGCCGCGGGCCGGCTCGGGCGGCCGGTGGTGCCATGGCGCCTATTCGGTCGGGTAGGAACCGGACAGGCCAACAAGTGGTCGGGTGGGGCACCCGGCATGCCAGCGGGTAGTTGGGTGGCTGACAGGTGGCCGGGTGGGGCGCCAGGCTAGCCAGCGGGCGGCCGGGCAGGCCGAAACACGGCGGGGCTGGGCATGACCAGGCCAGGAGTCAGCCGGGAGACTGGTGGCATGTGCCAGCGGCGGTGCAGTTGTGGTAGCTCGGCCGAAGGGCCATGGTTCGGCAAAGATCCACAGAGCGCCGCGGGGGCGGTGCATTTTGCTGAGGCTGTGGGTAGCGTAACCTTTGACGTCGTCTCCTTCGTTGTTCTATTGCTTCCACACCATGCCTAAGATCATCACAAATAAGAATAGTGGAGGGGTTAGGCCTTGTTGGTTTGGCCTGCACCCTCTGTTTTTAGGGTAGTAACAATTGGCTGCCCAAGAAGTAATAAGATGAACAAAAACTCACCCACAAACAATTCCTTTCCAACCATTAGAGAAGAATCAAGGAAAAAATCAATATGTAAAAACCCCCTACCTTTGTTCGCTGTTCGTCGTTCGTTGACGGAGTCACGAAAAGTAAACGAAGAAGATCGTTGTTCGTCACGTCCGCCGCACGCTTCCAATCCCGAGCTGCGTCAGCTCATTAATGATGATGCGGAGGGTAGGTCGGTTGAAGACGTCCCACGTCGGTAGAGGCACCAAGGAATAAGTCGAAGAAGGTCTATGTTCTTCATTCTTCATTAAAGAGTTCTTCCCTCTTCTACCATGTTTCCACCAAGATACCAAAGAAAAATAATAATAGATAGGTTTATCTATTATTTCTTTTAAAAAAAATTAAAAATTGTGTAATAAAATAATTGGATCCACCAAATTAATGTGAAGGATTGGAACAAGTTAATTAGATGAGTTTTCACAATTTAATTAAAGGGATGGTGGTACCAAAGAGGATGGAGGGTGTGGATAAACACTTCCTCATTAATGAGGGGAGTTGAGAGGTTTTATACTCCTGCCATTAATAGGGGAGTTTAGCCCCATGTGGCCCCCATTTAATAACATATTGCAAGAGATTAGGTTCATGTGGTTCCCACTAGCAACTTCCATGAGGAGATTTTAACCGTCAAATAAAAATAAATCCATTGACTTTTTTTAATTTAATTAAATCTCTAAAACCCCCAAAAACAATCTTTTATTTTCGACCAAATTCCGTTGAGGTGAAAGTATTACTAAGTGAATATCGGTGCTACGAGTTTAACGACGCCCTCAGATTTCAATTCCGAGCACTAGTTCATTTGTTATAAAAACCCACTTGTACGTTTACTGAACGTACCCTAAATAAACTTCAAAGATTTATTCTGGGCACACAGGGCCTCACATTCATGCACCGTCAATTTTTTCGGACTCGTAAAATTCCCATGTATTTAATAAAAAAAATTCTAAGGAATTTTCAGGTGTTTACAAACACCACAATTGATATATATTAAATTGAAAAATCAAACAATGTTAAAAATTAATAATTCGTTAATATGTTTTTTATTATAATATTATTCATTTTAAATATATTTATACTTAATATATATTATTTATTACAATTTATAATTAATATATATAATAAGCCTCAATGAAATGAAAATTAAAATGAAAACCCTTACTATACGCTTCCAATTGGTTGAACGTGTGTTATAATTTTGGATAGTACATTGAAACATGTTATTAAAATATACCATACCTATATTCATATTTTTAATATCATTTACTATTCTTTTATAACATATTATAACTCATTCATTAATAAAATTTTATCATTTTCATGGTTTGGTGTTAATTTAATGGTTGTCTCATTCGTGTTTCATTATGAAAGACCTGGTTCTTGTGAAAATTATATAGATATTTCAACTCAAGAATAATAATTAAGAAATAATAATTATATATATATATTTATATCAATTATACTTTTTAAACCAATCCTGATAAAAAAAATTTGAAAAATGAAGTATGTTATGATCATTGAGATAATAGTTTGTACGTATGATGAGTAATGTTTCAATTTTCCAAATATCATTAGAGAAATAAGGTACATGATTTATAGTCATTCTAAAATTATTTTAATATCATATATACCATAATATATACAATCATATATAAAAATATATGTATATCATCTATGTGATTTGATGGTGGAAATAGAGCCAAATCACATCGTGATGGCTGTAGTCCACACATATATGAATGATGTTATAGTCATAACGTGAGTGAAAAAAGAAAAAAAGAAAATGATAAAAATTATCCCTATAGATTGATAAATATGAAATAGATATCATTATTATTTCATTTATGTCTTATATAATAATTAAATTTATATTTATCACCTTCAATGTGAATCATTTTTGAATGATGAACCACATCACACTATGATGCGGTAATCCACCGTACACACGAGCGACATTATCATATATCGAATGGAATGAATGGTATATATATACATATATGATATAGTTACCAAATAGGTATTAATATGTTATTAATATAATAGATATTTTATATACATCATCGTAACAATCTTTGGTTGGTTGAGTGTGAAAATCAAATGTCATCGGTTTGCGAGACGGTAGTCCACCGTACACAGAAATGATGATTTCATAACACATTATATAGAAATGAATATTTTTTTAGTTCATTACATTTTATAAAAATAGAAATATTTTTTTTAATATAATTATATTATGATATCAAAATGTTTTTTTAAAAAAAGTTGAAATGGATAAAAACAAATATAAAGGCACTTGTTGAAAAACATTAACTCTTTTTTATGTATCCTCTTTAGGATTAAATTTAACCCATCAATGGTTGTATTTCCTCCAAAAATATGGAATACATGATGACTAGATGGAAATTGGGATGTTATTTGGGAATGTATTGGCTGAACCTATGTATTTTTAAGATGTGAAGAAGAGATGAGGGGTTGTGACCTTTTATATGTGTGGGAGAGGACACAGTTGGTATTTTTAAATAATTTATATATTCCAAATTTTTATTATTTAACAAGTGTAAAAAATGGGACATTATAGAACCTAATACTATTAATTTTTTAGATATGGATTGTAAATATTTTTTATAAAAGTTTATAGGACATTTTTACTCCTATATTTTTTGTTTAACCACCCCAAGTAAACCAATTTTTACCCTAACCACGGTAATTAATTTTTTCGGCATTCACTATTCATTTTGGCCAAAATCAAGATGAAATTATTAAAAATTATAAATTATTTGTGATGACCCAGACTCTCTTGGTCCTTCCCTTGCCAAAATCAGGGTTCTAAAGGAGTGGCGTCTCGGTGAGACCTATCGGCGCGACCGATCGGTGAGACCAATCGGTGAGACCGATCGCTGAGACCGATCAGTGAGACCGATCGGTGAGATCGATCGGTGAGGCTGATCAACGAGACCGATTGGTGCGACCGATCGGCGCGACTGATCAGCGAGACCGATCGGTGAGACCGATCGGTGGGACCAATCAGTAAGACCGATCGGTGAGACCGATCGGCGTCACCCGGCCTTGTCAAGTTGTTTCCAGTAACGCTCCTTTGCTTAAATAGGCTTTTAAACCCTATTCTGACTCGTTTAACCGTGTTTTAAGACCCGTAATGCCCATAAGAGTTTTAATTAAATGCTTCATCAATTCATGAGTCGGCATAAACCACCCGACCCCTATTGTGATGAGTAGATCTGCGTGAGCAACCCACGACCCCCGTGCCATACGCAGATTCACGTTTTCAACTCAACTGTCCCTGGATCCTATAAACTAAGGGATAGTCGTGGTTTCTCTTTTCCTCCATCGTGAATTTCACAAATAGCTTCTGGTGCGTCTGACCGGCCGCATCGTTATCCGTAAAGTTCCGCGCCCCCGGCCTAAACGTCGATCATCTATCAACAAGTAGGGAATTTCTCCTTTTCCGCTCTCCTTGTGTATCATGCGGGGTGGGCGTGCTTTTGTTTCTGTAGAATTGGATAAACCAGACCTAATTAAAGATAACGAATGAATTCTATAAAGAATGAAGGGGGGCTATGATCATTGATATTGTCTTATGTTTTGATGTTGTTTCTCTTATGACCATCTTGTTGAGTTGTTCTGGCTTATGCCTCCTGAAAATCGAGGTCATTGGTGGTCGTTGTTTGTGCACTAATGAACCCCTGCTAATGTTTTAAATAGCTTGTTGTGGTTGTAAACTCCTTCTGTGAAAAGTGAATTGGTCAATCACGTATATCCGTCCAAATAAATTGAGGCACCAGGATTGTTCCTTTTGCGATAACCCCTGGTTAAAACACACGTAATTTGAATCATGGAGTGTGTTAAGTCGTTTAAATCTGAAAACACATGCAAGGACCTGCTTGTTTTGGTGGTGGTAGTTGATTGTTTTCCCTTCAGGTCGATTGCTGGAGATGTGGGAGGGGATGGGATCCCCTATTCTTTTATACTCTTAGTGGTCGTGTGATTTTCTTTTGGGGATGGGATCTCCTGTTGGTGTGGATTCGGTGGTTGTGAGTTTTAAATCCGGGTGGTTACTTGTTCATATCACAAATTGGGGTGGAATCCTCTATTGTTGAGAACCAGGTGTGGACGTTTTGGTTGATGTTTGACTGTTTACTTTTCTAGACTTATGCCTATGCCTACTAGATGCCCAGTAGTGCTTAACTCAAATATTATCACTGGACATGAAAGAAGAATGGGATGATAGGTTGTTATCATGATTCATGACTCGGGCTTGAGTGTTGTTGTGATCTATAGGCTGTCTGAAGAAAAAAAACCTAGCTTTGGGTGAGTGATTCATACCTATATCTATACTTGTAATTTTTTGTTTCTTATTCGCGCCCCACCCAAGTTGACCACCTAGTGCCGAACACCCCCATTTCATGGGGGAGGGTGTTTTTCCCAACACTATTCTTAGTGGCTGGTTATTAGCTCCTTTTCTGCTCCCTTTCCCGGATATCCCAAGTATCTTCGGGCAGGGTGTGATGGCCTGAAGTCCATTATTAGACCAAGAACCTTTGGGCTGGGTAGTGTGGTGGTTGGCTAGGTGTGTGCGGCAGGTGGTTTCCCAAGTGTCTTCGGGATGAGGCCCAGGTGTCTTCGGGCGTGGTGGTGGTTGTTCTGGCCTAGGTGTTTGCAGGCATGGTTACGTGTGACAGTTGTGGACCAGGTGTGTGCGGGCGGGATTCAGCAGTAGGACTGCGTGCGGTTGAGGCCCAGGTGTGTGCGGGCGGGTTTCGGCAGTGGGACTGCATGTGGTTGTGGCCCAGGTGTGTGCGGGCGGGTGTGGTAGTGGGACTGTGGTGAGAATGGCGGGATTGGTCCGATGCGTAGGATGTCTCAATAACAAGTGGAAAAGTGGCGCGGGGTACCCAAACATCGATGTGCTCTTATTATATAAATTACTTGACTTGCGTTATTTTGGGAGTGTGCCTTGGTGAGGCATGGGGTGGATAGTTTACCTTGATAGGTGTTTAGTTTACTCTTTTCTCACGGGACTTTAGCACGTTCCCCCACTTGTGCACGAGAGTCTTTGGTTTTCCCTACTGAGTATACTTTTATGCTCACCCTACGTATATAAAACTGATTTTAGGTTTCCAGGAGGACTTCGAGGATTACTCAGGACCTTACTATCTTGGACTTTCGGAGCAGTTGCAGTTGTTGTTTTCCTTTTTGTTACTTACCTTGTAGTCAAATTTTTACACCTTGTGGCTTTTACTTTTGACACATGCATGTTGGAATGGTTTATTTTTGGCTTTACTTTTCTCCCCACCTTGGTGTTGTTGGGTTTTCTTCTCCTTATCTCTCTATCCTATAAAATAAAAAGGGTAATGCTTTCCATTTGCGAGAAGTTTCTATACACTTGGTGCTAGTCGCCACTCCAGGACCTATTGAAGGTGGGTTTCAGGGGTCATTACCTCTCCTTCAACTTAAAGAAGGAAGGGTCTGGCATTCAGCTGAACCTTCCTTCCTTTTGGTGAAGGCGGGTCGTGACAGAATGGTATCAGAGGCAGGTTGGGTTAGAGATAGGAAGGAGTATAGAGTTAGGCACAGTGAGGATTGCATGGGATGGTAAGGCAACGGTGTTGGGTGACCTTGGAGCGTGAATCAGGCCATGGAAGTCCGGCTATGACACGGGATTTTAGGGCCCCACGTGATCCGATGAAAGGACTCTGGACGTACCGAACGACCAAGTGAGGCCACACTAATTGCAGGTTAGAAACCCTAAGAAAGGTACATGGATCATAATGTCTTGGGTTCTTGTGTTTCTGGGATGTCTTGGGAATTAAGAATAAATTTAAATCTTATGAATTTTTAAGAACTATATTCTGCACTACTTGGGCTTAGGCATTCCGTGTTTACCTTACAGCTATGGCACCTGGAAGGTGACCACGTGTGTTACAGGCGATCGAGGCCCCTGAGAATACTTTGGCCAATCGACAGAGAGATAATCGAGAGGAAGAGGACGACCAGTGGGAGAGGACACTTCGAGCCTTCCAGCGACAGGCCCTTGAAAATTATGAGGGCAGCACCTCCGATATGAAGACGGAAGGCTGGCTTGAGGAGCTAGTTATAGCCTTCGGCCTGATTCAGGCCCCGACCGATTACTGGGTTCCCCTGTCCATTAGCCAGATGCAGGGAGCGGCACGTAAGTGGTGGATGCTTTACCTGGGGGAGAGGAGAGAATCTGAGGTGGCTTGGGTGGATTTCGAGAAGGAGTTCCGGGCAGAGTTCCTCTCCTCGACGATGAAAGCAGAAAAGAGGCAGGAACTACTCTCCCTCCAGCAGGGGAGTATGTCTGTGAGGGAGCTAGGGATCAAGTTCAAGGACCCCCTACGTTTTGCTCTGGACCTCTTTCCTGATGAGGAGTCTCGGGCAAGCCGTTTGGAGGACACACTCCGACCCTCCCTCCAGTATGCTGTTACCCCTTTACCCTGCCGACGTACTTGGAGGTCCAGAAGAAGGCCGAAGTGGGGGAGTGGATGCATGCTCTAGGGGGAGTGTCGCGAGAGGGGTCCTAGCTGGGACCATCAAAGGGGAAATCCGTCAGCACCAGGCCTCCGGCGTCAGGACCCTCTAGCTTCCGACTCGCAGGGAGCAGGCCGCAGCAGTTGCAGTTTCGATCCCCCGACCCTCGCCCTTTTCCTACGGGCCCGGGACCACGGTGCTTCATCTGTGGGAGACCTGAGCATCTCCGGAGTCAGTTCCCAGACCGGGTGCAGTACAACAGCGAATTTCATCCCCAGCACCCGCCCCAGCAGCAGCTTCCATCCAGACCTTTCCAGCAGCAGCAGCTGGGACAGCGAGCTCCCGCTCCTCCAAGGGCAGACGTAGGAGGAGGCCGACCTCAGGGCGCTCCACAGGGACCTCGACCAGGGCGTGGTTGGGGGGGTGGCCGACAGCCGAGGGGCAGGGGAGCTGGGTTTGGAAAGTTGCACGCTGCAGAGGCAGTAGTCCCAGCAGGGCCAGAGGTTGTTCGAGGTACGATCAGTTTGTTTAGCACTCTTGCTTATGCTTTGTTCGATACCGGAGCTTCACACTCCTTCGTTGCACCCAATATATCTCGTGCCTTGGGTCTAGATGCCGAGAGGCTTCCAGTTCCCCTGGTGTTTAGCACACTAGTTGGAGGTCAGACCGACTTGTTGTTCGTTTGTTGGGGATGTAGACTGATGATAGTGCCACATCAGTCGGTTCGGGATCTTCTTCTTCTATAGATACAGCCATACGATGCCATCCTAGGCATCGACTGGCTATTTTCTGTGTGCGCCGTCATCGACTGTTTTCGAAGAAGGGTGGTTTTCTCAGACTTGGACAGCCGGCGTGTTACCTTCACCGACGAGCAGAGCAGTCCGAATGGAAACAGGAGAGAGGAACCTCTCCTCTCCTTGTTGACCGAGCTGACGGTAGAATCAGTAGATGCAGAAATAGTGGAAGTGCCATAGATCGTTCGTGAGTTTATGGAAATATCTCCTGAAGAGCTGACGACTCTACCCCCTCAACGTGATATCGAGTTCGGGATACACCTACATCACGGCGCTCATCCAATCTCAATGGTTCCTTACCGGATGGCACCTTTGGAGCTACAGGAGTTGTGGATACAGATTGACGACCTGATGGAGAGGGGTTATGTTCGTCTGAGTGTGTCACCGTGGGGTGCTCCAGTCTTGTTTGCAAAGAAGGTAGATGGAGGTATTAGGTTGTGAATAGACTACAAGAGGTTGAATCAGGTGACGATCAAGAATCGCTACCCTCTCCCAAGGATAGATGATCTTTTTGACCAGCTGAAAGGGGCAGGATGGTTCTCAAAGATCGACATGCGGTCTGGGTACCACCAGCTGAGGGTGAAAGAGAGCGACATCCCAAAGACAACGTTCAGGTGCAGGTATGGACACTTCGAGTTCGTAGTCATGCCTTTCAGTGTTATGAACGCCCCGGCTGTGTTCATGGTGCTTATGAACTCCATCTTCCGGGAGTACCTGGATTGGTTCATGGTTGTGTTCATCGAAGACATCCTGGTCTACTATAGATCAGAGGAGGACCATGCAGAGCACCTGAGGAAAGTTTTGGAGGTCCTCCGATGGCACCAGCTATATGGGAAGTTGTCAAAATGAAAGTTCTGGACACGAGAAGTGCACTTCCTCGGGCACGTAGTGTCGGAGCAGGGGATAGCGGTCGACCCATAAAAGGTTGAAGCAGTTGTTTCTTGGGCAGCACCCAAGAATGTGGAAGATGTCTGAAGTTTCCTCGGGTTGGCAGGTTACTACCGGAGATTCGTACCCAACTTCTCCCGAGTAGCATCCCCTTTGACGGCTCTGACCAAGAAGGACCAGGCTTTCGTATGGAGTGAGCAGTGCCAGTCAGCTTTCAGCTATCTGAAGGAGAAGTTGGTCAGTGCCCCAGTGTTGAGATTACAAGAAGAAGGGGAGGCCTATGAGGTCTTCTGCGATGCTTTGGGATAGGGCCTGTCATGTGTGTTGATGCAGCGATGTGGGGTGATCTCTTATGGGTCCAGACAGCTGCGTTCCCATGAGTGTAATTATGCCACCCACGACCTAGAGCTTGCAGTGGTCGTTTTTGCACTACGGTTATGGCGGCACTACCTCATCGGGGAACATTTTGTGGTCTTCACATATCACAAAAGCTTGTGGTATATCTTCTCCCAGCGGGAATTAAACTTGCGACAACGGAGATGGTTGGAGTTCCTCCAGGATTACGACTTCGAGATCTCTTATACTGAGGGAAAGGGAAATGTGGTGGCCGATGCTTTGAGCAGGAGGATGCAGAAGGATGTGGTCCGAGAGTCGGCGGACGTCTGGAAGGCAATGGAAGAGTTGGCTGCCTTACACCTGGATGCAAAGATGGATAGTGGCAGAGGCTGGCTATATCAGATGACAGTGCAGTCATCCCTATTTCAGCAGGTGGAAGTGTCTCAGTGGGGAGAGCTAGAGTGAGAAGTGATGTGTGACCAAGTTGACCAGGGCAATGCTCCGGAGGGATGGACCGAGGATGGTCAGAACCAGATGCTTTTCCAGGGGAGGATGTTTGTCGCAGAGGGGATGCATGGCAGGGTTCTCAGTGAGTTCCACAACTCACCCCTGGCGATACACCATGTAGTTTACAAGATGTACCAGGGTTTGAAGAGGCAGTTTTGGTGGCCCGGAGTTAAGTGAGCAGTGGCGGAGTTTGTGGCCAAGTGCCTAGTGTGTCAGTAAGGGAAGGATGAACACTGAGTTCCAGACGTCCCACTATAGCCCCTAGGTGTCCCCGAGTGGAAGTGGGATGACATATCAATGGATTTTGTCACAGGAGTACCCAAGGCCCAAGGAAGGTACGACGCCATCTTGGTGGTAGTGGATAGGTTGACAAAATCGGCTCACTTTCTGGCGATCAGGGAGTCGAGTGTTGTGGATGCTTTGGCATGAAAGTATGTGGATGATGTGGTGTGGTTTCATGGAGTTCCGAGGTCTATAGTCTCGGATAGGGATGCACGGTTTACCTCGCAGGTCTGGAGAGGATTGCAACATGCGTTTGGCACCCAGTTACGCCTTAGCACTGCTTTCCATCCCCAGAAAGATGGGAAAACGGAGCGCACCATCCAGACCTTGGAGGATATGGTGCAATCATGTGTTCTGGACTCAGGAGGGTCATGGGTGCAATACTTGCCTCTGGTAGAGTTTTCATACAATAATAGCTACCACTCTACCATCAGCAGGGCCCCGTTTGAGGCCTTGTATTGGAGGCCATGCAGTTCGCCTGTGTGTTGGACTAAAGTAGGAGAGGCAGACATCCTTGGTCCAGAGGTGGTACAGAACACGACAGAGAAGGTTCAGCTCATACGGGAAAGGATGAAGGCAGCCCATGACTGACAGAAGTCGTATGATGATACCAGGAGGAGGCCCTTGGAGTTTGAGGTTGGGGACCATGTGTTCTTGAAGGTCTCCCCTCAGCGTGGGCAGCGGAGGTTCAGAAAGGGGAGTAAGCTTTCCCCTAGGTTTATCGGACCCTTACAAGTGTTGTGGCGGGTCGGAGAAGTGGCTTACCAGCTAGCATTTCCACCACCGCTACTAAGGATACATGATGCCTTTCATGTGTCACAGCTCCGTCGGTATCTGCACGATGATTCGTACGTCCTAGATTGGGGCGAGCTGGACATCGAGGATGACGTGACCTTTGTGGAGAGACCCGTGATGATCAAGGATCGCAATGAGAAGGTGCTTTGTGGGTGAACCATCCCCTTGGTTTGTGTGTTGTGGAGACATGGTGGGCTTGAGGAGAGTACGTGGGAAAGGGAAGCACATATGCGTACCAAGTACCCAGAGTTGTTTTGAGTTTTGTTCCTTGTTGTACCTGTTGTGGTAGAACATTTTGTCCTTTGGATATGAAATGTACTGGTTTCTTTCCTCTGCTTGTGTGTGAAAACTTCCGGCTATAGGGAAGGAGAGAATCTGACCCCTAATCAAGACGCATTAAGGTGGATGCGATTAAACCCGTGCGGGCGAGTCAGTACCGCCCAAAGCGGATAATATCTCAACATGGGGGAAGAGACTCCCCAACCCACGTACCCGGGCAGTTTGGCATGGTAGGTTGCTTGGTTCATGACAGGAAGATGTTCTTAGTTAGCAATGAGGTTCGCTCTTGAGAAGTATCTTTTGGGGTGGTTGTTCGGACCGGCCCTTCCCTTCTGTTATCTAAATTATCAGGGATGAGAATAGTTTGAGAGGTATCTGATGTGATGACCCAGACTCTCTTGGTCCTTCCCTTTTCCAAAATCCGGGTTCTAAAGGAGTGGAGTCTCAGTGAGACCTATCGGCGCGACCGATCGGTGAGACCGATCAGTGAGACCGATCAGTGAGACCGATCGGCACGGCCGATCAGCGAGGCCGATCGGGGAGACCGATCGGCAGGACCGATCGGTGAGACAGATCGGTGAGATCGATTGGTGAGACTGATCGGCGTCACCCGGCCTTCTCATGTTGTTTCCAGTAACGCTCCTTTGCGTAAATATGGTTTTAAACCCTATTCTGACTCGTTTAACCGTGTTTTAAGACCCATAACTCCCATAAGAGTTTTAATTAAATGCTTCATCAATTCATGAGTCGGCTTAAACCACCCGACCCCTCTTGTGACGAGTGGAGCCATGTGATCAACCCATGACCCCCGCACCTTACGCAGATTCGCGTTTTCACCTCAACCGTCCCCGGCTACTATAAACTAGGGGATAGCCATGGTTTCTCCTTTCCTCCATCGTGACATTCACAAACAGCTTCTGCTGCGTCGGACCGGCCACATCGTTATTCGTAATGTTCCGCACCCCTGGCCTAAACGTCGATCATATTTCAACAAGTAGAGAATTTCTCCTTTTCCTCTCTCCATGTGTATCATGCGGGGTGGGCCTGCTTTTTTCTGTAGAATTGGATAAACCAGACCTAATTAAAGATAAAGAATGAAATCTATAAATAAAGAAGGGGGGTTGTGATCGTTGATACTGTCTTATGTTTTGATGTTGTTTCTATTATGACCATCTTGTTGAGTTGTGCTGGCTTATGCCTCCTGAAAATCGGGGTTGTTGGTGGCCGTTGTTTGTGCACTAATGAACCCCTGGTAATGTTTTAAATAGCTTGTTGTGGTTGTAAACTTCTGCTGTGAAAAGTGAATTGGTCAATCATGTATATCCGGCCAAATAAATTGAGGCACTAGGATCTTTCCTTTTGTGATACCCCCCGGTTAAAACACACGGAATTTGAATCATGGATTGTGTTAAGTCGTTTAAATCTGAAAATACATGCAAGGCCCTACTTGTGTTGGTGGTGGTAGTTGGTAGTTTTCCCTTCGGGCCGATTGCTAGAGATGTGGGAGGGGATGGGATCCCCTATTCGTTTATACTCTTGGTGGTCGTGTGATTTTCTTTTGGGGGATGGGATCTCCTGTTGGTGTGGATTCGGTGGTTCTGAGTTTTAAATCCAGGTGGTTACTTGTTCATATCACAAATTGGGGTGGAATCCTCTATTGTCGAGAACCAGGTGTGGACGTTTTGGTTGATGTTTGACTGTTTACTTTTCTGGACTTATGCCTATTCCTACTAGATGCCTAGTAGTGCTTAACTCAAATATTATCACTGAAAATGAAATAACAATGGGATGATGGGTTGTTAGCATGAGTCGTGACTCGGGAATGAGTGTTGTTGTGATCTATAGGCTGTCTGAAGAAAAAAAACTTAGCTTTGGGTGAGTGCTTATTACCTATATCTATACTTGTAATTTTGTGTTTCTTATTCGCGCCCCACCCAAGTTGAGCACCTAGTGACGAACAACCCCATTTCTCAGGGGAGGGTGTTTTTCCCAACACTATTCTTAGTGGCTGGTTATTAGCTCCTTTTCTGCTCCCTTTCCTGGATAGCCCAAGTATCTTCGGGCAGGATGTGATGGCCTGAAGTCCATTATTAGCCTAAGAACCTTCGGGCTAGGTAGTGTGGTGGTTGTCCAGGTGTGTGCGGCAGGTGGTTTCCCATGTGTCTTCGGGATGAGGCCCGGGTGTCTTCGGGCGTGGTGGTGGTTGTTCTGGCATAGGTGTTTGCAGGCATGGTTACGTGTGACAGTTGTGGCCCAGGTGTGTGCGGGCGTGATTCAGCAGTGGGACTACGTGCGGTTGATGCCCAGGTGTGTGCGGGTGGGTTTCGGCAGTGGGACAACATGTGGTTGTGGCCCAGGTGTGTGTGAGCGGGTGTGGCAGTGGGATTGCGGTGAGAATGGTGGGATTGGTCCGATGCGTTGGATGTCTCAATAACTAGTGGGAAAGTGGCACGGGGTACCCAAACATCGATGTGCTCTTATTATATAAATTACATGACTTGCGTTATTTGGGGATTGTGCCTTGTTGAGGCCTGGGGTGGATAGTTTACCTTGATAGGTTTTTAGTTTACTCTTTTCTCACGGGACTTTAGCACGTTCCCCCACTTGTGCACGAGAGTCTTTGGTTTTCCCTACTGAGTGTACTTGTATGCTCACCCTACGTATATAAAACTCCTTTCAGGATTCTTGGAGGACTTCAGGGATTACGCAGAACCTTACTAGCTCGGACTTTTGGAGCAGTTGCAGTTGTTGTTTTCCTTTTTGGTACTTACCTTGTAGTCACCTTTTTGCACCTTGTGGCTTTTACTTTTGACACTGGCATATGGGAATGGTTTATTTTTGGTTTTACTTTTCTCTCTACATTGGTTTTTTTGGGTTTTCTTCTCCTTATCTATCGATCCTATAAAATAAAAAGGGCAATGCCTTCCATTTGCGAGAATTTTCTATACCCTTGGTGCTAGTCGCCACTCCGGGACCTATTGAAGGTGGGTTTCCGGGGTCATTACCTCTCCTCCAACTTAAAGAAGGAAGGGCCTGGGAATCATCTGACTCTTCCCTCCTTTTGGTAAAGGCGGGTTGTGACATTATTATTATTAAAAATATGGAAATCATTTTTCACAATTCAATTTCATGATATGGAAATTTCTAGTTTAAAATTAATCCCAAACACACGGCGAAAAAGTATGTATTTAAAGATAATATTTTCAAATGTTTGAAATGTTTTTATAAACAAATTCTATATGAAATTAATACCAATCAACTAAATTATATTAATTGATCTATAATTTCACTACATTTATTTTAAATGAAAATATAAATATAATTTTTTATTATATATTATTTAAACTAAAAGGCAGTTTTCAATTAAAATTTTGTATTTTCAACTATTAATAAAAAAATTATTCCTTTTAGAAAAATATAGAAAATACACCCTAAGATAATTTTTATATCGTAATTTTTAAAAATGATGTTTAAATTTTCTAATAAATTTTAAAAATGGTTTAAAATTAGTTTTATATTAATTCTAAAATTCATAACTAAACCATGTTTTGATAAAAGCTGGTGCTCTACAAGCTATCAGTGACACTAAATTTATTCTAAATGAAATATATTGTATCATACTAGGGTGTTATATTAGTTTAGTAAATGAATATAGGGTTTTATTTCATGATTTTTTCCCATGTTTTATACTTGATTATGAGGTCGAGTTTACTAGTGTTCTAGTGCTTGTTTATAAGCCTATTTCAAAACACCTTATCGAATGGCTCAAGTGGAACATTAAAATTGACAATGAAATTGTCCATGTTTTTAGCTATATGTTTCATTCAACCTAGAACGTCACAATGGGGTGATCATATTTTTTATGATAAAAATATAGTTGGGTCGTTGTTATTTTCATTCATTTTAGAGCCTTGGATAACATTGCTATTAAGAATAAGTATCATTTACCACATATCGATTGTTTTTTATCATTTCCTGGAGAAAAATAGATTTTAATGGTTTACCATGAGGTTAAGGTACCATCATCTAAATGAGAATGACGATGATATTAGAAAGACCTCATTTTGAACTAGATATGTGAACTATGTGTTTATAGATATTATTTTTGGGTTTACTAATGCACTTGATGTATTTATTGATCATATAAATAATGTTTTTAATCTATTCTTGTATATGTTATTGGTTGTTTTTATTTTTGAAATTTCGATTTATTCTTAAATAAATGTTGAAAATGAATGGCACTTGTGTATTCTTTTAAAAAGATAAAATATAATATACAATATGGGAAATTAAGAAAGTCTTCATTTTGGATGAAATAAATATCATTTCATTGACGTATTTCTTTTAAACATTGATTAAATGTTTTACTTGCTAAAAATGTTATTGAGGAATGGATAAAAACCCAAAATAACAAATAAGTCCATATTTTTCATGGATTGGGGGGTTTCTACTGGTAGTTTTTTGAAAACATTTCTTTATTATCAAGCCCAATGACTCTATTAACTCGTAAGAAAGATAAAATTGTTTGAAAAAAATAATGTATTTTTTTCATTAAATAAATATAATATTTGTAAATTACTCATTTTTTCCGTGGATTCTAGAAATTTATAAATTTTCATATATACTGATACTTCTTTGAAAGGTATTGGTTAGATTTTAATACAGAAGGTTCAGGTAATTGCTTACTCTTCACATCACTTTATACAACATGAGTTTAATTGATCTACACATTGTTTGGAATTAGGAATTCCCTGATATAGGAATCACTTATTGAGTAAAAGTGAATGGTTTCCATTGAGGAGTAAATTATTGGGAATTATACCTCGGATAAGTCCTGTAATACACGCATGGATCATTGAGTGGGCCATGATATCTACAAAATATCCCTGATGATCAGACTCAGATTTGGGCTAGCCAAGTCATACTATATGATACATGAGTGGATTTATTTATATCCCTATTAATGGTATCTTCATTATTAGAGTGATTTATTATTAAAAATCCTCAATGAGACCAATCTGTAAGTGATAAAAAAAAATTGAGACCATTTATTATGGGAATACATTATTAATGGGTCGGGGACACATGTCTGAGTACTCTAATCTAGTACATCATTTCACTTTTGGGGGACCTTTTTAAATAGATGACTGAGTAGATAGCCTAAGTGAAAGGGTTTTATTCCACTGAAATCATGGGGTTCATTGAAAAATATTGTAGGAGTAAAAGATACTTTTTCTACCTAGTGGTGGGTACTAGGAAGCTCCCCCTTAGTGAGGTCAAGAAAGAGGCATCTCCCTAGTATGGTTGGGCAAAGGTGGTTCTCCATAGTGAGGGAGAAACAATATGGCTCAACCTATTGATACTAGTGTTATTTGGCTCCCTAGTGATATTATGGTGAAGTGTTGCCCCTATTGATAGAACATAGTTGAAACTTATCTTTAATGGTAGAGGATCTCAATTTTTCCATTTGGAGGAATGATTCTCAAGTGTATTTCCAGGTATGGTTCCTTTGACCATGTATTGTAAATCTATGGAGGATGTGTTTTTTCATTACGGTTTTGAATGTTACAACCTTTTAGAAACTCATTTACTATATCTTTATGGTTATTTTCACATGGTTTTCATATTTATAAAAATATCTTGAGATAATTGAAGAATAATGTATGAGACACAGGTGAGCGGGCCTCTAAGTCATCTATTAATCTTTAAGAAGGATACAAATGGGGTTCCCAAGGGGACAATTTATAAGAAAATGTGGGAACTTGGGAGAAGTTTTCTTTTACACACATATTGGGTGTACTTTATAACTTGATCATACAATATAGGAACACATGTGCTTCATTCATGTCCACTTATACTCACGACATGGGTGAAACTGAATGATTTTAAACAAAATCACGTCTCCTACCCTTGGGACATTACTTTCTTATTTACAAGGTATTATTATTTTTTCAAGTTATTCATAATATTTTTTAAAAAATAGAACCTAACATTAATATGTACAATAAACATAATTTTGTGTTGGGGAAGAATGTAATTTGACTAGATTTGCGGGTTTCAAGGATAGAAAAAAGTAAAATATTGAGTTATTTTCATGTGACTCAATGGTATTTAAAAGGTTGAAAAATATTATTGACAATATATTCTATGTAAAATTGGGATTGAAATAACCCAATTAATAGTGATTTTGATAGATTGATAGATTTCATTTCAAATTTAAAAATTACTAAGATAATTTAGCATAATGTTATGGAGTGTACATTCTGAAAATGAAGTGTGTCTGAGAGACTTTGAATATTTGTGATGGAAATATGATATTATTTAAATTTTCTTATTAAATAAAAAGGAATCCAATATGATCAAAATGAAGATCCATGTATAATAAAATATCCAAGAGCTATCCATGAAGAATATATGGTTAACAAAAACAATTAAGAGAGTTTCTACTAAGGGACATGAAAAATCATGATGTGCAGCGTAGTCCAAAAAAACCAATGGATGTGCCATCACAAAAGGATATGCTAAAAATAATAATATAAAATTATTCCTCAAGAATAATTATCAAGGTAAGTAGATTAGCGTTTGCTGATAAATATATATTGATGATAAACTAGATGATTTAGGCACTTTTATTCAGTGGATGAAACATCAAATTGGTAGAATTACTTTAATGATTCAAGCATCGAGGATAAAAATATATGTTTATAGAAATAATTTTTTTTGGAAAATGTACACTTAAAAAGAAACTTACAAATATAAAAAGAAAAATAATATTAGTCAAGTTTATTATCAATAGAGGTATAACATAATGTCAAATCAACAAAATATGAGATGGTTGTTGAGAATATTTATGTAGAGGTCAGTTGAATGTTAGATAATAAGCCAAGTGTTTAATCACCGAAAGTACAAAGATTAAAATCTGTTGATGACCATGGAAAATCACAAATGTAAGTGTCAAGGCGATGTGTGAACAACAATCTCATTTGTTGGATGAAAATTTGGAATCCTCGAAAAATACAATCGCGAAGAATCATATGTTGGAGGATGGGTTGATCCAAGGATATAATGATTAGAAGATGATCTGATTAGAAAAAAAGGTATCCAATACTTTGAATGAAGGATAGGAAGCATAAATTCTTGGATATAGAAATTATTAAATGTTTTACTATAATTAATTCAAAAGATATTGCGATTAGCTATTAAAATGATTGATAAATGGGGCCTATATAATTTATCTAACACAATGTAATTAGAATTGATTAAAACCATTATAGGAAAAAACTCATAAGGATTTTTTTAAAATTATAATTTTTTTAATGATGTATAATTGATACAATTAGCTGAATATCCATAAAAAAGGAAGAATGAAGTTGATGTAGTGATTACTATATTTTATAGAAATTATTCGACAAAATCATTTGGAGTGAATTCACATCAACATATTGCATCACACTCATTATAATGATTCTTAGTTAGTTATTCAATGATCACAATGATTATGTTACCAAATCTAGCTAATTTTTTTTAATATTTATGTTGTTTCATCACTATATTTTTTTAGCAATCCCTGTTTTTAAATACATAAAAAACAAAGGAAATATAAATTTTATTGTTTAGTGGATGGGAAATTTTACAAACCAATGTTCAAGTATTAATTTCAATTAGTTGGAACACTATGATGTGTTTTTTTATGAAATGAAATTATTTAAATTAAAATTTAATGAAATTAAATGAGCTGTAAAAACAAGTAATAGTTTTAATAATAAAAATTATTATTATAATATTACAATTATTATTGTTATTATTTTGATTATGATAATGATGATTATGGTGATTATTATTATTATTTTAATGTTATTTATTTAAAAAGATACCCAGTGGATCTCTCTATTTCCTTCCTCTCACTCATGTGATGCAACAACCCCTCCTCTTCCTTGGCCTCTGGCCCCCTCTCCCGACCTCCTCACCATGGGCCATTTTCCATGGGATCACCTCATGATTCCTCTACAAAACATCTTGGTAAGGTCTTTGGTCCCTCTTCATTCCCATTTCTAGCCGATTTCATGTCTCCCCCATCACTTATTGAGGTTCAAATGAACCTAGGGTTATAGGTTAAACCATTTATCAATTTTCCTTCAATGTTAGGGTGTGTGAAGGGTCTCTTGGGACCCCTTCTTGTGTGTTCTGGAATCTTCCATCGAAGGTGAAGTGTATTAGTTCGATTTGGATGACTACATTCAATTTATGTTAATATTTTCATCCACTGCCTCTTTTTTAGTCAATTATGAGTTCATTTGGTGTTTTTGAGCCCTATGTAGAATGTTTTAGTGGGTTTTGATCATCTTTGGGTCTATTCACTCACAATCATATCTATGCATATATATATATATAAAAACCTTGTACATATTACCATATAGAATGGAGAATATGTCAATTGGATTAAGGGGTATATATTTTTTTATATAAATGCATGTTTATACATGTGTGGAGCAGTTTTGGGTGGTCTCCTATAAAACTATCAAGTGTCTAGTGTTCGTTTTGGTTTACTTCATGAGGCAGGATCCATTTTCCCTTCAATTTAAATTTTAGAATTATTTAATTTCATTCCCTTCACACCTTTCCACATTTAATTAGTTCAAGATTTTTTATATAATAAATGTTTAATTATGATACATGAATTGTTTTCTATGAAAATTTATGGTTTTTATAATAAAATACCTCCAATAGAGTTTTATTATCATTTTAAACTCCCAGTGATAATTTATGTTTTATTCTCAACATTAGAAATATTTCTTAGTAGCTCTATATAAATTATTATAAATATTATAATCTGTAATGTTTAGAACAGAACAATTATTGATGTTATTCAATTGATTTTACCCATAGGAAAGTAAATTTTAATGGAACCAAGACACCTTATATGTGCAAAATTCATTTTTTAATTAGAATTTAATTTGTGTATGATTTATCCTTTTTCCTGAAACCTTCTAATAACATTGTTCATTTTATAAATAGTATATCATTTATAATAAATGGGAATACCCAAGTAGGTAAATAAACATTTTTCAATGACACCCTCTAAGTGTTTCTTGAACCTTAATAAATAAATATTCTTATTTGTTTAATCCAATATATTTCATTGTTAATTGGATTACCCATTTAGATAGTTTCCCATTTAACCATGGATCCTCCTGAGTACCTCTTGATCCATGTAGGCATTTTACCAATTTTAATATGGCACCATCTATGTTCCACTTGAACCTTAAAAAAATGTAATTGTCTTGACTTGTTTAATTAAATGGAATTCATTGAATCTAATGGATTGACATGAGGGATTTCATTTCTTAATTTTTTTTAAAGAAATAATTTAAATGGGAAATATTATGGTTGTACAAAAACACCTCTAGTTAGGATTAAATAAGAATATTTAATGTAATATGATTCAATGATATGACTTGAATATATTCAATTAAATGCTTTATGTATATTACCATCCTTGAAAGTAATTGATTTGGGTGGTCAAACCCGAATCCCTTTTTTTGAAATAATTATTTAATATATATTCAATATATTAATCATTCCTACAAATCAAACATGACCAAATAAATTGAATAATTCCTATTTAATTAAAAGTGTTCTGTTTAAAACCATCCCTTAGATACCATTGGGTATATAGGCATGGATAATCAATCCTACGACCGCCCTATTGGTGTGCCAACCATGAAACTTATTAAGATATTGTCTATTTGACATTAATGAACTATAATAAATAATATAAATTGGTTTCTTTCTATTTTATTTTATTGAATTGGAATAATAATAAATTGTATGACTTAGTATGGTAGAATCATCATGGATAAACTGAATAATTACTGTATTAATAAACATAGAGTCAAACGATTTATTAAAAATATTCGATATAATTACGATGATAATTAGGAACCAGAACAGATGAAATCAATTTTTTTGATAGATGGTAATTTTTAATAAATGATATTGTGTTTATGATGATATATCATTAGTGTTTTATACTATTATTGTGATTTATCTTATTTAGATTTTGAGATTATGATATATCATTGTGTTTGATACCTGAGCATTTTATACTATTTGGCATGTTGAGGATTTTGGAATATGAGTTGTATTTAATGTGGACTCCCATGTTCTTGGTGTATGTTCTTCCATTCTTCCTAATGGAGAGGCGTAGAAGTACATGATGCCCAAGGATAGAGTATATGATTATCAACTAAGGGAATGGTTCATGTTTTAATACCACCTATGGGATATGAACACTACTATTGAATGCCTTAGTGATGAGTATATGATTATGTCGGATGCTTTAAAGAAAGATGTAAATTCAAACGATGCATATGGGCAATATTTTAGATATGGATAATGGTGATATTTTGGTAATCTTGAGGGAAGAGGTAATATGTTTATGGAATTTTTCTAAGTTATTCTCCATTGGTAAGAAAATCTTCCACCTATTCGGGTGATCCATCTTAATTCATGATGTTCTACCCACAATCATAGTTACATGTCCATATTCTAAAGTAGATACAGCCACTAGGTGTCCCTTGAGAACCTAGACGAGGTTTTGTTTTTTTACTAATAATCGATTGTTTATAATTTCACTATTCCAACACAGTACTCAAATTTTATTAAACATTCATGATTGGGATAGACGCTGGTTGTTCTATCTCATTGAGATTTATATCTCACACCATACTCAGGACGCCATTGGATTGGTGTACCCTAGTAGTCCTATATGATTGAAAGACATATTTTTATTACTTTTTCAATTCGCATGTAAATGGGATTTAAGAGAAAAGGATGGAGTTGGAGCTTTATATTCTCATTAAGCTGGTCATTGGGAAGTATTAATTCATTATATTCTATTTATATTATAATTAATTCCTCTTGAATGTGTAGAATCATATGTCATACCTGAATTCTTCTAAATTGGCATTAGACATTTTTATTTGGATATTATGTTATTATTCCACTACTTGACTTTATAATTACTAATTTTTGTACTATTTCATTATTTAATAATATTATACCATTGTGAGACTCTGATATATAGGCTATAGTCTCCCCACCATTCCACCAATAGTTCATCACTATAATTTGACAACCTCTAGCATACATGGAGGTGCTCTACCATCCATTTGACCCACTACTCCAGCTACCACCTTAGAGGTGAGTTGGGCTGGGACATTACAATGTGGAATCAGATCCATGTTTTTTTCTTAATATTTTTTGATGAAAAATATGAGACTATAAATGTATGAGTACATGGAAAATATTCATACATGAGACTGATCCTACAATGTATGGGGAAATTACCAATTGGCTCAGGATGATATTATTGTTTATACTATTTTATGTTACATTTGATATGATTTCATCTTGAGTGAATAATGTACTTTCCACTATGTATTGATTTATGAAATTATGTAAATTTACCTTTTTTCTAGTTTGTCAAGGATGAATAATTACATGCATAATATTAAGCACATATATAATTAACATTCTATACATATTCCATGAAACATATTTTTATATGTATGTTGATTTCTTTTTTATTGTGTTTCTTTACTACTCAGCATACCTTCCTTGTTTAAAAATTTATTATTCTATTATTTCACCTTTTTAATCTTTTTAAGATTATTATAGTTACATGATTCAATTTTCTTAAAGTATATAATATATATCATGGTATAAATATAATTGGTTGTAATGGAAATGAGATCCAAATCAAAACTATAATGTGTATGGGTGTTTTATGGATTGTTTTATAGACACCCATATGACCAGAGTGTTGAACATGATGATTTCTGTATTATGGAATTTTTTTTAAATCTAATGGATGTTAAAAATTAATTTCAAATGAAATAGTTAACCATATAAATGATCAACTTTATAATTTAGGTCATTTGGGGAATGATTCTTATGAGGTAACCCTTAATGGGTTTTTTTAATTCAATGGTTATGCAATAACTATTGGGTTTCATGATAATGAACTATGTTTGATTTTTTGGACCAGTAGATGTCTCCTTATCCATCAAGGGGAATTTATTTGGATAATTTTTTTAATTATGACTGAATATAAAGAAGTGTAAATTGATTTAAAATAATGTTTAATGGAACTTGACTATTTTTTCATTCATCTGGTTGTAAAAATCAAGTGCCTAGTGCTTTTTTTTAAATATTTGTACTTGATGTTTTGAAATAAATATTTGAGATTTTTAAAAATTTATATTTTAATAAATTTAATTGACATTAAATGAATCCCTAGGTGGTATCCTTTTTTTAAACCCTTGTGAAAGTGTAGTGTTAGATTTTATTTTTTAGTTTCAATGGAATGGAAACAAGAGTGTTTTCCATAGGCTTCCTCCTTTTCTGAAATTTTTTTGGTATTCTATTGAGCCTAATTCCTTTTCTTTTTTTTCATGACCAAATTTTGGTTTGATGATTTATGATTTTTTAAAGGGATACCCCATGGTATGTAATGACTCAAAGTTTCATTAATAGAAATCCCTCATGATCTAATTAAATGTCTCTTTATGTAAAATGTTTATATAAGATGTCAAATTATTTGGTTTTATGTTAAGAATTTTGACCGTTGCTTTTATATACATTGAATAGTGATCAAATGATTAGTATAAATATAGGGATTTAACAAACCCAATTTACTCAGACAAAGGAAGCGATTGCCTCATCCAGTAGAATTGCTCCATACGAAGCCCATTTTTTTAGAGCTCAGAAAAGAGGTGGAGTCTTAGGGCATCAATCTTGACCAATCCCATGATGAGCTTCATCATGTCAAGCTCGAATGGGACCGTCTACGGGAAATGTGGCAGTTGATAAAGATTACCACTCGAGCGATGTTATCTGAGCCACCCCAAGAGTCTGTCACCATCGCAGGCCTTACCCTTAGGTCTTATGCGGCTGTTTTACGGGGTTATATTACAAATATCTAGTACTATGTTAATTTACATTAATTTTTTATATAATAATTAATATATGTTCTTGTCTTTATTGATACATTGAAAATAGTTTTTAATGTACAAATAGTGTTTTTAGTTATTATTTAATTAAGAATTATATTTTATTAAATTAAAGGATTTTTGAATTAAATAATATTTTAATAAAATATTATTATTATTATTAAATTAATTCTTATTAAATACAAATGATATTATAATTTTATGAATGTAATTATAATTTTTATGAAGGTTTGAATTCCATTTTTGTCAAAACCCATGAATTTTCAATAAATGTCAGTTTTTATTTTAAAAGTGAAAATTAACATATTTAAAAAATTATTTAGATAAAATAAATTTTATTTCTCGAATCAGGATGTCGAAATTATCCAACGGAGAATTTTTCATAATTTTCTAAGACAGTAAAATTTTTGGGTAAAAATTAAATAACGTCTAAATATATAATGTGTTTTATGACATCATACTGACACAATAGGGATTTAATAAAATACAACAAGATTTATGTTTGGACAATATATTTTTTCCATTAAAATAATGTGATTTTGGGTTTGTTTGACTTATTTTACAAAGCATTAATGGACCCCTCAAGACTTATTAAACATCTTGTCTTTTTAAATTCTTTTGCATGGGAGTGTGACTCGCCTGAACATAGGCAACCCCATTATTTTAAGAATTTCGGAATTTATCCTTATAAAATATTGTTTTCTTCTTCCCTTTTTCAAAAAGCATGGGCAAAAATGATGATCTGATTTGTGGTTTGGGTTAGTTTAATATAAGGGGTCCCAAACCTAAATAATAAAGAATTCACTCACCTTTCCTACATAAACCCACCCAAGCTCCCACTTCCTCCTCACTCAAATCATTTGGAG
This sequence comes from Viscum album, assembly GCA_963277665.1. Classification (NCBI taxonomy): domain Eukaryota; kingdom Viridiplantae; phylum Streptophyta; class Magnoliopsida; order Santalales; family Viscaceae; genus Viscum; species Viscum album. The sequence goes on along the minus strand of OY728156.1, from coordinate 2,073,450,879 downwards.
TACGTCCACCCTCTACCCTACTCTCTCTAGAATCCTCCCAAGGTGCCCTAAACTCCCAAGAAGCCTCTCTCAAGCCTCTCTCAAGCCTCTGGAAGTACACTTCCAAGTAAGGGTTTTTCTTCTTTTCAACTTTTTGTCCAATTTTCTGAATATTGATATTCCCTTTTAATTTCAATTATAAATGAAGGGGTATGGTTCCTCACCTCCCCAATATTTCCCTCTTATTTTTTGAATAATGGGGACCCATTTCTCTCACATTTAATGCCTCCCATGTACACCTGTTCCTATGCCGAAATTCCAAAAGGATCTTATCTCTCCTCATTTACATTCAAGAAATACTTTTATATCATGAATATAAATTCCATTACAATTGTTGGGAAATGTATCTATATAACCCCCATTACCTTCCATTTCATTTAGATATGATGAGACAACCCTTTCTCTCTCATCAACCATTATTATAAATTCTTATATCACATCGTTACGCTGCCGAAATTGCACTAATTTTCTAAGCCAATTCCATTGTGTAGTGAATACCATGCCCATTTCTCCATCAAGGGTATTCACCTTCATGCACATTTACTTATTGATTATAAAGTTTCATTCAACATTCCTTTGTCATGTAATAAATGATTATGTTTTATGAATCCATGTTTAATGATCCATGTGGCACACTTATGCATGAAATGAAATGTTTAAGAAGGGTGCGCCCTTATAGCGCTCCAATGCATTGGGTAAATTATTGTATCATGATATTTCATGTGCAATGAGTGTTGACTCATGCTAATTCAAGTGAAATGATGGTTTACTTTTGCTTCATGTGCAATGAGGATTTACGCATACTCCATGTGCAATGAGCCTTGGCTCATGCTAATTCCATTTTATGTGTTGTAGCCACATTTCCATGTTATGAATATCATGCCCTTATGTTCATGTTCCTCTTGTGCTATATTGATAAGCCTATTGTCTAACATGTATTTTACTCCTCAGGTATTCCATTTTTATTCCCTTAATGGGCTTTATAGCAGACCCCTTTTCTAATGCTTGCCCTCAGGTTATCCCATGCAATGCTAAGTACGAGGGAATGTAGTGGTCATGTAAAGGAAGTTTTCAATAAAGATGTTGTATTTAATGTTTTAAGTTGTTATGTAATGATCCTAATCCCCAAAGACACTAGACCTCTCGATCTTCCATGTTGTATCATGTGAATAGTTTATACAATAAATCACGTTTATATTTGTAATAAAAGCAGGGTTTTCATAGTTGGTATCAGAGGATAGGTTTAGTTATTTTTGGGATTAGGATTAGAAAACCCTAGTAAAGCCTTAGAGACAAGACTAAGTATAATACAATCATCCCTAAGTTTTGGTAAGTACTGAGTAAGTGATTTATCAAACAGATACATCCGTGTCTGGATAAGATCAGGTAGAAGTAGCTCTGGCACAGATGTATCCTAGGGGTGAAACCCGAAAACACCGCTTTGAGCTAGACTTGAATGGGAACTGGTGAATGACACGGGGCCTTGCTTCACTCTTGGTTATGACACTCCCGAGGGATATGATTTGATAAATTCACAAGCTTAGTAAGAACCCTTATTAAGGGAATATCAAAAAATGCCCCTAATAATATATGTTAGAAAGTAGATCATGAAAATCCTAGATTGAAGCCTATAGACTCAAGAGTTAAGGAAATAAAAGATATTTATAATTCATAAACATTTGTATTTGGATTACCCTTTATGTATTACCCCCCTAACGTTCATTTTATTCAATCCAATGGCCGGTAATAAGAGGACTTGGGCTAACAACCGATGTGAAGATCAGTGTGACGACTGTACTAATGAGATGCCAAATCCAATGGGAGCAGGAATCGCGAACTTTGTCACACTTCTCTCTTAGCTAAATAAATCTTTGAATAGAAACAAAGGTCAAGAGGAACATCCAAACCCCCCTAAGAAGTAACAACTGGCTATCGAGAGCTTCATGAAACCAAGGACTCCAACTTTTTGTGGATCATTTGATCCCACAATCGCTGAACAATGGATCAACTCCATTGAAAAGATCTTATCTATCCTTCAATGTTCTGAACAAGAGAAGGTTCCCCTGCCGGCTTAAAATATGGAGGGTGAAGCTGATCAATGGTGGATGTTGATCAAAAATACGAAACCTATGGAGGAGATCGAGCCGTTGGAATGGAAGGATATCCAGAATAAGTTTTTCGATAAATATTTTCCACGCACCCTCCAACTTAATATGGAAAGGGACTTCCTTCCCATAACGAAAAAAGAAGAATAATATGTTAGAGCGTAAAAGTAAAACTTTACAAAGTTGGCAGGATATGCTTCCGGATTTGTCGTTACCCCCGAATGCAAGGTTGACAGCTTCTTTGGTGGGATGAACCCTAGCCTGCGGAAAGTATTAGCGATCTGTGACATCAAAAGCTATGAGGAAATTGTCTGATTTGCCCTCAAGGTCGATATGGAGATCGGGGAATCGCATGGGTATCATGGGGACAAAAATCGTAAGGTGGACTTCAATGTTGGTGGTCCTATGGATAAATCTAACGGTTCTACGAAGATCCAACACCCCACTTTCCAAAATTGAGGAAAGAAGAACCCTGTAAAATGCCTCAAGGGGATAAGGAAATGCTTTATGTGTGGAAGAGAAGGGAACCTAGCTGTTAACTGTCAGCAAGAAAGACCGGAGGCTGCGACAGAAGAGAGGAACACTCCGTTTGAACCTCAACGTGTTGTTCATTGCTAAAAATGAAAATAACTGGGGCATATTACAAATCAGTGCCCTATTCCAAAGGTTTTCGGAGGCAACAAACAACATACAAGGTAGCAAGGAGGAGCTTTTTCCATCACTTCTGCTGAAGTGAACCCCGACAACGAAGTGGTGACAGGTACGCTAGTTATTCATTCAAGAATAGCGAAAGTACTTTTTGATTTAGGTTATACACATTCTTTTATATCTCGAACGTTTAGGAGAACAATCCCAGCACCACCACAAATAATGGAATTGAAGATGTCAGTGAGTATGAAAAATGGGGCAATCATTTCATCCCATGAATATAAATCCTCCCCTGTCATAATCTGTGGATTGTATTTCCCGGAAAACCTTGTCATACTACCTCTAGTAGAATTTGATGCAATTTTTGGCATAGATTGGCTTTCCTTATATAGAGACAAAATAAATTTTCAGTAGAGGGAAATCACACTCCATATAGAGAATCGACCCCTAATTATTTACAAGTGTAAGGAGGAAGATGAATCTCATTTAGGTCCATCATCTCAAGAATGGATATTACTACCCTATGACCACATGTATCTGGATCACATGATTGAGTCCATGGAAGAAACCATCCTTGAAGAAATACCTATTGTGAGGGAATTCACGGAAGTGTTTCTCGAGGATCTACCTGGTCTTCCTCCAAGAAGAGATGTTGAATTATCAATTGAACATATGCCTGGGGAAATACAAATATCCAAGACTCCATATAGAATGGTCTTCATTGAGTTTGAAGAACTAAAGAAACAACAACAAGAGAATTTGGATAAAGGGTTTATATGCCCAAGTGCTTCACCGTGGGGTGCAACCGTCCTCTTCGTCAAGAAGAAGGATGGGTCAATGCATCTTTTCATCGATTATTGTGTCCTTAACAAAATCACAATAAAGAACAAGTATCATCTGCCACGGATTTATGACTTGTTCGATCAGCTGCGTGGATCACAATACATCTCCAAGGTAGATTTGCGGTCGGAATATTATCAAGTAAGGGTGAAGAAGGAAGATGTCCCCAAGATTTCTTTTTGTACAAGATACGGGCACTATGAATTCATAGTAATGCCTTTCGGACACACAAATGCTCCTACAATTTTCATGGACTTGATGAATAGTGTCATTAGAGATTGTCTAGAAAAATTTGTGGTAGTCTTTATAGATGATATTCTAATATTGTCCAAAACCAAGGAGGATCATGAGGAGCATTTAGGAACTGTAATGGAGACTTTGCGCAAGGAGAAGCTCTATGAAAAGTACAACATGTGTGAGTTCTGTTAGAAGGAAGTATCATTCATGGGCCATATCATCATAAGGAATGGTATATCTATGGATCCCTCCAAAACAGATGCAATTGAGGGATGGATGAGGCCAACATCGGTAACAGATATCCGTAGCTTCTTGGGGTTAGATGGATATTATCGACAATTTGTGAGAAATTTCACACGATTGTCCAACCCTCTTACCGAGATAACTTGAAAGGTAGTAAAATTTTATTGGAGGGATGAATGCGAAGAAAGATTCAAGGAGTTGAAAAGAAGGCTTATCACTATGCTCGTGCTCACTTTACCCACAAGTGGAGAAATTTTTGTGGTATTTAGTGATTCTTCGAAGAAGGTCTTAGGTTGTGTGATGATGCAGAATGATAAAGTGATATACTATGCCTCAAGGCAGTTGAAGATCCATGAGCGAAACTATCCAATGCATGATTTGGAGTTGGCAGCGGTGATCATTGCCTTGAAAATCAGGTGACATTATCTATATGGGGAGAAATGTGAGATATATACTGACCACAAGAGTCTAAAATATATATTCACATAGAAAGATCATAATATGCAGCAGAGAAGATGGATAGATCTCATCAAGGATTATGATTGTTCAATACATTACCACCCTGGGAAAGTGGACAAGGTGGCAGATGACCAAGTAGGAAGGACCCGCGATTCTATCAATGATGAGAATTGAGAAGGATCCAATGCTTTTAGACTTAATGAAGGTGGACATGGGAATCATAAATAAGGGAACATCATCAATCCTTTCACAAATGATTTCTCAGCTGTCTCTTTTAGAAAGGTTAAAGGATTCTCAAATGGATAATGTGGGAATACAAGAAAAAGTGGTAGCTATCGAAAAAGGGAAATCATATGAGTTTAATGTTAATGAAGAATGAATTGTGCGATTTGGGAAAATACTATGTGTTCCATCATATCCGGAGATGAAGAAGGAACTTTTCAATGATGCACATAGGTCAAATTTTTCTATTCAGCCAGGGAGCACAAAGATTTATCGAGATCTCTGAGAATACATTTGGTGGGATAATATGAAGAAGGAGATTGCTGAATATACATCATAGTGCCTGGTTCTCCAGCAAGTGAAGGTGGAGAGGCATACGTATAAGGGAATGATGAAACTATTTCCCATACAAGAATGGAAATGGGAAAACATCACCATGGACTTTGTCATCGGACTTCCAAGGACATCTAAAAGCAACAATGCAATCTGGGTTATTGTGGATCGTCTTGTAATGACTGCCCACTTCATTTCTATTCGGGATGATTTCTCATTGGATCAAATGGCATAGATATATATTAGGGAAGTGGTAAGGCTGCATGGAGTACCACTATCTATTTTTTCAGACAGAGATCGAAGATTAACCTCTATGTTTTGGAAGACTCTTCAACATGCTCTGAATACTGAACTGAACTTCAGTACGACCTATCATCCTCACTCTAATGGCCAATCGGAACGGACTATCCAAGCACTTGAGGACATGTTGGGAGAGTTCTCAATGGAATCTAAAGGAGGATGGGATCAACATATTCCTCTGGTTGAGTTCTCTTATAATAACAGTTTCCACTCTAGCATCCAAATGGCACCATATAAAGCCCTGTATGGGAAAATGTGTAGAACACCTGCACGTTGGGATGAGGTTGGTGAACGTAAGCTGCTTGGACCATAAATGGTCGAGGAAATGGTGGAAAAGGTTAAAACCATTCAAGAAGTACTTGATGTCTTTCATGTATCCCTATTAAGGAAGTACATACTGGACCCTTCACATATACTCTTTTCTGAGGTGCTATAGTTGGAGGATGATCTTTCTTATGAGGAGAAACTAGTAAAGATCTTAGATGGTAGAGAAAAAGTTCTATAAAATAAGACAATGCCCCTCATAATGGTGTTGTGGCGAAACCACATGTTTGAAGAAGTGACTTGGGAATCAGAGGAAACGATGAAGTTGAGTTACCCATATATGTTTTAGTGTGGGAAAAGGAAATTTCAAGGGTGAAATTTCTTAAGGGAGAATATTGTAATGACCCAAAGTTTCATTAATAGAAATACATCTTGATCTAATTAAATGTATATTTATGTAAAATTTATATATAAGATGTCAAATTCTTTGGTTTTATGTTAAGAATTGTGAGAGTTTATTTTATAGTCGTTGAACAGTGATCACATGATTAGTATAAATATAGGGCTTTAACAAACCCAATTTACTCAGACAAAGGAAGTGATGGCCTCATACAGTAGAATTGCTCCATACGAAGCCCATTTTTCGGATCTTGGAAAAGGGGTGGCATCTTTGGGCTTCGCTCTTGACCAAGCCAAATCTGATCTTTATCATGTCAAGATCGAACGAGATTGTCTATGGGAAAAGTGGAATTTGATAGAGATTACCAATCGGGCGATGTTATCAGAGCCACAACAAGAGTCTGTCACCATCGCACACCTTAGCCATAGGTCTTATGTAGCTGTTTTAAGAGGTTATGTAACAAATCACTAGTACTATGTTCATGTACATTGTTTTTGTATATAATAATGAATATACTTTCTTGTCATTATTGATACATTGAAAATAGTTTTTAAAGTACAAATAGTGTTTTTAGTTATTATTTAATTATGAATTCTATTTTATTAAATTAAAGTATTTTTGAATTAAAGAATATTTTAATAAAATATTATTATTATAATTAAATTAATTTTTATTAAATATAAATGATCTTATAATTTTATGAATGCCATTGTAAATTTTATTAAGGTTTGAAATCCATTTTTTGTAAAACCCGTGAATTTTCAATAAATGTCGGTTTTTATTTTAAAAGTGAAAATTAAAATATTTAGAAATTTATTTAGATAAAATAAATGTTATTTCTGAAATCAGGACCTCAAAATTATCCAACAGTGATTTTTTCATAAATTGCTGAGACAATCAAATTTTTGGGTAAAAATTAAATACCGTTTAAATATATAATGTGTTTTAGGACATCATAATGACCCAATAGTGATGTAAAAAAATATTATAAGCTTTATTTTCGGCCAAAATATGTTTTAAAATTAAAATAATGCAATTTTGGGTTTGTTTGACTTATTTTACAAAGCATTAATGGACCCCTTAAGACTTACTAAACATCTTGTCTTTTTAAATTATTTTCCATGGGAGTGTGACTCACCTGCACATAAGCAACCCCATTATTTTAAGAAGTTTGGAATTTGGCCTTATAAAATATTGTTTTCCTCTACCCTTTTTCAGAAATCATGGGCAAAAACCATTAACTGATTTTTGGTTTGGATCAGTTTAATGTAAGTGGTCCCAAACCTAAATAATTAACAATTCGGTCACCTTTCCTATATAAACCCACCCAAGCTCCAACTTCCTCCTCACTCGAAGCCTTTTAAGTTTGTCCACACTCTGAATTTCTCTCTCTAGAATCCTCCCAAGGTGCCACAAGATCCCAAAAAGCCTCTCTCAAGCATTTGTAAGCACACATCCAAGTAAGGGTTTTTCTTCCTTTATCCTTTTTGTCCAATTTTCTTAATATTGTAATGCCCTTTTAATTTCAATTATAAATGATGGGGTATGGTTTCTCACCTAAACCATACAGCCCTCTTATTGTTTGAATGATGGGATACCCCTTTCTCACTCATTAAATTTCTCCCATGTACACCGGTTACTATGCCGATATTTTGAAAGGAACTTCTCTCACCTCATTTACATTCAAGCAATACTTTTGTATCATGAATCTAAATTACATTACAATTATTGGGAAATGTATCTATATTACCCCCATTACTATCCATTTCATGTAGATATGATAAGACATCCCTTTTTCTCTCATCAACCATTTTTATGAATTCTTATATCACACCGTTACGCTTCGGAAATTGAACCGATTTTCTTATCTAATGCATTATGTAGTGAATAACATGACCATTTGTCCATCAAGGGTATTCACCTGCATCCACATTTACTTATTTATTATAAATATCCATTCAAAAATTCTTTGTCGTGGAATAAATGATTATGATTTATGAATCCATGTTTTATGATCCATGTGGCACACTTAAGTATGAAATGAAATCATTAAGAAGGGTGCGCCCTTACAGCGCTCCAATGCATTGGGTAAAGTATAGTATCATGATATGTCATATGCAATGAGTGTTGAATCATGCTTATTCATGTCTAATGAGGGTTTACTTGTGCTTCATGTGCAATGAGGATTTACTTATGCTCCATGTAAAATGAGCCTTGGCTCATGATAATTCCATGTTAAGTGTTGTTGCCACATTTCCATTATATGATTATCATGCTTTGGCATGCCTTTATGTTCATGTTTCGTTTGTGCTCCATTGATATGCCTATTGTCTAACATGTATTGTACTCCTCATGTATTCCATGTTTATTCCCTTACTAGGATTTATAGCTCACCCCTTTTCTTATGCATGTCCTCAGGTTATCCCATGCAATGCTAAGTACGAGGGAATGTAGTGGTCATGTAAAAGAATTTTTCAATTAATATATTGGATTTAGTGTTTTCAGTAGTTATGTAATGTTCCTAAGCCCCAAATAAACTAGACCTCTTGATCTTCCATGTTGTATTAGGTGAATTGTTTATATAATAAATCATGTTTATGTTTGTAATAAAAGTAGGGTTTTCATGTGGTAGGCAGCACACATAGAGTTAAATTCCATGCCACATACGATTTTATTTCTAATAGTTGGTGTCATTGTACCTTTTAGGACTCATACATATTTAATGAATCCTTTTTAGATGTTTTTTCATGTGTTTATTGGAATTTGATGGGGGCATATGCATCAAGTAATGTTAAATTTCAGCTGGTTAGATATGCCTTGGTATTGGTAAGTTGTCTCATAGGTCACATTACTCTCTCTTATTCCTATAGGATGGATAAATTATTATGTCATCATCTTGGATAATGGTCGTCTGGGGAAACATGAATTTGGGTTATATCTCTAATACAGACCATCTAATGCATGAATCCATTGAGTGGATAGCATATGGATGGTATTCAGGATGTTTCATTTTCTTGTGAAATCTTGGGGTAGTATGAATTGGTATACGTGGTAAACATCGATTTTTTAATGACATAACAATAAAGTTTATTTTGGTCAAATTTTATAGTTTTTTGTTGTTTGGTACCTTCTCAGGTCATATCTAAGGTTTTTTTCCCTTGACGTAGAGAAATAAAATGCATCCTAATTCTAGGGATGAATTTTAGAGACTCTTGTGTTTTGACATGCCATTCGGTTTGGTTTTGGGTTTTCATGCCAATTGTTTTAACATTTTCATTTATGGTTGTTATGACATTGCATGAATTTTAGAAGCTAGTTTATCCACTCTTTTTTATGATTATAAAACTCATATAGTGTGAAGTTTTATGTTTTTCCTTTTAAATACATGTCCTTATAGGTAGAAGTATCATAATCAAAGATTACCATTGGAGAATGGTCATGATTTCTTAAATTCCCTTGTGTCTTCCATGTTTTAACTCCTGTAAATGCATTCTTGGAAGCATGATGTCGATATTATAGTACTTGAAGGAAACAATTTATCCTTAAACTCCATTGGTCTTTGATTATTTCGATGGTTAATATCGAGTAATCATAGAAATCCTTGGGAGGTAAAGTATTTTTATCATTTGTAATGATGCTTTAGATAGTGATGTTGATCCTCTTTGTCAAAGTCGACCAGTTTTGGATTGACACTTCTCTTTTCTAGAAGTTGGGTGTAGTTTTTTAGAATCTATTCAAAACCCTCTTAGTGTATTATACTTTTCAATGAGAATGGTCCCTCTCTAGTCATCATCCTATATGCACTAAGATAAACTGGTCTTAACCCTCTCTGAATTTATAAATATGTTTGGTTGTTTGGATAATTATTTTTGGTTTTCCACACTAAAACATGGATCTTATTTTTGTATGGTTTTAATGAGTGATCATGGGGTGCCCTTGTAGTAATTCTTTAAATAGGCTCTTGGAAATTAATTGTTTCTTCTAACAAGGATTCCGGACGGATTACACTTTTTGCACAATCAACGTTCTAATGTAAACATTGTGGCATTGAGTCAATATATCAATTTTAATTATGGTGGGTGGACATCCTTGGGATATATTCTTACTTTGGTTTAGTGAAATCTATGGTTAAAGTTGAATTTTTTGTTATCATATATGCTTCAATCATGGGACATCCCTAGAAGTCGAGTATGGAATTCAGTGGACGTGCTCATGGTGAATGTGTGATACCATAGAAGAAGAAATCATATTTCAGTTGGAAATGAATTGAATTTAAATGTTGGTAATATTAATGATATGTCAGGAAATGTGACTCAAAATAGTTTTCTTCTTATTCAATTTCAGTACAGTTGGTGAAGAACATTTTAAAATCATGTCTCCATGTTAAGGAGAGCAGGGTTTAAGGGTCAGTAATTTTTTCTTGGAAAGAATGTGAAACCATATTCAATGAGAACTATTGGGATTTAACCATTCCTTCATGATGAGGTCAATGATATGAATTTAGATGTAATTGGGTATGTTTATCAAATGAAATCATTCTAGAAGTATCATAGAATTCATAGTGGCATACTTTTTAAGGAAATTCCAGTGGTAGAGATGCCATGATTTGTAATTGGCCCTTTATAATATTGAAGCTTAATGTGGGAAGTACCATTTGCAAAAAAACATTAATGAGACAATGACATAATCATGTATCTAGATAACTGGGATCAAGTAAGTGTTTTATCTTCTATTTTTATAAATGATCATTGGATTTGGATTTGATATCTTAATTTTTGTTTGTTTAGAAGTGCTTAGAGATGTATTGGGTGTTTTGAAATTCAATGTGACCATATGACTAAGGATTCATGAGATTATTAGGTTAGGTGATGTTTTCATGGTTCCTAATGGTTTCTTTAGGATGGGATGTTTTAAGGTGGAGAGGTCCTAATGACCCATGTTTTTGAATCGGATGAAAATCCAATGTTATTTTATTTTTTTCATTTATTAAATGGACCATTTTAAATACTAGGATTTAGATCTTATTTTCATGATTTGGATCACAGAAATGTGTGTTTTATGAAGTTAATTATTTAAATTAAAATTTATGTAAAATTAGTGGAGTGGAAATATAATGAATAGTAATAATAATATTATTATTACTACTATTATTAGTGTTATTATTAAGATTGTGATTTTGATGATGATGATGATTATTATTATTATTGATATTATTATTATTATTAGTATTATGCTAGTATTTTACTTATAAGATTCACCAGAGATATCCCCTTCCTCTCTCTCAATTGGATGGCACAACACCCCCTCCTCTCTCATGGCACGCGATCCCCTCTCTCGGCCTCCTCACCATGGGCCGTTTCCAAAAATCTTCTCACAATTCATCTCCAAAACATCATGGTAAGGTCCCCAGTACCTATTTATTCTTTTTACCAGCTGATTTTTGGTCTCCCTGTCACCTCATGAGGTGCGACCAAACCTAGGGTTAGAGGCTAACATGTATTTTTATTTTTCTATTGATGTTAGTGTATACAAAGGGTCTCCGAGGAACCTATATTGCGTGTTATAGCTTTCACCGATGAAGGTGAAATGGATTGGTTCAATTTGGCTCACCTCCATCGATTTAAGGTGTGTTTTGTATACAGTTACTATTATTTTAGAATTAAATTTGTTTCCCTTTAATGTTTTTGGCATCATGTATTATTTGTTGGGAATTTTGACCATCTTTGAAGGAATGAACTCACATACATAGGATTATAAATATTACATCCTTTCACATATTCTCTCATGGTGAGAGGAATATTTATTTTTGATGAAGGGGTATATATGTATATTTTGTATTGTATGTGCATGCATGTTTGCAGAGGTTTCAGGTCATCGCTAATAAAACTATCATGTTCCAAGTGTTTGGTTTAGTTTACATCATGATGTATGATCCCTTTTCCTTTCCTTAAAATATTTTAATTCATTAATTTTTCACATTTCAAACTCTTTTCATTTAATTAGTATGTTCGTTAAAGAATAAATTTTAATACATGTTACATGAATTGTTTTGAAAGGGAATTCAAGGGTTTTATAACAAACCCCTCAAATGGAGGTGCATGGTCATCAAAAACATGCACTGAAATTAATATTTATTTAGAATGTGTGTACATATTTTATGAAATTTATTTATGCCTTGTTATCACTATTGGTATTTGAAATTTTTAGAACATAACTCTTGTAGATTTTATTCAATGGATTTTCCCCTTGAAAATAAATGTTAATGGAACCAAGACACTTTCTATGTGCTTGGACCAATTTTAAATTGGAATTAAATGAGTAATTGCTTTCCACTTTATGATGAAATATTCTATGTACATGCCATATTTTATAAATGGAATATTATTTTTAATAAATGGGAAAACCGAAGTAGGTAAATTATAATCTTTAATGAATCCTTATAAATGTCATTGGGACCTAGATAAATAAACTTCCATGATTGTTTAATCGATGATCTCTCTTTGTTAATGGGATCAACCATTTTAATAGTTTCTAAGTTAGCTATGGAATTTCTTTTGTTCCTCCAAATACATGTAGGAATTTTCATTATTTTCCATTGGAACCTTCTTAGTACCACATGAACCCTAAAAAAATAAATGCCTTTACATGTTTAATTAAATGGAACCGATTGAATGTAATAGATTAACACAATGGATTTCCTTCCGTAAATGATATAAATTAATTAAGTAAAATGTTAGTTGTTAGGGTTGTACCACCACACAAATGGTTATGATAATATATGCATAGTTTATGTAAAATGACTCAATTATATGTCTTGAATATATTCAAATACATTCTTTGTGGTGATTTTGTGCCTCGAAAGTAATAGATTCATGTGGTCTAAAAATAATCCATTATTATATGATTTAATTATTTAATTTATATGAAATATACATTATAATATAGAAATGTTTCACACAACCAAATAAATTAAATAATTTTATTAAATTATAATTATTCATTTTTAAATGGTCCCTTGGACCCCTTTCCATACATAGGCATAGAGACTCAGACCTGCGGCCACTTGATTGTTGTGCCATCCTTAAATCTTATTAAGACATGGTCTGTTTGAATTTAAATCTGAATAATTAATCAGTAAAATTGATTTAATTCTGGTTTAGATTATTTAATTTTCAAAATAATAAATTATATGATTTCAACTAGAAAAATTACCTTGGATAAACTAGTTAATTAATATATTAACGAACATACGGTAGAATGATTAATGAAATAGGATTGATATAATTATGATGATAATTAGGAACCTATCTTAGTGAAGATAATTTTTCACTGATAGATGGTATCTTTTGAAGAAAATTGACTGTTTTTCTTAAGATGATAATTCAAGTATTCTTGACACTAGAATTATGATTTTTCTTTCTTAGATTTTGAGTTTATATGATATCGATGTGTTTAATACATGTCGGTTTGATTTTTTTTGGCATGTTTACTTTGTCTGGATGTGACTCATGTTAAATATTGATTCTCTAAGGCTTTGTGCATATTCTTTCATACCTCCTATAGACAAGTAACATAGGAAGGTGACACCCAATTTTATAGTATATTATTATCACCTAATAGAATGATGCACGTTTTTGTACTGCCAGATGGATAGGGAAACTGTTACTGAATGCCTATGGGTAGTGTCAATGATTATGTAGGATTCTTGATTGTTTTATTCAATGTCACATGATGCCTGAGGGTGATATTCTTATTATTTCTAAATTCAATATTTTGGTTAGCCTCATAGAAGAGGTTGTATGTTTATGGTATTTTCTCGAGTGATTCACCATTTGTAGAAGATTCGTCCAAAAATATGGGTGACTATCCTAATGTGTGATGATATTACCACATCTACAGATACATGGAAGGACGATGAAGTAGTTATAGCCTCAAGGTGTATCTTATGAACCTAGGTTGGTTGTTTTTTATTTAATCAACCCTTGTTGTTTATTATTTCTATATCCCTACACGCAGATTAATTTATATTGCACTATCTAGAACTGGATAGGCACCAATTATCATAGAATACCATGATTTATCTCTTATAACCTACTTGGGATGCAATTGCACTGGGCCACTGAAGCAGTCCTATATGTTTTCATGACCTTGGTTTATTACTTATTCTATTTTCTAGTACATCGGAGTTAAGAGCAGTGGAAATGGATTGGGATCCGGATTCTTATGGTGGATGTTGTTGGGTATATTTCTATTATTATATTGTATTTATACTATAATTCATGATGCTAGTAATGTTATCATCATCTTTCATACACATGTACTTGTAATTTGGCATTGTCTATTTTTATTCATATATTATATTATTCTTCAGCGTCATATCATTATTATTAATACCTCTTCTATTTATTGTATTAATATTATTATACTATAGGGTGACTGCGATCTAGAGGGTATAGTCTCCCAACCGTATCACCAATAGACCCTCAATTCTAGTTGATAGTCTCTGACAAATAAGGAGGCGTGCTTGAGACCGTGTGACCCACTGGTTAGGACACCGCCTTCAATGTGAGCCGGGCCATGAAAAAATAATTTTGTAAGAGATTTTACTTTAGTATGACCTTGAAATTCTTAAAGGAATATAAAATACATTTATTGAAAAAAAGTGAAAACGTTTCAGAGTTCAATCATTTCAAATCACTAACATATTAAGAATCATTGACCATCTAAAACAAGATGAGCTCATTTATAGCAATATATTTTCCCACTATGAAATTGAGAGATCTATTAAGAGGAATGGAAGAGAGGGAGTTAGTGAGTAGTGTTTAATAAAATTTTAGTAGGGTTGAAGAAGTTATATTTCCAAAAAACTTATGTTTATAAGATTTCATTAAGAGTTTTAGAATTGTGTTATAAAAAGAAAATCCAAACCAATGTAAATAAAAAACATTTAAAAGGTTTCATTGGTGAATTTTTAGAAAAATTATGGATACAAAAATTCAATTTAATAAAAATAGAGTGCATGAAAACATTCATTATATTATATCAAATGTTAAGAAGGAATTAGAACTTCCATCAACAAGGAAGGTTATAGAGAAACAATAATGATTCATTATTCACTTTTATGTAAATCCACCATTCCTACTGAATAGTATAAGAGGAGTTTCTGGTGATAGCTTTACCATATTTATAATATTTAGGTTTTGAGTTTGTGATTACAAATTTACACTTTGTTCTGGGATAATATATTTTCCCAATTTAGTACTTATTTGAATAGAAAAAATGTAACATCCTAAGAGTGTGTGAATGATTATTTTTTAAAATAAATTTAAACTTTCTGGTATTTTGGTTTAAATGGAAAAATATGATTTTATTTTGTAAAACACAAAACTAAAATTTTCTTCTATTTTACATAAAATTATTTTAACTTGTCTTACATGAAACACTTCATTTAGCTTGAATTACATGATATTCAGAATTTTAATGAAACATGACATACTATTAAGAAAAAATTATTTAATATGATAGTTATCAAATCGATATTCTAATGATGTTTATGAATATTAATTAATAAATTATGAAACTATATAGTTTAAGAATTAGTATAATATTATTAATTTGGTGACAAATAAATTATAAATGAAAAAAAATTATTTTAAAATAAAGGAAATATTTTTATGGAAAACTATTTTTATGATCACAACCATGTTTTTATTCAATAAATTAAAAAACACATCCTGTTAATTATTTTAATAAAATTATTATATTAAATATTTAAAATATTCTTTATCATAATTATTTTTTATTTTCTAGATAAGAGATAAGAATAAACACAATTTTGAACTTACAAACTATATTTTTCTATGAAGATGTTTTGTAAGCTTTTTGTACACATAGTTTAAAAAATATTTTTTTTTTCAAATTTTTAAAGATAATTTTATAAAATAAATTTTTTATATCATAATGTATGAATTATATTAGGAATAATTTTTTGGTTTTCTATTGAATGATTAATTTTTCAATGTATAGTGAAATATACTTTTTTATTAAGATTGTCCTTGTAAATATTTTAAAAGGATTTAAAAAGTTATGATGTTTACAAAAGAAAAGATAGTTAAAATATATATCAATTAATAAAATTTAGTTAATTAATTTAATTTCCACATATAGTTTTTATATAAAAACTTGTAAAACATTTGTACACTTTCTTCTTGCAGACCTACTTTCTAGATGCGTCTGTTGGATTTATTTTAAATTATATTTTTCCAATTTATTTAATTGAAATTGTAAAATTTGATTATAAAATTTTAATAATAATAAATTATATTATCTAATAAGGTTAAATTGTTTTTTTGAACATAATTAATTGTAAAAATAGTAATGAAAATTCATGGTTTAATTAAAATATGAGTTTACCGATGGTTAAACTAAAATAATAAGTCTTATGAATGACATAAACTTTATTCCTACCAATTTTGTAGAAATATTTAGAATGTATGTATTATATAGTATATAGTAGTCAATTTTTGATCCTTTTGTTATGTGAAATATGTGGGTACACTTATTTATTTTTAAAAATTACATGTGTGCCACTCTCTATGCATACAAATGGTTGCCTCATCCCCACATTTTTTATTCCATTATAACATATAATGGATTGATTTGATAATTTATTTTTTTCTTTATTTTTTTTATTCGATATTAGTATTTTTATTTAATTATTATACCTGAATTTCCTTCTTATGTTATATTATGTGGGAATACAATAACATCATTCATATGTACGGTTGACTACTGCATTGTTAAGCAATTTGATTCATTCACACCATAAATGGATTTTAATAAGGATGGGTTTAATTATAATATGTTATATATATTAATAAAAATGATTATATAAAGTTAATTTATTATTTTATTTAATTTCATAAATTACATCAGTAAATTTGAAATATCCTTCATGTGTACGTATAGCCTACCATCTCCACAATCGGTGTATTTTATTTTATATTACAAAATTTAATGGATCACTCTAAATGAATGTATTATTGATATATATTATACTTATTTAATTTTAAATATTCTTGATATTACGGAACCATTATCAATTTAATTGGACAAAAAGATAACAAATCAAAACATACCTGAAATAAACATCCATTATTTCATGAAACGTGACTTTAACCATGAATTTATAATAAACAGGTAATAATATATCATAAGTAAATATTATATGGTATGATATATATATATATATATATATATATATATATATTTATTCATAGTTTTATAATATATTAATAATAAAATTATATTTTCATATAGGAGGTTCGAATATGTAAGAAGGATGACGAGACTTATGGTATGAGATTTATACTATCGCTTTTATTCCAGGGAGACGTATAAAAAATTACCATTCATTGCAGTTTTTTATTTTATATACTATAAATATAAGTTTTTATATGATTAATATACTTATGTTAATGATATATATAATTTTTCATTTTATTTTATTCTTTATCATGGATTACTATCTAAACTATTACTAAAGTAGTAATGGATTTACGTCATTGTTTTATTTACTATGGGAAACAATCCATATTCACAACGTGTTTTGCTTATGTGGTGTATATACTACCCATAAATTTATTTTATTATTATTATTTATTAATTTTTTGGATTTATAGATAAATATTAGGATATATCATTCATGGGGTTTATGGTTGAAATGTTACCAAAGAGGTATGAGATTTTTCCCTTAAATTTCCATCATGGTTACCTAAGTTATGTGATACACCTATCATATTATATGAGGTGTATATACTACCCCTATAACATGTTATATCATGAATATATTTTTTTTGATGATATTAAAAGTTTCATTTAATGTTATTGTTTCATGTGTAATATGATTCAATGTTACCATATTGGTAAGAGTTTTATAAAACAATTTCATCATTTTTCGAGTTTTTTTATTATGGTTCATTTCATTAATCATTAGGATTTATTAATACTGAAATTGATGAATTTTATTCTCATATTTTTATTTATGGAGAATAAAGATTTCCCATCATTTCCCTTTCTTTATGAAAATAGGAGTTGAGAATAATGTTTTTTAAATTATCTTTACCATTACCTTAGTTGAAAAATAATTTTTCAAAATAACACATGTTTTCTACATATTTTTTTAAAAAATACTTTTAAAATTCATTTAATGATTTATTTTAGTAATTTTTACCCATGTTCAACTTTTTAAATAATTATAAAAAATGAATCTTCATGTCATTTTCAAAACAACAGTCATTACGCTTTTACAAAAACTATAAAAGGGATATTTGTTCTAACATGTATGACATGAACCAAAATTTCCTATGGTGATAAACATTATTTAATTTTATGATTACACTATATATTTTCATAGTTATTTTCAATGAAAAGAATTTTGAAAATGTTTTATGATTTAAAATGATTTTTATTGCCGAAATGATATTTTCCTCAAAAATGTTGGAAAAGGAATTTCGAAATATTTTCCAATATAAGATGACACCCTTTAAGGTTACTTTGAAGTTAATAGATATATTATTCAAGGATGAAATTATTATTATTTATCAAAATATATTAATTTAATAGTTACAGTATGTTTAAGAAACCCATTTCTATTCCCCATGTTATAACTTAATAAAAGACTTGTGAGACCCAATCCTTTATTTATGGGTTATGCTGTGATGAAATGATAAAATTATTAGAAAATATTTTCCAAAAAAGGATACTATATGATGAAATTTTTATAAAACCCATTAATATTAATGGGTTATTATATGATGAATGTTTTAGGATCATGTGTCACACATATGTTTTATTTTCATCATGTGACGGTGGTTACATTATAACCAAGTATGGTGGTTGGGTTAAAACTAGTATAATTTGGAACTACATATCCCTAAAATGCATTGGGTAATGATTAATGTTATATGATCTAAAATGGTACATATGAGTTTATCCCATGCTAATAATTGGGAACCCAAGTGGTTATCTCAATCACAAAAGTGGATACATGGGAGATTATCCCAAGCTCAATGTATGTACATAGATAATTAAAAGAAGAATATCATGTTATTATGTCTTAGTGAGTATCATTGACATAATATTTTCATTTTTTATGTATAAGAAAAAATTCAATGTCGTATGCCAATTTTATTATTGCATGGTGAATGTTCTTTGATCACTTTTGATTTATGTCTCGTGAATTTGGAATATTATTTCCATAACAAAAGATTATGATGTTTGATATGAAGGTTATGATTTTAACATGTAAATATCATGTTATCATACCATTATTTAAATTCTATACACAAAAATACCTCCTATATACATTTATTGAGCATTTAAGATCACCCTATATTTTGGTTGTCCTCTATGATATGAATAATGGTTTTAAGCAGGGTATGTTTGTGAAGAGTACTAAAGGGGAATATATTTTTTAGATATATTTAATATATGTCACCAAATAATAATATTTTTCACCTATGGTCTAATGAAACCAAAATATTAAAATCCTCAGGTGTGTGTTTTAAAAATGTATTAACTGTTAATCGAAAAAAACAAAATATATATATATGAAAATCTCGAATCCCCATAGTTTGTATTATTGGAACAGTTTAGTTACCTTTTTGAAACTAGGATGAGAAATATTTAATGATATCCCAATGGATATGTCTAAGGATATGTCTAAGGATTATTCTAAGTATTAGAATATATCCTGGAAATATTATAAAGTATGGATTGAGTGGTTTTCAGAAAATTACATCCATTTATGGATAACGCCTTTTTATGTTGATCTAGAACACATGAAACTGAGTGTAACAATTCCCAAAAGTGTGCATTGAGGTGAAATTGATTATTTCCAGTTTCATGACAATGGGACTTTTTCCAAACATTGTATGACACTCATAGGGGATATGTTTTAGATATTCACAAAATATTTTTGAACCATCATAAATGATTTAAATAAATTATTAAGAAAAATGAGAAAGGATAAACATAAGGATTGGTAGATTAAAAATAAAATTTCACCATTAAGATATTTTGTATGCAATCTTTTATTATTATATGGAACTCGATTATGATTATAATTTCTCCCAATATTATTTAGGTTTTAGTCAATAGTTGGAACCTCAAGAAATCTTGTTAGTTATGATTATGATATAAAATATAATGATATTACTCTTAATAAACTTAATTTTATGGTATCTTGATTGAAATATATCATTATTATGCTCACAAAATTTTTTAGGGCTATGAATCATGCTAGACATGCAAACAAGAAAAATAAGGAACAATATTATATTGTGTTTTTCATGAATAAATTACCACCTTCATTTAGAGGCTATCTGAATTTACTAGTTATTATGAAATTTATCATCAATACTGAAGATATAATTTACATCTTCCAGTTTTCAGATAATGAGAAATTTATTTTGTTCGTCTATCATTTTAAAGGTGAAGCGGATAAATTTTGGACACTTATCAAGAATACAAGTCAACGTGATGAAATTGACTCCATATATTGGGTTTATTTTTAGAAAATATTTTTAAATAATATATTCCTCATATTCTATCTATAAATACGGTAACGAGGTTCCTTGAGATAAATAAAATGGTTGATTAATTCATTAGTACCTATGTGGAAAATTTTACTACACTTGTTAGGTACACATCGATTATTATCATCCAACCTAAAATTAGGATTGATTGATTTATCTATGGATTAAAATAAATCCATAAATAGTTGTATCTATACAAGACTTATGTTTCTATGAATATTTTTCTATGTGCCCTCATGATAGAAATGAAATATTTATTTACGTATCAATCTCGTGGTTTTGATAAGAATAGAAAATGAAATTAAAAGGAAATTATAAAAACAATAGATAGAAGAAGATGAGATTTCAATTGCAATAATAGTTTTAGAGGAAACATAAATGAAATTATATTATGGGATGATTTAAACTACTTATATGAAGAAGTGAATTTCATATGGAAATTAAATTCTGAAGTAATGAAAAGATGTAAAATAATTATGCAATTAAAGAGAGCATTGCATGGAATTAATTGCCCACACTCTAGTTTTTCAAATACAAGGAGTATCAAAATTATGAAAATTAGTTCCCCAATACAAGATCTAATGAGTATTATAATCCATAGAAATCTTTGACGATAATGAATAAAATGAAACCATAAGTAACCATGATTTTTTATGTGAATCTTGTTAATTAGGGAAACATATCATCCACTTCAGATTAAGGAATTTTATGATTGATTTTGTATGAATAAACCCTCGAAAAATATTTTTATCAATTATTTAGTAAAATTTCATTTCATTTCATGCATTAATTATCTCCCTCTACATAGATTGTGAAATAATGAATTCATATTTTAAATTATATCTGTATTAGGTTTAATTATATCTTCTAATTGAAATGTGTTTTATAATATTAAATAAAATTTAAGGAATAAATAATTAATTTTATTTTAGATAAAAATATGTATCTAGGTAGTATTAACAGATGTGTTCTGATTAACATCATGGGTTTATGAGTTTTTTTATCATAAGTTCCTATTAAATGACACCCCTTATAATGTTTCATGTGATGATAGTTTATTATCATTAATGATATTTTAAGATAAATTTATGGAAATAAGACATGCTGCATTATTATAACCCTTAATGATAAATTTATGTTAGGAGGAATTCTAGTAATTTTTTTGAAATATGATTAAAGGTACTTTTAAATTTTAAGCGATTATCTTATATTTTATGTTCTGGTAATTTGGAGGTTTAATTTTCACCTTATAAAATCAGCACAATTTCGTTCTATCAGAGAACATTTCCCTCTAGATTTTCATTACAAAATATACAGTAAGTCAGTGTTAAGGTTTCCTAGGGTACAAAATCTAATCAGGATCCAATGTTTACCCCAAATTTTCAGTGAATTATTCTATAATTACAAGATATAGAGTTGACTTCCAACACTATATACAATATTCAACAAGATGGTCAGACTGAGGAAAAAACTCAAACCCTATAGGAATGATAATAACATGTTCTATATATTTCAATGGTATTTTGGATCAAAACCTTTTTCAAGTTGAGTATTATTTAAATAATGTTTTTTATTCAAACATTCAAATGGATACCTAAATATTATTTTATGGAAATAAGTGTATAACTCCAATGCAATGGAATAAATTTTCAAAGATAAATCTATTGGGACATGAAAATACTAATGAGATGTAGAGAAGGTTATTTTCATTGAGAGACATGTAATTATATTACTAAGTTGATATAAATGTACTAAATAAAATCATTGTTTTTCTCATGAATTTTATTTTGGTAACCATATCATTATATGAATTTCTCCATGGAAAAAAGTAGAACAGACTAAGCCCTAGTTATATTGGACTTTTTTATATACTTGATTGTATCGAGAGAATAGTTTATCATTTGGTTCTTCCTCCAAACCTATCTTAGGTTCACTATTTGTTATATATTCCTTTACATTAGTAAATAATTGATCATTTACAGGTAATAAACCCATAGGTCATACTATTAGAGAATGATATTTCTTATAAGGTAAAATTGGTTGGGATTATGGATTAGATAATGAATGTTATATAAAAAATACTAACCTCTTGTTCCATGATTTATAGTGAAACTACCAGCTTGAGTAATCTATGTTGAAACCTACAAATTTATTGTGGTAGAAATATCATCAGTTTTTGGTACAAAGGTTATGAATTCTTATGGATAAATTCATTTTTATGGGGGGTAGAATGTAATACCATGAGTTTTGTGAATTATTATTTTTCAAATAAATTAAATCTTTTTAATATTTTCTATTGTAAAAAATGATTTTATCTTTTGTTACATCGACCATAAATATTTTCTTTTGATACATTCCATTCTAGGATTATATTATGTCACACACAGCATAAATTTTATCTTATATTACAAACAATGATTAGTTTAAACAAAATGTGACTTATTATTAAGAAATTATTTTTTTAATATTATAACTATCACATAAAAATTAGAATAAAGATTTTGAATATGATTAAATAAAATTTTAAACTCCATGTTTTACTCATATATATAAATTTAACTCTTTGGTGAAAAATTAAATATAAATGTAAATGAAATATTTTTGGAAAATAAAGGAAATATTTTTATGAATAACTATTTTTATACAAAAAAACATGTTTTACCTAAATAAATTTAAAAAATAACTTTTAATTAATAATTTAAATTAAATTTAAATATTATATCTTCAATAAAATTTTATAAATTCATCTACTGTGGTTTCTAGATAATACATATTATTAAAACAAATTTTACTCATAAAAATTTGAATTTTTGAAAAAAATATTTTTTACACCTTTTGATCATTACATTTATATATATATATATATATATATATATTTCAAAATATTATAAAACTAATTGGATAAAATTAACTTCTTTTTTAAAATCATCATCTAAAATTTTCATAGATTGAATTTTTGGGATTCTTCCAAAAAAATAATTTTTCGATTAAAAGGGGAAAATACTAGATTATATTACGAATAGACATTTCTCTTAAAACATTTAAAAAAATTTATGATGGTTTAAAATGAAAAACATATTAACATAAATAGAAATTAATCAAATTTATTTTATTGGAATCATTTTCATTTTGAATTTTGATAGAAAAACATTTTAAATATTTGATCATTTTTTATTTGAAAACATTATTTCTCAACACATCCATGGGATTAATATTTTATTGAAATTTCATAATTATATTAATTAAATTTAGGAAACATTATTCCATAAATATCTTAATAATAATTTATATGATATAATATGTTTTAATTAATTTGTTTCCATAATGAATAGTAAAACCAATAAAATAATATTTACTGCAATTAGGATAAAAATGTGTTTATTAGGTGTTAAAATAAAATATAAGTGTTAAAAATGAAACAAAAGATATAAAAAACCATTTGATGTCCAAATTTTTAAATTATATATTCTTAGTTTTATAATGGATTTTTTATCCTCTTGGCATGTGACAAACATGGGTACATATATTTCTTTCCAAAAATTACAAGTCTTCCACTCACCTCACTTATAAAGGGCCACACCCCCTCTTGTCCTCTTCACACATCCAACACCAATTAATTTTAATATTCCCAACCCAAATAACATCCATAATTTCATCATACCAAACTATAAGTCTGTTTTAGTTAGAAATCAAAGATAATAATCTTTTTGGTGCATTCCAAAAACGTTGTCAAAAGAAAATACAACTTCCATAATCAAATGTAATATTTTATTTATCCCCCCAACGATTCATTTTTTATTAAATTTCTCTGATATAATATCCTGATATCATAAATTTATAGATAGTTTTTTTTATTTTAAGGTAATGAAAAAAATAATCTCATATTCTGTAAAATTGGTTATGAAATCATCATTCATCTGTATGGGGGACTAACACCACATGAACTGATGTCATTCAGTTTCCATTACCACCTTTTATATCTTGATATAATGATAGATTTATTATATATATATTATATATATTATATTGTTATTCTTAAGGTATTATGATATCACATTTTACATCTTAATCATCATTTCCGGGGAATACAAAGACATACTTTGGGTGTATGGTAGACTACTGTCTCGAGAAGCAATGAGATCCATTCACATTATACCAGGAAGGTAATAAGGTTTTGTTTAATTTAAATTCATAAAATATATATTATAAAAATAATTATCTGTTTTAAATATATTATTTTACTTTCAATATTTCTTTCTAATGGAAAAAATTGAATAAACATTCTTGTGTACATATGACCTACCTTCTCCTTGAACAGTGCATTTCATTTTATTTCAATAAACTTATATATAACTCTAAATAAATGTATACTGAATATGTATGTTTATATCATGGTTAATGTAGCAACAAAAAATAATATAATAAGGCTAATATATTCAATGATATTAATTACATGAAATTATGAGATTATGTTACATTACACGAAACACTAACATTATCCATCATTTTATGAAACAATGATTTTCTTTGATAACATATGTTTCATGCAAGACTGAGTTTTACCAAACAACAGTATAAGACTAATATTACTTTTTTATATGATATATATAGACTATACATTAGAATGTGTTGTATTAATAAAATTAACTAAAATATTAAAATACATTATATTTATTTGATTATTATTTATCTATTATTAGAAATAAAATTAGAATCATTAAAAAGAAAAATAAATGAGTTTTTAAAAAATTTATTTTTCTTAAAAGGCACTTTAAAAATGCTTATCACACATAATTTAAAATAATTTTTTAACCAATTTTATAAAATATGCATTAAAATTTTTCTTTTTTAAATTATAATATTAAAACTTGTTTAGGGTGATTTTATTTGTATTTTTCTAAAATATTACATTTAATGATGAATAATGAAAAATATATCATTTTAATTGAAAAATGAATTTCAATTTAAATAATTTATTATGATAAGATATATTTTTTATTTAGTTTATAGTTAAATTGGCTCAATTAAATATAAATCATTCTAATTTAGTTTACTAGAATCATTTTCATAATGAATTTAGATATAAACATCATAGTATACTTTTGAACATTTACTCTTGAAAAAATTTATTTTTTGTCCAGTTTATGGGATTTTTTTAATTAAAAATATCTACTTATCTAAAATTTATTTTTAAAAATGTAATACATATTTAGAATATGAAAAACATGATTTTTCTAATAAGTGCAACATTTTTATAAATTTATTGGAAATACAGTAAAAATGAATTTCTATAGTTAAGGTAAAAATGGGTTTACTATGGGTTAAATTAAAAATATAAGGGTATAAATGAACTATAAACATGTATAAAATAAATTATATGTACATATTTATACAATTAAAACCGTATGGTTTGATAGTTTCCCATTTTGGATCCTTCTGACTTATGAAAAACATGAGAGAACTCAATTTTTTTAAAAAAAATATCAAGTTGTTCTCTCCACCACTTATAAAAGACCACCACCTCTCATCCCTTATTAAAACCTTCAAACCAAATTATTTCCACCAATACATACAACAAAATCTTATAAAATTACGTAACCTCATTATAGTATATTTATTTTTTTATAAACCCAACATTGTAACTTTTTAGTAAATGAAAATGGACGATGCCCAAAGATGAGGTCAGGTTTTTCAATGAGTATTTTAATATTATTACTTTATCAACCTCCTAAATTATTATAAATATATGATTATATAATAAAATTAGTATCATACATATAAAAATATGTTTTTAAAATTGTTTAATGACCTATAACCAGCTCCACTTCTGGATAATGGGTTATGATATCATAATTTTTGTTTATGATGATATATTGTCACGCGAATCTGTGTCATTAGTTATTCTACTACCACCATTAATGGTTTGGTATGATGATAGATCTAAATTATATATATATTATTTATAAAAAATCTATACCTGAAAACACATTATATCATATATATTATTACTTTACATTGAATTGGGGACAAGATAATGTCGCTCGTGTTTACAGAATACTATCGCCTCTAGAAGTGATTTTAATCACCTTTCACTTATGCTTTACATGGAATTTAATAATGTTAATATTAATAATTATATGTTTTATAAATGAAACAAAATAGATATTAATCAAATATTTATCATCCTTTTATTATAATATTGATAACTTTATTTCATTTCTATTCACTAAAGGAAAGATGCTAACATCATTTGTGTATATATAAAACATCACCTTCATGAAATGATATGACTTTCATTTCCTTGACACAATACATTTTTGAAATATATAAGTAAAAATAGTGTACATATGATATTATTATAATTCAATAAATATTATATACTAATTAGCATAATTTCATGATGATCATTGAAAAAATAGAAATTATATTCATATGTATGTACAACCTAGCATCTCTATTATTTTAATGTACATAATTTTTCATACTTATATTTAATAATTTTTCAAAAATTAAAATGGATGTAAAAATAATATAAGTATTTATTTAATATTTTTCTATAAATTACAGAACTATATAATATGCACAAGAATAAGATCATTCATGCTCAGACACCTATGAAAAAACAAATCAATTTCCTCCTAAAACAAAGAAAATAATGAATTATCATTATTGAATGGGTGATAATATGTTATAAAAGGATAATATATGATGTTATAAATATTAATATGGATTTTTTATAAGTTAATAACATGTTTAAAACTACTAAATTGGATGTAAAATAAAATTCAATCAGAATGATGCATGATTTAAGGGATTCCATCTCATTAAGGCACAGTGTAATGTTATGCACCAAATTTCTTTTATATGAAGTATGTACTTCCCGTTTTACATTAATAATAAATTATAAATCCTTATAAATATTGTTTTATGTTCTTACTTGAATTATTTGTTCTAATTTGATTTAGTTAAAATTTACCAAGTGTTAGTGATTTTTGATAACTCAATTTCTTTTCATCGGGTTATATTACTTCATCGCCGTCTTTGATATTATAATATTTTATGCGAAATTGAAATTTATTATATTATATTGTATATAAACATGATTTATGTTTATATAATGTTTATACAAAAAAAATTAATTCTTTAGTTAATTCTCACATCAATGTTATGATCATTGCAAGGGTTTATTTCGTAATCCCAATCTAATTGAGATTGTATATTCATAAATATCAATTGAAGATAATTATTAGATAATTAACTAATAAAATATTTTAATATTATTCTCCTCTTGATATTCATGATATTTTCAATTAGTAATAATATTTTTACACTCATTACAACATAAAATTATTATTAAAATGTTTTTATGGAAATATGACTTTATTTTTCTCTTCGACCAGACATCTTTTTTCTTCTAAAATCGTTGGTTTCTAAAAGTGTTCTAAAAATGTTTTTATCCTTTTAAAATTTATTTTTCAAATTCATATCCACCCATTTTTTATCATTATGATAAATAAAAGGAATATTTTCTATTTTTATTGTAATTCACATTTGATTATTACCAAAAATTTGAAAAGGATATTTTTTAATTTTTGGAACAAGGAATATTCCTATCATTTTTATAGTAAAAACAAAATTTTCTTGCTAAATTTATCTAATTTATTGAAATACCTATTATAATTAAAATACATTATTTTAATCTTACTTTAATTTTTTTAGGATCATTTTAATGAAAATGTTTATAAAAAGTCATTTTTAAAGAAAATATTTCTCAAAACAATTTCCCAAATGATTTTAATATTTTCATCAAAATCATTTAATTATAAATATCTGATATTTATATTCATCAAAAAAACCACTAACTTTAATAATATTTATAGGTGTTATATATATATAATCCTAAACTTTTCTATGGGTGGTTTGTGGCTATTTTGACGAAGGATAGTATTGATATTCACTTTTTTGAATCATTTTCGTAGTCAATAACATTATATTGAAATGTTCACTTCCCAATGATCATTGGATATTAAATATACCAAAAATATAAATATTATTTAAAATGTCTATGATTATTATTTAAATTATATATTATTTCTATAAATGGTAAAATACATTTTATGTCATTTCATTATCTTAGAGAATATTGATAAATTTGTATTCATTCCATAATACAAATACTATATGATAATGAACATTCTTTATGAAAAAAATATTTTATTTAATATATGAAGAATTATTTAGAAATACATTTAATGGGTTTGGGACCATTTTTAGTAATCCCCTTGAATCATTTGTAGTCTCATTGTAAGAATCAACTGGCTAGCCTTAGTTAAATAGGTTTTCACCCATTATGATTTAAAACATGTAGTGAAAAGTATTGAAGGTAATGGTATCATATAATTGGGAAAACTAACATTCAATAATTGAGAAATATCTTCATTCAAAATTAATTATTTTTATTAATGAAATTTTCAAAATTATATTATCTCTTGATGCATTTCATTCTCAGATATATATTAAATAGTATGTTTTCCACTTACTGGCCTTTCTACATTGATTTTTAAATATCTATTTAGGATGTAAATTTACTTAAATGGTATTTTTCCCTATTATTTACATTTCCTTATTTTTTATGAATATTTTTTATTAATTGACTCTATTTTACAAAACCCTTACTCAAAATTTGAGCTCACCTTTATATTGATTCGATTTCCAAGGATTCAAGGAAGTATAATATGACTGATATGAAATGATATCCTAGACGTAATTAATTTACTCTTAAGAAAACGATGTTGTTCTTTTGGTATCCAAATGTAATGTATGACTCATTTACATGTCTAGTTTACCTGGACTACTAAACTATTTGGTCCATTTGAATTCGATTACATATATATTATTCATATGTAATAAAGTAGGCTTTAGCTTTGGGCTACTAAAGATAGGGTCTCTACAGTTGGTATCAGATCAAATTTAATAGAAACCTTGGGAACTGGATTTAGAAAACCGTACATTAGGTAACATAACACTATTATATTTATTGAGGATATGTATAAAAGAACATCAAAAAAATTTGGAAAGTTAGATATTATATTTTTTCAAGATTTATTTTTCATATATAGATAATAAAAGTGGATGTGGTTCTAGAAAATATGCACCTATGGGTAATTACTCTAAGAAGGTTACATTAGTACAAACCCAATCATCACATCATACATGACTATATGCCTTACTACACACCTTTTTTGACACTCATGGTTTATATTCATAGGTTAATGCAAATTTCATTTACAAACTATTATGAAGGATTCCAATAGATGATGACAATGAAAAACCTAATTTAAACCTAAGGTGACATAGATTGGAAATAATGTGTATTTATTTAGAAATCATATAAATGATTATATGGTTTTCCTAATATGATTATTATTGTAGACACTATGACTTTTGTTTTTACTTGATATGAAGAAGATTAAGAATAAGTGATACCATTTAATATGAATGAAAATGTGGTGTCCATGAAAAGACAAATGGGATTATGACAAGATTGAAAGATATTGTGATTATGCCTAATAATATTTCCAAAATTTTATTAACAATAAATATGATAAAGACTCCGGGAATAACTAATAGAGAGAAGGACCGAGTTCTCTTAGATCACGAGTAATGGAAACCATGGGGAAAGGAATACCATATTTCCATCACCTAAGACATGTGGAAGGATACACCTAGTAAATTATTGCATTGGAATGGGAAATTATTTATATGAGGAAAGGAAGGGTGCAATGAAATGAATTTTGAATGGGAACAGAAGAAAATGATGGAAGGAAATAAATCTCAAACTAGTGATCTATTTATAAATATGTTATATTAATGTGGAGAATGGGGAATTACCCAAATCAAATATCTCTTTTAATGGTTATCCCCTAGATAATGGATGAACCAATGCTGAAATAAAATGTATGTACTATTTGTGTAGAACTGTTTTACTAATGTTATTTTGTTTATAAGAATCAAGACACGTCTATGGAACATGTTGAATATTAGAAAAATAATTTTATTAATTAACATAACAGTTATGAGAACCATCATGAGTATGAGTTTATGGTTGATTATAAGTTCAATATCTCAAATACCCATTCTAATGTTTTTCCCTAGGAAGATTATAGTATTAAGGAATTTTTTTAACAAAAAAATTTATAGAACGTATATGTTTAACATAATTTTTTGAGAAATGATTATTTTATAGTTTACAAAAAAATTAAGCTTCTTGATAACCATTATGGTAAATTCAATCCTTAATTAAATTGTAATAACATTTCTATAAAATTATTAAACTTTTATAAAAAATTTATATTGAAACCCTTAATAATTTTTTTTATTCATTAATATTATTTCAAGGATATATATAATTTTTTTTAAAATTTTATTTGAATAATATTAATATTTTTTTAAATGGACATCATGTTGGCTGGGTGAAAAACTCTCGCATCCGGAATGGCCACGAGACTTTGACCAATGATTAAATAATTATAATTGTTTACCATCTAGTACAAGTACATTTGATTTCCTATTGGATATTTCATTAGTTAAGAATTTAAAAAAAATCTTAATGATGAACCAGTGGTTTTTCTTTGTACGTTTAGATATTAATTTATTATATTTATTATATATTCAAAACATGTTGGTTTTGGAAAATAGTAATTGATGAACGAAAACATTTTTCACTCTCTATAGATCAAATGATCTGTTAAAAGTAAATTTCAGTAATCCATGAATAATGAGGTAATTTTTGGATATTAGTTTCTTAGATTATGAGATGAATTGAAAATTAATTGAATCTCAACAAAAGAATTAAATTTTACTTATTAAATATAAATATATTATGTAATTATATTTCCTTATATTATTTTTCAATAATATAATTCCTCAAATTTAAGAAAAGTAAAGGATCCTGAAATTGAAATTTTTCAAATTTAAATAATTTTTTATATTATCAATGAATGTTTTCACACCTATTTTATATATGTTGTTTATGTCCTTAAGTTTCCATTGACAAGCCAATTTTTTATCGTTAACCTCAATTATTCTAAATAAAATTTTAAGCTTTTCATCGATGTACATATCTTCATATTCAATCAATGTTATCCAACATACAAACCCAGTTATATTTTATTCCATGTGACTATTGTACATACCATTATCTCTTATTAAGAGTTTATTTTATTAACCCTCTTATAATGGTCGTTTTTCAATAATGGTACTTCCAAATGTCAAACCCTTGATAATTGAGACCTAGTTTAAATTGTGAGGGCACAATTTCTTTATGTTTTGGGGAATGTGAAACCACAACATAATAAAAGAATAAAATTTTATTCGAAAGATTGTATTTCATGAAATTCTATGTTAATCTTGCATTACATGAAACACTGAGTTTAGCTTGTATTACATATAAGACTTAGTCTCATCGAACAACAATATACTATTAATATTATTATTTAATATGTTAGATGTCGAATAGACATCATAATGTAGGGTGTATATAATATTAAATAAATTGTAAAAATATATATATTATACATTTGTTTAGTTATCTATTTATTATAAATAAAATAATAATCATTTAATAAAAAACAAATGTTTTCTTAAAAACTGTATTATTTATAAAACTATAATGCCCCGACCCCAGTTACCCAGAGTCGGTGCATTATATTAATACATTGGCATGATTACAATGAATCATGTCCCGAAGGACCAATCAGTTTAGTAGTCTTGGAAAATAGATTATATAAATGAATGTTACAATAAACTTCATAACATACAAAACAACATAAATAATACTTCATGAACGCTATTATTCCCTTGGCTTAACCCTGTATATCAATCACAATACACTTTTTTGAATCCTGGTAAAAATAAAACATAGAAAGGGGTGGGCTCAGATGATCAGTAAGGATAAAAATACAGCGAAAACTTTCATAAAGAAGCATAAAAACATAAAGCACTGTATAAATAAAACAAACGCTTTTTAAACTTGAACTTCTTCATAATATGGAAAAAATAAAATGAAGTAATTCCATTTACTTATTCACATGGATATTCTACTAGATGAATAATCACATGAAATATCACTAACCACTTTCATAATGATGGAATGCATAATGCAAAACATTAAATTCTGTGTCAAGGCCTCGTGCCAAGACCTAAGGTATAACTGTAACCGGAACCCAACCCGGAGAGCCTCTGTAACCGGACTCCATCCCGGAGAGCCTCTGTAACCGGACTCTAACCCGGAGTGCCTCAAATAACGAGACCCCAACCCAATGTGCCTCTAATAACCAGACACCAACCCAGAGTGCCTCTAATAACTGTACACCAACCCGGAGTGCCTCTAATAACCGGACACCAACCCGGAGGGTCTGCTGTAAACGGACCCCAACCAGAAACATACTAGTCCAACACAATCATATTAAAAATAGAATTAAATATAACATAAACATTCATATTTAATCTAGCTTATGAAATGAAAAAACATTAATCATAAACCATTAATGGCATAAAAATAACTCATCCATAGTCAAACATATCACAAAACCTTAAATACAATATTGAAGATTTGTATCACAATAAATCAACTTCAAAACATGTTTAAAATCTATTAATGTATTTTGACATTGATGAAAATGATTTGTAAAATTCTTTGAGAGAAATACCCCTTTTTTATGAAAACATTTAAAAGTCATTCAATTTGGGAAAAATGTCATTTAAAGATATTTTTGAATCAATGTGTCCCATACAACTTTGAAACTTTTGAAAGGAATTAACATTTTTAAAACATTCATGTCCATATAAATAAATCCTTAAAAACCATTTTGAAGACATGGACATTAATGAGAAAGATTTAGATGAATAAATATTTAAAACAATTGAAATGATGTTTTAGTAAAAAGTCCATTAAAAAAATCCCTTTGAAAACTCTTTCATAAAACATGGACATGGATATTAAATATGTCCCAGTAGATAATTACGTAAAAACAAACTCAGATAATAAAGAGATTGTGAAATTAACCCTTTCCAATTTGATAACATGCGAAACATACACCCCGTGAAAGAGGTATCATACAATGAATATGTAAATACACATAAATTAAAGTGTATTACACAAGGAATACAATTTTGAGTAGTAATTACACCAAAAAATGTAATAGTGGCAATATGGCATGAATCTCATGGGAATAAAGAGTGAGATGAAAACCCCTTACCTTGCACTTTACTTTAGTTGGGGGTATGTATAGCCTCCTGTATGAAGACAATAGTATGTTATTAAATTATACCAGAACCATATTTATATTTATTATATCATACATTATTCATTTATGACTTTATACTACCCATTTAATAATAATTTTCATGTTATATTAATATTTCAGGTAATGATCGGTTTCATTATCGTACGTGTTTTAACTTGTTACTCTTGATTGTATCACTTACATCATTATTTAAATCGTTCCATAATATAAAACATGATTTATTTATCATATATATTTATAATATAAAAATTTATAATATACGTATATATGAAATGGAAAACACTGTTTATGGAGACGGTAGTCCGTACGTACGCATAAACTTTGTTTCCGTTTTCATATAGTATTGAACGGAAGTAAGTGAATAAGATATATGTAATTACATAATTACTTATATATAAATATATATATATCCAGTAGAATTATTATGTCATTTATTACATACTTATTAGTAATACATATTTTTATAATCGTCGATGAATGGTGAACTTGGAAATGAATCTCATCGTGTCGTGGTGACGGTAATCCGTACGTATGCACGAGAAAAAATATAATTATTTTGATATTAATATAATATATAATTGGATCATATATAATATATATAGAATCCTTATCTTGTTATATTTATTATTTAAATCAAATAAACATCATTATTATACCCATCCAAATAATAATGTATTGAATAACAATTACCCCACGACGTGGAGACGGTAAGCAGTACGTACACACGTATACTGACATGTCATTAAAAGGGTGGATAGAATAATGAATTTGGTTGTACAATAATTTTAATAACATCAAATTATATATATTATACTGGAGTTATTATTTTAGAAGGAAACGACAAAGAAAAAGGAAGTGGAAGAAGAAAGGAATGTGGAAGAGGGTGGTGAAATCATTACCTCTTCTTCGGGTTCTTTCTTTTGATTTGATCAAAAGGGCTCCTTAGGTTGGCTTTTTTTATCAAATTAAGGCCTCTAGGTTGAAGTGAGGATAGTTTAGAGAGTATTTGGGTAGGGTTTGGCTGAGCCAAATGGCGTAGAAGGTGTGAATTAGAGAGAAGGGGGAGTGCTCTTTTATAAAAGGGGTGAGGGGCACCTTAGGAAAAACTTAAAATATTATTTTATAATAAATTCATATTCGGTTTCAAATGGCTCCAAAATTGATTATTTAATGTATAAGGTGTGGATAGGTCAATAAAAACTCAACCCATAGGTTTTAGACAAGTTTAGGGTACCATTTTAGCCTTATCATTTATATTTAACTCTAAGTTAAATAATTTAACTTTTACAGTGTCTTCTTGTATTGTTACACTATATGGTTAATAGACTTACTATATAATGCCAATCGAACCCCAATTGGTTCATTAATGTCATAAATATTATTATATATGTCTTTTGGATGAACCATATATTTTTATCACCATTATATAAATTAATAATATAATATTTATTTTAAAAACATTTTATGTCAATTTTGACACTATTTGGTATTTGTTGTTTGTTAAACTAATTACAACATTATTACATAAAAAAAATACATTTAATCAATTATAACATGTCATATTCACTTCGAAAATTCTTGGATGTCATAAAAATTTTGAAATTATATTTATTTTAATATTTATAATACCATTTATTTGGTTCTTTCATGAATAAGGTAATTACCGCATCATCATTGTGTCATAAATATATTTATTTATTTAATGTCTAAAAATTATAAATAAAATAACATGATGTAGGAAATATTTTTATATTTCTAATGAATTTTCATAATCGAATTTAACTTAATTAAAATGCTATATTGAAAATATTTTAGTTATTAAACATTGATTTTAACTCTATTAACTCTTCTTTGAATTAAATAATAATAAATGTCCTAATCTAATCCAAGTGGACCTAAATGATAATATTTTATTCCTAAGGTTTGTTTTGTTCGAGATAAACTTGTCCAATAGAATTAGGACATTTTTTAGGGTAATATTAATATCATTTTTACCCTTAATTACCTTATTTACTATTAATTGTGGTAAATAAAAGTAAATAGTTACTATTCACTAGAAATTATTTTCATCTCATTGAACCACATTTTACTCCTTGATATTAACCGCGTCTCTCAGATTTTCGAAATTCAGCTCACAGAAGCGGAAAAATTATGTTTTATGTGAATTTGTAAAACCTCCTCTGAGGTGGGTAAAAGACGGTAAAAAGTTCGATAAAAATTATTATATATCTAAAATTATTATAAACTAACTCCAATGAATTACATTGAATTTATATAGGTATTATGTATCTATTTTGACCTAAAATGAATTTAAACAAAATAAATTCTTATTTAAATAAAAAAGCTGGTTTTAAATAATAACTCAATGTTTTTCACTATTCATCAAAAATTGAATGTTTCAGAAAAATACGAAAAATTCACCCTAAAATAGATTTGATATTATGAATACAAAAATGATGTCTATTTTACCAAATTCAAAACATATAAGTTTCATTAATTAATTTAAATTAATTCTCGTTGTCGAAACAAATAGCGTGTTTTTAAGAAATAATAACTTTCAAAAGATTGACACTTACTTATGTCCAGTTTAATTGTGAAATTATGTCCAATGAACAAAATTTTATTAAATGGTAAAAATATATTCTAAATATACTTTAAAACCACTAAAAATCATAATTTATCACTATCAATTATTTCGATTAAATTTTGATTAGTTAATATTTAGTAATTTTCACTATTCATAAAAATATGAAAGTTATCCGAAAAGTACCAACATATCACCCTAAGCTAATTTCGATATTCCAATTCCAAAAATGAAGTTCATTTTGAACGATAAAATGTATAAAATTTCAAAAAGTGGGTATTATGATTCTTAATGGCTAGTATGATTGGTTGTGGTGTGTTAGATCTCAAAGTTGCGTATAACACACGCTAATGTATTATTCAAAGAAAAGCGTACCGTGAAAGCTTAGGGTGTTACATTATCCCCTCCTTCAATAAATTGCATCCTCACAATTTATGCTCAGTATTGCAAACATGGGGTAGACATTTCAAAATATCATAGTTGAAATCCCACATCAAAGAATAGATTAACGAGGCCTCTATTTAAAATAAAGAGTGGTAAGTATGAAGGTTACTAAAAATAACACATACCAGGGTTCCATGTAGGAAAAAATGTATATGGAAGTGAAATTTAACCATCAATATCTGATGGAGATTGGTAGAAAACATGGCAATGAAAAGTCCAACAATCACAAATCCATAAATGTTTGATGATCTAAGGTACCATCTAGGACAAAGTTTTTGTTCAATGTTCCTTTTCCTTATGTTAAGGAATTTATTTATGAGATTGGCAAAGATAATCAAGAGATATACTTACTTTATAATTTTAGTTTTATCTATTAATAAATTTCTACCATGAACTCATCTTTCACTACAAAACATAACACAACTCAAAAATACTATATTTATCTTAATCGTAAAGGGTCCCAAATATAATGAATTTTTAATTCACATATCAGAACCTTTAAAAAACTACATTATATAATCCAGGTACTTCACGTAGTCCAGTGGTAGGCGATAAATCCCAATCACACTATGGTTGTGGGTTCGATTCACACATATTTGTCCAACGAGACAGGTTGTCACGCGGTCTGTGTGTTGTCCTTTTATAGAAATCCAAAAAAACCTTTCAAACTTAATCCATTCCAAACTTTTGACATATCTAAAATACTATTATCCTAACTCATAGTCCAAAATTTATAAGGTAGTTAAACACAATGAATAACCATTTTTCTATGTAATA
Source organism: Viscum album (assembly GCA_963277665.1). NCBI lineage: Eukaryota > Viridiplantae > Streptophyta > Magnoliopsida > Santalales > Viscaceae > Viscum > Viscum album. Next base: position 2,073,413,080 of record OY728156.1, on the reverse strand, counting down.
ACATGTGAACACCTTCATCATGTATTATTTTAAAACATGGAAACATCCTGAATTACTATAAAACCATATTGATTACATTCATGCTCCCTTATTCTTAATAGAATACTGGATATACTACTTATATCAAAAAAATTTGTAAACTCCAACTATGACAAATCATTAATCAGTTTCAAGGTAGTCATGAATTTCTAATATAATTTGTTCAAATCAATTGTCTCTTATTCAAAAATCACTACCTCATTATCGGGACCATATTAAGGATTAAATTTCCTTCAACCATGTATTTTACCAAAAGTGTAGCTCACTATTAAGTTAGTTTTCTTAGAACCATATAATCTCAAATACTCAATAAAATAGTATTTCAGTACAATCCTTATTTATCTCCATAATTCATGTAACCAATATACTGTTGATACAACACTCAATGAAATAATTCTATAATAACAACATAAGAACAGTAGTCATTCCTTTTTATATGAGGTAGTATCATAACTTGATTATTATATAATAGTATCATTTGGTGCATTCTCTGATGATTTGGGCATTGGTTTGTATAGTGTCCCAACTCCATGAAGATGAAACATTGTACATTTGAAAACTTTTTCTTACCCTTGCAATCACGTACTTGGTGTCCTTTTTCTCCACACTTATAAAAAACTCCCATTCCCTTCAAGCATTTACCAAGGTGATTCACCCCACATTTATCACATATTAGAAAATCCTTCTTTTCCTTATTCCCTTTATCTATATTTCTTTCTTGCAACCTTTTCTTCTATGGATTCCCTTCAAAGCCATAGGACTCAATGAATTCTTTACATATCATATTAACACATGAAACTATTTCTTCATATGATGAAAGTACGTGGGAGACTATTTCCCTTCTAAGTTCTGGCTTAAGACCATGAATGATATGATCCTTCTTAGTCATTGGATCATACGTATTGTTGGAGTTCTCATTCCTTGTACTAGGCATAATTTATAAACAATGGCATACACTATGTTTGTTTATGAATCACAATTCATAATCCAAACACGTAAAATACCCAACGAAAATTGAATAGTTTATTGATATAATCCATAATCAAATTTTTTTTCTTTTATGAGATATATACTCATAAACCATTCATATTGGTTTATAAAGAAAATGAGAATTATCCTAAGCATATCCCCTGCGAGTGTCGTAACCAAGAGTGTAGCAAGGCCCGTTATCATGCACCAGTTCCCATTCGAGTCTAGCTCAAAGTGGTGTTTTCTGGTTTTACCCCTAAGTACATCTGTGCCAGATCCACCTCTACATGATCTTATAATGACAAGGATGCATTTCCTGAAAAACTCACAAAATCTCTACAATATCAATATTCTAGAAAGTTATTCTCTACTAATCCTCAAAGTCTCTCTTAAGGCTATGTGCTCTAATCAGTGTTTATATAAATCTAGCTTCCAAGATTATTTCTAAACATCCACAGATATTGACTATCATGCCCCGACCCCAGTTACCCAGAATCAGTGCATTATTTAAATACATTGGCATGATTACAAGGAATGAAATTCTGAAGGACCGATCAGTTTAGCAGCCTTAGAAAATAGATTACATACATGAATGTTACATTACACTTCATAACATACAAACCAACATAAATAATCCGTCACTAACACCATTATTCCCCTGGCTTAACCCTGTATATCAATCACAATACACTTCTTGGAATGCTGGGAAAAATAAAACATTGAAAGTGGTGAGCTCAGATGCTCAGTAAGGATAATAATACAGCAGAAACTTTCATAAATAAGCATAAACATTTAAGGAAATATATTACTAAAATAAATTCCTTTTAAACTTGAACTTCAACATAATATAGAAAAAATTAAATGAATTAATTCCATTTACTTATTCACATGGATATTATACTAGTCTAATAATCACATGCAATATCACTAACCACTTTCATAATGATGGAATGCATAATGCCGAACTTTAAATTCTGTGTCAAGGACTCGTGCTAAGACCTAAGGGATAACTGTAACCGGAACCCAACCCGGAGAGCCTCTGTAATCGGACTCCGTCCCGGAGAGGCTCTATAAGTGGACTCAAACCCGGAGTGCTTCTAATAACTGGACACAAACCCGGAGTGCCTCTAATAATCGGACACCAATCCGAATTGCCTCTAATAACCAGACACCAACCGGAGTGCCTCTAATAATCGGACACCAACCCGCAACGTCTACTTTAACCGGACCCCAACCTGGAACATACAAGTCCCATACAATCATCGTAATAATAGAATGAAATATAACATAAACATTCGTATTAAAACTAGCTTACGAAATGAAAAAACATTAATCATAACCCATTAATGGCATAAAAATAACTCATACATAGTCAAACATATCACAAAACCTTAAATACAATATTGAAGATTTTTATCATAATAAATCAACATCAAAACAAGTTTAAAATCCATTAAAGGATTTTGATGTTGATGAAAAGGATTTGTAAAACTCTTTGAGAGAAATACACCATTTTCATGAAAACATTTAAAATTCATACAATTTGGACAAGAATTATTTCAAAGACATTTTTGAATCAAAGGGTCCCATAACACTTTGAAACTTTTGAAAGGAATTATCTTTTAAAAACATTCATGTCTATACCTTAAAACCCATTTTGAAGACATGGACATTAATGAGAAATATTTATAAGAATAAATATTTAAAACATTTGAAATTATGTTTTAGTAAAAAGTACCTTAAAGGAATCGCTTTGAAAAATCAATAATAAAACATGGACAAGGATAATAAATATGTCCCAGTAGATACATACATAAAAACAACCTTGGATAACAAAGATATTGTGAAATTAACCCTTACTAATTTGGTAACATATGTAACATACACACCATGAAAGAGGTATCATACAATGAATATGAAAATACACATAAATTAAAGTGTATTACACAAAGAAAACAATTTTGGGCAGTACTTACACCACACAAAAGGTAATAGTGGCAATATGGCATGAATCTCATGGGAATAAGGAGTGAGATGAAAACCCCTTACCTTGCACTTTCCTGTAGTCGAGGGTATGTTTATCCTCCTCTATGAAGACTATAGTATGTTATTAAATTATAAAAGAACCATATTAATATTTATGATATCATACATTATTCATTTATGAGTTTATACTACCCATTTAACAATAAATTTCATGTTATATTAATATTTCAGGTAATGATCGCTTTCGTTATCGTACGCGTTTTAACATGTTACTCTTGATTGTACCAATTAGATCATGATTTAAATACTTCCAGAATATAAATCATGATTTATTTATCATATATATTTAGAATATACGAATTTATAATAGGCGTATATATGAAATGGAAAACACCGTTTATGGAGATGGTAGTCCGTATGTATGCATAAACGTTGTTTCCGTTTTCATTTAGTATTGAATTGAAGTAAGTGAATAAGATATATGTAAGTACATAAATACTTATATATAAATATATATATCTCCAGTAGCCTTATTATGTCATATATTACATACTTATTGGTAATGTATATTTTTATAATCATCATTGAATGGTGAACTTGGAAATGAATCTCATCGCATCGTGGAGATGGTAATCCGTACGTACGAATGAGAAAAGATATCATTCTTTTGATATTAATATAATACATGATTTGATGGTATATAATATATAAAGAATCCTCATCATGTTATATTTATTATTTAAATCAGATACACATCATTATTATACCCATCCAAATAATGATGTATTGAATAACAATTACACCACGACGTGGAGACGGTAATCCGTACGTACGCACGTATGGTGACATGTCATTCAAAGGGTGGATAAAAAAATGAATTTTGTTGTACCATAATTATAATAACATCACAGTATATAGAATATACTGATGTTTTTATTTTATAAGGAAACAACAAAGAAAAAGGAAGTGGAAGAAGAAAGGAACTTGAAAGAGGGTTGTGAAATCATTACCTCTTCTTCGGAATTTTTCTTTTGATTTGATCAAAATTTCTCCTTAGGTTGGCATTATGATCAAAATAATTCCTCTAGGTTAAAGGGAGGATATTTGAGAGGGTATTTGGGCAGGGGTTGGCCGAGCCAAATGGCTTAGATGGTATGAATTAGAGAGAAGGGGGAGTTCCCTTTTATAAGAGGGGTGAGAGGCACCTTAAAAAAAACTTAAAATATTATTTTATAATAAATTCATATTCAGTCTCTTATGGCACTGAAGTTGATTATTTAAATTTAAGGTGGGGATATGTAGAAAAAAACTCAACCAATAGGTTTTAGACAAGTTTAGGTTATCATTTTAACCTTATCATTTAGATTTAACTCTATGTTAAATAATTTAACTTTTACCTTGTCATCTTGTATTTTTACACTATATGGTTAATAAACATACTATATACTGCCCATAGAACCTCAATTGGTTCATTAATGTCATATATATATATATATATATATATATATTATATAGGTATTTTTTCCAAACCATAGATTTTTAGGACAATTATACCAATTAATAATATAATGTTTGTTTTAAAAACAATTTTATGTCAATTTTGAAACTATTTGGTGTTTGTTTTTTGTTAAAATAATAACAATAAGATAAATTCAAAAAAATACACTGAATCAATCATAAAATGTCATATTTACCTATAAAATTCGTGTATGTCATAAAAAATTTGAAATTATATTTATTTTAATATTTATAATACCATTTATTTGATTCTTTCATGAATAAGGTAATTACCGCATCATCATTGTGTCATAAATATATTTATTTATTTAATGTCAAGAAATTTTAAATAAAGGACCATGATTTAGGAAATACTTTAAAATTTCAAATGAATATTTATAATCTACTTTATCTTTTGTAAAATGCTATATTAAAAATGTTTTAGTTATTAAACATTGATTTTAACTCTTTTAACTTATCTTTGAATTAAATAATAATAAATGTCCTAATCTAATGCAAGTGGACCTAAATGATAATATTTTATTTCTATGGTTGATTTTGGTCAAGATAAACTTGTCCAATAGAATTATGACATGTGTGAGTGTAATATTAATATCATTTTTACCCTTAATTACCCTATTTACTTTTAACCGTGGTTAATAAAAGTAAAAATTTACTATTCACCAAAAATTATTTTCATCTCATTGAACCAAATTTTACTCCTTTATATTAACCGTGTCACTCGGATTTTTGAAATTCATCTCACAGAAGCGGTAATATTATGTTTTATGTGAATTTTTGTAAAAGCTCCTAGTAGGTTGGTAAAAGACGGTAAAATGTTTGATAAAAATTATTATATATCTAAAATTATTATAAACTGACTCCAATGAATTAAATTGAATTTATATAGGTATTATGTATCTATTTTGACCTAAAATGAATTTAAAAAAACAAATTAATTTTTTTATAAAAAGCTGGTTTTAAATAATAACTCAGTGGTTTTTAGTATTTATCAAAATTTGAATGTTTTCAGAAAAATACCAAAAATTCACCCTAAGCTAGATTTGATATTATGAATTCAAAAATGAAGTCTATTTTACCAAATTCAAAAAATATAAGTTGCATTAATTAATTTATATTAATTCCTATTTTCAAAACAAATAGTGTGTTTTTAAGAAATAATAACTTTCAAAAGATTGGCACTTACTTATGTCCAGTTTAAATGTGAAATTATGTCTAATGACCAAAATTGTATTGAATGGTAAAAATATATTATAAATAAAATTTAAAACCACTCAAAATCATACTATATTACTATTAATAATTTCAATTAAAAAAGTTGTTTTTAATTAATTTTTAGTAATTTTCAATATTCATCAAAATATGAAAGTTATCCGAAAAGTACCAAAATATCACCCTAAGCTAATTTTGATATTCCGAATCTAAAAATGAAGTTCATTTTGAATAATAAAACGTATAAAATTTTAAAAAGTGGGTATTACTATTCTTAACGGCTAGTATGATTGGTTGTGGTGTGTTAGAACTCGACGTTGCGTATAACACACGCTACTGTATTATTTCAAGAGAAGGGTATCATGAAAGCTTGGGGTGTTACAAAAACACTTATTAATTGCACATTGTGCAAATTATTTGAATATAGTTTTTTCAAATTATAAAAATATTATTTAAAATAATCAAATTCATTTTAAACATTTTAATATTGAAAATATCATAGGGTCAAATTTGGAGATTTTTCTGAAATATTTTATTTTTTGAAAAAAGAAAAATATACTAGATTTAATTAGAAAAATTCATTTAAAATTAAAAATTATATAATGATAAACTATATTTTGAAATGTTTTTAAAATAAAATTATTTAAATAAGATATCAATTATTATAATTTATATATTTTTATATTTTTATATTTAATTTTTGTATAGAAAAATATGATATTTTGAAATTTTCTCTTTAAAAACCTATTTTCTCCTTTTTCTACATGATTATTTATTAATAAAAGTTTTCCACATATTTGATTTCAATTAGGAATAATGAATTCCATTTTTTTAATAAACATAATTTTTATTTTATAATATATTGAAAATAAATTTTGATAAAAATGAATAGTGAATGAATTTAAAATTAATTACCATGATTATGGTAAAAATGGGTTAATCGTGGGATGAACTAAAAATATAAGGGTTACAATGACCTATTCCCTAGTTCAAAATTTATTTCATAGTCATGTATAGACAATTACTACTATATTGTTCTTTTGTGTCATATTTCCGGCCCTTTTTAACTTTTAAAAATGTTTTATCACTCAATTCGTTTCAAAAATACTATGTGTTTCCACTCCTCGCCTAATAAAAGGAAACCACATATCCTACATTTTTCAAACTTTTGAACTGATTTGTTTAAGATGATACCTACCCAAATCACATACAACTTCCCACCCATCATCAAAGAATACTTATTTTTTTCATGAATAAAAATGAGGAAAAATATTTTGAAAAAATACGAGAATACCTGAATAATATGTAACATTATCCAATGTTCGTTTTCATTTTATTTCATTCTCCATGTAAACCCCTGAGATTTGGAAAACTATTTTTTTTAAATAGTTTATCTTTTTATGTCACAAAAAATAAGAGATATGTCTCTATATATATGTATATATATATATATATTAAAACACTATGTCAAACAATACTTTAATATGTCATACTATCCTAGCTTGCGCTACATGCAATACCAACTTGTCTTTCACTACAAGCAACACTGACTTAGTGTCCGATGCATGCAACACTGAGTTTCTATGATACATCTTTATAAAAATATAATTAATTAAATGAGATAATTATAATCTAACCATTAAAATTTGTAATATTAATAGTAATATCTCATTTGAAAAAAAAATTTATAATTTTATTTTATAAAAAAACATATACATAACGAGAGATGAGATTTTTGGTAAAATCCTTTTTTTGTCAAAAATACCATTTTATTGAATGCACTGATTTTTTAAAAATAAAATTACTTTTAGACACATTTATATATTTAATTATTTAAAATAAAATAAATTTTCAAATTCAAAACGTCTGAATTAATCTATGGTGAATTTTTGTGATTTTTCTGAGAAAAATCATTTTTTGATGGATAATGAAAAATACTATTTTTTAGATAAAAGCAACCTTTTTGTATAAATAATTTGCAATGAAAAATGATATTATAAAAATGTTTTAAGGTCACATTAGATTAATATTATAGCTATTAATACAATTTAATTCATTATAATAAATTTCAATTTGAAACTGAATATAAAATATTAACAAACTTCTAAAATTTTCCTTACTTTAAAACCTTGTTATTTCGTCCTATCTGTGGGATTAACACTAATATTAATTTTGCCGCTTCTATGAATTTAATTTAAAAATTCCAAAATACACCATTATATTCATTGTAATATTTCTAGTCTAATAATACCATGTTAATTTTTGACAAAAATTATTAGTAAAATTGATTAAAATTATTCATAGGAGTTAAGTCCAAATTAAACATAATTAGGGACTAAAACTTAAAATTAAGGGCCAAAATGACACAGAAACTTGTAGAAAAAACAATTAATGTCCCTATTTTTCCCATAAAACATACATTATTGAGTTATTTGGGTTTTTAAGACTTTTTTTAGGTTCGAACATGTGAACATCTAATTTGTTTCTACAAATTCAATGTGTGTCATTTTCCTTCCTTATAAAAAGCCACCACTTCTACCAATTCCTCACACATATTGAACCTTTTATGCTAGTCCAATATCTGCCCATGTAGCATCTTAAAAATCCTCCCTTTGACCTTGAATCATCCCTTTTAAAAGAGATATTCTCAAGGATGCCTTTTGGCAAAAACCAAAAATATTTACCCGATTTAGTGGTAACGTCTTCACTCAATCTTCTTCCATTTATTTTCCGTCTCCGCACCCTAAACTCCCTTTCCATTATTTTGTGACATAAACCAGTATCATAAATATACTAGGTTGATTTTATGAATTTTTTATGACCTATACTTATACACACCTCCTTCTAATGGATATTGAACATACCATTCCTATGTACGGTGAACTACGACCTCACAAAACGATGATTGTTCATTTTTTTGTTACCATCAATCATGGTGGCCATTATGATGTAAAATATGTTTATATATGTCATATGTTGTATTTATTATTTATTTATTATTATATATTTTTTCTAAAACACACATCTCTTTACATTTCACTGGGTGTTAATATGATAACCTCGTTTGAGGAATTGTGGACTACCACCCCATCAAAGAGATGTGATTCATTCAAACTCCACATAGAATTTAATAAGAAATGGTTTAGTGAAATTATCTAAAATATATAATATATTTATTCAAATATAAATTTTATATATATTTTTTTCATTTAACTAAATTATTTCAACACGATAATAAAAATAGAAACTATGTTCATGTGTACGTACGACTAATCATCTCTATGAACAGTGTATTTAATTTCAAACTCTTATATGATATAAATAATTATAATTTGAATAAAATGAATATATCTAATATTTATATCAGTATATACATTCTGGAATCCTTTTATAAGTATGAAGACCAACAATATAACAAATTAAGACACATGTGAAAAGTACATCAAATGTTACCCAAAGTGAAAACTAAAAATATGATCATTAGAAAGAGGGTAATATAATGTTATAATCCAACATATATTGTAATTAATTTATTATTTCTTCAAAAAAATATTTATAATAATTGTGTATTTATTATACAGTAATCATGTATGATTATTGAGAGATTCAGGACACAAAGTAAGGGGATTTCATCTAACTTTTAATTTCTGTTAGATAAATGTTATGTCCCACACCATTTCTATTTGTGTGGTGTATATACTGCAGGTGAATGTATTCTAGGTACACTATAATTAAATTTATGGGAATTGACAATCTCATATTATGATCCTTCTTTCATGGGGTTTAATATTCAAATGTTATGAAATTAAAAAAAATGTGTTCTCTCAATTTTCCTTCGTCAAGACTCTTCTTATGTTATGCTCTCAAAATCATTTTCAAGGATCAAATAATACCATTTACCATGACATATCTTGAATATATATATTTTCATGATATTTTTTTCATCATTTAATTTATTTCCTTACATGGAGAGCATGATCCCAAGGTACCAAGTTATAAGGGTTTATTAAGACATTCTAATTACTATTTGAGAATGTTTATGTTTGTGCTTCCTTTGGTGAAATATTATGATCCATATCTTAATAATATTCATTACTTTCCTTATCAAATATTATTTAATGATATACTAATGTATTGGTACCATTTTATAATCATAGTTACATAACATAGTTATGAATGTGTTTTTATGAAAGCCCAACTTCACCATTTATTTGGTTAGAAATATATGGTTTCGAAAAAGAGTTTCCAAGAATATTATACAATTCACCTATAATATAAAAAAGAAATTTTTACCCTTTTCTATTTTCTAATATATTCAAGTTAATATTCTTATACATTTCTTAATAGGGGACTTCTCTATCCTCTTTACAGTATAAAAAAGAATGTTTTTTTGGCCACTTATGGCATGTTTGTATTGATGTGACGTCATTTCTTCAATGATCCATTTGAGATGTTAAAAAGTTTAATATTTAAAAAATGTTTTTAAAATTAAACTTTAAGGAATGGTTGTTTCTCAAAATGGATTCAAACTTTTTTATAGTATTTCATGGAAAAAAAATTTCTAACTGTTTTCAAGTCTTATTTACATGTTTTCAATGTTCTTACAAAGAAAAGTTTTTGACAATGTTTTCATGATTACTTTATAAGTTTTAATGAAAATGATTTTCAAAATGATTCCAATTTTTATTAATATTTTTTCAAATTATTATCAATGAAATTTTTTTCAAAAAATTTCACGCTTTATTTAATGGTTTTCAAGTGTTTTCAAAGAAAAAGGGTTTTAAAATGTTTTGAAACTTATTTTAATGTTTTCAAGGAAAAAGGTTTGCAAAATTATTTCATGTATTAGTTGTATGTTTTGTAGGAATTTTATATGAAAATTATTTTTAAATGGGTATATGTATTAAAATACCATTTCAATAAATAATGGATATTTTCCCCAACAATCATTTTAGAGAATATTTCAAAATTAATTTTCATCAATGATGACACCTCTTTATGTTAGAAATACCATCTAGGAAAAGTTATAAATTTTACATTAATAGTAATTATATTAATGAGTTAATATTAACTTCATGGTCTTTATGAAACCCATTTCTCATTCATGGATTATACGAATATGAAATATATTTCTCTTTTATGGGTTATGCTTTTGAAACTAGATTCTTTTCACAGGGTATGCTTATCATGAAATGATTATGAAACCTATAACTTTCAATGGGTTGTGATAGGTTACATGTTTATAATACCCATTTAATATCATGGTTTATGATATTTATATATTTATGATAATGTGGAACATGTATATATGATTTCATTATGTGATAGGTGGGACCTATATCTCCCTCCAATGAATTTGGTAAAGTTTTATATCTCATGAGATAGATTATGATGGTATGAGGAGTAAAATACTGCTACTAAAATAGTGTTCTAGGTGAACCTTACCTACATTGATGGCCATGGGAGTGAAGCATGACTACTATGATGGTACGAGGAGTGAACTAATGGTAGTATGATGTCCATCAAAATAAAAAATAACTACTAATATTTTTTTGAAAAGACGCCTCAACTACTACGGAAATCAATATATACTAATGTGTTTTCCACAAGTCAATGTCTTATTCATATGTTATGATTTCTATATTATGCTTTTTATTTCATTATAATTCATGCGTTATGAATTTACAATCATTATACCATTATCTTTGTTATGATATTTGATATGTATTTTATGATATTATATCTTCATTATCATGTTCTCATACCCTTATGGTCATGATTTTTCTATATGAATCACTTTTTTACAATTATGAGATCACCCATTTTTATGTTTCCTTCCACAAGTTGTGAAGATATGTATTATGTATGAGGTGTCTATGAAGGGTATTAATCATGAATAAACTAGTGGGAGATGATGTAGATCCCTCATGTATCAGTTTTTATGTATTCCATGTTTCCAAAGGCCCTATACTAGTGTGGTCTTCTTCTGTTCAATTGTAAAACGTTTAATTAATCTATAAAATTTATGTAATGTTAATGTTTTAAAATCAAGTGATGCTATAGTTGGTATAAAAGGAAATGTTGAGCTAACCTTTGGAAACAAGTATTATAAAACCTCAGTGAGATTCTTAAGAATATTTGTAATTATCATTATAGGCTTGTCTCTAAGGATAAGTATAAGTATTAGTTAAAATTTAGGAATGTTTCATGGAATTTTATTAAAGGATATAGTGAGTGGTTTCCAAGAAATACATCCTTGTATGTATTCTAGAAATTGATGTGGATATTTCATAGATGTACCTGGGGGTATAAACTATAACAATATGTTCTAGGATTGACTCTGTGTAATCTGGTACACAACAAGGGTCCTTGATACATACTTGGTTTTCACACTCATGGGAGATATTTATTGGGAATTCAAAAACTCTATAGAAACCATTATTAAGAATTAAAATTTATATTCTCTATGAATGACCTATGATGAATCCATGGTGTCATAGATTATGGAAGGTTTCATGATTTATATTTCCTATAAGTAATTATTTTCATGTATATGCTATTTTTTTCTATGAAATTTAATGCTCACACTAGGATTATTGTTTTAGTCAATGGAGGTAAATTAAAGGAACAAGATTAATGTTGAATGTGATTGGTGATTTTATAATGAGCAGTCAAGTGGGATGATCAATGGATTGAAATATTTTGTGATGATTCCTAATCATTTTTCATGGATCATTATTTACAAATTTTTACCTTAAACAACTCTCAGACTCACCAAGGAATAGATATAATGATTTCGATGAGAGGTTGGGTAATGGAGAATATGGAGGAAAGAGGATTTAGTGTCCTTTATGTCAATAATGTGGTAAGAATCACATACATGATTGTATTAGAATTTATTACTTACTATATAAAACAAAGACACATAGAAAGAGACTCGAAGGAAAAAATAAATAGTTCGATTAATGAAATGGGTGGGAATTTTGGATTCCCTAGATGTTCATCAATGGATAAATGCTTCAAGTGTGGAGAAGATGGTCATTATATAACCCAATATTCCAAGAGGAATGTTTCTTGAAGAGGATCAGCAAGGTGGTCTGAGTAATGGTCACATCATGTATGATGACAATACAATATATAAAATATGAAAGGAATGAGGTTTTATTGTTAATGGATTAAGGAATAAGTAATAAAGGTATTTATGTATTTGGATTATATAATTAAGAAAGTTTAATTATTTATGGATTTTTCAGTATATGATTTTTCTAAGGATTTATAAGAATATTGTGGATTATCATGAGGGACTAGAAAGGTTATCTCATTAAAGGTAACATTTTGACTAAGGGAAAGTAACTCTTAACATGTTATTTATGTTAAGATAATGTTTTATGGATAAAAATATGTGGGATATGAATAAGTAAATTCGATAGTACTGATTACCATAGAACTAAGTAAGGACATGTTTATAGGTTGTATATGATACCACTAATAATGTTTACAACATTTTTCTATTTAAGGGTTAAATCCAATGTCCTATGGAATAATGAAGAATGCATGTATTCCAAAAGGATTTATTGTAATCCAGGTTTCCACCATATTTTAGAAGATAATATGATGAGGGTATTCACATGTTTGGAATGTCAAAGGAAATATATACTTTGTGTTATGCAGGGGAATCGATGTTAGGCTAATTTCATGATTATCTTTATAAATTTTTGGATTTACCATATTTGGGAAGTTTTAAAAGGATAACTAGTGATTATAATTATTTTAAGGATTCCCATATTATATATTATATTATTTTGGTTTAAAAAAACAACATCATAGATGTTGGGTGACATGCAATCATGTCTGGAAATGGTGTTAGTCTTGATCCCATTACCAAAAGATGATAAGGGTTTCATGCCCACCATTGGACTATGTGATGTTCTTATTAATATATATTTATTTGTAATGAATAATTTTTATCGACGATCTATTAGTGTTTCTTTTGATTTTTATTGTTTAATTTATGTGGTTTTTAAGAGACAAATAGTTGGACTTTTTCTTCATTGTAGTCTTTAAGATCTGTTAAAATATTATTTTTGTGAATTATCCATCAAATATTATTTATAGACATTCATGGATAAATTAGAAATTTTTCAAAGTAGAAACCAAGAATGGATTTTTGTTTATAGAAATTAATCAATAATTACAAAACATTCTGAAAGTGATAGAATAAAATGTTGTCCTAATACCTTAAATTATGACGAACCTATGGATTCGAGAAACATCACAGATTTATGACATTGAGGCCCTCAACATTCCTTTGATTATTCACTTTTTTTATGAGTTACAACATTCACTTCTTATAAATATTAATTCTTTTCCTCCATGTCCTATCTTCACTCCCAAATGAGGTTCTCATATATGAAAAGATTGTTTTATGTTACGTTGGGTAACCATTATGGTTCCAAATTTCCCTTTGAAGGAATTTTTTAGTGTATATTTTTAGGATGAGGTTTTCTAGGATTTAAACATTAAGGTATTAAACTATTTATAACGTTGATAACTTTTTAGGGGTAAATTAATTTTAACAGGGGTAGAATGTAACACCCCTAGATTTTCAGAACTATTATTTTTCAAATTAACTTAACTTTTTCATTTCACATAACACTTGAAATAGTTATATATATATATATAAATTAAAAAACAATGTCAAAAATTCCATTCAAACGTAACACCAATTTTTCATGTGATTCATGAAATAATAACTTGTCTGGCACTACATGTAATGTCGACTTGGCGTATGATGCACACAATATTGAGCCCTTATGAAACACATATATATATATATATATATTTAAATGATATATGTATAACATAAAAATTAATAATTATTATTGTAATAATAATAAATTATTTCCCAATATTTGTTATTATATTTTTATATAAATAAAATATATTGTCAAAGAAATAAGGGATTTTTAGTAAATTAATTTTTTGTCAAAAATACCACTTTCTTGAAAGGACTGATTTTTAAAAATAAAACTAATTTTAGAAAAAATTAGAAAATCAATTTGATAAAATAAAAACCATTTTTGAATTAATACCATAAACATTATCTTGGGGTGAATTTTAGAGATATTTTTACAGAAAATCATTTTTCAATGAGTAGTCAAAGATATTATTTCTTAGTTAATAATAGCGTTTTGTTTAATCAATAATTTATTATAAAGGATATTATATATTTTTTAGGTCACATTAGATGAATATTTCATATATTAACACAATTTAATTCATTAAAATCAATTTCACTTTGAAATTGAATATAAAATGATAACAAACTTTTGAACTTTCCCCTATTTTAAAAACCTCATTATTTAATCTTGTCTACTATATTAGCACTAATCTTAAATTCTTCCACTAATTTTATTTGAATTCAAAAATTGTTACATAAAACATTTTATTTGGTCAAATATTATGATTTTAATATGGATATATTAATTTTTTACCAAAAAGATTAGTAAATGTGATTAAAATTAATAACATCAATATAGGCTAGATTAAGTTTAATTAGGGACTAAATCATTAAATTAAGGGCACAAATGACGTATAAACTTCTTCAACACACATTTTATTTCCATATTTCTTCCATAAAACTTTATTTTTTTTTGGTTGGTTTGGTATGAATTTCTTTGGTAAGAACATGTTCACACCTAATTTGTTTCTAAAAATTTTATGTGAGTCTTTTTCCTTCACTATAAAAGGACACCACCTATACTCATTCCTCACATATCTCTAAACATTTAATATAGTAAATATTCTGTCAAATTATCCTCCCAAATATTCTACCTTCGATCTTGAAGTTTCTCCTATTATATAAAGCTTCTCATGGAAGCCTTTTGGAAAAAACAAAAATGAGTTACCCAAGTTAGAGGTAACGTCTTCTCTCAAACAACTTACATTTATTTTCCTTCTCCAACACTCTACTCCTTTTATTAACATATTGTGTGATAAAATAGTATCATACATATACTAGTATGTTTTTATGAAAATTTTATAACCTTAAATAATACACACCTCCATCTAATGGATGTTGAACATACTCTTTCTATGTACGAATATCTATTGCCATAAGAAATGATGATTGTTAATTTTTTCCACACCACCAATCATGGTGGAAATTATGAGGAAACTATGTTTATATATGTATTATATTTTATTTATTAGGTATTTATTCTTCTTTATTCCTTTTAAAATACAAATCTTTTTACATTCCATTTTATGTTAATACAATAATCCCATTTGAGAAAATATAGACAATGACCCCCTCAAAACAATGTGATTCATTCACACACCACATTGAATGCAATAAAGAATGACTTAGTGAAATTTTATGATATATATAATATATTAATTCTAATAGACTTGTTATAGAAAAATATACATACATATATATATATTCGTATGGAATATAGATTTTATCTTTCAATATGACAATAAAAACAGAATCATCGTTCATGTATACGTACGAATTACCATCTCCATGAATGATATATTCCATTTCGTACTCCTATATTATATAAATTATTATAATAAGTATATAATAGATATATCTGATATATTTATCATTATCTACATTGTAGAATTGTGGTATATGTATAAGGACCAACAATATAATAAATTAAGGCACATGCGAAAAGCAAAGAAAATATTACCCGATGTGAAAACATAACATAGGATCATTAAAAAGTGGGTGATATAAGGTTATAAAAAACAATATATGGTAATATATATAAGATTATAATACTGTAAAATATGTAAATTAAAACTATATTTATTTTACGAGATGCATTAATGAGTACGGAGAGAGTCAAGACACAAGGTAATGGGATTTTATCTAACTTTTAATTTTCATAAGATAAATGTTGTGATTTCCAAACATTCCTTTTCTGTAGAATATGTACTAACTGTGATTTAATTATATGTATCTTGTACATAAATTTATTTATATTCACATTACCAATATATATGTGTCTATTATGGGTTTTATGATTCAAAAGTTACCAAGTTGGTAAAATTGATTTCCCTAAATTTTCCACACTTGAGACTCCTGTTTTTTATGCACCAAAACTCATTTTCATGGTGAATTAAATTCAATTTTACATTCCTTATAATTAATCTCAATATTTTAATTATATTATATGATTAATTTAATTTTCCTTCCATACATGGAGTTAATAATCTCATAATACCATGTTATAAGAGTTTATTGAGATAGTTTCATTGTTTCTCAAGATTTTTTAAGTTTATACATCCTTTAGTGAAATCTTATGATCCATCAAAAAATAATATTAATTTTTTACTTATCTTATTTTATTTAATGATATAGTAATTTATTGGTTTAATTTTCTACTCTCTGGTACAAAATACAGCTAACAAGTGTTTTAGGAAAGCCCGACTTTACCAGCTCTTTTGTCTGATATCTATGTGTACAAAAAATAGTTTCTAATAATATTATACAATTAACATATAATATCTAATAGAAATTTTTACCATTTTTTTCATTTACTAATATCTTCAAGGTAATCTTTTTTATCGCTTTACAAAGATGGAACTTCAATATCCTTTTTATCATGCAAAAAGAATGTTCTTTTAACCTCGTATAACATGTATGGATTTACCCGACATCAATTATTAGAAGCTCCATATAAATTTCTGAAAAGGATTATCTTTATGAAAATGTTATCAAAATTAATTTTCAATGAAAATGGTTTTCAAAATGCTTTCAAACATATTTCATATGTTTTCATGGAATAATTTATTCTAAATTTTATCATGTCTTTATTAACAAGTTATCAAAGTGCATTCAAAGAAATGGTATTGAAAACGTTTTCTATATTTATTTATAAGTTTTAAATGTATTTACAATGAAATGGTATGAAAAACATTTTCATGATTTATATACTTTTTTTTAAATTTTTTTCAAAGAAAACTATAACATCGCAGGTAAATAAATAATATAAAATTTACATATTTATTAGAATTTGTGAATTAAATATTAATTTTATTCTATAGGGGATTCTATGTTCAATGGCTTACTCAATACATAACAACAGGTTTCTTTGAAATATTACATTGCACAAAACCTTGAGTTATATTGGAAAAAAATAATATAATTATTTTAAATGGAATTTAACACATTTTCGTTGTATTGGTAGTAATTAATAGTACTAAATAATATATTATTATATTTGTTTGTTAAATGTTTTTACATTAATCCAATAAAATATCGAGGCTTTAAATGTGAATGAATCTAATTTTAAGAATAAAAACTCTAATATTCATTGAAAGGTCGATTTACCAACTTTTGATGGTAAACACTCTTTAATTATAGTTTTGGTCAAATTTATATGTTATATTTGAAAAAATAAAATTATTCTTTAGAATTAGGACATCATAATTTACTTTGGGTAAGATTTTGGTCTTTCCTGATAAAATTCATTTTTAATGAATAGTTAAAAATACTATATTTTAATTCAATACTGCCTTTAAATTTTCTATATTTATGTTTCTATATTATCTCTATAAATGGTTTTAAATTTTAATTAGATTATATTTTTACCATTTAATCCAATGTTGGTCATTGGAAGTAATTTATCATTGAAATTGGGAATAAACAAATGTCAATCTTTTGATAATTATTATTTCTTAAAAACACGCATTTTGTTTTGAAAATGAGAATTAATCTTAAATTAATTAATGAAAATTATATGTTTTGAATTTGGTAAAATAGATATAATTTTTTAATTCCGAATATCAAATATATCTTTGGATAAATATTTCGTATTTTTCTGAAAACCTTCAATTTTTTATGAGTTATGAAAACACGTAGTGGTAGTTAAAAAACTGACATTTTCATTTAAATGAAATTTTATCTCTTCAGTTAATTGAATTTAAAAAATACAACATACATGGTTGTTATCAGTAAGTAAAATTTGGTTCAATAAGATGAAAATAGTTTTTGGTTAATAGTTACTTTTGACTTATATTTACTGTGGTTAAAGGGAAATATGGTAATTCAAGGAAAAAAATAATATTATAATAATATTAAATTACACTACCATTTGTCCTAATCATATTATTTGATAAATTTCCAAATATGGGAATCCTTGGATCGATTTTTGCGACCTAGTGGACCCACATAAGAGTTACAATGACACATTATATTAATTAATTTAATGTAAAGATAGAAATGACAAAAACATATATATTTTAGTAAATCGATTTTTACCTAGGGTTATATATGTTATATATCAGACTATAAATATTAATTTTAATTCTAAAACTATTTCCTACATCTTGGTATTTATTTTATAATTTTTAGGCATCATATAAATAAAATTATTTATGACACAATAATGATGTAGTTTTTACCTCATTAGTGAATAATTTAAATAAAAAAGATTATAATGATTAAACAAATATCCAAAACCTGTCCAATTCTTATTTGATGATTTTATTTAGAAATAAAGTAATATCTTCTTTGAATTTAATGATATTTTGACCTATATAAACCTAAAATCATTGTATAATAAAAAAATATTTTCAAACATTACTAAAAAGCCTCTCTCCCCTTATAAAATGTCCTCACCTCTAACCCATTACTCACACCTCTCATGCCCATTGGTTTGTCCAAAATCCACCCCAATAATCTCTCAATATCCCTATATTCCACCTATAATCCATATATTGGGAATAAATAACTTCAATAAATCATTTTGGTTCAAACCAAAGGGAGTTACCCGATTTAAAGGTAACATCCTCTCTTAAGTTCTTTTCTTTTATTTTACTTCTCCAACCCCATAAACTCTTATTATTCCTTTATTTTACCATAAAACCAGTATTATAAATATACTAGGATGTTTTTATGATAATTAGTCTTACTAAACCTATACACACCTCCGTCAAATGGTTAATGAACATACTTTTTCTATGGATGGCGAACTACTGCCTCACGAAATGATGATAAATTAATATTCTCCTACCACCTCTCATGGTGGACAATATGATGAAACTAAATTTATATATGATATATATTACGTTTATTTTATATATATTCTTCTGTAATTTTTTTTACTAACATACCTTTACGCTTTCAAATATGAGTAAACATGATGATTTCATTTGAGGAAGTGCAGACTACCGCCCCTCAAGGTGATATGATTCATTCATGACGTCCATCGAATGTATAAATGATGAAGTTAATGAAAATACGTAAAATATATATCATATTATATTATACAAGAATTAAAATATACCTATGTATCATTATGTTTTCATTCCATTAAATATAAAAATTAAATGAAAGTAGCATTCATGCGTACGTACGGATTACTGTCTCAATGAACGGTGCATTTCATTTCTTATCTCCAAATGTCATGTACAATTATATATAAATATACTGGATATATATATGATATATATAATATTAAAATAATGAATATGATTCTGGAGATAATAGACTTTTGATCACATGGACAATTTGTAATTATAACAAGTTTATTTTAGACTCATGTACCAAATATCGACAAAATGACAATTATTAACTAAAATGATTTAATATTGTTTATAAAATGGTAATAAGTGATATAAAAGGGAAAATGAACTTGAAAAATTTTCTTAATAATGTATAAATTAACACTAGTTTATTATTCAGGATATTAAAGAATGAACAGGTCATGTCGGAGACGAGTTAAGGGGTTTCTTTTCTCACTTGTAATTCTGTAAAATTTCCATTATTCGCAATTTATTTATTGAATGTGCTCTATTGTGTACTGAAATTTGATATATATTATCATTATTATCTTTATATTCATTGTTTTTTGTGATTAATTTTGTGGTTGTTAACTTTTGGTCATACGACTCAATTGATTACAACGTGGTAATGGGTTTTCATCGAACTTTTTATTCTCGTGAGATTCATGTTTTATTTGCCACTATTTTCTTTTTGTGTGGAATATGTATTGACCATGAATGTATAATTTGTTTAATATACTTTAATTTATTGTAATTTACATCTTCATTGAACGATCCTTCCATCATGTGGTGTATGTTTTGTAAGTTACTAAATCAGTAAAGGAAATGTTCCCCTCATCTTTTTAAAAGACTTATTTTGTTATGTCTTTTAATTTACATATTCTTATGTTGGGATATGTTCTTATATATCCTAATTCCTATAATTTTTATGTCCAAGTGATGAGATTCCCTTTTTATCTTATCAACGCATTTTTTGAATTTTAATGTGACACAGTTAGGTTGTCAAATTTTTGTAAGGGAAATTATTTACCCAATTTCAATTTTTTGGTTAAAAATATACATATTGATTTTGTCATGCTATAAATATGTGAAAATTAACTCATATTTTTTACACATAATATCCAATTATATTAGGTGTATTTACATTTTCCACACATAGTTATGTCATTGATTTATCTTTAATCTAAAGATACCATCTTTATAAGGGATTTCGTCTCAATTTACATTCCATTGAGACTTCATTGTTGTTATACACCAATTCACTATTATATAGTGTATATACTATCCTCTGGATTATTATATCATGAAAAAATGTATTCTCATGATATTATAATGTTATTATTAAATGTTATTTTTGAATTATTTGTATAAAATCATCTCTCATTTGGTTAAAAACACTTTAACTAAAATATATTTTTTAAAATGTTTTAATGATTAATTCTTCTAAATATTTCTCATTAATGTCCATTTTTTCAAAATGGTTTTTAGGATATATTTATATGGACATTTATGTTTTAAAATGTTAATTCTTTTATAAGCATCAATGTGGTATGTGACACTTTGATTCAAAAATATCATTATTAAATGTGTTAAATGGTTTTGAAAATGGTTAGATAAATCATTGATTATGTCAATATCTTGAAATGATATTTTGTGAATGCAACGTGGAAATTTAACATTCTTTTATTCTTTTTATATGTGTTATGAATATGTTATGGTTATTGGGCATTGTTTATGTACACAGGTGGTTCTGTGATAAACCTAGCGTCGGTGCGTCCGAGATAGCTCTCCAATGCAGTGGGAAACGTGACAGAGGTAAACGTTAATGTTTCTCCTAAGAGATTTAGGGAATATACTGTGATGGGTATTCCAATTTAATTACCTACATATCTATGATATATACAATGTAAGTATTATATGGATTCCACAATTTATGTTTCTAATTTATGATTTCTATGTGTTATTCATAAAACCTATGGTTTCATGAGATATGTTCTGATTGGAAAAGTATTGTTTCATTGATTTTTATTTATTAATGGGTTAATGTTTACATACCATATTTTATAACCCTTACTAATATGTTTATGCTCATCCCTGGTTTTGAAATGTTTTTTCACATAACATAAAGATAAATAGGGTCAAGGACGGGATCAAGGAAAATTCATGCTGTGTAAATCATTTAACAAGACTTGTTACTTTTTTAGTGTTTTTATTTTATAAAAAATTGGAAACTAAGCAGAAGTGTTTACATTTTAATTATTGAAATGTGATGTAATAGTTATGGCCTAATTCTGTAAAACTCTAAACCGAAAAAGATCTTCAATGTGAATTCATGACTTAACACGAGATTATGTAATTTTTAAGGTCGGGTCCTTATAAAAACGGTTATTAAAATGTTTTTAATATTATTATAAAAGTTTTCAAGGAAAAATGTTTTGAAAATGATTTTGTAACAGCCCAAGATTTTATAAAAAAACATTATTTTTAATTTTATTAATGTCTTGTGTTGTACGCTACACCAAAAGGAGCTTGCACAACACGCATCCTTGTCTTGCCTTGCATTACACGCAATCGCGACCTTCCTCGATAGCGTGTGTAATACGCAATACCGAGTTTCACTAAACAACGATGTGCTATTAAAATATTATTAAAACTAGCCGTTATGAATAGTAATAACCACTTTTTAAAATTCTGTAAATCTTATTTTTCAAAATGAACTTCATTCTTGGATTCGGAGTATCGAATTTAGCCTAAGGTGAAATTTTGGTACTTTTCGGATAACTTTCATATTCTGATGAATAGTGAAAATTACTAAATTATAATTAAAAACAACTTTTTTAATCGAAATAATTAATAGTCATAAATTATTAATTTGAGTGGTTTTAAAGTATATTTAGAATATATTTTTACAATTTAATACAATGTTGGTCATTGGTTGTAATTTCACATTTAAACCAGACATAATCAAGTGTCAATCTTTTGATATATATTGTTTCCTAAAAACACGCTATTTATTTTAACAGCAGGATTTAATTATAAAATTAATTAATGCAACTTCTATGTTATGAATTTGGTAAAATAGATATCATTTTTGAATTCGGAATATGAAATATAGCTTAGGATGAAATTTTGGCATTGTTCTGGAAAACATCAATTTTTGATGAATAGTGAAACTACTAAGTGGTAGTTAAAAAAACTGAATTTTTCATAAAACATAATTTTTCCGCTTCTGTGAATGGAATTTCGAAAATCCGAGAGACACGGTTAATATCAAGGACTAAAATGTGGTTCAATGAGATGAAAATAATTTTTTGGTGAATAGTAACTTTTTACTTTTTTTTACCGCGGTTAATAGTAAATAGGGTAACTAAGGGTAAATATGATATTACTATTACCCTAACACATGTCCTAATTCTATTGGACAAGTGTAATTCGACCAAAAACAAACTTAGGAATAAAATATGACCATTTAGGCCCACTTGGATTAGATTAGGACATTTATTATTAATTTATTTAAAGAAAGGTTAAAATAGTTAAAATCAAAGTTTAATAAGTAAATAATTTTTAATATGGGGTTATACATAAGATAAATTCGATTGTAAATATTCATTAGAAAGATAAATAGATTTCCTACATGATGGTATTTTATTTGTAATTTTTAGACATCAAATAATTTAATTTATTTATGACACAACGATGATGCAGAAATTATCTTATTAATGAAATATTGACATAATTGATGTTATAAACACCAAAATAAATGTAATTTGAGATTTTTTATGAATTCCACTAATGTTCTAGGTTACTATTATATATTAATGTTGATTTAATCAACTTGGTTCGAACATTTAATTCTGTTATGACTTTCACAAAAATCATATATCAAATAGTGTCAAAATTGACACAAAATAGTTTTTAAATCAAATATTATATTATTAATTGTTATTGTATTCCTAAAAATATAAGGTTCGGCAAAATGACTTAGATAAGGATATATATATTAATAATAAACAATTTGGGGTTCGTTTGGCATGTTATAGTAAGTGTATTAACCATATAGTGAAAGAAAACAAAAAGACATGGTAAAAGTTAAATTATTTAACTTAGAGTTGAATCTAATTGATAAGGTTAAAATAATATCCTAAACTTGTCTAAATTCTATTGGTTGATAGGATTTCGACCCATCCCCACTTTAGCTTCGAAATAAGACCCTTTGGAACCATTATAAACCGATTTTGACTTTAATATAAAATAATATTTTGAGATATTCCTAAGGTGCCCCTCTCCTCCCCTATAAAAGGACACCTCCTCCCCCTCCTCCTCACACCAATTTGAGCACTCAAGCTCGGCCAACCCCTGCCAAAATATCTTCTCCACTTCCCTAGAAACATCCGAGAGGTTCTGGTCTTCCTCAAAGACCAATTCCAGTGCCCTAAGAGGAGGTCTCAAAGAGGCACTTCAAAGAAGAGGTAATTACCGTTACCAATTCTTTCATCTTTATTTCTTCTTCAACTTCTTCTTCTTAGGTTGTTTCATTATGAAGTAATAACATCAGTATCACTCATATACTGATATGTTATTATAAGTATGAAACAACCCTATTTCACCATATATCCATCCTACGGAAAAAGAAATCACCGCGCGTGCGTACGTACAGAATACCGTCTCCACGCCGTGGTGTAATCTATTTTCCACCACCACCTTACATGGATGGGTATAATGGTGTAAAGAATAACTATACATAGTTATTACAACATCATATTTATTCTGATATATTGTATAATCCACTCCAATTCAATTCAATATTTATAGAAATGATATCATCGCTCGTGCGTACGTACGGACTACCGTCTCCACGACGCGATGAGATTCATTCTCCATGTTAACCATTTAAGAATGATTATAATGTATATATAAGAAATAATAATGAAATATATGACATTATAAAGCTACTGGATTTATGTATATATATACATATGTATGTCATCTACTTACTTCCATTTCAAGACAATAAGGAAAGAAAAACAGTGTTCATGTGTACGTACGGACTACCGTCTCCATGAACGGTGTTTTTCATTTTATTTATCTATCTATTATATATATGTATACTGAATATATATTATATATAAATCATATTTTATATTCTGGAAGTAAGTAAATCATGATATAAGTAATAATGATGTCAAGAACAACAAGTCAAAACACCCACGATAAATGAAACGATTTTACCCAAAACGCTTCTTTAACATGAAATTTACAAAAGAACGGGTAATATAATGTCATAAGTGAACCATATATGATATAATAACAATGAATATGATTCTGTAATAAGTCAATGACATTATTTAAATCATTATACAGGAGGTTCGGACACATACGAAGCAAATTGGACCTAAGGTAAGGGAAATATCACAATCTCATTTTTATCTGAGATTGTTTATACTTTGGTATTTACTGGGGTTTATTTTATCATCCACATCCATGTTCCCTCAATATGTAATATTGTTTCCATCCACTTAAAATTGTTTAAATCCATTTTTACCCTTCGGTGAGTTTTTAGTAAAGAATATGAAAGGAATCTTTTGTCATTTTTTTGTACGAGGTACTTTTTGACTTTTCCGACAAAAGTACGAAAGAATGTTTTTTTTAACTTATACGGCATGAATGGATTTTTAAAATATTATTTCCATGAAGCTTCCTTTACAAGTTTTCAAGTTTATTTTTAATCAACTTCTTTTATTTTAAAGTTATATGACATGTTATGAAAGGATAAATGTTTTTGAAGAAGAAAGGATATTTTCCTCAAGAATGGAGTTCAAGTGTTTTATCAAAATTATTTTCCATCTAAGATAATAAAGGGTTCTGTTTTTATCCCTATTATTACATTGATTTGATCATGTTGTGATGGAATTATTTTTATGAATTCCTTTATCTTATATGAATTGATTTATGATGTAATGATGTTTCAAGAATCCCATTTTTGTTACATGTGTTATGCGATGATGTATGTTTTATGATTATGTGGCACACATAAGAAAGGATTCATTATAAGATGGGTGGGACCTATATCTCCCTCCAATGCATTGGGTAAAGATTTTATATCTCATGAGATAGACATGGCTGAAATGGTAGGTTATACCGGTTTAGTGAAACAGGACTGAAACGAGGGTTACTCGATTCAGAAAGGGACTTTGTCCACTAAGATAGTCTTGGCAATGAGTCATGACTAACAAGAAATGATTTTCCATGATTATGTGTGCATGCCACAAAGTTTCAAGTTTCATGTTATGATTATAGTGATCTCATTTTCACTTCTATGATTTGTTCCATGTTAAGATATTATGATCTCTTTTGCAGGTTATGATTTTCAAAAAGATATGATATGATTTTTATTTCTTTTGTATACCCTTACTGAGCATTTGAGCTCACCCTTTTATGTTTTCTTTTCCCCAGGATATAAATAAAGGTTTTAGGTAAAAAAAAGGAAGATCTTTATGGGAGATATTGAAGATCTTTCACCACGATTAGAAGATTACGTTCCGAGTTTCCAAAGACACTAAACTATTACGATCCTTTAGTGTGTGTTTTTGTTAAGTACTAAGTATTCCGCAAAAGTAATGTAATGTCCATGTACGTCAGGCTTCGGGTCTCTACAGTTGGTATCAGAGGAAAGGTTTAGTCAACCTTTGGAAACTAGGATGCGAAAACGTTAGTGAGATCCCTAGAGTTATTTATAAGGTATGTCTAGGGATGTCCCTAAGGATAAGTATACGTATAGGATATATTCCTAGAACTATGGTAACGATATTAGATTAAACCTAAGAAGTTAGGTATTGAGGATACTTTCCCTTTACTATGCTGTTTTCTCTAGCATGATTTTTTATTCTCACAAAATTATTTTTGTGTTTTAGTTAATGGAGGGAACCAAAAGGAATTCAATTAACATTGAATCCAATGGAAAAATTGGTGACTATGAGCAAAAAAATTGGGTAATTCCTAGAGAGAAAGATATTGTGATTATGCCGAATCAGTCATCACGATATATGATTAACAAGGTGAAATTTAGTGGTATGGCTAATTCATCAAAGAAGAGGAAGAGAAACTATTATGCATGTTCGCATGTTGAGGAGCATAAAGAAAGGAAGATTGAGATTTCTAAAGAAGGGAAGAAGAACCTTGAGGAATACCTCAAATGGAGGGACCGATGTTATCTGTGTGGAGAAAAGGGTCATTGAGTGACAGACTGTTATGGAGTTCAATGTCTTATTTGTGGAGAACATGGGCATTACCCAACTCAATGCCCTGACCTAAAAAGTTACTTCTAAATCAAGAAAGGACTTATTCCAGGACAATAATTGAAGTTGATGGACTGAAGTGTTTATGTATTGGTATTCAAGAATAATGTTGTTGAGGTACTTTTATGGTGTATTGAAATATTTAAGTATTGGTCTATTGTGGTTTTCAATAATTTTAAGGTACCGGTAACCATGAAAAGTGATTCAAATATTTTGGAAAGTAGATGATATGTGCATAATGAAAGGATAAGAAGATAATGAGATGTTTGATTGTATTCATGAGCTCATGATTGATATAAGGACTAAGTGATATCATGGTTCGATTATAAAGAATTTTCAGGATTTTGGTATGTGTAAAGTGTTAACGTTTAACTGCATTCATGTTTTCACTAAGGTTCAATGGGTATTCAAGAGAATACATGATTATGGACTTTGAATGTTTAGAATGTGACCAACAAGACATATCTTATGATATATGGGGATCAACGATGGTATTAAATCTCTAGTAATCATTCTCACTATGTTATGAAAGTGGACTGCAGTATTATGGATAAGCCTAAAGAAGTTCTTTTTTTTGATAGTATTGATAGGATGTTATAGTAATGTAGTTTTAGAAAAAGGACAACCTGCAGGACGGGCGACAACCCATCGCTTCGGACAAGGCTGTGGGAATCGAACCCACAACCGAAGTGCGACTGGCCTTTATCACCTACCACTGGCCTACAGGAAGTCCCTGTTTAGTAGAAACTAGTTTTATTATATTAAGCAGTATGATATATGAAGTATAAGTCCATTTTAGGAACCATATATGATTAATCTCACTATAGATCGATTTATGCATATAATTTTTGCTAACCTTTTGTTTGAGACAGATGGAATGACCCGTCATTCTATCACATGATCTGCTAACACTTCATGAATAACAAATTCAACTTCATTTATTTAAGAGATGAAGTGGAAATTGTTCAAGGCACGAACAACAGTGAGATTGTACCAAAATAAAGTAAGTATTTATTCTAATTCAAATTTTCAACTTTAGGGGAAATGATCTTGAAAACCAAAAATGTTGTCCTAGTGATCTTATACCTGATGAATCAGATGGTACCTTATATCATCACAAATCTATGGATTTGTGATTACTGGCTTTTCCATAGCCATGTTCTCTACCACTCTCCATCAGAACATGATTGTTAGATTTCTCTTCCATATCCATATTTTCACCTATGTGGAAACCCAATGATTAGTTTATTTGGGTAACCGTTACGTTTCATACTTTTGTTTTTAAAGATTGGTTTTGATATTCCTTTTTACGATGTGGGTTTCTATTAAAGAAACTTTCGAATAGTAAACCATTTATAACCCCGACGAATTTCGAGGGCGAAATTCATTTTAAGGGGGGTAGAATGTAACAGCCCAAGATTTTATAAAAAAATATTATTTTTAATTTTATTAATGTCTTGTGTTGTACGCTACACCAAAAGGAGCTTGCACAACACACATCCTTGTCTTGCCTTGCATTACACGCAATCGCGACCTTCCTCGATAGCGTGTGTAATACGCAATACCGAGTTTCACTAAACAACGATGTGCTATTAAAATATTATTAAAACTAGCCGTTATGAATAGTAATAACCACTTTTTAAAATTCTGTAAATCTTATTTTTCAAAATGAACTTCATTCTTGGATTCGGAGTATCGAATTTAGCCTAAGGTGAAATTTTGGTACTTTTCGGATAACTTTCATATTCTGATGAATAGTGAAAATTACTAAATTAAAATTAAAAACAACTTTTTTAATCGAAATAATTAATAGTGATAAATTATTAATTTGAGTGGTTTTAAAGTATATTTAGAATATATTTTTACAATTTAATACAATGTTGGTCATTGGTTGTAATTTCACATTTAAACCAGACATAATCAAGTGTCAATCTTTTGATATATATTGTTTCCTAAAAACACGCTTTTTATTTTAACAGCAGGATTTAATTATAAAATTAATTAATGCAACTTCTATGTTATGAATTTGGTAAAATAAATTTCATTTTTGAATTCGGAATATGAAATATAGCTTAGGATGAAATTTTGGCATTGTTCTGGAAAACATCAATTTTTGATGAATAGTGAAACTACTAAGTGGTAGTTAAAAAACTGAATTTTTCATAAAACTTAATTTTGCCGCTTCTGTGAATGGAATTTCGAAAATCCGAGAGACACGGTTAATATCAAGGACTAAAATGTGGTTCAATGAGATGAAAATAATTTTTTGGTGAATAGTAACTTTTTACTTTTTTTTACCGCGGTTAATAGTAAATAGGGTAACTAAGGGTAAATATGATATTACTATTACCCTAACACATGTCCTAATTCTATTGGACAAGTGTAATTCGACCAAAAACAAACTTAGGAATAAAATATGACCATTTAGGCCCACTTGGATTAGATTAGGACATTTATTATTAATTTATTTAAAGAAAGGTTAAAATAGTTAAAATCAAAGTTTAATAAGTAAATCATTTTTAATATGGGGTTATACATAAGATAAATTCGATTGTAAATATTAATTAGAAAGATAAATAGATTTCCTACATGATGGTATTTTATTTGTAATTTTTAGACATCAAATAATTTAATTTATTTATGACACAATGATGATGCAGTAATTATCTTATTAATGAAATATTGACATAATTGATGTTATAAACACCAAAATAAATGTAATTTTAGATTTTTTATGAATTCCACTAATTTTATAGGTTACTATGATATATTAATGTTGATTTAATCAACTTGGTTAGAACATTTAATTCTGTTATGACTTTCACAAAAATCATATATCAAATAGTGTCAAAATTGACACAAAATAGTTTTTAAATCAAATATTATATTATTAATTGTTATTGTATTACTAAAAATATAAGGTTCGGCAAAATGACTTAGATAAGGATATATATATTAATAATAAACAATTTGGGGTTCGTTTGGCATGTTATAGTAAGTGTATTAACCATATAGTGAAAGAAAACAAAAAGACATGGTAAAAGTTAAATTATTTAACTTAGAGTTGAATCTAATTGATAAGGTTAAAATAATATCCTAAACATGTCTAAATTCTATTGGTTGATAGGATTTCGACACATACCCACTTTAGCTTCGAAATAAGACCCTTTGGAACCATTATAAACCGATTTTGACTTTAATATAAAATAATATTTTGAGATATTCCTAAGGTGCCCCTCTCCTCCCCTATAAAAGGACACCTCCTCCCCCTCCTCCTCACACCAATCTGAGCACTCATGCTCGGCCAACCCCTGCCAAAATCTCTTCTCCACTTCCCTAGAAACATCCTAGAGGTTCTGGTCTTCCTCAAAGACCAATTCTAGTGCCCTAAGAGGAGGTCTCAAAGAGGCACTTCAAAGAAGAGGTAATTACCGTTACCAATTCTTTCATCTTTATTTCTTCTTCAACTTCTTCTTCTTAGGTTGTTTCATTATGAAGTAATAACATCAGTATCACTCATATACTGATATGTTATTATAAGTATGAGACAACCCTATTTCACCATCTATCCATCCTACGGAAAAAGAAATCACCGCGCGTGCGTACGTACGGAATACCGTCTCCACGCCGTGGTGTAATCTATTTTCCACCACCACCTTACATGGATGGGTATAATGGTGTAAAGAATAACTATACATAGTTATTACAACGTCATATTGATTCTGATATATTGTATAATCCACTCCAATTCAATTCAATATTTATAGAAATGATATCATCGCTCGTGCGTACGTACGGACTACCGTCTCCACGACGCGATGAGATTCATTCTCCATGTTAACCATTTAAGAATGATTATAATGTATATATAAGAAATAATAGTGAAATATATGACATTATAAAGCTACTGGATTTATGTATATATATACATATGTATTTCATCTACTTACTTCCATTTCAAGACAATAAGGAAAGAAAAACAGCGTTCATGCGTACGTACGGACTACCGTCTCCATGAACGGTGTTTTTCATTTTATTTATCTATCTATTATATATATATATACTGAATATATATTATATATAAATCATATTTTATATTCTGGAAGTAAGTAAATCATGATATAAGTAATAATGATGTCAAGAACAACAAGTCAAAACACCCACGATAAATGAAACGATTTTACCCAAAACGCTTCTTTAACATGGAATTTACAAAAGAACGGGTAATATAATGTCATAAGTGAACCATATATGATATCATAACAATGAATATGATTCTGTATAAGTCAATGACATTATTTAAATCATTATACAGGAGGTTCGGACACATACGAAGCAAATTGGACCTAAGGTAAGGGAAATATCACAATCTCATTTTTATCTGAGATTGTTTATACTTTGGTATTTACTGGGGTTTATTTTATCATCCACATCCATGTTCCCTCAATATGTAATATTGTTTCCATCCACTTAAAATTGTTTAAATCCATTTTTACCCTTCGGTGAGTTTTTAGTAAAGAATATGAAAGGAATCTTTTGTCATTTTTTTGTACGAGGTACTTTTTGACTTTTCCGACAAAAGTACGAAAGAATGTTTTTTTAACTTATACGGCATGAATGGATTTTTAAAATATTATTTCCAAGAAGCTTCCTTTACAAGTTTTCAAGTTTATTTTTAATCAACTTCTTTTATTTTAAAGTTATATGACATGTTATGAAAGGAAAAATGTTTTTGAAGAAGAAAGGATATTTTCCTCAAGAATGGAGTTCAAGTGTTTTATCAAAATTATTTTCCATCTAAGATAATAAAGGGTTCTGTTTTTATCCCTATTATTACATTGATTTGATCATGTTGTGATGGAATTATTTTTATGAATTCCTTTATCTTATATGAATTGATTTATGATGTCATGATGTTTCAAGAATCCCATTTTTGTTACATGTGTTATGCGATGATGTATGTTTTATGATTATGTGGCACACATAAGAAAGGATTCATTATAAGATGGGTGGGACCTATATCTCCCTCCAATGCATTGGGTAAAGATTTTATATCTCATGAGATAGACATGGCTGAAATGGTAGGTTATACCGGTTCAGTGAAACAGGACTGAAACGAGGGTTACTCGATTCAGAAAGGGACTTTGTCCACTAAGATAGTCTTGGCAATGAGTCATGACTAACAAGAAATGATTTTCCATGATTATGTGTGAATGCCACAAAGTTTCAAGTTTCATGTTATGATTATGGTGATCTCATTTTCACTTCTATGATTTGTTCCATGTTAAGATATTATGATCTATTTTGCAGGTTATGATTTTCAAAAAGATATGATATGATTTTTATTTCTTTTGTATACCCTTACTGAGCATTTGAGCTCACCCTTTTATGTTTTCTTTTCCCCAGGATATAAATAAAGGTTTTAGGTAAAAAAAGGAAGATCTTTATGGGAGATATTGAAGGTCTTTCACCACGATTAGAAGATTACGTTCCGAGTTTCCAAAGACACTAAACTATTACGATCCTTTAGTGTGTGTTGTTGTTAAGTACTAAGTATTCCACAAAAGTAATGTAATGTCCATGTACGTCAGGCTTTGGGTCTCTACAGATTTCATATTTTCTTTATATTTTTTCAGTATATTTTCTACAAAAATTATTTTTAAATGATGTTTTGTATTAAAACCCTTTTTCAAACAAGAATGTATATTATCCCCAAAAAATGTTTTTTGAGCATATTTCAAAATTATATTCCATTTGTAATTACACAAATTTATATTACTCATTATTTCTAGGAAATGATATAAAGGTTTTATTAATATCCATTTTATGAATCAGCTATGTTTAATTTCATGGTCCTTATGAAAATGATTTCTCCTTCATTGGTTATATTTATATGAAATACATTTCTATTTCTCAGGTTATTCTTTTGAAAACCGCTCCTTTTCTCATGTTATGTTTATGATGAAATGATTATAAAACACATATCCTTCCGCATTTTATTATATGTTTACTTGTTTATGATACCCATTTCAGTTCATGGGTTATGTTATGTTTATTTAGGATCTTTTCGGACAGCTGTGTATGATATATTTATGGTATTGGAAGGACCAATATATCCCTACAATAAATTTTGTAAAGTATTATATCTCATCAGACAAAATATGAGGGTATGAGTAGTGAACTCATGCTACTATATTGGTCTTGGGAGTGAACCATGACTAAAAAGATGTCCATGGGAGTGAACCATTACAACTATGATGGTTTGACGAGTGAACTCATGTTACTATAATGGCCATGTAAATGAACAATGACTACTATTATGGTCATCAGAGTAATTCCTTGGCTAATATAGATATAATTATTTTCTTATGTGCATGCCTAAATACTATGTCTTATTCCTATGTTATGCTTTAATGGATTATGCTCATAATATCATTATGATTCATGTAATATGAACTAAAAATATTTATTCCATGATCTATGTTATGATCTTTGATATGTAGGGTATGATCTTATATCTTATTGATCATGTTATAATACCCTTATAATCATGATTATGTTACATGTCACCCTTGTTTCCCTTTAATAAACATTTTAGATCAACCCATTTTATGTTTCCTTTCCCAGCTTATAAAGATATATATTTTTGATTGAGGTGTCTAAGAAGGTTTCTAGTCAAGAAGAACCTAATGAGGGATATTTTAGCTGACTTATTAATTAGTGTTTATGTATTCCATGTTTCCAAAGGCACTAGACCAGTACGGTCATCTAGAGTCTGTTTGTAAAATGTTTACCTATTCCAAAAAGTTATGTAATGTTAATGTTTGAAAAAAAGGGTCATTATACACCACCTCCTTTAATTATTATTATAAAATGCTGATAAAATAGATATTGTATATTATATATACTTTTATTTTGTTATAATATGTTCACGACCTACTACAATATCAACTTCCAACAAATGGATTATGAAATAATCGTTTGTTTGTATAACGAACTACCACCTCAAAATCTGATGTCATTTGTTCTTACATTACAACTCTTCATGTTTGGGTATGATGATCAAAATAATATATATATGATATGTATAATATAATTTTACATAGGGTGTAATTATAATATATATTTATATATATTTAATTTCATTTCAATAGGGGAAATTATTAGGTCGTTTGTATGTATGGTGGCTTAATACATCGTGAATCAATGAGATTCATCCATCACTAACACTATACATGGAATGTAATGATGTTAATTTCAATAAATATATGTTTTATATATGAAAATTTTATGATATTTATGATATATTTTTCATTCAATATAGGATATATATATCATTTTCTTTTTTACATATCACTAAAAGAATGATGATAACGTCGTTCTTGTACGTGTGGACAACCTGCTTCATGAAACTCGTTGTCTTTATTTTCTCCTCCAAACCACATGTATGATATATATATATATAATATGTTATATATATATATATATGATATTATAATAATTATGTAAATATTATATATTACTTACCATATTTTCATTATGATTGTTGCAAAATGGAAACGTTACTCATGCGTATGAACATTATACGGTCTCTATGAGTGTAACATACAACATTTTTCATTATCATCTTTAATTATTGGTTTTAAAAGTATAGTTTATTTAAATTATTATAAATATATCATTATTATTATTATAGATATGATATAAGTTTATAATATTGACAACAAACAGATCTTTTTTTGTTTAAACATGGATGAGAAAACAAGGAAATTAACATCTGAAACAATGAAAATAATGAATGATCAGTAACAAAAATGTTATAAGATTCCATAAGAGTGTCATATATGTAATTATGAATGTTAATATAATTTATTTATTAGCTAATAGATAATAAAAAATCATTATAATGGATTTAACATAATTCTCAATCAAAAGGTAGTCCAAGTTAACAGATTTCATCTTAATGTCATCTCATTGAGTCACACTGTAATTTAATGCATATAATTTATTATATATGGTTTATATACCACCCCATTGGCTAGTATTATTTTGAAGAAATCATTATTCATGTTATTTTATGTTTTTAAAAATATTTCATCAAATGGGATTCGAATTAATATTTATTAATTTGTAAACAATTTTATAAGGCCCCAGCCTTAAACCTTACTTAATCTTGAGTTATTACAAGATTACAAATTAAGGATCTTTTCAGGTTTAGAGTTTTAGAGAATTAGATCATGAAACTTGCATTACATTCCACATTTAAACAAAGTGGTTACATAAATGATAGTATTCATTCTTCCCATCAACGGAAACATATTTAAAATAAAACATGGATTCTTTCTTGAAACATCCTTGACACTATCATCACATCATGTACCTTTCCCTTGACCTGTGAAAAACATTTCAAAAACTTGGGATGAGCATAAAAAGCTTAGTAAGGGTTATAAAAATATGGAAAGGAAACATGAGTTCATATATACATAAGAATGAAATCATACATTACCCATATAACATAGGCACTTTAACATACCTCATCAAATCATGAATAAATCATAGAAATCATAAGACATAATAGGTAACTTGAGGCATTCATAACATTCTTACATAGGGAGTAACCCTCTTGGTTATGTTTGGAATACCCACCACAGTATACTCCCTAAATCTCTTCAGAGAAACCTTAACGTTTCTCTTCTTCGCGTTACCCAATGCATTGGAGAGCTATATCGGGGTCACCCGCCCTTAGTTTATCACGGAACCACCCGTCTTCATAACAATGCCCAAGAACCTTAACATAATCTTATCACATAAAACACGTGTAAAGGAAACATAACATTTACACCTTTAAATAACAAGATATCAATACAACAAATTGATATAAAAACATTATCAAAACCATTTTCAATACCAAAATAAAAGAAAAGTAAATCATGGTATTTATTTTTCTTTTAAAAAGAAGGTATGGCTTGTAGAAGAAGCCGAAACTCAAATGATGGTCACGGCGGCGGAGAAGTCGTTGTCGCCGCATACGTATGACAAAAAAATTCCCTTTTGTAGTTTAGTAAAATTCTTAGTATAAAAAAGATTCCTTTTTGGATAAACGTAAAAGTCAAAGGGGTTTATACACCATATAAAAGAAGGTTGTGTATAAAACAAAATATGCCTCAATGAATGGAGATTGAGACGAAGTCCCTTACAAAGACGGTATCACTGGTTTAAGGATAAATCAATTACAAAATTTTGTGTGACAAATATATACACCAAATATAAGTGGATATTATGTGTAAAATAATCAAAGGCCATTCACACATATTCAAAGGATGACATATTCAATAACAACATGTTGAACCCAAAGAAATCAAAATTGGGTTAAGAAGTTCCCCTAACAGCCTAACAGCGTCACACCAAAATGAGTTGATGATAGATAAAAAAAGGTATCTCATCACTTGGACATAAAATTTACATCAATTAGGATATATGAGAAAATATCCCAACATAACAATATGTAAATTAAAAGACCCACCAAAAGAAGTCTTTTAAAAAGAGGAGGGTGAATGGTTCCTTTACCGACATGGGTATCTTTGAAACATACACCTCGTGAAAGAAGGACAATAAAAAATTGATGTAAATACTCATAAAAGAAAGTTTATTACACAATGTATAAAATAATGGTCAGTACATACACCACTCAAAGGAAATTGTGGCAAATGTAGCATAAATCTCACGGGAAGAAATGTGAGATGAAAAATCCTTTATGAAAACTTGGTAGCCTAACAGCGCCACATAAAACATCCAAAATGGATTGATGAGAGAGAATAAGGTCTCTCATCACATGAACATAAAAATTACAGTAATATTAATATAAAAGAACATCCCAATAACAAAAAATATGATCTTTGAAAGGAATGACATAAAAGAGTGTACTTAAAAAGAAAGAGTGGAGTAAGATCCCTTACCTCAAGTCCAACTTGTCTTGTTCGTTTCTTTATATTCCTGAATAATAAACTTTGGTCAATTAATAATTTACTAAGTACCTCATTTAGAGATTATTATTCAGTTCATATCACATATTGTAATGTTATAATAATTGTTTAATAATGATAGTTCATATCAGAAGTTTTTGCCGTTGTTTGGTACATGAGTCAAAAATGAACATGTTTGAAAAAAGATTGCCCATGTATTTATAAGTAAATAATTTCCAGAATAGTATTAATGATTAAAATATCATATATATCCAGTAAATATTAATTTTATACTATTCAATATCATTTGGAGATAAAAAACGAAAAACACAGTTCATGGAGACAGTAGGCCGTACGTACGCATGAACGCTACTTTCATTTTTTGTCATAATAATGGAATTAAAACAAAATGAGATATATATATATATATATATGTTATAATTCCAGAATGATATCCATAATTTAGATTTAATATATTACATATATATCCATTATATATATGTACTTATAATATTACATAACATTTTGAGATAAGAAATGAAATGCACCGTTCATGGAGACGGTAAGCCGTATCTACGCATGAACGCTACATCGATTTTAATTTCATATTTAATGGAATTAAAACATAATGATACATAATAGTATTTTAATTCTAGTATGGTATCATATATAATATCATTAAATATATTTTTTATACGTACCACATATGGTATTAACGAATCAAATCACTTTGAGGGGGCGATAGTCCGCACTTCCTTAAATGAAGATATCGCGTTTACCCATAATGGAAACCATAAAGGTACGCCATAAATGAAAAATACAGAAACATAAGTAAAACATAAACATATTAGATATCATA
This sequence comes from Viscum album, assembly GCA_963277665.1. Taxonomy (NCBI): domain Eukaryota; kingdom Viridiplantae; phylum Streptophyta; class Magnoliopsida; order Santalales; family Viscaceae; genus Viscum; species Viscum album. The sequence goes on along the minus strand of OY728156.1, from coordinate 2,073,374,939 downwards.
TATAAATATAGTTTCATCTTAATGGCCACCTTTTAAGGTGTTATAAGAATGTTGAACAATCATCGTTTCGGGAGGCAGAAATTCGTCCTCCACGGAAACAGTATGTTCTTTAACCATTAGATGTAGGTGTGTGTAAGTGTAGCTCGAATCCTTCTTATAACAACATCCTAGTATATTTAAGATACTGTATTTGTTACAAAATAAATGAATAAAAAGAGTTTAGGGGGTTGGATAAGCAAAATAAAACATAAGGACACAAGTGAAGACATTACCTTAAAATCGGGTTACTCCCTTTGGTTTGAGCTCAAAGGCTTCATTGGGAAGACTTCTTCCCAAAGTGAGGCATCAAGGAGTTATATAGGGATGTTGAGAGACATAATGGGCAGGTGTTGGCCGAGTAAAAGGCTTTGGAAGTGTGGGTAAGGAGGTAGAGGTGGGGGCCTTTTAGAAGAGGAGAGGAGGGGCACTCTTGTAAAGTTACAAAATGTTACTTTATTTTCAAACGAGTTTCAGATTTTAAAGGTCCAACATTGATGTATTTCGAGGAAAGGTGATAAGGGTTCGAATTCCACTCATACAATAGGTTTTGGACATGTGTAGGTCTTAGATATTACATTATCCTTCCATTTTTTTAAATCGTTAAATAATGAGGTCATCGCTGCATCAACATGATGTCATAAATAATTTAATTTATTTAATTTCTAAAAATAATAAAAAAACACTTTGATGTAGTAAATATTTTTAGCTTTCTAATTACTATTTATAGTCAAAAATATGACTTGTATAACCCCATGTAAAAATTGTTTTAGTAAAACATCTCATATTTGTGTCATTTTTACATTAACATTAAATAAAAAGATATTTATGTCATTTCCCAACCAAAGTGGCTCCATGGGGACCCCATGTTGACCCATGGATTGTCTTGGTCGGCCATGACACATCCAATGAGGGTATGACATGTGTCTAGGTCATTTAATTTTATTAAAACATTATTCTTACCATAAACTACACTAATTACCTCTAATCGCGATTAAAAACTTAATAAGTTACTATTCACCAAAAAAATATTTTGATCCCATTGAACCACATTTTACTTCTTAATGACAACCATGTATGTTGGATTTTTTAAATTCAAAACACAAAGATGGAAAAATTTCATTTAAACGGAAAAATCAGTTTTTATAAGTACCACTTAGTGGTTTCACTATTAATCAAAAATTGATGTTTTTCAGAAAAATCCCAAAAATTCACCCTAAGATATATTTGATATTATGAATTCAAAAATGATGTCTATTTTACAAAATTCAAAACATATAAGTCACATTAATTAATTTAATAATTAATTCCCGCTGTTAGAGCAAATAGCCTGTTTTTATGAAATAATAAGTATCAAAAGATTTACACTAGTTTAAGTATGATTTCAAAGTGAAATTAATTACAACGACCAATATTGGATTTAATGGTAAAAATATATTTTAATTTAACTTTAAAACCAATTCAAAAGATAAAATAATCATATAAATAAATTAGATTAAAAATTGGTTTTGAATTAAAATACAACATTTTACACTATTTATTAAAAAAAGAACTTTATCGGAAAGACACCAAAAATTTACACAAAGTAAATTTTGATGTCCCAATTCTTAAGAAGAGTTTTATTTGGTCCAATAGAATGTATAAGAGTAAACAAAACTATATTTAATGATGGTTCACCATCAAAAGGCAATAAGTGAACGTTTAGTGAAAACTAGGGCTTATACGATTAAAATTGAATTCTTTCCGTATTTTAAGCCTTTATCTTTTATTGGATAAATGTAAAAACATTTTAAAACATATATAATCATATTTTTGTTATTTATATCCATCCCCACCAATACAACGTCTACATGTTATCTACCATTTAAAATAATATTATTTTATTATTAGAGTGCAACGTAAGATTCCCAAGAAACTCGTTGTTGCGTGTTGGGTACGCCATCGAGCATAGCGTCCCCTTTAAAGACATATTAATATTTTATTCACAAATATGGATAAATATGAAAATTTGATATTGTTTATTTACCTGTGGTGTTACATCCTTCCCCCCTTTTGGGAATTGCGTCCTCTCAATTTTTAAAATTGAGCTTGGAAACATCCTTGAAAGTCCAACATCAGAACAAGAGTCGGTAAAACAATCACTTTAAAATAAAGGAAGATAATTACAGAGGTCACCCGAGTTAACCCATACTAGTATTACATGTAGAAAAACATGGACATGGAGGAGAAAACATAGGGTCATGTTCTGATGGAGAGTGATAGAAAACATGTTTAGGAAAAAGTTAACCACAAGAAAATCACACACTTGTGATGGGTTAAACGGTATTCGATTCCCCAGTAGGAAAAGTTAATAGACAACATTTTTTTAAGTTACTTTTTATTGAGGAATTTATTCATAAGGAAACATAATCACTTATCATGTTGAATTTCAACTTTTACTAGATTCTTTAATCAGACTCATATTTTTTCCAAAAGACGAGTATTTAGGGAGACTTGTTCGCATTAAGAGTACTATAATCGACTTCTAGATAATCACCTAATCCAACAAAGAGAACTATATACTTCTCATGTCTTTAGGCTTTAACCAAAACCAAAACCAAAAAGGTTAGTACAAGGTCAGATAATCCAAAAAAGGATAACCCTTTAAAAAGAAAATCTATGCATAATCTCCAAAATTTGTCCAACCAAACCCAAAGTTCAACGAGGACCATCCGATAAACAATTTTTCCATAAAATTCTTAAAATTAAACCAATCTAAGATTGAATCCCAAATATTTGAAGGATTTAGTCACATCGTCTTCCAAGTTAAATCGAAACATTTATCTCCAAACATCATCAGTTGCTCCTAAAGTCTCATATTCAAAAGTAATTAACCTAATCACATATCCTCCATGATAGGTTAATAATTTTCATAAATAACCCAAAATAAACTTACTCTTAATTCATAAAATCATATAACTAAAAAGAATTAGTCAAACTAACCAGGGACTTCACGTAGTCCAGTGGTAGGTGATAAATACCAGTCACACTTTGGTTGTGGGTTCGATTCCCTCATCTTTGTCTGACGCGACGGGTAGTCACACGGTCTGCGTGTTTTCCTTTTTCCAAAACTATATAATTCTTAATTCATTCCCACAAAAGGGATAAAATCATTAAAAATAACCATAACATAATTTAACATCAATTTCATCTCATGCCTTTCACTTCAATCATAAAATATAGTAACCCTTAATTACCTCAAAAGTAAGGATCATATAAACCCAAATGGTTCTTTATAACTATGTCCACAAAATAAAAGATAACTATTCCTTCAATAAAATTTGCATATATTAAACATCAGGGTTACACATAATATAAAAAGTCTTCTAATGTAACCCCATCATCAAAAGAGACTTAATACTCTTATGAATTTCACCATAACCTTTGAAGCCCATATATGTTGACATCTTACTCATTCAATATTCTTCAGGATCCATTAACCATTCCATTCCAACTTATTCTGAAATACCTCTTTCCTACAAACAAAATCATGAATCATATCCTAATATTCCAAAATAGGAAAAAAATGTCATGAAATAATACATACCTTGGATTGGTCATTGTCAGTTTCTTCATCCTCAATCAGAATGTCATTAGGTATTGGTAAATGAACATTTGTATGGTCTTTGTGATCCCATTCACAAAACATCTTCATAGGGCATGTGTTTACATAATGACCAAGCACACCACATTTAAAACATTCAATTGATCCCTCAGAAAGAACTTCTTTCCCTTTCCTCGAGTCAACTGGATGCATCCTTTTTCCATGGCAGGTTCTTGCTTTATGACCTTCATTTCCATATCTATAGCATGTTTCTGTCCCTTTGAAACATTTTCCTAGGTGCTTCTTTCCACATTGTTGACACATAGGTTCTTGAACACACTTACCTTTATGATTATTACCTGTACTTTCGTAGGGATTTGTTTCTCACATATATGATGCCTTAGATAAATCACCAAGGTTTAGGTGGTCAATCATGACTCCAGATAGATGGTTGAAGATAATCACAAGAGTTCTCATTACAACTCCCATATCATTCAATTGCTTGCTCAAAAAACTGTCACAGTTTCCTTCACATTCGATGATTGGTGCCTGCTAGATCCATCCATTTACTAAAACCAAAAAGGTTAGTGTGAGTATATCAAAAAACCATCATGTACTAATGAGGAAGATAAACACTAAGATATACTTACTCATTCACTTTATCTAAAACAAGGACTCTTTCTGAAATCCTAACCATTATGGTAATGCCACTTATTCTTAAAGAATACCCTAACCTCTAAAGTTATCTAAACTGACCTTTAATACCAACTATAAGGCCCCAGCCTTAAACCTTTCTTAATCATGAGTTATTACAAGATTACACATTGATGATCTCTTCAAGATTATATTTTTAGAGTATTGGATCATGAAACATACATTACCTTCCACATTTAAACAAAGTGGTTATATAAAAGACAGTATTCATTCTTCCCACAAACGGAAAAATATTTAAAATAAAACATGGATTCTTTCTTGACACATCCTTGACACTATCATCACATAATGTACCATTCATTTGACTTGTGAAAAACATTTCAAAAACTTGGGATGAGCATCAAAAGCTCAGTAAGGGTTATAAAAATATGGAAAGGAAACATGAGTTCATATATACATAAGAATGAAATCATACATTACCCATAAAACATAGGCACATTAATATAACTCATCAAATCATGAATAAATAATAGAAATCATAAGACATAAAAGGTAACTTGAGGCATTCATAACATTCTTACGTAGGGAGTAACACTCTTGGTTACGTTTGGAATACCCACCACAGTATATTCCCTAAATCTCTTCAGAGAAACCTTAACATTTAACTCCTTCGCGTTACCCAATGCATTGGAGAGAAATATCAGGCTCACCCGCCCTTAGTTTATCACAGAACCACCCGTCTTCATAACAATGCCCAAGAACCATAACATTATCTTATCACATAAATCATGCATAAAGGAAACATAACATTTACACCTTTAAATAACAAGATATCAATACAACACATTGATATAAAAACATTATCAAAACCATTTTCAATACCAAAATAAAAGAAAAGTACAACATGGTATTTATTTTTCTTTTTAAAAGAATGTGTGGCTTGTAGAAGAAGCCGAAACTCAAATGATGTTCACAGTGGCGGAGAAGACGTTGTAGCCGCATACGTACGACAAAAACATTCCCTTTTGCCGTTTAGTAAAACACTTCATACAAAAAAGATTCCTTTTTAGATAAACTTAAAGTCAATGGGTTTTATACACCGTATAAAATAAGGCTGTGTATAAAACAAAATATACATCAATGAATGGAGATTGAGACGAAGTCCCTTACAAAGACGGTATCCTTGGTTTAAGGATAAATCAATTACATAATTATGTGTGACAAACGAATACACCAAATATAAGTGGATATTAATTGTAAAATAATCAAAGTTAATTCACACATATTCAAAGGATGACATATTCAATAACTACATGTTGAACCCAAATAAATTGAAATTGGGTTATGAAGTTCCCTTGATAGCCTAACGGCGTCACATCAAAATGAGTTGATTAGAGATAAAAAAAGGTATCTCATCACTTGGAAATAAAATTTACATCAATAAGGATATATAAGAACATATCCCAACATGAAAATATGTAAATTAAAAGTCCCGACAAAAGAAGTCTTTTAAAAAGAGGAGGGTGAAAGGTTCCCTTACCGACATGGGTATCTTTCGAAACATACTCCTCGTGAAAGAAGGACAATACAACATTGATGTAAATACTCATAAAAGAAAGTATATTACACAATGAATAAAATAATGGGCAGTACATACACCACTCAAAGGAAATTGTGGCAAATGTAGCATAAATCTCACGGGAATAAAAGTGAGATGAAAAATCCTTTACGAAAACTCGGCAGCCTAACGACGCCACATAAAACCTCCAAAATGGATTGATGATAGAGAATAGGGTCTCTCATCACATGAACATAAAAATTACAGTATGATTAATGTAAAATAACATCCCAATAACATGAAATATGAGCTTTAAAAGGAATGACATAAAAGATTGTACATAAAATGAAAGAGTGGAGTAGGATCCCTTACCTCAAGTCCAACTTGTCTTGTTCGTTTCTTTATATTCCTGAATAATAAACATTGGTCAATTAATAATTTCCTAAGTACCTCTTTTAGTGATTATTATTCAGTTAATATCACATATTATAATGTTATAATAATTGTTTAATAATGTTAGTTCATATCAGACGTTTTTGTCGATGTTTGGTACATGAGTCAAAAATGAACATGTTTCAAAAAAGATTGTCAATGTAGTTATAAGTAAATAATTTCCAGAATAGTATTAATGATTAAAATATAAAATATATCCAGTTAATATTCATTTTATTCTATTCCATATCATTTGGAGATAAAAAAAGAAAATCACCGTTCATGGAGACGGTAGGCTGTACGTACGCATGAACGCTACTTTCATTTTTTGTCATATTAATGAAATTAAAACAAAATGAGAGAGATATATATATGTTATAATTCCAGAATGATATCCATAATTTAGATGTAATATATTAAATATATATCCATTATATATATGTACTTATAATATTATATAACATTTTGAGATAAGAAATGAAATGTACCGTTCATGGAGACGGTAACCCGTACGTACGCATGAACGCTACTTCCATTTCTATTTCATATTTAATGGAATTAAAACATAATGATACATAATAGTATTTTAATTCCAGTATTGAATCATATATAATATCATTAAATATATCCTTTATATGTACCACATATGGTATTAACGAATCAAATCACTTTGAGGGGGCGGTAGTCCGCACTTCCTTAAATGAAGATATCGCGTTTACCCATAATGGAAACCATAAAGGTACGCCATAAATGAAAAATACAGAAGCTTAAGTAAAACATAAAAATATTAGATATAATATATAAATATAGTTTCATCTTAATGGACACATTTTAAGGTTTTAGAAGAATGTTGAACAATCATTGTTTCGGGAGGAAGAAATTCGCCATCCAAGGACACAACATGTTCTTTAACCATTAGATGTAGGTGTGTCTAAGTGTAGCTCTAATACTTCTTATAACAACATCCTAGTATATTGAAGATACTGTATTTGTTACAAAATAAATGAATAAAAAGAGTTTATTGGGATGGAGAAGAAAAATAAAACAAAAGGACACAAGTGAAGACATTACCTTAAAATCGGGTAACTCCCTTTGGATTGAGCTCAAATGATTACTTGGGAAGACATCTGCCCAAAGTGAGGCCTCAAGGAGTTAGAGAGGGATGTTGAGAGACAAAATGGCCAGGGGTTGGCCAAGAAAAAGGCTATGGATGTGTAGGTAAGGAGGTAGAGGTGGGGGCCTTTTATAAGAGGAGAGGAGGGGCACTCTTGTAAAGTTTCAAAATGTTACATTATTTTCAGTAGAGATTCGGATTTTAAAGGTCCCAAATTGAGTTATATCGAGTAGAAAGTGATACGGGTTCAAAAGCCACTCATCCAATAGGGTTTGGACATGTTTAGGACTTATATTTTACATTATCTTTCCATTTTATTTAAATCGTTAAATAATGAGGTCATCGCTGCATCATCATGATGTCATAAATAATTTAATTTATTTAATGTCTAAAAATTATAAAAAAAAATATTATGATGTAATAATCATTTCATATTATATAGGGATGTTGAGAGACATAATGGGCAGGGGTTGGCCGAGTAAAAGACTTTGGAAGTGTGGGTAAGGAGGTAGAGGTGGGGGCCTTTTATAAGAGGAGTGGAGGGGCACTCTTGTAAAGTTACAAAATGTTACTTTATTTTCAAACGAGTTTAAGATTTTAAAGGTCCAACATTGATGTATTTCTAGGAAAGGTGATAAGGGTTCTAATTCCCCTCATACAATAGGTTTTGGACATGTGTAGGTCTTCGATATTACATTATCCTTCCATTTTTTTTAAATCGTTAAATAATGAGGTCATCGCTGCATCAACATGATGTCATAAATAATTTAATTTATTTAATGTCTAAAAATAATAAAAAAATACTTTGATGTAGTAAATATTTTTAGCTTTCTAATTACTATTTATAGTCAAAAATATGACTTGTATAACCCCATGTAAAAATTGTTTTAGTAAAACATCTCATATTTGTGTCATTTTTACATTAACATTAAATAAAAAGATATTTATGTCATTTCCCAACCAAAGTGGCTCCATGGGGTCCCCAAGTTGACCCAAGGATTTTCTTGGTCGGCCATGACACATCCAATGAGGGTAGGACATGTGTCTAGGTCATTTAATTTTATTAAAACATTATTCTTACCGTAAACTACACTAATTACCTCTAATCGCGATTAAAAACATAATAAGTTACTATTCACCAAAAAATTATTTTTTTCCCATTGAACCACATTTTACTTCTTAATGACAACCATGTATGTCGGATTTTTGAAATTCAAAACACAAAGATGCCAAAGTTTCATTTAAACAGAAAAATCAGTTTTTATAAGTACCACTTAGTGGTTTCACTATTCATAAAAAATTGAAGTTTTTCAGAAAAATCCCAAAAATTCACCCTAAGATATATTTGATATTCCGAATTCAAAAATGAAGTCTATTTTACAAAATTCAAAACATATAAGTCACATTAATTAATTTAATAAATAATTCCCGATGTCATAGAAAATAGAGTGTTTTTATGAAATAATAAGTATCAAAATATTGACAGTAGTTTAAGTATGATTTCAAAGTGAAATTAATTCCAACGACCACTATTGGATTTAATGGTAAAAATATATTCTAATTTCACTTTAAAACTAATTCAAAAGATAATCTAATCATATAAATAAATTAGATTAAAAAGTGGTTTTGAAATAAAATACAACATTTTCCACTATTCATTAAAAAAAGAACTTTATCGGAAAGATACCAAAAATTTACACAAAGTAAATTTTGATGTCCCAATTCTTAAGAAGAGTTTTATTTGGTCTAATAGAATGTATATGTCACGACCTCCTCCCCACAAAGTGTACCCCTCCTAGGCCGGCAATGTGAGAAGGGAGATAATGACCCCCCAAGTCCCGCCTCTAGTAGGCCCCGGGTTGGCGACTAGCACCGAGGGTATAATACACACACAAATGGGAGGCATTACCCTCTAAGAGAACACATGCAGAAGAGAGAGATAGAATAGACTCCAATCAACTCCAACTTAGAACTGAGCTATAAAAGGAAACCAAGTACATATATGAAATGTCATGCAAAAGTACTACAACTGAAAGGGGAAACTAAAATTACCCAAAAGAAAGTAAAATGACAGCGACCACAAGCCCGAACAGCTCCTCCTCCAACCACATGCTAGAAGTAACTAGCTTGACCTCCAACCAGCTACAAGTGACTTGAAAAATAGTTTATATATACATAGGGTGAGTATAACAGTATACTCAGTAGGATCCTCCCCAAGCCTCTCGTGCAAAAGTAAAGAAAGCATGCTAAAGCCCAGTGAACAACAAGTGAAACTAACTCGTTACCTAAACAGGTATACTAAGTTCCCAACCTCACCATGGCTACTCTCACCAAGTAACGTATACAAGAATATAGCATATAGTAAAGAATATCAAGGGTACCCCGCTACTACTTCCCCACTAGTTTTCCGCTTTTCCCCAATGACAAACGTCCTGTGCATCTCTCTCCAAAGGCTTGCCCGCAGACACCTAGGCTAAGCACCACACCGTCCTTACAACTAAAAGTAACCAGGTAGTTTCCGGGAGCCACCACATCCCGCATAACGTTTATCATACATCGGGTATAATACCTCATGCCATTAGAGCCCATACTCCGAGTAAGGATCCTCAAGCCATCATAGCCTATACACATTACACCTATAGTAGTCCATAGGATACTATATCCATAATATATGTGTGTGAATAACCACAATCCATTACAGCCCCCTACACACGTATATGTGGTAACTAACCATTGTGCCTCATGGCAGAAGTATCTACCAAGAGAAGAGAGTGGGGGTAGTCATCCAGTCAACCTCGCATCAGAATGTTGGGGAAAACACCTCCCCAGGGCTCAGAATCCCCGAGGTGTCAGTTACCCTTACCGACAGGGTGGAGTGGCGTATAGAAACACAAAAGGTACAGAATATATATAACTCACAACCACACTATGGACATTACCTAGTCATAGGCACAACTGCAGCTAACGTCTCTCAGACTCCAGGATGCTACTTCTAAGACTAGGTATCCTATAAGCACACAACCATTTGAAGAGCTTTATTAGATTACCCCATTCTCATTTTATCAGTTCCATTGTACGCTAATTAATTCTTTAAACATTAATTAACCATGAGCAATTCACCACATTAAACTAAATTGGCATCACATTCAAAAAATGATCCTTTTTCGGATTCACATCACTATTAAATTCCAGTTTCTCCATCCCCGTGGATTATCACCATTTAAACAAACTTTCATTTCAGAATTAGTTTTCCATAATCTCAGGCATTCTAGAAAAACATCCTATGCTACTAAACACAAAGGGGCTCAACACGGCGAGTAGATATACTACCCGTCATGTCTTTTCCGCCTATAAAAAGAGCATAGACCCATCCTCCATCGAGAGGCTAAACAAAGAAAGCACGTGGCATACCCCACGTGTCTTCGCCTCCTTCGGAAAGAGGGTAAGCAATACCAGCTGCCTTGAGCAGTGGGGAAAAGTAAAGCAGATAAACAACCAAACCAAACCACCAACATCAAACCATCACATTCAACTCATACCACCATCATTGGTGTCCTCACTGTCACCCACATGCATAAACCGATGCATCTCGCCACACTAGGAGTCATCCGCTGCCACAACCACAAGTCCCCATACCTCCACATATCAAAACAGCCATCCAGGCTCACATCAAATCACAAGCAGTAGGAAATCAAAGATCACAAAATGGGCTCTCGACCCTTTAACAAGGCATGCAGTCTTCATAGAAAATGAGCACTCAGAGCTCCAAACCACAAGGCATTCAGCCTTACAAGCAAGCGGGTAACTCAGAACCCTTTTGAAATTATCGAACTAACAGTTCTTTAATCCATATTGAATTAACAAATTCATTAACATGCATATTTATCTTTAGCCAATTATTTAACAAATAATTCAGGCTTTACGTTCTTTATCAATTTCTATCATGAACGAGAAAAAAATTAAAGAAAATCATAGATATCACTCTATCTAGGAAAACATGAGGCAAACTGTTATCACGGTACAAAGAAACAACATGCGATCAACCAATTCTTTTAATACGGTTCAAGTATTTAATTAGGTCAATTTCATTGTGATCCAAAGGGTTAAATCATGATAATTCTATGATTGCACATATACAATTAGAGAAGCCACGAATCCCCTACCTCATAGATTTCTTGACGTCCTTTATCCACACAATGGGCCACAATCCTCCCCTTGCGACAACTGCATCCACCGGAGGATGCTGCGGTATAACAGTACCAACCAACCAAAACCCATTAGAACCATGGAGATTATATGCTAATATGGAAGGGAGTACAAGAGAAGGTGATCCTCGAAGGAACGATGATAAAACATACCTTATATCGAAGATTGATCGACACATCTCAGTTGCATCCAAAACAGAGCTGAACCAATCCTAGGAGTAAAGATTGATTGTGCAACTCTTACAGAAAGGATTGAAAGGTTCTAGCATCTTGCAGATGAGAACCAGGAGGAAGAAAAACAAAGAATGATATCTCATTCCTTTTAAAAAAAATTAGAGAGGCGACGGTTTAAGATCCGATTTATTCTCCATTAAAAACGGATCGCATTAACCCACGTGGTTTGACCAAGTAAAAAAACATCTCGGACATAGGAATAATTAATATAGAATTTATGGCCTTTGAATTAGTCTTAAAGTCCTTAAAATAAGGTTTTAAAAGTATTTTACGACAAAGAAAACGTCAAATTTACGAAGCTGGAAACACTGTTCAAATACTCAAAATTTGGAAAAGTATGGAATCGGTAGCTCTCATGAAGTCTGGAAACACTGTTCATTCGTGAAATTTGGAGAAGTATGGAATCGATAGCTCTTAGGATTCTGGAAACACTGTACAAGTCTACCGATTGAAGGTCACCAATAGAACCTCACCGATAGAAACACTATTCAAGTCTACCGATAGAATTCCACCGATAGAATCTCACCGATAGAAACATTGTTCAAGTCTACCGATAGAAGTCCACTGATATAACCTCACCGATAGAAACATTGTTCAAGTCTACCGATAAAAGTACACCGATAGAACCTCACCGATAGAAATACTGTTCAAGTCTACCGATAGAAGTCCACCGATAGAACCTCACCGATAGAAACATTGTTCAAGTCTACCGATAGAAGTCCACCGATAGAATCTCATCGATAGAAATACTGTTGAAGTCTACCGATAGAAGTCCACCGATAGAACCTCACCGATAGAAACACTGTTCAAGTCTACCGATAGAAGTCCATTGATAGAACCTCACCGATAGAAACACTGTTCACTGAACCTCACCGATAGAAACACTGTTCACCTACCTATACTGTTCCTAAAACTGGAAACACTGTTCCTAGAACTAGAAATTTGGCAAAGTGTTAGCTGAGCTACTGCTAGACTGCGGCTACCCATACACCGAGCTATCAGTACGCCGCAGCTACTGGTAAACCCAGCTACCGGTAGGATGCGGTTAGTGGTAGACCAAGCTACTGGTAAGCAGCGGCTACTGGTAGGCAGCAGCTACCGGTAGACCGAGCTACGGGTAAGCGGCGGCTACGGGTAGGCAGCAGCTACCAGTAGACCGGCTACCAGTAGGCAGCTGCTACCGGTAGACAGCAGCTACCGGTAGACCGAGCTACCTGTAGGAAGCAGCTACCGGTAGACCGAGCTACCGGTAGGCAGCAGCTACCGGTAGACCAAGCTACCGGTAGGAAGCAACTGGGGGATAAGTCACCTTGACCTCCCGAAACACCTCCAACACCACATTTTCACAAAATAATGGACCAGGGAGGTCCGGGCCATTACATTAGATACCTCTCAAAACATTCTCATCCTTGAGAATTAAAAACCAACTTAGAGGAACAGAGGGGTCCGAACAACCACCCAATAAGATACCTCTCATGGGAAAACCACCATGAGTTGTTCGAAAGCTGGAACAAAACTACGAAATCTGAGAATATGGAAACAAACAATCCATATCCAAACAATTCAATCATAACATCACACAAAAAAAAAGGTACATAAAAAAATAATGAAAGGTCTAACCATAAAGGAAACATCATTACATGAAAAGATTTAAACATTAAACAACTCTGGGTACTGAGCACATATCTGTGACTCACGCTCCCAGGTACTCTCCTCCATGTCACCATGTCGCCACAAGACACGAACTAAAGGAATAGAATGCCCACGCAACACCTTCTCCTTGCGGGCTTGGATCTCCACAGGCCACTCCTCGAAGGTTGCATCATCGTCAACATCGATCTCTCCCCAATCGATAATATGAGATTCATCATGAAGATAACGACGGAGCTGTGATACATGGAAAACATCATGTATCCAACTCATCTGAGGGGGAAGTTCTACTCGATATGCCACATCTCCAACATGAGATTACACCTCGAAAGGCCCAACAAACCGGGGAGAAAGCTTACTTCCATGACCAAACCTTCGCTGCCCACGATGGGGATTCACCTTTAGAAACACATGATCCCCAACATTAAACTCTAACGGTCTCCTTCTTTGATCAGCATATGATTTCTGATGATCTTGTGATGTCTTCATCCTCTCACGAATCACCTGAACCATCTCTGTTGTATTCTGCACTAGTCTTGGTCTGAGAATTGCTGACTCTCCGACCCCAGTCCAGCACAACGGAGAACGGCATGGCCGGCCATACAAGGCTTAAAATGGAGCAATACCGATGGTAGAGTGGAAACTATTATTATAAGCGAACTCTACCAAGGGTAAGTGCTTCGTCCATGAACCTCCAAAATCAAGAACACAAGAGTGCAACATGTCTTCAAGAGTCTAGATGGTTTGCTCTGTCTGAACATCCGTTTGAGGATGAAAAGCAGTGCTAAGGAACAGTTGAGAGCCAAAGGCATGTTGAAGACCTCTCCACACCCTGGAGGTAAAATGAGGATCTTGATCAGAAATGATCGTCCTAGGTACTCCATGGAGTCTCACCACCTCCTCTAGATACTGCCTCGACAAAACATCCACTGAGCTCGACTCCTTGATCACTATGAAGTGGGATGATTTTGTTAAACGATCCACTACCACCCATATAGCATCATGTCCTCCTGGAGCTCGAGGTAAACCTGTAACAATGTCCATTGAGATGTCCTCCCACTTCCACTGAGGATCTCTAAGTGCTGGAGAAGACCACTAGGAACACGGCGTTCAGCATTCACCTTCTGGAAGACTAAACATCGAGACACACATTCTGCAACTGTACGCTTCAGCCTAGGCCACCAAAACTGACTCCTCAAGGATCGGTACATCTTCGTCACACCAGGATGTACTGCCAAGGGTGAACTATGGAACTCTCGGAGAACCTTCTCGTGCCTCGCCAAGGGAACAAAAAGCCTGCCATGATACAACACTCGGTGTTGTTCATCCTCCAACCAACCATCAGGGGCCTCACCACATACAACTCTGTCCCTCCAAACTTCCACCTCTAGGTCACCCCACTGAGACTCTTCCACCTTCTGCATCAGGGATGACTACACCGTCATCTGGAAAAGACAACCTCTACCCCCAACTTCTCCCATATCATGATGCAAAGCTGATAGATCTTCCATCACTCTCCAAGAATCACCAGATTCACGCACAACATCCTTACATATCTTTCAGCTTAGTGCGTCAGCTACAACATTCCCTTTTCCAGGTGTATACGATATTTCAATGTCGTATTCCTGCAAGAAATCCATCCACCGATGCTGCCTCAAGTTCAAGTCACGTTGGGAGAAAACATACCTCAAACTCTTATGATCGGTGAAAACCACAAAGTTCTCACCAGTGAGGTAATGTCTCTACAAACTTAGAGCAAACGCCACGGATGACAACTCAAGATCATGGGTGGCATAGTTTCATTCATGGGGATGCAACTACCGAGACCCATAAGAAACAACTGACCTCTGCTGCATGAGAACACAGCCTAGCCCCAGAAGTGAAGCATCACAGAAAACATCAAACTGGACTCCCTCTGCTGGAAGACAAAGGACTGGAGCACTTACCAACTTCTCCTTTAGATACTCGAAAGCTGTCTGACACTGATCAGTCCATATGAACGCTTGATCCTTCCTGGTCAAAGCTGTCAGAGGAGTTGAAACTCGGGAGAATTTAGCTACAAACCTCCTGTAATAGCCTGCGAGACCAAGGAAACTTCGCACCTCTGACACGGTCTTGGGGGCTGTCCAAGACACCACTGCTTCTATCTTTGAAGGATCCACATCTACTCCCTATTGGGACACAACATGTCCCAAGAAACGAACTTCTTGAGCCCAGAACTCACACTTGGACAACTTCCCAAACAACTGATGTTGGTGAAGAACTCCCAAAACGGCTCGTAGATGCTCTGCATGCTCCTCTTCAGATGTGGAGTACAAAAGGATGTCATCGATGAAAACCACAACAAACTTGTCCAGGAATTCACGGAACACAGCATTCATCAACCCCATGAAAACAGATGGATCATTCGTCACGCCGAATGGCATTACAATAAACTCATAATGCCCATGACGACAGCGGAAAGCAGTCTTCGGGATATCCTTATCCTTTACACGTATCTGATGATATCCTGACCGCAAATCTATCTTTGAGAACCAACTTGCACCCTTTAGTTGATCGAATAGGTCATCAATCCACGGGAGAGGATAGCGGTTCTTTATTTTCACTTTGTTTAACCAACGATAATCGATGCACAACCGCAAACTGCCATCAGCCTTTTTCACAAACAAAACTGGTGCACCCCACGGCGACACACTTGGCCGAACAAAACCACACTACAACAGACCGTCGAGCTGAATACGTAGCTCTCGTAACTCAAAAGGGGCCATCCTATATGGAGACATAGAGATAGGAGACGCTCCTGGCTGTAGCTCGATCCCAAACTCGATCTCTCGTCGAGGGGGTAAGGATACAACCTCTTCTGGAAAGACGTCAGGGTACTCCTCTACAACCCTAGGAAATGCCAACAGTTGAACCTCTGAATAACTCAGCGTCATCCCAACCATCATGGATGATAAGGATGGAACTCGTCTATGACTCATCCGAGGATCTCTTTCACCAACAAACACCACTTTCTCTCCATCTTCATCAAAGAAAACGACCTTCTTCCTATAGAAATCCACAACATCCGGCATCGAATACAACCAATCCATGCCATGTATGACATCATATGGTTGTATTCGCAAACATATGAAATCTCCCCAAGAGCGGTGTTGCCCCAACACTAGCTCACAGTCTCTACATACTTAAAACAAGTTAGATCGACCTCCAACTGGCGTAGTCAACGCCAAGGGCACTGGAAGCCTCTCTACCTCAAGTCCCAAAGCCTGGACAAGGGTAGGTGATATGAAGGAGTGTGTTGCTCCTGAATCAAACAAGGCATACACCGAGGTAGAAAACAAGCAAAGGGTACCTCGAACGACATCTGGCTCACCTAGGGATGGTAACTGTAACACCCCAAGATTTTATAGGGTGTTATTTCTTCAAAATAATTCAATAACTTTCACTACACGCAACACCAAGTTCAATCGCACCATGACTTACCAAACAAGTTGTTCAAAAGAGGTTATGAATAGTGTTAACTAAATTTTAAACTTTATATAATCCTTATAATTTTAGAATCCATATTATGAGTTTCATAGACATAATGTAAGAACAAATTCATTTTCAGTATTTCACTTTTACCAAATTTTAATAGTGAACCCTTTATAGATACTATATTTTAAACTTTTTGACTAAATGGGGACATCAAAAATTTAAAATGAAACATCCCAAGCTTCCACGGTACGCTAGCGTGTGTTGTACGCAACACCGAGTTCTAACACACCGTAACCAATAAAACTAGCCGTTATGAATAGTAATACCTACTTTTTGAAATTATATATATTTTATATTTTAAAATGGACTTCATTTTTGGATTCAGAATATCGAATTTAGCCTAAGGTGAAATTTTGGTACTTTTCGGATAACTTTCATATTTTGATGAATAGTGAAAATTACTAAATTTTAATTAAAAACAAATTTTTTAATCAAAATAATTAATAGTGATAAATTGTGAATTTGAGTGGTTCTAAAGTATATTTGGAATATATTTTTACCATTTAATATAATGTTGGTCATTGGACACAATTTAACAATTAAACCGAACATAAACAAGTGTCAATCTTTTGATAGTTATTATCTCTTAAAAACACGCTTTTTATTTTGACAGCGGGAATTAATTTTAAATTAATTTCTTCCACTTCTGTGTTTTGAATTTAGAAAAAGGTATTCCATATTTGGAATCAGGATGACCAAATTATGTAAATAGGTAACTTTTATTTTTACACATTTTGAATAATTACTGCAGTAAATATTTTATTTACCATGGTTAAAGGGTAAATCCGGTAAATAAGGGTTAAAAAATAATATTATAATAATACAAAATTACCCTAAAACGTGTCTTAACCTTATTGGTGGACACATACCCGACCATGGGCATCCTTGGGTCGATTTGGGGACCCCTTGGAGCCACTTTTATGTGGTAGGGACACATTATATTAATAAAGTTAAAATAAAAATAAAAATGGCATAAGCTTACATCTTTTAGAAGAACAATTTTTACATAGGGTTATACATGTTGAATTTTCGATTATAAATATTCATTAGAAAGATAAAAAGATTTCCTACATAATGATATTTTATTTATAATTTTTAGACATCAAATAATTTAAATTATTAATGACACAATAATGATGCAATGTTTACCTTATTAATAAATCATTTAAAAAAATAAGATTATAATGATTAAAATATTATCTAAAACCTGTCCAATTCTTATTGGTTGATGTTATTTAGAATATGAGTCATCCTATCTTCGACCTCAATGATTTTTGGACCATTATAAACCGAATATAATTATATTATAAAGTAATACTTTCACTCTTTCCTAAAGAGCCCCTCCTCTCCCTTATAAAAGGAGACCACTTCTACTCATTCCTCACACCTCTCAAGCCACTTGGATCGTCCAAAACCTGCCCAAATAAGCTCCCCAAATCCCTCAATACAACCTAGAGGCCTTATTTTGATCAGAAAGCCATCTTAAGGATCCATTTTGATCAAATCAAAAGGAAGAACCCGAAGAAGAGGTAATGTTTTCACCACCCCTTTTCAAGTTCATTTCTTCTTCCACTTATTCTTCCTTTGTTGTTACCATTGTAAAATAATAACTCCAATATCATATATATAATGTGATGTTATTATAAATATGGTACAACCATATTCAGTATTCTATCCACCCTTTGAATAACATGTCACCATACGTGCGTACGTACGGCTTACCGTCTCCACGTCATGGTGTAATTGTTATTCAATTTAATATTATTTGGATGGGTATAATAATGATATGTAACTCATGTAAATAATAAATATAACATGTTAATGATTCTGTATATATGATATAACAACCATTTATATATTATTTTAATAACAAAAAATGATATTGTCGCTCGTGCGTACGTACGGACTACCGTCTCCACGAACGCGATAAGATTCATTCTCCATCGTATCCATTCAAGTATAATTATCATTTGATGATTTAAAAATGATGTTTAAGGACTTGATATCATTCTGGATATGAATAATATACAAACTATCCATTACAAACATGTCTTACGTAACAAAACATATAAAAGAAAATGAGTAAGTTAACACCCGAAACGACGACAATTCTAAGATATTATTAACAAAGCAATGTTAAAAGATCATATATGATATCATATTAATGTATATGATTATTGAATAATTTAATAACAATTATTTCACCATTGTATAGGAGGTTAACCTACCCCATCCAAGTAAAAGTGCAAGTTAAGGGTTTATTTCGCAATCTCTTCATTATTCGAGGTTGTTTATACGTAATAATCTACTAGGATTTCTTTATCATCCACATCCATGTTACTTTGAAATGTATTTCAAAACATTTTTACTATTTACAAAGAATATGGGTTAAATTCATTTATACCCTTATGTGTTTTTAAAGGAATATTTCCATCATTTTGCAAACAAGGCACTTTTTACCTTTCGACAAATTTAAGGTAAAAATGTTTTTTTTAACTTATACGGCAGGTGCAGCTATTTACCGCCGTTATAAAATCGTCAAAGCTTCCCTTACAAGCTTACAAGGATATTTTCAAAGTAAATGTTTTATTTTATAATTATGTGACTTTTAAATGATTTCAAAATGAATAATTTAAGAATTTCATAAAGGTACTCTTTATCAAAATCAGAATTTTAAATGTTTTAAAGATTTATCTTTATAAATATTTTTAATTAATGTCTGCAAAATGGTTTTTAAGGATTTATTTATATGGACATGAATGTTTTTAAAAATTTTAATTCCTTTCAAAAGTTTCAAAGTGGTATGGGACACTTTGATTCAAAAATCTCTTTTTAATTACTTCCTTTATAAATGTGTGACTTTTAAATGATTTCAAAAAAGGAGATATTTATCTCAAATAGTTTTGATTTCATCTATGTCAACATCCTTTGATGTATTTTAAGCTTATTTGAAGTTGATTTATTATGATACAAAACTTCTATATTGTATTGAAGGTTTTGTGATATGTTTGACTATGGATGTGCTATTTTTATACCATTCATAGTTTATGGTGAAAGTATTGACATTTCGTATGCTAGTTTTAATACGAATGTTTATGTTATGTTTAAACCTTTTCATATGGGAATGCATTGGACTTAATATGTGACGGGTGGAGCCCGCTATATCTCCTCGATGCATCGGTAGGTCTCATGGGACAAACTAGTGTCTTGGCACAAGGCCTTGACAAAATCTTATTTGTAGTCTTGGCACGAGGCCTTGGCTATGTGGTTATGATAGTCTGGCATTATGCATTCCATCATTATGAAAGTGGTTATTGATTTTGCATGTGATTATTCGATTAGTAGAATATCCATGTGAATAAGTAAATGGCATTATTTCAATTTATTTATGCCATACCATGTTGAATGTTCAAGTTTGAAAGGATTTTGTTTTAGTTATACATTGCCTTAAATGTTTATTCTTATTTATGAAAGTTTCTGCTATATTGTTATCCTTATTGGGCATTTGAGCTCACCCATTTTCTATGTTTTATTTTTCCCAGGAAGTGAAGAAGTAAATTATGAATGAACTGCAGGGATATTATGTGGGGATATGAGTGTGGATTATGGAGACAATATGTTATTGTAGTAGTTTTTCATTTTACGATGTAATGTAAGACTTATGAATATATCTAGTGTTTCCAAGGCTACTAAACCAATCGGTCTTTCGAGATTTGATCTTTCTTGTGATCATGCCAATGTTATGTAATAATGCACCGACTCTGGGTAACTAGGGTCGGGGCGTTACAGTTGGTATCAGAGGAAGTTTAGTATAAACCTTGGAATCTAGATTTAGATAGACTCTGATTAGAGCACGTAGACCTAAGATGAACTTTGAGGATTAGTATAGAAGAACTTCCTAGAATTTTGGTATTGTAGAGATTTTGTGAGTTTTCCGAGCAATAAATCCCTGTCTGGATACGAGCAGGTAGAGGCGGCTCTGGCACAAATGTACCTAGGGGTAAAACCCGAAAACACCACTTTGAGCTAGACTCGAACGGGAACTAGTGCACGACAACGGGCCTTGCTGCACTCTTGGTTACGACACTCCCGGGGGATATGCTTAGGATAACTCTCATTTTCTTTACAAATCATTATGAAGGGTTTATGAGTATATAATTCCTCAAAGAAAACATTTTTATTATTATGGATTATATCCATAAATAGTTAAATTTATGTTAAGTGTTTTATAAGTATGGGATTATGTATTTTGATTCATAAACTGATCTAGTGTATGCCATTGTTTAGAAATGGCGCCCAGTAGAAGGAATGAGAACTCCATAAATGCACATGATCCGAGGAGAAGGAAGGATCATATCTTTCATGGTCTTAAGATAGAATTTATAAGAGAAATAGTCTCCCATGTATTAACATCATATGAAGAAATAATATCATGTGTTGATAAGATAAGTAAAGAGTTTACTGAGTCCGATGGCTTTGAAGAGAAGCAAGAGAATAAAAGGATAGAAGAGAGAAATATGGATAAAGGGAAGATGGAAAAGAAGAATTTTCCCATATGTGGTAACTGTGGAAAGAAACACCCTGGAACATGACTAAAAGGAATGGTAGTTTGTTATAAGTGTGGATAAAAAGGGCACAAAGTACGTGACTGCAAGGGTAAGAAAATGGTTTCAAATGTACAATGCTTCATTTTCAAGGAGTTTGGACACTACG
Organism: Viscum album; assembly: GCA_963277665.1. Taxonomy (NCBI): domain Eukaryota; kingdom Viridiplantae; phylum Streptophyta; class Magnoliopsida; order Santalales; family Viscaceae; genus Viscum; species Viscum album. The sequence goes on along the minus strand of OY728156.1, from coordinate 2,073,353,223 downwards.
TGAACCTATGTCCCAGTAATCAGACTATGCCACAAATGATGCTATTGGATAATAATCAAGTTATGATACTACCACAGATGAAGAGGAATGATTAGAGTTCTTATGTTGATTATGTCAATTGAGTGTTGTATCAACAATGTACTTGTTATAATAATTATGGAGTATATAAGGATTGTACTGCATTACTATTTCATTAAGGACTTGAGATTGTGTGGAACAAAGAAAAGTGACTGAATAGTAGGATAAATATTTGTAAAATATATGGTTGAGAGAAAGATAAACCATAGTATGGTTCTGATACCGAGTTAGTGATTTTAGAATAATACATGATTGATTTGGATAAATTATATTGGATATTCTTGACTACCTTGAAATTGATTAATGATTTGTATATTCCATCATTTTTTTGGGGGTTTAAAACATTTTTGGATTGATGAAGTATATCCAACATTCTATATGGAATAGGGGAGCATGAATGTAATCAATAAGGAATATGGTAATTCAGGATGTTTCAGTGTATTGAAAGAATACAAGATGAAGGTATTCATATGCTATTACGGGGTAAAAAGGATCTATATTATGTTTACCTTCCTTATAAATGTTGGACTGTGAGTTTGGAAAGAAGTATTTTGGATAGTTCTAGTTTGGATTATTTTGGATTACCATAAAAGGACAACCCGGAGGTCGGGCGGCAACCCGTCGCGTCCGGCAAGGCCGCAAGACTTGAACCCGCAACCAAAGGGCGACAAGGGTGTATCACCTACCACTATCCCACGAGATGTCCTGGATTAAATAAAGTAGTTTTTTGAAGGATCTGGTAGATGAATTATAAATTCGTTTATTTTGGAACCCTCTATGAATAGTATAAATAGAATTTTTTTACGAGTGAATGATGAGTTTTTGGTAGAAATTTATTAATGGATAAAACTACAAATATAAAGTAAGTATATCTCCTTATGATCTTAGCCAATCTCATAAATAAATTCCTCATCATTAAGAAAAGGAACGTAGAACAAAAATTTTGTCCTAGATGGTACCTTAAATCATCACTAATTTATGGCTTTGGGATTATTGGCCTTTTCATAGCCATGTTCTCTACCACTCTCCATCAGATAATTGATGGCTAGATTTTTCTTCCATATCCATATTTTCCTACATGGAACCCTAGTATGTGTTATTTTCGGTAATCTTCATACTTTCCACTCTTTATTTAAAATAGAGGCCTCATTAATTAATTTTTCGATGTGGGATTTCAACTAAGATATTTTGAAACGTCAAAAATGTGTTATACCAATACCCTATGTTGTGTTGAACCGATGGTATTTCAAATCATCATAGATTGATGATTTTAAGGACCTCAATTTTATACTTTTTTGTGATTGATGACCTCAATCACTACCTATAAATAATTACGTTTTTCCTCCAATTATATGTCTATAATTGCCACCAATGTTCTTCTAATAGAGAGAATAATTTGGTGGTGATCCTTTCATTTCTCTTTTCCTCATATTAAGACTAAATTTTAGTAACCCAATTTCCGATGTGGGTTTTCCCACAAATATATTTTCTATTTTCAACCTTTTATTTTCGAAGAACAATTTCAAATTTCGAGGACACAATTTATTGAAGGAGGGTAGAATGTAACACCCCAAGATTTTATAGTGTGTTATTTCTTCAAAATAATTCAATAAATTTCACTACACGCAACACCAAGTTCAATCACACCATGACTTACCAAACAAGCTGTTCAAAAGAGGTTATGAATAGTGTTAACTAAATTTTAAACTTTATATAATCCTTATAATTTTAGAATCCATTTTATGAGTTTCTTAGACATAATGTAAGAACAAATTCATTTTCAGTATTTCACATTTACCAAATTTTAATAGTGAACCCTTTTTAGATACTATATTTTAAACTTTTTGACTAAATGGGGACATCAAAAATTTAAAATGAAACATCCCAAGCTTCCACGGTACGCTAGCGTGTGTTGTACACAACACCGAGTTGTAACACACCGTAACCAATCAAACTAGCCGTTATGAATAGTAATACCTATTTTTTGAAATTATATATATTTTATATTTTAAAATGGACTTCATTTTTGGATTCGGAATATCGAATTTAGCCTAAGGTGAAATTTTGGTACTTTTCGGATAACTTTCATATTTTGATGAATAGTGAAAATTACTAAATTTTAATTAAAAACAACTTTTTTAATGAAAATAATTAATAGTGATAAATTGTGAATTTGAGTGGTTCTAAAGTATATTTGGAATATATTTTTACCATATAATATAATGTTGGTCATTGTACATAATTTAACAATTAAACCGAACATAAACAAGTGTCAATCTTTTGATAGTTATTATCTCTTAAAAACACGCTTTTTATTTTGACAGCAGGAATTAATTTTAAATTAATTTCTTCCACTTCTGTGTTTTGAATTTAGAAAAATGTATTCCATATTTGGAATCAGGATGTCCAAATTATGTAAATAGGTAACTTTTAATTTTACACATTTTGAATAATTACTGCGGTAAATATTTTATTTACCATGGTTAAAGGGTAAATCCGGTAAATAAGGGTTAAAAAATAATATTATAATAATACAAACTTACCCTAAAACGTGTCCTAACCTTATTGGTGGACACATACCCAACCATGGGCATATTTGGGTCGATTTGGGGACCCCTTGGAGCCACTTGTATGTGGTAGGGACACATTATATTAATAAAGTTAAAATAAAAATAAAAATGGCATAAGCTTACATCTTTTAGAAGAACAATTTTTACATAGGGTTATACATGTTTAATATTAGATTATAAATATTCATTAGAAATATAAAAAGATTTCCTACATAATGATATTTTATTTATAATTTTTAGACATCAAATAATTTAAATTATTAATGACACAATAATGATGCAATGTTTACATCATTAATAAATCATTTAAATAAATAAGATTATAATGATTAAAATATTATCTAAACCCTGTCCAATTCTTATTGGTTGATGTTATTTAGAATATGAGTCATCTTATATTCGACCTCAATGATTTTTGGACCATTATAAACCGAATATAATTATATTATAAAGTAATACTTTCACTCTTTCCTAAAGAGCCCCTCCTCTCCCTTATAAAAGGAGACCACTTCTACTCATTCCTCACACCTCTCAAGCCACTTGGATCGTCCAAAACCTGCCCAAATAAGCTCCCCACATCCCTCACTACAACCTAGAGGCTTTAGTTTGATCATAAAGCCAACCTAAGGATCCCTTTTGATCAAATCAAAAGGAAGAACCCGAAGAAGAGGTAATGTTTTCACCACCCCTTTTCATGTTCATTTCTTCTTCCACTTCTTCTTCCTTTGTTGTTACCATTTTAAAATAATAACTCCAGTATCATATATATACTGTGATGTTATTATAAATATGGTACAACCATATTCAGTATTCTATCCACCCTTTGAATAACATGTCACCATACGTGCGTACGTACGGCTTACCGTCTCCACGTCGTGGTGTAATTGTTATTCAATTTAATATTATTTGGATGGGTATAATAATGATATGTAACTCATGTAAATAATAAATATAACATGTTAATGATTCTGTATATATGATATAACAACCATTTATATATTATTTTAATAACAAAAGAATGATATTGTCGCTCGTGCGTACGTACGGACTACCGTCTCCACGAACGCGATAAGATTCATTATCCATCGTATCCATTCAAGTATAATTATCATTTGATGATTTAAATATGATGTTTAAGGACTTGATATCATTCTGGATATAAATAATATACAAACTATCCATTACAAACATGTCTTACGTAACAAGACATATAAAAGAAAACGAGTAAGTTAACACCCGAAACGACGACAATTATAAGATATTATTAACAAAGCAATGTTAAAAGATCATATATGATATCATATTAATGTATATGTTTATTGAATAATTTAATAACAATTATTTCACCATTATACTGGAGGTTAACCTACCCCATCCAAGTAAAAGTGCAAGGTAAGGGTTTATTTTGCAATCTCTTCATTATTCGAGGTTGTTTATACGTAATAATCTACTAGGATTTCTTTATCATCCACATCCATGTTACTTCGAAATGTATTTCAAAACAATTTTACTATTTACAAAGAATATGGGTTAAATTCATTTATACCCTTATGTGTTTTTAAAGGAATATTTCCATCATTTTCCAAACAAGGCACTTTTTACCTTTCGACAAATTTAAGGTAAAAATATTTTTTTTAAACTTATACGGCAGGTGCAGCTATTTACCGCCGTTATAAAATCGTCAAAGCTTCCCTTACAAGCTTACAAGGATATTTTCAAAGTAAATGTTTTATTTTATAATTATGTGACTTTTAAATGATTTCAAAATGAATAATTTAAGAATTTCATAAAGGTACTCTTTATCAAAATCATAATTTTAAATGTTTTAAAGATTTATATTTATATATCTTTTTAATTAATTTCTTCAAAATGTTTTTAAGGATTTATTTATATGGACATGAATGTTTTTAAAAATTTTAATTCCTTTAAAATGTTTCAAAGTGGTATGGGACACTTTGATTCAAAAATCTCTTTTTAATTACTTCCTTTATAAATGTGTGACTTTTAAATGATTTCAAAAAAGGAGATATTTCTCTCAAATAGTTTTGATTTCATCTATGTCAACATCCATTGATGGATTTTATGCTTATTTGAAGTTGATTTATTATGATACAAAACTTCTATATTGTATTTAAGGTTTTGTGATATGTTTGACTATGGATGTGATATTTTTATACCATTCATAGTTTATAGTGAAAGTATTGACATTTCGTATGCTAGTTTTAATACGAATGTTTATATTATGTTTAAACCTTTTCATATGGGAATGCATTGGACTTAATATGTGACGGGTGGAGCCCGCTATAGCTCCTCGATGCATCGGTAGGTCTCATGGGACAAACTAGTGTCTTGGCACAAGGCCTTGACAAAATCTTATTTGTAGTCTTGGCACGAGGCCTAGGCTATGTGGTTATGATAGTCTGGCATTATACATTCCATCATTATGAAAGTGGTTATTGATTTTGCATGTGATTATTCGATTAGTAGAATATCCATGTGAATAAGTAAATGGCATTATTTCATTTTATTTACGCCATACCATGTTGAAAGTTCAAGTTTGAAAGGCTTTTATTTTAGTTATACATTGCCTTAAATGTTTATTCTTATTTATGAAAGTTTCCTCTATATTGTTATCCTTACTGGGCATTTGAGCTCACCCCTTTTCTATGTTTTATTTTTCCTAGGAAGTGAAGAAGTAAATTATGAATGCACTGCAGGGATATTATGTGGGGATATGAGTGTGGATTATGGAGACAATATGTTATTATAGTAGTTTTTCATTTTACGATGTAATGTAAGACTTATGAATATATCTAGTGTTTCCAAGGCTACAAAACCAATCGGTCTGTTGAGATTTGATCTTTCTTGTGATCATGCCAATGTTATGTAATAATGCACCGACTCTGGGTAACTTGGGTCGGGGAGTTACAGTAACGCTAGAGCATGAAGATGACCACGACCTCCTCCATGGCCTCTCTAACCCTGATGACGACCACCACCACAGTCGCGCTCTGCTCTCTAAGGACGGGGAGCATCATGGTGATGTCCTCTGCCTGCTCCATCTACCCTTTGTTGATATAAAACTAGTGCAACCTGCTGCTGCTGCCTCGGCTGGAAATGCCTCAATTAAGGAACTTGAAGTGGAGCGACCGGTGCACGATGACTGCTCTGAAAAGTCAGGCACTCCCGCTGCTGATGACCACGACCACCACAAGAAAAACAAGGGCCTGATCCCTTGGCATAGGCCTGAGAGTTGCTGCCTCCGGAGAAAGGAGATGGGAAGGGCTGGGACCTACCCCCAGGTGAATGGAAACTCTTCTGTCATGAAAACCGGGAACCCCGGACCACAGCTCTACTTCGTGAGGAATCATGAAGATTCCCCTCTCGTGACGATCCAGTCCTGGAAAAAGTCCTCTCAACAACCTCTGCCCTTGCCAGCACCATAAGATATGTCTTCAGTATAAATGGGGTGACCTGGCGCTGGATCTCTGGACGCGAAGCCTCCTCGAAATGCCTTGCCCTGGCCTCATAATCTGGTAACAGTTCTGAAGCATATCGTAGAAGGTTCCTGAAACGGATTCCAAACTCTCGAACACTGGAGCTCCCCTGTCGAAGGGTGAGAAGCTCCTGGCAACTGGACACCTTCGCAGTCGACGAAAGATACTCGACTCTAAACCTGTCTCGAAACTCCTCCCATGAGATTTCTGACTCCTCACGATCACCGAGGAACAATAACCACCACTGCCTCGTTGCTCCACGCAGCATCGTCACAACCAAGGACACCCAGTGTTCCTTCCGAGAACGAATCGAACTGAATCCTATCTCGATCTCCTCCAACCAGTCTTCCGTGACTGCATCTAAAACGGATCCCTCGTACTTCTGTAGACTCTGGCGCTGAAACTCTCGAAGTGTCTTTCTCCAAGTGTCATCGTCATAATCCTCTACTCGGTGGTGATCTGTTGGAATAGCCTGATGGGCATCTTCTACGCAAACCTGACGAGGATGTCGACCTGGAGCCATACCTACAAAATAACAACTGTTAGAGCTCCTAAGCCTGGAATATGGAAGACTCAACATTAATTAATTAATTGTTTTGTTTTATTTATTTTAGGTTACCTATCCCAAGGTCTACCCATTCAAACACAAGCGCAAAGAATAATGATGCATGATCCTTACCTAGGTCTCTACCCTGCAACCGGTATCACATTGTTTAGTAGCCATCGTAAGCTTAAAGGTCTGTGCAACAGATCATAGGGGGCCCTAAACACCTATGTCTCTACCGGTATCCAGTGTTTACCCCACTTTCTAAACATGAATGACATTGTTGCCCTACCATCCCATGCATCCTCACTTGTGCCTAACTCTAAACTCCATCATATCCCTCAACCAGAGCCTCTAATACCACTCTGTCACGACCCCCCCCCCCCAAAGTGTACCCCTCCTGGGCCGGCAATGTGAGAAGGGAGATAATGACCCCCGAGTCCCACCTCCAGTAGGCCCCGGGTTGGCGACTAGCACCGAGGGTATAATACACACACAAATGGGAGGCATTACCCTCTAAGAGAACACATGCAGAAGAGAGAGATAGAATAGACTCCAATCAACTCCAACTTAGAACTGAGATATAAAAGGAAACCAAGTACATATATGAAATGTCATGAAAAAGTACTACAACTGAAAGGGGAAACTAAAAGTACCCAAAAGAAAGTAAAACGACAGTGACCATAAGCCCGAAAAACTCCTCCTCCAACCACACGCTAGAATTAACCATCTTGACCTCCAACCGGCTCCAAGTGACCTGAAAAATAGTTTATATATACATAGGGTGAGTATACCAGTATACTTAGTAGGATCCTCCCCAAGCCTCTTGTGCAAAAGTAAAGAAAGCATTCTAAAGCCTAGTGAACAACAAGTGAAACTAACTCATTACCTAAACAGGTATACTAAGTTCCCATCCTTACCATGGCTACTCTCACCAAGTAACGCATACAAGAATATAGCATATAGTAAAGAATATCTAGGGTACCCCGCTACTACTTCTCCACTGGTTTGCCGCTTTTCCCCAATGACAAACGTCCTGTGCATCTCTCTCCAAAGGCTTGCCCACAGACACCTAGGCTAAGTACCACACCGTCCTTACAAAAAAAAGTAACCAGGAAGTTTTTGGGAGCCACCACAGCCCGCATAACGTGTATCATACATCGGGTATAATACCTCAAGCCATTACAACCCATACTCTGAGTAACGATCCTCAAGCCATCATAGCCTATACACATTACACCTATAGTAGTCCATAAGATACTATATCCAGAATATATGTGTTTGAATAACCATAAGCCATTACAGCCCTCTACACACATATATGGGGTAACTAACCGTTGTTCCTCATGGCACAAGTATCTACCAAGAGAAGAGAGCGGGGCCAAAGGGTGTAGTCATCCATTCAACCTCCATTCAGAATGTTGTGGAAAACACCTCCCCAGGGCTCAGGATCCCCGGGGTGTCAGTTTCCCTTACCGACAGGGTGGATTAGTGTATAGAAACACAAAAAGTACAGAATATATATAACTCACAACCACACTATGGGCATTACCTAGTCATAGGCACAACTGCAGCTAACGTCTCTCAGACTCCAGGCTGCTACTTCTAAGACTAGGTATCCTATAAGCACACAACCATTTGAAGAGGTTTATCAGATTACTCCATTCTCATTTTATCAGTTCCACTATACGTTAATTAATTATTTAAACATTAATTAACCATGAGAAATTTACCACATTAAACTAAATTGGCATCACATTCAAAAAATGCTCCTTTTTAGGATTCACATCACTATTAAATTCCAGTTTCTCCATCCCCATGGATTATCACCATTTAAACAAACGTTCATTTCCGAATTACTTTTCCATAATCTCAGGCATTCTAGAAAAACATCTTATGCTACTAAACACAAAGGGGCTCAACACGGCGAGTAGATATACTACCCGTTGAGTCTTTGCTGCCTATAAGAAGAGCATAGACCCATCCTCCATCGAGAGGCTAAACACGGAAAGCACGTGGCATACCCCACGTGTCTTCGCCTCCTTCGGAAAGAGGGTAAGTAATACCTGCTGCCTTGAGCAGTGGGGAAAAGTAAAGAATATAAACAACCTAACCAAACCACCAACATCAAACCATCACATTCATCTCATACCATCATCCTTGGTGTCCTCCCCGACACCCACATGCATAAACCGATGCATCTCGCCACACTAGGCGTCATCCGCTGCCACAACCACAAGTCCCCATACATCCACATATCACAACATCCATCCAGGCTCACATCAAATCACAAGCAGTAGGAAATCAAAGATCACAAAATGGGCTCTCGTCCCTTTAACAAGGAATTCAGTCTTCATACAAAATGAGCACTCAGAGCTCCAAACCACAAGGCATTCAGCCTTACAATCAAGCGGGTAACTCAGAACCCTTTTGAATTTATTGAACTAATAGTTCTTTAATCCATCTTGAATTAACAGATTCATTAACATGCCTCTTTATCATTAGCCAATTATTTAACAAATAAATCAGTCTTTATGTTCTTTATAAATTTCCATCATGAACGAGCAACGAATTAAAGAAAATCATAGATATCACTCTATCTAGGAATACATGAGGCAAACCCTTATCACGGTACAAAGAAACAACATGCGATCAACCAATTCTTTTAATCCGGTTCAAGTATTTAATTTGGTCAATTTCATTGTGATCCAAAGGGTTAAATCATGCTAATTCTACGATTGCACATATACAATTAGAGAAGCCATGAGTCCCCTACCTCAAAGAGTTCTTGACGTCCTTTATCCACACAACGGGCCACAATCCTCTCCTCGCAAAAACTGCATCCACCAGAGGATGCTGCGGTACGATAGTACCAACCAACCAAAACCCATTAGAACCATGGAGATTACATGCTAATATGGAAGGGAGAACAAGATAAGGTGATCCCTGAAGGAACGATGATAAAACATACCTTATACCGAAGATTGATCGACATGGCTCGGTTGCATCCAAAACAGAGCAGAACCAATCCTAGGAGTAAAGATTGATTAGGCAACTCCTACGGAAAGGATTGAAAGGTTCTAGCGTCTTGTAGATGAGAACCAAGAGGAAGAAAAACGAAGAATGATATCTCGTTCCTTTTAAAAAAAATTAGAGAGGCGATAGTTTAAGATCCGATTTATTCTCTATTAAAAACGGATCACATTAACCCACGCGATTTGACCAAGTAAAAAAAACATCCCGGCCTTAGGAATAATTAATATAGAATTTATGGCCTTTGAATCGGTCTTAAAGTCCATAAAATTAAGGTTTTAAAAGTATTTTACGTCAAAGAAAATGTCAAATTTACGAAGCTGGAAACACTGTTCACATACTCAAAATTTGGCAAAGTATGGAATCGGTAGCTCTCATGAAGTCTGGAAACACTGTTCATTCATGAAATTTGGAAATGTATGGAATCGGTAGCTCTTAGGATTCTGGAAACACTGTACAAGTCTACCGATAGAAGGTCACCGAGAGAACCTCACCGATAGAAACACTGTTCAAGTCTACCAATAGAAGTCCACCGATAGAATCTAACCGATAGAAACACTGTTCAAGTCTACCGTTAGAAGTCCACCGATAGAACCTCACCGATAGAAACACTGTTCAAGTCTACCGATAGAAGTCCACCGATAGAACCTCATCGATAGAAATACTGTTCAAGTCTACTGATAGAAGTCCACCGATAGAACCTCACCGATAGAAACACTGTTCAAGTCTACCGATAGAAGTCCACCGATAGAACTCATCGATAGAAATACTGTTCAAGTCTACCGATAGAAGTCCACCGATAGAACCTCACCGATAGAAACACTGTTCAAGTCTACCGATAGAAGTCCACCGATGAAACCTCACCAATAGAAACACTGTTAATTGAACCTCACCGATAGAAACACTGTTCACTGAACCTCACCGATAGAAACAGTGTTCACTGAATCTCACTGATAGAAACACTGTTCACCTACCGATACTGTTCATAAAACTGGAAACACTATTCCCAGAACTAGAAATTTGGCAAATTGTTAGCCGAGCTACTGCTAGACAGCGGCTACCAGTACACCGAGCTATCAGTACGCCGCGGCTACTGGTAAACCCAGCTACCGGTAGGATGTGGCTACCGGTAGACCGAGCTACTGGTAAGCGGCGGCTACCGGTAGGCAGCAGCTACCGGTAGACCGAGCTACTGGTAAGCGGCGGCTACCCGTAGGCAGTAGCTACCGGTAGACCAGCTACCGGTAGGCAGCAGCTACCGGTAGACCGCTCTACCGGTAGGCAGCAGCTACCGGTAGACCGGGCTACCGGTAGGCAACAGCTACCGGTAGACCGAGCTACCGGTAGGCAGCGGCTGGGGGATAAGTCACCTTGACCTCTCAGAACACCTCCAACACCACATTTTCACAAAGTAATGGACCGGGGAGGTCCGGGCCATTACAGTATAAGAGTGAAAAAAACTATATTTAATGACGGTTCTCCATCAAAAGGCGATAAGTGAACCTTTAGTGAAAACTATGGAATATACGCCTAAAATTGAATTCTTTCCATATTTTAAGCCTTTATCTTTTATTGGATAAATGTAAAAACATTTAAAATCATATATAATTATATTTTAGTTATTTCTATCCATTCCCGCCAATACAACGTCTACATGATAACTACCATTTAAAATAATATTATTTTATTATTAGAGTGAAACGTAAGATTCCCAAGAAACTCGTTGTTGCGTGTTGGGTACGCCATCGAGCATAGCATCCCCTTTAAAGTCATATTAATATTTTATTCACAAATATGGATAAATATGAAAATTTCTTATTCTTTATTTACCTGGGGTGTTACAAATTTTATAATCCATTTTCTTTTCATTGGATTAAATTACATCATCTCCAGCTCTGAGGTTATAATATAAAGAATGATATGTATTTTTATTAATTTATGGATTATTTTGAATTTTATTATGTTTTTTTTGTTTATACACACAATTTATTCATTTTTTAATTCCCACATCAATGTCATGATCATTGTAATGGTTTATTTCACAATATAATTCTAATCACGATTATTAATTCCTTAATTATAGTCGGATGGAATTATTGGATAAATATCTTATAAAACCAATTAGTTTTCTTTTACTATGGTTATTCATGATATTTTAAAGTAATTTTACCATTTAATCCACTTTTTTATTTAAAAAGTTTTATAAAAAGTTTTTATGAAATTATGACTTCATTTTTATCTTTGTTTAGAAATCTATTTTCTTCCATAAGAATGCTTTTTAAAAATATATTCAATTTTTTACCATTTAATTATTATATGTCAAAATTATATCATGCATTTATGCACATTAATAATATTCAAAGGAATATTATGTTGTTTTCAAAACAATTCTCTTTTGGAATTTTGAAAAATGCGAAGGGAATATTATTATCATTTTTTGAGTAAGGAACATTCTTAACATTTTTACAGTAAAAGAGGAATGGTATTTTTTAAATTCGTGGAATCTATGGAAGTACGTTCCTTCATGATCATCAATTATTTAAATCTAAAATTGCATGTTTAAGTGGATAATTTTTTATATATTTTTTTAAATGTGATTTTAATGAAAAGTATTTTAAAAATGTTTTCAAAGTGAAAATGATATTTTACTCTTGAATATTTTAAAATTAATTTTCAAATTAATTCAATTCATAATTAAAAAACCCTATAAATTTACTATAATGTGATTATATTTTATTGATACCATCTTTATCCTTTATATTTGTGGTTTATGATATTTTTATCCAAGGATAGTATTGTCATCCACTTATTCAATTCAATTTTGTTGTCAATATTATTCCCTTGATATGTTTAATTTTCATTTATTATTGGAGATAAAATATCCACTAAATATTAATATTATTTATCACGGATATGTTTGTTTTTTAAAATCTGTGTAATTTCAACATTCATTTTCCTATATTGAATGTCATTATTTAATCATTGGAAATATTGGTAAATCCGTATTATTTAATCAATACATGTACAAGATGAAAATTAACCTTTAATATGAATTAAATTTGTTATTTTATATATGAAGAATGATTTGGAAGTTCATGAAATGGTTTTGGGACTGATTATCGAAAGCCCATTGATAAGTTAGTTGTCTCATTGGATGAATTAGTTTGTTATCCTTAGTTAGATGGGTTTGTATCCAGTATGTTTTAAATATTCTTTTGAATGTTCATGGTGGAAAAGACATGATATGCTTGGAAAAATTTACACCTGAATGTTCATAATTCTTTTTATTCAGAATTCAGTTATTATTCTCCATGAGATGTTTGCAATGATATTATCTTTGGATGCATTTCATTATAATATATTGATTAAATGGAATGAGGTTTAAGAAATTTATCCTATCACATTAATTATACATTATTAATTAATGAATTCATCTTATTTAAATGTAATATGGGTTTAGTTATTTACCCTTCGATTATGATATAGTAGATTCTGATGAACTAAATGCTTATAAGTATATTGAGATCTCCATTATTTTTTTTCTTTTCCCTTGGATTCAATATAGTTTACTATTATTGATATGTAGGTATATGATATATGTAAAAAAATATCCTGAATTTTTTTTAATTTATGTATTCAAATTTAATGTACAACTCATATATATATCTTCGAAACCAAGAATTTTAAACTATTCGGTCCTTCGAGATGTGACTCCGTGTATCTTATACATATGTAATAAATTACTCATATATTCTCTGATTCAATGGTTGGGGTATCTACTATTGACACTCTAGTAGTTATGGAACCATTATCAATGTAATAAGATAAAAAAATATCAAATCAAAACAACCGCAAAAAACAAAGCAATTATTGCTTGAGACACGATCTTAACATTGAATTGTTAATAAATACGAAATGAAATGTCATAAACAAATCATATATGGTATGAAATATATATATATATATATATCTAAAATATATTAATAATAAAAATATATTTATTATATAGTATGTTATAGTGTGTATGAAGGAAGTCGAGGATTATGGTTATAGATTTCTAGTTCTTTTTATTACATGGTATTATATAAAATTTCACAGCAATTTCCTTTTTTCATGAGTATATACCATCCCAATCAATTATTATATACATAATATATATATATATTTAATATATATTTAATTTTTTATTGTTTTTATGATTTATTGGGGCTTATGATTCAAAGTAATAACAAAAATGTAATGGATTTCTATCTCCCTTTTATTTTTAGTAAGACACAATACATACTCACAAAGTGTTTTCTAGGTGTTTTATATACATAAAATGAATCTACTTTTCATTATCATCCATGAAATTAAGTGTATTTTATTATCCTTTTTATGGTCAATTGTTTCATGTGGTTTCCTGTTCAAATGTTACCAAAGCAGTAAGGGAATTTTGTCTCAAATTGTCTTTTGGATACCTATGTTATGATATGATCCTATAATCTGATATAATGTTTATATAATAACCCACTTACATTTTATACCATGAATAAAATTCTTTTATAGATATTATATATTTCATTTAATTTTATTCTTGCATTGGTATTATGATTCACTGTTACCAATGTTTTAATATTTTTATGTCATAATATCATAATTTATTGGGATTGTTTATGGTTATTCTTTAAATGATAAAATCTTAAGATCTATATCTAAAGATATAAGGCCAAAACCTTAAAACTTATTTAATCTTGAGTTATTACAATATTACACATTTAGGATCTTTTTAGGTTTAGAGTTTTAGAGAATTAGATCATGAAACATGCATTATATTCCACATTTAAACAAAGTGGTTACATAAAAGACAGTATTCATTCTTCCCATCACGGAAACATATTTAAAATAAAATATTGATTCTTTTTGACACATCCTTGACACTCTCACCACATCATGTACCTCTCCCTTGACCTATGAAAAACATTTCAAAAACATGGGATGATCATAAAAAGCTCAGTAAGGGTTATAAAAATATGGAAAGGAAACATGATTTCATATATACATAAGAATGAAATCATACTTTACCCATAAAACATAGGCACTCTAACATACCTCATAAAATCATGAATAAATCATAGAAATCATAAAGACATAAAGGTAACTAGAGGCATTCATAACTTTCTTACGTAGGGAGTAACCCTCTTGGTTACGTTTGGAATACCCACCACAGTAAATTCCCTAAATCTCTTCAGGGAAACCTTAACATTTATCCCCTTTGCGTTACCGAACGCATTGGAGAGCTATATCGGGCTCACCCGACCTTAGTTTATCACGGAACCACCCGTTTTCATAACAATGACCAAGAACCATAACATAATTGTATCACATAAAACATGCATAAAGGAAATATAACATTTCCACATTTCAATCACAATATAACATTATAGGATATTGAAATAATGAATCCATTAAAAAACCATTTTCAAAACCATTTAAAACATTTAATAAAGAGATTTTTGAATAAAAGTGTCCCATACCACCTTGAAGATTTTAAAATTTTAAACCATTAATATCAATATAAATAAATCCTTAAAACCATTTTTAAAATATGGATATTAATAAGAACAAATAATTAAAACATTTAAAGCCAAATTTTGGTTAAAGGGTTTTTACCAAAATTAGAAACACTTGAATACAATAATTGAGGAATAACATTTAATCAAAACTTTTTAATATAATGAGAATAAATGTATTCATGATATAATATTCCAAAGGATAGTATATACACCATATAAGAGTGAATTGGTGCATAACAACAATGAAGTCTCAATAGAGATGTAAAATGTGATGAAATCCCTTATAAAGACGGTATCCTTAAATTAAGGACAAATAAATCTCAAAATTATGTGTGACAAATATAAATACACCAAATATAATTTGATATTAAGTTTAAAACAATAAAAGGTCATTCACACATATTCAAAGGATGACATATTCAATAACTACATGTTGAACCCAAAGAAATCGAAATTGGGTTAAAAAGTTCCCTTGGTAAAATTCGACAGCCTAACGGAGTCACTTAAAAAATTCATAAAATGAGTTGATGAGAGTTAAAAAGGGCATCTCATCACCTGGACATAAAACTTACATCAATAGGGATATAAAATAACATATCCCAACATAATAGTATGTGAATTAAATGACATAACAAAGAAGTCTTTTAAAAAGAGGAGGGTGAAAGGTCCCCTTACCGAGTTGGGTCACATTCGAAACGTACACCCAATGGAATTAGGGTCATAAAATGAAGATGTGAATACCCATAAATGAAATTATACTAAAAAAAGTGTATAATAATGGGAAGTACATACACCACTCAAAGGAAATTGTGGCAAACGTAGCATAAATTTCACGGGAATAAAAGTGAGATGAAAAATCCCTTACGAAAACTCCGCAGCTTAACAGCGCCACTTAAAACATCCAAAATGGATTAATGAGAGTAAATATGGTCTCTCTTCATATGAACATAAAAATTAATGTAATATTAATATAAAAGAACATCCCAATCTCAAGAAATATGAGCTTAAAAGGAATGATATAAAAGGGTGTACTTAAAAAGAAAGAGAGGAGTAGGATCCCTCACCTCAAGTCCAACTTGTCTTGTTCGTTTCTTTATATTCCTGAATAATAAACTTTGTTCAATTTATAATTGATTAAGGACCTCCTATAGAGATTTTTATTCAGTTCAGATCACATATTTTAATGTTATAATTATTGGTTAATAATATGAGTTCATATCAGACGTTTTTGTCGATGTTTGGTACATGAGTCAAAAATCGAACTTGTTGGAAAATAATATTCCATGTAGTTATAGGTACATCATATCTAGAATAGGATTGATGTTTTAAATATCATATATATCCACTATATATCCATTTTATACTATTCCATAGCATTTGGAGATAAAAATTAAAAGCACCGTTCATGGAGACGGTAGGTCATACGTACGCATGAACAATACGTTAATTTTTTTGTCATATTAATGGAATTAAAACAAAATGAAAGATATATATATGTTATAATTCAAGAATTATATCCACAATTTATATGTAATATATTCAATATATATCCATTATATATATATACTTATAATAGTACATAACATTTTGAGATAATAAATGAAATGTACCGTTCATGGAGACGGTAAGTCGTACGTACGCATGAACGCTACTTCCATTTCTATTTCATATTTAATGGAATTAAAACATAATTATACATAATGTTATTTTAATTACAGTATGTTACCATATATAATATAATTAAATATATCCTTTATACATACCACATATGGTATTAACGAATCAAATCACTTTGAGGGGGCGGTAGTCCACACTTCCTTAAATGAAGATATCGTGTTTACCCATAATGGAAACCATAAAGGTATGACATAAATTAAAAATAAATAATCTTAAGTAAAATATAAACATATTATATATCATATATAAATATAGAACATCTTAATGGACACCTTTGAAGGTGTTAGAAGAATGTTGAACAATCATCGTTTCGTGAGGCAGAAACTCACCATCCACAGAAACAGTATGTTCTTTAACCATTAGATGTACGTTTGTGTAAGTTTATCTCTAATAAATCTTATAGAAACATCCTAGTATATTTAAGATACTGTATTTGTTACAAAATAAATGAATAAAAAGAGTTTAGGGGGTTGGAGAAGCAAAATAAAACAAAAGGACTCAAGTGAAGACATTACCTTAAAATAGGGTAACTCCCTTTGGTTTGAGCTAAAATTCTTCCTTGGGATGGCTTCTTCCCAAAGTGAGGCTTCACATAGTTAGATAAGGATGTGTAGAGCCAAAATGGGCCAGGTTGGGCCGATCCAAAGGCTTTGGAAGTGTGGGTAAGGAGGTAGAGGTGGGGGCCTTTTATAAGAGGAGAGGAGGAGCACTCTTGGAAAGGTATAAAATGTAACTTTATTTTCAAATGAGTTTGGGATTTTAATGGTCCCACATTGATGTGTTTCGGGGATAAGGTGATAAGGGATCTAAATACACCCATCAAATAGGTTTTGGACATCTTTAGGTCTTAGATATTACATTAACTTTCCTTTTTATTTAAATCGTTAAATAATGAGGTCATCGCTACATCATCCTGATGTCACATATAATTTAATTTATTTAATGTCCAAAAATTATAAAAAAATACTACGATTTCGAAAATCTTTTTAGATTTCCAAATATTATTTATAGTCTAAACGATCATTTATGTAGACAAAATTAAAAATATTTTACTTATAAGATACATTCTTTGTTATATTTAACATTATTTCAAAATAAAAAGATAAAAAGTCACTTTCTCACAAAAGTGATTCCATGGGGCCCCCAAATTTTGTACAAGGCATCCCATAGTCGGCCCTGAGACAACCAGTAGCATTAGAACACATGTTGTAGTCATTTTTTATTATTATGATATTATTTTATTATCTTTAACAACCCTATTACTCATTAATCAAGATAATTAATGATAATTACTGTCGTTACTATTCATAATGTACAAAAACAAAAGAGTCATAATTACATAATTTGGGCCTTATGATTCCAAATATGTATTCCATTTTACCAAATTCCAAACACATAAATTTGAAAAATTTATTTAAAAAAAACTTCCTGTTGTCAAAACAAATTGCCTGTTTTTTAGAAACAATATTTATGAAAAGTTTGGCACTTGTTTATGCCTAATTCCAAAGTGAAATTAATCCCAATGAACTTAATTGTATTTCATGGTAAAAATATATCCTAATTACACTTTAAAACAAATTAAAAAGATAATATAACCATATAATTAAATTATATGAAAAAGCAGTTTTGATGTAAAATGCAGTATTTTTCACTATTCATTGAAAAATGATCATTGTCAGAAAAATACCAAAAATTAACCCAAGATAAATTTAAATGTCCCAATCATAAATAATATGTTTATTTTGACAAATAGAGCTTATAAAATTGTCCAACGTTTGATTTAAAAATGGTTTTCCATTCAAAGGTAGTAAAACAAACTTTTAAAAAAACTAGTGTATTCAATGCTTAAGATTGGACTCATTTGTATTTTAAGCCTCTAAAATTTATTGGATAAAAGTAAAAACATTTAAAAAACATATATAATCGTATTTTTGTTATTTCTATTCATTCCCTCCATTACAACAGCTATGTGTTAACTACTATTTAAAATAATATTATTTTATTATTAGAGTGAAATGTAAGATTTCAAAGGAACTCATTGTTGCGTATTGGGTAAACCATCGAGCATATCGTTCCATTTAAATTAATATTGAAATTGTTTCCACAAATATGGATAAATATAAAAATTTCATATTCTTTATTTACCTGGGGTGTTACAAAAGCACCTAATGAATTTTCAAATTATTTGTTTATTTCTACAAAATACATTTTCCCCTAATTTTTCTCTCTTTATGTTCTAATATGTTTAAAACTAAATTTTTGGAAACATTCATTATTATTATCTTACATAGAAAAAAACTTTTTCATCCCAAATAATGTTTTCTAAATATATTTTCAATTATCTTCTAAAATTCATCAAAATATTTATTAAATATAATTTTTCTATATGTTTTACTTTTAACACTTTTTTAAAGGAATCGTTATTTCTTTTTGAGAACAATGATGGTATGGATTTTAATTGAAATGTGAAAGGATTGTTTTTTTAACAATGTATGAAATGAATATAAATTTCACATAGTCTTGAAAATTATTTTATTTCAATATTCTATTATAATTTTTCAATATTAATTTAAAAAAGGCATATTAAAATTTTTTTAGGTTTTAAAAAATCGTTTTCATGGTAGAAAGGATATTTTCTTCAAGAAATGTTCTAAGTGATATTTCAAAATCAATTTACATCAATGGTGAAATATTAGGATGTTTCTTATGATTAACATGGATATGATCAAAGTGTGCCATTTTTGTTCTTTCTCTAGATGGTTTATAATTATGATGGAAATATTATAATTAAACTCATTTCTCTTCCACGTGTTATACCATGATAAAATGATTATGAAAGATGCTTTTTATTACATGAGTTATGCTATTTTGAAATGATGAATTCATTATGAAACCTATTTCATTTCAATTGTTTATGATATGGAGAGATATTTATATAACCAATTTCTTTTAATTGTTTCTCATAAGATGAATGTTTTTTGATCTTATAGCCCACATATGTATGATTTCGATTATGCGAAGGTGGTTATGTTATAACCAAGGAAGTTGGTTGTGTTATAACCAATAATTTTGTTACCTATATCTATTTACAATGAATTTTGTACTGATTAATGTTATATGATATCAAATGATACATGGAATGTTATCCCCTGTCTGAAAGAGGGTATACGTTACGTTATCCACACCATAAAAGATGGTACACTGGTGGTTATCCCAATTATAAAGTAGATACATGGGTGTTTAGACCAATCCAAACATGTTATTAATGTCTTTGTGAGTATCCTTGAAATAATATATTTTTTTGATAATTTATATTCAAAAATTATATGTATTATGCCATTGTTATTCTGTCATTGCCCATGATATTTTAATTACTTATTAATGATGTATTATGAACTACTAATAATTATATGATGACCCAATATTATGATCTTTGATATAAATGTAATGCTTTTCATATGTTATTATCATGTTCTCAAAGATTTATATTTATCTTATGTCTATGTATCTCCCTTTTTACCCATACGGAGCATCTGAACTCAACATTTATTATTTTTAATTTCCCAATGTTATGATGAATTTTTATGTGGAGTATGTTTGTGAAGTGTACTAAAGGAGAAGATCATTATGAGAGATATATGTGATCTTTCACCAAATAAAAATATTATTTACCTAGTCTCTCAATACACTAAACTATTATTGTATTCATAAATTTATTTTCTGCAATGGATTGAATATTCAATGAAAATGACATAATATCAATGCATGAAATGACCAGGTCACTATACAATATAATGATCTTGATAATAACTACATGTAATATAGAATATTTTCCATAAACATGGACCAACCCCTGTAGAAACCCATTTGAATTGTTTCCCTGGTATTATATTCATTGTAATAGGGAGTGAGTGTTTAGGGTTTAATTATATGATCCTTTCACTATAGTCAACGATATAGGTGTGAAGAATATAAATCAAGAAAACTATAATACCCTTGACCCTAATAGCATGGAACCAATGCCTTACCATTTTACATTAGCTGTAAGTACAAGGGATCATATCCTAGAGGACTAAATTGTTTAATATATTTTAATAACTAAATACGAACATAAATATTAAATTAAATATTTAAATGATATACAATGCAGTGACTCTATTTTAAAAACCCATATTCTCTAAGACTCTC
This sequence comes from Viscum album, assembly GCA_963277665.1. Taxonomy (NCBI): domain Eukaryota; kingdom Viridiplantae; phylum Streptophyta; class Magnoliopsida; order Santalales; family Viscaceae; genus Viscum; species Viscum album. Next base: position 2,073,332,081 of record OY728156.1, on the reverse strand, counting down.
CCCATATGTCAATTATTATATACCACTTAGAATCCAAGGAAAAATAGAACTAAATAAAGGGGTTATACCATATTTTCAATAAGGGTAAGAATAGAAGAGAATATATTATAAATAACAATAAGCATTATGGAAAGGGGAATATATAAAATAATATTTTATTAAAACATTATATTGGGTGTAATATAGAAAGAATAAAATCTGGTAGAATAATGGAATATAGATAATCACATGAGAATGTGACTTAACCCTGAATATTGTACTGGTAGAATAATCACATAGATTTTAAATAAATTGTCTCATAATGAAGAAATTAAAAATGTAGGACATCATGAACATACCATTAATGTAACAAACGAAAACATTAATTAATGAAAATACCTCTTGATATGATTAAATGTCTTATTATGTAAAAACGTTATACAAAACATATGCACTTCCATGGTTTTATATTTTTTTAATTTAAAATACCTTTAAAATTTTTTATCGTTGGTAATATAGTTGTTGAACAGTGATGACATGATTAGTATAAATATAGGGCTTTACCAAATCCAATTTAAGTAGAAAAAAGAAGTGATGGATTCATCTAGTAGAATTGCTCCATACTAAGCCTATTTTTCAGAGCTCAGAAAGGAGGTATCATCACTGGGTTTCTCTCTTGAACAATCCCAACCAGAGCTTCAACATGTTATGCTTGAACGGAACCGCATACGGGTGAAGTGGATGTTAACAGAGATTACTAACCGAACGATGTTATCTGGGCCTCCCAAGAGTCTATCACCATCGCATAGATTACCCCTAGGTATTATGAGAGTGTTATAAGTGTTTATTTACAATAACTTATCACTATTATTATGTGCATTATTATAGTATTGAATAAATAATATACATTCACTTTATTATTGTTACATTGTAAATGTGTTTTATAGGACAAATAATATTTTCAGTTAATATTTAAATTCAATTAAGATATCTATTTTTATGAACTAATGGATTTTTGAATTAAATAATATTTTAAAAAAATATTATTACTAAATTAAATTTTATTACATATAAAGGATCATATAATTTAATTGAATACAATTGTAATTTTTTAATGTTTGAAAGCCTATTTTGTTAAAACCCATGATTTTTTTTTATAAATGTCGGTTTTTAATTTAAAAGTAAAAATTAAAATATTGAAAAAATTATTTAATTAAAATGAATATTATTTTTGGATTCAGGGTGTCAACATTATCTAATGGTGAAATTTTTAAATTTTTTTTGAGATAGTTGAATTTTTGGGTAAAAATTAAATACCATTTAAATATATATAATGTTTTGTATGACATCAGAATGACCCAATAGTGATACAATAAAATACTATAAAAGGATTATTTGGCCAATATATTTTTTACCTTTAAAATAATTTTATTTTTTATTTGTTTTATTAGTTTTTTGATATTTAGTGGAGGCAAGAAGAAATATACAATATATTAAATTTTTAAAATGATTTCCTCGAGAGTGTGACTAACCTCTACATAAGAAAGCACAATATTTTAATAATTTCTCACATTATCCATATAAAATAATGTTTTCCACACCCCTTTGGGAAAAACCATGGGAAAAACCATAGGATGGTTTGTGTTTTTGAATATTTAATTATATAGATTCCAAAACCTATGTTTGTGAAATATTACTGAATTCCACTCTCTTTTCCTATATAAACCCACCCAAGATCCCACTTCTCTTCAATCAAACCCATTTTTTCACATCTATACTCTCCCCTCCTCTCTTTAGAATCCTCCCAATGTGCCCCAATATCTCAAAAAGCTCCGCCTCATACTCTTCATGTCACACACTCAAGTAAGGGATCCTCATATTCTTTGTTTCTTTATTTAGTTCCATGTTTTCATATATTATTTTTCCCTTTTATTTTAAATTAAAAATTTTGGGGTATGATTTATAACCCCCCATATACTATTCTTTTTATAGTTTAATGATGGAATACCCCTTTCTCCCAAATTATTTCCTACCATATACACCTATTTCCATGCCAAAATTTCTTAAGGTATTTCTCTCTCCTCATTTACATTCAAACAATTCATATATATTATGCATTATATTCCATTAGACTTACTAGGATATTATGTTTCATTACCCCCATAATGTCAATTTTTTTATAATCTATGAGAGAGCCCTATTTCTCTCATCAACCATTTTACAATTTTTTTTGACGTCGTAATGCTTCCAAAGTTACACAAAAACATCCCATGCCAAAATCATTGTATAAGTGAATACCATACCAATTTCTCTATCAAGGGTATTCACATTTATAAACACAAACTTGTTTATTGAGGAAATAAATTTAAATATTCCACATATCTTATTTGTGGATAAAATTATGATTTTTAATTAATCTATTTTGTATGATCTTTGTAGCGCACTTATGCATGAAATTAAATGATTAAGAAGGGTGTGCCCTAATAGAGCACCAATGCATTGGGTAAAGATTACTATCATGATATTTCATGTGTAATGAGGGTTTACAAATGATAATTCAAGTGAAATGAGTTTCTAATCATGATAATTCATGTTCAATTAGAGTTTACTCATGCATCACGCACAATGAGCCTCAGATCATGCTAATATTAGGTTAAATGTTGTTGACACATCTTCATTTTAAGATAAACATGATTTAGCATGTCATTTTGTTCATTTTATCTTATGCCCCATTTATATGACTATTGACTAACATGTAATGTATTCTTCGTGTTATTCCTGGTTTAATCCCTTATTAGGCTTTGTAGATCACCCCCATTTTATGTATGTCCTCAGGTTATCCCATGTAACACTAAGGACAAAGGAAATTTGTGCTCAGGTAAAAGATGTTTTCAATAAAGATGTTGTATTTTATGTCTTATGTTGTCATGTAATGTTCTTAATTTAAAAATACAGTAGAACTCTTGATCCATAGAGTTTTCTTAAGTGAATGTTTTTTAATAAATCGAGTTTATGTGTGTAATAAAGATAGGATTGTTATAGTTAAGTATTCATGCAAGATACCAAGCATAATTGGGTAAGACAACAACAAATACCCAAACTAGTTTGTCTCAAAATATCTATCAATACATCGATGGTATGTAAAATTTCATATACATCCTATAAATAGTTCAATTAATTCCTTGTACTAAAGGGTTAAAACATAATAATCACATACATTTATATTGAATCTATAATATTAAATGTTACTAACTTTCCCTAAACAATAAACATAATCTTAAAGCATCAATTATAAAATGATGAGTGGTATGATAATAAAACATCCATAGTCAAACTAATCATAAGTAGTTTAATAAAATATATTATATTTTATAATAATAGATAAACCTCAATTATTCATATGATCCATCAAAGTGTGTTGAAACATATTGAAATAATCTAATAAAATCATTGAGAAATTCTTAAGATAAATTCAACTTTTCAATGAAATAATCTATCTTAAACAACATGTAATTATAAAAGAAAATATTTTATTCTAAAATATCTTTGTAAACATGTAAATAATTTTCAAGACATTAAGGCATTATTAATCCCAGATAAGGTTCCCATACCATATATGTTTAAAAAAACATTGTTATATTATTTTAAAAATGAAATATTTTAAGATTATTTCTAAAATAAAGTGTGGAAATTAACAAAATTATTTGACCATGTGTGTTAGATAAAAATCCTCCAAAAAACTCAAATGAAACATAATATAATAAAAATTTGTTTCATATAATGGCATAATCGATGTAGAATAAGTTTAAAACAATGAATAGAAATTGGGTTAAGAATTATCTTAACACTTTGTAAATAGTCGAACCACATTCCCAAAAAAATTATTTATTAGAAAATGAAAAATTTAATTCCATAAAGATAAATATATTTTTGATGTGATATATTAAAGGGATTCATATACACCACACACAATAAATAATGGTTTAACAAAAAAATTATATCTCACTAATGTAGAAATGAGATAAGAAACTCCTACCTCCTATCAAAAATCATTGTGAACATGTAATTAATGTCATGAAAAATCAAATTAAATTCATTAGTTTCATAATTTATAACGAATTAAAAAAATATTTGAATTATAATTATTTTATTATGTTTATTTATGGTGACTTTGAAGAGTTTAAATTTTATGTTTTTCATTCCGAGAGTGTTCATTTCATGGATTTATGGTCAGTTCCATTGAGTATAAATTTTATATTTCCTCTAAAATTAAAATAAATTTTCCATAAGTGAAATTATTAGGTATTAATGAATATATTAATGTTTAAATGGTCCCATATATTATTTGGTTATGTGTTTTTAGGATTATTCGATAAATATCATGTTTATACAATGGTATTAATTTATATTGGTGGTTTTTACGAACATCAAGAACATGTGTCATTTTATTTGATAATATGTTTATATATCGGTTCAAGAACATAATATAACCTATATTATGTATATTAAAATATAATTTATCCATTAACGTTTTGTTTCTATCATTGATGATGATAATTGAAAATGAAAACTCGTCATCCATGATGGTGGTGAATTGTCAAATCCCAAAAAATGTTTTAATTTTTTAAAATAAATATAGAGGAGAAGAGGTTTGATGTTGGATAATCAATTAGAAAAATACCACTATGGTATATATATTATATTTTAGTTACCATTGATCTTTTTATAGTGGACATGATGAGAGAATAGGGAATGAAATTAAATGGGAAATGATGATTTTACATCTTGAATATCTTCTAAATGGAAACCAACTTAAGACACTTGTATTTAGCCTTTTTATAAAATCAGTGGGTCTTGAATGTGTGGAAGAGTCTGGGGAAGGTAAAAAGATTACAATTTGGATTGATTAATGTCTTATGAGTTGTTTAAAGAATGGGTGGTGAGGGTGGTATTTATAGGTGAAAATAGAGGTGTTTCTATTGTTTTATTCATTCATTTATTATTTTTGATCAATACTATCAATATTATCAATTATTTTGAATAATTACAGAAAAAAATGAATTTTATTTTTTTGTAATGATTTATTATATCATCAACAGCTCTAAAATTCATGCATATAACTTATAATTTCAAATACCATAAATGATTGAATTTCACTATTCATAAAATTCAAATGTTTTAGAAAAATTCAAAAAAATAAACCTTACCGTTTCATCATATATAGATAGAAAAAATGGAATATATAATGTGAAAAGAATTTTCTAAATAGGGTAAAATTAATTTTCAAATAAAATCATCATTTCTTCCAAAAATACTAGTTTAAATATTATAATCAAATTTATGAAACTTTTGAAAAATTAATTATGGTCTCATAGAATTATCTTAAAAATATATTAAAACACAATAATAATTTCTGAATCTATTTTAGGAAAATAAATTTAATTTTAAATATTTATAGTAATTATAAAATTAATGATAGATATTTACATTTTACAAAAATACAAACAATTAATTTATCATTTTGAAAATATTTATTTACTTATTCCAAGATCTAAATATATAATATAATCCTTAATAAGATGCCTAAATTTTATATAAACATTCATTGGTGAGGTTATTATTCTAATGGAAATATTACTATTCCTAACTGTCACATTCTTATTCCAAAAGTCATGTTAAATTATAATATTATAAAATGGTTCATTGTATTAACTATGTGGTATGAAATGGAAGCTAATGAATAAATTGAATTTACTTAAGAGTATACATAATTTAAAATACTGGGGTGTTACATTCTTATATCCTTCAAAAAAGACTTGCTATAAATTAATAAAACATCACTTCATAGAAATATTTTAGTATTTATTCATCATAATTTCATCTGGTTCCAACATTTCTTCATCCGTTTTATGGTTTGGCCAAATTCCGATTACTATTCGGTTCATCCAACTTCTCATTACATGATCTCTAGTGTCGAGAATCTGGATCAGATCATCACACTAAGACAAATTAGTTTCTAGTTCTATTTCATCATAGGTGACTACATTCATTGGCTTTAGAGTTCACATTCTTAACAAAGAGAAGTGGAATACATCATGTTCTTTAAAATGGCGAGGAGGAATCACAAAATGATAAGCCACATATCCAATTCCTTTTATAATCTCGAATAGTACAATGTACTAAGGGCAGAGTTTCCCTTTCTTACCAAACTATATAACACCCATCCATAGAGATAATTTTAAAAAGACATGATCTCCAACATGAAACTAAAAATATGTTCTTTTATCATTATCATAACTCATTTTACTATATTGAACTGATTTAATATGAACCTGAACAGTCCTTACCTTTGTCATTTTCTCTTCAAGATGTTCATGGATTATAATTTTTCTCCCATCACCACAATCTCAAAAAGTTGGAGTTCGACATTCCATTCCATATTGTAACACCCCAGAATGATAATAGGTTAAATCAATAAATGATATGAGCCATTTCCACAATGTGAACCTTCTTTTTTAGGAGATAACCTAATTATAAATTCACGGTTAAGCCTATTTTTCCTTCCGTAGTGATCAGGATGGGTGACCTTCTAGGTATTTTCAGAAGGTATGTTTGAGTGAGGACAAAGCACACTAGAAAGAAAATTGGTTGGCCTATTGGGACAATTTTTAGTCATATGATTCGTTTGGGAATGTGGGTGGGCCCTAGGGGGGGACCATGTGGTTGTGGGGCAACTGGTGGTACATGGGGAGGCAAAATTTCATACCCATTTTAAGGAGGGTTGTATGTGCTGTCACTAGTACCCTATTATTACATTTGGTATTAAAGGTCTCACCCAGCCTTAAGTGTTTTTCACTACTCTGGTTGAGATGTCAGGACCCCAACAAGGATGTTCTATTCAAAATGGGGGGGGGGGTTAATGTAATAACCCAAAATTATAAAGGGTTAAATGACTATATGATATGACTCATGTCAATAAGGTGCACCTTCCTTTTTGGGAGTCTATCATATTAGAACTGCATAGTTAGGAGTTCTTTTCATGGAGTAGTGATCATGATGAGTGACCTTCTAGAGAAGATTCCCAAGGTGGGTGTGTGTGAGGAAAAAGCACACTAGAATGTACATGTGTTGGCTTGTGGTGACAATTATTATTCATATGACTCATTCGAGCATGTGAGTGGGACATAAGGTGGGGACAATGTGTCTGCGGGGAAACATGTGGTACATGGAAGGTCAAGACATGATGTCCATGTTAAGGCGGGGTGTCTATGCTGTCACTGGGACACAATTGATAGACATATAATTCATCATATGGAACTATGTTTAAAATATAATAGAACTTGTTATTATAGGAAAACTCTAACAAATGTAAATATTGATCCAACATACCTTCAATTTCAAGTGAGCATGATATCAAAATCTCTTCTAATTTTTTAATATTTATTTCAGAAAGTCCATCGGTTTGAGGGTGATAATCTATAATCAAATGAATCTTAGTGTAATTCCCTGACCTCAGTTACCCAGAGTCGGTGCATTATTTTAATACACTAGCATGATTACATGGAATCAAGTCTAAAAGGACTGAACAATCCAGCATTATTAGAAAATAGATTACATACATGAACTTCATATTACAATTTCATACATAAAATATAGCTTTGATAGTTCTTTGGGGACACCATTAGTCCCTTAGATTAACCCATCATCTCAAACAAAACAAAACTTATTGGGATCCTGGGAAATTAAAACATAAAATTGTGGTGAGATATGATTCTTAGTACGGGTAAATAATTTACCATAAGCTATAAACTTTTTTGGCATGATGTGTAATAAAAACTGGGGCCTTTTAAAATGTAAAATTGAACATAATATGAAAAAAATTAATCAAACATTATCATATAAACATGCACATGGACATTATACTAGTTGAATAATTACATGTACTAACTAATTTCATAATGAGGTAATGTATAGTACCAGACTTTAATTTCTGTGTCAAGACCTCGTGCCAGGACCAACGCGCTAACTGTAACAGGACCCAATCCCGGAGAGCCTCTGTAACTGGACTCTAACCTAGAGAGCCTCTTTAACCAGACTCCATCCTTGAGAGCCTCTATCAAAATACTCCAACCCAGAGGGTCTTATCTAACCGGACCCAACCCGGAGGGTCTTATGTAACCAGACATCGACCTAGAGGGCATACTTTGACTGGTCCGCAAACTGGAACATACTTGCCCGATATATTCGTCTTAAGAAAATGTTGAAATTTAACCTAAACATTTTTATTAATACTAGCATACGAAATGTCAATAATTTATATATAAACCATGAATGGCATAAAAATAACCATCCATAGTAAAACATATCACAAAACCTTAAATACAATATGAAAGATTTGTATCATAATTAATAAAACTCAAACAAGTATAAAATTTATCAAAGTATGTAGAAATAGATGAAATAAAAACTATTTGAGAGAAATATCTCTTTCTATTTTGAAATAATTTAAGAGTCATATAATTTTAAAGAAAACATTTATTTTGAAAATATTTTTATAAGCTTCACTACTGAAAAATCTACCTATACTGACGGTTCAAAACTGTGTGTATAGTCCCCAAAACCGTGGGTATAGCGTATTCCAACTGTTTGGGAATCATGGGCTAAGGAGGCATCACAATAGGGGTCGTCTCCTATACCCACAGTTTGGAAAAACCATGGGTATAGAGGTGTCATAGCATGGAACACCGGTGTACAATTGGAACATCACTACCACCACGGTTTGAAAACCATGTGGATTTATATTCAAAATTAAAAAAAGCAGTGGTGGGATTCGACCCGGGGACGCGCCAGACGTTGTCCACTGTCTTTGACCAACCGAGACGCTGTGATTTTTGATATATATATATATATATATTTATATTAATATATTAATATAGGTTCTTATCAAAAATTGATAACAGTGGTATTCGAACACGTGACCAGTGCGAGGATGATTCGTCACCTGACCAACTGAGCTATGAATATTTTGTTAACAATATTATACACATGTTTAATTATATTATTTAAACTCATTTAAAAGAAAAAAAATCACAGATATTCGAACAATAGAAACTTTTAAACAAGACCGATGTTTTGACCAACAAACCATCATATGCTAGTTGTATTTATTTTTGTATCTTTGTAATTATGTTAACCCAAACCATGTTCCAGAAATTTTTTTTGGTGATTTTCCGTGTAAATTTTTTCCCACCTTATGGCAGGAAAGATACACCCACGGTTCTCTAATACTGTGGGTATAAGTCTTAAAAAAACCCCAATACCCACGATTTTGAAAAAAAGTGTGTATAGGTCTTCTGAAAAAACGTATACCCACACCGTGGGTATAGGTGACCTATACCCACGGCTTTCTAAAACTGCGAGAATATGTACCCATATTATCCCTATACCCACGGTTTTCGAAAACCATGGGTATATGGGTACCCTATAACCACGGTTTTTTTCAGAACCGTGGGTTCAGACCCGTTTTCTAGTAGTGATTGTAAGGTAATCATCAAAGATGTTATAACGGCCGAAAATAGCCACACCCACTGTATAAGTTAAAAAAACATTTTTACCTTAATTTTGTCGAAAAGGTCATAAAGTACCTTATTTGGATAACAACAGAAAGATTCCTTTAAAACCCATAAAAGGTCAAATAAGGGTATAAATTACTTTAACCCATTGTATATTAAATAGAAGAAATGTTTTTAAATACATTCTAAATAATCACAGATGTGGATAAGAAAGAGGTCCCAGTAGATACTCACGTATAAAACAACCTCGGATAATAAAGAGATTGTAAAATTAACCCTTACCTTGTACATTTCCTTGGTCGAGGGTAGTTTAACCTCCAGTATAATGGTGAAATAATTGTTATTAAATTATAAAAGTACTATATACATTAATATGATATCATATATGATCTTCTAATATTGGGTTGTTAATGATATTTCAGTAGTATCATCGTTTCGGGTGTTAACTGATTCATTTTCCTTTATATGATTTGTTAAACAAATAATGTTTTTTATGGATAGGATGTATCATATTCATATTAATAATTATATTAAGCCTTTAAACATTATTTTTTTAATCATAAAATGAAAATTATTTTTGAATTGATACGATGGGGAATGACTCTCTTTGGGTTCGTGGAGACTGTAATATGTACGTACGCAAGAGCGATAATATCATTTGTTTGATATTAAAATATTATATAATTGGAAGGTATGTCATATATAGATACTAATTATCATGTTATATTTATTATTTACATAATTTATAATCATTATTATACCCATCCAAATGATTAAGTGTTTGAATAACAAACTACACCACGGCGTAGAGACGGTAATCCGTACGTACGCACATATGGTGACTTTGTCATTTATATGATGGATATAATAATTAATATGGTTTTACCATTTTTAGAATAACATTACATTATATAGAATATACTGCAGTTATTATTTTATAATTGAAACAACAAAGAAATAGGAAGTGGAAGAAGAAAATATATTGAAAGTGGTGATGAAATATTTACCTCTTCTTCGGGTTCTTCCATTTGAATTGATCAGAATGTCTTTTTATGTTGGATTTATGACCAAAATAATGCCCTCAATATGAATTGAGTATTTTTTGGAGGATATTTGGGCAGGGGTTGGCTGATCCAAATGGCTTTGGAGGTGTGAATTCGAGAGAAGGTGAAGTGCCCTTTTATAAGAGGGGTGAGGGGAACCTTAGGGAAAGAATAAAATATTATTTTATAATAAATTACAATTAGGTTTATAATGGCTCCAAAATAATTTATATCTAGGATTAGGTGTGTATGTTTCGAAATCATTTCAACCTATGAGTTTTAGATAGGTTTATATCATCATATTAACCTTATCATTTTGATTTAACTCTTATTTAAATAGTTTGACATTTACCATATCTCTTTGTATTTTTATATTATATGGTTAATAAACATACTATAAACCTCCAAGAGACCCTCCCATGGTTCATTAATGACATATATAATATTATTTAATCACTTTAGAAGAATGTTAGATTTTTAAGAATAGAATATCAATTAATAATATAATATTTTTTTTAAAAACTATTTTTTGTCAATTTTGACACTATTTGGTATTTTGTTTTTTTAATTCACAACAACAATATTAACTCGAAATAAAATTAATTAATCAACCTTGAAATGTCATATTAACCTATAAAATTAGTTTAATTCATTAAAAGTCTCAAATTACATTTATTTGAATATTTATAATATCCATTATTTCTATCGTTCATTAATAAGGTAATTACTACATCATCATTGTGTCATATATAAATTTAATTATTTAATTATTAATAATTATAAATAAAATATCATTATGTTTGAAATCATATTATATTTTTAAAAAATATTTATTGTCAAATTTATCTTCTGTATAACCTTATTTTAAAAATGGTTTAGTTATTAATCTTTGAATTTAACACTTTTAACTATTCATTAAATAAAATAATAAGAAATGTCCTAATCTAATACAAGTGGACCTAAAGGATCATATTTTATTTCTAATGTTGTTTTAGATCAAAATACACCTTTACAATAGACTTAGTATATGTGTTACGGTAATAAGAATATCATATTTACCTTTAATTACCCTATTTACTTTTAACCATGGTAAATAAAAGTCAAAAGTTACAATTCAGAAAAATTATTTTTATCACATAGAACCACATTTTACATACTGATATCAACCGTGTATCTCAATGTTTTGAAATTCAACCCACATAAGAGTTAAACATATGTTTTATGCAAATTTACATATGCTCATAAGAGGTGGGTAAAAGACGGTAAAAATTCAATAAAATTTTTATATATCTAAACTAATTATAAAATGACTCCAATTAATTACATTGAACATTTATAGGTATTATGAAGCTATTTTTACCAAAAATAATTTAAAATAAAATAACTTATTATTTAAATAAAAAGTCTGTTTTAACCAATAACATAGTGTTTTTTCACTATTCATACAAATTTGAATGTTTTTAGAAAAATACCAAAATTTATCCCTAAGATAATTTTAATATTCTGAATTTCAAAATGAATTATTTTTTACAAAATTCAAAACATATAATTTTCATTAATTAATTTAATATTAATTCCTGTTGTTAAATCCAAAAAGCGTATTTTTAAGAAATAATAATAACTATTAAAAGATTGACACTTGTTTATGTCCAATTTCAAACTGAAATTACATTCAATGACCTAAATTGGATAAAATGGTAAAAATATAATGTAATTATACTTTCAAACCATTAAAATTTAGAATTTAACACTATAAATTATTTTGATTAAAAATGTTTTTTCAGTTAAAATTTGGTATTTTCACTATTCACTGAAATATGAAAGTTATCAGAAAAACATCAAAAATTTATCAAAACTAAATTTTTATGACCCGATTATAATGAAGATGATCATTTTTTAAAATTTAATATTTAAAAGTTTCCATTACTGTATTTAAAAAGGACTCTCCATTAAAAGGCGGTAAAATTGAGTTTTTTTGATGAATACATATTTTATCTGAAAAAAATTAATTTTTCCTTATATTATATCTATGAAACTCATAATATGAATTCTAAAATTATAAGTATTATATAAAATTCAAAATTAAGTTAATAATATTCATAACCGCTTTTGAACGACTAGTTTGCTAAGTCGTGGTGTGCTCGAATTTGGTGTTGTGTGTAGTGCACATTATTGAATTACTTTTTAGAAATAACATACTATGAAATCCTAAGGTGTTACATTCTCCCCTCCTTCAATAAATTGCATACTCGCAATTTGAAATTGTTCTTTGAAAATAAAAGGTTAGAAATAGAAAATACCCTTTTGGAAAACCCACATCGGAAATGGGGTTAATAAAATTTAGTCTTAATAAGAGGGAAAGGGAAATGAAAAGTCACCACCAAAATATGATTTCGATTAGGAAAAAATTTGTAAAAATTAGATACACATAATTAGAGATAAATCTTAAATATTTATAGGGAGTTATTAATATCATAAATCAAAAATAAGTGTAAAATTGAGGGCCTCAAATCCATCAATCTATGATGATTTAAAATACAGTCGGTTCAACAAAACATAAGGTGTTAGGATAACACATTTTTCGTTTTAATATCCCTTCCATAAAGTTTAATGTAACACCCCAAGCTTCTATGGTACGTTTCCCTTCGAATAATGCGATAGCGTGTGTTGTACGCAACCTCGAGTTCTAACACACACCACAACTAATTAAACTAGCCGTTGTGAATAGTAATACCTAATTTTTGAAATCATATATATTTTATATTTCAAAATGGACTTCATTTTTGGATTCGGAATATCGAAATTAGCCTAGGGTGAAATTTTGGTACTTTTCGGATAACTTTTATATTTTGATGAATAGTGAAAATTACTAAATTTTAATTAAAAACAACTTTTTTAATCAAAATAATTAATATTGATAAATTATGAATTTGAGTGGTTTTAAAGTATATTTAGAATATAGTTTTACCATTCAATTTAATGTTTGTCATTGGACATAATTTTACAATTAAACCGAACATAAACAAGTGTCAATCTTTTGATAGTTATTATCTCTTAAAAACACGCTTTTTGTTTTGACAGCGGGAATTAATTTTAAATTAATTTCTGCCACTTCTGTGTTTTGAATTTAGAAAAATGGATTCCATATTTGGAATCAGGATGTTCAAATTGTGTAAATAGGTAACTTTTATTTTTAGACATTTTGAATAATTACTGCGGTAATATTTTATTTACCATGGTTAAGGGTAAATCCGGTAAATAAGGGTTTAAAAAAAATAATATTATAATAATACTAAATTACCCTAAAACGTGTCTCAACCCTATTGGTTGATACATGGTCGACCATGGGCATCATTGGGTCTATTTTGGGACCCCATGGATCCACTTGTAAGTGATAATGACACATTATATTAATAAAGTCAAAATAAAAATAAAAATGGCATAAGCTTACATCTTTTAGACGAAAAATTTTTACATAGGGTTATACATGTTGGATTTTCGATTATAAATATTCATTAGAAATCTAAAAAGATTTCCTACATGATGATATTTTATTTATAATTTTTAGACATCAAATAAGTTAAATTATTAATGACACAATAATGATGCAATGTTTACCTCATTAATAAATCATTTAAATAAATAATATTATAATGATTAAAATATTATCTAAAACCTGTCCAATTCTTATTGGTTGATGTTATTTAGAATATGAGTCATCTTATCTTCGACCTCAATGATTTTTGGACCATTAGAAACCGAATATAATTATATTATAAAGTAATACTTTCACTCTTTCCTAAAGAGCCCCTCCTCTCCCTTATAAAAGGAGACCACTTCTACTCATTCCTCACACCTCTCAAGCCACTTGGCTCGTCCAAACTCTGCCCAACTAAGCTCCCCTCATCCCTCTCCTCCTCCTTGAAGCTTCCCCTTAGGCAGAAATCATTTCAAGAAGTCCTTTGGTTCCAACCAAAGTGAGTTACCTAAATTAAAGGTAACGATTTCTCTTAAATTATTTTCAATTATTTTGCTTCTCCAACCCCCAAAATATTTTTATTTCCTTTATTTTGTAACAACAACAGTATCCTCAATATACTAGTATGTTGTTATAAGATGGATTCAAACTACACATACATACAACTCCATCTAATGGATGATGAACATAATGTTTCTGTGGATGGAAAACTAACGCCTCACGAAACGATGATTGTTCAAATACATCTTACCACCTCTCATAGTGGCCATTATGATGGCACTGTAATTAAATATGATATTAAGGATATATATTTTATATATAAGCTTCTGTAATTCCATTTTATTTCATACCATTATTCATTTCATGTTGTATATACATACGATAATTTCATTTGGGGAAGTGCGGACTACCGCCCCCTTAAAATGATATGACTCGTTCATACCACACATGGAACGTATAAAGGATGGTGTTAATGAACTTAAGTAACATATATAAAATATTATATTATACTGGAATAGTAATATACCTAAGTATCATTTGGATTCAATTCTTTTAAAATAAAAATTAAATGGAAGTTGCGTTCGTGCGTATGTACGGACTACCGTCTCCACGAACGCGATGAGATTCAATCTCCATCGTATCCATTCAAGTATAATTATCATTTAATGATTTAAAAATGATGTTTAAGGACTTGATATCATTCTGGATATGAATAATATACAACAAACATGACTTATGTAACAAAACATATAAAAGAAAATGAGTAAGTTAACACTCGAAACAACGATAATTCTAAGATATTATTAACAAATCAATGTTAAAAGATAATATATGATATCATATTAATATATATGATTCTTGTATAATTTAATAACAATTATTTAACCATTATACAGGAGGTTAACCCACCCCAACCAAGGAAAAGTACAAGGTAAGGGTTATTTCACAATCTCTTCATTATCCGAGGTTGTATTATACGTAATAATCTACTGGGATCTCTTTATCATCCACATCCATGTTTCTTCAAAATGTATTTTCAAAACATTTTTACTATTTACATGAATATGGGTTAAAGTCATTTATACCCTTGTTTGACTTTTTATAAGAGGTTTATAAAGGAATCTTTCCGTCGTTTTCAAAACAAGGTCCTTTTTAACCTTTTCGACAGAATTGAGGTAAGAATGTTTTTTTTAACTTATACGGCGGGTGCGGTTATTTTCTGCCGTTATAAAATCGTCGAAGCTTTCCATACAAGCTTATAAGAATATTTTCAAAGAAAATGTTTTATTTTATATGGATCTTAAATGGTTTCAAAATAAAAGGAAATACTTCTTTAAAAAGAATTTTGATTTCATCTATGTCAACATCCTTTGATGGATTTTAAGATTATTTGAAGTTGATTTATTATGATACAAAACTTCTATATTGTATTGAAGGTTTTGTGATATGTTTGACTGTGGATGTGCTATTTTTATACCATTCATAGTTTATGGTGAAATTATTGACATTTCGTATGCAAGTTTTAATACGAATGTTTATGTTATGTTTAAACCTTTTCATATGGGAATGCATTGGACTTAATAAGTGACGGGTGGAGCCCGCTATAGCTCCTCGATGCATCGGTAGGTCTAATGAGACAAACTAGTGTCTTGGCACAAGGCCTTGACAAAATCTTATTTGTAGTCTTGGCACGAGGCCTTGGCTATGTGGTTATGATAGTCTGGCATTATGCATTCCAACATTATGAAAGTGGTTACTGATATTGCATGTGATTATTCGATTAGTAGAATATCCATGTGAACAAGTAAATGGCATTATTTCATTTTACTTTTGCCATACTATGTTTAAGTTCAAGTTTAAAAGGCTTTTATTTTAGTAATTTATTGCCTTAAATGTTTATGCTTATTTTTTAATGTTCCGCTATATTGTTATCCTTACTGGGCATTTGAGCTCACCCCTTTTCTATGTTTTATTTTTCCCAGGATGTGAAGATGTAAGTTATGAATGACCTGCAGGGATATTATGAGGGGATTATAGTGTGGACTGTGGAAACATTATGTTGTTGTAGTAGTTTTTTTTTATGATGTACTGTAAAACTTATGAATATATCTAGTGTTTCCAAGGCTACTAAACCAATCGTTCTTTCGAGATTTGATCTTTCTTGTGATCATGCCAATGTTACGAAGTAATGCACCGACTCTGGGTAGCTGGGGTCGGGGCGTTACAGTTGGTATCAGAGGAGGTTTAGTACAAACCTTGGAAGCTAGATTTAGATAAACTCTGATTAGAGCACGTATACCTAAGATGAACTTTGAGGATTAGTATAGAAGAACTTCCTAGAATTTTGGTATTGTAGAGATTTTGTGAGTTTTCCGAGCAATACATCCCTGTCTGGATACAAGCAGGTAGAGGCGGCTCTGGCACAGATGTACCTAGGGGTAAAACCCGAAAACACCGCTTTGAGGTAGACTCGAACGGGAACTGGTGCATGACAACGGGCCTTGCTGCACTCTTGGTTACGACACTCCCGGGGGATATGCTTAGGATAACTCTCATTTTCATTACAAATCATTATGAAGGGTTTATGAGTATATACTTCCTCAAAGAAAACATTTTTATGATTATGGATTATATCCATAAATAGTTCAATTTATGTTAAGTGTTTTATATGTATGGGATTATGTATTTTGATTCATAAACTGATCTTGTTTATGCCATTGTTTAGAAATGGCGCCTAGTGGAAGGAATGGAAACCGTATCAATGCACGCACTCCACGTAGGGATTGCCCTCCTTCTCAAGATAATTATAGTGGGGCTGGTGATGCAACTGGTGCTGATCAGCTAATCACCATACTAGGACAACTTACTCAGGTTATGAATAATAACCTTACCCGTATGGAGCACCCTGATCCGCAGCGTGGAGGATCAATGTTAGATCGATTCATGAGGCAACAACCACCAACGTTCAATGGGAATACAAATCCCTTAGTAGCTGAGCAATGGATATATTCCCTAGAGAAAATATTTCAGGCTTTGGGGAGCAGTGAAAGGGAAAAAGTTATCATGTCAGTTTACCGCCTCACTGGAGATGCTGATCAATGGTGGTCATTGATTCAAAATACGAAGGAAGATGATGAAGTATCAAATATGGAATGGAGGGAGTTCAAAGATCTGTTTTTAGAAAAATACTTTCCTCGCGACCATCGAGCAGATATGGAAAGACAATTTCTGAGTCTGAGACAAAAGGAGGATGAGAATGTCACAAAGTATGAGGCTAACTTTACAAGGTTATCGAGGTATGCTGGAGATTATATTTGCAACCCAAGAAGTAAGATTGATCGTTTTTTTTGATGGGTTAAAACCATTTCTCCGTCGAGCATTAGTCTCACAATCCTTTTCATCGTACGAAGACATTGTCTCATGTGCTATCAAGACCGAAAAGGAATTCTCTAAGTCTTATGACTTTAAAGCGAAGCAAGAGAAGAAGAGACCTACTGATCAATCTGGGAATGGCAATAAGGGGAAGAAGGGAAAGGTTGAATATCCATCTTGTGGTAAATGCGGGAAGAAACATCCTGGTACTTGCTTGAAGGGAATGGGAGTCTGTTACAAGTGTGGTGAAAAAGGCCACCAAGCTCTTGATTGCAAGGGGAAGAAGGAAGCTACCAACGTTCAGTGATACAATTGCAGGGAAATGGGGCATTATGCGAATGCATTCCCTAAGCGTCAGGAGAACTTACCTCAGAAAAGGCCAAGGGATCAGGGCCAGGCTTTTGCTATCACTACTGCAGAGGTAGAAGCTCCGAAAGACGTGGTGGCAGGTAATTTAATGGTTTCCTCAAGTTTAGCAAATGCATTATTTGATTCTGGATCATCGCATTGTTTCATATCTTCCCAGTTTGCTAAGAAAATTAGATATTTCCAATTTGATTTAATAAGGGAGTTGTCGGTTAAAACTCCTAAGGGAAGTATCGTTGCAACAAAGTTTTGTGAATCAGTCCCCATTAGAGCACATAAATTTTCTTTATCTGCTAATCTCATCGTCATACCTATGATTGAGTTTGATATAATCCTCGGTATGGACTGTCTTTTGGACTATGATGCGAATATTTATTGTAAGAAGAAAGAGGTTACGATTCTTGATGATAATGATAAGGAACACCTTATTTTTAGAGCAGAATCGTCACCACCTAATTCTTATTTAGATCCACCCCCAGTAGCTCAACTTAATTCAATTATTGGGGAGGAAGAGAATGAAATAACTATCGGTGAGGAAAGGAATGTTCAAATAGAGGATGTACCTGTTGTGAAAGAATTTGTAGATGTATTTCCGGAAGATTTACCTGGACATCCTCCAGAACGAGAAGTTGAGTTTTCCATTGATTTTATTCCTGGATCAAGGCCTATATCGAAGACCCCTTATAGAATGGCCACTGTAGAGTTAGTCGAACTAAAGAAACAACTAGAGGAATTGAGTAATAAGGGATTTATTCGCCCTAGTGTTTCTCCATGGGGAGCCCCTGTTCTTTTTGTTAAAAAGAAAGATGGATCTATGAGGTTATGTATTGACTACAGGGAGATCAATGCTATAACGATAAAGAACAAGTATCCCCTACCTCGTATTGATGATTTATTTGACCAACTGCATGGAGCTCAACACTTTTCAAAGATTGACCTTCGATCTGGATACCGTCAGTTGTGTCTGAAGAAGGAAGACATTCCGAAAACAGCATTTCGAACCAGGTATGGGCATTACGAGTTTACTGTAATGTTGTTTGGATTAACTAATGCACCCTTTGTATTCATGGATCTAATGAATAGAGTTTTCAAGGAGTATCTCGATGAATTTGTGGTGGTATTTATTGATGATATCTTGGTATACTCCAAAACCTACGAAGATCATGAAAATCACTTGCGCATTATCTTGAAGACTCTGAGGAGGCATGAATTATATGGGAAGTTTAGCAAGTGTGAATTCTGGCTTCATGAGATTTCTTTTCTTCGCCATATTGTCTCTAAAGATGGAATCTCTGTTGATCCTTCTAAGACCAAAGCAATCCAAGAATGGCCAGCACCTACGAGTATAACATAGGTACGTAGTTTTATTGGCTTGGCAGGTTATTATCGACGTTTCGTCCAGAATTTTGCCCGATTGGCTAACTCATTAACGAAGCTCACACGTAAAGGGGTTAAATTTGTTTGGACAAAAGAGTGTGAAGAATGTTTCGAAGAACTGAAGAGAATATTAGTCAATTCTCCTATATTGACTCTACCATCGGGGAATGATGGGTTCGTTATTTATAGTGATACATCAAAGAAAGGACTTGGTTGTGTCCTTATGCAGAATGATAGAGTTATTGCCTATGCATCACGACAGTTGGAAATTCATGAACAAAACTATCCTACTCATGATCATGAGTTAGCAGCTGTGATCTTTGCTTTGAAGATATGGAGGCACTACCTCTATGGTGAAAAATGTGAGATTTATACTGATCACAAGAGTTTGAAGTATATTTTCTCACAAAAAGAACTCAACATGAGGCAAAGGAGATGGCTTGAATTACTCAAGGATTATGATTGCACGATACACTACCACCCGGGGAAAGCAAACAATGTAGCAGATGCTTTGAGCAGAAAAGACCATGGAGTTCTGAACATGATGAGAATTGAAAGGGATCCTATTTTCATGGATCTAGAGAAGATGGACATGGGAATAACCAGGGAAGGTGAAACATCAATGCTTTTTCAAATGGTTGCCAAACCATCTTTACTAGAAAGGATTAAGAGTTCCCAGACCGATGATGAAGAATTTCAGAAGAAGATTAAAGCTGTGAATGATGGGAGATTGAGAGACATTGTGTATGAAGATGGAATTTTGAAATTCGGGAACAGACTTTGTGTTCCCAATATACCTGATCTAAAAAGGGAATTGCTGGATGACGCTCATAGTTCCAATTTCTCTATACACCCTGGGAGCACCAAAATGTATAGAGATTTGAAGGAACATTTTTGGTGGGACAACATGAAGAGGGAGATTGCTGATTTTGTGTCAAGATGTATGGTTTGTCAACAAGTGAAAGCTGGAAGGCAACAGCCTGGAGGAGTCATGCAACCTCTTCCCATACCGGAGTGGAAATGGGACAATATTACGATGGACTTTGTCATGGGGCTACCAAAGACTCCTAGAAGGAACGATGCAATATGGGTTATTGTTGATCGTCTTACCAAGTCAGCACATTTTCTTGCTATAAGAGAAGATCTACCCCTGGAACGTCTAGCAAGACTATACATTAATGAAGTTGTGAGACTTCATGGAGTACCCCTATCGATTGTTTCTGATCGTGATCCCCATTTTACTTCAAGATTTTGGAAAAGTCTTCAGAAATCCCTGGATACTGATCTTCATTTGAGCACTGCTTACCACCCTCAGACAGACGGACAATCAGAACGGACTATTCAGACCATAGAAGACATGTTGAGATCTTTCTCACTTGATTTTCAGGGTATGTGGGATCAATATTTACCACTAGTATAATTTTCCTATAAAAATAGCTTCCATTCGAGTATTCAGATGGCACCATATGAAGCGTTATACAGAAAGAGATGTCGTACACCAACATGTTGGGATGACGTTGGTGAAAGAAAACTTGTAGGCCCAGAACTGGTGGAGGAAACGGTGGAAAAGGTGAAGGTAATCCAAAATCACATCAAAGCAGCTCAATGTAGGCCGAAGAGCTATGCCGATAATCGAAGGAAGGATTTGGAATTTCAAGTCGGTGATCATGTTTTCCTAAAGGTATATCCGTGGAAGGGAGTCATACGTTTTGGTAAGAAAGGTAAATTGAGTCCCAGGTACATCGGACCTTTCGAAATTCTAGAACGAATTGGGGCTGTAGCTTACCGATTGGCAATGCAGCCAAGTCTCTCCAAAGTTCACGATGTGTTCCACGTATCTCTGTTGAGAAAATACATGCCTGACCCAACACATGTACTCACCTATGAGGAATTAGAACTGGAACCCGATCTGTCTTATTGCGAAGAGCCCGTTAGGATTCTTGATACAAGAGAACAAGTACTGAGAAACCGGACGACGCGTCTGGTAAAAGTTTTGTGGAGAAACCATAAGATGGAAGAGGCAACGTGGGAACCCGAGGAACTTATGATGAAGAACCACCCGAGTCTTTTTATGCAGTAATACCCTAGAAATTGCGAGGACGCAATTATTTGAAGGAGGGGAGAATGTAACACCCCAAGCTTCTATGGTACGTTTCCCTTCGAATAATGCGATAGCGTGTGTTGTACGCAACCTCGAGTTCTAACACACACCACAACTAATTAAACTAGTCGTTGTGAATAGTAATACCTAATTTTTGAAATCATATATATTTTATATTTCAAAATGGACTTCATTTTTGGATTAGGAATATCGAAATTAGCCTAGGGTGAAATTTTGGTACTTTTCGGATAACTTTTATATTTTGATGAATAGTGAAAATTACTAAATTTTAATTAAAAACAACTTTTTTAATCAAAATAATTAATATTGATAAATTATGAATTTGAGTGGTTTTAAAGTATATTTAGAATATATTTTTACCATTCAATTTAATGTTTGTCATTGGACATAATTTTACAATTAAACCGAACATAAACAAGTGTCAATCTTTTGATAGTTATTATCTCTTAAAAACACGCTTTTTGTTTTGACAGCGGGAATTAATTTTAAATTAATTTCTGCCACTTCTGTGTTTTGAATTTAGAAAAATGGATTCCATATTTGGAATCAGGATGTTCAAATTGTGTAAATAGGTAACTTTTATTTTTAGACATTTTGAATAATTACTGCGGTAAATATTTTATTTACCATGGTTAAGGGTAAATCCGATAAATAAGGGTTAAAAATAATAATATTATAATAATACTAAATTACCCTAAAACGTGTCTCAACCCTATTGGTTGATACATGGTCGACCATGGGCATCTTTGGGTCTATTTTGGGACCCCATGGATCCACTTGTAAGTGATAATGACACATTATATTAATAAAGTTAAAATAAAAATAAAAATGGCATAAGCTTACATCTTTTAGAAGAACAATTTTTACATAGGGTTATACATGTTGGATTTTCGATTATAAATATTCATTAGAAAGATAAAAAGATTTCCTACATGATGATATTTTATTTATAATTTTTAGACATCAAATATGTTAAATTATTAATGACACAATAATGATGCAATGTTTACCTCATTAATAAATCATTTAAATAAATAAGATTATAATGATTAAAATATTATCTAAAACCTGTCCAATTCTTATTGGTTGATGTTATTTTGAATATGAGTCATCTTATCTTCGACCTCAATGATTTTTGGGCCATTAGAAACTGAATATAATTATATTATAAAGTAATACTTTCACTCTTTCCTAAAGAGCCCCTCCTCTCCCTTATAAAAGGAGACCACTTCTACTCATTCCTCACACCTCTCAAACCACTTGGATCGTCCAAACTCTGCCCAACTAAGCTCCCAACATCCCTCTCCTCCTCCTTGAAGCTTCCCCTTAGGCAGAAATCATTTCAAGAAGTCCTTTGGTTCCAACCAAAGTGAGTTACCTAAATTAAAGGTAACGATTTCTCTTAAATTATTTTCAATTATTTTGCTTCTCCAACCCCCAAAATCTTTTTATTTCCTTTCTTTTGTAACAACACCAGTATCCTCAATATACTAGTATGTTGTTATAAGAAGGATTCAAACTACAAATACACACAACTCCATCTAATGGATGATGAACATAATGTTTCTGTGGATGGCAAACTAACGCCTCACGAAACGATGATTGTTCAAATACATCTTACCACCTCTCATGGTGGCCATTATGATGGCACTGTAATTAAATATGATATTAATGATATATATTTTATATATAAGCTTCTGTAATTCCATTTTATTTCATACCATTATTCGTTTCATGTTGTATATACATACGATAATTTCATTTGAGGAAGTGCGGACTACCGCCCCCTTAAAATGATATGACTCGTTCATACCACACATGGAACGTATAAAGGATGGTGTTAATGAACATAAGTAACATATATAAAATATTATATTATACTGGAATAGTAATATACCTAAGTATCATTTTGATTCAATTCTTTTAAAATAAAAATTAAATGGAAGTTGCGTTCGTCCGTATGTACGGACTACCGTCTCCACGAACGCGATGAGATTCATTCTCCATCGTATCCATTCAAGTATAATTATCATTTAATGATTTAAAAATGATGTTTAAGGACTTGATATCATTCTGGATATGAATAAGATACAACAAACATGACTTATGTAACAAAACATATAAAAGAAAATGAGTAAGTTAACACTCGAAACGACGATAATTCTAAGATATTATTAACAAATCAATGTTAAAAGATCATATATGATATCATATTAATATATATGATTCTTGTATAATTTTATAACAATTATTTCACCATTATACAGGAGGTTAACCTACCCCAACCAAGGAAAAGTAAAAGGTAAGGGTTATTTCACAATCTCTTCATTATCCGAGGTTGTATTATACGTAATAATCTATTGGGATCTCTTTATCATCCACATCCATGTTTATTCGAAATGTATTTTCAAAACATTTTTACTATTTACATGAATATGGGTTAAAGTCATTTATACCCTTGTTTGACTTTTTATAAGAGGTTTATAAAGGAATCTTTCCGTCGTTTTCAAAACAAGGTCCTTTTTAACCTTTTCGACAGAATTGAGGTAAGAATGTTTTTTTTTACTTATACGGCGGGTGCAGTTATTTTCCGCCGTTATAAAATCGTCGAAGCTTTCCATACAAGCTTATAAGAATATTTTCAAAGAAAATGTTTTATTTTATATGGATCTTAAATGGTTTCAAAATAAAAGGAGATACTTCTTTAAAAAGAATTTTGATTTCATCTATGTCAACATCCTTTGATGGATTTTAAGATTATTTGAAGTTGATTTATTATGATACAAAACTTCTATATTTTATTGAAGGTTTTGTGATATGTTTGACTGTGGATGTGCTATTTTAATACCATTCATAGTTTATGGTGAAATTATTGACATTTCGTATGCAAGTTTTAATACGAATGTTTATGTTATGTTTAAACCTTTTCATATGGGAATGCATTGGACTTAATAAGTGACGGGTGGAGCCCGCTATAGCTCCTCGATGCATCGGTAGGTCTCATGAGACAAACTAGTGTCTTGGAACAAGGCCTTGACAAAATCTTATTTGTAGTCTTGGCACGAGGCCTTGGCTATGTGGTTATGATAGTCTGGCATTATGCATTCCAACATTATGAAACTGGTTATTGATATTGCATGTGATTATTTGATTAGTAGAATATCCATGTGAACAAGTAAATGGAATTATTTCATTTTACTTTTTCCATACTATGTTTAAGTTCAATATTAAAAGGCTTTTGTTTTAGTAATTCATTGCCTTAAATGTTTATGCTTATTTTTGAATGTTCCGCTATATTGTTATCCTTACTGGGCATTTGAGCTCACCCCTTTTCTATGTTTTATTTTTCCCAGGATGTGAAGATGTAAGTTATGAATGACCTGCAGGGATATTATGAGGGGATTATAGTGTGGACTGTGGAAACATTATGTTGTTGTAGTAGTTTTTCTTTTTATGATGTAATGTAAAACTTATGAATATATCTAGTGTTTCCAAGGCTACTAAACCAATCGGTCTTTCGAGATTTGATCTTTCTTGTGATCATGCCAATGTTACGAAGTAATGCACCGACTCTGGGTAGCTGGGGTCGGGGCGTTACATTTAAGGATTAATTTATTCATAGAATAAGTGAAAAAAAATTATACATGATAAGAAGAGTTACATCCTTTAACTAATTTCTACCACAAACTCATCTTTCAATCTAAAAGATAATAGAACATAAAATATTCTATTTATCCAAATTGTTTAGGGTTTTAAAAAATGAATTTATAATTAATTTATTTAGACCTTTAAAAAACTACATTATACAATCTAGGACATCATGTATGCCAGTGGTAGAGGATATACCCTTGTCTCCCTTCAGTTGTGGGTTCTAGTCACACGGCCTTGCCGGAAGCGACTAGATGTCGCTCGACCTCCCGATTGTCCTTTTTATACCAATCCTAAAATAATATTAAGAAAAATTTTAACATTAATGATAGTATCATATTTCAATCTTAATGCATTCCAACCTTTATATTTATCCAAAATACTTCTTTCCAAACTCACAGTTCCAAATTTATAAGGAAGGTAAACACAATGATGGTTTTTTTTCACATAATAACATGTGAATACCTTCATCATGTATTTATTTAAAACTCGGTAACACCCTGAATTACCATAAAACCTTATTTATTACATTAATTATCTCATATTCATTATAGAATACTAGATATATTCCTTATATCGAAAAATTTTAAATACTCCAAAAATGATTAAATAAACAAACCATTAATTAGTTCCAAGGTAGTCATGAATATTGAATATAATTTATCCAAATCAACCATCTAATATTCCAAAATCACTACCTCAATATCTGGGCCATATTAAGCTATATATATCCTTCAACCATGTATTTTCCATGATGTTTGACATGTTTTTGAGTCACTTTTCATAGTACCAAATAATCTCAAACCCTCAATGAAATAGTACTACAGTAAAATCCTTATTTATTTCCATAATTCATATAACTGGTATATCATCGATTAAACACTAAAATGACATAATTCTTTAATAACATAATAACACTATTCATTACACTTCATCTATGGTAGTATCTTAACTTGATTATTATCCAATATCATCATTTTCAGGATACTCTAATGACAGGGACATTGATTCGCATAGTATCCCAACTCCTTGCAGATGAAGTATTGCACCTTTGAAACCTTTTTCTTATCCTTTCAATCATGTACTTGGTGTCCTTTTTCTCAATACTCATAATAAACTCCCATTCCTTTCATTAATTTACCTAGGTGATTCTTTCCACAGTTATCACATGTTGGAAAATCATTCTTTCCCCTCTTCCCTTCATCCATATTTCTCTCTACCATCCTTTTCTTCTCTTAATTCCCTTCAATGCCAAATGACTCAGAGAATTATTTACTTATCTTATTAACACATGATATTATTTCTTCATATGTTGAGAATACATGGGAGACTATTTCCCTTCTAAATGTTGGATTAATACCATGATATATATGATCCTTCTTACTCTTTGGATTATACGTATTTCTAGAGTTCTCATCATTTCTACTGGGCACCATTTCTAAACAATGGAATACACTTGGTCAGTTTATGAATCACAATTCATAATTCCAAACTTGTAAAATTCTTAATGTAAATTGAATAGTTTATGGATATAATATATATTCATAAAAATGTTTTCTTTGTGGAGTTATATACTCATAAATCCATTATAATGATTTGTAAAGAAAATAAGAATTATCCTAAGCATATCCCCTGGGAGTGTCGTAACCAAGAGTGTAGCTAGGCCCGTTGTTGTACACCAGATCTAATTTGAGTCTAGCTCAAAGGATTGTTTTTGGGTTTTACCCCTAGGTACATCCGTATAAGAGCTGCCTCTACCTACTCGTATCTAGACAGGGATGTATTGCTAGGAAAACTCACAAAATATCTATAGTACCAAAATTATAGGAAGTTCTTCTATTCTAATCCACAAAATCGATCATAGCATAATGTACCCTAATCAGAGTTTATCTAAATCTAGTTTCCAATGTTTGTACTGAACATCCTATGATACCTACTTTAAAACCCCAACCCTAGTTACCGATAGTTAGTGTGTTATATTATTACATTGGCATGGTTACAAGGAATCAAGTTTCAAAGGACCGATCAATTTACAATTCTCAGAAAACAGATTAAATACATGAATTCTATATTATAATTTCAAACATAAAATAAATCATAGATAGTTCTTTGAGGAATCCATTAGTCCCTTAGATTAACCATACATATCAAACATAAAAAAACTTCTAGGGATCCTGGGAAAATAAAACAAAATAAAGGGGTGAAATCAGATGCTCAGTAAGGGAAAATAATTTAGATAAAGCTATAAACTTTTAAGGAAATATGGGTAATAACCACAGCCTTTTTAAACATAAACATGAACATAATATGGAAAAATTAAATCAAACATTTCTATATAAACATGCAATAGATATTCTACTAGTCTAATAATAAAATGTAATAACTAATTTCATATTTAATGAATGTATAGTACAAAACTATAATTTCTATGCCAAGGCCACATGCCAGGACCTTGGGGTTAACTGTAACTAGACCCCAACCCGGAGAGCCTCTGTAACTGGACTTCAACCTGGAGAGCCTCTATAACCAGACTCCAACCCAGAGATCCACTGTAATCGGACTACAACCCAGAGGCTTCGCTATAACCGGACCCCAACCCGGAGGGTTTTCTGTAACCAGAACCCAACCTTGAAGGCTTACTTTTACCAGTCCCCAACACAAAACATACTAGTCAAACATGTGAAAAATTTATCAAAGGATGTTGACATAGAAGAAATCAAAACTATTTGAAAGAAATGTCTCTTTCTATTTTGAAATCATTTACGAGTCGAATAATTATAATGGAAAAAATTATTTTGAAAATATTTTTATAAGCTTGTAAGAGAAGCTTCGATGATGTTATAACAGTGGAAAATATCTGCACCCGCCATATAAGTTAAAATATATTTTACCTTAATTTTGTCGAAAAGGTCATAAAGTACCTTCTTTGGAAAACAATGGAAATATTCCTTTCAAAACCATAAAAGGTCAAATAAGGGTATAAATGAAATCAATATAATATCTATTAAATATTAAAAAAGTTTTGAAATAAATTTTAAATAAAAAAAGATGTGGATAATAAAGAGGTCCCAGTATATACTCACGTATAAAACAAACTCAGATAATAATGAGATTGTAAATTTAACACGTACCTTGTAATTTTCAGCGGTTGAGGGTAGGTTAACCTCCTGTATAATGGTGAAATAATTGTTATTAAATTATACAAGAACCATATACATTAATATGAAATACTTTTTATTTACATCATTTATAGTCATTATTATACCCATCAAAATGATGATCTGTTTGAATGAAAAACTACACCACAACATGGAGATGGTAATCCGTACGTACACACGTATGGTGACTTAGTCATTTATTGGATGGATAGAATAATTAATATGGTTTTACCATTTTTATAATTACATAACAATATATATAATATAACAGAGTTATTATTTTATAATTTAATCAAAAAACAAAGAGAAAGTGGAAGAAGAAAAGAACTTGGAAGAGGTGATAAAATATTTATCTCTTCTTCAGGTACTTATTTTTTATTTGATCAAAAGGGATTATTATGTTATATTTCTGATTGAAGGAAGGCCTCTCGGATGAAGGGTGGATAGTTGGGAGGATATTTGGGTAGGTTTTGGCTGACCAAAATGGCTTTGGAGGTGTGAATTTGGGAAAGGGGAAGTGCCCTTTTATAAGAGGGGTGAAGGGCACCTTAGGGAAAGATTGAAATATTATTTTATAATAAATTCATATTTGGTTTATAATGGCCCCAAAATGATTCATTTTTAGGCTCATGTGGGTATCGGTACAAATCCTTTAAACCAATGGGTTTTAGACATGTTTAGGTCACCATATTAACCATATCATCTATATTTAACTTGTAGTTAAATAGCTTGACATTTACCATGTCTCTTTGTATTTTTATATTATATCGTTAATAAACAAAAAATAAACATCTAATAAAACCTCAAGTGGTTTATTAAGGACATATATAATATTCTTTAATCCCTTGTGCTGATCCTAATATTTTTAGGAATAGAATATCAACTAATATTATAATATTTGTTTTAAAAACTATTTTTATGTCAATTTTGACACTATTTGGTATTTTGTTTTTGTTAAATTCTTTTTTTTCATTATTACTTCAAAAATAATTCATTTAATCAATCATAACAAGTAATATTAACCTAGAAAATTAGTTTAATTCATTAAAAGTCTCAAAATACATTCATTTTTATTTTTATAATATCCATTATTTCAATCTTTCATTAATAAGGTAATTACTGCACCATCGTTGTATCATAAATAAATTTAACTATTTAATGTATAAAAATTATTAATATGGTTCAATTATATAGTAAATTTTTTTATCTTTCTAATGAATATTTATAGTTGAATTTATCTTATGTATAACCCCATATTAAAAATGTTTTAGTTATTCAACTTTGAATTTAACACTTTTTACTCTTCTTTAAATAAAATAATAATAAATGTCATAATATAAAACATGTGGACAAAAAGCATCATATTTTATTTCTAAGGTTGTTTTCGGTTGAAATACACCTATCCAATAGAATTAAGTCATGTGTTTAGGTAATAATAATATCATTTCTACCTTCAATTACCCTATTTACTTTTAACCGTGGTAAATAAAAGTCAAAAGTTACTATTCATAAAAACCATTTTCATCACATTGAACCAAATTTTACTTTCTGATATCAACCGTGTCTCTAATATTTTTTAAATTAAACTCACAAAAGCGGTAAAATTATGTTTTATGCAAATTTGCAAATTCTCTTAGTAGGTTGGTAAAAGACGGTAAAAATTCAGTAAAATTTTAATATATCGAAACTTATTATAAAATAATTCCAATGAATTAAGTTGAAAATTTATAAGTATTATTTATCTATTTTTACCTAAAATTAATTAAAATAAAATAACTATTTTTTTAAATAAAAAGTCAGTTTTAAGCAATAACGCAGTGTTTTTTCACTATTCATAAAAATTTGAATGTTTTTAGAAAAAAACCAAAAATTCACCCTAAGATAATATTTATTTTATGAATTCCAAAATGAATTATATTTTACCAAATTAAAAACATATAAGTTTCATTAATTAATTTAAAATTAATTCATTTAGGCAAAACCAAAAAGCGTATTTTTATGAAATAATAACTATTAAAAGATTTACACTGGTTTATGTCCAATTTCAAAGTGAAATTACATTCAATGACCAATATTGGATCAAATGGTAAAAATATACTCTAATTATAATTTCATACCATTTAAATGTATAATTTAACAATATAAATTATTTTGATTAAAAAAGCTGTTTTCAGTTAAAATTTAATATTTTTCACTATTCAACGACATATGAAAGTTATCAAAAAAACACCAAAAATTTCATGAAACTAAATTTTTATGTCCTAATTCAAAATTAGAAGATTATTTTTTAAAATAGAATATATAAAAGTTTCAATTATTGGATTTAAAATTTGTTCTCAATTAAAAGGCGGTAATGTTTAATTTTTTGAAAAATACATATTTTATCTGAAAAAAATGAATTTGTTCTTATATTATATCTAAAAAATTTATTATATGGATTCCAAAATTATAATTAGTAGATAAAACCCCCAATTTCATTAATACTATTCATAACCTATTTTTAATGACTAGTTTGGTAAGTTGTGGTGTGCTAGAATTTGGTGTTGGGTGTAGCGCCATTTATTGAATTAATTTGTAGAAATAACATACTATGAAATCTTGGGGTGTTACACTTAGTATCAAAATCATTCTAAACACTGTTCCATAATATTGATATAAACATAGGATCTCAATCATTCATGATCAATATATGTTCGCCATTATGTCTTACAAATTCATTAATATAGAGTCCTATATGGCGCACTAGTGGATAATTCCTCCTTATAGTGAGGAAATTTTTCGATTTGTTATGTCGATCAATAATTACCAATATTTCATCATTCCATCTTGGAATATATTTTAATGCAATCAAAAAATCCATATTAATGTAAACCTAGTTATTGATAATAATAGGTCAGGGGTTCATGACTCATAATGGATGTTGACTTTGAGCCTTCACCTCTTCAAAAACTAAACATGTTGATACATATTCATCAATATCCTACTTCATATTATATGTGAAAAAAATACATGAAATCTATATAAAACATATTTCTTCATGGTTGTATATAGAAATTAGAGATATAATCATAATCCAATAATTCCCTTTTTAACTTAGGTATAGAGGGAACAAAATGCATCTTACATTATTTTAAAAGTCCATATTCAAATACAATGACTACCAATTTCTCATCATTAGTAGCTTCAATTTTATATTGGAAATTCCCATTACTGCACATAGAAATATTATTCATTTATAATAATGATGGTTTCGAAACCATTTGAAAAAGATGTGATTTTTCAACTACGTTGATAATTTTCATATCCATATTTACTAGATCATTGTATACTGAATCCATATCAATCCCCATTTTATTCGGAACCCCATGATCATTCTGAGTTAATTTATCTGGTACCTTATATTATTTTCATAGCTAGTTGTGTATTGAAAAATAATTACCCTTGAGTAGCTTGATCCATCTCGTTTTCCTCATGTTGAGGTATTCTTATAATAATATATACTCGAAAATATTTGGATCTGTATATAGGTCCTATGTTTTACCATATAGATTGTCTCTCTATATCTTCAGAGAAAATATTACAGCTGATAAATGAAGATCATGATTTTTATAGTACTATTCATGTGTTTCTAACTTCCTTGATGTATATTCAATCAGTATATAATTCTTCACAAGGAAACAACCTATTAATGTCTTTGGTGAATCATTGTAAAAGCACAAACACGTCATTTTCGTGTTGTAGATTCAAAATCAGAGAATTAACTAATATTCTTTTCAACTATTCAATGAATTTGTCATGGTCTTCATAGCTTCTATAGTACACAAAGATATAAATAATAAATATCATCAAAAAATCATAAATATATTCCATGATTAATTTTTTTTAGATCCCAAACGGGGGGTTCATTTGTTATTCCAATGAAAATACTATAAACTCATAATGTCAATTAATTTTTAGAAACACTGTCACTGGAATATATTCCTTCATTATAAAGAATAGATAATATCTGGAAGGAAGACCTGTTTAGATAGTTTATGAGATCCATGAAATTCATCAAATATGTCATCAATGCGCGGAATATGTATTTTTATTTATCATAATAGCATTGATCTCCCTATAGTCAATGAACATCGTTATAGATCCATGTTTCCTCTTAGTGATAAGAAATTGAGATTTCCATGGTTATACACTAGTGAATATAAATCCCTCACCACTAAATGACTATAGTTGTTTCTTTTAATATGTCAATTCTACCATGTACACTATATTGGGAGTCTTTGATATAGTTCTTTCATTGGGGGGATAAATCAATAGAAAACTAAACTTCCCAATCTAGATGGTGTCTAGGTAATTCCTCTAGAAATTAATCAATATATCCATGTACAATAGGTGTATACTCATTTTTATGATCACCCTTTTCATCATTAGGTTTTATATTCAATTATTCAACCTGAATATCATTTTAAAATGTACTGATGGTGGATCCAGATATGACTTATAAGTTGATGTATCCACTCTAATGATGAGAAATTTCATATCTCTATCATAAATCATAATTTAATTCTCTTTTAAATATATATTTTTCATTCTATTTTGAAATCCAGTCCATGAAATGTATTATATCCAAATCTACTATATGTATGATAATAAAATATATAATTAGATAAATTTTATTGTTATAATTGGAACAACTTAACACATATTTATTTCAATAAGGTTTCCACAAGCAGTTTTGACTAACAACATCCTTGTTAATGTGAATTATAAAAATATATTTTTTCTATAAAAATAGAATGATATAAAGTAATTTGATAATCCACATTCAAATAGGGCTATAGTTAAATATTAGTATATAATTAAAGTACCTATCACCACATCATTTTGAATTTCATCCCTCGCCATTGTGAATGAATTACCAAAATCTTGTTCACAAGACCTCTTCTAGAGCATGTTTCCATGGCATCCTGGAAAATCATTTTTATTGTGTCCTATTTCCTTATAACTGAAGCATTTCACATTTTTGAATTTTTTCTTTCCATTGAAATCATGGTCTTAGTGGCCTTTTATCTACAAATTTAACAAATACTTATTCACAATAGGTGTGTTCTGTGATTCTTTTTTCGACATTTATTTCATGTTGGAAATTATATTCTTACCTTAATCCCTTTCCTTATTTCCATTTCTAATGAAATGAGTATCCATCTTCTTATATAGAATCCCATAAAATCTATATCAACTGGAAAATTATTTCTCAGTATTTTTTGCACGTGATACTATATCATAGTATGTTGAGAATGTTTTATAGACTAGTTCCCATCATAGAATTATCTTGATACCATAAAATAAACAATAATTTTTTAACATCATAATATATATAAATTCCACAACATGCCTTTCAAACCATATCATCTTGGATTCATAATTGACAAAATTTTCATCC
This sequence comes from Viscum album, assembly GCA_963277665.1. Lineage (NCBI taxonomy): Eukaryota > Viridiplantae > Streptophyta > Magnoliopsida > Santalales > Viscaceae > Viscum > Viscum album. The sequence goes on along the minus strand of OY728156.1, from coordinate 2,073,298,025 downwards.
AATTTCTATCTAAGACTCAATAATTGTACCTGTATATCTCATTATTGTTTTTGAGGGAAATATTATTCCTAGAAAATATTTCTTAAATCCTTTCATTACATATTTTTAACTTCTTCCTCAACTTTTTTGTTTTGATTTAATGTGAACCATTAATTTTTATCTCCCAATAGATGATAATAATCTAGGATAACCCTCTCCCTATCATTTATTTCAATAGAAAGAAACATCTTCTCTAAGGAACATATCAATTCCTCCACAAAACATTGATTTTTAGATCCACTGAATGATAGAGGGATTTACTACATGAAGTAGTGTAACATTGTTACACTATGTTGTAGATAGGGATGATCTTTGTGGGTAAGGTTGCTACTCATAACATGATACATATTTCCTAGTATAGGTATATATTATTTAGATCTAGTTGAATATAAAACTCTAGCACAATTATCTTGTATAACTGGGAAATCCCTACATGGAATATATTCACTAATATAGTTCACATTCATTCCACTATGAACCAATTCTAAAAAATTAAATACATTAAATTAGATTATGAAATTTTATAACTAGTGAAACACTTTAAAATATTATGTATAACTAATCTCAAAATCATATTTTTAGTTACCTTGGTAGTATTCTTAGAATAAGTTACAGGATTACATTTCACTAATCTATATTTTCCAAAATACAGTTTCCAATGTTACTATGAAACATGTTATGATTCCGACTGTGACGACCCTGAAACTAGTAGCCCATAGTTGGTGACTTACATTATTACATTGGTACTATACACAAGCAATGAAATCCTAATAGACCGAATAGTATAGTAGCGTTGAAAAAATACATAAATCCATAAGTATTTAATTACAACATGAAATAAAATACAACATATTATATCTTAATTAAACACACCTATTCTCTTTGAATATCCCATCAAGTCAATCATAATATACATCTTATCATTTTAGTGAAAAATAAATCATAAGAAAAGGGTGAGCACTGATTATTAGTAATATTAAAAATACCACAAAAGCTATCATAAATAAATTAAAACAATAATTAAAGGTGAATCACTAAACACAGAAGCCATTAAAACATAATCTCGAGTGTAATATGGAAGTAATAAAAGAATATCAAATAATTCCACATAAATAATTATATGAAAATTAATCATTACCAAGGATATTATTCTAATCTAATAATCCCATGTATAATCAATAAATTATCTCATAAGGAGGGAATAAATAATTATAGACATCATTAACATGCCATCGGGTCTTCATCAAAGATGTCATACATTATTTGGGAAGACATTAACCAATAACCAAACATGTTTGTCTTATTAGACCTACCAATGCATTTAGGGGATTCAGTGGGCCACTCCCATTAAAAACTAAGTCCAATTCATTGATTATATGACATATGGAAATATAATAATCATATAAAACCATATTTAAATTATAATATGAAATGTTAATAACATTCCCCAAATAATAAACATAATCATAAACTATTTAGAATCATATGATGAATGGTATCAAAATAGGCAATCAGAATGGCCATAAAAATAAAATAAAATATGGTTGATGGAATCATAATAGATTACCCTCAATTAAAAATAAGATCAAACAGAGTGTGTTGACCTAGATTAATATAATCCAACAAAATCATTAAGTTATTTTTGAAGGGAATACCACATTTATTTGAAATCATTTTATTAAAATAATATCAAATTAAAGAAGAAAAAAAATTATTTTAAAATAGCCTTTTATGCCAAGAATGGATTCCTCAATAAATTTAGGCATCATAATATAGGGAAAATATCATCATGTCATATCAGTTTAAAAAAAACATTATTTCTATGTTTTGAAAAAGAAAAATTTTAAAGATTATTTTAAAAGAAATTATAAGAAATGAGAAAATGAATATCTTAAGTGTATCAGTGATAAATCCATATAAAACCTATTTAAGTACAAAATAACACAATAAAAATAAATTTCATTCTATTCAATAACCAATCGAGTACATTTGAAACCCAAATATTCTTAATTTGGGTAATAATTCCCTTACAACATTATAAATAGTTGAACCATATTCCCCTAAAATTGTTGATCATAAAATAGAAACCTAAATGGAATGAAGATTAAAATATTCATTATATGTAATATAAATCATTAATGTTTACAACACACACAATAAATATGGTTCGAATAAGTAATATATCTTATATATGTAATAAGAAGATGAGAAATACTGACCTTATGTGTGAAATCCTTATGCTCTTTTACTTAATTTCTTGAATAATCAAATTAGACTCATTAATTATTTAATTATAAACCCCCTTTAAATATACTTTATATTTTATTATTTTATTAATTTAATTTACTTCCATTTTGATGAGTATAAATGTTTAATTTTTTTGTTCAAAGAATGTTCATTTCATTTTTTTATGGTCGGTTCCCTTGAGTATAAATATAAGAGTTCTTGTGAAATTAGAATAACTTATCTAGAAGGGAAATTATTTTTTATTAATGAACATAAATAATTTCAAAAGTTATCATATATTATTTGGTAATATGGTATGAGAATGATTCATTGGATAAAATAATCAGGAAAATGTCTTAATTTATTTTTGTAGTTTTTACAACCATCACAAACTTCTGTCATTTTCAATAATATTATATTTATATAATGGTTATAGAAAAAAAAAATTAATTATAATATGTATATTAAATTATTATTTAACCATAAAAGGTTTATGAACAACCATAAAGGATGTAATGGAAAATTAAATCTCATCCTCCACGAAGGTGGTGAATCAACAAATCATAGATAATGTTTTTATTTTTTAATAAAAATAGACGGGATAATTTATTTAATCATGTAAAATAAATTATAACAATAAAATTATAGTATATATATATGACACTAGAGTTACCATGACATTTTTGATTGGGGTGGTGAGGAGGGGATGAGAAAAATTTAAAAGAGACTGAGGAAGGATTTTAACTCTTGATTATTGTCACCTTGTGTACCTCTTTATGACACATGGATTTACAATATTGTTAATACTATAAATTATTTTATCGGGGGAAGTGGATTTTTAGTGTAATATAGATTAATTTAGGTATACTAATATTATTAGAATGTTTGAGTAGAAGGGGTGGTGATGGGTTTCATTTATAGGAAAGAGGGTTGTTTTTTATTATTTAATTCATTTATTTATTATTTTGGATCACGACTATCAATAGTTCTGATTCATGTAACTACGTAACTAGTTTCTATGATTTATATATAATTGTTTTATACATGAAAAAATTACTCAGATATTCATGCAATTAACATAAATTTTAAAATAAATTAAATCACCTTTTTTAACTAGTAAAAAAAACTATTTAGAAAAATCCCAAAACATGTAACCTTAAAATTGTTTGATTTATAGATTTAAAAAATGGACTCCATATTATTAAAATAATTATATAAATATGATAACTTTAATTTCTAAATAAAATCACCATTTATTTTAAAAACACTAAAATTAATATGATAACTGATTTTACGACACATTGAAAAATTAATTATGGTCTCATAAAATTATCATGTATTTATAAAGAAACATAATATTAATTTATGAATATATTATACGAAAAAATATTTTCATTCAAATCATTATATTAATTATAGAATTTTAAATATATATTTAGATTTCACAAAAATAAAAAAACTTAACTTTTCCTTTTAAAAATATTTATTTACATATTCTATGGGATAAATATATATAATATATTAATTTATAAGATACCTAAATTTTATTTATAATTTCATAGTTTCCTTTTTGATTATAACTATTTGATTACAATTCAAAACTATCACATTCTTATTCCAGTAGTTATGTAAATGTTTAATATTATATCACAGTTTGTTTTGAGCTTTGTGTTTCATGCAATGTAAGCTATCGAATAAATTAAACTTATTTAAAATGATATATACATTAAAATATTTGGTTTTTAAAAAAAATACTATGCAGAAAATAATTAGTTAAAACTATTCACCCACAATCCCCCCTACTCTCAGGTTGACATCATAGTTCATTGGGGATAATAGGGGGTATAGAATATAACAAGTTTGTCTTTCTGATGATCATATTTTCATAGTTTTTTTTTCAATGATTCATACGAATTTTATATTTCTAGACGAAATATAAAATATTATAACATAAATAATAATGATATGAATGATTATCAGAAATTATGTGTTACTGCATGTACTACAAAAGTTGTGGTTTCAACCAGAGCATTGAAAAATTGGAAGAACAAACAAGCTAAAAAATTGTGGAAGTTCACCACACAAAAGATATAGAAGGGGGATCTTCCATTACTAATAGATAATCATATCCTAATTTATAATAATAAATATATAAAATATAATCCTTGAAAATAATATTATTCAAGATGTAGTGAGTGTGAGTCTGTTGAATATATTGATGACTTCTACTCTGAAATTAAGGAGACCATGAATAATTTCCCCTTGCAGTTATCAGATACATACTCAATTATATCAAGGGATCACATAGAGCAAATACATAGTTAGAAACAAGTGCTAATGAAATGCGGAAATAATTTTATATAAATAAACATACATAATTCATTTGAAAAACTATTTTCGGAAATGTATTAATCAATTTTATATTGAATTGATACACTATTTCTCACAAAATAATAGTTTCAAATTGCGTTTTTGAAAAATAATTACATGTGATTTTTTTGAGAATGTTTTTAATACATGAAAAAAGAATTTAATGTTAAAAAATATTCTCTACGGGTCAATATAATTTTAATAAAAGACCATAAAATTCTAAAATAAACAAATTGAAGGTTCATAAGATAAATATTTAAATGTTAAAAGTAGAATATTAAGAGAAATTAAAATAATTTGATGATTATATAAAAACATTAATATTAATATATAGTTATTGATAAATAAAATTCAAATTATCAGAAGATACACAATTATAATCTTAACATTCTAACATTAAAATATCATTTTCTTATGTTTCAAAATAGTGTTTTACTTCATAGAAGAACAACTAAAATGGTTGGATAAATTTGAATCATATTGTAGATACAACTTCTACAGGCATAAAAAGAAATGTAAAACATTTCTATGTTGAATAATCATGCACTAGTTTAGATATAATTCATAGTTTAGGTTATAGCTATAGGAGAATATTGGTGAACAAAAGTGATGATAAACCATACATTTTTTTATGGTGAATGAAAATAATAAAAATAGAACAATATCTATATACATGTTTGAAAGAGAATATTCATATCTATGAACAAAAATAACCCTATACTATTAAGTATTTCACACAATAAATGATTCTAATATTCTATTATTGGTTATATGGAACAATTTTACACCATAATATTGATTATTGGATACATTTTTCACCCATAATAACACATTGAAGGCATAATTTTAGGGTGGGGGAGATAAAAGAATTGGAAAATACATCAATGTTCATCCAAACATCACAAAATTTGGAATATTTATTTTCATCTAACATATTTGAATATAATATAATGTTTTGTGAATGTTTTGGAATAAGTTGTCGTATGAATAATGAGTGTTTTTTCACATCTACCAATCAAAAGATAGTTTTATCCAGTGAATGGAGGATAAAATATTTAATGAAAAAAGAAGAAAGATGGTAATTTTACTATAGGTATTAAAGAAACAGATGTTACAAAGAAGGTTTCACAAAAAAAGAAAGTGAAATTAAATGTCATACCAATGAAAAATTTCTTTTATTAAACAATGTAGGGTCACATCATGGATAATTTTACAGCTTCCACGAATGTTCTTGTCAATGGAAGAAAGAAAATATAACTAAGGGAATTATTCTAGAGTCTAATGATGTGGATTGGTTTGGTGTAAAAAATATCTAATGAGGAAGATAATGTTCAACAAAAATTACTACAGCATGGTGAATTATCATATGTTAGGAAACATTATTTATTATGAAAAAGGCTAAACACAGTCCTAAAAAATGAATTCAATGGATACATAGATAGATGTAGTTGGTGATAAAATCATCCAAATATCATAATATGAAATTTTATTATGTGAAGAATAAATCATAACATAAGAATAATGTTGAAATATTTCTGAAATTTTTTTTAACAGTATTATTTTTGAAGATATAAGAGGTGAAACAGTCGGAAGGGAAGACAATGTTTTGTTCGAGTGCGGTTCTAACTAATGTTAAACGGTATTCTCACACAACATGAAGAAGAGAAGAAATAATAATAATTCAATTATATATGTGAATAATTTTGATTTGACAACTAGGAATGATTACACCGAGATATATGAAGATAAATTTATGGTATTTTCTATGTTGATAATCATTCCTCATCCCTATTTTTATAACTAAAGACAATGAATTACCCACATTATTCCTTATAGATCAAATAATTTTAATTAAAAAAAAGAAATATATTTTATTCAATTCTATTTAGGACATAAAAAGATGGATAATAGATTTCATCCTTTTAAGATGATTGGAGATAGGGCTAGAGGTTCCGGATAATTAATAAAATTGTTATTGTAGTGCAAAATTTTGGAAAAATAGAGGCTTAAAGAACCTGTGGTTTAAAATGTAGATGATGGTGATGGTATTGCAGTTTAAAAAATTTGAAATTCATAAGAATTTATACTTCTGCCTTTATTGAGGTATATCAAAATGTTCTCCCATAATAAAAATAATAATTTTTTAAATGGGGAGATTCATATTTTTTTAAAAAGAGTTCAATGTTCTCCAAAAATTGGAGGATCCTTCATTTGTTTTGTTCAAAATTTAAAATGTGTTTATCTATACAGTTTCCTGAAATTATTTCCTTAAATATCCAATGAATTATACTCAAAAATATGTTTAATGAGATTGTATCACCTATTGAATTTTAATAGACACAATTCTTGTCTTAGTTAATCTCTATTTTTTTATACACAGATCATCTCTCACATTAACTTAGAGTTGGTTGTTTTTTGAGTTTTTTCATTTTTAATGGTGACTATATCCGCATGATAAGTAAATTAAACTATAATATCATATTAAGTAAAGATAACAAGATAGTATATGTTATTAATGGACCCCAATAATATCTCCCAAAATCAGTATATTAAAGAGACCTTGAATTAATTTTCAATAATCGAGGGAATAAATAATTTACTGAAAATAAGATTTGGTATTTCCAAAAAAAATACAATGGGGATAATTAAAGATATCATTATATTGTGATGATAAATTATAGTATTTATTTTAAAACACCATTTTAAATTGAATTCAATGATATTTACAAAAGTATAAAGTTAAATATTATTTTGGTGTTCTATATGTAAGAACATTAGATGATAACCATCATAAAGAGGAACAATAGGATTACGGAATGCCAGATTTTCATGTAATTATATAAAAATGATGACAATGTGGTTGATATAAGTTATTTATCTAATATATATATATATATATATATAATACTTTTTTCCTTGATATGATGGACGGTAATTTGGGTTAGTGATATTTAATGATGATGTAGATTTTATGGCGTCATCATTATATATGGATGAAACCTCACTATAAAATGATTTGTTGCATTGAAAATTACAATATTCATGAACCATTATGAAGGATGAAGAAGTATTGTTAAAAACATTGTCATTTTAATAAGTATGTATAATTCTTTGATGCGGTGAACTAGAAAATAGAAATCATAAATTGATTGTTAAAGAGTTCCTCCTGTGAAGTTAATATAACAATGATGGTTAAAAGTACTATATATATAGTTTCAATATAAATTGAACATTGAAATGAGAAAAATAGACAGTTAATCTTTTATATGGATAGTTTCTATCTTTACAATAAATATAAATGAGATACGTCAAATGAATTTTAAAAAATTTTATTTCATAGAATAAAGAGTTTCTCAAATGTTTTATTTCTTGATGATATAAAAATGAGGTATCTATATCTCACTCAGTGAAGAAATATGAATCTGGGATGATTATAAGGATGAAACACACAGAAAAATTGAAAAAGTACCAGTGATTGATCCTGAAATAAAGAAAACATAAATTTATGATGACAGATGGAAAAAAATAATATAATAAATTCATTTAGTGCATTCAGTACAATATAAAAAATTAATGAATCATAACTTCAATATACAATAAAAATAATAAGATAGATGGTATCCATGCGAAGTAGTTATAGAGTATGTAGAAAACCCTGAGAAAAAATTAATTATTATGCAATAACCTAATTAATGCATGTGTTTTTTGTTAAATTGAAAAGATTTTACTTTTTTGAAATATCAATAGTGATCCTAGAAAGTAGATCAATGTTAAATTCAATTGGAATAATAATGGACTGGATTTAGTACACATTTGAGGTATGAGAAAATTAATAATAAGACTATGATTGCACCAGATTTAATATACGTGGAGTGAGAATATAATGTTTAAATATTAGAAAATAATATTGTTTTTTAGAATATTTATATAGAGGTTTATCAGTTGTTAGAATATCAACCATGATTTAATGTAGCATATGTTCGTATGTGAACATAATAATGACCTTGAATTATTACAAGATTTTGTGTCAATGGGAAGAAAGAGAAACAAATTTATTCCTTGAATAAAAATGATGAATCCCATATACACAGAAAAAAGAACAATCAGATAATGGAGGCTGAATAGAAATGAAAATATGATGATCATAAGTTAATATAATTATATGAACAACACAATTATTTGATGAATGAAATATAGAAACCAAAAATTCATGTATTTGGATATAATTGGATTTTTTCGGTTGATTGGATGGGAAGATTTAATTATCTGGTGATATACTGATCATACGATGGAGTTTCATTCCAATGATAAATAGTATGGTATGTTCAATCGATTCAAACCACTAGAAGAACATGTCCTGAGACAATTTTGATCAATATACCAAAGGTTATGGATAGTCAATATATGATTAGAAATAGATGTTGAACCAGACGAAGTATAGAATGATGTTTAACAAACGATTACTATATGATATGAAAGCTAGGTGAACAAATGATATCAAGTGACTTTACATAAACATTGTGAATCCAAAACTATAATGAATATGTTTTCAAGGATTTTCAATGATAAAAAATATAATTATCATGAATTATGATGATATTTTTAGAATAGTTGAAGTGAGTATTTAAGAGACATTGTGGGATATTTGACTACAAATATGACCCCACAATTTGTAAGATAATTAAATAATGATTGATTTAAAATAAAAATTTAAATAAGACTCTTATTCTGAAGATCTCAAATAACCAACCTTTTCAAGAATAGATGAGCCAATAAATGAGACAAAGCTCATTCATAAAAATATTCCCATGCACCATGGAATTACGAGAGCTATTTAGATGAAGATAAAATTGGTAATTTCCCCAATGGTTACTAGATTATTATAAGGTTTAATGAAGATGTAGTATTATACCAATTTTTTTAAGAGATATATTATGAACCATATTCATTTTATCATAAGAAAATCAAAGCTAATATTAATCTCCAACATCTGGATTCTCTGAAAGTCCAATATCAAGGAAGTTTGAGGCCTCTTGAAATTTAGGTTATTAGAATAATAAGATAATACTACTTTAATGTGATGTTATCATAAGTTTAGGAGGTTGTCAGCCTCCTCTCCATGAGGATTTTTGTTGGGAAATCATGAAAATTAGTGTCTTTAATATAAAAAGATATAACATTCCTACCAAAATATAGAAGTCGATTTTTTGTAGATTTCTTAACCACTTGAATAGTAATATAGTTTTAGATTTTACGATGATAACTATAATCTTGGTTTAAGGATAATAATTTTCCCATCCTAGCACAAAATAGAATAATGAAAATCTTCATATTGCGATAATAACTGGTCATAGTATAGACTATGTTTCCTACATAGGGACTGAACATTTTAAACGTACCAATGTGTTGTTTGGTTCACCTATTATTCATTACAGGAGGGAGTAAGTGTTTAGGGAGATCATAGAATATCTATGAATCATAATTATTGGAATAATTTTATTCCTTATAAATAAATAATTTTTTTCGCCATTCATTAAATTTTGTAACCCATTATTCACTCCCTATTACGGTGACTACAAGGTCAGTTGGGAATGATAGAATCATAGGAGTAGTAGTGAATGATGGGATAAATTGAATCATTTCATATGGTATATCTTCAAGAGTATAGAAGAATTATGTCACATTATATCCAAATAACTTATATGAATATAGATCTAGTAAAGGATATAATTCCAATAAGGTTTAGTAAACATTATCTTTTAAATAAATTCTATATTTAAAATCCCATTTCACTTGCAGCATAGAAACAAATTCTACTATATTTTATGAATTTAATTTTATTATAAATATAAATGTTGTAATGTTTAAAAAATGTTAGTGGGTATAAATAGAGGCAAATGAATTTAAAAATGACATGTAAAAATCAATTTAATTGAAAAATTTTGTATTAATTAATTGACAATATTCATCTATTAAAGATGAACACCAAATAATGTCATTTTATAGCTAAAATTGGTCCCAAAAATTTATTTTTATATGAAATACATTTTCATTATTAGAAGTTAAATATATTATAACCAAAAGGTGATATAATATATTATATATTTATGAGATATTGACACTTAATTTATTATAAATTTATTATAAATGTGTGTATGAAAAATTATATTATGAAAATTCATTTTCCAAGAAAATCTGTTTTTCATTATATATTAGGATTTTAATGAAATGTTAAATTCTGAAATTTTAGAATTATAATTTTAAAACATTATATTAATCTTTGGATTCATTCTAAAAATATTATATTAGGATGTAATTTTTGGACTTTATAAAAATATGGTTTTTATATGAATAGTGAAAATATAGATTTTACTAATACTGTACTTTTTATGACAATATAATAAGGAAAAAATGACCTAAAAGCATATAGAATATTTTTATGGAATAGAAATTATTTTTTATCAAAATTATAAATTTGAAAATTCTATTTTTGATTAATGAAACTCATGTTTCACATTTTTAAAACTTAAATAATCTTTTTCCAGGAAAAAACATCTTTCCATAATTCTCTTTTAATTATGTTTTCTAATGTTTTAATTTGGTTTTTTATTTCACTGAAATTCATAGAAGTATTATTTTTTTAATAATAAAACAATTAATTTTATGGAAATAAATTACATTGATAATTTTATTATAACTATTATTTGTATTCATAAAAATAAAATTGACTTAAAAATGGTCTTTATGCATAAGGTGACATAATATTATAATAAATATTTCTCTACTAGAGAAATTTTATTTTTTAAATGTTTAAATATTTTAAAACATAATTCCAAAATTCTGTAGTAAGGTTATTTTATTTTTTAGCAATAAAATTAGTTAAAGAGCTTAAAAATACATTTACCTTGTTAAAGTGAAGTAAATTTATGTTTCTAACCATGTGGAAAATTTATAAAACATGTCAAAAAATTTCAGCAAATCAGTTTCTGATGTGTGGATCATTAATAAAATATACCTTTTCCATTATCTTCCACATTTCAACCCACGTCAATTATAAATAAGTTCCCCCTATATATTAAGTTGAACATTTCCATGATGTACTTCATGATAAAGTTCAAGTTCTCAATGTAAATACTAATATCTATAAAACATTTTTCATTGTCAATATTTATCACCCAACCCTATTTTACCCATTATAAAACTATTATCATTGATATAAATATGTTATTTGAATTTTTATTAAATTTATTTTACATACCTTTCACACATTTCATTCCAAAAATAATCATTTCCTCAAGTATACATGTGGACTAACGCCTCCACAAATGACATGTTTTATTTTTCATAGCCACCTAAAATGAATTTTTTGAAAATGGTATTTTTATTATATAGTATTTTATATGTATCATAATTATTATTTTTTAAAAGGTAAACCATTTCATACTCTTCTCGTATTCTGTTGAAAATTAAAATCTTATTTATGTGTGCATGCATACAACCACCTGAAAAAAGTGACGTATTTAATTTTCCATATCTCTATCATTTTGTTATTATTATAACACTATTAAAATTTTATTCACCACCTTCAATAAATAAAAATAATATCATTATTATTCAAAAATATATATATTATTCCAAAAATAATGTCTTTCGTAACCATACACACACATCGATTAAAGCACATTGTTATTTTCTGTCAATATAAATACTAATATAAAAAAACTCAAAATTTATATAATGGATGAATATAGAAACATAAATACATATATTGTTATAAAATAATGAGAAAAATAATTTTTATTTTAATTTTCCATATGTGATATGTTAATAAGTAAGTTGCCACTAATATAACATCTCCTTGTAATATTTTTTAGAAACAAGCCCGTCACATAGTCTATATTCAAAAATAATTAATAAAAATATTATGCAATGAATTTATAATTTTTTAAATTTTTATAAAACATATAACTCAACAACCTTTATTTATCTTGGAATATAAAAAATTTATTTATGAGAATATGGATCGACGTCGTCATTATAAATCCACTTTGAAGAGAACAAACATATCAACATCTAATAAAAAAAATAAAGTATAAATATTTAATAAATTTACTATAAATTATTATTATTGAATATTATATAAGGTAATATATATGAATATTTTTTTAATTAAATAAATAAAATATATATGTTTAATATATAAGAGTTTAAATGACACTCATAGAACCCGAGAATTAAGGTAATGGGTTTCTCATCTCAGTTTTGAATCATTATAAATTAATCCATATCAACCAATTGATTTCATTTATGTGGTAAACCAAATTATCATATATTCCACTATATATTAAATTATATAAGTATAAAATGGATTATATATCTATGTAATATATATTATATTTCAAGGAATTTTGGTTCAAGTGTTATCGAATTTAGAAGGGTTTAATTTCCAATATCATTTTAAAAGTGATATTGAATTTTATTGATACTGAATTTCATGAATTAGTTTTATCGTCCTCACAATGACCCAAATAATTATCCTCCACTCAAGATATAATTGATGATTTACATGTGTTACCTTTATTTAATTTCTCTTGGTAATCAATTTACCTCATGTAACTCTATTAACTTAAATGGTACCCAAATATTATTTTCAGTCAATAATCATACACTTCTATATACGCATTAATATTATAGATGTCCTTATATATGATAAAACAAGTGATTTATTTTAATAATCTATTTTTGTATCATTATATTATTTTTAATGAATTTTTTAATGTTCTCCATACATATATTTTTGATAAATGAATCAATTTTTAATGTTTTTTGTGTGAACATATTTTTCACTATTATAAAAATTATTCATTACAAATATTCCCATTCATGTTTTAAAATTGTGTTCTAAATAATTATAATTATTATTTAATTCTAAAATAAAACTATTTTATAATTATTCTTAATAAACAAATATTTTTATTTTAGAAAAGGAATTATTTATTTTAATAAGATATTTTTCAAGACATCATTATTGAAGATTCTTTTTAGAAGTAAAAATTGTCTAAATGTTTTCCAATTTTATATTTATAAAATTATTTCTTTTTTTAATTTTTAGTTTTTTTTTCAAATAATTATTGTGAAAATATTTCATTTTATTTTCACCAATGAGATATTTTTCAAAAGTGATGCATAAATTCTATTGTTCATCCCATATTAAGAAATGTTTTATTAATAATCTTATAAGTTTCACTTACATTTTCATATTCAAATATAAAATATTTTGATACAATTAAGATAAGTTTTATGAGTTTCTTAATTACTATATTTATCGAATACCTCGTTTGGGATTTAGAATTTTCAGTATCAATTGGTCTGCTTTTTATATCATATTATGTGATAAAAATTGGAAATGATATTAAACAAATTTTCATTCAATGAGTTTTTATGAAATGATGAATGATTGATATCTCAATGAATATATATGTATGTATATTGATATATGGTAAAATATATATCAGTCTAACTCATTGATAACTATTTTTTATCTCATGAAGTATCGAGTATTAATGCTTACTCCAATATGGGAATAAAAAAGTGATGCATGATATACTATGTAATGAGAATTGCGTAGTGATGACAACTTCGAAATGTTTATGGTGATCAGGAAGTGATTTTTTTCATTGTGTTTATAATAAATTGAAAGGGATTTCTGTTTCACTATGTTAGGGGAATCATATATTACATCCTTCTCCACTATGTTTATATGAATTAGAAAGTTAATTATTCTCCACTGTGTTTTTGGAATTTTGTGGTGATGTATATTACACCCTATTAATATGAATATGTTTGATCGAATATGTAGATGTATATGTGTATTAGATGGAATAATACCAGAGGGGAGGGTGAATTTTAGGTTTAAAAACATTGTGTTTAAACACTTAAGAAATTAGTTTAAAATATATTAATCTAATACAATTCACAACAAAAACAAACAACCACAATTATATTGAATATAAAGGTATGATATGGTATAATAATATAAGGAAAGTAAATCAGTTGTATTCAAGATGAATACAATAATCAGAGTAATACAAGAGTGAAGGATTCTACCATTGAGCGTATAGAATCAATCGATACAATATGTAACAATATGAATGTAATTGAAACAATTACAAATGAATATGGAATGAAGAAAGGAAAACAATACAATTACCTTTCTTAAAACAAACAGTATCAGAAATGTAAAAGTATTACAATTCTTTTGACCCAAAGAAAAGGGTTATGCTTTCACATAGGATAAGAGGTCTGTCTTACCACCACCTTAGTAATCCCTCGATACGAGGATCGGTATGATTGTCTTGTTATCCCCAAAAGCCCTAGATTTTGTAGGTAATCGGCACATTTTTCTTTCAATCACTTCAAATCCCTTGATACGATGATCGGTAGCACTGTTTGCCTATTCCCAACAGCCCTGGATTTTGTAGGTATTCGACACCTCTATCATTCAATCACTTTAAGGACCTCGATACGATGATTGGTAGTACCATCTGCCTATCCCCAGCAACCCTCAATCGTTATCACCTGATCGGATGCAAAAAGCAAAACAAAGCACTTATATAAACAGAAAAACTAAGAACGATTCGTTCACGTTTTGTAATATCAAGGATTTCGCACAAATCAAGAGAGAAGTCACAGTATCTATCTCTAGAACAAAATATAAGAAATATCTCACACATATATATATTTTTTGCTTCAAATGACCTTCTATTTATTGGCCTTAGGTTCAAATGGTCATATTTCCTCCAACGGTCATATTTCTCTGGAAAAATCAGATGGACTTGGACACATAGCTTTATAATAGTCATAAAGAAATAGAAAACATGACATCATTTTGATTAGTTTATTACTAACTCCATGACATTGTTTTGGTTAAAACAAAATATATAAGAATATGATAATCATGAGTACGATTGATATGAAACATGTGTTTTTGATAATGGACCAAAACAAGCATGTAATGAAAGTAAAATATGAGTACCAGATGTATTACATAGTGTAATGTATTGATACGATAAAAAGTGAGTATGATTCATAAAACTCAGTACGATTAATATAGTTAATATGATTTCCAGAGTCAGTACGATAAGCATGGTCAGTACGATCATCATGGTCAGTACGATCATCATGGTCAGTACGATCATCATGGTCAGTATGATAAGCATGGTCAGTACGATCAGCATGGTCAGAGACATTTGTGATTTCCAAAACAAGATAAAAAAGTCAAAAGAGAACTTTTGACTCAACAATCTCCCCCTTTTTGGAATGCACAAAACATAAAGTAAAAACAAAAATAAAAACTTATCTCCCCTTAAGTTATTAGAAACTCTTCTGAATAAGAAATTGAATACAACTAAATCCCCCTTAGGTATGTACTTCCCTAAGGATTGTTTTCGTATATTTTCTTGATTTAGAAGTATTTGATTAAAACTTTATCCCTTTATAAAACATTCTTCCCTTTATAAAACATTCTCCCCCTTCGTGATTTACAATAAGAATGGGGTAATCTTCAGTTTCCTGAAATAGTTAGAGAAAATAAATGCAGGACAAAGGAAAGAGTGACATAAAATCTCATTGCGATAATAAAAGTTTATAGAGTTCATGAAAGGAAAAAAATACAACAATATTCATTTGTTTTCTATTTCCATTTCCTTCTTTATCAACTCATGAATAACGGATTTCATGTTTTTTATTTCCTTCTTATCTTCACATATAGAATCACCCTGAGATTTGAGATTCTCGTGTTGGTCGGCAAAAAGCTGATCTTGATTCTTGATGGTCTCTTCATGGACTCTGATTACTTCTTCAAGAGTATCTATTCTGTTTTTTAAACTCATGTGGTCTTTTGATAACATAGAATTTTTTTCTTCAACAATTCTATTTCATCTTTGAAAGATAAAACCTTCAAAAACTCATACTGAAAAGCATTAATTATTTCATGAAACTCTTTCACTGAAGGAATATCGGCTCCATGAGTATTTGAAAAAAGATTAAACATTTCAACAGTTTCCTTGTCAAGATTATTGAATGCAACAACATGATCATTTGAAATTCTCCTTAAGTCTTCAATTGAGACTTCATGATCATTCACTGAGCTCTCTATTTTGTATGACCATTTAGTCATTCTTTTGCAATCTTTCTTATGTGCAGCTGAAATTTCATATAAAACATTCAAAGTGGCTTCAACTGAAAAAACTCTCTTTCCTAATTATATTACAGAGCCAAACTTCTTTATCTTATTGTTAGTAATGAAATCAATTTTTCCATCAATTCTGGGAAAATAAGGTATGGTATTTTCAATAATTCTCAAAACATGAACAATGTAGTCACTCCTCTTGAGAGAGATTGTTTGTTCTGAATCAGTATCATCATCATACGAATCCAGTTAATTTGATCTGATTGAGTCTACAACAGGTTGTTTTCCTTTTTCTTTTGTTAATCCCCTTTCATTCTTCTTCATCTTTTTCACTTATAATGATTTTTTTCTCTATATGAGAAGATTGAGCACCTTGTTTTTCAGGAGAAGAAATTTTATCCAGAGTTTCAAAAGATTTAGATTGAGCTTGATCGGCATGAGGAGTTTTTTTAGTGTAATCTCTTTTCATTTGAAACGATTATTCTATATTTTTATTTGAGCTCTGAACGAATTCCAAAAGGAAATCTCATTCCTCTTCTTCAATTTCTTTTATTTGTTCCAACATTTGTTTCCCATTCTCTTTGTGTGGGAGACTCTGTACGATAGGCTCTTTATATACATCCTCTATTATTTGAGAACTAGAATCCTCAACCATTTTCATGACATTTTAAACATCAAAATATTATGCTTTTCATTTCAAAAGAGTCTTCATTTTTCTTTTTAGCCGGAAGGGTATCCTCAACCATTAACCTCTCAGCAAAATCTTCAGCTGGGTCAAGACCAAAATTCTGATCACCTTCCTTTCTCTGTTCTATTTCTTTTCTCCACCTGGCCACAACCTCCTTAATGAACTTTGGTTTCTTCTTTGAATTTGAACATGTTTTCATATCTGACTTTTGAGGAGCACCAACAAATGGATTGTCTTTGACTGGCATAGGTTCCGATTAATTCTGTTCCAATTCTGCTTTTGAATCCTTAACAAAGAGCTTTGAATTCTAATCAAAACATACATTCAACTTCTGAAACGTACTCTTACTTATCCAAGAAGGCTTCATCTCTTTAAAATATCCATTAAAAGGAATATTAGAAACCTTCATGCTCTCAAGAATGAACTTTGTAAGAATAGATGTATACATGATTAAATGGTACATAATCACTCATGACATAACATTCTTGATTGTTTCAAAAATGTATCCCATGAGATTTACTTTTCTCATGTTGACAAGATTGTCAAGCAAGAAGATATTAGAAACTTTTAGAGTTTCTCTATAACATTTTCTTGGGATAGGAAAACCGTGCATCTAAAGTGCCACAAATCTATTATCTGGAGAAAGATGTTACACTTTCCTCTTCTCATAATTTATAAGAAACATTGACTTTTCATAACTTTCTTTGTTAAAAATACCAACTTCCTTTGGTATTTTATGAGATGGACAATAATAATCACCTTCTGTTGGAACATTTAGAAAGTGGGATGCTTGTTTCACAAACATTGATATCTTTCTATCATACACATCATAGTTGATAGTCATATTCTATTCAAAAGTTACAGTTTTGTTGAACTGACTGACAAAATCAATAAGAACTGGATCATCAGACACTGTTTTTTCAACGCACAAATTTTCCCAACCTTGAAAAAAAACAATTCTTCTGATTGTATAATCATACGAATCAAAGATGTATCGGGAAACTAACTTTTCTTTGAAAAAATCATTCTCTGAAGAAGTCTTTGAAGACATTTCAGTAGGATTGTTAGTATAAGAGTGAGACATATAGGTGAAGCTGATGGAATATCATATGGAGTCTTAAAATAAAGGCATAGTTTCGTCAATGATTGTGAAAAACCAGTGTGGGTTTTGGGAGGGGAGGGGTCTATTTATAGGAGAAAAACGGGTGAAGATTGATCTTATGTGGTTGATATTAGAAGAAAAAGAAACCGATGGATGGGATTAAAAGTTTTTTAAAAAAAATTAAGGAAAATATGTACCTACTGGAGATCGTAAGATAATTGTTGGTTTAAATAGTACAAACATAGTGCAAGAAAACACAAGCGTACGGGGCTAAAGGATACGATCGATTGTCATGCCAATGAATAAAAAAGTCGTTGCCATAGAATAACACGTCAATTGAAAACAAAGTTGTCACCATGAACTGACGTGCTGATGGAAAACAAAGTCATTACCATGAACTTACGTGCTGATTGAAAACAAACTTGTCACCATGAACTGATATGCCGATGGAAAAAAAACTTGTCCCCATGAACTGACGTGCTGATGGAAAACAAACTTGTTACCATTAACTGAAGTGCCCATGGAAAACAAAGTCGTTACCATGAACTGACATGCTGATGGAAAACAAACTTGTTACCACTAACTGACGTGCTGATGGAAAACAATGTCGTTACCATGAACTGACATGCCGATGGAAAACAAAGTCGTTACCATGAATTGATGCGCCGATGGAAAACAAAGTGGTTACCATAAAATGATTTGCCGATGGAAAAAAAGCAGTTACCATGAACTAACGTGTCGATGGAAAACAAATATGTTACCATTTACTGACGTGTCGATGGAAAACAAACTTGTCAACATGAACATACATGCCGATGGAAAACAAACATGTTACCATTAACTGACGTTCGGATGGAAAACAAAGTCGTTACCATCAGCTGACGTGTCAATGGAAAACAACGTTGATACCATGAACTGACGTGCTGATGGAAAACAAACTTAATACGGTAACCAGGTAGTCAAAAAAATGGAAAAAATAAGGTAAAAACTATAAATAAATATTCAATACGATAAACAGAAAGTCAAAATTACAATCGAAAAAAATAGATAAAACATGAAAGAAAAATTAAGTAACATGTTCTCCCCCTTTCTAAGAGGAGTTTCGTATTATAAGGAGAAGTAAAAAAACATAAACTAGACATAAATGACAACTTTAATGTAATCATTCCGAGCTTCTGTTTTATAAACACAAATCTATCGGAAGGTAATGGTTTTGTAAAAATATCAGCAAGTTGTTCTTCCGTTCCGATGAAATGTAAAATAATATCTCCTTTTTGTGTGTGATACCTAAGAAAGTGATGCCTAACGTAAATTTTTTTTCATGAGAGTGATGTGCTGGGTTCTTACTAAGATCTATAGCACTAGTATTATCACAAAGAATTTGAGTTTTGGAAAAACTCAATCCATATTCAGTTAGTGTGTGTTGCATTCACAATACATGAGCACAACAACTTCCATCTGCTACATATTCAGCTTCAGCAGTGGAAAGTGCTACTGAGTGATGTTTCTTACCGGACTAGGAAACCAGAAAATCTCCTAAGAAATGACATGTTTCATATGTACTCTTTCTATCTAGTCTACAACCACCAAAGTCAGCATTTGAAAAACATTTTAAGATAAAATAATTTCCAGAATAGTAAAAAGACATAGATCCATAGTTCCTTTTAAATACCAAAAAATTCTTTACACGACTTTTAAATGATACTCTTTTGGATTAGATTGGAATCTTGCACATATGCATATGGAAAACTTTAAGTCTAGTCGACTGGCTATCAAGTATGACAAACTTCCTATCATACCTCTTAAAATTGTTTGATCTACTGGTTTCTGAGATTCATCAATATCAAGTGTATTTGAGATACCAATTGGAGTGATAATACTTTTAGTCTTTTCATAACCAAAATTTTTGAGTAAATCTTTTATATACTTATGTGGAGATATATATGTTCCTTCTAGTTTTTGTGAAATTTGAAAACCTAAAAAGAATGTTGACTCTCCCATCATACTCATTTCAAACTCAGATTTCATTAAGTTGGAAAAAGAATTAGTTAAAGATTTTAGAGTTGACCCAAATATGATGTCATTAACATAAATTTGAATAATCAAAACATTTTTATTTTCCTTTTTATAAAAAGGGTTCTCTCCGCTGTACCTTTTTTATAATTTTTTTTAAAAGAAATCATGTAAGTCTATCATGCCATGCTCTAGGGGCTTGTTTAAGGACATATAGTTCTTTGGTAAGTTTGAAAACACTATTAGGATGTTTTGAGTCATGAAAACCAGGGGGTTGTTCGAAAAACATTTCTTCTTGAACAAAACCAATTAGAAAAGCACACTTAACTTCCATTTAAAATAGTTTGAAATTAAAGTATGCTACAAAGGCTAATAGAATACGAATAGATTCAAGTATTGCTACTGGAGAATATATGTTTCTTCATAGTATATTCCCTCGTTTTGATTATATCCCTTAGCAACAAGTCTTGATTTATTTCTTACAATAATTCCATTTTCATCACATTTGTTTCAGAAAACCCATTTTATACCAATTATAGTTGTTTCTTTAGGTAATTCAACTAAAGTCTAGACTTGATTCCTTTCAAATTCATTTAGTTCATCTTTCATTTTTTAGTATAATCTTCATCACCTAAGTCCTCACTTGGACATTTAGGTTCGAATTGAGAAATAAAGTCAAGATGTTATATTTTATTTCATAAGGAATTTCTGGTCCTTACATGTTGATTTACATCACCGATGATATTATAACTGGGATGATTCCTAAGAATCAATTGATTTCAGTTTTGTAAAACTTGTTCATCAATATATGGTAGAAAATCATCTAGGATAACTATTTGAGGAACACGTTAATGAACATTTTCCTTATCAGAAGAATATTCTAATAGGGGTTAATAAACATTTTTAGAAAACACATCCGAAGATGTAGGTTGGTTTTAGTTGAAAGAAAAAGGATTTGGTTCATCAAACTTTACATGTATTGTTTATTCAATAGTACAATTATTTTTATTGAAAACTATATATTCCTTAGAAGTTGTAGAATATCCTAGAAAGATACCTTCATAAGATTTTGGTGTGAATTTATGAAGATTAACATTAGTATTCAGAATGAATACTTTGCACCCAAAAACATTGAAGTATGAAAATTTAGGTTTTCGGCCAGTCCATAATTCATAAGTTGTTTAATTAAGAATGGGTCTAGTTAAAATACGATTTATAGTATAACAAGTAGTACTCACAGCTTCATCCCAAAAGTGCTTAGAAAATGAGTATTCGCTCAACATGGTTCTTGTCATTTCCTGAAGAATACGATTTCTTCTATCAACAACACCATTTTTCTGAGGAGTTCTTGGAGCTATGAAATTGTGAGTAATACCTTTCTCACTACAAAAAGTTTCTAAATCTGAATTTTGAAATTCACCACCATGATCACTATGAATAGTTATCAATGGTAGGTTTTTCTCATTTTAAACCTGGGCTCTAAATGTTTTGAAATAGGAAAAGGCTTCATATAACTTTGTTATAAAATAGACCCATGTAAATCTAGTAATGTCATCAACTAAAATAAATACATAGTATTTGCCTCCAATTCTTCTAGTTTTTGAGGGACCAAAAAGATCCATGTGCACTAGCTGTAATGCATTAGAAGTTGAAACATCATTAGTTTATTTAAATCTAGTTTTATGTTGCTTACCAAATTGACAAGGATCAAAGAATTTTGAAGAATCATATCTATGATCTGGTATTCCCTTTAGAAGTATTTTCTTTGTATGTTTACAATGGTTTCTTAGGTTGCATTGTCCTAGTCTTCTATGCCAGAGCCATGATTATTCTTCTATTTCACTTAAGTAGGGTAAATTTGGGCTCCAAAGGTCTTCTAAGTTAATATTTTATACATTCTATTGCCTATAGGAAGATAGAATAAACTCATCCTTATAATTGTGAACTAGACATTTATCATTTCTAAAATTCACAAGGTAACCTTCATCACATAATTAACTTATGCTGATGAGATTATGCTTAAGACCTTTAACAAATAAAACATTTGAAATAAGAACTTTTCCAACAAAAAAATATTACTCATTCCAACAATTTTTTCTTTAGAATTATCTCTGAAGTAACCTTTCCTCCTTTTGTTTCGATGATATTTTCAAAGAAATATTTGTCTCCCCTCACGTGTCGAGAACAACCACTATCCATGTACTAAATGTTTTTGTTGGTAAAATTATTATTTTTTTGAAAAAGAAACAATTAGTTTTTTGGATTCCAAACTTGTTTCGATTCAGAATGGGTAGATAAAAGAATTTGAGGATCAACATTTGTTTTGCAAAATGGGTTTTATGAAATCTTAAATATTGGGTCCTATTAAGAGAGAAGTATCTTTTCCAGTGTCCTCCACATTGACACTTAGTACAAAAAGGGTTACTTTGAGGAACAAAATAGTTATTAGTAAAAGTCAGTTTAGAATGAGTATAACCCAAACCAGAATGATTTCTCAATTTCGAATTTGTGAATAAATTTTGTCCAATTTTTCCTTGCCATGAGTAATGTTTGACAAGCATTTTTTCGAGGAACAAATTTCTGATTTTAGTTTTAAAACTAATTTTTTATCCTCCAAAACATTTTATTTTGAACTAGAGTTAGGCTTGAAAACATTTTTCATAGAAATTCCATTTTTTTAGATCCTTAGAATGTTTATCCTTTTCAGATTTGACATTATCAAAGGTCTTTAAAATACATTTAAAATCAGAAGTTTTCATATCAAGATCATTAGACAAATCTGATACTTCTTTAGTTAAAATAGAAATTCTAGAATTTTCTTTATTAAGATTTTTCTTGAGTTTAGAATTTTCATTCTCAAGTAATTTTGAAAATCTAGACACTTCTTCAAAAGATGGTAATTTATTATCTTCCAAGGATGAAGACTCATCATTTGAAGATTCATAATATATATTATCAGTATAATTCGCATTCAAAGAAACATTTGTAATAGCTTCAGCATTGTATACCTTAACCATGAGACAATGATTTTCAATTGGCAGTCTGGCTATAAGTCCAATATTCCTTTGTTCCGAGGATTCAAATTCTAAAGAATTATCTGATGAATCGCTACCACTTCCACTCCAAGTATCATTTGACTTCAAAACATTCTTTGTCTTTGTCTTGTAATACATTTACTTATTTATTTCAGAGTGTTTTTCCTTTTTGACTTTTCTCTTCAGTAAAGGACAATCGGGCCATATATGTCCTACTTTCTTACATTCATAACAAGTTACCTTAGAATCATTCTTATCCTTCTTATCTTTTATTTTGAATCTGTATTAGAAGTCTTTATTTCCTATAGTCTTGTTCTTCCTTCAAGCAAGGTTGGATAACTCTTTATCTTAGTGATCGCTATCACTTGAATCAGACATAACAACTTTCTTAGCTTTGGATCTTGTTATCCGTTCTGGTGTTTTATCTTTAGATGTAGTGGTAAAAGCTACACCTCCATTTCTATTTTTCTTCTTGTTGAAATCAGCATATCTCTTCATTCTTGTCTCGTGCTGTAGAAGAGTTCCAAAGAGTTCATCAAGAGTAATCTGGGAATATTTTCAGTTTTCATTAATAGTTGCCTTTTTTGTCTCCCATTCGTTTGGAATTATATCAATAATCTTGTCGAAAAGAGCTTCATCATCAAGACATTTTTCTCCCATAGATTTTAGTTTGTTGACAATTATCATAAATATTTGTTGCACTTTACATACCGGCTCTCCATAAGGTAAAAAAATAAATGAAACTATGCTCGAAGCATTTCCCTTCTTGTTTCTATAACCTTGGATGTACCAAAATGCGTGACATCCCATTTCTTCCAAATATAGTTGGATGATTCACAAGAAGATATATGGCTGTATATATTCCTGGTCATAGAACATACCAAATTATTGTGTACCTTTTAATTCAATAGATACTCTTGATTCTCTTGATTAGTGAAAGTACTGACTTCTTTGTCAGGAATTTTGTATCCTCTAGTAAGCATAATAAAATTGTCTACACTAGTATTGATAACGAATGTCTTCATCCGATCTCTCCAGTACTCATAATCATTCCCATCATAGATTGGTGGTCTAGAAGGATTTATATTGTAAATTGATCCAATATGTATTCCTTTAATCTAATAAAACAGAATCTTTTCCACTCCACACGTTAGTATAGTAAATAATTGAATAAAAAACGAGAACGAATAAGAGATAGTAGTAAAAATCCGTGGAAACCTCCTCTGATACCAATTTTTGGATCGAATATGTAGATGTATATGTGTATTAGATGGAACAATACAAGAGGTGGGTAAATTGTAGGTTCAAAAACTTTGCGTTTAAACACTTAAGAAATTAGTTTAAAAGATCTCAAACTAATATAATTCACAACAAAAACAAACAACCACAATTTTATTGAATATAAAGGTATCATATCGTACAATACTATAAGAAAAGTGAAGCAATTGTATTCAAAATGAATACAATAATCAGAGTAATACAATAGTGAAGGATTCTACCATAAAGCATATAGAATCAATCAATAAAATATGTAACAGTATGAATGTAATTGAAACAATTAAAAATGAATATAGAATGAAGAAAGGAAAAAAATACAATTCCCTTTCATAAAAACAAACAGCAACCGAAATGTAAAAGTATTAAAATTATTTTAAACTAATGAAAAGTGTTATCCTTCCACCTAGGATAAAGGGTCTATCTTACCACCACCTTGGTAAGCCCTCGATAAGGTGATTAGTACATCTGTCTTTCTATCCCGCAAGCCATCGATTTTTTAGGTAATCAAAACCTCTATCTTTCAATCACTTGAAAGCCCTCGATACATTGATTAGTAACACCGTCCGCCTATTCCCATCAGCCCTAGATTTTTTAGGTAATCGACACCTTTGTCTTTTAGTCACTTGAAAGCCCTCGATACATTGATCGGTAACACCGTCTGCCTATCCTCGGTAGCCCTT
The DNA here is from genome assembly GCA_963277665.1 of Viscum album. Taxonomy (NCBI): domain Eukaryota; kingdom Viridiplantae; phylum Streptophyta; class Magnoliopsida; order Santalales; family Viscaceae; genus Viscum; species Viscum album. The sequence goes on along the minus strand of OY728156.1, from coordinate 2,073,272,404 downwards.
GATCGATATCACCTGGTCAGACGCACAAAGTAAAACAAAGAACTTATAGAAACACAAAAACTAAGAATGAGTCGTTCATGTTTTGTAATCTCAAGGATTTCGCGCAAAGAAAGAGAGAAGTCACTGTATCTCTCTCTAGAACTTGATATAAGAAAATTATCACACATATATATATTTTTTTGGCTTCAAATGACCTTCTATTTATAGGCCTCTGGTTCCAACGGTCATATTTCCTCCAACAGTCATATTTCTTTAGAAAAATCGGAGGGACATGGACACCTGGCATTATAACAGTCATAATGAAATAGAAAACATGACATCATTTTGATTAGTTTATAACTAACTCCACAACATCTTTTTGGTTAAAACAACTGATATAAGAAGATGATAATCATGAGAACGATTAATTTGAAACATGTGTTTTTGATAAAAGACCAAAACAAGCATGTGATGAAATTAAAATATGAGTTCCATAAGTATTACATACTGTAATGTATCGATATGATAAAAAGTAAGTATGATTCATAAAACTCAGTACGATTAATAGATTTAATACAATTTCCAGAATCAGTACGATAAGCATGGTCAGTTTGATCAGCATGGTCAGTACGATCAGCATGGTCTATACGATAACCATGGTCAGTATGATCAGCATGGTCAGAGACATTTGTGATTTCCAAAACAAGATATAAATGTCAAAAGATAAAATTTGACTCAACATAATAATCTAGTTATTTATACACAAAATTATTTTGGTAGTATTGTAGTTATTTATGATCTACCACGTTATGGGAAATAGGTTGTTCTTTCTTCTCAATAATTTTATGATTTTTATGCCACTGTTAGTCCAAAATTCATGTCCATTTCCTAATACTATCATTATGTTTGATTATGTATTATGTTTTTATAAGATCATTGATTTATGTATTATGGTTCATGTTTATTTTGTTATGATAACTTAATGTTATATTGTTATACATTGATTATGTTGTTATACACACATGTTAATATTTAGCTCAGTTATGATCATAAATTTTTATGTCCTATGTTTATACATAATGTGAATATAATATTATCCCTATTTTATGTCTCCCTCCCTCTTGTTATAAAGATGGGTATACCTTATAAAGATTCTATAAAGGAGTATAGTTTTGTTCGATTATATATTGATGGGCACACATATCATAAAATAGTATTCTTATGTAAAAGATCCTCAATGACAAAAATAATCTTGTTCATTGGATTCTGTGATTACTATGAGATACTATATTTATATTATTTTAATATATATTAGTTTAGTTTGAGGGATAACACAAGGTATCTAATCTAGTATTGAATTATCTAATTCTAGAACTTGACTGAGTAATGTATTATTAGTTGGCACAATTTATATTGTACCCTATATAATTATGTATGGGGATTAGTTTATTTTTTTAGAGATTAAGATGATAGAATATTTTTGAAAACTCCAGGACAGTTTAATGTATAGGATAACTTCATAAAATATTAGTAAAATATGGATTTTATATTTTTCATGGAAAATACATCCATGAATATTTACTATAATTGGATATCATATGTAGAACTAATGTACCATGGGGTACTAACTATGAAAGAGACATATTTTTTAATAACTCAATCATCACTCAGTGCTTTAAAAAGAGGTTTAATTGCACACATGGCTTGATACTGCAAGGGGATATACTTTCTAAATTCACAAATTCATTACAAACAATAATAATGGAAAAAAATGAAGGTTGATGATGTAATATATAACTATATAGGTTTGAAATCCTAATAGGAACTTTTTAATCGACATACTTGGATAAAATGAGGGAGTTATAGGCTGGACCAATTTTTTCATATTTGAAATGAATGTATGATAGGTTGAAATTAGGGTATAATTATAGAATATATACTAGGATAATGTCTTCATATTCAAAATATAATTTATTATGATTTTATTTGATTGTTTCATAGACATTTTCCATTTATTTTTTGGTTAGAAATAGGATCATGAAGATGAAGTTGTGAAGGGAATGAATTTAAATACTCAAAATAATTATTGTTAGCCAAGTAAGAATATTTACAACAAATGGTTGAGATTATTAATTCATTCCCATTAAAAAAGAAAATAAAAGTGTTATAGTATTACCAATAATAGTATATAGAATTTTATGTCATGATTATTGTATATATTATAGATACCCCTATATATTTTAATTATTTAACGATAATTTAATGTTTGATGACTCAATTTTATTAATTGGGTTAGAATGTATTGCCCTAAAATTTTATTTTTAGTTTCACATGAAATAAATAATATAAATATTATATTTTTTCAAATGAATCATCAATGTGAAATGAACCATGAAATATTTTATAAATAAAATATTATAGCTAAAAATGGTAATCATTATATTGATTCTATTAAGTTATCGATTGTAAATAAAGGTGATTGTATTATGAATAATTTTGGAAAATAAAAATAATGGTATCTTTTAATGCTAATTCACTGACAAAAATCATTTTTATAGCTTAATAATTAAAAATGTCATTTTATTCATAAGATTTTTTTTCTAAAAACTACTTTTTATGTGAAATTAATTGTTATTATAGATATTTACAAGGTTCCTTAGACCCACACACCCTAGTCTTGTGATAATAGCATAAAATTTTAATAATTAAGTCTGATACGATGCAAGATTATCCAAAATCACATAAACAAATTTCACATTAGTATTATATCTCATAATAATCTTAGACCACTGGGATAAGATCATAGATTAGTTTCATTACGGATATATTACATATGTAAATTAATTTATTTAAATTATGAATATTTATATATAATTAAACCATTATATACCCCCTTCTTGGATTCTCTTGTGATTCAATCATCTTTATAACCTTGTTTCTGATTCATAATTTGTGAAAACCACTGTTTTTTGCTACTATAAACATCATCTTGAAAGCATCCACAAAAATGAAAGAATTAGGATTTATTATAGTGGCCAAAGGCATTAGGTCGTGTAATTGAATTATAATATATGAAAAATGGTAGTTTTTAGGGAATTTTTTGATGTAATATGTGTGGTATGAAGTGGTTGAAGTCTTACTCTTTTATATGTGAAAAATGGTAATTTTGGTGAACACCCATTTTTTTCAATAATGGAATTATACAATCCAAGGGCCAATGGGTCCAGAAGTTACAAATAGTGTATTTATTGGGGTTATATGGTTGATAAATCATCTAAATATCATTTTAACACATTTTATAAACATGTTTCATGTAATTTACCATTATTTTTTTTATATGTTACCATCTTTTTTACCATAGTAACTACTTATTAACAATGCAATATACATTTTTATCATATGTTTAAAATAATTAGTATTACAAATTATTGTGTGATGATCCTAAATATAACCATTATACAATCAATGTATATTTCAATATAATAGATAAATAACTTTTAAATTAATACATTTAATATATATATATATATATATATTCTTAAATAAAATGTTGTTTTCAACAATAAGTGTTCTTAAACATATTTTGAATTAATTAAAAATTAAAACAGAGATAATATATTTCTATATAAGTTAAAAAATTAAATTAAATCACATTTTGGAAAGATATTAATTTATTTAAATTGATAAAATTTAGTCATTTTTAATTAAAATATTCTTTTAAAATAGTTGTTTTACCATTATAATTATCATTAACTTTAATCATTGTAATAATAATTTTATACCTAAAAATGAAATTGAACTTATTATATATTATAAACATTTGGATATAAAATAGTAAATTTATTTTTATGATTTATTGTCTATAAGTGATGAAATCTAATTTTAATAGTAGTGAATGAATAATAGTTTTAATAAGAAAATTTTCTTATGTTTTCAGAGTACAAAATATTGGTATTATAAATTAAACATATTATTTTTAAATGATTTATTTTACATTATAAATATATATTTTTATTGACAAAATATTTATTTTTTAAAATTAAATATCTTATAAAGATAGTTTCATAAATGTGATGATATTAAAAAAATGATTATTTTTCACTATTCACATAAAAACCAATTATATTAGAGTAATCTCAAATAAAAACCTTAGGATAATTTGTATATGAGGAATAAAAAACATAATTTATTTTTTAAAAATTAAATATATAAAAATAATATATTTAGATTTTAAATTAATGTCATTATATATAATGAAAAGGTCCTTTTATAGAAAAAAAATATTTTTAAAACATAAAGTGTTATTAATCCTACTGTGTAATAATTATATAGTTTATTGAAATATTTTTTTATTAAATATAGGTTTTATTATTCTTAAATTTTCTTAATGATAAATATGTTGTGACTCATTTTAATTCGGTGTAGCATGTGGAGTAGTCTATCATACCTAACATAAACTTAAAAGGTCCAATAAATTACATTGTTAAATACACAATATATTATAGGTAAAAAGAGACAAACTATATTTTATATGACAAAAATTAACACTAATTTTATTATTAATTATTTATAAATAAGTATAAGTATAGTTAATATTTTGAAAATTCATTTTCTCATAAATATAGTATTCACTATATATTATGATTTTAATTAAGTGTTAAAATAAAAAATTATTAAATATTAATTTACTTAAACATATTTTTTTGATTCATCATATAAATCCTATCTGAGGATTTTTTGTAATTTTATAATGATAGATATTTATATTTGATTTGTGAAAAATATTGTTTTTACATACAATGTAGTGTTTATGACTATTTCATGAGGAAAATATAACCTAAGAGATTATAATATATTCATGATTTCCCAAAACAAATTTATTTATTGAATTTGTTGATTTGGAATGCTCTTTGGAATTTAGAATACTCATGTTTTGCATTTTCAAATTTTAAGTAATCATGTATACAAATAAAAACTACTTTCCTCTTTGACATTAAATTACGTTTTCTTAATTTTCAATTCATATTATGGTAAATTTTAAGAAAAATTAAATATTATTTATATAATAATAAAAATTTTAATATCATTTAAATAAGAAACATGTATAATTTTATCAGAAGCATTATTTTACACTTGGAAATAATATTTTTCTAAAAAAATAGATTTTACACATAATGTGATCTAATATAAAAATTAATTTATCTCAACAAACAAATATAATTGAATAATTTTTAAATATTAAAAATAAATATTTATAAATTAGGTAATAATTATATTATGAATTTTAGTACTATCAATTTTTTATCAAGGAAAAATTGTAGTAACTATGGTAAAGTAATATTAATGTATATCGAGTTTAATAATGTGTACAATAGATAAAAAAAATTAAAAAATGTCCCCAAATTAGTGTTTCTGGTGTCTATCATCCAAAAAATATCTCCCTTCCTTATTTTTCAACTTTTTTTACACATTCCATGTGAAACATGTCCTCCCTGTATATTAATAATTTTTATATACAATAATTTCAATTCCTCCACTTACAAAATGGACATTGAAAAACCACTTCAATGATACTATAAGAAGTAAAAGATCCCATGAAATTATTTCTTTTCTTTCTTCATCTAAAATACTCTTCGACTTCCTTATGAAAATATTCATAAGAGGTTTCCCTAAGCCCCCCATTTTCATAAAGTACAACTTACAAAATTTTATATTCATATTGTAATTACTAGTTTAATTATATTAGTTTTCATTGTAAATATTTATCCTAAAAAACTATCTAACCCATTAAAAACATTGTATTATTTATATACTGATAGTATATCATGGTTGTAAAATCATAATTTTTTACTTCTGACCCATTTTCCTTAAAAAAATATAAATTTCATCATGTGTTCTTGCAGACAACCCTTTCTATAAATGAAGTATTTTATTTATTCATAACTTTATTAAATGGTTTGATTAAAAAGTAATTTAATAGAATATTAAATATATATATATATATATATATTCTATAAAGAATAAACAATTCCATACTCTTCTTCCATTCTATGATAAAAGAAAACATCATATATGTGTACATGCAAACTATTACCTACATGAAGAGACGTATTTCATTTTCCATTTCTATTGTATTTTATTCTATATATATTTATTTTAAAATATAGTTCACAAATTTTAATAATCTATCAAATATCATTAAAATTCTGTAAAAAATTTTATTATTCCAATAAAATCATTTTCATAACCATACTCACTCATTAGTTATATCTTGTTATTGTTTGGGTCTGTTTAACCATCTACGTGAAAAATTATATAAAATTACATCATGGATGAATATTGAAACTTAAATTTTAATTTTGTTCTCTTATAATGGGAACATATTTTTTAATAGTTATATATGTTTTCTATAAAAAAATTATTTGTTATTCAAATGGAATCATTTAGAGTATAAAAAAATCAAAATAAGATCATCACTCATTCCATTATAATTAATCATAAATAAAACATTCATGGAGTGAATATAAAACATTGAAAATGTTAGAATAATATATATTCAATTTAAATTTAATGATATTGGAATTTTTAACATGTATATAAGAGAATATGGATCGACATCATTGTTAAAAACATGTATAAAGAAAACAAAATTACTAACATTTGATGATGAAAATAAACTATAACTAACCAATAACTTTTTTATAAATTACTATAATTAAAGATCATAAATATTAATATGTTGTAACATGTTTATTAAATGTGTTATTAATATAGATATTTTTATTTTATAGGAGGATTTCTCACTTAATGGAATATGAGAATCAAAGCAAGTGGTTTCTCATATCAATTTTGTCTATTTGAGACTCTTACAATATCCACCACTTTTATTAATTTCTTTAGTTAATTAAATACAATTGTATGTATTTTTATAGTACATTTTCTAACATCTTATTACATGCTTTATGGTATTTTTCATCTCTCTTATCATTTCCCTTTATATTTGGGTGTGTTTTGGGACTCTTGTGGATGGACAGAATTTGTTATGTAAAATGACCTAATGTTATAGGATGTATCTTTTTATAAGTTAAATGGATTCATGTTATGATCATTTTAATGGTTTTGTGGAGTTATCTATGATTTTTTACAACGCTGGATCTGGTTTGGGGTTTTCAGGATTTGCTTACTTTTCAGTACTTTTATGAGAAATACACAATTTTTCAACTATTAACTCGTTGCTTATTGGGTGCAAGAATGATGTCATTAACTAGTACATGGCATGAATATTTCATGCTGGGAATATATATTAAAATAAATTTAATGATAAAATAATTATTTTTTAGATAAGGTGATATGTTTTTCATTTTTTTGGGGATTTATAGATAACATAATGTGAAAAGGGACTATATGATATATAATCATAATGGGGTGATTTTGGGGTGATGTATGGATGAGTTTTACTTCATTTAGTTGTACGGTAGTACTAGGATAACCTAATAGATCTCCCAATAAATTTTGGAGACTTCCACACCTTCTATTTAATTTATTTTAGTGATTGATCTTTGTTGAGGTTGCATCTCATCTCAACAAGTGAGTTTTCCTTTTGATTCTTCATTTTTGTTTGTTGTGATAGAACCATTGGGTTGTATTATTAGATATTTTGATCTATGATGACAATATTTTTGATCCTTTATATATATTTTTTGTGATCATCCTTTTGAGTCTAATCATTGTTTTTTTGTGATGTGGGTTGTAACATTCTTCCAGGTATGTTGTGATCTGACATCTCCATCAAATATTTTTCAAAATTGAATCTACTTTTATATGTTTTAATTTATTCTAGGGCCTTTTTTCATGTTTCTATTAATTCTTGTTGGTGGATTCCATTATGGGTGTTGTACTGTGGCAGGTGGTTCCATATCCATCCTTTATTGGATAAACATTATTTCATTAGTTTCGATAAATTTTCTATAAAAAAATTGGAAAGATTTATATATGGATTTTCATTCATGGGATGATTTCATGATTAAATATTGGATTTCCCTAATTTGGGTAAGAGAAAAGAGAATTTTTAATGAATTGTGAAATATATTTTTAAATTCTTTTGAAATAATTTTATTCGTGAAAGGATTGGAAAATATAGCACGTATGAATCCATAGGTACATTGGTAGAAGGTTTATCTTAGGTTCTTCATCCATGTATTATCTAGAATTCACTAATGGTGTGTTTTTATATTCCCTAGGGGCATTATTCTATAGAATTGGTATTTACATTTTTCTGGGATTTACTCATTGAGTGTTTCCCTGCTGAATAGGTATGTGTTATAATTACACTATTTTTCACTAGTCAGTGATTGTGTTTTGATTAGTCTACTATCCTGGCCTATAATGATACATGGAATGATGCTACATTCCGTTTCAATTAAAATGTTTTTTCCTAAACATCCATTAATTTGGTATGATATGTGATACCTGATTTTCTTGTATTTTATATATGTGAAATTCTTGGAACTATTTTCCCTTACATATTTTGGAAATGAGTAAAAATTGTAAATAAAATGTGTTTTCCCATTATTTTGATATAATAATTATTAAACTGTTTACCAAGAATTTTTTCTATAATTATGAGAATGATTAGATTATTGTAGAATGAATAAGTATGGAACACATGGGTGGGATCCTACTAATATTATTTAGATCACATCATATATAACCATTAGGAAATGAAAATACCTTTATATATATTTTTATGGAGGGAAAGGTATGGAATTTCATTAAGGATGTCAGGTTTATTTTAATCCATGTCTGGGTAGCTAGTGGTGAGGTGGTCATACTTCTCATATGCTATCACATGGATTATTTATTTTCTATTTTTTTGTCCCTTGGTGGTGAACTTGTACATTGGGATGCTATAAATTATTTTTAAATTTATCATTTATGATGTTTTAATTAAGTAATGTAATATATTTTAATCTTCATATTTTTCTATCTATTATATATATATATTCTATGTTGTTGCATCAGATTATGGAAAATCATTCCCTCTTGTTATATTTTGTTTTTTGGGTGCATTTTGTTAGCCCGTATGGATTGAGAATTCCCATTGGGTATGTGGAAAATCTGTTTTTGTAGCAGTTTCAGAGGGTATTCAGGTGTATTTCTCCATATTTCAGTATTTTAGTTGTTTATTCATCAATATTATTTGTCTTCATATTTTTGGTCGACATGAGATATGATTTTTCGGACATTATGGGTAGTTTTTTGTGAGTGGTTGGCTGGGTCATAACATAATGAGACTCAACATAATATGGGATGTTGGGATATGTGTCTTTTATTTTGAGTTCGTGATCTATAACTATTTTTTTATTATGGTTTTCTAGTTTAAACTGATATTATTTGGTCATCTTATCATTTCTTCTATTTTTATGTTCAGTAGTATTCCTCTGAGATATCTTTCATGGGTTCCCCAGCAGGGTATAAAGGATTATACTCAAGGGAATCTTTTTATAGATCGTTGTCTTATAAATGATATCATGTAAGATTTTTTTACTATCAACCAGAATGTAATGCAAGTGTAGAACACAGTTTTGAGGATTATCTATGTGCTATAGGAGAAATGGATTGGTTATGGCTATCCTTTCATGTGAATCCATTGTTAGTTAATTTTATAAATGAACCTGAACATGAGGAATAATATCTTGATAGAATTTTTTAGATCATCGGTTAACTATATACACCGAAGGGTATCATGGTGATGTGTCTGTGGTTCATACTTGACAGTCTTGATAAGAGATATTGGGATTCTATTGTATATGAAGATATATACATGGGCATTAAATAGAATTTTTTCAAGAATATATTCTTCCTGTGATTATTTACATAGTTTTAAATGATGGATTAGTCTTTATATATCCTCTATTTATAGTAGGGAGAGACATCATTTTTAGTGAACTCTAATTAGTTAACTATGATGGTTCATTTTTTTAGATATAGTAATGAATGACCAGTAGAAGACTTAGTAGTACATATAGAGTTTGTGACTAGATATCATATTACTGTTATTTATAATAATGCTTTCAACCTATGATATGATGGTCGAGAGGTATGTAATTCTAGTGATAAATATAAAATGAAAATTTGTCTATTCATTAGCTTCTCTACTACCCATTGGATGCTTCAGTGGAATTCAAGGGAAAAAGTGGAAGTGTAATGATCATCAAAGGACTGGTGGAGGAAATTATAAGCATTAGGCCTTCTTTTCACCTCAAGCTATATCTTGTAGTTTTCCCCTAAACATCTATCACTATTGAATGGATAGACTCACCTAAAATACTTTCCTTACACAAAATGATAATTCTAACTCTTTAAAAATTATAGAGTCATTTGTAGTGTTCTTTGCAGGCTATGTCTATGCCTCTTAATGGTCAGGGATTATTAGCTCCAAAGGTTACGATGAAATATTTAGATACAAAAAAGACTATAGGGATCTGGCCATATCTCATAGAAGTGAAGTAACATCACATAGTATATATGTTTCAAGTAAAGGTACACATTGAACCATTGATAGTGATATGTACTTTATTAGAAATTTATTTATTTGATACTCATATTTTCCACTCATTCAGTAGTAACCATTTTTTTAATATACAGAATCTTATAATGGTTCTATTTTCCTTTTTATATAATTATCGACACCTCTTGGGAAGTTGAAAGATAATAGGTTTTTATTTCTTCATTCTCTATAGATAAGTGATGTGGAGTTTTTTTGGGATTACTTCATTCTCGTTCTAGACCAGATTGGAATTATCATCAATATTGATTGGATTGTCCCTCATCTTTTTGATGTGGATTTTTATCATACATGTTTCTCATTTTTTATGGACAATTGGATCTTTTGGGCATCTCATTGACATTAGGATACAAGACCTGGTGATGAAGGACATTACTACCCAGATCACACCAGTTTGTGATAGTGGTTGATCCCAATGGAATTTAATCTAGGGTTGACCTTCCTACTAATGATTATGATTTTTTTAAATTTATATAGATGATTTTTATATTTTTACTTCATAGAGGAAGGTAGAGTTAATGGTTGAAATAGTTTGAGGTACATATTCAATTTTTATATCTTCTAATCATATGGCCGAATAAGAGCTAAATGAGCTCAAGATTCAACTAGTTGATCTGATGGAGAAATTATTTATTATCCTTAACATTTCACTTTAGAAATACCCAATGATAGTTTCCAAGATGGAATATTGTTCACTCTAATTATGTTTGAACTATCGGATATAGAAATAGGTAACAGTTAAGAACAACTATCCTTTGCCTCATGTGGATGATTTTTATGAACAGTTAAAGATGGAAAATTGGATTTTAAATATAAATCATTAGTTTTGTTATCATCATCTTTGAGTTTGGAAGACTGATATCCTAAAGAAATTTTTTAGGGAAAATAATTTCCATTATTATTAATTTTTGACCCCATTTTTCTGGACTTACACTCTTGTAGATTTTGTAGATTTAAGGAATCAAATATTCTATGAGTATCTTAGCACATTAATCGTAGTGTTTATGATTGGTATTTTTTACTCAAGATCCAAGCATGATCATTAGAATTATTTTATTTTTTTGTGGATGTCCAATGAAGTCATAATTTTTTATAAATCATTTCAAATGAAATTTCTATATCCATTATAAAATTTTCTCAGTGAGAGTGATTTCATATTAAGGATTATCAAGGTGAAAGAAATTTTTTCATGGGAAAAACCATGTAATATCCTTGATATTCTGAGTTTCCCTTGCTTTTATGGATATTATCGATGTTTCATTAACAATTTATCAAATTTTTCCTCGAATTTCATTTCTCTTACTATTAATGGTGTGTAATTAAAAATGGATGTAATGTTTCAATATTTTTTTGAGGAGATGATATGAATTCTGAAATTGGATATTAATCTTGTCTTACCTTAGACTTGTAAGGGGTATGTAGTTTTCTATGATGCATATAGCATTGGTTCAGGTTCTATACTTTTGCAAGATGATAATATGGTGGATTATAGATCTTTTCACATTTAATCACATGATAAAAATTAAACTACTAATGATTTTGATCTTGTTTTGGATATGCATGCACTTATGTGTTGTAAGCACTATCTCTTTGGAGAATGGTTCATATTCTTTTCTGAATATAAGAGTCTATGATATATATTTTATCAGAAGAATTTAATCTCATATAGATGGAGTCGGTGGAATAATAGTTTGTAATTTAATTTTACATTGCCTACACCCTAGGGAAGGGGAATGCCATTGCAGGTTCTTTCAATAGTAATTTTTCATCGTATGCTATTCTAGAATCAAAGGAATGTTGGATCCTTATGGGAATCCTCTCTCATTTTAATAGACTAATCAAATGTATGTTTTATGTATAAATTTGACATGTATTTACTTTTTATCATATATTATAGAGTGTGTTGTATGGGGTCAAAAGAATGAGGGTAATGTTAGTGGAATTTGAGAAAACATATATGGCAGGAAGACCGTTTATTCTAAATATTCAGATGGTATGTTATATTTTTTGATCTATTTTTCATCCTATTGTCTGTGAGAACATAATTATTGTTAGATTTTCACCATTCTTTATGGCCCTTTCCTCCAAGAACTATAAATATGTATAAGGATGTGAGATGGTGATTTTGTTGTAGAGTATGAAGCATGATATAATGGATTATGTATCCCACCATTACACCTAAAATCATATAATGGAAGCGCATTTGGAAAATTCATATTTTCTCCAAACTCTTACAGTGCATGTTTATAAATTGAGATAGGTTTCCATGGAAATTGTCGTTATAGTACCATGGGCCCCCAACGGAGGAACACTATCTATTTGGTGATTTATTGGCTGATGATGGTGGCTCACTTTATTCAGAACATGGTCCCAAAAAAATTGTTGATATGGGATAGTTATATGTTTCAGAGATTATGAGTTTATATTGGGTTCCATTTTATATTATTTTAGACCCAGATCCAACGTTTATATTTCATTTCAAGAGGTGTCTCCAAGATTTAATGGGGACTCGTGTCATGTTTAGTACACCTTACCATACACATACATATCTTCATAAAAATCATGCTATTCATATCCTAGAATATATGACTTCTGTCTGTGACTTTGATATTGTTGGATCAAGGTATAACCATCTGGGAATAGATGATTTTAGTTAAAAAAACAGTTATTAGTCTTTTATAAGAATGGATCACTTCATGAATTTGTATTGTTTATTTTGTAGATAAAAATATTATTGGGAATATGTGGGAGACACCTCTTTAGTGGGACTGATTTTCATTAATGAAATTTTAGTGTAGATTCAACATATAAATATGCATCATGTTATAGATTAGATTTGAAATAAATCAAATGCGGATATGAAGCATAATTCCATATTTTTTTCTGTTGGTGAACATGATTAATTGAAATATTTTCATTGGTTGAGTCACAGTCAATGTAGAAATAATGGAAAGTTGGCTCTAATATATGTTGCACCACTTGAGGCCATTGAGCTTCTTGGTCATTATACTAATCAGTTGGCATTGTCAGCTTAGTTGATAGGAATTCATGATGTATTGCACATATCAAAACCTAATAAATATTATCATGACCCATCCACATCCGATGTTGTGAAGAGATGGAGTTAGATCTATATTTTCCTTTTATGGATGATCCAATAGGTATCATTTCCTCTCATGTGAAGGTATTGTGGGGGATTTCTATTTTGGTTGTCTGAGTTTTATGGAAACATGGGTCCAATTTTCGTGATACTTGGGAGCATGAGTCATTGATGAGGGATCAATTCCTTTATCTCTTTTCCATAATTAATTTATCCACCTTACCTCCTATGCATATAAATTCTTATAGTGTGGATTTTTTACCATTTCATTACACAATTTCATGTATTTATCATCTCTCATATCACATGAATTTTTATTTGGCTATGTTTTGCGAAATATGAGGTTGGATATAATTTTCTATGGAAAATGTCCTAATGTTCATGGTTGTATGTTTTTTTGATTTACTAGATTATGAGTATGAATGTACTAAATGATTTTTGGGATTATCACATAGCTCATATAATATAGGAGTTTGTTTAGGGTTTTCAGTAGAAACAAGGATTTTGGCTATATATAGGATAAATAAACATCATATATGATGTTTACATTTCATGGATTGGGTGATAGAGAGATGCCTTGAACAGTTACAACTAGTGAATATTTCATGTCGTTAATATATATTACATGATGTTTAATTATTAAATTAGTATTTCAATCTTGATGTGATGGGTTTTTTCAATGTATTGTAAATTCATGGACTATAATATGTTAAAAGGTATTACACACCATGTAACCCTCGTGGGTTTCTCTTTTAGGTTGATGCAGGGATGAGTTTTATTTACTTCAATATAATTCTTCTACCCCCTTGAAAAAGAAGATCTCCCAAGAAATTTTTAAGGAATCATTTTTATTCGGATCATTTCCATCAATAATTGATCAACATTGCATAGGAAGCACATTTCATCAGTTGATTAATCCAAATATTTCTTCATTTTCATTGATTTTGGAAACACAATTGGGTAATGTTGTTTGATCTATTGATCTATGATGATAATCATCCCAATCCATTATAGATATATTTTGTGATCCTCCTCCATAGGATATCCTTTACATTGGTTTTGGTATAACATGATGATTTTATTGAGGTATGTTATGATCAGATATCTCTTCTGACTATTTCTATTGATTGAATAAATTCTGAGATGTGTAGATAGATCATTGTCCATCCATTATTCTCCATTTAATCATTCTTATTTGTGAACTCATTTTTGGGTGTGTGTGACCCTAGATTGAGGTTGGTGGTTCGTCCTCAATAATGTGTTGGATGAACTATATTTTTCTAGCATTCATAAATTCATTTTTAAATAAAATTGAATGACTGATTAATGAATTTGCATATGTAAAACTAGTTTAGGATAAATTATGGTTTTCACATTGATTTTGAAAAATTAAAGTATATTTTCAAATAATTATTAAATAGATTCAGGAAAAGGTTTAAAATCATGTTTTTGATGAAAGGGTTTATAAAATGTAGCACATGGTATGCCTTGGGTACTTGATGGAGGGTTTATCTTGGGTCTACTTTACGTGATTTATTTGGGGGGGGGGGGTCACTCATGGGGTGTCCCACTATTACCCAGACATGTATTTATAAGGAGTTCATATTGAAATTTTTGGGGAATTCACTCATGGGGCGTTCTTCAACTCTATGGTCCCATGTTGTATGGGATTGAATATGAATTAGTGATTGATTATTAAACAATTATTCTTCTAGAATGACCAGTTTTTATCCAAATCATGATGATACATGTGATTTTTATAATACTGATTTAAATTTTAATTCCATTTATTTTATATGATATGTGATAAATAGTGTTCTATGTCTTGATATATATTAAATAATTTAAATTTTAATACATTCTTTATTTTTTAAATGTGTAAAAAGGTGAAAAACATTTCCCTATATTTTGATACAATCAAAATTAAAATATTTCTAATTCCATACATTAATTTATATTGATCATGTAACGATTATTTTACAGAGAATTTTTATGGAATACTTAGGTGGGATCCTACTAAGCTTATTTAGCCTAGACCAACACACCCATTTGGCAGTTTGTAGAATATTGTTTGTATTTTGATGTAGGGAAAGGTTTGGTGCAATAGTGAGGTAGTGATTTTTAATTTCATCTGTGTATTTGTTGTTTGTGGTGAGATTGTTGGAGTTTACAAATTCTATCACATGGATTAGTTTGTTTCTGTAATTGTTGTCCTCTAAAGTTAGACTTTTACTTTGGGTTCTTCTGATTGGTTTTGAATCGTTCTATTTCTTCTTTTTTCATTCAGTTATGAAATATGTTATGTTATACATTTTTATCACATTATATATATATATATATATTTCATTTTGTTTCTTTAGTATGGGTGAAATCATTCACTCTGGTTGTTGTTTAATGCATGAGTGTTTGTCACTAGACCATAATGATTGGGAACACCCTTCGTGTGTGTGAAAATTCGGTTAAGGTACCATTTTTTGGGTATATTGGTTGAGTTATCCACAACTTCATTGATTCTAAAATCTATTATTTATTCATCCCAAGTATATATTTTATGTATTATTGGATCAAGGGTTTACTAATATATAATTAATTCTTCACCAATCTTATTTTCAAATTGTGATTACTTTTTTACGACAATCCAGATTTGAAATATATATTATCATCCCCAATAAAACAAAATATTTTTTATTATTCTATAGTTATTATTAAGGTTTTACATGTCCTGTCTCTAGTTTATATCCCATGTTAAACAATTTACTTTATGTGATAGTTTTAGGTGAATCAGAACCCACCCATACTTTTGATTAGGGGATCTAACTCCTCTATGTATAAAATACATTTGTGGATATTAATAAACAAGAATTAATAATTGATTACTTTTAGGTTATTATATTTTATTTTCTGTAATTTTTTAAATATAATTTTTTAATGTTTTCCACATGTATCATTTTGACATAATCCTTTTTTTCATTTTCTGTGTGAACACTTAAATTCATAATTATGATAATCTATTTTTATATTTTTAATTTTCAAGTATTAAAAATGATTTCCCAATGATTTTAAATCTTAATTATTTTGAAAAGAAAAATAAGTATTTTATAATTTTCATAACACCTTTTTTATATTAAAAATGGAGTTATTGATTTTAAATAGGGACTTTTCACGGATCCATTAATGAATATTATTTTTATAATTAAAGGTATTCAAAGAAAATTAACCTCATTTTTTGAAAACATTATTATTTTTCAAGGATTCATTATTTATATTTCCTAGAAAATAATAAAATTGTAGATTTATCCTTTTAATTTATCAAATGTGATCTTCTCAAAAGTGACACATTATGTCATATTTATATTAAAACAATAAGATATGTTTTTTAATACGATTTTATCTTTTACTTCCATTTTATGATTTAAATATAAAATTTTATTTAATATAAATTTATGTTTTATAAATAACCTTAAAAATAAATTTATGAAATATTCAATTGTATTAAATTTTAAGTACAAACTTATATACTTTTGATATCTCATTATGTGATACCATTTGAAAATGAGATGATAACCGTGTTATTTTCATTTTTTTCATGATGTGTTGAATTATTATTATCTTATGGAGTAAATATATAGTGTTGTTGAAGGTTAAGGCCTTATATATTGTTCTAGTGCATTGAGTAATGTTAAATATCCCATTAGGTAATTTTAGGAATTGAGTATTGATTATCATTTCACTATATGAATAAGTATGTGATGTGAACTCCATTAGTTTTGGGGAATCAGGTATTTATTTATTCTCTAGTACGTTTATAGGAATTTGAAAGTGAATTGTTCCTTATATATTTAATAAAATATAAAAGTGTTTTATGCGCTAATTTATTAGGGGTATCAGGTAGTAATTCACACTCCACTATGTTTATCAGAATTAAAAAGTGATTCCATAACCTTTATGTTATTGGAATCATGTAGTGTTGTACACTCCTCTATTATTATAGGAATGAGTTAGTGATATCTAGTATAATTTATTTATAATAAGGTAGTGCTGTCTTCTCCATCATGTTATAGGAAATGGGTAGTTATTTTTTCTCTACTACATTATTATTTTTATACCTATGTTTATACCAAAAATATTATGTTTTTCATAGTAATAAAATTATATAATATTATTTATTATGTTAAGATCATACCCTTGGTTTATTTTTTATGATCCATTTTTATTTGGGTATGATCTTATAATGATTTTTTCTCAAACATTGAATATGATCTCATATATATCTATATATATATATCTTATGATCAATTATGATAATCAATTATTATCTCTTATATTTAACCAAACTAAGCCCCTCATCTCCCCATTTTCTTATATTTCCATCTCCTAGGTTATGCAAAATAGTATACCTTATAAATATTCTAGAAATGGGTCAAATGAGTTTTTATTATGGAGATATGTTCACAAGTATAGTAAAAAATGATTCGTATGTATCTGATCCAAAAATACACTAAACCATTTTTCCTTATGATTTGAAACTTATTATTAGATTTAATCATTATATTATTGAAATAATTGTATTTTTAGTTTGTTATATCCTACATGATATTGAATGTAGTTATAAATTATGTGTTTTTAGAACCATACATGGGGCTGTGGTTTGGGATTTCTTTAATAGAGGGATAAAATATTTGTGTTGAATGTAATAAAAATATTGACTCCTTAAATGGTGGGTTGTACATATAATGGTGGATTTTAACAGAGGAATAAGTGATCTATTTTTTAGGATAGAGTCGTTTTTTCCATTTAATTTAATAGATGATATTATGGGAGTGTTCTACAATACTAGTTGGGAATTTCATCATGCAGGGGTGATGATGTACCATAAAATAAAATAAGATATTAGGGTGGTAAAGATAAAGGGTGTTATAACTGACAATGTATCTCAGATAATGTCATGATAATTGATAGAGATATTGAATTAGTGTCCCACTAGGAATTTATATCCACTAACTATGTCAAAATTGAATTTGGTTGATATCAAAATTTATTTTCAAACATGTTTCCCAAAATAACCATAAGAATATGATGCAATATGAGTGACTATGGATGGAATCATGAATTTGGGAAAATTATTTCATATTCAAAATATTTTCATTATTCATAAAGTTCGTAAGTTATATTTTGAATACATTATTAGGTTTTGTGGATATATTTCATCTATCATATCATATATTGATCATCAATTTACGTTGACATTTATTAGAGAGTTTAAGAATGAATGTGTAATCATATGAGGAGGAGTAAGTAATATCACTCTTAGATTAATGAGAAGATTCCATAGACTATGAAAACATGGGTGGATATGAATCTTAATTCAGTGATATATTTTGGGAGATTGTAATAGTACCATGTTTATTTAGTAGTGTTCATATAAAAAAATAGTTCTCAAGACTTGATTCAAATTTATCTCTTATATGTTTTGTATGGGAAGTTATATTGATAATATTTATAATGGTAAAAAAGAAGTGAACGATTTATTAGTGTGGTGTATTAGATGAATTATCAGGTTTACCTAATCTGTATGTGATTAGTTATTTCTCACACGTAAAATATGTCCTATATTGATCTTTTGATATGGTTGTTAGAGTATATTGTTAGGTAGATTCATATTTTTGGTGTCACAAAGACAGGAAACAATATTGCTTAGGATGAAAAAGAACTAGGAAATATGGTTTGTAGGCCCATTTAATATTGTATATTGAACCAAAGATATTGTTATATCTTAGATTTTCTACTAAATTATGATTTAGTGCAAAATGTAGTCCATGAATGTTAGCTAAAGAAATTACAACCCCACTCATATCATGTTCCTTTCAATTATTAAATGTATTTTTATCTATTTGTGACAACTATGATAATATTGGTGAGGGTTTCAAAAAAAGATGGAGAATATTTTAAGATGATGGAGTATTTCATTGGTCAGATTACTATTATGTCATATTCTTGAATTATAAAGCGACATTAGAGAGATGAGATTATCTGTAAAAAAAATTTATGACGATTCTTGAATATAGAAATACCAAAAAAAATTTGGGGCTTGAGAATTCCCATGGTAGGGAGAATTATGACATCTCAGGTTTTGATAGGTATATACCCACCTTTTAATTTTGATGATATTAATATTTTTTTAGTTTTTGGTTGTTTAGTGAACCTTGAATGACCACAGTGAATGGTACTTTGGATTATATAGTGTAAATATATAGTTCATAAGTGATTATAGTGATGAGTTAATATTATGTGAATGGATTTTTGTGAACATTCAAAGAGATTATGTGATTCTTGTTCTTGAGTAGAGGCACTATCATAGTCGGCCCATGGCCCCAAATGACTATGCACCCAAACTATGGTGTCATGTTTGTCGTTAAAAATACAAAATTTAAATTCATGATTATTCGCCCACAACCTCCATTAAATATTCTATTTCTACATACGATGATCCTAGGGTTCATTGGGAGTTAATTTAGGGATTATCCATCATCAAACTACATGGTTCCACCTCTAATCAATCTGATAAACAACACAATCTATGATTAATCTTGATGATCTAACATGTTCCTAAACCTATTAATTTATCATATTTTTATTTCATTATCATATGTTATACATATCCATTCAGATTTGATATAGGGTTTTCTATCATGGATTTGAATCATGAATGGAAGGTTCATGATCTTCTGTTCTAGTTGTTAGGGTTTGTATGACTATATTTTTGTTGTGGATAATAATGTCAAGTACTCTCAAAATATGTATATGTTTCTATTTATATGTTTAGTGTAGTAGATATCCAAGGAACTTATTTGAAATAATAATTATATAAAATACATATTATACATTTTATGAAAAAAATAAATGAAATAGAACAAAAACATTGGTTGGGTTTTTTGATGGATTTTTTTATACTAAAACAAAAATTCTAGAAAAAAGATGATGTTTTTTTCAAATGATTCATAAAATAATAATAAATCTTATATGCTAATTCATTTATTCATTTTCAATTATCCATTATATTATTTTATATTTTAATATGATTCTATATTTGGTTAATCTACAAACCCTATAGTAAAAGACAATTCATGTAACATTTTATAAATTAATCATTTATTTATTTATTAGGATGCATAATCAAAAAACATACATTTATTGTCATAAAAAAGTATAACCTATTGTCATTGGTAAATTAATAAATAATTACCACACTATAAATGAGGATAAATTGAGATTTCGGATATTATTTGTATTGAAAAGTCAATATTTTTTTATCATTTTTATCCATTATGCTCTCACTCTTATGATTTACACATCCCTAGATATGAATGTAAAAATATTAATAATTATGTTAATTTAAACAATAAAATTGAATTCATAAATAAATTATCTGAATTAAAGTAATATAATTGATTTAAAATAACTAATTGAATGAGTTATAAATTGACTGAAAACTAATAAACAACTATTCTATGGGTGTAGTAGTCATTGTAGTAAATAATGAAAAGGTTTAGAAATTATAAAACTAAAAAACAATTTTATACATGATTTATATAATGATAAAGGCAAAGATACTGTAAAAATTGAATATAAAAAATAAAAATAGGTTATACAATAATTTTATTACATTAAATGAATGAATCATAATAAAATAGAAGAATAAGGCATTAAATAAGATGTTAATGTTTTAAGAGTTGTCCCTCTTATAATGATTATATAAATACTATAAAACCACTTAAAATTCCAATCTTATTCATCATATTCAAATAAAATTCCCTCCAAATTATAAAAAACACATTTATAGAGTGGATAAGAGGATTATATAATGATATTTTAGACGTGTGAATGGAAAAATTAAACCAAATATTTTACTCTATGTTTTAGTGAGATTATGACAAAAAATATTCTTAAAAAAATAACAATAAATAAATATTATTTTTCATATTTTATTTACCCCCTTTATAACTAAATTTATTTTAAATCAAATCTCGAATGAGGATGTTAAGGATAAAATTGTATGAGGGTTTCTTGGTGGAAAGTCTTATCTAGTTTTGATTTATTGTCCAATAATTTTCTATAAAATTAAATATCTATTATGGGTGGTATAAATGATTATATTAACCAAAAATGTGAATAAAACTATATAGAAATTAAAATTTAAAATAAGGCACAACAAATATACTGAAAAAAAAATAATTTAAGGAACATTTATAGGTTAAAGGGAATATTCATTTAATTTTAAAATACATTTTCTCATTATAATTCTTTTTAAAAACATATTTATATCATTATGGGGAAATTATATTGTTTATTATCAATAAAATATTCATTGAAATTTTGGTCTATCAACTCCCCAACCTAAAACACTTTTCACTCCTAGGAAATTTTTCTTATGAAAATGGTATACAAAAACCTAATCAGTGAAACATAATTAAGAGTGAACACATTTTCTATAATATCATATTATATGTTTCCTCACTCTTCCTATGTGTAATCCAATTTCTCAACCTTATTTATTTTCCATATACACATAATTGTTTTAAGTCTAGATACCATTTATAACCTACCATCCGAAAAAAGTGGAACACTCCACTAAAGAGAAAATTTATACAATGTTATATTTATTTATAAAGAAATCAATGTTCACATATAGTAGAAAGTATCCTCTTATTTCTACTAAAAATTCAATTTAATTATTCAATAATGCTGGTTTCATAAGGTCCACTATGAGGATTCGGGGTTGGTTGGTAATTATATTAAAAAATATCAATTAGAGTAACACCCCTGGAAAAGTGAGATTTAAACGGCACATTCTTACTACCCAGGTCAACATGGTGAACCTTTATATTCAGGAGCATACTTGGTTACAACTCCACATTTAAGAATGCTTTTCTTTGAGTAATGATCAAGATGTGTGACCTTCTAGAATTATTTTCTGGGTGTGTATGAGTGAGGAAAAACACCCTGAAGGAACATGTGTTGGCCCGTGGGCATAGTCATTAGTATGATAATAGATCCCAATGAGTAATAACATATGGTGTTTTGGGAAAAAAAATTAAGGTATTATAGGAGACCTATGGGGTTAGATGACTATGTTCATTTCATGAGGAAGGTCGAGTAATGAAAAATGGTATCATAGACAATACCTAATAAGAGGTATAGAGGCACTAATAGGGTTTGAGTCTTCATGACCACATTGAGGTAGTTGTTCTTTAAAGAGGATTTAAGTGTGTCACCCATGAAAATGTGACGCATAAAAAAGAAAAAAATCATACTGCCCAGGTCAAAAATGTGCACCTTCATTTTTGAAAACCTACCTGAGTATAAATCTAAAGATATGAATTCATGGCATATAGTAGTGATTAGGATGAGTGACAATCTGGGATGTTTCATTATGTGTGTGTGACTTATAAAAAAAATACATTAAAAGAACATGTGTTTTATATGGTTAAATTCGTTAGTATGATAAGAAACTATTGCGAGTAATAGTATGTGGTGTTCTAGGAAGGAAAACATTGTATAATATGATTCCATTAGGGTTTGATGACTATGTTCATGGCACTGAGAAGTCTAGGTTGTGATAATTATTATATTTTCTCCTAAATAAAATTCATGATTAAGATCATGATAGGCCAATGAAGTATATCTCACTCAATTCAATTTCAATTTTAATAACCCATCAAGTGTCTACCCCTATTTATTTAATATATCAAGTAAATAAAATTGATACAATGATAAATAATAACTATTTATTCTCAATGTTTTTATTTTGAACATTATTTTACAATTTTTTTTATTTTTTCGTTTTTTATATAATTTTATATTTTTTTTCTTAATAAAAGGTACTATTATAATAATGAAAAAGGAATTTTCAATTTCATCTTGTATAGATAATATTAAGACAACCAAAACATTCTTACCACATATTTTTTCACACAACTAAATAACCTCGGTAAATAACATTCCTTCACACCATACATAACATGATGTATAACTATGAATGGTACTAAGAGTGTGGCAAGAATGAAAATTGTATTGAAGTTTGGTATAAAATTTATGTTAATTTTGGGATTCATTGGTATTTTAAATTTGAGAAATTTAAAGGAATATCTTAATGGTTTTCAAGGGATTTCAAAATCCACCAAAATAATTTTATCACGCCTCATACACTATAAATTTCATTATATGAGAATAAAATAATGTGATATTTTCTTAATAGGGTCTCCCGTTATCTTATTGAAATAAGGGTATTTTGAAAGTATATGAAAAATTAGATTATAATTTCTATCGAGATCAGAAAAAAGATTTTGGTTAATCACTAATGTTTATAAATTTTAATAATTAGTCACAATTAATATAAAAGTTAAAAATTAAAATTAATGAAACTGAAATATATCCAAAAATAATTTACAGTTAATTGAATTAAAATTTTAAAACACAATTCTCTCATATAACTATGTGAACAAAAATAAATTTACTTCTTTTGTCAAAATAAATAATTTTTTTAAAAGGATAGATAAAAAAGAAAAAAATATGTAATAGAGAAAACTATTATTTAAAACCTAAACTATGTATTTTTACCCCTCTCCCCAATATAAATATTAAATTTTCTTAATTATTACCAAATCATTTTATATAATAATCTCTTTCACAAAATATAAATTCATGAAATTAACATAACAGTAAGAGGGTAAGGGAAATATTAATGTAATCAAGTGATGATGGGGTCATTAAATGTGATTACATCAACTATATGTATTGGTAATCCATCAATGTGTTACTTCAACCAATACACATTAAATATAAACCACCTTAAGGGGAAATTTTTTGTTATCTCCACTACAATTTATTGAAAAACATGAGATATAAAATAACTTTCTATCTACATGGAATATTACTTAATAGGAATCATCATCAATCATGACCTATATAAAAGGAAATTATCTCCCACTTGATATAACATCTTCAATATATTCTTCAAAAGAGTTTTTTATCATTATTTATTGAACCTTTAGTTATCACATAATGAATATAAATTCTCCTTGATTTCATAATGTTACAACATCCAATGTTCTCTTAATTATTCCAAAACAATGTTATATATTTTAATCACTAAAAATGATTGATTCGCTGCCACTAAGAGAAGATGGTAGAGCTTCCCAAATATAATCCAATTTGTGGAAACTATGGTGGGTTTCTTTTATAATATCCAGTAAAACAAAAGTTAAAAATCAAGTTGGTCATTATAAATCATTAGATTTGACTACCCAATTTTTTAAAATATACGCTTCAACTATAATTTTTTTATAAAATTATAGATATTCATTTGGGGATTATAAGATGTTAGCGTTAAATGTGTTATCGAGACATCTAGAGGATTGAACCGAAATTATTATAGCAGATGTGTGAACCTTGTTCATTGGTAGTCACATTCAATACACCAAACCTACATAAAAACATCAAAGCCCATAAGAAATAAAATACCACATGAGAATCATATGTTCAGGTGGATTTATTGAAAATCCATTTCTAAAAATAATTAATATAATCTAATATATACCCATATCTAAATGAACTATAAAATAAATATATAAAATAAGGTCCCTATATATAAAAAATCTCATTAAATAATATGGGATGTCGAGGTATCCCATATCTCATAGAAATATTGTAATGTCCCAACCATGGTGTCACACAATAGTTCCCTGAGATGGTCAGCTATATAACATCATGTCTGCCTCCCCATATAGTAGATACTACAAACTAGTAGTGCTGTTCTATTTTCGATATTGGAGAGACAATAACATATTTATCAATGTAGCTCAGTAGAAAAAATAAATAATAATAATAATAAATAGATACAACAAAATGATGAAAATACTAATATAACAAGACGACAAAATTTGGAAATAAAATATCAAAACTAATCACTAGACATGCCATAATAATTTATGTTCCATGTTTCAAAATAAAAACCTAGAGGTAAAGACACTATTACTTCCCTTTTGGTTCCCAAACCATACCTTGATACATCATCCATGCCCAATCCAAAATCATACATCTAATGCAAGTCATTTTTTCATTATCCGATCATAGAAACATGAGGTCTTTTTTGGTAACAATCACGAAACCTGAATCAGTCATGGTTACAACTCAATAATCCACCAAAAATTTCATCTAAATCAATATCCACTCACTATAAGTGGATTCATTTTTTTAAAAAAAAATCCATGAAATAATGTAAGAAGATTACATTTATTCAATTACACTTTATTTAACAACTTAAACCCCTAGGTTCCCTAGGAATCCGAATCATCAATACCTACATTGGCCCATGATAAAGTCTAAATAATCCCAATGGAATAATATATATCATAATTCCATTATTACCATTAATCATATAATTTCACATACTTCCCAATTAGAACCATAGTCCATTGCCAACTCAGGGGCATAGGACATCGTATGAAACACCAAATGGCTATTTAGAGCCTCAATACCTATCCCACTACTCAATATAACATATTGGGATTTTGATCCACAATACTTGTCCCATCATCACAATATCATATGTTTATTTGGAGCCTCAGTCCCTCTCCCACACATTGTTAACACATTTGGGTAATTGGAGCCTCAAACCCTATCCCACACACATTTTACACATATATCACAATGTCACAATTTCACATGTGTCCCAACATGAATCCATTAAATAATTAAAAAATTATTTAATTAAAATAATTACATTAAATAATTAAATAATTAAATAATCACAAAAATTCATTCAATCATTTAAGAAATTAATTGATCCCATCAATTCCAATAATTTATTAATAATTTAATTATTCCCATAAATCCCATAAATTAATAAAACCAATTAATTAATTATGTTAATTCTACTAATTAACAAAATAATTAATTATTCAAATAAATAAATTTCCCATTGATAAAAATGCCCCTTAATAAATTAAACTATTAATTAATAATTACCTATAATACCAATATGCCCAATTAAAAAATTCCATAATTAATTAATCTAGAAAATTAACTAACTAGAATTTGGGAACTCAATTGCTAATCATTCATAACCAAGTCTACAATTACATAAACTTAATCAAAATCAAGACTTTGGGACTTAATATCAGACCACCTACCTCACTTTTATGAAAAATTTTCAATAACAAAAATCCCTAATTGATGTAATATGGCTGAATCAATAATGGAAAGAGAGATATAGGACAAAACCTAGAATGATGATCAACCCATAACCCCACAACTAACAATGTTTTCAATGATTCATCATAAAAAGGTGGATCAGAAGGAATCCAAAGAAAAAATAGTTTACCAGGTATACATTACCAATCTGTAATGATCATAGATTATGAAAATTGATGCAAATCCTCTAAGAGTCACCCAGGGGTTGTAGGAGTAGGGAACGAAATAGATGATATCTTACAAATATTGTAAGTGTGTTAGTAACATTAACATGGCCTAAAAACACATTTGAATCAAAGAAAATGATAATAAAATATAATATATAGTTTAATACATTCATAGATATGCTTGTGGACATAAAATATCATCCATAAGAAAGTGGGTGGTCAAAATTCCAAACAAACTAAGACGTGTTTATTGATACACGTCCCTTACCTTTTTTGTCACTACAAATGTTCCAACGATTTATGATATCCTGAACATAGTACCTAGACATACTCTTAAATTTTTACACATGGATTTTCTTAATATTTTTTGATAATAATAATTTTATATAATTTTAATACAAAGGATTAATACATGATAGTACATAAATATATAAATCAATAAATTTGAGATGAAGTAGTGTTTAATCAGTGGTATCATCTTATGATATTTGAGTATTCCTAGTCATTTGTTATTCCACCATGTTCTATAATCCAATATTATCCATTATCCCAATTACATACTCATGAAGAAGGAACGACAATTTGATAAATCCATGTATTTCATTTGGATTCTCCAAGAGGAACCTAAAATATACATGGTTGGGGAAAACATACATTAAATCCTAATAAATGAGAAAGTAATTTATCTAATTAAAATATAAAAAAAGAAAACTATATTCCTAGTATTTTTCAGTTATATTGGGATTCATATATTGTATTAAAATCATATAAAAAATGTGTGGTCACCCCTCTGCCATCTATAGAAGGACTACTCCGACTCTAATTTTTAAAGTATAACACATTTTCTTGATTGATTGGTCTCATCGGGGGGGGGGGAATATTATGAGTGGATTGGGGGGGATATTATTTATCTCATCAAATGAGACCCCAAATGAATCATAAAATATTAATTTAAAATCTTTTGAAGTAAGTATGATAAGGGTGGATAGATCTTAAAGAAATATATAATGAATCATGTATAAAACAATAATCAATAATAAATGATTCAATATCACACAAACATATTTACTATGTTTCATGGATGAATTAATATATAAATTTATCCATAATCTTTTCTTTGAGGTTGTGAAACTACATATCATCATAAAATTCCTTTCCATTCGAATAAATTATAGCTTTTAAAATATAAAACCAAAATTTTCTCAATATGTCCAGGAAAAACGCTACTCGTAATAGAGAGACACCAATAAAATGAGGAACTATGTATACAAATTTGATACACAAATACCGCTATAAATGTATCAAAGATATTATAGGAAATACTCACCATGTAACATTACAAATTCCAAAAAACTATCCTTTAGTTGGAAATTGTACCAAACATGTATGTTAATATTATCATATCTTATTTCTCTAGAATAAGGTCACATTTAAATATCTAGATAACCACATAAATAGTAAATATTGTATATGATATAAGATATTCTAAAGTATAAAACTGATTATGGGAAAGGCAAATGTTCAATTAAATTGAATTGATTGTGTTTATAATAATCTATATAAGAATTAAAAAAAATTATTCTCATTGAAAATAAATAATGATTATCCATTTTAAAAACAATAAATCTAGTTTTATTAGGTAAAAAATAAAAATATCTAAGACAAAGGGATTTATTAATGGGAAAAAGGATACCTTCTTGAAGTAATTTTTCCGCCTCATTCTTTAAAACATCCTAAAAATTTGGGTTTAGAATACATTTTGGATACACAGTTATTTTAGTCCCATCCTGAGAAAGAATATTATTCATCCAAGTAGAGGGTATAAAAAAGTTATTTCTATTTTATTTACACAAAATTTCATTGACTTCTCACATAAATATCAAAAAATTCATGGTTTTTGATCAGGAATGAGACTATTAGAATTAATTATTTGAATTTATCATCATTCAGCATGTATGAATATTTTATATTTTGGAGAAATTGCTTGAGTCCTTGTTTTAGTGGGTGATATATTGATAAGACTATAAAGGGAAACAATATATGTACTCAATTAATTTTGGATGTGAATATACATGATCAAAATCATGGAATAATTCCTCAAATCCATTTATAAAATCAACAACCATGTAATAATAATAAATTACACACTTTGAATTAAAGTAGAAAAAAACAAAATATGAAGTATAAAATGATGGATCATTGAATATGGGTTAAGTGATATTCAATGAAATCAATCTAGCCACAATATTCAAAATATATCCTTGAATGGAATGATGACCATTTAAAAAATATTTAAAATCAATATTAGCATACACATTGCATTAGGGGTCAAAAAGAGATATGAAATATGATGAAAGGTCTTCTGAGGATTAATTTGTGGATTCCAAAATACTATATCATACAATCTAATCATAAAACACATTGTAATGTGTATCCTCATAGAAACTTATGATTTCCATTGTTATTTTAATGAAGGCACTTCTATGAATAAAGTGTGAATGATAAATAACATTGTCATCCTCCATGATTAATATATAAAAATCATTATGATATATCATAAGAAACCCATACATTCTATAATTAGATATTTCATCTTAATAAATGAATATTTATTACATAACATGTCGATCCATGAAACAATCCTAAAGTCATTTTTCCTTTGAAAACAAGGATACATAAACAACTAATTTATAAGTAAAATGCATCATCTCCCAATTATTTCATCATTATTGGAACCCTTCTTAGTCATATCATACTTAATATGTTTTCTTCACATCTAGGGGAAAAGAAACATGAGAAATTTGAGATTATCTTTATAGAAAAGGTTAACAAGGGAGATACAAATGATCACATAAAAATAAAAATAACATAATGGAATGAGAACATGTGATTACTATTTGAAAAAAATACCCTATATATCATATATCATAATCTTGAGACATGTATTAGAGAATTAATATTCATATTATGTTAATTTATAATGGAATTAAAGAACATGATCTAGGAGTTAGTTACATTGGCCTAATAAATAGATATTTTATATATAAATTATTAAATAAAATCACTTACATAATAGAAAAGCCTCACTACCTAGACTATCATAGTTGATTTGGTTCACTCCCCAATCTATAATAGAAGTAAATGTTCAATCCACATGAAATCACAGTAGATAGATTCACAAACTGGATTGGGTTATCTCCCCATTATAGTCCTTTTCATCACATGATATATCCATATTGACTCTATTCATTATAGGGATATATAAATTAAATACCACCCATTACCTAATGAAAATAATACATATTTTTTCCATAAGAAAATAAATCATTATTGACATCTTAACCCACTAAAAATACATGGGTTTTGTAAAAATTTCATTATCACATTATAGAACATACTATAGAAAAGTAATGTTCTCCATATTATAATAAACCTGTGGAAAATAGATAAGTTCCATATATTCATACTTAAATCATCACCATTTTAAGACAACCAATGATTGAAAGTGGATGGTATTAGTGGATAAAGTCCCTAAAAAATAATAAGTATTGTCAATGGATATAATCATTAATTAAAATGACATTATAAGTTGAGTTTAATATTTCTTTAAGAAAATAACATTTTTATTGAAAAATCACCTATTTAAAATCAAAGAAAACATACCATATATTAAGGAAAATATTTTCATTAAAAATAACCTCTTAAAATTGGTTTATATGCATCAATTTATTTAATTTCCATGATGGTGGTAAATTTCATTCATTCAATTTATGTTGAAATAATTATTCTTTTCACATTTTTAGTAAAAATTATAAATGGACAACATTTGGAATATGAATATAACATTACTTTTTAACCATTTTATAAAAATATTGACAATGGGTAAAATTGATATTAAATAATCATAAAAAATAATATAAATTTCATAAAAAATGTTGTGAGAACATTGATAATGAATTAAAATGATTTTCGACCGAAATGAAAAATAAAATCATTTTTCCTTAAAAACATTAATTCAGTATATAGAGAATTTAAAGTGAATAAAATTCAAGGAAACATGAATAATCTATAAACAATTAAGGGATAATGAAACTAATGAGATTATTGTGTGAATTTTCATATTATTTCACCATCATAAACACAATAAAACACAATCACGATAAAAAATGAGATTGTATCATAAAAACATTACCTTGAGTTCCAATTGTATATAATGTTATCAATTGTCTGGAATAATTGTATAAAAATTTTCATAGATCTATAATATATCAATTTAAAAACATATAATATCATATATTATCAACTTATTACATATCCACACCCATTTTGTAATAATTAATTTCTAAAATTTTTGTTTTCAAGTGTTAGTTATTTCTTTTTTTCAAAATAATTTTTGTCAGTAATTCTGATCCTGGTACATTAATCGTGGATCCATAATCTAAAAAACGGTACAAATGATATAAATTTTATATATATTCTTTATATACATATTTATAGTCATCCATTAATGTTATAGATAGAATAATACATTACCCTGTTCATGGAGATGGTTGGTCGTACATATGCAGGAACACTATTTTAATTTTCTGATGGAAGGAATGAAAGAAAGTTAAATAATAATTAACTATTAAAAGTCATTATTATATCATCTAATTCAAATATATTAATTAATATATCTTTATTACCATCTATCTAAAATTAAAATGAAGAAAAAATCACATCGCTTCGTGGATGGGGTATTCCACATGTTTTCACAAGAAACGTTATCATTTTACAATACGTTGAAAGGTAACATGATATATATGAAATTATAATTATAGAAGTATAATTATTTTATAAATTTAATATATTATAATTATAAACATCATAATAATGATCCAATAAATATGTTTATGAGAAAGGATTTGTATCATTGTTTGGTGATAGTGAGTCGTATATATGCACGACCGATAATTTTATTTACCATTTGATGGGAAAGAGGGTTAATAGTGGGTGTTTAACGTTCTTAAGAGAATTTTGGAATAATGAAAAATACTGGTGTTATTTTTTTATTAAAAATACCATAGATTTATTGGTGTTAAAGGATGTCATAAATAGAATGTGATTTGTTAAAGGGATTTCCTATTATTTGAATGAACTTATTTAGATTGAATCGTAAGGATCCTAGGATTGTTATTTTAGAAATACAAAAACCAATAGAATTTGGATAATTATTTTTACAAGATAATTTAGCAGGGGATGATTGACCTAGAAGGCTCAATGTATTGTAAATAATGCATTTAAGATGTGTCTGTTTATATAGGAGTGAGGAGACACACATGGAAGTTATTCAATGATAGTAATATAATAGTCATTATCTAAAAAATGACACTAAATGGATTCCAATTAAAATAAAAAGTTCAAATGGTAATATAATAATAAATAAATGATATTTATATGGTTTTATGTGTCCTTTTAAAAAATATGTTTTTTATTAACCCCTTTCGTAAATCTGTATTGACCTTAATCCTCGTAATAAGTTTTAAATATTAGTGGGTCATGAATGTTATAAAAAATAAAAAAATGATGCATAAACTGAAAATGTATTTTATTTTAAAACATTTACCATTTTCATTTCTAGAGAATATATTCTTTATGAATATCTAAAAATTTCATAATATATTATTTATTATAAAAAATGAGTGATGTCAATTTTGGAACAATTCACTTAATTTGACTTTAAATGCACCATAATAAATATATAATTAAAATATAATTTTTTCACACATTCCAAATATGTAATATGTATCTAAAAATATTTCTGGAACAAAATATTTCACTTAAATTATATTAATCTTAATAGTTTTTAAACCATTTTTTTCTATTAATCGAATAAACATTATGTTGACAGTGAATAAGTTCTTAAGAAAATTATTCACTAAAAATATTAGAAACAATTTATTATTATATAAATAAATAATTTATATTTTAATAAATTTATGTGAACTTATACTCTTTTTTTCCTTAATTAAAAATTATTGGGTTATAAACTCTTGAGAGTGATATTTTGTATTTATTTTATTCTAAAATTAATATAAAAATCATATTCAAAATAAATATGGAACCAATAATAAATATATATTAAAAATGGATGTAAATTACTAAAACAAGATCATACAATAGTATTAATGAATGTTTTTGATAAATATTAAAACCTTATTTGAATGTTTTAACCCTTTTTTACTCATTATACTCATACCGTGGTGAAAAATATTTACTATTGTCACTGTTCGTCTTGATCAAAACTAATAGGGTTATAATTCAAAATATATATTATCCTCATGATGAAAAATATGGAATCTAATTTTCATGATTTATTTTCTATAATTTTCAGAAATAAATTTTAAATTAAACCCCCAAAATTAGAAGAATGATTTTTTTTAGAAAAAAATACATTTTATGGAAAAAAATATTTTTATTCTTATCTTATTCATATAAAAACAATAGATGAATGATAAATAAAATGAATAAATATATAACATATATTATCTTTCAAAATCACTCATCAATAGTGATTGAATTAATTAATTAGAATAAAAAATGTTAAATGTATTAAATTAGTTTTTAGAAATACATCTCTTTTATTTTCAAAGGATTTTTATTTTCATTTCAAATCAATTTAGAAGTAATAAATTTATTAAATAAATGTTTAAACCACACTTAATTCATAATTCTTCTTATATTATTCATATATAAAATTCCAATAGATTGAAGATAATTGTCACCTTAAATAATAATATTTTAATTGTGCATTGCAGTTCATTTAAACACAGAGTTGTGTGTAATGAAATATATCCAAGAAGTAAAATTTATTAGGATAAAATAGTATGTAAAATATAACGGTGTAACATTATACCAACTTAAAAAATAATTTCTACCTCAACATTCCATTAATATATTAAATAAAATGAGTATATCACTTTTTGATTACAACCATCGATTCCCAAGTAGCTAATTTAAATATCAATTTCCTCAAAAGATTATTTACCAAATAAGTAGGCTTGTTGCAAAACACGTTATCTATATGATACAAGAGTTCTTCCAGGTTTTCTTATTTTAAAAGATTATCATCCAGTAGTATATCTTTCTAGATCATTACATATAATGGATTATATATGTACTTCCCTAGGAGAGATACATGGAACACATAATGAACATGTAAGAGGATTAGTGGATACACCATGTGATAAGATATCACCCCAACTAGATCAAGAATATAAAAAGGGAATATATACATAGGTAATATATTTCACTTATTCATGAATTTTCAAACCATATTATGTGGTTCAAGTCATATGAACACCTTCCTACTATCTTCGAACCCTAGATCTTGCCGATGATTAACATCATAACTTTTATATTGAATCTAAGCTACCTTGTTATGCTATTGAATGAATATGAATTTCATTGTCAATCCCTCTACTAGATCAGGTTCTAATAGCCTTCATTCCCCAAATTTATCCACGAATTCTAGAGTTCTACACATGTTTCATATAGATATTCACAAGGATCCATCAGAATGCTCGAGTGAAAATTATGGTTGTAAGATAACTCGACCAGCGGAAGGCATTGCTCCCAAACATCTTTGAATACCATAGAAAAATATATTAATATATTATATCAGGATTGAATGGTTCTACCAAACTGACCATCCATCCGAGGATGATATGCAGGGATGAAACATGACTCCATATCCATATCTAGTAGAAGACATCGCTATAACATTATTGTAAGTCATGGATCCCAATCAGATACAATTGAATGCAATACTCCATACAAACTTACCCCTTTGATAATGTATATTCTAGAAAGTTGATTATGATAGATATCTTCTATGATAGAAAGTATGTGTGGTTAATTTTAAATGTGACAGACTACAACCCAAACTAAATCATTCACTTTAGATATTTTGGGGAGTCTCATGATGAAATACATAGTGATTTTCCAATCTTTATTTGGGTATGGGTATGGTTTTAAAATCCCCTTAGACTTCTTCCAATCAAAATATAATTAATTAAATACAAATAACTAAGACATATTGATTTTAATATATATCATCAGGATATCCAACTAGAAATGGTCCTTGGTGTCTGTACACATCTTCATAATTTTTGGATGAATAGGGAACTAAAAACTAGCCTCATCCAATAACTCGTTATCAAAATATTTCAAGGATGAAACACATAAATGGTTCCTAAAACTTCTGAATCCATTATAATATTAGTTGAACATAGGAACATTTTATGTCATCTTTTATAGTTCTAAATCATCGTTCTAAGACACAATATTCATCACATGGATAGATGGTTAGACACTAATGTAATAAAGATGTTGCTTCTCTAATTACATCACTTTTTATGATCAATCCTTTAAAAATCTGGAATATTAAATCTTTTGTGGCCATCTTCATAGATAATCTTGGATGTCCGTTTGGACGAAGATAATCTTCCACCTTATTCTATTTCATAAGGTTGTAATGTGTTGAGTATTCATAATCAACAATCAAATCCGACCATCTTCTATAGGGTATATTATATTATTTTTTAGAGAATTTATTCCTTAATTTTTTATGATCATCATATATATCAAATTTTCACTATAATGATAATTAATCCATTTCATTAATTCAAAATATACATCTCCCAACTATAAATCATTATTTGATAAATATTTATCGTGAAACATCATTTTTAATGTGGAAAAAGCTAATAATGGAAAGAACAAAACATTCATTAATGGAAATCCCTCTTGATCTAAGTAAATTTCTCTTTATGTAAAATTTTTATATAATATATCAACTTATTTGGTTTTATGTTAAGAATTTTGATCGTTGCTAATATAGCCATTGAACAGTGATCACATGATTAGAATAAATATAGGGCTTTAACGAATCCAATTTACTTAGAGAAAGGAAGTGATGGCCTCATCCAGTAGACGTGCCCCATAAGAATCCCATTTGTCAGAACTTGGAAAAGAGGTGGTTTAATTGGAATCACTTTTTACCAATCCAAGACGAGCTTCAATGGGTTATGCTTGAGTGGGAACGCCCATGAGAGAAGTGGGAGTTGATAGAGATTACCACCCAAGCAATGCTATCCGAGCCACCCCAAGAGATTGTCACCATCGCACACCTTACTCTTTGGTCTTCTGAAGGTGTTATAAGGGGTAATGTAACAAGACCATATCACAATTGTTATGTACATTATTTTTTTATATAATAATGAATATATTTTCATTCTATTATTGTAACCATGTAAATAGTTTTTAAAGCAGAAATAGTATTTTTAGTTAATATTCATCTAAGAAATCTATTTTGATGAATTAATGGATTTTTTAATTAAATAATATTTTAATAAAATGATATTATTAATAATAAATTAATTTTTTATTAAATATAAATTATCATATATTTTTAGGAATGAAATTTTAATTTTTATTAAGGTTTGAAAGCCATTATTTTCAAAACCATTGAATATTCTATAAATGTTGGATTTTATTTCTAAAATAAGAAATTAACATATTTAGTAAAATATTTTGATAAAATGAATATTAATTCTGGAATCATGATGTCAAAATTATCCAATGGTGAATTTTTCAGAATTCTCTGAGACAGTCAAATTTTTGGGTAGAAATTAAATACCGTTTAAATATATAATGTGTTTTATGACATCATAATGACCCAATAGTGATGTAATAAAATACTATAAGCCTTATGTTTATAAAATATATGTTTTAACATTCAAATAATGTGATTTAGGGTTTGTTTGACTTATTTTACAATGCATTAATGGAGCCTTCAAGGCTTATTAAACATCTCGTCTTTATTAATTGATTTACTTGGGAGTGTGACTCACCTCCACATAAGAATACCCATTATTTTAAGAAGTTATTCCTTTTTACTTTTAAACTATTGATTTTCAATCCCCTTTTCCAAAAAACATGGGCAAACACCATAGTCTGGTGTGTGGTTTTGATTAGTTTAATGTTAGGTGTCCCAAACCTAAATAATAGAGAACTCCCTCACCATTCCAATATAAACCCACCAAAGATCCCACTTAATCCTCAATAAAAGCCTTTTGAGTTTTCCCAACCTCTGTCATACTCTCTATAAAATTCTCCCAAGGTGCCCCAAGCTCCCATGAAGCCTCTCTCAATCATCTCTCAAGCCTTTGGAAGCACACTTCCAAGTAAGGGTTTTTCTTCCTTTCTCATTTTTGTCCAATTTTCTTAATGTTTTTATGCCCATTTAATTTAAATTATAAATGTGTGGGTATGGTTATTAACCTCCCCCATACTTTCCTTTTTATGTTTTAATTATGGGAGACCCCTTTATCACTCATTAAATTCCTCCCATGTACAACCGTTACTATACCGAAATTCCGAAAGGAGTTTCTCTCTCCTCTTTTACATTCAAGAAATTACATTGTATCATGACTCTAAATTAAATTAAAATTGTTGGTACATGTAACTATATGAACCCATTACTTTCCATTTAATCTATATATGATGAGACACCCATTTTTTTCTCATCAACAATTTTTATGAATTCTTACGTGAAGTTGTTACGCTGCTGAAATTACATCGACTTTCCAAGCCATTGTTATTGTGTTGTGAATACCATACCCATTTCTCTATCATGGGTAATCACCTTTATGAACATTTTCTTATTGATTATAAAGAATCATATATGAATTTTAGATTCTTTTATCATGGAATAAATGATTATGTTTTATGAATCCATGTTATATTATCCATGTGGCACACTTATTCATGAAATGAAATTTTTAAGAATTGTGTGCCCTTATAGCACTCCAATGCATTGGGTAAAGTATAGTATCATGACATTTCATGTGCAATGGGTGTTTACTCATGAGAATTCAAGTTCAATGGGGTTTTACTCGTGCTTCATGTGCAATGGGGATTTACCCATGCTCCATGTGCAATGAGCCTTTTCTCATTCTAATTCCTTGTTAAGTGTTGTTGCCACATGTCCATGTTATGATTATCATGCTTTATCATGAAATTATGTCTATGCTTCTATTTTTCTCTATTGATATGCCTATTTTCCTAAATTTATTATATTCCTCATTATATTCCATGATTATTTTCTTACTGGGCTTTATAGCTCACCCTTTTCTTATGAATGTCCTCAGGTTATCCCATGCAATGCTAAGTATGAGAGAATAGAGTGGTCATGTAATGGAATTTTTCAATAAAGATGTTGTATTTCATGTATTATGTTGTTATGTAATGATCCTAAGCCCCAAATACACAATAACTCTCGATCTTTCATGTTGTATCATGTGCTGGTTTTATGTAATAAATGTGTTTTAAGTTTGTAATAAAAGCAGCGTTATCATAGTTGGTATCAAAAGATATGTTTAGTTATTTTTGGGATAAGGATTAGAAAACCCGAGTAAAGACTTAGAGACAAGAGTATTTATAATAAAAACATCCCTATGTTTTGGTGAGTGTTGAGTAAGTTGTTTATCAAACAAATAAATCCATGTCTAGATACGAGCAGGTAGAGGCGGCTCTGGCACAAATGTATCCTTGGGGTGAAACCTGAAAACAGTGCTTTGAGTTAGACTCAAATGTGAATTAGTGCACAAAAATGGTCCTTTCTGCACTCTTTGTTATGACACACCCAGGGGATATGCTTTGGTAAATTCAATAGCTTAGTATGTACCATTATTAAGGGAAAGAAATTCCCTAATAATATATTTTAAAACGTAGATCATGGATATCATAGACTGAAGCTAGTAGATTCATATGTTAAGGAAATAAGAGTTATTTATATGTCACCAGTTCTTTTACTTGTATTACCCTTTATTTTTTACCCCTAACATTTATTATATTCCAGCCAATGGCCTATAATAGGAGGACTCGGGAAAACAACCGATGTGAAGATCAATGTGATGACTGAACTAATGAAATTCCCAATCCAATGGGAGTGGGAATCACGAACTTTGTCACGCTTCTATTTTAGCTAACTCAAGATTTGAATAGAAACATGGGTCAAGAGTAATGTTCAACCCCCCCCCCCCCCCCCACCCCCCCCCCCCCCCCCGAAGAAAGAACAAGTCACTATCAAGAGTTTCATGAGATATAGGCCTCTTACTTTTAATGGATCATCTGATCCCTCAATCATTGAACAATGGATCAACTCCATTGAAATGATCTTCTCCATCCTTCAATGTTCTGAATAAGAGAAGGTTCTCCTAGATGCTTATCATATGAAGGCTGATGTTTATCAATGTTGGACTTTGATCATAAATAAGAAGCCTGAGGAGGAAATCGAGGCGTTGGAATGGAAGGAATTTTTGATGATGTTTTTTGATATATATCTTCTCCACACCCTTCGGATTAAGATGGAAAGGGACTTCCTTTCCCTCTAGAAAAAAGAGGATGAATCTATTGGTGGGTATGAGTAAAACATCAAACAACTATATGATACACTTCTGACATTGTCATTACCCCTGAATGCAAGGTTGACCACTTCTTTAGTGGGCTAAGACCTAGCCTGCAGAAAGCACTAGCAATCCGTGACATCGACAGCTATGAGGAAATTGTCTGATGTTCCCTCAAAGTCGAAATGGAGATCGTAGAATCTCAGGGGTATCATGGGGATACGAAGAATAATGAAGACCTTAATGCTGGTGGTCTGATGGATAAATCCAACGGTGCTATGAAAATCTATCACCCCACATTCCAAAGGTGTAGAAAAAAGCACCTCGAAAATTTCCTGATGAGTACAGGAAAATTCTTTATGTGTGGAAGAGATGGGAACTCGGCTGTTAACTGTAGGAAACAATTACCTGCAACTGTGACATAGGAGAGTAATGCTCTGTTTGAACCTCAATGTGTGGTTCATTGCTATAACTGCAAGGAACCATGGCATCTTGCAAATCACTTCCCAATTCCAAGGGTTTTCAGAGGCAACCAACAACCTCCAAGGCAAAAAGGGCTAGCTTATCCAATCAATACTTCTGATGTGAACCCCGAAAATGAAGTGTTGATAGGTACGCTAGTTATTCATTCAAGAATAGCGAAAGTACTTTTTGATTCAGGTTCAATGCATTATTTTATATCTCTAACATTTAGTAGAACAATACCATCACCACCAAAAATTATGGAAGTGAAGATATCGGTGATTACGGAAAATGGGGTGATTATTGCATATCGTGAATATAACTCATCCCATGTCATAATCTGTGGATTGAACTTCTCAGCGAACCTCTTCATACTCCCTCTAGTGGAATTTGATGCAATTCATGGCATGGATTGGCTATCATTATATAGATCTAACATAAATATTTGTGAGAGGGAAATCACTCTCCTTGGGGAGAATCAACCCCTGATTCTTTACAAGTGAACGGAGGAAGATGAATCATCATTATATCCATCATCTCAAGCGTGGATATTTCTGCCCTATGAGCACACGTATCTGGATCATATGATTGAGTCTAAGGAATCAACCATCCTTGATTACTTTCCTATTGTGATGGAATTCACTAAAGTGTTTCCCAAGGAATTTCCTAGCCTTCCTCCAAGAATATATGTTGAATTCTCAATTGAACATATACCGGGGGAATTTCCAATATCCAAAAATCTATATATAATGGCTATTTAGATCTTGAAGTGCTAAAGAAACAACTACTAGTGAATATGGATAAAGTGTTTATATGCTCAAGTGATTCACCATGGGGTGCACTAGTCTTCTTCGTCAAGAAGAAGGATGGATCAATGTGCCTTTTCATCGATTATCATGATCTCAACAAAATCATGATAAAGGAAAATTATCCTTTCCCATGAATTGATGACTTGTTTGATCATCTTCGTGGAGCACAATACTTTTCCAAGGTGGATTTGCGGTCGTGATATTATCAAGTAAGGGTAAAGAAGGAAGATATCCCCTAGACTTCTTTTCGTACAAGATACGTGAACTATGAATTCATAGTAATGCCTTTCATACTCACTAATGCTCCAGCAATCTTCAAAGACTTGATAAATAGAGTCTTTAGAGATTAACTTGACAAGTTTGTGGTTGTCATTATAGATGATATTATTATATAATCCAAACCTAAGGAGGATCATGAAGAGCATTTAATAATTGTACTAGAGACCTTGCATAAGGAGAATCTCTATGCCAAATACAGTAAGTTTGAGTTCTTTTTGATGGAGGTATCAATCTTGGGACATATCATCACAACAAATGGGATATCTCTGGATCCCTCTAAAACAAATGCAATTGAGTGATGGCCAATGCCAACATCGGTAAAAGATATCCATAGCTTCTTGGGGTGAGATGGATATTATCAATGATTTCTGAGAAATCACTCATGATTTTCCAACCCTCTTACCAAGCTAACTTGGAAGGGATGAATAGTTTCTTTGAGTGATGAATGCAAATAAAACTTCATGGAGTTGAAAAAGAGTCTTATCACTGTTCCCGTGCTCACTTTACCCACAAGTGGAGAACATTTTGTGGTATTCAGTGATGCTTCGAAGAAGGACCTGAGGTGTGTGTTGATGAAAAATGACATTGTCATTGCCTATGCTTCAAGGAAATTGAAATTTCATGAACAGAACTATCCAACACATGATTGGGAGTTGGCAGCTGTGATCTTTGCCTTGAAAATCTGGAAGAATTGTCTCAATGGGGAGAAATTTGAGATATATACAGACCACAAGAATCTCAAATATATATTCACACAGAAAGAGCTTAATATGAACCAATGAAGATGGTTAGATCTGATCAAAGACAATGACTGCTCAATCCATTACCACCCTGGGAAAGTGAACAGGGTGGAGGATTTCCTAAGTAGAAAGGACCCATCGATTCTATTATTGATGAGAATTGAGAAGGATCCAATCTTCATAGATTTTATGAACACGGATATGGGAGTCATAAAAAAGGGAACACCATCAATCAGTTTGCAAATGATTTCTCAACCGTCACTTTTTAAAAGGCTATAGGATGCTCGAAAGGATGATGTGAGAATTTAGGAGAAATTAGAATCTATCGGAAAAGGGAAATCCTTGGATTTTAATGTTACTGAAGAAGGAATTGTGAGATTTGGGAAAAGTTTATGTGTTTCATCATGTTTGGAGCTGAATAAGAAACTTATGGATGATGCACATAGTTCAAATTTCACTATTCACCCAGGAAACACAGAGATGTATCGAGATCTCCGAGAGAATTATTAGAGGGATAATATGAA
Organism: Viscum album; assembly: GCA_963277665.1. Lineage (NCBI taxonomy): Eukaryota > Viridiplantae > Streptophyta > Magnoliopsida > Santalales > Viscaceae > Viscum > Viscum album. Next base: position 2,073,230,077 of record OY728156.1, on the reverse strand, counting down.
TAAAAAGATCACTGAATATACATCAAGGTTCCTGGTGTGTCAGCAAGTGAAGGAAGAGAGGTAGAAGTCTATGGGGATGATGCAACCATTGCCCATAATAAAATGGAAATGGGAGAACATCACCATGGACTTTGTCATCGAACATCCGAATACATCCAAAGGCAACAATGAAATATGGGTTGTTGTAGATCGACTTACAATGGTTGCACATTTCATTGCTATTTAGGAAGATTTCTCATTGGATCAATTGGAAAAGTTATATATTAGGGATGTGGTAAGGCTTCATAGAGTACCACAATCTATTGTTTCCGATGGAGAACCAAGATTATCCTCCATGTTTTGGAAGAGTCTTCAACATGCTCTGAATACTAAACTAAACTTCAGTACGACCTTTGATACTTAAACTGATGGCCAATCTGAGCGGACTATCCTAAAACATGAGGATATGTTGATAGCATGCTAAATGGTCTTTAAAGGAGGATGAGATCAACATCTTCCTCTCGTTGAGTTCTCTTATAATAATAGTTTTCACTCGAGCAACCAAATAGAACCATGTGAATCCCTTCATAGGAAAAGGTGAAGGACACCGGCATGTTGGGATGAGGTCAGTGAGCATAAGATGCTTGGACCAGAAATGGTCGAAGAAATGATGGAGAAGGTGAAAACCATTCTGCAGCATATCAAGGCAGCCCATAGTCGACAGAAGAGTTATGCAGATAACTATCGATGAGACAGTGAGTTTAAATATGGAGACATGGTATTTCCACACATATATTTGTGGAAGAAGGTCACGAGGTTTGGAAAGAATGTGAAATTTATTCCACGGTACATCAGCCCCTTCGATATTCTTGATCGTGTAGGGGTTTTGGCCTATCGACTAGCACTTCCACCTTCCATGGCCAAATTGAATGATGTCTTTCATGTATCCCTCTTAAATAAGTACATACCTGACCCTTCATATATACTCTCTTCAATGGTGGTACAGTTAGAGGATGATCTTCCTTTTGAGGAGCAACCATTTAAGAACCTAGACCGTTGGGAAAATGTTCTACAAAATAAGACAATGCCCCTCATCTAGGTGTTATGTAGAAAAAATGTTTGAAGAAGCAATGTGGGAATCCAAGGAAATGATGAATTAGAGTTACCCACATCTGTTTTAGTGTGCGAAAAGAAAATTTCAGGGGTGAAATTTTTTAATGGGGGAAGATTGTAATGACACAATCATTTATTAATGGAAATCCCTCTTGATCTAATTAAATGTCTCTTTATGTAAAAATTTTAAATAATAAGTTACCTTATATAGTTTTATGTTATGAATTTTGACTTTTTCTAATATAACTGTTGAACAGCGATCACATGATTAGTATAAATATAAGGCTTTATCGAATCCAATTTACTCAGACAAAGGAAGTGATGCCCTCATCCAATAGACCTTCCCCATACTAAGTCCACTTGTCGGAACTCAGAAAAGAGGTGGAATCATTTGGTTTCACTTGTGACCAAGACCAAGTTGAGCTTCAATAGGTTAAGCTCGAGCGGGACCACCTACAAGATAAGTGGTAGTTGATAGAGATTACCACCCGAGAAATGTTATCCGAGCCACTCCAAGTGTTTGTCACCATCACACAACTTACTCATCAGTCTTATGAGGGTGTAATAAGGGGTTATTTAACAATACCATAGCACTATGGTTATGTATATTATTTTTTTTATATAATAATGAATATATTTTCATTTTATTATTATTACCTTGTAAATAGTTTTTAACACAGAAATAGTATTTTTAGTTAATATTCTACTAAGAAATATATTATGATGAATTATTGTATTTTAGAATTAAATAATATTTTAACAAAATATTATTATTTTCATGAAATTAAATTTTTATTTTATATAAATTATCGTTTGATTTTAGGAATGCAATTGTAATTTTTATTAATGTTTGAAAGACATTTTGGTCAAAACCCATGAATTTTCAATAAATGTTGGTTTTTATTTTCAAAGTGAAAATTAAAATATTTAGAATATTATTTAGATAAAATTAATACTATTTCCGGAATCAGGATGTCGAAATTATCCAATGGCGAATTTTTCATAATTTTCTGAGATAGTCAAATTTTTGGGAAAATTTTAAAAACCATTTTAATATACAATGTGTTTTATGACATCATAATGACCCAATAGTGATGTAATAAAACACTATAAGCCTTATGTTCGGAAAATATATGTTTTACCATTAAATTAATGTGATTTTGGGTTTGTTTGACTTATTTTAAAAATAATTATTGGACCCTTCAAGGCTTATTAAACATCATGTCTTTTTTAAATTGATTTCCTTGGGAGTGTGACAGACCTCCACATAAGCAACCCCATTATTTTAAGAAGTTCGGACATTGGCCATATAAAATATTTTTTAACACATCCCTTTTCAAAAAATCATGGGCAAAAACTATGGTCTGGTTTGTGGTTTGGATTAGTTTTATTGGAGGTGTCACAAACCTAAATAATAAAGAATTCCCTCACCATTCCTATATAAACCCACCCAAACTCCCACTTCCTCCTCAATCAAAGCCTTTTGAGTTCGTCCAAACATTTCCTTCCTCTCTCTAAAATCCTTCCAAGGTTCCCCAATCTCCCAATAACCCTCTCTCAGGCATCTCTCAAGCCATTGGAATCACACTTCCATGTAAGGGTTTTTCTTCTTTTCTCATTATTATCCAATTTTCTTAATGTTGTTATGCCCTTTTAATTTCAATTATAAATACTAGGGTATGTTTTTGAAACCTCCCCCATACTGTCCTTTTTATGTCCTAATGATTGGATACCTCTTTATCTCTCATTAAACGCTTCACATGTACACTCGTTACTATGCTGAAATTCTGAAAGGAATTTCTCTCTCTTCTTTTACATTCAAGAAATTATTTTGTATCATGACTCTAAATTCCATTAAAATTGATGGGAATTGTATCTATATGAACCCCTTACTGTCTATTTCATGTGAATATGTTGAGACACCCATTTTTCTCTCATCAACAATTTTTATGAATTCTTACGTCACGCTGTTACGTTGTCGAACATTTACATATTGATTATAATGTTTAATGTATTAATTCCACATTCCTTTATTGTGGAACATATTATTATGTTGTATGAATACATGTTATATGATCCATGTGGGACAGTTATGCATGAAATGAAATGTTTAAGAAGGGTTCACCCTTATAGCCCTCCAATGCATTGGGTAAAGTATAGTATCATGATATGTCATGTGCGTAAGTTTTTACTCATGATAATTCATGTGCAATGAGGTTTTACTCGTGCTTCATGTGTAATGAGGATTTAATCATGCTCCATGTGAAATGAGCCTTGGATCATGCTAATTCCATGTTAAGTGTTGTTTCCACATTTCCATGTTATGATTATCATGCATTATCAGGCCTTTATGTTTATTCTTTTCTTGTTCTCTATTGATATGCATATTTTATAAGATGTATTTTCTTACTCATGTTATTCTATGATTATTCCCTTACTAGACTATAGAGCTCACCCTTTTCTTATGCATGTCCTTAGGTTATCCAACACAATTCTAATTACGAGGGAATGTAGTGGTCATGTAAAGGAAGTTTTCAATAAAGATATTTTATTTCATGTTTTAAGTTGTTATGTAATGATCATAAGACCTAAATACACTAGACCTCTCAAACATTCATGTTGTATCTAGTGAAGGTTGTATATAATAAATCGAGTTTATGTTCGTAATAAAAGTAGGGTTGTCATAATTACCATTCATTCTTTATGATAATGCATCCTAGTCCCCACTTCAATAAACCAATAAATATTAAAAATCACTCTACACTATAAGTTAATGTAACCAGATTTGTTCTATCTATGTTTCTATTTATAAACATTAAATTTTAATTATATTCCTATTTCTAAAGAAACTTGGACCTCTTCAGAATTAACATTGTGAGTGGAGTATAGATTCATTATTAATTCTCTTAAAATTACTAATGATATCCATCCACAAAAAGAAAAAAATAGATTTTATTCATAGTGTTTGGCCTCTGAGAATGTTTAATAACTTATATCATTAATGGATACATACATATACCATGTATTGAGATTATACAACCCAAAAATGAAGTATTCTAAATCCAAAATTCACACATGATAATTTTTTTAAAAAATATTATTCCTTAGGGTATTCAGTAAAATCATCCAATAATCATCCATATTTTTCATTCTCCTTGAATATAAAAGTATATATTCTTTAAAGAATACAAAAAAATTATCATTGTAATCTCAAAAGAATCATTTAGTTAAATCCTTGGATAAATCAGTGAAATACATAAGACTAAACAACATCGATATATATTCATAGCTCATGTCCCCTAAAATTATTTTTATCTTAGGTATTTTTACTATCCTAACTTTGATAGACGATATTAAAAATGAACATTAATCTTGGAAATGTTTTGAGTTCCATGTATTCGATAAAACAGAACATCAATATGGTGAAAATGATAATTATTCTTGATTTTTATCTTGTTATTTTCATGATAATCAATATAGAGATGCATTTAACAATCTTTATTGTAAAAAATGGATAACTCCAAGGTAATGATCTTTTCGGAATTAATCCCTTGTTATGATTATCAAATAGATTCTCTTTTAACTCATGATACTCAATAAAGGAAATTCCACATGGAATTTATGTAATATTTATAGCATCAAGTATTAGTTCTATTAGGAACTCCTCCTCATGATTCTATGGAAGAAAAACATTCTCTTCCAGAAAGACATAAAAAACTCCCTCTCCAAATAGTCATATCATTGATGTTGAGTTTATCCCCAATCATCAGATATAAACAACCATTTTTTAAAGGAATCATAACCTATAAAATGGATTTATTTACACTAGACTATCATATTTATCATCACAATTTTATATTATCATATGTTTAATCACAATATCAAAATAGACACCCTTTCATCAAAAATTGTTTTATGATTTATGTAAACAATGTCATTCCATTCCCAAAATAACATCAAATTAAACTGGAGAGAGAATAAATAGTTTTATAAGAACCACAGTCCCCCAAACATCAATCGGACAAAAATAATATAATTGAGATGCGTTCATTGTACTATTAAGGTTTTCACATCAAATTTAATATGTAACATCTTGATCTAGGTGCCCCCAAAGGTTCCTTGTACCCAGTTGGTCACCTGGCCTCAAGCGTATTTCTCTAAATTCCAGAGGATGCCGACTACTAGCGAGGTCCTTGGTTATTATATTAGGGAATCTATGCCCTCATTGGTAGAGTAACACTATGGAAACAAATAGTATAAAATAGCTAAAGTATTAATACCATACAACCAAAATAAGATGCAAAAGACTGATAGTACAAACAGCTGCAGCATATATATAAATAAATGATGCATGTCACTAGTATATTGCAAAGCATCCAAATGGGTCACAATGATGAAAATGCAATACCAAATCCAATGTATAGAAAATTTTAAACTACAACAGCATCGCAATCCTCATCTTTGTCCCATGCTCTCTACGTCCACATCAATCAAGTACCTAATGAAGAAGGGTGCTCGCACTTATCTATACATGCAACCATATAATCTTTTTGGCTCCAAAAGCATGTCCCAAATAGCATGTGAGACAAATCCCAATAGTCAACCACAAAATGATCGGTCCCTAGCTGAAAGTGAATATATATAGTAGGTAATAAGATGAAATAAATAAATAAACTAAGAAGTACTCAAAAGTAAAAAAATCCTACATTTCTCAATTACTTCCATTTATAACTATAAATTATTCCAACTTTTGGACAATGTAACCTCAAGATCTTGTCTATGATCAGAATTCCCATGTATAATCAAAACAACAGACATCTCGAAAGACCATCTCAGCAGTAAAGTAAGACGAAGTCCATGATTGTGCTTTGGAATGGAAGACTTGGTTTGGTTCAAAAGGTCGAGTACCCTGAGAGGGGGGGGGTGAGTCAGGGTATGACTAATTTAAAAATAAATCATGTTCGGATCGTGTCTCCATGTTAAGAAAAACACTCTTCTCTCTCTTTCCTATTGCACAGAAAGTAAAGCATGCACAGGACACATCAATTTTTACATGGTTCACCGCTAAGGGATACGTCCAAGGAGCATACGCCAACAAGTTATCGGTCGTAAAAAATTCCACTAAACATCACTAGCTGTCGATCACACGGTTCGGGCACAGTCACTCTATCCTAGGCTCACTGCCTTTACAATTTTTAGGGTCATCTCACTGCTTTACCAAGGGTCACTCCCTGTTTCTCTCTCTTTGGCTCACTGCTAGTGGAGAGGATCACCTACATTCTCTTCTTTTGCTCAATGTACTAGGAAGGGATCCACTCATAGTTTATAGACCTCTAGGTCTCTTCATTTGCATGAATAAATCAATCATCAACTATTGATAGATTCTATGTTGAATATCAATGTTCATACACTGATGAATACCCCCTTGCCTCTTAAACACCGGGAAGACTACCTTTGGGATGTACCTTCGCAAAGAACCCTAATTCGCAAGGCTCCCAATTTCGTAATGCACAAACAAGCCTTCGCGAAGCACCTTCCTTTTCGCGATGCTCACAATTTCACAAATCTCAGACCATCGCAAAGCTCAGACCATCGCAAAGCTCAAGCCTTCAAAATTCTTAGGTTGTTGCGGAGCTCAATTCATCACAAATCAACATCCCTCGCGAAGCTCACTGAGCCAACGTGGGGCACATGACTTTCACGGAGCTATAATAGCCGCCGCGAAGCTCTTCTTTCGCGAAGCACAATGCCTTCGTGAACCGAGAGAAAATTATTTTCTCCGAAAATTCCTCTTCTTCTCTCGAGGGGTAGGAACTCTATTTATAGTCGATACCACCGACCCTCTATCATTCCGCGCGAAGTCAACACCACGTCATTGCCAATCGTGAAGCTCCTAATTTCCCGCCAAAATTATCTCAAAATCACAAAGCACATAGGCAATTTTTGGATCGCGGAGCTCGTCATAATCACGGAGCATTCTGTCATTTCCTTTTCACATTCTCCTCAAAGCTCCCTCGCAGTGCCCTTCACCACCGTGATGCACATCATCCTCTTCCGTTTGCGAATATTGTCATAATTGCGAAGAATCACCGCCAACATTCTTCTAGTCTTCGCGAAATTCAAACCATGAAGCCTCTCTTCCTGAAATTTGTACCATTTCCAAATTTAATTATGATCTTCATAGAAATCCTATTTTCATGATGCTCACCAATGTCCAAATTTTGGACCCCAAAAATTTTTCAAACAATGGAAAACAGCACCACCTTGTACTGCTCTTTTGTACCGCCTCGAGATCATATATTCCTTTGTCATCGTTCTTTGTCAACATGGATTGTCAACAAATTCTCGAGAACTCGACAATTCACCATGGAAACCTGCTTTGTCCACAAACACAATCAACCCAAAAACACTGCAATGTTACCTTGAGGGATTTTTGCCCAATAGAATTGTCACAATCCTTAAATTGTTCACATGAAACCCAATGGTGATGTTTTAACCTTAAAAATCCCTCTGGTTTCACATATAATCAATTGAATAATAATAAGGACCCTATAAGAAAGCTCAAAAATCCTAACACCTTTGTTTCCACATAGCTCTTATCAATACAACATACCACTTCGGTAGCTCTCACAATCAATACCCCCTTAGTCTATATAGAAAAGATAAAAATGTAATGACCCCCTGTAAGATTCGCTATCAATTACCTACGGTCCAACATTTATTTAACAATGACCCTCTACGTAGATCTCATGGTCTATCCCCTCTGGGTAGTGACCCAAGTAATCTCTCATAGTTAATACCTCTGGTCAATGATAAAAACAACTGATAATTAAAATACCATACTTCAGGAAGATCTGATAGTAAATTCCCCTTTTTCATACATTCATAATGTGAAACATATCAATCTCATATAAACATCAACTCCATCCTAACAATACTAGTCATGTAAACAAAGAAACCTAACATTATTTCTTGACCTAACGACCATAACCAAATAAAATATAGGTAACACATACATGAGAAAGGTATTAAAACTAATTCATAATCAATAACCATTTCTAAAAAAATCAACCATAACAGGCATTAAACTAGGATAAATCTCATAATATGAAATACCCTAAATGATTTACCAGAACACACTTGAATATTATCCCTTGAATAGGCCTAGAACATTGTAGTGCTAAAAAAAGGTCAAACTCATTCAACCTTATAAACTCAAAAAGAGGAGAAAATATGAAGAGGGGATCTAGGGAAAGGGAGAACACATCGGTGGGAATCCAACGCACACTGAAGAATCTCTGTCAGAGCTCGGACATAGTAATGGGAGGATATGATAGATCTTCAGTTGTACGTCACTCCCATGTATGAAAAACGAGAAGAAGGAGACAGTTCAAGAGATTTGGCACATCCCCGATCCAATTAATCAAATAAAAATAAAAGCACACAGTATGTTCATTTAATTAACATGATGTGTACTGGCCTTAATAGGCCCATGCTTTAAGGGGTCTTCCAGGTCACCCACACGGCCCTGTACTGGCCATTACACGGCCAGTACACGACTACCCACGACAATTTTATTCACAACATGTACTAAGAATATTTCAAAATAATTCATTTTCCTTAAAACAACCCGAAATTCAGATCCATAACTGAAAATAAGATCCATGTTCTTTAAAACATTCCCCCTTAATGAAATTAATCCAAGATTTTATCATCCAAGGATGGTGAAGATGAAATATCAAACAACTCTGAACACTATTACCATATGTCGACCTCCCTCTCCCATGTCTCATCAGGTACTCGCCCGTGCTTCCAAAGAACGCGTACCGTTGGAATAGAAAAAACATGAATAACCTTTATACAGTGATAAAAATTCTTATAAGGGTTCTCCTTAAAGGATGCATCCACTTCTAACTTGACCTCTTTGGTAGAAAAATGGGAGATGTGTTCGAAAAGTAGCAACATAGCTGAGAAATAGGGAAAGATGTCATGCATAGCCTAGTACCTTTGAGGTAATGTCATCCGATAGGCAACCATCCAGACTTTCTCACAAACATTAAATGGTCTGACACATCTCAATAAAAGATTTACATGTATCCTAATCCTCTTATGTCCCAACCTGGGTGAGACATATAGAAAACCTGGTCTCCAACCTTCAGCTCTAGAGGTCATCTATATCGACCTACATAACTTTCTGGGGAGGTTGTGTAGTAGCCATCCTCTTCCAAATAAACTCCACCTACTCAGTGTTACCCTGGACAATACGAGGTCACAATATAGCTGCCTTTCCCGCCTCTAGCCAACATAGGGGTGATCGGCATGGATTTCCATACAAATCCTCAACAGGATCCATCTGAATCAACTCTGGAAAACTTTTATTTTTGAAAAACTCTAATAGGGGTATATGAACCTCCTAATACCCCCAAAATACTAAGAAGAATGCTTAGATAATTTCCTCCAAAAACTGTATAGTGATCTCGGACTGACCATTTGTGTTGGGATGGTAAGGTGTACTCTGAAGTACCTATGTACCCATATCCCTCTTTTGTCCCTGATAGACATGAGAAGTAAACCAGGAATCCCTATATGAAATGATAGAGTGTGGAACCTCATGAAAATGTACAGTTCAAAATATGTAAAACCTTACAAGCTTGTTAACATTGAAGGTTTAATTGATCGGTAAAATATGTGCAACCTTTTTCTGTCTTTCAATGACAACCCAACCACATCATTCCCCCGAGGAGACCTTGGTAAACCTATCAGGAAGTCCATTGAAACCTAATTCCACTACCACTCAGGAATGGGTAAAAGATGTAAAACCCCTGTTAGCTATTGGTGCCTATCCTTCACCTGCTGACTGGTGGAACATCTCATTAAAAAACCACCTATATCCCTATTTATACCTGGGAACTAGATCTAACTATTTAGATCTTGATACATCATGGTGACACCATGATGAACTTCCCAAACTGAGGAATGGAAATCTCCCAAAATATCCCCACATATGTCTATTGATACCCATACACGTCCATGGATACTCAAGCTCTAATCGTCGACTATGGTGTACCCTAGAGTTGGGTCCTCTCCTAACACACTCTCCTGTAGGACATGGACTTTGGTATCGGAAAACTTCCTCATTCCCACTCGATCCCGTAGAGTAGAGGTAATAGTTATAAAAGAAATAAATGTCTTCCCCTATCTATCATGAACCACCTAATGTATCTTAGAGAATAGAGCCCTAAGATGTCAATCACTACTGGCCTCTTGAACTGCCTATATCATATTCCCCCTACTCAACGCATTAGCCATTGTGTTTCCTTTCCCAGTTGTATAGGCAAGATCAATGTCAAAGAACTGAAGGTAGTCAACCCACCTTAACTATCTGAAATTCATATTTCACTGATTAAAGATACACTTGAAAATTTTGTGGTCAGTTAAAACCAAAAAATTATCTCCCAAAATATAACGTCCCCAACACTGAAAATCTTGCAAAAATACAGCTTACTCAAGATCGAGCGTCATGTTATTTCTATCATGTGGCATCAACTGCCGAGACCCGTGCAAAATGAATCCTCCCCCCCAGAAAGGTCACTCCTCCGACCATGATACCTTACACATCACAATAAATGGTGTAACTCTTGCCCATCTCTAGAAAAATAAATATTGTTGCTGAAGTCAATATCCCTTTTAACAAATGAAAGGATAAATCGTAGGAATTTATCCACAAGTACTTTCTACCCTTCTATTTAGGCCTGTCAGTGGTGATGTTAAGCATGAAAAGACCTGTATAAAGTATGTTTAATAACAAGCCATCCCCATAAAGATCTATACTTCAAATACATTCTTCGACAACTCCCAGAAAACTAATGATCTCACATTATCTCAATCTACTGATACTCGTTTCTCTGAGAATACATGACCAAGGATGTGAATATGATCCATCCAAAAGTATAATTTTGTGTGCTTAGAATATAACTGATGCTTTCTCATTTTACATAATATGATATCCTAATCGGTGGCATGGTTGTTTCGAGTATGATAGTACACCATGATATCATCCACGAATATTACCATTATGTAATCCAAGTAATGATGGAACACTCGGTTCATCAGTGCCATGAAAAATTCCAGTATGTTCATGAGACCGTAGGGAATAACCACATACTTTTATAGACAATAACTACTCTGAATGGATGTAAGAGGTATATCTGATGGTCTAATGCACAACTAATGATAGCTGGAGCTCAAGTAAGTCACCAAGAAAACACCGGTTCCTCGAAGATGATCAAAGAAATCATCAATTCTAACCAAGGGATATAGGTTCTTGACAGTCAGCTTGATCAGCTTCCTGTAATCCACAAATTGTCTGAGGGTCTCGTCTACCTTCATTGAAAAAAGAACAAGAGAAACACAAGGATAAGTACTGGGTTAGGTGAAACAATTTTCTAGAAACTCCTACAACTACTTCTTGAGCTCTTGTAACTTTGATATAGCCAACCTATATAGAAGAATTGAAACCGGTGCCACTCCTAGAACAAGCTCAGTAGATAAATCTACCTATCGATTCATAGGTAAACATAAAAAGTCTTCTATAAATACATCCATGAAATGATCCAACACTAGAGGAAAGTCAATCTGTGAAGTCCGCTGATCATCTATATATGAACTATAATTTGGGTAGGTAATTCTTCCCATCCCATGATGCTCATGTCCATATTTTCTCACCTGGACACCCCATTCACCCTTTTATAGAAAAGAACCACCCTCTGGTGATATGAAACTCACCCTATAGTGATAACAGTCAACAACAGCCTATATGGAGACCAACCAGTCCATTCTGATAAAGATATTGAAGCCTATCATCTCTAAGACATAGAGGTCCCATATGAAGTGACACCCACAAACCTCCAGAGGTCACTCTTTACACTGACACACAGTAGCCGTCTAAATCCCCAACAGAGTGTCTAGAATTATAACACCCTCATAATTAATGATATAGATCCCAAGTCTCTATAAAATGGAAAAAGATATAAAATAATGGGATTCCACTATATCAAAAAGGGAAAGGATTAACCGAGGAAACTAGAATCGTATCTCTAACCGTAGAGGGTATGAGATCCTACTCCTTCTAGTTCTGTTCCAATATAAAATTATAACATATACCATGATCATGTGACCATTCTTGACTACCCTGAGCTGATAAACCCTGATGTCGCTGAAAACCTATAGCCTGACCACAATGGCCAAGACCAACTCCTTGGCCTGAACGGCCGAAAGAACTCTAGTTCCTTAACTGATGAGAAATCGGTGGTCCTTCTCCTTAGTGTGGAGTCATAAGAAGAACCCATATCACTCCCTAATAGTGATAAAACACTATAAAAATGTAGAAGGTGATGCAAATTTCAGCAAGATTGGCACTCATCTAGGTCTCTCGGGAACTGAAGTCTTCTATTGACACTCTTCCCACACATGTAGAATCCACCTGGCTACCTGAAGAAACACCAAGTTAAAGCTCCTTGTGGCACATCCTTCTATCTATCAAAGGAGAAAAATCCATCAATGATGTACCACCCATGCTCAAATGTCCCTACTCCCCCAGATTATGCTCAGTAATCAGTGCCTGGTTTATAATATTCACCACAGAAGTAATCCTAAATATATTCACCTATGATTGGATGGCATACCTAAGATCTTACTCAAATATCCTTGCCAAAGTAAACTCTTTACCTACCAAAACAAGTGTGAATCACTGAATCTCTATAAAACGAGGTGAGTAGTCCATCGATGAAAGAGATCCTTGCTCCAAATGCATGAACTCCTGGGCTCTGTCGGCTCTCAAAGTCTTAGGGTTGAAATAATAATAAAAGATCCTCTAAACCCTTCCCAAACCATATCCCAATTATGTCCTACATGTTAGATAACATCCCACCATGTCTTGTCGAAATCACGTAACATGTACATCATGAGCTTCACTCTCCTCTCGAGAGGCATCTACAGATGCTCAGTGATATAAAGAATGGCCTCTAACAAAGACTTTACAGCCTATTTTCCTCCATCCTCTAAAAATGTTGGAGGATGCTAATGTTGGAACTCCGAAGATAAGTCTTCCATATATGGAGTAGAATTTGGTGATCCCTAGATGGTCTATAACATCCTAAAAATACTTCATGAGACTATGAATTAGCACATGTGACTGTTATAACAGTTGGTTCCAAGATGGGCATGATGGGAGGATCTCTTGGTAGTCCCTGATCTATCATTTCCATTGTCTGGTCATCTCCCTATACCTAGTGTAAAACCAGATGACCTCTCAAATGCATAACTCTTTATGTTTTTTCGCACATATTAGTACAATATTATCAAGGAATTAAACTTTTATGTAAAATAAAGGAACATGAGAAGAAAAAAAACATGTTTTACAAAACAATGTTACATGGTGTATAGAACCACTACATAATGTGTTACCTTATGTTTCATCATGGGCATGAACTTATTCCAAACCTAGTCATGTAACACCCGTATACACGGTGAGTTGCACATAATACATGGCATGTACTTGAATCATCTCTCCTTCCCTTATACTTCTAGATGGATCGAACCACACAGTTCACTCTATGGTAACACAGCGCAACCTGTTCATCCAAGTCACAACATGTACTACATAGTTTCAAACCAACTGTGTCATTGGTCACACGGTCAGAGACACTATCAACTCTAAATGGTGAGCATGAACGAGGCACAACATGTACAACCTAAGTTCCATCCACCAGCTTCATTGGTCACATGGATGTATACATGGTCCTTTTAGCGCATTTTGTACTCCTAGTACACGATTTATTCTACCCTTGTTTCCTAAAATTGTTTCTCTAATCACATAGTCAGTTAAAAAGTTAAATACAATATGGTGTGTATATATAGTACATAGTGTGTACTTGCAAAAAGTTGTTTCTTCTAGGAAAGAATAACACAATGCGTGTGTTCATAACATCACACACCTTTTTTTTGGGTTTTCGGATAGTAAGCCCCATAATCTTCTCTAAAAACCATAAAGACATAACATATTATCCACTGAATGAAAAATTATGACCCGTGAGAGCACAAAATCTCACAGATCAATGTTTATCATCTTATTCCACATGACAATTACTCAAAATTCAATTAAAGTTCAACCATGGTCCACCAAATTCCGATCCTAGAGGGCCCATAACACATCAAGGACCAAATATTGCCATCGTAAAAATGAAACCATACATATTCCAATACTCAATAAAAATAAAATGTATTATACCACTAAATATATCACAACAGTTATCATATCTAGGACATCATCTATCGCAACCATGTGCAATCAGAAATGCACCCAAAATGGCATGACAAGAATGCATGACATGTGATCTCTAGAAAGTTCCTTTATGAATCATGAGATGGAATTCCCTCATATCATAGTATTGAAACAATAATAGAACCACAATGATGTAAATAATAATAGTACAAAATAATTTTTTCACCCAACAATGAAATCAAATCAACTGTAATAATTTCAAAAACCAAAAAATAGCAATATTTGAAGTAACATGGATTTTCCCAATAAATGGGGAAGCTACTCCAAGGAGGAACTTATTACCAACAACATATTACATCATATCCCTATTTATAGTCTCCATACAATAAGACAAATCTTAAAGGAACTACTATTATACAACATTGGAATGTCCTAGTTCCTAGTGCCGCCAACAGTGCCCCGTACCCGATTGGGAACATGTCCAAAAGGACATTTCCCCGAATGCCAGAGGCTACCAACTAGCAGTGACAGACTTTTCTATGATAGTGTAGAATCTATTCCCTCATTGGTAGAGTAAAAAACTGGAAAAAAATAGTAAACAATAACAGAAGTAGAAATACCATACAATAGAAATAAATAGTAGATGATTGACAGTGTAAAGAACTGCATCACATTTATAAATAAATAATTCTCATCACATGTATCTAGGAAATCATCCGAACAAGTAACAATGATTAAAATATGGTAAAAAAAATAATTTATAGAAAACAGTAAACTCTGAAATCATTGTAAGCCTCAACTTGGTCTCATGTTATCCTACTCCACAACAATCAAGTACCTAATAAAGAATGGCACTTCCCCCTAACTATTCCTCCATCCATATAATCGGTTTGGGTCCAAAATCATGACCCAACTAGGGTTTCATATGAATCCTAGTAGGGAACCATCAAAATATCTGTGCCTAAATATCATTGAATATATATAATACGTAACAAGAAGAAATGAAGTAATATACATGGAAGTACTCAAAATTAAAGAATACCACAGTTCTCAATTAATTCCATTTAAATTCATATATTATTCAAACCAACGAAAAATGTATCCTCAAGATCTACCATCTGCTCTAAATCCCCTGGTATAATAAAAACAATAGTCATCTCAGCATATCATCTCAACAATCAATTATGACCGAGTCTATGATTTTTCTTTGTCTTAAAAGACTTGTCACAATCATTAAATCATCCACAAGCAACCCTATGGGAAATTTCACATAGACTAAACCCCACTGGTTTCACATATCATCAATTAAATAATAATAACGACCCTCTATGAAGGCTCACACTATCTGACCCCTTTGGTTCCTCATAGTAGTAATCAATAAAACCAACCACTTGGGTATCTCTCACAGTCAATACCCCCTTGGTCAGCATAGAAATGATGAAAATTTAATGACCCCATGGAATCTATCATAGTCAATTCCCTATGTTCCAAAATTCATTTAATAATGACCCTCTGGGAAGCTATCATCAACTATCCCCTTTTGTTAGTGACCAATGATAACCCTCACAGTTAATACCTTTAGTTTATCATTAAAAAATTAATAATTAATAGACCCTACTTCAGGAATCTCTCATTGTAAATTCCCCTTTGTAATACTTTCATAATGTGAAACACATGCAAATCATATAAACAACAACTCCATCTTAACAACACTAGGCATGGAAAAACATCCTAACATGATTTCTAGACCCAATAGCCATAACCACATCAAACTTAGGTAACACAACCATGAGAAAGGTATTAAACCGTATTTATAATCAATAACACTTTTCCAAAAAAAAAAACAAACCATAGAAGTCATCAAATGAGGTAAAATTCCCAAACACTTAATACCCTAAACAAGGGTATTCCACACATTGAACATATATGATCCATATACAACCAAAGAATGGTCCAATCCACCTACCTTGATGATGTACGATGAACAATTGTGAAGATCGGCCTTTGAATCAGCATAGATTGTCGTAGATATATAAAAAGGTCAAAAAATTTCAACCTTGGATAACTCAAGAGAGATGATAAAATAGGAATAGAGACTCTAGAGAAAGAGAGAACTCAACGGTGGGAATCCAATGCACCTGGAGGCATCTCAATCAGAGCTCAGATGGTGGAATGAGTGGATCGTGAAGATCTTCAGTCATACATTGCTCTCCTATATGAGACATAAGAAGGACAGATGACTCTAGAGATTAGATGCAACCCCGGTCTGATTAATCAGATAAAAATAAAAGTAGACGACAGGTTTATTTAATGTGCATGTCATGTAATAGCCTCAATCAGCCCCCACATTAGGCGGTTTACTGGGTCTCCCACACATCTAATTACTAGTCATTACAAGACCATTACTCATTTAACAACGAAAATCAGATACACAATGTGTACTTAGAAAATTTAAAAATTATTCCCTTTTCTAAAAAAACAATCCAAAATTATGATCCATACCTGTAAAAATGATCTACGTTCATAAATAACATATAATAGTTGGGATATAAATTTGATATCCTTTTAAAATTCATTAGATATAAAGGAGTGGGTAGATCGAGATTCAAATAATACATTAATAGTTCTACAGTATATAATATGTGTACCTATCACCATTTCATTTTCATACCCCTCATCAGAAATAGTGATCACGTTAGTTTTCCCGTTTTTGGGGATTGTGAGGTTTATTATTTCAATCATCATCATTACCCTATATATTTTATTACTTTTTGAAAAAATCTTATACTCCGTGAATTTGAAACACTATAGTGTGGTTTGTCTATTCTGGGGTGATTTGTCCTAATTTTTATCATTACCTTACCTTTTCCCATCACTATTACATTATATTTCATAAGGACCATCCTTTCTAAAATTAAAAAATTATAATTATTCCCCTTACTAAATTTCCCCTTTATTTCATTCCACATATCATGTATAAATGAAGTATCATCTTATTATATCCATGTATTTTATAATTTCATTTGAATTCCATATTTATTTTCATATATAAACTATAAAATTGATGGGTAACTCTAATTTCAATTTCAACCATGATAGTACATCAAATGAGATTTTAATAGCTACCGATGTCCCTGATGGATAATGAACATTATAGAATTGGTTTTAAGCTAATGAAGATTCAATCAACCTTACTAGGGGTTTGGATAATAATACCAAAGGCAGACATCAAAAATTATGAAAGATTTACCTCAAAGGATCCAAAAGATTCATCAATCTTCTCATTTAGCTTGAAAAATTACATCACCATTTTTAAATTATTAATATGATGAATTTTATTATTGAAAAAGAAGATCACAAACTCATCCCAATATATTCTGTGAATTTCATCTTATTTCCTTGTGTTGTTGATAAATTTCCATCATTGATCTACGTCACCTTCTAAATGATAGAAAATCAAAATGAATTTTTCAGGATTTAGAAATTAGAGGATGAAAAATTTATTTTCAATGATACTAATCCATTTCATATAAAATAGTGATTTGAGGACCCACTACAATAATTTGGGAGTTACCTCATGATGTACTCAACAAGAATATTATTCCCCCTTTTTCTAATATTTATATTTCTATGATTCATATATTGAGATTGTTGTGTAAACATTGAAACAAAATTTTTTATTACATATGTAATAACATTTGTTTCCTCATGAAAAAATTCATTACATTTTAAATCAGATTTAGAATTATTGAGGTTTCTCTATGTAATATCCACTAACTAAAACGAAAAATCATAGTGTGAGAAACAATAATCATAGTGTATAGAAGTCCCCAACAATAAAAATTACATAATCATGAGATATGTAAAAAATTCGACTATCATTCACTTAAAGGATATTTTTAGGTTTATTGATATTTAGAATTATATCATAACTCACACATAACAATTAAAATATTACATGTAGACACTTCTACTCACTATCAATTTTTTATAAAATAAAAATCTTTTTAGAAAGAAACATGGATCGTTTCATATTAAAATAATATGAAATTTAATTGATCCCATACTTGACTCTAATGTTCTTCAATTCCACTGAAAATAATTTTAAAACATGGGATGAGGATAAATCTCTTAGTATGGGGTATAAAAAGAAGTAAAAATGAAATCATTGCAAAAACATGTAAACCATTAATAATTTATCAGAATGTAATACCTCTCACCTTTATTAAGTATTAAATATACTTCAATGAAAATAATCTCATTGCTTACCATTTTTGTATCCCAATGATTACCATAAATCCCATATAAAGAAACATATAACATTTAACGGTAACTTGTAAGATATATAAACTTAAATGGTATAACCATACGGTCAACTTCAATACATATCCCTAAATTGAATATTCATACCACCAACATCCACACCCAATGCATTAGAGGTTATAATGTAACCACCCAACTTTAGTTTTTCACAGAACCACCTATCATTGGATTATGATATAACCACTAATCTTTGGTTTATCATGTAATCACCTGTAAATTGTCTAAGTACCATTATATAATCATTAACATAGAATATTGCAATTATCAATATTTCACTAAGAAATTTTCATTTCAAATCAAAAGAAATAATTTCATGATATTAAAATAGTAAATACAATTTAAAAACCATTTTCAATACTAAAATACCAAAAAAATGGAATAAGGGATTTTTTTCATTTTAAAAACAATAATTCTTATAGAGGAAGTAAAATATCAAATAACGATTTCGACGGTGGAGGAGTCACTATCGACACATACGTTAAAAAATTTCTTTTTTTCATTAGTAATATGCTTCATGGAAAAAACATTACCTTTGAAAGGAATTAAAGTAAAAAGGGTTGTATTATACAACGTATAAATGATGGTGGTGTATAACATTAGAATATACCTCTATGTAATGATATTGAGACGAAGTCCTTTACCTCAAATCAAACATGTCCCATTATTTATTTATATTATTAAATAATAAATATAGGTTAATTATTACATTCTTCAGAAACATTTTAATGTTTATTTTTAATTTTATTAAAATTATAATCATGTTATAAAAATTACATATTTATGTACATTCTTATCGGTCATTTTGTCGATATTTGGTACTTGAGTCAAAAATGAACTTATTTTGATGAAAATTGTCCATGTGGTCAAAGTCCATCATCTCAATAATATTATTCGGGATTTAAATATCATATATATCCAGAATATATTTATTTATAATAGTTCATAAAATTGGGAGATAATAAGTGAAATGCACCATTCGTGGAGACAATAGGTTGTACGTATGCATGATCACTACATTCATTTTTATTCATATTAATGGAATGAAAAATAAATGATATATAGGTTTAATATAATTCCAGCATAAAATTCATGTTATATATGTTACATAAATTCATTAATTCTATCCTTGATATATTAAATGTATTGCATGAATGTGTCATATCACTATGAGGGGGCAGTAGTCAACATTTTCTCAAAAACAATTATTGTATTTAATCATTATGGATAGAATAAAAGTTTGTTATAAATAAAAATTAAATAATAATATATAAAATATTAATATATTATATATCATATAGAAATATTCTTCCATCATAATTTCCACCATGAGAGGTGGTAGGATAAAATTGAACAATCATTGTATTATGAGGAAATAGTTCTCCATAAACAAAAACAATATGTTCTATATCCATTAGATAGAGATGTGCATGACAGTAGGTTGAACCACTAGAATAAAACATTCATGTATATTGATGAAACTAGGGTTATTATAAAATAATTTAATACATAGAGATTAGTGGGTTTGAGAAAGAAAATAAATGAATGGAGGTTGATAGAAGACGTCACCTCTATATCGGGTAATTCCTTTTGTGTTGAGGAAAAAGGGTTACATGAGTTAACTTCTACCCATGGTAAGGATTTTAGGAGGAAGATGGTATGTTGGGAGGTTATTTTACTAAAATTCATAAGATCAAAGAGGCATGATTAGTGTGAGTAAGTCGGTAGAGTTGGTGGCCTTTTATAAGAGGGAGGAGGGGTACATTAGGAATGTCCTGGAATATTATTTTATTATTAATTTGTTTTTGAAATATAGTAGTTACTAGGGGATATATTTTGAGTATATGATTATTATGGATATTAATCCTCTCAACCAATAGGTTTTACACATGTTTATATCACAAATTTGTCATTTCTTTTGGCTTTAAACATTAGTTAAATAAATTATCTTTTACCACGTCTTCTTGAATTTTTACACTATATGGTTATTATGGTTACTATAAAATTCCAAGAAAACCTAAAGTGAATAATTATTGAAATTTATAACATAATATAATTAAATTTGACGAATCATAGATTTTTATGACTGTTATGTCCTTTAATTAAATATTATTTGTTTTAAAAACTCATTTATGTCAATTTTGACACTGTTTGGTAATTTATTTTTGTTAAAGTCACAAAGAAAAGTATTAATTTAAAAAAACAACCTAAAATAAAATATAACATGTCATATAATCCGAAATATATTTTTGGCATAAAAATTTTCGAATAACATTTATTTTAATATTTATAATATCATTTATTTGAATCTTTCTTTAATCAGGTAATCACTCCATCATCATTGTTTCATAAGAAAATTAATTTATATATAGTGTAAAATTTATAAATAAAATACCATTATGAAATAAATATTTCTTAGATTTATAATGAATAAATTTAGTCCAATATATAAATTATATAACCACAACATAAAATTTTTTTAGTAAAAAGATACAAGTGTATGTCGTATTTCACATTACTTTATATCAATTATTATAACATGTCATTATCACACCCAAGTGGATCCATGGGGTTCTAAAATAGAACCATGTATGCTCATGGTCAGCCATATCTCATCAATTAGGATTAGGACACGTTTTAGAGTACTTTTTTATTATTACAATATTATTGTTTATCCTTATTTACTTGAGTTACCCTTTGACCATGGTAAATAAAAATAATTACTGAAGTTAACATTCATAACATCCAAAAATAAAAGGTACCTATTTACAAAATATATAACTTATGATTCAAAATATGGAATCCATTTTTCAAAATTAAAAATGTAGAATTAGAATATATTATTTTAAAATCATTTCTCGTTGTCAAAACTAGAATGCGGGTTTTTAAGAAATAAAAACTATCAAAATATTCACATGTGTTTGTGTCCAATTAAAATGTGAAATTATTTCCAATAACAAAAATTGTATTAAATAATAAAAAGATAATCTAATTAAACTTGAAAAACAAATGAAAAGGCAATAAAAACATTTAAATTAATTAGATGAAAAGGCAATTTTGAATTTAAATGATGTATTTTTACTATTCATTAAAATATGGATTTTATAAGAAAATGGCCAAAATTTCAACAAATGTTAATATTGATGTCCCCCTTTTAAAAAGGATGTTTATTTTTTCAAATAGGACCTATAAAATGGAGATAAAATACATTTTAAATGGGTTCTCCATCAAAAGGTTATAAAATGACCTTTTAAAAATATTAAAATATTTTATGTTTAAAATTGGATTCATTCTCATTTCAAGACTCAAAAATTTGTTGTATAAATGTAATAAAATTTGGATTTTTTTATAATATTTTAGTTAGTTATGTTCATTCCTCCCAATACAATATTTAGGCATTTACTAGCATTTTATTTAGTCATAATAATATTGTATTATTTTTTGGTGTAACTCAATGTTGTGTGCAACATAAGTCTTTTGAAAAAAACCATTGTTGCGTGTCTAGTATGCTATTAGAAAAAGAATTCCCTTTAATTTAAACTAATATATTTTGAATAAATATTAATAGATATGAAAATGTATCATTCTATAAATACATGAGATGTTACAGGTTTACCCATTTTGGAAATTAAATCCCCACTTTTTTATTTACCTATCAAATAAGTGGGAGGTATTTCTCCCTAATAACATTTTCGGATTCCCACACTACCTCTTCCACCATATGGGTTTTCAAAATAAGCTTTACTTATAGAATAATCTTACTTCAAAACACTTTTTCTCTTCCATAATTAATCTATACTATTTGTTCCTTATAGGAATTATTCTCTTCCAACTGGACCACCTCTAGAATAAAAACAAAACATGGATCCGGCATATACTTTCATTTAATTGAAACAAGAAATATATTGTGTAGATGTGAGAAAATAAAAGGTAAAGAAACTTGGTATGAAATTGATCCATAATTCCCCCGAAATTGATAGGGTCCAATGAACCTCAGACTTAACTTCCCTTTCATACCAAAACACATCACACTTTTCCATGGAGAACCTTTGAAGAAAACATTACATTCTTCCTAAAAAAAGATCATACCTATGGTTATCTTCATAACCTTTCTTCTTATTGTGAGATCTCCTTATGTGCCTCTTAATTAACTGAACATTTTATTTCATCACTTCTTCCAATTTGGTGCCACAACATTTTTCATGCTACATAATCGCTAAAGTCTCCGGTTCGATACAGCTTTCTATCTAATGCTTCAAATGGTGCCATCTATATACTGGAATGAAAATTATTATTATAAGAAAACACAACCAAATAAAGGTGTTGATTCCAACATAGATGGAAATTCTTTGAACAAGAATGTATCATATTCTCCAAGGTCTAAATTATCCATTCTGGCTTCCCATCAGATTGAGGATGAAAAGTTGTACTAATTTGTTTTAGATCCCAATTACTTCTGAATGCCTTTCTAACAGATAAAAGTGAACCTATTATATTGATTAGATTCAATTGATATTATAAATCTAGTTAACCAGACAATATATTTAACATAAAATTGAGAAAGTTGATATAGATATATAGTATCTCAAACAGGAAGCAAATGAAAAGATTTAGTCAATCTATCAGTATAGCCAAAATGGAATTGTTAACACGAGAAGAATTTTCTAATACCACTACAAAATCCTTAGATATATTTTACCATTTTTTCTATGGTACATTCAATGGTTTATGTATCCCTTTGAGTAACAACTATTCTACTATAACTTGTTCACAATTCAATAACTTCACATTAAAGTCTACAATATATCATTTCATTCCATCACACCAGTAATACTCCCTATGCTTTCTGCCCGTCTTAGTACTGTGAGGATAAACTCAAAATGTAGAACTATGAGCTTCACATAACATCTATTTCTTCAATTTTAAAACAAAAGGAAAATATAATCTCTTTCTAAACCTCAAAAAAATATCTATATCCACATTAAATTCTGTTAACTTACCCTTTTGAACCAATTCTACATTTTTCTACAACTCAGTGTATTGTTTATGTATTTGCTTAATTCTATATGATTGAGATGATTTCACAGCCTCCTAAATCAAAATAGAGGAACTCTATTCACCAATAACATCCAACAAGAAATTCATCAATTCAATAACCAAATTATCTTATTCCATTTGTATCATGGTTAATTTAGCATTACTTTTTCGACTCAAAGAATCCACCAATTCATTTTCTTTTTCGGGATGGTAATGAATCATCCAATCATAATCATTAATTAATTCCATACATCTACTATGTATCATTTTTAATTATTTCTAGGTTAATATATAGTTCACACTTTTATGATCAGTATGTATTTCACACATTACACCATACAAATAATGCCTCCAGTTTTTTAATGCTAAAACAACAATTGCTAATTCCAAATCATGTGTTGGGTAAATTAACACAGGAGGTTTCAACTGATGGGAAGCATAAGGAATTACTTAATCATTATGAATAATTAAAAAACCATGTCCTTTCAATTATGCATCAATGTAGATAAAAAATTCACCATTCCATGAAGGCATGGAAAAAACTGGAGCATTCAACAATATTCTTTTTAGTTCCTAAAAACAATCATCTCATTATTTTTTCCAGATGAACTTGAATCCATTAAATGTTAACTCATTTAGTCAGATAGAAAACAGAGGGAATTTTTAAAAAAACCTTCATCAATAAACCAATAATACAAAAAACAACAAATCTCCATGATATTGGCAGGTATTCGCAACTCTTCAACAACTTTTGTATTAGAAGGGTCCATAGTTATGTCTTCTTTAGAAACAATATGTCAAAGGAATAAAATTTTTTGTAACCAAAATCCACTCTTACTAAACTTTCCATATAGTTTTTTTTCTTTTGAGGATTGAAAAACAATCCATATGTTTCATATATGTTCCTCTTGGGTTTTAGAATATTCCAAAATATCATCAATAAATGCAACCACCAAAAAATCCAAAAACATATGAAATAATTCATTCATGAAATTAATAAATATTGATGTTGAATTAGATAACCCCATGTACATAACTAAAGACTCATAATTCCCATATCTCATTTGGGAAGATGTATTTGGAATGTAATCCTTTTCACCTTTAGTTGATCGTACCCAAACCATAAAAAAATCTTCAAAAAATAATGGGCTCCCTGGATCTAATCAAACAAATTATTTATATAAGGTAAAGGGTACTTGTTCTGAATTGTGATATTTTTTAAGGTTCTTTATTCCACACATAGTCTCATAGAGACATCATTCATTTTTCACAAATAAAACTACAACACCCCATGCAGATGTTCTAGGTCCAATGAAACCATTATCAAGTAATTATTGAATCTTTTTTCTTTTAATTTTACAAGTTCAACTTGGTCCATTCAATAAGAGTGATTAGAGATAATATTTTAATCGATCACTAATTCAATATTAAATTCATCCTCTAGATAAGGAATAATACAAAACAATTCATTAGGAAAAACATATATGAATTCATTCACTACAGGAATGTCACTAATAAAAAAAATTTATTTATTTTCAAAAATATGAGAAAGATAACTCTAACATCCATCTTTAATCAGTATTTCATCTTCATGGTATGTTATAAAAGGTATGAAATCATTGAATAAAAAATTCTTATCTTCGAATTCATTTTATCATGATAAACTTAAAGTCATTCCTTACACCAAATGATATCAAATTCCATTGTAGGATGTTCGACATGATTTTCAGGAAAGACCATCCCACTATTGATAGTAGAAATATTCCGATATATCTAGGCTTCCTTAATACATCCATATAATTTTTTTTACCAAAATATCAATATCACATTCATGAGTTTATATTTCCAATTTACATGAAAATCTCTCAGAAATGAATGAATGTGGTGATCTTGAGTCAAACCAAGTGTTGGAATAATTTGATGAAACATGTAAAATACTTGTCACTGCATCATTCTATGGTCCCAGAATATTCATAATAGTAGAAAATGATTTTCCATACACTTATACATTCGATCTTGCTAGTTTCTACTTTAGGTAATCAACATTGGGCTGACATCTGCATTATGTCTTCACTCATTGCCACTAAAATGTCTTACTGATGGGTTTTCATTTTCTAATTGATCATATTCCTTATAGTCAGAAGATATATTACCATTATTATCACAATTAAATAACTTCCCATACATTTATAGGCATTATCCATGACTCTTTTTACCAGACTTCTCAGAAGTTGGAAATTTAGTTATCATACCTCCCCGGCTACTTTGATGATTTCATTCCCATTTCCTACCAACTGGATCGATTCTTTTGTTTTCTCTCAAAGAACACATGATCATTAGAAAAGTCTATTTCAAACTTCTCAGCACAACATACAAGTTAATCATATATTTTTAACTTCTGAGTTTGTAACACTCTTAAATATTTCAGCTTCAATCCAAAGTAAAACAGATTTATCTTACTATCAATATCTAGGATAAAATTTTAGGCAATTCATGACATACATGTGAAATTTTATTCATATAAACCCAGTGAATCATCCTAATTTTTGCTCAATTAAATGAATTGATTTTCCATCCTAAGTCTAATAGACTTAGGAAAATATTTCTCGAGGAATATATTCTAAAATTCATCCCATTCCTTGGAGTAAATATCTCCCCTTCTTCTAATATGTCTAATCATTGATCACCACTGATTGAATTCACCTTCAAAATGATAAACAACAATAATAACCTATTTATTGTTTAAAAACCACATTACATCAAAAATCATTTCCAGTTCCTTAATCCACCCTTTAGCTTTCATAAGTTTAGATGATCCTCTAAATGAAGGGGGATATTGCCTCATATTATTCTCCACTGTTGACATATTCCTCTGTGGTTGGTCTGGTTGATCTCATGAATGGACGTCACCACCATTTATCACCTAATTCAAGTGAACCATCACAATTGAAAATTTTTTTCTTTTGAATCTGGCCATCTCGAGATATTTTTTGGAAGGTTATTTCCCTTTGTATGACTTCCCAGCACAACTTTCCTATCTCCTCAGTGGAAAACCATTACGAACAAACATGACATAGATGAAACAACATGGTAGTATTCGACTTATATATCATTTCAATTTGAACATAAATTAAGAAGAATTTATGGTTATTCAACTAAAAATATTCTAACTCCTATGGTTGTCTAAACAAACATCTGATACCAACTATAAGGGCTCAGCCTTAATCATTACATAATCTTGAGGTAAGTAAACAATTTAAATTTAATTAAATTCAAGAATCATTTTGGGTTTATTAATTTATATAATCAGGTCATAAGTCATACATAAAAATTTAAATATAAAAATTATACACTTCAAATCATTATCCAAATTTTTCATAAAACAAAAACTTTTTAAAAATAAACATGGTTCATTTCATGTTTAAAACAAATGAATGTTCCTTTATCCCATCATTGACTATAATCTTATACAAGTCCTTTGATTATCATTTCAAAACATGGGATGTGCATAAAAATATCGTTAAGGGACATACAATGATGGAAAACTATTAGCCTTGTGAAAACATGTAAACCCTGAATACTTTAACATAATGTAATACTTTTCATCTTTATGAAGTGGTAAATATAATTCACTAAAAATAAGCTCATTACTGATCCTTTTTATAACCCATATGTTACCATAAATCCTATAGAAAGAAATATATAACATATAAATGTTACATGGGACTTAAACATACTTAAATATAATAACCATATTGTCTACTTCCACACATATCACTAAATGGAGTATCCATACATCCGAACATCATACCCAATGAATTGTTGGTTATAATGTAACCACCCACACATGGTTTATCATGGATCCACCCATCTTTGGATTATCACATAGCCACCTATCTTTGGTTTATCACATAACCACCCTTTAAATGTTCAAGTACAATTATATAATCATAACACATAAAAGATTACAATTATAAACATTTCACTCATAAAATTTCTTTTTAAATCACAAGAAATAATTGTAAGATATTAAAATAGAAAATACCCATTTAAAACGATTTTAAATACCAAAATACCCAAAAAGAGAATGCTATATTTTTTTCCTTTTAGAAACATTAATTTCTATGGAGGACCCCGAATATAAAATAACGGTTATGATGGTGGAGGAGTTGTTGTCACCGCATACGTTAAAATATTCCTTTTTTCATCTAATATAACACTTTATAGAAAAAATATTCCATTTGAGTGAAATTAATTGTCATAGGAATTTATTATATATTTATAAAATTAGGCGGTGTATAAACTCAGAATAAACCTCAATAAATTGAGATTGAGACGATGTCCCTTACCTTGAATTCAACTTGTCACGTTCATTATTTATTTTATTGAATAATAAACATAGGTTAATTTAAACTTATTTAGAACCTTATAAAGTTTATTATTCATTTAATATTACTTATTATCATGTTAAAAAATTAAAAAATAATTTATGTTCATATCAGTCGTTTTGTCGATTTTCGGTACTTTTTTCGAAATTAACTCATTTTGATGTAAATTTTCAATGTGGTCAAAGTCCATAATATCAAGAATATTATTCATGATATAAATATCATATTTTTATAGTTTATATGTATTTATAATAGACCATTAATTGTTTAGATATGAAATTAAAGGGACTATTCGTGGAGATGGTAGGTTGTACGTACACATGAACACTACTTTCATTTCATTGTCATATTAATGAAATGAAAACTAAATTATACATAGGTATAACATTTTCATATTATAATATCTGTGTTATATATATTAAAAAATTTCATTATATCTATCTCTTAGAAATTTCATGTATGGAATGAACGAGTCATATGATTTTGAGGGGGCAATATTATACACTTACTCAAATTAAATTATCGTATTTACACATTATGGAAAGCATAAATGTATGTAGTAAATAATAATTATAGAAGAATAGAGAAAATATAAATATAATATATATCATATATAAATAATTTTCATTCATTTAGGAAACCATTATTGGTGATAGGTAATATTTTAATAGTCATCATTTCTTGATATAGTAGTTCACAATACACAGAAACTGTATGTTCTATATCCATTAGATGAAGATCTGCATATGTGTAGGTCGAAACCATAGAATAAATACAACCCAACATATTTATCATAATGGTATTTTTATAATATATATGAATACATAAATGTTAAGGACTTGTAGAAGGAATATAAATGAATGTCGTTTGAGAGAAGACCTTACCTTCAAATCAGAAAATTCCATTTGAGTTGAGATAAAAGGATTCCTTGAGTTACCTTATGCCCATGGTAAGGATTATAGGAGTAAGGGGGTGATATTTAGAGATTATTTTAGCATAATGTTTATTAGAAAATGATATTTTTTGGTGCGAGTAAGTGGGTATAGGTTGTGGCCTTTTATCAGTGGGTGGAGGGTCAATTTAGGATTGTTTTGAAATATTATTTTATTATAAATTTATTTTAGAATTCGAATAGATCCAACGCTATATATTTGAATGATAATATGATTATGGTTATAAATAATATCTACCAATAGGTTTAATATATTTTTAGCTCACAAATACAACCTTTTATTTTGGTTTTAAGCCCTAGTTAAATATATTATCTCTTACCATCTCTTGTTGTATTTTTACAATATATGGTTAATAAGGTAACTATAAAATTACATGATAAACTCAAGTGGATAAGTAATTATATTTTTAACATTATATAATTCAATTGTCCTAATACTATTTTTTCTTCCAATTATATAATTTAATAAAATAATATTTGATTTAAAAACGCATTTATGTAAATTTTGACATTATTAAGAAATTTATTTTTGTTAAATGCATAACAACATGATTAATTAGAAAAAAAATACCTTAACTCAAATATAACTGGTAATAATCCTCCATTTAATTCTCTTATGGAATCAAAATGTTCAAATTACATTTATTTTAATATTTATAATATCATTTATTTTAATCTTTCATTGATAAGGTAATCATTATATCATCATTGTGTCATTAATAAATATATTTATTTAATGTATAACATTTATAAATAAAATACCATGATGTAGGAAATATTTTTTGATTTCTAATTACTATTTATAGTCAGATATATCGATTATATAACCCCACATTAAAATTGTTTTAGTGAAAAGATATATATTTATGTTATATTTCAATTTATTTTAAATTTATTTTTATAACATGTAATTATCACACACATGTGACCCCATGGGGTTCTAAAATCGATCTAGGGAAGCTTATGGTTGGCCATATCTCATTCAATGGAATTATTATGTTTGTTAGGATGGTTTTATATTTTTATAATATTATTCTTTACCTTAATTTACCTAATTTACCATTTAAATATTGTAAATAAAAATAAATATTGAAGTTAATATTCACATTGTTCAAAAATAAAAGGTAACTATTTTCACAATTTGGACATTATGATTCCAAATATGAAATCCATTTTTACAAATTCAAAACATATTATTGTAAGAAAATAATTTATAACTAATTCTTGTCATCAAAACCAGAAATCATGTTTTTAAGAAGTAAAATCTATCAAAAAATTGATATGTTTTAATGTCAAATTTCAATGTGAAATTACTTAAAATTACTAACATTGGGTTACCTGATAATTACACAATCCAATTAACAATGATTTAAATTAAAATTTATTTTTTTAACTATTCATTATTATATCTATTTTATCAAAAAAATACCAAAATTTTACCCAAAGTAAACTTTGTTGTCCTTATTCTAAAGAATAAATCTATTTCGTCAAATATGATATATAAAAGTTACAAAACAAGATTAAAAAATGTTTCTCCATCTAAAATATGTAAAATAACCATGTAAAAATAGTATAGTATTTTATGGTTGAAATTTGCTTCGTTTCCATTTTATGCATCTTAAATTTACTGGAAAATTTGAAAACATTTAAAAAACATGTTTAAAAATATTATATTTAGTTATTTTTATTCCCTCCATTACAACTGATAGGTTTTAAGTACCATTTAAAATATTTAATTTATTATTTTTTTTCTGGTTAACTAAATGTTGTGTGCAACGTAAGATTTCGGAGAAACCCATTATTGAATGTCATGAAATGAATTGGAAAATGGGTCTCCTTAAACATAAAATTAATTTATTATTCAAAAATATTTCTAGTTTTAAAAATAAATTTTTCTATATATGGTTGGGATGTTACTGTGGAAATCTATAATATCATGAAAAAAACATCAGAGGATTTCTAAATCATGACACCTTATTTCCAATATATGTCACCTTATCATATACCATGGTCATTAATGATCTATATCTGTTATGATATTTTACTATAGTTCATATGTTAAATGATAATTAATCGAATTATATCCCGTGAGAGTGCAAAACTGGGTGTGCAGATCGAGAACACTACTCAAGAACCAGAATGATGAATGAGATATACGTGAAAAAAAAATTCTTGCTCATTACTCCAAAATGAAAGGGTACCAAAACCACATCCCCTTATAGTATCTAGAATTATATTTTTTCTAGGAAATCACACTACATTATTTAACATAAAATAGGGCGTTCTTTAATACATAGGATTTTTGTAAGGGGCCACACCATAGTTTCCAATGATTAACTAAACTTTTATCTGATACAAACCCTTTAGACCATTAAATTTCATACGTAGAAATTACATATTGACATACGAGTATTCATTACCACTATATAATGACCCATATAATAATCATAGAGGTTTGATTCCTTTTGAAGCATGGATTTATTAAAAAAATGATCTTATGTGAACCACATCATCTCCAACTGAGATATTCATAACTAAATTACCTATTATACATATTATACATAATTCCTTTATTCATAACTAGGGAAAATGAAACATCAGAAAGGGTGATCTCAGATTCCCTATAAGGGTAAGAAATGTCGATATCAATTATAACATAAACATAACATGAGAAAAATAGTATGAGGACAGGAGCCTAAAATTTGAAAATCAGACAATGTAAATCATATATCATAATCTTTGTTCATGGAATAAATCATGGGATTTCACATGATATTAATAATACAGGAATAAATGATCGTTATCTATGAGATAATGAAATTGGAATTATAAATATAATTGTGCCATGCACAAAATCTAGTGAAAACATTACAAAAGTGGATAAATCTCACTACCAATACTACCATAGTGGATTGGGTTACCTCCCTATTCCATCATAGTAGTAAAGGTTCACAACCAACAAAATCATATTGGCTATAGTCCCATACTAAACTGGGTTTATCCCTCATTCGATTCCTAATAATATATTTATATATCCATCATTATCTAATTAAATAGTGGGATCTATATTTAGGGGACCACCTACCAAATAATGAAAATTATATATATGTGTGTTTTATAGTATTATAAATTTCTCATCATATCATAAAACATTTAAAATAATTTTTTTTGTAAATGTTTCATTACCTGATCATATAATAACCTGGGAAAGTAAATTTGTTTCATAAATTAACTAAAATGGGAAAAAATTGATTTCATTGACTCATGATTAAATCATCATCATAATAATACCTCTATATATTTAAATATTATGGTACCATTGGATCATACACTAGTTAATCATAAATAAAATCAAATGATATCTTCTGATATGAATATACATTTAAATTATATCTAAAATATTTCTTGATGAAAATTACAATTTAATTTATAAATCACATCAATAAAATAAGAAAATTTTATAAAATAATAAGGGTACTAATTTCATTTAAAAGATCCATTTTAAAAATTAATGGGTGATTTAATTCATTTAATGGACATTAAGATGAGAAATTTCATTGATAACAAGTATGTCAAAACAAAGATTCCTTTCACATATTCTGTGAAAATTAAATAAGTACCATGTTCGAAAAATGGAAAGATTATTCATTGTTTAACATTGTGTGAAAAATTAAATCACTGTTTAAAATATTTTTAAAAAATCCTCAAATAATAAAAAAATAAAAAAAAATTATTCATGAGAACATAAACATGGATGAAAAATAATTTTCATCCGAAGAGATTAATAGTCATTTTTTCCTCAAAAATATACTTTTATTCTATTGAGTACTTAAAGATTGGGAAACGAAAGGAAAACATGTAATAAATAGAGATAATAGTATTATAATTAACCTTATGAGTTTCTTTATAGGTAGATCATAATATATCATCTATAGAAACATAATCATAAACAATCCTGATAAATAATGATATTGTAACATAAAACCCTTACATTGAGTTATTCTTGTATAAAGTGATGTATCCTCCTGTATAGTAAATTTAAATTTATTATAATTACATAAAAATTATTTAAATAAATTTATAATCATATATTATCAACTTTAACATTTCGACAACCATTTATTTATAATCCAATGTTAAAATCATTATTTGTTGAGAGTTACGTGTTTCATTTTCTATAAGAATATCATTTCAGTAGTTCTTGTCCTTATACCTTCATCATGGTTCCATAATCTAAAATATTTTATTCATAATATAAATATAATATATATTCCTTATATATATTTTGAGTCATTGATAAAATATGGAGATAGAAAAATGAAATACACTATTCATGGAGACGGTTAGTCTTATGTATGCGTGAATGCTATTTTAATTTTTCAAAAAATATAATGAATGAAATTTGAATAACATTATAAAATTTAAATTTCATTATTATATAAAATAAATAATATATTTTTGTTAAGTATATCCTTTTTACCATCCAATTAAAATTAAAATGAAGAGAAAATCACATCCCTTTGTGGATGTAGTATTCCACACATATAAACATGAGTCATTATCATTTTATAGCTTGTTATAAGTAATTTAGGTAGATGTGAAGTTATAATTATAAGAGAACAATAATATCATAATAATGTGAATTGCCCAGATCAGTGTGAATCACTGAGAGGGGGAGGGGGTGAATCAGTGATCCTTTAAAACTTTTTACTAATTGATTCTTAATCAATTAAACCTCTATGGCTTGTTAAGGCCTCAATCCACTCTTCTTGTATCTCTCAGCCTTTCCTCGAATGATGTAGTAAATGTAAAGGCACTAGACACAAGGATTTACAAGGTTCGGCACCATAGGCCTACGTCCTTGCCATGTTGGTTATACGCCCCAACATGGTTTCTCCCATTATAACTTGATAGAATTACAAGGGTCGATACAGAGTCCCACTGTATCTCTCCTAAGTCCCAGAGGAGGGTCTTTATACTGCGCCCCACAGTGTTACCAGAGTCCCACTAGCCTGCTCCAGAATCCCACTGAAGACTTCTTCCACCCTGAGTCTCACAGGGGGCTTCTCCTGGATCCTCGAGTCACATGAGTAGCTCTTCTTCACTTTAATCTTCTTCAAGTATCTTCAGCAGTCTGGGATAAAGACTGCTGGCCTTGATTTGTACCTCTGCTCACTTGTGATGAACAAGTCTTCTCGTTTTGCTCAAGATTTATCACCTTCTTCTAAGGATGACCCAGCCTCTATCTTCAAGAATCTTCAACAGCCTCTGATAAGGTCTGTTGGTCTTGCTCAAAACTTATGATCACTTCAGTTGATCAGGGTCTTCTCAATTACTGAAAACTCAGGCAGCTGATGTCTTTAACTTCAGTCTGGCTTCAGTCTCACTGCAATTCAACTTAATGCACTGAGTGCATGTCTACTCTGCTTCTTCAAGATCTTCTGGTCTTGGACAACTCAGATGCACACCACTGATTTAAGCTTTATTCACGTGTGCACGTGCATGCATTCATGCATGCACTCCCCTTCTTCTACTCTTGGTGCAATAAAACCACAATGGGTGTAAACTATTTTAGCACACACCTACTTCACTCACACACTTTGTTCAATTTTTTCACACACTTAAAAGTGTGTTATACTTTAGTGTGGATGTCCTCTTCTTTCTTCTTCTAAATGTGTACACTTTGCACACACCTAGGTTCGGCCTCTTTACATTGCACACACAACTTCTTCACTTTGCACACACTTGATTTGGCATCTCTCCTCTTCTTAAGGGTGTTCTTCAAATTGCATACACAAGGTGCAGGCCTTCCTCATTTTGCACACACCCAAGGCTACGTCCTTCTCCAATTCTTAAACACACACAATGTGAGGTCTTCACTTTGCACACAAGGCACTAAGGCCTCGGCCTTCCTCTTGTTTAGCACACACACAAATGTGGTGGTCTTCCACTCCTTCTTGCACACAACCCGTAGGTGTGAACTCACTTGGATAGGGTTTATTATCCTTAAGCACACACACACAAGGTGTGTAATTCAGATCACCCGAACCTCCTTCCAATATGAAGGCGCGCAAGGTGTGCGGCCTATCTTCCTCAACACTGCCGCGCAAGGTACCAAGCCGCAAGGGCCGGGAAAGCCTCAACCAACCTTGAGTGCGCAAAAAGATGCGGCTCGGGTTCTTCCTGTCGTGAAAGGGAGGCGCACAGGGGCCTCTCCCTTTCACTTCATTCGCGCCATAGGTGCGCAAAAGGATCACACGAAGCCAGGAATGGCTTCGGGCTGCTTCGTCGTGCAAGTGGGTTGTGCGGAGCTTCTTACTTCGCTTGGCAAAGAGGCTTCACTGGACTTCTCTCTTCAGAGGATCAGCAAGCAAGTTCTGTGCCTCGGGCTCTCCTTATATAGGCAGAGGAGGTGAAGTTCATCCACGAAGATATGACTTGATCTCCCGAAGTTTTAGGGTTTTCAAGATTTTTCTCAAATCTTGATTTCTTCTCTGTTTCAACGCGGGTTCATTATTTTTTATCTTCTTCACGTGCATGCGACTTAGAAACGCATGCATGGCCACTTCTCTTCTATTCCATGCAAAACACGAACCCATGAAGCCTCGGCAACTTCGTTTTCCTCGGCATTCTTCGAAATCTCCCATTTCACGTATGCATGTATACTTTTATGCATGGATAGGTTCAGCATGGACAGATGATCACTTTGATGGATTCAGATTCATCTGCAATGGCCGGGAGCTAGATCTGTGATGCTCGGAGGGCGCCTGGTTCGTTGGTGGCTGCGGGAATGCGCGGGGAGGCCTCAGCAGATCTCGGGGAAGAAGAAAGACGGGGAGCCGTCGGATCAGGCGATCAAATAATCTTCAACGGCCTGGATCTGAACGGGCCTCGACAGATTAGATGTGCGGCCGAGATCTAGCGCGCGATAAAGCGTGCGACCAGGATCTGCTCCTGGAGATTTTTCTGCATCCCACATCTAATTGGCACCCAGTTTCTCTGTGCCTTATCAAAGTAGTGATGCTGCCATATGCTCAGTTAAAGTCCTCCCTCCACGGTGCCGCCCCGCACCGTGTTCTCTTAGCAGGCGCGCTATGCGCCCACTCCTGCCACTCGGGCGCACCACTGGTGCCCATGCTGCCTCTCGCGGGCGCGCGCTATGCGCCCCTGCCGCGCGGATTTGATCACCGCGTGGCCTCCTACTGCCTTGGTCTTGCTCCATGGGATCCCCCATGGGCGTGGCGCCTAGGACCACATGTGCCTTGGGGTTGAACCCGTGGCTGGCCCTTGGCTGGCCATTTTTTTGGCAGAGGACAAAATAATAATTTGTATAAAAACAAAGTACTCCCAAGTGAAATATGCCAAATGCCATTCATTCCAAGCCATTCTTCTTCATTTCCTTAAGAACTCCTCATTATTCTTCATAATAATTCCTCCAATTCTTCTTAAACATTTATTCATCACTTAGGAAGGAATTCCCAAGGATTCTTCTTCATCAACTGAACTCCTGAATCACTTAATTCTTCAAAGTTCTTTATTGATCCAATCAGAGATCAAGTTGGATAAACTTCTAGTTCACATGAACTAAGTGATAGTTCATGGACTTATTAAACCTTTTCATCAACTTAGAACTTGTGGATGGATCATCTTCAACTCCTCATGCATTGTGAAGTCAATGCATGGTCTTCTAACATTGTTGTGACATTGTATCCACTTGATTAAAGTTCTTGGAACATAAAGATCAGCTCATCAATCGTCTGATGTAATGATTCTCCATCATCATCAATTCTTCAAGCGGTGTAACTTAGTATCATCTTGATACAAGTATTGAAACATTAAGATCAGTTCTACAATCGTCTGATATGCATAGAGAATGATTCAACCACAACATCCTATGTCACTTAGTGAATCTCCTAATTGACATGCCTCTAAGTACCATGGCCATTTTCATTCATCACCATCACCATCACATCCTTTTTCATTCACATCTTGACATTCCTTAACATCCATTCATTCCATGACAACATCATGCCTCATTGACAACAAATGCAACATAGTGCATTTCAATCTCCCCCTTTGTATTTGTTATCAATACAATACTTCTGCACATATGAATGGGTCAATATGTGTGCCAATATTTTCCCCCCCTTATTGGAAATCAAATGCAAAGGTGTGGTGTGGTTCTCTTCCAAAATATCTCTTCCTCCCTTCGAATAGCATATTCTTGAAAAGCACTAAGAGAGGGATGATGTCACATGTTCTCTTTATCAAAGAACCTTTAGTAAATAATCTCTAAGTCTACATGGGCTTACCCAGTGTAGAAAACAAGAGTGATGTAACCAAGGAACTCAATGATGTCCAACATTCACTGTACATGTGAAATCATGCTTCATGGGTTTGAAATTTTTCAGATATAACAATGAATTGCTAAATCCTGCACATACTTCAAAAAACTCATTAGAAAGTTCAGGTGAAAAGATAAAGCTCCCCCTTTCAACCATTTTTCTTCAATAAATACTCCCCATTAATTGTCATGATGAATACAATTAAGAAACAAGGGATGAATGTATGATTGGAATACCTTCACTTTTCTCAATATGGTATTAAATCTCAGAATCTCATCTTCTACAGATTGGCTCCCCCTCAAGGGGTGCACTCCATTCTGTCCAAACCACTCTCCAGATGAGAATGATCATCATCTTCAATTCCCTACAATGTCAGCACATGTAAATACAAGTGATTAGGGAATAAGATGGACCCTCCTTGGTTCATCAATGTGAACAACAAGGTTGAGAAGATTCTCTCAACCGAGATGTCCCATTTTCACCATTCTTCACACTTCCACATTTGATCTTCAATGATGTTTGTGCTGGTGTGGATCTCAACACATCTTCTTGTGAAATCTTCTTCTTCCCTTTTTCCTTAGAAATTGCCAGAACTTCATCTTCAACTCTTTGCAGATCTTTGGAAAGTTGCAACTGATTTGGCCATATGACTAGTAAGTCACTTGGAAGTGTGGCCTCAGTTCTGGAAATTCCACATGGTTCCTTCGATGTTTTCAAGCTACCTTTCTTAGGCAACTTGTTTTCAATCAATCAATTCTGCTTCTTCTGGATTGATTGTCTTTTTGAGTCCAGTCTGCTTCTATTCAGTTCCATGGCTTGTTTACAAATATCCATGGTATGACCTTTCTTTCCACAGTAGAAGCATGTTTTCTTGGTGGTCCTTCTGGATGCATCAACCTTATTGGACTTAGACACCAAGGA
Source organism: Viscum album (assembly GCA_963277665.1). Taxonomy (NCBI): domain Eukaryota; kingdom Viridiplantae; phylum Streptophyta; class Magnoliopsida; order Santalales; family Viscaceae; genus Viscum; species Viscum album. Next base: position 2,073,191,740 of record OY728156.1, on the reverse strand, counting down.
CTTCTTTTCCTTTTTCAAAACATTCTTGGGAGCATCTTCAACTTTCTTTTGCTTGCTTCCCAAGGTTCTTTCTAAGCCAGGTTCTGTGATCTTTTCTTCTTTTGAGCTCTGGATATAGTTGCAGATTGACATGTATCTTTTTGACCACTTTTGCAAACATCCCAGATGTTATCAAGAAATCCAAATCTTTTTGCAGTAAACAGATGTCTCTGGACCTATGGATGTTGCCTCTTTTCCTCGGGCTTGCTCCCCCTTGACATGGGCTTCCTTTGTGCTTTTACATTCAGTGGATTGTACCAGCAATCTTTTGCACAGTGCCCATACATATTCCAACACCAACACTGACCCACAAATCTTGACCTCTTCATTCCTTCTGATTTTTGGGTACTTTTCTTGACTTGCTGTGTTGTTTCAGGAAATCTCTCTTTCTTCATTGTCTTCATCCATACTTGTTTGGAGTTTCTCTTCCTTCCTGCACTATTTGTGGAAACACAATTATAAGCATGAGTACAAGATGGTATGGATGGTAACTTCTTTTTAGAAGATGTTTCCCTTTCATTAGAGGATGTCTTTCTTTTAGAATCATCCTTCTCAAAGCTCACTTGAGTAGAAACATTTCTTCTTTCAGCAGACTGGGAGGCTTCAGCTTTGGGTGATTGCAGATTTTTCAATATCACCTCCAGTTCAAAGCATTTCATGTTGAGGGAGTGCTTCTCATCCTCAACCAATATTAGCCTACCTTCCCAATTCTATTTCAGCTATTCCATCTGGTCATCATGCACCTTCTTTATTTCATGCAATGAGTTTTCAAGCTCCTTCACCATTTTGAATTTGTCTTCAATTTGAGCATCTCTGACAATCATTGAAACTTTTTTCCACTTTTCCAGTGCATGAAAAACTTCTTTAACCATTATGATAAAGAATTATTTCTCAGAAAGGCTTCTTTTCAATTCTTCAGTAGTGTCTTCATATCTTTCATTGCAAAGGTAAACCGTTTCATCCTTGGCATTCACCAGCTTTCTAAGAGTGTTGGTTATGCCAACCCTTTTTTCCAACTGATCTTCCATTGCATTGGCTTCTTCTTTTAACTGTGATTTTTCTTCTTGAAGATCAAGGATTCATGTAGCTATACACATTGCCACTTCCTTGGGGACTGCCTTCTGAAGATATTAGATTTCATTTTAAAGATCATTCATTATTCCAACCTCATCACAGCTAGGACATGCTTTCTTCATCTTCTTGGCCTGTTTCTTCTTTCTATTTTTCTTAGTCTTGGAAGATATCTCCATTTGAGGCTAGTCGCTCATTTCCTCAAATCTGCACTTCATAAAGACTCCCTTGGATCTTTTAGAAGTAACCACCCTCTGATACCAATTGAAGTTCCCGGATCAGTGTGAATCACTGAGAGGGGGAGGGGGTGAATCAGTGATCCTTTAAAACTTTTTACTAATTGATTCTTAATCAATTAAACCTCTATGGCTTGTTAAGGCCTCGATCCACTCTTATTGTATCTCTCAGCCTTTCCTCGAATGATGCAGTAAATGTAAAGGCACTGGACACAAGTATTTACATGTTTCGGCACCAAAGGCCTACGTCCTTGCCATGTTGGTGATACGGCCCAACATGGTTTCTCCCATTATAACTAATTAGAATTACAAGGGTCGATACAGAGTCCCACGGTATCTCTCCGGAGTCCCACAGGAGGGTCTTTATACTGTGTCCCATACTGTTACCAGAGTCCCACTGAAGACTTATTCCACCCTGAGTCTCATAGGGGGCTTCTCCTGGCTCCTCGAGTCACACGAGTAGCTCTTCTTCACTTTAAGCTTCTTCAAGTATCTTCAGCAGTCTGGGATAAAGACTGCTGGCCTTGCTCTGTACCTCTTCTCACTTGTGATGAACAGGTCTTATCGTCTTTCTCAGGCTTTATCACATTCTTCTAAGGATAACCCGGCCTCTATCTTCAGGAATCTTAAATAGCCCTTGATAAGGTCTGTTGGTCTTGCTCAAAACTTCTGATCACTTCAGTTGATCAGGGTCTTCTCAATTACTGAAAACTCAGGCAGCTGATGTCTTTAACTTCAGTCTGGCTTCAGTCTCACTGCAATTCAACTTCATGCACTGAGTGCATTGCTACTCTTCTTCTTCATGATCTTCTGGTCTTGGAAAACTCAGATGCACACCACTGATTTAAGCTTTATTCACATGTGCACGTGCATGCATTCATTCATATAATCCCCTTCTTCTACTCTTGGTGAAATAAACCCACAAAGGGTGTAAACTATTTTAGCACACACCTTCTTCACTCACACACTTTGTTCAATTTGTTCACACACTTAAAAGTGTGTTATACTTTAGTGTGGATGTCCTCTTCTTTCTTCTTCTAAATGTGTACACTTTGCACACACCTAGGTTCGGCCTCTTCACTTTGCACACACAACTTCTTCACTTTGCACACACTTGATTTGGCCTCTCTCCTCTTCTTAAGGGTGTTATTCAAATTGCATACACAAGGTGCAAGCCTTCTTCATTTTTCACACACCCAATGCTACGGCCTTCTCCAATTCTTAAACACGAACAATGTGAGGTCTTCACTTTGCACACAAGGCACTAAGGCCTCGACCTTCCTCTTGTTTAGCACACACACAAATGTGGTGGTCTTCCACTCCTTCTTGCACACAACCCGTAGGTGTGCACTCACTTGTCTAGGGTGTATTATCCTTAGGTACACACACACAAGGTGTGTAATTCACATCACCCGACCCTCCTTTCAATATGAAGGCGCGCTAGGTGTGCGTCCTATCTTCCTCAACACTTCCGCGCGAGGTACCATGCCGCAATGGCCGCGCAAGACTCAACCAACCTTGAGCGCGCAAAAAGATGTGTCTCGGGTTCTTCCTGTCATGCAAGGGAGGCGCGCAGGGGCCTCTCCCTTTCTCTTATTTCGCGCAATAGGTGCGCAAAAGGAACACACGAAGCCAGGAATGGATTCGGGCTGCTTCGTCGCGCAAGTGGGTTGTGCGGAGCTTCTTACTTTGCTGGGCACAGAGGCTTCGCGGGACTTCTCTCTTCAGAGGATCAGCAAGAAAGTTCTGTGCCTCGAGCTCTCCTTATATAGGCAGAGGAGGTGCAGTTCATCCATTAAGATATGACTTGATCTCCAGAAGTTTTCGGGTTTTCATGATTTTTCTCAAATCTTGATTTTTCTCTGTTTCAATGTGGGTTATTTATTTTTTATCTTCTTCACGTGCATGCGACTTAGAAATGCATGCATGGCCTCTTCTCTTCTATTCCATGAAAAACACGAACCCATGAAGCCTCGGCAACTTCGTTTTCCTCGGAATTCTTTGAAATATCCCATTTCACGTATGCATGTATACTTTTATGCATGGATAGGTTCATCATGGACAGAATATCACTTTGATGGCTTCAGATTCATCTGCAATGGCCGGGAGCTCGATCTGTGATGCTCGGAAGGCACCTGGTTTGTTGGTGGCTGCGGGAATGCGCGGGGAGGCCTCAACCGAGCTCGGGGAAGAAGACGGACGGGGAGCCGTCAGATCAGGCGATCAAATAATCTTCAACGGCCTGGATCTGAACGGGCCACGACAGATTAGATGTGCGGCCGAGATCTGGCGCGCGATCAATCGTGCGTCCAGGATCCGCTCCTAGAGATTTTTCCGCATCCCACATCGAATTGGCACCTGGTTTCACTGTGCCTTATCAAAGTAGCGCTGCCGCCATATGCTCAGTTGAAGTCCTCCCTCCACGGTGCCGCCCTGCACTGTGTTCTCTTAGCGGGCGTGCTCTGCTCCCACTCCTGCCACTCAGGCGCACCACTGGTTCCCATGCTCCCTCTCGCAGGCGTGCGCTATGTGCCCCCGCCGTGCGGATTTGATCACCGCGTGGCCTCCTGCCACCTTGGGCTTGCTCCATTGGATCCCCCATGGGCGTGGCGCCTAGGCCCACATGTTCCTTGGGGTTGAACCCGTGGCTGGCCCTTGGCTGGCCATTTTTTTGGCAGAGGACAAAATAATACTTTGTATAAAAACAAAGTACTCCCAAGTGAAATACGCCAAATGCCATTCATTCCAAGCCATTCTTCTTCATTTCCTTAAGAACTCCTCATTCTTCTTCATAATAATTCCTCCAATTCTTCTTAAACATTTATTCATCACTTAGGAAGGAATTCCCAAGGTTTCTTCTTCATCAACCAAACTCCTGAATCACATAATTCTTCAAAGTTCTTTATTGATCCAATCAGAGATCAAGTTGGATCAACTTTTAGTTCACATGTACTAAGTGATAGTGCATGGACTTATTAAAACTCTTCATCCACTTAGAACATGTGGATGGATCATCTTCAACTCCTCATGCATTGTGAAGTCAATGCATGGTCTTCTAACATTGTTGTGACATTGTATCCACTTGATACAAGTTCTTGGAACTTAAATATTAGCTCATCAATCATCTGATGTAATGATGCTCCATCATCATCAATTCTTCAAGTGGTGTAACTTATTATCATCTTGATAAAAGTATTGAAACATTAAGATCAGTTCTACAATCGTCTCATATGCATAGAGAATGTTTCAACCACAACATCCTATGTCACTTAGTGAATCTCCTAAGTGACATGCCTCTAAGTACCATGGCCATTCTCCTTCATCACCATCACCATCACATCCTTTTTCATTCACATCTTGACATTCCTTGACATCCATTCATTCCATGACAACATCATGCCTCGTTGACAACAAATGCAACACAGTGCATTTCATAATTATATATAAAAAATAATCCCATCATAATACCCATACCTAATATATGGTGATTAAAAATTAATTGTATCACTATGTGGAGATGGTAAGTTATAGATACGCATAAGTGATACTTTCACAACCCATTTGATTGTTAATAGGGTCAATAAAAGTGGTTTGGTAAAAATAATAAAATTGCAATATAATATGGGGAAATAAATTATTACTATATGATAAATACATTATATTTATATAAGGTAAATAATTATGTAAAAAATAATGTGATTGGCTACGGTGGTAACCTCGTCTTTAAAATAACTCTTTTAGATATCCACTAACAGAACCAATAGTGGTCTTTTGGGAATAAATTATCATCTATAATTTGTATAATGATGGTTTGAATATAGATTTCAAGGTTTTGGTTTGTATATAAGGATTAATGTTTTGTAAATAAGAGAAAGGAGGGGTGTTCGTTTATAAGGGATGGATAAGTCACAAATAAATTTTTTTAATGTTTTTACTATAATAATGTAATTCTCAATAAAAAATATTAATAATGGGTATAAGTATAATAAATGTAGTATAGGGTTGAAAGAAAACAATCTAATGAAATATATATATATATATATATCAATTTTTGGGTCATTTTAAATCTTATATTTTTTTAATCACATAGTTATTATTTATTGAACATAATCATGGTAATAACTATTTCAATATTAAATAATGAGGATTATTACCATTAATAGAATGTTGTCTCAAAAATTGAAAAAAGATGATATTTTAATCCATATTTCATTCACTATGATAATAATAAGATGTTATAGATTTTTAAAAATTTTATAAAATATAATTAATATCAAATTTCAAACTATTTATTTCATTTGACATTATAGTTGACATGAAAAATATGGAATTCAAATAATTTTTTTACATATCCCAATTAATTTATTTGTATATAAAAAAATCATAGAACATAATAACCCTCCTAAATTGAGTTACTTTTAATATTTTTAAAATCGTTTAATATAATTTTTAATTAATTTAATAAATAAAGCATTGATGTTGCATAATATATTAACGTAATTATATAATAACTAAAAATTTGAAACAAATTATAATGATACAAAGAAATAATTATAGCTAAACATAACATATTTTTATTTTATTGTAATAATTTTAGAGATATTAATATCATGAGAGTAACATTTTGTATTTGTTCTTATCTTAAATTAATATAATAGTCATATTCCGCACAATGTGGTAACATGTAGCCATATATTTGATAATTGGATGGGAATATCCAAACTATGATTATTACATTGGATAAAGGAAAGTGTTAGATAAATTTAAAATGATCATTAGATATTTTTAATCTCATTTTACCCCTTTTACAAGTACTAAGGTGAAATTTTTTTAATATGTTTACTATTGAAATTGGCCAAGACTAAATTGGTCCTTTTTACACAATTTGATCCTTCTAATTCCAAACATTTATAATTTTTTTAAATATTATTTTTTATAAGTGTAAATGAACCATTTTAAAATAATCCCACAAAAGACGACAGCACCAACAGTTTAGAAAAATACATCTTTGTGAATAAAACTATGTTTATTCACCTCCCATTCAAAGAAAAACAATATATCATAAATGATATTCTTGACTAAATAAATAATACTTAAATTTAATAAAAATGATTAAACTATAGTGTTTTGTATTATTGTTTAAAATATAATCAACTTTCATGTATAAATATATATTTTTAGAGATTCATATTTTTTTACATTAAAATGATTTTTATTTTCATTTCAAATCAATTGATAACAGATGAATTTATTATATAAAAGTGTTGAAAATATATATTTTATATTTCAGATTGTATTTTTCATACTATCCAATCAGATATCTATTCAATAACTAAAAAATTAAATTGAAATATTTTATTAGTATATCATGGTTCATTCAGACATGTAATTTTGTGTGACAGTAGTTATTGAAATAATTCAATTTATTTGAGAAAATAAAATTTTATTAAATTATAGGGTTTCATAAATCATATCTCTAAAAAAATGAACCTTTTTGGAATCTCGAGGGGTATTCCAGGTCCCTCTTCTCCGACTGCATCAACACCATAGATTTCTTTAACCCACCAATCTATAATTTAGTGTACATATAATGAGTAATTATATTTATAGAAGAACATAAATAACACTAATAATCATAGTGTATGAAACATTACCCCAAAACAGGCTTTTATCATTGCTAAAAAGGCATTTATCATTGCTAAGAAGCACTCTTAATGTCAGGGAAGATAGGGGGAGGGTCCATTTTAACACCATTCAGAAAAGAACTAATACAGGCCCCTATAATCAGTGCTAAAAAAAGTACTGACAAATGGGTCCTTTATAAACAAATTTTTTAATTCTCATAAAACCCATTTTATCGTCAATTTTTTAAAACCACTAATAATAGTTAAGAAACATTAAAAAATATGAAAATCAAGTAGGGAAATCACAAGCGCTTGAACCCCACCCCACTTTCAACTACGCCCCCACCCCAGCCTGCACACCTCGGGCGGTACGCCCATCCTTTAACATCACCCCACCCTTTTACAGCTCACCCACCATTTAACAGTGCTTTCCATTATTCCACCCACACGCGCAACTGGCCTCCCCATGGATTCGAACTGGGGTCCTATTTTCTACACATCTAAGCCTTTACAACTCCACCATATTTCTTTTCTCTTTATTTATTAATATATATATATCACTCTATATATTAATATATATATAGTTATATTAATATGTTAATATATTTATTCATATATTAAAATATATTTATATGATTTGTTTTAAAGAAAAATTAAAATATGCTTTTTCTTGTGTGTTTATAAACAAATAAGTACATATATACAACACACACACACAAATATATATATATATATATATATCTGTAAGTATAATTATACATATTTATATATTTACAAATATTATATATTTATATGTATATACATATGTTTAGAATATTTAGATAAATTATATGAGTATGTCAATACAGACGCACACACACACACATATATATACAAGTACACATTATATAGGTATACAAATATTCACATATTTGTATTTCCATAAAAATGGATATTTTTTTATTAAGATAAAGCTTATATATTGAGAAATATATTTTATATATACATATGTTTAATTATTTATTTATAGAAACAATTTTTTTGTGTGATTCTTTAAAGCATATGTATATATTGTTGTATATTTTATTATAAATTATTGTACATTAAGAAAAAAATTATAATAAGCCCTAAAAACCTGAAAATAAGTAAAAAAATGGAGAAACCCTCAAAACCCGTAAATACAGTCAGAAAGTGAAATAAACCCTAAAATCATGGTAACAACAAAAAATTATAATCTCAGAGTCCATTATAACTTCGAGACAAGTAAAGTAGAAGATCATAAAATGGGATTTTATATCATAAGTGTTGGAGGCCGAACAGACATGCAGATCATGAGTTACCCCAATTTGAAAAAAATAAAAGATCATACAAAAGTGTAAGAAATGAGGGCTTGAAAAACCTAACAAACCACAGAGTCACACAAATAGGTATAACTTTTGATCCGGGATTCTATTTTAGATCTATGAATAGTCAAACCAAATATCATGTAATTAAATATTATATAACAAGTGGTACATTCCAAAAGGACACATAGATCAGGAGTTATTACCATTTTATGAAACATTTGACAGGGTACCGAACACATAAATGGAGTTTTGGAGGCCTTCTTATGAATTTTTGGGTGTTTTGGGTCAGTGAAGTGACTATAACTCTGTTCAAATGAGAATGATTTGTATATCTCTTCACTTGCTTCGATTTGATATGTTGTATAGCCCAAACGGACACCCGTAGTGAATGTTATGGTCTTATGATGTTGAAGTACTTTAGAGTGGCGTAACAAACAAATCTTCTATTTCATTGATATTTTCATAGTTTCAATTAGAAATATTCTGCACTCATCTCATGAGATTTGATTTTACAGGTTTTATCACTCAAATGGACATGTGAGGCAGATGTTATGGCGATTTTTGTGAGTTACGAGTTTCTTAGGTTTTTAGGTGCTAGGAGAGTTGCTCATTTTCAAATACTCATAAATTCTGCTCTGTGTGTCTATTTTCTCTATTCCACATTTCAAATAAAATCTTGCAAAAATATATACACTCTTGTGACCACTATAACTCCTTCTCATGTTCTTCAAAGCCAAAAAAAGGGCCATAATTCCTCCCAACGGTCATATGTTCTGTCCGGGTGTCTGTTTTGTCATAACTTTTTCTTCAAGTGTCCGTTATGACTCTACCACATATCAAATTGATTCTTACGATGAAAAATACACTTTGGTGACCACCATAACACCTTCTCAGATTATTCAAATCCCAAAAATGTCCATAATCTCTCCAAATGGGCGTAACTTCTTTTATGGGTGTCTGTTTTGCGTCTACCACATATCAAATCGATATGTAACATATTTATAAAAATATATATTATATTTACATCCATATAATTATACTTATGTATCAATATACTAATTTCTTGAAATATTTTTTTAATATACACATTATTAGTGCTGGGAAAACACACTGATAAAGCCCCCCTTCATCAGCACTACTAAGATAAGCATTGTTAAAGGGAGGATTTGCGAAAACATGGTTTTCCTGGGTAGTGGAATATTGAATTTTCTAGGACACATTGAATGTCATAACAATCACTATTATTTTTTTTATGAGAATAGTATCATTTCCACCAAACAATTTTCTTATTGTTTCCCTTTATCACTCTTAAAATATTACATAGTTCCTTTAATAATTTTCTATACCTTGGAATTGTTTTGATTATAATAGGTAAATGGTTTTGATCTCATCATCCAAAATGGGCCCAAAAATTATTTTTTGTTTCACATGTTCTATTTATTCCATGGTTTTCAAAACTATATTTGGAATTATAAGTGGTGAAGGAGGTATCACATCAATATTCTTCTAACCATTATCTTCACCCTTTAACTCTCATTAACTAGGTTTTAATTGGGATTATTGATAGGAGTAAAGCTCAGGAGATATGATAGAGTTTATGCCATAGTTTTTTTCATCCAATTATTTAATTTTATGGGAAAAAATTCCTCTTAGGTTATAGAGTAGTTATATAGGAATTATTTACAATGTTTTCACTCACTAGTTCATTGAGGGAGGTGGAAATAATTGTCATATGTATCTTTAACTCCATAAATATTATTCCATGACACCTAATCTGATTATGTAGATTAGGTATGATATTTTTAAAATGATAAATAAGGTAAGAATATATTTATTTCCCTTATTATTATGGGATTATTTATGTATGGGAGTTTTATATCTTTTGGGGTTGTAGGAAAATCTTTTATTAAGGAAGTTGTTCTTAATAATTTTTCTAAAAATAGGGCATTTCCTACTTCAACATAATATACCAGTCATGGATATTATTTTTATTTTAGATTTTATGACAATGTGATGGGATAAAAACTCTTCTAGGATGGTGGTTGTTGGTTCTATGAATATAGTTTCCCAGGGAAGACACCAAACTAGTCTTTCATCTTTTAATGTTTTTCTAATCAATTAATATGGTGGTAATGTTAATTCAAGATTCTATATAGAATTTTAATTGTATTTTTATTAGTATTTTGAGTAATGGATATCATATATCTATATTAATCAATTAATATAAATTTTTATCAATTAAATTACATTCAAGAGTTGATGTACTATGTTTGTTTCTCTCCCTATAGCAATCAAACCATGATAACAGATTTAATAAAAGTAGTGTTCATTATATTCAATAACTTCATAGGAACACATCAGAGTATTATTGTCCAATTATCATCCTAATTGAAAATCAAACATACTCTTCTCTATATATGAGTGACCCAAATATAATAATTGTTTGAGGAGTATTCCACTAATATTTTTATGTGGGAATCTTTCACATACCTTTATGTATAGCTCGTAATACTCACACTCTTTCTCCCCTTGTTCATGAATATTCATATTAATCTCATTTAAAATGGAATATTCCCTCCATGTTATGGAAAATTATCATAAAAAAATAATTTCAATTCATTCCATCATGTTATGTCATCATGTTGAAAATTTTATTATCCATCATTTACTACCACATCAGTTCAGAAGGTAAAATCCATTATTTTTATATATTATTTAGTAACATTTAATATTCTAATTTTTGTGGTGGATATATTAATTTATATAATGTTTCTATTTATGTCTTCATTATGGATTCCATGGACTTTGGGAAGATGATGTATCAATATATATTTTAATTCAAATTCTGATTCAAAAATTATATATATAATAAAATGTTTTTTGAAGTTGATGTATAATGCATCTAATTTTAAATGTTTCATCTATGTTTAATATTATTTTTAGAACCCATTATATCCATATTTATATTTTATTTATATGTAAATTAAATTTTAATTTTCCCATAATAATGAAATTCCCCAATTTTGTTATTGTTGAAAAATACCATTGTCCATGTATAATTGATTAATTATGTAAGGAAATAATCACTCTCAAGGTAAAATTCAAAGAGATCATTAGGATGGTATTAGTTCATAAATTACTAAAAATATTAAACAACATATGTGATCCATAATATCATGTGATGAATTTCAAATTGATTATCAAAAAACATAAAAATTAAGAAAGTAAAAATATGTTAAAAAAAAGCTAAAAAAATAAATGAACAAAAATAAGTATATATAATGTGTTTAAGAAACTAATTTCCACCGTGAAAATACTTCTTATAAAAATAGTTCTCTCATGTGTGATCTAAAATGATGTGTTTTTTCCATATCATACGTGTATTTGAGTAGATGACCAAGTCCATTATGTTGAGTACATTCATAAATCACCATATTCTTTGAATTATAATGAAAATAGAATAATTGAAATAAATCAAAAACAATGATAGTGTTGTTTAATGGTTTTTATGTCCAAATAAGTAAGGTTTAAAAAGGATTATTTTTATAATTTGTTTTATAGATGTATAGTCTATCTCACATAACACAATATTTATTTAATTTTAATTTTAAATTATATAATAATTAATTTTAATATAATTCAATTATTGGATTATCTCATAACCCATTAGAAATGTTAATGACCCCATAAATATAAGTATTTATTTCTTGAAAATATTGGATGTGTAACTGTAGCACCCTCCCTTGATTATCACCCAAAATTATACCCTATGGTTATTGGTCTATTAGGGATGTAAAACTATCTTATAAATGAGGACTAATTTAGTTTAGGTAATTTATTTGAAATCAATAAATAAATCATGTTTTCTATTTTGTTTTTCAGATTATGTTTTAACTCATATGATTTTCACAGGCCCATCCTCATAAGAAAAACACTAGTCATCTAAATGAATTTGACCCTTCAAACCAAATTTATAGACCATTTTTATATTAATTGTGATAATATTATGTATTAAGAATAATGTTTTGATAGAGGATTAATTATATTAAAAACTAATGACCTACACATCCGTGGGTGGGGTAGTCAACAAAAATACATCATGAATTTTAAAAGGGATTGAAGGTGTATTAAATAACCATGTTTCTAAAACTTTTTTCAGACCAATTTTTTCAATTATGGAATAAAAACTAATATAAAAATAAATAAAATCTAAATAATTATTTAATGAAAAGAAATAAAATCCCAAAAATGAACAAAAACAAGAAGACATCATACATGATATATTTTATTTAATAGATATCCCTCTTACAACAGACAAAACAATTGTGTGAATCCACTTATATTAGCATCCAATATATTTCAACATAGTGAACATCATATAAATGAGTAAAATTCGCATTTTCATATATGTGGGGAGGTATAGGGACTAGTTTTTGAATGTTTCAATAGGAAAATTCAACAAAAAGATTTACCCTCAATTTTGGTGAACTTTTGAAACTAAATATTCATGAACATACCATCCTTAAAGAATTATTATTTATTCAAGTTTTATGATTGTTTGATTTTCCGATATTTTATGAAAACCTAACCTAGGATGTGGATGTTTTGGTCTAAATGCTAAGTGGGTTTCCCTTTGGATGTGAATAATTTACCTTTGAATTGATAACCATCATCTATAATAAAATGTATGATCCAATCATTATTTTTCAAGTGAAAATTGTATCTAAAAATGTGAATAAAAATTTTAGGAAATTTAGATTCTAATAAAGGTGAAAATAGAATTTATGTTCCTACATTAAGATTTATTTAAGGGGTTAAAACAAATATTTTCATTTAATTTTCAAGTACATCTTCTAATATTTATTTTTTCTTCAAACAAACTTAATTATCTCAATTTTGGAAAGTTATTCCTTTCATAATTAATAATATATTTTAATAAATTTTGTTTTATCATGTTAATATCATTAGATCTATGGTTTCATGGAAATTCGGTAATCACCATCTACGGTAGGTGGTTCTTATTCATAACATATGTAATTTTAATTATTTATTATATGATTCATATTATTTTATGGCTTTTCTTATATAATTATTTTTTTAATAATTTCATGAACCATATTTGATTTTTTTTTGGGTTTGAGAAGGATAATAAATTAATGTTTTAGGGAAGACCATTGGTTTGAGGTTATTAAATTTATTAGTGGGAGTTAGTTTTGATTTTTTTTAGATTCAACAATTTGATTTGGGAATAATGTAGTTCTTGGGAAAATAGATTTTTAGGTGTCTTATATTATGTTGATTTAATACATATGTTTAAATGGATTGTTTGTGATCAATGAAAATGATGTTTCCAGAATGGATTGAGGTACCGTATAGTTTTATTAGATGATATGTTCCATAAATTTGATGTGATACAAACAAGATGGTCCATGTTATTTAAGAACAACTCATGTGTGTGTTCATCCATATAATGAGTATATTATAAATCAATGAAAGAATGTATGTTATGTACTTATATATTATTAATAGATCCTATAGATTATATTGAATGTTTGATGGATGAAAATATAGTATATAATGGGGAGGGCTTACCATGTTAAGAAAAATATTGTTTATATCAATTAAATATATTAATTGATTTATTTTTATTTAGTTCTTTTGTTTTAGATGTGTTATCAAAATTTTAATGGAATTGGTTACATGGTCTATAATTGTTTGATATGGGATTAGATGATATTAAATTTGGGAAATCTTATTGGGAAAGCTTACTCAATCTTACACAGACATCACGATATACATGTCATGATATAGGTAAGGTAAATTCTCTCATGTACTTGGCAAAATGATGTTAGGAGCTATGTTCATGGTGAATGTGGTGGAGTTTTTTTAAAGGTTTGAGGAGGAATTTGGACATTTTTCTAACTGGAATAATCTCACTTGTTATTATATATTTGTAAGGATATGACTCTATTTTATTTTCTACTACACTCTATTCATCTTTTTTTATTTACATATAATTAGTATTTTAAATTGGTATTTTATTTTCAAATATAAATTATTCTCATATATCTTATGTAGTTTCTTGATCATATGATAGAAATTATTCCACAAAAATTATATTTATCCCACTACACTTGTTAATACCTTATAAAAATTATGTATCTTGCATTGTACATTATGGTTTTCCTATATTAGGTCTTGGGGTTAAGTATCTCAGGTTAGGGGTATCATTTTGATGTTCCATATCTATGGGATTTCATACTGTGGAATATATTTTATAATGGATTTTGAAGATTGATACCATTGATTTTTCTTTGTAATTATAATTTCATAAACATGAAAATATTTTATCATGAGATCATATAATAAAAACATTTATATTTACATCTACGAATATGTACATAAATATATATATCATCTTGTACATAATGCCTATATTTGGTGAATAGATGTTTATATACATATGGTTGAACAATATAATGAGTTATTTCTCATCAATGAGTATTTAATAAAATTCATAAAAATTGGGATCCAAATTTCATTATTTGTTAGGATTATTTTTTTTGTTGATTCAAACAACTCATAATTATATAAATACATGAATTGTTGTTCAACATATGGAATATATAAGAAATATATATAATTTAATAAAAATATAAATAAATTATATAAACTCATATATAAAATTAAATATATACCCCTAATTGGTTTATATATTATATATATATATATATATAAAACTGAGAAGAGAAGATTAATGTGAATTAATATTCATAAATATTAAAATAGGTCATTATGTATTTAAACTATTAAGAATGAAATATTAAGAGATATTAATAATTTAATGTGTTATAGTTTTGAAAATATCTTTCAACATTATAAAAACATAAGTAAAAAATAAAAAAAATGAAATAAGAAATGACTAAAGAAAAAAAGAGAGAGGGGGAGATGATAAATAATAGTATTGAAATATTTTTTCATTATTAATAAGAATTGAGAGAAAATATTTATAATAATAATAAATTCAAGATATTATCACTGATATATATTGTTCACGATGGGTTTTCATATAAATATAATATGATATTAATACAATAGAAAGCAACATAACACTATATTAATATCAAATGAGGGGGTTTATGTTTTCATCTATAAAATGAATAATTATATAATGAACATGGTTATATATGGATCCTTCTCTAATTTATGTTATGAATATACACTTATAGAAACCATAAAAATTAGTCATGAATCCTCAACTAAAATATAAATTATAAAATCATAAATGAAATTTATAGGAATTATATATACCTAAATAATATTGTAACAACATAAAATCAAATAATAAAGAGTAGAAAATGTTCCTATTATATTGTGTTCTTAAACCATTGGTTATTCATTAAATGAGTCCTAGACCACTTTATATATCATTCTTTTAATAAACTAATATTGTTTTGAGGGTCTTCATTTAAGAAATTCTAACATAAATATAGCCATGATTTATAACATTCATAATTATTGCTTTCATATATTATCATATAAATGTAAATGAGAAAACCTTTGATATTTTTTAATTCATGAAAAAACATAATTAGGTCATATTAAATAATTATGTGAATAAAGGTTAAATAATTTTTATGTATAGGTATTTAAGGATGTGATTGAATTATAATATAATAGAAATCATAATACATTATTAGCATATCAAAAATGTATAAAAAAATTTTTTACGTTTTATAATTTTAAAATTTTAGACCATATAAAAATATATAATTACTTTATGCATATATTTAACAAGAAATGAAGGGAAAAAATCTGAGGAAATTTTATAGTTGATCCATTTCATAAGTATTTGAACTTTTATTATATTAATTAATGAATATTTGATTATTATTTATTTGGCCATCGAACCTCATGTATTATTTGAAAAATATAAAATAGATAGAATGATATTGGTCAAACTAGAAATCCCTAGAGGTGGGTTCATTATTTGTGGTATTTTAGAAAATATAATATATCACATGCCTTTAATCTCATGATTTATGTTAATATATTTCCTTAATTTATTCACCTCAATAGAAAACAAGACATTAATATTGCAAGACACAGTCTAGAAAAGAAAAACTACTTGAAATTGAACCATAATATGAAAATACATTCCAAAATAAATTTGGTTTTCTATAGAGGAAAATAAAGTAACATTGAGGAGACTATTTTTAAACCTATATAATATATAAATTAATATGTGTGTCAAAATGATTAAACCGTAGATAAAATTGTTGCGAATAATCAAACTTTAGAAGAGCTAACCTCCCCTGGTGTGGAGTATCAACCAGAAAACATTCAATACCCTGAGGAAATTTCTAACCATGAGAATTGACCTAGACCCATCCACATTGTTCTAAGATTCCATATCCATCCTAGTGATTTCCCCCATAAACATCTCAATGATATTCACATATTTTTCCCCCACCAAGATACCATAAAATGTGTTTACGTACCTCATAATGTTTAGAGCCTTCCCTTTCTCCAATGATAGTCTATCCAAAGATTATATATAATATTTTTTCCCACATATGAGGAATAGAAGGACCATAAATGATAGTTTCTCTAGAAATTTTTCATTTACTCTTGAAATGAATCCATTACATAAGAAATATATGTAATTATTAAATCACAATGAGAGACCCTTCATGAATGTCAAGATAGAATCACAAGGCAATTCTCATGTTTTCCTCACCCCAAAATTAGGTATAAATGTCTAATTCGATTCATCTATTTGGGACTTGTCTCCTAGGATTATATAATGATAGATATAGAAGCTAGTGGTTCCCTAGTGCATAAAACTCCTTCCGTCATTCGTTAATTGAAATCCATAATTGATCACAATACATAACATCTTGGTACACGAGAAACTGCACCCACAATAAGGGTTTATGAGGTAATCCATTATTCCCAAGGACGAAATGTAGATATTAAACATTATTAAATGTATAAACTTTTAATAAAATAATCCACAAATTATAAAAAACCACAACCTCTCCCATTCCCTTCTACTGTTATTTTTTTAATAATACTCATTTCTATGATCAGTTCCCCCAACATCATGCTTTATCTATGTCTTGTGCAATAGTATTACCAATGTTTTTTTATCTATTACTTACTTAAAAGAAATAACTTATTAGAGAAAATAAAAATATTAAGTTATAAGCATAACTAAATTACTGACATGGAAGAAAGTCATGCTACCAGAAAATTAAATGGTATCAACAAGGACAATGTAAGAATCCATCTTATACTTCAAATTATTATAATGACTCTCCTGAACCAAAATATAAACCAAGGCTCAAGGAAACGGGGAAGGAAATGGAATCCCAGAACCATTATTTACAGCATACCAGGAAATTGTATATCCAAAACCATTTAAATCAGGTGAAATAATTGAAAATATTCTTAGTTAGATACCGATGAAAGGTTATGGAAACTACCATACCAAAAAAAATTAATTCTATGGAGAAATTTAATTTATGTGCTATAACACTTTTTTGTGGTAGATAAATTTATACATCATAGTGACTCAACATAATAGGTATGTCCTCCT
Source organism: Viscum album (assembly GCA_963277665.1). NCBI lineage: Eukaryota > Viridiplantae > Streptophyta > Magnoliopsida > Santalales > Viscaceae > Viscum > Viscum album. Next base: position 2,073,173,844 of record OY728156.1, on the reverse strand, counting down.
AACTACAAAATATCATATTAAAGCCAAAAAAGTTCCATGTTCAGAGAACCACAAAAGATAAAAATGATATCATAAATGATTACATTGAACCATCCATTCCACTTCAATTTCACCAGGCACTCTACAAATTAAAGAAACTTTTTTATAATAAAATGTATAAATAGATCATGGATAAATTAAAAAAATTATAATTTAATATTCTTGTATTGGATTCATTAAAAAATTGACTATTTGGAAAAAAAATTAATGAATATTACACCAATATATGAAAAATTAAGGGGAATGAGATATTCAACCATTTATGGGTTGCATTTTCCTTCATACAACTAGAAATTCCATCTAAATTTATGAATCTAAGATCATTAATAATACATTGTTCTATAGTGGAGGCTTTATTTTTTAAATCAATGAATTATTTGGGTTTTTCTATTAATGTGATCACTCACCCTGTTTATACATATTTAGATGATTGAGATCATCAACCAATGGGAATTATGTTGCATTTGTCCAATCAGAGAACAACACATACAATATGAGTAATAGAGGATGTATTTGTGAGATAGTAAAATGTCAACATAATTATATACTAATATGTTCATGAGACAAAAGATAGAAATGCCTAAATAAATTATCCACTCATACTTGTAGGTCCTTTCCTTAAAATGAAGAATTAAATCATCAAAATTCACAATAGTATACTATGCATAGAGTTTGGTGGAGCAAATGTAAGTTTCAATATCACTTATCTCATGTAACTACCATAAATGAAAAATACAATCATTCTTTTTATTTTATGTAATTTCATTCCAATGAAAAACACACACACACACAAGTTTCTCCTTGATACACACTGTTATTTATTTTCATGTTCATCACCCTTTGCTGATTTCAGTTGCAATTCTTGTTTCCTTCTTTTTGTGGGTTTGAAAAATTATTATTGCACTATTTTATTTGATGACTATGCTCACACTATGGTACCCATAACCAACAATGATTCTATAAATCTCATTTCCATTGATAATTTTTTCCACAGAAAATGATGATGAGAATATTGAAAGATTCATGGACCTAACTTACCCTAAATCCCTTACCTCAATCCAAAAAACACATTTTTTCTATTAAATAAAATTTTTATCAAATCCAAAATAAACAATCTTGTGGGTATTGATCAATTTCTTATCGTTATTACAAATATCATCTATTGAAATCAAGAATCAAAACTACTTGTCCTTTTGAGAGAGTGTAAGAAGTCAATAGGATGGACATTGGATTATATTCTTAGGATTATTCGATATGTTTTCATTCACCATATAAATTTATATGATGAATATATGCTAATAATTATTGATCATATCTAGTTAAATACCACCCTCCTATATTTTTTAAATATTGAAATTATTAAATTTAATATTTTTTGAATAATCATTCCTATATATGATTGTAAATGGGTTTCCCACTATTAATTTAGCCTAAATAACTAGAATAAAAATACTGTGGAATGAATGGAATGAATTGGTTACAACACATGTGTAAAGTATTTAGAGAGTTTGTATTGATTATTTTTGGCTAATTCAAGAAAAACAAAAGAATCAATTTCCTATAGCATTAATTAACCAAACATTAGATGAATATGCTAGTATGTCCAATTATTATTTCCTTGATGTATATAGGTAATTCTCCAATACATTTTTTCCCCAAAGTATCAATAAAAGAAAATATTTACCTATTAATTGAGAGAGATTACATATAATAGGATTATATTTGGTCTATTTAATTATCTTATTAATTTTCATCATTATGTGTTGATTATATTTTCTACATACTTTGATAATTGTATAAAATCTTTTTGGATAATTTCAAAGTTTATATATTTTTTATTGATGATTTATTTGGAACTCTTATTTTCTATCCTCTATCACATCATTGAAAAACATATCATTTTAAATTATGAGAAATTTTATTCCATGTGATAGTGGGAGATGGTTATTGTAATTTTTATTTTGTGTAAGGAAATTCAAGTTGGTAAAAAAAATATGAAATAATTTTATTAATTTTATTTCCAAAATCTTTCTTTTGGGTGAGATATTTATTTGTTCATTATTGTTTTTACCATTAATTCATTATAATTTTATAAGATAACACTTCCCTAAAATTTATTGATAAACAATATTTATAATTTTTTTATAATAATTGTGGGTATAAATATAATTCAATAAGAAGGACTACCACATCACCTCCAATCATCTAACCATAATGGTGGAATCTCCCCCATCAAAATTGTGTGTGATTCCTTAAATATTATTTTTGGGGTAGTTTTATCATAATGGGTTGAGATATATCCACATCTCATTATGTATGCCTTGTGAACCAGTGATCCTACAAAGGAAAACTACCCATCCACTAATAAAGAAAATATTTATATCATGTTTTCCCTAAAAATATTAATTCACATATTCTATGGTACAAAATATTTAATTTTATGATCATGAAGCCCTTTAGATTATCCTGAAGAAGACCAAAGATAACCCCTACCTCATATGGTGGTTGATAATCCTCCCTATGTTTAGCTTAGAAATTCAAGATAAGTTAGGAGTGTAAATTGTAAGTTGTTGACTAAATTGGAAGGATATCGGCACCATTGGTCCACAATATTGAATCAATCCTCATATGTACAAATTTCAACACCATGTTAAAGATTTGATTCATGATGATCCCCTTTGTAATATAGTGGACCATACACATTATAATACAGAGATTGTTAATTTTTAACCCCATATCAGTTCCCTACATATTTTCTCACTTCATAAACCAAATGATGTAAGCATGACTAATGGTGGTATATTTGGTTAAACCCATACTCATGGATAATTTTTACTGAGCATGTTGTGTTTTCTATATTTCCCTAACCATGATTTTACCTTCATTTTGATATTCTTCCACACTCAAGATTGTGGGAGTCACATTGGCTATCAACATATAGCTCATAAAATCGTTGAGATTAGACCTTATTGGCCAACATTATATGGAGATTCCAATTAGCTTTTTAATTCACACAAATTATATTATTTCATATTTAATATTCCTATGATGAATCAAATACCAAAACAACCCATGTTATTTTTTAAGATCTTCAATGCAGGGGGAATTGACTTCATGGGGCCTTTTCAAAAGTCATTCGGATTTGAATAATTCGTAGTGGTTACTAACCAAATTCATTGATGAAAAGTGTATTAGGATTGATGACCCATGAGTGGTTGTCGATTTTGAGAGACCAGATATTTCCATCAACTTTTTAATTTGAAAATACTTCATTATTGACCAAGGTTTAAATTTTGTACTCAAATAATAAAAACTAGCTCCACATATATGAACTTTTTTATAATGGACGAAGTACATATCACCCTCAAACTAAAAGATAGGATGAAATTTGATATAGTGAAGTTAAGAGAATCATGTAATAAATGATACATCCTAGTATGAATGGAGTTCACGCTTAGATGATTAAATTTGGGCAAACCGTAATTATTTTAAAACCCCAATTGGAATGTTATTATATAAGATTCTATTTGGAAAGGCATTCTACTTCCCTAGGTATGTAGAGTGTGTTGATAATTGTACTGTATAATAAATTAACATCTATCTCTCATATTTAGGTGAGCAAATGAAGCTATTGATTTAAGAGTTACATGAAATTAAATGTTATGAATGTGAGAACTCAATGTCCATTAATGAAATGTTAATTTCTATCCATGATGAGATGATTCATCATTGGAGGTTTGATTTTAGAGAGAAGGTACTAATATAAATTCTATTCTAAATCTATACCTAGTTAATAATTTTTATTAACGGATCAGTCCTTATAAAATTACTAATGTTTATCGTTTTCGAAATAGTGGTTTCTCACGAGATGACTATCCATATGTTTACTATCAATGGTAAGAGACCTAAAAATAACTAAAAGTATCTTACAAAACATCAAGTGCATAAAATAAAACTAATGGATGCCAAATATGACGCCACATGGTAGGTTTTACCTTCTCCCTATAATAATTTACATGTATATTTATTTAAAAATCATTGATTTGGTAAAATTTAATTTTTATTTATTGGTGAGGGAGATATATGATATTTAGGATTCAAATAAAAACAACCACTAAAAAATAAGATATGATAAGGGAAAAATGATCATTTTTCATCAATTTTTCAATTATTTTTCTTCGTTTTGTGTTTTCAGATAAAATTTGATCTTAAAGAGAATACCCTAAATTATTTCTCATTCTCTATATGATTTTATTGAAAATTTCATCAATTTTTGAAAAATTCATTTAATTTAAGGATGGTATTTATTATTTTTCTATATTTTTTATTTTTAAATCATTCAATTAATATTAGTGTATTTTTGAAACTCACACCTCATTACCAATGACGAATTTTTTTAATCCCGTATCATAGAGACATTCTAACCCCTTCGTTTCATATTAATTTTTTTATTCACATTCTCTCAACTCTCGGGAAATGTATTAAAACAATTTATTTACTTTATAATATTTTAATCCATAAAATTTTCATGTGAAACAGCCATGGTAGAGGTCATCATTCAATTGAAATGTGTTTATAAAAGTTACACTAATTTTGGACCTCTATGAATTCTAGCCTTTAGTAATCATAATATAACAAGGATTTATTATTTGGTATCCACATTGAATTTTAATTTATCCTTTTATATCAATCTATTTTTAATATTCTTGTTTTATTTTCCTAATGTAAGTGGTAGATGGTGTCTCAATTGGAATTCTTGCAAAAAAATATACAGAATTTGTTTATTGATATTGTTTGTATATTTTTTTGGGTAGTGGGTTCACAAGACATATTATATCATTATTCTATACATGTTTTCCACTTTATATCTGAAAAAATATATAAAATTTTATTTAAGTAAATTTAAAAATAATATATATAAACAAATCAAAAAAATAACAATGTTCCGCATTATTATAAAATTCTTGGTGGTGACCCATATAAAATGAACAAATAAAAAATTGATTTGTAAATGATATAATTTTTTAGGGGTTACGTGAGTACATTATTTATGAAAGCTTTATAAATATTTATATTCCTTACACATAAGTAATTAAGAACTCCTCTTCAACCTAAAAGTTTTAAATATCAAGTTATACCAACCCTTAACCCTTATGACAACCTATTGGAAGCACTACACCAAAATCATTCATTAGCTGTGGGTTTTTAGTGGTGGTTTATCAAATTGATGCAAAATGTTTTTATTTTTTTTACAAACTCAACACTTCTCTCCTGATCTATCAAAACATCACCCCTGACCACCAGATTCCCTTTAAACCCTCTTCATCCTTGATCTCATCCCTCGTTGTTGATCCTATACCACTCCACTGATCTCTACACTCGCCGCCCATCACCATCAGTCTGACCCTCTCCGACCTCTCTAACAGTTCACTGCTCCTCCTGACTCCCTGAATCCATACCCTACCCCCAAAAACTCACCACCAATATCGAAAATACAAGTGGTCATTTTTGAAAGAGATTATTTTCATTGTGTTTTAGATTAGTTTCTTCTTCTTTGAGTTAGATGTTACTTTGATATTGTTCAAGTTTGAATTATAATCATGAGTTTACATTCTAAATTTCATTTTTATTTAGTTATGAATATTTCTGATATTCCAATGGTTTTTTTGAAAATATTTCTTGGTGTTTTGAGGTTGGTATAAATTTTTATTCACAAGAATACCATGTTTTCATTTTTTAAGTGGAATATTTGATTGTGCTAATATTCTTGTGAAATCTCTTATTCCCTTTTGAAATGGTTATCATGTTTTGAAACGGGTTTTGACCCGATTATTAATTCTTAACGTGCAAAAACATCATTTTAAATAGAATTTGATTCGTAATTGAGGTTTTGAAATCAAAATGATATAAAAATTTTGTTTTATTGTATATGAAATTGGTATTTTAAATGTGTACATAGTCCAAATCATCTAAAATTATTGTTTGTCTTGTTTTAAATTGATTTATGGACGTGGTTGTCCCATTTCCCTTGTTTTTACATTATAAGAGATATATCCTTGATGATTTTTAGCTTTGAATCATTTTAAAATAAATGGTTGAATTTTTTGGATCTATTAAAACATTTCAAGTTGTGTTCATGTGATTTTTGAGGGAAATTAAGGACATTTTCCGTGATTTGTTTTTTTCAAAGAAGTGACCACTTGGGTAATGTTGAAATTCAATGGTTTGCAAATTATTTTCTATTTTACATTATATTCTATATTGTATTTGGAAATTATTTTATGAAAAATGAAAAAAAAAATTCATTCCAAGACATGTTTTTGTGTCAAAATTCTCTTTAGAACATTGGTTTTAATTGGTGTCTGTGGAAGGAAACCCTTGATTCACCCATTCTCAATTTCCAATTGTGTGGGTTTGTGATAAATATGTGACGCTTTTTACTCCCCATGCATGAGAATGTGATACTTATTCCTTGAGTGTATGCTATTTATGTTTGGAAAACTACATCATTGGGTGTTATGGTTGAGTGTAGTTATGGTTATTCCTCATGTATTAAACTTTTCACATGTTCAATAAGCTTTAGTTCCACATTTGTTCATAGGAAAGCAGTTACAAATGCGATTACCTATGTTATTTTTTGTTTGGTTCACATGCCACTAGTTTAAAACCTGTCATTATTGAAACAAGGTCTAGGTGGGGGGTTTTACCACGAGGCATGTGTAGGAAACTTGGTTTTCAGTTATATATGTAGCATACGTTGATAGATAGATAATTCATGTGGTTATTACCATATATGATTAAATACATATCACATTAGTATTCCCATTGTAGATCCTATGATACATTCAATTATATGGTTACTTGGTGATTTAGGGGGGGTTTTTCAGTTCTATATTATATAATTTCCCCTGATTTGTTCAATATGGAATCATTCATGTTTATATTTTCTTATATGGTTACTTAGTGATTTAGGAGAGTTTTATCTAGTTATATATTATATCATTTCCCATAATTTCTTCATTATGGGAACAATCTTGTTTTATTTTATTTTTGTATTATTTACATTACTGTTTCTCATACCCATACATGGAATTTATAGTCTGTGTGTTTCCATTTTATATTTACCTTTGCACACTTACACATGATTTTTATTCTTGGTTTTACTCTTATATAAGCTCTAATTATATTTACAAAATTGATTATTACCTTTATCAAAGTGATTCATACCATTAAAAAAGTGTTTCTTACGTTTTCAAAAGTAATTCATACCTCTACGTAACTACAAAGAAATCCTGAAGTGGCAGGGAAAAAATTTTAGTTACCCTTGTGTAGTAAACTGGCTACCTATAAATAGTGTATGGAATTTTTTTCCCTTTACCTGTGCTTTAGAAAATGATTATTACCCTTTTGTAAATATTTAGTTTTTTATACAGATTTTTTGTTTACCTTTATGTGATCGGTTTAAGTAAAATCTTACCATTACAAAACATTACCAGTTACCATTATGCAATGCTTATAATTTGTTCTTACCATTACATAGAATTATAATTTACCTATATAGAACTTCTGTAAAATTCATCTAATCCTTATGTGAACTATATATTTTAATGGTTACCATTACACTTATTATAAAAATATGAGGCACCCTTATATAGCCGGTGAAAAAATTATGTTACCCTTATGTGGCCTATATAGGTATAAAATTTCATTATTATATTTAACTAGTTTCTTCTCTCATAAATTTTAAAGGTAAAATGCCTCTATAACTGGAAAATGATACCAAGAATAAATTACATTGAGTATTTTAGAATTTTATTCTGATGCATTAAATTGAAATTTGATTCTGTCTTAAAATATAACTTTTGGATTTTAAATGTATGATTAAGAATTAAGAAACATCCAAATATAGAAGATTCAATGGATTTATAATGGATGTTATCCATTTGTGCTTTTCTATAAATAGAATCTAAGGAAATAAGTGGATAAAGAATAATAATGGCATTTAGAATGTCATGTATTCATTATACTAATTTTTTGAGTCATTTCTAGTTTCCCTATATTGTATTGTTCTGTATCCATTAATGAAGTGAGAAAGTTCACTACTCTACACCAGTTTCATCATTGACAAATTCTCATAGTCCAAATAGTTTTATTTTTTTTAGAAGTGCCATTATTTCTTATTTCATAGATGGTTATATATACATTTCAATGGTTGTGTCTAGTAATTTAACATATTCATTTTTTTCAACTAGTATATATGAATCTCTTTTCCGATTTAGTAAAATTTGTTGGTTTTAATTTTTTTTCATAATGTGTAGGCACATTTGGATATCCAAGGATAATATCTGGATAACAAAACTGGAAAACACATGTCAGTATACTATGGATTTGGCGAAGTTTTTAGGCTTTTAAATTTCTAATCAATTTGTTAATGGGAGAATTAGATGTCCAAATTTGAAATGTAAAATTGGAATATGGTTTAATAAAGAAGAAGTTTATGAACACTTGATGTTGATGCAATTACCTAAACAATATTTGTAATGGATTTGGAATGGAGAATGGATCGTTACATGAAGGTTTATAACTGATTACAGTACAACTTTGAAATATAATGAGATGTTGTGGTGTGAGTATTAGGTCATCAGGTTTTTATTTTGTTATGTTTAGCTAGCGGAAATCTTTTTTTGGTACGAGGAGTTAAATTATTTCATTGAGGTTAAGATATGATTATTGGTTTCCATTATGTTTGGGAATATATAGTCTGTTTCATCATGACCATGGTCATTATATTAGGAACCATAAGTTTTGTTTTATTGGTCTTATGTGAAATGTCAAAAATCCTGAGGGTTTTATTATGGTTGTTGTTTGCGGTGGATTATGAATAAGGTAGATAAACCTGATCTTCATAATGATTCATTGAATTCGATTGTGGTGGGATTTTGGTAGTCGTTACACCATGACCTTCATTGTATATTTTGAAATTATGATAGTCCACTATGTTTTAAGGGAGAATTGTTAGGGGGATTTCACCATGATCTTCAAAAATGTTCTTGGTTCTAAATTTTCATGTCTTTATTCTTCCAGTAACACCATGATACCATTCACTTTAATTTTTATCGTCCATTTGTGGAGTCCCCTACCCTTAGATTTACCTTCCTTGTTTCAGAAACACCATGATTCCATTCAGTGTTACTATTGTGTTGTTCTGGGGCTGCAGAACCGGCAGCCTCTTTTTTGTCATTCATGATATAGTTGTGGTTTGAATCACCTCTAGATATAGTTTTTTTACGTCCATATAAAACAGCACTATATTATTTTATTTTTTAGTTAGGAGGTTAAAACCATCACTAAATATGAAAAAATTTGATTAGCGGCGATTTTATTTGTATTAGTGGTGGTTTTTTCGATAAAAGGATCATACATTACCGGTGGTTTTAATCACCAGTAGATTGAAATTATTTTTTGAAAACAACCACTAAAACTAAGAAAACATCCATGAAATACACCTTATACGACACTTCGATAAACCGTCGATAAATTGAAGGAACCAAAACCTATTGATTTCTAACAACAATTTTTCAGGCGGTTTTCTGAAACCTTTGTAAGGCCATATAGCATTGGTTTAAACCGAATCTATATGGGAATTTTGTAATATTTAAGAAATACTTTTTAGAACACTAGTTAGTACTGGTGGAGAACTAAAAATATCTGCAATCATATGGTAATATCCCAAAAAATATGGTAAATTATTATAAATCCAATTCTCTATATTCTTGGATTGAAGGGGGAAACTTTTCAGGTGGGGCGAAAAGCACCATGTTGCTTGCATAAAAATTTAATTCTAGTCAAATTTTAAAGAGATTAAAAAATGATTAGAGTATAATTGATTTATTAATTGAGACATGTTGGATTTCATTTCAAAATAATATTGTATTGTTATCACCTTTTATTTAGAAATGGGATTTTATTAGGATATTAGACAATACCTAGGATAACAATGGATTAGGTGTGGGGTTGGGATCTCACATTGATATGCCATATTATATCCCCATTATACTTGAGTATTGAATTTTTATGGTTTATAATATTAAATTACTAAATACCTTTTCACTCATTGAATATTTTGAATTCATGTATTGAAATTATGTTTAAAATATTCATTTCATAATGGAACAATTTGATATTATCATTGAGAGGGGGAGGGTGTGAAAAATAGATCAAATTTTGTTTTAGATGTAGTTTTTACAAGGTATGGAATATTTTCATGTAATTTAAATCTTCTTAGATTTTTTATCTAATAAATTTTAATTGAAACAAAACCATTCATTTTGAATAAATATAAAGAGATATCTGAACATGATATTTAGACATTTCAGTTCTATGACATACTCAATTATGTGTTGGTTATACCCAAAATGTGGATTCATTCACTAAAATATTTGAGGAATAAAAATTCATTGGTAAATTTTTTTTATACAACATAGTAATCATTCCTCCAACAAAGTTGAGTTCTACCCACCCTATAAATCATCTCTTCTTCCATAGATAGTTATACTCTCCAAATATCCTAATTATATCAACTTTGTTCAAATATTTTTATTCCCCCCAACTAAAAGCCTTTTTATTAACTTGTTATACCCCATGATTCAAGTGCTTTCTAGCTAATTTTATGATTCACTATATAATGAAATTCTCTTTCTACACAAGAATGTAAGATTGAATTTACCTATGTATAATTTTTGAAATCCTCAGAAACTCTAACAAGGGTATTTTAGCTTCAAAATATTCTATAGATATTAGGACAATACATATATAATAAATATGAACTTTTATATACCTTTTTTGAAAAAAAAACTTTTTAATCTTCCATATGACCCACCACCATCTAATATGACAACCGTCTGATGTATCTTTATCAGATTTGTCTTTATCCGATAATTTATAACTCACTATGAATTATATTAGAATGAAATTCTCAAATAATATCTAATTTATGGCTTCATATGAGGCTTCTATGTTGGATGAATCATGTTCACTCCATCCAAATTATTGAAATAGGTGAGAAATATGATCAGAAACTCACACAATTATTACCCTTTATCAGATGATTCTTAGCCTAGGAGACATAAAAATCATATGAATAATATTATGTACCATAGAGTGGAAAATGGTATCATTATAGTGATATATAATGAATAAATAGAGTAGAAGAAAATTTGTGATAATTATTTAATAGTAGATCATGAGATTTTATGGTTTTATAATTAATGTAAAATAATCCAAATAAATGATGACATTATAAGATATAATTTTTATCTCTTAGGTAAATTAGATCAAAATTCCAATCAAGGAATAACTGGAAATAGAAAAAAAGTATACTTAGTATTATAAATTTCATTCTATAATATTTTAAAAGGGTTTTACATAAATATAGTGAAATTATATGTGTTCGTAACATAATGTACATCTCAAAGAAGAAAATATAGATAAAATATCTTAAATCATTAATGGGATTTTAAATATAAACCTAATAAAAGTGACAACCTTAATTGTAAATGTAAATGTATATATAATTTAAGATAGTTATCAAAAATTAAATTCAAATTTATTATATATAATTCATTGAAAAAATATGTATTTAACATATGATGTGTCTCAGAAAAGTAAAATTGGAGACATAAATCCCATACCTTTGGTTTGGACTCTTATTGTATTAATTAAAACATTTTTTATAATAAATATAATTTTATTATAGATATAGTATAGAACATTATTCATGTTTATCAACCAACATATTATTTTCTAATTACCACGTATTACCCACTTATTAATGATTTCATGTTTAAGTTACATATCTGGTAATAACTGCTTTGTTTTTCAAATAGATGATATTGATTTATTTTTTACTCTTTTTTTGATCATGTTTTAATCATATTAATAATTAAAGAAATATATATAAATATTAAATATTGTAATTAAATATTTATTTATAGTAATCTATAATTTTTAGTAACAAGAAATAAAATACACTATTCATGGATAGAATATGTTTTACGTCCGCATGAATGATTTTTCCATTTTTATATTATATTTAATGAGTAAAAATTAAATGATATATCTTTATTCCAAAAAATAATTTTTATTTCATATATATCACATATTTTATTAAAAACACTTCTAAAAAATTTTATTTAAAGAATCGGTGAATCATGTTGCTTAGAAAGGTGGTAGTCCTACATACACACGATCGACATTATCACATTCCTACTAAATGGAATGCTTAAATTTATTTGTGATATGATTATTATATAGGAATAAAAAAATAATTTATAATATATATCATATATAAACCATAAATATATAATTATTCCCAACATTTAAAGGTTGTTTATGGAAATGTGAATCACATAAGTTTGCAGGACGACATTCTACCGTAGACCTGAAAGATAAATTTGTAAACCATTTTATTAAATTGTGTGTTGTTTTAGGTCATAATAATAACATCAAAACATATCAAAAATTTCAATACACTTATTTTATTATATAATCATTATATATAAATAAATCAATGGGGAGAGGATTATATTAATCAAAAACACTTCATGATGAATGTTACCTCTTCTTCGGGCATCGACGTAGTTTTTCACTAAAATCCCTCCATGGTTGGATGTCCCTAAAAAATAAAGATTCTATTATAAGGAGTGGTATTTTTGGAATTTATTTTTCTATGTCTTTTTTGAGAGAAATTTATTAAGAGGATTTAAGAAGTGGGGAGAGTGAGAACCATTTTATAGTTGAGGAGGAGTGGTATTCTTGTAAATACTCAAAAGTATGCAATATTGGGTGGCCAATCATACTTCAACTGGCTCCAAATATGATAATTAATGTTTTCGAGATATTATATGGTATATTCATGTAGAGACCTGAAGCCTGACGTACATGTTCATTACATTACTTTTGCGGAATACTTGGTACATAAAAACACACACACACAAGGATCGTAATAGTTTACTGTCTTTGGATACTCGGAACGTAATCTTCTAATCCTAGTGAAAGATCTTCAACATCTCCCATAAAGATCTTCCCTTTTTTTTATACCTAAAACCTATCTTTATATCCTGGGGAAAAGTAAACATAAAAGGGTGAGCTCAAATGCTCAGTAAGGGTAAACAAAAGAAATATCAATCACATCATATTCATAAGAACATAACATTTTGAAAATATTAACCTGCAAAAGAGAGCATAATTTCAAAACATGGGATAAATCATAGTAGTGAAATGAAATCCCTATAATCATAACATAAAACATGAAACATTGTGGCATACACACATAATCATAGAGAGTCATTTCTTGTTAGTCAAGACTCATTGCCAAGACTATCTTAGTGGACAAAGCCCATTTTTTAACCGAGTCACCCTGGTTTCAGTCCTGTTTCACTGAACCGGTATAACCTACCATTACAGCCATGTCTATCTCATGAGATATAAAATCTTCACCCAATGTATTGGAGGGAGATGTAGGTCCCACCCATCTCATAATGATACCATTCTTATGTGTGCCACACAATCATAAATCATACATCATTTAATAACCCATGTAATAAAAATGGGAATCATAAACAATGTGACATCATAAAACAATTCATATAAGATAAAGGAATTCATAAAATTATAATTCCATCATAACATAATCAAATCAGTGTAATAATAGGGATAAAAACAGAACCCTTTATTATCTTATATGTAAAATAATTTTGATAAAACACTTGAACTTCATTCTTGAGGAAAATATCTTTTCTACTTCAAAAACATTTTTCCTTTCTTAACATGTTATAGAATTTTAAACTAAAAGAAGTTGAATAAAAATAAACATGAAAACTTGTAAGGGAATCTTCTTGAAAATAATTTTTTTTAAAATCCATTAATGTCGTATAAGTTAAAAGAAAACATTCTTCTCGTACTTTTATCGGAAAAGTCAAAAAGTACCTCGTATGAAAAACGACAAAAGATTCCCTTCATATCTTTTACTAAAAACTCACCGAAGGGTAAAATTGGATTTAAACAATTGTAGGTGGATGAAAATAACATTACATATTGAGGAAACATGGATTTGGATGATAAAATATACCCCAGTAAAATTCAAAGTACAAACAATCTCGGATAAAAATGAGATTGTGATATTTCCCTTACCTTAGGTCCGATTTGCATCGTAAGTGTCCGAACCTACTGTATAATGATTTAAATAATGTCATTTACTTATTACAGAATCATATTCATTGTTATGATATCATATATGGTTCACTTATGACTTTATATTACCCGTTCTTTTGTAAATTCCATGTTAAAGAGCGTTTTGGGTAAAATTGTTTCATTTATCGTAGGTGTTTGGACTTGTTGTTATTGACATTATTATTACTTATATCATGATTTACATACTTCCAGAATATAAAATATTATTTATATTTCATATATATTCAGTATATATATATATATAATAGATAGATAAATGAAATAAAACACACCGTTCATGGAGACGGTAGTCCGTACGTACGCATGAACGCTGTTTTCCTTTCCTTATTGTCTTGAATGGAAGTAAGTAGATGAAATATATATATATATATATCCAGTAGATTTACCATGTCATATATTTCATGATTACTTATTATATATACTTTATAATCATTCATGAATGTTTAAAGTGGAGAATGAATCTCATCGCGTCGTGGAGACGGTAGTCCGTACGTACGCACGAGCGATGATATCATTCTCATGATCGTGGGACTATATTGGAGTGTATGTATACTATTTCAGAATCAATATAACTTTATAATAGTCATATATAGTCATTATTTACACCATTATACCCATCCAAGTAAGGTGGTGGTGGAAAATAGATTAGACCACGGCGTGGAGACGATATTCCGTACGTACGCACACGCGGTGATTTCTTTTTCCGTAGGATGGATAGATGGTGAAATAGGGTTGTTTAATACTTATAATAACATATCAGTATATGAGTGATACTGATGTTATTACTTCATAATGAAACAACTAAATAAGAAGAAGTGGAAGAAGAAATAAAGATGAAAGAATCGGTAACGGACATTACCTCTTCTTTGAAGTGATTCTTTGAGACCTTCTTTTATGGAACTAAAAATGGTCTTTGAGGAAGAACAGAACCTCTAGGATGTTGCTAGGGAAGTGGAGAAGAGAATTTGGTAGGTTTTGGCCGATCATGAAGGCTCAAAGTTGTGTGACGAAGAGAGGGAGGAGGTGCCCTGTTATAAGGGAGGAGAGGGGCACCTTTGGAATAACTAAACATATTATTTTATTATAAAGTAAAGTTCGGTTTTAAATTGCTCCAAATTGAATAATTTCGAGGCTAAGGTGGGGATGGGTCTAAATCCTCTCATACAATGGAATTTAGACAAGTTTAGGTTCCTATTTTAACCTTATCATTTAGATTTATCATTAAGTTTCATAATTTTACTTTTACTGTGTCTTCTTGTGTTCTTACACTATAAGGATAATAAACATACTATAAGAAGCCAAAAGAACCCCAAATTGTTTATTATTAAAATATATAACCTTATCTAAGTCATTTGGCCGATACTTAGATTTTTAAGAATAATATAACAATTAATAATATAATATTTGTTTTAAAAACTATTTTATGTCAATTTTGACACTATTTAGTAATTGATTTTTGTGAAAATACTAAAAGAATTATAAGTTCAAAAAAAATTAATTAAATCAATACTAAAATGTCATATTAACCGATAAAATTTATGGAATTCATAAAAAGTCTCATATTATATTTATTTTAGTATTTATAACATCAATTATGTCAATATTTCATTAATAAGATAATTTCTACATCATCGTTGTGTCATAAATAAATTAAATTATATAATTTCTAAAAATTACAAATAAAATACCATTATGTAGGAAATACTTTTAACTTTCTAATGAATATTTATAGTCGAATTTATCTTATGTATAACCCTATATTAAAAATGTTTTATTAAATAAACTTTGATTTTAACTCTTTTAACTCTTCTTTGAATTAAATAATAATAAATGTCCTAATCTAATCCAAGTGGGCCTAAATGGTCATATTTTATTCCTAAGCTTGTTTTTGGTCGAATTACACTTATCCAATAGAATTTAGACATGTGTTAGGGTAATAATAATATCATTTTTACCCTTAATTACCCTATTTACTTTTAACCGTGGTAAATAAAAGTAAAATGTTACTATTCACCAAAAATTATTTTCATCTCATTGAACCACATTTTACATACTGACATCTACCGTGTCTCTCTGAATTTTGAAATTCCACTCACAGAAGCAGTAAAATTAAGTTTTATGAACAATTTAGTTTTTTTAACTACCACTTAGTGGTTTCACTATTCATCAAAAATTGAAAGTTTTCAGAAAAATACCAAAAATTAGGCCTAAGATATATTTGATAATATGAAATCAAAAATGATTTCTATTTTACCAAATTCAAAACATATCAGTTGCATTAATTAATTTAAAAATTAATTCCCGTCGTCAAAACAAAAGGCGTGTTTTTAAGAGATAATAACTATCAAAAAATTGACACTTGTTTATAACTGGTTTAAATGTGAAATTACATCCAATGACCAACATTGTATTAAATTGTAAAAATATATTCTACATATACTTTAAAACAAATCAAATTAATAATTTATCATTATTAATTATTTCGATTGAAAAAGTTGTTTTTAATTAAAATTTAGTAATTTTCACTATTCATCAAAATATGAAGGTTATCCGAAAATCACCAAAATTTCACCCTAAGTTAATTTCGATATTCCGAATCCATAAATGAAGTCCATTTTGAAAAATAAAATTTAAAAAATATCAAAAAGTGGTTATTACTATTCATAATGGCTAGTTTTAATAATATCTTAATAGCATATCCTTGTTTAGCGAAACTTGGTGTTGCGTACAACACACGCTATCGTGGAAGGTCGCGATTGCGTGTAATTAAAGCCAGTTCAGAGATGTGTGTTGTGAAAGCTCCTTTTGGTGTAGCGTATAACACAAGACATTAATGAAATTAAAAAAAATATTTTTCATAAAATCTCGGGGTGTTACATTCTACCCCCCTTAAAATGAATTTCGCCCTCGAAATTCGTCGGGGTTATAAATGGTTTACTATTTGAAAGTTTCTTTAATCGAAACCCACAACGTAAAAAGGAATACCAAAACCAATCTTTAAAAACAAAAGTATGAAATGCAACGATTACCCAAATAAACTAATCATTGGGTTTCCACATAGGTGAAAATATGGATATGGAAGAGAAATCTAACCATCATGTTCTGATGGAGAGTGGTAGAGAACATGGCTATGGAAAAGATAACAATCACAAATCCATAAATTTGCGACGATCTAAGGTACCATCAGATTAATCAGATATAAGAGAACTAGGACAACATTTTTGGTTTTCAAGATCGTTTCCCTAAAGTTGAAGAATTTGAATTAGAATAAATACTTACTTTATTTTGGTATAATATCACTGTTGTTCGTGCCTTGAACAATTTCCACTTCATCTCGTAAATAAATGAAGTTGAATTTTTTATTCGTGAAGTGTTAGTATGACAGGTCATTCCATCTGTCTCAAACAAAAGGTTAGAAAAAGTTATTAAATATACATCAATCATTCTTTAGTTAGATTAATCATATATGGTTCCTAAAATGGACTTATACTTCATATATCATACCGCTTAATAAAATAAAACTAGTTTCTACTAAACATGGACTTCATGTAGGCCAGTGGTAGGCGATAAAGTCCAGTCGCACTTCGGTTGTGGGTTCGATTCCCACGGCCTTGTCCAACGCGATGGGATGTCGCCCATCCTGCAGGTTGTCCTTTTTCTAAAACTATATTACTATAACATCCCATCAATAATATCGAAAAACTTCTATCCTTATTAATACTATCTTTTGCCCAACATAATCCATTCCAATATTTAGGCTTATCCATAATACTACAGTCCACTCTCATAATATAGTGAAAACAATTTCCAGAGATTTAATACCATCATTGATCCCCATATATCATAAGATATGTCTTGTTGGTCAGATTCCAATCACGTGAATACCTTAATCATGTATTCTCTTGAAAAATGAATTCCAATTAAACCTTAGTGAAAACATGAATGCTGTCAAAAGTTAACTCGTTCCACATACCAAAATCCAAAAATTCTATATACTCAAACCATGATATCACTTAGTCCTTATATCAATCATGATCTCATGAATACTGTCAAACATTTCATCCACTTTCCAAAAAATATCTTAATAACCTTTCATTGTTACTCATACCATTCATCATAAAATTTCAAAACTTAAGGAAAGACAATAGTGTAACAATCCTTAGATGTCTTTTTATTCTATAGTAAAACATTACACTTGATAAACATGTAATCATTCCACTACCTTCTTAAACCATTGACCGAGCTTCAACAATTCTTTCATCACACATATCATTTGTAGTCTCTTCATCATCATCAACAAAAATACTACCCATACGACCATACCGATTCTCTTCATTAGACATTCCCTTAGGGAATTGGTTTGCATAATGCCCGTACATTCCACATTTAAAACATTTATCCATTGTTGATGTCGTAGCAATACCATTAACCTCATCCATGGTGTTAACTGAAACTTTTCCATTGCACTTACTAGCTTTGTGTCCTTCTTTTCCACACCCAAAGCATCTTCCAGATCCTTTGAAACATTCTCCTTGATGCCTCTTCCCACATGATTTACATAGGGGAAATTGAACTTTCTTTCCTCTATGATCATCATGAAACTCCATCTTTCTCTTATTAGCCGAGTCAGGAAACTTACCAAATTTTACTTTATTGATAATATTATGAGATTGCTGATTCGGTATAATAATGGTGTTTGGACTTCCAAATTCCATTTCATTTTATTTCTTATGAATAATATCATTCCATTGTCCATCATATCCTCTATTATCGTGAATCATCTTGTTTCCAGCCATTTTCTAAAACCCAAAATGAATAGTGTGAGATGCAAAAATCATAATAAAGGGGGAGTAACTTCAATATCTAACATCTTAGGTTAAATTTTAAGATCGTTACCATAGTTCTAGGAATATATCCTATATGTATACCTATCCTTAGGGACATCCCTAGACATACCTTAGAAATATCTCTAGGGATCTCACTAACATTTTCGAGTCCTAGTTTCGAAAGGTTGACTAAACCTTTCCTTTGATACCAACTGTAGAGACCTGAAGATTGACGTACATGGACATTACATTACTTTTGTGGAATACTTAGTACATAACAAACACACACACAAGGATCGTAATAGTTTAGTGTCTTTGGAAACTCAGAACGTAATCTTCTAATCCTGGTGAAAGATCTTCATAATCTCCCATAAAGATCTTCCCTTTTTTAATACCTAAAACCTTTATTTATATCCTAGGGAAAAGTAAACATAAAAGGGTGAGCTCAAATGCTTAGTAAGGGTAAACAAAAGAAATATCAATCACATCATATTCATAAGAACATAACATTTTGGAAATCTTAACCTGCAAAAGAGAGCATAATTTCATAACATGGGATAAATGATAGTAGTGAAATAAAATCCCAATAATCATAACTTAAAACATGAAACATTGTGTCATACACACATAATCATAGAGAGTCATTTCTTGTTATTCGAGACTCATTGCCAAGACTATCTTAGTGGACAAAGCCCATTTCTGAACCGAGTCACCCTCGTTTCAGTCCTGTTTCACTGAACCGGTATAACCTACCGTTCCAGCCATGTCTATCTCATGAGGTATAAAATCTTTACCCAATTCATTGGAGGGATATATATGTCCCACCCATCTCATAATGATAACATTATTATGTGTGCCACACAATCATAAATCATACATCATTTCATAACCCATGTAATAAAAATGGGAATCTTAAACATCGTGACATCATAAAACAATTCATATAAGATAAAGGAATTCATAAAATTATAATTACATCACAACATAATCAAATCAATGTAATAATAGGGATAAAAATAGAACCCTTTATTATCTTAGATGGAAACTAATTTTGATAAAACACTTGAACTTCATTCTTGAGGAAAATATCTTTTCTACTTCAAAAACATTTTTCCTTTCTTAACATGTTATAGATTTTTAAACTAAAAGAAGTTGAATAAAAATAAACTTGAAAACATGTAAGGGAAGCTTCTTGGAAATATATTTTTTTTTAATATCCATTAATGCCAAATAAGTTAAAAGAAAACATTCTTCTTGTACTTTTGTCGGAAAAGTCAAAAAGTACCTCCTATAAAAAATGACAAAAGAATCCTTTCATATCTTTTACTAAAAACTCACTGAAGGGTTAAATTGGATTTATAAAATTTTAGGTGGATGTAAATAACATTACATATTGAGGAAACATGGATGTGGATGATAAAATATACCCCAGTAAAATTCAAAGTACAAACAATATCGGATAAAAATGAGATTGTGATATTTCCCTTACCTTAGGTCTGATTTGCTTCGTAAGTGTCTGAACCACATGTATAATGATTTAAATAATGTCATTTACTTATTACAGAATCATATTAATTGTTATGATATCATATATGGTTCACTTATAACTTTATATTACCCGTTCTTTTGTAAATTCCATGTTAAAGAGCGTTTTGGGTAAAATTGTTTCATTTATCGTAGGTGTTTGGACTTGTTGTTCTTGACATTATTATTAATTATATCATGATTTACTTACTTCCAGAATTTAAAATATGATTTATATATCATATATATTCAGTATATATATATATATAATAGATAGATAAATGAAATGAAACACACCATTCATGGAGACGGTAGTCCGTACGTACGCATGAACGTTGTTTTCCTTTCCTTATTATCTTGAATGGAAGTAAGTAGATGACATATATATATACATAAATCCAGTAGATTTACCATGTCATATATTTCATGATTACTTATTATATATACTTTATAATCATTAATGAATGGTTAAAGTGGAGAATGAATCTCATCGCGTCGTGGAGACGGTAGTCCGTACGTACGCACGAGCGATGATATCGTTCTCATGATCGTGGGACTGTATTGGAGTGTATGTATACTATTTCAGAATAAATATCAATTTATAATAGTCATATATAGTCATTATTTAAACCATTATACCCATCCAAGTAAGGTGGTGGTGGAAAATAGATTACACCACGGCGTGGAGACGGTATTCCGTACGTACGCACGCGCGATGATTTCTTTTTCCGTAGGATGGATAGATGGTGAAATAGGGTTGTTTAATACTTATAATAACATATCAGTATATGAGTTATACTGATGTTATTACTTCATAATGAAACAACTAAATAAGAATAAGTGGAAGAAGAAATAAAGATGAAAGAATCAGTAACGGACATTACCTCTTCTTTGAAGTGCTTCTTTGAGACATTCTTTTAGGGCACTAAAAATGGTCTTTGAGGAAGAACAGAAAATCTAGGATGTTTCTAGGGAAGTGGATAAGAGAATTCGGCAAGGGTTGGCCAAGATTTAAGGCTCAAAGTTGTGTGACGAAGAGAGGGAGGAGGTGCCCTTTTATAAGGGAGGAGAGGGGCACCTTTGGAATAACAAAAAATATTATTTTATTATAAAGTAAATTTTGGTTTTAAATAGCTCCAAATTGATTTATTTGGAATCTAAGGTGGGGATGGGTGGAAATCCTCTCATCCAATAGAATTTATACAAGTTTAGGTTCCTATTTTAACCTTATCATTTAGATTTATCATTAAGTTTAATAATTTTACTTTTACCCTGTCTTCTTGTGTTCTTACACTATAAGGTTAATGAACATACTATAAGAAGCCAAAAGAACCCCAAATTGTTTATTATTAATATATATAACCTTATCTAAGTCATTTGGCCGAACCTTAGATTTTTAAGAATAACATAACAATTAATAATATAATATTTGTTTTAAAAACTATTTAATGTCAATTTTGACACTATTTAGTACTTGATTTTTGTGAAAATCATAATAGAATGATAAGTTCTAAAAAAGTTAATTAAATCAATACTAACATGTCAAATTAGCCTATAAAATTAGTGGAATTCATAAAAAGTCTCAAATTATATTTATTTGAGTATTTATAACATCAATTATGTCAATATTTCATTAATAATATAATTACTGCATAATTATTGTGTCATAAATAAATTAAAATATATAATGTCTAAAAATTACAAATAAAATACCATTATGTAGGAAAGTTTTTTATCTTTCTTATGAATATTTATAGTCGAATTTATCTTATGTATAACCCTATAATAAAAATGTTTTATTAAATAAACTTTGATTTTAACTCTTTTAACTCTTCTTTGAATTAAATAATAATAAATGTCCTAATCTAATCCACGTGGGCCTAAATGGTCATATTTTATTCCTAACCTTTGTTTGTGGTCGAATTACACTTATCCAATAGAATTTGGACATGTGTTAGGGTAATAATAATATCATTTTTACCCTTAATTACCCTATTTACTTTTAACCGTGGTAAATAAAAGTAAAAAGTTACTATTAACCAAAAATTATTTTCATCTCATTGAACCAAATTTTACATACTGACATCAACCGTGTCTCTCGTATTTTTTAAATTTCACTCACAGAAGCGGTAAAACTAAGTTTTATGAACAATTCAGTTTTTTTAACTACCACTTAGTGGTTTCACTATTCATCAAAAATTGAAAGTTTTCAGAAAAATACCAAAAATTAGGCCTAAGCTATATTTGATATTATTAACTGAAAAATGATTTCTATTTTACCAAATTCAAAACATATCAGTTGCATTAATTAATTTAAAAATTAATTCCAGTTGTCAAAACAGAAGGCGTGTTTTTAAGAGATAATAACTATCAAAAGATTGACACTTGTTTATAACTGGTTTAAATGTGAAATTACATCCAATGACCAACATTGTATTAAATTGTAAAAAAATATTCTAAATATACTTTAAAACCACTCAAATTAATAATTTATCACTATTAATTATTTTTATTGAAAAAGTTGTTTTTAATTAAAATTTAGAAATTTTCACTATTCATCAAAATATGAAAGTTATCCGAAAATCACCAAAATTTCACCCTAAGCCAATTTCGATATTCCGAATCCATAAATAAAGTCCATTTTGAAAAATAAAATTTACAAAATTTTAAAAAGTGGTTATTACTATTCATAACGGCTAGTTTTAATAATATCTTAATAACATATCCTTGTTTAGTGAAACTTGGTGTTGCGTACAACACACGCTATCGTGGAAGGTCGCGGTTACGTGTAATTCAAGCCAGGTCAGAGATGTGAGTTGTGAAAGATCCTTTTGGTGTAGCGTATAACACAATACATTAATGAAATTACAAAGAATATTTTTCATAAAATCTCAGGGTGTTACAATTCATAAATCCAAAAGAAAATTAAACACATGTTTTAATCATTTCATTCCTTAACTTTTAAGTATCATTGTTTTTACCATTTTAGTTTCATTCACTATAGTAACTAGTTTTCTAACCTCATATATTTACCCTTGAGGAATAAATTCAAGTTATCCATGCAAGATTATTTGAAAGCATTTATTTTTAATATTTAATCTTATTTATAAAATACAAATCTTCATTGTGTTGGAAATTAATTTTTAAATAAGTTAATATACTATTCAAAAACAACACTGTAACCATAACCACGATAACTAAGTTTATAATTTTTATCAGCCAATATAGTCGTTATAATAGAAAAATTGGAGACTTAATAGACTATATTTTTATATTTATTATCATTAAAAAATAAATTTTAATAATTTAGGATTTTTAGTAATTTTAGATCATTTATAAGTTATAATTTATTGAAAAGTAGCATTATTTTTTATTTTGACATCATTCATTTAATATGATTTTATGAAATATATAGAAATAATGTAAATTTAATATAATAATTTCAATCTTATGTAAGATAATATGTTAGCATAATAATTAATAGAACAAAATTATTCCTTCAATTCCCACAACATTTATAATTTTTTGTATTATTGATTTTTTATAATTATTAACTGATTAATTATTGAGTTGTTATATCTAAAGAAATTAATGTAATTCATTCATATAATAAATTACAAAAAATAATGATAAAAAACTCATTTTTCTATCAAAATAGTATATATAACCTAACATATTATTTTGTCCCTATAAAAAGGATTTATATATACTAATATCATGAAAAGTATCTTTTTTATTTTTCCAATAAATAACTTATTATATGGGTCATATTTAATTTAAAGTGGATTAAAATTTCAATACATCAGATTATTTGATGTAAAATACTAAAATAAATTGATCCCAAACTATTAATTTATTAATTTAGGTAACTTTTACACTTATCTTTCTATTTTAACCACGTGGCCAATCTATTTTTACATTCACCATAATAATAATTTTTTGTTGTAGTAATTATTTGTTTTATTTAATAATTAAGTTCATATTATATGTATTTTTCAATTATTATGTTTCCAAATAGGGAATACATTTAAAAATTAAATGCACAGAAGATGAAAAAATAAATTTCAAATTCATCTCACAAGCATCATGTGAAATAAGGTTTTTAATGTTAAAATGATCAAATTTTTAAAAATTTATAATATCCAATTTCAATGTTAAATTGATTCAAATGACCAAAATTTGATCAAAATATTTTTTATAAATTTAATTATAGTTTAAAGACTATTTAAATAAACTTAAACATTATAAATAAATAAATGTAAAATGGAGTTTTGAATAGAAATTCATTATTGTTTATTATTACTCAAAATTGAAACTATTCATAAAAATCAAAAAAAAATACTCAATTCTAATTCTAAAATTATTAATTAAAGTATGGATTTAATTTTATCAAAATAATTTTCTAAAAGTGAAAAAAAATTATTATTTTTTACAACACTTCATAAAAACATTTTCTGATAAAAGAGTATTATTGAATCATATAAATACTTTATTGAAAATTATTATTTTTATTATCAATATAACTTATTTATATTAAAATATTATAAATAATATTCTAAAATTATTAATTATTATCTTTATTACAATGTTTAAGTATTATGTTATAATGGTCATGTTTAAATAACTAATTTAATATTATATCTTCGATGTTTTAAAACCCAGTACTGCAGGTAATGAAATCTAAGATACAGTTCCTTATAGAGAAAGCATAACATGATATTCCATATAAAAAATCGTAAATGTTTTGGGTAATTAAATCCATCAATATATAAACATATGAAACATATCATGTCCTACCATTCCATTAATCTTGTGTTTTTTGTTAACATCTACTTGACAATAAATTACATTTTTATCTTATCAACATATTTGAAACCTTATTTCAAGTCTTTAAGGAAAAACGTTTACAAAACAATCCATTTATATTTATAGATTCACAATCCAGGAATTGCAATAGATAAAGGCTTCAATTATCCCACATCATTCTCAAACAATTAACTAAGCTTAATCAAATTATTTATTACTTCCTCTTTCCATCTATATCCCATCTGTAGTATCTTTATCATCAATAATATTACAATTAATCATACAACCATTATGATTTTATTTATGATATTTGTTATTAGTACATATATTTTCATAATTCATGTTATTTACAAAATCAAATCATTCAATAGTTGATGATATATTAGGGATACCAATATATCCATACATTGCATTAAATTAACATTGAATTTCCCCTTGGATGTTACTTTATTTGTGCCTTTATTCTCCACATTCAAAACATATTCGTGTTCTTCTATATTGTCCACATGGGTGATTCATACAACATTTGAAACATAGAGTAAATTGAATCTTCTTTCCTCCATGGTCACCATTATCAAGACTCCGAATGAACAATTTTCTTCTCCTCTTTAATTAGTTTGATTGTGGGGTAAGGTACATATGGTTAATCATGATCAATAAAAACAAATTTGGATTAGTCAGAATTAAATTTACTCCGGTTGTAACATCCCAGGTAAATAATGAATAAAACATTTTCATATTTATTAATATTTATGAATTAAAAATTAATTTTACTTTAAGGGGGTTTCTAAGTTTGATAGCGTACCCGATACGCAACAAAGAGTTTCCTTGAAATCTTACGTTGCACACTAGTAATAAAATAATATTATTTTAAATGGTAGTTAACACGTAGCCATTGTATTGGCAAGAATTAATAAAAATAACTAAATTATAATTATATATGTTTTTTTAAATGTTTTTACCTTTATCCAATAAAAGATAAAGGCTTAAAATATGAAAAGAATTCAATTTTTGGCATTTATACACTAATTTTCTGTAAAGGTTCACTTATCAACTTTTGATAGAGAACCGTCATTAAATATAGTTTTGGTCACTCTTATACATTCTATTGGACTAAATAAAACTCTTCTTTATAATTGGGACATCGAAATTTACTTTGTATAAATTTTTGGTATTTTTCCGATAAAGTTCATTATTTAATGAATAGTGAAATATGTTGTATTTTAATTCAAAACCTCTTTTTAATATAATTTATTTATATGATTAGATTATCATTTGAATTTTTTTTTACAGTGAAATTAGAATATATTTTTACCATTAAATCCAATAGTGGTCGTTGAAATTAATTTCACTTTGAAATCAGACCTAAAATAGTGTCAATCTTTTGATACTAATTGTTTCATGAAAACACGGTATTTGCTCTAACAGTGGGAATTAATTATTAAATTAATTGATGCAACTTATATGTTTTGAATTTGGTAAAATAGACTTCATTTTTGAATTCAGAATATCAAATATAGCGTAGGGTGAATTTTTGGTATTTTTCTGAAAAACATCATTTTTTGATGAATAGTGAAACCACTAAGTGGTACTTAAAAAACTGATTTGTCGTTTAAATGAAATTTTACCACCTCTGTGTTTTGAATTTCAAAAATCCTACAAACATGGTTTTAATTAATAATTAAAATGTGGTTCAATGGGATTAAAATAATATTTTGGTGAATAGTAACTTTTATGTTTATTAATCGCGATTCGAGGTAATTAGTGTAGTTTAAGGTAAAAATAATGTTTTAACAATATGAAATGAACTTTACACATGTACTAACATTATTGGATGTGTCATGGACGACAAAAAAATCCATGGGTCAACTTGGGGACCCCATGGAGCCACTTTGGTAGGAAAATGACATTAATAACTTTTTATTTAAAGTTAAAATTAAAATTTCACAAACATGAGTTGTTTTACTAAACCAATTTTTAAATGGGGTTAAACAAGTCATATTTTTTACTATAAATAGTAATTGGAAATCTAAAACGATTTCCTACATCATAGTAGTTTTCTTATAATTTTTATACATTAAATAATTTAAATTATTTATGATACCATGATGATGCAGCGATTATCTCATTATTTAACGATTTAAATAAAATCGAAAGATAATGTAAAATCTAATACCTAAACATGTCCAAACCCAATTGTATGGGTGGATTTAAAATACTTATCACCTTATCCTTGAATTATATCAATTTTGGACCTTTTAAATCCGAAAATCATTTTAAAATAAAGTAACATTTCCTTACTTTCCAAGAGTGCCCCTCCTCTCCTCTTATAAAAGGCTCCAACCTCTACCACCTTACCCACAACTCTCAAGCCTTTGGTTCGGCCAAGATCTGATCTTTTTGTCTCTAAACATCCCTATATTACTCCTAGAAGCCTCATTTTGGGCAGAAGTCTTCCCAAGGAATCCTTTGAACTCAAACCTAAGAGAGTTACCTGATTTTATGATAATGTCTTCACTTGTGTTCTTTTGTTTTATTTTGCTTCTCCATCTCCCTAAACTCTTTTTATTCATTTATTTATTAACAAATCCAGTATCTTCAATATAGTAGGATGTTGTTATAAGAAGAATTCGAGCTACACTTACACACAACTACATCTAATGGTTAAATAACATACTGTTTCTATGGATGACGAATTTCTGCCTCATGAAACGATGATTGTTCAATATTATTCTAACACATTCAAAGGTAGCCAATAAGATGTCACTATATTTATATATGATATATAATATGTTTATTTTTTCCTTAAGATTCTGTATTTTTCATTTATTTCATACCTTTGTGGCTTCCATTATGGGTATACGCGATAGCTTCATTTTAGGAAGTGCAGACTACCGCCCCCTCAAAGTGATTTGATTCGTTAATGTCATACGTGGGACGTATAAAGGATAGATTTAACAATATTATATATGATATTATATTGTAATTATAATATACCTTTTTACCATTATTATTTCACTCCATTAAATTAAGAGATAGAAATGAAAGTAGCGTTCATGCGTACGTATGACTTAGCGTCTCCATGAACGATGCATTTCATTTCTTATCCCAAAATGTAATGTACTATTATAAGTACATATATAGAATGGATATATATTATGTATGATACATCTAAATGATGAATATAATTCTGGAATTAAAATATACATATATATCATTTAGTTTCCATTAATATGACATTGAAATGAAATTAGCGTTCATGCGTACGTATGGCTTAGGTCTCCATGAACGGTGCATTTCATTTCGTACCTCTAAATGATTATGTGATATTATAAATACATTTATATGCTAGATATATATGATATATATCATATACAAATCAGGAATGTCATTCTGGATATAAAGAACCTTTGACCACACAAACACCATGTAATTATAAGAAGTCCACTTTTGACTTAAGAACCAAATATCGACCAAACAAACATTATTAACTTAAATGATTCAATAATGTTTATAACATTGAAATAAGTGATATAAATGGAATAATAAGCTTGAAAAATGTTCTTAATCAAGTAGAGATTAACTCAATTTTATTATTCAGGACACAATTCCCAAAAGGGGGGAAGGATGTAACATCCCAGGTAAATAATGAATAAAAAATTTTCAAATTTATTAATATTTACGAATTAAATATTAATTTTACTTTAAAGGGGTTTCTATGTTCGATAGCGCACCCGATACACAACAAAGAGTTTCTTTGAAATCTTACGTTGCACACTAGTAATAAAATAATATTATTTTAAATGGTAGTTAACACGTAGCCGTTGTATTAGCGGGAATGAATAGAAATAACTAAAATATCATAATATGTGTTTTTTTAAATGTTTTTACATTTATCCAATAAAATATAAAGGCTTAAAATACGAAAAGAATTCAATTTTTAGCATTTATACCAAAGATTCACTTATCACCTTTTGATAGCGAACCGTCATTAAATATAGTTTTGGTCACTATTATACATTCTATTGGACCAAATTAAACTCTTTTTTTAGAATCGGGACATCAAAATTTAATTGGTGTAAAATTTTGGTATTTTTCCGATAAAGTTCATTTTTTAATGAATAGTGAAAAATGTTGTATTTTAATTCAAAACCCCTTTTAAATATAATTTATTTATATGATTAGATTATAATTTGAATTGGTTTTAAAGTGAAATTAGAATATATTTTTACCATTAAATCCAATAGTGGTCGTTGGAATTAATTTCACTTTGAAATAGGACTTAAACTCGTGTCAATCTTTTGATACTTATTGTTTCATGAAAACACACTATTTGCTCTGACAGCGGCAATTAATTATTAAATTAATTAATGAAACTTACATGTTTTGAATTT
The DNA here is from genome assembly GCA_963277665.1 of Viscum album. Taxonomy (NCBI): domain Eukaryota; kingdom Viridiplantae; phylum Streptophyta; class Magnoliopsida; order Santalales; family Viscaceae; genus Viscum; species Viscum album. The sequence goes on along the minus strand of OY728156.1, from coordinate 2,073,144,005 downwards.
TGTAAAATAGACTTCATTTTTGAATTCGGAATATCAAATATATTTTAGGGTGAATTTTTGTTATTTTTCTGAAAAACTTCAATTTTTGATGAATAGTGAAACCACTAAGTGGTACTCAAAAAAATTGATTTTTCGTTTTAATGAAATTTTACCACCTCTGTGTTTTGAATTTCAAATAGACTACATACATGGTTTTCATTAAGAAGTAAAATTTGGTTCAATGGTATTAAAATAATTTTTTGGTGAATAGTAACTTTTATGTTTATTAATCGCAATTAGAGTTAATTAGTGTAGTTTAAGTTAAAAATAATGTTTTAATAATATGAAATGAACATGACACATGTCCTACCCTTATTGGATGTGTCATGGACGACCAAGAAAATCCATGGGTCAACTTGGGGACCCCATGGTTCCACTTTGGTAGGAAAATGGCATTAATAACTTTTTATATAAAGTTAAAATTAAAATGTCACAAACTTGAGTTGTTTTACTAAAACAATTGTTAAATGGGGTTATAAAATTCAGATATTTGACTATAAATAGTCATTGAAAAGTTAAAAAGATTTACTACATCATAGTATTTTTTATATAATTTTCAGACATTAACTAAATTAAATTATTTATGACACCATGATGATACATCGATTACCTCATTATATGGGTGGAGTTCGAACCCTTATCACCTTATCCTCAAATTATTTTAATTTGGGACCTTTTAAATCCGAAAATCAGTTTATAATAAAGTAACATTTCCTTAATTTCCAAGAGTGCCCCTCCTCTCCTCTTATAAAAGGCCCCAACCACTACCACCTTACCCACACCTCTCAAGCCTTTGATTCGGCCAATCTTAGCTCTTTTTGTCTCTCCACATCCCTATCTTACTCCTAGAAGCCTCACTATGGGAATAAGTCTTCCCAAGAAATCCTTTGAGCTCAAATCTAAGAGATTACCCGATTTTAAGGTAATGTCTTCACTTGTGTTCTTTTGTTTTATTTTTCTTCTCCAACCCCCTAAACTCTTTTTATTCATTTATTCTGTAACAACTCCATTATCTTAAATATACTAGGATGTTTTTATAAGAATAATTAGAGATACACTTACACACACCTACATCTAATGGTTAAATAACATACTGTTTCTGTGGATGGCGAATTTCTGCCTCATGAAACGATGATTGTTCAATATTCTTCTAACACTTTCAAAGGTGGCCATTAATATGTCACTATATTTATATATGTTATATAATATGTTTATTTTTTATTTAAGCTTCTGTATTTTTCATTTATTTCAAAGATTTGTGGCTTCCATTATGGGTATACGCGATATCATCATTTTAGGAAGTGCGGACTACCGCCCCCTCAAAGTGATTTGATTCGTTAATGCCATACGTGGGACGTATAAAGGGTGGATATAATAATATTATATATGATATTATACTGTAATTATAATATAACTTTTTATCATTATGATTTCACTATATTAAAGTATAAGATAGAAATGAAAGTAGCGTTCATGCGTACGTACGACTTACCTCTCCATGAACGGTGCATTTCTTTTCTTATCCACAAATGTAATGTACTATTATAAGTACATATATATAATGGATATATATGATATATGTTACATATAAATGATGAATATAATTCTATAATTAAAATATACATTCCTCTCCTTTAGTTTCCATTAATATGACATAGAAATGGAAGTAGTGTTCATGCGTACGTACGGCTTACCATCTCCATGAATGGTGCATTTCATTTCTTACCTCTAAATGATTATGTGATATTATAAATACATGTATATGATAGATATATATGATATATATGATATCGAAATCAGGAATGTCATTCTGGATATAAAGAACCTTTGACCACATGAACAACATGTAATTGTAAGAAGTCCACATTCGACTTAAGATCCAAATATCAACAAGATAAACATTATTAACTTAAATGATTACATAATGTTTATAACATGGAAATAAGTGACATAAATGGAATAATAAGCTTGAAAAAGGTTCTTAAGCAAGTATAAATTAACTCAATTTTATTATTCAGGACGTTAAAGAATGATCGAGTCAAGTCGGACCCGAGGTAAGGGACTTCGTCTCAATCTCCTTTCATTGAGGCATATTTCATTTTATACACAACTATATTTTATATGGTGTATAAACCCCTTTTACTTTTACTTTTATACAAAAGTGATCTTTTTATATGAAGCGTTGTACTAAATGACAAAAAGGAATGTATCTTTTAACATACGCGGTGACAACGACCTTTTCCACCGCCACGAGTATTATTTGGTCTTTGGCTTCCTCAACAAGCCGTGATGATTTTAAAATGAAATAAAGACTATATACTCTTATATGTATTTTGGTATTGAAAATGGTTTATATAATGGATTTGTTTTGTCAATATATTTGAGTGATATGTTGTGATCAATGTGTGAAAATTTTTTCTTTCCATTATATTTGTTTTATGTCTTTTGATTTTATAATGGTACTTGGACATTTGACGGGTTGTTACGTGATAAACCATATGACGGGTGGTGTTGTGAATACCAGGATGGGTGGTTACGTTATAACCTCCAATGCATTGGGTATGGAAGTCTGCCGTATGGCTATTCCATTAAGTATGTACAAAAGTTGGCCGTATGGCTATTCCATTAAGTGTTATGTGTGAAGTCGACCGTATGGTTATTCCACTTAAGTGTGTTTATGTCCCAAGTTACATTTATATGTTATGTGTTCTTTATATGGGTTTTATGGTAATCCTTTGGTTACAAAAGGGTAAGTAATGATATTTTATTCAGTGAAGAGTTTTTACTACTTCATGAAGGTGAAGGTACTACTTTGATAAAGTTTACATGGTTTACTTGATGGTTGAAAAACTAACAGTTTTCATTCTTTGTGTATCCCTTACTGAGCGTTTTATGCACACCCCATGTTTTTTTGAAATATTTTTCACAGGACTTAATGTGGAATATGGTCATGGATGGGATCAAGGGAATGTCATGCTATCTAAAACATGTAACTAGACATGTTTCTTTTTAATAGTTTTTATTTTATGGAAACTTAGTCTACATTGTAATCTTTTGAGATGTAACAGTTATGTCCTAATTCTCTAAACCTCTAAACCTTAAAAGATCCTCAATGTGAATTATTCATTTAATTCAATATTAAGTAATGTTTAAGGGTGGGGCGTTATACCGGTCAGCATAACATTCAGATAACAATCAATATATTTCCCATAAAATTCAATGTTAACCCAATTCCTCCCAATTCCCTCTGTTGAATAAAATGAAAAGGCATAGTTACTAATCCCAAGGAAAACCACATTATTATGAAAAAAACAAATAGTTTTTAAAATAATGACTCTTTATTATTATTCTATGAAACCATATGTTTATCCATATTAACTCATAGTCATAATCTATTATAATTGTTAATAATTATTTTTATATTGTACATTAATTTATAAAATCACATCCCCCTTGAGTGTTAAACCTGGAGTGCAATAATGCCCATTTTTTAGTACCAGTTCCTGATCAATTCTAGATCAATTCTATTTTTCTAGGTTGTTCCCACAAGGTACATATATACTAGATCCACATCAACTTTTAATATACAGAAATGGTTGTTATGTATTGGAAGTGACTCACCATATCCTTTACCAAAATTTTAGGAAATTTTCCTAAACATTGTGTCATCCTTATACATATCCATAGATACATCACTTGAAAAATAATTATACATATCCCTTGAGATCCAACAAATATATACTCATCATTATTTCAAAATCATAGCTAAACATTTATTTTCATACCAAATTTTGAGAACAAGACTTATCATAAATTGATATTACATCTAATTAGAATAATATTCATTGCATTACATGATCACATGCCTAGGGACCCTAACAGATTAGTTCTATTGAAAACTAGAAACATAATATTATAATCTTGTGAAGGATCATAAATTTTTCCCATAAATTCTTCCCATTTAGTACTCTTTAAACACATAATTGACAAAAAACATTTCTTCATAACTTGGCGAAATAAAACATAATACAATTTGAGGATAGCTGATTAGTAAGGGAAAACCATAGGTATACATATTAATGAAATGAATATAAGGGTAATATCACATGATCATAACATTTTAAAAACATACCCTTTATATAAAAGATCATATACATGATTTATGAATTAAACATTGGAATTTAATAGGACATGAATTGAAATATAATAAAATAACATGATTCATGAGACCAAAACATTATCATACAATGTGGATTTGTTTCTTAAACATAATTATAGATATTAATTCATATAGTTGTCAAGGATCACTTCCAAGGATTCAATATTATAATGGAATCACTCCCCAAACCATTCTAGTTATCAATGATCACTCCAAATATCGTCATAGTGGACAAAGTCTCTTACATAACAGCGTTCACACATCATTTTTGTCCTTTCTATCTCATTAGATATAAATATTAATGCAATGGAATGGAGGTAGATATAGATCCCACCAGTTACATAGTAAAACCCATATTTATGTGTTTTATAATACCATAAACATTAATTATATAATAACCCATGTAATTAAATTGTTAAAATAAACATTTCATTATATCATAAACTATGGTAAAATTACAGGTTTTATTATCATTTCATTATAGAATACCCCATGAAAAAAGAGGGTTTAATGAACATTTCATCATAGAATAAATTATTAAAGGATGTATGTTTCATACACATCATTCAATCATGATATAAACAAATCAGAAAAATAATTTAATCACATCCCAATATTTCATCCCCAATAATGAATAGGTATCACCAATTTTTGTCAACATTGATGTAAAATATTTTTATAATATGTTTTAACAAATTTCATTAGAAAAATATCCTTTATAACTTTGAAAATAAATTTTAATATATAAAATATTTTGAAAAAAAAATTATTTTAAAATAAACTTGTAATATTTGAAATGATTCTTCAAAACATTGATTGGTTACTTTCATGTCGTACATAATAAAACTAAGATTCATTTTACATTTCTAGTAAAATCCATATAATAATTGTTTAGAAATATAAATAAACACACCATTAATTATTTTTAAAATAACAAAATTATAAATATTTCTTTTAATAATAATAATTCATTTTTTTATTTTTTATAGAAAAAATGGTTTTTAAAGAAAATAGATTTCTGATTGAAGAGATAAAGAGCATTTGATTTTCATAAAAATATTCTATAAATAATTTTAGGTACGAAAAATTTGATAAGTTGTACCATTACTTGATGTTATCATGGAGAAACATATTATAATAAAAATAAAGAGAATTATTGAGAGTAATATAAATATATTTCATTATTTGGGACTTAATCATAAACAATCCTAAAAAATGATGAAATTGTAACATAAATTTTTTATAAATTTCATACATTTTGAACATAGGCCCCATTGAACAATAAAATTAAATGAAGTATAAAATATCATGGTGATTAATAAAATCAGGATATAAAAATTCAATGAATTTTTATATTCACCTCATGGAATAATATTAGTGCATGGAATAATGTACGTCTCAATGAATGAAAATTGAGAAAAAAATAACTTACCGCTTGGGTAACTTTTGAACTATAAACCTAAAGAAATGGAGATACTTAAATGGGAATTTAAATTCCAATAAATATATTATAATTATCCAAAAATAAATTTATGGTAATTATATACACCACATAAAATAATTATGTGGTGAATATTTCAGGTGTATCACAAAATAAAATAATAAGATGAATGTCTCTTACCTTAAGTATCAACTCTTGTAAATACTCATTAAAAAATTGTTTATAATAAATATATGTTAATTATAAATATATTAAAAACCATATTCACATATATAAAACAATAGATGATATTATTATGAGATTTTATTACCTTTATTTTAATGATTTAAGGTTAAAGTTACATCATGGTAATAATCGCCCTGCTTTTTCGTATATGACTTGATTTGTTACTTCTGGTAATCTTACATTGAAAATGATTTAGTAATATTTTGAATGATAAAAAAATAAGAAAAAAATATATATTAATTTTATATGTATTTATAGTAATCCATAATACATAGTGACGGGAAATGAAAAGCATCGATCTTGAATATGGAGGGTTGTACATACACATGAATGTTTTTGACATTTTATTATTGTTTTGAAATATTGAAAATTAAATAATATATATTACAATATATGAATAAAACTTATTTCATATTTATGAAATATTTTTATTATATTGTCCCATAATACATTCCATGTAATGCAGGAATGAATCACATCGCTTCGTGAGGCTGTAGTCTTCCTTACACAGAAACGATGTTATAGTATTGACAGAAAATTGAAAGCATGAAGTTATGTATGAGGTAAATATTAAATAATAACAATAACCTCTTAAATTAAATATATATCATTTATATACTATAAATAAATCATTATTCACAACCTTGTACGGTGGTAATTGAAAAAAATGACATTTGTTCATGAGGAGGTTGTCTACCCTACATGCAAATAATGATTTTGTAACCCATTGTGTGAAAGATTGAGTGGTTTAAGATTGAAAATTTAACATTAAAATATAAATATATACATGATACTGATGTTTCGATATGATCTTGTTAAAAAATTTATTGAATTGTGTGAATGATCATACGAAAAAATGCATTTTAATGAATGCTACATCTTTTTTTGGAATCCTCCATAGGATTTCACTGAAATCATTTTTTAGATGGATGTATATATAAAATTAGACCTATAAAAATAATATAGGGATTTTTGGAAGTGATTTTTAAGATATTTTTCTATCCATATGGATGGAATGGTGGGAATTAGTGGGGAGTGTGATTTTCCTCTTATTATTTCAGAGGTAGAAAATTCTTTTTAATTCTCAAACGTAATCACTATTTGGAGGCCAATTATTCCTAATGTGAATAAAAATATGATAAATAATGGTTTATAGGGATTATATTGTTAATAAAAACTTCCAAAGCACAATTAAACACATGGCTTAATAATTTAGATCTGTATCTTCTAGGTATCCAATATTTTTTTTTCATTTTTTCACTATGGTTACTATTTTTCTATCATTATTATTTTGTATTTTATGAATATGTTATAGTGATAAAGAAAAGATAATGTGTAATCACATTTATTAAATATCATATATAACTTATACATTATAAATCCAATGTGTGTTATAAATTAATTTTTACATAAGCATATGTAACACGCATAATTAAAGATTTTACATTAACAACGCTAATAATGTTTTTACTATTAATTGGTCAATATAGAAATTATAATTAAAATATTGGACCATTAATAGAAAATATTTGGTATTTATTCACTTTTAAAAATTACTTGGAAGAATTTAATATTTTAATTAATTGTAATTCATTTAATAAAATATTGGTTATCATAAAATAACAATACTATCAATTTTGACCTGAATCTTATAATTTTAATTTTAAGAATATCAATACAGTGATGGAATTTAAATATATTATTTTCACACATATTTTTGATGATTTATTCATTAAAAACATAACCAAAAATAACAATCCATTCAATTTACATTAAATTTAATACTTTTCGTATTAATTAATTTATTGGTAACGAATAATTTTTGTGTTGGAATTTCGATATCATTTAATGTCTTTGTTTCATATAAAGAAAATATAAATTATCTTCATAGTGAAAAATAATTTATATTTAAATAGGATGTATATAATGGGACAAATTTTTTTCAAATATTTGAAACCTGTATTGAAATTAAAACTAAAAAAACTAATTTTTTTGACATTTTTTCTACATAAAGTATCATATGGGTAAAATTCAAATTAAATTGAAATTAAATACTTATATTTAAAATATTTTGAACTAAAATACTGAAATAACTTCATTAAATAAAATTAGGATAATATTTTCTTCCATTTCCACTCATATCATTCTCGTTTAGACCTTTAGTAAATAATTTTTTTCTTTAACAATGGTAATTATGTTTTACTGCATTAACTATACATTTTAGGCTATAAATATAATTATCTTATCATAAATTATAAATTTTCAATTTTCCAAACATTTAATCCATTTTCCAATATTCAATTAACATAAGTGGCAAAAATTGATTTCAAATTAATCTCGCAGACTTGACGATATAACAGGGTTTTAAAGTGAAAATGATCAAATGATTAAAAATATTTTATATCCATTTTCAATTTGAAATTGATTCCAATAATATAAATTGGATTAAAAAATTATTATTTAATTAATTATAAATTAAATATATTTTATAATATATTTTATTTTTATAAATGAGTTAATTAGAAAGGAAATTTTCAATTAAATTACAATACTATTTACTATTCATTTTAAAGATATAGCTTTCTAGAAAACATTGAAAGTTCAATAAAAGATAATATAAAAATTATGACTTCAAATATAAAGATTATTTTATAAAATTATTTTCCTAAAAATGTTAAAAATAACTTTTCTTAATGTTCACAAAAAGACATAAAATCATTTTTTTTTCAAAAAATAATATATTTGATGCCTCTAAAGACATTTAAAAAAATAAGGATTTTTCTTATCAATATTTTTTATTAATATAATACTATTATACCTAATATTTTATTAGTATTTATTACTATTCATATCACTTTTTTTAAGGCCATTACTTTAATGATCATGTTTAAATAACTATGTTTATAATATATATTGGTTTTTTTAAAACTCACAGTTGTGTTTAAAAAAAGATATGATAGTTCTCTATTAAGTGAAAAGATAACATGATATACTGTATAATGAAATATTAACTTGGTGATTATTATTACATGATCCATCAATTATATTTACTTTATTCAAAAAATAATAATTCATAATAACTACGGGTGATACATCTCTTATCAGTGATATTGATATTCAACCACAAGCTCGTGATCATATTCATCATACCATCTTGTATCTTGCTATAATTTTCATCCATTTTCTCTCACTCTACATTAATATTAAATGATTAAATCCCTTATCTGTAGGGAGAACCATAAAATTTACCTGTCTAAAGTCATTAAAATCACTATCTATTGGATCATTTCAGTATGACACTCATGATACTTTAACCATTATGACTTCATAAACATATCAATTTAATGCTCTAAATAGAATTCCGTTGGTTGAAAACATAGATAATATATGTCACATCCCAGGTAAATAAATAATAATACGTATTTCATATTTATTAATATTTCTGAATTAAATATTAACTTTAATTTAAAGGGGTTTCTATGTTCGATAGCGTACCCGATACGCAACAGTGGGTTTCTTTGAAATCTTACATTGCACTCTAATAATATATTATTATTATTTTAAATGTTAGTTAACTCCTAGCCATTTTATTGGAGGGAATGACCAAAACTAACTAAAATATGATTATACATGTTTGTTAAATGTATTTACATTTATCCAACAAAAGTTAGAGACTTAAATTGTGAATGAATCTAATTTTAAGCATAATTTACATTGAACGGTTGATTTTCCACCTATTAATGGTGATACCTATTTAAATATAGTTTTGGTCTCTTTAATACATTCTATTTGACAAGATATAATCCATCTTTAGAATGGTGACATCATGTTTTACTTTGGGTAATTTTTTGGTATTTTTCTAATAAAGTTCATTTTTAATGAATAGTGAAAAATACTATGTTTTAATTCAAAATTTACTTTTAATATAATATATTTATATGGTTAGATTATATTTTTAATTAGTTTTAAAGAGTAATTAGAATATATTTTTACCATTTAATCCTATGTTGGTCATTAGAATTAATTTTACTTTGAAATTGGAAATAGACAAGTGTCAATCTTTTGATAGTTATTGTTTTTTAAAACCACGCTAATTATTTTAAAAACAGGAATTAATTTTAAAATAATTAATGTCACTTCTATGTTTTGAATTTTAAAAAATACACATCATTTTTTAATTCAGTATATCAAATAATCCTTAGGCTGAATTTTTTGTATTATTTTGAAAAACATCAATTTTTTTATGAATAGTGAAACCACATTGTAGTAGTTAAAAAACTGACTTTTTCATTTAAATGAAATTTTACCGCTTCTGTGAATTGAATTTCGAAAATCTGACATACATGTTTGTTATTAGTAAGTAAAATTTGGTTTAATAAGATTAAAATAATTCCTGGTGAATAGTAACTTTTGACTTTTATTTACCACAGTTAAAGGTAAATACGTTAATTTATAGTTAAAAGAATATTATAACAATTAAAAATTACCTTAACAATTTTCCTAACCTTATTGGATGAATCATGACTGGCCAAGGGAATCCCTGTGTTGATTTTGGGACCCCATTGAGCCACATTGGAGTCATAATAACACTTTAGATTAATAAATATTAAGTAAAGACCAAAATGACCTAAAAATATCATTTTGTTAATTAATTTTTACATAATGTTATATAATATATCCTTTTGTCGATAAATATTCATTTTAATTTTTAAATGATTTCCTACATCATGGTATTTGTTTTATAATTTTTTCACATCAAATAAATTAAATTATTTATGAAACAATAATGATGCATTGTTTACCTCATAAATAAATGATTTAAATAAATGAGATTATAATGATTAAAATATTATCCAAAACATATCCAATTCTGATTGGATGATTTTATTTCTAATATTAGTCCTCTTATCTTCATCTTTATTGATTTTGGTAACTTTTGAAACCAAAGATATGTTTATAATAAAATAATGTTTTCACACTTTTTTAAAGAGCCCCTCATCTCCCTTGTAAAAGGAGACCACTTATAACCAATTCAACTTACCTCTCAATCCTTTTGATTTGTCCAAACACTTCCCAATTAATCTCCCTACATACCTCTCATCCTCCTAGAAGCCTTACCTTAGGTAGAAGGAACTTCAAGAATTCCTTTTGGTTCAAACCAAAGGAAGTTACCCAAATTAAAGGTAACAGTTTCTCATAACATTGTTTCTTTTATTTTACTTCTCCAACCCCTAAACTATTTTTATTAAATTATTTTATAACAACACCAGTATCCTAAATATAATAATATGTTGTTATGAGATTTATTTTAACTACACTTACACACACCTCAATCTAATGGATGAAAAACATAATGTTTCTGTGGATGGCAAACTAACGCCTCACAAAATGATGATTGTTCAAATACCTCCAACCGCATCTCATAGTGTCCATTATGATGGTATTATATTTATATATGATATATATTATGTTTATTTTTTCTTTATTCTTCTTTAATCTATATTTATAGCATGTATTTATGTTTTCCATTATCGGTAAACGCGATAATCTCATTAGAAGAAGTGCGGATTACCACCCCCTCAAAGTGATATGACTCATTCATGCCTTACGTGGAATGTATAAAGGATAGATTTAATGATATTATATATGATATTATACTTGAATTAGAATATAACTATTATACTTATGTTTTGATTCCATTAAAATAAGAAATAGATATGGAAGTAGCGTTCATGCATACGTACGGCTTTCTATCTCCATGAATGATGCATTTCATTTTTTACATCTAAATGTTATGTAAACTTTTAAATACATGTATATACTCGATATATATGATATATATGATATCTACATCATTATTATCATTCTAGTGATAATGGATATTTGACTACATTTACAACATGTAATTTTAAGAAGTCTATTTTTGGCTCAAGTGCCAAATATCAACAAAATGAACTTTATTAACATAAATGAATTACATAATGTTTATAACATGGTAATAAGTGATATAAAAGAAATAATAAACTTTAAAAAGGTTCTTAAGCAATTAGAAATTTACTTTAGTATATTATTCAAGAGATTAAAGAATGATCGAAACTAGTCAGACACGAGGTAAGGGACTTCATCTCAATCTCCATTCATTGAGGCATACTTTCATTTATACAAAAATTTCTCTTATACGATGTATAAACCCCTTTGAATTTTACTTTAATCAAAATGAATCTTTTTTCTACGAAGCATTTTACTAAATGACAAAAATTATGATTCTTTTTAATGTATGCAGTGACAATGACCTTTATGCCACTATAAGTATTATTTGATCTTTGGACTCCTTAAGAAGCTGTAATGTTTTTAAAAGGAAAATAAATACCATATACTCTTTTGTGTATTTTGGTATTGAAAATGGTTTTGATAATGGATTTTTATGTTAATATATTTAAGTGATATGTTGTGATTGAAATGAGGAAATGTTTTCATTCCTTTATATTTTTAGTATGTGTTATGTTTTTATAATGGTACTTGGACATTTTAAGGGTGGTCACATGATAAACCAAATAACGGGTGGTGTCGTAATAAACTAGGATGGGTGGTTACGTTATAACCACCAATGCATTGGATATGGAATTCAGCCGTATGGCTATTCCTTTTAGTGATATGTGTAGAAATCGACCGTATGGTTATTCCATTTAACTATGTTTATGACTCAAGTTACCTTTATATGTTATGTGTTCTCTATATGGGTTTTATGGTAATCATTTGGTTACAAAAGGGTAAGAAATGATCTTTTATTCAGTGAAGAGTATTTACTATTTCATTGAAGTTAAAAGTATTACTTATGATTATGTATTCACAGATTACTTATTGTTTTTAAAAACTAACAGTTTCCTTCTTTTTGTATCCCTTACTGATCTTTTTATGCTCATTCCTTGTTTTGGGAATGTTTTTTACAGAACATAAAGTGGAATAGGGTCAAGGATGGGATCAAGTAAATGTCATGCCGTCTAAAACATGGAACTAGACATGAATATTTTTTTTAAGAGTTTTTATTTTATGAAAAAATAGAAACTGAGTAGAAGTGTCTACATTGTAATATTTTGAAATTTAATAGTTATGGCCTAACACTCTAAAACTCTAAGCATGAAACGATCCTCAATATAAATTATTCATTTAATTAAAGATTATGTAATGTTTTAAAGCCGAGTACTTATAGTTAGTATCAGAGGTTGGTTTAGATAACTTTAGGAGTTTGGGTATTGTTAAATTAATATCCATAAAATAATTTATGTTAATATTGAAATCATATAGCATTTACAGATTTCCATGTTGCTTCGCCTTATATATTTTTTTGTTCATAATGGTTTTCCACAGAGGAAATATGGAAGCAATGTTGGGAAGACATCAGGAGGAAGACAACCTTCCAAATCAGCAACCTGAGACGGTTGGAAATGGAACTGAACAGTTTGTTGCAGTGATGGCATAGTTTACTCGGGCTATAAATGGTGGTGGTATCCATGCACGAGATTAGCCAGATCAACATTAGAGGAACATGTCAGTAGTGTAGAATTTCAGGAGGCAACATCCCCCATAATTTAGAGGATTATCTGACCATGTGCTAGCAGAAGGGTGGATTAAAGCACTTGTGAAAATTTTCTATGTTATGGGGTGTTAAGAACATCAAAATGTTAGTCTTTATGTTTATTATTTTGAAGGTGAAGTTTATCAGTGGTGGATGATGGAGAAAAATATTCGGGATTTTGAGGATATTGATGCTCTTTATTGGGATGAATTCAAAGGCATATTTCTTGAGAAATATCTTCCTAAGGTGGTTCATATTAGGATGGAAAAAAAATTCCTATAATTTAGTTTGGAAGATGACTCAATGGCTTCTTATGAAGAAAAGTTCACTCGAATAGCAATTTATCCACCTAATTTCATATGATATCAGGATAGTAAGATAAATATATATTAATTAGGACTGAAGCTATGATATTGAAGAGCGTAAGCCTCTCGTGAGTTCAAAAGTTATGAAAAACGTGTTCGATGTCTAGAGAAGCTGGAAATGGATTTTGTTGATGATCAAGTGTTCTATGACAAACAATAGAGAAAGAGGTCCAGTTGGCAGGAAAATGGGAAGAATTCATCAATGAATCGTAGAGGTAAGAAAAATAAATATCCATCTTCTGAGAAGTGTGGTAAAAAGCATCCTAGAGAATGTTTATCAAAGTATGGAATGTGCTTTCGGTGTGGTAAGTCTAGTCATATTTCTCGTAACTGTAAGGAAGATGAACAAGTATGGAATGAAAAGCCCTCGGTCAGATGTTTTAAGTGTAATGAAATGAGTCATTATGAAAATGTGTGTCTAGAAAAGAACTCAACTATGGAAAAGCATCGAGACTACAGGCAGAAAGCGGTGGTGAAATCCTTTGTAACTACTTCAACAGATGTTTGTCCACCAAATGAAGTAGTATCAGTTACACTGTTTGTTTGTTCATATTATGCCAATGGGTTGTTTGATTCAGGATCTACACACTCTATCATTTCTAAGAAGTTTTCTAGTAAATTGGGAATTCCATATCAATATATTTATACAGAACTTATGGTAAAAACACATAGAGGAAATGTTGAGACAAAAATAAAACATAAGAACATTCATGTCCTTCTTTCTGGAATGAACATTCCTGCAAACCTTATTATTTTTCCTCTAGTAGAGTTTGATGTTATTTTGTGCACGGATTGGATTTTTGTTTATCATGCTATGATTGACTGCAGAGCTAAAGTGGATTCTTTTCAGAAAGATTTACATTTTGTGTACAAGAATGAATCTTTTCTTTTGATAACATATTAGGAAGCTGAGAAACTAGTAAAAGAAGGAAATGAATGTTACCTTGCACATATTGTGGGAAACAAAGGAACTGTTCAGATTAATTATGTGCCAGTGGAAAATGAGTACCTTTATTTTTTTCTGATGAGTTTCTTTGTATTATACTTGATCGCGAAGTTGAATTTACTATTGAATTAGTTTATGATTCTAATACAATTTCAAAAATCCCATATCGAATGGCTCAAATTGAACTTTTAGAGTTAATGATGCAATTTCAGGATTTATTAGATAAATGTTTCATTCGAACTAGAACATCACCATGGGTTTCTCCTGTCTTGTTTGTTAAAAAGAAATATAATTCAATGAGACTTTTCAATGATTATAGAGCATTGAATAACATTACTGTTAATAACAAGTATCCTTTGCCTCATATCGATGATTTTTTTGATCAGCTCCAGGGAGCTCGGTATTTTTCAAAGATTGACTTTTGGTCGGAGTACCATCAGTTGAAAGTAAAAGAAGATGACATTTCAAAGACTGCGTTTTATACTAGATATGGACATTATGAATATGTAGTTATGCCTTTCGGTTTAACCAATGCACCTGTTGTATTCATGGATCTTATAAATATAATATTCCATGAGTTCTTGGATAAGTTTGTTGTTGTGTTCATTGATGATATATTGGTTTATTCCAAAAGTAAAGAGGAACATGAATGTCATATAAGTATCATTTTAAAAACCTTAAATGAAAAGAAACTGTTTGGAAAATTCAGCAAGTGTGAGTTTTGGTGCAACAAATTTCGTTCCTTGGATACATTATTTCAAAAAATGGCATAACTGTTGATCCTGCAGAAACAAAAGTTGTTGAAGAATGGACAACACCAACAAATATAACTTAGATTCGTAGTTTTATTGGTTTGGAAGGTTATTAGCAGAGGTTTGTTGAAAATTTAGCATGATTATCTAGTCCAATGACTAAGTTAAATCAAAATGGTGTTAAGCTTATTTGGAGAAGAGAATGTGATGATTGTTTTCAGGAATTTAAAAGAAGATTGGTGAATTATCCATTTTTTTCACTGCCATCCAAAAATGGTGAGTTTGTTATCTACTATGATGCTTCATTGAAAGGACTTGGTTGTTTCCTATTGCAGAATGATTAAATAATTGCTTAGTATTCCTGTCAGTTGAAACCACATGAGTTAAATAACCCTACACATGATTTGATAAGTAAAATTGCGAGGACGCAATTCCCAAAAGGGGGGAAGGATTTAACATCCCAAGTAAATAAATAATAATACATATTTCATATTTAATAATATTTGTGAATTAAATATTAATTTTACTTTAAGGGGGTTGTTATGTTCAGTAGCTTACTCGGTATGCAACAGCGGGTTTCTTTGAAATATTATGTTGCACAATAATAATATAATATTATTATTTTAAATGGTACTAAACTACTAGTCATTTTATTGGAGGGAATGAAAAAAACTAACTACAATATGAATATACATGTTTTTTAAATGTATTTAAATTTATCCAATTTATTTTAGAGGCTTAAATTGTGAATGAATCTAATTTTGAGCATAATTTACATTAAATTGTTGATTTACCACCTATTAATGGTGAACAATATTTAATATTTTTTGGTCACATTAATACATTCTATTTGAAAAAATACAATCCTTCTTTAGACTGGGGACATCAAATTTTACATTGGGTAATTTTTTGGTATTTTTCTGATAAAGTTTATTTTTTAATGAATAGTGAAAAATACTGTATTTTAATTCAAAATTTCATTTTAATATAATTTATATATATGGTTAGATTATCTTTTTAATTGGTTTTAAAGTGTAATTAGAATATATTTTTACCATTTAATCCAATTTTTTTCACTAGAATTAATTTTATATTGAAATTAGACATAAACAGGTGTTAATATTTAGATAGTTATTGTTTCTTAAAAACATAGTAATTGTTTTAACAGTGGGAATTAATTTTAAATTAATTAATTCCACTTCTATGATTTGAATTTTGAAAAATAGGCATCATTTTTGAATTTGTAATATCAAATAATTCATAGGCTTAATTTTTGGTATTTTTCTGAAAAAAATCAATTTTGATGAATAGTGAAACCACATAGTATTAGTTAAAAAACAAACTTTTTCATTTAACTAATATTTTACCTATTCTGTGAAATGAATTTTGAATATCATGCATACATGGTTGTTATTATTAAGTAAAATGTGGTTCAATAAGATGAAAATAATTTTTGGTGAATTGTATCTTTTGACTTTTATTTACCATAGTTAAAGGTAAATAGGGAAATTCAAGGTTAAAAGAATATTATAATAATTCAAAATTACCATAACACTTGTCCTAAACTTCTTGGATGAGTCCTGGACTACCAAGGGCATCCTAGGGTCGAATTTGGGAGCCCATGTAGCCACATGGAAGTGATAATAACACTTTAGATTAATTAATTTAAAGTAAAGACAAAAATGACCAAAACAAATATCCTTTAGTAACATAATTTTTTCATAAGGTAATATAAGATATCATTTAGACTATAAGTACTCATTAGAAATCTAAAAATATTTCCTACATCACGTTTTTTTTAATTTTTATACACCAACAAAATTAAATTATTTATGACACAATAATGATGTAGTGTTTACCTCATTAATAAATGATTTAAATAAATAAGATTATAATGATTAAAATATTATCCTAAACATGTCCAATTCTGATTGGATTATTTTATTTCGAAAATGAGTCATATTGTCTTTGTCTTTAATTATTTTTTGACCTTTTTAAACCAAGGATATGTTTATAAAAAAATAATGTTTTCCCAATTCTTAAAGAGCCCCTCCTCTCCCTTATAAAAAGAGACCACTTCTAAACTATTCTACACACCACTCAAGCCTTTTGGATCATCCAACCGAAGACCAATTAATCTCCCCACATCCCTATCCTCCTCCTATATGTCTTACCTTAGGAAGTTGTCACTTCAAGAATTTATTTTGGTTCAAACCAAAGGTAGTTACCCAAATTAAAGGTAACAGTTTCTCTTAAGTACTTTTAATTTATTTTACTTATCCAACCCCTAAACTATTTTTATTATATTATTTTATAACAATACAAGTATCCTCAGTATACAAGGTTGTTTTATGAGAATTATTCTATCCAAACTTACACACAACCCCTTCTAATGGATGAATAACATAATGTTTCTTTGGATGGAAATCTAATGCCTCACGAAACGATGATTGTTCAAATATCTCCAACCTCATCTCATGGTTTCCATTATGATGGAACTATATTTATATATGATATATATTCTGTTTATTATTTTTTAATGCTTCATAAATTTCCATTTATAGCATGCCTTTATAGTTTCCATTATGGGTAAACGCGATAATCTCATTAGAGGAAGTGCGGACTACCGCCCCCTCAAAGTGATATGTCTCATTCATGCCTTACGTGGAACGTATAAATAATGGATTTAATGATATTATATATGATATTATACTGGAATTATAATATAACTATGTATCATTATATTTTAATTCAATTAAAATAAAAAATATAAATGGAAGTATCATTCATGTGTACTTACGGCTTACTGTCTCCATGAACGGTGCATTTCATTTCTTACATCTAAATGTTATGTACTATTATAAATACATGTATATACTGGATATATATGATATATATGATATCTACATCATTATTATCATTCTATAGATGATGTATATTTTACTACATTTAAAACATGTAATTATAAGAAGTCCATTTTTGACTCAAGTGCCAAATATTGAAAAAATGGACGTTATTAACTTAGATGATTACATAATGTATATAACATGGTAATAAGTGATATTAAAGGAATAATAAAATTGAAAAAGGTTCTTAAGAAAGTATAAATTAACATTCGTTTATTATTTATGAGATTAAAGAATGATCGAGTCAAGTCGGACATGCGGTAAGGGACTTTCTCTCAATCTTCTTTCATTGAGGCATATTTTCATTTATACAAAACATTCTTTTATGCGGTGTATAATCCCTTTTGAATTTTACTTCAATTCAAAAAAGAAATATTTTTTCTACAAAGCATTTTACTAAACAACGAAAAGTATGTTTCTTTTTAACGTATGTAGTGACAACGAACTTTCTGCCACCGCAAGTATTATTTGATATTTGGATTCCATAACAAGCCACAATGTTTTTAAAATGAAAATAAATACCATATACTCTTTTACGTATTTTGGTAGTGAAAATGGTTTTGATAATGCATTTTTATGTCAATATATTTAAGTGGTATATTGTTATTAAAATGTGGAAAAGTTTTCTTTCCTTTATATTTTTTTGTATGTGTTATGATTTTATAATAGTACATTGACATTTGACGGGTGGTTATGTGATAAATCAAATGACGGGTGGTGCCATGATAAACCAGTATGTGGGGTTACGTTATAGCCTCCAATGCATTGGGTATGGAAATTAGTCATATGGATATTCTATTTAGTGATATGTGTGGAATTAGACGGTAAGTTTATTCCATTAAAGTATGATTATGTCTCAAGTTACCTTTATATGTTATGTGTTCTTCATATGGATTTTATGGTCATAATTTGGTTATAAAAGAGTAAGAAATGATCTTGTATTCCGGGAAGAGTATTAACCACTTCATAAAGGTTAAAAAATTACTTATGACTAATTATTCGTGGTTTACTTGTTGTTTTGAAAAACTAACAGTTTCCTTCTTTGTGTATCCCTTACTGAGATTTTTATGCTCATCCTAAGATTTTGGAATGTTTTTTACAGGATATAAAGTGGAATTGGGGAAAGGATGGGATCAAGGAAAAGTCTGGCTATCTAAAACATGGAACTAG
Source organism: Viscum album (assembly GCA_963277665.1). Lineage (NCBI taxonomy): Eukaryota > Viridiplantae > Streptophyta > Magnoliopsida > Santalales > Viscaceae > Viscum > Viscum album. Next base: position 2,073,124,426 of record OY728156.1, on the reverse strand, counting down.
GCATGTCACTTTTTTTCAATGTTTTTTTATTTTATGAAAAAAATGTGAACTGAGTAGAACTGTCTACATAGTAATATTTTACAATGTATAATTATGTATTAACTCTCTAAAACTCTAAACCTGAAAAGAACCTCAATGTGAATTATTCATTTCATTCAAGATTATGTAATGTTTTAAGGCCGAGTCTTTATAATATATCATTTGTCTAGTGAAATTTGTATGCTTCCAATATCTATTTGATACAGCTTCATAACATTCCATTCATCGATTAAAACATGTATGAATTCACTCTTTGATCATTCTGTATCAGAATATTGTAACATATTATTTTAAGGTTGAAACTTCACATATCAATATTCACATAGCCTCTAATAAGCCCCTATCACTTGACCTTCATCTGATAAGAACAAATCTGATTCTATCATCCATTGGATCACATTTTTATGTCTATCCAATCACATTATTCAACACTAAATAAACAAAAAATCTACTAAATCAAGCTTGATATTTTTATTTCTACTTAATATTTTACTAATATCACCTATTATTTATCCACCTTTATACTTATATAAATTTTTAAAAAAGTGTATAGAACCAGTTTAGATCATGACCATATTCATTATGTGAGGAACATAAAAAAAGAATACATCATCTGATTTTTAAGGATTTTTTTCTTATCTGATTTATGTCAAATTTATGGTAAAATTTAAAGAAAACTCTTTATATCTCTTCTCTAAATATTTTACAATATTATTAAGTAAATTTAAATACAAACACATATTTATATATTGATGAAAAAAGTGACCAAACAGTATTTAACATAACAATCTATCCCTATGTGTTTTTTGTTAATATCTATATACAACACGAGATATCATTAATGTCAATATATGTTATCAATAATTTATCTCCATATAATGTGGTCATTTTCTTGGTCGCTATATGTTATTTCTTACAATTATTGAAAATAAATGGAAAATGGCAGCATAATTATAATCTCACCAAATATTCATTTATCTCAGAAGCATGAAAATAATTCAATATAAAAATAGTATAACATTTCTTTCTTACCAATTATAATTTAACTAAAAAAATAAAAGTCTACATGAGCAAACCTAGTATAAAAAACAATTCTGTACAATCAATGTGATTAATTTTTCCCTTACAGATATATCATGTAATACATTTCATAATCTCATTACACCATGTTTATATTAGTCGAAATATGATATTTTTTAAGATAAATACATTTCCCTTATTATGAAATATAAAAATATAGTTCATGTTTATATCAACAACTTCCCAAAAATCTCATATTTCATAACATAATTACATCTTTGTTATGAAAAGTATAATAATTATACCTAAAAATCACCGTTTATCCACCTTATGTGTACCACTCCATTACTCATAAGGATCATAACAATGTTCCATGATGAATTTTTCAAGAATTATATAAAACTACTAAAGCACTTGGCTGACTTCTTTACATCTTATCATTAAATTCCCTACATATTCATGAAAAAATAAACATATTTTGAATAAGTAGGAATATTATGTTTCATAATATGTATCAATAAAACGAAGAATATTCCATAAATCTCAACTTCTTCTTCTTATTCTTCCTCAATTTGGCCATAATCATGTTTTAACTATTCTATTCTATAGAATCATATGATGAATTAGTTATGTTCTCTTACAAAAATTATTACTTCATTGTTACTTTTTTTATGAAACATCATGTTTGTGATTTATTTTTTTAGATGGTAAGATAGTCATAAATGTTTTTCAATAACATACCCATCATTCCCAAACCAATTATATTTTTTCTATATATTTAACATTATATATATTGATAATTATTATTAATGTTTTTCTATTTTTATTAAACATTCATCCTCTCATTTTCTATATTATACTTTTTACATCCTCTATAATTATATCAATTACCATTTTGTATAGAAAAATAACTAATCACTTTATTTTTCATTTCTTAATAGTTGTGATATTTATTCCTTGATCATTATTCATAACCTTCTCAACACTATTATTCATATTTTTTTGTTAATATTTTCTACAATTATCACATTCCAACTGGATGTTTTAGCAGACTTTATCTATTGATCTTTGTTTTCTTTATCATCTCTATTTATAGAATATTTTGTTCTACTCTCTTTATTTTATCATCCACATGATTCATTCCTTTTCTCAGGTAGAGAAATTTAGAACCACTAAGAATAGGCTATATGCCTAAAAACTCTATAACACCAATATTGAACTCTGAATCCTAGTCTTTTCGAACAATAGAATAATTTAAATGATTTTTTTGTTGTTGTATTTTTATAAATCATTTGTGTTTTTATTCAATGAGGTACTTTATTTATGAAAGAAAAATTTATTAGTGAAATATGATATCTCAAAAATCATATATTTTCAACCAAAAGTTTTTGTTGAAGCTATTGTAATTTGATATTATTTATGTAAAAAACAACATACATATGGGGACCCTTATATTAACTAAAATTCTAAGATATAAATTTAAAATAAATTATTTAGTAAAGTAACATCTCATAATTATCAACTAACATTGTTCAATAAAAAATATTATTGGGTTTCGAACCATTCATATGCTTGCTCTCCCAAAATTTACTAAATTTCATTTATTATTTTTTATATTCATCCAACCTTTTCATATTCTTGTTACATTACATAATATTTCTTTCAAATTTTTCATCATTCTCCTACAAAGCTGTTGTTTTTATAATAATGTTCAATTTCATTTCATATTATTCCACTTTTATTTTATACGTTCTAATCAAACTATTTTTTATCTCCTCCTCTATGTTATTCTCACTATTATCAAAAGTTATCACCTTAACATCCATTTTCAATTTCTTCCTCTCTTACTTGAGTTGTGTATGTTTGATAAGATAATATTCTAAATTTTCATTAAAAATACACTCAAGTTTTGATCTCAATTCACAATCATTATAGTCATATGATCAATCAAATCCCCTAATTATATAATCTAACAAGTTGAAATCACATTCAGATTCTTCATTGGATAAAGAATCATCTATCCCTTTTTTTCTAAAAAAACATTTCTTCTTGTTTCAAGGAATATTATTTTTATATTTCTTCCACTACTGTTTTCATGAATTTTAATCATTTTATGACTCAAAATATTCATACTTCATATTACGAAAATCAAATGTATATTGGACATTATCATTAAAATTACAATATTTAAGATAATTTTTACCCTCCCACTATCCCTTATTGTATCAATTATGAATAATAATGATGATTTTGATGAATTCATATTCATTTTATTCTACCTTATAATCATTTGATTCTTTTACAAATTATTTCTCCCCATCCTTCTGTTTTAACAAAAATTTGAATGTCATTTTTTCGTTATCATTATTCTTAATGGAAATTTTATTCCTCATCTTATATACCAAAAGATTTTTATGAAGCTCATCCAAAGGTATATCTTCATGACCTTTTAAACTAACAATTTGGCATGAAATATATCTAGACAGTTAATCATTAGTTAATTATCAATAATATAATGTCCAAAATTCTCACTGAAATCTCTGACATTAAAGAGAATCACATTTACTCTTGTAAATGATTCATTAATACATTCTTCACTACCCATATTGACATCTTTGAATGTACTACTCCATGTTTATATACTGGTTCCCTTAACATTTTAATTTCTATCATATAAACTTATAAACTTATACATAATTGATTTATCCATTGAAAACCACATCATATTTGAATAACAATTATTTTTGAGATATATCAAATTGGAATTATGGGATTTTCCATTAACTACCAGATTTAAATTAGATGTTGTTTTCAAATAATCATAATTAATTGGAATAAATACGACATTTTCAACATTTAAAACTTCTAATAAATGATATATAATATAAAGTAACATATTATTTATCTAACGGATTTGGTTTCATTAATTATGGACTAGAACACACCTAATATTCACTGAATTAAAATTATCTACCCTCAGTTGATAACTGGATATTTTATAGGGAACCTTATCTGATACAAATTTAAGTTCATAGATAAATGTAGTATTATTTTAAAGTGTATTGGTTAATTATTGATCCAATTTTTTATGTAATGTTTCTTAAATGTGCATGGAAACATTTCGTAACATATAAAAATTATATATGTTATGATCAATAAAAATATAAATCTCAACTTCTCCTTTCATATGAAATTAATATAAATATAGATAAACAAAAAATATTTAAATTATTTTGTACAAAGTCATACTCCTTATCATGCTGGTTATCCCAAAGACTTGGATTTATTTAGTAACTTCTTTCAGGATAAAAAATTCATGTGATGCAACAAGTTCTACACCCCAATAATCGTTCCTTTCTCTAAACATAGTTATACTCCAAAAATATCCCTAATCTATCGTTTTTTATTTACCCAAATATCCAAATTCTATAAACTTTATTCATATCTATCATACCCCTAGTATAAATCCTTTTCAGTAACTGGTTATACCCCTTGCTACATGCTCTTTCATTCATATTTTCTAATATAACATAGAAAGATACACTTTTTTTAACAAGGAATATGAATAATGTTTACATATGTAAAATATTCAAGATCGTCAACAACACTCTTAAGTGTCTGTTGTACTCCCAAATTACTCTATATCATAGAAGGATCTAGATGTTCTCAATATAAAATTTTCCAAAACATGTATGGGAATACAACACAAAAAACGTTCGTTCAATCATCATCTATTCAATATTACTTCATTCCAATGGGTCTCCCACTAATTTGTCTCCATCCAATGCTCCTCAAATGTCTATGATTTTGTATGGCATGTTTTGTTCAAAAAATATTTCATTTATGAATTCATCTAATCTATTTTTTTTAATGAAGTATGTTCTTTCTGATGTACCTTCATCAAAATCATAGGAACTATAATTAGAAACTCACATGCTACATCCTCTTCATCTGATGATTCTCAGTCCACTACTTCTAATTTTTTTTGATGAACTCACTCCAATTGAAAATCTTCTTCAACCAGTTAGGAACCATGGTTTTCTTCTAATGGCCACAATTCCTCAAAACTTATATTTATCAATTTTTATGAACATTGTTAATTTTTTTCATACCATATAAACACCATTTTTATATAGGATTTCTACCAGATGATTGAGAAAAGAATAATTATATTTCCCCAGACAAAGAATATTTTAATTTTTATGTATTATACTCAATTTTCTTTCACTATAATTATTATAAATCATCTTGGAATATAAGAAATTTTAACAGACATCCCCAATCTTTCTTATCTTTGATAGATACGATTATAGTCATCATAGTTATTGAAATAAAAAAAACTTATTAATGATCTTTAAAACTCTTATATCCAATGATAAAATTATTTTTTATGCATAAGATGGGATTAGAGACTTCCATAATCTAATGGATCTCTGTTTAGTTTCCATTTTTTTAGAAAATCCAATATGATAAACTCAGAAAATATTTTTTCCAATGGAATCTGAAATCCCGATGAAGTGGATCATCATACTTCTCTATTCCTTGTCATCTTCATATAAAAAATATGATCATTAATTATTTGTTTAATAAGATTAGGTTTGTCAATCTGTTGTTTTTTCATCTTATGTCACACAACATTGATCTCAATCATTGTATAACCTTCTCTTCCTATAGTTTCATCACATCTCTCTATGTAATGACATCACAAATCATCATATTTTGGATCTTTCTTGTATCTAACCAATGGAACATTAACTTTTGAGACTTCATAGATAACATTATTTAGTGGTATACATTTATTTCTTTTGAACAATAACAAAAAATCATTATCCTAATTATAGTGAACTTTATACTCACCCATTCATTATATGAGGAAACTATATAAGATCAAGTCCTCCAAGAAGAACATCCCAAATTTCATTATCTAATCATTTTAAATCATAAAATTATATATAAATATTTTTAAGGCCAAAACATAATATATCAATATACACTCTATTATAACTAAATCAATGTAAATGGGACTATCATACAATATGAACTTCCCTAATTATTTCTTCTATTCGATTTCATTATTCTATCCAACTAATCATATTATTCGTCTACAGAAAAATATTCTGTACAAATACTCTCTCTTGAAATTTTAACTTATTATTTATTCAGTAAATCTCTAACATAGTAATTATCTCCCTTTATAATGCTTCCACATTTCAAAAATGTTTACAATAACATCTTGGACCATGATTACCTTCATGATATTTAAAACATGATGAAAACAAAACCATCACCTCAAATTGTATGGAATGTTTTGAAACATAGTTAACTTAAACCGTCTTACACACCATAATGAAATATTATTATATATCTTATGTCAAACATCTCTAAATTTATTTATTAACATTCACTATAGAGACATGTTACTATATTTAAAAAGATTCCACCAAAAAAAGTATTATAGAATAGTCGTATAATAAACAATATGTCAAAACGACAGGTACTACATAGATAACCTTGTGTAAACATACATGTTTTGTAAAATTTTAGTCTATCTATAAACATATCACATATGTACTAATCTAACATAATGTACCATGTCCAATCAGATGGGTATATTTTCTCATCATAACAGAATATCCATTTTTTGGGAAGTACATATCAAGAAAAATATTATTGTATATGCACATAGAATCATAGTAATAATATTATATAGGAGGTCATTTCATCTAAACAAATATCTCACAGCTATGCATCACATATTGATTATATCATTAGGATAAGGAAGTGTGTCCCTATACTCACAGAATGTAAAACATGCCTAGTCTTATGTTACATCATACGTGAGGGAACTATATCCCAAAAAATTCATTCTTATACTAGAATCACATCCCCTTATTTGAAATAAACACAACACAACTGTTATGTCCCACATAGCAAGGAAATAGAAAATAGATGAGAATAGTGCCTCATATAATCGTCATCAGGTCCATGTAGGAATTATGATACATGGTCTTGTGGGAATTATATCCAACATCCATGGGAATATAATCCTAATCCCAATATTATAATATAATATTCATAATCTATCTCATTAAGAATAACATAAAAAATATTAATTTTCCCCAAGAATATCCATAAATAACATAAGAGTAATATATACCGATTCATATATCAAATATATTTTTATTTTGATAATAAATAGCTTAAGAAATATGATATAAAAAATATACCCTATGGTAGGAAAAAATACCAAACTCTTATTAAAATATATCTATGAAGGTCCCACTCACACACAACCAATAGAAAAGTATTTAGCCAAGGTAAATATAACCAGTCATATTACAGATAGGTAGGGTGGACCTCACACCCCATAACTATTTTAACTTGCCAAAGGCCATAAACAAATAAACTACATTTACAGTTGTGAGGCCTCATGTCGATCATATCAATTTATATATATCCATTTATATTTAAGGAGGACAAATGACCAAATATAGGTTCAACTAGGATCATATAACATATAGAAACCTCTTTATGAGGATTAGAGTACAAATAGAAATACATATAACCCATGTGCACAAACAACTGGGGATATAACACCAATGTATAGTTACCATATGGTATATCATTTCCCCAAACATCCTTAACCTACTCAAAAATGGTTATGTTAACCAATTTAATTTAATTTTATGAAAATTGAATACCAACAGTGATTCTAAATATCAACGGTCATGTAAAATAATCCAAAATCATTGTATTTGGTTTTGTACTACATGTGTCGATCCAATAGAGGCCCACTAGTCGAGTATCACAATGTGAATTATCCTCAAATTTTATAAATTGAGGAATATAGGAAAAAACATAAAATTAGGAATATTCTATAAAAAATATAAATTAAAGAACAATTAGAGAATATTAGGGGGATAAGTGGTAGATTACGATTTTTTAACTCATTGGGATAGAAGATAATTGATATTGACAAAAAATTTAGGAGATATAACACTTTAAAGGAAGATAAATGATAAGAGAAGAAGAGTTTGTTGAGTGAATATGGTGGCCAAATGAGGGCAGAGTCTCCTAAAAGATAAATTATAAATTATATTACAATTTAATTTAAAAAAAATTAAAAATCATATAGCCACTATGTACCAAGTCATATATCATCAGGTACATGATCCCCCAATAGAGTTATAACACTAGGGTAACCATCCAGAAATTTTATTATCACCCGGGGTTATATTAAATAAATATTAGATATTTCTATATAAACATTCAATAAATTTCATATATACAACCTCAAGAACATTAATGGTTTATTTTATATAGTTAATAGATCCATAATATTATAATTTAGTGAACTCTCTTTAGAAACCACAATAAATATTTTCCTATTTTGTACTCTTCATAAACATACCATACTAATAACTATTCTTCAAAACCTATAGAAAAGAAACATTAGTATGGGTGAGATCAAATTCATAGTAATGAAAATCTTGGAAGATACTATTCTACAGTCATATGAAACCATAAGATAAACCTATAGGTATGAGATCATAATCATAACATACAATTTTCATACCTAGTGTTTTATATATCTAAAACATTATCCATGAAATAAAGAATTATCATACTGAAACAAATGGTTTATGAGAGTGTGAAATATTCATAATTCATGAACCATAACTAATGAAATAAAAGTGTGTCACCAACCTAGGTATATAAATAACATCAATTGTCATGAATGACTACAAAGACTATCAAACATAATATTTCCTGCCTTATAACTAGTTTCCCATGGCGGATCATACACATTATCTAATTTCTTATTGAGGATTAATCATGTTGACTTGTTTACTATTTTAATATCATGAGATACATATTTTAACCAATTCAGTTTGATGTATATATATGTATCATCTGTCCTTGGTAATAACATAACCACCATCCTTGGTTATTACATAACCAATGTCCTTGGTAATGACCTAACCAATATCATTTTTTATAATTTTTCCTATAATATATGACGAAAACCATATATAAGTGTTATAAAAGATCGTAAAACATTCATCATATCATGAAACACGAAAATAAATTGGTCTCATTAACATTTCATTATAGGATATCCAGAATGAAGGAAACAATTTCACAACATCTCATCAATTCATCAATCTTTTTCTAAAGGAAAAGGTTTTGGTTTCATAAACATCACATAATCATAATCATCAAACATCCATATAAATAATAAGTATGGTAAATTATGATTAAATCCTTATAAAATAATATGTACCAATAAAGGATGTCATCTTGGATGAAAATTAATTTAAAAGATCACTCAAAACATTTATTTAGGAAAAGTGAACTTGCAATTATAAGAATCACTTTTTAAAACTAAAATTTCATAAAAAAATAAAAACGTATTCCGTGAATTTAAAATTTTTATATTGTATGGTAAGATTAAAATAATTGATTGTTCAAGACATAGGAAAAATTTGGTCATTTTATACACTTTAAAATAAAGACCCAATTCACATTTTTTTAAATATCATAAGGGTATTATTTTTAATTTGATAAGATGATTCCATTAAATAAAGTTTTTAAAATTAAATCATTAGTAAAAATAAATTTAAAAAATAGTAGTATACTATTAAAAAAATATTCATAAAACTCTTATAAAACGAGTAAATTTATGGAAAAGGTTTTTCGACCAAAGAGATAAATAAAGGCGTGTTTTATTAAAATCATTATTTTTTTCTCCTTTATCCTTCCAGGGAGTAAAATGAAAGGAAAGAATATATTTTCCATAAATATACATAGGATAGGAAAATAAATTAATTTGAAGATATTAATATCATAATATTTAATTATTCCATGAATATAATAAAAAAACCCATTAAGCAATGAGATTGTAATAGTTAAACCACTACCACATTGGTATCTCTTCAATAATAATCCCCATGAAAGAAATAAAATTAAATGGACATATATATAACGTAATGATCATGATACGAATCATAATATAAACTAATTTTATGTATATATACCACATAAAATAAAAAGGTTGTGTACAAAGCATGTGTCCAACAGAAATTAAGTAGGGATGAAAATCCCAAACATTATATCTCTAATTCATGTGTACATGTAAGATTATCATATATAATAAATATAATATTATTATTTATATATTAAAACCCATAATTATATATTAAACTCTATATATTATAGAATTATGAAATTTTATTTCCTCTTTATTTTAACATCCTTGTTAAATTCACGTTTCTAGTAATAACCACCTTGTTTTTTATATATGTTTCCATTTTATACTTTTGGCCCATATACTCTCATCAAGGTTACATAAATTATATAATTTTAAAAATTCAATTCATTTAATATTAATAATTATATATTTATTTATTTTAATTGAATAGTTTCAGAGATAAAAAATTAATTACATCATTCAGAGAGACGGTAGGGTGTACATTTCAAGAACACATTTCCTATTTTATCAACGGATGAAAATAAAGGGCGTTAAAAAATATATTACATTAAAATAATCATTTATAATTCATATAAATAACATATTTTCATGACAAATATCCCTATTATATTCCATGTAAAGCATAAGTGAAGAAAGAATCGCATCGCTTTGTGAGGCTGTAGTTCGTTCAACACACAATCGACGTTATCATATTCCCATGGAATTGAATGTTAGAATTTATCAATGATATTATAATTATAGAGGTATAAATAAGTATTAAATATAATATAAATGTCTTAAATTCAGCATTATATCCATCATCATGAGGTGGCAATTTAAAAATAATTTCATTAGTTCGTGCGAGGGTAGTCCTCCATACAAAAGATCAGCTATTTCATATCACACTTGATAGGCCAGGAGATAGATGTTGATAATTATATTAAAATACTTACATGTTATTTTTCATGATGTAATTATGTTAATATATTATAATTTTTTAGGAATATAAGATGGATTTAGTGGAATAAATGACACAAAACCACATGTTTGAAATTTTACATATTCAATAGAGAACATCTTTAAGTTTATGCCAAAATCCTGGTTATTAATGTATAATAATCCAAATAAAACCTCTTGTATTTTTGAGAAAAAATAAATATATTTTCTTACTTATTGGATTAAAAAACTATTTTGGGAATTCTGAGTAGTAGAGGATAGGTAGTGTCCTTTTATATGTTTGGGATAGGAAACACATGTAATTTTGGAAAAGACTAAAGCATAATTTTTTTTAAGAATCCCAAATGATCAGAAATAACTTATTATATAACATTAAATTTTTATAAACTCAAAAAATTTCTAGAAAATTGTATTTGAAAATTTATCCAAACTTTTTACCACATTATCGTTTTCGATTAACCTCTCGGTAGTATTATTTTAACCATAATCATTGTAGTTAATCTTTACTATTTTTAAAATTAATTTTTTACAAAAATTAAAGAAAAAATATTATATAATATTAACTATGATATTTATAAATATATAATCAATTTTTGTTAATAAAATTCACATAATTTATGAAATTTTAAAAGAAAATTAAACATGCATGCCCGAAGAAAATCGTTTTTGCCAAATTGAAAATTTTATTAAGTATAGAACATTTTAATATAAAATATTCAATATGAAATAGATTAAAAATAAATGAATTTTAGTAAGAAATATATAATTAGTGATATTTTACTTTAAAAAAATTAATTATAATGAAGATTTTAAATTCTTTAAAAGAAAAAACTGTTTTTAATAAATTTCATTTATTACTATTCACTGAAAAATAATATGATCAGAAAAGTTTCAAAAAGTCACTAAAGGATAATTTTTACATTAATATTAAAAAAAATTTGTTTTTTTTCAAATAAATGATATAATTTTTTTAAAAATAACTATTAAGTTTTTCTGAGAAAAATGAATAAAAATATATTTTTTTCTAAAATAGTATTTTTGAAACATATAAAGACATTTATAAAAATTAATTACCTTTTAATAAATATTTTAAAATTATATAAAACCATTATAATTAATATTAAAAAATTATAAGTTTTCATACCCAAATAGTTAACAAATATGTTATAATGTTCATGTTTAGATAATAATATTAATTATATATATGGGTTCATTAAAAGTCAGTGTTGTGTGTAAAATAATATATCAAAGAAATAAATTTCATTGAAACAAAAATGTCATAAAATATCATGGTGTTACATTATACCCCATAAAATGAATTTCTCCCACAAAATTCAATCACATTATTACATGGAACTAAGGATATATCACCCATATTACCTCTTTAGTTCCCTCATATCCCCCTCAAGATGGTAGTTTCACCACCACACATTGACTATGTGAGAGGTTTTTTTCATATAAATTTCACTATATGATCTGGAAAATGCACTGGTTGTTCCTCATAAGATATATAATTCTTGAAAAATATGACCACTATTTTCTGCACATGTGATAGATCAAGTATGTACTCCCTCTAGAGAGATATGTTTAGCACATCATACACCTGAGGGAGGTTTGGTGGAAATTAAAAATGATAAGCTAAGATCATGATACAATCAAAAATTTAAAATGGGATGATATAACTAGATCATATTTCACCCTTTATTCTAAATCTCAATACCTTCCTCAATTAATAAATTCATAGAAACACCTTATTTCCAACATGAAATTCCATATCACACTGGTGATTGTCAGTATAACGTTTCTATCGACATTGTGTGATCCTTATGTGTTTAATGATGGATTATACCATATATTCAATTTAATCCACTATATCTAGTACCAATAGATTTATTTCTATAAAATTGTCTCAACATTATTGATTTATACATATATTTCAATATAGGTATTCATAAGGATCCATCTAAATATTGAAGTGAAAGTTATTATTTTATGAAAAGTAAACTATAAGATAGAGTTGATCCCAACCACCATTAAAATCAATAGATTAAAATATCATCATATCCTATCATGTTTTAATTGTTGTATTAGTCATTCAAAATATCCTAGGATGATAAACAGTTCTAAAACACAACTCTGTTTTTAGATACTACTGAAAAAATCTCCATAACATTGAGATAAACCTTGGATCTTTAACAAACACAATAGAATGTGGTACTCCATGAAACCTTAAAACGTTCATAATTTATATAATGGAAGTATAATTAAGGTAGAAATATTATCTAATAGTAATGAGGTGTGCTAACATTTCATGGTGATTGACTATAAAAGATATAATGGTATTCTCTTCAGATTTTTTAGTGTGTCCAGTGAAAAACTCCATGGTGAGGTTTTCCTATATTTTTTATGGTATGGATGAAAGTTGTAATATCCATTTTTTTCTTTTTTCTAAAATCCATAACTTTTTGATACACCATTAACCATGATAAATATCAATGATATCTCTATTCATACCATCACACAAGAAATACTCTTTCAAATCTCTATGCATATTTGTAATTCCATGATGAATATATAAAGAACAATTATGGGCCTCTTCTAACATATCCTTGTTTAAATCTGGTGTAGATGAAAAAATTACATGATTCTGAGAACTTATCATTTTCTCATAATAATGATTGAACTCAAGAACATTTCCCATCTTCTACGGTAGCTCCACATCAAACTTATGTGCCTCTTTAATCTTGTCTTGGATAGATGGCTAAAATTTATTTGGTAAATATATAATTTCTCCCATTAATTCTATATTTACAGATAAATACATTATAAATCCAAAAAATTGATCTTTTATGATTATTACCAATAATAAGCTATCATGATTCATTCGACTCACATAATCATCAACCTCTTTTCCATTATAGGGTGTTAATGTATTGATCAGTCATAATATTTAGTCATCTATAACCATTTTCTATAGAGCATGTCCAACTGAATTTAAGTTAATATATACATTAATAATTTTTTATTAGTATATATTTCACACATTTTCTTATATAGATAATTCCTCCATAACATTAATGAAAATATTACAGCAGTTAACACCAAATTGTGACTAGGGTATTTTTTCTCCTGGACCATAAAATATCTCGAGGCATAAGTTATAACCATGTCATTATGCATGATAACAAATCCCAATACTTTATTGGGTACATTATAATAGATTAGAAACTATACTCTACTAAATGATAATTTAAGAATAGGTTCACTGACAAATATTCTCGTTATTTCCTTGAATGTTTCCTCTCATTTATCCTTCTATAAGAACATGGCTGGATTCTGAGATGACATGGTTAGTGTCTTAGATATTCATGAGAAATTATCCATAATATATCAATAATATCCTACCAACACAAGAAAACATCATTTCATTGTTACTGTAGTCAGTCAAGGCTAATGTTCAACAGCCTCCATCAAGGATGGATCCACCGATAATTCCTATATTATTATTATATTTCCCAATAATGAAACAATGTTTAACTAAACATAAAACATTATAAAATTTACATAGAGATTCTCTTACTATTGTGTCAGTAGTATAATTCTAAAGTGATCTTAATAATCCACATTTCTCTATGAATATATAATAATATCATATATAAATACTACCACAAAATGAATGTGGTAATCTCTAATGTCTCTAATAACTAAATATGTGATGAAAATCATGGAGTTAGTTAGACCAAATGGAATCTCTATATACACATTGTGTCTATACCTTTTATGTAATACACTCTTATGTATACTCTAATTCTTTACCCTCAATTGATGATATATAGAATAAAGGTTAATCATCGAAAATTGTTAAGCAACCTGAATTTGATCAAACAAGTCATCAATAACGGTAAATATTACTTTTTAATGATCATGATATTCTTCCTCTTTTGATAATAAATTTGCAGTCACTTCAAACAATCTTTCTTATAAAAAATAAATAGGTTCTTGCAATGGTGAATCATCAAAGATCATAAATACATTATTAATATTTTTATGGATTTTCTCTATTAATTCATCCAACAGAATCAGAGTAATTCTATATAGAGTCCTCAAAATGGGACCAATGAAATGTTTTATTTCTATTGAGAACTAAACAGTATGATTTTTTTGATGAATATGAAGCTATTGTTAAAAGACATATAAAAAATCATCACCATTAGGAATGTATTTTATGTCAGTTTTCAACCCAACCATATGAGATAAAAATATTGTGGATAATAATTAATACCCATAGGTTTGATGTAATTATCATTGGAAGTTTTTATTCATCCTCAAATCTATAAAAAATCATGTGTTCATTTTGAATAAAAAATTGGAATTACTTTACTTATAAATTGATATGGGATCCATATAATGAAGGCCAATCCATGCCCAAAATCACATCAAATTCAACTATAGAAATAAATTTTGTATTTTCTAGAAAAAAGATCCACCAAAATTCAATCATAAATAAACTATATACTTGAGATGTGGTACATCAAACTACTATGTGTTTTTATTTCTAACTCGACAAAACATTGTTAAGATGGTAATTCAGTTCACTTTGAAAATTCTGTAAATATAAAAGAGTGGGTAGATCCCAAATTAAATAAGACATTATTAATTCTAATGTAAATGATAAGTGTTCCTTTCACCATGTCATTTTCATAACCCACATTAGTTGTCTTGATCGCATGAGATTTCTCGTTATCATAGGGATTACATGACTGTTGATGTTGATCATCCAAGACCATCACATCCATTAAATTTTTGGAATAATTTCCATAATCCATTAATTTAAATCATTGGATAGTGTGTGATTGAGTATTTGTAATCCTCTTAAAATCTATCATGAAAACCAGCCAATTCATCGCATTTCAAAAATTCATGAGCATTATGACCCACCCTTGTAAATTTAAAGCACCTACCATTTCCTTTTAGAAAAAATCCATTAATGTATTTTACCACATTTTTAACATGTATATTTCAACATTTTCATTCACTTTGTGACTTATTCAAGTTTTCATGACACTCGATCGTCCTTTTCTTATCAAAACATTAGGAATGGTGGGAATATAAAATTTTAATTCCTCTCTTGAATATACACAAACAATCATAATAGATACTAATGTCGCATTTAGATAAGGCCTTTTTGATATTTAGTTTTAATCCACCAAATAATTGAATATTTCTTTTCATGATTGATAATTAAACTAGAGTCATACCTAATATGCCTTGTAAAATTTGCCTCATAGGCACCAATAGGTTCACCATCCTTTTGATTCAACTCATGGAATTACATCTATAACTTTTTAAATAGATTAATAGGGATGTAATTATTGATAAATAACTTTCTAAACTCATCTCATTCTATATATTTAGTTTATATCCCCTACCTTGATTTATTAATAAGGTTCCAACATTGTTCTTTAAAAAATTACAAATGATATAAATTTATGATGACCTTTTCATGTTCCAAGAATTAGAGAATATAAAATATCACCTCCCTAGTCATGATCCATTACTCCTCCACTAGTGGATGAGAATTTCCACTAAAAGTGGGTCAATATTTTCTCATGAAGGATTCAAAGGAAAATGTTTCCATCCTTTCATCATTTGGAAGCTCAAAAATATTCACGACTTGAGAAAGATTTGTGATCATATCATCACTTTTATTCATCCCATATCTTAAAAAATTTGGTTTCTAATGTAGAAAATCATTTCATTTTACCCAACATTTTCCATTTGCCTAACTCATTTGAGTTCAATCCATTAATTGGATCGAAAAGGTAGAGTGTGAGAAACAAAAATCATAGGGGGATCACATAGTAATAAAGCATAATTTATAGGTCGTATAAGTCAACACACATTATTTTTAATCATTTAAAACATAGGGTTAGAATAGGTCCTATAAGATAAATATATATTAAAATTTTATATCATGGTTCATAATGAAATTATGAATTAAATCATGCATATATCTCAAGAGTGTCAAACTAGGTGTGCAGGAAGGCACATTGTCGTGTTTTAGGTAATGCTAGAGTGAATTTTAATACAAATTTGTAAGAGTTATTACCCCTAGGTACATCTATTAGAAAAAAAATTCCACTTTTATTTTCTATTTAGGGTAGTATTTTTAGGTAAAACACATATTATAATCCATTTGAGAACATTATGATATTATCCTATACATAGGTTCGTCCTAATGGTTCTCACCGATGTTTTATCCTCTTAGTTTAATATTTTAACTAATAATAACTATAATACTAATAGTAATTACCCATCCACTTCATAAAAAATATAACAAATTCCAAGATTAATATTCATTAAATTTTACCAATACATACTTGGGGATATTAATGACATAGTGTATTTTCATCTCAATACCTAATATGCTTATTTAATGAATGATGTCACAAATCTCACACAATGATCTGCATATCTCTAACAAAATATAAACACACCCTTCTTAAAACCATTATTTAAAACCTATTGAAAATAAACATAAGAAACAATTATCACAAATTTTCATTTAGGGAAAACATGGGAAGTATCTTTCTATAACCATATGAAATATCAAGATAACCATAAATGTATGTGATCAGAAACATAATTTACAGAGTACATACCTAGCCTATCATAGATCATAAATATGAGTCATAGAATAAAGCATTATCATTCCAAATTACATGATCCATAAGTTCATTGAATCATCATAATTCATGAACTATAAGAACATTTCAAAAATATTTGGTCAAAACATATATATATATAAACCATTTAATTTCTCAATGATAACGGTTATGACCATCAGAAAAAGTGGATCAAGCCTCATCATCGATTTAATATTATATATTAATCCCTTTGGCCTATTCCTCATTGTATATTAAGACCATAGGCCAATTTATCATTTTGTATCAATCCTGGAATCGTGTTTCCAATTATCATATCATGACATATAAAGCATTACCCAATGTAGGAGATATGGGTATAGGGCCCACCCATCCATGGTTATAACATGACCATAATCCCTGGATATAATGTAACCATAATCCTTGGTTATAATGCTATCACTATCCTTGGTTATAATGTAACCAATGTCACATAATGAAAACCCTAAATATGTTTTCTACATGATCATATATCATTCATCATATCACAACCTTTAAAAAGAAATCAGTATTATGAACATTTCATCACAGCATTACCCATAGAATGTAAATGGGTATTAGAATCTTATTATAAATTTATCATAGAATAAATCATGGAAAAGGATTTTTTATTGAAAATTTCATCATATTAAACATAAAACCTATGGGTAGAGAATAAATATTGTACAGTTGGATCATATCCCATGAAAATAAAAGTATCCTCAGGGGATTTTTTTATATTTGTAAGATTAATTTTTGAAGATCACATGGAATATTTCATGAAGAAAATAATCCATTCAATTTTGAAATAATACTTTAAAACTAAACTTTCCCAAAAAATATAAATCATTTTATTTTAAAATGATCACTGAAAATTATAATGTAATACTATAATCATTGAATTTTCATGATGGTGACAAATTATCATCATGTCATATATATCAATGAAAAGATTCAATTAATATTTCTATAAAATTAAAATACACCTTATTTGGAATAATAAATTAAGATTAATTTTAGAAAATTTAAAAAAAATTAGACATGGGTAAAATTTATTTATAAAATGATTTTCTAAATTTAATAAAAAACTTTTTGTAACATCACAGGAAAAAAAGAATATGAAATTTTCATATTTATTAATATTTTTGAATTAAATATTAATTTTACTTTAAAGGGGTTTCTATGTTCGATAGAATAATTGATACACCACAATATGTTTCTTTGAAATCTTACGTTGCACACTAACAATTTAATATTATTATTGTAAATGGTAGTTTACTCCTAGCCATTTTATTTGTGAAAATGAACAAAACTAACTACAATATGATTATACATGTTTGTTAAATGTATTTAAATTTATCCAATAAAATTTAGAGACTCAAAATGATAATGAATCTAATTTTAAGCATGAATACTCTAATATTCAGTAAAT
The DNA here is from genome assembly GCA_963277665.1 of Viscum album. Classification (NCBI taxonomy): domain Eukaryota; kingdom Viridiplantae; phylum Streptophyta; class Magnoliopsida; order Santalales; family Viscaceae; genus Viscum; species Viscum album. The sequence goes on along the minus strand of OY728156.1, from coordinate 2,073,105,324 downwards.
GGTTGATTTACAGGATTTTGATGGACAACCCTTTTTAAATCTAGTTTTTGTCACTTTTATATGTTTTATTTGATAAAATAAAATTCTTCCTTAGAATCAGGGCATCAAATTTTACTGTGGGTAAATTTTTGTTATTTTTTTGATAACGTTCGTTTTTTAATGAATTGTGAAAAATACTGTATTTTAATTCAAAATTTCCTTTTAATATAATTTTTTTATATAGTTATATTATCCATTTAATTGTTTTTAAAGTTTAAATCGATTATATTTTTACCATTTAATCTATTGTTTGTGTTTCGAAACAATTTCACATGGAAATTGGGCATAATCAACTGTCAATCGTTTGATAGTTATTGTTTCCTAAAAACACGCTTTTTGTTTTGAAAATGGGAATTAATTTTAGATTAATTAATACAAATACTATGTTTTGAATTTTGTAAAATTGTAATAATATTTGAATTCTGAATATCAAGTAATTCTTAGGCTGCATTTTTGGTATTTTTCTAAAAAACTTCAATTTATAATGAATAGTAAAACCACTTAGTAATAGTTAAAAAAACTAACTTTTTCAATTAAATTAATTTTTACCTCTTCTGTTTATTGAATTTCAGAAATCCAACATACATGTTTGTTATTAATAATTAAATTTTTTTTCAATAAGATGAAAATAATTTTTAGTGAATACTATCTTTTCACTTTTTTTACCGCGGTTAAAGGTAAATTGGGTAATTCCAGTTAAAAAGAATATTATAAAAATTCCAAATTACCTTAACACTTGTCTTAACTATATTGTATGAGTAATGGAAGACCATGGGCATCATTGGGTTTATTTTGGGACTCCATGGATCCACTTATGATTGATAATGACACTTTAGATTAATTAACGTAAAGTAAAGGCAAAAATGACAAAAGCAAATATCGTTTCAGAAATTAATTTTTAGAAGGTGTTATTTAAATTATGTTATCGACTATAAATATTAATTGGAATTCTAAAACTATTTTCTACATCATGGTATTTGTTTTATAATTTTTAGACATCAAATAAATTAAATTACTTATGACACAATAATGATGTAGTGTGTACCTCATTAAAAAATGATTTAAATAAATAAGATCATAATGATTAAACTATTATCCAAAAAATATCCAATTCTGATTGGTTAATTTTATCTCGAATATGAGTCATATTATATTCTACTTTAATGATTTTATGACCTTTAGAAACCGAATATCATTATATAATAAAATAATATTTTCACACTTTCCTAAAGATTATCTCCTCCCCCTTATAAAAGGACAGCACTTCTAAACAATTAATCACACCTATCAAGACTTTTTTATTATCCAAGATATGCCCAATTAAGCTCCCTACATCCCTATACCCATCCTATAAGCCTTACCTTAGGCAGAAGGCACTTCAAGAAGTCCTTTGGATCCAACCAAAGGGAGTTACCCAAATTAAAGGTAACCATTTCTCTAAAATTGTTTTCTTTTATTTTACTTCTACAACCCCTAAAATATTTTTTTTAATTTATTTTGTAACAAAACCAGTATCCTAAATATACTAGGATGTTTTTGTGAGAATTATTCGAACTACACTTACAGACACCCCCCTCTAATGGATGAAGAACATGATGTTTCTGTGGATGAAAAACTAACGCCTCACAAAAAGATGATTGTTCAAATATCTCCAACCGCCTTTCATGGTTGCCATTATGATGTAAATGTATTTATATATGATATATATTATGTTTATATTTTCTTTATGATTCTGTAATCTCCATTTATATCATGACTTTATGGATCCCATTATGGGTAAGCGCGATAATTTCTTTTGAGAAAGTCCGGACTAGCACCCCCTCAAAATGATATGACTCATTTATACCATATGTGGGACGTATAAAGGATGTTGTTAATGATATTATATATGATATTATACTGGAATTATATTATAAATATTTATAATTATGTTTTAATTCCATTAAAATAAAAAATACAAATCAAAGTAGTGTTCATGCGTTTGTACGGTTTACCGTCTCCATGAACGGTGCATTTCATTTCTTACCTCTAAATGATATGTACTGTTATAAATATATATATACTGGATATATATGATATATATGATATCTAAATCATAAATATCATTCTATATGTAATGAAATTTTGACTATGTGAACAACTTGTAATTGTAAGAAGTCCATTTTTGACTCAAGTACCAATTATCAAAAAAACGAATGTTATTAACTTAAAAGATTACATAATGATTATAACTTTGTAATAAGTAATATAAAAGGAATAATATTCTTGAAAAATTTTATTATGCAAGTATAAATTAACTTTAGTATATTATTCAGGAAGAACAAGGAACAAACGAGTCAAGCTGGACATGACGTAAGGGATTTTCTTATCTCACTTTTAATTTCATGGGATTTCTGTTGTTCGCCACTTATTTATTGCATGTGGTGTATTGTGTGCTTCCATCTGATACATATTCTAATTATTTTCTTTATATTCATGGTATTATGTGACTAATTTTGTGGTTATTAACTTTTGGTCATACGACTCAATTGATTACAACGTGGTAAGAGGTTTTCATCTCACTTTTTATTCCCGTGAGATTCATGCTATATTTGCCACTATTTCATTTTTTTGGTATATGTACTACCCATGATTGTAATATTTTTGTAATATAATTTCATTTATGAGTATTTACATATTTATTATATGATCCTTCTTCCATGTGGTGTATCTTATTAAAGTTACCAAATCGGTAAAGAACCTTTCACCCTCCTCTTTTTAGAAGACTTTTTTTTGTTATGTCTTTTAATTTACATATTATTATGTTGGGATATGTTCTTATATATCCTTATTGATTTAAAACTTATTTAAAAGTGTTTAGGTACCATTTTTATCTCATCAACTCATTTTATGAATTTTAATGTGACTCCATTAGGCTGTCAATTTCTTACAAGGGAACTACTTAACCCAATTTCAATTCTGTGGGTTCAACTTGTACTTCTTAAATATGTCATCCTATGAATATGTGTGAATGAAATATGATTTTTTTACACTTAATATCCAATTATATTGGGTGTATTTATATTTTTCACAAAAAATTATGTGATTTATGTATCCTTAATTTAAGGATACCATCTTCATAATGGATTTCATCTCAATTTACATTTTCACTGAGACGTTATTGTTGTTATGCACCAATTCACTATTATATGGTGTATATACTGTCCTTTGACATTTTATATCATAAATACCTTTATTATCATGATATTATAATGTTATGATTCAATTTTATTTCTCAATTATTTGTATTCATGAGTCTCTCATTTTGTTGAAAACTCTTTAACTAAAATATCTTATTAAATGTTTCAAAGATTTGTTCTTATAAATATTTCTCATTAATGTCCATGTATTAAATATTGGTTTTAGAATTTATTTATATGGAAATTAATGTTTTCAAATGATAATTCATTTAAAATCTTCAAAGTGGTATGGGACACATTGATTCAAAAATATCTTTTTAAATGGTTTTGAAAATTATTTGATAAAGAATTGTTTAATTAAATATCTTGATTTGATATACTGGAATGTGGAAATTTTATATTACTTTATACTTGTGTTCTGTGTTTTGATTATGTTATGTTTATTGAGCATTGTATATGTATATGGGTGGTTCCGTGATAAACCTTGGGTAGGTGAGACCGCGATAGCTCTCCAATGCATTAGGTAACATGACAGAGGTAAATGTGTTGTTTCTGCTAAGAGATTTATGGAATATACTCTGATGGGTATTCCAAGTGTAACTCCCAATGTAGTTGTGATAGCTAAAATGTAATTTCAATATAGATTCCATAAGTATCCTTTATTATTTATGATTTGTGTTTGTTATTCATAAATCCTATGATTTTGTAAGGTATGTTATGATTGAAAAGTATAGTTTCATTGATTTGTATTTATTGATGGGCTAATGTTTTCCTTCTTTATTTTATAAACCGTACTGATATTTTTATACTCATCCCAAGTTTTTCAAATGTCTTCCAAAGGACTTCAAGATGAATAGAGTCAAGTATGGGATCAAGGAAAAGTAATTCTTTCTAAAATATGGAACTAGAAATATTTCTTTTTAAGAGTTTTTATTTTATGAATAAAATGGATACTGAGTAGTATTGTATACATGTAATATTCAAGTTGTTATGTAATATTTATAGCCTGATTGCCTAAAATACTAAACCTGAAAAGATATTAAATATTAATTATTCATTTAATTCAATATTAAGTAATGTTTAAGGCTGGGTCCTTATAGTTTGTATCAGAGTTCGGTTTAGATAACATTAGAGGTTAGGGTGTTTTTTAATCATAAGTGACATAACCATAATGGTTAGTATATTGGAAAGTGTTATTTTATTTTTTGATAAAGTGAATGAGTTTAAGATTACATTAATAAGTCTATCTTAGTATTTAACCTCCTTATAAGATATTATATGATGATTTTACTGATATACTCACACTAACCAATTTTTTTTTGTAAATGGATGGATCTAGTAGGCATCCAAGTAACAATGCATGTAAAGAAAACTGTGACGGTTTTCTGAATGAACAATTGAATGAAATGAGAGCTTCAATGAGAACTCTTGTGGTTATTCTCAACCAACTATCTGGAGTCATGATTGACCACCTGAATCTTAGTGATTATTATAAGCCAACATTTATGCGAGAAACAAATCTCTACAGAAGTTCAAGTAATAACCATAATGGTAAGTATGTCAAAAAACCTATGTGTCAAGGATGTGGAAATAAACACTTAGGAAATTTTTTCAAAAGGAAAAGAAGATGCTATAGATTTTTAAATGGAGGTCATAAAGCAAGAACCTGCCATGGAAAAAGGAATCATCTTGTTGACTCTAGGAAATGGTAAGATTTTCATTCTAAGGGATAAATTGAATGTTTTAAATGTGGTTTGCATGGTCTTTATACAAACACATGTTCTATGAAGAAGTTTCGGGAATGGGATCACCAGGATCGTATAGATATTTGTTTACCAGTACCAAATTCCATTCCGATTGAGGATGAAGAAACTAGCAATGACCAATGAAATTTATGGATTATTTCTTAACATATGTTTTCATATTATTGAATCTTAGGATCTGATTCATGATTTTGTTTGTAGGAAAATATTAATTCATAATAAGTTGTAAAGTAATGGTTAATAGATCATGAGAAATGTTGAATGAGTAAGAAGTCAATATATATTGGATTTAAGTGTTATGGTTGATTTTAGGATGGTGAAATGCTTAAAAGTATTAAGGATCTTTTGATAATGGGATTACATTAGAATACTTTTTATTGTATGTGTAACCCTGATGTTTGATATATGAAAATTTTATTCAAGGAATAATTATATTTTCTTTTGTGGATATAGTTATAAATAACCAATTGGGTTTACATGATCCTTGAATTTGAAGCAATTATAGGTGAATACATTTTGGGATAAAAAATGAAAGTTATTAGATAAAGATTGTTGTTAAAATATGTTATGGTTATATTTGATGAATTTATCTCTTTTTAGAAATGTTATAAAATTATATAGTTTATGAAAAAGGACAACACGCAGACCATGTGACAACCTGTCATGTCGGACAAAGTTGTGGGAATCGAACCCACAACCAAAGTGTGAAAAAAGATTTATCACCTACCACTGGACTGCATGAAGTCCTTGGTTAGTATGACTAATTATTTTTTGTTATATGATTTTATTAATCAATAATAAGTTGATTTTGGGTTATCTATGAAAATTATTACCCTGTCAGGGAGAATATGTGATTAGGTTAATTACTACTCAACATGAGACCTTAAGAGTAACTAATATTATTTGGAGATAAATGTTAAGATTTATCTTGGAAGACTATGTGATTAAATCCATCTGAGATTTAGGTTTCAATCTTAGTTTGGATTACTTTGAATATTTTTATGGACATGTGTTTTTTGAATTTTCCTTTTTGAACTTTGGGTATTGTTATTTTTTTTTATTTAGAGTAGTTTTTCTTTCTTTTAAAGTTTATCCTTTTTGGGGATTATCTAATATTATACTAAATGTTTTGGTTTTGGTAGATTTCTAAAGACAGGGAAAATATATAGTTCATATTTTTTTGATTATGTGATACTCTAGAAGTTGATTTTAGCACTTTTAATGTGACCAAGTCAGTTTTAATACACATAGTTTGGAGAAAATAAGAGTTTGTGGTAGAAATTTACTAAAGGATGAAAGTCTACATGAAATGTAAGTATGTTTCCTTATGTTTTTAGTTATTATCATTAATAAATTCCTCAACTTTATGAAAAGTAAATTATACCAAAAACGGTGTCTATTTACTTTTCCTACAGGGGAATCAAGGACCGTTGAACCCATCACATGTTTGTGATTTTCTGGTGGTTAACTTTCTCCTAATAATGTTTTCTATCCCTCTCTATCAGAACATGACCATTTTTCTTCTCTTCCATATCCATGTTTTCTTATATGGGATCTATATTTGGGTTATCTCAGGTGACCTTTGTACTTCTCTTCCTTTATTTTAAAGAAATAGTTTTATTGACTCTTTTTCGGATGTGTGACTTCAATGATGTTTCTGAGCCCAATTTTAAAATTGTGAGGACTCAATTCCCAAAAGGGGAGAAGGATGTAACATCCCATGAAAATAAAGAAAATAAAATTTTTATATTTCTTAACATTTTTGAATTAAATATTAATTTTACTTTAATGTGGTTGCTATGTTCGATAGCATACCCGATAAACAACAACAAGTTTCTTTGAAATCTAGCGTTGCACACAAATAATTTAATATTATTATTTGAAATGGTAGTTAACTCCAAGTAGTTGTATTGGTGGGAATGAAAAAAACTGACTAAAATATTATTATACATGTTTATTAAATTTATTTACATTTATCCAATAAAAGTTGGAGGCTTAAATTGAGAATGAATCTAATTTTAAGCATGAATACTCTAATATTCAGTAAAAGGTAGATTTACCACCTTTTGATGGTGAACCCTTTTTAAATATATTTTTTTAACATTAATATGTTATATTTAACAAAATAAAATTCTTCTTTAGAATCGGGACATCAAAATTTACTTTGGGTAAATTTTTGGTATTTTTATGATAAAGTTTTTTTTTAATGAATAGTGAAAATAATGTATTTTAATTCAAAATTTATTTTTAATCTAATTTATTTATATGGTTATATTATAATTTTAATTGTTTTTAAATAGGAAATAGATTTTATTTTTATCATTTAATCTATTTTTGGTCAATTTAAGCAATTTCACTTTGAAATTGGGTATAATCACCTGACAATGTTTTGATAGTTATTATTTCATAAAAAATATGCTATTTGTTTTGACAACGGGAATTAATTTTAAATTAATTAATCAAAATACTATGTTTTTAATTTGGTAAAATGGACATCATATTTGACTTTGGAATATCAAATAATTCTTAAGATGAATTTTTGGTATTTTTCTAAAAAACTTCAATTTTTGATGAATAGTGAAAACACTTGGTAGTAGTTAAAAAACTAACTTTTGCATTTAAATTAAATTTTATCTCTTCTGTAAATTAAATTTCAAAAATACTACATAAATGGTTGTTATTTAGAAGTAAATTTTGGTTCAATAATATGGAAATATTTTTTTTGTGAATAGTAACTTTTTACTTTTTTTACTGCGGTTAAAGGTAAATATGGTAATTCACGGTAAAAAGAGTATTATAATAATTCCAAATTACCTTAACAGTTGTCCTAAACTTATTTTATGAGTAATGGCTGACCATGTACATCTTTGGGGCGATTTTGGGACCCCATGGAGCCACTTATGAATGATAATGACACTTTAGATTAATTAACTTAAAGTAAAGGAAAAAATAAAAAAAGCAAATATCGTTTAGTAAATTAATTTTTAAAAGGGGTTATATAAATTTAATTTTCAACTATAACTATTCATTGGAAATCTAAAACTATTTCCTACATCATGGTATTTTTCTATAATTTATAGACATTAAATAAATTAAATTACATTTGACACAATAATGATTTCGTGTTTACCTCAATAATAAATGATTTAAATAAATAAGATTATAATGAATAAAAATCTATCCAAAACATGTACAATTAATATAGTATGATTTTATATCAAATATGAGTCATATTATCTTATACTTTAATGATATTTGGACCTTTAGAAACCGAATATCATTATATAATAAAATAATATTTTCACACTTTCCTAAAGATCCCCTCCTCCCACTTATAAAAACATACCACTTCTAACAAATTTTTAACACCTATAAAGCCTTTTTTATTGTCCAAAATCTACCCGATTGATCTCCCTACATCCCTCTCCTCCTCCTAGAATCCTTACTTTAGGCGGACGGCACTTCAAGAAGTCCTTTGGTTCAGACCAAAGGGAGTTACCCAAATTAATGGTAAATGTTTCTCTTAAATTGTTTTCTTTTATTTTACTTCTGCAACCCCTAAATATATTTATTACTATATTTTGTAACAAACCCAGTTTCCTCAATATACTAGGATGTTTTTATGAGAATTATTCAAACTACCCTTATACACATCTTCATTTAATGGATGAAGAACATCATTTTCTATGGATGGAAAACTAACCCCTCACGGAAGGATGATTGTTCAAATATCTCCAACCGCCTCTCATGGTGGACATTATTATGGAACTATATTTATATATGATATATATTATGTTCATATTTTCTTTATTCTTTTTTAAATTCCATTTATATCATGCCTTTATGGTTTCCATTATGGGTATGCGCGATAATTTCATTTGAGGAAGTACGGACTACCGCCCACTCAAAGTGATATGACTCTTTAATACCAAATGTGGGACATATAAAGGATGGAATTAATGATATTATCTATGATATTATACCATAATTATAATATACCTATGTATCATTATGTTTTAATTCAATTAAAATAAGAAATAGAATTGAAAGTAGCATTCATGCGTACGTAAGGCTTACTGTCTACATGAACGGTGCATTTCATTTCTTTCCTCCTACTGATATGTACTATTATAAATATATATATATACTGGATATATATAATATATATTATATCTAAATAATGAATATAATTCTGTATATAATGAACTTTTGACTATATGAAGAACTTGTAATTGTAAGAAGTCCATTTTGACTCAAGTACCAATTATCGACCAAACGAACGTTATTAACTTATAAGATTACATAATGTTTACAACAAGCTAATAAGTGATATAAAAGAAATAATAAACTTTAAAAAGGTTATTAATCAAGTATAAATTATCTTTAGTTTATTATTCATGAAGAACAAGGAACAAACAAGTCAAGTCAGACATGAGGTAAGGGATTTTTTATCTCACTTTTAATTTCGTGAGATTTTTATTGTTCGCCACTTATTTATAGCATGTGGTGTATTGTGTGATGCCAATTGATACATATTTTCATGATTCTCTTAATATTAATGGTATTTTGTGATTCAGTTGGTGTTTATTAACTTTTTTTCATACGACTCGATTGATTAAAACGTGGTAAGGAGTTTTCATCTCACTTTTTATTCCCGTGAGATTCATGCTATATTTTCCACTATTTCCTTTTGTTTGGTATATGTAATGCCCATGATTGTACTATTTTTGATATATAATTTTATTTATGAGTATTTAGATCTTCATTATATTGTCCTTCATTCATGTGGCGTATGTTTTGTATGTTACCAAATCGGTAAGGGAACCTTTCACCCTCCTCTTTTTAAAAGACTTCTATTTGTTATGTATTTTAATTTACATCTTATTATGTTGGGATATGTTCTTATATATCCTTATTTATGTAAAAAATATTTCAAAGTGTTTAGTAACACTTTTTATCTCATCAACTCATTTTTTAAATTTTATGTGATTCAATTAAGCTATCGATTTTTTACAAGGGAACTTCTTAACCCAATTTCAATTCTTTGGGTTCAACTTCAACTTATTGAATATGTCATCCTATCAATATGTGTGAATAACCTCTTATTTTTTTACAATTAATATCCACTTATAATGGGTATATTTATATTTGTCCCACATAATTATGTGATTGATTTATTTTTAATTTAAGGATACCATCTTTATAAGGGATTTTATCCCAATTTACATTTCCACTGAGAATTCATTGTTGTTATGCCCCAATTGACTCTTATATGGTGTATATACTGTCCTTTGACATATTATATCATGAATCCCATTATTCTAATTATATTATAAAGTTATTATTCACTGTTATTTCTCAATTTTTTTTATTCAAGAGTCTCTCATTTTGGTAAAAACTCTTTAACTAAAATATCATTTTAAATGTTTTAAAGATTTATTCTTCTAAATATTTCACATTAATGTTCATGTTTTAAAAATGGGTTTTCGGATTTATTTATATGGACTTTAATTTTTTCAAAAGACAATTCATTTAAAATCTTTAATGTTTTATGGGACACTTTGATTTAAAAATATCTTTTTAGATGGTTTTGAAAATGACTTGATAAATCATTGTTTATTTCAATATCTTGATTTGATATATTGGAATGAGGAAATGTTATATTTCCTTTATAATTGTGTTTTTTGTTATAATTGTGTTATGGTTATTGGTCAATGTATATGTATACGAGTGGTTCCGTGATAATCCTAGGGCCGATGAGACCGAAATTGCTATCCCATGCACTGGGTAACGTGATGGAGGTAAACATGATGTTTCTCCTAAGAGATTTAGGGAATATACTATAATGGTTATTCCAAGTGTAACTCCCTATGTAGTTATGATAGCAACAATGTAAGTTTGATATGGATTCCATAAGTAACCTTTATGATTTATGATTGGTGTCTGTTATTCATAAATCTTATGATTTTATAAGGTTTGTTCTGATTGAAAGGTATAGATTCATTGAGTTGTATTTATTGATGGTATAATTATTTCCTTCCTTATTTTATAACCCTTACTGTGCTTTTTGTTCTCATCCAAAGTTTTTGAAATGTTTTCCAGAGGACGCAAAGAGGAATAGGGTCAAGGATGGGATCAAGGAAAAGTAATGTTGTCTAAAATATGGAACTAGACATGTATCTTTTTGAGATTTTTTATTTTATGAAAAAAATGGATACTGAGTAGTAGTGTCTACATGTAATATTCATGTTTTTATGTAATAGTTATGGCCTAATTCACTAAAACTCTAAACCTGAAAAGATCCTAAATGTGAATTATTAATTTAATTCAATATTATGTAATGTTTAATGCTGGGTCCTTATACTTTTAAACATTTTTGTAAAATACAAACATTGATGAAGAAGGGGTTTTGATTGTAGTGATAAATAATTGTAGTTTTTTCTAAAAACATTACATTAGTATCATTAATATATTAAGTAAAATAAATTTATAGAAAAAATATTATTTTTAATAAATTACAAGATTAAAATATTATTCATGAATTTATTGAATGGTATATCCTTAGATCATACCTTTGGAAACATATCTTAAACAATATCTTTAAATAATGTCATTGTAACATTAATTTTTACCACTTTGGTATATTTTAAATCATATCCCCCATTAAATTAAAAAAATTATATTTAAATTTATATCCAATATATATCATCATAATTATCATAAAATAACCTAATGTGATTTATATATACCACAAAAAATATTCAATTCTAGTATAGGGAATGTGTCCCACATAAATAAAAATGAAAAGAAAAACCCATACCTTATGTATTGACTTCCTTCATACATGATCGAAAAAATATAATATTATAATACATAAATTATAAAACCATAATCATATTTATCATTCCATATATTATTTATTAATGACATTTTACTATTCTTTTCTTAACAATTCCATGTTAAAATCGTGTTTTGGGTAATAAAAACATTGGTTTTCATGAATGTTTGGGTTTGTATTTTTGTTCCCTTTATATAGATAATTATTTCGCAAATATATACTTTTAAAAATAATTAAAATATAATATATATTCATTATATATGTATTTATATTAATACAATATTGTTAGAGATAGAAAATCAATTACACTATTTAGGGAGACGCTAGATCATATGTACACATAAAATATATTTTAATTTTCTCGATAGATAAAAATAAATACAACTAAAGAGTATATTAATTTTAAAGAATAATTTTTAAGTAATTTATATAAAAAAATTTTAATTAAAACTATGCTTATTATCATAATGTAAATAATAACTTAAGAGTGAATAACATCGCTTCGTGAGGTAGTAGTCCACCGTACACACGAGGGATGTTACCATACTACAACAAAATGTATAGTTAGAAGCTATATGTAATATCATAATTCCAGAAGAAATAATTCATATTAATATATTATAAATCTATATAAAAAATCATTATATCTATTCATGTGAGGTGGTGATGGAAAATAAGTCACATCAATTCATGAGGTACTTGTCTGTTGTACACATGATTGACAATATCATTTTCCAATTTATAGATGAGGTTATATATATATAGGACATGAAGATAACATAATTATGTCAAATTATATGGTATATTTTTATTTTATCATATCATCATGGTTGAATAAAATTTGATGTTTTTAGATTAATAAATAAAAAATTATCGGATGTTTAATAACATATCCTCTACTTCAAAAAACCTCTTTAGATTTATACCTAAAGCCTTAATTAGAGCATTGAATAATAATAATATTTCCTAGATGATTTTGGAAGGGAATTATGTAATATTTCTTGGTTGGTGGTGACCTAAAATAATAGTTTTGGACTCTTTAATAGGAGAGGAGAGGTTGTGTATATCTGTAAGTGGGGGAGGGGACACACCTAGAATATTCGAAATAAATAATGTTTTCTCAAATTTTCACATTCCACGAGTCTAAAAAATATAATTATAGATCTTTATATTATATAGGGTTCTTATATTGACAGAATTAATGAGTTTTCTAAATTTATTGGTCATTTAATCTGTAATATTTTTAGTTTAAACCCTAGTAAACATGTTTTAATCTTAAACGAGGTAATTGATTTTTATATTTTTATTATTTTTTTAATAATAAATTATTTTTACCTTATTATATAATATTTATTATGATAATTATGAGTATGAAATACATTTTTTAATTATATTAAAAAAATTAGTAATATAAATTTTAACATTAAACCTAGAGACAAGATGAAAAAGTAGATTTCCAAAGGGATAATTTTCATAATTATACAATATTTTATTACAAAAATACAAAATAAAATTGATTCTAATAAACTAAAATAGATTAATAAATATATAATTGAAACAATTTTCAATTTTAATCAATTAAAAATTAAAATGGATCTTGAAAATAATTTATAATAAAAGATAGTTTTTAATTAAATTTATTATTTTTTACTCTTCAATGAAAAATTCACCTTCTAGAAAATTGTTAAAATTTCACTAAAAATATAATTTTGACAATTATATTTGAAAAAAGAAGTTTATTTTTTCAAAGAGAATATTAATAAATGGAAGAAATACTTTAGTTGTTTCTTTTAAAAAGATATAAAATCATTTTCTAGAAAATAATATTTTCCAAACATATAAAGACTTCTCTAAATGTCATGTACTTTTTTATCATTGTTTTTTCTTATATTAAAACATTATACATAATATTTTAAATATCTCTATTAATATTAAATTGACAATTTTTAACATATATATTGTATTGTTCATGTTAAAATAATAATATTCATAGTATATGGAGGTTTGTTAGAACTCTGTGTTTCATGTGAAATAGGTTATCGAAGAAATCTAATTTATTTGAAAAAAATCATATAAAAATTTAGTGATACCCTTTGGACAGCCTTTTGATAAAATTTCAATTCCTGCCCCAATAATTTCCGGGAACCAATCTACCATATACCTAGTTGAACCTATCAAAATAAAATATGTATCAATATCCTGTACATTTTCCAAAAACGAACTCTCATTCACCTATGACCACCTAAAACACCTATAATTTATCAAAATAAATGTGCATTGAGTTAAATTATATTGAATAAATACAAAATTATAGTTTTTTTGTCACAAACCTCCTCCATATCTTTTTTCATCACTAAGATGCATCATTGAGGATAACTCAGATTCGTGACTAAATAAATTTTCCATTACGCCCACATATCACACAACCACTACCACAAATTCTCATAGATATTTCTATAGAGATATTCAATTATTATAAAAGAAACAATATACATATGAATAATATCATTGTTGGATATTATCCTATTTTGAACCCATTCGTGGTGGGTCAGATTGTCCTAGGGTTTTGTCATGGAACCAGAAAAACCAAATTACTCTTAAATCCTTGATAACCGATGGTCCATATTTCTGAAGTTTTTAAGTCATCAAGTAACATGACCAAATAAATATAACAACTGAAATTGTTCAATTGGATCGAACATAGGATCATCACATTGTTTTTGGGGTAATTATCTTCTACTTGAATCCCCTATAAGTTTTAATATGTATTTATGAATCCATTTTTTAGTCCAAAAATTGAACTAGTAAATCATATATATTAACCATAAATTACACACATGCATTTATGGAAAACCAAATGTATTTATCGAAGGTTTCCATCGAAGTAACCATCTTTATACATCTGAGGTTCTATATCAATGGGACCATATGTACATATCATAGGTCCTCCATCATGGTTATTTTTTTTGTTTTACGAGGCTAATTATAAGATACATAGTTAGGTGCTCCAGAATTTTTCATCATATAATGATACATGAGTTTTTTGTATGTTGGTATTAATCCCATGATAGCTGCTTCCTATGTAGCCTCATGAAATGAATCAGAACCCATGTTGTCTTGTTCCATTTAACGGGACACCTCATAACTTTTAGGTTCATGTGACATGGAATAGACCCTAGAGATTAACATTATTCATTATGGATATATAGGTTAATGGGGAATATAAATGGATCATGTAGGATTTATTCCAATGCTACCTGAGGGTCCCAGAAGAAATATTGGCCTCTGGGGTAAATATGACTAATTTGGGAATGTTGCCAAGATAAGATTAGGGTGATCATGGGATAATGGTTTTTGAACCTTAGGTAGAATTACTAAATATCACATATTCATTGGAATCAAAGCCCATATTGTTCTAATTATTGGGGCCTACAACTATGGATGAGGACCAAGTGGTTACTCCATTGAGAATGTGGATCTTTATGGTGGTTGTGTCAGGGTTGGGGATTATAATGAATAGGATTCCTATGTGGTTTAAATTTTATTAGGCTGATAAAAATGATCACCACTAACCTCTACACCTATAAGAGTCATGAT
Source organism: Viscum album (assembly GCA_963277665.1). Taxonomy (NCBI): domain Eukaryota; kingdom Viridiplantae; phylum Streptophyta; class Magnoliopsida; order Santalales; family Viscaceae; genus Viscum; species Viscum album. The sequence continues at coordinate 2,073,089,908 of OY728156.1, read as the reverse complement.
CTATGAGATAAAAAAGAAGAATTGTATGATCTATAAATCCATATAATCTACTTTCTCCCACTGAGGGACCAGGAAAAGGGTATGGAAGGTGTGGAATTTATGACAACAATTACTAATGCCTTACTGTATGAGGGATAACATTTTTTGATCCCTCTCCCTTCCTATTTTGACCTGTTGAAGAGAGAAAGAGTATGGGGATATGGGAAATAGATATCAATATCAGTCCTAATAATCCTTCTTCCACCACACCTAAAGTTGGGATCCTCATTACCATGGGAATGAATGATTTTGAAAATATGGAGAATCTGACCTACAAGGGAGGTTAAATTTGGGACGTTGATTACAATGATAATGTCTGATTGGATGGGGGACACACTTGTGTGACCTTTCCCCAGTCCGAATGAATTAGCTGGTAATGGTTGAGGTCTTAAGAAATGAATTTTTGGGTTTTTCTAGGAGGGATCTCGTTACATTTGTGTAGTTAACAATGGTGCCAATATGGGGTCGAATGATATGCTGAAAGATGTATACTATGATGATGTGGAAAAATACCCTAAGGATACCCCATTCCATGTACGGGCCTTTACTGTGTGGGATGGGGGTTGTGAAGGTGATGATTTTGTGATGAACTTCCTTTAATGGTGCAAGGGAACCTTTTTGGGTGGCTAGGTAGGTCCTCTCATGAAGGATCCCATTTGAAAGACACCCTAATTATATGAGGTATGTGAATTTCCAACAAGAGTATTCTGTAGTCTTCTTAGTTGTCTTCACAACCTTATTATTCTCAAATTTTATTTTCAATTACTAGGTATTTATTGGGATGGTAAATAATTTTTTTCATTGGATGGATTAACAGTATAATTCGCATCATGCAGTTGAGTGATAAAACTATCTAATTCAGTTCATTTAGGGGATCTTGAGGCGGTAGAGTGAACACCTTGTATAGTAAAATTTGGAAGTCAAATGAAAGGTGGTATGAATGACTCCTCACACTAAAAATTTATTAAAATAATCAAAAGGGGGCTTTGAATTAATTTTCTTCCCCAAAAAATGGAAAATTTCATTTGGAGGGCATATAATATCTTTACCCACTCCTATAAAAAATTCATTTTGAACTTTTTTTATTAATACTACTACCATGACATGTGAAAAGGATGTTTTTTATAGGGTTTGGATTAACCACATTCTCTTAATAATAGAAATTCATTTTTGATAGCGTGTATTCTTACCACCTCACCTCACAAATGATATTTTTTATGACAGAGAATCGTGTAGAATAGAAATCCTTCATAGCTTATGCCCTGTGGGGGGGGGGACATTCTACATTGTGGTTCTTTCTACTTTGAATTTTTTAACACCATCAATTCCTTTTATTTTTTTGGATTTTCATGAATTCATAAGAGAAATATCATATTATTTATAGTTTTTACTAGGCCCATCATATTCTTTCATCATAATGGTGTCCAATATGAAAAAATTTGAGTCAATTAAAAGGAAGAAGTCTTCCCAACTGAATGATTTTTTGGTGTATTTGGACTCATATAAAGACACAAACTTATAAAAAGGCATCTGGTTTACTCATTTCTCTCCTAAATAATTTCATGTTCATTGAAACTCACATGAGATATCAACTTAACATCCTAACTCCCATAGAAATTTCAATTTGTCATCATCCTTTCCTATATACTTGGACTTTCATATCTGTGAACTAATATCACCAAAAAATAATTACATAACTTTAAGTAGTAATAAAATTCACATGGTGATTTACAATTCCTCAAGATATTTTTTCATTGCATTATTTGCGTAACATGCTATGCTAGATTTTTCATTTAGATATTTATGAAAAAAATATTCATATTTGATCTATATGGATAATGATTCAGCACCAAAATCATTCATCATGTCTGATTAATATGATTGGGATTAGAATTTCAATTTCTAAATATTTTGAGGAAAACCCATGATATTGTGTCATTCCTCTAAATGGAATTCAAAAGTGGTTTATTTTTTTAGAGATTATAAATTATCCACTATTCGAAAAACTACATCTATACACATTCAGGCTACAAGGAGACACTAAAATTCCACTAGATGACCAAAACCATATATCTACATGTTTTAAAGTGTCCTTGGATCATATTCAAGTGAAAATATGCACTGTAGTCCACATCACTCGTGAATAGATTCAGGGGAAGGTCTTTATTCAGAATGGATCCTTTAAGAATGAATAAACACAACATAATAATGAATTATCCATAAAGTCTTCTATTTTTTATTAACAAACCATTTTTTATCTATCATGGAGTGATTCTACATGATGGTGTAACTTGATGTGGTATTTTAGTTTTAGATAGATTTTCCCTGATAAATAGGTTGGGGCATTATGGGTGCATCATATTTCATGAAATTAATTGAATGATTATAGTTTTCAGCATATAAAAAATGTTATTAATTTCATAGATTGAATTTTATTTTCTAATAGGGTTAGTTATTGAATTAATTAGTTGGTGTTGTTTGAGAAAAAACACCTTTCACCTTCTACACGGCGATTTTGGGACTATTTTGTCAGATATCTAACAATTAGGTAGAATTATCATTATTTATAATCTGTATGATGTGTTCATTTCTATATCCTAGACATATGATGGAAGAAAATAGGTTACTTAATTAGCAAGAGATACATTTATTTCTATATAAAAGTCACTTGGTCATCTCATTCACATACATTCACTTATTCAATTCATCGAATGGATAAATTTACTCATTGAAGATATTGGAAAGAGGACAAAGGATCCGTTCCCTAAGACTCATACAAAAAAATAATCTCATGATGTTATCATTTCAAACAAGGTCACTCCTGAAGAAAGCCAACATACCAAATGGGGACATACAATTCGACTAGATATATCTCTAGAATTTGGAATGGATGGATTTTTCACAATGTTTTTGAGTGGATGGCTTTATCAATATTGTGATTCCTATAATGGTGTTATGGTCTACACCTTCATTATGGCAGCCACCCATCAACCTAGTGGTACCCAAAAATGTTTATATTTCTGATTTTATGGGTCATATACAAGGGGGAAAATCCCAACATAACCATTGTATTCCATTCCAATTATTATATGGCTCATTAGATGAAGAAATTCAATATTATTAGTATTATTAAATATAGAAAATCCCTTATTCTACTTTTTATCCAATTCTTTTTAACATTTTTTTCTGTTCATCTGACATCCCTAGGTATTGGCAGTATTATTGAGATGTTATGGGATCATGTCTATTTTTAATGTTATTCCTTATTCACCAAATTATTGAATGGTGATTGATAATAATGGAGGAGCTTTATAATAATTCTCCTACATAGTCTGATGTTGATAGGGGGTCCTGGATTCTCAGATAGATGGAGTGACTAGTTGTAAATATTTCCCTCCCTATAGCATTTATCATCAATTCAATGTTCTACAATAGAATGCATTCATACCCATCATCCTTATTAAGAGGGAATCATACCCAGTCATCCTCTACCAACATAGGTTGATGTTGATTCATGGGGAATCTACTATGGAAATTATTTACCCTTCCACAAATTACCCACCCAACATATAATGGGGTTTTCCAAAACATGGGTCGAATAATATTATATGAAGTAATAGGGAAACCATTTTTATTGGTGAATAAAACCTTGAATACATTTTGTTACTTTCCTTTCCTACTTCAATCACTAGTCTATGATCATGAAATTAATACATCCATTTATTATTGGAATTACACGTGAGTTTTAAATTCAACTTACCATCATGTTGTGTGTTCTATAGACCCAACATCTTTTGCTGAAATTGTTGGTCACCCCACTAACATTGATTCCATCAAAAATGATTCAGGTATATAATTAATAGACAGAATACATACCATCCCATCCCCAAACATTAAATGGGATTCTATGATAGAGTAATTTCCCAAAAAAGTCTCACAATTTGGATCAATCCTTTTTATAAAAAATGTTATCATAGATTATATACCAGTAGCAGTGAGTGAATAGGGTTTAGACCCTAATGATTTCATTGAACAATAAGAATTTTGAAAGTGGGCTTGTCACCATATTAAAAATATCATTACAAAGACACATTATAAAAATATTATAAATAAATCAGATAGACTTCATCAAATCATCCTTGTCATAGGCATGGGTGGGTTTGATTACAAAATTTTCCATTTCTTTATCCATCATGTTTTCATTCATAGAAAGAGTATGATTGTCAATAATTAAAAATTTTCTAACAAAATATTTCCAAACATCAAGTAAAATATTTGAATGATTCTACTATGGAACTACAACATTTCGTTGTTGAAGAAGAAGAACTTCATGATTATATCACTATAGATACTATATAGTTGCAAGAATATGTGGCTTGGGTGGCCATATTAGAATCAAAATTATCATTGATAAATATGAGGATAGAATCCATTATATAAAGAATTCAATACCTATAAAAATCATAATGTAAATGAATCTATTATATGAAGCTCATGTTGTTTAGAGATCCAATCATGAGCAGTCCCTTAATGCCTCATGTCAATAATTGTATGATCATTTTAACAATGATGGTTAATGTTCAATTTAGTGATTTCATTTGTTTCTAATTGTCAATAATATTAAATTGAGACTCCAAGTTGTTGAAATATCTCTGTATAAACATTTTTATAGTAAATGAAAAATAGTTATTCTCAATTTTTTTTATTTTTTCATGTCACTTCATATCGTCTTTTAGTTTTTTAAAAGATAAAATTATAGATGTATTGGATAAATATAGATATTTAGTAACAACATTAGACGCAATTATGGATACATGGGATGAATTCGTCTGATAGTTTTTCATTTGGTGTGGCTTACAGATGGGTATAGGTATAATTATCACCATTTTAACACAATAGATGAATTTTTTGAATGAATGAATTGTATTGTATCAATCATTATTTTGAATATCTGAATTGAAATTTCATGAAATGATATTAGAAGTGATATAATTTTTACTAGGTTAAGAGTAATAGAGAGCATTGTTTTACTATTATTTAGTTCACATGATGAAGCCTATAAAAATAATGTCTCTTTAGTTACAACAATAATGTTTTACTAATACTTATGTGAAGAAGATTCAGTGGGAATATATCATCTTTAGATTAGGTATCCCTTTACGGGTTTTAAACCTTGTCTGTTCTGCATGAACATTCATTGTAAAGTTAATTACATGTATATTGGACCTGTGTAGATAATGTTTTCTGTCTAATTCCATTCATAATTAATTACTTAGAAAAATAATTCTAGTCATAAATAAATATACATCTATTGTATGTGGGGAGAGGAATCATAAACCACACTCTTGTGGATCTCAAATATTTTTTGGATAATATGGGGAAGCGATGTAGTGAATTTAAACGAACAATTTATAAATTATGAACATCATTACGATGCTATCGAGGTATGTAGATATAGAATAATTCTGTTCCATGAACAATGATAACTTATGGTGATGGGCCACGTTTATGGTACATATTATGCAGATTCACATCTTAGAATATTTTTCATAGTCAATAAAAAATATGTCTTTTGGTGTTAGATGGTCTTATAACTGATATCCAAGGAGGGTCTGTAATAATTAAATCCTTACAAAGATAATGGAGTGGGATTTATGAAATAGGATATGAATCCATGAAATATTATGGGAATGAGATTTTTCATTATTATACATGGGTGGGAATTTTCCTAATTTTTTTTTGAAATAAGATATTTATTGGGAACCCAAAATAGGATTTTTTTTTTCATGGATTGGGAAGTAATTTTTTAATGAAAGTTGGTCCAAGAATAGTTAATTCAGGAATCATTGCACATCATATTGATATTAGAATAATGACACACAGTGTTTTGTGAGAACAATCACTCCAAACCTCAACACTCATGTGATCCATGCATGGTGTAAGAGTCAATAGAAGTTCTTAGGATTTATATACTGTGAGGAAATTCAATGTTTTAGGTTGGTTACCAAGGTAATTTCAAGGCTTGTTATCTTTTGTCAAGGAAACAATCCCACTAACCATTTATCTTTGGGATAATGTCCAATAGTGCTATATCATATCTCAGATAAAAGAGTAAGGATGTGAAGGAATTCATAAATCATGACTTTGAGGATACTTGGATATGATAGGGTGACATTGGACAAAAAAAGGGAGAACATAGGCCAAATTAGAAATGAGTATTCCTCTAAAGATGACTTCAGGGTATACAGTGAAAAAAAGGGTTTCCCTAAGGATGAAGATGCCTCTAGTAGATGTTCCATATTTAAGGAACGCACTGTACATAGAATCCTATGGGAATATCATGCATATCAAAAACAAAGTATCCTTTTATGTTTGAGTACAATTATCACTTGTCGTCAAAGTAATCTTACGGGGATATTATTTTTTGAATACATGAAGAGTGATTTTTGAAATGAAAAATTTCTAGTTACAATGTTGGTATTTTGACAAATGATATCATATGAAGGATAAGGGTTTGATTTTGGTTCATGACACTGGCTAGAATGAAGGCCTAATCATCTCTACTGACCTCTTTAGGATGATAATGAATCCATGTGTAATATTATTATGGAATATTACCTATGTAGGTTTGACCAATACAAAGGGTGTTGAATTTTTTGTTGATGTTGGACCAAGGATTTTAGATTTGGGTTCACTATGTATCTTATCCTAATAGGAATCAATATACCAAAAGTTTCAGATTCTACATATGATGGAAGTCCATGACTTGGACTGGTGGTACTCTCAACTGTAGGTCTGAAAAAAAAAGTTTTACATCATACGATAGGGTTGTGAACAATAATGTTTAATGTCTTATGCAGATTGAGTTTACTTGTTGTTTAATGCTATGTGATAAAGATGTTCAGGCCTATCTGAAAAACCATGTGAAGGTGAAGAGATAACATCATGATGTAGATACTATGGAGGAGCTATTCAAAGTAGTTATATTCTGGATGATTTCATATAAGACCTTCAAATCATGTAATTTTATGAAGCCTACGAGCCATGTATGGGTTCCCCTCAAACCCTTAAAAGGGGGACTATCAAAAATAATAATAATAATTTAAGGCCTTCGAGCAATTCGAATAAGGATGTACAATGTTCCTTTTAAGGACATTATTCCAAGATAGTCCATTTCAGGGTGATCTGAAAAATATTCCCTAACATTCTCTAGGTGTGAAGGGGGGAAGGATATAAGTTTCTTCTATGGGGTACATTTATACAATGTAGTGGGATGGGATAATCACGTAATATATGACCAAATACTATGTTCGGAAATCAATTTCTATTACAATATTGTATAATAATACGTATATAAAAGTATTTTCACTTGGGAAAAAAGATAACTCTATTTGAAGTGACACATTTTGGAAACAGATCACAAAAAGACACAGATGAGAATTATATTCAAATTCAATGAAAATGTTTCCTATGAAATTAGAATATTTTATTACTCAGGGAAAAAGGAAAGCATGTGGAGACTAAAATTTCTCAAGGTATGGAGTATGTTCTACAAAAAGAATTTTTCAGAGTATGCATGACACAATTAGGCTGGAATTGATCATGAACATGTAGATTGTTCCTTAAAAATATCTAGCCCATCTATAATTAAAGGATCTTTTCCAGTTGTACGATGAATATTAGATGCATGCATCACTCATTATCATGTCGTAGTAGGAATCATTCCATATATTGTTCAAAAGAATATTCCCTACATAGATCTAGTCTATATGTTGGGAGAATCAATTTTTTGAAAATGTTTTCACTAATAAAATTAGAACCCACCCAAAACACTCAAGTTCAGTTATAGATCATACATAAGAGAGTGATAAGTATAATTTTTTTGTTTGAACCTATGTAAGAGAATATAGTCATCACTGTATACCTCATAAACATGTTAATAAAGACACAAATAGTTATATGATGGATTCCCCACAATGTAAGAGTTCTTACCTAAGAGGGGTAATTTCATCCTATTTTTTATGGGAATGGATATATAATCCAAGTAATACTATGTATCTCATCTAGATAATAATCCATTCACATGTAGTTATAACAATATTCCATACAAAGGTTTGGTCTATGCGTAATGAAGGGGATATGTGTTTTTTGAATGCAGATTCCATGATGAAATGAGAACCCGCATTGGAATCTCCAGTGTGGATCTGGCTCATATAGAGAAGAGTGAGGGAAATATTTTTTTCGCTGGACTGGATCTGGGTATATATTCTTATCATATATACATATATCATCATTATTAGTATAATGACTCACATAGTATTGAAATTTTTATGTGGATAGTGATCAACATTGGTAATGTTGGTTCATTCCGAAAAGGGCCCAAATAAAGAACAATTTAATATTTTGTGACAGGGATTTCAATCATGATGTATAGAATCATTCGATAAGTTTATCCATTACTTAATATATAGATGAGGAATGAAGTCATTAATTATAAAAATACCTCTTAGATGAAGTAAACATTTTTTAAAGTCGTGTTCTTTGGACCGTGATGTGACCTGACCATGGAAGTAGGACAGTATCCGGATTCTAATTCCCAAATGTGGTATTTTTGGTGTGAGAAACAAGGAATAGTGATTGTTTCCATTATAAAATTGGTTAATTCATTGAAATCTGGAGAAGTTTCTAGTTTAAACCATCGGGTATATAGTGGACCTGTCATATGGTAAATATAAATTACTTATGAATAAATGATATGGAGTCAAAATTTAGTGATCATAATAATAATCATGTTTAAAATATTTTTTGGGTCCTAAAAAGAATTTCTATGAATTTATACATATCCTATGTTAATAGGAATCAATCTAAGCAGAGATCTTCCTATGGATTCACTATATATATCTGACTGATTTTTAGGAATGAGGTCATAATTTATTGTTTTATTGTTGGGATTACATTTTGGAATCTAGGTGTCACTACATATATTTTAAAAAGAGAGTGAATAAACACATATTTCTAAGAATATGATTCATTTTAATATCATGAAATAAGTACAAATAATGTCTTATAGTTTTGGGTCATACGATAATGACCTTATGTCCCAATTCACATGGACTATTTTTTTATAAATCATGTATTATAAGGGGTGTATTACACTCTATATAAATGGTTATCAATTAATATACAACAATTTAAAAGAAAATATTGATAGAAAGAGGTCCATCACATTTTGGTTCAAGATAAGGAGGATTTTTCCTAGGTATCATCAGGGTCTTGAGGACCAATACTAGTCCCCCTTGTATAAATGAGTAATGGTGGTACTATTTTTGAAATCTCAAGAATTTAATTTTTAGTGAACCCTTAAATGAATAAAGGTACCTAGAAATTTCTCATTTATATGTTCCAATTCATGAAAATGATTCTAGGAATGCTTGTTTGTGGACAATTGATCACAGATGGACATATAGAGTGAATAAATATGGACTTATATGAACACGACCACTACATTCCAATAAAAAATAAATATAGGGTCTCTTGAATAGTAGAAATTGTTACAGTATTTTATCCCACAAGGAATAAAGAAGCTTAAAATTCCTTGATTTATTACAATTTTCAACAGTTTTTTGACGAATATTTGATAATTTTTTTGATTTCATTTATCCATCCATTTTTGCAGCATGATACCAGCATGAATGATTGGAATAAATGTATTATTTAGGGTACATCCTCTTAAATATAGAATAATAAATGTTGTTGTTGTTGTCTATTAGTATTGTATGAGTGACACTAAACTTGGTGTTGTTGTTGGATTTTATGAAATTGATAATTCATATATTATTGATCTCTATGAGGGGTCTTTGTACAGAATATTTAAAGTAGAAGTTAGTAGTAGTAAGGATATACTCAAAAATCTTTGTTGTGGTAGGATTGTATGATTCCAAAATATCCATTCACCATATCATGATTTACTAGTAATTTGTATAGTGTGAAACAACTCTTGTTTTTGATGGATGAAATTGTAATTCACATTTAAGGGAGGAAAATTGTTGGTGAATTATTTTCAATCCTATTTAAGTGAAGTCTATAAATATCAAATCCTCCTAAATAGATGAGAAATTTTTGTTCCTTATTAGTGGAAAACACATGAACTAGCATGGAATTCTCACATAATTTAGACAGTCTCTTCTCCATTAATTCATATGAGGTTAATTCTATCAATTCGTCATATATAGATGGAATTATCTTGAAATTTTATCTCATAGATAATGATGTATATGTATTTTCCTTGTATGTTCTATTTCCTTTCCCAATTACACATAATAAGAACACTTTTGAGATAGTGAAATAGGGGTGGGGATATCCATCAATTTATAGTATTATCTAATTTAGGGGTAGAATTGACATTTTTGATATTTTTCATGTAACTATAAAAACCAAAGATAATATTATATGATGTGTAATGTTGATGATTTTTTCATCTCTATTTATATATACCAATTCTATAACCACATTTTAAAATGTCAATCACAGATAATTATTTGAATATCTGATGTGATAGAACCTTGTCACCTTGTGGAAGTATTCCATTAATTGTAGGATATAATAATGTATGGTAAGTAACTATTTTTTTTCTAAGAGTATAATCACCATTGTCCTACATGATTACAATCTCTAAGTTGCCTTTAGAATTTTAATGGGTTATTGTAATTTTCCGTAGTAGTTCTCAACTTGTAATGAGAGCTTTGTAATTTTCTAAATGTTTTCTGAATCCTTATAAAAAACTAAATGAATAAGGAAGGATAACCTTAAGATAAACTAAGAATGAATCTAAAGCCATAATTTTTGAGCTTAGGGTATTCCATTTACTTTCATTTTGAGATTCTAGAGACACCATAAAAATACATCCCTCATGTTCTGATGGAGTCACAAACCGAGAAGACATCCTTTTATAGAAGATTTATATTCATATAACTTTCTTCTAAATGAGGGTTCTCTTTGAGGAAATATTCCAAGTCATTTCCCATTATTAATTTTTTTATATGAATCAGATGTCAAAATACTACATAATGCCATAACATTATTCCAAACGTCCTGTAAATATAATAAAATTTAGGATTTACTTGAGAATATCAGTTCGAGATACCAAAATGGCCTTGTGATGCTGCAATTTGTTCCTCAATTTATGAATTGAAAATATTAATATAAGACAATTATTATCTACATCTAAATACTGAATTTATGTACCGTGTAGTGTTACACCATGATAATAGTGACTTTTTTTATTTCCAAAATCATTCTTTTGTTAAACTAAACCTGAAAAATTATTTTTATAAGGCTATTATATATAAATTGAGATAATTTATTTTAACATGTGTCATCTAGCCTGCTGGAATCATAATATGATTATATTTTCTATGAAATGATTTTTATCAATCATGGGAACATTAATATGTTACTATATTTTCATCAAAAATGTTATGGAGAAGCCCTTCAAAAAATCATTTTCTATAAATCATCAAATATTGGAAGGGAATCCTTATTGTCCTCTAAACTCATTGAGTTTTCTTGGATGTGACATATTTAGGATATTCTTTATCTCCCTATAATCTACTTCGATACAATGAAGAAGTACTAAAAATATAAGAATCTTTCTCTGGGTAACACAAAAATCACATTTCAAGGGTTTCATTTTCAGGATAAGTTATCAAAGCTTGTTGAAAACCATCTCTTTGTTAACAATATAGCAAGAATGTTACATAGATTTTAGTACCTGATCACAGAAATATAACTCAATATAATTTACTAGAAAGGGTCTAAATATGTGGTGTATAGAACGATAGTATGTGGCCCTATCATTCTTTATGCCAAAGGGAATCACCTAGTTGTAATATACTCCTTAAGGTTCCCCAAAGTAATAGGATTCTTCATCCTCAAAGTCAATTTTGAATTCATTATACCCAATGTATCCATCCATTAAGGAGAGCGTATTGTAGATAGTCTTCACATAAATTAGAGGTTATATAATTGTAACTAGTAAGTCATATTTTTCATATTGTCGGTTGAGATATATGGAATTGATGAAAACACTAATTTTCATATTTTTATTCTTTAATAAGACTATATTGGTGAGTATTCTTAGTATTAAACTTCTAGAATGATTTTGTATTTGATTATATTACTAACTTCATCGTAAAATTTCGTATCTTGTACATGACAGGTCCTTTTGGTTGCAGGCTTGTATCCATAATGGTCATCTAGAAGACCCATGTTGTGGGTGGAAACACTTGTATAAAGTTCTAGAATTTCAATTTAATTCAAACAGAATATAAACTGATTCTATATTAAGAACAAAACATATGAATCTTTCCATTTTTATTGGTATAGATACACTGATCAGTTTAGGTTGTGGATCCTCCTTTATGTCTAGATTGATTTTTTTGTTCATCGATAGTGGTAGATACTCCTTCCTCAATTGCTGGTTGAGTTTCTTTTATATCTCCATCCCATTACATTTATTATAAGTTAAAATAAAAGTATATGAGTGATGGAGGGAAATATTTAGAGTCAGTAGAATAATCATCATTATGAGATTGATAGGAATATATATCTTCATTCTCCAACAGTAATTAATAAATTACATCAAATTTAGATGATGATGTTGGGGTCTGTTAAATCCCTTGAGAAAATGTGATGGTGTCTCCAGATGAAACGTATCTATTGATGCGAGGAATAAAGATATATATGATTATATCAAATTCATGTATGAGGACTGATATCATTAGTGTCATTGATTATTGACCTTATTTTAATCCCATATTCTAAATTTTATAGATGGGTATCACATACACATCATTGAGCTCCTTTAATGGGTTGTTTGGTGTAATTTATAAACTATGCAGGGTGGTAACCAAATATATATCATCATTCATAGGTTTATTCCTTCCTATTTTATAAATTCATGCATGAATTAATTCATTCACTGAAGATTCAAATGGATATTTGTCACTGTATGACAACCTAATTTTCCAATTGATGCAGTTTTTAATAAATTGGTAATATGATGAAATATTTCTATATTTTAATGAATACATGACCTTACATGTAAGAAATTGAAATATATATTTTTTTGGATGACCAAGAATTCAGAATTGTAAACTAAGTCTGTGAATTGGATTCAGATCTTGATCTGGCATGGGGATTTTGTTCACTATTTTCTTGTCCCTGGAGTGCCATGGGGGAAAGGGAAATGTTGGCTTCACTCTAACCCAATTATAAAATCATTCATATCGAAATGATATTGAAAAATTATAATGTCCCACAGTTTACATACAGCAATATTACATTTATTTTTCATAATACTTAATAAATTACAAAAATAGATTCCCAATGAACATATTATTTTATGATCTTTAGAAACTCATAATACATTCTTCATTCTTGGTGAAATATCATCAACATCTCCCATAAAGATATTCCCCATTAGTTTCATACCTAGGACCATTATTTATATCTTGGGGAAAAGAAAATATATGAAAATATGATCTCAAATTGTTTGTAAGGGTATGCATTTAAATCATCACATAAAACATAAACATGATAATTTAAAAACTTGAACATGACTTTTGAATAAAAAAATCATGAGCTATGAAATAAATCTTGGCAGTACTTATGGAATAAATAATAAAGGAAAATTAAAAATTACAACATAGAAATTGAATAAAAATTAATTGTAGTAATCTAATAAGAATAGAAAATAAATTCCATATTAGCCATGGCTCAAAGCCATGCCCATCTTAGTAGACAAAGTCCAACACTGAATCAGATTTACATGTCATTATACCCCTATATTATAAAACTAGTTTTACTTTTAGTTCCACTGATGTCTAATTCATGATATATAAATCATTGCACAATGAATTTGATGGAGATATAGTTCCCACCCATCTCATAATGAAATCATTCTTATATATACCACAAACACATAAACTATTCATCACAAAATAACCCAAGGTACAAAAAATGGGTTTCTTATACATTATTCCATCATAATCTATATAAAATAAATAGATTACATAAAAATAATTATATCATAAATGAAATCAAAACAATTTAATAATAGGGAATGAAACATAACCTTATTTCATTTTATATGTAAAATAATTATGATAAAATACATTAAAATAATTGTTGAGGAAAATATCCTTTCATCATCGAAAACATTTTCTTTTCTCAAAATGATATTCAATTTAAAAAAAATGTTCATAGTAGAAAATAAATATGAAATATTATAAAGGTTTATTCATTTAAATAAGTTGTCATGAATGTTTAAGAATCCATTCATATCATATAAGTTAAAAATAATTCTCCTACAACTTTTTCTTGAAAAGATAAAAAAGGTACCTTGTATCGAATAACAACAAAATATTTCTTTTATACTTCTTATTAACAATTATAAAACAGGTAAACTTTCCTATAATAAAATTTAATAATAATAGAATTAGTATTTCATAGTTAGGTAACATGGATGTGGATGATAAATATACCCCAATAAATATTTACATAATAACAATCTTGAATAATAAGGAGATTCAAAAATTAACCCTTACCTTTGGTCAAGTATACTTCCTATGAATCCAAAACTCCTATATAATTATTTAAAAAATATTATTTACATATTATATAATAATAATAATTTTTATCATATCATATATGAATATATTATTATCCATTTGTTTGTAACATTTCATTGTCACTCGTTATTCGAACATTAACTGCTTTATGTTCTTATGCGGGTTTTGTCGGATAAGTCCATGTTAAACTTCCTATATTATAGTTAGATCCTTTAAAGAATTATATTATTATAATATATATCATATTTATTCAATACAATCAGGAATATAATCATGTCTTAATAAACATCATGTTGAATGAATCACATCGCATTGTGGAGATGGTAGGTCGTACGTACACACAAGTGATGTTATCATTCACTTAATGGTTAAACGGTATGGAATTGGATGGTATATTAATTATGAAGAATAATTATATTGTAATATTAAGTATTTAAAACCATTATACTCATCAGTTTACCCATCCAAAATTAAATATTATTGAATGACAAATTAGACTACCGCATGGAGACGGTACGCCATATGAACACACAAATTGTGATATTATTATTCGTAAGATCGATAAAAGGAGCTATAATGTTTTACCATAATTATAATAATATATCATAAAGTAGAAGATAATATATTTATAACTTTATTATGTAAATAATATATGAAGAGGAAGTATATGAAGAAAGAAAATTTTAAAAGAGGTGATAAAACAATTACATCTTTTTTGAGTATCTCTTTTTGATTAGCACAAATGGTATCCTTATGATGAATTTCTGCCAAAAATGTAGTCTATATAAATAAGGGAGAGAATTTTGGAGATTATTTGAGAATAATTTCTCTAATTAATGGGGCTTCAGTGTTTTGAGTAAGTGGGTAGAAGTGGCGGCCTTTTATAAGAGGGAGGACTGGCACTTTAGGAATGTTTTGTAATAATAATTTATTATAAATTGATTTTCAAATTATAATTTCTCCATGATTATAAAGTTTGGGGATATAATGATTATTGGTCTAAATCCTCTCAACAAATAGTTTTAATACAAGTTTAAGTAAAAAATTTAACCTTATCTTTTGACATTAACCCTTAGTTAAATAAATTTACTCTTACCATGTCTTATTTTGTTTTTACACTTAATGGTTAATATATTTACAATAAAACGACAATAGAACCTCAAGTGGGTAATTAATAAAATTATAAACATTATATAATTAATTTGGACATATATTAAATTTTTATGACTATTATGTCCTTTAATAAAGTAGTATTTGTTTAAAAAACACATTTATGTCCATTTTGACACTATTTAGCAATTAATTAATATTAAAGACAAAAAATCATTCTTGATTATAGAAAACTAAATTATCAAAAATATTAAATGTCATAATAATCCATAAAATTCTTTTATGACATCAAAAGTTTCAAATTACATTTATATTAATATTTATAATATAATTTATTTGATTGTTTTATAAATAATGTAATCACTTCATCATCATTGTGTCATATATAAATTTTTTATTTAATGTCTAAAATTTATAAATAAAATGACGACATATAGGAAATAGTTTTCGATTTATAATTAATATTTATAGTCAAATATTCAATTATATAGCCATAAATTAAAATTTTTTAATAAAAAGATACTTGTTTATGTTATATTTCCCTTTACTTTAAATTAATTATTATAACATGTCATTTTCACAACCATGTGGATCCCAAATGAATATTGTTCAGTATAAGGATGTTCTTCATCACCCATGAAACATAAAATAAGAATAGGACCCATGTTAGTGTAGTTTTATATTATTATAATATTATTTTTACCCTTATTTACCTAATTTTCCCTTAAACCGTGGGAAATAAAAATAATTATTAATGTTACTATACATATTGCCCCAAAATAAAAGGATCCTATTTACATAATTTAGACCCTATAATTCTAAATATGGAATATATTTTTCAAAATTTAAAAAGAAAAATTTTCAATAATTAATTTAAAACTAATTCCTATTGTAAAAACAAGAATGTGGGTTTTTATGACGTAAAAACTATCAAATGATTGACATGTGATTATGTACAATGTAAATGTTAAATTACATCAAAAAACCAAAATTGGATTAAATTATAAAAACATAATAGAATTACACATTAAAACCAATTAAAAATGTAATCTCTCTATATAAATAAATTACAAAATAATTTAGATTTGAATTAAAATGCATGATTATTCACTATTCATTAAAATATGAATTTCATCATAAAAATACCAAAATTTCAACCATGGTAATTTTTTATGTAATTATTCTAAAGAAGAAATTTATTATATATAATAAAATTTATAAAACTATAAATAAACTATATTTAAAAACGGTTCTCCATCAAAAGGTGGTAAATCTACATTTTTAGAAAAACGCTCATTTTATCTATAAAATTTACTTTGTTGTTTTATCATGTTAATAAAACATATAATATGAATTTTAAACATTAAATTTAATATATTATTCTTATATTTCACTAATGAAATCAATATAGGGTGATTTTATTATTTTATAGATTCAATTATTTTTATTTATATAGTTTTATATAAGGAAGTTAACACAATTTAAACCGGCCATTATAATGAATAAGTTATAATATTTAGATATAAATTTTACTCAATATTGTATAAAATTAATTATATCAAAGGATGTTGAAATTTTGTTTAAAAAAACCCCTTAAAAGTGTTGGGTATACTATAAGCTAATATGGTGTTGTGTATAGTGCAAGAAAATCTTGGTGTAGCGTATAACACGTGAATTCAATGAAAATAAAAAGAATCCATCTCATAAAATCGTGGAGTTTCACATTCTACCCCACTTAAAATTTATTTAACCCTCTAAATTCATTAGGTTTATAATAGTTTTACTACATTAATGTTTCATTCATATAATCCCACATTATAAAAAAGAATACTAAAAATAATTTTAAAAAGTAATTTTAGAAACAAAATGGTTACCCATTGTTTATCAACGTTGGGTTTCCATATAGGATGACATATGTGGGAAGTGAAAACATAGATATGGAAGAAAAATCTGACCATCGAGTTCTGGTGGATAGTGATAGAGAAAAATGTATAGAAAAAGTTAACAACCAAAAACCCATAAATCTGTGATGATTTAAGGGACCATATGATTCATCGAATAATAAGGTACAAAGATAACTTTTTTATTTTCAAGATTCTATGAATAATGTTGAAGAACATGTGAATAAATAATTACTTGATTTTAGTACAATCTCTCCATTGGTAATTTTGTGAACAATTTCCACTTCATCTCTGATTCAATGAAATAATGTTGAATATTTCATTCATGAAGTGTTAGTAGATCCTGTGATCCTTAAATAGAATGATAGGTAATTATATATACCTAAAATAAGGTTATCAAATGTTATAAAATGCGAATAAGTCCATATGTGGTGAGATAATACTTTATTATAACAAACTTCATTAGATTCATAACTTAAAAATTACGAAAACCAGATAACATTATAATATTTATGAAAGATAAAAATCCAGAACTATAGAAAAAGGTTCACATACATAGCATAACATTTATCTCTTACATATCTTAAGGTATCTCTATTAGGTCACATTCTAGGAATGCGAACACCTTTATCATTTATTCTCTAGAGTCACGGTAACAACCAGAATTACCATATATTCTTACTAAAAACATTTATTTTTTCTTGTTAGATAACATAATGGATTGTTCCATAAGACCAAAAAATTTGTATACTTCATCCATGACAGCATAACACACTTTTCAATAACTCCATATTTGGTTCCCAAGAAATAATAATCATTCAATTTACTTATTAAAATCCACAATATCTTTATCCAACATCATTATCTTAACATTAGGGACATATTATATATTATTTTTCCCTTAATCATGTGTTCTCCAATTATGTCACCTTACCCTTAAATCAATTTTTGGCTCCTTAAAACTATTCAACATATCCATTCCAATCCTTAATGAAAAACTTATACTAAAAATACTTATATATATATATATCATGATTCATATAACCAACTATTTGAATTGAAAAACATATACACCTCAATCATCCGACTTTATTCTTAAACAATTACTCAGGATCCATCATCTTGCTATTTCAAAAAATATAATTCATGTCTTCCGGTTTCTCAACCTCATGCTTTGTAGGTTTAATATAAATAATATTTCAAGAACATCACATTACTTTCACTTGTAATTTACAATCTCTTTATCTTTTGTAGTATGAAAAATACTCATACCATCATCATGATTCTCATCATAATGTTTCCACATAGGAAATTGATCTTTAAAATTCCAATACATTTAAAATATGAAACATTAAATGGTAAAATATGTTCTATGATGTTTTGGATATTAACTAAGACTAGAAAATAATGATTTAGAAATACATATCAGATATTAGAAACAAATATGTATGTTAAAGTACTTATAATATTTCACTATATTATATATTTTGTTTAACCATAGGTTTGTCATGATTATCACAAAAACCCTAGTATTGTAATATATATTTGAATTATCAATATAAACCCACTACACACTATAACGACCCATACTTTACATACATTGTTAATACTTCAAAATTGAAGCACACTTATTACAACATATGACAAAACCACAAAGGACCGTATAGGTATATTGTCTTTAGAAACTGGGAGACATAAACAACTGGTTCATAAATCTTCTACAGTGTCTCCCATTTATTTCATCATATCTAGGGTCCCTTTTTGCATATTCTACTTAATATCCATCTTCCTGACCTGGGGAAAAGAAAACATAAAAGGGTGATCTCAAATGCTCAGCAAGGGCAAATAATGGACATAAAAATCATATCATATATTTTTGAAAATCAAAACCTCCAAAAGAGATCATAATATCTTAACATGGAATAAATCATAGAAGTGAAAATGAGATCCCCATAATCATAACATAAAACTTGAAACTTTGTGGCATGCACACATAATCATGGAAAATCATTTCTTGTTAGTCATGACTCATTGCCAAGACTATCTTAGTGGACAAAGTCTCTTTCTGAACCGATTTCACTCCTCATTTCAGTCCTGTATCACTGAACCGAAATAACCTTCCGTTCCAGCCATGTCTATCTCATTAGATATAAAATCTTTACCCAATGCATTGGAGGGAGATATAGGTCCCACCCATCTTATAATGAATCCTTTCTTATGTGTGCCACATAATCATAAATCTTACATCATCACATAACCCATGTAATAAAAATGGGATTCTTAAACAACATGACATCATAAAACAATTCATATAAGATAAAGGAATTCATAAAAATAATTCCATCACAACATGATCAAATTAATTTAATAATAGGGATAAAAACAGAACCCTTTATTATCTTAGATGGAAAATAATTTTGATAAAACACTTGAACTCCATTCTTGAGGAAAATATCCTTTCTTCTTCAAAATTTTTTTTCCTTTCATAACATGTCATACAACTTCAAAATAAAAGAAGTTGATTAAAAATAAACTTGAAAACTTGTAAAGTAAGCTTCTTGGAAATAATGTTTTAAAAATCCATTCATGTTGTATAAGTTAAAAAAAAAAACATTCTTCGTACTTTTGTCGGAAAAGTCAAAAAGTACCTCGTACGAAAAACGACAAAAGATTCCTTTCATACATATTACTAAAAACTCACCGAAGGGTAAAAATGGATTTAAACAATTGTAGGTGGATGGAAATAATATTACCTATTGATGAAACATGGATGTGGATGATAAAATACACCCCAGTAAATACTTACGAATAAACAATCTCGGATAAAAATGAGATTGTGATATTTCCCTTACCTTAGGTCCAATTTGCCTTGTATGTGTCCGAAGCTCCTGTATAATGGTTTAAAGAATGTTATTGACTTATTCCAGAATCATACATATTTATATGATATCATATATGGTCATATTCTTAGCTTCTTGTTAGTAATATTTCATTGTTACTTGTTACTCGGGTCTTTATTGCCTTTTGTTCTTACGCGTGTTTTGCCAAATAAATTCTTATTCTTATTTCAAGGTTATAGATAACTTATATCCAGAATGGTATTAGTGTAACATATATCATATTTATTCATTCAATTCATTTATATAATTACTATGTAATGATGACCATGTAGAACGAGTCGCATCACATCGTGGAGAGGGTATTCTGTACGTACGCACGAGTGATGATATCGTTCCTATGATCGTGGAAATGTATTGGAGTATATATATATTATTTCAGTATAAATATTACTTTATAATAATCATAAATAGTTACTCATTACACCATTATACCCATCCTTGTAAAGTGATGGTGGAAAAATAGATTACACCACGGCGTGGAGACGGTATTCCGTACGTACGCACGCGCGGTGATTTCATTTTTCCGTAGGATGGATAGAAGGTGAATTAGGGTTGTTTCATATTTATAATAACATATCAGTATGTAAGTAATACTGATGTTATTACTTCATCATGAAACAACTAAAGAATAAGAAGTTGAAGAAGAAAGAAATTGAAAAGATCGGTAATGGATATTACCTCTTCTTTGAAACGCCTCTTTGAATCCTCCACTTAAGGAACTAAGAGTGGTCTTTGGAGAAGAACAGGACCTCTAGGACTATTCTAGGGAAGTGGAGAGGAGAAAATGGCAGGGGTTGGCCGAGATTGAGTGCTCAATTTGGTGTGAGGAGGAGGGGGAGGAGGTGCCCTTTTATAAGGGAGGAGAGGGGCACCTTAGGAATATCTCAAAATATTATTTTATATTAAAGTCAAAATCGGTTTATAATGGTTCCAAAGGGTCTTATTTCGAAGATAAGGTGGGGATGGGTCGGAATCCTATCAACCAATAAGATTTAGACAAGTTTAGGTTATTATTTTAACCTTATCAATTAGATTTAACTCTAAGTTAAATAATTTTACTTTTACCGTGTCTTTTTGTTTTCTTTCACTCTATGGTTAATAAACTTACTATAACATGCCAAACGAACCCCAAATTGTCTATTATTAAAATATATATCCTTATCTAAGTCATTTGGCCGAACCGTAGATTTTTAGGAATACAATAACAATTAATAATATAATATTTGATTTAAAAACTATTTTGTGTCAATTTTGACACTATTTGATATATGATTTTTGTGAAAGTCATAACCGAATTATATGTTCAAACCAAGTTGATTAAATCAACACTAATCTATCATAGTTACCTAGAAAATTAGTGGAATTCATAAAAAGTCTTAAATTACATTTATTTTTGTGTTTATAACATCAATTATGTCAATATTTCATTAATAAGATAATTACTGCATCATCATTGTGTCATAAATAAATTAAATTATTTAAAGTCTAAAAATTACAAATAAAATACCATTATGTAGGAAATCGTTTTATCTTTCTAATGAATATTTATAATCTAAAATCCAACATATATAACCCTATTTAACAATTGTTTTTCTAAAAGATATATGCTTGTGTCATTTTTGTATTCATTTTAACTTAATTAAAATAAAGTGTCATTATCACTTACAAGTGGATCAATGGGGTCCCAAAATCGACCCAAAGATTCCCATGGTCGACCATGTATCAACCAATAGGGTTAAGACACGTTTTAGGGTAATTTAATAATATTATAATATTATTTTTTAACCCTTATTTACCGGATTTACCCTTAAACATGGTAAATAAAATATTTACCGCAATAATTATTCAAAATGTCTAAAAATAAAAGTTACCTATTTACACAATTTGAACATACTGATTCCAAATACGGAATCCATTTTTCTAAATTCAAAACACAGAAGTGGCAGAAATTAATTTAAAATTAATTCCCGTTGTCAAAACAAAAAGCGTGTTTTTAAGAGATAATAACTATCAAAAGATTGACACTTGTTTATGTTCGGTTTAATTGTAACATTGTGTACAATGACCAACATTATATTAAGTGGTAAAAATATATTCTAAATATACTTTAAAACCACTCAATTTCATAATTTATCACTATTAAATGTTTTGATTAAAAAAGTTGTTTTTAATTAAAATTTAGTAATTTTCACTATTCATCAAAATATTAAAGTTATCCAAAAAGTACAAAAATTTCACCTTAGGCTAAATTTGATATTCTGAGTCCAAAAATGAAGTCCATTTTGAAAAATAAAATTTATAAAATTTCAAAAAGTGGTTATTACTATTCATAACGGCTAGTTTTAATAGCATATTGTTATTTAGTGAAACTCGGTATTGCGTACGACGAAAGCTATCGAGGAAGGTCGCGATTGCGTGTAAAGCAAGCCAAGCAAGTATTGTGTAGAAAAAGATTCCTTTTATGATTTATATAACATAAAAGTATCGGGTGTTACATTCTACCCCCCTTAAAAAGAATTTCGCCCTCGAAATTCGTCACTTTGTAACAAACAGATGAGGATACTTCTCCCTCATCATATCCTCAAGCTCCCAAGTAGCTTCTTCAAGTTGGTGGTTCCTCCATAAAACTTTCACCAATCGAGTGGTCTTGTTTCGTAGAACTTTTTCGCTACGATCCAGAATCTCTATCGGCTATTCTTCATAAGAAAGATCTTGCTCCAGCGGTACAACTTCTGAGCTGAGTACATGTGAAGGATCGGGTATGTACTTTCTCAGGAGAGATACATGGAACACATCGTGAACTTGAGAGAGATTCGGTGGAAGCGCCAATCGGTAAGCTACCTTCCCAACACGATCCAGTATTTCGAAAGGACCGATATATCTAGGGCTCAACATCCCCTTCTTTCCAAATCTCATAACCCTCTTCCAGGGAGATATTCGTGAGAACACTTTATCACCCACTTCAAAATCTAGGTCTTTTCTTCGGTTGTCGGCATAACTTTTCTGTCGACTCTGAGCTGCTCTTATGTGTTGTTGAATAGATCTGACCTTTTCTGCCATTTCATCAACGAGATCAGGTCCTAATAGCTTTCTTTCCCCAACTTCATCCCAGCAAGTTGGAGTCCTGCATTTCTTTCCATAGAGAGCTTCATAAGGAGCCATCTGAATACTGGAGTGAAAGCTATTATTATAAGAAAATTCCACCAAAGGTAGGTGTTGATCCCAACCTCCTTTGAAATCCATAGAGCAAGCTCTCAACATATCTTCTAGGGTTTGAATTGTTCTCTCAGACTGACCGTCTGTCTGGGGATGATAAGCAGTGCTGAAACTCAACTCTGTATCCAGAGTATGCTGAAGACTTCGCCAGAACTTCGAGGTAAATCTCGGATCCCAATCAGATATAATAGAAAGTGGTACTCCATGCAATCTTACCACTTCCTTTACATATATCCTGGCAAGCTGATCTAGAGAGAAATCCTCTCTAATAGGAATGAAGTGTGCAGACTTTGTAAGACGATCAACTATGACCCAGATAGCATTATTGCCTTTGGATGTTTTAGGAAGTCCTGTGACAAAGTCCATAGTGATGTTTTCCCATTTCCATTCGGGTATGGGTAATGGTTGTAACATCCCCTTAGACTTCTGTCTCTCAGCTTTAACTTGTTGACAAACCAAGCATCGAGAGACATATTCAGCAACATCTCTTTTCATGCCATCCCACCAGAAGTACTCTTTCAGGTCCCTATACATCTTCGTGCTTCCAGGATGAATAGAGAATGAAGAACTATGGGCCTCATCCAGCAGCTCCATTAATTCGGGGATGGAAGGAACACAAACCCGATTCCTGAACATTATTATCCCATCACAATCAAGGTTGAATTCAGGAACATTTCTCACCTTCTTTTGTAACTCGACATCTTCTTTCTGTGCCTCTTTAATCTTCACATGTATAGATGGTTGAACATTCATTTGAGAAAGATAAGATTTTTCCCCTTCCATTATAATTCCAAGATCCATCCTTTGTAAATCCATAAATATTGGATCTTTTGTGATCCTCATCATGGATAAACTAGCATGGTCTTGTCGACTTAATGCATCTGCCACCTTGTTTGCTTTCCCAGGGTGGTAATGGATTGAGCAGTCATAATCCTTAATCATCTCCAACCATCTTCTTTGACGCATATTCAACTCCTTTTGTGTGAAAATATACTTTAAACTTTTATGATCAGTATAAATATCACACCTTTCACCATAAAGGTAATGCCTCCAAATCTTTAATGCAAAGATTACCGCAGCCAACTCCAAATCATGTGTTGGGTAATTTTGCTCATGGATTTTCAACTGTCGTGAGGCATAAGCTATCACCATATCATTTTGCATAAGAACACGCCCCAATCCCTTCTTGGATGCATCACTGTAGATCACAAACCTTTCTCCACTACAAGGCAGTGTGAGCACAGGTGCACTGGATAACCTTCTTTTCAACTCCTTGAAATTCTCTTCACATTCCTCTGTCCATACAAACTTAACTCCTTTCCGAGTCAACTTGGTGATTGGATTAGATAATCGTGAAAAATCTTTTACAAAACGTCGATAATATCCAGCCAAACCAAGAAAACTTCGGATCTTAGTTACTGTTGTTGGTCTCGACCATCTTTCGATAACCTCTATTTTTGCTGGATCCATAGATATCCCCTCTTTTGAGATTATGTGACCCAAAAATGAAACTTTTTGAAGCCAAAATTCACACTTGGTAAATTTGGCATAAAGCTTCTCCTTTCTCAGGGTCTTCAATATAATTCTCAAGTGATCTTCATGTTCTTCCTTGCTCTTTGAATAGACAAGAATATCGTCTATAAAGACTACCACAAATTGATCAAGATAGTCTCTAAAGACTCTATTCATTAGATCCATGAAGATAGCAGGGGCATTAGTAAGACCAAATGGCATCACTATAAATTCATAGTGTCCATACCTTGTACGGAAAGCCGTCTTTGGTATATCCTCCCTTTTGACCCTTAATTGATGATACCCTGAACGAAGATCAATCTTGGAAATGTATTGAGCTCCGCGTAGTTGGTCAAACAAGTCATCAATGCGTGGGAGAGGATATTTGTTCTTGATAGTGATCTTGTTAAGTTCTCGATAATCAATGCAGAGTCTCATTGATCCATCTTTCTTCTTAACAAATAGAACAGGTGCTCCCCAAGGTGACGCACTAGGGCGTATGAATCCCTTATCAAGATTCTCTTGGAGTTGCTTCTTCAATTCCTGCAACTCAATTGGGGCCATTCTATAAGGTGTATTTGAAATAGGCAAAGCACTCGGTACGAGTTCTATTGAAAACTCAACTTCACGATTTGGTGGAAGACCTGGTAATTCCCCCGGAAAGACATCATCAAACTCCCGTACAATGGGCATATTCTTAATCGTGAGTTTCTCACCAACCATTTGAGATAAATAACCTTCATTTAGTGGAATCAAGACCCATAAGATGGAAGGAATTTCCACTGGAAGGTTATATTCATCCTTGCATCGATATACGATTGTAGATTGATCTGGAATATGAAATGTGACTTCCCTTCTTTGGTAATTGATATGAGATCCATGTAGAGAAAGCCAATCCATGCCAAGAATCACATCAAATTCCACTAAAGGAAGGATCACAAGATCTGCAGGAAGCACTTTCCCACAAACTTCGATCGGAGAAGAATTATAAACTTTTGATGCGATTGATGTGCCATTAGGTGTTGTCACAGCTAACTCAACATCTAATTGTTGAGGTAATACGGTGATACCCTTAGAAAATTCTTCAGAAATAAAAGAGTGGGTGGATCCAGAATCAAATAAAACATTTGCTACTTTAGAGTGGATGGTAAGTGTACCTTTCACCACTTCGTTATCGTACTCCACATCGCTGATAGAAATTGCATGTGACTTTCCTTTTTCATTAGCCTTAAGATTTTGTTGACGTCGACCATCATCATCAACCCTTGGATTTGGGCATTGATTGGCATAATTCCCCATCTCCTTGCACTTGAAACATTGAAGTGTAGTAGGTTCATTGTGTGTATCCCTTCCTTTTTTTGCGTCATTAGACATCTTCTTCCCATTATCACGGCATTCAAATGCCCGATGACCTTCTTTTCCACATTTAAAACATTTACTTGTCCCTTTAAGACAACTCCCTCCATGTTTCTTTCCACACTTTGAGCATAAGGGAAAGTTCATCTTCTTTTCAGTGTGCTCTTTAGAGTTTCCTTTGAATTCCATCTTCCTCTTCTTATCAAACCCATGTGACTGATGGGTTACTCCAATCTCCATCTCGACTTTGAGAGCACATCGAACGATTTCCTCGTAGCTATTGAAGTCCCTTATGGCTAACGTCCTTCGAAGACTTGGTTTTAAGCCACTAAAGAATCGATCGATCTTACTCTCAGGTTGGATAATAATACCAGAAGTGTACCTTGCAAGTCTGGTAAAATTTGCTTCATAGGTACTAACAGATTCATCATCCCTTTGCTTCAGTTCAAGGAACTCTTTCTCCATCTTTGTTCGGAGAATACGAGGGAAGTACTTATTGAAAAATAAGTTCTTGAACTCGTCCCATTCCATAGACTCAATTTCATCCCTTTGCCTCGTATTCTTAATAAGATTCCACCATTGATCAGCATCTCCATCCAAACGATACACTGCTATGATGACTTTATCATGTTCAGAACATTGAAGAACTGAAAATATCTTTTCAGTAGTACTAATCCATTGTTCAGAAACTAATGGATCAGTAGAACCACTGAAAGAAGGTGGACACTGCCTCATGAAGGATTCAACAGAATGTTGCTCCTTCCTTTGCTCGTTTGGAAGCCCTGCATGATTCATAGCTTGAGAAAGGTGTGTGAGCATGGCTACAAGATTTTTCATTCCATCTCCCATATTGTTTGGTTGCTCAGGGGGACAATCATTGCATTGCCCATCGCATTCCGCATTAACACGGTTCCTTCGGGTTCCAGCCATTGACTAAAACCAAGAAGAATAGTGTGAGCAACACTAATTATAATAGGAAAACCACATAATTCAAGAATAAAATTTTCATGCTTAAGGTCTTATCCTAGGTTATTCAAGGACATTTCTAAAACACTAAGATTGTGTTCTATGCTTAGACTTATCCTTAGGGTTCTTACTGAGGCTTTCACATCCTAGTTTCCAAAGGTTGACTATACCTTTCCTTTGATACCAACTATAACGACCCATACTTTACATACATTGTTAATACTTCAAAATTGAAGCACACTTATTACAACATATGACAAAACCACAAAGGACCGTATAGGTATAGTGTCTTTAGAAACTGGGAAACATAAACAACTGGTTCATAAATCTTCTACAGTGTCTCCCATTTATTTCATCATATCTAGGGTCCCTTTTTGCATATTCTACTTAATATCCATCTTCCTGACCTGGGGAAAAGAAAACATAAAAGGGTGAGCTCAAATGCTCAGCAAGGGCAAATAAAGGAAATAAAAATCATATCATATCTTTTTGAAAATCAAAACCTACAAAAGAGATCATAATATCTTAACATGGAATAAATCATAGAAGTGAAAATGAGATCCCCATAATCATAACATAAAACTTGAAACTTTGTGTCATGCACACATAATCATGGAAAATCATTTCTTGTTAGTCATGACTCATTGCCAAGACTATCTTAGTGGACAAAGTCCCTTTCTGAACCGAGTTCACTCCTCGTTTCAGTCCTGTATCACTGAACCGAAATAACCTTCCGTTCCAGCCATGTCCATCTCATGAGATATAAAATCTTTACCCAATGCATTGGAGGGATATATAGGTCCCACCCATCTTATAATGAATCCTTTATTATGTGTGCCACATAATCATAAATCTTACATCATCACATAACCCATGTAATAAAAATGGGATTCTTAAACAACATGACATCATAAAACAATTCATATAAGATAAAGGAATTCATAAAAATAATTCCATCACAACATGATCAAATCAATTTAATAATAGGGATAAAAACAGAACCCTTTATTATCTTATATGGAAAATAATTTTGATAAAACACTTGAACTCCATTCTTGAGGAAAATATCCTTTCTTCTTCAAAAACATTTTTCCTTTCATAACATGTCATACAACTTCAAAATAAAAGAAGTTGATTAAAAATAAACTTGAAAACTTGTAAAGGAAGCTTCTTGGAAATAATGTTTTAAAAATCCATTCATGTCGTATAAGTTAAAAAAAACATTCTTCGTACTTTTGTCGGAAAAGTCAAAAAGTACCTCGTACGAAAAACAACAAAAGATTCCTTTCTTACATATTACTAAAAACTCACTGAAGGGTAAAAATGGATTTAAACAATTGTAGGTGGATGGAAATAATATTACCTATTGATGAAACATGGATGTGGATGATAAAATACACCCCAGTAAATACGTATGAATAAACAATCTCGGATAAAAATGAGATTGTGATATTTCCCTTACCTTAGGTCCAATTTGCCTTGTATGTGTCCGAAGCTCCTGTATAATGGTTTAAATAATGTTATTGACTTATTCCAGAATCATACATATTGATATGATATCATATATGGTCATATTCTTAGCTTCTTGTTAGTAATATTTCATTGTTACTTGTTACTCGGGTCTTTATTGCCTTTTGTTCTTACGCGTGTTTTGCCGAATAAATTCTTATTCTTATTTCAAGGTTATAGATACCTTATATCCAGAATGGTATTAGTGTAACATATATCATATTTATTCATTCAATTCATTTATATAATTACTATGTAATGATGATCATGTAGAACGAGTCGCATCACATCGTGGAGAGGGTATTCCGTACGTACGCACGAGTGATGATATCGTTCCTATGATCGTGGAAATGTATTGGAGTATATATATATTATTTCAGTATCAATATTACTTTATAATAATCATAAATAGTTACTCATTACACCATTATACCCATCCTTGTAAAGCGATGGTGGAAAAATAGATTACACCACGGCGTGGAGACGGTATTCCGTACGTACGCACGCGCGGTGATTTCACTTTTCCGTAGGATGGATAGAAGGTGAATTAGGGTTGTTTCATATTTATAATAACATATCAGTATGTAAGTAATACTGATGTTATTACTTCATCATGAAACAACTAAAGAAGAAGAATTTGAAGAAGAACGAAATTGAAAAGATCGGTAATGGATATTACCTCTTCTTTGGAACGCCTCTTTGAATCCTCCACTTAAGGAACTAAGAGTGGTCTTTGGAGAAGAACAGGACCTCTAGGACTATTCTAGGGAAGTGGAGAGGAGAAAATGGCAGGGGTTGGCCGAGCTTGAGTGCTCAATTTGGTGTGAGGAGGAGGGGGAGGAGGTGCCCTTTTATAAGGGAGGAGAGGGGCACCTTAGGAATATCTCAAAATATTATTTTATATTAAAGTCAAAATCGGTTTATAATGGTTCCAAAGGGTCTTATTTCGAAGATAAGGTGGGTATGGGTCGGAATCCTATCAACCAATAAGATTTACACAAGTTTAGGGTATTATTTTAACCTTATCAATTAGATTTAACTCTAAGTTAAATAATTTTACTTTTACCGTGTCTTTTTGTTTTCTTTCACTATATGGTTAATACACTTACTATAACATGCCAAACGAACCCCAAATTGTTTATTATTAAAATCTATATCCTTATCTAAGTCATTTGGCCGAACCTTAGATTTTTAGGAATACAATAACAATTAATAATATAATATTTGATTTAAAAACTATTTTGTGTCAATTTTGACTCTATTTGATATATGATTTTTGTGAAAGTCATAACAGAATTATATGTTCGAACCAAGTTGATTAAATCAACAATAATCTATCATAGTAACCTAGAAAATTAGTGGAATTCATAAAAAGTCTTAAATTACATTTATTTTGGTGTTTATAACATCAATTATGTCAATATTTCATTAATAAGATAATTACTGCATCATCATTGTGTCATATATAAATTAAATTATTTAAAGTCTAAAAATTACAAATAAACTACCATTATGTAGGAAATCTTTTTATCGTTCTAATGAATATTTATAATCTAAAACCAACATATATAACCCTATGTAACAATTTTTTTGCTAAAAGATATATGCTTGTG
Organism: Viscum album; assembly: GCA_963277665.1. Lineage (NCBI taxonomy): Eukaryota > Viridiplantae > Streptophyta > Magnoliopsida > Santalales > Viscaceae > Viscum > Viscum album. The sequence goes on along the minus strand of OY728156.1, from coordinate 2,073,059,156 downwards.
TCATTTTTGTATTCATTTTAACTTAATTAAAATAAAGTGTCATTATCACTTACAAGTGGATCAATGGGGTCCCAAAATCGACCCAAAGATGCCCATGGTCGACCATGTATCAACCAATAGGGTTAATACACGTTTTAGGGTAATTTAATATTATTATAATATTATTTTTTAACCCTTATTTACCGGATTTACCCTTAACCATGGTAAATAAAATATTTACCGCAGTAATTATTCAAAATGTCTAAAAATAAAAGTTACCTATTTACACAATTTGAACATCCTGATTCCAAATATGGAATCCATTTTTCTAAATTCAAAACACAGAAGTGGCAGAAATTAATTTAAAATTAATTCCCGCTGTCAAAACAAAAAGCGTGTTTTTAAGAGATAATAACTATCAAAAGATTGACACTTGTTTATGTTCGGTTTAATTGTAACATTGTGTCCAATGACCAACATTATATTAAGTGGTAAAAATATATTCTAAATATACTTTAAAACCACTCAAATTCATAATTTATCACTATTAAATGTTTTGATTAAAAAAGTTGTTTTTAATTAAAATTTAGTAATTTTCACTATTTATCAAAATATTAAAGTTATCCGAAAAGTACCAAAATTTCTCCTTAAGCTAAATTTGATATTCTGAGTCCAAAAATGAAGTCCATTTTGAAAAATAAAATTTATAAAATTTCAAAAAGTGGTTATTACTATTCATAACGGCTAGTTTTAATAGCATATTGTTATTTAGTGAAACTCGGTATTGCGTACGACGAAAGCTATCGAGGAAGGTCGCGATTGCGTGTAAAGAAAGCCAAGCAAGTGTTGTGTAGAAAAAGATTCCTTTGATGATTTATATAACATAAAAGTCTCGGGTGTTACACACACATCCTTAAAAATATCTCTAGGGATCTCACTAATGTTTTCATATCCAAGTTTCCAAAGGTTTAATAAACCTTCACTCTGATACAACTCTAATGACGCAAGCTTGAAATATATGGGAATTGAATTTCTCTTTTGGAATAATTAATTTATTACATAAATTTATTCCCAAACATTGTATCAGTTTTCTGTCTCTAGAAACTCGGTACACATTCTTCTATCTTGGTGAAATATCACCAACATCTCCCATAATGTTTTTATGCATTATTTTTCTACCTAAAACCATTCATTATATTCTAGAGAAATGAAAAAATATGAAATGGTGATCTGAAATTCTCAATAAGGGTAACCATGGAAGACATCATAAAAACATTAAAATAAAAATGTAAAAACATGATCACAACATTTGAATATCAAAATAATGAGTTAAGAAATAAATCATGGTAGTACGTAAGGAAAAAATAATAATTCAACATTAATCAAGATAAAATATCATTGGAATAAAACATGAACCTATGGAAGAAAATAAGAATATGGATTAATTTCTATATTATCCAAGGCTTATATCCAAGGCAATCATAGCGGAAAAATTCCATTACCGAACTGGGGTTACATGTTGTCCCAGCCCTATATTATTGAATTTGAATTACTTAGCATTCTAGTCATGTCTACCTCATTAGACAAAAATATTTGCCCAATGCATTGGTGGGAGATATCGGTCCCACCCATCTCATAATGAAATCATTATTACATTTTCCTTTAAAACATAAACCATTCTCTATAGCATAACCCAAGGAACACAAAATTGGTTTCACAAATATCATTCCATAATAATCCTTGTTAAATAAATGGATTTATAAAAAATAATTGAATTACAAAAAAAATAAAATCAATTTAATAATTGGGATTGAAAAATAACCCTATTTAATCTTATATGAAGAACAATTTTGATAATAAAATTGATATTAATTATTGAGGAAAATATCCATTCTTCTTCAAAAACATTTTCTTTTCTCAAAAATATATGAATTTTTAAAAGAAAATAATTTAATTAAAATTACACTTGAAATCTTATAATGTATGATTCATGGATATAATGTGTTATTAAATCATAAGAATCCATTCATGATGTATAAGTTAAAAAACATTCTCCTCGAACTTTTTCTAGAAAACTAAAAAAATTCCTCGTATCAAATAACGACAAAATATTATTTTCATACCATTTACAAAAAATTCACAAATGGGTATCATTTAATAAAAAAAAATTAGAATATTATAAATATTATTAAAAATTTAGGGAACATGGATTTGGATTGTAAATATACTCCAGAAAATATTTACATATAAATAATCATAGATAATAATGCAATTTAAAATTAACCCTTATCTTTGGTCTGATATCCCTCATATGTATCCAAACCTCATGTATAGTGATTTAAATAATTTTTTTTACTTATTAATGAATCATGATAATTTTTATGATATCATGTATTATTATATTATCATCCATTTGTTAGTAACATATCATTGTCACTAATTATTCAGATATTAACTTCATTATGTTCTTATGCATGTTTTTTTGGATAATTTCATAGTACACGTCATGGGTTATAGTTAAATAATTTATAGAATGATAGTGTTATAATATGTATCATATTTATTCATTCCATTTTTATATATAATCTTGGTTTAATGAATATCATGTAGAATTAAGCGCATCACATCGTGGAGACGGTGGGTCGTACATATGCATGAGTGACAATATCATTCACATAATTGTTAAAAGGTATAGAATTGGTCAGTATATTAATTTTAAATAGTAATTATAAATTTATATTTTTTATTTAAATACATTTTACTCATCATTATACACATTAAAATAAAGCATTATTGAATAAGAAATTACATCAAGAAGTGGAGTTGATAAGTCGTACGTAGGCATGCATGGGTATATTATTATTTGTAGGATCGGTGAAAGGAGGTATATGGTTGTACCATAATTATAATAACATATCCATATGTCTAATATTATAAATATATTAATTAATTATGAAAAAACCATAATAATTGGAAGTAGATAAAGTGAAGAATTTATAAAGAGGAGATAAAATAATTAACATTTCTTCTGAGTATCTTTTTTTTTGTTTTCCACAAAAGGTCTCTATAGGAGGAATTTATGCACAAATATTGGTCTCCAGAAGGAAGGAAGTGATGTTTGGAGATTATTTGATAATAATATGGTCTATAAAATGGTATTGAGAGTAGTGAGTATGTGGGTAGATGGGGTGGCCTTTTATAAGCGGGAGGAAGGCTTTTTAGGAATATATTGAAATATTATTTTATTTTAAATTTATTTTCGAATTATAATAGCTCAAATGTGATATGTGTAGAAGATAATATGTGTATCAGTCAAAATAATCTCATTAAATAGGATTTTCACATGTTTAGGTCACAAATTTATCCTTCTCTTTTGGCTTTAACAATTAGTTAAATAAATTAACTCTTACCATGTCTTTTGGTATTTTTACACTATATAGTCAATATAGTTTCTATAAGATGCTAAGAGAACCACAAGTGTATCATTAAAGAAATATTATAACAACATATAATTCATATGGATGAATCAATTATTTTTATGACTATTATATCATCTAATGAAATAGTATATGTTTTAAAAACTGATATATATCTATTTTGAAACGATTTGGTGAATAGTTTTTGTTAAATATATAACGACATTATTGATTCCAAGAAACTAAATTAAATCAAATATAAAATTTCATAATCATACATAAAATTAGTGTAAGGAATCAAAATATTTATATTACATTTGTTTTAATATTAATAATATCATTTATTTGAATCTTTCATTAATAAGGTAATCACTACATCAGCATTGTTACAAAAATAAATTTATTTATTTAATGTATAAAAATTATAAAAAAATACCATGATGTTGGAAATATTTTTATATTTAGAATTACTATTTATAGTCAAACATATAAATTATATAACTCAACCATAAAATTTTATTAGTAAAAAGATACATGTATATGTTATATTTCCCTTTACATTAAATTATTTATTATAACATGTCCTTTTCACACCCATGTGGCTCCCAAATGTCAAAATCTCATAATAAGAATTTTTTTGCCACCAATGACTCATAAAATTAGATTTGGACTTGTTTTAGGCTAGTTTTTTATTATTATAATATTTTTTACACTTATTTACCTAATTTACCCTTTAATAGTGGTAAATAAAAATAATTTCTAAATTTACTATTCATAATATCCTAAAAAGGTTCATATTTAAATAATTTGGAACTTATGATTCGAAATATGTAATCTAGTTTTCGAAATTTAAAAATAAATATGTTTCATTAATAAATTTAAAATTAATTCCCATTTTCAAAACCAGAAAGCGGGGTTTTAAGAAGTAAAAAAATCGAAAAATTTATTTGCGTTTATTTCAAATTTAAATGTGAAATTAGTTCCAAATACCAAAATTAGATTAAATAATAAAAACATAATCCAATTAAAAATTTAAAAAATCAAATATATAATCCTACTATCTAAATAAATTAGACAAAAAAGTTGTTTTCAATTAAAATTCTGTATTTTTCAATATTCATAAAAATACAGATTTAATCAGAAAAATAAAAATTTCATTTAATGTAAATTTTGATGTCACGCATCCAAATAAGAAGTTTATTTTTTAAAATATAACATAAAAAGTGTAAAAAATATATATTTAAAATGGGTTCTCTATCAAAAGGCGGTAAAACTTCATTTTTAAACAAACAATAATTTTATCTATAAAATTCAATTTGTTCTTATAAAATATATAGGAAACATATAAGATGAATATTAAAAGTTACATTGAATATATTACATATATATTTCACTAATAAAGCCTATAAATATTTTTTTTTTTATTTTATATACTCACTTATTTTCATTTAAATAGTTTTATTACAATGAAGTTAATACCATTCGTACCCGCCATTATAATGACTATGTTTTAATATTTAGTGATCACTTATACTTCATATTGTGTGAAATTATTTATATCAAAAGAAAATTAAATTGAGTGTAATATATTCCAAGAATATTTTTTTAGGTTGCATCCTAATACATTGTTGCATATAGCGCAAGCTAATATTGGTGTATCATAAAACGAATGACGTCAAAGAAATTAAAATGAATTAGTATCATAAAATCATGGGGTGTTACAAAACTAATCCCTTATTAATTAAATACAATTTGATTCCAATTTCATCTAGTCTTCTTGAAAAATATGAGGACCTGATATATCATTTTATCATATAATACATGTCATGTTCTATAATATAATCGACAACATGACTTTTTATAGGGTGGATATTTTCCCAGCATATCATTGTATTAGTGACCTATGATTAGAACTCTTGAGGGAATAACAAATAATCTATAAGTGCTTTGTGGATTTATATATGTTGATAGGTGATGAGAATCCAGAATTGATTGATTCAGTGAAACTCTAACCAATTCCTTAAAGATTTCATACTTTTGAGTCAAAGGCCTATGATTTACAAATAGGCAGTTGTTCCCTACTGGTTACATAGGATATTGATGTTATTATAGTTGGTGAGTTGCATTATTGAGTAGATATTGAGTGCATCGTTTCTATTATTATATTATTCTAACATGCCCTATCTACCCTCCTAGTGTGACATGATTTTTTCACTATTTCCAATAAATACTCATAGATAATCAAGGATGAAATACATTTTATGATTTTAGGTGCATCTTTATGTTATTTTTTCTGTTCACTAAAGGTATTTTGCATGAGTCTCCAAAATGTAAATGACACAAGAGTGTATGTGTCTAGAATATTTCATTCATCCATGGTTATGACTTACCATGCCTCTTGATGCTCTTTATTCTCTTCCTATATATTCTTGATTTGGGATTTAGATATTGGATTTTTATTCCTTATCGGCCTTAGAAAATGGATCCCTTATGTGATTTAAATTATTGGAACCAAAGATCAATTCATCATTAAATGAGAATTCCTCATTTTGAGGAAATTCATGTAGTACTTTTTGGTGGTGTAGTTGTCATCCTCTCAATATTATAGGCATAATATACATGAAATTCTAGTTCATCTTTAGAATCTCCAAAGATTCATCTTCTTATACTTGATATTTTGCCCTTTGGGTATGTCTCTTCTATGAATATCACATTTTGTTAAATTTTGGTATCAGTAAAGCTGGTTGTACAATGGTTAATAGAATGGTCAATTTGTTTTTTAAACAATTACCAAAGAAAAAATGAGTCTGATTTATTATTTTATGATTCTTCAAATAATTTATCTTTTTTGCATGATTATGTTTATCTTCATTCCATTTGACTAATTCTTATAAAATGGTGGTTAAACACATTATAGTTGTCCTGGTTATTTTAATATATTTACGTCCCCATAATCAACCATTATTTTCAATATTTATTTGCAAAAAAAACAATCCCATATGGAATTAAAAATATTTGGTGAAAGGGTTAGTAATTTTGGAGATCCTATAGACTAATTTTTGGGCCACTTAAGTTTTATAAATATCAATATATTGTTTTCCATGGTTTCTATGATGTATCTTATAACTTTTTAATCAATAAAGGATTGAAAATTTTTCATTTGGTTTTCAAATGGGGAGTGTTTCTGATCTTTTCACTCATCATGATGGGGGTTTTGTTTCTGATGCCACCATTTAGTCAGACATATAGTGAAAGTAAGAATTATATTTAGAATTAAATCCATCATTGAGTCTAGTTTTAATGGGATCATTTCAGTTTCAACTCTACTTATTGTTTTTACTTATCCCACCAATGCTAATCTAGATTTAGATCTGCTTGGTAAAATAGAATCATCCATCCTATAGGAAACTAATGAATGATTTTAGAAACCACCAAAATAATTCACCAATATAACTTTTTTTCATAGCTCTTTATGATTTTTTTCAATGAAGAGACACAAGAAGTCCAATTAAAGATGTTTCATGTTTTGGGAGTAGGTCAAACTCCACAACCATGTGATAAAATCCACAACCCTCTCATTTTATCTTTGTTTTAAATTGATGTGGTAAGAGAATATTAACTTCTTGAGTGTAGAGATAAATTGATAATGAAATGGTTTGGGACTATCATCCCATCCTCTGATTGATCTAGATAGTAAACTGGTATACCAGATGAAGGCTGGTCCCTCTATGTTATTCATAAAACTACTGTGATTGGATGCCTCTTTCTTCTCAAGATTTATTATAATGGGACAAAACTGAGACAAAAATTGAATATTATGTTGTTCCTGGACCCCCAAACTGTAGAGACCCGAAGCCTGACGTACATGGACATTACATTACTTTTGCGGAATACTTAGTACATAACAAAAACACACACTAAAGGATCGTAATAGTTTAGTGTCTTTGGAAACTCGGAACGTAATCTTCTAATCGTGGTGAAAGATCTTCAATATCTCCCATAAAGATCTTCCCTTGTTTTTACCTAAAACCTTTATTTATATCCTGGGGAAAAGAAAACATAAAAGGGTGAGCTCAAATGCTCAGTAAGGGTATACAAAAGAAATAAAAATCATATCATATCTTTTTGAAAATCATAACCTGCAAAAGAGATCATAATATCTTAACATGGAACAAATCATAGAAGTGAAAATGAGATCACCATAATCATAACATGAAACTTGAAACTTTGTGGCATGCACACATAATCATGGAAAATCATTTCTTGTTAGTCATGACTCATTGCCAAGACTATCTTAGTGGACAAAGTCCCTTTCTGAATCGAGTAACCCTCGTTTTAGTCCTGTTTCACTGAACCGGTATAACCTACCATTCCAGCCATGTCTATCTCATGAGATATAAAATCTTTACCCAATGCATTGGAGGGAGATATAGGTCCCACCCAACTCATAATGAATCCTTTCTTATGTGTGCCACATAATCATAAACCATACATCATAGCGTAATCCACGTAATAAAAATGGGGTTCTTAAACAACATGACATCATAAAACCATTCATATAAGATAAAGGAATTCATAAACATAATTCCATCACAACATAGTCAAATCAATGGAAAAATATGGATAGAAACAGAACCCTTTATTATCTTAGATGGAAAATAATTTTGATAAAACACTTGAAATGAATTCTTGAGGAAAATATCCTTTCTTCTTCAAAATCAATTCCTTTTCACAAAACATCATGCAAGAAAGAGATTTTATTGAAAATAGTCATGAAATATTTTGGAGTAAGGTTCATGAAAATAAGGGTTTATAAAACCGTAAAAATCCATTCGTGTCGTATAAGTTAAAAAAAACATTCTTCGTACTTTTGTCGGAAAAGTCAAAAAAATACTTCGTACGAAAAACGACAAAAGATTCCTTTCATACATATTAATAAAAACTCACCAAAGGGTAAAAATGGATTTAAACAATTGTAGGTGGATGGAAATAGTATTACATATTGATGAAACATGGATGTGGATGATAAAATACACCCCAGTAAATACTTACGAATAAACAATCTCGGATAAAAATGAGATTGTGATATTTCCCTTACCTTAGGTCCAATTTGCTTCGTATGTGTCTGAACCTCCTGTATAATGATTTAAATAATGTCATTGAATTATTAAAGAATCATATTCATTGTTATGATATCATATATGGTTCACTTATGACATTATATTACCCGTTCTTTTGTAAATTCCATGTTAAAGAAGCGTTTTGGGTAAAATCGTTTCATTTATCGTGGGTGTTTTGACTTGTTGTTCTTGACATAATTATTACTTATATCATGATTTACTTACTTCCAGAATATAAAATATGATTTATATATCATATATATTCATTATATATATATATATATATATAATAGATAGATAAATAAAATGAAAAACACCGTTCATGGAGACGGTAGTCCGTACGTACGCATGAACGCTGTTTTTCTTTCCTTATTGTCTTGAAATGGAAGTAAGTAGATGACATACATATGTATATATATACATAAATCCAGTAGCTTTATAATGTCATATATTTCATTATTATTTCTTATATATACATTATAATCATTCTTAAATGGTTAACATGGAGAATGAATCTCATCGCGTCGTTGAGACGGTAGTCCGTACGTACGCACGAGCGGTGATATCATTTCTATAAATATTGAATTGAATTGGAGTGGATTATACAATATATCATAATAAATATGATGTTGTAATAACTATGTATAGTTATTCTTTACACCATTATACCCATCCATGTAAGGTGGTGGTGGAAAATAGATTACACCACGGCGTGGAGACGGTATTCCGTACGTACGCACGCGCGGTGATTTCTTTTTCCGTAGGATGGATAGATGGTGAAATAGGGTTGTTTCATACTTATAATAACATATCAGTATATGAGTGATACTGATGTTATTACTTCATAATGAAACAACCTATGAAGAATAAGTGGAAGAAGAAATAAAGATGAAAGAATTGGTAACGGTAATTACCTCTTCTTTGAAGTGCCTCTTTGAGACCTCCTCTTAGGGCACTAGAATTGGTCTTTGAGGAAGACCAGAACCTCTAGGATGTTTCTAGGGAAGTGGAGAAGAGATTTTGGCAGGGGTTTGCCGAGCTTGAGTGCTCAAATTGGTGTGAGGAGGAGGGGGAGGAGGTGTCCTTTTATAGGGGAGGAGAGGGGCACCTTAGGAATATCTCAAAATATTATTTTATATTAAAGTCAAAATCGGTTTATAATGGTTTCAAAGGGTCTTATATCGAAGCTAAAGTGGTTATGGGTCGAAATACTATCAACCAATAGAATTTAGACAAGTTTAGGATATTATTTTAACCTTATCAATTAGATTTAACTCTAAGTTAAATAATTTAACTTTTACCATGTCTTTTTGTTTTCTTTCACTATATGGTTAATAAACTTACTATAACATGCCAAACGAACCCCAAATTGTTTATTATTAATATATATATCCTTATCTAAGTCATTTGGCCGAACCTTAGATTTTTAGGAATACAATAACAATTAATAATATAATATTTGATTTAAAAACTATTTTGTGTCAATTTTAACACTATTTGATATATGATTTTTGTGAAAGTCATAACAGAATTAAATGTTCGAAACAAGTTGATTAAATCAACATTAATATATCATAGTAACCTAGAAAATTAGTGGAATTCATAAAAAATCTCAAATTACATTTATTTTGGTGTTTATAACATCAATTATGTCAATATTTCATTAATAAGATAATTACTGCATCATCGTTGTGTCATAAATAAATTAAATTATTTTATGTCTAAAAATTACAAATAAAATACCATCATGTAGGAAATCTTTTTAGCTTTCTAATGAATATTTACAATCGAATTTATCTTATGTATAACCCCATATTAAAAATGATTGACTTATTAATATTTGATTTTAACTATTTTAACCTTTCTTTAAATAAATTAATAATAAATGTCCTAATCTAATCCAAGTGGGCCTAAATGGTCATATTTTATTCCTAAGTTTGTTTTTGGTCGAATTACACTTGTCCAATAGAATTAGGACATGTGTTAGGGTAATAGTAATATCATATTTACCTTTAGTTACCCTATTTACTATTAACCGCGGTAAAAAAAGTAAAAAGTTACTATTCACCAAAAAATTATTTTCATCTCATTGAACCACATTTTAGTCCTTGATATTAACCGTGTCTCTCGGATTTTCGAAATTCCATTCACAGAAGCAGCAGAATTAAGTTTTATGAAAAATTCATTTTTTTAACTACCACTTAGTAGTTTCACTATTCATCAAAAATTGATGTTTTTCAGAACAATGCCAAAATTTCATCCTAAGCTATATTTCATATTCCGAATTCAAAAATGAAATATATTTTACCAAATTCATAACATAGAAGTTTAATTAATTAATTTTATAATTAAATCCCGCTGTTAAAATAAATAGCGTGTTTTTAGGAAACAATATATATCAAAAGATTGACACTTGATTATGTCTGGTTTAAATGTGAAATTACAACCAATGACCAACATTGTATTAAATTGTAAAAATATATTCTAAATATACTTTAAAACCACTCAAATTAATAATTTATCACTATTAATTATTTCGATTAAAAAAGTTGTTTTTAATTATAATTTAGTAATTTTCACTATTCATCAGAATATGAAAGTTATCCGAAAAGTACCAAAATTTCACCTTAGGCTAAATTCGATACTCCGAATCCAAGAATGAAGTTCATTTTGAAAAATATGATTTACAGAATTTTAAAAAGTGGTTATTACTATTCATAACGGCTAGTTTTAATAATATTTTAATAGCACATCGTTGTTTAGTGAAACTCGGTATTGCATATTACACACGCTATCGAGGAAGGTCGAGATTGCGTGTAATGCAAGGCAAGACAAGGATGTGTGTTGTGCATGCTCCTTTTGGTGTAGCATACAACACAAGACATTAATAAAATTAAAAAGAATATTTTTTTATAAAATCTTGGGCTGTTACATTCTACCCCCCTTAAAATGAATTTCGCCCTCGAAATTCGTCGGGGTTATAAGTGGTTTACTATTAGAAATTTTCTTTAATAGAAACCCACATCGTAAAAAGGAATATCAAAACCAATCTTTAAAAACAAAAGTATGAAACGTAACGGTTACCCAAATAAACTAATCATTGGGTTTCCACATAGGTGAAAATATGGATATGGAAGAGAAATCTAACCATCATGTTCTGATGGAGAGTGGTAGAGAACATGGCTATGGAAAAGCCAGTAATCACAAATCCATAGATTTGTGATGATATAAGGTACCATATGATTCATCAGGTATAAGATCACTAGGACAACATTTTTGGTTTTCAAGATCATTTCCCCTAAAGTTGAAAATTTGAATTTTAATAAATACTTACTTTATTTTGGTACAATCTCACTGTTGTTCGTACCTTGAACAATTTCCACTTCATCTCTTAAATAAATGAAGTTGAATTTGTTATTCGTGAAGTGTTAGCAGATCATGTGATAGAATGACGGGTCATTCCATCTGTCTCAAACAAAAGGTTAGCAAAAATTAATTGCATAAATCGATCTATAGTGAGATTAATCATATATGGTTCCTAAAATGGACTTATACTTCGTATATCATACTTCTTAATATAATAAAACTAGTTTCTACTAAACAGGGACTTCCTGTAGGCCAATGGTAGGCGATAAAGGCCAGTCGCACTTTGGTTGTGGGTTCGATTCCCACAGCCTTGTCCGAAGCGATGGGCTGTCGCCCGTCCTGCAGGTTGTCCTTTTTCCAAAACTATATTACTATAACATCCCATCAATAATATCGAAAAAAAATTTCTATCCTTACGTCCAACACAATCCATTCCAATCTTTAGGCTTATCCATAATACTGCAGTCCACTCTCATAACATAGTGAAAACAATTACCATAGATTTAATATCATCGTTGATCCCCATATATCATAAGATATGTTTTGTTGGTCACATTCCAAACATTCAAAGTCCTTAATCATGTATACTCTTGAATACCCATTGAACCTTAGTGAAAAATTGAATGCAGTTAAAAGTTAACACTTTACACATACCAAAATCCTCAAAATTATTTAAACTCAAACCATGATATCACTTAGTCCTTATATCAATCATGAGCTCATGAATACTATTAAACATTTCATTTTCTCGTCTTCATTATGCGCATATCATCTTATTTCCAAAAAAAAATATCTCAATCACATTGAATACCACATCAATAAATATTGCAATACTCAATGATACAACATTATTTTGGAATCCCATTACATAAACGCTTAATCATTCCACCACATCGTTATCATATTCAACATCGCCAATAGTGATCGCATTTGACTTCCCTTTGTCCTTTGCCTTCAGTGGTTGCTCATGTTGATCATCACTAACCCTTGGATTAGGGCAATTATTAGCATAATGCCCCATTTCCTTGCACTTGAAGCATTGAAGTGTTGGTGGTGCGTTCTCTGCAGTGTTTGCTTTATTCACATCATTAGAAACCCTTTTTCCATTACTTCGACACGCAGCTGCTCGATGACCTTCTTTTCCACACTTAAAATATTTTCTAGTTCCTTTAAGACAATCTCCACCATGCTTCTTTCCACACTTTGTGCATAAGGAAACATTCATCTTCTTTTCACCATTATTACGAGATTTCTCCTTGAACTCCATCTTTCGTTTCTTGTCAAAACCATGAGATGGATATGTAACAACAACTTCCATTTCTACCTTGATAGCACAACGCACAATTTCTTCATAGCTACTGAAGTCTCTTATATCTAATTCCCTTCTAAGACTTGGTTTTAAGTCACTGAAAAATCGATCAACTTTACTTTCAGGTTGGATGATAATGCCAGATGCATACCTTGCAAGTCTTGTAAAATTAACTTCGTATATACCAACAGATTCATCATTCTTCTGCTTCATCTCAATAAACTCCTTTTCCATCTTTGTTCGAAGAATACGAGGGAAGTACTTACTGAAAAACAAGTTCTTGAACTCGTCCCATTCCATGGACTCAATTTCATCCCTTGGCCTCGTATTTTTGATAAGATTCCACCATTGATCAGCTTCACCTTCCAAACGATATACTGCTAAGATGACTTTATCATGTTCAGAACATTGATGAACTGAAAATATCTTTTCAGTGGTATTGATCCATTTTTCAGCAACAAGTGGATCGGAAGTCCCACTGAAAGAAGGTGGACGTTGCCTCATGAAGGACTCAATAGAATATTGTTCCCTTCTCTGCTCATTTGGAAGTCCAGAATGATTCATAGCTTGTGTAAGTATAGCAATAAGATTTTTCACTCCATCTCCCATAACATTTGTTAGTTCAGGAGGGCAATCATTGCATTGTCCATTGCATTGATCAACACGGTTCCTTCGGGTTCCAGCCATCGTCTAAAACCCAAAAAGAATAGTGTGAGAGGCAAAAATCATGCTAGGGAAAACAACATAATAAAGGGGGAGTACCTTCAATATCCAACATCTTAGGTTTAATTCTATGATCGTTAGCGTAATTCTATTACTATAACCTATACGTATACTTATCCCTAGGGACATCCCTAGACATACCTTAGAAATATCTCTAGGGATCTCACTAACGTTTTCGCATCCTAGTTTCCAAAGGTTGACTAAACCTTTCCTCTGATACCAACTGTAGAGACCCGAAGCCTGACGTACATGGACATTACATTACTTTTGCGGAATACTTAGTACATAACAAAAACACACACTAAATGATCGTAATAGTTTAGTGTCTTTGGAAACTCGGAACGTAATCTTCTAATCGTGGTGAAAGATCTTCAATATCTCCCATAAAGATCTTCCCTTTTTTTTACCTAAAACCTTTATTTATATCCTGGGGAAAAGAAAACATAAAAGGGTGAGCTCAAATGCTCAGTAAGGGTATACAAAAGAAATAAAAATCATATCATATCTTTTTGAAAATCATAACCTGCAAAAGAGATCATAATATCTTAACATGGAACAAATCATAGAAGTGAAAATGAGATCACCATAATCATAACATGAAACTCGAAACTTTGTGGCATGCACACATAATCATGGAAAATCATTTCTTGTTAGTCATGACTCATTTCCAAGACTATCTTAGTGGACAAAGTCCCTTTCTGAATCGAGTAACCCTCGTTTCAGTCCTGTTTCACTGAACCGGTATAACCTACCATTCCTGCCATGTCTATCTCATGAGATATAAAATCTTTACCCAATGCATTGGAGGGAGATATAGGTCCCACCCATCTCATAATGAATCCTTTCTTATGTGTGCCACGTAATCATAAACCATACATCATAGCGTAATCCACGTAATAAAAATGGGGTTCTTAAACAACATGACATCATAAAACCATTCATATAATATAAAGGAATTCATAAACATAATTCCATCACAACATAGTCAAATCAATGTAAAAATATGGATAGAAACAGAACCCTTTATTATCTTAGATGGAAAATAATTTTGATAAAACACTTGAAATGAATTCTTGAGGAAAATATCCTTTCTTCTTCAAAATCAATTCCTTTTCACAAAACATCATGCAAGAAAGAGATTTTATTGAAAATAGTCATGAAATATTTTGGAGTAAGGTTCATGAAAATAAGGCTTTATAAAACCGTAAAAATCCATTCGTGCCGTATAAGTTAAAAAAACATTCTTCGTACTTTTGTCGGAAAAGTCAAAAAAATACCTCGTACGAAAAACGACAAAAGATTCCTTTCATACATATTACTAAAAACTCACCAAAGGGTAAAAATGGATTTAAACAATTGTAGGTGGATGGAAATAATATTACATATTGATGAAACATGGATGTGGATGATAAAATACACCCCAGTAAATACTTACGAATAAACAATCTCGGATAAAAATGAGATTGTGATATTTCCCTTACCTTAGGTCCAATTTGCTTCATATGTGTCCGAACCTCCTGTATAATGATTTAAATAATGTCATTGACTTATTACAGAATCATATTCATTGTTATGATATCATATATGGTTCACTTATGACATTATATTACCCGTTCTTTTGTAAATTCCATGTTAAAGAAGCGTTTTGGGTAAAATCGTTTCATTTATTGTGGGTGTTTTGACTTGTTGTTCTTGACATCATTATTACTTATATCATGATTTACTTACTTCCAGAATATAAAATATGATTTATATATCATATATATTCATTATATATATATATATATAATAGATAGATAAATAAAATGAAAACCACCGTTCATGGAGACGGTAGTCCGTACGTACGCATGAACGCTGTTTTTCTTTCCTTATTGTCTTGAAATGGAAGTAAGTAGATGAAATACATATGTATATATATACATAAATCCAGTAGCTTTATAATGTCATATATTTCATTATTATTTCTTATATATACATTATAATCATTCTTAAATGGTTAACATGGAGAATGAATCTCATCGCGTCGTGGAGACGGTAGTCCGTACGTACGCACGAGCGGTGATATCATTTCTATAAATATTGAATTGAATTTGAGTGGATTATACAATATATCAGAATCAATATGATGTTGTAATAACTATGTATAGTTATTCTTTACACCATTATACCCATCCATGTAAGGTGGTGGTGGAAAATAGATTACACCACGGCATGGAGACGGTATTCCGTACGTACGCACGCGCGGTGATTTCTTTTTCCGTAGGATGGATAGATGGTGAAATAGGGTTGTTTCATACTTATAATAACATATCAGTATATGAGCGATACTGATGTTATTACTTCATAATGAAACAACCTATGAAGAATAAGTGGAAGAAGAAATAAAGATGAAAGAATTGGTAACGGTAATTACCTCTTCTTTGAAGTGCCTCTTTGAGACCTCCTCTTAGGGCACTAGAATTGGTCTTTGAGGAAGACCAGAACATCTAGGATGTTTCTAGGGAAGTGGAGAAGAGATTTTGGCAGGGGTTGGCCGAGCTTGAGTGCTCAAATTGGTGTGAGGAGGAGGGGGAGGAGGTGTCCTTATATAGGGGAGGATAGGGGCACCTTAGGAATATCTCAAA
The DNA here is from genome assembly GCA_963277665.1 of Viscum album. NCBI lineage: Eukaryota > Viridiplantae > Streptophyta > Magnoliopsida > Santalales > Viscaceae > Viscum > Viscum album. Next base: position 2,073,042,619 of record OY728156.1, on the reverse strand, counting down.
ATATTATTTTATATTAAAGTCAAAATCGGTTTATAATGGTTTCAAAGGGTCTTATATCGAAGGTAAAGTGGGTATTGGTCGAAATCATATCAACCAATAGAATTTAGACAAGTTTAGGATATTATTTTAACCTTATCAATTAGATTTAACTCTAAGTTAAATAATTCAACTTTTACCATGTCTTTTTGTTTTCTTTCACTATATGGTTAATAAACTTACTATAACATGCCAAACGAACCCCAAATTGTTTATTATTAATATATATATCTTTATCTAAGTCATTTGGCCGAACCTTAGATTTTTAGGAATAAAATAACAATTAATAATATAATATTTGATTTAAAAACTATTTTGTGTCAATTTTAACACTATTTGATATATGATTTTTGTGAAAGTCATAACAGAATTAAATGTTCGAACCAAGTTGATTAAATAAACATTAATATATCATAGTAACCTAGAAAATTATTGGAATTCATAAAAAATCTCAAATTACATTTATTTTGGTGTTTATAACATCAATTATGTCAATATTTCATTAATACGATAATTACTGCATCATCTTTGTGTCATAAATAAATTAAGTTATTTTATGTCTAAAAATTACAAATAAAATACCATCATGTAGGAAATCTTTTTAGATTTCTAATGAATATTTAAAATCGAATTTATCTTATGTATAACCCCATATTAAAAATGATTTACTTATTAAACTTTGATTTTAACTATTTTAACCTTTCTTTAAATAAATTAATAATAAATGTCCTAATCTAATCCAAGTGGGCCTAAATGGTCATATTTTATTCCTAAGTTTGTTTTTGGTCGAATTGCACTTGTCCAATAGAATTAGGAAATGTGTTAGGGTAATAGTAATATCATATTTACCCTTAGTTACCCTATTTACTATTAACCGCGGTAAAAAAAGTAAAAAGTTACTATTCACCAAAAAATTATTTTCATCTCATTGAACCACATTTTAGTCCTTGATATTAACCGTGTCTCTAGGATTTTCGAAATTCCATTCACAGAAGCGGCAGAATTAAGTTTTATGAAAAATTCAGTTTTTTTTAACTACCACTTAGTAGTTTCACTATTCATCAAAAATTGATGTTTTTCAGAACAATGCCAAAATTTCATCCTAAGCTATATTTCATATTCCGAATTCAAAAATGAAATCTATTTTACCAAATTCATAACATATAAGTTGCATTAATTAATTTTATAATTAAATCATGCTGTTAAAATAAATAGCGTGTTTTTAGGAAACAATATATATCAAAAGATTGACACTTGATTATGTCTGGTTTAAATGTGAAATTACAACCAATGACCAACATTGTATTAAATTGTAAAAATATATTCTAAATATACTTTAAAACCACTCAAATTAATAATTTATCACTATTAATTATTTCGATTAAAAAAGTTGTTTTTAATTATAATTTAGTAATTTTCACTATTCATCAGAATATGAAAGTTATCCGAAAAGTACCAAAATTTCACCTTAGGCTAAATTCGATACTCCGAATCCAAGAATGAAGTTCATTTTGAAAAATAAGATTTACAGAATTTTAAAAAGTGGTTATTACTATTCATAACGGCTAGTTTTAATAATATTTTAATAGCACATCGTTGTTTAGTGAAACTCGGTATTGCGTATTACACACGCTATCGAGGAAGGTCGTGATTGCGTGTAATGCAAGGCAATAAAAGGATGCGTGTTGTGCATGCTCCTTTTGGTGTAGCGTACAACACAAGACATTAATAAAATTAAAAAGAATATTTTTTTATAAAATCTTGGGCTGTTACACAAACAATTTAACGTAGGAAATTAGATATTCCTAAAAATTGTTGTGGGGGAGTTTTATCCACCCATTAAGAGTAATGCTTCATATCCTATTGTACTGGTGAATGTCAGTCTTCCATAGTTTCTAATCAAGTATCTAAATAATTAATTATATTGATGAGATTGAGAGGAATGGAATCAAGAGATATATCCTGAACATTGGGGATCAATATGTTTGGATAGCTGTGGAATCCTACGTGTAACTGGGGCTAATAAACTGCATATATAGGTATGTGAGGTTGCGGTTGACATCATTCTAGTGAAACCCGAATGGAGGGACCACATTGTTTCTCAATAGCATAGGGAATGAATATATCAATTGTCGACATCCCATATTGAGTGATAGTTCTCTTTTTATATATTTTTCACAATGAATACTCCTTGCTGAGATATGTTGTTTGAGTGAGAAACACGATGTTATTGTTGGAGAATATACCCTGAAGTGATATTTTTATTAATAAATTATACATTAAGTTTCATCATCTCTTTAATTTCTTCCTCATACTATGGAAATATTTTCTCAAGAGTAGTAGGTTCAACCCCGTTGGGTGGTGGGAGAAAAGGGCCCATTAGAATACCATTTTTTAGTTGATCATCACCAATTAGGCTATAGGGGATCGTTGGAAGTATTTATCATATTTAATACAATCATCTAGTTAATGGTATACTCACATTTTTCTTTCCAATACATGTGTATAGTATTTCATATGGAAACACGTTCATCTTATCCACTTGTATTGTGTTCATGTTCTATAAAATCAGCATGTTTGGTATTAATGATGTTAACCGATGAACAAGGCATTGTATGTCTTAGTACTTATAGACTGATATTAATATTTTTAGATCTTGAGATATATTCAGGGAGAGATGCAATCATTAAGGGGTATTTTACTATTGATAAATAAATTTTTATTTTTACTGTTGTAGGTTTTTATCATTACATTTATGGATGCTCTTTGATCAATTTGAAATAGGGTGATTTAAAGGACAATCTTTGGAGTTCTATCATACACATGGACAATGAGTATGTTAGGTCATGAGATTAGACAAATTGGATGGTTCTACTGTAAGATAGTCCTCCTAAATGGGAAAATATTGATATCCATTGGAGAGGAGATTAAGGTAAAATTTCCACCAACCCTACAGCATAGGTTTCCCCTTAATCCATTTTTTAGTGACATTGAAATAATATCAGTGGTCTAGAACGTGGTTTGTGGGAAAAATTCCCCTATCTCAATGGTATGGGGTTTCACCCATATTCGTTTGACTGTGACTAATGAATCAGTTCATTTGATATTGTAAAGCATCATTCAAACATTACCTAGTTGTATTGTACAATCTTAATGTGAACTAATTCTTGTGAAGGACTTTATATTTTTTAATTATTATTCTTCCTTTAGTGGGAATCATTCTCAACTATTGTGAGTGATTTAATATATATTATCTTAATTAAAAGCTCTTGTCGGGCCCAATTCCTATATGATTTTTTCATATCTAATTCCAACTAATAATACCACCTTTAATCAATGGAATTCACTCCTGAGAGTTGACTTTGTGCAACGAAATTACATGATTTCATTTTTGTGGTGATTTTCATACCAAATGGCATGTTTAAGTGAAAAAATTTTTTCTCTCCCCATCACCTGATATGTAAACAAGGTGAGGATTCAAGGATCACCTAAAACAAAATTTTTTATTACATCAAGATGTACACATTGGAAACCCTCCATTCATTTTCCCAAATTATTGTGCCATGTAGCTGGAAGGTTTTTTAATTATATTTGGAAAACTAGTCCTTCTATTTCCATTATATTATTTACATTTCCATCATAAGTGAATAATTTATCTTTCAAGTGGAAATGAGTATTCCAAAGCATCATTAAAATTCCATACACATAATCCTCTAACATCACCTCTAGAATTTTATATAAAAGGGTAGATCATGGAAAATAGATGATTTGTACATTGTGATTCACAAAATTCTTCCTCAAAAGAAATGAATATTCTCTACAATATATATGATATTCCTTAAGAATATTTAAAAAAGAGAATGGTGTCCATATACCGTATTGTAAGTTTTAGGATTAAGGGGAATCCCTTTTATTGGGTTGGAATGAAAGAGATTTAGGGTGGTTCATAGAATTATCATTTCCCTGAGTTATCATTAGGTTCATTAAGGGCATCAATATTGAATGATAATGAATTAGTTGTGATCAGACACAACATCTCAATCACTTCATGAAATAATGGATTTCTCATGAATAACCTGGAAAAGGGGATGAACTTCTTATATAAATAAAATGCCACTACTGAGAGGGCATTCAGATAAAATTCCATTATGGTGAGGACTAACATCCTGGGTTAAAGACCAACTGTAGGAGGACTTATTGTGGAATATACCATTTAGAGGGAATTCAATGTGATTTCAATAAAGGGTATGAACTTCTTTCTATATGGCCTTATAAACATAATGAGGGATTCTGTGGTGCTCATCAAGAGATGGTTTCTTGTGATCAGAACATTCAAAATCACAAAGGTGGTCTTTATAGTTATAATTCTATAGAGGACCACCACATTCATTTATAGAAATGATTCATGGAGGATCATATTTGCTACAAATTCTACTTTCATACTTTGGTAAGGATTGAGATAGGTCATGGGAAACCCTTGATAGATGCTTGATTTACTCAAGAACACCTTCCTTTAAGAGATATATATTTATGGTTTGATTTTAGATTTATGATTTACTTTGGTGAGGATTGTTTTCATATGGTCTTCAATGGGTAGTTTTTGTCACATGTAGTGAAAATAACGTTCATACATTGAGGATTTTCTGTGTAACTCTCGGGTTTTTATAGGGGTATATTTATTCCTGGGAGTATCCATTGATGTGGATCAATAATATATAGTTTGGAAAGGATTTATTTCCTGATCATGTTGTAAATTTATCATGGAAATATTCTAAAAACCCTCTTGGATGAGAGTAGGAACATGCATATACTCTCAAGTGACCGTTGTGTCATATTATTGGGAAAAATCAAATATGTACTCAGGGTTTTTTACCTGACTCCTAGTAACTAATAATGTGATCATTATAATATATAATACTTTTATAATGTTTACAGGAATAATTATCAACCTTCTCTCATTTATATGATATATGGGTGACTTTTGTTACTGGAATGGGAATATGTTCCCATTTTGTGGCTAGATAATGGATGTATTTTTTCTCTTATCCTATTTTTATTTTCCTTATTTTTTGAAAATAATTATATATGGAGATCAAGATATATTCTTTCCCCATATTGTCTACCGCAACATGTGATCATGTCTCTCCGGTTAATTACAAACATTATTTTCCAGATTGGTGTACGTGAACAAGTATATGTGATTTATAATAAATTTACTCAATATCATTTACTGGTATTCTCTAGTGATAAATGGAATTTTTTCTATTTATTGGGTGCTTAATCGCTGATCTTGATCGATTGGAATCAGTTCTCGAGTTTGAGTGACCTGAGCTGTAGCCTATGGGGAGACATCCCTATAATTATCAGGACATGGCACTCGGCATCGTTGGTAGCTGTAGTTGCTGAATGGAGTCCATTATAGTGAATATTGTGGTATTTATATGAGTCTCTTAATGACCTCTTGATATTCCCCCAATGTTATGGGATGAACATGTTGTTGAGTTCAGGGTAATGAATCCCCTTAATTATTTGATATATCAATTGGTGATGTTTGCTTTTTGGATAACAGTTGTCACTATGTGTGTAGTTTTCATGGATTATTTTCATGGAGGGCTTCTCATGAAGCCTCTATGTTTGGTAATGTACCATTGATGTGGTACTCCTAAATAAATTCATTTGAAATCTGATAATGAAGACCACGGTTTAGTGATGGGCTCCACTGACCAGATGATGACCAATGTTGTGTAATAGATAAGTAAAAAGTTTAATTTAATTGGTAAGATTTAATTTAAATTTAATATATTTATAATCAAAAATTCATAAAAATAACCATATATAAAACACCAAAAATAAACATTTCAATGTATCATCACAATAAACTGATGAATTCACAATAGATTATACTACTAGAACGATGTTTGGTCATATCCATTTTTTTAAATTTTAAAATGGCCAGAATGTGAGAGATACAACTTTTTTTTTTAATAAAATTATTCAAATCGAGTTAACCATTTTTTCCATGGCTATTCATGGAGGGTCAGTTTACATTGGGGTTTAATCATGTAAATGGAAACTTTTAAAAAATCTCATATCCATAATTAATCATAGACCTTATTTCCAAAGGAATACATCTATCAAAGAACATAACCAAAAACAAGTGTGAACTACATTGTTCAAGAGTATGTGATTTTTATATCACCATACCCTTTTGTGGGAAATTATTTCCTCCTTAAAGTCTTTATTAAACATACTATTCAAATTAATCAATTCCGTTTTCATAATTCAAAAATTTGGAGAAGGTCACCCATGAGTATTAACAATCATTTAATGACATAAATAGATTAGAACCAATCTATATGTATATGTGGTTCTCCATCGATGTAACTATATCTATATATCCATTATTCTCCATTGATGGAACCATATATATGTATCATATTTACTTCATATTGGTTGGATTTGTTATTTTTTATGTTGGTTTTAAGCCACGCCATTAGGTACTCTAGAATTTATCATTATATAGGGAGATATGAGTTATTTTGATATTGGGATCAAGCCCATAATTTTAGAGTCTTATGTATCCTCGTGAGATGAATTATAACCCACATAGTCTGATGGCATGTAATAGGACAAATCATATTATATTGGGTTACATGAAAACGACCTTATCATGCAGTTGAATGTCCTGAGGTAAGGATGTATAGGAGATAGGGGCCTATCAAAGAATGGTGTTGGGATTATATTGAAGCGTCCTGAGGGACCTAGAGGACAAAAGACCTGTGGTTTAAATATAACCTTAATTGGAATGTATCATAAAGAATATTTGGGTGAGAATGGGATGATGGTTTTGAACCTCATGATGTTTTCCTACATATCCTCTTTGGATAAGAATCATAGACTATATAGTTTTAATTTTGGGGGATTACATGGATAGAGGAGGTCCAAGTGGATGGCACATCACAAATATGGACCTTTGTGGTCGTGCTATAATGGTTTGGGATTATATTGAATATGGGTCCTATGTGGTGTGACTTAAATCATGTTGATGACAAGATAGCCACTAAACACAATGCCCACATGATTAATGCAAAATGTGAGAAACATGTGGAAGTTGAGATCCATCCATCCAAACAATATTGTTCATCCGCTGTTGGATGAGGACATGTTCATGGAAGGTGGGGGAATATCACACATGAAATTCTAGGGGATTACATTATGAGGGGATACCATTTAAAGATCCAAATCCCTTCCCCTTTCGACCATATAAGATATGACGAGTATGGGGATAATGGAAACATATATCGCTTACTAGAAGAAGAAGCTATATTCTCCCATCCCTATGGTTGGTATGATTTTTAATATTTGAATCAGTCATTTTACAAATTCATAGGACCCACCGACATGATTGTATGAATATGAGACTTCAATTACCATGGGAATTCAATAATAGACAGTAGGACACACTATTGTGCCTTATCCACAGGCTAAATGAATTTGACATTCATGGGGAATGTCTTAATGAATTACTTCACATGATTTGGTTAGAGGTAAATGAATACATTTTTACTATTCACAAATGGGTCCCAATGTGTCTGAATGCTATGTAGAAAGAGGGTAATAAGGCTGGAAGGTAAAAGGACTATTAGGATACACCATTCCATATAATGTAATTTGATATAGGGGATGTGTGTCATAAGGTGGCTACTTTTCCTTGATGATACATTGTGAGCATAAGGGAACCCTTTAAAGTTAGTTAGTTTGTTTCCCTAATGAAGGATCCCTTTTATGGGTTTCCCTCATAGTACGTAGTACATGATTTTCCTTTAGGTGTTTTATATAGTCTTATATAATGTTCATAAATCCATCTTCCAATCCATTTTTTTTATTTTTCAAGAACCATATATTTATAGCCAAGACAAATAAATTTTTCTTTGTAATTGCTAGTTGGCCGCATAGTATACTTGGAACCATGAGGTTGAGAGATAAAATCGTTATCTACAAATAATTTTGTTTGTTTGTGGGGTCGTAGTGTGACCACCTCACATCGTAGAAAATGAGAAGACATAAAAAAGGTGGTAATAAGGAATAATCACACTGAAAATGATTTAAGATCCTCAATAGTGTTGTGTAATTAGCTGCAACCCCGATAAATTTAAAAAGGAAATTTTTCAGGGGGCTACATTTCACCACATCCTCCTAAAAAATTACAACAGTCATTTTTTGGGATATTTATTTCACCAACATCCCCCAAAAAATAAGAGAAATCCTTTTTTTAGGTTTTGGATTTACTACATTCTCCCAAAAAATTAAAATTCATTTGCGATGTGGGGGTATACTTACCTCCTCAACCAAAATATTTTTTTCATTTCTGGGAGCGTTATACGGAGCATCGATCCAACATATCATGTGTACAAGGTATAATGGATGGAAAAATTTTTGGTTCTGGGTAGTTTAAGTCATTTAATCTCTTTGATTTCGATAGTTAAAATGATTTTTTATATTAATAATTTCTTAAAAAAATGAATATTATTTTTAATTTTATCGGGCCCAATAGTGCTTCAATGAATTCAATCATATTTTATGGCATTCTTGAATGAAATTGTGTGATATTCCTGAGGTACATATCGTACCATAAAATTCTAATGTACTATAAACGAATATTGGGAGGCCTATATTTCCTATATTATAAAATATTGTTTTTAATACAATAAGTTACATGAGATTCATGTATCTTTCACCTTCCCCCTGGTGTATTCCTTTGATTTTCAAGCCACTATGAATAGATGAAACATAGAATTCAGATACATTGAATAATTTAAATGGATTCTCTATTGGTATGTCATTCACAGGTTTAATTTTATGAAAAATTATATTTTTCATACATCCAACACATTCTTCATTAAATAATGAGCATCAGATATTTCTCGATGAGTTAATGAGTTCCCCTGTTGGTGTGTGCATCGATCACAATTTTTATGCAACACTTTTTGAAAATATATTCTTCCTGGTGTGTCCTCATTTATTAAATTTAAGGGGATATAATTACTCTTAATATATGATAATCCACATTATATAATCCTCGATCCAACAACTAGTGGTATCCTCCCAGTGTTAGGAATTATATTGTTTGTTTCTCAAGTTATAATCATCAATAAACTCAAAGGAGAGGGAGGCCAATGATTTTTATTTATAGGTATGTGGTTATATTATTTCATAATCATGTTTATCCATGAATATAGATCACTTAATTACAATTTTTATGATACTAATAAATTCATTGGATGATCCCCTAAAACCTATAAGTTGTATCAAAGAATTTTTCTACAAGGATTGTATATGTTAAATCTACTGGTATTCAAATAAATTACATATAATAATTCATTTATAGTCATATATTATAATATGATATGAATAACCCTTGGGTTTCACTTTATAGTAGTGTATGATATGTATATATTATAAGGTATGATATATAGGAAATCAAGGAACATTAATTTTGTTGTATCATATGATATACTATATCATAAAATATGATGATTGTTTGTTTTAAAATATGACAATTTTTAAAAAATTTATTATTTTTCATAATTTTAATTATGGTTTATAAAATATTTGTAAACTATTATTTTTGGCATTTATAAAAAGATACTTTACAATGTAAATTAAAATGAAAAAAAATCACATTGGTTTATTATGTTTTATAATAAATAAAGTCTTTATTTATTAGTTTTTTCCATTGTATTAATAATATTTTTAAATTTTTATAGAATTTAAATAATTTATTTTAAGAAATTGATTATTTATACAAATTATAAAATATGGAGACATGTATTACATTATTATAATGCCTCCATAATTTTTAGTTCTCATCTATATTTATATAAGTTTTTTTTATAGTTATAATCTTGGTAATAGATTTCTAATATTGTTTTTATATATTATGATATATATATAAGAAGAATTGAATTATCTATTGAGTAAATTATCCTTAGGGAGAGCCACATGGGTTTCAAATACCCCCCAACCTAGAGTGGTATACCATTTTCTATAAAGCTGAAGGATTATCTACCTATCAGTCCAGGTATACTTATGTTTAGATTTTCAATCTCATATAACTCTATGCCTTTACATGAAATGTTCGTGTACCTTATGTATGTGATTCATTTAGACCTGTACGAATATATCTGAAATATTTTTGTGTCAGCTATATAGACATATGTATTTTGTAAATAGATTCACATTAATGTGGTGTGAACACATTAATTTGGTGTATTAAATATGATTCGCAAACTAAATTTGTAGAATAATGCATTCAGAATGGAATAAAACATTACATAAATTTTATTAAATATAATGCAATGAGTAAAAAAAGAATGTGATATATATTAATTTTTTGAAATTTTAAAAGGAAACCCATTTAAATACTACCAGAATGATTCCTTCCAAACTAGTACTTTTCAAGTCATCGATTATGAAATCGGGTATGTTCTCCAAAATCTAAGCATCTTTAGATTACCATTTTTATGGAATGTATATAATGGGTGGAAGTAGATTATAATTGGTAGATTTTGGAAATGCAAGGTTCCTATAAATTTTATTTTAATAGGGTTCCCTTGTAATTTTCATTGGGTTACACCTAGATGAGAAATCATATGGTTGGGATACAAGAATAATAGAGTTGAGGTTTTCCATATGATGCATCCTGGAAAAGTGTTTCTCAGTCAACTATACAATATTCTTCAATTTTATGATTGGAATGTCTCCCCACCTAAATAACTATGTGATGCGAGGAATGGAAATGTTAACTTATTTATTGTTGAAATATGTATCATGGATCACTATATAGATGTTATGTTTTGGGTCATCATTTCTACTACAATTACATTAACTAAAATTGTATAATGAAAAGATTTAATAAATAATAACAACCCATATTTATGAAATGATTATAGGATATAGATTAATTGATGATAATTATATTGGGTTCATTTATCGGTATGACCTATAAATAATATATATTGATATCTGTGTTCGGGATGTGTTTTACATGAGAAGTATTATATGTATAAGAAAGTGAATGTTATAGTGATTAATTCAATTAACTCTCTCTCATGGGTATTAGATACTAGGTGTGAATCTGATAATTGTGTTTTAAATAATGTCTTAGATATTGAATGGAATTTAATAAATGTCAATTATATCTTTTTTAGAATATAAAAATAGGTATTTTTTACAAGTCATCAATTATGGTCTAGTTCTACCAATTGGATTAATACTAAAACTCAATGAACGTTATTTTTTTGTATACATAAATATTAATGTTACTTGTTTATCATTTCTGAACAACAATATATTCTCGCTCACTATTATAAGAAAATTTATATATATATACATATATGAATGAGATATTTTATCGGATTATGAATATGATAAATGGTTTATACATTCTCGATATGGATAATCCAATTTATAATTTTTGTTCGACCTATCATTGGGATTGTATCCTTGGGAATTAAATTGATAAACATGTATAAATACTCCATGTATATGGATAATCAGAACCATTTTATTATGAATCATTTTAAAATTGAAAATATTGATTAATATAAAATATAACCAATGCAAATTGGTGTAGAAAAGTTTAATTTATTAATAGACTATTTTATGTCCTACATAGTGATGTATTTGAGGATTAATGAATTTGGTCCAGTTTAATATTTTTTTTATGATAAAAATAAATATAAATTGTTAAAATGGATAATTATGTTTTAGAATGAAGTAAAAACTAAAATATTTAAAAGTGATAATATTACAGGATTGAATCGGGTGGTGAATACATTAACCAGGAATTCAATGATCATATGGGGGATTGCGTATTGTTTCATAACCAAAGTCACATAAAATAGTAAAATAGAATGGTGTGTCTGAGATGAGAAATCATACTGTGTTAGGCATTGTTTTATCAAAGTTTAGTCAATCTAGCCTTCATATGACATTATAGGGTTATACTCTATATAATGTTTCATTTATACTAAATCAAATTCCATTTAAATAATTTGAAAATAAGTAATCTGAAATATATACTAGGAAACAAAAATTAATATATTTTATTAATATATGATTTTATGCATCATTCATATGATGTTTTACTTTTGATAATCTTTAATGGAAATATTATTTTTTATTAATTAGTTCTATTATAGATACAAAGGGGTATTATTTAAATTATTTATCAATGAAAAACATATTTTTGACATAATTTTATTCATTTATTGATATATAATTTATCAATTTAGGATTATGTGGGAGGAATATTTATCTTAGAGTTGTCATAGACTAACATATAAGAATTATTATAGGGATGGAGACTGATTTGGTTCCACAAAATGTTCGGGAAGAAAAACTAACTCATTGCCTATATAAAACATAATTCACTAGTATGATTCTTCAATATGTTTTAAAATTGGGATTTTAAAAACTAATTATAAAGAGGTAATGTTTATATCCATATAGTTTTTTTATTATATTAGATGGTTTTATTCCATGGAATTTTAAAGGACCACCATATACACTAATAAATATTGGAATTTTCCTAATGCACCTGATGTGGTGAGACCAATAGGGTTAATGTGGGCATTCCATAAGAAAACTAACATTGATTCCAGGTTGACTACCTAAAAAGAACACATAGTGGGAAAGGATTATTATAAAATTCATTGTATTGACTATAAAGATACATTTTCACATGTGTTGATAATAGTGTCCATTAGGATATTCAATACCATAAAAGATTATTTTTATTATGATATATATAAAACAGATAAAAAGACCTCATTATTTAATAGGAATTTGGATAAAGACATATATATTATAAAGTTGAAATGATTAGAAGCTATGAATGAAATGTTAAATGTATTAATACAACAGTGGTCCATTTATTGATTTTAACAATATTCTCAGAGTTGGAATATTTTATTTGATGATATAATCAAAGATTTTGGTTACATTAAAAATATGGTTAATTCTTATGTATATAGAAATATTAGTGGATCATAGTGGTGTTTTTAATATTTTATATAGATGACATACTTCCCATGAGAAATGATATCTAGAATCTTCAATTTAGGATGATATGGTTGGGTAAACTATTCATGATGAAATAAATGGGTGAATAAATCTATATTCTAGGTAAAAAGATCAATATAGATATATATATATAAGTGGTTTCATGGTCTCAATCAGAATAATTTCACCAGTAAATTTCTTAAGCAGTTTAACATGGAGAATTCTGCGAAGGGGAATTTGTAAAAGTTATGTGGAATGGATCTTAGGAATATTATGGATCACTTTAAAATGTTTTTAACTATGTATATAATTATATATATGCATCCACCTTTTTTCTATTATGTATTCCATGTTGATAATTAAACATGACTTCTCTTGTACTCTTTGTTTATCTTCTAGATTCCAGTTTAGTCCTTTTTAGTGTCACTGGATCGCTACGAAAAACATCTTTATGTACTTAAGAAGAACTGAGGATATGTTCATGATATTTAGAGGAGATTATGAGTTTAGTTAAAGGGTTTCATGGATGAATGTTTCTAGTCAAATAGAGATGATTCATAATATTAATATGAATTCATTTCTAACAAAATGGGGGGATATTAGATGTAATATTTCCAAACAAGTTACTATACATGACTTGATAATATGGGTAGAGTATATCACTACCTCAGATGCTATAAAAGAATTTATTTGGATCAGGATTTTCATATCTGATCCTGAGGTGGTTCCTAGAATCAAGTGATATGTTATGATTTAATATGAAAACAACGGATTAATTTTTCAGGATAATGAAACAGAGTCTCACAAAAGGACTAACCACATCCTTCATAAATATCATATCCTATGTCAGATCATTTGGAGAGGCAATGTAATGATCTACCAGGTGGATTTTGAGGACAATGTATGGTATCTATTAATGAGATTATTATTATTATAGAAACAACCAATGATCTATGTAAAATATATGGAAATTATATGCCCAATAGAATGGTTTTAATGGTTTTCAATGTGTAATTATTTTATAATAAAATAAATCTGTGTTTATTATTAAGTCATATGTTTTGAAATTTTCTTTATATTAATATTCATCTTATAATATCCCCTCAAATTGTGACTTTTATTTATCCATTTAAAATTACTATCATTGAGGAAAATGAGTTACGGTGATATGTTAACGTTATAATTAATAAAATATAAGAATCATTACAAATGATTGTGAATAATATGTGAAGAAAAAAATTCATGAGGTTCTAAGTATATACTTATTACTTGAATTAATACTCCAAAGTATATCCCATGGAAATTTTATTCATGAATCGATAAACATATTATTTTTATACTTATTATCATCCCCTATTACATGGGATTAGTAGTGTAAATATAATTATAATCATAATAGTTTTATATAATTCTTATGTAATTCAAATGTAAATTTTATAATCATGGGTGCTTTGGTATGGTGTTGATCATTTCATCGGTTGGATTTCAACCCATATTGGATTTTACAACTTATATGATGAGTAAATACCTATTAACCATGTTTAGAGTTCACTTGATGACATATGAAATGGAATATTTAGGTATAACTATATATTTCATGAATCATATTGTGGAAGAAATATATTTATAGTTATATGTGTTTATTTAATGGATATCACACCAGACACCTTAGTAGATTGTGTAGCACTAATTCTTTTATATAGGCTAATTTTTTCTTACATAAATAAAATGGGTATTTCATTTTGTTTTCAATGATAATATGTCCCATTGTTTAACATATTTTGGGTTTTTGAAAATAATATTTTTTTCATATTGTTTTAGATTCAAAATTAATAGAGTATGATGAATCATTGTCCAAAATAAGATTTCCATATATTCAGATAAGATTATGATGTTTTTTGTCAAGTCCTTATAAAACTAATGTTCATATGGGGGATAATTAATTTGATCCAAAAACAATCCATTCATATTTTATTACTTACATAAATAACATCGAAAAATATGATTGAGATCTATATCATACCACATAGTTTGATTGTATTATAATATATACTTTTAAATTTTAGGTTATTAATATCAAATTTTACACTTTGTATCATGTTATGTTTTAGGAGATGAATCCATCTTCTTCCTTCACCCACTAGGTTTCCTTAGGTTTCAAATCCATTATGAATTGATTAAAATGTATTGTAAATACATTTAATGCATTTAATTGATTATTAAGTTAGAATTAATTCATGGGTGACATTTGACAACACTTGTTACATTTCATTTTTCAAATATTCCATTCATTTAATGAGGAGTGTTGTGGATGGATACATAATTGAATTTGTTTCAAAATTAGAGTGTACATTGATAACATGATTCATGCAAATATTTATGAAACAATATTCCTCCCATATAATTGTTCATTATATTTAGTGAGGCACTATAACCCATCTTGATATAAGAAAGCCCTCATGGATTGATCATAGATTGAAAGGCTTGTGTAATACACCATGAGGTGGGATCCCAACTGTTTTCTACTCCCATGATCATCATCAATAAAATCCATGTAAAGTGATACCACTACCTTTTCCTTACAGATACACATTTCTTTGATATTCCAAAAACATTAATCATTAATGATAGATCAATCAATTACATGGCTTGTTTTTAATTCTAATATCCTTAATATGATCATCAATACCCATCAATTTTTTCATCAATCCTTTATAAAATCTAGTCATTCCTAATTTTATGAGTCATGATTCATCATTAAATAATATATATTGATTACATAAAAACTCTTGAGGTATTATATCCCATGTTGTGATGCATCAAATAAATCATTAATATAAAAATTCAAGTATGTCTTTATAAAAAATCCATAGTGATGGACTTTTAGATAACCTCAAAGGGTGAGACATATTTGAGCATAGACATTTCCTACCTTGGAAAATAATGGTTTCCAAATTAGGGAGATTCCCATATGAAAAAATAAACACACACTTAAAACAATGGAGGGAAGTGTATCCATTATTATATGCATGGTACCAACTCGTTACAATTTCTATGAACTTTTGGTTCAACTATATATTCTCCAATATGAGATGAATGAGAATAAGTCCAAAAATAAGTGACTCCCAAACCTCTAACTAGAACATTATTGAAGGGAATGGCCACATATATAATTCCATGAAGGGTTTCATCTGAATCAATGACTGTTGACTTTAAAAATAGTAAAAATGAACTAAGGTGAGATGACTCTCTCATGTGACACAAGAATAGATCACACACTGTCATAGATTATCCCCCAAAAACTGAACAATATAGTTAATATTACAATTAATCTATGGATAGAATGCTATACTAATATTCCTCTTGTTATAAATCATACTATAATTACCCTACTAGAAGAAATAAATAAATAAAATGTGACATTCATAAATTATACTCCTAGACACATTGTGATCATTCAATATATCTCTGTCATATTTTAATGCTATATAATAAATAAACCATACCTCTATAATTAGTTGTAAATATGAACATTTATTCAACTATATCATGATAGAACATAAATAATTAATAAAATTAGGTGAAATAAAAAACCACATCAATATATTAATCATTATTCTATCATATATCCACTCAAGAATTGGAAATAAAAATAAAATACAAGTGGGTTGTTGGTTCTTATCCTTTACTCGCTGACAGGTAGAGAATTTCATGAAAAACTCTCTATCATTTTCTCCATCATCGGGTACCTATTTTTTGTTTGAATATCATGGTACATCCTAGTAATCCCCTTGTTAACATCCCATCTCAAGGCATATGAACCACAAATCAGATCCCCATATATTCCCAAGGTAACTACAAAATATCCTTCTATAGACAAGATCCTATTAATATACTTTGAACAATCCGGTGGAATCTCCACTCTAAATATTATTCCCTTAATAAAATTTAAATATATGTCAATAAATTGAATCACTATTATCATTTATATAGGTAAATCGGAATATACCATAAAGAGAAATGTTGATCTACCATAATACACATGAATATTCTGGTGTATTTAATAAAAAAGGGACACTGACTATGTAGAGACCCGAAGCTTATCGTACATGGACATTACATTACATTTGCGGAATACTTAGTACATAACAAAAACACACACACAAGGATCGTAATAGTTTAGTGCCTTTGGAAACTCGGAACATAATCTTCTAATCCTGGTGAAAGATCTTCAATATCTCCCATAAAGATCTTCCATTTTTTTTACCTAAAACCATTCTTTATATCCTGGGGAAAAGAAAACATAAAAGGGTGAGCTGAAATGCTCAGTAAGGGTATACCAAAGAAATAAAAATCATATCATATCTTTTTGAAAATCATAACCTGCAAAAGAGATCATAATATCTTAACATGGAACAAATCATAGAAGTGAAAATAAGATCACCATAATCATAACATGAAACTTGAAACTTTGTGGCATGCACACATAATCATGGAAAATAATTTCTTGTTAGTCATGATTCATTTCCAAGACTATATTAGTGGACAAAGTCCCTTTCTGAATCGAGTAACCCTCGTTTCAGTCATGTTTCACTGAACCGGTATAACCTACCATTCCAGCCATGTCTATCTCATGAGATATAAAATCTTTACCCAATGCATTGGAGAGAGATATAGGTCCCACCCATCTTATAATGAATCCTTTCTTATGTGTGCCACATAATCATAAATCATACATCATCGCATAACCCATGTAATACAAATGGGAATCTTAAACATCATGACATCATAAAACAATTCATACAAGATAAAGGAATTCATAAAAATAATTCAATCACAACATGATCAAATCAATGTAATAATAGGGATATAAACAGAACCCTTTATTATCATAGATGGAAAATAATTTTGATAAAACACTTGAACTCCATTCTTGAGGAAAATATCCTTTCTACTTCAAAAACACTTTTCCTTTCTTAACATGGCATACAATTTTAAACTAAAAGAATTTGATTAAAAATAAACTTGAAAAATTTTAAATTATGCTTCTTGGAAATAATGTTTTAAAAATCCATTCATGTCGTATAAGTTAAAAAAACATTCTTCGTACTTTTGTCGGAAAAGTCAAAAAGCACCTCGTATGAAAAACGTCAAAAGATTCCTTTCATGTTTTTTTTTACTAAAAACTCACCGAAGGGTAAAATTGGATTTTAAACAATTGTAGTTGGATGGAAATAATATTACATATTGATGAAACATGGATGTGGATGATAAAATACACCCCAAAAATACTTACGAATAAACAATCTCGGATAAAAATGAGGTTGTGATATTTCCCTTACCTTAGGTCCGACTTGCTTTGTAAGTGTCCGAACCTCCTCTTCTTTGAAGTGCCTCTTTGAGACCTCCTCTTAGGGCACTAAAATTGGTCTTTGAGGAAGACCAGAACCTCTAGGATGTTTCTAGGGAAGTGGAGAAGAGATTTTGGCAGGGGTTGGCCGAGCTTGAGTGCTCAAATTGGTGTGAGGAGGAGGGGGAGGATGTGTCCTTTTATAAGGGAGGAGAGGGGCACCTTAGGAATATCTCAAAATATTATTTTATATTAAAGTCAAAATCGGTTTATAATGGTTCCAAAGGGTCTTATTTCGAAGATAAGGTGGGGAGGGGTAGAAATCCTATCAACCAATAGAATTTAGACAAGTTTAGGATATTATTTTAACCTTATCAATTAGATTTAACTCTAAGTTAAATAATTTAACTTTTACCATGTCTTTTTGTTTTCATTCACTATATGGTTAATACACTTACTATAACATGCCAAAAGAACCCCAAATTGTTTATTATTAATATATATATCCTTATATAAGTCATTTGGCCGAACCTTAGATTTTTAGGAATAAAATAACAATTAATAATATAATATTTTATTTAAAAACTATTTTGTGTCAATTTTGACACTATTTGATATATGATTTTTGTGAAAGTCATAAAAGAATTAAATGTTCTAAGAAAGTTAATTAAATCAACATTAATATATCATATTAACCTAGAAAATTAGTGGAATTCATAAAAAGTCTCAAATTACATTTATTTTGGTGTTTATAACATCAATTATGTCAATATTTCATTAATAAGATAATTACTGCATCATCATTGTGTCATAAATAAATTACATTATTTAAAGTCTAAAAATTACAAATAAAATACCATTATGTAGGAAATCGTTTTATCTTTCTAATGAATATTTATACTCTAAAATCCAACATATATAACCCTATGTAACAATTGTTTTGCTAAAAGATATATGCTTGTGTCAATTTTGTATTCATTTTAACTTAATTAAAATAAAGTGTCATTATCACTTACAAGTGGATCAATGGGGTCCCAAAATCGACCCAAAGATGCCCATGGTCGACCATGTATCAACCAATAGGGTTAAGACACGTTTTAGGGTAATTTAATATTATTATAATATTATTTTTTAACCCATATTTACCGGATTTACCCTTAACCATGGTAAATAAAATATTTACCGCAGTAATTATTCAAAATGTCTAAAAATAAAAGTTACCTATTTACACAATTTGAACATCCTGATTCCAAATATGGAATCCATTTTTATAAATTCAAAACACAGAAGTGGCAGAAATTAATTTAAAATTAATTCCCACTGTCGAAACAAAAAGCGTGTTTTTAAGAGATAATAACTATCAAAAGATTGACACTTGTTTATGTTCGGTTTAATTGTAAAATTGTGTCCAATGACCAACATTATATTAAGTGGTACAAATATATTCTAAATATACTTTAAAACCACTCAAATTCATAATTTATCACTATTAATTGTTTTGATTAAAAAAGTTGTTTTTAATTAAAATTTAGTAATTTTCACTATTCATCAAAATATTAAAGTTATCCGAAAAGTACCAAAATTTCACCTTAGGCTAAATTTGATATTCCGAATCCAAAAATTAAGTCCATTTTGAAAAATAAAATTTATAAAATTTCAAAAAGTGGTTATTACTATTCATAACGGCTAGTTTTAATAATATTTTAATAGCATATCATTGTTTCGTGAAACTCAGTATTACGTACTACACACGCTATCGAGGAAGGTTGTGATTGCGTGTAATGCAAGGAAAGTCAAGGATGTGTGTTGTGCAAGCTCCTTTTGGTGTAGCATACAACATAAGACATTAGTGAAATAAAAAAAAATTCATAAAATCTCGGGCTGTTACATTCTACCCACCTTAAAATGAATTTCGCCCTCGAAATTCGTCGGGGTTATAAATGGTTTACTATTCGAAAGTTTCTTTAATAGAAACCCACATCGTAAAAAGGAATACCAAAACATGGCTTTAAAAACTAAAGTATGAAATGTAACGATTACCCAAATAAACTAATCACTGGGTATCTACATGGGTGAAAATATGGATATGGAAGAGAAATCTAACCATCATGTTCTGATGGAGAGTGGTAGAGAACATGGCTATGGAAAAGCCAGTAATCACAAATCCATAGATTTGTGATGATATAAGGTACCATCTAATTCCTCAAGTATAAGATCACTAGGACAACATTTTTTGTTTTCAAGATCATTTCCCTAAAGTTGAAAATTTGAATTAGAATAAATACTTTCTTTATTTTGGTACAATCTCACTGTTTTTCATGCCTTGAACAATTTCCACTTCATCTCTTAAATAAATGAAGTTGAATTTGTTATTCTTGAAGTGTTAGCAGATCATGTGATAGAATGACGGGTCATTCCATCTGTCTCAAACAAAAATTATATACATAAGTCGATCTATATTGAGATTAATCACATATGGTTCCTAAAATGGACTTATACTTCATATATCATACTGCTTAATATAATAAAACTAGTTTCTACTAAACAGGGACTTCCTGTAGGTCAGTGGTAGGCGATAAAGGCCAGTCGCACTTCGGTTGTGGGTTCGATTCCTACAGCCTTGTCCGAAGCGATGGGCTGTCGCCCGTCCTACAGGTTGTCCTTTTTCTAAAACTACGTTACTATAACATCCCATCAATAATATCGAAAATCTTCTATCCTTAAACAATACTAACTTATGTCCAACATAATCCAGTCTAATCTTTAGGCTTATACATAATACTGCTGTCCACTCTCATAATATTGTGGCAACGATTACCAGAGATTTAATACTGTCGTTGATCCCCACATATCATAATATATGTCTTGTTGGTCACATTCCAAACATTCAAAGTCCTTAATCGTGTATTCTCTTGAATACCTTAGTGAAAACATGAGTGTAGTTAAAAGTTAACACTTTCCACATACCAAAATCCTCAAAATTCTATATACTCAAACCATGATATCACTTAGTCCTTATATCAATCATGAGCTCATGAATACTATTAAACATTTCATTTTCTCGTCTTCATTATGCGCATATCATCTTATTTCCAAAAAAAAATATCTCAATCACTTTGAATACCACATCAATAAATATTGCAATACAACATTATTTTGGAATCCCATTACATAAACACTTAATCATTCCACCACATCGTTGTCATATTCAACATTGCCAATAGTGATCGCATGTGATTTCCCTTTGTCCTTTTCCTTCAGTGGTTGCTCATGTTGATCATCACTAACCCTTAGATTAGGGCAATTATTAGCATAATGCCCCATTTCCTTGCACTTGAAGCATTGAAGTGTTGGTGGTGTGTTCTCTGCAGTGTTTGCTTTATTCACATCATTAGAAACCCTTTTTCCATTACTTCGACACTCTGCTACTCGATGACCTTCTTTTCCACACTTAAAACATTTTCTAGTCCCTTTAAGACAATCTCCACTATGCTTCTTTCCACACTTTGTGCATAAGGAAACATTCATCTTCTTTTCACCATTATTCTGAGATTTCTCCTTGAACTCCATCTTTCGTTTCTTGTCAAAACCATGAGATGGATATGTAACACCAACTTCCATTTCTACCTTGATAGCACAACGCACAATTTCTTCATAGCTACTGAAGTCTCTTATAGCTAATGCCCTTCGAAGACTTGGTTTTAAGCCACTGAAATATCGATCAACTTTACTTTCAGGTTGGATGATAATACCAGAAGCATACCTTGCAAGTCTTGTAAAATTTGCTTCATAGGTACCAACAGATTCATCGTCCCTTTGCTTCAGTTCAAGAAACTCTTTCTCCATCTTTGTTCGAAGAATACGAGGGAAGTACTTACTGAAAAACAAGTTCTTGATCTCGTCCCATTCCATGGACTCAATTTCATCTCTTAGCCTCGTATTCTTGATAAGATTCCACCATTGATCAGCTTCACCTTCCAAACGATATACTGCTAAGATGACTTTATCATGTTCAGAACATTGAAGAACTGAAAATATCTTTTCAGTAGTACTGATCCATTGTTCATCCACAAGTGGATCAGAAGACCCACTGAAAGAAGGTGGACGTTGCCTCATGAAGGACTCAATAGAATATTGTTCCCTTCTCTGCTCATTTGGAAGTCCAGAATGATTCATAGCTTGTGTAAGTATAGCAATAAGATTTTGCACTCCATCTCCCATAACATTTGTTTGTTCAGGAGGGCAATCATTGCATTGTCCATTGCATTGATCAACACTGTTCCTTCGGGTTCCAGCCATCGTCTAGAACCCAAAAAGAATAGCGTGAGAGGCAAAAATCATGCTAGGGAAAACAACATAATAAAGGGGGAGTACCTTCAATATCTAACATCTTAGGTTTAATTCTATGATCGTTAGCGTAATTCTAGTACTATAACCTATACGTATACTTAACCTTAGGGACATCCCTAGACATACCTTAGAAATATCTCTAGGGATCTCACTAACGTTTTCGCATCCTAGTTTCCAAAGGTTGACTAAAACTTTCCTCTGATACCAACTGTAGAGACCCGAAGCTTATCGTACATGGACATTACATTACATTTGCGGAATACTTAGTACATAACAAAAACACACACACAAGGATCGTAATAGTTTAGTGTCTTTGGAAACTCGGAACATAATCTTCTAATCCTGGTGAAAGATCTTCAATATCTCCCATAAAGATCTTCCATTTTTTTTACCTAAAACCTATCTTTATATCCTGGGGAAAAGAAAACATAAAAGGGTGAGCTCAAATGCTCAGTAAGGGTATAAAAAAGAAATAAAAATCATATCATATCTTTTTGAAAATCATAACCTGCAAAAGAGATCATAATATCTTAACATGGAACCAATCATAGAAGTGAAAATAAGATCACCATAATCATAACATGAAACTTGAAACTTTGTGGCATGCACACATAATCATGGAAAATCATTTCTTGTTAGTCATGACTCATTTCCAAGACTATCTTAGTGGACAAAGTCCCTTTCTGAATCGAGTAACCCTCGTTTCAGTCCTGTTTCACTGAACCGGTATAACCTACCATTCCAGCCATGTCTATCTCATGAGATATAAAATCTTTACCCAATGCATTGGAGGGAGATATAGGTCCCACCCATCTTATAATGAATCCTTTCTTATGTGTGCCACATAATCATAAATCATACATCATCGCATAACCCATTTAATACAAATGGGAATCTTAAACATCATGACATCATAAAACAATTCATACAAGATAAAGGAATTCATAAAAATAATTCAATCACAACATGATCAAATCAATGTAATAATAGGGATATAAAAAGAACCCTTTATTATCATAGATGGAAAATAATTTTGATAAAACACTTGAACTCCATTCTTGAGGAAAATATCCTTTATACTTCAAAAACACTTTCCTTTCTTAACATGTCATACAATTTTAAACTAAAAGAATTTGATTAAAAATAAACTTGAAAACTTTTAAATTATGCTTCTTGGAAATAATGTTTTAAAAATCCATTCATGTCGTATAATTTAAAAAAACATTCTTCGTACTTTTGTCGGAAAAGTCAAAAAGCACCTCGTATGAAAAACGTCAAAAGATTCCTTTCATGTTTTTTTTACTAAAAACTCACCGAAGGGTAAAATTGGATTTTAAACAATTTTAGTTGGATGGAAATAATATTACATATTGATGAAACATGGATGTGGATGATAAAATACACCCCAAAAATACTTACGAATAAACAATCTCGGATAAAAATGAGATTGTGATATTTCCCTTACCTTAGGTCCGACTTGCTTTGTAAGTGTCCGAACCTCCTCTTCTTTGAAGTGCCTCTTTGAGACCTCCTCTTAGGGCACTAAAATTGGACTTTGAGGAAGACCAGAACCTCTAGGATGTTTCTAGGGAAGTGGAGAAGAGATTTTGGCAGGGGTTGTCCGAGCTTGAGTGCTCAAATTGGTGTGAGGAGGAGGGGGAGGAGGTGTCCTTTTATAAGGGAGGAGAGGGGCACCTTAGGAATATCTCAAAATATTATTTTATATTAAAGTCAAAATCGGTTTATAATGGTTCCAAAGGGTCTTATTTCGAAGATAAGGTGGGGAGGGGTAGAAATCATATCAACCAATAGAATTTAGACAAGTTTAGGATATTATTTTAACCTTATCAATTATATTTAACTCTAAGTTAAATAATTTAACTTTTACCATGTCTTTTTGTTTTCTTTCACTATATGGTTAATACACTTCCTATAACATACCAAAAGAACCCCAAATTGTTTATTATTAATATATATATCCTTATCTAAGTCATTTGTCCGAACCTTAGATTTTTAGGAATAAAATAACAATTAATAATATAATATTTGATTTAAAAACTATTTTTTGTCAATTTTGACACTATTTGATATATGATTTTTGTGAAAGTCATAACAGAATTAAATGTTCGAATAAAGTTAATTAAATGAACATTAATATATCATAGTAACCTAGAAAATTATTGGAATTCATAAAAAGTCTCAAATTACATTTATTTTGGTGTTTATAACATAAATTATGTCAATATTTCATTAATAAGATAATTACTGAATCATCATTGTGTCATAAATATATTAAATTATTTAAAGTCTAAAAATTACAAATAAAATACCATTATGTAGGAAATCTTTTTATCTTTCTAATGAATATTTATACTCTAAAATCCAACATATATAACCCTATGTAAAAATTGTTTGGCTAAAAGATATATGCTTGTGTCAATTTTGTATTCATTTTAACTTACTTAAAATAAAGTGTCATTATCACTTACAAGTGGATCAATGGGGTCCCAAAATCGACCCAAAGATGCCCATGGTCGACCATGTATCAACCAATAGGGTTAAGACACGTTTTAGGGTAATTTAATATTATTATAATATTATTTTTTAACCCATATTTACCGGATTTACCCATAACCATGGTAAATAAAATATTTACCGCAGTAATTATTCAAAATGTCTAAAAATAAAAGTTACCTATTTACACAATTTGAACATCCTGATTCAAAATATGGAATCCATTTTTCTAAATTCAAAACACAGAAGTGGCAGAAATTAATTTAAAATTAATTCCCACTGTCGAAACAAAAAGCGTGTTTTTAAGAGATAATAACTATCAAAAGATTGACACTTGTTTATGTTCGGTTTAATTGTAAAATTCTGTCCAATGACCAAAATTATATTAAGTGGTAAAAATATATTCTAAATATACTTTAAAACCACTCAAATTCATAATTTATCACTATTAATTGTTTTGATTAAAAAAGTTGTTTTTAATTAAAATTTAGTAATTTTCACTATTCATCAAAATATTAAAGTTATCCGAAAAGTACCAAAATTTCACCTTAGGCTAAATTTGATATTCCGAATCCAAAAATGAAGTCCATTTTGAAAAATAAAATTTGTAAAATATCAAAAAGTGGTTATTACTATTCATAACAGCTAGTTTTAATAATATTTTAATAGCATATCATTGTTTCGTGAAACTCAGTATTACGTACTACACACGCTATCGAGGAAGGTTGCGATTGCGTGTAATGCAAGGCAAGTCAAGGATGTGTGTTGTGCAAGCTCCTTTTGGTGTAGCGTACAACACAAGACATTAGTGAAATAAAAAAAATATATATTTTTCATAAAATCTCGGGCTGTTACAGACTATAACTCACCACCATACACATGTATTACTTAAACAATAGTTTTAAAATTGATTACATAATACATGACACTCCAATATCTTGGGGTATAATTCATCTCGAAGTCAAAATATTGAAGGTACTCAAACCAATTTCTTTACCAAAGATTCAGATCATGCTGGGTATAGATAAAACTATGGTGGTTATATTTAGTATATACAATAAACATGTCTCCTAGAAGGTTGTGACACAAACACCTTAGCACATAATGTAATGAAACTTTCATAAAATTGGGATTTAGATAATTCTACCCATGAGGCATAATCTAAATGGATCCATCATAAACAATATAACTATCCAACATTAAAAAAATCAGTACTAATCCATAAAACATCACATTAAATGGTATACACATTACCTAACTCTGATAAAGTCAAAATTGATGTTGATTTTTACCTACCCTTTATCTATTCAAAAGATCTACCTCAAATATTAGGCCACTTGTACTTCACCCCCTTATTAGGCTAGGGCTTTCATAGACACTAAAAAATGGTAGAAATATTAAGTGAATCAACTATAATATCCTACGAATCCTTGGAATCTATGGATTATGAATCATTATTAGGATTCTCAAAAAAAAACCCATGAACTCAACCTTTATAGGGTCTACTGGTAAGTCATCCTTTCATTACATGTTCCACAAAAATCATACCCCACTGATCCAAAACATACACATCACAATATTATCCTATATATGGTTTCTCTCAATATGGTCAACATGATATCCATATGTTCAGAATGAACCATCCTTGAAATTGATTACAACAAAAAAATAGACAAATTAGGGGGAAAAGGGAATCTAGATATGGAAAAAATATCTAATTCTTCATGTCCATAAAAAATATTTACATAATGGTAAATAATAATTGACTCATAAGCTAATCATGTAGTCTATTCCAACTAATGAGAAAATATTTAGGAATATCAGATAACCTAACATTTAGATGATCATATCCTATCCTCATGAAAATAATGGAAAACTACATGGATCCCCTAAATTGGTCAAATAGGTCATTAATAAGAGACAGGTTATACACGTTATTGTCTATAACATGGTTGAACCTATGATGATCTATACATAATTTGAAAGGAACTATTGAATTTTTAAGAGAAAATAATTTGATCTGCCAAGGGGAAATTATATGGGAAATGAAGCCCTTAACCCTAATATCCTTTAGATGAACCATCATCATTATAAACTCCTTATGAGACATCTTAAATGGAGGAATATTTATAATCTACAAAAAAATGCAACAGAAATATCATATGCTCAAAATATATCTCTCTCTGTTGGAATCCCCACGAATTCCACATGAAATAAAAAATCAAATTGGTCAATAATATGATAAAACGACATTTGAAATGTCTCCCCATTATAGCTAACAACTGTAGAAAACATAGCTGAAACAATCCATGACATCTATTTTCCATGTCCCGAATAACATTCCATCAAATTCCACTCTCTTAAAAGTTAGTAATGTTCACACCAAAAAGACCTGACGTATTTCTATCATGGATAACATTTGTTCTGTACTCAATATTGATTTAACCAATAACAAATATTATATAAAAATATAAAAATCTCAATCAAAATTAAATTTTAATGTTTCTGGTACACATTGATCAATCCAATCCCATTGGAAAACAAATTTGATATAAACTAATAGGGAGATTCTACATCAATTAAGGCATATTCTAAGGTAGATATAACTTTGAGTTAACCTAAAATGGTTGATGTCCTATCATTATAATCAATAGGCATAACCTGGGTGGAAAGATGATGTACAAACCTCATGACTTCTCTCTTTAATCTAGATCCCTGAACACCTTATGGAGTACCGGTCTTCTTCATGTTATCACACACGGAACCATGACTTATTCCATTCCTTGGATAAATATAATAACTTCAAATATTTTCATGTAGTAAATCACAAGATATATCCACTATCCCCTAAGGTAATCCATCACTATTGGAAATATTTGGTATATTAAATACTTGAAAATAAGGTTTTATATTCAATATACAACCCTATAAATGACAAAAAACTAGATATTGGTGGCACTATAGCGAGTATTCCCTGACCTACAACAATAATATCATGCAGAAAATTTCCATCCATTTTTGGAATAAGAAGTACCAATACTTATATTTATATGTAAATATCCACTCTAATGGGTTTAAAAAACCAAGACTACAGATTAATAATAAATATATAAATTAAAATAACTAAAAATATATTCCATTTAGTAAATAACATAATTTTAATGAATAACAGGGCTAAAATAAATGATGATAAAATAATCTCATATATATAGTAACATGATCTTGAAACATACCAATCGATAACATATTGAATCAATTAATCACATAAAAATCAATCGAAATTTTATAATGTTGGAATTCATACTTTTGGACAACATATACATACTATCATGACTTTTATTCAATATAGTTTAAATTATGGGTAGTTATAAAACAAAATCCCAATTAATAAGGATAGTAAACTAGTTGCCTAATGAGACCCACTATTTAACTGAGGGGATATGTAATTCAAGGGAAAACCATTAACATAATAATCCCATTTAATTTATAATATGAATAATAAATAAATCTTAATAAGCATGCCATATTCAAAAAATATCCATATAGGACGAAAAGGTATATGAAATATCAATAATTGAACCAATAAAAATAGTGATAAACCACAGAGAGAATGAATAATGATAGTTTAATTAAATCATATTTATTGATTATAATAAAAAAAATTATATATAAATATAATTACAATAAAATTATCCTTAAAACCATTTTTTAGGAAAATACTCTCTTCACCTTGAAATAAACTTTTATAAAAAGATTTCAAAAAATATTATCTTAAAAAAGAGACATTGAAACATTTATATTTATCTATTATAAAATGATTGGTCATGGTTCATGGATATAATTTACATTCCATGTAATTTAAATTAATGATTCCTTTCACATTTTCAGAAAAAAAAGCTAAAGGTGTCATGTTCAAAATTTTACAAGAGGATTCCTTTTAAAAAATTTCTAAAAAACAAACCATGAGTAAAAATATCCTTATGTATTCCCCTAATAATAGTAAAAATATTCATGAAAACATATTCATAAAACATAGATATGGATAAAAAAATATTTTTGGATAAAGAGTGAAATCATGTCAATTTTTAACTGAAATAAATTTTCCCAATTATTTTAACAACTAAAGCGATGAAAATGGAAAAATTACATGAAAATTTCATTACTAACTATAGTAAAATAAGATTAAATGGGTTTCTTATGAAATTATTATATAATGTACTTCAATGTAAATTCATCTAAAAACAACTGTGTTTAAAATTAGATTGAAACATGAATCATTACCACATTTGTAAATTTCAAATCAAAAACCCTTGGATGATAATAATTTCAATTTTAACTTCAAGAACCATTTATTAATAATTATCCATGGTATAATAAGACAATGTATGAGTATATGCACCTCATAAACATAATCACGTGTATAATAGTAATCATGTCTCAATGAAACAAAATTCAGATGAATAACCCTTACCTCATACCAGACTCATCACATACATTATTTATATTTCGGAATAATAAACTTATGTTAATTATTTACATTATTAAGAAAAATATTAAAGATTATTACTACTTATTTTCTAAATATTACCATGTTTTATATGATTAATAGATAAATTAATATCACATCATATGTTTTGATGATATTCGTTTAATATAACAAAAATAAATATGGTAAGTTGACTATAGAAAAAGTGGTCCTTGGTCCATCATAAATAGAATAAAAATCATGGAATATTTATAATTTTAATACATAAATTATCAATTTAATTCCAACAATGAATTATGGTTCATAAAAATGAACTATATTACCTTCTCTTAAATGGTATGTTGTACATACGCATGAGTAACATTTACATTTCTCAATGATCATTATGAAAATAAGTTAATTATTATTATGTAAATATATATATATAATTACAATAATATCATAAACACAAAATTATTTCATTAAATTAACTTATATAAACATCAAACTTGTGATACGGTGATGGAAGATGAATCACATCGCTTCATGGTGTTGATAGTCTACATGTAAGCACGAACAATGTTATCATTTTTCAATGGATGCAATAGTAAGATGATAGATTATATATTATATTTTATAAATGATAAATATATCATTAATATCATATATAATCAATAAATACATAATTATAACCATCTATGATAGTAAGTGATTGAAAATAGATTGCATTTGTTCATGAGGTAGTTGTTCACCATATTTACAAATGAATTTTTAGTTTCCCATTTAATTGTAGAGGAGATAGATATAGAGTATGAAATTAATATAAAAATATCTCAGTATAATGAGTAAATTAAAGTTATTAGGGTATAATATTTTATGAATATTTTAAATATGTATAAGATGAAATAAAATTAATCATTTGGTTGAAGTGATACCTTATCTTTAGACAAACTCATTTTTTGTACATTTTAATCCTTCTAAGGTTACAATTAATCCAAAAATAACACCTCTTGAATAATATAAGGGTTGTTAGCAAGATATTTGTGTAGGTTTTATATAATACAAAATGTTATTGATTTAAGAAAAAATTAGGATAGGGGATTTCCATTTATAATGGATGGAGGGAAATTCTTGAAATTTCATAAAGTAATAAATTAATATAAATTATTTTTCTTTTTCAAATGTCTCAAAATTGATATAATTTTATTATAATATTATTATATTTAAAAATAAAATCATCCAATTATTTTTGTACATGTTTAAGTTATGTTTTAATCCTTATAATTTTTAACTCTTGTCAACCCTTTTTTTCAATTACTACAAAAACAATACTTTTTACTCATTAGGGGTATTGATAGTTACAATAAAAGAAAAATTGTATCATAAATGGACAATTGTTTATAATTTTAACCATATCTTAAAAAAATTGATGAATGTTGGTTTTTTCAATAATTTAAATCATTTAATGAAATATTAATTATTATAATAAAGTGTCATTAATGACATTTTTTAAACTATTCATTTAGTATGAATTTGAAAAAATCCTTAAAGAAAATATATTTGAATATAATACTTTAAAAAATTCCAAAAATGTTATATTTATCTAAAGATTTTATATAAAATAATAATTCATTCAAATTATATTACTATTTGTATTTTTAGTATCATAATTTTTTTCTATTATTAAAAAATTATTATTTCGGTGTTGCCTAAGCATTTTTTTGTAATTATTTCATCACCAAAAATTAATAATTAAATAAAATGATAAGAAATCACTTATATATAAAATAAAAAAATTTAACTGGATTTATATTTTTTTATCACCTTAAACAAATATTATATATATTAAAACTAAGATAGTTACATTTTTTACTATTTCGTTTACTTAAATATTATATTTGTCAAACTCAATAAAATATAGAAAAAACTCTCTATGTTTTCGAAAACATGATTGAAATGGACATCCTAAACTAATTAAATAAGATAAAATAAATTTTGAGGTTCCTTTATTAGACCTTATCATGTTATTTTAACCATAATTAAATTATTTTCCCTCACCATGGTGAGATTTATTTAGAGTAGTTAATATGTATAATGACCAAAAAATAAAAGGGACATATTTTCCCAATTTTTACCTTATGATTCAAAATACAAAATTAATTATTAATTATTTAATTTATATGAGTGGAATAAATTTATTTACTATTAAAACTCAAACCACAGTGAAAATATGTTTTTAGCAAATTGTATTTTTTGGATAAAAATGTTTCTATACTAAATTCAGACATTAAAATTGGTTCAACTAATTTTAATTGAATTACTAATAATATGATAAGACTAATTTTAATTTAAAATCATTATAAAATAAATTTTTATAATTAATTGAAATAAAAAACGGTATTGAAAGAAAACCATTATTTTTACTGTTTAAGGGAAAACACGCCTTTTCCTAAAATTTACAAAAATTCACTAGCATTTATTTTTACATGCTGATTTTAAATGGATTTCATTTTTATCAAATTAATTTTAAAACTTTTACCTAATTTAATTACAATATCCTCTCATAATATTAAATAAAAACTAATTTTGAAGAACACATGTATTGAAGATTAAAATACCTTTACTAAAAATAGAGTGATTATTTTCTAAACATTAAATAACGAATTTATAATGAGTGGTACCTTTACAGAAATTACATAATTCAATTAATCCTATTCAAACATTAAATTTAATTGGTAGGTTATTACCATCACATAATATTTCATCATTTTATTATTTATTGTGTTTTTTGTGATATATATGATATCAAACATAGTGTTCTTTTAAAAAAACTCAAGTTGTCAAAATCTACCCAAATTCAAAAATGTATCCCATAAAATATATATTTTTTCATTCTAATTAAGGATTTTAAATTTCAAAAAAAAAACTATTTTTAAGACCCATGCCTTAAAGATTTTTAATAAAAATTTTATTACAATTAGGAAATAGAAATATGATGTTTATGTAGAATTAAACAAACCTAGGCTTTCAAATAGGATAATAATTGTGAGATGTGAAAATATAGACATCGAGTAAAAATTAATTTTTTAAAAAAATATGGAGATTTACTAAGGACATCGATCAAAAGAAAGTGAATTATCATGAGAATGTTAAAACCAAAAATTCCATAAATCAATGATGCGTGAAAATACCATCAATTCATAATAAATAAAAGTAAAAGGATAAATTATTTTATGATCATATTCCAAGTGTTGATGAATTAAATTACTATCTGGAATATGAACTTAAGGAAATAAAAAATAATAATTTTATAATTTCATCTTGAAACCGATTTCCACAAAAATATAATATTTTTCTCCAAAGGATGAGTTTTCAAAAATAATATTTTCCATTTATGAAGCACCTAAATATACCTTTGATTATCCAAGAATTATGTAAAAGGATGAAAAAAATTACTCCTATCAATAGACATTATAAATAACCAATATTATTAGTACTTGGAATGATAATACCCAAAAAAATATTCATGTCAAGAAATAATACATTAGTCCACAAAATTAATAAAAAAATACTTGGAGAAAAATTAAATCATTCCACAGAAAATGTTTCATAAAATTATTCAATATAAACCTTTCTAGTTTCAAAACCAAATAATAAAAATGATTTTATCGCATGATATTTCTATATTAATTGAAAATTTATCACCAATAAAAATTAGTCACTCAAAAATCCTATACCAAAAAATATGTATTCCATGATCATATAATCTTCAAATTATGATAATAATTTACATAAATAATATGAAACACCATAAATCCACATTTAAGTAAAATATACAACCAAAAGATAATTTAAGCCTTATTCACCAATTATAATCTCGTAGTATATAATAATATTTTTCTTTCCTTAATCCTATAATGATCCAAAAAAATATAGTGGTAATGTCATTAAATAACATTAATTACTTAATCACCAAAACAGTTTTCATTCACAGAGTTTTCTAAAACATACAAAAAATTTCCTGAAAGTATTATAACACATAATTACCTCAATATCAATTATCATATATTCCCTAAATGTTATCAATGCCTTTAATCATATATCCATAGAATGAAAAGTAATTATTTATCAAATAAATATTTCACTGAAACACACACTAATCCCAGTGGTTATATTATCATTAATATCTCCCAAAAATACTCTTAATATTATTATACATCCATCACATAAAACCTCAACTGGGGAATATATATATTTAAACTTATTATCAACAGTATACTTATTAACCTAAGACACTTTTGGTTTATCCCATATTACTCTAAACTATTATAGGTATCCATCTGTTTTATTATCTTATTCATTATGTTGGTCTATAAATAAAATTTTAAATAACCAATGAATATCCCATGAGAGTTTGAAACCTATTATGAATTAAGGGCACACTCACCATATTATATAATGATGGTTGAGATATATTCAGCAATTATTTTTTTGTATATTACCCATAGATTATTCTATTCCAAATCCACATCCACATTTACTATCAAAATAGTGATTTATTACATGTAAAACTACACAATCTCTACCTTGCTAATATTTTTGGATATTTTCCTTTACATAGACATTTCCTCAATGTTAATCATCCCGATATATTCTAAAAACCTTATAGATTTTGGAAATTTTAATTCAAAAAAATTTGATTTTTTAATATTTTCATTATATTCAACACATACTTTAACTTTCTTTACACATACAAATATATTTAGCTTTCAATACATACAATGCTGATTGTGAAAATAAATGCACTTACTGTAAAAAATTATTATTCAAAAACATAATTATCACTTAGCCATAGGAATAGTAGATATGAATAAAAATAACTAATTAATGAAATATTGATATCTAAAAATTTATATAAAATTAATTCATTTGTGACTAATTAATTACAAATGAAAGTAAAATCGTTTTGAAAATAAATGGAATCTTTTTATTAATGGATTTTTTATGTGCAAAAAGATTTTATATCTCAATGAATAAAATAAATCACTTTTAGTTAATTTTTTAATTAATTTTTTATATTATTTATTAAATAGAATTAATAAAATTCATCTTATTTGTTATCTAGGAAATTGATAAGAATATATCTTATTGTATACGAAAAGGCAATATTTTTAAAAAAACCTCATATTTTACAAAATTATTTTAAAACATTTTTTTGGGAATTTATGAAAATTTATTTTATAAAACTATGTTCAATTTTAGAATCACCATGTCATAATTATCTTAGATTGAGTTTTTGATAATTTGTTGAGATGAAATTTTCTTGATGAATAGTTGATAATATGGGTTTTTATTAAGAATTTTCATTTCTTTTAAAACATTTAAAAAGTATACTTTGTTTTTAAATGGTTCTGAATTCAAAATGAATTTAATTATATATCTATTAATCAAATTTTTTTCATTATAATAATTTTCATAATTAATTTTGATATAATTTTGTTTAACCTTTCATCATTTTCTCTTTGAAATAATGCATTCTTGTCAGGTTTGTGGGATTAATTTTAAAATAAAAATTTTCTTTTAAGTAAATGAAATTTATAAAATTTTATTCGATGTTATTATTAGTATAATTTATATTATATAATCAATTCAAATTAATTTTTTAACATAATTATTATTAAAAAATGTAAAAATTATTTACTACAGTTAAGGTATAAATGGGTTCATCAGGGAATAAAATATAATAATAAGGGTTAAAAATGACCCAAAACATGTAAAATACACATTTTATGTAAATATTTAGATATTATATCTTCTTGGTTTGAAAATTTATCTTTTTGAAGTCATATTTTTGAGAAAAAATTGGGTACACCATTTTTTGGAAAATTACAAGTGGATGAAGCACATCACTTATGAAAGGAGATCCATTATCCTCTCCAATTCAAACTTAAAACTCCCTTTTTTCAAAACAATACATACTAAAATTACTTCCATAATTAAATCATATCATCTTTGATTATTTAGATTGTTCATAAATCAATCCTAATAAGTCTTTGGGTGAAAGATAGAAGAAGTTTTCTAAGGAAGATGTAATACTCCTAACCGAGTGATTTATTATATTTTTTACTTTACATCCTAAAATTACTCTTAACCCATGATTATAAAATAACCTAATAATATTAAATATAAATTTATGTTAAAAAGTAACAGTAATAACATATTTCATTCCTCTCTTCCATTAAATGGATTCTGAGATCATCATTCATGTCTATGGAAGAATACCGTCTCATGGACTGATGTTATTGGTTTTCTATCACCTCCAATCACAAATGGATATATTTATTTTTTATTGATTATATATGATATTTATGATATTATTATTCTTTAATTATTATTATATCACATATACATTTCTACTTTCCATTCTTTAAGAATACGATAATGTCGCTTGTACGTATGGAAGACTACCCTCTTTGGATGCAATGTGATTCATTCACACCTTACATTAAAGGTAATAAGGATGAGTTCAATTAAAATATGTCATATGTATAAGAAAAACAAATAATTTATTGCCTAAAACATGACATTAACATGTAATTCTCAATAAATGGATAACAAAATTTCTAAGATAAATAATATATAGTAATATTTATATGTGTGTGTGTGTGTGTTTGGTTCATTAATATATTAATAACAAACTTATATTTATTATACGGTATGTCTAAACATGTAGGATGAAAACCAAGACGTCTGGTAAGTTATTTCTTGTCTCTTTTATTTTGGGAAGGCATATAAAAATTCACCACATGTTTCCTTTATGTGGTGTATACACTACCCCTTCGACTTTATATATAATTAATATCATTTTTAATGACATTACATGATTCATTTGAAGTTATTTTTTATTTGGCCTTATGATAAAAAATATTTCTAAATATATAAGGTATTTTCATCTCACATTTATTTACTACGAGACACAAGAAATATTCACCATGTGTGTCTTTTAGTGGTTTATAATTCTCCTTAAAAAGTTATATGATTATTATACATAACATTATGTGGATTTATATATATCCATTTCAGTATCTCTATTTCATGGGGGTTATGGTTCAAGAGTTTCCCAAATGTTAGTGGATTTTTGTCTCAATTTTCTTTTATAGAGACATAAGTAATATTATACACCTATATTATTCTTTGAGTTATATATAATACCCCTTTAACATTTAATATCATGAATCTACTACATTTAAATATATTCTATGTTTTATTAAATTTGATTCTTTTCAGATGATTACAATTCAATTTTAATAAATCGGTAAATGTTTTATGTTACAAACTCATCGTCTATCTGGACACATTATGATTTTTCTTCTAATGATGAAATATTCTAATATACCTCCCATGAAAATCCTGAATTATATTCCCCTATTTTTATTTTTATATAGTATATTTTATCTCATTATGTGCTCATGAGTTCATAATAATGCTTTTAAGAAAAACCATCTTTATTTATCTCTTTAGTCAAAACCCCTTTTTCTTCCAAAACCTCATTTTCTAAAAAAAACTTTTTTAACATTATAAAAATTATTTATTAAATAAATTTTAAACCAATTTTTTTAAAATAAATATTAATATTTTTCTAAACTATTCCCATTTTTATTTTATAGGAAATTTTAAAGGAATATTTTAATATTTGTATAGTATGAAAACAAATTTCCCACCCAATTATGAACTATTTTTTTAACGTTAATTTTTTTTTCAAATATATTTTAAAAGAAAAGTATTTTAAAATTTTTTAAATTTCTAAAATGTGTTATTAAATGTTGAAAGGATATTTTACTCTAGATATTTTCCATGGGATATTTCAAAATCATTTCCCATCTAAGATGACATCCCTTTATGTCAGCTATGATTCACTGCAGATATGATCCCAATATTACATTCTTATTATTTCTATATAAGTTTTAATATTATGTTGGAATGAGGTTTGTGACACCAATTTCTATTACATGGGTTATACCATGAAAAAATTCCGAATAATGTAATTTGTTTCCATGTGTCGTGTTTTGATAAAATGATGACATGATTATGAAACGTGTTTCTTTTCACCTGTTTATAATGTGCTGATATGTTTTTAAAACCCATTAATTTTAATTTGTTTTTATAGGATGGAAGTTTTATTATTTTTTGGAGCACATATTTATAATTGGAATTATTTTATAGTGTTTATGTTATAACCAAGGTTGGTGGTTACATTATAACTATGATATTTGGGAACTATTTCTCCCTACAATTCCTTGGGAACTAATTAGTGTTATATGACTTCAAAGTTTATGTGGGGGTTCTCTAAGGCCTGAAATAGGGAACACAAGTGGTCGTCCCATACCCAAAAGAGGTTACATTAGAGTTTATCCTATTCCAAAAGTAGGTTCATGGGTGGTACTCCTAAGAGAAACATGTTATGAATGTCTTGGTGAGTAGCCATGACATGAGATTTTCTATTTTCATGTTTAGTCCACAATTCTATGTCTTATGCCTATTTTTTTCTTTCATGGATCATGTTATTTTATTCCATTATGATTCAATTATTATGAACAGGAAATCGTTATCCCATGACTGAATATTACAATTCTTTTTAATGATGATGTGGTTTTAAAATGTTATTCTATTTTTCTCATACACTTATCTTCATGTTATGCTTATGTATCTCCCTTATTTACCCTTCCATATCATATTAGCTCATCCTTTATATTGTTAACCTTCCTCATGTCATGAATAACGTATTTAGGTTGGGTATTTTTGTAAAGATTACTAAAGGAGAATATCTTTATGGGAGATTTTGAAGATCATTCACTAAATTATATGATTGTGTACCGTGTCTCCAAAGAAAGTAAACTAATACAATCCATAACTGAGCCCTTTTTAATGTAAATAATATTAATCTAAAAATATATAATATCTATGAATGAAAATATGGGTTTGTTACTTTTCTTTTCAATATAATGTTTTACTTATATTATAAAGAATAGTATGAGAAAATATTATTAAAATACAAATGTATATTTCTAAAGATATTTCTTCGGATATCTCAAATGTTAATTATAAGGATGTGTCAAATTGTTGGATAATCTCCTGGAATTTTGGTAATGGGTGGAGTGAGTGGTTTATAATAAAATAAATCGATTAGTAGGTACTAAATAGGGATGTGGTTCTAGAATAAAGATACCATGGGGTAATAACTCCAAAAATGGTGTACTGAGATGGAATTGATCATCACCTGGGGCATGAAAATTGGATTTCCATCGCAACTAGTTTTACACTCATGGGTGATATTCTATGGAAATTCACAACCTCTTTATAGACCAACCTGAAGGATTTTCAAATATGAATACCATGTATAACCGATAATAAACTGAAGGTGTCAATTATTAAAAAATTCGCTAAATTAGACATCAAATAAGTGATGTTTCATGATTATGTGTTTTTTTAATATGATAATTTTTTATACACTATATTTTTTCATTTGAGTCAATGGATTTGATCTGAGGAAACCATATTAATGTCATTTTTGATGAATAATGACATGATTGTTCTTCTGGGTAGCCAAATGTTATGGCGGATAAAATAAGAAATATTGTTTCAATACTCAAAGGAAATTCTTAGGATACGAATCACACTGAACTTCAAAACAATAAAAAGAGGGAATGAAGTTATATTTACTAAATATTAAAGCAATGATAACCTTATTTTATTTGTCTAACTAATCCAATTTTTTCTTATAAATGGGTTAGTATCATTGAAAATATATTTTCTATTCTCTAGTTTTGAGAGAATTAAAAGGTCATTTTGGTTGTCAATTATTTTGAAGGTGATGCTTATTAATGGTGGACCCTCTTTAAGAATATATGGGTATCTGAAGAAATTGACTCCAATGATTGGGATTTTTTCAAGAATTTTTGTTTTCAATAAGTACATTTCTCATATTCTACTTATAAATATTGAGATAGAGTTCCTTAAGATAATGTATAAGGATGATTAATCTATTGGTGCTTATGAGGAAAAGTTTACAAGAATTTGGAGGCCCGCTTATAGCGTTACCATCCAACCTAAATGTAATTTTTTATGATTCTAAAATGACTTAAAACTAGGTATAAGGTGGTTTATATCTAGATTATGCCTCAATATAATTGCAGAGATTTTTCTATGTGCCATTATGGTAGAAATAGAGGTTGTAGTTACCTATCAATCGCATGGTTTTGATAAGGAAAAAAATATAATTCAATGAAAAATATAAAAATCATGGAGAGAGTAAGATGAGGTTTATGTAATGATCAAAGAGTGGGAGTAAACATGGAATTCATTGTCTCAAGGGAACTAGTAATTTTGGTATGTGTGGAAGGTATGGTCATTAGGAAATTCATTGTAGATGTGATGGGATGAAGTTAACTAATGATGAAATATATATAGTATACACCACCCATACTCCAATGATTCATGTGAAAGGAGTTTTTACTTTATTCAAATCAATTCCCCAATCCAATGGCTAATATGCATGGTAATTCAAAACAACTTCTAAAGTAAATAGAAAAGGAAACAATTTGAAATCATAACGGATTATGTGAATTATAATTATTAAGGTACATTTTTCTTAACTCTTTATTAGGGAAATAAATGTTTTTTGTATGAATTATCCCTATCAAAATCCTATTGTTCAACCTCTAGTGAAAAATCATGTGATTTTGAGCATTGATTATCTCCCTATACATGGATTTATGAGTAGTGTAATCAAATTTTATATTATATAGATAAAAGGATAAACCCAATATTCTAATTATTGTTTATATAAAAAGAGATTATATAAGAAATAAATGGTTAATTAACTTTTTAAGTGTATATGTATCCATGTATGTTTACATTAAGAGTTATGGATATCATCAGGGTTTTATTAGTTTGAGGATATTAATAAGTTTTTTTTATTGACATCCCTTTTGAGGTTTTGTGTGATAGAAGTTTTTCATGATTATGGATATTTTAAGAGGAATTTATAGAAGAAAAACACTTTTGTTTTGTATATGTTTTAGTGAACATGATATCTAATGTAAAGACCCACAAATTTCAAGGAAATTTTTTTTCTTAATTTTCTTTGGAATTTTACAAGAGCGCAGCTTCAGACGGCACCTGATTCCGAGGCCCGGTGTGCCCGGAATCAATTTCCGAAGTTTGGCTCGGGTACGTTCAGTGAACGGACGAGCGGGTTTTTCTATCTTTTGAACCGGTGCCCGGAATCAAATTCTGAGGGCACCGATGAAATCGCAGCGCCGGTATTTGCTTAGAAACGCCTCTTCCGGAGTTGCGTTTGCTCAGGCGTGGTTTTTAAATTTTGCGGCTTTAAGTCAGAAATAAAATAAAGTTTGTGCGACAACTTTATTTTATTTCACTTAAGCTGCTTGGAAGCCACTTGAAGTCACTTTAAGACGGCTTGAACTGAGTTGAACTGGATAGGATACTATCCAGACATATCCTACCCCCTTGGTAGGATATTTGTGCGGTGGGACCCGCACGAGCCCCGCCGTTTCTTTCGCTAAGTAACGCACCCGCGAAAACCCGTCAAAGTAACTGAAAAGTCAACCGACGCGTTTTCTTTAATTCTTAACAGACCATTTAATTGGGCTGTTTCTTTCATGAATTAAATGGGCTGTTTTATTCGTTGAATTAATTCAACGAATTAAGTGGGTCGTTACTTACGCGTTTTGCGTTTGTTGGCAAAATAATAAAATAGACAAACTTGTCTATTTGGGAGGATTGCTATTCCTCTGAGCCTCCACCCTCTCCGCGAAGAACGCGAAGAACGCGAAGAATGCGAAGAACGCCGAAACCGGAATTCGACGACGCACACCGAGATCTGCGACGTCGACGAGCTTTACCCGCGACGTTCTTCGGCGACGCCTCTTCTTCCGCAGCCAATTCTCGTTCGGCATCTAAGGTGAGAATCAGATCTCTTCTTCTCCCTTTTTAATTTCAATATCAACGGATTTGAACTAATTAAATCCGTTTGTTCTTGATCCGGAGTTTGGCGACGCGACGCCGGATACCGCGACGTTTTCCCCCCTTCTTCCGCGACGAGCAATCCCGCGACGATCCCTCGTTCGGCAACGACAGCTGCGAAGTAAGGGTTGATTGGAATATTTTATTCCCGTGATTATTCTTTTCAAATAAAGAACCCGATCGGAACAATTTTAATTTATTTTAAAAATTGTTATTGATCGTTTTCTTGTTCCTCCCGTGGATTATGACTAACGCGGAGGGTGCGGGTCTA
This sequence comes from Viscum album, assembly GCA_963277665.1. Lineage (NCBI taxonomy): Eukaryota > Viridiplantae > Streptophyta > Magnoliopsida > Santalales > Viscaceae > Viscum > Viscum album. The sequence goes on along the minus strand of OY728156.1, from coordinate 2,073,000,523 downwards.
ACGAACAAGACCCGGCAACCCTCCGCCGATCTTTTTTTTTGTTGTGCGGATATGGCGGACGACGACGAACCGCGCGGCAGGGGCGATTCGTCGATCCCGCAGTGAAGGTCGGCATCCGGGAGGGGCAACGGCGCAGACGGGAAAGAAATCGGGCCACCGGAGCATCCCCGGCGGCCCGCAGAAGGCGGCGGCGGCGCGGGTCGCCGGCGCGGCGGCGCCGGCGACCGGAGGCGGCGGCGGCCGGCGCGCCGCCGTGGAGGAAGCCCGCCGCGGCTGAAGCCGCGGCGGCAACGGCGGCCGGTTCCGCGGCCGCGCGGAACCGGGACGGACGCGGCGGCCCGGCCGCGTCCGCGTGACAGGCGGCCCCCCGCGGGGCCGCGGTTCCCTCAAGCCGCGGGTTCAACCCGCGGCGGCGGCGGCTCCCTCGGCCGCTCGGCCGAGGCCGAGCCGGCCGGTCCGGTCGGCCGGGCCGCGCCCAGGCCGGACCGGACCCGGCCGAGCCGGTTCGGGCCAGGTCGGGCCGACCCGGTTTGGGCCGACCCGGTTCGGCCGACCCCAGGGGGGGGTTCGGGCCGGGTCGCCCCGGGCCCAGTACCCCCGTTCCGGGCCCTCTTCGGTCTTTCGCCCATATCTTGGGCCTGGGACCTCCGATTGACGAACCGTCAGCGGCTACGCGATCCTTGGATCGAGACGGTCGTTTCGGTATTTTATACTCAAGGTTTCGGAAAACTTTGGGTTCGGCCGGGTTGGTTCGTACACGAAGCCAACCGGGCCCTCGGAGCGGAAACGCTCATAACTTGAGCTACGGACGTCCGATCGACGTACCGTCAGCTGTGGTAGTTTCCTCTAAGTGAGACGGAACTTTTGGCATACTCCGCCCGAGGATCGGATACAGGCGGAGTACGGTCGGGTTGGTTTTTCCCTAAAAACCAACCGGACCCCTGGGACGAAAATGCCAATAACTCTCAGACCGGGCGTCCGATTGACGCGCCGTCTGTCGCGTTGAGATCCTGTTGTCAATACGGAACTTTTGGATACATCAACTTCGGACTACGTGTCAGTTGATGTATCAGCCCCTCGGCTCGTGGAGCGGACCCTCCTAAACGAGCTCGCTACGTGCGGGAACCCTAGCGCTGGCTGTGACCTCGACGGCAGAGCAGAGATCCTCCGTGGACTGCGACGACGGCAGAGCAGAGATCCTCCGTGGACTGCGACGACGGCAGAGCAGAGATCCTCCGTGGACTGCGACGACGGCAGAGCAGAGATCCTTTGTGGACTGCGGCGACGACTGTGCAGAGATCCTCAGTGGACTGCGTCGACTACTGCACTCAGCGATCCTACGCGGATCAGTGCCCGATCCTGTGTGGGTCCTACTACCGGTTCTGTGTGAGCCACTGCCTACTGGTTCTGTGTGAGCCACTGCCTACAGGTTCTGTGTGAGCCCGATCCTGTGTGGGTCTTTGCGGGGGTTAGTACCTATCGATCCTTCGTGGGTCCGACGACTTAGATGGATCAGTGATCATCTTTGACGTCATCTGAAAAAGTATACCTGGTTGAGCTGAATCTTATGTTACTCTCCTTTGTGGATTGTGTTGAACTATCCTTTGTGGATTTACTGTTTACTCTCCTTGTGGATTTGAGTCTTGCTTTCCTTTGTGGATTGAGTTGTTCTTGAGCTCGTGAGCAGAGCTAGAATTGGGGACTTAGGTATATGTATGGGCATATACCTAAGTCGAGTCAGATGTTACTTCGTGATTGCATCTTTCTTTTGTGCTATATCCTTTGTGGATTTCGGGAGACCTTCGGGGGTCTCGGGGTCCTTACTGAGTAGCTTGTACTCACCCCTGCACGGGCTATGCCCGCACTTCGTGGTGTTGGTTGCAGACAACGGACAGCGCTGATCACGGTTGGGGCGTGGAGCAGGACGGTACCTGGAGGTGGACCACTGGGCGGGACGTGCTCGGAGCAGATGTGGGACCCGAGGAGCCTGGAGGCTATCTGTACCCACCCTTCAGGTGGGATTGCCAGTGGACGACACGAGGCCGCCGTCTTTTCTTCAGTTGCTGTACTTTACTTTTCAGTTGTACTTTACAGTTGGGCTTGTATTTCCGGCCCCTTTACCTTTCTGCACTTTACTTTCCGCTTGCTGACTCTGTGTGGTTGTTACTTATAAAGGCAATGCCTTCCCTGTTTACTGGGATTTTACGCCTTGGTGCTAGTCGCCAGCCCCTGGCCTATGGAAGGCGGGCTTGGGGTAGTCACGGCACGGGCCCCGAGGACGGGTCGTGACAAATTGGTATCAGAGGTGGTCGGTTCTACCGCAGACTCTGATCGTCCTTTCTTTCTATGTGAAGCAATAGTGTTTAGTGTATTGAGTGTGGTTATCAGTTCAGGGAGCCCAGTGTTGGTGCGGCGGCCGACGTATCCGTACACCAGGACCCTGACTCCTGATTTCCGACTTAATGCATGAAAACATTGATTGCGTGTGTGTTTCAAGTTTTCTTTGTGATTACTTATGTCAGCTCACCGGGTATACTGATCTGCTTTATGAAAGTCTCAAGTTTTCCTTGTGATTACTTGTGCCAGCTCACCAGGTATACTGTTCTGACTGTGGTGCTCTTGTTCTCCTTTTCAGGATGGCCCCGCGACGACTGCCAGCTAGGGTTCCGAGTGTAGGGCGCGACGGCATCCCACCGAGCGACGAGGCCTCGGTGCAGGGCCCTTTGCCAGCAGTGGCACCGACGGTAGCCTTACCCGCCGAGCCACCGATGCTTCCAGTACCAGACGCTGACGATGCACGTCGCCTCAGGGCACTGCACGAGTTTCAAGGCCAGCGACCGCCCAGGTTTCGCGGTGAGGCGGACCCCCAGGCCGCCGAGGACTGGCTAGAGGCGGTGGTACGGATCTTCAGGCTAGTGAGGACACCAGCGGATCTCATGGTGATTCTCGCAGCGAGCCTCCTGCAGGCGGCGGCAGGACGATGGTGGAGCCTGATGCTCCAGGTTCACGATGAGGCATCCCTGCTCTGGACGGACTTCGAGAGCCTCTTCCGCTCTGAGTTCGTCCCGGCCACCCTCCGAGCGGTGCGCATCCAGGTGCTTCTCCAGCTGCGCCAGGGCAGCATGACGGTCGCTCAGTATGCGGCGAGGTTCACGGACCTATCTCGCTACTCGACCGACATGGTACGGGACCCCTTCTTCCGGGCCCGGACCTTCGAGCAGGGCTTGCGACAGGAGATTCGGGTGTCGCTGATCTCCCTCAGCATTCCGACCCAGGCGGGAGTGCTGGAGCGAGCCCTCCTGATCGAGAGCTTCCTGGCAGAGCCTTCTTCAGCGGCGAGACCTAGAGCAGGGCGGCAGGTAGCTGAGTCATCGGCAGCTGGTAGCCGACGGATGACTCACGGGTCCAGGCAGACCAGACCCCCTCGCAGACGGCCTCAGGACACCGGCTCAGCAGTACGAGGCACACAGCGGAGTGCCAGCCTTTCGAGAGGCAGACTGTGCTACTCCTGCGGCGGGCAGGGTCACATGGCTCGTGACTGCCCGACCCGCCGATCAGAGGAGCAGCAGACGGTGGAGGGGCCACCCAGGCAGAGGCAGAGGGTCGACCGTGGCGGTCCGCAGGGAGGAGGCGGACGAGGCAGAGGAGCTGGCCGAGCAGCGGGTGGTGGGCGACGCTTCCAGGCTCTACCCCCACCACCACCAGGAGGGCCACCTCGACCACAGGGAGCTGGCGGGCAGGGACAGGCCCAGCTCCAGGCAGTGGAGGCCTACGACCCCGACATTCCAGAGATGATTCGAGGTACGATCTGTGTCTATTCCACCCTTGCTGCAGTACTTATAGACACAGGAGCGAGTCACTCTTTCATAGCCTCTGCCCTTGTTCGGAGCTCGGAGATTCCGACTGAGCCGTTGGCTCGATCCTTACGGCTAGAGACTCCTACGGGAGCAGACTCGACGATTACGCACGGGTGCCGGCAGTGTGAGCTTACTCTAGGAGGCGAGAGCTTCGGCTGGGATCTCCTTGTAGCGGCGTCGAGGCCTTACGACGTCATCTTGGGCATGGATTGGCTATCCACGGTTCATGCCCAGATCGACTGTTTTAGGCGCAAGGTGCGATGTGTTCGTACCGACGGGAGCAGGTTTACCTTCACCGGCGAGAAGGGAACCTTTGCAGCACAGGATGGACTTCCGCGGAGGAGAGTGCAACCCATCTCTCATCAGTTGGCTAGCCTCATCCTAGGAGCAGTGGACGTGCGGAGTCCGGCTTTTCCTACAGTGGTGGACCAGTACGTGGACGTCTTTCCCGACGACGTTCCAGGGCTACCTCCTCGTAGAGAGGTAGACTTTTACATCGACTTGTACCCCGGGACAGCCCCGATATCTACTCCAGCATATCGGATGGCCCCCGCCGAGCTTCGAGAGCTGCGGGTACAGTTGGAGGACTTGCAGAGCAAGGGGTTTATCCGACCCAGTGTTTCACCCTGGGCTTCCCCGATTTTGTTCGCCAAGAAGGCGGACGGGAGCTTGCGACTATGTGTCGACTATCGTCGCCTGAACCAGGTGACAGTGAGGAACAAGTATCCGCTGCCACGGATTGATGACCTCTTCGATCAGCTCAAGGGAGCGCGGTGGTTCTCGAAGATAGACCTCCGGTCAGGCTATCATCAGCTCAGAGTTCGAGACGAGGACGTGCAGAAGACGGCCTTCAGGTGCCGGTATGGCCATTATGAGTTCTTGGTTATGCCATTCGGCGTAACCAATGCTCCAGCAGTGTTCATGAGCCTCATGAACAGGATCTTCCAGCCATACCTCGACCGATTTGTCGTTGTCTTCATTGACGACATTTTGGTATACTCGACGACTGAGGAGGATCATGCCTACCACCTGCGAGTTGTGCTAGACACACTACGAGAGCACCAGCTTTATGGAAAGCTCTCAAAATGCCAGTTCTGGTTACGTGAGGTCCATTTCTTGGGGCACGTCATCTCTGAGGCGGGAGTTGCAGTGGATCCCGCGAAGATCGAGGCAGTGCTAGCTTGGGAGCCACCCAGGAGCGTGACAGAGGTGCGGAGCTTCTTGGGCCTAGCCGGATACTATCGGAGATTCGTGCCAGACTTCTCCAGAGTTGCGGCACCACTCTCAGCCTTGACGAAGAAGGGGAAACCCTTTGTGTGGTCAGACAGATGTCAGCAGAGCTTCCAGGAGCTGAGACAGAGATTGACCAGCGCACCTATCTTGAGGTTTCCTGAGGAGGGAGTTGGATACGTAGTTTACTGCGATGCATCAGGGACTGGACTCGGGTGCGTCCTGATGCAGGAGCGGGCCGTGATCGCCTACGGATCACGTCAGTTGAGGCCGCATGAGCAGAACTACGCCACTCATGACCTGGAGTTAGCAGCAGTGGTCTTCGCTCTGAAGACTTGGCGGCACTATCTGATGGGCGAGCGCTTCACAGTCTTTTCTGACCACCAGAGTCTCAGGTATATCTTCTCTCAGAAGGACCTGAACCTGAGACAGCGGAGATGGCTTGAGTTCCTCCAGGACTATGACTTTGAGATAGTCTATACTCCTGGAAAGGGGAACGTGGTAGTCGATGCCCTCAGCAGGAGGACGGGCATTCAGCTACTTGAGGAGGCGACGGAGCAGCTAGCCTCCTTGCAGATATCCTTCGTGGATAGAGACGGAGCAGCCTTTCTTCAGTCTCTCACAGTCTCTCCTCCACTTCTACAGCGGGTCAGAGAGGCTCAGCGTGGGGACGCTGACTGTGAGACCTGGCGTGCACTGATATCCTCAGGTCAGGCGCCTGATGGTTTCTCCCTTGGAGCAGAGCACGACATCCTTTTCGTAGGACGTACCTTCGTACCAGTCGCTTTACGAGAGGAGGTGCTGAGAGAGTTTCACACTTCTCCCTTGGCGGTACATCCCGGAGTGGCGAAGATGTACCAGGATCTCAGACGACAGCACTGGTGGCCGGGCATGAAGAAAGCTGTGGCAGAGTTCGCTTCACGATGCCTCACCTGCCAGCAGGTGAAGGCTGAGCATCAGGTACCAGCAGGCTTGGTACAGCCCTTGGAGGTCCCGGAGTGGAAGTGGGATAGCATATCTATGGACTTCGTGACTGGACTTCCACGCACTTCCAGAGGTCACGACTCCATTTGGGTGATTGTCGACCGACTCACCAAGTCGGCACACTTCTTACCCATCAGAGAGCAGGGCTCAGTGGAGAGCTTGGGACGTCTTTACGTCCAGGAGATCGTACGGCTTCACGGTGTGCCATCATCTATCGTCTCCGATCGAGATGCTCGTTTCACTTCCCGGCTTTGGAAGGGGTTGCAGGAGGCGTTCGGGACGCGGCTCCATCTGAGCACATCCTTCCACCCTCAGACGGATGGTCAGACGGAGAGGACCATACAGACACTCGAGGACATGCTCCGTGCATGTGTTCTCGACTTTGGTCGCAGCTGGGAGGACCACCTACCCTTGGTAGAGTTCGCGTACAACAACAGCTACCACTCCACCATCGGGATGGCACCATACGAGGCGTTGTACGGCAGACCCTGCAGATCACCGTTGTGCTGGACAGACCCTGGGGAGTCAGCACTCGTGGGACCAGAGATGGTCCGAGCCACGACAGAGAAGGTCCAGATCATCCAGGAGAGGATGAGGACAGCTCAGAGCCGGCAGAAGTCATATGCTGACAGGAGGCGGAGGCCACTGGAGTTCGAGGATGGCGACCACGTCTTTTTGCGTGTCTCACCTCGACGTGGTTTACGGAGATTTGGCCGAGGCGGGAAGTTGTCTCCACGCTTCATCGGGCCTTTCCAGGTCCTCAGCAGGATAGGAGAGGTGGCTTATCGCCTGGCTCTACCACCTCAGTTGCACCGGGTGCACGACGTCTTCCACGTGTCTCAGCTGAGGAGATACGTGCACGACCCGACGCACATCATCGACTTTGGGGAACTGGACGTGGACGATGGGGCGACTTTTGCGGAGGTCCCAGTGGAGATCGAGGATCGACAGGAGCGGGTCCTACGTGGGCGGTCGATTCCTCTTGTGCGCGTCAGATGGCAGCACGGGAACCTCCAGGAGAGCACTTGGGAGCGGGAGGCTCAGATGCGTGCTCAGTACCCCCATTTGTTTCCCTAGTTTTTGATGTATCTTTACGGGGACGTAAAGCCCTGAGGTGGGAGTAATGTAAAGACCCGCAAATTTCAAGGAAATTTTTTTTCTTAATTTTCTTTGAAATTTTACAAGAGCACAGCTTCAGACGGCACCTGATTCCGAGGCCCGGTGTGCCCGGAATCAATTTCCGAAGTTTGGCTCGGGTACGTTCAGTGAACGGACGAGCGGGTTTTTCTATCTTTTGAACCGGTGCCCGGAATCAAATTCTGAGGGCACCGATGAAATCGCAGCGCCGGTATTTGCTTAGAAACGCCTCTTCCGGAGTTGCGTTTGCTCAGGCGTGGTTTTTAAATTTTGCGGCTTTAAGTCAGAAATAAAATAAAGTTTGTGCGACAACTTTATTTTATTTCACTTAAGCTGCTTGGAAGCCACTTGAAGTCACTTTAAGACGGCTTGAACTGAGTTGAACTGGATAGGATACTATCCAGAAATATCCTACCCCCTTGGTAGGATATTTGTGCGGTGGGACCCGCACGAGCCCCGCCGTTTCTTTCGCTAAGTAACGCACCCGCGAAAACCCGTCAAAGTAACTGAAAAGTCAACCGACGCGTTTTCTTTAATTCTTAACAGACCATTTAATTTGGCTATTTCTTTCGTGAATTAAATGGGCTGTTTTATTCGTTGAATTAATTCAACGAATTAAGTGGGTCGTTACTTACGCGTTTTGCGTTTGTTGGCAAAATAATAAAATAGACAAACTTGTCTATTTGGGAGGATTGCTATTCCTCTGAGCCTCCACCCTCTCCGCGAAGAACGCGAAGAACGCGAAGAACGCGAAGAACGCCGGAACCGGAATTCGACGACGCACACCGAGATCTGCGACGTCGACGAGCTTTACCCGCGACGTTCTTCGGCGACGCCTCTTCTTCCGCAGCCAATTCTCGTTCGGCATCTAAGGTGAGAATCAGATCTCTTCTTCTCCCTTTTTAATTTCAATATCAACGGATTTGAACTAATTAAATCCGTTTGTTCTTGATCCGGAGTTTGGCGACGCGACGCCGGATACCGCGACGTTTTCCCCCCTTCTTCCGCGACGAGCAATCCCGCGACGATCCCTCGTTCGGCAACGACAGCTGCGAAGTAAGGGTTGATTGGAATATTTTATTCCCGTGATTATTCTTTTCAAATAAAGAACCCGATCGGAACAATTTTAATTTATTTTAAAAATTGTTATTGATCGTTTTCTTGTTCCTCCCGTGGATTATGACTAACGCAGAGGGTGCGGGTCTAACGAACAAGACCCGGCAACCCTCCGCCGATCTTTTTTTTTGTTGTGCGGATATGGCGGACGATGACGAACCGCGCGGCAGGGGCGATCCGTCGATCCCGCAGTGAAGGTCGGCATCCGGGAGGGGCAACGGCGCAGACGGGAAAGAAATCGGGCCACCGGAGCATCCCCGGCGGCCCGCAGAAGGCGGCGGCGGCGCGGGTCGCCGGCGCGGCGGCGCCGGTGACCGGAGGCGGCGGCGGCCGGCGCGCCGCCGTGGAGGAAGCCCGCCGCGGCTGAAGCCGCGGCGGCAACGGCGGCCGGTTCCGCGGCCGCGCGGAACCGGGACGGACGCGGCGGCCCGGCCGCGTCCGCGTGACAGGCGGCCCCCCGCGGGGCCGCGGTTCCCTCAAGCCGCGGGTTCAACCCGCGGCGGCGGCGGCTCCCTCGGCCGCTCGGCCGAGGCCGAGCCGGCCGGTCCGGTCGGCCGGGCCGCGCCCAGGCCGGACCGGACCCGGCCGAGCCGGTTCGGGCCGGGTCGCCCCGGGCCCAGTACCCCCGTTCCGGGCCCTCTTCGGTCATTCGCCCATATCTTGGGCCTGGGACCTCCGATTGACGAACCGTCAGCGGCTACGCGATCCTTGGATCGAGACGGTCGTTTCGGTATTTTATACTCAAGGTTTCGGAAAACTTTGGGTTCGGCCGGGTTGGTTCGTACACGAAGCCAACCGGGCCCTCGGAGCGGAAACGCTCATAACTTGAGCTACGGACGTCCGATCGACGTACCGTCAGCTGTGGTAGTTTCCTCTAAGTGAGACGGAACTTTTGGCATACTCCGCCCGAGGATCGGATACAGGCGGAGTACGGTCGGGTTGGTTTTTCCCTAAAAACCAACCGGGCCCCTGGGACGAAAATGCCAATAACTCTCAGACCGGGCGTCCGATTGACGCGCCGTCTGTCGCGTTGAGATCCTGTTGTCAATACGGAACTTTTGGATACATCAACTTCGGACTACGTGTCAGTTGATGTATCAGCCCCTCGGCTCGTGGAGCGGACCCTCCTAAACGAGCTCGCTACGTGCGGGAACCCTAGCGCTGGCTGTGACCTCGACGGCAGAGCAGAGATCCTCCGTGGACTGCGACGACGGCAGAGCAGAGATCCTCCGTGGACTGCGACGACGGCAGAGCAGAGATCCTCCGTGGACTGCGACGACGGCAGAGCAGAGATCCTTCGTGGACTGCGGCGACGACTGTGCAGAGATCCTCAGTGGACTGCGTCGACTACTGCACTCAGCGATCCTACGCGGATCAGTGCCCGATCCTGTGTGGGTCCTACTACCGGTTCTGTGTGAGCCACTGCCTACTGGTTCTGTGTGAGCCACTGCCTACAGGTTCTGTGTGAGCCCGATCCTGTGTGGGTCTTTGCGGGGGTTAGTACCTATCGATCCTTCGTGGGTCCGACGACTTAGATGGATCAGTGATCATCTTTGACGTCATCTGAAAAAGTATACCTGGTTGAGCTGAATCTTATGTTACTCTCCTTTGTGGATTGTGTTGAACTATCCTTTGTGGATTTACTGTTTACTCTCCTTGTGGATTTGAGTCTTGCTTTCCTTTGTGGATTGAGTTGTTCTTGAGCTCGTGAGCAGAGCTAGAATTGGGGACTTAGGTATATGTATGGGCATATACCTAAGTCGAGTCAGATGCTACTTCGTGATTGCATCTTTCTTTTGTGCTATATCCTTTGTGGATTTCGGGAGACCTTCGGGGGTCTCGGGGTCCTTACTGAGTAGCTTGTACTCACCCCTGCACGGGCTATGCCCGCACTTCGTGGTGTTGGTTGCAGACGACGGACAGTGCTGATCACGGTTGGGGCGTGGAGCAGGACGGTACCTGGAGGTGGACCACTGGGCGGGACGTGCTCGGAGCAGACGTGGGACCCGAGGAGCCTGGAGGCTATCTGTACCCACCCTTCAGGTGGGATTGCCAGTGGACGACACGAGGCCGCCGTCTTTTCTTCAGTTGCTGTACTTTACTTTTCAGTTGTACTTTACAGTTGGGCTTGTATTTCCTGCCCCTTTACCTTTCTGCACTTTACTTTCCGCTTGCTGACTCTGTGTGGTTGTTACTTATAAAGGCAATGCCTTCCCTGTTTACTGGGATTTTACGCCTTGGTGCTAGTCGCCAGCCCCTGGCCTATGGAAGGCGGGCTTGGGGTAGTCACGGCACGGGCCCCGAGGACGGGTCGTGACATCTAAGGAGTAATGCCTTTAATGTTTTGTGTATATGATTAGTGATACTCGTAGTACATTATTATCATTGAATTTGGGGTAATTATGGGTTTTAATTGTTCTCCAAAAGCATCAAAAACACATTATTTATATAAAAGAAGATTTATCTATGGACTTACTAACAAGGATAAAAATTAAATAAGTGGTAATGTTTTACGAGGTACAGAATGTAATTGTTTCTAAATAGGATCTGATGTCTTCCTCAATGTTTTGGAGAATTTTTCAACAATATCTTGACACCAAGTTGAGTTTCGGCATTATGTATCATTCTAAATTAGATGGCAAGTCTGAGAGAATAATTAAAAACCTAGATTATATGATATGATCTTGTTTTATGGATTTAAATTTTGATTGGGATAAAAAAATTCATTATGTTGTGTTTTCTTCCAAAAATAGATTTCACTTGATCATTTAGAAGTCGTCTTATTATTCCCTTTATGTAAATAAGTGAATAACTCTAATGTACTGGAAAAAGGTTTCAGAAAAAAAAAATTGGGAACTAGGAAAGCTTAATAGATGGATGATAAGGTTATAGATATTCAGAAATAGATATGGATAGATTAATTAATTTACAAATATTATATTGACAATCATCCATTTGATCATGATTTTGAAGTAGCTGATAAGGTATTTATATGAATTTCATTGTGGATAAAAGATGGAAAATATAATCCCTATATATATATATATATAATTCCATTTAAAATGGTTCATCACATTAGGTATTCTATATTATCGGTTGTAACTTCCACAAAATAGAACTCATGTTCATGATGTGTTCCATGTATCTCTCTTGAGTAAGTATGTACCTAACAATCACATGTTCTAAACATAGATGTTGTACTACTGGAGAATGATATTTCTTATGAAGAATAATTGGAATAGAATAAGGATCCATTACAGAAATTTATGTGAAATTAGACCACTAACATGGATAATGTTTTTTGGTAAAACAACTAGCTAGAGGAAGCCACATGGGTACCTTAGTATTTAATGAGTAAAAATACCCTCGGTTTTTGTTATCATTGTGATGATTTTTAATGTAAATTTTTTTTTAAGAGGTATAATGTTACACCCTTTGATTATGTGAACTTTGTTTTCAAATCATATTATCTTTTTGATATGTTTCATGACACGTTCCAATGATTTTATCTTATGATAAACAAAACACTATGTTTATCATGTGTTTTACACATTGCTGATTTTAAAAAAAAGTGACATACTATTATGAAATTATTTTTTAAAACAATATTTATCACATATCCATTGAAATTGTGGGTATGAAAAATATTAGTTAAATTTTTATAAAAATGGTATACATATGTATATTAAATAAATATAATGGAGTACAATTAATTAGAAAATAAAATAAATGCCATTTGAACCTAAAAGAAATCATTTTCTAAGAATTCTATTTTATGCACTCAAAAAATGTAATATCTAAACAAATTATATAAAAAATGGAAAATAATTTTAATTAAATTTAAACTTAATTTGTTCTATCAAATTTTTAACAATCATCTTATGTATTTTATCGATACCTGACATGAATAAATCTAATTTTACAACTAATAATTTTAATTTCTAAAAAATATATTTTCCACCTTTTTCAATGTTAATTTTATTTTTTCTGATACATTTACAAATTTTATAAAAAAATAATGGTCAATTTCTAAATCATTAGTTTGAAATTATCTTAAGATGATTTGTTGTAAATTTTATGAGAAGATAATTTTTTCAATTAATATTGAAAAATACTATTTTTCATTAAGAATCACTTTTTATTTTAGGGAATTTAAAAACATCAAAATTCTTTTTATATGGTTTTAAAATAATAGTTAGTTCAAATAATTATATATATTTATATAATTTAGGCCATTGGAATCATATTCCAATTTAACATTGATATATAAATGTTTTAAATTTTTTATCATATTAATTTTGAAAACTAGCTATCTCTTCATTCCTATAGGAATATATATTTTATATATTTATGGTCAGTATTTATGTCACTCCTATTATTATGAAGATAATGATTTTATATATTAAATAAAAAATAATTACATCCATCTTTATGTGATTAATGTGATAACTCAACTCATTATTCTTCAATTAGAATTATTTATATTCTATCACACAATAATTATACATTAAGTTACTAAAGAGAACAATACTTTAATTATCACTATCGAAAAAAAACTCATAACTTATAGAAGGAAATGTTTGAAATATTTCACTCATAAACCACCTCATGATTTCTTCAAAACATTCAACACACTCTTTAGTCAACTCCCACTTAACTACCTTTTGTAAAATCCATTCCTGACCTAGGTACTAAAACATGAATCCAACACTGATCTAGAATTCTACTTTTCCCATGACATGTACCACAAATACCAAAAACTGACAAATATCATATTAATTTGACTATTGTTTTAATGTGAAAATTACCCTCATAAACCACTAGAAAAAACCACATAAAAGGAGAAAATTTGAAACAAACCCATAAATGTCAGTTCATACAATGATCTAACAAATTTTAAAATAATATAAACATTCGTTATATGGTAAATAATAACACAACTAGTGACTCTTACAGTGGTCTCCACTAACCGTGGACACATACATATCCAAGTCACCATTCCACGAACAAATTTAATTCAAACTCAAATTGAGTAGAAATTGTTATATGTAGTGCGGTGAAACAATAAAGGGTGCGTATAAATATTGATGTCATTTTTTCCAATACATTACATTATTTCTATGTCTATATAAATCATGATAGATTATGTGACTTATAAAAATTATATTAATCCATCATAAAATATTTAACGATCATCGTTATGTTTAATAAATAAATATCATACAATTATTTGAAGAATACAAAAATATTTTATTTAAAACAATTTACCCACACCAAACATTTGAAAAAAATTTTGGAAAACACAAACTATCAATAAATCCATTGAATGTTTCCACGTTATCCAATTTCAAATGCTACTCATGTGAATAAAAATTACTCTTTCCGCCAATCCTATAAAATAATTAGAACATTTTATACATCAAAATAAGTTAAAAATATTACCCATCAATAAAATATAATCCAATGACAACACCATATCTCAATTTAAGTATATTGGCATTTATGTTGGATTCTTAACCCTACCTTAGCTAACAAGAAACCATAATAAATTAGGATTTTAATTTATCATTAATAAGGCATTAACTCCTATTAAATCACACTTTGGTGAATAGAAAATCAGTTCAAGGTCAAACATGACCTCCCTTTAAATATAAAATGCCAAACCAAAATATTTTCAACTTTTAAACCATAACACATTATAATAATTACCCATCACATTCAAATTAAGTCTAACAATACTCCTTAAATTCAACCTATAACATTGTATCTCCAAAACATTTCAAAACACCACTTTCAAAACATAAATTTCCAAAACCATTCCTTATAATTAATTTAATCCATTAGTAATATTTTTAAAACATGTTAAATATTTTTAGATATTTATTACAAAAAAACATTTCATCATGAGGAAATAATTTAAGATAATTTTGTTTTGAATATGGATACTTGTGTTTCAATAAAATAAGGATCATAATAGGATGATCAATAAAATATATCTTTAAATATTCAATATGGTATATTCAAATATAAAAAACTACTTTTGGAATATGTAATGAACATTCCACATTTCAATGGCATATGATTGAAAGATTCGGTGATAATATTAATGATTTATTGGAAAAATAAATAGATGATCCATATATACATGTAAATTTATTTGAAAAATATTAATAAAAATTTGATTAGGTTCTAAAAATATTTTAATAAAAAATATCATTAGAAAATGTTAAAATTATCACATCATGACAAAATGTCAGATTCTCATATGATATGGTTTTTTAAATATTGTTGTGGAAGTTAAACCAACCAAGATAATATTAATTTCTAAACATTATATTCCTACAAATTTATGTTATTTAGTATATTTTATAGATCATATGATATTATATTTTTGTTTTAAGGATTTTCTATTACTAAGAACCCCTTAAAACCAAAACTAGAGAAATATGTTTCTTTAACTTATTCCTTGAATGGGAATTAAATTTCTAATTACTATAGAATTTTTTGGTTTCTATAGTATAACCTATAATTAAATTTCTTTCCCCCTTGATAATCCCACTTTTTAGTTTGGATGAGAAGGAAAAAATACACGACTTTTAGGTCCAGAATACATGGATGGAAGAACCCTAATTACACAGTCTATACAAATAGAAAAAACACCAAAAGTGTAATGTCCCCTTCTTACATGTATGGAATCCATCCATTACATGTTTTAATCTCCAAAATACATGACATTTCTACCCTAACCTTATGTGTAATATCTAATCAGTTTTCCACTTTTAGATATCGACTAGACCACTATAGATCTGTAGATGAACTCTCCATATAAAAATGACCTCACAAGTTACTGTCATAATGAAAAACCCAACAAAGTATGCTGCTTCTCTAGTACATATCTCAAAGGAAAAAATAAATTGTCTTGGAGGACTATGCTATCATGACCCTGTTTCATTGTCTGAAAACCATTTATGATGAATAGTAAAACTGATACAGTACCTCATTATAGTATATATAGTGGATATGAATTAATATATAGAAAAATTATGAAATAAATTTATCTACACCTGAATATAAACACATATGTAATGAAAAATTACCCCATGTTAGAGGGTATACCCCAAATCCATATATTAATAGATTATTTACACACGTGAATTTTATTAAGATAAATCCAATCAGAAAATTTTGAATAAATTCAATGAATAATTCACACATATTATCTGTAATCGATCATATACTTTATCATATACATGAGTTTCATTTTTGGTACCAACTAATTATTAACAAAACCATTCATGTTATGTTGTCTATGTGCTGTGTTAATCACCAAGAAATTTGGAAGGATTCACCTTAGTCTATGGTCCTCAATAACTGTAATATTAATGGATGATGAAAAATTGAAAGTAAAATATATATTTTAATCAATTATTTTACAATGTACTATCATAAAATATTCATATGTAATACATTATGAATCATGACCCTATATATATATAGACACCAATAGACACTCCAGTGATTTAGATCATTTATTAAAAATGTGGATATTGTACAGAATGTTTGAAATATTATTTCCTAATATATAACCTCCTTTATACTTTTTATTATAATGGTTTAATATATTTTTTTTATATTAAAACCCCTAAAATCATCATTAGATAATGACTAGACCAAATTTTATATATATAGTTTTAATATAAATAAATGTTGTCATATATGTTTTTATCTTATAAACACTAAACGATGACATAATTACACTTAAAACATTATGGTTTACACCAAAAGAGACCTAATAAAGATTTATACCACATTTTTTTGTTCAATCATTATTGTATATTTTTTATAGGTACCCCTTTTCAAAAAAATCATAATAGACATTATATATGTTCACCATATATCAAATGATATAAAAATAGTGAAATAGAATAAAAACCTTTATCAGGATATATTCTAAAATATCTCTTGGTAAATCTATCTTTTCTTTTCAACCACATGTTACAACATATTTAATAAAATTTTATAATATATCCAAAACCAATTTTTTTATATCCTCTTAAACACTTTTCATTATCACTCAATGTTTTATAAAAACAAGTGACTAAACATAATCCACATTCAAATAACCACTTAGTGTAACCCCACACTACATTATATAATAAAAAACAACTATTAAGTCAATATTTCATATTTTTATTTCTAGAGTGGCCTCTAAAAAATCCTCAACACTACTTATGATATAATGTGGTTTTCATGACCTAACAAAATTTGGCCCACCTATCTTGTCATAAGTATATTTAGACACCCCAATACCACTTCGAATATACTAGAGGTTAGAGACATGTACTAAGTATCAAATATTGAATATGGTTTGACATATCCAAAAATTTTTATACACACACACACACACACACAAACCCATATTCATAAAATAGGGTAGAGACATAATAAATAGGCTGAATATATATAATGTAAAACATGCATGAAACAACCTCTAGTAATGAATTAACGTAATGTTATGTTATAAAAAGAATAAAGATAAAATGAGACGACCAACTATAAATGAGGTTACAAATAGTAAAAAACTAAAGGGAAGAAATTTCGTAGGAGAATATAGCTTAAGTATTGGGCATGGTATGCCTCTGGGCCTTCGGGTCATGTATGGAAAGTCATGTCGAGACTTATTCCTTGGGCCTGCAGGTTATGTACAGGTTTACCTTCAACCCTTAAAATGGGAAATATACATATTAAAATAAAAATAAGTCCTTCGGGCCATTCAGTCCATGTAGGGGTCAGTATATACATACAAAGTAGGTACCCTAAAAATAAAAAGGGAAAATATAATGAAACAATAATCATCTCAAACCAAAAAGAATAGAAGTAACAGGAAAAAAATATATTCTACTAATGAAATCCATGTGATAGAGAAAGGGGATATCCATCCCTAAATCCCTCCAAATAAAAATGAGTCAGTCTATACGTCTACGGGTCCCATCATGGAAGTTGAATGACTTATGTGTCTAAATAAGATATAGAGTGGATAAGATGTTCCACTCTACTATATTTCACCACTAAGGGGGCTCACTGTCATATACATGAATCCCACATAACATCTTATAAATACATGTGGAGGGATTTATCCTCTCCACAACACTCCAATGTTGAGCAGGAACAATCTTCAGTGGAGTCCCTATCCCAATCAGATCTTGATGATATTTGGTTCCACTCCATAGATAGAGGAACCACATGGTATGTATCAAGGGGGCTTCCAATCCAACCTATAAATAGTATGGGGTACCCATTCCATTGTGTGAGAGGAGGGGTTGGTTCCAATAATTGTAACACTATGGTGATCTCAATTGATCATTTTCACATGCCATGTTTCACTAAAATAAGTGTCCTACTAGTACCACAACATGTAATCTCTATAATTATAGAATAATGTGTAATTATACATTTTACATAGAAAAAAATTATAATATCCAACTCATTGGCCCAAATATGAGTCCATAAGAATATGATATGCATTGGATATGTATCTAAGTGGGTTATATGGAATTTCCTCCTAGGGTACACATCTAGTCTCATGAGGGAAAACCACATCCATATTTTCTCACACTACTCGGTATGTAAATTTAATGTACATGACATGTACATAGAGCCACATAGTGAGTGATATCACAAAGACACTTAATTGTGTCCTCCACTGAACATGGGTTTGATACCATGTCAATATATAAGGAATATATATATAGTATATGAAGTTTCCTATTGTCCTGAGGGTTTCTCATGTCCAGATAGACCATACCCATAATCATACCTATGTATGTTCCCTTGTACCCCTGGGGTATTACATTGTACTAATAACTGACCATGTCCCCTTACATGTGGTGCCTGAAAATTTACTTCTCTATAATGTCATGCCTCACTATATTGAAAGTACTTTGAGTACACAACATGTAAATCAGTCTACCCAAATAATCTTACACATGAACATATATCACTACATTGGGTGTGCTCTAAGTACACGGCTCGCAGTCCCCAAAAATATTTCTTCAATGAATTATAATAATACATGATGTGTGCTCTAGAACTACAAGTCATGTGATTAGGATTGTTGAATATGAAATCTTGAAAAACCTTCTAAAACATCTATTTTTTCCCATTTAAACAATGATTAACCCCAACTAGGTCCATATCAGTTACATACTAGATTTAAAATTTTAAAATAATAAATTTATTGGGATTGAGATGTAAAATGAAAAATCAACCTATATCATTGTGAAAACACTAATGCTTTGGGTTGATATCCAAGCCCAGATGCTATAATACCATGTTTTAGTCTCGATCTCTATCATAGAAAAATTCTAGTATCATATCATACCATTATATTAGTTCAACCATCACTTAATGGAGAATCCATCTCCATTATTCCTATAATGAATAGAAATCCAAATGGTAGGGATGATTATTCTATAGTGATTAATTAATTAATCAATAAATATAATTTAATTAATTATTGAATATAATGGTTTTCATCTTCCACCGAACAGTTGATTTTAAACAACATTATGTGGCACATTGGTTAAATCAGCAACCAATAAACAAACACAGTCTCTGATTTCCCATATGATCTCACACTAAAAGAGAAACCACTTCTTCCCACAAGATTCACATGTGTTGTAAGAACCCGGTTTTTTCTATAAAATACTTTGGAATATTCCTTTTATTATTCAAGAGTAGCACCTTCAGACGGCGTGCGATTCAGAGCCCTGGTGTGGCCGAAATTAAGTTTCCAGTGCGTTCACACTGGGAACGCCAAATAAATGAGATAACTCCTAAATGGTGCTTTGGATCCTAAATCTGAGTGTACATATTGGTCCAGAATGGGGTTTTTACCCTTGGAACGACATAAAACATGTCGTCGCAGGATGTTTGGACCCCTCACTCGATTTTCAGATCGTGAAACAGATAAATTAAATAATTAATTTATCCATTTAATGATTAAACTCATCTATCTATTAAACGGTGACTCATATTGGGAAATCGAGGGCACCTTTGAGTTCGTAATGTGCCGTTTACCCTAGGAGGGGTATAAGTTTTTCGGGTGCGGGACGTCAATGAAAAATGGCCCCGGGGGCATTTTCGTAATTTGGCAGCCATGGGCATTGAGTTCAATAACTTTTTAATGGGGCCTGTGATTAAAATTCTGATTCCACTGTTTTACTCTGGAGGTTGTGTTTACCCTATGGGAGGCTTAATCTTGACCGTGCCAGAGGTTTCAGATGCGAGTAATTTGAGGGGTTTGAATTAATTAAATAATTTAATTAATTCTATTTATAACCTCTCTTCCCCCCCACCCCTTCTCCTCCTCCCCTCCTCTAGAAAATGCTTCCAATTAAGGATCCCCTCCTCAATCCCTCCACCTCCACCACTCCAGTGAGGTGCGACAGCTCTGGTGGGGCGCATCAGCTCTGTAGGATCGTCAGCGAAGCTCCGGGCTACACCCAATAGGTAAGAGTTTTCGTTTTGGGTTTTTAATTCTTGTACCAACATTGATCCCAATTTCTAGCATCTAATTGTTGTTATTTCTTCAATAAAATCCCATAATCGTGTAGTATATTTTATGATCTTTCCATCTCTTATTTCGGAATTGAAATCTGAGATCGGAGGAGATCGCAATCACTCGTCGAAGTTTGCGGGTTCGGTGTTTTCTGGTGGACCAAGGTGGTCCGTTGAGGGTTCGGGCGAGCCGGCTCAGCGGCGGTCCGGGGAAGCTTCAGTAGGCGTTAGTGAGGGTAAGGCCAAGCAGGGGTCGGCGTCACAGTCGGGCGGTGGCAGTAGGCAGGCATGGCGGCTTGGCAATGCAGCGGGGCTCCTAATGTCGGGCGGCGGTGGTCTTTCGGGTGAGGCGGGTCACGGTCGAGCGCAAGTGGCGCAGTGGAGCCTGTGCGAGGTCCGGCGTCCATGGCGGTGCAGAGCTGGGACGACGAGGCGGCATCGGCAGCGGGAGGTGGAGGCCCCAAGGGCACCTGTCACGATCAGAGGAGGTAGCCCCGAGGCACTGACCTCGGGGGCAGTGCAGCAAACCAAGACTCGCGCCATGCAGGTCCAGCTGGGTGTCAACGAGGACCAGCCAACTGGCCAGTCGGTTGGGAAACAAAAGAACCAGACACCCTCGTATCTGGTGGTTTGGCACGGGCCAGCCGGGGTGGACCGGCCTGGTTAGGCCCACTACATTCGAGGGGCCGTATCTCTTAAACGACGCATTCGTTTGACGCGCCGTCTATGGCTGTGGGACCATATCGACGAGGCGGCTCTTTGAGTTTATGGGTTTTTTGTCTATGCGCCCGAAGGCGAGTGACCTGAGAGTTTTCATTCAATAATGATAAATTTATTATTAATTTTGCAACAGACGTGGCTCGCAAGACGGACATCCGTTTGAAGCAACATCAGAGGCACAGTGGTCTTGGAGCTGATAAGACCCTTCCAAAGTTGGTTCGGAGCCCTTCTGGTTTGGTTTTGCTGCTCGGTAGCATGAAACTCTTTATACGATCAATTAATTAATTATTTAATTAATTAATTATTGTTGCGGAAGACCTAACTTTTATTTGGGAGATTTCATTGACACGCCATCAGCGGCAGCGTGACCCCAGTCCTCGTGAGGAATTTTTGAGATGCTTTCTGAAGTGATCGGGTTGGAGACATGGTGTGGGACCCATAGGGCCTAGTTCGTACATTCTACGATGAAATGTCGTTTTCCACCCGACATCTGTTTTGGCTGTTAGAGCACTGCATTTAGTGTGTTTTTTTAGGGGATTGCAATGGCATAATCTGCCCTCCTAGATTCGGGATTGAGGTGTGGGCCCAACAGGGCCCTGTTTTCATATAACGCGGGGAGTGACATCTTCTACATCTGGAGTCCATTTTAGGCACCATCAGCGGTGTCGTGGCCCTGGCATAGACATGAGGTTGACTAGGTTGGTTTCAGGCGATGAAGCTGGAGCTAAGGCGTGGGCCACACGGGTCGTCTTTTGAGCTATGTGCAGCTTATTGTGACTATTATATCAGACGTCTATTCGGGCGGATGAATAGTCATTTTGACGTGTTTTTCCCGAGAGCTTCACGATGGCGATGTTCGCCCGACCTTTTCAAGATAGTGGTGTGGGTCCCACCCGGGTTGGCTACGGTGAATAGTAACTTTTTTCACCGGGTGTCTGTTTTAAGCGATTGAGTAGTAAATCCCATGTGTTTATTCAAGGGGATCGTAGTGGTGTGATCCGTTTGTTCAGTTTCAAGAACATGGTGTGGGCCCCACATTGGCTGGCTACAGCGAATGGTACCACATTCACCGGTTGACCGTTTTGGGGGAGTAAGTATTCTATCTTGCGTGTTTTTTCATGAGGATTACAACGGTGTAATCTGTTCAGGAGAGCGGAGCCTCTTATTTGATCTTATTAAATGTGGAAATATGAAAGGGTGTTGGTCAGAGGCTTCATTGGACGTACTCCGAACCTATGCACGGTTGTGGTGCTAGTGACACCCAATGATGGCGAGCGCTAAACCTCTACAGGGTGACTTGTTCTGGAATTGGGTCATTGTGTGATACCCACTCTATGTTCGGTGGTCCTGTGTTGTACCATATAGTAGAGATGGCCAGAGCAGTTTCATGTTTACCCTCTAGCGGGGCTAGGCAGTGGGTTGCTCATTGACTTCTCAGGGTTTACCCTCTAGCAGAGACTAGGCAGTGGGTCACTCGACGACTCTTGAGGGTCTACCCTCCAGCAGGGGTGGGCAGTGTGTCACCTGTCGTCTTGTTCCAGGTTTACCCTCCAGCAGGGCTGGGCAGTGGGTCACCCGTCGACTTCTTCCAAGTCTACCCACCAGCAGGGTTGGTCAATAGGTTGCTTGTCGACTTATTCCAAGTCTACCCTCTAGTAGGGTTGGGAAATGGGTCGCTTTAAGATATATTACTGTTTACCCTCCAGTAGGGCTGGGGAGTGGGTCACCCATTGTAATTTCAGACTTTTCCCTTCTTATGAGGCTAGTCGGTGACTTTTCTCCATGACTACCGGAGCGGGACCCTTGGATGTACGGGTCAGTGATGTGACAGATTTTCCTTTGAGCGGATCTTTCATCTGTGTGACAGTAACGAGGTATGGTTTGACTTAACCTGGAACTCTGAAGTACGAGAGGCATTTTCCCTACCGAGACGTGTCCTTGTGACGTGACCTAAAACCGTGCGGGTGAATCAATGCAGCCCAAATCGGATAGTGCCCAGGTGTGGTGATTTGAGCCTCTTGGCTTGCAGTTCGGGGCAGACGTGTGGGAGGCTGGGCATCGATGATGATTACTTCTGGGACTATTGGTTACTCGCTTTCTTGGGCTGAGCTACAGGATGGAGATCCCCTTGTTATCTTGTTCAGGTTTCTTGTCAGAGAATGTATATATGTATACCTGGTTCCAATACTCACTCCTTGGGTTTTGGTTACTCTCCTTCCAGGAGATGCGAAGACACGCGGGGTATGCCACGTGTTTTTCGTGTCAGGCTTCTCGTAGTTGGATGAGTCTACTGTCCTACTATAGGTAGCGAAGACTCGATGAGAAGTTTACATTCTCACCGCTTCTAGATCCTTCTGTTTAGATGAGTCTACTTCCTACCTCTTGTTGGGTTGATCTATAATCTTTACTGCACTCTCTATTGTACTACTTTACTATTCCCTATTCGATATACTGCTCACCCTTTGGTACCTCCTTTTTTGCCCCCTCAAGCCATCGGGGTATCCTACTGAGTATTTTTATACTCACCCCCACTTGGGCTTTACCCGCACTTGGTGTGCCCTTTCAGATGATGGACTTGTTAGTCATGACATCAGCGGAGCATATGAGTTCGGGAGCTTGGACCGCGTGCGCTGATCGGAGTCGGGTTTATGGTGGGGACCCTTCAAGCTATTTTTCTTTTGGTTACCTGTTTCCAGGTTGTGGCAATTTTCTGGTTAGGTGCATGTTTGCCCCTTTTTTCAGTTTACCTTCAACACTTTATTGTACTGATTAGAGGTCAATGCACATTTTTGGTTCATATATAGTAGTTTCCATTTTGTTTAGATGTCTTTTCTTTTACTCTGCACTTCTTCATTGAGTGGGATACATGTGTGTGTATAGGTACATAGGTAAAGGCCTACCTGAGTTGTTGTGCCTTCGGTGCTGGTCGCTAGCGCCTGGCCTATGGAGGCGGGCTTGTGGTAGTTTCGGATCAATCCCTGGTAGGGTCGGGTCATGACAAAGTGGTATCAGATCTAGTTTGTTACTTGGGATGTTGTTCGAACTCGCTAAAAAGAAATTGGTTGGGATATAGGGCAACAATGTCAACGTGTCTTGGGAGAGGCTCTCAGGCCTGGGAGTCCAGTGATGGTGCGGTGACCGACGTATCCATTCATCAGGACCCTGATAACCCGCATGTTGACTTGGCATGCAAAGTCACCTGTTGCAGATAAAATTTGGTTTATGCATCACATAGGATTGAGTCTTGACTGTCCTTCTTGAGTTAGCTCCCCATTGTTGTTACAGTTGTATACATATATGCTCATCTGATCGTGAAACTCCCTGATAACATTCAGGATGTTTCCGCAATGACAGCTAGCCAGGATACCAGCTTTGGTTCATGATGACGACCCTATTAGCTATGAGGCCTCAGTTTAGGACCCATCATGCAAGCCCCTTTCTCTAGGTGGGCCAGTAGCAGCACCCCCACCTATTGAGAAGCAGACAGCTTCAGCAGAGCAGGCTGAGCTAGAGTGCAGGTTGAGCGCACTCCGTGAGTTCCAGCGGCATAGACCGCTGAGGTTCAGTAGTGAGCCAGACCCTGAGGTAGAAGAGGTTTGGATAGAGAGAGTGGATCGAATTTTCAGTCTTGTGCAAACGCTGACAGATCAATGAGTGACTTTGGGAGCCAACCTTTTTCATGGAGCAGCTTGGCATTGGTGGAGTGTGGTGACTTAGTTTCTTGACGATTCTTCACATTTTTGGGGTGACTTTCAGTTGTTATTTCGGGAGGAGTTTTTCCCCTCCTTCTTGCGCTCCGATCGGATTCAGGAGCTCCTACAGTTTCAGCAGGGAGGGATGACGGTGGCTGAGTACGTGGCTAGTTACGCAGACCGTGCACCCCTTTATCCGGACTTGGTCCATAATGATAACATCCGAGCACGGATGATTGAGCAGGGTCTCCGTTGAGAGATTCGTGCTGTCATAGTACCCTTGTTCATTTCCACATATTTCGGGGTGCTAGAGCAGGCGCTGGTGACAAAGAGCTTCCTTTCATGTTCTAGAGTTGGTGGTGGCAGTAGAAACATTGGAGCCAAGACGCCTGTCGTAGCTAGTGGGCATCGGCAAACAGAACCTTGACGCTGGTGGATTTCTGACAACCAGACTCAAGGGCATGGTCGTACACCATAGTGGCGTCAGAGGCCACCAGTACAGCCCAAAGAGAGTCGATGATATGCTTGCGATGGGCGAGGTCCCCTGGCACGGGACTTCCCGACTAGGCATGCGGAGGGCTTTGGGCAGGCAGCAGGTGCACCACCACGACGGAGGCAGCACCATGATCGGAGTAGTACCCAGAGAGGTGGTGCTAGCAGGGGAGCGGGAGGAGCTAGAAGTGGAGGATGACCTTACGAGGTCTTCCCATCACCACTAGGCGGTCCACGTCAGGCTACGGGAGCTGACAGATGGGACCACGGAAAGCCACGAGCTTTGGATGTCAACAATCCTACAGAGCATGAGGTGGTAAGAGGTCTGCTCTACAGCTCTTCTACTTCTTGCAGTAGAATTGTTAGAATCTGTGTGAAATTATTTTCTCCATGCTCCTTGTTTGAGTTATTACCAGGGTGACGTGGGGCATCGGTGTAACCATGTGTCGGAAAGGTAGAAGGTGTAAAACCATTCCCTTTAGTCGACGATGTCGACTCCATCACTTTCTTAGCGTGTAAAAGAGTCTTGGTTGTGAGATATCGACTATGAAATCTTTCATGACTAGATATCCTTGGGTGTTTCACTATATGGATATTCTGAAGGAGGGAATAAATGGGCCTTGTTGTAGGTGAGGTTGGTGATTCTAGTCGCGGCGTGCGACGTAGAGGTTCGATCGAGGAGGTGTGCTAACCTCGAGAGCCTTTGGGCCATTTGAGACCATGCGAAGGGGTAGCGAGGTTCCATACCGCCTTGCCCTAACCCCAAAGGCTGGTTTGGGTGCATGACGTCGCCCACGTGACTCACCTGAGAAGAAGTGTGTGTGCTCCTATGCACGACATCAGAGAAGGCATACCTCATGTGAACAGATCAAACCCTATGGTCTATTTGCGGTGATGCAGAAATGTGCAAGAGTTCTTATGGGTACGGGAGAGCTAGGTGCGGGATTAGTACCCTGAGTTATTCCCTGGTTTTTCTTTTCGAGGATGAAAAGCGTGAAGGATGGAATGCTTTAAGAACCTGGTTTTTTCTATAAAAGACTTTTCAATATTCCTAATATTATTCTAGAGCATCACCTTCAGACGGAATGCGATTCTGAGCCCCGGTGTGTCCGGAATTAAGTTTTCAGTGCGTTCAAACTGGGAACACCAAATAAATGGAATAACTCCTAAATGGTACTTCAGATCCTAAATTTGAGTGTACGGGTGGGTCTGTAATAAGGTGTTTAACTTAGGAACAACAAAAAACATGTCGGCGCCGGACGTTTGGACCCCTCGCTTGCTTTTTGAAACATGAAACAGATAAATTAAATAACTAATTTATCCGTTTATTGGGTAAACTCAAGTATCTATTAAACGGTGGCTCAGATTGAGAAACTGAGGGCAATGTTGAGTCCGAAATGCTCTGTTTACCCTATGAGGGGTATAAGTTTCGTGGGTGCGGGCTGTTAGTGAAAAATGACCCTGGGGGCGTTTTTGTAATTTGGTAGCCATGGGCGTTGAGTTTTATAACTTTTGAACGGGGCCTCAAATTAAAATTATGAAACCTCTGTGGTACTTTAGAGGCGTTTTTTACCCTAGGGGAGGCTTAATATTCACCGCGGTGGGGGTTTCAGATGCGGGTCATTTGAGGGGTTTAAATTAATTAAACAATTTAATTAATTCTATTTATAACTTCTCCCCCACCTTCCCCTCCTCCCTTCCTTTGGAGAACGCTCCCAATCAAGGAGCTCCTCCTCAATCCCTCTTCCTCCACCTCTCTGGCGAGGCGCGATAGCTCCGGCGGGGCGCGGAAGCTCCGGAGGATCGCCGGTGATGCTCCGGGCTACGCCCAACAGGTAGGAGTTTTTGTTTTGAGTTTTTAATTCCTGCACCAACATTGATCCCAATTTCTAACATCTAATTATTGATATTTCTTCGAAAAAATCCCATAATCGTGTAGTATATTTTATGATCTTTCCATCACTCTTTTCATAATTGAAATCCGAGATCGGAGGAGATCGAAACCACTCGTCGAAGTTTGGGGGTTTGGTGTTTTCCGGTGGACCAAGGCGGCCCGACGAGGGTTCAGGCAAGCCGGCTCAGTGGTGGTCCGGGGAGGAGTCAGAAGGCGTTGGTGAGCGTGAGGCCGAGCGGGGGTCGGCGTCGCGGTCGGGCGGTGGCAGAAGGCCAGCATGACATCTCGGCGACGCGTCGGGGCTCCTAAGGCCGGGCGGCAGTGGTCTTCCGGGCGAGGCGGATGGCGGTCGAGTGCAGGCGGCACAGGGGACCCGGAGCGAGGCCGGGTATCCGTGGCGGTGCAGGGCAGGGATGGAGAGGCGGAAAAGGCTTTGGGAGGCGGACGCACCGAGGGTGCCTGTCGCGGTCGGAGGAGGTAGCCCCGAGGCACTGACCTCGGGGGCGGAGTAGCAAACTAGGACCCTCGCCACGCGGGGCCTGCTGGTTGTCAACAAGGATAGGCCAACTGGCCAGTCGGTTGGGAAAACAAGAACTATACCCACTTGGGTCTAATGTTTTGGGGCAGGCTACCGTGTGACGGGCCGAACCCACGGTTGGGCCTCGGGGTAGCGGCTCAGACCGGGCCGGCCGGGGTGGACCGGCCCGGTTATGCCCCTACATTTGGGGGGTATCTCTTAAACGGCGCATCTGTTTGACACGTCATCCATGGCTGTGGGACTGTATCGATGAGGCGGCCCATTTATGGTGATTTTAGGGTTTTTTCGGCTATGTGCCCAAAGGCTGGTGACCCGATAGTTTTAATTCAATAATAATAAATTTATTATGAATGTTGCGACAGACGTGGCTCGCAAGCCAGACGTCCGTTTGAAGCGCTGCCAGGGGCTCATTGGTCCCGGAGCTGAGACGACCCTTCCAAAGTTGGTTCGGAGCCCTTGAACTTTGGTTTCGTTGCTCGGTAGCATGAAATGCTTTATACGAACAATTAATTAATTATTGTTGCGGCAGACCTAACATTTATTTTGGATATCCGATTGACGTGTTGTTAACAACAGCATGACCCTCATCCTCGTGCAGACTTTTTGAGATGATTTCTGAAGTGATCGGGTTAGAGATAGGGTGTAGGCCCCACAGGGCCTTGTTCCCATGTTTTACGATGAAATGTCGTTTTTCCACCCGACATCTGTTTGGGGTGTATGAGCACTGCATTCAGTGTGTTTTTCTGAGGGGATTGCAATGGTACAATCTGCCTGCCCTAATTCGGGCTTGAGGTGTGGGCCCCACAAGGCCCCATTTACGTATAATGCAGTGAGTGATAGCTTCTACATCTGGATTCCGTTTTAGGCACTGTCAGCGGCGTTGTGACCTTGGCATCGAGACGAGGTTGACCAGGGTGGTTTCAGGCGATGAAACCGAAGTTGAGGTGTGGGCCCCACGGGACGTCCTTTGAGATGTGTGGAGCGTATTGAGAATTATCTATCAAACTTCCGTTTGGGTGGATGAATAGTCGTTTTGAAGTGTTTTTTCGATAGCTTCACGATGGCACAGTTCGCCCGACCTTTTTTAGTATAGTGGTGTGGGTCTCACCTGAGTTGGCTACGGTGAATAGTACCTTTTTCACTGGGTGTCTGTTTTGGGCGATTGTGTAGTCAATCCCATGTGTTTTTTCGAGGGGATCGCAGTGGTGTGATCTGTTTGTTAGGTTTTTGGATCATGGTGTGGGCCCCACATGGGCTGCCTATAGTGAATGGTACCATATTCACCGGTTGACCGTTTCTGGTGGGTAAGTATTCTATCTCGCGAGTTTTTCCACGAGGATTAATACGGTGTAATCTGTTTGGTCGAGCGGAGCCTCTTACGTGATCTTATTAAATGTGGAAATATGAAACGGCATTGGTCAGAGGATTCATTGGACGTACTCCAAACCTATGCACGGTAGCGGTGCTAGTGACACCCAATGATGGCGGGCACTGAACCTCTACTGGGTTACGTGTTCCGGAATTGGGTGGTTGCGCGATACCCACTCCATGTTCGGTTAGCCAGTGTTGTACCATCCAGTAGTGATGGCCAGAGTAGTTTCATTTTACCCTCTAGTGGGGCTAGGCAGTGGGTTGCTCATTGACTTCTCAGGGTTAACCCTCTAGCAGAGACTAGGCAGTGGGTCACCCGACGACTCCTCAGGGTCTACCCTCCAGCAGGGCTGGGCAGTGGGTCGCCCGTCATCTTCTTCCAGGTTTACCCTCCACCAGGGCTGGGTAGTGGGTCTCCCGTCAACTTCTTCTAGGTCTACCCTCCAGCAGGGCTGGGCAGTGGGTTGCATGTCGAATTATTCTAGGTCTTCCCTTTAACAGGGTTGGGTAGTGGGTATCCTGATGATGTATTATGGTTTACCCTCCAGCAGGGCTGGGCAGTGGGTCACCCGATATCTTACTATGATCTTACCCTCCATCAGGGATGGGAAGTGGGTCACACGTTGGCATTTCAGACTCAGTCCTTCTTATGTGGCAAGTCGGTGACTTTTCTCCATGACTATCAGAGTAGGACCCTTGGTTGTACGGGTCGGTGATGTGACAACTTTGCCTTTGAGTGGATATCTTGGTTGTGTGACACTGACGAGGTGTGGTTTGACTTAACCCGGAACTCTCAAGTACGAGGGGTGTTTTCCCCACCAAGACGGGTCCTTGTGACACGACCTAAAACCGTGCGGGCGAGTCAGTGCCGCCCAAAGCGGATAGGGTCGTGGTGCGGTGATTTGAGCCTCTTGGCTTGCAGTTCGAAGCAGATGTGTGGGATGCTGGGCATCGATGATGTTTACTTCTGGGACTATCGGCTACTCACTTTCCTGGGCTGAGCTACGGGACGGAGATCCCCTTATGATCTTGTTCAGGTTTCTTGTCAGAGCATATATATATTTATACCTGGTTCCAATACCCACTCATTGGGTTTTGATTACTCTTTATTCAGGAGAGGCAAAGACACGTGGGGTATGCCACGTGCTTTCCATTTCTAGCTTCTCATGGTTGGATGAGTCTACTCTCCTATTATAGGTAGCAATGACTCGACGAGAAGTTCACCTTCTCACCGCTTCTATCTCATTGTGCTTGGATGTGTCTACTTCCCACCTCTTTTTGGGTTGAGCTATACTCTTTACTGCAATCTCTATGGTACTCCTTTACTATTCCCTATTTGATCTACTTCTCACCCTTCGGTGCCTCCTTTCTTTCTCCCATGAGACGTTGGGGTTTCCTACTGAGTATTTTTATACTCACCCATGCTTGGGCTTTGCCCGCACTTGGTGTGCCCTTGCAGACGATAGACAGGTTGGTCATGACTTCAGCGGAGCTTAAGAGTTTGGGAGCTTGGACCACGTGTAGTGGTCGGAGTTGGGTTCGAGGTGGGGGACCCTTCCAGTTGTTTTTCTTTTGTTTACCTGTTGCCGGGTTTTGGCACCTTTCTGGTTGGGCACATGTTTTCCCCTTTTTTCAGTTTACCTTCAGCACTTGCTTGAACTGATTAGAGGTCAGTGCACATTTTTGGTTCTTATATAGTAGTTTCCCTTTTCTTTACTCGTCTTTTCTTTTACTCTACACTTCTGCATTGAGTGTGCTTCGTGTGTGTGTACAAGTACTTTGTAAAAGGGTTCCCCGAGTTGTTATGCCTTCAGTGCTGGTCGCTAGCCCTTGGCCTATGGAGGCGGGCATGGGGATGTTGCGGCTCGAACCTGGGTAGGGTCGGGTCGTGACATGTGTAGTTTAATATATATTATTATTTTTAATATATTAATTCCAGGGTCCCTTGACCCAAAAACGTATCACCACCTCCTAGGAAAAATTTAGATATATATAATGAAAAAAATAAAGGACTAAACTATTGAAAATTGACTCCCTAAATTCTCTCCTACATCATGGATTTTAGCCCTGAAATACTATAGTAGACAAGGATGTGGGAGCATTGAGTCCAGATCATATTTTCTCACTCATAATATCTATCCTCCATGATCATGTACCTCTAATGCACTTGAAGAAAAAGGAAGGTCAATCCATGTAGTAATTCACATCTTAACCCTCGATTTCCACAAGGTAATTCATAAAGGTTGTTCCATCCTTGATGTATGTGTCACCCAATTCAATAATGTGTGATGGGGAGTGAAACTATATACTTACCTATGAATCCTGGAAAACATCAAGAACACATTCTAACTGTAAGGGTAAGCCCAAATGGTAAGAGACCTCACCAACCCCTCCTAGGACAAGAAATGATCTGATAATCTTACAAGATAACATGCTTCCCTAGACAAATATTTGAAATCCACGTTGTGGGTAGACTCCAAAAAAACACGGTATCCATGATCAAACAAAAAAACCTATGATATTGATCTAGTTATGATTTAATTCTGTTCTCATCTATTTATATTCAGTCACATAACCGAAACCATCTTTTTTGTTGATCATACTTATAACGCCCAAATGTTTTATCACTGGAATTACCTTCATATAATTATGTCTTATAGTAAAATCACATAATATTACACATATAACCCAATAAAAACAATATGAAGGAATAATCGGTGAAATAAATGACATCACTAGAAGTTAAGCATCATTTATTAATTAAAAAGTAACATGACCCTTGGAATAGTAATGTTACCCTTATGAATAGTAAACTGGCCAATTGAATAGTAACCTCACTAATAAATTTGTAATTTTCTAGTAAATTATGATTTTAATTAAAAATAAAATTTCTTATATTTAGAAAATTATTTTCATAAAATTGAGTTAATTTTTTAATTCTATAAGTATAAAAATGTTTGGGGTGAATTTATGGGATTTTTCTAAAATACATGAATTTTTGGAAAATAGTAAAATATGTTAATTTATGATAAAAGGTATATAAAAGAATTTATGAGTTAGTCTTGGGTCATGGATGATGTAAATGGAAATTGGTTCAAACTCACATGCCCTTTTCACTATTTTTGGTCAAAATAATCAAGACTATTCATAGACTTCTGCAAAAATATTAAACTCGTGAATAAAAAATTGGGAAACCCCTACTCTCCTCTTCTATAAATACCACCATTATTTACCTCTTCTAATCACTCATCTAAATCCTTGTTTCTAGTCCAAATTCTGCTAAAATATCTCCCCAAGACTCTCTCACTCATCCATCAGTGCTTGGTCTTTTCAAAAGATGAAGTCATCTTCCCTAAAAAGGCTCTCAAGGAAGATAAATTCAGGATGTAAATTCCTCTTTTCATTTCCATTATTTTAATTCATGTTCCTTTATTTATTTTTCATTACTCATGTCCTTTAAACCAAATTATATGATAACTCTAGTACCTTACATTTAATATTTTTTTATGATAATGGTATAATTTTTCATCATCTATCATTTTCCCTCCTTCTATTCTAGAAATGAAAACACTATCTCATATGTGTTAATTCATCACATTCAAGGATGACATGTTTCTAATTTCTATTACCATATTCAATTTTGGTCATGAAAGAAATTTTATGGTTTATATAGACAATAATAAATATATTACGTATTATGTAAGGTTATATAATCTTTTTTTATACATGATATTAATTTATTAAGACAAATTCATTTGATATAATACAAAGCATCCAATTAACCAAAACAATTATCATTAAAGATTTATATAATGATTCATCTTCATTAAAAGTTACCAAATAAATTTTATAACCATTTTATCTTGTATATGTTCCATAATAAAATATAACATCAATTCAATACAACCATTCTCATCCTACATGTACATCCTTATATGCATATAAGTAAACCAATCATGAAAACCGAGAAAAAAATGCTCCCATGAAATGAAACTGATCCTCCTAACCCATCAAAAAAAGACATGAATGATTTCAATAAGGTTATAAAAATAAATATCAAGTATATTAGGTTCTTGAAATATCATTTAATGAACCCAATTTTGATTATTAATGTCATTAAGATCAATGTAAGAATACTTTCAGACTTAAGGTAATGGATTCTAACCAAACATCAATTCTTCCTTCAGATTGTTATACCTTAATTTTTACCCAAATAAAGTTATCTATTAATTTTATTTTATTCATATAAATTATTTTTATATTCTCAATATTCATGTATCAATATGAATTCATCATTCCCTTTCAGGGATATACTTTTTTTAAACAATTTATTCTTCAATTATTCTTGATGGGCAAGCCCATTTTATGGTAACCTACCGAATTCTTACTCAATTCTAAGTGCACTATATAATCTATTATTAAGACACATTTATTTTTATAAAACAATATTTTTATTATTAAATCCTTATTGGTTAATTTCAGGTGTTATATAAAATATTATTCCCTTTTATGTTTTAAACGACCTTTGATATTTTCCTTTAACCGTGCTAAAATCATTTAATTCTAATGTTTCATAAGTACACATTTACCATTTTATTACATCATGTTGAAATCATTATTCCTAATATATTCCTATTCTAACCTATAATTTATGATTAAGGATGTATTTCGTTTCCATCATGGATATATTTATGATTTGCCCATTTTTTTTGTTTTTTATGATGTGATCATGATGCCCAATTCATACCATGGGCACTCTTTATATTTATGTATGACTGATTATGTATGATTCAATATGTGGAAAGAATATTAATGAACATGTTATTATGGGTGAAACCAGATAGTTCTCCAATTTATTGGGTAATGTTTATTCTCATTAGATGTTGTGTGCAACGGTGTTGGCCTTCACTCGATCTACCATGTGAAATGGTCCTTGTGGTTAACCATGGCTTATTATCCTCTATGTGAAATGAGAATTGAATCATGATAAACTCATGTTTTATGTTTCTTCCATATTACTTTTATTCCATTTTTATATGATCCATTGTTTATGTGTCATGATTATATATGTTTTATGACTTTGTATATCATTATGTCGTGCCTTCTAACCAATTTCCTAATGCTTTATTCTTATGTTTATTCCCATAATCAAATTTTTATCTCATCCCCTTTTTCATTTTATCCGCAGGTTATCCAATGATGATTTTTGAGCACAATGGATGTTAGGGTCTTTTATGAATATTAAATAATGAAATGTTTTGTTGGTCCCCTATTTACAGTTTTATGTACCTAGTCTTCAAAGGCAATATATTTTATGATCTTTGGCTTGTTAAATGATGTTTTATCATTATTAAAATTATGTAATGATATACATCAAAAGATAGGGTCCCTATAGATGGTATGAGAAAATGGTCTAGATATTTTTGGATATTAAAAATATGGAACATTATTAATAACCTTATGTATGTGCCTAAGTATAAGAAAATATCCCCAAATTTTGGTAGGTGTTTTATCTAGGAAATGCATCCCTATATAGATATGAACATGTGGAGGTGTCTCTAGCACAAATATATCTCTAGGTCAAACCCGAAAACACTTCATTGAACTAGAATTGAATGAGAACTGATTCATGAAAATGGGTATTGATTTACTCTTAGTTTGACACTCGTGGGGGATATGATTTGGAAAATTATTATACTTAGTGAAAACCATTATAAAGGTTACAAGAAAATACCATAAGAATAAATGTGTGAGGAAATAGATAATGGTATGAAACCTATGTAAATTCATGTTTTGATATACTATTCGATTAAGAGTGTATCATTTTATGTTTATTGTTTTCTATTATACTTATTAGCTATGTATTCATTCCCTATAATTATACATTGTAGTTCATAGATAGTGGTGGGAAATAGAATAACACATTATACCAATCAATGTGATAGGAACTGTGATGATTTCTCTAATGATATTCATGATATTAATGGAATTGTTTCTTAAAACATTATGATAGTACTTTCACAGCTACCTCGGGTTATAAATAAAAACCGGAATCATTTGGAACACACTCCTCCTCTAAGGAAATAGAAAGTTTCTGTATAATCCTTCATGAGGAAACGTCCTCCCATATATAGTTGATATTTTTATCCCCTCCTCGCATAATAGTTGATTAACAATATTAAAAATATATTCTCTATCCTACAGTGCCTAGAAAAAGAGAAATCCATACTGTAAGTCTACAATTTTGATGGGGGAGAGGATATGTGGTTGACACTGATCAAGAATATGAATCCCCAGGAGGAAATGGATTCCCTAGATTGGTAGGGATTCATGAAATTTTTCTCAATAAATATTTCCCCCAAACCATCCATCTCAAGATGGAAAGGGAGTTCATCAGGCATAAAAAGAAGAGAGATGAGTCCCTCGGGGTGGATGAAGCAAACATCACAAGGATTTCAAGATTCTCCTTAGAGTTTTTCATGAACAGTGAAATAAATTTAGGTTTCTTATTTTGTGAACAAAATCAATGTCTAGAAAAATTGTTGGTGATTCATGACTTCAAAAGATATTAAGTGATTGTATGTTGTACCATCAAGGTTGAAATGGAGATCTGAGACTCTCAATGGTCTTGTAGTCCCAGTGAATAAGATAATAAAATGAAGTATAATATGCATGGTTCGGAAAATAAATCCCATGATGGAAAGAAGATCAAACATCCCACTTTTCAAAAATTTGGGAAGAAGTATCCTAGAAACTATCTAAAGGGAACCAGGAATTGCTTAATATGTGGAATAATTGGACATCTGGATAAAAACCATTGAAGGCATGTAACGAATCCCAATAATTTTCTAGAATAACAGAAAAATTATATCAACAATCAGTTGGTAGTTCAGTGTTACAACTACAAGGAACATGGGTATTATGATAAGAATTGTCATAATCCAAGGGTTTTTGAAGAAAATCCAAAACAAACTATAAGGCAACATGGGGTGGATTATTATCTCACTAATATTGAGGTGGATCCAGAAAAAAATTTGTTTATAGGTATGCTAGTTATTCATTCAAGAATAGCGAACATAATATTTGATTTTAGTCTACATATTATTTCATATCATTAATTTTAAGTGGAACTATTCAAACACCACCTCAAAATTTGGAGGTTGAGTTAACTGCAAGAACAACGAATGAGGAAATTTTTGTTTCTGAGGATTATAACTCCTCCTCATTAAATTTTTGGGGACTGAACCTCCTAGAAAATCTTTTCATAATATCATTGGTGGATTTCAATGACATTTTTGGCAAGGGTTGGATACCATTATACAAAAACAATATTAACTGTCAAGATGTGGGATCAATCTTTATATCCTAGATTATCCTCCAATACTATACAAGTGTAAGTTGGATGATTAATCTCTTTCATAATCTTGATCTAAATTGTGGATAATTCTTTCATTTGATCAATCATATATTTCTCAAATGATTGAGGAAAATGAGAAGATATGCCATGATGGTATTCCCATCGTGATGGATTACAATGATGTATTTACTGAAGAATTATCTATTCATCATCCTAATAAATATGTTGATTTATCAATTTAAATTTTCCCTATATCACTACATATATCAAATTAACCTTATAGAATGGTCACCCAAGAGTTGGAAGAGTTGGAGAAGCTGCTAAAGGAGAATCTGGAGAAGTGTTTTATATGCTAGAGTGCTTCGCAATGGGGTTCACTAGTCCACTTTGTTAATAAGTAGGATGGATAACTGTTCCTCTACATTGATTATCAAGAGAACAATAAAATCAAAATAAAAAACAGGTATCCCCACCTCAGATAAGTGAATTGTCTGATCAGCTATATGGGGCCCGTTATTTCTCTAGGTGGACCTTCTGTCGGGATATCACCAATTAAACGTGGGGAAGGATGATATTCCCAAAAAAACTTTTGGAATGAGGTATGTAAACTACGAGTTCATAGTTATTCCCTTAAGACTCACTAATTCTCCAACAATATTCATGTATTTAATGAATTTATTCTTTAGAGATTACTACGGAAATATTTTGGTAGTCTTTATCGATGATATTATCATTTACTCCAAGAGAAAGGAGGAACATGCAGAGAATTTGAATATTGTGCTAAAGAGTTTGCAAAGGAAGGAAATTTATGAAAAGTATAGAAAATTTGAGTTCTTTATGGTTGAAGTATCATTATTGGGGAATGTTATCACTAGAAAAGGAACATCTATGGACCCTTCCAATACAAATTCAATTGATGTGTGGCCAAGGTCAACATCTGTAAAATATATCAACAACATTGTAGTTATAGCTAGATATTATTGATGATTTATGAAGAAATTATCATGATTGAAGAACACAATTACCAAGCCATATTAGAAGGGAGTGATGTTCATCTGGACTCACGAATGTGAGGGAATCTTTAAGGATCTCAAAAATAGGTTTATCATTGCACTAGTACTGACACTTTAGATAAGTGGAGAACACATTATGGGGTACAATGTTGCTTCAAAGAAGGTATTAGGATGTGTGCTAATGAAAAAAGATTAGGTGATAGCCTACATCACAATTCATATGAAAATACATGAGAAAAACTATTCCACACATGATCTAGAGTTGGCGGCTGTGATCTATACACTGAATGTGTGATGGTATTATCCCTATGGTGAGAAGTTTTAGATATATACTGATCATAAGAGTCTAAAATATATTTTCACATAGAAATATCAGAATACGCACCAGAAAATATGGTTAGTGCTTATAAATTATTATGACTTCTCAATCCACTACCATCACAGTAACACTAATAATGTGGATGATTCTATATGTTGAAAGTATCCAAAATCATTATCAAGGATGAGAATTAAAATGATTAAATCTTTTTAGACTTGAAGAGGATGGACATGGGAATCAATATGGGAGGAACATCATCAATCCTTTCAAAAATAATTTCTCCACCCTCCCTCATTGAGAAATTGAAGGATTCTTAAAGAAATGATGTGGAAATTAATAAAAGGTTGTATGCGATCCAAAATGGGAAATCTGATGAGTTCAATATTGAAAAGGATGTTTTATTAATATTTGGGTTTTGATTATTTTAACCATCAAATCTAGAGATAACGAATGAGCTTCAAAATGACGCACATAGCTCAACCGTATCTATTCACCCATGGAGCACAACAATGTATCAATATATTTGGGAGAGTTATTAGTGGGTCAATTTGAAGAAGGATATTGATGGTTATATATCAATTCACCTGGTATGTCAGAAAGTGAAGGCTAAAAGGAAAAAGTCTAACGAGTTGATGCAACCACTATCCATACCAACAAGGAAGTGGGAGAGCATCACCATAGACATTTTTACTGGAAATATATGGACACCCATAGGAAACAATGCTATATGGGTCATTGTGGATCATCCTATAAATACAGCTCAGTGTATCAGAGTTTGAGATGAATTCTCAAAAAATCAAATTGAACGGATATATATCATATAGGAATTAGGTCTGTATGGTGTAATAAAATATATTGTATCTGAATGATATTTAATTTTTACCTAAATGTTCTGTAAAAGTCTCAAGCATTCTCTAAGAACATAAAAGAACTTTAGTACTCCCTATCATCCTCAAAATGATGGCCAATATGAGCGAACTATTCAAATATTGGAAGACATGTTGAAAGAAAGATATATGGACATTAAAGGAGGGAGGGACCAATATCTTCCACTAGTCTAATTCTCTTACAATAATTGTTTTCACTCCAGTATATAAATGGCACCATATGAGTCTGTTTGTGGGAAAAAGTGTAGAACACCAAAATTTTTGGATGATGTTTGTGAACGTAAGCTTCTAAGACGTGAAATGGATGATAAAATGGTTGAGAAGGTTAAAACCATTCAGTAGCACATCAAGGAAACCCAAAGTTGACGGAAGAGTTATGTAGACAATCATTAAAGGGGCTTGGGTTAAAATATGGATACATGGTCTTCATATACATTTCTCTATTAAAGAAGATCATGAGGTTTTGGAAGAGTGGAAATTTAAGTCAAAGGTACATCCCCCCTTCGAGATCCTTGATTGTGTTGGATTGGGGGACTATCAACTAGAAAATACACCTACCATTTCTAATGTACACAATTTCTTCCACATACCCCTCTTAAATAAGTACATACTAGATCATTCACATGTACTTTCATCACAGGAGGTGTAGTTGGGGAATGATCATTCTTATGAGAAGTAGCAAGTGATGATCTTGGATCGTAGAGATAATGTTCTACACTATAATACTACTCACCTACTCCTTGTATTATGATGGATCTATAAGTACTAATAGGAAACATGGGAATCAGAGGATTAAATGAAGGAAAAGTACCCACACCTATTTACAGCTTAGAATGTAAAATGAAATTTCATGGGAAAATTCTATAAGGGGGAAATGTAATGAACCAATATTTTATCAATGTATTTCCATTATTATGATTATGTATTATAGTATAATCACATAATGATACATATAGAACATAATAAAAACCATATTAATTAATAATGGGTGAAATAAAAGGGATCTCTAGAAGTTAAGGAGCATTTACAGATGAAATAGTAACTTAAGCTTTGGATTTGTAATATGAATCTTATGAATAATAATATTCCCAATTGAATAGAAACCTCACTAGTAATGTAATAAATAAAATTTATCCATCTTATAAGAGATTATATTTAATAAATATTTGCAGTATAGGTAATTAAATATTCCTAAAATTATTAATTAAGTGTTGATATTTTTGTAAGTATTTTTAAATTTAATTAAATTTAAATGATTAATTAAAAAATTTAAAATAATATTTATTTTAATAATATTTATTCATGAATAATTATTTTGGTGACATATGATTATAAGATAATTTTAAGAGACCTTAATTAATTTTTAATTCCTAGAAAAACAGTTTTATTTTTAAAATTTTTATTTTTCAAGTAAATTATGATTTCAATTTAAATCTAAATTTCATATACATAGAAAATTATTTTCATAAAATGGAGTTAATTTCATAATTCTACATGTCAAAAAATGGTTGGTGTAAATTTATGGGATTTTTCTAAAATACATAAATGTTTTGAATAGTAATTTATGATAATTTATCATAAAAGCTAAATAAATGAATTTTTTGCATCATGCTTGAGTCATGGATGATGTAAATAGACATTTTTAAAAAATATCATGATCCCTTTACTATTTTTTGTCACAAAAATCAATAATATTAAGTCTTTTGAAAAAATATTAAACTAATGATTAAAATAATGGGAAACACCTCCTCTCCTCCATTATAAATACCACCACTATTTACTTCTACTGTTAACTCATATCAAGAATTGTGCCTAGTCCAAATTATTCTTAACTCACTCACTAGGACTCTATAAAGCGTCCATAATCCCTTGGTCTCTACAAATTAACAAATCCTCCTCCCTAAAGAGGCTCTCACGAAAGATAAATTCAAAAGGTGATTTCCTATTTTCATTTCATTTATTTTCTTTCTAGACCGTTTCATTCTATTTATTTACTCACCTCAATTAATCCAAATGTTATGATAACTATATTAAATTCCATTTACTATAATATTTTTATGATACTGGGATAATATCTTCATTTCTCCTTTCAAATCATTCTATTCTAGAAATGAAAACACCTTCTATGATGTGTTAATTCATCACATTCAAGTATGGCGAGTTTTTAATTTCTATTAACATCATCAATTCTAGTTATGAAACAATTTATATGGATGAAATAGAGAATAATAAATATATTATTTCTGATGTATTTTTATGTAATCTTATTATTAAGATGATATTAATTGATAAAGAAAAATATGTTTTACATGATCAAAAATTGCCGATTAACCAAAACAGTTTTCATTAATGTTTTATATAATGATTCATCATCACTAAAAATAACCAAATGAATATAATAACCATGTAATCATCAAGAAAATCACTCATAACATAAAACTTCAATTATGGACAACCATTCTAATCCTATATGTTTATCCTTACATGTATATTTGTAAACTAGTTATGAAAACATAAGAAACAAACGCTTCAAAATAATGAAATTTAACCTCTTAACCCATATAAAATATGAGGAATAAATATTATATGGTCATAATAAATCAATTTAATATAGATAAGTTATTTAAATATTAATTAATGAACCTATTTTTATTATTCATCTTCTTAAGATCAAGGGATAACACCTTCAGACTTAAGGAAAGGTATTCTAACTGAACCTCCATTATTCCATTGGGTTGTTCTATAATTTTATTTACCCAAATGAAGTTACCTAGTATTTTTATGTGACTCATAAAAATTATTATTATATACTTTAAACTCACGTATCTATATCCATTAATCATTCTCTATGGTGGATATACATGTTTTTAATTGATCCCCTCTTCAATTTTTCTCGATAAAAAAGCCCGTTTTAAGGGAACTTATCGAAATTTTACCCAATTTCCAGCACAATAAATAATCATATTTTAATCCAACATTATTTCTATAAAACCAATATTTTTATTATGAAAACATTATTTTTGAACTCATGATTTTATATAAAATATTATAACCTTTTATGGTTTAAATGACTTTCGATATTTTCCTTTAACCTCGCTAAAATGTTTTATTTCTAAAGTTTCTTAAGTACTATTTTTTCGTGTTATTACTTCATGTTGACATAAACATTCATGATATATGCCTATTCTCCCCAATTATTGTACAAAAACGATCTAATTAATTTCCTTCATGTGAATATTTATGAAACACCCATTTTTTTTGATTTATGAAATGATTATGACACCCAATTCCTATTGTGGGTAACCCATATTTGTATATATGAATGATTATGTATGATACTATATGTGGAAAGAATTTTCATGAACATGTTATGATGGGTGCACCCTGTTATCTCTCTAATTAATTGGTTATTGTTGAGTCTTATGAGACATTATGTTCAACAGTCTTGGCGGTTAGCCTTGACCCGTGCTACTATGGGACAATATCATGGTGGTTATCCTTGACATGTGATACTCTTTGTGAAATGATCCTTGATTCATTATAAAGTAAGATTTTGTGTTTTTCTGACATTAAAATGAATCTATGTTTATATGATCCCATTTTTATATTTCATGATTCTATATTTTCCATGCCTTTTTATATCATTTTTTCATTCCTTCTATTCCATTTGCTAAAGCATTATTCTTATGTATATTCCCTTATTGCGATTTTTATCTCACCCAATTATTCATGCTATACCCAGGTTATCCTATGATAATTTTTGATAAAAATGGATTTTAGGACCACTTTATAAAAATTAAACAGATAAATGTTTGGTTTATTCCCGTGTTTTCAGTTTTATGTACATACCCTTCTAAGACACTAGACATTACGATCCTTGTCCTGTAATATGATGTTTTATTATGATTAAAATAATGTAATGATGTGTGTAAATGTTTAGGGTCATTATAGGACTATTTCTTGACCAACAAGAGATGTCTCACAAATACATGTTGAGAAAAAGGTTGTAATTAATGGCATCTCGTATAGGGTCTCAAAAGGATCTATGTCAATAGTAGAGTGATAACTATTATAATATGTAAGCTTCATTGATAGTGAGTGATCCTCCCATCATTGAAAAAATAATAATAAATGTAAAATATTATATCCAAAAAACACATGGATATTTTTCATAGTTTGTAAGACCAACTTCTGGTGAAACATTTTCCTCAACCATAAATGGGTCCCAAAATCCTCATGTAGTACCCTTTTAATCCATAGCATATACCAAGAATCATTTCTATAGATGGTCATTATGGGTACCCACCATAAATTTTGATAGTATTCGGTATATAAAAAGCCTCAAACTCTAAACTAATCTATATTCGCAAATGGAAAGAAATTGTTATTTCTTGGTGTGTTTTTCAATAATTGTCTAAATAGAATTGAGGCATGCCACTATATATAGAATACCAATCACAAAAACATTCCTTATTTTATGCCACTTTCATTCTGAGATCTCTAGAGGTTGATTCAGACCTACTAGAACATGTTGTTCATCCTTTAAATATTGACTTGTGATATGTAAGAGACAATATTTACAATTATCCAACTCAATGCAACCCACAAAAATTAACAATAAAATTATTTTATACACCTAGGGAGAAATTTCAATCCTCATCATTTGCTCCTCAAGGAACATGACTAGAACCACCACCCTTCCAAATAAATAATGACACACTCCCCTCCATGAAAATATTCATCTCGTGTATATCCTAATTATATATGATAACGTAGAAACTCACAATTAGTATATTCCAACTAATCCCCTCTTACAGGTTGAATAAGTGGATGAGTTTTCCACATCGACTAAAGAAAATATACACCAATCCCATACAAAATGGTTATTTGTAGCGAATCTGACTACTCAAAAAATCCTCCACCAAGTTAGAACATGATTTCCTTCTAATGGAATATGAAACCATGATTCCCTCCCATGAGTATAGACTATCTGGAATTCATAATCCTATAGAAACACTAACCAATTCCAACGTGTGAGGTTAATATCTCTCTCATTGAATATATCCCTGATACTCTTGTGGTCAATGTAAACCAAAAAAATTATCCCCTAGAAGATAGTGACTCTATATCTTCTTTACAAAGTCTACCACTAGAAACTCTAGGTTGTGAGTCACATATTTCTCTTCATGGGGTCTCAATATCCTTTAACAATATGAAATCACTTACTTCTTCTGCATCATCATGCATTTGATCCTAACTCTAGAGGAATTTGAAATCACCCTGAACTCAACACCCTCCTCCAGTAGTCTTAGCACAGGTGCACTGGTCAACCTTCATATCAACTACTTGAGGTCTCTGTAACACTTCTAAATCAATGAAAAAGGTTTCCCTTTCTTTTTCAAGGTGGTTATATGGTGTTATATCCTAAAAAATTATACCCCACACATCCTATAGTACCCCAAAACCATGTAAACTCTTGTAACATATTTTATCCCGTGAAAATCATTAGAATATATATAATTATATATTTTTTGCTAGAAAATAAGACTACATGTGATTATGTGTCCAAGTGATCTTGGTGTTGATATTTTAAAAATATTTAATATATTTATATCATGTAGTCAATTATATTCATGAAATAGAGGAATAATTCATGAATGGGTATATAGAAGTGAAATCTAACACCATCGTATAATCTAGAAAATGGGTTTTACACTAGGAATGACAAAATATTTTTATGTGTTGGGAATTTTGATAATTTCTTGAGGGAATTTAAAATAAAATAAATTTATTTATTTATTTTTTAATGACTTAATGAAACAATATAAATAACTTACACAAATACTCTATTATGTTCAGTTCAAATGATTATCTATATAACCCTAATAATTAATATAGAGCAATGAAGGAAGGCTTAAAATGATGATGATGGATCATAGATTGTTCTCGCCAATGGAATTTGAGGATCTAACCAATGATGATAACACAAATACATTATCCATTAGTGATCATTCCAACAGGCGGGATATCATTGTTTTTTAAGGATTATTTCCCTATTATTTTTTCTAGGATAAACATTACTCAATTATTCAAACATTTTTATCCATGGTTTTATCGTGCTTATAGGTTGGGGATTGTTTCATGATGGGATTTCTGAATTGATTTTTGATTGTTTTTACTCTTCATTCATCATTCTAATGGAAATGGGTTGGCTCCAATCTGAACA
The DNA here is from genome assembly GCA_963277665.1 of Viscum album. Classification (NCBI taxonomy): domain Eukaryota; kingdom Viridiplantae; phylum Streptophyta; class Magnoliopsida; order Santalales; family Viscaceae; genus Viscum; species Viscum album. The sequence goes on along the minus strand of OY728156.1, from coordinate 2,072,956,131 downwards.
TCACCAAGGTTAATTCCTAATTTTGTGGATTCTTCTTTTCTGCAAGGTTTCTTCTCATGGTTCATTGTTGTTGATTTTTTTGCATGGATTTTTAATGAATACCTATAATTCAATCATTTGTGACCATTAATCCTTGTAATGTATTGATTCATTGGTTATGTTTTGAGATCGAGTGTGGGATTTATATACTATGAAGTATGATTCAAGATTCTTGATTGGACCAGATTGGTGATTTCCATTCTTCTATGTTTGACATTTATGGTTCTGGATTGAAATGGTATTGGTTAATTGTCGAGAGTATTGAAGGAAAAATTTCAATGAGAGGTTATAAAAATTACTTTCATCCCCCTATCTAGAATATATGGGATAGATTTTTAGTGGTAGTAAAGAACACAAATGATTGTGAGAAGAGCTAGAAAAATCATGAAAAATCGTTGTTACATGATGTGTACCACAATGATCATATAATATGTGGGTACCTCATAGTGGAAAGAGGGTATTTATGTTAAATAATCTATCACACATATTTTTACATATGTCACATGGAATATGACCCAATACTAGTAGCCATACATCTACTTTGGGAGTACATGGGCATAGCCATGACTAGGAACATGAGCATTGGTAGATTATATGGGCATGACCTGGTACTCTAACGTGACCATGAATTTTGGAATGCCTATAAATACATGGGAATAAACAGGTGTACATTAGAATTCCTAGGTTTATATAGGTATGGTTATTGAAACATTGGAATGAACACAGACAGGCTCAGGTCTAGAGGTACACAACATATACCATATATACACTTTTTTTATTTCCTCTGAGATATCTTGGAAACCATTAATTACTCAATATAGATCAGGTTATGTTGAGTTTGATTTCATCATCTATCCCTATTAGGGTATAGTATGGAATTAAATACTCAATAGAAGATTATGAACCCATATATTTATATATAAATATATATATTGGATAGAGTTTACGGTATCCCTGTAAAAGGGATAGTGTAGGAATCCTCTATCATATCATTCTTAGGTTGGGTTCATTTTATTGATGTGACAACCATTAAAAGTTCCCTGATATCATATCTACATGTTTGATCTAGTAGGGCTACTAGTATCCATCGGTAGTCCTCGGTGTGATCCCAAATATGGTAATCAAGATATTCATAGATTTTTCATGTACCTATTGATGAGACCATAGGATGACAACCTCTCGAATGAGTTTCATTAGTGACATCAAATCATGTGGAAGTGAATCTCCCGTATGGATGATACCATGAAGCATAAAGAATATTCATATGGCTAGAAGTATTTTTGAATTCTTGTAGAGACCATTTATCTTAGTATGAGAACATCTAGATTTATACACAACTATCTTTTTGTCTCATATCATGAGTGACATTCCTGCGTATTTGAGAATACAACATTTTTTATTTATGATTGGTTATTTTTTAGTTTCCTAGTACGTATTATTATACTAACCCCAACATGGGATCTTCCCACACGCATTTCATATTATATAGATAATTGGCCATTTCATGTAGTCTTGGGAGGACTAGGAGTAGGAAGATCATAATATTGGGCTAGAAAAACATAGGTTCTTATTACTGTTACATTTGGTAATAGTACCCCCTTCTTAGTAGGTTGGACTGTCTTTAGTTTTTAGTGGGATTGTATTTGGACCCATTATCACCCCTTATGCTTTTTCATACTATATCTGTTAGATTTTAGATATATTAATGCATTGTTATCCGTTGTACATTACATTCAATGTTGGACGATTTTGGAGTTGTGTGTGTGCATACAGTTACATTGGATAATGCCTCCCATGATGTGGATAGTCTTACTAAGAACTGGTCTCCATCTCTATTTCTATTGAAAGTGGTCCTATTGTTGTCACACTTGGTATATCACCAACCAACTAGGCCATAGTTTGTCAGGTCTTGACATAGTTGTATCAGAGAATGTTAGTTTTACATTAGGACTTCTGTTTGGAGTATTTATAGCTATGAGGTTTGGCTTGGGACTTATAAAAATAGTATTAAATTATTTTTGAATTCATATTTTATGATAGGTTATCCAACAAAGGTATGGTATCCTATTTATCTATTCACCAAGACATTGAAAACCTAATTTTTTTATCCTAACAGGTAGACACTCGTTATGAGTAACAAAACATGTTTTCATGCATCAAATTGGAATAGATTGTGGTTTATTTGTCCTCTGTATGTCTTCTCCCCAGATATAGTCATTGACAATGATATATCTTTATTTTATATAAATATAACTCTAAAAGGATATCCATCTATGATAAAACTACATGGTCATGAGTATGATTCATTGAGTGATGAGGATTCATTATAGGGTATTTTATAGGTGGTGGTACCTCCAGTTGATTTTTGCGTTCCTCCACCATACAATAATCACGAAAATTATACTAGAACAGTATTTTTGGATGTCCACAGGATGGTTGTACTAAATGAGTTTTTGAGGTAGTTTCCTCCAAGGCTTTAGGGTGTGCTAGACCACCATATATTAGATGATTGGCTTGAGGTCGTCAGAAAAATTTTTCACCTTGTGTGGAAACCAACAGATCAGTTAGTGGTCTTAATAGCAATTATTCCCCAAGGAATGGATGGTTGATGGTTGAGTCTGGGGGATCAATCACATGATGATAAATTTATCTCTTGGTCATATTTAGAAAGTATCTTTGGGGAAAATATTTATCTAGCCACATTGGGGTCACTACATATATAATATTTTCTACCATTACTATAGGTCAGTATGACCAGGGAAGACTCCTCTCTATGTTTTGATGAACTTCCATGATACTATTTGAATATAGTTTCTAATCCCCTCTTCAAATCATGGTTATTCAATATGGGATTACAATGATATATTAGGGATGATTTTATATCCCTTTTAATTCCAACCTATGATAAATTTATTTATTGAGATTTATCTATGGATAGATTCTGGGCATATAGGATGCCAATTTTTTGTGCATGTTTTGTGAAACTAAAAATAGGGACCTCGGAAAATAGTATTTGAAGATTGTATCAGGGATCTAAGTTTGCGTGACATGTCATGTATCGATCCTAGGATGTTGGATCATTTTATCAAGGCTTTCATGATCATTGGATTCAAACTAGATAGGTTGTGATTCTCTTACGATGGTTGGGGAAATTTTTCTGAAATTTCCAACCAACCATATAGCTAATAGATAGATGGTAGGTAGAAATCCTAGAAATTGGTAATGGTAGGATAAAGGTTTTAATTTTTATGGGGGTATGTAATAGGATAAGGTAGTGTGGATGTAATTGGTAGGTGGTTTTAACTGTTTCCACGACCACCCCAATGTGGTTTGTTATTAGCTTAGGGAGCTAATGGTTAGGAATGAGGAAAATATTCGGCAGTGGAGTCCTATGACCCCAATTCTCTCAGGATGATTAGAGGTATGATATTTTTCCTTTATACATAATGAATAAAACTAAATGGAATATGTGTGATCCACTATTTTCTTTCCACTTTTATGTTTCGACACGTAGTGATTCATGTGGATCCAATGCATTAACCATTATTCATGGAGACTCATAAGAGAGGAGGATTCATGGTCACACAGTTCAACCAATAGATTGAACCAATTATTAGAGGTGAAATATTATAACGGAATCTCTTTATAATATCAATTAGGACATCTGATTTTATGTTCGGAATGGACTGTCATTAAACATTTTATGTATAGATAGACTGTTTTAGGTGGAGGATGCATTGTGTTTGTAGTGATTGGAAGTTGTTTTCGTTTGGGGTTAAGAATGTAATGTGGGAAGAGCATAAAAGGCTCATACTTATGAGGAAATAAATTATTACTCACTAATTGGAGATTATTTACCTTGTGGTAGTGGATTATATAATCATTGAGTTTTATTTGGGGGTGGTTGAGTATGATGATTTTTTGATTAGTCAATCTAGAATTACCTTTCCACCAAGATATGGACATCTACATTAAATTTAAAAAGGGGACAACCCTGATATCTGCACTAACATATCAGTTGCACCTAGAAGAGATTTGTGGGATGAATGTGTAATTAGAGGAATTGTGGAGAAAGGTCTTTATGATACCTGATCTTATTTACCAAGATCATAGAGAGGAGCATGAAATTGTGTGTGGAATATATATTCTCGAACTAGGTCATTGTAATGAATAAGAATCCACTACCAACAACCGATTACCTCTTTAATTAGTTGAGAAGGTAGAAAATGGTTCTTGAGGATCAACCATATACTAGGATTTTGTTAGCTCTGAGTACAGGATGTGGATATACAAAAGACGACATTACGGTGGTACTGTGGCCATTATGAGTCTGGGGTGATTCCTTTTGACATGATTTGCACCCTTGAAGTATTCATGTGACTTAGGAATCAGATCATTCACCCTTTAATATACATATTAATGGTTGTCTTAATAAATGATATCCTAGTGTACTCAACATCCAAGGAGGACCATGAAAGACACTTTGGGATGGTTTTACACATAATCCAAGAGAATCATCTTTATGGTAATCATTGGAAGTGTTTGTTCTAGAATAAGGAGGTCCAATTTATATGACATTTCATCTCTACAGAGGGTGTGGTAGTGGACCAATGAATGTTGAGAAAATGTTTGGCTGGTTTCCACTGATGAGGGTCAATGATATATGTATCTTCCTTGGTTCTATAAGATATTATAGGAGATTCATAGCAAATTTATCAAGGATATCATCTCCCAATACTGATTTGACCTGAAAGGGTAAGAAATTCGTATTTTCTAAAAGGATCCAGTAGGCCAATCAAGAGTTGCATAAGATATTCACAGGAACTCCAATTTTTAGATTTCTAAATGAGTTTGTTAAGTATATTTGATTATGTGATGCCTTAGGGACTCGACTTAGTCATGTTCTGGTGTAGAGGTTGGAAGTAATTGGATATGCATATCGATAGTTGAGGCCACATGAGAAGAAATAAAATACCCATGGAATTGGGTCTATAGTTTTACTATTCTCCCTAATGATGTGGAAACATTGTCGTATGGGTGAGGGGTTTATTTTCTATTCAGTCCCCAAGATAATCAAGTATATCTTATGTCAAATGGGTCTTATCATGATATAGGGGTTATGGATAGAGTTCCTAAGGAATTGTTACATTAAGATAGTCTAAACCCATTGGAAGGGGAATATAGTTGCATATTCACTCAGCGTGAGATATTTTTCCCATTTATTTATCTCGGATTTGGATCATTTTTCTTCATTTCAGCTGTCCATAGTGGACAAAGATGATGAAGCATATCTAGAGTCAATGGCTGTTAATAGATCACCCTGATATTTTGGTATTTTTCTTTATGAATATAATATTTTCAAAATATTATGTCACATGTAACACTAAGTATATATTTTGTTTCCTAAAACACTAAGTTTGGTTCACATTATACAACATATCGAGTTTAAAATGTGTTATCACGACAATTTATTTAGAGAGAACACAATGTAAAATTAAAAATATTATTATTTAATATAAAGATAATAAAGTAACTATCAGAATGGTGGGTATGAATAAGAATATCAATATTAAGAAAATATTTTCTTTATAATTTTTCATAAAATGAATTCCTTGTTGAATTTTGTTTGAAATGAAAATAAAAACCATTTCAAAATAATGGGAATGTATTTTTGAAAACTGATTTTTTACACACAAACATGATTTATATCAATAAAATGAATAGAAATTTATAGAATTATTTTAATGAAATATATTTAATATATATTCAGTATAATTTTTAGCAATTATATTATGTCTTTTCTAGACAAAAGATAATAATAAATCTAATTTTTTGCTGAAAAATGAATTTTTCTAAAAACAAACCTAGTATCCTTTTTGTTAACCTATTTTTTAAAAAAATGGAATATTTTATAAAATTTATTTTCTAAAAAAACATTTTATAAATCAAAATTTCAATATTTTATTATGATTATCTGTTGGGAATTTTCTGAAATGATTATATGTTTTATGAATGGTTACCATACCAAATTTTAATTGAAAACAACATTTTATTTTAATTTATTTAAAATGTAATATTATTTTTTAAATTGTATTTTAAATTAAAATTAATAAAATTAAATATCATTTAATCAAATTAATTTCATTTTATATAATTCCATATTCAATTTTTATATAAAAACATTCCAAAATTTGGATTATTTTCTCTTTGAAACCCTTATTTCTAGTCATATCTGTGGACTATGATTAAATTATATTCTTCCACATTAATGAATTTGATTTTAGAAAATTTATTCCTTATTTTTTAAGAAAAATTAATTAATAGTGGTTAATTATATAAATATATTTTTTGGTCGTAATAATTAGTAAATCAAATAAAATTAATTAACATGATTATGGTTAAATGCAGTGTTTTTACACGCATTTCTGTAATCATTAATTTTCCACCCACATACAATTTTTATTTGATAATTTTGATTTAATATTTATAATATTTAGTTCCAAATTATCTAATTACACTTATTTTATATTTGTCTTAAATATTTTATTACCTAGGTTAAACAAAACTAATTCATATCGTGGAAACTAAAGTGGTATGATAGAGTATACATAAAGGATAAAGAATAACATGTTTAAATCGTGTTTTTTATTTCGGGGTGGTGGTATGGATCAACCATATCATATATACCACAAATTATTTATTTCTTTTTGAGACACATGAAGTTAGTGTGACCTCCTATTAACGAACACTTTTTGGTATTTAGAAAAATTCCACCCCTTCCAAATTATAAAAGGAAACTCCCTCCACTCACATTCTCACACATATCAAGCCATTTAAACCGATCCAAACATGACCAAATAACCTAAAAACATAAAACCACTCATCATATAATATTTATTCTAAATATAAATCCAAACTATTATGGACATTGTTTCAATCCTAAGGATGATACCTGAAGAAGAGGTAACGTTCTTCAACGAATGTTTTAAATTTTACTGATTCCTCCACCTCCTAAAATTATTAATAAAAATGATAATATAATAAATTTATTATATTAGATATAAAAATATATTTTCATGTTATATTAGTGATCTATAACCACCCTCAGATCTATCAATTGGGTTACAAAATCACCATTCATGTGTACATCGGATTACCATCTTGCGAACCGATGTCGTACATTTTTCCATTTCTACCTCTCACTATTGGATGAGACGATAGTTATAAATTATATATAGGATGTTTATTACATAATTACACATATGTATTCATTATATAATATACAATTTTTTTAATTTCTATTTCATAGGGGATATGACAACATTTCACGTGTTTATGGCAGGCAACTTCTATGCGAAGCAATGTGATCCGTTTTTCAATAACACTTTACATGGAAGATAATAAGACAATATTTAAGGAATATATGTGACATAAATGAAATAATTAAGATATTAATGACATATTTATCTTTTTAAAATATAATATATCATTTTCATTCTAACATTTTCACGTAGTAAAATATGACAACTATCTTTGTGTGTGTGTGGCCTATTGCCTTCACGAATTGATGTGCCTCTCTCTTTTCATCACAACACCAGTTGGATAATATATATAAAAGGTTATTTAAGGAAATAATATTTTATTTTTGATTTTATTATAATTATTTAATAATAAATTATTACTTACCACATTTCCATAATGATCATTGAAATGTTAAAATGTTTCTTACGTGTATGTGAGGCTTACCATCTCTTTGATTTTAGCATAATTCATTTATCAAAACCATAATTAATTATTATTATTATTAGTATAATTGATGTAAAAAATATAATAAAAATTTCATTCTAATTATTATTTATATGATGGAACCATGATTAATTTAATGGGACCAAGAATAACAAATCAAATCATAAATAAAAAAGCCACTATTACTCGTACAGTAACTTTATCATGGACATATTAATTAATGTGTAATAATAAATCATAATTAAATAATATATGGTATGATATAAATAAATATTTTTATATAATATATTTACAATAAACTTATATTCATTATTCTCATATTTTGAATGTGCACGATGGAAGTCAAGTATTGAGGTACGAGATTTCTAGGCTCACTTTTATTTCTAGTAGACGTATGAAAAAACACCACATGATTATTTTGTGTGATGTATATATTATATATTTGAAATATAATATTATGAAAATAATAATGATAATTATATTTAATTTTCCAATTTCAGATATTATTTTTGGGGGATTAACATTCAAAATATTACAAAAAATTTCTGGGATTTTTGTCTCACTTTTTTAGTTCTGTGAAAATCAATTCAAAATCACCTCCAATTCCTTTTAGGTGGTTTATATACTTCCCAAGAATTTATTTTATTATTATTATCCTAATAATTATATGTATTATATATCCATTTTGGGATATATCTTCCTTGGATATCATGTTTCAAATCTTACTGAAGTGCTAATGGATTTATGTTACAATCTCATCATTTATCATGATTGTTTGTAATTAATTCTAAAATGTGGAAATCTTATGATCTACCTATCATTAATTATCATATCTGTTATTATCATCTTGTTATATCATTAGAATATATTTTTAACTTTATTTTTTTATCTTTATATACTTATTAGTTTAGAAAAATCATTAATGATTATTTGTCTTCACTTATCTCTTCAGTCGATAACATTTTTTTCTTCCAAAAATATGTTTTCTAAAACATATTTCAAAAAATAATTGTCCATTATGAAAATGATTTGTTAAATATATTTGTAATCATATATTCTATTCTATACTATCATGTTTAATGAATATTTTCTTTTTTCTAAATAATTATCATTTCAATTTTACCATAAATGCGAAAGAAATCATTGTTTTCACACTCACGACATGAATAATATTCCCCCTATCATGACCTCTCAATGATTTAAATATTACAATATATTTTTTGAGTTTTTTTTCAAAATAAATGTTATTGAGAAATGGTTTATGTTTAAAAAAGTTTTTTTCTTGTGTAAAGGATAATTTCTTCAATAATTGTTTTAAAATGATCTTTATTGTTTATTTTCCAAATAAAATGATTTTGAAAATGTTTTTTGTGTTAAATATTGTGTTTTTAAATGGGAGAGTCTCTTATCCTAAAGAAATATTCCAAGTCATATTTAAAAATAATATTCTATCTACGATGAAATCCATTGATTTTACTTGAACATTACTGGTGTAACACCCCAAGCTTCCATGATACACTTCTCTTTGAAAAATAAAGTAATGTGTGTTGTAGGAAACTTCGAGTTCTAACACACACCACAACCAATCAAACTAGCCGTTATGAATAGTAATACCCTATTTTTGAAATTTTATACATTTTATCATTCAAAATGGACTTCATTTTTAGATTCGGAATATCGAAATTATCTTAGGATTAATTTTGTGTATATTTCTGATAACTTTAATATTTTGATAAACAGTGAAAATTACTAAAAATTAATTAAAAACAATTTTTTTAATCGAAATAATTAATAGTGATAAATTATAGATTATAGAGGTTTTAAAGTATATTTACAATATATTTTTACCATTTAATATAAAGTTGGTCATTGGACATAATTTTACATTTAAATTGGACATAAGTATGTGTCAATCTTTTGATAGTTATTATCTCTTAAAAACACGCTTTTTGTTTTAACAACAGGAATTAATTTTAAATTAATTTCTGCCACATCTATGTATTAAATTTAGAAAAATGGATTCTATATTTAAAATCAGTAGATCCAAATTGTGTAAATATATAACTTTTATTTTTTGACATTTTGAATAATTACTTTGGTCAATATTTTATTTACCATGGTTAAAGGGTAAATCCGGTAAATAAAGGTAAAACAAATAATATTATAATAATAATAAATTTGCCTAAAACGTGTCATAACCCTATTTTTTGATACATTTCCGACCATGGTCATCTTTGGGTCGATTTTGGGACCCTATGGATCCACTTGTAAGTGATAATGACACTTTATATTAATTAAGTTAATGTAAATACAAAAATGACATAAGCATATATCTTTTAAAAAACAATAATTACATAGGGTTATATATGTTATATTTTAGACTATAAATATTAATTATAAAGATAAAAAAATATTTCATACATAATGGTATTTTATTTATAATTTTTAGACATTTGATAATTAAATATAATTATGACACAATAATGATACAGTATTTTCCATATTAATGAAAGAATCAAATAATTTGTATTATAAATGTTAAAATAAATATAATTTTAACGTTTTGATGACATAAAAGAATTTTATTTTTTAATATTACTTGTTATTATTTCTTAAATTAATTTTTTTCGAATTAATAATGTTTTTTAGACTTTAACAAAAATCAATTATTAAATAGTGTCAAAATTGACATAAATGAGTTTTTTAAAAAAATATTATATTATTAATTGAAATTCTCTTCCTAAAAATCTAAGGATCAGAAAAAGTACTTTTATAATGATAGGTGTATCATTGATGGACTACTTGGTGGGTCTCTTGGATGTATATAGTATGTTTATTAACTATATAATATAAAAATATAAAGAGACATGGTAAATGTCAAACTAATTAATGAAGAGTTAAAACTAAAAGATAAGGTTAATAAAGTGACCTAAACCTATCTAAAACCTATTGGTTGGGTTTTTTTAGAACCATCCCAACCTTAGTGTCGAAATAAATCAGTTTTGGGACATTATAAACCGAATATTAATTTATTATAAAATAATATTGTTTGTTTTTCCTAAGGTTCCCCTCACCCCTCTTATAAAAGGGCACTCCCCCTTCCCTCAAAATAATACCTTCAAAGCCTTTTGGTCCAGCCAAGACCGGCCAAATAATTCTCTCAACATTCCTCACTTCAACCTAGAGGCCTTATTTTTATCATAAAGCCAACCTATGGAGCCCTTTGGATCAAATCAAAAGGAAGAACCCGTAGAAGAGGTAATGTTTTCACCACCCTCTTTCAAGTTCATTTCTTCTTCAACTTCTTCTTTCATTGTTATTTCAATTTTAAAATAATAACTCCAGTATCATCTATATACGGTGATGTTATTAATAATATGTTACAACCATATTCATTATTCTATCCATCCTTTTAATGACATGTCACCATACGTGTGTACGTATGGCTTACTGTCTCCACGTCGTGGTGTAATTGTTATTCAAAACATTATTATTTGGATGGGTATGATAATGATGTTTAATTTAAGTAAATAATAAATATAAAATTATAATGATTCTGTATAAATGATATACCATCCAATTATATATTATTTTAATATCAAAAGAATGATATTATCGCCTGTGCATATGTTCGAACTACAGTCTCCGTGAACGCGATGAGATTCATTCCCCACCATCTCCATTCAAGTCTAATTTTCATTTGATGATTAAAAATAATATTTAAGGACTTGATTTCATTCTGGATATTAATAATATACAACCTATGGATAAAAAACACGGCTTAGGTAAGAAAACATATAAAATTAAATGAGTAAGTTAACACCTGAAACGACGAAAATACTAAGATATTGTTAACAATGAAATATTAAAAGATCATATATGATATCATATTAATGTATATGATTCTTGTATAATTTTATAACAAATATTTCACTATTATAAAGAAGGTTAAACTATAATCATCCAAGGAATTGTATGAGGTACGGGGTTTTCATCTCACTTCTTATTCCAGTGAGATTCGTGCCATATTGCCACCATTACCTTTTGTGTGGTGTATGTACTGCCCATAATTTTATTCTTTGTGTAATACAATTTAATTTATGTGTATTTACATATTCATTGTATGATACCTCTTTCATGGGGTGTATAATTCATATGTTTCCAAGTTGGTAAGGGTTTATTTCACAATCTTTTTATTATTCGAGGTTGTTTATACGTAATTATCTACTGGGACCTCTTTATCATCCACATCCATGTTTCTTAAAAATGTATTTCAAAACATTATTACTATTTTAAAGAATATGGGTTAAAGTAATTTATACCCTTTTTTGACTTTTTATTAGATGTTTATTAATAAATCGTTCCGTCGTTTTCCAAATAAGATCTGTTTTAACCTTTTCAACAGAATTAAGGTAAGAATGTATTTTTTTACCTTATACGGCAGGTGCAGATATTTTTCACCATTATAAAATCGTCAAAGCTTCCCATATAAGCTTATAAGAATATTTTGAATGTAAATTTTTTATTTTATAATTATGTGACTTTTAAATGATATTAAAATGAATATTTTAAAAATTTGTGAAATGTACTCTTTATCAAGATCAGAATTTTAAATGTTTTAATGATTTATCTTTCTAAATCTTTTTAATTAATATCCATGTTTTCAAAATGATTTTAAGGATTTTTTTATATGGAAATGAATGTTTTGAAATGATATTAATTTTAAAAATTTTCAAAGTGGTATGAGACACTTTGATTCAAAAATCTCTTTTAAATTAATTCCTTTATAAATGTGTGACTTTTCAATGATTTCAAAAAAAGAGATATTTCTCTCAAATGGTTTTGATTTTGTCTATGTGGACATCCTTTGTTGGATTATTTTCTTACTTGAAGATGATTTATTATGATACAAAACTTTTATATTTTATTGACGGTTTTGTGATATGTTTGACTGTGGATGTGGTATTTTTATACCATTCATGGTTTATGGAGAAAGTATTGACATTTTGTATGCTTGTATTTATACAAATGATTATGTTATGTTTATACCTGTTCAAATGAGGAATGCATTGGACATAATAAGTGACAGGTGGAGCCCTCTATAGCTCTTCGATGCATCGGTAGGTCTCGTGAGACAAACTAGTGTCTTGGAATAAGGACTTGACAAAATGTTATTATAGTCTTGGAATAAGGCCTTGACTATGTGGTTATGATAGTCGGGCATTATGCATTACATCATTATGAATGTGGTTATTGATATTGCATGTGATTATTAAATAGTAGAATATCCATGTGAATAAGTAAATGGAATTATTTTATTTTATCTTTTCCATATTATGCTGAATTTCATGTTTAAAATGATTGTTTTTAGTTATACATTTCCTTATATGATTATGCTTATTTATGAAAGTTTTCACTATATTGTTATCCTTACTAAGCATCTGAGCTCACCCCATTCTATGTTTTATTTTTTCCCGGTCTGTGAAAAAGTATTTTATAATTGACCTGTAGGGATAGTCTGAGGGGATATGAGTGTGGACTATGGAGACAATGTTGCTGTATTTTTTCACTTTATGATGTAATGTAAGGATTATTAATGTATCTAGTGTTTCCAGGGCTACTAAACTAATTGGTCTTTCGAGACGTGATCTTTTGTGATCATGCCAATGTTATGTAATAATGCACCAACTCTAGGTAACTAGGGTCAGTGCATTACAGTTGGTATTAGAGGATATTTAGTACAAACCTTGGATGCTAGATTTAGATAAACTCTGATTAGAACACATAGCCTTAAGATAGACTTTGAGGATTAGTATTGAAGAACTTCCTAGAATTTTGGTATTTTAGATATTCTGTGAGATTTTTGAGCAATACATCCATGTCTGGATACGAGCAGGTAGAGGCGGATATGGAACATATGTACCTAGAGATAAAACACAAAAACACTACTTTGAGCTAAACTCGAATGGGAACTGGTGCACAACAATAGGCCTTGCTGTACTCTTGGTTGTGACACTCCCGGGTGAAATGCTTAGGATAATTCTCATTTTCTTTACAAATAATTATGAAGTGTTTATGAGTATATACTTTCTCAATGAAAACAACTTTATTATTATGGATTATTTCCATAAAACATTCAATTTACGCTAGGTATTTTACAAGTTTGGAATTATCCATTACACTTGATACACTGACTAAGTTTATACCATTGTATAGAAATGGCACCCAGTAAAAGGAATGTGAACTCCAGCAATACGTATGATCTAAAGAGTAAGAAGGATCATATCTTTCATGGTATTAAGCCAACATTTAGTAGGGAAATAGTCTCCCATGTATTCTAAACATATGAAGAAATAGAATCATGTGTAAATAAGATAAGTAAAAAATTATTTGAGTCCTATGGCGTTGAATGTAAGTAAGAAAAGAAAAGGATGGAAGAGAGAAAGATGGATATAGGGCAGAGGGAAAAGAAGAATTTTACCATATGTGATAACTGTGGGAAGAAACACCCTGAAACTTGCCTGAAGGGAATGAGATTTATTTATAATTGTGGAGAAAAAGGACACCATGTATGTGAATATAAGGGTAAGAAAAAGAATTCAAATGTACAATTTTTCATCTGTAAGGAGTTTGGACACTATGCGAACCAATGTCTAAATCATTAGAGTCTACTGCAAATGATGTTATTGGATTATAATAAAGTTATGATACTACCACAGATGAATAGGAATGACTAGTGTTCTTATATTTTTTTTTCTTTGGAATGTTAAATCAAAAGAATAAGGGTTACATGAATTATGGATATAAATAAGGATTGTGCTGCAGTACTATTTTATTGAGGATTTGAGATTATGTGGTTCTAAGAAATGTGACTTAATAGTAAGATAAATTTTATTGAAAATACATAGTTGAATGAAAGTTAATCCTTAATGTGGTCCTGATAATGAGGTAGTGTTTTTGGAATAAGAGATGGTTGATTTTGGTAATTCAAGATGTTGCGGTGTTGTAAAAGAATACATGACTAAGGAGTTCAAATTTTATTACCTTGTAAAAGAGATCTTCATTGTGTTTAACTTCTTTATAAATTTTGGAATGTGAGTTTGGACAGAAGTATTTTGGATAATTCTAGTTTGAGATTATTTTTGGTTTTCGATAAAAGGACAACTCGGAGGTCATGTGGAAACCCGTCGCGTCCGGCAAGGCCATGAGACTTGAAACTGCAACCGAAGGGCGACAAAGTTGTGTCACCTACCACTAGCCCATGTGGTGTCCTAGATTGAATAATGTAGTTTTTTTAGTGGGTCTGGTAGATGAATTATAAATTAATTTTTTTGGAACCCTATATGAATAGGATAAATAGATATTTTTAGAAGTTCTATTATCTTATAGTGTGAAAGATGAGTTTGTGGTAGAAATTAGTTAAAGGATGGAACTCTACATGTCATGAATATATTTTTATTCTTCTCTTATTCTATGAAGAAATTAATTATTATACCTTATTAAAGGGATCATAAAACCAAAAATGTGTTATCCGAATACCTTTTGTTTTTTTGAACCGATGTTATTTTAAACCATCATAGATTAATGAATTTAAGGCCCTCAATTTTACAGTTGATTGTGATTGATGACCTCAATCACTACCTATAAGTATTTAAATTTTTCCTCCAATTATATGTTGGAACCATGGATGTTCTGTGCATGAATTGGAGTATGGGTTGTGTTTGTTGTCAATCCTTAGTGGTAGTTTAGAAAGTGTACTAGAAAATTGATCATATAGTTCAAGCAGACAACAGTATTGAAGATGGCGTTGTTTCCCATTGTTTGAAAAAGATTTGGGCCTCAAAACTTAAAATATGGAGAAATGTGTTTTTGTCAAAGAGACTTGCACGCCGAGGCCTTGGAGACATGGAAACTTGCGTGCCTGATGTTTTTCAGAATGAGAACATGAAAATATGACAAAGGAAAGAGGTTCGTATAAGTATTGGTTTGGTCGCTCAAGTGACTTGCGCGCTGTGAAAGGACTTGTGTGCCAGTACCTTAGAAGATTGGAATGTTGTGCGCCATTTGACCTTCATGTTTTGATCATCAAAATATGGCAAAGTAAATAGGGGCGTCCAAGATTGGAAGTTGGTCGCGCAAGTGTCTAGGAGGACGTAAGGGTTGCACATCGAGACTTGTGTGCAGAGGGAAGACTTGTGCGCCGCCGCGCAGGGTATCAAAATGCCTATAAATAGAGGACCACCCATCCTCATTGAACATGAACATTGGACTTGAATAAATTCAGAGCTCCCGTCGCGCAGGTGTTGAAGTCCCGCAAGTGTTGGCGGGTCACGCAAGGTGGAGCAGCGCGACAGTTGTTTGCTACCCATCCAGTAGTCGCGCAAGTGATTTGGTGATACTTGCATGCCAGAATTGATGTTACGTGACAGGTTTGAATTAGGTTTCAAAATTGGCTTGATTTGAAAAGAAGTTGAGTCACGCAAGTCTGGCCTTAAAGAAGACTGAATCGCGCAAGTGTTGAAGGTGGACTTGCGTGACTGTTATAACTTGAGCGGCGTCCTTGAAAGTAGTGCGCCACCTTGGAGTTGTGCGCCATGTGCTGTTAAGGCTTTCTAGTTGTCTTGGTGCTGCACAAAAGTTGTAGTTCAGTTCACGGGTGATTGTTGGACTTCAACAGAGCATCCACATAATGTAACACCCCGAGATTTAATGAAAAATATTCTTTTTAATTTTATTGATGTCTTGTGTTATATGATAGACCAAAAGGAGCTTTCACTACACGCATCCCTGACATGGCTTGCATTACACGCAATCCCGACCTTCCACGATAGTTAGTGTAGTATGCAATACCATGTTTCACTAAACAAGATATTATTAAAATATTATTATGAACTAGCCATTATGAATAGTAATACCCACTTTTTGAAATTTTATTTTTCAAAATGGACTTCATTTTTGGATTAGGAATATCGAAAGTAGCCTAGGGTGAATATTTGGTATTTTTATGAAAACATTCAATTTTTGATGAATAGTGAAAACACTGGGTTACTATTTAAAAACCGTCTTTTTATTTAAAAAATTATTTATTTTATTTAAATTTATTTTAGGTCAAAATTTATACCTAATACCAATATAAGTTCAATGTAATTCATTGGAGTAATTTTATAATAATTTTAGATATATAAAAATTTTATTGAACTTTTCACCGTCTTTTACCCACCTCATAGGAGAATTTTTAAATTCGCATAAAACATTATTTTACCGCTTCTGTGAGTGGAATTTCGAAAATCCGAGAGACACGGTTAATATCAAGTACTAAAATGTGGTTCAATGAGATGAAAATAATTTTTTGTGAATAGTAACTTTTTACTTTTTTACCACGGTTTAAAGTAAATAGGGTAATTAAGGTTAAAAATGATATTATTATTATCCTAACACATTTCCTAATTCTATTGGATAAGTGTAATTAGACTAAAAACAACCTTAGGAATAATATATGACCATTTAGGACCACATGGATTAGATTAGGACATTTTTTATTAATTTATTTAAAGAAGGGTTAAAATAGTTAAAATCAAATTTTAATAACTAAAAGATTTTTAATATAGGGTTGTACATAATATAAATTAAACTATAAATATTCATTAGAAAGATAATATGATTTCAAACATAATGGTATTTTATTTATAATTTTTATAAATTAAATAATTTAATTTATTTATGACAAAATGATGATGCAGTATTTATCTTATTAATGAAATATTGACATAATTGATGTTATAAATACCCAAATAAATTTAATTTGAGACTTTTTATGAATTAAAATGATTTTTCTAGGTTAATATGACATTTTATAATTGATTTAATTTACTGTTTTCGAACTAATCATTCTGCTATGATTTTCACATAAATCAATTACCAAATAGTGTCAAAATTGACAAAAAATAGTTTTTAAAACAAATATTATATTATTAATTGTTATTTTATTCCTAAAAATATAAGGTTCATCCAAATGACTTAGATAAGGATATATATATTAATAATAAACAACTTGGGGTTCTTTTGTCTTGTTATAGTAAGTTTATTAACCTTATAGTGTATGAAAACAAGAAGACATGGTAAAAGTAAAATAATTTAACTTAAAGGTAAATCTAAACGATAAGGTTAAAATAGAAACCTTAACATGTCTAAATTTTATTGGATGAGAGTATTTCGACCCATCCCCACCTTATATATGAAATAAATCAATTTGGTGCTATTAAAAACTGAATATAGATTTATAATAAAATAATATTTTTAGTTTTTCCTAAGGTACCCCTCTCCTCCCTTATAAAAGGGGACCTCCTCCCTCTCTTCCTCACACCACTTTGAGCCTTCAATCTCATAAAGACCCTGCAAATTTATCTTCTAAACTTCCATTGAAACATTTTAGAGGTCCTGGTATTATTCAGATACCAATTTTAGTGCCCTAAGAGGAGGTTAAGAAGAGGCGCTTCAAAGAAGAGGTAATGTCTGTTACCAATTCTTTCAACTTTATTTCTTCTTCTACTTCTACTTATTTAGTTGTTTCATTATGAAGTAATAACATCAGTATCACTCATATACTGATATGTTATTATAATTATGAAACAATCCTATTTCACCATCTATCCATCCTACGGAAAACGAAATCACTGCGCGTGCGTACGTACGGAATACCGTCTCCGCCCCGTGGTGTAATCTATTTTCCACCACCACCTTTCTTAGATGGGTATAATGGTGTAAATAAATAACTATATATTATTATTGTAAAGTGTATTGATTCTGAAATATTATACATATGCTTCAATACAATTCCATGATCATGGGAATGATATCATCGCTCATTCGTACGTACGGACTACCATCTCCACGACGCGATGAGATTCATTTTCCATGTTAACCATTCACGAATGATTATAAAGTATATATAATGAATAATAATGAAATATATGACATAATAATGATACTGGATTTATGTATATATATATATATATGTATATCATCTACTTAATTCCATTCAATTCAACAAGGAAATGAAAACAGCGTTCATGCGTACGTACGGCCTACCGTCTCCATGAATGGTGTATTTCATTCCATTCATCGATCTATCATATATATATGTATATGCTGAATATATACTATATATAAATCATATATTACATTCTATAATAATCTAAATCAGAATATAAGTAATAATTTCAAGAAAAACAAGTCCAAACACGTACGACAAATAAAACGTTTTACCCAAAACGCTGCTTTAACATGAAATTTACAAAACAACGGTTAATATAAAGTCATAAGTGAACCATATATGATATCATAACAATGAATATGATTCATTAATAAGTCAATGACATTATTTAAATCATTATACAGGAGGTTTGGATACGTACCAAGCATATTAGACCTAAGGTAAGGAATAACCTTTCCCATCTCATTCTTATCCGATATTTTTTATTCGTAAGTATTTACTGGGGTTATTATTATCATCCAAGTCTATGTTTTCTAAAAGTGTTTTTATTTATGTTTAATGTCCTTTTTACCCATTTTGTTATTTATTAAATGGTATGTAAGAAATCTTTCATTTGTTTACGTTACGAGTTACTTTTTGACTTTTCTGACAAAAGTACGAGGAGAATGTTTTTTTAACTTATACAGCATGAAATGATTTTTACGGTTTTATAAAGCCTTATTTTCATGAAGATTACTCAAAAAGATTTCATGACTATTTTAAACAAAATATTTTTCTTTTAATATTGCATGATGTTTTGAGAAAAGAAATTGATTTTGAAGAAGAAAGGATATTTTCCTCAAGAATTCATTTCAAGTGTTTTATCAAAACCATTTCCCATCTAAGATGACATTATTTCATATGTGTATGTTTAATGTATAATGTCTCTATGATTTACATGGTTTCACTTTTCTTATGATGAAATGATATCAATTTTTTTGTATGGATTATGTTATGATGGGATGATGTTTATGAAACCCATTTTATTCTTTGGGTTATGATGATTGTTTTAAGTTTATTTTGTGGCACAAGTAAGAATGATTTCATTATGAGATGGGTGAGACTTATATCTCCCTCCAATGCATTGGTTAATGATTTATATCTCATGAGATAGACATGACCGAAATGGTAAGTTAATATGGTTCAGTAATACAGGAATGGAACGAGGAGTGAACTCGATTCAGAAAGGGACTTTGTTCACTAAGATGGTCTTGGCAGTAATTCCTTGGCAACTATAGAAATCATAACATGTACTGAATTGTTTCCATAATTACATGTTTTATTCCCATTTTATTTTATCATGGTTGATGTTCGATAATGATATATTCTTTACGTACTTCCACAACTTATGTCTTTGCTCAAGATTTTTATGTTTATATTTCATGTTCAAGTTTTTTCTTTCAAATATTTATGGATTATTTTATGTTTCCTATGTTTTCCCTTACTGAGAATTTGAGCTCACACTTTTTATGGTTCATTTTCCCCAGGAAATAAGGAAAGTTTTTAGGTAAGAAAATAAAAGGGGAAGATCTTTATAGGAGATGTTGAAGATCTTTCATCACGATTAGAAGATTATTTTCCAAGTTTCCAAAGACACTAAACTATTACGGTTATTGTGTGTCTGTTTTCGTTATGTATCAAGTATTCCGCAAAAGTAATTTAATGTCCATGTACATCAAAATTTGGGTCTCTACATTTGGTATCAGAGGAAAGGTTTATTCAGCCTTTGGAAACTTGGATTCGAGAACTTTAGTGAGATCCCTAGAGTAATTTCTAAGGTATGTCTAGGGATGTCCCTAAGGATAAGTATAAGTATAGGTTATAGTCCTAGAATTATGGTAACGATATTAGAATTATACCTAGGATGTTAGATATAGAAGTTAATCCCCCTTTATTATGTTGTTTTCCATTTCATGATGTTTTCCTCATGCTATTCTTTTTGGGTTTTAGACGATGGATGGAACCCGAAGGAATCATGTTGATCAATGTAATGGACGACGCAATGATTGTCCTCTTGAATAAACCAATGTTATGGGAGATGGAGTGCACAATCTTATATCTATACTTACATAAGCTATAAATCATTCTAGACTTCCAAATGAGCAGATAAAGGAGCAACATTCTGTTGAATCCTTCAGGAGGTAGCATCCACCTTTATTCAGTGGGTCTTCTGATCCATTAGAGGGTGAAAAATGGATCTGTACCACTAAAAAGATATTTTCAGTGCTAAAAAGTTCGGAGAATGATAAATTCATCTTAGAATTATATCATTTGGAAGGTGATTCTGATCAATGGTGGAATCTTATCAAGAATACGAGGGAAAGAGAAGAAATTGAGTCCATGGAATGGGACGAGTTCAAGAACATATTTTTCAATAAGTACTTCCCTCGTATTCTTTGAACAAAGATGGAAAATGATTTCTTTGAGATTAAGAAAAAGGATGATGAATCTATTGGTATATACGAAGCGAATTTTACAAGGCTTTCAAGGTATGCATTCGACTTTATCATCCAACCTGAAAGTAAAGTTGATCGATGATTTCGTGGATTAAAACCAAGTCTTAGAAGGGAATTATCTATAAGAGACTTCAGTAGCTATGAAGAAATTGTACATTGTGCTATCAAGGTAGAAATGGAAGTTGGTGTTACATATCCATCTCATGGGTTGGACAAGAAACGAAAGATGGAGTTCAAGTAAAAATCTCAGAATAATGGTGAAAAGAAGATAAATGTTTCTTTATGCTCAATGTGTGGAAAGAAGCATGGTGGAGATTTTATTAAAGAGGCTAGAAAATATTTAAAGTGTGGAAAAGAAGGTCATCGAGTAGCTGAGTGTCGAAGTAATGGAAAAAGAGTTTCTAATGATGTGAATAAAGAAAATATTATTGAGAACGCACCACCAACACTTCAATGCTTTAAGTGCAAGGAAATGGGGCATTATGCTAATCAATGCCCTAATACACGGGTTAATGATGATCAACAAGAGCAACCTCTTAAGCCAAATGATAAAGGGAAGTCACATGCGATCACTATTTTTGATGTTGAGTATGACAATGATTTTGTGTAATGATTAAGTGTTTATGTAATGTGATTTCAAAATAGTATCATGGTATCTCATTTATAGTATCATGGAATTTTGAAATATCTGTGTATTGGTCCATTGTGGTTTTCTATAAGAATATGGTACCGGTAACCCAGAAAAGTGATTCAAATATTTTGGAAAGCATATGATATGTGAATAATGAAGGGATAAAGAGAAAATAAATTGTTTGATAGAATTCATGAGCTCATTATTGATATAATGACTAAGTGATATAATGGTTTGAGTATATATAATTTTGGGGATTTTGGTATGTGGAAAGTGTTAACTTTTAACTGCATTCATGTTTTCACTAAGGTTCAATGGGTATTCATTTTTCAGGAGAATACATTATTGAGGCCTCTGAATGTTTGGAATGTGACCAACAAGATATATCGTATGATATACGGGGGATAAATGATGGTATTCACGTACTTGTTATGTGACCTCTCAAGTAACCATTTTCTTTACACAATGAGATTGGAGAGAAGTATTTTCGATAAGCTTAAAGGTTGGAATGGATTAAGTTGGACATTAGATTGAATTGTTTAAGGATAGAATTTTGTTTTGATATTGTTTATGGAATGTTATAATAATGTAGTTTTAGAAAAAGGACAACCTACAGGACGGGCGACAACCCGTCACGTCGGACAAGGCTGTGGGAATCGAATCCACAACTGAGGTGCGACAGACCTTTATTGCCTACCACTAGCCTACATGAAGTCCATATTTAGTAGAAACCAATTTTATTATATTAAGTAGTATGATATATGAAGTATAAGCCCATTTTAGGAACCATATATTATTAACATCACTATAGATGGAATTAGATATTTTTGATAACTTTTTATAATCTTTTGTTTAAGACAAATGGAATGACCCATCATTCTATAACATGATCTGATAACACTTCATGAATGACAAATTCAACTTCATTTATTTAAGAGATGAAGTGGAAATTTTCCAAAGAACAACAAACAGTGGGACTGTACCAAAATCAAAAAAGTATTTCTTCTAATTCCAATTTCTTCAACTTTAGGGAGATGATCTTGAAAACCAAAAATGATGTCCTAGTGCCCTTATATCTGATGAATCAGATGGAACCTTAGATCATCACTAATCTATGGATTTGTGATTGTTGGCTTTTTCATAGCCATGTTCTCTACCACTCTCCATCAGAACATGATGGATAGATTTCTCTTCCATATCTATATTTTCACCTATGTTCTCCTATGTGGAAACCTAGATATTAGTTAATTTGGGTAACCGTTACGTTTCATACCTTGGTTTTTAAAGATTGGTTTTGGTATTACTTTTTACGATGTGGGTTTCTATTAAAGAAACTTTCAAGTAGTAAACCATTTATAACCCCGACGAATTTCGAGGGCGAAATTCATTTTAAGGGGGGTAGAATGTAACACCATTAGATTTTATGAAAAAAATATTCTTTTTAATTTTATTGATGTCTTGTGTTGTAAGCTACACCAAAAGGAGATTACACTACACGCATCCCAGACTTGGCTTGCATTACACGCAATCGCGACCTTCCATGATAGCGTGTGTAGTACGCAATACTAAGTTTCACTAAACGAGATATTGTTATAATATCATTATGAACTAGCCGTTATGAATAGTAACACCCACTTCTTGAAATTTTATTTTTCTAAATGGACTTCATTTTTGGATTCGGAAAATCGAAATTATACTAGTTTGAATTTTTCGTATTTTTATGAAAACTTTCAATTTTTGATGAATAGTGAAAACACGGGGTTACTATTTACAAACCCACTTTTTATTTAAATACTTATTTATTTTATTTAAATTTATTTTATGTCAAAATTGATACATAATACCTGTATAAGTTCAATGTAATTCATTGTAGTCATTTTATAATAATTTTAGATATATAAAAATTTTATTGAACTTTTCACCGTCTTTAACCAACCTCCTAGGAGAATTTGTAAATTCACATAAAACATAATTTTACCGCTTCTGTGAGTGGAATTTCGAAAATCGGAGAGACAATGTTAATATCAAGGACTAAGATGTGGTTCAATGAGATGAAAATAATTTTTGGTGAATATTAACTTTTTACTTTTTTTACCACGGTTAAAAGTAAATAGGGTAATTTAGGGTAAAACAGATATTATTATTACCCTAATACATGCCCTAATTCTATTTTATAAGTGTTATTAGACCAAACACAACCTTAGGAATAAAATATGACCATTTAGGCCCACATGGATTAGATTAGGACATTTATTATTAATTTTTTTAAAGAAGGGTTAAAATAGTTAAAATCAATGTTTATTAACTAAAACATTTTTAATATTGGGTTATACATAAGATAAATTAGACTATAAAAATTCATTAGAAATATAAAAAGCTTTCCTACATAATGTTATTTTATTTATTATTTTTATACATTAAATAATTTAATTTATTTATGACAGAATGATGATGAAGTAATTATCTTATTAATGAAATATTGACATAATTGATGTTATAAATACCCAAATAAATGTAATTTGAGACATTTTATGAATTAAAATAATTTTAAAGGTTAATATGACATGTTAAAATTTATGTAATTAACTATTTTAGAACAAATCATTCTGTTATGAATTTTACAAAAATCAATTACCAAATAGTGTCAAAATTGACCTAAAATTGTTTTTTAAAAAAATATTATATTATTAATTGTTATTTTATTCCTAAAAATCTGATCTTCCACCAAATAACGTATATAAGGTTACATATATTAATAATAAACAACCTTGGGTTCGTTTGTCTTGTTAAAATAAATTTATTAACCTTATAGTGTAAGAAAACAAGAAGACACGGTAAAAGTAAAATTATTTAACTTAAAGTTAAATCAAAATGATAAGGTTAAAATAGAAACCTAAACATATCTAAATTATATTGGATGAGAGAATTTCGACCCATACCCACCTAAGCTTAGAAATAAATCAACTTGGAGCTATTAAAGACCGAATATGACTTTATAATAAAATAATATTTTTGGTTTTTCTTAAGGTGCCCCTCTCCTCCCTTATAAAAGGGCACCTCCTCCCTCTCTTCCTCACACCACATTGAGCCTTAAAGTTCGGCCAAACCCTTCCAATTTCTCTTCTCCAATTCCCTGAAAACATCATAGAGGTCTTGGTATTCTTCAAAGACCATTTTTAGTGCCCTAAGAGGAGGTTATGAAGAGGCGCTTCAAAGAAGAGGTAATGTCCATTACCGATTCTTTCAACTTTATTTCTTCTTCTACTTATCCTTATTTAGTTGTTTCATTATTAATTAATAACATAAGTATCAATAATATAATGATATGTTATTATAAGTATGAAACAACCCTATTTAACAATATATCCATCCTACAGAAAACAAAATCACCGTGCGTGCGTACGTACGGAATACCTTCTCCACGTCGTGGTGTAATCTATTTTCCACCACAACCTTACTTGGATGGGTATAATGGTGTAAATAAATAACTATATATGATTATTTTAAAGTGATATTGATTCTGAAATATTATACATATTCTTCAATAAAATTCCACGATCATGGGAATGATATCATCACTCGTGCGTACGTACGGACTACCGTCTCCACAACGCGTTGAGATTCATTCTCAATGTTAACCATTCATGAATGATTATAAAGTATATATAATGAATAATAATTAAATATACGACATAATGATGATACTGGATTTATGTATATACATATGTATATCATCTACTTAATTCCATTCAATTCAATAAGAAAACGAAAACAGCGTTCATGCGTACGTACGGCCAACCGTCTCCATGAACGGTGTATTTCATTCCATTTATCGATTTATCATATATATATGTATATGATGAATATATATTATATATAAATCATGTTTTACATTCTAGAATTAAGTAAATCATTATATAAGTAATAATTTCAAGAACAAAAAGTCCAAACACATACGATAAATAAAACGTTTTACCCAAAACGCTGCTTTAACATAAAATTTACAAAAGAACGGGTAATATAAAGTCATAAGTGAACCATATATGATATCATAACAATGAATATGATTATTTAATAAGTCAATGACATTATTTAAATCATTATACAGGTGGTTCGGATA
Organism: Viscum album; assembly: GCA_963277665.1. Lineage (NCBI taxonomy): Eukaryota > Viridiplantae > Streptophyta > Magnoliopsida > Santalales > Viscaceae > Viscum > Viscum album. Next base: position 2,072,930,107 of record OY728156.1, on the reverse strand, counting down.
TGTACGAATCATATCAGACCTAAGGTAAGGGATAACCTTTCCAATCTCGTTCTTATCCGAGACTGTTTATTCGTAAGTATTTACTGGGGTTATTGTTATAATCCGAGTCCAAGTTTTATAAATGTGTATTTATGTATGTTAAAGGTCCTTTTTTTCCTATCTTGTCTTTTACTACATGGTATGTAAGGAATCTTTCTTTTGTATACATTACGAGGTACTTTTTTACTTTTTTGACAAAAGTATGAGGAGATTGTTTTTTTGAACTTATACGGCATGAAAGGATTTTTACGGTTTTATAAAGCCTTATTTTCATGAAGCTTCCTCCCAAAGATTTCATGACTATTTTTAACAAAATATTTTTCTTTTAATGTTTCATGAAGATTTATGAAAAGAAATTGATTTTGAAGAAGAAATTATATTTTCCTCAAGAATTCATTTCAAGTGTTTTATCAAAACCATTTTCCATCTAAGATGACATTATTTCATATGTGTATGTTTCATGTATAATGTCTCTATGAATTACATGGTTTTACTTTTCATATGATGAAATGATATCAATTATTTTTTATAGATTATGTTATGATGGGATGATGTTTATGAAACCCATTTTATTCTTTGGGTTATGATGAATGTTTTAAGATTATTTTGTGGCACAAGTAAGAATGATTTCATTATGAGATGGGTGGAACCTATATCTCCCTCCAATGCATTGGGTAATGATTTATATCTCGTGAGATAGACATGGAGGGAACGTTATGTTAATCCGGTTCAGAAATAAAGGACTGGAACGAGGAGTGAACTCAATACATAAAGGGACTTTGTCCACTAAGATGTTCTTGGTAGTAATGCCTTGGCTACTATGGAAATCATAACATGTGCTGAAGGGTTGCCACAATTATATTTTTTATTCCCATTTTATTTTATCATGGTTGATGTTCGATTATGACATATGCCTTACATAATTCCACGATTTATGTCTTCTCTCAAGATTCTGATGTTTAAATTTCATGTTCAAGTTTTTTCTTTCAAATGTTTATGGATTGTTTAATGTTCTCTATGTTTTCCCTTACTGAGCATTTGAGGTCACCCTTTTTATGTTTCGTTTTCCCTAGGCAATAAAGAAAGGTTTTAGGTAAGAAAACAAAAGGGAACGATATTTATGGGGTATGTTGAAGATCATTCACCAGGATTAGAAGATGATTTTCCGAGTTTCCAAAGACACTAAACTATTACGGTCATTTTGTGTCTGTTTTCATTATGTATCAAGTATTATGAAAAAATTTATGTAATGTCCATGTACGTCAAGATTTGGGTCTCTACATTTGGTATCAGAGGAAAGTTTTAGTCGACCTTTGGAAACTAGGATTCGAGAACTTTAGTGAGATCCCTAGAGATTTTTCCAAGGTATGTATAGGGATGTCCCTAAGGATAAGTATAAGTATAAGTTATAGTCCTAGAATTATGGTAATGATATTAGAATTAAACATATTATGTTAGATATGGATGTTAATCCCCCTTTATTATGTTGTTTTCCCTATCATGATGTTTGCCTCACGCTATTCTTTTTGGGTTTTAGACGATGGATGGAACCCGAAGAAACCGTGTTGATCAATGTAATGGATGATGTAATGATTGTCCTCCGGAACAAACCAATGTTATGGGAGATGGAGTGCACAATCTTATATCTATACTTACACAAGATATGAATCATTCTGGACTTCCAAATGAGCAGAGAAAGGAGCAACATTCTGTTGAATCCTTCATGAGGTAGCGTCCACCTTCATTCAGCGGGTCTTCTGATCCATTAGTGGATAAACAATGGGTCAGTACCAGTGAAATGTTATTTTCAGTTCTACAATGTTCTGAGCATGATAAATTCATCTTAGCAGTATATCGTTTGGAAGGTGATGCCACTCAATGGTGGAATCTTATCAAGAATACGAGGTAAAGAGAAGAAATTGAGTCTATGGAATAGGACAAGTTTAAGAACATATTTTTCAATAAGTAATTCCCTCGTATTTTTCGAACAAAGATGGAAAAGGATTTACTTGAGCTTAATCAGAAGGATTATGAATCTGTTGGTATATAAGAAGCAAATTTTACAAGTCATGCAAGGTATGCATCCAGCTATATCATCCAACCTGAAAGTAAAGTTGATCGATTCTTCAGTGGATTAAAACCAAGTATTCGAAGGGCATTAGCTATAAGAGACTTTAGTAGCTATGAAGAAATTGTGCATTGTGCTATCAAGGTAGAAATGGAAGTTGGTGTTACATATCCATCTCAGGGTTTGGACAAGAAACGAAAGATGGAGTTCAAGGAGAAATCTCAGAATAATGGTGAAAAGAAGATAAATGTTTCTTTATGCTCAATGTGTGGAAAGAAGCATGGTGGAGATTGTTTTAAAGGGACTATAAAATGTTTTTTAAGTGTGGAAAAGAAGTTCATCAAGCAGCTGAGTGTCGAAGTAATGGAAAAATGGTTTCTAATGATGTGAATAAAGAAAAGACAATAGAGAACACACCACCAACACTTAAATGCTTTAAGTGTAAGGAAATCGGGCATTATGCTAATAAATGCCCTAATCTAAGGGTTAATGATGTTCTACGTGAGCAACCTCTTAAGGAAAAGGATAAAGTTAAGTCTCATGCAATCACTATTTGTGATGTTGAGTATGACAATGATGTTGTGTAATGATTAAGTGTTTATGTAATGGGATTTCAAAATAGTATCATTGAATCTTATTTATAGTATCATGGAATTTTGAAATATCTATGTATTGGTCCATTATGGTTTTCTACAAGAATATGGTACAGGTAACCATGAAAGGTGATTCAAATATTTTGGAAAGCAAATTATATGCGAATAATTAAGGGATAAAGATAAAATAAATTGTTTGATAGTATTCATGAGCTCATGATTGATATATGAACTGAGTGATATCATGGTTTGAATATATATAATTTTGGGGATTTTGGTATGTGGAAAGTGTTAACTTTTAACTGCATTCATTTTTTCACTAAGGTTCAATGGGTATTCATTTTTCAAGAGAATATATGATTAAGGCCTTCGAATGTTTGGAATGTGACCAACAAGATATATCGTATGTTATATGGGGGATAAATGTCGGTATTCACGTACTTGTTATGTGACCTCTCAAGTAATCATCTTTTTACACTATGAGATTGGACATAAGTATTTTCGATAAGATTAAAGGGTGGAAGGGATTAAGTTGGAAATTTAGATTTAAAATTTTAAGGCTAGAATTTTGTTTCGATATTATTTATGGAATGTTATAATAATGTAGTTTTAGAAAAAGGACAACCTGCAGGACGGGTGACTACCCGTCACGTCAGACAAGGCTGTGGGAATCGAACCCACAACTGAAGTGCGACAGGCCTTTATCGCCTACCACTAGCCTACAAGAAGTCTCTATTTAATAGAAACCAGTTTTATTATATTAAGCAGTATGATATATGAAGTATAAGTCCATTTTAGGAACCATATATGATTAACCTCACTATAGATGGACTTATGTATTTTTGATAACTTTATCAAATATTTTGATTAAGACAGAGGGAATGGCCCATCATTCTATCAAATGATCTGCTAACACTTCACGAATGACAAATTCAACTTCATTTCTTTAAGATATGAAGTGGAAATTGTCCAAAGAATGACCAATGATGAGACTTTACCAAAATCAAGAAAGCATTTCTTATAATTCCAATTTCTTCAACTTTAGGGAAATGATCTTGAAAACCAAAAATGTTGTCCTAGTGCCCTTATATCCAATGAATAAGATCATACCTTAGATCATCACTAATATATGACTTTGTGATTGTTGGCTTTTTCATAGCCATGTTCTCTACCACTCTCCATCAGAACATGATGGATAGATTTCTCTTCTATATCCATATTTTCACCTATGTTCTCCTATGTGGAAACCTAGTGATTAGTTAATTTGGGTAACCGTTACGTTTCATACTTTAGTTTTTAAAAATTGATTTTGGTATTCCTTTTTATGATTTGGGTTTCTATTAAGGAAACTTCTGAGTAGTAAACAATTTATAACCCCGACAAACTTCGAGGATGAAATTCATTTTAAGGGGGGTAGAATGTAACACCCTGAGATTTTATGAAAAATATTCTTTTTAATTTTATTGATGTCTTGTGTTGTACGCTACACCAAAAGGAGCTTGAACTAAATGCATCCCTAACTTGGATTGCATTACATGCAATTACAACATTCCACGATAGCGTGTGTAGTACACAATACCAAGTTTCACTAAACGAGATATTATTATAATATTATTATGAACTAGCTGTTATGAATAGTAATACCCACATTTTAAAATTTTATTTTTCAAAATGGACTTCATTTTTATATTAGGAATATCAAAATTATCCTACGGTGATGTTTTGGTATTTTTCTGAAAACATTCAATTTTTTTATGAATAGTGAAAACACAGGGTTACTATTTAAAAACTGACTTTTTATTTAAATAATCATGTATTATATTTAAATTTATTTTAGGTCAAAATTGATACATAATACCTATATAGGTTCAATTTAATTCATTTCAGTCATTTTATAATAATTTTAGATATATAAATAATTTATTGAACTTTTCACCATCTTTTACCCACCTCCTAAGAGAATTTGTAAATTCACATAAATCTTAATTTTACCACTTCTGTGAGTGGAATTTTGAAAATATGAGAGACACGGTTAATATCAAGGACTAAAATGTGGTTCAATGAGATGAAAATAATTTTTGGTGAATAGTAACTTTTTACTTTTTTTACCACGGTTAAAAGTAAATAGGGTAGTTAAGGGTAAAACTGATATTATTATTACCCTAACACATGTCCTAATTATATTTGATAAGTGTAATTCGACCAAAAACAACATTAAGAATAAAATAGGACCATTTAGGCCCACATAGATTAGATTAGGACATTTATTATTAATTTATTTAAAGAAGTGTTAAAATAGTTAAAATCAATGTTTAATAACTAAAACATTTTTAATATAGGGTTATAAATAAGATAAATTCGACTAATAATATTAATTAAAAATATAAAATGATTTTATAAATAATGGTATTTTATTTATAATTTTTACATGATAAATAATTTAATTTATTTATGACACAATGATGATGCAGTAATTATCTTATTAATGAAATATTGACATAATTGATGTTATAAATACCCAAATAAATGTAATTTCAGACATTTTATGAATAAAAAAAAATTATAGGTTAATATGACATGATATAATTGATTTAATTAACTTTTTTTGAACTAATCATTATTTTATGATATTCACAAAAATCAATTACCAAATAGTGTCAAAATTGACATAAAATAGTTTTTAAAAAACAATATTATATTATTAATTATTATTTTATTCTTAAAAATCTACGGTTCGGCCTAATGACTTAGATAAGGTTATATATATGAATAATAAACAACTTGGGGTTAGTTAGGCTTGTTATAGTAAGTTTATTAACCTTATAGTGTATGAAAACAAGAGGACACGGTAAAAGTAAAATTATTTAACTTAAAGGTAAATCTAAATGATAAGGTTAAACTAGAAACCTAAACTTGTCTAAATTATATTGTATGAGAGGATTTTTACCCATCCACACCTTATTATCTAAATAAATCAATTTGGAGCTATTAAAAACCGAATATGACTTTATAATAAAATAATATTTTTTGTTTTTCCTAAGGTGTCCCTCTCCTCCTTTATAAAAGGGAACCTCCTCCCTATCTTCCTCACACCACTTTGAGACTTAAAGATCGGAAGTACCCTGAAAAGTTCTCTTCTCCACTTCCCTAGAAACATCCTATAGGTTCTGTACTTCTTCAAAGACCATTTTTAGTTGCCTAAGAGGAGGTTAAGAAGAGGCGCTTCAAAGAAGAGGTAATGTCCGTTACCGATTCTTTCAACTTTATTTTTTCTTATACTTCTAGTTCTTTAGTTGTTTCATTATGAAGTAATAACATCAGTATCACTCATATACTGATATTTTGTTATAAGTATTAAACAACCCTATTTCACCATCTATCCATCCTACAGAAAACGAAATCACTGTGCGTGCGTACGTACATAATATCATCTCCACGCCGTGGTGTAATCTATTTTCCACCACCAACTTTCTTGGATGGGTATAATGGTGTAAATAAATAACTATATATGATTATTGTAAAGTGATATTGATTCTGAAATATTATACATACCCTTAAATACAATTCCACCATCATGGGAATGATATCATCGCTCGTGCGTATGTACGGACTACCGTCTCCACGACGCGATGAGATTCATTCTCCATGTTAACCATTCATTATTGATTATAATGTATATATAATGAATAATAATGAAATATATGACATAATAATGATATTTGATTTATGTATATATATATATATATATATATGTATATCATCTACTTAATTCCATTCAATTCAATAAGGAAACGAAAACAGCATTTATGCGTACGTACGACCTACCGTCTCCATGAACTGTGTATTTCATTCCATTTATCGATATATCATATATATATATGTATATGCTGAATATATATTATATATAAATCATGTTTTACATTCTATAATTAATTAAATCAGGATATAAGTTATAATGTCAAGAACAACAAGTCCAAACACGTACGATAAATAAAACATTTTACCAAAAACGCTGCTTTAACATGAAATTTACAAAGGAATGGGTAATATAAAGTCATAAGTGAACCATATATGATATCATAAAAATGAATATGATTCTTTAATAAGTCAATGACATTATTTAAATCATTATACAAGATTTTTGGATACATACGAAGCATATCGGACCTAAGGTAAGGGATAACCTTTCCAATCTCGTTCTTATCCGGGATTGTTAATTCGTAAGTATTTACTGGGGTTATTGTTTTCATCCAAGTCCATGTTTTCTAAAAGTGTCATTTTTTATGTTTAATTTCCTTTTTACCCATTTTGTATTTTACTAAATGGTATTTAAGGAATCTTTCTTTTGTTTATGTTATGAGGTACTTTTTGACTTTGTTGACAAAAGTTCGAGGAGAATGTTGTTTTTAAATTATATGGCATGAAAGGATTTTTACGGTTTTATAAAGCCTTATTTTCATGAAACATCCACCAAAAGATTTCAGGACTATTTAAAAAAAATGTTTTTCTTTTAATGTTGCATGACGTTTTTTGAAAAGAAATTGATTTTGAATAAGAAATGATATTTTCCTCAAGAATTCATTTCAATTGTTTTATCAAAACCATTTTCCATCTAAGATGAAATTATTTCATATGTGTATGTTTCAAGTATAATGTCTCTATGATTTACATGGTTTCACTTTTGTTATGATGAAATGATATCAATTTTTTTTTTGGATTATGTTATGATGACATGATGTTTATGAAACCCATTTTATTCTTTGGGTTATGATGAATGTTTTAAGTGTATTTTGTGGCACAAGTAAGAATGATTTCATTATGATATGGGTGGGACCTATATCTCCCTCCAATGCATTGGGTAAGGATTTATATCTCATGATATAGACATGGCTGGAATGGTAAGTTAATATAGTTTAGTAATACAGGAGTGGAATGAGGAGAAAACTCGATTCAGAAAGGGACTTTGTCCACTAAGATGGTTTTGGCAGTAATGCCTTGGCAACTATAGAAATCATAACATGTGCTGAATGGTTACCAAAATTACATGTTTTATTCCCATTTTATTTTATCTTGGTTGATGTTCCATTATGATATATTCCTTACGTACTTCCATAATTTATGTATTTGCTCATGATTTTGATGTTTAAATTTCATGTTCAAGATTTTGCTTTCAAATGTTTACGGCTTGTTTTATGTTTTCTATTTTTTCCCTTAATGAGCATTTGAGCTCACCCTTTTTATGTTTCACTTTCCCTAGGAAATAAAGAAAGGTTTTAGGTATGAAAACAAAAGGGGAAGATATTTATGGGATATGTTGAAGATATTTCACCACGATAAGAAGATTATTTTCCGAGTTTCCAAAGACGCTAAACTATTACGGTCCTTGTGTAGAGACCCAAAGCATTACTTACATGGAAATTACATTAATTTTTCGGAATTCTTGATACATAAAATAAATAGACACACAAGGACCGTAATATTTTAGTGTCTTTGGAAACTCAGAAAATAATCTTCTAATCATGGTGAAAGATCTTCAATATCTCCCATAAAGATCTTCCCCTTCTGTTTTCTTACCTAAAACTATTCTTTATTTCTTAGGGAAAATGAAACATAAAATGGGTGAGATCAAATTCTCAGTAAGGGAAAACATAGAGAACATAAAAAATCCATTATCATTTGAAAGAAAAAACATGAACATTAAATTTAAACATCAAAATCTTGAGCAAAGACATAAATCATGGAAGTACGTAAGGCATATATCATAATGGAACATCAAACATGATAAAATAAAATGGGAATAAAACATGTAATTTGGGCAACCATTCAGCACATGTTATGATTTCCATAGTAGCCAAGGCATTACTGCCAAGACCATCTTAGTGGACAAAGTCCCTTTCTGAATCGAGTTCACTCCTCATTCCAGTCCTGTATTACTGAACCGGATTAACTTACCGTTCCAGCCATGCCTATCTCATGATATATAAATCTTTACCCAATGAATTTGAGGGAGATATAGGTCCCACCCATCTCATAATGAAATAATTCTTACTTTTTCCATAAAATAAACTTAAAACATTCATCATAACCCAAAGAATAAAATGGGTTTCATAAACATCATCCCATCATACCGTAATCCATACAAAAAATTGATATAATTTCATCATAAGAAAAGTGAAACCATGTAAATCATAGAGAAATTATACTTGAAACATACACATATGAAATAATGTCATCTTAGATGGAAAATGGTTTTGATAAAACACTTGAAATGAATTCTTGAGGAAAATATCATTTCTTCTTCAAAATCAATTTCTTTTCACAAAACACCATGCAACATTAAATGAAAAATATTTTGCTTAAAATAGTAATGAAATCATTTGGAGTAAGCTTCATGAAAATAAGGCTTTATAAAACCATAAAAATATTTTCATTTCGTATAAGTTAAAAAATCATTCTCCTCATACTTTTGTCAGAAAAGTCAAAAAGTACCTCGTAACGTAAACAAAAGAAATATTCCTTACATACCATGCAGTAAAAGACAAAATGGGTAAAAAGGAAATTAAACATACATAAAAAAACTTTAAGAAAACATGGACTTGGATGATAACAATAACCCCAGTAAATACTTACGAATAAACAATATCATATAAGAACGAGATTGGAAAGGTTATCCCTTACCTTAGGTCCGATATGCTTCGTACGTATCTGAACCTCCTGTATAATGATTTAAATAATGTCATTGACTTATTAAAGAATCATATTAATAGTTATGATATCATATATGGTTCACTTATGACTTTATATTACCCGTTCTTTTGTAAATATCATGTTAAAGCAGCGTTTTGGGTAAAACGTTTTACTTATCGTACATGTTTGGACATCTTGTTCTTGACATTATTACTTATATCCAGATTTACATAATTATAGAATTTAAAACATGATTTATATATAATATATATTTCTATCATATACATATATATATGATAGATCGATAAATGGAATGAAATACAGTGTTCATGGAGACGGTAGGCCGTACGTACGCATGAACGCTGTTTTCGTTTCCTTATTGAATTGAATGGAATTAAGTAGATGATATACATATATATATTCATAAATCCAGTATAATTATTATTTCATATATTTCATTATTATTTATTATATATACTTTATAATCATTCATGAATGGTAAACATGGAGAATGAATCTCATCGCGTCGTGGAGACGGTAGTCCGTACGTACGCACGAGTGATGATATCATTCCCATGATCATGGAATTGTATTGAAGCGTATGTATAATATCTCAGAATAAATATCACTTTACAATAATAATATATAGTTTTTTATTTACACCATTATACCCATCCAAGTAAGGTGGTGGTGGAAAATAGATTACACCACGGCATGGAGACGGTATTCTGTACGTACGCACGTGCGGTGATTTTGTTTTCCATAGGATGGATAGATGGTTAAATAGGGTTGTTTCATAATTAAAATAAAATATCAGTATATGAGTGATACTTATGTTATTACTTCATAATGAAACAACCAAAGAATAATAAGTAGAAGAAGAAATAAAGTTGAAATAATCGGTAACGGACATTACCTCTTCTTTGAAGCGCCTCTTCTTGACCTCCACTTAGGGCACTAAAAGTGGTATTTGAAGAAGACTAGGACCTCTAGGATATTTCTTGGGAAGTGTAGAAGAGAAATTGGCAGGTTTTGGCCGATCTTGAAGGCTCCAAGTGGTGTGAGTAAGAGAGGGAGGAGGTGCCTTTTATAAGGGAGGAGCGGGGCACTTTAGAAAAGACTAAAAAATATTATTTTATTATAAAGTCATATTCAGTTTTTAATAGCTCCAAATTGATTCATTTCGAAGCTAATGTGGGGATGGGTCAAAATCCTCTCATACAATATAATTTAGACAAGTTTGGGTTTCTATTTTAACCTTATCATTTAGATTTAAATTTTAGTTAAAAAATATTACTTTTACAGTGTCTTCTTGTTTTTTTACACTATAAGGTTAATAAACATAAAATAACAAGACAAAAGAACCCCAAGTTGTTTATTATTAATATATATAACCTTATCTAAGTAATTTGGCCTAACCTTAGATTTTTAGGAATAAAATAAAAATTAATTATATAATATTTGTTTTAAAAACTATTTTATGTCAATTTTGACACTATTTGGTAATTGATTTTTGTGAAAATAATAACAGAATGATTAGTTCTAAACAAGTTAATTAAATAAATTATAACATGTCATATTAACCTATAAATTTTTTGGAATTCATAAAAAGTCTCAAATTACATTTATTTGGGTATTTATAACATGAATTATGTCAATATTTCATTAATAAGATAATTACTGCATCATCATTGTGTCATAAATAAATAAAATTATATTATTTCTAAAAGTTATAAATAAAATACCATTATGTAAAAAATCTTTTTATCTTTCTAATGAATATTTATAGTCGAATTTATCTTATGTATAACCCTATATTAAAAAAAATAGTTATTAAATGTTGATTTTAACTATTTTAACCCTTCTTTAAACAAATTAATAATAAATGTCCTAATCTAATCCAAGTTGGCCTAAATTGTCATAAATTATTTATAAGGTTGTTTTTGGTCGAATTAAACTTATCCAATAGAATTAGGACATGTGTTAGGGTAATAATAATATCAGTTTTACTCTTAATTACCCTATTTACTTTTAACGGTGGTAAAAAAAGTAAAAAGTTACTATTCACCAAAAAATATTTTCATCTCATTGAACCACATTTTATTCCATTATATTAACCGCGTCTCTAGTATTTTCAAATTTTCATTCAGAGAAGCAGTAAAATTATGTTTTATGTAAATTTAGAAATTATCCTAGGAGGTGCGTAAAAGACGGTGAGAAGTTCAATAAGATTTTTATATATCTAAAATTATTATAAAATGGCTTCAATGAAATACATTGAACATATATAGGTATTATGTATCAATTTTGACCTAAAATAAATTTAAAAAATATATAATTATTTAAAAAAAATCGGTTTTTAGATAGTAACCCAGTGTTTTCACTATTCATCAAAAATTGAAGGTTTTCAGAAAAATACCAAAAATTTACCCTAGTCTAATTTCGATATTAAGAAACCAAAAATGAAGTCCATTTTGAAAAATAAAATTCCAAAAAGAGGGTATTACTATTCATTACTGCTAGTTCATAATAATATTATAATAATATCTCGTTTAGTGAAACTTGCTATTGCGTACTACACACGCTATCGTGGAAGGTCACGATTGTGTGTAATGCAAGCCAAGTCAGGTATGCGTGTATTGAAAACATCTTTTGGTGTACGGTACAACACAAGACATCAATAAAATTAAAAAAATATTTTTCATGAAATCTCGGGGTGTTATATTCTACCCCCATTAAAATGAATTTCTCCCTCAAAATTTATCGGGGTTATAAATGGTTTACTTCTCGAAAGTTTCTTTAATAGAAACCCACATTGTAAAAAGGAATACCAAAACAAATCTTTAAAAAATAAAGTATGAAATGTAACGGTTACCCAAATTAACTAATCACTAGGTTTCCACATAGGAGAACATAGGTGAAAATATGGATATGGAAGAGAAATATATCCATCATGTTTTTATGGAGAGTGGTAGAGAAAATGGCTATGAAAAATCCAACAATCACAAAGCCATAGATTTGTGATTATCTAATGTACCATCTAATTCATCAGATATAAGCGCATTAGGACAACATTTTTGGTTTTCAAGATCATTTCCCTAAAGATGAAGAAATTGAAATTAGAAGAAATACTTTCTTGATTTTGGTACAGTCTCACTGTTGGTCGTTATTTCGACAATTTCCACTTCTTCTCTAATGAAATGAAGTTGAATTTTTCATTTGTGAAGTCTTAGCAGATCATGTGATAGAATGATGGGTCATTCCCTCTGTGTTAAACAAAAGATTAGAAATATTTATCAAAAATACATAATTCCATCTATAGTTAGGTTAATCATATATGGTTTCTAAAATGGACTTATACTTCATATATCATACTACTTAATATAATAAAACTGGTTTCTACTAAATAGGGACTTCTTATAGGCTAGTGGTAGGCGAAAAAGGCCTGTCTCACTTCAGTTGTGGGTTCGATTCCCACAGCCTTGTCTAACGCGATGGGTTGTCTCCCATCCTGCAGGTTTTCCTTTTTCTAAAACTACATTATTATAACATTCCATAAATAATATCGAAGCAATATTCTAGCCTTAAAAAATTCAATCTGATGTCCAACATAATCCATTCCAACCTTTAAGCTTATTGAATGTACTTCTGTCCAATCTCATAGTGTAAAGAAAATGATTACTTGAGAGGTCACATAAGAAGTACATGAATACCATTATTTATCCCCCATATATCATATGATATATCTTGTTGGTCACATTACAAACATTCAAAGGCCTTAATCATGTATTCTCCTGAAAAATGAATACCCATTGAACCTTAGTGAAAACATGAATGTAGTTAAAAGTTAACACTTTCCACATACCAAAATCCCCAAAATTATATATACTCAAACCATGATATCACTTAGTCCTTATATCAATAATGAGCTCATGAATATTATCAAACAATTTATTTTCTCCATATCCCTTCATTATGCGCATATCATCTGATTTCCAAAATAATTGAATCACATGTCATGGTTATCGGTACCATATTCTTATAGAAAACCACAATTGACCAATACACAGATATTTCAAAATTTCATGATACTATAAATGAGATTCCATGATACTATTTTGAAATCCCATTACATAAACACTTAATCATTACAAAACATCATTGTCATACTCAACATCACAAATAGTGATCGCATGTGACTTCCCTTTATCCTTTGCCTTAAGAGGTTTCTCATGTTTCACATCATTAACCCTTGTATTAAGGCATTGATTAGCATAATGCCACATTTCCTTGCACTTAATGCATTGAAGTGTTGGTGGTGAGTTCTCTATAGTCTTTTCTTTATTCACATCATTAGAAACCCTTTTTCCATTACTTCGACACTCAACTGCTCGATGACCTTCATTTCCACACTTAAAACATTTTCTAGTCCCGTTAAGACAATCTCCACCATGCATCTTTCCTCACTTTGAGCATAAAGAAACATTTATCTTCTTTTCACCATTATTCTAAGATTTGTCCTTGAACTCCATCTTTGGTTTCTTGTCCAAACCATGATATTGATATGTAACACCAACTTCCATTTCTACCTGGATAGCACAACACAAAATTTCATCATAGCTACTGATGTCTGTTATAGCTGACGCCCTTTGAAGACTTGGTTTTAATCCCATGAAGAATCGATCAACTTTACTTTCAGGTTGGATGATAATGTCGGATGCATACCTTGAAAACCTTGTAAAATTCTATTCGTATATACCAACAGATTCCTCATCCTTTTTCTTAAGCTCAAGGAAATCATTTTCCATCTTTGTTCGAAGAATACGAGGGAAGTACTTATTGAAAAATATGTTCTTGAACTCGTCCCATTCCATGCACTCAATTTCTTCTCTTTGCCTCGTATTCATGATAACATTCCACCATTGATCAGCATAACCTTCCAAATGATATAATGCTAAGATGAATTTATCATGCTCAGAACATTGTAGAACTGAAAATATCTTTTCAGTGGTACTGATCCATTTTTCAGTCACTAATGGATCAGAAGACCCGCTGAATAAAGGTGGACACTGCCTCATGAAGGATTCAACAGAATGTTGCTCTTTTCTCTAATCATTTGGATGTCCAGAATGATTCATAGCTTGTGTAAGTATAGATATAAAATTTTGCACTCCATCTCCCAGAACATTGGTTTGTTTAAGAGGACAATCAATGCATTGTCCATTACATTGATCAACACGGTTCTTTCGGGTTCCAGTCATCATCTAAAACCCAAAAAGATTAGCGTGAGGAAAACATCATGATAGGGAAAACAACATAATAAAGGGGGAGTTAATTCCATATCTAACATTCTAGGTTTAATTCTAATATCGTTACTATAATTCTAGGACTATAACCTATATTTATACATATCCTTAGGGACATTCCTAGACATACCTGAGAAATATCTCTAGGGATCTCACTAAAGTTCTCGCATCCTAGTTTCCAAAGGTTGACTAAACATTTCCTCTGATACCAACTGTAGAGGCCCAAAACCTGACGTACATGGACACTACATTAATTTTGCAGAATACTTGATACATAACGTAAACAGACACACAAGGACTGTAATAGTTTAGTGTCTTTGTAAACTCAAATAATAGTCTTTTAATCGTGGTCAAAGATCTTCAACATCTCCCATAAATATCTTCCCCTTTTTTTTTCTTACCTAAAACATTTCTTTATTTCCATGGTAAAATGAAACATAAAAAGGGTGAGCTGAAATTCTCAGTAAGGGAAAACATAGAGAACATAAAACAATCCATACACATTTGAAAGCAAAAACTTGAACATGAAATTTAAACATCAAAACCTTGAGCAAAGACATAAATCGTGGAAGTACGTAAGTCATATATCATAATGGAACATCAACCATGATAAAATAAAATGGGAATAAAACATGTAATTGTGGAAACCATTCAACACATGTTATGATTTCCATAGTATCCAAGGCATTACTGCCAAGACCATCTTAGTGGACAAAGTCCCTTTCTGAATCGAGTTCACTCCTCATTCCTATCCTGTATTACTGAACTGGATTAACTTACCGTTCGAGCCATGTATATCTCATGAGATATAAATCTTTACCCAATTCATTTGAGGTAGATATAGGTCCCACCCATCTCATAATTAAATCATTCTTACATGTGCCCCAAAATAAACCTAAAACATTCATCATAACACGAAGAATAAAATGGGTTTCATAAACATCATCCCATCATAACATAATCCATAAAAAAAAATTGATATCATTTCATCATCAGAAAATTTAAACCATGTAAATCAAAGAGACATTATACTTGAAACCTACACATATGAAATAATGTCATCTTAGATGGAAAATTGTTTTGATAAAACACATGAAATGAATTCTTGAGGAAAATATCCTTTCTTATTCAAAATCAATTTCTTCTCACAAAACGTCATGCAACATTAAAAGAAAAAGATTTAGTTTAAAATAGTCATGAAATATTTTTGAGGAAGATTCATTAAAATAAGGCTTTATAAAACCGTAAAAATCCTTTCATGCCATATAAGTTAAAAAAACATTCTCCTCGTACTTTTTTTCAGAAAAGTCAAAAAGTACCTCGTAACATAAACAAAAGAAATATTCCATATATACCATGTAGTAAAAGACAAAATGGGTAAAAAGGAAATTAAACATACATAAAAACACTTTTATAAAACATGGACTTGGATGATAAATATAACCACAGTAAATACTAACGAATAAACAATTGTGGATAAGAACGAGATTGGAAAGGTTATCCCTTACCATAGGTCTGATATGATTCGTACATATCCTAACATCCTATATAATGATTAAAATAATGTGATTAACTTATTAAAGAATCATATATATTGTTATGATATCATATATGGTTCACTTATGACTTTATATTACCCGTTCTTTTGTAAATTTCATGTTTAAGCAGCGTTTTGGGTAAAACGTTTTATTTATCGTACGTGTTTGGACTTGTTGTTCTTGAAATTATTACTTATATCCTGATTTACATAATTCTAGAATGTAAAACATGATTTATATATAATATATATTCATAATATACATATATATATGATAGATAGACAAATGGAATGAAATACACCGTTCATGGAGACGTTAGGCCGTACGTACACATGAACGCTGTTTTCGTTTCCTTAATGAAATGAATGGAATTAAGTAGATGATATAAATATATATATACATAAATCCAGTATCATTATTATGTCATATATTTCATTATTATTCATTATATATACTTTATAATCATTCATGAATGGTTAACATGGAGAATGAATCTCATCGCGTCGTGGAGACGGTAGTCCGTACGTACGCACGAGCGATGATATCATTTCCATGATCGTGGAATTGTATTGAAGCATATGTATAATATTTTAGAATCAAAATAACTTTACAATAATCATATATAGTTATTTATTTACACCATTATACCCATCCAAGTAAGGTGGTGGGGGAAAATAGATTACACCACAGTGTGGAGACGATATTTCGTACGTATGCACGCGCGGCGATTTCATTTTCCGTTTGATGGATAGATGGTGAAATAGGATTGTTTCATTCTTATAATAAAATATCAGTATATGAGTGATACGGATGTTATTACTTCATGATTAAACAACTAAATATGAAGAAGTATAATAAGATATAAAGTTGAAAGAATCGGTAACAGACATTAACTCTTCTTTGAAGCTTCTCTTCTTAACCTCCTCTCAGGGCACTAAAAATGGTCTTTGAAGAAGACCAGGACATCTAGGAGGTTTCTAGGGAAGTTTAGAAAAGAAATTCTCAGGGTTTTTCTTAGCATTAATGGTCAAAGTGGTGTGAGGAAGAGAGGGAGGAGATGCCCTTTTATAAGACAGGAGAGGGGCACCTTAGAAAAATCTAAAAATATTATTATATTATAAAGTAATATTCGGGATTTAATAGCTCCAAATTGATTTATTTTGAAGATATGGTGGGGATGGGTCTAAATCCTCTCATCAAACAGAATTTAGACAAGTTTAGGTTTCTATTTTAACCTTATCATTCAGATTTAACTTGAAGTTAAATAATTTAACTTTTACCGCGTCTTCTTGGTTTCTTACACTATATGGTTAATAAAATTACTATAACAAGCCAAACGAACCCCAAGTTGTTTATTATTAATATATATAACCTTATCTGAGATATTTGACCGAACCATATATTTTTAAGAATAAAATAACAATTCATAATAAAATATTTGTTTTAAAAACTATTTTATGTCAATTTTAACACTATTTGGTAATTGATTTTTTTGAAATTCATAACAGAATTATTAGTACTAAAAAAGTTAATTAAATCAATTATAACATGACATTTTAACCTATAAAATTATTGGAATTCCTAAAATGTCTCAAAGTAAATTTTTTGGGTTTTTATAACATCAATTATGTCAATATTTCATTAATAAGATAATTAACGCATCATCATTGTGTCATTGATAAATTAAATTATTTAAGGCCTAAAAATTATAAATAAAATTAAATTATGTTGGAAATATTTTTATATTTCTAATTAATATTTATATTCTAATTTATCTTATGTATAACCCTATATTAAAAATCTTTTAGTTATTAAACTTTGATTTTAACTATTTTAACCCTTCTTTAAAAAAATTAATAATAAAAGTCCTAATCAAATCCATGTGGGCCTAAATGGTTGTATTTTATTCCTAAGGTTGTTTTGGGTCGAATTAAACTTATCCAATAGAATTAGGACATGTTTTAGGCTAATAATAAAATCAGTTGTACGCTTAATTACCCTATTTACTTTTAACCGTGTTAAAAAAAGTAAAAAGTTACTATTCACCAAAAATTATTTTAATATCATTGAACCACATTTTAGTGCTTGATATTAACCATGTCTCTCGGATTTTCTAAATTCCACTAACAGAAGCGGTAAAATTATGTTTTATGTGAATTTACAAATTCTCTTAAGAGGTGGGTAAAAGACGGTAAAAAGATCAATAAAATTTTTATATATCTAAAATTATTATAAAATGACTCTAATGAATTACATTGCACATATATAGGTATTTTTTATAAATTTTGACCTAAAATCAATTTAAATAAAATAAATAATTATTTAAATAAAATGTCGGGTTTTAAATAGTAACCCAGTGTTTTCACTATTCATCAAAAATTGAAAGGTTTCAGAAAAATACCAAAAATTCACCCTAGGCTAATTTCGATATTCCCAATAAAAAAAATGAAGTCCATTTTGAAAAATAAAATTTCAAAAAGTGGGTATTACTTTTTCTAACGGGTAGTTCATAATATTATTATAATAATATCTCGTTTAGTTAAACTTGGTATTGCGTACCACACACGCTATTGTGGAAGGTCGTGATTGCGTGTAATGCAAGCCAAGTCAGGGATGCGTGTATTGAAAGCTCTGTTTAGTGTAGCGTACAACACAAGACATCAATTAAATTAAAAATAATATTTTTCATAAAATCTCAGGATGTTACACCTTGTGTGTTTGTTTTTGTTATGTATCAAGTATTCCGCAAAAGTAATGTAATGTCCATGTACGTCAAGATTTCAGACTCTACACATAATGAATCGGATGCATTCATTGAGAAATGATGAAAAGACCTTCACATCTATAAACTGAGTGGGACATCACCAACGGCAGTGAGCCAAGTGGAGTCAACGGGAGTGACCCAAGGGATGCAGTGAGCTATCCCTGAACAATTGTAAAGGCAGTGAGCCTGGGATAGAGTGACTATGGCCGAACCTTTGTAATCCACAGCTAGTGAAGAATAGTGGAATTTTGTATGCCTGAAAACATGTCAGCGTATGCTCCTTGGACCTAGCCCGTAGCGGTGAACCAAGTAAAATTTGTTGTGTCATCTCTTTGCATGTGAATGTTTCATTACATATCATATTCTTCATATAGGTTTAACTAGTTCCTAACAATATGGGAACAAGGTCCTTAGTTTAAAAGAAAAATTTGTCACCCTGATTCACGCCACCCCTCTTAGGGTGCCCCGGGGATCTACAAGTGTCATTAGAGGGTAAAGGTTTACTGGGGTTTGGTCTGTCACTTACCATTTTGGACCATAAAGCAAATGTTAGAGGAGTACCACTCTTTGATGGAAGTAATTTCCAGATCTGGAAGAACATAATGAGATCTCATCTAAGATCTCTTGGAATGGAAGTTCTGTTTTCTACTGTGCAAGGAATACAAGTCACTGATCCAACAGGCATGGCTATGACTGACACAGACAATAAAATTCTTGATGCAGATGCTAAAGCTCAAAAATGCACTCACGCATCCCATTCTAATTAGATATATCTCAAAGTGATGAATTGCACCTCAGAAAAATCCATGTGGGATTAACATGAAAACATTTATGAAGGAGATAGAAAAGTGAAGGACGCAAAAATTCAAGTGCTGCACAATAGGTTCGATGATTTGAAGATGCATCCTGACGAGAATGCAGACTCCTTCTTCAATCGAATTACTGAAGCAGTTGGAGCAATTTTGGGCCTATGAGAAGAAATCAAAGATTTTGACATTGTGAAGAAAATACTGAGAAGACTTCCACCCATGTACAATGCCAGGGTGTCATCCCTTGAAGAAAGAGATCTTTCAAAAAATTCTCTGGATGATATTCTGAGAAGCTTGGTAGCATATGAAATGAGAGTCAAACCAGAAGATTCTACAACTCGTGTGAGCAAGGAAATGGCATTCATGGACATGGATAAACTAAAAATTTCAAAATATAGTAGTGGTGAAGATGATGAAGAAAATGAAATCCTTTATCTCATTGGAAGGAAATTCCAGAAGGGAAAAGGGAAGTACAAAGGGAAGTTATCTCTTGCTTGCTTTCATTGTGGTAAAGTCGGGCACATTGCTTCTCAGTGCTTAAGAAAGATCGATGATGATGATATAGATTCTGAAAACATCGAGAAGCCTCAGAAAAGTTTTTTCAAGAAAGGATACTTCAAAACGAGAAAGAATGTTTCGAAGAAGATTTTTTCCTGTGAAGAAGAAGATGATGATAATGAATCTTATGAAGAATAAGAACCAGAATTTAAAACTGGAAACCATGCTTCCGTGATGGCCACTGTTGAAAAATCAGAAGATAATGGTGGAGACAATCAGTTAAAAACTAGTTTCAATCCTGGGTTGCAGCTTAAGGATGCTGTTATCAATATTAAGATGAAATGTAAGAGATGCATTAAGTGGAAATCAATTGTTGTGGAATCAACTGAATATGTTGATCATCTTGAAGCTGAAATTGAACGACTATAAGAATTTGTGAAAGTTCAATCTAAAATCATTGAAAGAAATAATGAGGTAGTGGATCTAAAGATGAGAATTGAAGAACATGCAATGTTCATCAATTATCTCACCTCCAGACTAGAGGAAAAATCCAAGACTACTAAGGGTCTTGAGGAGGAAGTTGTTACTCTTAGGAGTAAACTTGAGACTGAACCAAGTTCAAAAGAATCAAAGAAGAAAATACAGTTCGGAACATTCTTAGATATAGAATTACTAGTGAGAGCCATGTGTGTTTCAGATAGAGTTGGAAAAATCCTAAGTAATCAATGCCCCACTATCATGGGAATGAGTGGAATTGGCTGTTAAGCTGAGACATAAACTACTGGAAGTGAAAAGATCCAAAAGAAAGACAAGAAGAATGTTGAACATGTTGAAACATTGCCGAAAGTGCTGAAAAAGGAACCCTCAATCCAAACTGAATGGAGAACTAAAAATTATCCTCAATCATTGAAAAATGATAGGATGTCTAACTACTCTCCCATGGAAGAAGGTATGAGATAAATTCAAACGAGAAGACATTTAGTCTCATGAAGTGTCAGTTCTGTGGGTATCTGGGCCATACCATGTCGTATTGTGAAGAGGCAAGAAGCTATCTGAATGGAGAAGATATAGGAGTTCAACATAGGAGAACAAATCCATATCCTAATTCTTATAGAAGAAAAAATTTCTATGGGTATTGTTTACGTTGTTCTAACTTTGTTCATGAGGCTGTTAATTGCAGGCAGAGAAGGGACATGGACACCACATATCGAAGTTCGAGACAAGTCAAGTCCTTTCAGCAAGACAGTGTTGTTATTGCAAATAGGTTTTCTCCTCTCAAAGAATATTTCGTCTATGAAGAACCTGGGTACATGGAAGAGATAATTGAAGGGACATCGGTGCTCTATACTCAATCCAATGTCTCATGGAAAGAATAGAAGAAAATTGTGAAATCCAACCATGCAGAGGTGGCCCTCAAAGCTACAAAAAAACAATAGTACCCAGATTCTAGATAGTGGTTGTTCATCTCATATGACAGATAAGGCTGACCTATTAATGGATATAAAAAGAAAGGTTGATGGGACAGTACTATTCGGTAATGAAGGAGCTTCGAAAATCAAAGGTATTGGAAGCACTGAATTAGCTAATTGAGAGATGAAGAAGACTGAAGTCCTTTGCGTAGATGGCCTACATCATAATCTAAATAGCGTGAGTTAACTCTGTGACTCGGGACTTATAGTTACATGTAGTCAGAACGGCTGCACTATCAATGGAAAGACACGAATGTCACCCATTAATTGATACAGAATAGAAGGAAACTTATATCAGGTTGATAGTGAAGATAATGTTTGTTGCGTGACTATTGAAGAAGAAAACAATTTGTGGCATCAGAGACTGGGACACATCAATCAACAGGACATGGAGAAAATATCAAAATTAAGGATTATCATGGACATTCCTAACCTGAAGCGTGAACGTGAAAAATCTTGTGATGCTTCTATTCGTGGAAAGCTAGTCTGCAGTTCATAACGGCCAAAGAGGAAAGGGAATCTCACATTCTTTATTTGATTCATACAGATGTATGCGGGCCGATAAATGTTGCTAGAACTCATGGAGAAATGTTCTTTGTCCTTTTCATAGATGATTACAGTAGAATGGCATGTGTGATGGTAATTCACAGGAAACGACAAGTCTTTGACTGCATGAAAACATATCATCGAATCACCGAGAATGATATCGGATGAACAATCAATGTGTTGCGATCTGGAAATGGAGGGGAAAACACATAAATTCAATTTGAAAATTATCTGTAGAATCATGGGATACAACATGAGGTAGCCATTGTGAGAACTCCTCAACAAAATGAAGTTGTTGAATGGAGGAATCGACAGGTGAACAACATGGCACGAACTATGCTAATTGAGAGTCGCATTCCCAGACATTACGGGAAAGAGGTTGCTCAAGCTGAAGTGTATATTCAAAATCGAACAAGAGTCTATATGGGTGAGACGAATACACCATATGAATTTTGGCATGGAAGGAATCCCACTTTTAAATACATTCGTGTTTTTGGAAGCATATGCTTCCTCAGAAACAAAGAAGGAAATACAGGGAAGTATGGTGACAATGAAGATGAAGGGATTTTCCTCGGATACTCAATGAACAGAAAATCCTACAAGTGTTTCAACATGAGATTTGGAAGGATTGTGGAAAGCAGTTATGTTAAAATAATTTAGGAAAACCCCACAAATTCTTCAAGGACCTCATATTCTAATGTGAGAGAAAGTGAAGAAGAAATTGAACGTGGAGAAAATACAAATAAAGAAATAGAGGAAGCTATACAAAAAACATAGCAGTCACATCAATATGTTGACTCAGAAGAAGAATTTGAAGAAGAAACTGAGGCTGGAGAGAATGAAACTGAACCGCACAGGAGAAATCGTAGAGCTGATATTGATCCATCCAATATAATTGGGGATAAGAGTTCCCCCACTCAAACAAGAATAATTCTGAATAACACGCAATCTACATTTCTATCTGTTGTGGAGCCATCCTCATTTGATGAAGCTGCAAAGGATGAATCATGAGTGAAATCCATGAATGAAGAATTAGATCAGATTGGCAAGAATCAGACATGGGATATTTTCTATATACCCTAAGGTCACAATGTGATTGGGACAAAGTGGATCTTCAAAAACAAATTTGATGAGTGTGGAAGTGTTATCAAAAACAAGGCACAACTGGTATGTAAAGGATACTCTCGGATTGAAGGTGTTGATTTTGAAGAAACCTTTGCTCCAGTGGCTAGATTGGAGTCAATCAGACTTTTCCTTGCCATGGAACTCCAAAGAGGATATAAAGTATACTAGATGGATGTCATGACAGCATTCTTGAATAGTGTGCTAGAAGAATAGGTCTATATTGAACAACTAGTGGGTTTTGTTCTTGGTTCTGATGAAACAAAAGTTTGCAAACTGAAGAAATATCTATATGGTTTGAAGAAGGCACCACGAGCATCGTATTCTCCACTGGACTCATATCTCAAGAAACTAGAATTCAAAAGAGGCAGAGTATACCACAATTTATATGTGAATAATTCTCTAAGAGATCAATTCATGGTTCTAGTCTACGTTGATGACATTATTTTTGGTGGTAGAAAGAAGAAATCGGTGGATAAATTTTCCAATCACATGAAATCAGAATTTCAAATGTCTATGATTGGGGAGCTCACATAATTCTTGGGGTTGTACGTGACTTAAAAGAAGAATTACACTTTCATTTCACAGGAAAAGTATGTAAGAGAGCTGTTGAAGAAGTTTATTATGCAAGATTCCAAACCAATGTCCACTCCAATTGCAGTTGGAAATAAACTTGGAAAACATGAGGATGTGAACTCTGTAGATCCCACCACGTACAAGAGGATCATTGGGAGCCTACTGTATTGGACGGCGATAGGGAAAAATATTGTTTTTTCCACATGTCTTGCAGCCCTCTTTCAGAGTAATCCAAAGGAGGAACATATGGAAGTAGGAAAAAGAATCATGAGATATATTCAAGGGACTCACAATTGTGGATTATACTTTGTAGCAGGAAAGAACATTGAATTATCATCATTTTCTGATGCTGACTGGGCTGGAGATGTTGTGGATAGAAAGTCCACTAGTGGTGGTGCATTCTATATTGGGAATAAATGTGTTGGATAGCTGATCAATAAACAAGAAAGTACTACTCTTAGTACTACTGAGGCTGATTATATCTCCTCTACAAAGGCATGCACTCAAATGCTATGGATAAAGCAGTAATTAACAGATATTGGTGATGAGATGAAGCAACCAATGGTGATTTACTGTGATAATAAGAGCCCAATTGATCTTACAAAGAATCTTGTTCAGCATTATCGTACAAAACATATTGATATCAGGTATCACTTTATCAAAGAGAAAGTTGAGCAAGTCATGATTAGAAAGGATCATGTGGGAACAGATGAGCAAGTGGCTGATATCCTTACCAAGCCACAGTCAGCGGCTGTGTTTGAGAGGCATCGGTTGAACCTCGGTGTTCAACCACCTCCCAGTGCATAAAGAGGTTACACAATACCCCTCCCCCTAGTTTTGTTAACTGTTTTTTTTGCTGTGATGTAGGTTTGTAGGGGAGATACTATCCAGTGGGTGTGGATTGAGCTGAACAATGAACTAGTACCGGTCTTGGGTTTATTTCCAATTGGGGAGAAAAGAATAAATTTAGAGTCATAGGATGATAAGTAACTCAGGAACTCAGCAAACAAGGCATCATTGAGTATTCCAAAACACAGGATACCAATTAAAGCCTCATCTCTTGTTTTCTACACCGAGCATTGCTCACGTAGACTTAGAGTGTTGGCTTAATTGATTATTGAGTTTTTTGGTTTGCATGTGGATCTATTGAATTTATTTTCTGATTGCCAACAAACCCAAAGGGGGATATTGTTGGAACCATGGATGTTCTGTGCATGAATTGGAGTATGGTTTGTGTTTTTTGTTAATACACAGTGGAAGTTCAGAATATGTACCAGAAAAGTGATCATACAGTTCAAGCTGACAACAGTATTGAAGATGGCGTTGTTTCCCAATGTTTGCCAAATTTTTGGGCGTCAAAACTTGAAATATGGAGAAATGTGTTTTTGGCAAAGAGACTTCCCAGCCGAGGCCTTGGAGGATTGGAAACATGCGCGCCTGATGTTTTTCATAATGAGAACATGAAGATATGGAAAAAGAGAGAGGGTCGCGCAAGTATTGGTTTGGTCATGCAAGTGACTTGTGTGCCGTGAAAGGACGTGTGTGCCGGTACCTTATAGGATTGTAATGTTGCGCACCATTTGACCTTCATGTTTTGATCATCAAAATATGGAAAAGTAAATAGGGGCACCCAAGATTGGAAGTTGGCCGCGCGAGTATCTTGGAGGAAAGAAGGGTTACACGCCGAGACTTGCACACCGAGGGAAGACTTGCACACCGCCACATAGGATATCCGAATGCCTCTAAATAGGGGACCACCCATCCTCATTGAACATGAACTTTGGACTAGAAGAAATTCAGAGCTCCCATCACGCAGTTGTTGAAGTCACGCAAGTGTTGGTGGGTCGCGCAAGGTGGAGCATCGCGACAGTTGTTTGCTGCCCATCTGGTAGTTGCGCAAGTGATTTGGTGATACTTTCACGCCAGAATTGAAGATACGCGATAGGTTTCCATTAGGTTTCAAAATCATCTTGAGTTGAAAAGAAGGTGAGTCGCACAAGTTTGTCTCTAAAGAAGATTGAATCGCGCATGTGTTGAAGGTGGACTTGTGCGATAGTTATAACTTACGTGCCATCCTTGAAAGTTGTGTGCCGCCTAGGAGTTGCGCGCCAGGTGATATTAAGGCTTGCTAGTTGTCTTGGTGCTGCACTAAAGTTGTAGATCAGTTCACGGGTGATAGTTGGACTTCAACAGAGCATCCACATAATGCATAGGATGCATTCATTGAGAAATGATGAAGAGACCTTCATGTCTATATACTAAGTGGGACTTCACCATTGGCAGTGAGCCAGGGGGAGTTAACGGGAGTGACCCGAGGGACGCAGTGAGCTATCCCTGAACAATTGTAAAGCCAGTGAGCCTGGGACAGAGTGACTATTCCTAAACCTTTGTAATCCACAACTAGTGAAGAATAGTGGAATTTGGTATGCCCGACAACTTGTCGGTGTATGCTCCTTGGACGTAGACTTTAGCGGTGAACTAAGTAAAATTTATTATGTCATCTCTTTTCATGTGAATGTTTCATTACAGATTATATTCTCCATACAAGTTTAACTAGTTCCTACCAACATGGGAACAAGATCCTCAGTTTAAAAGAAAAAGTTGTCACCCTGATTCATCGCTCCCCTCTCAGGGTGCCCTAGGGTTCTACATTATATGTCTCTAATTTACACCAATGTTCTCCTAATAATGATCATAATTTGGTGTTGACCCTTTCATTTTATTATCCTCTTATTAATATTAAATTTTATAACCTAATTTCCGATGTGGGTTTTCTCAAAGGTATTTTCTATTTTCAACCTTTTATTTTTGAAATATAATTTCAAATTGAGAGGAGGAAATTTATTGAAGGAGGGGATAATTTAACACCCCAAGATTCCATGGTACCCTTCTCTTTGAATAATATAGTAGTGTTTTTTGTACGCAACTTTGAGTTCTAACACACACTACAACCAATCAAACTAGCCGTTATGAATAGTAATACCCACTTTTTGAAATTTTATAAATTTTATAATTCAAAATTGACTTCATTTTTGGATTCTTAATATCAAAATTATCTTAGGGTGAATTTTTGGAACATTTCTGATAACTTTCATATTTTGATGAATAATGAAAATTACAAATTTTAATTAAAAAAACATTTTTAATCGAATTAATTAATAGTGATAAATTGTGAATTTTAGTCATTTTAAATTATATTTAGAATATAGTTTTACCATTTAATACAATTTTGGTCATTGTAAATAATTTCACATTTAAACAGGACATAAGCACGTGACAATCTTTTGATAGTTATTATCTCTTAAAAACACGCTTTTTGTTTTAACAACAGGAATTAATTTTAAATTAATTTCTTCCACTTCTATGTTTTGTGTTTTAAAAAATGGATTCAATATTTAGAATCATGATATCCAAATTGTGTTAATAGGATACTTTTTTTTTTGGCATTTTGAATAAATACATCGGTAAATATTTTATTTACCATTGTTAAATGAGAAATCCTGTAAATAATGGTAAAACAAATAATATTATTATAATAATAAATTACCCTAAAACGTGTCCTAACCATATTGGTTGATACATTTCTGACCATGGGAATATTTGGGTTGATTTTGGGACCCCATGGATCCACTTGTAAGTGACAATGACACTTTATATTAATTAAGTTAAAGTTAATACAAATATGACATAATCATATATCTTCTAGAAAAACAATTCTTACATAGGGTTATATATGTTATATTTTCGACTATAAATATTAATTATAAAGATAAAAATATTTCCTACATAATGGTATTTTATTTATAATTTTTAGACTTTGAATATTTACATATATTTTTTACACAATAATGATGCAGTAATTTCAATATTAAAGAAAGAATCAAATAATTGGTATTATCAATGTTAAAATAAATATAATGTTAATGTTTTGATGACATACACGAATAATGTTTGTTAATATGACTTGTTAGGATTTCTTAAATGAATTTTTTTAGAATTAATATTGTTTTTAAGACTTTGACAAAAATCATTTATTAAATAGTGTCAAAATTGACATAAATGAGTTTTTAAAACTAATATTATATTATTAATTTATATTCTACTCCTAAAAATCTACGGTTCGTAAAAAGGACTTATATCATGATTTTTGAATCATTAATGGACCACTTGGGGGGTCTCTTGGATGTATATAGTAATTTTATTAACTATGTAATATAAAAATATAAAGAGACGTGGTAAACGTCAAACTAATTAACTAAGAGTTAAAACTAAAAGATATGATTAATAAAGTGACCCAAACCTCTCTAAAACCTATTGTTTGAGTTTTTTTCGACCCATACTCACCGTATACTAAATATAAATCAGTTTTTTTCCATTATAAACTAAATATGAATTTATTATAAAATAATATTTTAGGTTTTTTCTAAGGTTCCCCTCACCGCTCTTATAAAAGGGCACTCCCTCTTCTCTCAATTTCATACCTTCAAAGCTTTTTGGTTTGGAAAACCCCTACCCAAATATTCACTAAACTTCCCTCAATTCAATATAGGGGACTTAATTTGATCAGAAAGCCAACCTATGGATCTTTTTTGATCAAATCAAGAGGAAGAACCCGAAGAAGAGGTAATTTTTTCACCACACTCTTTCAAGTTCTTTTCTTCATCAACTTATTATTTATTTGTTATTTCCATTCTAAAATAAATGTTCCAGAATCTTATATATAATGTAATGTTATTATAAATATTTTACAACAATATTCAGTATTCTATCAATTCTTTGAATGACATGTCACCATACGTGCTTACGTACGGATTACCGTCTCTACGTCGTGGTGTAATTGTTATTCATAACATTCTTTTTTGGATGGGTATTATAATGATGTTTCATTTAAGTAAATAATAAATATAACATTATAATGATTCTTTATATATGATATATCAACCAATTATATATTATTTTAATATCAAAAGAATTATATTGTTGCCCGTGCGTACGTACGGACTACCGTCTCCACGAACGCAATGAGATTCATTCCCCATTGTCTCCATTCAAGTATAATTTTCATTATATGATTAAAATTAATGTTTATGGACTTGATATCATTTTGGATATGAATAAGATACAACCTATGGATAAAAAACACGACTTATGTACCAAAACATATAAAATAAAACGAGTAAGTTACCACCCGAAACGACGATAATACTAAGATATTATTAACAAAGCAATGTTAAAAGAACATATATTATATCATATGAATGTATATGATTCTTGTATAATTTAATAAAAACTATTTCACCATTATACAGGAGGTTAAACTACCCTAATCCAAGTAAATGAAAAATGTAAGGGGTTTTCATCTCACTCCTTATTCCCGTGAGATTCGTGCCATATTGCCACTATTACCTTTTGTGTGGTGTATGTACTACCCAAAGTTGTATTCTTTGTGTAATACACATCAATTTATTTGTATTTACATATTCATTTTATGATACCACTTTAATGGGGTGTATGTTTCATAAGTTTCCATGTTGGTAAGGGTTTATTTCACAATCTCTTCATTATCGGAGGTTGTTTATACGTAATTATCTACTGGGACCTCTTTATCATCCACATCCATGTTTCTTAAAAATGTATTTCAAAACAATCTTACTATTTTAAATAATATGGGTTAAAGTCATTTATACCCTTGCTTGGATTTTTATAAGAATTTTATAAAGTAATCATTCCATCATTTTCCAGAGAAGGTCCTTTTTAACATTTTCAATAGAATTAAGGTAAGAATTTATTTTTTTAACTTATACGGCGGGTGTGGCTATTTTCCGTCGTTATAAAATCGTCATAGATTACCTTAAAATATAATAAGAATATTTTGAATGTAAAGGTTTTATTTTATAATTATGTGACTTTTAAATGATTTCAAAATGAATATTTTAAGAAATTATGAAAGGTACTCTTTATCAAGATCAGGATTTTAAATGTTTTAAAGATTTATCTTTCTAAATCATTTTAATTAATGTCCATGTTTTCAAAATGATTTTACGGATTTATTTATATGGACATGAATGTTTTGAAATGATATTTCTTTTCAAAAGTTTCAATGTGTTATGGGACACTTTGATGCAAAAATCACTTTTAAATTAATTCCTTTATAAATGTGTGACTTTTCAATGATTTCAAAAAAAGAGATACATCTCTAAAATAGTTTTGATTTCGTCTATGTCAACATCCATTTTTCAATTATAAGATTACTTGAAGTTGATTTATTATGATACAAAACTATCATATTTTATTGAAAGTTTTGTGATATATTTGACTATGGATGTGGTATTATTATACCACTCATGGTTTATTGAGAAGGTATTGACATTTCATATGAATGTTTTTATATGAATTTTTATATTATGTTTAAACCTGTTCATAAGAGGAATGAATTGGACTTAATATGTGATGGGTGGAGCCTGCTATAGCTCCTCGATGCATCGGTAAGACTCATGAGGAAAACTAGTGTCTTGGCACAAGGCCTTGACAAAATCTAATTTGTAGTCTTGGCACAAAGCCTTGACTATGTGGTTATGATAGTCTAGAATTATGCATTCCATCATTATGAAAGTAGTCATTGATATTGCATGTGATTATTAGACTAGTAGAATATCCCTGTGAATATGTAAATGGAACTATTTCATTTTATCTTTTCCATATTATGCTGATGTTCATGTTTAAAAGGCTTTTCTTTTAGTTATACATTGCCTTAAATGTTTATTATTTTTTATGAAAGTTTCTGTTATATTGTTATCCTTACTGAGAATATATGCTCACCCCTTTCTATGTTTTATTTTTTCCTAGGATGTGAAGAAATATTTTATGACTGACCCACAGAGATAGTCTGAGGGGATATGAGTGTGGATTATGGAGACAATTTTGCTGTAGTTTTTTACATTATGATGTAATGTAAGACTTATGAATGTATCTAGTGTTTCTAAGACTACTAAACTAATCAGTCTTTCGAGACTTGATCTTTTGTGATCATGCCAATGTTATGTAATAATTCACTGACTCTAGGTAACTAGGGTCAGGGCGTTACAACTGGGGATATTATCCAAGAAACTATTATAATCCTCTATATGAATGGTTTATGTTTTTTTGAAACAATATTTACAAAAATCCATAATTGTCCTAGGTTTTGACATGATGAATTATTAAAGATATTTTGGCACACATATGTATAATTTATGTTATTTGACAAGTGGATCATATATCTCCCCCCAATGCACTGGATAATGATAAATGTTCACTAAGATTATAGGGGTACACAGGTGGTTATCACAAGCTTAAAAAGAAGGGCTCACGACTACTTAACCCGATAATGAAAAATAGGGTACATGTGCTGTTAACCCAAGCTTGAAGCAGGTACACTATTGGTTATTCCACAACTACCATTTTATGAATGTCTAGGTTGGTATCCTTTATATAAGGTTTTCGTTAATTAGGTTTTCCCCCATATCTATGTCTAATTCTAATGTTATGATCTCATTGCTTATATTAATTTATTTTTTTATTATTCTTATCTTATGAACATCCGACCATTATTCCATGAATCAATATGATGGAATTCTATATGTAGGGTATTTTTTTAATTCTTTTATCATGTTATAGTATCATAATATTTATTTTATTCTTATATATCTCCCTTGTATACCCTTTCTGGAAAAAAAATCTCATCAATTCTAATATTTCCATTACCCCATTTATGATGAATAGTTTTAAGTAGTGTATGTTTTTTAAGACTAATAAAGGGGGTTATCTTTATGAGATATTGTGAATATATTTTATGAATTTTTTTTCTGATACAATTTTTCAATGGAACAAAATTATTATGATCATGATGTGTGTGTTTATGTAATGTTATGAATATGCATATAAAAAGATGTAATATCCATGAATGAAAATACTGGATCATTATAGTTGTTATCATAGGAATGGTTTATATTACCTTCGGAAACTAGAATGATAAAATATTAGAGAAATATCTAGGGATATAAATAAGTATTCTCATAGGATACCTAAAATATTATCCTAAGTATGATTCAATGTATAGGAAAATTTCGTTGGTTTTTTTAAAGATACTGAACGTGGTTCAATGAAATTAATCACTGTATAGATACCACAAGTGGATTTCGCTCTATAATAGATGTATAAAGGGTTAATAACTATCAAAAAGGTATATTAAGCTATACATGATTATCATCAATTACAAGACAATTGGCATTGTTGCACAGATAGTTTTAAAATCCCGAAGGATATTCTTTGTGAAATCACAACCTATTTACAGTCAATCAGGAAATATTTAAATAGATGATGAATATTAATGACATAGGATAGAAATAAGTTATCAAGGAGTGAAAAGAAGGTGTATTTAATTAGACATCCTAAAAATTATGTTCATGATTATTTTGTTTCCAATTATGATTTTTATTTCTTTCAGTAAGATTATTTTTTTAGTCATAGGTGGGAACTCAAAGGAATTATCTTAACAATGAATGTGATTTAATTTTTTTTTATGAGTATCCAAATGTGATGATGACATGATTGAATGACTTTATTATTATTCCTAATTAGTTATTAGGGAACACGATTAAAAATATTCACCTTAAACAACTATGGAACTATCCAAAGTAGATAACGATAGAATTCATGAGAGTTTGAGTAGTGGAGACCATAGAGTAAATTAGATTTAGTTTCATCAATTTAATTATTGTGTGAAGTAACACATAATGGAATGTCACAGGGGGGTGAGAATATTATTTGGGTGTTGAAAAGAAAGAAACAAATAATGTAATATAAGTTATAAAATAAAAAGGTTGATTAACACAATATATAAGAATAATGGTCTCCCTAATGTACCATCAATTGTCGAATATTTAAAAGACCAATGTTTGGTAATTATGAAAATAGATGTCATAAAGAGAAATATAATGAATATAATTAGAAATTATTCCTGAGTAAGGATTATATTGATGTTAATAAAGATACTAAAAATGATATATGAATAGATAGAACTGTTAAGTAAAAACTTTATGAAGCATAGTTAATGGTGTAAGGTGAATATAGAGTCATTGGTGTGTTTATGTATTGGAAATCTAGAATTCTAAAATATATAAGGATTTTTTATTATAATATTTTCATTGTGGATTTGAAATAATATGTTTAATGATACAAAAGATATAGAAAATTGATTTAAAGGAATGATTATATTCATAGAAAACACATTATTAAGGTAAAGAAAAACCTTAACTTGTTTATAATTCCATGAAAATTGTGATTAGTTTTGTTAAAGTGATGATTAAAATAGATAAAGTTATTTGGATAGTACTAATGACCATGGAACTAATTAATTATTTTTTGAAAAATTAGTTTATGTTATCATTTAGGGAGTTTAAAACTTTTTTGGATTTAAATAATATCTCCAATAGTCTTTTTTTGTTTACATAATAAGGAAGGGTGTATGTTTTCTACTGTGTTTTATGGAAATTAATGGTATAACCATGTTTCAATAGAATACATGATGAAGGTATTAAAATATTTCATTTTTGAAAAATAATGGATACTTCATGTTGTTCGGTGGATTAATGATATGATAATATTGGTAAATATATTGTAATTATTTTTAATGTTTTTGATTATTTTCGATTACTCATAAGGTCAACCATTTATGAAATGTTTTAAGTTTAAATTGGGAAGAGGTTTAAATGATTAATGTATTAAATCACCATATAAATATTTATAAAAAACATATGTTAATCTCTTTTTTTTATAACAACTAGAGGTGGGTGAAATGACTTATCATTATTTTTTGGAATTTAATTAGTGTGTCAAGCAAGAAAAAATTGATTTCTTAGAGTAATAAGTAATGTGAAAATTAATCAAGGAAACACAAAAAGATGTAATTGTGCCTATGAAATTCAATGATATCAAGTAATCACATTTTCATATGTTCTTATTCAAGATAGTAAAGGAATTCCTCAACATCAGGAAAATGATCTTGAAATAACAAACTTATCCTAGTAACATCATTTATGATGAAACAAGAGTCCATTAAATCATCATTTTTATGGTTTTTTGGTCATTATTGTTCTCTATATATCCCAGGTTTTTGAGATCAATGATTTATATCACAAAAAATAATTATTTACTCTTTTCAGACATGTCTATGTATTTACATCCAACCGATGTTTTCCTATGTGGAAACCAAGTTATGTGTTACTTTAGTTTACCTTTAGGTTTCCAAATTTACCTTTTTAAGGGATGTTTTGTTTTTCATTTGTATGATGTAGGTTTTTATCATGTAAACATCAAATTCTAAACATGTGATACCTATGATGAATTTTGAGGGACAAATTCATTTTAGGATGGGTAGAATGTAAAAGAACAAAATTATTTGAAATAAATTTTAATTTTTTTTAAAATGTAATATTTTCAAAATATTATATTTCACATATTAATAATTTTATATTATGTTCTTAACAACACTAATTTTGGCTTATGTTACATGTAATGCCTGTTTAATCTTGTGTTACATGTTACAAGAAGTTTAATCAGAACATAACACACAATTAAAAATATTATTATTTAATATGAAAGCTATAACATATCCATTGAAATGGTGGGTATGAATAATATTCATTACATTATAGAAATATATTCAATATAGATTTATATTAAATGAATTATTTTGTGTATATTAAATTATAAATGTAAATAAAAACCATTTTGAAATAGAGACTCTTTTTTTAGTGACTACTTTTATAAAAAGAAACATATTTAATGTAAGTAAATTAAATAAATAACTTTTCGTAAATTATTTTAAAGAAATTTTTTATATTATATGTTCAATTAATGTAAAAAACATTATCATATGTGTTTTCTAGGGAATAAAAATAATAAATCCGATTTTATTAATAAAAACTGGATATTTGCAAAAGGAATTTTTATCAACTTTTTGTGCACACATTTGAAACTAATTATTGAAAAGTTATGGAAAATTATTTAAAAAAAATATTTTTTATAATTTTAAATATCAGAATATTATAAAAGTGAATAATTTTTAATTTTCTAAAAGGATTAAATTTTTTTTGAATAGTGAAAAGTACAATCTTTTAATTGAAAACTACATTTTCTTTTAAATTATTTAAAAAATTAATATAAATTTTAAATTTATATTAAACAAAAATTAGTTAAATAATATATATTAATCTAATTTAGGTAATGTAAATTAATTTTATATTGAAATTGGATATAAAAACTTTATAAACATTTGAACATTTTCTCTTTGATAACCCACTTACTCGGTAGGACTGTGAGACTAATTTTAAATTATATTCTTCAACTTATGAGAATATTATTTAATGAAATTTATTTCAGGTTTATAATAATAATAAATAATAATTTTTAATATTATAAACATATTTTTTGTTCATAATATTAAATAAATACAATAAATATTAATTATTGCAAAAATGGTCAAAAGATGTGTATTTACACATGCTTGTGTTAAAAGTAATTTTCAACAGACAAAGTATTTTTATTTTATAAATTATATTTATTATTTATAATCATCAGGTCATGATTATCTTATAACACTCATTTAATTATAGTCTTACGAATTTGATTATGTAGTTTAAAAACTAATTATCATGTCGAAATGAAGATGTAAATGGAGTAAAATAAATATCGAAGGAATGACATGTAAATTTTTTTTATGGTGGATGTGTTTCTCAAACATATAAAACAAATTATTTATCAAAAATGGAGCTTCATGATGTTAGGGTGACCTCCCATTATTGATCCCTTTATGGTATGTAAAATATTCCACTCTTCCTCTGTTATAAAAGAGAACTCACTCCCCTCACTTCTCCACACATATAAATCAATTAAGATCGACCTAAACCGGCCTAAATAACCTTAAAAAATTCATCCAATCATCATATAATTCTTATTCTTGGAATAAATTAATCCTAGGAAGGATTTTTGGTGAAATCCTAAGGAAGATACATTAATAAGAGGAAAGCTTCTTTAATATCATTTTTTATTTTATTTCATTGTCCATCAACTTAACATATTATTAAAACATGATAATATAATAACCTACTATAATTCATATAATTTTTTTATTTCATGTTCATAAACTAAATACATATCCACTTCAATCTAATGGGTTATGAAATCATTTTTCATGTGTACGATGGATATCCACATCGCAGACCGATTTCATTCATTTTCCCATTTCCACTGCTCACAACTGGGCATTATGATTGATATAAATTATATATATCAAAGTTATAAAATATTAATACATTGGTATTAATTATATGATATAAAAATTTTTTACTTCCTATTACCTAGGGGATACAATAATGTTGCTCTTGTGTAGGGAGGACTACCACCTCATGAAACGATGTGATTCATTTTTCACTAAGTATTTATATAAAATATAATAATGATATATTTAATGAACATATGTTATATAAATGAAATAATAAAGATATTAATGATATATTTATAATTATTATAATATAATATACCTTTTCATTTCTTACATGTTAACTCACTAAAATATGATAATGTCATTCACATAGGTGTGGGCTACAGCCTCCACAAAGCGATTTCACTCTCTCTTTTCATCACCATAGAATATAGATGATATGGATGAGTATTTTTACATAAATAATATTAAATTTATGATATTATTATTATTATTATTATTATGGAGATATAAAAACGACAGACCTCATTTTTGAAATGATTTTTGAGAAGTGGAAATGTTACTCATGTGTATATACAGCTTACAACCTCCATGATTGTATCATTCTTCATTTCTCAAAATTGTCTTCACTTATTGGTCATAAAAGTATAATTGATGTATTAATAGTAATGTAATGTCATTTTTATTAATTTTGATATAATTTAACCATGAAAAAATCATGATATTCAAAAATAACAAATTACAACATATATAAAAAACAATAATACTGTTATCTGAAACATAACATTAACATAGATTTTTTAACAAAATAGCAATAAAAGGTTATATGTAATTCATTTATGGTATGATATATATATAAATACATATTTCAATAATAGATTATAATAAACATATATTTATTATACATGGGTTTTTAACATGTATGATGGATTTTAATTATTAAGGTAGGGGGTTTATAGTCTCTCTTTTAATTTTTTGGGAGACATCTGAAAATTCCCCACTTGTTTATTTTGTGTGGTGTATATACATTACATTTAATATTATATATCATGAATCACATAATTCTCATTATATATAAATTTTTCTATTTTATTAATTTTTTGTTTTATTATTCAAAATATTAATAAAGTATTTACATATTTGTATCCCACTTTTTACTTCTATGAGACACATTCCATATTCACAATCTATTTCATTTATGTGATGTATATAATTCTCATGAATGTATTTTCTGATGACTCTCCAAAAAATCATGTGTATTACTTATCAATTCATTTATCAATATTTCATGGGGATTAGGTTTTTAATCATACAATTTTGGAAATAGATTTATGTTACAATGTCATTATTTATCTAGGTTGATTGTTATTCATTCTCCATTAATGAGATTTTATGATATACCTATCAAGAATAATCCAGAAGTTTCTTTTACTATATTTTTTTAATTAAAATGTCAGTTTTATTATAATTTCTCTCTCTTTATGTACTCAATAGTTCAATAAAATTCTTTTGAGGAAAATCTTATTTATTTCACTCTTTAGTCGAAAAACAATTTTCAACCAAAATCTTGTTTTCTAAAATATATTTTTAATTTTTTAAAAAAATATTAAAAATTAATTTTTAAATAAATATGTACTTATGTTTTACATCAAAAAAAATTTTAAACGAATATTTGTGTAATTTTTCAAAAAATTACAATTTGGATTTTAACAAAAAAGAAAATGGTTATTATCATGACTGCTCAGTGATTTCAACATTCCCATTTGGATTTTACTATCATGATTGCTTTGTGATTTCAACATTCCCTTATTAATAATCATGGTGATTTTAAAGATAAATAAATTTTAAAGAATGTATTATGGTGTATATGATCTACGTAAACCATTCTAGTTGATTTCTTCATGTGATTAATATCTTGGTTAGTTTATTTAACATAATGTTGTATATGATTATATGTTTTCCAAATATCTATGACTTATAACAATGTCATGTTGTCAAGGATAATGTTGATTTATTTCCCTATCATTCTTGTTTTATTAACTAAAAATAATGTTAATGTTACTAATGATTGTGATTTTTGATGTGTAGGGTATGGATTTGAATTTTTTTTCATGTTCTCATACCCTTATGTTCATTTTACAATGACATATACCCTATATTTACCCTTATATATCATATTAGATCACCCTATATTATGATTCCATTCCCCATGTTATATAGAAAGGTTTTAAGTATATTATGTTTTTGAACATTAATAAAATGGAATATAGTTAGGGGATATGTTAAAGATATTTTACCAAATTAGAAGATCTTATACATAGTATAAAATAAAACCAAACTATTATTGTCCTCAATCACATGTTTTGTGAAATATTCAATAATAATATAAAATGTAATATCCATTTATGATAATCTTGGGTCCCTATAGTAACTCCACCACTTCTAAAGCTCATTAGGGATTCTCATAATGGAGATTCCTATTATAAGTCATTATTTCCTAAGATATCTATTAGAAATTCTTTGGATGGATTTCTGAAGGTAGGGAGGTTATCATCCTATTCATAGGACAACTAATAGTGTGAGTGACATTATGTGAGGAGGTGATGAGGGAGTTTCATACACCACCTTATTGGTTTATCCTTCTGTGAAAAATATGTACCAAGACTCTATACGTCATTTATTGTATTTATGAATGAAGAAGGGTGTAGCGAAGTTATTCACCTGATGCCCCCAAATTAGTAAGTGAAGTATATAAACCAATTTCTAGCAGGTTTTCTTCAACACATTGGGGAGGCAGAGTAAAAATGGGGTGTTATATATCGTCATCGTGATAGGGTTACCGTAGAAGTCTAGGGGATAGGATTCCATCTATGTGATGGAATACTGAATCACCAAGTCAACATCTATCATATCTATTTAACATTAGTGTTTTGTAGAGTTCTATGGATGCCTTTATGTATAGGATAAAAATTGGCATCATTGTGTTCCCTCAATGGTCATTTCATACCATGATGCTCACATTACATTATGATAATGAAAATGATTTTAGAAGGCCTTCAGGACCCAAAAACGTTTGATAATTGAATTTCACCCACAAATAAAAATCCACATTAAAGGAACTATATCATTTATATAGGACATGATGCATGATTTCATATTGGATTTTGCAAATCGTTTTGGAGGGCCAACTACACTGGGTGGTGTTTGTGTAAAAAAATACCATGAAACCATTGTTGTGGAACCATTTTATTATTTTTATGGAAAACACTATAGGTCACCACTATGTTAGACTGATCCTAGTTATTCCTCACTCCTACGACCAGTGTTGGTGAATCCTATGATAGAGAATTTGAAAATCATCCAAGATTGGATGAGTACTGCATTGGTCCATCAGAATTATTATATGACACAGTGATGTGGGACTATAGAGTTAGATGAAGGAGACCATGTGTTATTGATTGTGTTAAATTGAAGTGGAATACCAATATTTGGATGGGGTGGAATTTTATCTCCAAGATTTATTAGAAATATCTTAATATTGTGTCATCTCAATGAGGTGTCATACCACTTGGACCTTCTATACAATTAGACCGAATAAAATATTTCTTCCAGGTGTCATAGTTGGGGAGTTAACGTACAAATCATCACATATTATTTACTGGGGAGAGCTAGAGTTCAAGTATGGGTAAACATTTAATGAGTACCAGATAGATATTGAAGATTGGTAAGAGAATATACTCTGTGGGTTAGAGATTCTATTATAACATGTCTGGTGGTAGTAGGGGAATCATCAAGAGATCACCTAGATGCATGTGACCGATATGCAATATCAGAGTAGAAATTTTTTCATTCAGAAACAAAAATCACCTTTTTTGGAGAATGCAACATCCCTATTTTTCATGTAATTCTTATTAATATATCAAATAATATTTTTGTAGATAGTCATTACGATTGAGAATGATTTCGAGGACTGGTGATCTTGGTGTTGAAATTATAAATATACCAAATATATTAATATTAGTCCTGCACATGTTTCGTAAAATTGACTAATTAATTCATAATGGTAAATCAGATAGGAAATATGGGACTATCGATGATTATGTAATTTGGGTTTTACTATAGGAATGGAATTAGCGTTGTTAGAATCAGGTGTTTTGATAATGTTATATCATGGATGACAATAATAAAATACATATATTATTTATTTATTTATTT
Organism: Viscum album; assembly: GCA_963277665.1. Taxonomy (NCBI): domain Eukaryota; kingdom Viridiplantae; phylum Streptophyta; class Magnoliopsida; order Santalales; family Viscaceae; genus Viscum; species Viscum album. The sequence goes on along the minus strand of OY728156.1, from coordinate 2,072,889,615 downwards.
ATGTTTTGATGTAGTGACCCAATTAACTTCTACAAATATGTTTTTATTTCAAATTCACAGTTTTATTTTTATAACCAAGACAATTGAGAGAGGTTGTTAGTGGATGAATTTGAGAACAATGATGATGGATCAATGATCTTTATCTCTATTGAAATTTGAATATTTTTCCTATGATGATGATGATGATTAATTCTAAATCATATATTCATCCAACTAAAGGTAGGTTATTTTTTTCCATGTATTATTTGTCCATTTTTTATATCATTGTGAATGAAAATAAATTCTTCCAATAGTTGCTTCATTATTCAATATTTCTTGTAAGTTTGTATTGATTTATTTATGGTATTTTGGGATTTAATTATTAGGTTTTTGTTCTCTTCATTAATCATTATATTGGAAATTGATCAAGGATAACTTAGACACATATGAGGTTGGTTGCATAATGTTTTTTGTTCTTGAATGCCTAGCATATTTCATCATAGGGTTCATCACATTCAATTTCATTGGACAAAAGTGCGATGAATACCCAATATTCTATCAATTTTTGACCATTATTCAGTGTAACAGATCAATACCAAGGTTATAGTTTTGTAATAAATAGTGTGATTAAGTTGAAATTAAAGAGGATGATCATAAGTTTATTTGATTAGAATCATGATTTCCATTCCTCTTAGTTTGACACTTAGGTCAATGGAGTGATATGGCAGTGGTCAATTAGTAATAAGATCAAAGGATAGATTCTGATGAGCAGTGATAGAAAGTATATTTCACACTGGATCTATATTATGCAATCATTATTTGTTTTCTAACAGATTAAATTGGAATAATTTATGAGAATGATATGGAATCTAGAAAATTACATGTTACCTGAAATATACATAAATGAACTCACAATATGTGGGGTCCAAGATATTGTGATAAGGTTTTTATATAAATTAAATATGACCCACCATGTGAAACTATTTTACATTATGTGACCCAATGTTCGAAGCACGGTGTGTACTCTGGGAGTACACAGGAATAGACATGGCTAGACACACGAGCACGGGTAGAGTCTATAAGAACCACTTGATACCCAAAAATTGAAAATTACACTATCATGACCAATGGTTCATGGGAATAGACACATGATGTTTTGGGTTTAGTGGTTCATGATGTGTACTTCCTCTAAGATAGCTTATAGAGCTTTATTTCATCAGTATATACTAGACTTAGTTGAGGCTGATTCTACAGTCTCTCCCTATGAGGGTATATAGTTTAATTATTGCATTGAAGTAGGATTTTGATCCCCTTTATAGGATCAATTCTCAATAGAGTTCATGGTGTCCTTTTGTGAGTCCAATTATAGGAAACAACTATAATATCATTCCTAGGTGGTGTTTGTGTATCAAAATGACCACCATGCAAAGAGTTTCTCTCGCATATTTAATAGTTTTATCTTGTAGGGTAGGTGTGAACCCTAGTGGTTTGGGGTGTGATAACCTATCTATGAAACATGATTTTTACATATTTGGTGAGTTCCTATTAGTGAACCCAGATGAGCGCAACCTATTGGATGAGTTTCATCAATCACAACATAGCTAATGGAGTGGATTCTCTTGGATGTCCATTTCCATGAAACCTCAAGCATATTCTTAGGGATGGATGTAATGCTTGAGACCACTTGAGACAGGTTTTTTGTTATGATTATATATAGGTATATTCGTGATTATCCATATGTATAATATCTTGATAGACATACCAGTGTATTTGATCTGAATACTATTAATGATTTATGTTTTGTTATTTTGGAGATTCTTATTGAGTATTATTATACTCACTCTTGTATGGGATATTCCCACATGTGTCTTGTCTTATTCAGATGACATACCATTTGAAAATCTCCATGAAGGAATGGGATCAGGTGAAGAATATTTTTGGGCTAGACAGACCGAGGTTCTTATCGCTGGTGTATTGATAATATTCCCCGCATTGAAAGAATATTATACTCTCTGTAGTTTTTTTGGGATTTTAGTTGGACCCTTTATCACTTTTAGAACATTTGGAAACTTTTCTTTGTGTGATTATAGATTTATTCCTGTATTTATTTTATTATTTAATTACATTCATCACTACATGATATTGAAGAAAGGGGATGTTCATAAAAGTAGTAGAGGAATTAAAAAAGGATAAAAGATTCAAATTTAATAAGATCCCTAGAAATGAAGATGTTTAGATTCTTATGATTTTTAGAAGTTGTTGTTATTTGTTTTTATCTATTGCACTTTTTCAGCTAGTTCAACCCAATGTCACTGTAAAACAGATGTTTGTAGACCTGCACTATGGGGGCTTTGAAATGTAATTCTGCCAGTTCAGAACAAGCTTGATCATGCGACCTTCTTTAGTAATGAAGCAGTTATTAGGCTATTATGATGTGTCTCTTGGAGTTTGAGATATTTTGGAAAAATGGAAGCTTTAATCCTTGGCTAGTTTGGTATATTGATAACAGAGTTTCTGTTTGTCTCGAATAATTAGATGCTGGTCTTTTCTTCATTTTTCACTAAATGAATGTTCGACTTGTTTTGCGTTATTATCTCATTTTAAATCCATTATTTATGATCCTGTAATTGATTCTTGTTTTTCATAAATGATTCATCAAGGGATATTATTGGATTTTCAATGCATAAATCATCCTTTTCTTTTTGGGTTGGTTTGCCTCAATGAGTTTTTCGTGTGCATGGAAATGACTGAGTGATGATAGGTTGGTGAAGTGATCAACAAGAACCGTCTTCGGATATTAGCAGTGGCTGGTACACATTCTTTTCTTCAACCACACATGCCTCCTATTATCCGATATAAATTCTACAATTTGATGCTACCAATGAACATATTGATTTAGTGAGGAGTTGGTGTGTCTTCTACAAATTCTTTTTCTGTTTTATTCTATTTTTATGCTAGTGCAAGCTCATTGCATCTCGTTCTTTCATTGTAATCTTATATTTAAATAAATTATTTATAATTTTGAGTTTGGATTCTAATTCAAACATCAATCTATTTAAAAACATGTATTTAGGTGAATTTCACTCATGTTTGGGATATTCCATATCGGTATTGGTCTCCACACCCTAAACAATTTATGGAAGGCTTGATGTTGTCCAAATTGTCTTATCACTTTCAAGGTGGGCCCTGGTACAGATCATGAAAACAATGCACCCCTGATAGGGTCTTGGGTGGCTTAAAAATAGTCACTCCATTAATATTTAATGAATAAACAACTAAACAATTCCCAAATATGAAATTATAGAGAAAGTGAGCCTCAAGGATCCAAAACTGACAATTTGAGAACTTACAATAATGTTAATTCTTGTATATTAGGTCGAGGAACACCCACGAATATTCTAATTATGCATCTTCTAATGTATATTAAATGGTGATTTCATCGATAAATAAATATAATAACTATTATATTTATATTTTGATGATATAATTCATAAGATCCAAGAAAATAGAGGGGGAATTATTCACAGAAAATGGAATTTATAGGAACCCATATTTGTTATATCATCATTTCAACGTCGTCTTAGAAATATTATCATCATAACCCATAACCGGTGTTATTCGTAACACTGATCTACTGTTTAGAACCAAATAAAACCTATAAACTAGTCAAAGTGGTCAGAAATCCTCAATAAGGGGTACCTGTCCTTCATTATTACCCGGTTCAGGAGATGATAGTCAACACAATGCCTCAAACACAAATGCAATGTTTTTATGAAAAAATTGGATCTTCCTATAAAGACGCACTAGTTTTGGTCAAACATTTCACTCTAAGGTCTTACAACAACACCCTCATTTCTCATAGCTTGTTACGGTGCATCGTATTTTTTGCAAAAGATATATGTGTCCTCCCAAGGTTAATGTTGATGAAGAAGTCAAAATCCCACATCTGAAGTTGTCTCATGAAATTTGAATGAAATATGTTAAGATAACCCACTACCACTTTTGGAAGATAGACACAATATTATATCATTGTACTGAAGGAAATAAAATTATACCCAATGGGTGATGGGTTGCAGCAACCTACTAGCAACCCCCAGTCTCTTGGAAATAAGTTCTCTCTCACCAATGACGGATATTCAATTAATATATTAAAAAAGTCATATAACACTCCTGTGATGATATTATATCTCTTCAAGAACCATAAACAAAAAATACATAACTAAAAAGAATTTATAAGTTGTTATCAGGACAATCCAAATGTCCCATGAGATACTATGTCCACTAACATACAACTCACACTACTAGATGATGTGACAAATATAAAGAGTCCACCTACTGTGAACCTATAGCCATATATTCCTATAAAAAGTCACAACAAGATACTCTAGATCACACATGGGAGATATGATGATGAAGTAATGACTCATGGCTGTGTCTACGAGTATTGTGTAACGAGTATTAAATAAATATATCACACCTCAAATGTAGTAAAAGAAAGAGTTTGGGGATAGGGGAAATCTATCATGCATCATTCCCTTCAGTCGGACTCGGCTTCCGAGTCGGTGGCAAGTTCTATTGACAAGGTAGGGTTCCTAGGTGGCACTACTCCATCAGAGACACCAAGGGACCAAACATCTTCATCAATGTCGAGTGGGTAAAAATTCAATGACCCAACAATATCGGTTGATATTTCAAAAGATGTCAAACCCAAGTATGAAAAGTGGCTCTTCTTTTCTGGTAGGGCACGAGGTTTAAACCCTTTGTTAGAGATAATGAAATTCCCAAAATATTAATGTTGGTTTCTAGAATATTCAGAATGAGGGTGACAGAAGGTGGATCGTGTGAGGTGGTTGCGTCTTCAGTGTCTCCGTCGGTCCCCAGAGGAATGGGCAAAGTTGTTGCAACTTTGTTTCCTTACATTCCTAAAAGATTATCGATTCCGGTGTTAGAGTTTGTTATTTATTCCTTTCTATCTCTGGGATTGTTGAATTTATCTCTATTGATTATGATATGGTGTTCCAAGTATGTGCATTCAAAGGCTCCACGGGGTCAATTGTAAGAGGGGGTGGCTAAGAAAATTACCGCATCCTGTAACTCACTGAACCGATTGGTTCTAGTTTCTATGATTTAGGAGGAGGTAGCTCCATTGTCTCCACTGACCATGGTGTAGAATTGAATCACTCTGTTGGAGGATTCAGATAGCTCTTTGAAGAAGAATTTTCTCATTCCAAATAAGGGTTGTTCTTCTAAAGGATCTTTCAGACTAGTTACTCACTCCATGGACAAGGAGGAGTGTTGCAAAAATCAATTTGTTTCGAGACTAGGTAACAATGGAAAAAGGGCCAATAACTCCTTCTTGTAATTTCTTCTCTAATCATTTTCAATTATTGGGGTCTTAGGGTGCATGAAAAATGTGCTTTTATGGATTTTAAGTCCATGAGATTCAATTCATCAATGGTGGTCATTTTGGAACCTAAAAAAGATCTTAGAAGGATCAGTTTCTTCACAAAAAACATAGGATTTGGTCTCCACATTCATGGAAACCTAGTTAATAATGAAATTTTTATTCTATGGAAGTATTTTTTATAGGTGCAGCTGGTTCAGGTTATGGATCATTGTATCGCTTTGAAAATTGGGTGCAGAGGAATAGAGGATTTGTTCACCTTTATTTATGTTAGAAAAGATGTAATGGAAATAAGACATATGTAGGACTATCTTTACTCGTTTAATGTGGCTGTATTACTTTGTTTTTTAAATGTGGATTTCTATTCTATCGTGGACATATTGGATAATAATGGTGGATCCAGGTTATACAATAATGGTGTTATTAAGTTTAGTCCATTCATTTCTATTAAGGGGCTGCAAGACATGGTCATTAGTGGGTGGAAATACACATGGTGTAAAAATCAAAAAGGTTTATTTTGTATGTGGAGTAAGATAGATAGATCTCTTTCTACCTTTAAGGGTTTAGTGTCATTTTCCAAGACCTTAGTTACTCATATAACTCATGCTCCTTCAGACCACACTCCACTACTTGTGGAGCTCACACAAGGAAGTTTGGATAATAGGGAGTTCATGTATTCGGTTAACTGGAACAATGTGGATGGGTTCATGTAGATGATGAAAGAATCATTGAAATATTATATGGATGGGAGATCATGGGTTGGGTTATATGGGTGTTTGAAGTCCCTCAAGACTGATATAGTTAGATGGTTCACGAACTGAACATCAGTGGATGATTCGGTGGATGCGCTCCAGGAGGAGATTGAATGATTGGAAGAAAGGATGCAACAGATTTGGGATGATCCGGCCATAATGTTGGTATGCTGTAAATGTTGTTTTATGGATCAGAGGCTTATAGATATCAAAAGAGAATTTACAAAATGTTCCAGGGTCAGATGTCTTAAGTAGGGTGATAGGAAGAGTGGTTTTTTCCATGCTTGTTTGATGAACTTCATAATATAGAACTCAACCTCAGGATTGAGGATGAATCATTTTCTCCAGATGATAATGTCACCGGAAGGATGGCCTTGAATCACTTCAAAATGCTATTTTCAGGTGGTCCTTTAGGAACATATGGGGAGGGACCCTCAGTAATGGAATTAGTGGTTTTCATGGGGAGTATTCCCAGGAAGATTGATGATGAGTATAACATTACCTTGATAAGTGTACCATATAATGTGGAGGTATGAGAGACTATTCGAAATATGTCTCTAGATAGTTCACCTGGTCTAGATGATTTTAAAGGATCATTCTATGTGGCATCGTGGGACTTTGTGGGGCCTCATGTTATCGAGGTGGTGCAAGATTATGTCTAGGGGGTTCTCTTAACTAGAGGATGTGTTCTTATAGGGTGGTTCTCTTGACCAAAGTTAATGATCCATCTTCCATTAATAAATATAGACTAATATTCCTTTTCAATTTTTCTTACATGATTTTGGCAAGTGCACAGACTCAGTGGTTGAACAAGGTGGTTCTGAAGGCTATATCTCAGGTTCAACATTGCTTTATCAAAGGTATATGTAATAAAAGGGTGGTGAGAATCACTCAATAATTGTTGGATTATGTGAATAATAGGGTGGTCGAGTCAAAAATCATTATTTAGGTGGATATGGAGAAGGCATGTGACAAGATGGAATGGAATTTCATAATTCGGGTGATGTGAAAGTTGGGTTTCCTTGAAGGGGTTTGTGATCCATGCTTTCAGTGCTTCTCCTCTCCTTGGCTAACCATTTTGCTTAAGGGGAATTTTTTGGGTTCTTCAAATATTTAAGGGGTGTTCCACAAGGTAAACCTCTATCTCCCATTATGTTCATACTTGCACAAGAGGCCCTATTGAGGAATCTTCACAGATTCTTGGTGGAACAGATAATTGTTTTAGTAGTATTCTCATGATTCGGATATATTTCTCTATCATCTTATGTTTTATGACGATATTCTCATATTTTTGAATGGAAGGAGGTCTTCCCTAAAGAATTTTATGAATCCTTTTTTTGATTTATGGTAACCTTAGTGTAAAAATGGTCAATTATAGGTTGAGAATTGTTTTCATATGAAATAAATGTCCAAGAAGAAAGCTTCGAAGTATTCATGACATTTTGGGCATTCAACAGAAACAATTTCCCATGATATATCTTCGGGAACCTATTTCTAATGGCTGAGTGAAAATGATATTTATTTAGGATCTCATTAACATAATGTTCTTAAGTATTCTTAACTGGAATAATAGGTTTCTCTCCTTCAGTGGATATGTGGAATTACTTAATAGTGTTATTACATAGATATTGATGCATGTCATGTCCATTATCACTCCTCCCAAAGGGATTATATTATAAATAGAGAAGTTGATGAACATATTTCATTGGGGTTATAACATCTAAGTAAGAGATCATCGGGCCTCCTGGTATCGAGTAGTGAAACTGGTGGAGGAAGAAGGAGTTGGTCTCAGGGATGTCTCAACTACCATGCATCCATGTAGGCTCGGATGGCATGGGATTTCACTGTTGTAAAATTGATTTAGGCCCAAAATATTAGAATTATGTGTGGAAATAAATAGGAGGATTGGGACTTTAGGGAACTACCTAGTTTGGGGGGATCTGTGACGTTTCACCTGGATATTCTTCAAGGGTCTTCTCGCTAGATGATCGAAAAGGGGGATATTTATTTATAAAGGCATAACTGGGTGGGGGAGAAACTATTTTTTCCGAACTGCCCCAGACTGACCATGTCGGTAGGAGAGCCCAGGCATCACCCTCGTCTGATTAAAGACATTCTAAGCCTGGAACAAATGATTATTTTTAACATGGTTTTATTTTCTGTGGATGCTTACCGTTTTTTATACATTCATGGCGTGGATCCTTCAATCGGCAGGATTACTATAGGTTGATTCAGCAGGGAGGGGTACGCAATGAGTGGGGATCACACCTATGGTGTTGGGAGGTCCCCACAAAGATGAGTTTTCTGGTTTAGAGATCATGAAATCAACCCATCCCTATAATGGATAATATTAAAAGGATGGGAATTCCTCTATCCACATGATGTTTCTGTTGTACAAACCCCAAGAAGAATCGGTGAATCATGTATTTATCAGGGGAGAATGGGCGGTAAGCCTTTGGTCTATAATTGATACTTGGGGTAACTATAATGCAATATGTACATCCATTCATGATTTCTTCATGAGTTGTTTTTAGGGTACGGAACAACATATGATGGAGTCCAAGATCCAATCTCTCGTTGTTACAGCAATATTCTGAGCACTTTGGGAGGAAATGAAAAAATAAGTATTGAGGTTCAACTGCAGATGGATTTAATACATGTGACAATGAAGATGCTTCATTATGAACATGTTTTGTTGGTTAATGGTGTACATCAGTCCTACAGTCTTTGTAGTCTTCTCAACAGACTAGTGGCATGTCCAAGATCCTATGTGGGTTGGATTAGATGGCATCCTCCAGAGAATGGTTTCTAACATAATGTCGATGGGTCACTGATGAATGGCCAGATGCAAGGAAGAGGCCTGGTGTGGGATAGGAATGGTTTGATTGTGTTTACTTATAGCAGTTTCCATTGGTCAGGTACTTCGTTAGGGGGGGAAGCTAGGTTATTTCACACTGGTGTCAAGATTTTCAAAAAATTCACGTTGGTGTTTTTAGAAATGGAGTCAGACTCTGCGGTGATGATTTTGGATTTACATGGGAAAGTTAACCCGCCTTGATAGTTTACACACCTGGTTAGAAGTTGTGACTTGAAGATTTTTAATGGATGTGTGGTTCTTCATATTCCAAAAGAGGCCAACTTTTCTGTGGATGCCATTTCACGGGGGAGTAATCTTGAGGATCCCTTTGTGATTTTCTCAAACTTGGGATCATTGAATCCGGAGTGTAACAATTTTTTCTAAGGGGATGCACTTGGGCTCCACGATATTGGACCTCCTTTATTTTTATCATCATTTTAGGGATCAATATACTTTTTTAATAATAAAAAACAATTCTCGATCATACCTCAACATATCTCATGACTAACAAGGTCATATCTCTCCATATCCTCTAGCCTCGCAATGACTTGAATAGCGATATTGTAGGTCTAGTGTGGGCAACAATGTGGTGTTGGTAGATATAAGGAATATCATTACCATCCACTAAAATCCCCTCTTTCTATAGATCAACCTATTCTTCTATCAGAACCTCCCCTCTATGGGCTTCTTTGATAATTAATGGGAGATCCCTAATAACAACATTGTCTATATTATCTCAGTCTATCCAGTATTTTCCTACCCTCCTTGGTATATTAGGGTAAATAATCATGATCAATGCGACCTCACTCACTAAAATCATAATATCAACCATCATCAATCTAGCTCTTTTCCTTTTCACTAACCATACACAACATACCCACATGAATGAGCTCAACCATGTGGTGGTATCATGTTCCAAGACTCTTAAGACTATGAATTTCCATATGTTCTAGACAAATCATCCACATGATTAAAAATACCTACTTTATACTCTTGATTTCCTTCTTCTAGGAAGCTATCTATATCCATATCCCTTCCATCACTCTAGTATAAGATGATGCATCCTAAATGTTAGGAATATTTACTAGTGTTAAATGCAAAAAATATGTAGGATGTCTCAAAGAGGATATGAAGGTCAGAAGGCCCAATCCTATATGATACTTGTGACATGGGATCCCAATAACAGATGTCTTGATAGGAAATTTCAACAAGAATGTGTTTAGAGTGTAGGTATATGGATACATCAGCTTTTACACCAATACTAGGTTCCCTGGCTAGAGAGGTAACCTTGATGAAATATAACATTATTTCATTATGTTTCCAAACCAATCATTACAACAAGGTAAAACTTCATAATCCAACCTAAGATAAATATAACCTTTAATACCACTCTAAAAATACCTAACACACTAAGACCCGCTTTACTAGTGGTGGTCTGAGTGAGACAACCAACTCCCATGCGAAATAAGATATGGGAGGGTGACAAGAATTGAGTATAAAATACTGAATATGGGAGGCCTTATCTTAATTAAGTTTACTCACACAGACAACTAGATCATTCTAATGGCGTAGAGATATAATAGAAATATTGATCATATTGAGTGTAATCCATTAAATAAAATCTTATAGGATAACATCAATATATACAATCACAATATAACGTATAAAGAGAAAAATACCATCCCAATATGAAATTAGGTACCAAACTGAAAACATCATGGGGAAGGTATGGTCCGAAGAGATATTGGATCGCAATCCTCAAGGATTTCCATTTAAAAAAGTTTGTGCGAGGAGTCACTTAGTTCCACTAAAACAAGGACCCTTGATATCCCCACTGATCAATTTTTCATCTTCATAAGACACAACACATGTGGGAAAATCCAATGTAATGGTGAGTATATAAATATCAATTAGGCATCCCAAAAAAAATTGAATCACCAATGGAAAAAATAAAATTCTCCACCCCAAAATCATAATTTTAAAAAGAAACACATATTATATGCTCATAAATACACCCAATAGATGGAGAAATGGGTTCTCCATATCCATAGCTTAGTAGAGAAGGCGGAGTTGGATTGAAGCTTCAATAGTCCCACCAATGATGTTTAACAACATATGTTTCGACACAAGATACAGAGTGGATTTCCAACAACTTTCCATTCTATTTCATAGCCCAGGGGGCTCAATATACCAGCCATGAATTTTCTGTTACCTCACCGAAAAATGTTTGAAGGGCCTCATCCGCTCTACCTTTCTCTACAACAGAGGGGAAAAATATATATTTAAGTACCCAAACACCTCTGGAGCCCAAATACAATAGAGGGATGGGTTTACATATTGTAGATACATGAAAATCACCCTATTTAGTAAGTTAGTTTCCAAGACTACTTAAAATCGTATGGGGGACCCATCCTAGGTGATATAGGGAGTTTCAAACCCAAATAACACTCTGATGATCACACATGATCACTATCACTCCCCTAGAATCACTGATGAAAGAATCCAAAAAGCCTAATTTAATATCCCATTACATTAGTTCAAGTAATTCTTCACTCAAACATTGTTTCTAGTTTTTCTGGGTGTGTTTTTGGGATTCTGATCATTGAAATATTTTTTCCGGAAACGTGACCTAATGTTAGGGGATGTATGTTTGTTTGGATATGATGGTATCCATGAATAAATATGTCAATGTAGAGATTCATTGTGTTTTATAGGTTGTGAAGTTGATAGACCATGATTTTTCATTGAAAATTGGGCAATAGAATAGGGGAGCATGAGCCCATTTTCTAGGAGCTATTTCCAATATCATTAGAGTTGCATCATAGAGGACCGGTTGGGCCTTGGAAGCCATGTTTGGTGAATATTAAATCTAATTCATATTTTGTCATAGATTTGGCTTGTGTTTGTATTGCATCATAGATTTACCCCTGGTTAAGTATATTTGGGTAAGGTATGAAACATGTTTTCAAGAGGCTTGTTGGTTCTGGCTGCAACATAGTTTGAGGAGGTAGTGTTGTGGCATAGTTGTTTCCATCCTTTCTAGATAGTGGTTTGGGGGGCTGCAGTGTAATTTTTTTTTTCTATTTTTACAGACTTAAATACCCCAAGCCCAATTTTATATTTCCTTTTATCCTACTCATATTTTTATTTGAAATTTTATCTTTTGAATGCTACATATAAATTTTTTTAACACTTTTAAAATCCTTTTTCCTCTGAACAAAGCTCTGGTGGAAGTGGTTGATGACTCTCTGATAAGTGATCTCTCATTGTTTTGGAATTATCATTTTTCTTCACTTCACCCCTTTAATAGTGATGAATATTCATGTTATAGATAGAGTGGATCTATTTTTTGATAGATGATGTTTATGGGGATTTCAATTTTTATTGGGTGCCTCTAACCCACCATTATCATTCCTATTTTGGGTGTTTGATTGTTAATCACTGATTAAATATAATCTTTTCAGTAATGATTCTTCCACACAACCAAAACGAATTTTTCTTAATTTACACAATGCGATTTTAAATAATAAATTTATATGAATTTACTAAAGATTATTTTATGTATTAATTCAAAGCCATGTGTTTTTTCAATAAACCCCCATTTTTGGTGGGTTTGAGACATGAAATTATTGGATAAAAATTTATTGTGATGGAAATTTTTGTTGTAAATTATTTTCCATGATTTGATAAAAATGAATTCAAATTAAAGATGATTTGAAAATTCTTGAATTTTATGAAAATCAATTATTTCGTTATGAAATGGAAGCTAATTTCGAACACTCAATCTAGGAAATCGAAATATGAAAGATGAAATGATTTAAAATGATTGATTTCATTTATTTGATTGATTTTATTATTTTAATCACTTATAGAATTTGTATTTACAATTAATTAGGGCCATCATGCAAGGCTTTGACCTCTTATAATTGGATTTATAATTAATATACTAATATATGAAAACTGTGTCATGCTTTTCTTCTCATATGTGGTGTTGAGTCCTATTAGCCTAAGTCATGGGAAGTGTGAAAACATTGATTAGATATCACTATTGAGTTGTGTGAATATCCAATTAAAAGAAACTATAATACCACATGGATTGATTTATGGTTCTTTGTTATAAATGGTTATATAATTACAAGCAAATAATTTATGGAATAGTTTTATTCATTCCAACTTCTTTATATAAATATTTCATATAAATTTTTTTGTTATGCTAGTTTTGATATAACATCCATCCATTATTTATTTAAATCATGTCTCTTTCAAAATATGTAAATACCATAAGTTATTTTATTTTAATTGAAATTGTATCTGGATTAATTGTTATATATTTGATTATGCAATCCTTAATGATTCTCTATTAGTCTTTATATCTCACACCTTACAATTTCATTTATGTGTTTGTATGTTATCTTACTCTTGTTCTTAGAAAACAAAAAGCAACACTTGGAGGTGGTAGATTATCGTGATCATTGGGACCGTGACTGATGGATTTAAATGGTGGATATATGATCTATTTGTTACATGGGTTTATCTTTGATATTTATTTTGGAAGTCCTTACAACAATAGATTATTCACTATTTGGGTACTATTTTACATGTTTGATTTGGGAACATTATCCCAATAGAGTGTTTAGATGACTTACTTGTCTCTTTTATATTATGCATTATTATGGAATACAAAATTTTTCTTATAATACTTGTATGATTTTATGTACTAGTCACCAACCTGGGGGGATCAGAAACACCCTTAGATCCTTGTCAAGGCTGGCTCAAGCATCAGCGTACTAGGGTATCTAGGATGATTCATGGAAAAGTGGTATCAAATCCTAGGTTAAGTTTTACACTATTCCATGATGTTATTATACAATGGGGGTTTCTATGTTGAAAATAGGTAGGATTAATTGGGTTTAAGAGTTATTTACAAGTGAGTGGATGCTCATATTTAATCATAATGTGCTTTAAGACAACATGGGTGTTTGGGAAATAGTACTTCAAGATTTTTTTAAATATGATTCTAAAATTTTAACTCCTTATTATGTGAAAATGTTGAAACCCCACTCTTGAAATATTCTTGATGGAATTCATATTCACATAACTATTTTCCATGTTATGGATTTGTGAATATTTTTTAATGCTTTAAGAGTTTTATATTTAGGTTCTGTATCCCTCTAATAATTTTTTTAATTGGCTACTGAAGAAAGATATTGGTGAACCATAGTAGGAGAACCTTATAGAAGACCCAAATTTTTTTAGATAGTGGAGCATGTTTTCCATGATTTCGGATAGGTACCTATTATCATTTATGATTAGAATCTGATGGTGGATCCTCAATGTGAATAATATGGAGATAATTTTCAAGAGTTTATTCATCATAACCCACTAGATTTGCAGTGATTGAATGATCATCAAGAGATTGAGTATTGGATGAAGAAAATGACTTTCCCTTTGAGTTATTGGGAATTCCAAAATATATAATGGTGAAATAATCTACCTTTAAGCTTTTGGGTCCTAGGATGAGATAGTGGGATTTTATACTGATATTGAAATTAATGAGGTCTGAGAGTGGAAATTCATTTGCATATTTGTCACTGAACGATGATTTTCAGAGACAATAGTATTGGTGAAGAACATATATTTTCTTCGCATCTAGTAAGGGGAAAGGATCACGATAGGGTATGTGAACTGTTTTTCTAAGAATGTTCAGTTTAATCTTGAGGTGGTGATGAATGTGAATCTAATGTATTGAATTTTTTATATGGGTCTTCCTTCTAACATGAAGTCTCAATTATGTATTTATTTTCTTAATTCTTATAAATTCAGGCTTGAAATAGAGTTGATGGATGAGAATGACTAGGATAGTAAATTGTGGTTAAGGAGAGTTCCATTCTCTCCATGTGGTAGTTCAATATGTTAATTTAATGTAAATATAAATAATGATGATTCTAGTGCTAGTTTTAGAAAAAAAAATTGATCATTTATAACTTCAATAGTTCATAGTAGAGTCCCCTTCACATTTTTACAATGAGGTTAGAATGGGTATTTGAAATGGGTTTTCACTGAGGCCCCCAAAATTTTAGGATTGTTCATCCTATCAGGCCACCTATAGATGTTTTAACACTTATTTTTTTAAACTATGTAGTGGAATAGACTCATCAGCACTAAAAATTACTATAGTGAAATCAGATACATCAATATAAAAGGGGTTTCACCTATAAGAACTTGAATGGAAGCTTATTGAAATAGTATAAGTGTATCTGGAGGAAGCTAAGGTGGCTCTAATTCCTATAAGAGGTACCATCAATATAGCTTCATCTATAGTGACTAATTAATTCGATATTGGTCCATCTCACCTATTTATATCAACCTTTCTTGTGAAGTTTTTAAATCTTCATGTGTATATAGTATCTTTTGTGATGGATATCACTACACCCCTTGAATTTAATAGAGAGTATGGTCATTGATGTCATGCTTTTGTTTTCTATCCATCAGAGATTGATCATTCTAGTGTTTTTATAGTTCTTGACCAAGGACCTCGTGATTTTATTTTTCAGATGGATTCAAATATTTATTATAATTCCCATATCAAATATTATCTTTGAATGGTCTTCATTACTATGACTGAGGGCGTGTTCCATTCTTCCATGGATAATGGGACCCGAGGTTGAGTAGGGGTGGACCTCGTTTTCTAGAGTCGAGAAGGGTAATATAGGTGTTTAATTTTTCCATGGATATAGAATCTTTTTGTGATTATATCCCTCCATTTATCATCGATTTTATTAATTTTTTTATTTATAAATTGTCTATCTTTCCACTAGTAAGAGAGTTTTATTTTTCTTTTAATTTAATACATGGTACTCAGACGATGTCTATTCCATGTTATTTTATGCAACCAGTTATGTTGAAAGATATGAATTCTCATTTGGATGATCTAATAGAGAGAGAATTTATATTCCCCAGCTTTTCACAATGGTCAGAGATTATTCTCTTAGAGAAAAAGTTTTATGGGACACTCATCATTTGTGTTGATTACCCAGAAGTCAATTGAGTTATGGTAATGAAAAAAAATTCATTTCAATGGATTGAGGAATTTTTTTTGACCAGTTGAATGGGGTAATGTTTTAATAAAAGATATATTATTAATCTCTTTATCACTAATTGAGAATAAAAGAATTTGATATTTATAATACAACCTTCATGGGTAGCTATGGACATTATAAGTATCATGTAATAGAATATAGTCAAACCAATTCTCCTATAGTTTGTATTTCTTTCATGAACATGATAATTCACGAGTACCTTGACTCCTTCATGTTGGAATTTGTTGATGATATACTATTTTAAACTAATACTAAGGATGACCATGTCTATCATTAGAGACAAGTAATTTAATCCTTTATAAATCACCAAATGTACACAATGTTTTTAAAATTAGGATTCTTGATTCAAGTGGTGATGTTCATGGGACATTTTTTTCTCAAAAAAGGTGATTTGGTTGATTTGAAGAAGATGAACTTTGTTATTATAGTGGAGAAAATGAAAAATTACGTTTAGATTTGGACATTCATGCATTTTTTGGATATTACTAAATATTCTTCAGAGATATCTAAAATTTGAATTTTCTAATTTCAACTCTCACTCAGAATAGTTTTATGTTTTATAAGGATGATAAATTTTAGTGGTTGTTTTTTAGAATAAATGCCTTTTTATTTTTCCTCCATTATTGATCTTTATAGAGGGTGTATTGGTCAATGTTGTATTTTTTCATGTTTTAGGTTTTTGTTCAGTTTTTTCCTTATGTTGAGTGATAATTTGGTTGCATAACTCTTCAGATATATTACTCTACACTAGAAGAATTATCCAATGTGATTGAAAAAGGTCCAATAACAATATTTCTTAAAAACTGGTATCGCTTATAGAACTGTTGGTATAGCCTTTAAAAATGATTCTCCAAAATTTTGGCTATAATTAAATGGGTATTGACATGTACCAGTGGATTTCAATAAACCATTTTTTTTGGATCACCTGAGTTTATAGTTTCCCAATAATTTTTAAAACACATTGAACTAGACATATACCAATGGTTTAAAAACTATTATTATAGCCTTTCCTAACATGACACAATACATTGGTTTATTTAAACCATTTTTATAGGTCTATATCAACTGTTTTTCATAACAATTATTATATCCTTCCCCCAAATTAGCATCCAGAAGCACCCCCACCTTGTTCTAAAACAAGTAGTAAACACCAAAACACCAATACACACAAAAATTCATTCACCCAAATCACTTCCATCTTATTTAAAAAAATTCATAAACTAGTTGGTGAATTTAAAAAGTGACAATGAAATATTTAAAACATAACATATATGAATGAACATGTAATCTCCAAACATCATGAGTCATATGTATCAATAAACAAATTAAAGTACAAATCACTCGATCTTCCACACCATCATCATCATCATGGATGTCATCATCATCATCATCCCCAACATCATCATAACTATCATACACAACATCATCCTAAACATAAACCTCCGAATCACCGTTGACATCACCAAGAATTTCATCACCACAAACTCCACTCTGACCACCACCACCATCACTGAGTTCACCATAAAACAAATTCATCTCTGACATGTATGTTTCAAAACCCATGGGGGTATATGGTTTATGTGATGGATATAATGTTCCCCTAAATTTAATAAATTCATAATTTTACTTTTGACTCTATTGATGCTCATAAATGGCTATATTTTGTCCTCTACTATCTCTTTATGATCATGTGCTACATTTCTAGGATCTATTTTCCACTTACTGCTACCCTGACTAACACTTAAAATTGTCCAATATCTATTGGGGATTATAATATTCCCTATTCATCATTGTACTATCCCACAGTTCACATCTAACAATACCTAGTGAAAATTATCATTTGGAACAAATTTTTCTACTTCCTTCTCACCAATACCCTCCAAAGGGTAATCTTTCCAATATAAATGAATTTTTTTGGAAAACATATATATCTAAATTTTTTAAATCAAAAAATTAAAACATACAATATGTTGTTTAGTTAGTTCATTTAATATACTTCCATTTTTCTTTTATCAACTCGAGAAAACCAATTATACACATGGAACACTTCATCAATGTTTTATAATACCATCTACCCTGACATTATATATTGAAAACCATTATCCAAAAATTATTTACACATGATCCCTAGAATGAAAATAAATATTACCAATTGAAATTCAAATTTCATTCCATCATACAGATAATGAAACATTCATATAACCAAAACCTAAAATTATAATCTACAATGTAGACTATATTTTTATCAAAAAATAATATTATTTTAAATTTATTGGTTGTATTGACATAGTTTTGATTTTATCAATGTTTAATGTCTATCATAGTATAAAATATTTTTTTTCCAATGAATAAAAAATTTAAAAACTGTATAGACCCATCATGTAACAAGCTGAAATAAAATATAAATTTTCTCCCCAAAAGATTTTTCATCGTCAATTGGGTCATATTTATATAAATTTAATACAAATTTCAATGGTTTCATGCATATGTTTTGATAGCTATAAAATCCAAGATAGATTTATAGAGAAAAGAAATATCCATTGAGCTGATGATTAAGTCCTTTAGTAGTCAGCTATTGAAAACCCAAAAAAAATTAATCTATCCTCCCTAAGATATAATATTAATCTCTTACATGGATTTGTTGACATGTTAAGCTTATTTTATAGAAACCAAAAAGAGTAAGAGATTCACTCTGGATTTGTGAGATATTCCTTCCAATGTATTGGATTTTTAATTTATTCTGATCAGATTCTAACCAATATGTTCAATATAGATTTTATTAGAATACCATTAAAAATATATTATATTCTAGATATAATGTAATAGATAGATTCTTCATTTGTTTGTTGATATTACATGTGATGGATTTGTTTTCATGTATTAGATATTTAACCAATTTAATTTTCTCCAATTAATGGGTAGGTGAATTTTTCATCCAAGATTTATATGATTTTGACTAGTTGAAAATTATTACATCAAATATTTCATATTGGTACATGATCATGTTGGATTATGAGTGGTATAATTGATAACTATGTGTTGGCTTCAATATTTAAACTATCACTTATAAAATGATGTATGAATTTACCATTATAGTCGATTTCTGGTCATATAACTTTATTATATTAGTATGAAAATATTGTTATAGATCCTCTTTAGTTTGGTATATGGATTGGGAGATCAATATTGACACCATATAAAATCAAATTAGTATTTGTATACAATTTATATAATTGTTATGTTAAGTTGGATGAATAATTTATTGGTTATTGTGATAGATTATTCTGCATTAAGGTAGTGGGAAATATATTCCAACTATTTATTTTTGTTATTTTTTGTATTGTATTAATTGATCATCCCATTAGTTTTCCACTAATTAATTTTTTACTATACTATTTATAGGAATACTATTTTCATATAACCTAGCCTAATGATTTATTTAGGGATTCCTTTCGTATACAATTACACTATTATTTAATTTAAAACAATTTTATAATATATTATAATTTTATTTAATTTATATTTTTATTGATATCACTATGTTTATCATATACCAAAATGGATTTATCAATTCCCTGCCACTAGTCAACAACATCTAACATATGATACTGTATTATAATGGTTTCTGTGTCTCTATTTTAGAATGCACGAGGAGGTTCACAGATGATCATATTAAAAGTTTTAATTATATATTTTAATATTTATATAACTTTTCATGAAATGGAAGATAAATTAAGGAATACTTTTGATAAGGGTTTTATGATACGTTTATTCATTGAAAGTACATGAAAAATATCTATTTTTTGTCTCATTTGCATTAATAATATTATTTATGTATTTCATTATTAATAATGAGTTGATTATAATAACATATAGTATTGATGGTGGTTTTTATAATATTAATCGTTGAATTGGGTGTGAAGAATTATGTATACAGATATGATTAATATCATAATGGACCATGGTATATGTGGATGATTGTGTGTAATTGAGAATCTATATTTGATGAATTAAAAAGAATATTTAGTTTTTTGAAACATTAAAAATGACTTATTTACTGGGTTCTTTATAAAATTATGAATGAAATATTGTCTAATAATTTCATCTATAATATGTAATTCATAATTTAAATATTTTAACATTAGGTACAGTCATATGAAACACGTTGTGACCCTAAATTTAGAGTGGGTTGTAGGGCTATAAGGGTACCTGATTTGGTGGAGAATACCAGGATTTGCTGGAGGCTATTTATTTTCCTTGAAATTGATGGGTTATATTTTTGGGAATTTTTAATTCTGTTTTATCATAATGATACTATGTTCCATTTACTTGGTGTAAACTACATAGATAGACATTTCATAAAAAAGTAGGTGTTATAAACTGTAGTGTGAGTGAATTTTTGAATACTCGATATTCTTGATACAATTATCATGTTATATAGGGATGTATGGAGAAAATATAATGACTGAAAATCAGAATAGTGATTGGTGGAATAATTAAAACGAAATCATGTGGGTTGGTGTATTAATGATTTATGACAAGTATAATTGATTAGTGTGGTATATAAAATATATATTTTTCTTATTTCAAAATAACATTGGTTATGAGAATAATAGTTATGGTATAATGTTTAACTAATATGAGTGATAGTTTTACCCTTTCTGATTAATTTAATTTGATTTGTAATGATCAGGTGTCAAAAAATCAGTTGGTTACAAATAGGGTGAGATACTTAGGAAATGTTATGTTATGATGATCATGATGGACATTTTCATTATTTATGTGAATGTATGATGACCTATGAAATATGTAGTTGTTTAATGAAATATATTGGGTCTCTATACAATGTTTGTGATATTTATTTTATTAAGAATAATAAATAAATGTCTATATTTTAAATTTAATGTTTTGACACTTTCTATAAAAATGAGTGTTTTCTATAGATTTCATTATAATTATCGAAAAATAAAAAAAATTAGTTATTGGGGGGGTGTGTTTCTAAGTTCATTCAAAATAATAGTGGGAAACAAGGGATTAAAATTCTTAGAAATGAGATGGTTGGGTGTGTTTTTATTAGTAGTGGACCGGATGGGAGTGTGATGTCAGGTTTTCACTCCTTGGTAATGTGTTACCACGTTCTATAAAAATGTGTGTTTTTCTACAAAAATGCTTTTCATTTCTTGGTAGTGGGATGGTTGTGAGTAGTCGGGGGTGTGATTTCAGGTGTATTCTACTTGGTAGAGGGATGTATATGAGTGGTTGGTGTTTTTTTAGGTTCTTTCAATAGTGGGATTCCATATATGGGTTCTTTTTGAGAGTTGATGTTTATTTTCTTTTATATTTTGATACATTAAGATCAAAAAAGGTAGAGTTGTAATACAAAAAATAATCAACAATGGTAGAAACATATTTAAAAATGGTAGGTTTATACACCCTCAAGTTATTAAGAGAAAATGTGAAGGGTTGAATAGTGAATTGAGTAATAAATTGGTGGCTATTAAGGTTAAATACATGCCCATCAAGTGTACCATGAATATCATCTCAACAGATGGTATGTATTGTGAGAATATTAGCCCACATGAAAACCATTGTGAGTTTATAATATATGAAACAAAAATTTTAATTTATATTTGATTTAATAGTCCATTAAAAAAGATCCTGATAAATGAAACCCACTTGAATATATTTTTTGTATATTCACTAAGGAAGAAACTACTGAATTTTTAGAATTGAAAAATAATTTAATGGTAAAATATAGTGTACGGATCCACTATAATTTATGATTTAGGGTTAGGAACTAATGATAAAGAAATTTTGAAGTCTTTTCTATGAATTTAGATATAACGACACCTTTAAAATGTAAACTTATAGAGTATAAATAGCTAAAAAAATTGAACAGAAACCTAAAAGAACTATAATTCCTTAAGATTGAGATAGAATAATTAGTTCATATTAATCTAACACCTAAAAGAGATATATAAAAGACTCTATAATCCCCATTTATCTTAGGAATCAATATTCCATTTTCAAGGGAAATGAGAATAGCTACAAATAATGGGTTGTTTATTCTCTAAGAATTATGAGATCATGAGGAAAAAAGAACCCCTACAGAAGTAAAAAATTATATTTTAAATCAAAAATATTTCTAGGGTAAAAATATCAGATGAATTATGAAGAATGAATGATAATATTTCACTAATTTGATACAATTTAAAGTTTTTGTAAAAAGTGTGCCATAATGAAGATCAAAGCATCATACATGATGTGGACGTGTTTGATGATAGATTCAAGAAATATATAAATGATATTGAAGAATTAAAAATTCAATAAAAATAAACCATTGAGGAATATTTATATTATTAATATGCATTGAATAAATCCCTAAACATTAATATGACAGTCAATATTGATTTTTACAAATTATCCCTAGTTAAATCCTTATTTTGAATAAAATAAGTTTTTCCTCTCATGTTCTGGAATCGTAGACCATTCCATTGTGTGGTGGTATTTCATAGAATCCTTGTTTTTTTATTTCTCTATGACACTTTTTAAAATATAATTCTCAATACTAAAAAATTGATAATTCATATAAATAATTATACTTTTCATTTCCAAACCTCAAATTTAATTAATACCTTAAACACATTATTATTCCAATTAATAATAACTTCCTCATAATGTGTTGTAGAAAACTCATTCATGATAGGTATGGACTCTAAATCTTTCCCAACTCTATAAATATGACCATTAAATAACCCATTCATACATTATCTCCACATATCACATAAATCATTGAGTTGTTTACTCTTTATATCCTCGCCATCAAGAATATTATAACAAGGATCCTACCCAAATATTAATACATATTAATACAATTGTAATATGTAATTAAATATAATGCTTTTTCTAACCCATATTTAAACCCAAGAATTATACTTCTATTCATTTTGATGGTTTATAAAGGTGAGTGGATGGATGGTAATGATGTTAGAGTATTTGGCATATTTCATGATAAAACTCCAGCATTATCACCCTATTTTACCAATAATTTAGTTATTCTTGTTGTACTCAACCATTAGTTTCAGAGTTTGTGATTTTGTGTATCCCCACACTACCTAGTGGAAGATCCATCTATGATAAGAAAAAAACAAAAATTATATCACTAAATATTAGTATAAAATTAAATTATTGTCCAACAAATTTACTAGGGATCTATACATATGCCTAAGCTAGAATGATCTTTGGGTAATAATAGATTCATATTCTATGAAGGGTCAATGAACTGTACATTACTAGTGGGTCCTAATGTCTACTCATGAGGCATAAAATTTGTTTTAGTATAATTTTAATGATCCAGAATATAAAATTTCATACATAATGATATATACAGAAAAGAGGATTTTTTAGACATCTTTAGAAAGTTATGATATTGATGGGGAGTGGGACAAATCATTGGATAAGAAAAGAAATAAGTGGAGTCTCGGATGTATATATTGATTCTCTTTAGGATATCTAAATATCGAATGGGGACTCTAAAAATGATGTGGGATAAGAAAGCATGCTAGATGGTATATCTGGTAAAGGTATAGGTTGTGGTAGGGTATGATGATGGGTGAGAGTAGCTCTACTACCACTCCCTCTCACATTTTCTGGCTAAGAATCGCTTCTAATAGATTATTCAAAAAATAATTTTCTCGATGTTGTGGGATCCTAAATAATTTGGTTAAAAAAATTAATCACATGACATTATATTTTATTTACATGTATATTTCAAATAAAATACTCACAATAGTAACCACAGGTGGAACACCCTTCTCACTTATGCAAAAATTAAAATCTAATATCCTATTCCTTCTAACCTCTTCAATTTATTTATTTTCCTTTATTTAAAATCAAATATTAATTTTATTTTTTATTAATAACTAATGTGTAATCCAAATAACAAATAACATCTGAAATTACCTTGTGAAGGAATATAAATTACAACCCATATTAAGGATATGTAGTAACATAACATAATGATATTATATATAACAAAATAATATATATATATATATAACCATGATAATGAATTAGGTTATGTCAATGAGTAAGGACTATACATAATACTCTACAAAATTGTATTTATAATGGTTGTTATTTTTCTTATTCTATTAACATTTGAACATATGTTATTCATATTCTAAAAATTCATATATAAAAGATCACTATTTCTTAGTAAGAATATCCTATATCATATATGTATCAATCCAAAAAAATTATAATAAAAGTATTTTTAAAAAAATTATTTTCCATAAATGAGTATTTTATATTTTTATCTTGAAATATGATACATTAACTTTGTTAAAATATTAATTCGATATTAAAATTAACAGCATAATATATGATAAAAAATTTAAATTTCTCATTTTATATGTTAATTAATTTTATATTTTACTTATATAAAAAATAATAATTATATAACTTTATACTATACATATATTTATATCCTTTTAATAAATTGTGAAATTGATGTTTAGTGTTTTTTTAGGGGATATATAATATATAAGAATGTGTGTGTGTGTGTGTGTGTGTCTGGTAAACCGAAATAATAACCATGTACATAAATATTCATATATTTCTATGAATATATATAAGTGTGTGTAATTATTATTAATATTTAAATTTATCCTTATATAAGAAAAAAAGAGATATGAAATTGTATATAATTTATTTGAACAGAATATATATGTGTATGTGTATATACATATATTTGGTATATATATACACACACAGATATATATATATATATATAAGTGCTTGATTGTTTAAAAATAAGATATATATATTTACATAGACATGGTGCATGAGGATTATTTTGAAGTAATCGATTATAAAGAAAAATATTATAATATGTATATATTTTTATATGGAACATAATAACTACCTTTTAAAAATAATGAAAAAAAAATTAAAAAAAATGTGGGGAGAGGCATGTGGTGTTGGTGTGTAGTGGATGGAACCCTAAAGCAAAGTGAGGTTTGTAGTGTATAGTGTTTGGAACCCAATATATATATAAATATATTGAGAAATATATACATGTTATATAAATGTTAATATTTATATTTTTTATATATATGTGTGTGTGTTAGAATATATATTTTTGTACGTACACATATATATACACACACATTGGAATTAACTAAATTAAAAAATAATAGTTCATGTGATATTTTTGTGGTGTGTAAAATAAGTAAAAAAAAGAAAAAATATATGTGAAATATGAAAGGTGTGATGTAAAATATGAAAAAACCTTATATATATAAACATATATATATATATATATATCTATGTGTGTGTGTGTGTATTTTAACAGATATATATGTAAAAATTTATATGTTATATATAATTTATTAATGTCATGTCAAAAATATATGTTATAAATAAACACATATATATATATATTATATATTATGTTATATATTTTTTCTATTCGTTATATATAGTTATATACATATAATTAAATTAAATTCCTAGGGGATAATGAATAAAAAGAAGAGAATCTAAAAAAATAAGATTATAATAATTACAAGGATTCATATTTTTCGATGGGAATGAAAAATATAACGACAAATTCACCAATATTTTGAAGTCACTCTAATTAGATTATGAAATAAATAAATAAATAACTAATTTTTTAAAGAATTGTGGGTTGTAAATAGTGTTATTCCCTTATGTTATACACCCAATGACACGCTTCTAGACTCCGATATAAAATACAAAATTTTATCTGGTTGTTGTGATAATGTGATGGTGAGTTTATTCATCAGAGATGAAGGTTTGACTTTTTTTCACACAATATAATTACAAGAAAAGTATGGTTATTAGTTTAACGTAAGGGGATATATATAATTTTCAAATTAAAATATTATTTTATATAGTATATATTTGATTATATAATTTTTTTACAAAAAAAAATACTTGATTTTTGGAAGATATTTTAAAATGACTCAATTTTTTAAATCACTTATTATTTTCCAAAAATAAATATAAGGGAGTTATTTTAATTGAATATTATTTTCCAAAATATCAATTTTATTTAAAAGGAAGTTTATTACTTTCCATATCCTATTTTAAAACTATATGTAAAAATGCTTTTATTTATTAAGTTTATTTAAAAAAATTAATTTTTTAGTAATATTATTGTTATCATTTCATTTTAAAAATTTCACATAAATACCATGGATGATTCACATATATATAGGTATGGACATGTAATACATATTTCACTAACATTCCATGCATATTTTATAAAGATTTATTTCCATGTAATGGTTTCTTATAGTTCCATATACATGAATATATATACATATACATACATTTTGTGTGTGTGTGTGTATTTGTGTTCATTATTATATATTCAAACATTTAAAACTCTAATGAAAATTAAAAAAAGTGAAATTAAAAAGTATTTGATAAAATTTCATCACATGGACATTGAAAACAAGACAGAGATATAGACATTGAACTCAAACCTCTAATATGGGTAGGCCATCAATGGACTTCAATTCCAAAAGAGGCTACAAGTATTTCTTTTCATACATATGTAGTATTTCATTAAAAAATAACTCTATTAATTTATTTATAAAAGTATTTCCATATTTTTTCAATGGTTATTATATTTTTTAAACTATTTTAAATAATTATGATTTCAAACTAGTATGTATTTTGAAATGATTGTGAAAATTACATCCTAATATATTATATTTTGAAAGTCATAATATTATATGTTCCAAAAGTATTTATCAAATATATATATTTGTTATAACAGAAAATTTTTTCAAATATATTTTTAACAATTGATTATAAAATAATTTTAAAAAAATTTAAAACACCTTACTGGGTAACTTTTTGCTCTCCATATTTTTTAAAATGTTCGTCAATGGTTTATAAGAGGTTCCAATAGAGTATTGATTATTTAAGAAGATGACACTAATTATGTAAAAGTAGATATTAATTTATTTATTTGTTAAAGTCTAATATGGTGTAATAGTTTTTCCTTTTGACTAAAACCTAGAATGGAAAAGTGCCAAAATTTTTGTTAAGGACTATTTATTTATCATTTTTTATTTTGAAAAACATATAGTATTTTTGTACTTAATCAAAAAGTGTGGGTCTTAGATCATTAAAATTTGCATCAGAGTAACAGTTTAGACAATTTTAGAAACTAGACTTGTATGTACAAGGATAATCAAAATGTAGAAATTTATTTTCAGGTTCTATGTACTAAAATTTTAGCTGACTCATAATAATATAACATTTTAGTTTTTCTAGATTTCATTATTCTAAAAATGTTAATTCATAAATCTCCTAAGGTTTAAGGGATTAATTTCATGGAACAAATTCATTTTATGGGGGTATAACGTAAGTTTTATCAATATTCTTAGAACATTTTTCTATTTTTAATAATGATTTTCCATAAAAATGTATTTAATACTATTTTTTATGAATATGTTACATAAAATGTAGTAAAATATTAATTTTATATTAAAATTAACAATATAACGTATATTAAAAAATTTAAAATTTTTAGTTAAATTTTTACATAAAATTAAATTTCAATTATGTATAAAAATATTAAAAGAGTATATACAATATATATATCCATTAAAAAAATTACTTTATGGTTAATGTTTTTAGTTGATTGGAAATATATTCAAATATATAAATATACATATATATATAATATGTTAATATATATGTGTGGTAAAATAAAATATTAACTATGTACGTATATATACATATTTGTATGTGTGTATATATATAAATGTGTAATTAATATTAAAATTTATGATTTTGTTTATATATTAAAAAATAAAATGTTATTATGTAAATATATATACATATATAAATTCAGAGAATATATACATAAATATATATGATTATATTTGGTATATACACACTAACACACACACATGTATTTAGTAGGATGATTGTATAAAAATAATATATATATATATATATACACATGGTTCTAGAGAATCATTTTTAATAAGATGATTGTATAAAAAATATATTTATATTTATATTTTTTTAATAAAGAGATAAGTAAGGAATTAATAATATAATTTAATTAAAAAATATTTTTAAAGGAGGAGAGAGGCATGATGTGTTGGTGTGTGGTGGAAGGAACCCCATATGTGTGGTGTCAGCTATATATGGTGAGGAAACCAATATATATATATATATATAATCATATATACATATTATATAGATGTTAAAATATATGTGTGTGTTTAATATATATAAATATGTTAGACTATATATATTTTTACATATATATATATATATATATATATCTTGGAATTAAATAAATTTAATAATATATATATATAATATATGTGTTTTTGTGTGGTGTGTAATATAATAAAAAGGAAATAATATATATATATATACATATATGTGCGTGTGTGTTTGTGTGAAATTTTAAGTGTGTGACATGAAAGAAGAAAAAACTACAAAAAACAAAAAAACACTATAAATATAAATGGTGATATATATGTGCATATATATTTATATATATATTTGATAAAATTTTAAGTCAAAAAAAACATATAAATTCCATGTAATACATATATGTTATAAAAATATATTTTATTTATATATTATCTTATATATTTATTTATTTATATACATATGATGAAATATAATTCTTTAGGGGTTAAGGAATAAAATAAAGAGAACATAAAAATGAAATCAAATAACAATAATAACACAACAATTTTTAGGATTGTGAAACACAATATATTGAAAAACTATCCACTATTTAACAGTCTCTTCAAATATTTTTTTGAAAACTAAAATAAATAATTTATTTGTTAAACATTTGAGGATTTTAAAAATAATCATTTGCATAGGTTCTTTACCTAATGAAACGTTTCTAGACTCCCTAAAAAATGTGAGTTTCACTAGTTGCAGAGATAGTGTTGGGTGAGTTTAGTTTTTAGGGAAAGAGGTTAAGCACGGTTTCAAATTGGTTAGTTCCAAGAGAAGTATTTTTATTAGTTTAAGGTAAGGGGAAATATATTATTTTCAAAATATAATATTATATTTCTTTTTATAGAAAAAATATATGATTATATTATTATTTTTTAAAAAAATATAATATTATTTAAGGAATATATTATAGAAGGATCTATTTTTTCTTAAAATCATTTATTATTTTACAAATAACAATTTTTATATAAAGGAATTATATTTAATGAATTTTATTGTAAAATATATATTTTTTTGAAAGTTTTTTATTATTTCTAAAATCATATTTTGATGCTATATGTATAAATATTTTTATGTAATAAAAAAATTTTCAAAAATTTCATATGTATTTTTAAATATTAAATCTCGCATTTTATGTAAAAAATGCTCTTAAAAATTATTGATTATGCACATATTTATAGGTATGGCTATTCACTACTTATGTTACTAAAAATTCATTAATATTTTATAAATTTGTATCTCCATTAATTGGTTTCTAATGGATTTTTATATATGCATATATATATATATATATATATATATTAATTGCTATATTTTTTAAAGTTTAAAACTCGAGTGAAAAAAGGAAATCACAAAATTATTTATATAGTCTCCACACATGGACTTCATGGACATGATAGAGATCAAGGAAGAGAACCCAATGCTCTATGATGGTAGGCCCATGATATACATTAGTGCTTTAATTGGCCTTATATTTTTTTTCAAGATTCTGTATTATTTATGAAAAAAAACTGGAATTTTTTATTATGTAAACAAATTCCATGTATTTTCAAACGATATTATATTTCAGAAATTTTTTTCAAAAATTATGTTAAAAATAATGTTTGTATTTTTAATTGTTTATGAAAAATATTTTCTAATATTAAATATTTTGAGAAACCTTGAATTATATTTTTAAAAAGTAGTTATCAATTGTTTATATATGGTATAAAATTAAATGATGTAAAAAGTATTTTAAAATATTATTTGTAATATTATTTTCAATTGTTTATAAAACCCACCACTGGGAAAATTTATTCTCACCCATCATATACTTTTTTTCATAGGCTCATTATATGATTTAATGAATTTTAGATTCTTTAATGATCCAGTGAGTGTGGATTCATAATACATTTTTTTATTTATTAATCATTAAAACTAAGAAATATTGTAATAGTTTTTACAATTACACTCAAATCTATACCGGAAAAGATCTAATTTTTGTAAATGATATTATATTTATAAATTTTCATTCTAAAAAAATGTGGATAATTTTTCTACCCGAAACGAAAGCATGGTTCTTAGCTTCTTACAAGACATAAGTTATTAAGTTATTTTAGACAAATCTATATATAGTGGTTTCTAATATTAAGGATTTTTAAAGTGATTCTTTTTTATATTTGTTAATCTTCCCCCATGAAAAAACTAATTTTGATGTCAGATTTATGATAAGTATAGTAAAATAACACATGGGTGTAAGTTATTGTGATGATGGGATAATGTGTGATATAGGTGATACAATAGAATAAAATTTCAAAATAATTTCAAAAGTAATTTAAATGTTTGTGTGATGGAATGTGATGGATGAAATGAGAAATTTTGAAAATCATTTTAGGAAATTGAATATTGAGCAAGTGAAAAAGGTAATTATATCCAAATTTAAATAAATGAAATTCTTATAATGTGGATACATTTTATTTGGGTTTTTTTGGAAGTGGGATGAGGGTTGTATGGATTTCAATGTTCGATTCCCACAAACCATGAAGGGAATAATTCTATTTTTGATTTGATCTATAGGATGAACAAATCATCTCACTATATACCCATTAAATATTTAACCAATTTTGGGGATGTGGGACATATCTACATGAAGGGTAATGTCAAATTAAATGGAGTTTCATATGACATAGTACCTGATAGGGATTCTCAATCGACTTATCTCTTTTTGGGAGGCCTCTAGGAGGCCATGGTATCACATCTAGTTCTGATCATGGCATATCGTCCATAAACAGACGGACCAATAGAGTGAGCTATATTGAATCTTGAGGAAATTATACATGATTACAATATTGATTTTTTTATATTGGTATGACTATTTTGGACTAGTTGAGTTCACCTATAATAATAGCTACCATTAATCAGTTATGAATACACTATTAAAGGCCTTGTATGGATATCCTACATATCAATTGTGTTGGTTATTGATTTTCTAATGTTATTTAGTGGGATAGACTTTGGTCTATGTGATGATGATGATGATTCTATTGATTCATTGGATACTAATTATTGAACCGATAAATCTTATACAAATAATCGAGGATGAATGTTAGAGTTTTATTTGGGTACTTGGTGTTCTTCAAATTTCAACTCTTTTGTGTCATTTATGCCTTGAAAAATTTATAAATATTTCATCGTGGTTTATGGGTCCTTTAGAGATTATTGATGTAGTGGTGAAATTGGCATTACATTTTAATGTCCCACCACATTTGACATCATACAAGAATGAGTTCATGTATCATAGTTTTGAATGAATCATTTTGATGGTCTCATGTTTTGAGATGGGAGGATCTTGATGTGGGTCTTTATTTATCCCTGATTGGGTTCCCAATTAGGATTTTTGATTATATTAAAATGGTTTTACATGGAAAGATGAAACCTTTAATATATGTGATATGTAAGCATGGTTTTTATTCAAAATATATGTTGGAACATGGGGAACTAATGGGAGGTTATTGGGCTCATTTTTCTTATATATAAAATAAAAGGACATGATTTCTAGGAATAGAATATTTTTATAGGGGGCAGGTTGTAACATCATGTTACCTTTATTTAGGTACTTATCATTTCATTATTTTTTTATTTTTTGGTTTGGGTGAGTTTCGATCATTTTATGTTGGATATTATTTTCTAGGGAAAATTAACTATAGTTTGGAGATTTTTTAATGGTTTTAATGTATTATGGGTATAAATGGGAAAGTAGGGAGTTGTGTTGTGTTGTATGGTCTATGGTTTGGAGTGTCTAAGCTATGTTGTCAAATGTCAAGTTGTGATTTAGGAGATCTTGATGCAATTTTGTAACACCAATTCAAAATTCAATATAGATTCACTATGGAGGGCCATCTATTTCATAGATACCTATTCGGTGCACTATGGTGTTACCACATAATTGGACAGAGCTACAATGTTGTGCTTGCGATGAACTATAGCATTACCCCAGCTGAAGAAGATCTAAGAAACTTCCACAACATGTTTTTTAGTATGATAGTTGATCATGGGTGGCTATGTCATGGTCTATGGAGTTTTTACTATGTTCATGTTGTTTTTTTCTTTATTCACCGTGGCTATGGGGGATGCGGTGTGGTCTATGTTTTTGCAGGATTAAATTCCCCTAGCACCATTTTATATTAATTTTTATCCCATTAAATTCTTATTCAAACTTTATTATCTTGAAGGATCAGTATATGAGTTCTCACTCCTACAAACTCACTTCTTCTTGGATCATGGAGCCAGTGAAAATATTTGATTCTTCTCTAGTATATGTGCTCTACACATTTTGGAATTACCTTTTTTCATTAATTTTATTCTTTGAGAGTGATGAATCTTAATTTTTATAATATATTGGGTCCATGTTTTTTGGATGGTATTTATATGTATTGCGAATGATCTTTAGTTCCTTTGACTATATGATGGAATTCCCATTTTTGGTGTTTGATCTTTTGATCATTGACTAAGGTTG
Organism: Viscum album; assembly: GCA_963277665.1. NCBI lineage: Eukaryota > Viridiplantae > Streptophyta > Magnoliopsida > Santalales > Viscaceae > Viscum > Viscum album. Next base: position 2,072,856,773 of record OY728156.1, on the reverse strand, counting down.
GTGGTAATGTGATGTTTCTTCTAAAATAATGATATCAGGTTTGCATGATTTATTAAAACATCATTTGGAAAATGATTTAATGTCATTTTAATTAATAAGGATTTGATGAATTATATAAATGGAATTTTGTTTTTGAAATAAAACATCTTTGGCGGTCTTGATAAATGAAACTATTTTAGAAAAGATAGATTATGATCAGAATAGTTTGGTAAATTATTTTTCTCGACTAGAGAACAATTTATTGAAATGATATATTATTTTAAAAGAATGTATATGATGAAGAACTATGATTTTGGTTTGAATTCCAAAAGGGGTGTTGAAAATGAAACTAAGAAATTGAAATGTCAAAGATATTTTTGTGAAACATTTTATTTCCACATGTTTGATTATTTGTTTTATTTAGAGAACATGTTTCCTTTGTAAATTAGTGGAAATTTAAAGAATCATGGTAGGTATTTAACCCCTGTAAAATGATTTATAATAAAAATTATTACATAAACATACTATTCTGGATTTTTTCCAAATGGGGTGTTGAGTCCTGAAGACTTGATTTTTCGGACATGGGCTCACATCAAGTCAATATCCCTGATTATTTATGTGAGGATATTATTACCAAAACAGAACATACCATATGGTATGATACATGGTTTTATTATATCATTTATTTGATTATCACATTTTATTTTTATGGAATATTTTTATTCATGCCTAATTAATTTTATAAATGTTCTAAATGAAATTAAATTTTATTCTAGTTTTTATATATCTTCCATATTTTTTATTTGAAACAATATTTTTTTGAATTTTTTTTAATTCCATTCATTTAATTATTCAAATTCAAAGAATTTCTGGTTTAATTATTATGGAATTGTTAATCGAAGACTTGGTGAGACCCTACATGGATTTATAGCTCACACCCTACCATGGCCTTGGGGTGTTTGTAGATTATCCTATGCCAGGTAGATGGAAAATAAAATCACCACATATAGGTGGTAGATGTTCATGATCCTTAGGACCCAGGGTGATGGAGGTGATAGGTGGACATGTGATCAAATTATCATAATGATTTATTATTGAGATATATTTTGTATGGTGTTATAGCTTTTGATGATGTATTGTTTGGGTATTGTTTAACCAATATTACTATGTCATATTCTCCCTTTGGATTGTTGAACATAATAAACTGTATCTCTTATCATATATGATATTATGCAAAATTTATTCGATCATGTTCCGTGTACACATTTTGGTTCTAGTCACAAACTTGTGGGAATCAGGAATCCTATTTGGGCCATGTCAAGGAAGGCCCATGATTCTGTGTACCAAGGTATCTTGGATGGGTCATGAAGCATCACCTCATTTAATATATCTGATTCTGAAAATAATTCCACAATTTATTTTACATGAAAATACTCTTAGGATAGGCAACCAACATGCCAATATCTGAGTCCTGGTGAAGGAGGTATGTGGTGTATATATCTCTATGGACAGTACACAGTGTGCCATCTTAGTGTACATAGTGTTTCTCAAGAGGATGAACCTTGTCTATGTACCCTCATCATACATGGATCATCACATTATATTACATGGTGTGTATATAGAGTCACAGAGTATGTGACCTCATCTGGTCACCTAGGGGATTCCTCTTCAGCACCGGACATGGATGGCCATGTGAATAAACATAACATGTATATGTAGTATGTGACATGAATTAGTAGGTAGTGGTATGAACTTTTCCTCCAAGATCATGCCTATATATCATGTTATGTCTGAGCCCTTGTAAGAAAGGGATCTGATTGTGTACTACAACATTGTTATGTCCCCTTATATGGGGCACCTCCCATGTACATTACTGCATGACCATCTCTAACTAAATGGTCTATAATTCTAGTAATCTGTTTTAAAAACCCTTTTCCCAAATACTTATCCATATGGGAAGGTTCCACTAATAGATTTTACTACGAATACACCATGTGATTTTCCCAAAATCCTTTCATCCCATAATGAAAAGAACACATACCGTGTGCTCCAAAATTAGATAGTGTGGGACCTAGATTCTGTAACGTCCAAATATTTTATAAAATATTATATTTCATATACATTGAATCATTTTAGATTTTTCATTACATGAAACAACAAAAATGGATTGAATTATATGAAACACCAAGTTAATATTTTCTTATATGTGACACTATGTTTACTTGGTGTTACAATTAATATTGTGTGTAAACAAAACATGACATACTTTTATTGAATTATTATTTGATGTGAGAGTTATTAACCGGTAAATGGAATGGTGACTATAAAAATGATTAGATAAATTATGAAAGTATATTTTTAGAAAAATCTATTTATAGTAAATTCCTTAGAGAAAAGTTATTTTGAAATGAGAATAAAAACCAATTGATAATAAAGGGAATATATTTTTAAAATAATATTTCTACGAACACAAAATAATTTTATCAAAATAAATTAAATAAATAACCATTGGTGAATTATTTTAATAAAAATTCTATTAAATATATTCAATTAAAAGTTTAACATTCAACTTGGGTATTTTCTAGAGAATATATATAAACTTATCCAATTTTTTCTTTAAAACAATATTTTTTCTAGATATCCGTTTTTTGACTTTCTTACACATATTTTAAAAAAATAACAATTTTTTAAAATAATGATTTTTAAAAATATTATTCATTTTTTAAATAATCCACTTAAAATTCTACTAGGTTTCATTTTTGATATTTTTTTGTGAAGATAAATATATCAATGAATAGTTAAAAAATGGTTTTTATAAAATGGTCATTTATTATAAATATTTAAATAACAATGAAATTTTTTAATATGATTTTAAAAGAAAAATTATTTCAATTATATATATATATAAATAATGTTTAAGTCCTTTGGAAAATTTTTAGATTCAATTTCGATATAAAAACTTTTTAAACTATTAAATATTCTCTCTTTTAAATCTCGCATTCTAATCTCATCTATAGGATTATTTTATAACTTATATTTTCTAGTATTGTAAATTTAATTTATGGAAATGTATTAATAAATTTCAATCATTATAATTTACAATTTTTATTAATTTCAACTTAATCATGGAAATAATTAATTGTAAAAACAATAAAAATTATTTTTCATTGTTATGATAAAAATGGGAATACAAAGGTTAAATTTGAAAAGATATGTGTTAAAAAACCCAAAACATATCCACGACCATTTTTATGGTCATATTTGAAATATATATATTATAGGTTAAAAAATGTCCCATTTTTCTATCCTCTTCACATGTGAAAAACGTGGTTCCAACTTTTTCTTTTTAAAAATTCCAAATAGCCCACTCACCTCACCTCACCTATAAATGTCCACCCACTCTATTCTCCTTTTATCACATTAAGAACCCATTATATTATTAAATATATACCCAAATTATATCTTTAATCTTCTCTTATCATTCTAGAATCCTTATTTTTTTATAAATAAAACCAATTATTAATTTTGCTGCAATCTGAATGAAATTGTTCGAAAAAGTGGTAATGTCCCAAATTAGTCAATTTATCTTAGTCCTTCCTCAGCCTCCTTAATTTTTTATAAAAACATGATGATATAATATACTCAGTATATTTAATATATTAATTTTTTGTTATGTTATTTTTTAACCTAAATCATTCTCCTTACACATCAAATGGGATACAAAATCATCATTTGTATGTGTGGTGGACTATCGCCTCTCTTACCGATGTCATTATTTTTTTCACTAACACATATCATAGCTAAATAATTTTTAATTTATTTTTTAGAGATGATATTTTGGATTTTATTATGCTTATAGAATCTGGATATCTCATGTTCCTTATTAATTTTCATTTTGTGGGAATATGATGACATTGTTCATGTGTACGGCGGACTACCAGCTCGTGAAGTAATCTGATTCATTTATACATTACATGGGAGTTAATATGGAATATTGTAATGAAAATAAATGATATATATGAAAAAAAATTATATAGTGGAAAACTATTTTTTATCTTTCTTTCTTTCATTACATTGGTAAAATGGAAACAAAATCCTTCCATAGGTACGACCGACTGTCTCCAAAAATAGTGTATATTTTTCATCTCTTACTTTTATATATCACTCTAAATACATTTATACTGAATATATATTATATTTATTAGATCGATATTATTATATAGAGGTTTAACCATGATCAAATTATGTGGAACTCAAATAATAAATTAAAACATTAAGAAAAATATAGTTATTTCCTTAAATGTGACATTAACATGGAATTGTTAGAAAATACATATTAAAAGGACATAAGAAAATAATATATGGAATGATATATATATGTATATATATATATATATATATATATATATTGTGTGATAGATTTAAAATAAACATATATTTATAATTCAAGATGTTAGAACATGTGTGGAGAGTTTCAAGACTTAAAATAAGGGATTTCCTTATCACTTGTTACTTCTATTGGACAAATGTCAGATTCACCACCTATTTGTTTTATATGGTCTATATAATTACCATGAATTTATTTTATGACTCTTATAAGTTAAAAATTTGTATTTAAATATCTATTTTAGGATTTATTTTTCATGGGGTTTATAGTTCAAAAGTTACCCAAGTTGTAAGGGTTTTTTTGACTCAAATAGAATTCTTAAAGACATATATAATGTTATGGATATAGAATCATTTATGAGAAGTATAGACAGACCATTTGATATTTTATTGCTATAATATATTTATTTTAATTATATCATGTGTTTCATTTAATGATATTACTTCAGGGGTATTATGGTTCAATGTTACCTAAGTGGTTTATGTTTTTTGTTAAAATCTCACCATTTATCTGGATAGTTTATGATTATATTTACAATGACGAAATCTAATTATCTCTCTACCAAGAAACAAAATAATTTCTTTCATCTATTTATTTCTATAGAATAAATTTTTCCCATTATTTTTCTCTCTTTATGTACGCAACAGTTTGAAATTTTGTTTTTATGAAAAAAAAATTATTTGTTTATCTCTTTATTAAAATTGACCATTTCATTCAAAACCATTTTTTATAAAGATGTTTTCAAAAATATTGTTCACATTCATTAAATAATTAATAAACAAATATTAAACCATGTTTTATATTTTACTGAATGTATTGAGGGTAAAATTCATATACTTTTCAAAACAATGGGCATTTTTCTTTTATATAAAATGTGAAAGGAATAATTTTTAAAATTTATGGCATTAAACAAAATATCCTGACATCATGACCTTTATATTATTTTAATATTCCTTTCATAATTTGTTGAGATTATTTTCAAATAAAATTGAAATGCCCATATCAGTTTGAATCATTGAGAGGGGGAGGGGTGAATCGGTGATCCCTTTAAATCTATTTACTAATTGATTCTATTCAATCAAAATTATATGGATGGTTAAAGCCTTGATCCACTCTTCTTGTGTCTCTTATCCAAACCTTGAATAATGTTATAATTGTAAAGCCCATGAACACAAGTATTTACAAGGTTCGGTTCAACGACATTCTCCTTGCTATGTTGGCTATTCTTCGTAGTATAGATTCTCCAAAAAAATATTATTATAAATTAAAATGGTACATATAGAGCCCCACTATATCTCTCCTATGTCCCATAGGAGGTTCTTTAAACTGGTTCCCACAGTGTTACCAGAGTCCCACTGGCCTGCTTCAATGTCCCACTAAATACATATTATCCTCCCTGAGTCTCACGGGGTTCTTCTAGCTCTCGAGTCGCATGAGAAGCTTCCTTATTTGTTATTTCTTGATTACTTGTAGAAGATATTCTACTCTTCCTACAAAGGATTTCTGAATCACACATTATTTTCTATCTATTCAAGAATCTTAAATAGTCTTTGGTATGGTATGTTGGCCTTGCTCAATAACATTGATCACTTTTCTGATCAGACCTCAGTGAAATAATGCTAAGCCAATTCTTTCTTCTTATCATGAAGACCTGGAATCACATAGATTTTTGCATGTGATGCACACTACTTATTCAAGAATCTTGATAGGAATGAATGATATTTTCATTATATAAGATCTATCTATGGTCTTGAATCCTCAAAAACATTATACTCGGATAAATGATCTTCTTAACCTCATTCTATCTTCAGTTTAAATTCTCATTCACTTAATGAATGTATTTTAGGGGTATCTCAAATACATATCACATGTGCATGTGATTGTTCATGTTTTCACGGATGTGTAATTTGTAGCTTGTATACTAAAAAACTCCCAGTTTTATTATATCAATAGTTTTGTATTAGTCTCAAGAACTGTCTTCTTTCTCAATATTCCCACATTCAATTTTCTTTTGATCTTTTGTCACACACACTCATTTGTTGGATTTTTTATTATTGAATTTTAATCATGATTATGAACTTTCATTATTATGTGTTCATGGGATTGCATGGACATGCATTTATGATTTAGATATGATTTTATGCAACCCGAATCGGTGCATTCATTTGTGTGCATTCTTTTTCAAATTAGAATGGTTGTTGTCTTTGGTTTGGATTTTTTCATGTTCACTTGAATTCATGGAGTCCTTTGTTAATGAACTGAATTTTTTCTTCTAAAATATGAGTGCTCGTGTTCATTTATTGCCTCTTCCCCTGTGGGTATTCTTCTTTTCCCAATCACACAAAGGCCTCAGGCTTCCTCATATCGAGAATATGATGAATCCAAACAAGTACTGTCATTATCCTGCAATCCCCTTATTCTTTTGTTCATGAAAATGAATGGATCAAGTTCTTCTAAATCACACAAAGGGTGGTCAATGTTCTGTTTCACATAACCAAGGGTGATTCTTGGTTCTATCTTCGCAAAGGAATAACAGGTGTGTGTGTGCACTAGTTGTTTACCTGTGGTATCTTCTTCATGAAACTAAGGTGAGGGTTGGAGAAACTTATCCAGTATTTGTGATTATATTTTCATAGAGAGTGAGGTTTCTTTCTCCAACCAAGGTGGTTTGTGGTTCTACATGACACAAGGGATGCACAAGACCTCTTCATACCAAGACAGTTTGAGAGTGTGTAGCACTTGTCTAAGGTCAGCAGGATATATCTTCTCCTTCTCTTAGAAAGGTTGTGCAGACACATATTCTCATCTTTTGTAAATCAAGAACCGAGATGCTCTATTTTTTAGAAATAAGGTCTCTCGGGTATGTGAAAAACATCAACTTTTCTGATCCCAGGATCATACTTTTATAGGCGAGGGTGACTCCTCTCCCGTTCAAAATCCACGAGATGTACCTTAGGATTCATAGTTGGAATACATGAGATATACAACGTTTTCAAATCTTAAAATGCTGGATAATTGTTAAACCATGTCTTCTGGTTTGGTTCCATTCATCACAGGTCCTTATTTCTCGGTGAGTAAAATCCTAATAAGCATGCGAAGAAAAATTCATGCAAAGAATCTTCTCGAAATCATTGAGATTCATGATTTGGCCTCACAACTCTATTTTCATTGTCCATGTATGACCTCCATTATTTCAATGCATGCATGGAAACGTAGATGCATGCATGGTATTGTTTCGTCCGGATGATGTTTGTGCAGTAGGTCTAAACTTCAACAATAGATGAAGTCATTATTTTTTCAGTTGAATGGATTTCATGGTGAGTTGCAGTGTTGGGATGATCTGAGGTTGAAGAAAAAATAGGGAGGTTTAGTGATCATTGAATTAGCTCAGATCGGTCATGGGAGATGGATATTAGATCTTTGGAGGCAGGATGGAGCGTGCAGCCGAGATCTCAGGCAGGATCAAATGAACAACACAGATGGATTTTGTGTTTTTAAAATCTGTCCCACATAGTAGCACAGATGCAGGATCCTCACAGTTTAAGTATCACATCGCGGCATCCTTTTCTCTGAAATCTCCATCCCCCCTCATTGTACCACCCAATACCATGTTTAACATGTGGGCATGCTCTATGCCCACTCTCTACTCCTCAGGTGTGCTTCTAGTGACCACTATGCACCCATGCCTCATGGGTTGATCATCTTGTGTTCTCCTGTGGGGTTATACATGGCCCACTCTCCTGCCTCATATAAAACTGGCTTTGAGGATTCCCTAAGGTGCAGTTGACCCTCGGGACCTGCATGTGCCTGAGGTTGAGGTACTCATCCAGCCTTCTTGGTTGGCCTATATTTTTTAATCTATGTCCTACTTAGTTAAAAACCAACTTCACATGAGTGCATGGACTCCTTCTTCCTACAAATCCCATTCATGGTAAATGCAATTAAGAGATTCCATACTGAGCCCATGTATTCATTATTTCTCGTTCATCATCTTCAAACATCATCCATTCCTTTGTTTTTAGATAATGAATCCCAAATATCATCAATACGTTCCATTAATCGAATCATGGATGATGCATGGATCATTTCTTCATTCCTAATGCATTATAGCATAATGTATGGCCTTCTTGTTGTGACACATGTGTTCTCCAATGACACATATTTGGACATTTAGGATCTGCTCAAACAATTGTTTTATTTGATTCAAAACATTCATCCAATTAGAAGTTATTAGATTGATCTTCCACTTTCATCATGAAATAGAGTATTTCATGGGGTTCTTAAAGTTTTTGAAGACATGTATCACTTTGATACAAGTCTTTGGAACTTATGACTAGCTCAGTCAATTGTCTGATTTATATCCTCTTAGATAATTTTTCAAGTGTTTCATTCAATGATTTGAATCAGAAAAAAATTTCCAAGGATTCACCCACATCTTCATAAAAAATATTCATTCACGTATTTACTTCTCCTTGACAACAAATGAATCTCTTATGAACTTAAATCTCCCCCTCTATATTTCTTTAAATATTTTATAAAGCATGGTTCATCAAATGTCAATATGTGTGCCAATTGTTTCTCACCCTTATTGCCAACCAAATGCTAATGATTGATGGGGAATTTTCAAAAACATATTCTCATCCATTTAAATAATATCATCTTGAATATTTTTGAGAGAGAGAGGGATGATGTCACATGGTTCACTTATCAAAGAGCCTTTAGTTAATCAAATCTAAGTTTACATGGGCTATCCTAGTGTAGAAAAAAAGAGAGATATGACCAAGGTTTTAAATGTTGTACATAAAAAAACCATACAAGTGAAATCATGCTCAGAATGTATCAAATCTTATCTAAGGGGTTGGAAATAATCAGATTTATCAATGAAAGTCTAAATAATTCATAAAAACACAAAAATATTAACAAGTTCATGTGTAATTATAAATCTCCCCCTTTCATCCCATCTTGTCATAAATCAAGAAACCCCCCTTAATTGACATGATAAATACAATTAAGAACAAGGGATGAAAGTGTGATGGGAATACCATAATTTTCTACTACTTGAGATGATATGAATTTCAATATTTGTTAGGATATTATCATTGATATCATCTCCTTCATATTTTCTCCCCCTTAAGGGTTTAAATACTTTTTATTCATCATGGTGGAAAATATCATCACATAATCTTCAAGATATTCATGTTGATGATACTACATTATGAAACACTTCATATAATTATCATATCATGAATAATTAGTCTAACATGTTATTCTCCACTACGATCATCCAATTCCCATTTTTAGAATGACTTTCACCTTCAATTCCCTACAATGTAAGCACATATATACAACAAAAATATAAGGTAATTAGATGGAAGACATGTGATATTCTTAATGGGAGAAACATGGGTGAGGATTTCATCTCAACCCAAGAAATCCCTTCCTATTAGCTTTAATGTGTATGGTACTCTTCATTCTGGTGTATTTTCTATATTTAATATTTTGATCTTTCATTTTCAGCATAGACCCTTTATTTCAATTCACCATCAACTTGTGTGTATTGTTTGTCCCTACTTCTGACAATAGTGAAGTATCTTCCACTGGTGCATGTTTTTCAGTTTTCAATATCTCCATTTGTCCTAGTCAAATAGTTATACATTTATTTACATGATATCCAGCCCACATGCACCTTCCACACAGTATTTGTGAGACACTTTGGTTATCATGTGCGGACAACCTCTTGTGATATTTATGTTCTCCTTCATGTGGAATGACCTATTTCCCCCTTGCCATTGCTTTTGATAGTACTTAATATTTAGATATTTTCAGCTCTAATTTTTTTTGTAATTTATTAGTCTAGATAACTAAAAAATCCATAAAAAATTTTCTTATTTAGTGATTACACATGGATTCTTCATTGTCTTCATGCTACCTTCCTTTGGAAATTTGTTAAGATTATCTTCAGGAATGTCTCCAGTCAATCCAATTTTCTTCTAGATTGATTCTCCTTTTATTTTTAGCTTTCTTTCATTCATTTCCATGGTGTTTGTAAAATGTTACATGGTATAAACATTGATTCCACTATAGATCATCTTTTCTTGGTTGAGATAACATTCTAGGAATCTGTCTTGAACTCCTTCTTAGGAATAGTTTCTTTCACTGTTTTCTTGACTTCAGTGTTTTGCATATTCCCCATGGAAGACTTTTCAACTTTTTTTCCTTTCTTCAGCCTTTGCTATCGTATATGATTCTTATCAACATATTTATGAGGCACGGTAGGACTAAACCAGTACTCATCATAACTGTGACCACATCTATTGCAATTATCACATATGTCTTTAAGATATTCCAATATTTTCTTGATAAATAGACTCATATTCATATGTTTTTTTCCTTTGGTTTTCAAGGTTCTTCATTTCTTTACATCTAATTTTCCTAAATGTAGGTCTTCCATAATTTTCAAATGATGAAATATTATTCAATAGATCATTGGAATGATGGACAAACATCCACCAACACCAACAGTGTCTAATAAATATCCTTCTTTTTCTTGTAGTAATTGTCTAGCTAGATTTAAGGACTTTTTGATTCTGGAATTGTCTTTCTTTATTTGGAGCATCCATTTTGGAATATTTATTCTTAATCATCCCAGTATACATCATTGAATTTTAACATATGTATTAACATTTAAATCAATTCACATATTCTCATATTTATCTTTTAACATGTACTTGTAGATGCAACTGCATTAGTAGAAACAGATATAATTGGTTTATTGGATACCTTCTTCATAATGGATGTTTCCATTGGATTAAAAAATAATTTTATATTCCTCTTGGAATCATATTACTCAACTTAAACTTGAGTGACATCATCTCTTCTTTTAGTTTTTTGGGAACATGCAGCTTGGAGTGAATTTTGATTCTTAAATTTCACCTCTATCTCTAAATAGTTCATGATGAGGGAGTTCTTCTCATCCTCAGCTACTTTCATGTTGCTTTCATAATTCTTCTTCAGCTTTAACATTTAATATTTATGAATATTTATTAATTGTTACAAAGGGATGTCACAATCCTTTACTATTTTAGCATTTTCATCTAGTTTAGAAGCTTTTACAACCATATAAACTTTGTGAAACTTTTCAAATTCATGGAAAGAATTTACAAATACTATTTCAAATATTTCCTTCTCACAAATAATTCCAAGAAATTTATCACCATGTTGAGAATGTATTTCCTTGAAAAGAGAAATTGTTTCTTCCTTTCCTTCAAGAGTTTAATGAGAGTATTGGATATGAAAACCATTTTATTTAATACTTCTTATACGGAATTAGATTTTTCTTCCAGCTATAATTTTTCATCATGAAGATCATTAATTCTTGTTTCAATATGTCTTTAGACTTCTCTAGGGACCTTCTTCAGATGTTCTTTGTGTACACACTAATTATAACGAATTGATATATCATCATCACAGATTGAACATGCATCATCAAAAGAGTCACAATAATAAAAATAATTATCACATGTTGTACCTTTCTGATTACCTTCATTAGAGTTTGTCTCCCCAATAACAGTAAGTTTATTATTCGTCTTCCTTTTCTTGTTTCTTCTTTTAATTTTTCTAAGTCTTAGAAGATATCTCCATTTCAGTTTTCTCACTCATTTCATAAATTATACACATTATAAATACTCCCTTGGATATTTTAGATTTGACATTCCCTTTGATACCAATTGAAATGACTAGATTAGTGTGAATCACTCAATGGGGGGGGGGGGGGGGTGGATCAGTGACCCTTTAAATATTTTTAATAATTGAATCTTTGTAATTAAACACATATGGATGGTTAAATCCTACATTATCTTTTATTGGGTCCATCAGCCTTACCTTGAATGATGTTGTAAATGTAATGCCATTGAACACAAGGATTTATAAGGTTCAGTTCAAATTCATACTCCTTGATGTGTTGGTTATTCTCCCCAACATAGATTCTCTACAATTAACATATTATCAATTAAAATGGTCAAAAAATAGTCCCATAATATCTCTTTAGAGTCCTATAGGAGGTTTATTATACTTCTTCCAATAGAGTTACTGGAGTCCCACTGGCCAGCTCCAGAGTCCTACCAAAGACTTCTTCTCCTCCCTAAATATCACAGGGTTCTTCTATCTCTTGGGTATCATGATCAAATTTCCTTATTGGTTCACTATTGATTCATTTTTAGATGATATTATACTATTCCCACATAGTCTTGATGAATCACACTAGCCTGTGTATCCCTTCAAGAATCTTCAACAGACCTTGGTAAGGTTTGTTGGCCTTTCTCAATAACTCTGATCACTTTTCTGATAGGTCCCCTGTGCAATAATGCTCCGGAAAATATTTCATCTTCTAATGAAGACCTGACCTCATAGATATGTTTTCATGTGATGAACAATACTTATTTCTAAATCTTGATAGGAAATAATGATATTTCACTATGTTATCTCTGTATGTCTTCTTGAATCCTCTAGCATTGTATACTTAGATAAAATATCTTCTTTAACTCTATCTAGATTTAGTCTCAATTATCATTCACTTCATGCATTGATTTCATGGGTATCTCAAATCCTCCTCACATGTGAATGTGATTGTACATGTATTCATCCACATATTGTATGTAGATTATAAACCCAAACACTCCCAATTATCTTGTATCAACAGTTTAGGTTTAGTCTCATGCACTATCTTCTTTCTCAATATGCACACATTCAATTTTCTTTTGATAGCTTTCACACATAGTTATTATTTTTATTTGGGTTCAATGAATTTTAATCATGTGCATTAACTTCCTTTGTTACGTGTTCATAGGATTGAATGGATGTTTTAGATACGATGTTATGCAACCCGAATGGGTGAATTCATTTGTGTGTGTTATTTATCAAACCTGAATGGTTATAGTCTATAGTTTTTACGTGTTATTGTGCACTTGAATGGATAGAGTCATTTGTGTATGCACTGCCTATTTTTTTCTCACATATGAGTGCATGTGTGCATGCATTTCTTCTTCCATCTTGGATCTTCTTCTTCACTCAATTACACAATGGCCTCATACTTCCTCATATCAAGTATATTAGTGCATCTCAATAGGTGAAATCCTTATCTTGAAATCCCCCTATTCTTTTGTTATTGAAACCAAATGGATCAAGTTCTTCCTATTCTTCATGCAAAGGGTACTCAAGTATATTATTCACCTAACCAAGGGTGATTTTTGGTTCTGTCTACGTAAAGGTTTAACTAGGGTTCTTGTGCACCGGTTGTTTACCTGTGGTATCTACTTCACGAAACATAGGTGATGGTTTGAGAAACCTATCACGTGTTTGTGATTATATTTTGATAGATAGTGTGGTTTCTTTCATTAACCAAGGTGGTTCGTAGTTCTCCTTCATGGAAGGGATACACGAGACCGCTTTTGCGTGAGATAGTTCGAGAGTGCATAGCACTTGTCAAAAGTCAACGGGATCTATCTTCTCATTCGCATAGAAAGGCTACGTGGACACATTTTCTCATACTTTGTAAATAAATAATGGAGATGCTCTATTTTTGAAAAACAAATACTCTTGGGTATGTGAACGACATCAAAATTTCCCCTCTCGGTCTCCTCTTTTAATAGGAGAGTGTGACTCCTTCTTCTAAGTTCAAAACCCTCGAGATGTTCTGCAGGATTCGTGATTTGAATGCAAGAGATTTAAAATGTTTTGAAATCTACAAATGCTGGATAATTGTTACACTGGGTCTCTCGGTTTGTTTCCATTCAATGAAGGTCCTTCCCTGATTATAATAATCCTCACATTCTTGCGAAGAGGAACACATGCAAATAATCTTATTGAAAGCTTTGAGCTTCAGGGAGTGGCCTCGCAACGCCGTTTTCTTCAGCCACGTACGACCTCTTTTATTTCGATTCATGTATGAAAATGTATTTGCATGCATGGTATCATTTGGTCTGGATGATGCTCAAGCAGTAGGTTCAATATTCAATGGTGTATGGAGTCGTTATCTTGGAGGTTTCATGTCTTTCATGGTGATCTGTAGCGTCTGGATGATTTGAAGTAGAAGACGATGACAAGGAGGATCAGGGATCGTTGGATGAGCTCATATTGGTTGCGAATGGCAGTGATTAGATCGCAGGATGTAGAATGGATCATTCTTCTGAAATCTCATGCGAGATCAGATGAATGACATAGATGGATTTTTCATTTATAAAATCCATCCCACATCGAAACACAAATGTGGGATCCTTGCAGTTTAGGTATCAAGCCGCCTTAACCTTCACCTAGAATTCTCCCTCTTCCATTACTGTACCTCCTTGTACCATTTTCACCATGTGGATGCACTCTGCGCCCACTCTTTGCTCCTCTAACATGCTCCTAGCTCTCATTATGCACCCTTTCCGCATAGGTTGATCATTGTGCATGCTCATGCAAGCTTATACATGGCCCATACTCTTGCATCATGTTTGGATGGCATTGAGGCTTCCCTCAAGTGCAGTTGATCCTCGGGTCCTGCATGTGCCTGAGGTTGAGTTCCTCGGCTGGCCTTCTTGGTTGGCCTATATTTTTTAATATAAGGCTTACATGGTTAAAAACGAAGTGTACAAGAGTTCATGGCCACCTTATTCCTACAAATCCCATCCATGGAAAATTCACTTATAATATTCCATACTGAGTCCATGCATGCTTCGATTCTCATTTTTTATCTTTAAAAATCATCCATTCCATCATTTTTAGATCATGAATCCCAAATATCTTCAATAGATTCCATTATTCCAAACATGGATGATTCATGGACCATATCATTATTAATCATGCATTAAAGCATAATGCATGGCCTTCTTGTTGTGTTGTATGTGTTCTCCATTAACACATATCATGGATTTTGATGATCATCCCAAACATTAATCTAATATGATTCACAACATTAAACAAATTAGAGGTTACTGTATGGATCTTCAACATTCATCATGAAATAGAGTATTACATGGGGTTTTCCAGATGGTGTAAATTTGTATAACATTCATTCATGTCTTTGGAACTTTTTACTAGCTCTATAAATCATCAGATTTATATCCTCTTATAGAATTTATCAAGTGTTGCCTTCAATGATTTGAATTAGCATCAATTCTACAAGGATTCACCAACTTCTACATCAGTACCTTTCTTTCACAAATTGACTTCTCATTAACAACAAATGCAAGTCTAATGCACTTCAAAAAGGATTTACAAAAATATTTATATTTGAAAATGTTTTTTTCATAATGGAAATGAAAAATTATACAATAAATGATTGATATGATTTTTAATTCCTCCATTATAAGATTTCTAGGATGTTTTCAAATAAAACTATTTTGAAAATATTTCTCGTTTAAAAAACTGTTTTTTCAAAGAGAAAATTATATTTTCTTAAAGAAATGTTTTGAATGATATTTAAATATTCTTTTATTATAATCATAGATTATTTTCAATGAAAATGATCTTAAATTTTTTTATGTTATAAAATACATTTTTCATATAGGAAATTTATATATTTCTCAAGAAATGTTTTAGTTGAATTTTATATAGCCCTCTATAATTATTTATGGTAATTATAAATTAGAATGATTTCCAAAAATATTTTATGAACATTTGTTTTTAAAAATAGTATTTTCAATGGGAATTTTATTTCCTCAAGAAACATTTCAAGTAATATTTCTTTCAAAATCTATTCTGTTTTAAGAAGAAATAATTTTATTATAATTATTATTTATTGGGGATATGAACCCAGGATGTAGTTATTATCCTTTATCTAGATGTTTTATGTTTAGGATGAATATATTTTTAACAAACCTATTTATCATGATGAGTTATATGATGATAAAATTCATATAAAACCTACTTATTTTTTCATAGGTTATGCTCTATAGAAGTGATGAAATGATTATGAAACCCATTTTTTCAAGGTATTTGGTATGATGAATAGTTTATGGTTTATTGGAACTTATATATATTATTTTCAACTTGTGATGGGTGGGGCCTATATATCCCTCCAATTAATTGAATAATAATTAATGTTGTATAAGATTAAAGGGTTCATAGAAGGCTATCCCAAGACTAAAACATGATAGGTTATCTCAATCCCAAAACAATTGGGGACACTATAGGTTACCCCAATCTCAAAACAAAAAGGTTCATGGTAGGTTTTTTCAATCCCAAATCAAGAGGGTACAATGGTTGTTATCTCATTCTGGAAGAATAATGGTACTTGGGAGGTTATACTAATCATGAAAGTGTGGGGAACACATGATTTTATTCATATCCCAAATCAAGTGGGTACATATGTGTTTATTCTAAGATAAAAACAAGAGGGTATACAAGTGGTTATCTCAAGCCCAAAACAAGAGGGAAAAGGAGGTTATACCAAGACAAATGCTAGTACATGACTACTCATCAAAAGTATAAAATGTTATGAATGTATTTTTAGGTAGCCTTGTCATAATATTTTCATTACTTTTGTGTATGACAGAAGTGTATATATTATTCCAATGTTATTCTCTCTTGGAATATTTTCACATATATCCTATGATTAATTCAGTATTAAATACCAATATATATTAAATGAAACATGATTATGATATTTGATTTGAAGTGAATTATTTTCATCTGTTATTCTCGTTTTATCATACCCATATACTCATGTTTTATTTATAACTCCCATTTTAACCCTTATTGAGCATCTGAGTGACCCTTTATATGTTTTTTTCCTTGTTTTGATTAAAGGTTTTAAGTAGGGTATTTCTATGAAGATCAATTAATGGGAATATCTTTATTGGTGACCTTGATTATATTTCAGGAAATACTAAGATCATGTTTCAAGTCTCCATATACCTTCAAAAAATATGATTATTTATTATGTATTTATTAAATTTATTGAATATTAATTTAAAAAGATATAATATTTATGTATGAGAATCCTTGGTTGATATATTTGTTAATAGATGAACAATTTAGTTAAACATTGTCATCTAGTATGAGAAGAATTTAGTGAAATCGATTTGGATATTTCTAAGGATATGCCTAGTGAGTTATCTAAGTATAAGTCAAATGTTGTATAGGAAAATGTCATGTGGTTTTGGTAAAGGATAGAGAGAGTTGTTTTCATGGAAATACATAAATTTATGTATACTAAAAGTGGATGTGGCTCTCATAGAGAGGTATTGATGGGTGATAACTCAGAAAATGGTGCATTGATATTCACTCGATCATCACCTGGTGAAAAAAAAGTGCCTTGACGAACACATGATTTGACACTCATGTAGGATAATATTTATAAATTCACAAACTATTTACAAACCATCATGAATGAATTAAATATATTATTATTCTATTTGATCTTGAATAAACCTAACTATTTAAAGATTAAAAAGGTGGTTTCATCATTTAAACATCATAGAAGTTATTTTTCAGGATTATATGGTTCCCTGCTATGATTCTTATTGCTCACACTAATATTTTTGGTTTTATTTAATGGTGGGAATCATATAGAACTTTGTTAACATTTTATGGGAAAGAAAATGGTTTGATGATCTTCAAAATGTGATGATTATTAGAGTGATTGATATTTTTATTATTATTAATTAGATATCATGATATATGATTAAAAATGATCACCCTAAAAACCTATCAGACTCACCAAATAAGAGAATGATTGAGTTATAATAGATCATCAGTGGTCAAGACCATAGAATAATGATGATTTGGTTTCTTATAAGTTGACAGTGTGGTAATATTCACTCTATTTAATATATTAAAGGAATAGAAAGATGTTTTAACAGAGGGGAAGAAGGAAATATAGTATGAAATTTCTAATTGGAAATGAATAGTTCAGTTAACATAACATATGATAATATAGGTACCCTTAAGGTATTATTAATAGATGAATGATTTAAATGTTGAAATTATGAGAATTATAAAAATTTATTTCTTAGGGATGATATCATGAAGAAAATTAGAAAGTTAGAATACGTATTGTTACTATTACTGATGATAAAGAGATCGTTAATAACATATGAAAGGTATGAGTTGTTCTATAAGTATTTTTTGTTACATGTTTGAAATGCGATAAAATTGAGGTTGACGAAGGAAAATAATCATATTCATTTAATATTAATGTGGTATTAAGGAAGAAGATATCAAAGCATAGTTAATGGTTTAATAATGACATAAATGATTTAGGTCTTTAGGGATTGGAATTGTCATGACCCGTCCCCCGGGTCCCGTACCGTGACTACCCTAAGCCCGCCTTTCGTAGGCTTGGGGCTGGCAACTAGAAATGAGCGATCTTGTGAGGGTTAACACCTCGCAATCATATGTGGGTCAGCACCTAGAGTGATCCTATGTGTCTCAGCACTGAGTGATCTTGTGTGGGTCAACAGCTAGTGATCCTGTGTGGGTCAGCACATAGAGATCCTGTGTGGGTCAGCACCGAGTAATCTTGTGTGGGTCAACATCGAGCGATCATGTGTGGGTCTTCTTCTTAACAAAGTAAGATTATTCAGTAGTTACATCAAATCATATCTACTACTGTACTTCAGTTATACCTGGTGTGAGCTGAGTCTGTACCTATGTGGTACTTTCCATTGTGGTAATAACTTGGTGGAATTCTTCTGTGTGGCGTGCCTATGTGGTACTTTCCTTTGTGTTATTGCTTCCTTTGTAGAACAGTTGAGCCTGGTGATTTGGAGTTGGACTCCGTGTTTTCCTTGTGATTGATATGGGTTTACTTGATAACTTAGGTATATGTATGGAAATATACCTAAGTAGGGTTATCAGTTGTTTCCTTCCTTTGTGGTTTATCCTTTTTAGATTTAGTGAGACTTTGAGGGTATCGGGGTCCCTACTGAGTATCGTTATACTCACCCCTGCATGGTCTATTCCTATAACTCATTTCACAACATCTCAAGAAGATGTATCTCATGGTACCACCATGTCATAGAGGTCTCAATATAATAGACGTTGTGTCAATCAGATGCCCGGTCTGTAAGTTATTAGCCTTTTAGTCTTGGGGGCCCTATTGGATTTGTGCTCGATCCAACCTGATTGTTCTCCAACATTATCCAAATCTCTATTGGGTTATACTAAATGTATCGTCTTGCTCCAAGGTTTCCAGCACTACTTATGGTTCAAAAAACGGATGCTCGGTGCCAACGTTATGGCCAAAAGAGCATAAATTAGTCGTAGTGGGTCGGAGTCCGGTCCGACCCAGCCTGCTCCACTGGGTCTAGCCCCGTCCGATGGGCGGCCCAGCCTGCTGGGTTTGGCCCGGCCCGCTGGGTGGCCTAGGCCGCGCTGGACGGTCCAGCAGGCCGCGAGGCAGCTCGGTCACAAGGGTGCTGCGAGGGTGTAGGAAGGCGGGGCGGCTCAGCCACAGAGGGTTCCGCAAGGTCGTGGGTCTGCTCGGCCACAAGCGGTTCCATGAGGGTGTGAGGCCGCGGGGTGGCTCAGCCGGGATGGAAAAGCCCACAGGGTGGCTCGGCCGGGGCGGCACAGTTGGGTGGGAGGAGGCTGCGGATGCCACCGGGCGGCTCGGCCGGGGTGGTGCGGTGAGGCCGCCAGGCGGAATGGTGAGGTCGCATGGTGGAAATGGCCATGGACGGCGGAGCGCCATGGGAGTGGAGGCCATGCAGCAGTGGGGCACTATTCCTTCATCGGTGGTTCTCGAGTTCCACCGGTACCAACCACCAGCATCGGTCTTCATTACCAAAGTTTCCTTCTTTCAACGCAAAGGATACACCATTCAAGAAGAATGACATAGGGTTCAGTCCATGTTTTTTTGGCCCGCACCCTCCGCATTAGAGCGGTAACAAGAGGCTCAACAAGAACAATAATGAATAATCATAAAACATTACCATTTCATACGAATCGTGGATCAACTCGTTTAGGTCGATCCGCGTTCTCCATGATTTTCAAGAATAATGAATTTAATGAATTCAATAACAACCACTACCTCGTTAGTTCGATTCATTGAAGATTTTTCGTGAGGAAAGTGATGAAGTTTTTGGGAATAGAATCTCATTGGTGACGTCGATATTTCCTAGATTTTCTATTTGTTGATGTTGAATACATTCCTCATTAACGAATGTTCTGAGGAAGAAGTCAGAGTCGAAGTCGGCATTCTTCATTGGTGTTCTTCGTTGGTGTTCTTCATTGGAGATCTTTATCCCAAGGTTCCTTCCTCCCAATTCCCCCAAAATGAAAAGGTAGCCCAAATAATATATTATGTTATCTTTTTAATTGTTGGAACAATTTCAAATACATTTAATTAATTAATTGTGTTTCTGTAATAAATTAACGGTGTGGCACCATTAAAGTGGGGGAAGTTTAAGAGTCTTCTCCACACTTAGGAGGGAGTTCAAGGGGTTTTATCCATAGTTGGTCCCCACCACCATAACCTCTCATTGGATGTTTAGGCTCAGTGGTCCCCACTTCTATAACCTCTCAACATCCACATGGGAATTCCGAATAAAAATTAAATGTTACACAATTTTATTTCTATTTTATTCATTCATGAAAAACCCAAATCACTACTAGGAATTTATGTTTTGGAGCCCCATGGAATGGGCGACCGCCATTGGTGGTCTCTAGGATTCTAAAAAAATCACACGATATCGCCCCCTCCCCCAATTCTCCA
The DNA here is from genome assembly GCA_963277665.1 of Viscum album. Classification (NCBI taxonomy): domain Eukaryota; kingdom Viridiplantae; phylum Streptophyta; class Magnoliopsida; order Santalales; family Viscaceae; genus Viscum; species Viscum album. The sequence goes on along the minus strand of OY728156.1, from coordinate 2,072,835,711 downwards.
TCATGCACCACCCTCAGCAAACCCTACCTCCACTTTGGCCACTACTCATCCACTCCCTCACTTAACCCACCTTTTCCGCTGGCTCTAACTCACTCTTGCATCGACTCCATCTCCCTCCCCACCTCTACCTCTGCCTCCCTCACCTGCGGCTCCCTTTCCTTGTAGATCGTTCATCTTCGCACCCACGCCTGGTGCCTCACGCTGCCCATCCGACCTAACCACTGCCTCTCCTTCATGTATCACCTAGCCTCCAACTCCACAACTTTACTTGGTTCCAGATTTTCTATGCAATCTGGTAATCCCTAATTTCAGTTTTAGGGTTTTCATTTTGGGAATGTCCATCACTCATATTTCATAATGCACTGGCTTTGTGATTTGATTTTTGTTGATTCTTTAGTCTTTGTAAAAGGAAATTTTTTCTCATATATTCCCAATATGTATTTCAAATATAGTTTTACCACAAAGGAGCATGGATGAATATTTCTTATGGTGGTTTCCAAGAAAAGGAATACTCATGTGTTAAATTCTCATTTTCAAAGATGCAATAATGGAGTTTTCTTATGGTATAGAGAAGTTTTAAATTCACTGCATCACTTGAATCCTATTTGATTATAATTTTTTTGATGCATTGATGAATGAAGAGAATAAATGTTTAAGGTAATTTCTTAGATAATGTATTTAATTTTTTAAAATGATTAATTTTCTTATATAATTAATGTTTTAATTGTTGAGTTGGTTGTACAGTTTGGATCATTGGTGAGGGGTGGTTTGAAATTTAGATTAATTTAGTATATACATGAGTCCTCTGTATTAAAATTTATTTAAATGTTTTGTTGTGGAAGTGTTTCTAGGTTTGGGAGAAGAAGGATGGGAAACAACTTTTTTTAGAATTCCATTTATGATTGAGGACTACATAGTGAATGCAAGACCTATTCATGAGATGAATATTTTCTCAGAAGCTATAGAAATATGTTGGAAGCTTAATCTACATTATGATTTATACAAGCATGCACCTAGAATATCTCATGGCTGATATCAACATGATCGGTCTGAGTGGACTGGTACATATCCAACGTTTAACTATTGTTGCCTCTTTTTTTCATTATGTGGATAGAAAGAAATGTTTTCATTTTCAACAACCAATCACCCACCTTCCTTTAGGGAGTCATCACATAGCACCCAAGGTAGCACTAGGAGAGGCAGACCGATATAGGAATGCAATAAAGCAGTATCACCTTATTTCAAATCCTTGGACCCAAGGTACATTTTCTATCAGAATACATTTAAATTTTCATTGGGCCATTAAACAAAACAAAAAATGTATTATTAATTTCAAATTAATTTTTGTTGTTGTAGATGTAATTCCTGATAATAAAAATTTCAGTCATTATTTTCCAAATTCAATTTGTTTCTTTCAATAATTTTATTTTTAGTAGTCATAAAGTATTGTGTATAAATCTCTTGGTCTTTATTAATATCACAAATCAACTTCTTAATTATATTCTAAATATCCATAATTTTAGATTGTGTCTCTATTTGTTCACTTCCCTTATTATAATACACAACATCAAGCTCTTATTTATCAAAATGAGATCTGAACATGATGAGGACATATAGGGTATATTTCTTGACTAAATTGGATATATTATAATGAATTTAGATTATAAGACTAGTGAATATATCCAGATCCTTCTAGGAGTTTCTTCGGCTGTTGAATCCATAACATCTAATTCATTCCTGTGATCTTTTCTTTATTCAAGAAACATGAAGCACTTACATAAGCATTACATGGATTAATGCATGTACTTCTATGAAAATCCATTTGGTGATCATCTAATAATCATCAAGCATGGATTTCAGTAGCTCTTATGAAAACATTACAATATTTTTTGATGAATTATTGGATGGTAATTTTCCTTTATCTGAATATATTTTTTACTCAGCTTTATTTCTTCAGCATGAGTTGTGATTGAAATGGTTTCCAATCACACGTTCTTCCAATCAACTATATCAATATGATATTTTCTATTATCATACATCTGGAGAACTGAATTCTCCAACCTTACATTAACACGGGTATCTACCGGCCATGGGTGACTGAATGTTTCTCATCTTAGGTGAGTTATAAATTATAGTTCTCTTCCACTTAATCCACAAAAACAACCACATTGAACCTTTTTCATGAGCTTTTATTTGATTAAGGTTGTCTTTTGGTACTTTGGTTGCTATCAAGATGCTGTATTTTTTTTAAAAAATTATAAGGCTAGCGACTGCCTTAGGCGGGCACTAATCATCTTGTTTTTCAGAGCATTAGAGACCACCAAAAGCAGTCTCTACTACTCCTCCCAGCAACCGCCATCACCGTTGGTCATGGATCACCTATAGCGACCACTGTTGGCGGTCACTATTGGCCTTTAGCGACGGGACAACAACAACTTCCATTGGCTTTCGTTTGGAGGTTACTAAAGACTATTAGAGACTGCTTTTGGCAGTCGCTAATGGTGAATTTTGAAGTAGTGAATACTATCTTTAACCCATCCCAAGTTTCGTTGATTTGAAAGTATCCTTATGAAAATATTAGCACTGCGAGTTCAACGGTGCCCTCAAGTTTTAATTCCAAGCACCAATTTAAAAGATAGAAAAACCCACTCGCATGTTTACTAAATGTACCCGAAATAAAGTTCATAAATTCATTTTAGGCACCCCATTCCTTATAGTCACGAGCCATCAATTTTCACAGACTCATAAAATTCCCATATATTTAAAAAAATTACATGGAATTTTTAGGCCTTTACATTATCCCCACGTCAGGGCATTATGACCCCATAAGCCAGAACTCAAAACTAGGTAAACAAGTGGGGGTACTAAGCATGCATATGAGCTTCCCGCTCCCATGTGCTCTCCTGGAGGGTCCCGTGTTTCCAACGAATGAGCACCCGAGTTATCGACCGCTCACGAAGGACCCACTACTGTCGATCCTAAATCTCAACTGGAACCTCTGTATAATTCACCCCATCGTTGAAGTCCAACTCTCTATGGTCGATGTCGTGAGAAGGGTCATTCACATATCTCCTCAGGTGGGATATGTAGAAGACATCGTGCACCCGGTAGAACTGAGGTGGAAGAGCCAAGCGGTATGCCACCTCACCAATTCTACTAAAGACCTAAAGAGGTTCAATGAACCTTGGATATAACATGCTGCCTCGGGCAAATCTCCAAAAACTATGTCAAAGTGAGACACATAGAAAGATGTGGTCGCCATCCTCAAACTCTGGAGGTCTCTGTCTCCTGTCGGCATAAGACTTCTACCTACTCTGTGCAATATTCATCCACCCCTAGATGATCTATAACTTCTATGTGGTAGCCCAAACCATCTCTGGTCCCATGAGTGCTGACTACCCTGGGTTAGTCCAGCACAAAGGTCATCTTCAAGGTCGCCCATACATTGCCTCAAAGGGTGCCATCCCAATGGTGGAGTGATATTTTTTGTTGTATGAAAACTCCCCCAATGGTAAGTGATCCTCCCAACTGCCACTGAAGTCGAGGACGCATGCACGTAGCATGTCCTCGAGGGTCTGAATGGTCTGCTCAGTCTAGCCATCCATCTGAGTATGGAAGGTCGTTCTCAAATGATGTTGTGTCCCAAAAGCCTCCTACAACCACTTCCATAGCTGGGAAGTAATAAATTCATCCTGATCAGATACAATCATCGAGGATACTCCATGTAACCGCACAATCTCCTGCACATAGAGGCGTCCCATGCTCTCAATTGAACCCTGCTCTCTGATCAGTAGGAAGTGGGATGAATTGATGAGTCGGTCAACGATCACCCAAATCGAGTCATGAAATATGGATTTACATGCAAGTCCTATCACGAAGTCCATTGATATCCCATCCCACTTCCACTATAGGACCTCTAAATTCTAAACCAAGAATACCGGTACCTGATGCTCTGCCTTCCCTTGCTGACAACTGAGGCACCAAGAGAAAAACTCTATTACTTATTTCTTCATTCCCAACCACCAGTGCTATCATCGATGATACGGGTACATCTTCGCCACTCCTAGATGTAACACTAGTGGGGAAGTGTGGAACTCCCTCAATACGTCCTCCTGATGTGAAATTGGTACCATGGTACATCCTCTAAAAAGGATGATGCACTCCCCACCCTAATAAAATCCATCGGGTTCTTGTCCTGTGGATATCTGAGCACGTTGAGCCTTGCAGTCAACATCCCCATGCTGCGCCACCCTAACTCACTAATGAAGTGGGGGAGTGACTGTAAGAGACTGAAGAAAATCAGCTCCATCCTGATCCACAAAGGATATCTACAAAGCGGCCAGCTGCTCTGTAACCTCACCTAATAGTTCTATACCAGATCTCTAGCTGAGTGCATCTGCTACAATGTTCCCCTTCCTATGATTATAGAATATCTCAATGTCATAGTCCTGGAGGAACTCAAGCTAATGTCACTTTGTCAGGATCAGGTCCTTCTGAATGAAGATATACCTATGACTCTTTTGATCAGAGTAGACTGTAAAATGCTCTCCCATCATGTAATGTATCCACATATTCAATGTGAAGACCACTAATTCTAACTTCAGGTCATGGGTAGCGTAGTTCTTCTCATGTTGTCTCAGCTATCGAGAACCATAAGCGATCACTTATCGCTCCTTCATCAGGAAATATCCGAGCTCGGTCCCTTATGTGTCACAGTAAACTATCTACCCCATGCCCTCCTATGAAAGCCTCAATATGGTGGCACTAGTTAGCCTATACCTTAGCTGTTGAAAACTCCACTGGCATCTCTTTGACCACACGAAGGGTTACCCCTTCTTCATTAATTCTGAAAGTGGTGCTAAAACTCTGGAAAAATCTAGCACAAATCTCTGGTAGTAACTGGCCAAACCCAAGAAACTATGTATGTCCATCACAATACTGGTTTGATCCCAAGTAAGTACCGCCTCAATCTTTGCGGGATCAACTGCAACTCTATCCTTCGATATGACATGTCCTAGAATTTGAACCTCTCGGATCCAGAACAGGAACATCGAGAGATTAGAATAAAGTTGGTGCTCTTGGAGTGTGTCTAGTACTAACTGCAAATGATTGGCATGCTCTTCCTATGTAGTTGAGTATATCAGAATGTTGTTGATGAAGAATACTACTAAGCAACCAAGTAATGGCTAGAAGATCATGTTCATGAGTCCCATTAACACAGCTGGAGCATTGGTTACACCGAATGGCATAACCAAGAACAGATAATGGTCATACCGACATCTGAAAGTCATCTTCTACACATCCTCATCTCACACTCTGAGCTAGTGATAGCCTAATATGAGGTCTATCTTTGAGAACCATCATACTTCTTTCAGCTGATCGAAGAGGTCTTCAATCCTTGGTAATGTGTACTTGTTATTCACGGTCACCTGGTTCAGGCGCTGATAGTCAACATAAAGTCTCCAACTCTCATCCGCCTTCTTGGCAAACAAAATCGGGGATGCCCAAGGAGAGACACTGGGCCAGATGAATACATTCCCCTGAAATTTATGTAGATATACTCGTAGATCATGAAGCTCCGCAGGATCCATCTGATTCACTGGTGTAGATATCAGCATCGTCCTAAGGTCCAAGTCAATGTAAAATTCCTCCTCTCTTTGAGGAGGTAGACCAAGATCATCGTCAAGGAAGACATCCACGTACTGGTCCACCACTACAAGATAGCTCAGACTCTCCACATCAACTGCTCTGAGGGTAAGGCTAGCCAACTAATGGGTGATTGGCTGCACTCTCCTCCGTATAAGTCCATCATGTGCTACAAAGGCTACCTTCTCACCGGTGAAGGTGATCATGGTCCCATCCATGCAGACACACTGCACTTTTTTCCTAATACATTCAATCAGTGCATGGACTATAAATAACATGTCCATACCCAAGATGACGTCGTATGGCCTCGAGGCCGCTACTAGGCTATCCCAGCCGAAGCTCTCACATCCTAGAGTGAGCTCACACTACCAGAACCAGTGCGTAATTGTCGAATACACTCTAGTAGAAGTCTCTGGCCATAAGGATCGAGCCAACGACTCTATTGGAATCTCTAAGCTCTGAAAGACGGTAGTGGAAATAAAAGAATTACTGGAACCTGCATCTATAAGTACTGCATTTAAGGTGGATTAGACACAGAGCATACCTTGTATCATCTCCAGAGCGCCATGATCATATTCCTCAACTACCTGGAGCTGAGCTCTCCCCTGTCCACCTTCTCCCTGTGGTCGAGGTGATATTCTTGGCGGTGGTGGCGATAACATCTTGAATTGTTTCCCACTGCCATCTATATGGCCAGCTACTCTGCCACATCTTCCTGCGCCCTGCGGACCACCTCGATCAAATATCTATCTCTGCCTAGGTGGTCCCTCGACCATCTACGGATCATCCGTAAAGCTATTTAGATAGTCATGAGCCATCTGACCCTACCCTCCGCATGTGTAACACTGCCCACTACTAGTGTGACTAGCTGTGCCTCAGGTTCCCTGCACAACCGACCCTGAATTCTGTGCTCGTCCACCTATAGGTCTGGTCCTCTTGGACCTCTGTGATGTATGTATGCTACCAGCTAAAGAAGACTCCACTACGCGATGTCCGGTGGTGGGTCTCACTACTGGTGACTGCTCAGTAAGGAAACTCTCCACTAAGAGGGCTCTCTCTAACACCCCCGCCTGCGTCGGGATGCTGAGTGAGATCATTGAAGCCCCGATCTCTCGCTTGAGCCCCCCTGCTCGAAGGTCTGGGCCCTGAATAATGGGTCCCAGACAATATCAATGGAGTAGTCTGAGAGGTTAGTGAACCTCACTGAGTACTGAGCCACATTCATGCTACCCTGCAGTATATGGAGGAGCTCATGTATGCGCACTACGTGAAGATTCACTAGGAAAAACATTGCTCGAAATAGGCTCTCGAAGTCTTCCCAGAAGAACGCCTCCCCGTCGTGAACCTGGAGCATCAAGATCCTCCATCTTCATATTGATGCATGTAGAATGCTAGAGGTAAGGATCACTATGATATCAACCGATGTCCCTACCAGTCGGAAGACTCTCACCATGGCCTCCAGCAAATCTTCAGCCACCTATGGGTCTGTCTCTCGCATGAACCTGGGTGGCCTCTGGCATAGAACTCGTACAACATGCTCAAGTGGCGTGGACCCTCTGCTACTGGGGCTGGTGGAATCAGTGGCCAAACTGGTAACGGTACCACTGGTACCTCTACTAAAAAAGTTCCCCGCACTGATTCCTCATCGTTCGGTGGGCTATCAGTGCATACTAGTCTCATAACCCAAGCTAGTTGTCTTCGTGGAGGCATCCTGAAATGAAACAGATGTGCCACGTTCAATAAGTTATACCTGTTGAAATGACCCAATATATCACAATGAAATATCCTGGAAACACATGCGCAATCAGTGTTTTCTTGCACTAGGTTAGAAATCAGATGTTAGGGTCATGGTGTATGGATATGTCGGTCGCGGCACCAACACTGGACTCCCTGAACTAAAAACCTCACTCACTACATTTAACATTATTTCAATTTAAAATATCATAGTCTTATGTTCTACGGTAGAACCTAATCCTCTAATACCAATTTGTCATGACGTCTCACGAAGAAGTATCTCAAGGGACCGCCATGTCATAAGGGTATCAACACAATAGATGGAACATCAATCGGACGCCCGGTGTGTATGTTATTAACATTTTAGTCCTAAGGGCCCAGTTGGATTCGTGGTTGATATAACCTGACTGTTCCCCAACATTATCCAAATATCCATTAGGGTATACTAAAATGGTAGTATCGCTCCATGGTTTTTAGCGCCACTGATGGTTCTTCAAACGGACACTCAGTGCCAATGTTATGGTCAAAAGAGCGTAACTGGGTCATAGTGGGTCCCGGTCCGGTCTGACTCAGTCGGACCGACCCAGACTAGGTCGACCCAGACCAACCCGCTGGGTCCCACCTGGTCTGCTGGGTCTGGCCTGGTTTGCTGGGCAGCCCAACCTGCTAGGTCCGGCCAGGCCCGCTCGGCGTCCTGGGGCGCGCTGGGTGGTCCAGCAGGCCACGAGGGTCGCAGAGGTCGCGGGCGGCCGAACAGGGCCGCGGGTGGCCGCAGGGGTTCCGCGAGGGTGAGGGACCATAGGGCGGCTCGACCGTAGAGGGTTCATTGAGGGTGTGGGGATGCTCGGCTGCGGGGTGTGCCGCGAGGGAGTTGGCCTCAGGGCGGCGCGGTCGGAAGGGCGAAGGTTGTGGGGGATCTCGGCCGGGGTGGCTTGTCTAGGAGGGAGGAGGCCTCAGATGCCGCAGGGTGGCGATGGCCACGAACAGCAGAGCGCCGCAGGGTGGTGGGGTGTCATGCCTTAGTCGGCGGTTATCGAGTTCCACTGGTTCCAACCACCGACTGCGGTCTCTGTCACCAAATTCACCTTCATTCAACGCGAAGGATACATTATTCAAGAAGAACGATGGAGGGTTCGGGCCATGTTTGTCTTGCTCGAACCCTCCACATTAGAGAAGTAGCAAGAGGCTCAACAAGAACAAGAATGAAGAACAATAAAAAATTAAAATTTCATACGAATCATGGATAAACTTGTTTAGGTTGATCTGCGTTCGCCATGATTTTAAAGAACGATGAATTTCATGAATTCAATAACAACCCCTAGCTCATCCATTTGATTCGTTGAAGATTGTCTGTGGGGAATGGGACGATGTCGTTGGGAATAGATGGATGTTGGTGAAATCAGTGTTTCCTCGATCGTCGGTTCATCGATGTTGAAGACACTCCTCATCATCAAATGTTCCAAGGAAGAAGTCGGAGTCGAATTCGGCGTTCTTCACTGGCGTTCTTTGTTGGCATTCTTCGTTGGAGATCTTTATCCCAAGTTTCCTTCCTCCCAATTCCACCAAAATTAAGAGATAGCCCAAATAATAGATTATGTTATCTATTAAGTTGTTTTCACAATTTAAAATACAATGAATTAATTAATTGTGTTGGTGTAATAAATTAAAGGGGGTGGCACCATTAAAGTGGGGGAAGTTTTAGAGGAATTCCCACACTTAAGAGGGAGTTCAAGGGGTTTTAGCCTTCGGTGGTCCCCACCACCATAACCTCTCGTGGGAGGTTTAATCTCGGTGGTCCCCACCTCTATAACCTCTCATGGGGGGGTTTCATTCAATTTTCCCCACTTCTATAACCTCTCAACAATCACATGGGGGTTTCAAATAAAAATAAAATGTTACACAATTTTATTTTTATTTTATTCTTTCACGAAAAATCCAAGTACTACCTTTCACCATCGCCAACTATCGTCGATGTGAAAGTCTCTTTAAGCGATTACCGGCACGACGAGTTCAACGGTTCCCTCAGATTTTAATTATGAGGACCGGTTCAAAAGTTATAAACCCCCACTCTGACTTTTACTAAACGTACCTGAAATAAAGTTCAGAAATTCATTCCGGGCACTCCGGGCCTCGGAATCATGCCACGTTATTTTTCACGGACTCGTAAAATTTCCATATATTTAAAAACATTACATGGAAATTACGGGACTTTACAGAAATTAAATATATATTAAATATATAAGTATTTTTTAATATAAGTTTTTCATTATGTATTTTCAAGAATATGTTTAATGATGATAATATCCTTGGAAATTAATTTAATGGTAATGTGACATTCATAAAAAACACATGATAAATGAGAAGATAACATTTAATATATACCATATGTTATGATAGATATGTTGGGATAAATTGATGATTTATATAGATAATGTAAACTGGATAATAATTATTTCATTGGAATAAGTTAATGATTTGTTGAAAAAATCATTTATTCAATAATTGATAGAATTTAGATCATTTTTTATTTATGAAATATAACCAATAATAAATGATTTATATAAGGATTGAGAAATAATGTATGTTTTCAATAATTATTTATTATAATTTAGGTCATTAACATTCTTAATGACAATACTCGATGAGGTTTTCACATGTTTTCTAGGAGATAATGAAGAGCTACTTTATGTTTTTTTGTGATTAATGATAACTAAATTTTGAAAATTTAGTGAACTTCTTTCTAATGTTCTTGATTTTAATATTTTGAAAGGATCATAAGAATTATGATTTATGAAATGGTTTATGTTTAACTTTGGTTACAGATTTATATATTAAAGTATTAATTCACCATTTTATGATTTTTTTCATATTGGATAACCTGTGAAAATGATTTTTGTGTGATCGTTACTAGATATGGACAAAATGACATTTCATTATATTGTGGAACTAATTATCCTTTTGTTCTATAGGGATAAAAAACCTAATCATCATTTCATAGATTAAGATATGTTGTGGTGATTGATCATGGTGATATCAAAGGGTATGATTGTGCGTATCAAATTTAATGAAGTCAATATAGTATATCGTCTCATTAAAAGTATTCATAATTAGGAAAATTATGTTGAAATAAAATGTTATCCCACTACCTTCAATTTTGGTGATATCGATGACCATATTCACCCATTTTTTCTTAATGGTTTGTTGTTTTCGATTTACAGGAGATCAATAATGTTCTTGTAATCATTGATCTACGTCACTCCCCAAATTATTGGGAAATTATGTTATTCTTCAATGTCCAAATACTCACTTCCCACTTATTGTTTCCTATGTGGAAATATATTCATTAGTTTCTTTAGGTAACTATTATGTTTTCATCATTCTCTTTTTAAGAGAAGTTTTATTTTTCATTTGTACAATGTCGGATTCTATAAAGGAATTTTCATAAGTGAAACTATTGATGCATTATATGAATTTTGAGGGACAGATTGGTTTTATGGAGGGTAAAATGTAACACCCTGAGATTCTATGGAATATAGTTTTTTCAAAAAAATTATATTTTTGTTTTTATTCATTAAATATAATTATAAATTTATATTTTGTTCCCATAAACACTGATTTTATCCTTCGTTACATGCAATAATGAGTTTATATTGTGTTATATGTAATGTCGAGTTTAAAAAAATCATGACTTACTATTAAAATATTATTATTTAATATGATAGTTATCACCTAGTTTTTTTAATGGAGGATATGAATAATATTAATTAATTTATTAATGTATATGGATACACATTTATATATAATGATTTTTTTTATGATCAATTTATTATAAATTAAAATGAGAACCATTTGATAATAAAGGGAAAATTTTTTAAAAACATTTTCATCACAAAAACATGTTTTATCACAATAAATTATATAAATCACATTATATGATTTATTTTATTTTAATTTATATATTATATATTCAATAAAAATTTTAACATTCATCATATTTTGTTTCTAGAAAATGCATATGATAAAATATAATTTTACACTCAAAAACATCATTCTTCTAAAAAAAAGTTTTCCATCTGTTTGTATACTTATTTTTTAAAACAAAATATAGGTTTTGAATGTTTTTTGAATAAATAAATTTATGATTTGAAATAATAATTTTAGCATTATTTAAGAGTGCATTTTTTAATGAAAAAGAAAAAATACTTTCTCAATGAATAGTGTGAAATAAAATTTTTTAATAAAGAATTATCATTTATTTTAAATATTTCACAATTAGAGAAATTTTTTTAATGTGGAATTACATTAAATAATATATAATTTTAATCTCAATAAATCCATTTTTTTATTTAACTTTATTTCACATTAAATTTTTTTACAAAACCCTTCTAAACATTTGTACGTTTTCTCATTAAAAACTCATTTCTCATCGCACCTAAAAGGTTAATATTAAATTATATTATGTAAATTTGATGAATTAAATTTAGTAAAATTGATGAAATATTTTAAATGATAATTATTTATATTATTTCATAATTTCAAATTAATTTTTTACCATAATGAGTAGTAAAAATAGAAAAAATATATATCATTGTTAGGTAAAAATTGGTTTATCGATGGGTTAAACTAAAAATAAAGGGGTTAAAAATGCCTCCTATAATTTTATATTACTATATAGAGAATATGTATTTATTTTATATATTTTCACATTTTTTATCCTTATTTTATTTGAAAATAATGTGTACAACTTTTTGTTTTCAAAAATTACAGGTGTTCCACTTACCTCACTTATAAAAGGCCACCCCATCTTCTCCCCACTTCATACATTAAAAAACCATTAGTTCAGACAATAACTAACCAAATAAATTACTTTACTAACTTCTATCATCCTATATGTTTTATTTTTGGTAAAAAATCAACCCCAAGAAGAATTTTTTTGAATAATAAAATATGTTTTCTGTAGAAGAAGTATTTTCCCTAATCCACTGTTTTATTTTCGTTCATTCACCACCTCATTAAACTATTATTAAATAATTATTATATAATAACCATAGTATGATAAATATAAATAATTATTTATTTGTTAATTTAATAACATGATTCATTCCCCTCTCCATAAAATGGGTTATGAAATTATCATTAATGTGTAAGTTGGACTACTGGCTCACGAACCGATGTAATTCATTTTTCCTTAATCACTTTTCATAGTGGGATATAATGATCTATATATTATGTATATATTAAATTTATGATATTATTATTATTCTAATATAATAATGACACATTATACTTCTTATATTCCATTCCATGGGAATATAATAACATCGTTCATATGTATAGTGGACTACCACATCGTGAAGCGATTTGATTCATTGACTATTTACATGGATATGAAGAATTATAGTTTTTTTGAAACTTTTAGATATATATAAAATCAAAAATATTGTTTATTTGTAATATATTATTTAACATTATTTATTTTTTATCCATTAGTTAAGTGGAAACAAAGTTCATACATACGTACGACCTGTTGTCCCCATGAATGGTGTATTTAATTTTTTATCTATAGCTTTTATGGATAAATACAAATAAAAGTATACTGAATACATTTGAAATATATATAATCATTAAAATTATGTATATATATATCCATGATCAAATTAATACGACCATAAATAAAAAAAGAACACCTACATGAAAAAAAGCGGTTATTGCTTGAGATAGGGCTCTAACATGGGACTGTTAAAAAAATGTGTAGGAAGGGCTCAAAAGTAATTAATATATGTTTATATATATTGTTATTTAAAATATTAAAAATCCGAAAACATTTATTATTAATATTTTTAAAAGAGCATGATGGAATTTGAGACTTACAGTAAGGGATTGTCATCTCACATTTTACTTTTGTAGAAAAAATGTCATATTCACCACATATTTCCTTTTTGTGGTGTATACACTTCCCCTGATTATATATTATGACTACTATAATTAAAATTATTTGTCTTTACATATTATTTTTAGTATATATCTTTCATGGGGTATACGATTCAAGTGTTACCAATTCAATAAGATATTTTTTTTTCAAACTACATTTTTTAACCCAGTTTTATGTTATGTGCCTACTGTCTTTTATGTGGTGTATATAATTACCCAGGGACATGTCATATCATGAATCAACTTATTATCATGAAATTATAATATTAATTTATTGATTTTATTTCACATGATTTTCAATTCAATGTTATTAATGTTTTATGTGTTTTATATTACAATCTCATTGTTTATCATCATTATTTATGATTGTGCTTCAAATTATATAATATTATTATATATATCTTGAGAAACTCATTATTTTTCTTCTCCTATGTTTATTTATAAATAATTCATTTTTCCCTTCATTTTCCACTCTTTTTGTACCCATGAGTTCAAAATGATTTTATTAAAAACATGTCTTTATTTCAATCTTTAGTTGAAATGACTTTTTCATAAAAAACCTTATTTTATAAAAATGTTTTTAAATCACTTAATAAATTTTTTAAATACATTTTTAGAATGTTTTATTTTTTAAAATATTTATTTAGCATAATATTCATCCATTATTTTCAAATAAATTTTTTTAAAAGTTTTACCAAAAATAAAAAAAAATCATTTTTTAATGTGTACATCATGAATGAAATTTTTTTGTCATGGCCATTATTTTAATCAAAAATTATATAATATTTTTCAAGTTTATTTTAAAAATAAATTATTTTCATGATGATTTATGTTTTAAAAAGTATATTTAATAGTGTAAATGATATTATTCTCAAGAAATATTTTAAATTGTTTTTAAAGAATCCTTTATATAATTTTAAGATTATTTTAAAGGAAAACGAATTTTAAAATGTTATATTTAAAAAAAATCCAAAGTAGAAATATGTTTTCCTCTGGAAATTTTCTTACATTATTATAATTCTTCTTTTATAAACTTTTAGGGATATTTTCAAATAAACTGATTTCCAAAAGTTGTTTGTTTTAAAATGTTTTTTTTGAAAGTGTAAATGATATTTTCCTCATGATATTCATTAAATTATTGTCATGTTTTTTATAGGTTATCATGTTAATATCAAATAAAAAGTATTTCAAAAATATATTATGAATATATATTGTAAAAAAGTGATTTTCAAAGAAAAATTATTTTCCTTAATAAAAATTCCATGTAATTTTTTGTGAAATCATTTTACATAGAAGAAGACATCCTATGATGTTACTTATGATTTAAAAGGGATATAAACTGAGGATTACATTCTTATTATTTTTTGGATTGTGTATAATTATCATTACAAAATGATTATGAAAATAATTTCTCTTCCATGAGTTATACTATGATAAAATTCTTATGAATCCTACTTCTTTTCCCATGGATTATTCTTTGAGAAAATAATGAAATTATTAGGAAATCCATTTATTTCAATGGTTAATGATATGATTTATGATTTATGATCATGGTTCACTTGTATGTATTATTTTAAATATGTGATGGGTGGTACCTTGATCTCCCTCCAATTAATTGGGTAATAATTATTATTTTATGATCTCAAAGGGTATAATAAGGGTTATCCCAATCTAGAAACAATAGGGTACATTGGATTTTATCCCAATCTAGAAGCATGATTGTACATGGGGGGTTATCCCTATACCAAAAAAAGAGGGTACATTAGAGGTTATTCCATGTAGAGACCCAAAACATTACGTACATGGACATTACATTAATTTTTGGGAATACTTAATACATAACAAAAACCAACAATCAAGGATCGTAATAGTTTAGTGTCTTTGGAAACTCGGAACATAATCTTCTAATCATGGTGAAAGATCTTCAACATTTCCCATAAATATCTTCCCCTTTTGTTTTCTCTCCTAAAACCTTTCTTTATATCCTTTGGAAAAGAAAACATATAAAGGGTGAGCTCAAATTCTCAGTAAGGGTAAGCATAGGGAAAATAAAACAAATCGTATACATTTGAACTTAAAAACATGAACATAATGTTTAAACATCAAAATCTTGGGCAATGACATAAAGCATGGCAGTACATAAGGAATAGATTTTAGTGGAACATCAATGATGATAAAATAGATTGGGAATAAAAAATTTAATTGTGGAAAAGCATTAAGAACATGTTATGATTTCTATAGTAGCCAAGGCATTGCTGCTAAGACCATATTAGTAGACAAATTCCTTTACTGAATCGAGTTCACTCCTCGTTTTAGTCCTATATCACTGAACCAAATTAACTTTTTATTCCAGCCATGTCTATATCATGAGATATAAATCTTTACCAAGTGCATTTTAGGGAGATATTGGTCCCACCCATCTCATAATGAAGTTAATCTAATGGTTTCCACAATATAAACATAAATCATTCATCATAAACCAAAGCATAAAATGGGTTTCATAAACATCATCATATCATAATGTAATCGATATAAAACAAATGGATATCATTTCATCATAAGAATAATAAAACCATGTAAATAATAGAGAAATTATACTTGAAATATAATCATACTAATTAATTTCTTCTTAGATGGAAAAGTGATTTGACAAAACACTTGAAATGGATTCTTGAGGAAAATATCCTTACTTATTTAAAATCATTTTCTTATAAAAAATGCCATTAAATTTTAAAAGGTATTTTTTTGAAGATAATCATGAAATCTTGTAGAGTAATCCTCAAAGAAATTAGGTGTTATAAATCGTAAAAATTTATTCATGCCATATAAGTGAAAAAAAACATTCTCCTCATACTTTTAACGAAAAACTCAACAAGTACCACATATGGTAAACAAAAGAAATATTCCTTCCAAAACAGAAAGTAAAAGTCAAAAATGGGTAAACATGACATTAAACATACATGGAATAATATTAAAAACTTCATGAAAAACATTTTTATGTACATGGATGGAAAAAAAATATAACCCCAGTAAATACTTACGTATAAGCAATCTCAGATAAAAATGAGATTTTCAAAATTATCCCTTACCTTATGTCTGATATGCATTGTATGTATCTGAACCTCCTATATAATTTTTTAAAAAATGTCATTCACTTATTAAATAATCATATTAATTTTTATGATATCATATATGGTTCACTTATTACTTTATATTACCCATTTCTTGTAAATTCCATGTTAAAACAGCATTTTGGGTAAAATCATTTCATTTATCGTACCTATTTCGACTAGTTGTTCTTGATATTATTACTTATATCCTGATTTACTTAATTCCTGAAAGTAAAACATGATTTATATATAATATATATTCATAATATAAATATATATGATAGATCGATAAATGGAATGAAATACACCGTTCATGGGGATGGTAGGTTGTACATACGCATGAACACTATTTTCGTTTCCTTATTGAATTGAATGGAATTAAGTAAATGAAATATATATGTACATAAATCCTGTATCATTATTATTTAATATCTTTCATTTTTATTTATTATGTATACTTTATAATAATAATTAAATGGTTAATCATGGAAAATGAATCTAATCACGTTTGTGGAGACGGTAGTCTGTACGTACGCACGAGCGATGATATCATTCCCATAATTATTTAATAGAATTGGAGTGGATGATATAATATCTCAGAATCATTATGATGTTATAATAACCATATATAGTTATTATTTACACCATTATACCCATCCAAGTAAGGTGGTGGTGGGAAAACTGATTACACCACGACGTGGAGACGGTATTCCGTACGTACGCACGGGCGGTGATTTTGTTTTCCATAGGATTGATAGAAGGTGAAATGGGGTTGTTTCATATTTATAATATCATATCATTATATTAGTGATACTTATTTTGTTAATTTAAAATGAAAAAACTAAAGAATAGGAAGTTGAAGAAGAAAGAAATTTGAAAGAATCGGTAGAAGAGATTACATCTTCTTCGACGCACCTCATTTAAGATTCCTCTTAAGGGACTAGAGTTGGTCTTTTGAGAAAAAAAAAACATCTATAATGTTTCTAGGGAATTGTATAATATAAATGGGTAGGGTTTTTTCGAGAAAGAAGGCTCAATGTGTTGTAAAGAAGTGAGGGATGAGGTTCCCTTTTATAAGGAAAGAGAGGTGCAATTTTGAAAACCTCAAAAATATTAATTTATAATAAACTCAAAACCCACATAAAATCTTCCAAAGTGACTCAAATTCAAATATTTGGTATAATAGGGTTTTAATATCATCAACCAATCAAATTTATACATGTTGGAAAATTATTTTAAACTTTCTCAATTTTATTTATCCTTTTTTAATTTATCTAATCTTATTTGTGGTAATAATATTCTAAATTTTAAATTGTTATGCTAATTACTTATGTTTTGTGAATTATACATAATTGGGAACTTTATGACATTTTAGGGCATATAAATTTCTTTTTATAATTTTTAAATATTTATTTGATTTTTAAACAATTTAATAATATGTTATTTTTATAAAATAACAATTGTATTAGTTTTGACATTATTCATTTATTTGAATTTAAATATAATCCAAACAGAGGATATATTCGAAAAAAATGTTTAATAGATTACTAAAATGTCA
Source organism: Viscum album (assembly GCA_963277665.1). Lineage (NCBI taxonomy): Eukaryota > Viridiplantae > Streptophyta > Magnoliopsida > Santalales > Viscaceae > Viscum > Viscum album. The sequence continues at coordinate 2,072,817,732 of OY728156.1, read as the reverse complement.
TATTCATTTCTAAAATGTTTATAGAACATTAATTAGTTCATATAATTTTTTTTAATATTTATAAAACCATTTATTTGATATTTCTCTTAATAAAACAATTACTACATAATTTTTGTATAATCAGTTAATATACTTATTGGTGGCATAAAAATTAAAAATAAAATCCTATGATGAAGATAAATACAATTAATTTCATAATAATATTTTTATCTAATTTACCATCTTAAAATCACAACATTTAAATTTTTATATTTATTAAATTATGAAGGTGACATCTTTGACATCATTTAAAATAAAATAATATAAATGTCATAATCTGTTTTATAATGCAAAAAATGTTCCACAAATAGACCCTTGTATGTTTAGGGTATATATATACTCGACCAATAAGTTTTGGTCATGTTTATGGTCATTTTTTATGTATTATTATTTTAATAAAAACTATATTATTGATTTTTTACTAAATAAATAATTCCTACACCATTAATGTATAAGCTATTAAGGTAATGAATATTTCACAAAAATTAAAAATAAATTACCATGATAAAGAAAAACATTTTAGATTTTAAATTATTATTTATAATCGAAATTATATTCTGTATATCCTTATATAAAAAATAATCTAATTATTAATGTTTGAGGGAGACATATTTTACTTTCTTTAAAATAAAATAAATTAAAGGACTTAATCACATCCAAGTGGGCTCCAATGGATTCCATTTAGAACCAAATATGACTGATGAATAAATATAATCATCCAATTTTATTAAGTCATGTGTTAGGGTAATTTTATAATATTATTTTTATCCTGAATTACCTAATTTACCTTTAACAGTGGTAAATAAAATTTACCATAGATACTATTCATAATGCCCAAAAATAAAAAAGTATCCTATTAACATAAATTTCACCTACTGATTCAAAATATAGAATCCATTTTTCCAAATTCAATACACAAAAGATGCAGTAATTAATTTAAAATTAATCTCGTTGTCCCATAAAACTGGTTTTTGTTTAAAACATTGCAAAAGATTGAATTGATTTAACCTACGAATTCAATGTAAAATCAATGATAATGACATACATTATATTAAATGGTAAAAATATATTCAATTTATAATATAAAACCATTTAATATTATAATTTAACCATATAAATTATCATGATGAAAAAAGTTGTTTTTAAGTAAAATTTAGCGTGTTTTTACTATTCATCAAAATAAGAACGTTGTCAAAAAAATATCAAAACATTATTCAATGTAAGGTTTAATATCCTGATTCAGTATAAGAAGTTTATTTTCTAAAATAGAAGTTTTAAACTTGTCAAAAATTATATTTAAAATGGGTGTTCCATCAAAAGGCGGCAAAACTGCATTTTTTAAAAATACTTATTTTACCCGAAAATTTTATTTTGTTCTCATACCATATTATAGAAAATGTGTAAGATGAATAATAATGTTATAAAATTAAAAATTTAGTTAATATTATTCACAATGGATTGTTTATAATAATATTATAACCATATATCATTGTTTAGTGAAACCCGGTATTGCGTACAACACACGCTATCGAGGAAGGTCACGATTGCGTGTAGTGCAAGCCAAGTCAGGGTTGTGTGTAGTGGAAGAATCCTTTGTTGTTGTGTATAACAACATCCAACCATATTTCATTTATACATTCAATATATATATATATATATATACTCAATGTTTCTTAGAATAAGTAATATCAAACAAACCTGAAATTGTGTGTAACACGATGCATGATTAGTGTTGCGTATACTGCAAGTTAATACGATGTTGCGTATAGCACATGATAATCTTGGTGTAGCGTAAAACAGAAGATATGAAAGAAATTTAAAAAAAAATATCTTATAAAATCTCGGGGTGTTACATTCTACACCCCTTAAAATGAATTTTTCCCTCGAAATTTGTCGGGGTTATAAATGGTTAATTACATGAGAGTTTCTTTTATAGAAACCCACATCGTAAAAAGAAATACCAAAACGTAATTTTAAAAAGTGAGGTATGAAATATAACGGTTACCCAAATTAACTCATCACTAGGTTTCTACATAGGATAACATAGGTGAAAATATGGATATGGAAGAGAAATCTAACCATTAAGTTTTGATAGAGAGTGGTAGAGAACATGGCTATGAAAAAGTCAACAATCAAAAATCCAAAAATTTGTGACGATCTAAGGTACTATATGATTCATCGGATACGAGGACACTAAGAAAACATTTTTGGTTTTCAAGATCATTTCTCTAATGTTTAATAATTTGAATTAGAAGAAATAATTAATTTATTTCAGAACAATCTCACGTTTGATCGTGGCTTGAACAATTTCCACTTCATTTCTTAATGAACTGATGTCGAATTTTTCATTCGTGATGTATTAGCAGATCATGTGATAGAATTATGGGTCATTCCATCTGTCTCAAACAAAAGGTTAGAAAAAGTTATCCAATATACATAAGTCCATCTATGGTGAGGTTAATCGTATATGATTCCCAAAATGGACTTATACTTCATCAATCATTTCACTTAACAAATTAAAACTAGTTTCTACTAACTAGGAACCTTCTGTAGGCTAGTGGTAGGTGATAAAGGCATGTCGCACTTTGGTTGTGGGTTCGATTCCCGCATCCTTGTCTGAAGCGGCGGGTTGTCGCCCGTCCTGTAGGTTAATCTTTTTCTAAAACTACATTATTATAACATTCCATCAATAATATCGAAAAAGTTCTATCCTTAAACAATAATAACTTATGTCCAACATAATCCATTCCAATCTTTATGCTTATCCAAAATACTTTTGTCCAAGCTCATAGTATAAGGAAAACAATTATTAGAAATGTCATCTACTGAGCATGTGAATACCATCAATTATCCCCCATATATCATACGATATAGCCTGTTGGTCACATTCCAAACATGTAAATACCTTAATAATGTATTCTATTGAAAAATGAATACCCATTGAACCTTAATGAAAACATGAATACTGTCAAAAGTTAACTCATTCCACATACCAACATCCCAAAATTTCTATATTCTCAAACCATGATATAACTGTGTCCTTATATCAGTCATGAGCTCATTTCATTTTCTAATTATCCCTTCATTATGCACATATCATCTTCTTTCCAAAAACATTTCAATCACTTTTCGTGGTAACCGGTACCATATATTTATTGAAAACCAATACATAGATATTCCAAACTTCCACGATACTATAAATGAGATTCCACGATTCTATTTTGAAATCCCATTACATAAACACTTAATCATTCCACAACATCATTTTCATACTAAACATCACAAATAGTGATCACATGTGACTTCCCTTTATCCCTTTCCTTAAGAGGTTGCTCACATCGATCATCATTAACCCTTAGATTAGGGCATTGATTAGCATAATGCCCTATTTCCTTGCACTTGTAGCATTGAAGTGTTGGTGAAACATTCTCTGTAGTCTTTTCTCTATTCACATCATTAGCTACCTTTTTCCCATTAATTTGATACTCAACTACTATATGACCTTATTTTAAACACTTAAAACCTTTTATTGTACTTTTTTACAATCTCCACCATCCTTATTTCCACACTATTAGCATAAAGAAACATTCAACTTCTTTTCACCATTGTTCTGAGATTTATCCTTGAACTCCATCTATCGTTTTTTTTCAAAACCATGGGATGGATATGTAACAACAACTTCTAGTTCGACCTTGATAACACAATGCACAATTGTTTCATAGCTAATGAAGTCTCTTATAGTTAATTCCCTTCGAAGACTTGGTTTTAAGCAACTGAAGAATCGATCAACTTTACTTTTAGTTAGGATGATAAAGCCAGATGCACACCATGCAAGCCTTGTAAAATTCGCTTCGTCTATACCAATTGATTCATAATCATTTTGATTAAGCTCAAGGAACTCCTTTTCCATATTTTTTCGAGGAATGCAAGGGAAGTACTTATTTAAAAATAAGTTCTTGAACTTGTCCCATTCCATTTATTCAATTTCATCTTGGGGCATTGTATTCTTAATTCGATTCCACCAATAGTCTGCTTCACCTTCTAAATGATAAACAGCCAGAATGACTTTTTCATGTTCTAAACAACAAAGTATGTAAAATATCTTCTCAATGGTACTGATCCATTATTCATCAACAAGTGGATTAGATGAACCACTTAAAGAAGGTGTACATTGCCTCATGAAGGACTCAATAGAATATAGTTCCCTTCTCTACTCATTTGTAAGTCTAGAATGATTCATATCTTGTGTAAGAATAGAGATAAGATTTTTCACTCCATATATTATAACATAGGTTTGTTTATAAATAAAAATCATTGCATTTTCCATTACATTGATCACCACGGTTCCTTCGGGTTCCAGCCATCGTCTAAAACCCAAAAAAATAGTGTGAGAGGAAAAAATCATACTAGGGAAAAAACATAATAAAGGGGGAGTACCTTAAATATATGACATCATAGGTTTAATTATAAGATCTTTATCATAATTATAGGACTATAACATATAATTATACATAAACTTAGGGACATCCCTAGACATACCATAGAAATATCTCTAAGGATCTCACTAAATTTTCTGTATCCTAGTTTTGAAAGGTTATCTAAACCTTTCCACTAATACCAACTATAGAGACCCAAAACCTAATGTATATGGACATTACATTACTTTTCAAGAATACTTAATACATAACAAAAACCAGCACTCAAGGATCGTAATAGTTTAGTGTCTTTGGAAACTCGAAACATAATCTTCTAATCATGGTGAAACATCTTCAACATCTCCCATAAAGATCTTCCCCTTTTGTTTTCTTACCTAAAACCTTTATTTATATCCGGGGAAAAGGAAAAAATATAAAGGGTGAGCTTAAATTCTCAGTAAGGGTATGCATAGAGAAAATAAAACAAACCATATACATTTTAATTTAAAAGCATGAACATAATGTTTAAACATTAAAATCTTGAGAAATGACATAATGAATGAAAGTACATAAGAAATAAATCATAATGGAACATAAATCATGATAAAATAGCATGGGAATAAAACATGTCATTGTGGAAAACCATTAAGAACGTGTTATGATTTCCATAGTAGCCAAGGCATTGCTGCCAAGACCATCTTAGTGGACAAAGTCCCTTACTGAATCGAGTTCACTCCTTGTTCCAGTCCTGTATCACTGAACCAGATTAACTTGTCGTTCCAGTCATGTCTATCTCATGAGATATAAATCTTTATCCAATGCATTTTAGGGAGAAATATGTCCCACCCATCTTATAATGAAATCATTCTTACGTGTGCCACAATATAAACATAAATCATTCATCATAACCCAAAGCATAAAATGGGTTTCATAAACATCATCCCATCATAACATAATCGATATAAAAAAATGGATATCATTTAATCATAAGAAGAATCATACCATGTAAATAATAGAGAAATTATACTTGAAACATAATCATACTAAATAATGTCATCTTATATAGAAAATAGTTTTTACAAAAAAATTGAAATGAATTCATGAGGAAAATATCATTTCTTCTTTAAAATCATATTGTTATCTCAAAATGCCATTCAATTTTAAAAAAGAACGATTTTGTTGAAAAATAATCAAGAAAAATATTAGAGGAAGCTTCATGTAAATTAGGTGTTATGAAACTATAAAAATCCATTTACTCTGTATAAGTTAAAAAACATTCTCCTCTTAATTTTAACGGAAAAGTCAAAAAGTACGACGTAAGTAATCAAAAGAAAGGTTCCTTCCATAACACAAAGTAAAAGTCAAAAAGGGGTAAACATGACATAAACCATACCTGGAATAATATTAAAAACATTATGAAAAACATTTTTATGGGCATGGATGAAAAAAATAGAAGCCAAGTAAATACTTACGTATAAGCAATCTAAGATAAAAATGAGATTTGCAAAATTATCCCTTACCTTATGTTTGATATGCTTCGTATGTATTTGAACCTCCTGTATAATGTTTTAAATAATTTCCTTGACTTATTTCAGAATAATATTCATTTTTATGATATCATATGCGGTTCACTTGTGACTTTATATTACCCGTTCTTTTGTAAATTCCATGTTAAAGCAGCATTTTTTTTAAAATCGTTTCATTTATCGTACTTGTTTCGACTTGTTTTTCTTGATATTATTACTTATATACTGATTTACTAAATTACATAATTTAAAACATTATTTATATATAATATATATTCATCATATAAATATGTGTGATATATCGATAAATGGAATGAAATACACCATTCATGGAAATGGTAGGCCGTACGTACGCATGAACGCTGTTTCCATTTCCTTGTTGAATTGAATAGAATTAAGTAAATAAAACATATATGTACATTAATCCAGTATCATTTTTATGTAATATTTTTCATGATTATTTATTATATATACTTTATAATCATACTAAAATGGTTAATCCTGGAAAATTAATTTCATCGTATTCGTGGTGACGGTAGTCCATACGTACGCACGAGGAATGATATAATTACCATAATTATTGAATAGAATTGGAGTGGATGGTATAATATCATAGAATAATTATGATGTTATAATAACCATATATAGTTTTTCTTTACACCATTATACCCTTCCATGTAAGGTGGTGGTGGGAAAATAGATTACACCACGGCGTAGAGACGATATTCAGTACGTACGCATGCACGATTATTTCGTTTTCCGTAGGAAGGATAAAAGGTGAAATGGGGTTGTTTAATATTTATAATATCATATCAGTATATTATTGATACTTATTGTATTAATTTACTATGAAAAAACTAAATAATATAATGTTTATGAAGAAAGAAACTTGAAAGAATCGGTAGAAGAGATTACCTCTTCTTCGACGCACCTCATTTAAGCTTCCTCTTGAGGGACTAGAGTTGGCCTTTTGAGAATACCAGAACCTCTAGAATGTTTATAGGGAAGTGGAGAAGAAAAATGGTTAGGGTTTTTCTGAGCATGAAGGCTCGATGTGTTGTCAAGAGGAGAGGGAGGATATTCTCTTTTATAAGGGAAGAGAGGGGCTCTTTTGGAAACCTCAAAAAATTTATTTTATAATAAACTCAAACCCCATATAATAACATTCAAAGTGACTAGAATTAAGTTATTAGGTAAGAGAGGGTTGTAATGTCATAAACCAATCAAATTTAGACACATTGGGAAATTATTTTAAAACTTTTCAATTTGATTTATCCTTACTTAATTTATTTAATCTTATTTGTTGTAATAATATTCTAAATTTTAAATTGTTATAAATAATTACCTATGTGTTGTAAATTATCCATAATTTGGTAGGTTATGAACTTTTAGACCATATAAATTTCAATTTATAATTTTTAAATATTTATGTGATTTTTAAATAATTTAATAATATGTTATTTTTATAAAATTACAATTTTGTTAATTTTGAAATTATTCATTTATTTGAATTTAAATATAATCCACACATAGGATATATTCGAACCAAAATGTTTAATAGATTTCTAAAATTTCATATTCATCTATAGAATTTGTGTCGAATATTAATTAGTTCACATAATTCTTATTTTAATATTTATAAAACAATTTATTTGATATTTCTCTTAATTAAACAATTACTAGATCATTTTTGTATAATACTTTAATATACTTATTAGTTGCATAAAAATTAAAAATAAAATCCTAAGATAAATATAAATATAATACCTTTCATAATAATATTTTTACTCGAATTTATCATCTTAAAATCACAACATTTAAATTGTTATATTTATTAAATTATGAAGGTAAAATCTTTGACATCATTTAAAATAAAATAATATAAATGTCCTAATTTCTTTTATAAGACTCCAAATGGTTCCAAAATCTCCCTTGTATTCTTAGGGTATATATATACTATATTAATAAGTTTTTTTCAAGTTTATGGTCCTTTTTAAAGGTATTATTTTTTTAATAAAAACAATATTATTGATTTTTTACTAAATAAATAATTTCTATATCATTAATGTAAAGCTATTAAGGTAATTAAATATTTCTTAAAAATTAAAAATAAATTGCAATGTTAAAGAAAAAAAATTTAGCTTTCAAATGAGTATTTATAATATAAATTATATTCTGTATAACCTTATATAATAAATAATCTAATTATTAATGTCTGAGTGGGACATATTTCACTTTCTTTAAAATAAAATAAATTAAATGTCTTAATCACATCCAAGTGGGTTCCAATGGATTCCATTTCGACCAAAATATTACTTAGGACGAAATATAATCATCCAATTATATTAATACAAGTGTTAGGGTAATTTTATAATATTAATTTTACCCTTAATTGCCTAAATTACCTTGAACTGTGCTAAATAAAATTTACCGTAGTTACTATTCATAATGCCCAAAAATAAAAAGTAGCCTATTAACATAATTTGGACCTACTTATTCCAAATATGGAATAAATTTTTCCAAATTAAAAACACATATGATGCATTAAATAATTTTAAATTAATACCATTGTTGAAAAAATGGGGTTTTGTGTAAAACATTGCAAAAGATTGAATTGATTTAACCTACAAATTCAATGTAAAATCAATAATAATGACATAAATTATATTAAATTGTAAAAATATATTCTATTTATACTTTAAAACAATTTACTATTATAATTTACTCATATAAATTACCTTGATGAAAAAAGTTGTTTTTAAGTAAAATTTTGCGTGTTTTTACTATTCATCAAAATAAGAACGTTGTCAGAAAAATATCAAAACTTTATCCAATGTAAATTTTTATATCCTCATTCAAAATAATAAGGTTAGTTATTAAAATTTATCTTATAAACTTGTCAAAAATTATATTTAAAATGGGTGCACCATTAAAAGGCAGCAAAACTGCATTTTTTAAAAAATACATATTTTTCCCGAAAATTTTATTTTGTTCTCATACCATATTCTAGAAAATGTGTAAGATGAATAATAATGTCATAAAATTCAAAATGTACTTAATATTTTTCATAATGGCTAGTTTATAATAATATTATATCCATATATCATTGATTAGTGAAACCCAATATTGCATACAACACACGCTATCAAGGAAGGTCGTGATAGCGTGTAACGCAAGACAAGTCAGGGTTGCTTGTAGTATAAGACTCCTTTGTTGTTTATTATAAAAAAATCCAACCATATTTCATTTATACAGTGAATATATATATATATATATATATATATACACTCAATGTTTCATAGAATCAGTACTATCAAACAAACTTGAAATTGTGTGTAAAACGATCCAAGATTAGTGTTGTGTATACTACAAGTTAATACGGTGTTGCGTATAGCGCAAGATAGTCTTGGTGTAGCGTACAACATAAGATATGAAAGAAATTAAATATAATATATCTTATAAAATCTTGGGGTGTTTCATTCCAATCCTAAAACAAGAGGGTATATGGTAGGTCATCTAAAGACTGAAACTAGAGGGTACACAAGAGGTAATCCCAAGCCCTATACGAGAGTTAATATCTAATGTTATCTATATATTGAAACAATTTTCTAAATTAGAACTTATACCAACATCTAAAAAATAGGGTATAGAGGTGGTTATCCTAGCCTGATAGAATAGGTTTTATAGGGAGTTGTCTCAAGCCCAAAGAAGGTACATTAGTGAATAGACCAAGCCTAATTTGTTATTAATGCCTTGGTAGATAGAAATGACTTGATATTTTATATCCTTATGTGAACACAAAAAATCATTGCCTTATGATAATGTTATGCTATTATGTCTCATGTTATTTAAATTCCTTACGATTAATTTCTTATGACCTGGTAATTTTTATTTCCTAACACAATATTGTAATCTTTGAAAAGAGGGGTAAATTTTTCATAAGTTATGCTCATGTTCTCATACCCATATAATCATTTTATATTGATATTTTCCTTCTTTAACCTTACATTGCATATGAACTCACCTTTTCCTAATATTCTTTTCCCTAGGATAGGGATAATGGTTTTATGGAGGGTATTTCAATGATGGTTAATTAATGGTATTATCCTTATGGGTGACATTAAAGATATTTCTAGAAATAAAAAGATAGTTTATCTAATCTACAAAGACATGAAACAAATATGTTCCTTAAGTGTGTATTTTTTAGTGTAATGAATATCCATCTAAAAAGATGTAATATTTCTGTATGAAAATCTGGGATTGTTGTATAATACTAAATTTGAAATCATGATAAGTTTTTTGAAACAATAGTTTCCCAAAATTAATCATAAATCAACCCCTAGGGTGTCCATAGAACACATGAAAGGTCGTTAAAAATAATAAAAAACACCTATATGGGTATCAACACGTAGATCTCAAAACCTACACAGCTTTTAGAGAAAACACAAAATCATTAGGTCAATATCTATGCTCATAATTTACTGCACCATTTTTAATTCTCCATCACAGTCATGAACAAATACTAAAGGAAAATAATCCATTACTCTTAGTTCCTACATAATTTAAGAGAGAAAATATCCCCCATGTTCCAAAAATGCATAAGTTGACAAAAGTTAGTGGGTATTTTAATAATTTTAATTAATTAAATAATCTATGTTTTTTAATTAATAATCATGTCAATAAATGGGTTTCTTCCCCTGAAGGCATGATGATGACCAACTCTATGTCCGACCAAGGGTAGGAAATGCCTATTTGAATCAAATGTGGTCTTGGATTCCATATTTAAGGTCCCAGCAAATGGGAAACCATTAATTCCAATAATATACACACATATGATTTAATATATAATAATATTTTTTTATATTAATATCAAGTTCTAACAACACCCTATTGTCGCCTTAATTATAAGGAAAATATAAATGTATAAAGAAGTACCAGATGGACTAAACCATAAAAAAGAGTTATTACAGTGATATGGGATAATCTATATTTGATATATCTATATATATACAAACGTCCACCATCTATATCAATTACATGAATGAATAATCTTGTAATACCTTTGGTTAAGAGAACGAGTGACCACATGACATAGAGTATGTGGATACTATAAAACTAACCCATAAATTTTTAATTTGTAAATAATAAACTGACCATAATGGTGAAAAAATCCTATATCATTCAACCAGATGGATGATCACATTGCAGTCACCTCATATAAATATATAAAAACATAAAACACCACTTATCAAGATTTTTTTATACACTTCCTATGTCTATCTAAGTAGAGATACTAGATTCCAAACATATCATATAAGAGGAAAAATAAAATATTGAATAGATGATATTATAAACAACATATTTAACCACAAAATTATTAGATTAATCTACAGGTTAGAATAATAAACGTATAATGGTATGAATTATTATCACCCTAGCTATATTTTCAGTATTTTGAAAAGTGATTTAATATATTTTATGCACCACTAATATACCATATATATAGTGCAGAACATTGAAGAGGCCTAATGTTTTCCACACTTTTACAATTTTCAGACACATTATATCAGTCTATAATTCTTGTAATATATTTATGTGGCCATATTTATACCCCCTACTGAACTCCATTAGTGGTTAACATCAATGATGATATGTTTTTTGAATAATGGTTTTAATATGGTTCAAAATAGTCATGTTTAACTCTTAGAATAAAGTTATCAATTTTATTCATCTTAAAATTTCAGATTTTAAGATGTTACCAACTTCTATTTTCAACATATAATTCTTTTCAATTATCATAATCATCTTAGAATGTTTCAATACATTAATTATTTGAGGTTATTTAGAAACAAAATGTAAATATTTACATTAATATATTTATTTATCAGTATACCCTAAACTCATTAGTATATAAGGGGACAATCACATTGAAGTAATTGGGTAAAATATTTTTTTTTAAATATTTGAATGCCAATAATTATATAAATACTTCCACTAATCTATTTGAATCTATAATTTATCTAGAATATATTTATTGGAATAAAAATATTTTTTGTTATGAAATAATTTTTCCCATTATGAAAACACTTGTTAAATGAACTATAAAAAGCCATATCATATATGTTATTCAAAGTGTCTGGAGAAATATTATGAAAATATTAAATTAGTATTTTAAATATGACACTATTAGGTAGTTTTACCATTTCCCATATATATTAAAAAATATTATTGATAAAACACTTTTTACCATATAAAAAATTCTGTTTGTCCACATTTTATTTACAACCATATTATAGAATAAGAAAAATTCATAATCTATATACATCAAAAACAATCATGTTATTTATTTTTAACAACCATTTTTATAATATATCCACCTATCATATATTAAAAGTAAATTATTAAAAAATATCATTTATTTATATCCATTGTATCTTGAAATATTACATTTACATAAAACATTTCTTAACTACTGTATCTTTATAACAATTATAAAATATATATTTTATATATTAATTTTAAAATTTAATAATTGGTAACTATAAAATTAAAACCATATGTAGAATCTCCACTTAGTTTCTCACACCTATTTAGGTATATACAAAAATTCAATCTCTAATAAAAAAACAACTCCACCAAAAAAACACCCCTATTAGGTTTCAATGTCCTAGGTTGATAATTATACCACTCAACTTTATTATTTTTTTATTAATATTTTACCTGTTTGTGTTATCAATATAACAATAGATCATAGAAATTATATATATCTATTAGATATCATCAACACATTGAGGATTCTTGTGTAATACATTAATAAAATAATTCATATAGATAGAATCTTTCTAAAAAATATTTAAGAATTAATTTCAAATTAAGACCAAGCCATAATGGTGACCAATAGTCACTCAATCCACTAACACACCTAATCATATTATGTAAATTAATGGGGGTAATATACTAGTTTTTATATTTTAGAAAATTAGGTACATTAAAATTATCCAATGAACCTATGATATGATAATCATAAGAATATATATATTTTTTTAATAGGTTCCTTAGTCATCTACTAAGAAGGGGCTTCACTAAAATATAAAATTATGCATTCTTATATAAGAGCTATAATTTTTCTTATAAACTATTGATGATATCAAATTAATTTTTTATGATGATGAGATTGTTGATTCCATTTTACTTATAATTAAAGACATTATCATATGTTTATCGTGTTTTACACTCATTTAATAAGGATATATAATAAATATGATTATTTTAAAATGATAATACATTTTAAATTTCATCATATTCTAAAGTTGGAGAGAACCATATTTTTGTGTTGAATGATCTCTTTGTACACTTTTTTTTAAAAACACAATCCAGTTTTACAGTGTTTCAATTTATAATCCTTATTTATTCTAAATTATAGTGGTTTTTTACGTAGTTATAATGGTATAAAGTCTTTAGTTATCACTATATAGATGATATTAGTTTCATCGGAAAAAATTTATAATGTATATTTCTTGAATTCCACTGTTTCATAAAGTTGGGTTTATAGACATCCTTATAACCTTGGGTCAAAGTAAAGACATCACGTAGTTGAGGATCTGTATGTTTGTATTCATTATTTTTTGTAATGTTTGTTATAATTTGTTAATCTTGTTCGTAGAAGTTTATATTTACATTATTAATTTTTTTTTAAATAATCTATATTGTATTAATATATTTCCCAATCTAAATGTATAGTGTATATAAAAATAATTTTTCATCAGATATGCTTCCATACAATCAAGGATTTATGAAAATATAAGATACATTTTTATAATGTTATATTTACCCCCTATTACCCTCTTTGTATATTTTTTATATGTAAAGGATATGAAATTTGGAATAAGAAAAAGGATATACATATATTTATTACATAAAACATGTTTGTAGATAAATGTATTTTTGTTATTGTACGTTTGTATTCTAGTACATTAGAAAATAATAATCAACAGAGTCTAATAATCAACGATGGTGATGATTACAAATATTGGAGAGAATGGATAAGGATGATTATTACAAAAAACTAGTGTTGAGAACTTCACTATCATAACTAATAATTATAATATTATTGATGAAAAATATATATATATTAATATAAATGAGAAGAAAATAAGAACAAATTTTTTGGAGTTTGTAATAAATTTTAATGTTCAGTGATAAATAATATCAATATTTAGATATACTCTTGTGAGATATCTAAATGTATTTAGAAAACTCTCAGTGTAACTCAATTAAAATAAATATTGTTTTAGAAACCAGAATATGTATTCTTTATGAATATTATCAAGAATTTGATTTCAAACTGGGTTAATTAGTTACTCAAATGCATCAAAGATTTATGACTATTGTTAATTATTTAGATTAACTTAGTAGTAAATTTTATCATATGGACAACTAATTTAATGGAATATTGAAACAGTTCCCAAATATTTATAATCAAAATGGAAATCTATAGATGATATGAAATATCTGAAAAAGTTGATTTTGGATGATTTTATTGGAATTCATATCCAATATTAATTTTGGTTTAATATAGAAACTATAAGGGAAGATAAAAATAATGGTTTATCTTTTTTATCAATATTTGTAGTTATAGATAAGAAGGATGTGACTAGTGAGAATGTTTCAAAATTATCAATATATTAGATGAAATTAAAACTAGAATTACATATTATTTCTTTATATAAAATTTAAAGTGATCTATTATAGCTTGAAAATGGAACGAGTAAAATAATTGGGATAAAATATTTTAATTATAAGTATATATATATATATTTAGAATGTCAGAATTGATAGAAAAGATAATTTTGAGTTGATCTATTATAATTAAAATAATACATGGAACATCATTCCTGCTCATCAAAGTTTGAATAAAAATTTGGAAATTTCCATGAAATATTATAATGTCAAACACAATTACTATTTTAAGCCCCTATAATCATGAGTAGATAGTGGTGGATATACTTATTTATAAATTTATAATGGATGTAGTGATAGAAATAATATACTTAGAATTTATGTATGAATTCCAAATATCAACCAATGCTACACAAATAAGGTTAATATTAAATAACTTATAATCTAAATATTAATTTAAAATTACTATGATACTTCTGGTGATTAATTTAATTCAACTTATTCAGAATATGGAATAATTAATACATTAGAATATGAGGATAGTATTACTACATTGTAATATTTGATTAGATATATAACTTTTATATGTAAAATTAATTCAAATGTTTGAAAGAATATTATTGTGCTAAATAATAATTTCCTATGACAATACTACAATTTCAACACATAATTATGAAGTTTTTAAACATAAATTAGAGTTCATTAACAAAATTAACTCTATCTCAAAATTTTAAGAATTGAATTTTTCTATTCTTTTAATCCACATTATGAAATTTTTCATCAAATTTTTCTTCTAGGAAATAAATTTTTGATAATGTAGAAAGAGATATGAGTCCACATAAAACAACTTCTAAAATCAATTTTACTTCATTAAAACCTATTTTCTATCAAAATATTTTCTTCTGAAAATAAATCCTTTTATATGAAATGAAAAAAATTTGTTCATGGTAAAAACAATGTTATTTATTTCTATTTAATTCAATCAATGTACATATTTATTACATTTATAAAGAAATGGTAGTTATAAAACATAATTTTTTTCACAAATATGGATTACAAAGATATATTTTATAATACCTATGGACCCAATAATGTCTTGTAACAATAATTTCAAAGATAAAAATAAAATATGTCTTTTAATTAATAGTATTTTCTTATAGTATATAATTTAAACAAATTATTCCACAACATAATTAGTAAAAAATTGGTGAAAAAGTAACATTTTCTAAAAATTCATAGTGGGAAATTATTGGAATAATATTTATTAAATTTCATTATAAATAATTAATTTACAATGTTTTATATGTTTTAATACATTTGAAAAATGTCAATAAAATAAGTAAATTAAGTGATGAATGTTATCTTGTTAACCTTAGTAATGATAAATTTATTATTCAATGTTTATAAGGTATATCCATTCATTCAGCTGATAGGCATGAGAAGGTATTCACAATAATCATAGAAGACCCCGAAAACCAAGATATATCATGTTCATGTGAAAATGGAAGATCCATAATGTTTTTGGTTTAAAAGGGTAAGACACTATAATACTATAACATTATATACAATTTTTAAGAATGGACTTTTGAGGGATCTATAGATATTGGGTTTAAACATTCAAAATATTGTTACTAATAAAAATATAGTAAGAAAAATAAGTCTAGAATTAAATTTATCAGTGAATTATAAAATTCAAAAGATTTAATTTCATTTAACATGTAATTATTTGGTCCAATACACAATGAAATTATTGAACGAAAATAATAAGTGTATATCTTGAATCAAGATTACACTAGTTATACAAGGGATTATTTTCAATCAAAAAAATTATAATAACTTTGTTTATTTTTTAAATTTTTTATTTAAAATTAATAATGAGAAAATATACCTTTCTATCTACCCTACATGATCTTGGTGGTGGTATTGAAAATGTTTTAATCCTCTTTTCTAAATAAATCATTATACACGACTTCTCAACTTTTCGAACTCCCCAATTAAATAATTTAGTTGAATGAAGAAATCATATTCATCAAAAATAGTACAAAGCTTAATGAATACTCAATTTATAAAACTATTTAGGTAGAATCAATTTCTAATTGTGGCTATACTAGAAATTTAGTTTTACTTCGACTTTTCTTTAATAAAACACTGTATGGGTTATAGACTGGAAGAAAGAAATAACTTTTATATATTGGAGTTTTTGAATGTAATGTATTATTTATGAATATAAAAGAAAATTCTTAAAAAATTTATCTAGAAATCTACTGAAAAAATATTTATTGAATATTCTAAAAAAATTATGGAAAACTTGTTTTTTAAAAACGAACAAACAATGTTGGTGAAACCTGGCATGTTAGGAAATAAATTTAGAAGATTTAAATTCATATGAAGTTTTACCTGTTATTGAATACTATTTTTTGTCTTACCAATAAAATAAATAGATATTTAGGAATCCTCTAACTAATAACATCATTTGAGATATAGATCAACCAGAATAATCATGAAATTATTTTGGAAAATAATGGTAATGTTGTATACACTTTTCTCTATTGGATCCTAAAACACCAGATGAGGTTTTAGGTGATGAATATTGGATAATATAAACAGAAGTTAAATTTAATTAATTTTAACAGAATAATGATTGGACATTTATAGATCAACCTGTATATACTGTATTGATTAGAGTAAAATGGGTCTTCCAAATCATAAAATATGATAATTTAATTATTTTTAAATATAAATTTATTCGTGTTTCTAAGGTATATAATTAATAAGAAGCCATAAATTATGTAGAATAATTATCTCTAGTGGAATGTCTTTAATCTATTCATATAATTATAGCCTTTATAACATACATAAATTATACTCTTTATCATATGAATGTAAAGTGTGATTTTATAAATGATATTTTCAATTATAATTTTATATTGAAAAAATACCCAGTTTTGAAAATAAAAACATTCCAAAACATGTTTTCAAAACAAATGAATGAACTTTATAGGCATAAATAGCTATTATTATCCTAATATGATATACCTAATTGTTGTTTAAAAGTGAATAATTTTATTAATGGCATTATTAATCTAACTCTTCTCATAAATACATTTTTTAAAGATAACATCATTGTTGAAATTTATGTTGATGAAATTATATGTTTTTCAACTTAATAATATCATTTTCACTCCTTTTTAAAACTTAGAAAATCTACTTTTAGTTGAGAATCATGGGTGTAAAATAATTTTTTCTTAGTTTTTTATTTATCAAAAAATATAATAACTTTTCTGAACTTAATAAAAATATAATAAATATTATATCAAAATATTTAGTTTTCATAATGTGAAGATTATATTTACTCTTAAAGTCAAACTACTAAAGCTCTTGATCTTCATAAATCTAGGAAACTGGTTAATCATTAAATTTTATGGGAATGAATCGAAGCTCACTATATCGCATATCTAGTCATCCAAATGTAATGTTTTTTGTATTATTATGTGTGGTATTTCATGAAAATCTAAATTAATCTCATCTTAATGTTGTAAAATCATTTTTTTCATTATTTAAAAAGGAAATTAGATTTTAGAATATTTTATTCTTTTAGAAATTATTTTGAAATAATTTTTTTTCAATATATTAAATTTATTGGATATAAAATTGATAGAAAATTTACATCAAGATATTTTAACAGTTTTCGATAATCATTATTTTCGTTGTCTTGATTGATATAGTATCTGATTTCACATTCCACAACTAATGGTGAATATAGAACAGCTGAAAGTTGTTATTCTCTACTAATGTGGATGCACCACACACTAACGAACTTTTTCATGTGTTTTATAAAACTCTAATTTATTTTGTTAACAATATTCAAATTTCATTGTCTATGAAATAATAACATCCTTCATGAGAAAATAAACTAAATATATGATACCATTTCCTCGTGATCATACAGAAAAACATTTATCATTGTTCAATTCATCAGACTATAAGGTCAAATTGTTGATAATTCTAAAAAATCTCATCATTATGATGGATTTGAATATATTAAATATAAATATAGAATTATGAGTATAAATTGATTGTTAATATATTTATTAATAAACTATATCCTTACTATAAAAAACTCCCTGAGAAAGGGGGTTTACATTTATATTTATTTGCCTTGTTTTCATATGCATTCCCTTATTAGAAGAATATTTAAAAATATATTTTTAAGAAATTAATTAGTACTTTCAAAATGATATTTTTTTGAATATTGATCAGAACGACCATATTTATCATATATTTTATGTATCCAAAGTTATCACATTAAATGAAAAACATTCTTAACAAAATATGATAAAAAATTACTACTTATAAATTATTATACTGTATTGGAATTATTTTTTCTGAAGGACTCATACTATTTTACGATACTTATTTAAAAAATTAAGATTTCAAATTATATAATTTATTATTAATTTTGGATATTATCTTCCATTAAGATCAAATAAGAGGAATTTTTTCTCTTGGAGTTCTAATATTTTGTTTTATTTCTTATATATTGTTTTAGTGGTTCAGTTTTCATTTCCTCACTAGTTGTGTTGTGAACTGGACTTTATGCATTGATTTTAATCTATCTCATAGCTCTAAAAAGTACATTTCAAAACATTTTTGTTCATATGATGAAATTTTCTAGAAGTTTTTATATACTTTTCTTCCTCTGAGATAGTAATGGAAATCCTTTTTGACTGAGGATAGTTCTAAAGGTATGAATCTTTATAAAATTTATAAACTATTTTTCATGTATGGTAGAATATTTGTTTTAAAAAATATGACTATGGTCTTTACTATCCAACCATCATTCTAGAATTCAATATTTGTTTTATTTGTAATGATGTTGATGTATTAATGAATTATTCTGTCTATCTCATGAAGAGAATATATAAATTAGATATAAAAAGAATGGTCTAGCTGATTGGAATACCTCTTAATGGAGAATCTTCTTTTATCACACATAAAATTCAAAACCATAGAGTTTATTCCAAAACACATCATATTGAAAGGACACTTTTTCTAAAAATTAGATGTTCAGAAATAAAACTACTAAAATACCGAATATATGATGTTTTAATTTTTAATAAATATTTTCATAATAAATGTATCTAAAATTTAAGAACACAATAAGTGATATTTTATATATAATGAAATATTCTCCTTAAATATTTCAAATCTATAAATCCAAAAATAATTCAATAAACTCACTAAATGTGATAGAAACACGATTTTAGCACCACGGAGTAACCAATAAGACCGAATGTGTATCCAAATTTCCCTCAAACATCTCCAATATATAATGTTATAAAGAGTTTAATAGAAATAAGACTAATACCAAAGAGAATTATTGCACCATTATGATATAAATAATTGAACTTACAGGAATTTTGATGTGTTTTTATAAATCCATTAGACATGGATTTTTATAAGAAATATTTTGTGAACAATGGTAACAAACATAACTATTGGTCCTTTAGTATTTGTTTGGAATAAAAAATCTAAATTTAAACTGAATTAAAAATGACTGTTGTAAAATAATAATATAGTATTTACAATGATATCATTTACAAAATGTGTTAAATAAATTATCTAATATAAAATTGATAATATGAAAATGTAAGAAATTATAAAAATGGTTCCAAATAATTAGTTTCAGATGATAGTAATAGATATTAAAATTAAAAATATAAGTTCCCTAATTAAAAAGGTTAAAAATAAATAATATTAAAAATATTGTGATAATTAATTTTGATTTGTAATTTTTATTAATATAAATTTGGTACTCATACCAGACCAAGGGAAGATATGAAACCACTTTATGGTGACACTTTACAAGACCTATATTTGTGGAGGTACAATAGTTTATTTCACAATGTGATCCAAAAGGCTCAGGCATAACACCCTAGAGGGGTTAGGCGGGACCTGTGTTTAGGGCACAAAGTTCGACCATGTATGGTTTGGATAGAAATACTACTAGAGTCCGTTTATAAGGTCAACTTTAGTTTGTGATTGTGTTCTCATATGGGAGAAGCCACATCATGTATTATAAAGGGGTGCTCATTTTTCCCCTTTTTCTATGTGAGATTCCCAACATGAGATCTCACCGATCCGATTGAATTTCACTCACATGAGCTATCCAACCCTACTAATGATCATCTACATCATAGTAATATTTCATAGATACATCTAACTAATAGTATATGGAAAGAACCAAGATCCTTTCCATCTACACATTCATAATCCCTTTCAACTATAGCCAAAATTAGATTCATTTTCTTCTAAAGAAATATGTATGATTTGTAAAATAAACCTAGCATTTTACTTAATTCAATTTCTTTATTTTTCTTCCCCACCTTCTAATGAAAGATATATATAATTATATTTCCTTTCATCCCAAATAAATATGAATAATCAATTATGTGAAAATTTAGAAAAAATGAAAAACATTGATTGGATTTGATTTGGAAAATTATAATTTCCATTTTCATAACATCAACTACGACAACATAAAAAAAATATATCTATATTATATATCAAGAAAATAGAACACTTGGATTAATTGAAAACCCTATATTTTTTTTCAAATATAAGACATTCTGTTTCCACTTCTAACCAGGAAATATTCATACTATTAAAATGTAAAAACATTCTATATAGACCCCTTATATTTTAACACACAAAGTAACCAACTAATCTTACCCAAACTCAATATGTTTATCTTATTTGGTGTTAAGATAATAATATTCCATATATTTGTCCATTTATGGTAAGGGTTGTTTTTTATTCTAATATATATATATATATATTTATACTTTCAAATTCAATATTAAAAGTTTGATTATATTTTGTTAATTTTATCCAGACTATGTATTAGAAAAACAATTTTTCTATTTTTTTCAAATTTTGATTTGAATTATAACCCTTTTACGAAATACAATAATCTATTTATTTTCAATAAATTAGATATAAAATAATTAATGATATAAAAAGTATTCTATGATTTAAAATATTTTTTCTCAAAATAATATCAAAAAAAAGTTTTGTTATTTTTATAAGTAAATTATTTCTAGTACAAATAAAATGAGAGAAATTATTTTTTTATAAACTATGATTTTATGTGTAAAAATATTTATAGAATTTTGTATATGATTAAATCTATCATTTTATTTTTTATTTTTTGTATGTACATGAATGTCATCCATGGCATCAAATATCTCCATCATCTATGATATTATTATCATTCCATCCAATTTAATTCAAGAATTTTTTTGATTTATTAATAAGATATAATTATATCTTATGTATAATATAAATTATTTATGAATATGTATTTCTCCATGATATTTTAAAAAAATTGAAAATAAGATTCTTCCATTTAATGAAAGTTGTACGAATATTTTCTTCTATGAAAAAATTTTATATATGGTTTTGAATTGTTTTCTCTTATGAGCGATAAAGGTGGGACCACGTAATTTAATTTCATAAATTATGGAACTAGAGTATTGAATACTATGATGGGGTATGGGGAGTAAACCCTTGACATTAGGGGAAGATGTCCCACATATAATACAGTGAAGTGACCTTATAATTTTATTATGGCCTCTCGAGTATCATGATTAATTTATAAAATTTATTATTTTTGAAATAGAGAAATTTAAAGTAGTATTTGAAAAAAAATATTTTTTTTGAATATATATGGTTTTTAGAGGAATGTGAAATATTTGAGAAATTTTCAGAAAAAAAATTCAATTTATAAAAAACCTTTTTTTGTAACAGTTTTATTAAATGTCTTATTTGATAAATTCTGTGACAAGAAATTATAAATTTCAATGAAAATAATTTACAAGTTTTTTTGAAACCCCATAGCGTGCATGTTAATTCTCGCCCTTTGATGAAAATTTATTTTTCACATGCTTACTATAATTTAAATGTGGTTTGTATTTCTTATATGGAGGTAGCACATGAGAATATATTTGTTTAATTTTTTTATGGATTTGTTAATTTTTAATGTATGTTTCTAATTCTACTAAACCTAGACTTAAAAATTCCATTTTTATATATAAATATCTATATATTTTTAATTTTTAATTTAAAGAATATATATATATATATATATTATTTGATTATTACATCTAGAACCCTGGGTTTAGGTCTTTACACTTTTTTCAAAGCGTCAATATATATAATTTTAAAAAATTATAAAAATTAAAAATTAAAGTATATCTCCTTTGTAAAATTAAATTT
Organism: Viscum album; assembly: GCA_963277665.1. NCBI lineage: Eukaryota > Viridiplantae > Streptophyta > Magnoliopsida > Santalales > Viscaceae > Viscum > Viscum album. The sequence goes on along the minus strand of OY728156.1, from coordinate 2,072,794,796 downwards.
TCATTCATATTTTCCTATATAAGGCATAAGAACACGAACAACTCTTATGTATCTTCTACCAAAATGCATGAAAATATTATTCATAAATAACTCTAAAAAGATTCTCAACCCTTTTCAAACCTTATACTCTCTTTTAAATACCTTTATAAGTAATGTTACACAACTTATATAATTTGATTCTTTCAAGGATATAGTTTTCTAAATTATGTCACTGTGCATACTAAATATCAATCTTATGCATGACAAGGAAATAAATTGAGGGTTTTTAAAGAAATTTCCCTATATTATCAATTTGAGTCATTAGTGTATTTTTTGGAAGCTACAAAATTGGGTGACCCCACATAGAATATATGTGCCACTTTTCTTGTCTCAATTTATATTTAAGACTCAAATACATTAAAATATTGGAAGATGAGTTAGTTCGATTTTTCTATAGAAATACTGTTCATTATGATGTTTGTAATATTTATACCACCCAAACCTCGATCTCAACAACCTATTGTTGTTTACATGAGTTTGACTAAAAATAATCAAGTTTTGTATAGAAAATGAATTTTAAGAACTTGAAACTACAATGAGGACTAGTTTGACTCGAAGAAACAAACATTTTATTAACAATTAACAATATTGGAGATTCTGGTGGATTTAAGAATTATTTGTTACAATAAAATATTAATAATTAATACTAGTAATAATAATTATGATAGTGTTGGAAGATCAATTTTAAAACAATAATAAGTGGGGTGCGTATAAAAATGAATTGTGAGGGTGAAATTTTTTATAGGGGAAGAATGTAACATCATTAATATATGATGTTTTTATTTTTAATATATTTTGTCAATATAGATGAATTCAAAATTTAGAAACAAAAAATAGATATTTTAATAATAAATCACTATTTTCTATACAAGATTACAAACTAGAAACAACTTCATATTCAATAAACTACCTAGAAGTGCTAGAAAAACAACTAGGCCAGCATCGAGTAACTTAATAAGAATTAATGTGTACCCATATTAAATAAATTACCCATTATAAATAAATTTTTTTCGAATATAATTAGAATAATTATAAGAACAAGAGGGAAGTATAATAATATTATTAAAGAAAGAATTGACCTTTGAGTAATTTTGGTGTTTTTTCGAATTCCCCTAAACTTATGTATTTATATGTTTTTTGTTACCATTGGGGAAAAATAACTTTTGAACCTATAGTATCCATTAGGAATCATAAAATGAATTTTAAAATGAATTTTATAATTATAGGTGAAGTATAATAATATAGAATTTAAAAGATATCATTTAATTAATGTGATTAAATATATTTTTTATATATGTTTGACAATTATAAAATGTAATAAATTTGAAATATAGTTCCAAATTATTTTTTTCAAATAATAATAATATAAAATTTTATATAATATATATGTAGCCTAAATAAAATGGTTAAAATAAAAAATAATCAGAAGAATAATTTGATAACTATTTTTCCTTTTTTTCTTAATAATTTTCCTCTCACACCACAGAAAATGTAGATGTGTAACCACAGATTTGGTGGGAATTGTACAATCACTATTTGAATTGGGGTTTAGAGGTTTTGTGCATTGTTTAAGCCAACATGGTTGTGCATAGCCCCCCCCCCTGAGGGGGGGGGGGTTAGGCAGACCCATGAATATGGCCCCAAGTTAGATGACATATGTTTTGTTTTGAAATCCTGCTAGAGACCATGTGTAAGGCCTACTTCAATTATGTTCTTGTGTTCATTGATGGGAGCCTCAATATCATGGGTTATAAAGGGGAACTCAATTTTCCATGATTCAATGTGGGTGTTATGGAAAATCATATATGTTCGATCAAATTGGGCTTATCTAAGCCATCTAACCCTTTTTATGATCATATTCTTCTCTAGAGACCTTCCTAGTGTCTTTGAACCGGATGGTTACAATGACCATAATATCATTTCCTTATCTAAATCTTAGTCCCCTTAAAAAATGTCCCTACTTAGATTCATATTCTTCTAAAGGCGACATGGATGGTTTTTAAAAATAAATCAATCCTTTGAATTATTTTGGATTCTTTATTTTCATTACATGACTTCCAAAGGAATATATATACATATATATACTTAAATTTCCATTCAATATAAAAAAATATAGATAATTGAGTGTGTTAATTCTTAAAAACACAATGATCACCATTTATTCTATCTACATTGAGAAATATGAAAATTTTCTTTTTTATAACTTCATACTCAAAAAAATAATATATATATATATATATATATATAATAACTTTGAAAAAAATAGGACACGTTGATAAATGAAAAACCCTAAATTTTATTCTAATTCATGGAATTCCACTGCCACTAATCACAATGAATGATTAAAACAATTAAAATATACAAATATTTTATATAAAATCTCCATTATTGAACACCCAAATGACCAGACTAATCCTCCCCAAACTCATTATATTACATTTTTTGGTGTTTAAAATCCAACAATATTTCAATTCATCCCATCTAGGTAAGGTTTTTTTATTTAAAAATTAATATATATATATATATATATATAAATTTATTTATAATTTCAAATTCCATCATAAATGGATGATAGTATTTCATTAATTTTATCAACACTATGGTTTAGAAAAACAAAATTTCTATTTTGTTTTCAAATTTTTATTTCAATTATAACCCTTATAATAAATTATATCATATATTTATATTCAATTAATAACATATATATATATATATATTGCAAAGAATTTATGAAATACAAAATTATTATATAATTTCAAATAAATTTTCTCAAATTTTTTTTCCTTTTGTTATATTATCATTAAATTTTTTCATTTAAAAATATAATGAAAAAAGTTATTATTCTATGTATAAGCTATCAATTTATGTGTACCGTTCATTTTCAAATAGTTTTAAATAATTAAATCTATCATTTTATGTGTGAAGTTTGTTTACATGTTCACGAATTTCTTCCCTAGAATAAGATATAGCCATCATTTTAAATATTGATGACATTCCATACACTTTATTTCAAGAATTTGTTTTGATTTATTAAGCATTTATAATTATGCCTTCAGAATAAGATTATTTATTTTTTAATATGGATTTCTACAAGTTAATTTTTGAAACTATTAATGAAAATAATACTATTCCACATAATTTTCTAAGATTATTTTCATCTATGTAAACAAAATATGTATGTTTTTTTATTTTTTATTATTATGATAGATTAAGGAATGACCACTTAAAATGTTTTCATACATTGTTGAACTATTGTATCAAATTGTATTATGATATATGGGGAGTGAACCAATGACTTTGGGGGATTTTTTCACATAATTGGTATGGGTAAGTGGCCATATGTATTTCTTATGGCCCACTGTTTATCTAGATTAATATATAAAATATACTATTTTTAAAATGAAAAAATCCAAAGTAGTATTTAAAAAGAATTAATATTTTTGAATAAATATGGGTTTCCAATTAATATTCCCTATTTTATTTTTATTTTTTGAAAAAAAAGTCAATCAATGGAAAAACCTTTTCTATGTAAATAATTTATCAATTGATAAATTTGATATATATTTTCAAAGTAAATTATAGTTTTCAAAAAACTAATTTCCCAACTAATTTTTTTAAAACACCTTTTTGGGAAAATTAATGCTGACACTATGTTTTGAATTTATTTCTTATAAGATTAGTATAATTTCCATTTATTTTTTATTTCATATATAGAGGTAGTGCACATGGAGACATTTTTTAAATTTATTACATCTTTTTTAATTTTTAATTTATATGTCTAATTCTCTAAAATGAAGACCAAAAAAGGTCCTCATATGTAAATTTCCTTATGTACTTTTCATTTTTCTTTTATAAGAAAATATGAAACATTTTAGCACTAAATTCATAAGATCTTGTTTGGAGCTTCACACAACTCATTTATCCATTTATGTAGCGACTTTCTATGTTTGGATTCAAAGTTATCTTTGTAAAAGAAAATTTTACTGAGATACTTTTAATGTCCAAGAAGTCTATATACTTGAATTGATTTTTAATATGAGTAAATTTTACCTAGTGATGACCATGTAGAATTACATAAAATCTATTTGAATAGGAATAGTAAAGACAAATATTATATTATACTAAACGTTTCTTAATATAGTTCTTATATTGTTTATAGATGTAGAGAAAATCACAAATGAATCCTCCCTATTTATAGAGAAGGAATCATTTAATAGAGATGAAAATATTAATAAGATGAGGATGGTTTATATCCCTACTAATAAGAAGTATATTCATAAATAATTAAAAGTTTCTCCAATAGATTAAATATAATGTCTTAAAATAAATTATTATGAGAAGAGCAAAATCCCATGTTTTATAAAAAAAACCCCAAAATTACTATAAATAGAAAAAATTGAATTTTGGATAAAACCTTTTCATAATTGATTGAAAATAATAAGTAAAATAATATGGGTGATACTATCTTTGATCATGACCATCTAGAATCCAAGGAACTCAAATAATAATATTTTTATTGAATAAAAAACAATAGGATAGGAAGACATAAGTCTCTAAAGAGAAAAAAACAATTTTGCACAATATTTGTTTAAGGAAATTGAAAAATCTCATCATTTTGTAGAGATGTATGAGAAATATTCATAATAGGTTTCATAACTTCTTTCTTAGTCCATACCATATACTATTTATAATTATTTTCTAATTGAGAATGTAAAATAATTACCACCGATAACTAATAAATAAAAATGAAAGAAAAATGTAGATGAATTTGTTCATGATTCCATCAAAGAGAATCCAAAAGAGTTTTTTGATGTTTTTAATAAATCAAAAACTCTAAAATATCAACATGAAGGATCCAAGAAAAAGTTGATTATCATGAAATCAAAAGGAGTTTTCAAAACTCAAATGAATTCATTATATAATAAAGATTATTCTCTAATGGAATATATAGTACATATATTGTTTTCTCTAGAGTCATAGTCCTTGAATGAATAATATTTCATTAGTTAATAATAATTAGAATAAAAAAATGAAAATAAATCAAAACCCTTGAAAACATTAGAATAAAGGCAGTATAATGATGATATTGAAATCTAGGAGATTTCCCAATCTAACATTTTTTTTAAACAGGAATCATATCCACCAAGAGTCAGAAAAGATTTTTTTTTCTATTTATAGTGATTCAAAAAATTATCATCTATGTACAAGATCTATGATGACATAAATTAATATGACCAATTTAAATTAATTTATCAAAATTTATAATAGTATTAAGGATATCTTTATTGGAATTCAATCTAGGTGCAAGTATATTCCATGAACTATTGATGTTATTGAAGGATAAAGGGGTCTTAAAAAAAATTTAGAGTATGTCATCTTGATATAAGATGAGTTAAACTATCTAAAAATAAATTCAATAATAAAAATTATAATATTAAATAATATTATGATGTGAATGAATGAAATAAAAGATGTTAATATTTTTGATCATCAGATTAAAGGAATTAAAAGTGAATCAAAGTTAGCAACCATGCTCACCAAATGTATTAATTAGAAAGTTGGATAATGTTCAAAGGTAATTGATTCTCTACAACCGCTTTATTTTTATAAAAAAATCATATCTATCCAATAAAAGAAAGAGGATGGGTATCTAGAACAAAAATATTCGCAGCAATAGACATAGGAGGAGAAGTTAGAGAAGATAGAGAATTATCTCATGAAGATGAAAAAGTTGTTAATAATATTTCAAAGAATGATGGATATTTTACTTTAATACATAGTCTGTGTCATAATGAAACCTATTTTAATAACTATTTTTATATTCATTCTAAAAATGATGATATAATTTTCCAATGTCTAATTACACCTTATACATTTTAGAGTGTTTTATTTAATTTCATGAACTATATCTGTCACGACCCCCTCCCCACAATGTGTACCCCTCCAGGGCCGGCAATGTAAGAAGATAGATAATGAACCTTGAGTCCTGACTCCTGTAGTCCCTGGGTTGGAAACTAGAACTGAGGGTATAGTAAACACAAAAATGGGAGGCATTTCCCTCTAAGATAACACATTTTAAAGAGAAAGATAAGATTGCCACCAACCAAATATAACTGAAACTGAAATATCAACGAAATTCCTTGTAAACATATGTAATGTTCTAAAAACATACTACTACTGGAAGGGGAAAACTGCAAATACCCAAAAGAAAGTAAAAATAGTAGCAACCACAAGCCCGAACAGCTCCTGCAACCCCAAGCTATTTAAAACTAGCTGGATCTCCAACCAGCTCTAAGTGACCTGAAAAATAGTTTATCTATACATAGTGTGAGTATAACAGTATACTCAGTAAGATCCTCCCTGAAGCCTCTTGTGAAAAAAGTAAAGAAAGTATGCTAAAGAACATTGAACTATAAGTGAAACTAACTCATCACCCAATCTTGTTACTGAGCAAGACAACTTTATTCTTAACATCATGCCCTTTGACCATGAAATTAAAGACACAGTTTTCAGCCTTAACCCAGATAGTGCTCTTGGACCCGACGATTTTAATAATGGATTTTATCAACAACATTGGGATATCTTGCAGAAAGATGTTTTTTTTGTCAAAGCATTCTTCTCCAAAGGAATTCTTCCTCATGGTCTGAATTGTCAATTCCTCGTGCTTATTCCCAAATTTGAAAATGCTGATGAGATTTAAAACTTCAGACCTATTTCTCTCATAAACTCTTTATTTAAAATCATCACAAAACTAATCCTTAATAGAATGACCTTGATCTGTAATAAAATAATCTCCTAGAATCAAATTGGCTTCATAAAAGGATGATCTATACAATACTGCATTTTCCTTGCCTCTGAAATCACAAACCTTCTTAATAAAAAAAGTAGAGGTGGAAATGTAGCTATTAAGGTGGATATCACAAAATAATTTGATACCATTGATTGGAACATTATATACAAAGTTCTTTCACACTTCAGCTTTAATAATATTTTTATAAATTGAATAAAGGTTTTATTCAACTCGGTTTACATTTCCATTCTTTTAAATTGTTCTTCTAGAGGTTACTTTAAGTGCACCAAAGGTGTCGGGCAAGGGGACCCTCTCTCTGCGATTCTTTTTTCCATTGTGTAAGACTATTTGAGTAGGGTCATATCCCTATAGGATAATAAAAGATCCTTTAAACCCATTGTAGCCTCTAGGAATGTAAATGATCCCACACATCTCCTTTATGCAGATGACATTATCCTTTTTACTCAGGGTGGCAAAAGGAATATTATTAATCTTAAAGATATTGTTGTACACTACCATGAAATTTCTGGCTAGCACATTAATTGGAATAAATCCTCCATCTTTTTTAGAATAGAGTTCCCCATGGATAGGAAAACGTACATTTATAATATTCTAGGCATCAAAGAGGGATATTTTCCCTTGACCCACCTAGGAGTCCCTATTTTCTGGGGTAGGCCTAAGGACAATCATTTCTCCCATATTGTGGATAATACCCTTCGTCACCTATCCTCATGGAAAGGTAATACCCTCTCTATGGCTGGAAGGATCTATTTGGTCAAATCTATGATTTTTTCAAAACTAGTCTACTCTATGATGGTTTATAAATGTCTTAAAAATATTTTAAATCGCATTAATACGGCTATTAAAAACTTTTTTTGGATTGGGAACATTTCAGAGAGAAATATTTTGACCATCCCTTGGACTACTTGTTGCAAACCGGTTGACAAAGGGGGGATTGGCATCAAGAACATTGCTAAATTCAATGAGGCTCTTCAAGACAGACTAACTTGGAACATCATTCATAATACCTCTACCTCTATGGATTTCCTATGTGATCTTTTCCTAGAAAAACTCAAAAGCAATTACTCTTTTTCTCTAAAATCATTTATATGGCCCTCCATCAAAAGCTTTTTCATCTCCATCATGACCAATTTTAGATGGATAGCCAGCAAGGAATCTAAAATGAAATTTTGGTTCGATAATTGGACTAGTACTCCCTTGATCTCACTATTAGAAAATAACTATGACCCTTTGAATCTCCAAGATACTATTAAATCTATCAATACTTTTTCAAAAATTTCCCTTCCCAAGATTATAACCCAAATTGTATACAATTTCCACTATTCTTCCACTAAAGATTTCATTCTTTGGGAACTTTCTCATAATGGGATATTGAACTCCAAAGATTTTTATAAACACCATTTCCGTAATGTTGATAGCAACCACACCTACTTTGATAACTTTAATAAATCCTTGATCAAACATTCTCGATTTACTCTTATCTGGCACATTGCTCATCATAAAATACCTGCTGATAGTTGTTTGCAAAAAGCCAAGATTTCCCTCTATTCAAAATGTCGTATGTGTAATCAGCTTAGGGAAGACATTAACCATATTTTTCTCTCATGTGATACTGCTTCTGCACTTTGGCACTATATTCTTGACATGTTTGAGTGCAGGTGGATTTATTTTGATAGCATTAACATGCAGATTCAATGATTCAAATAGTGGACTACCTCTAAGATAATAAAAAAACCTTTGGCTAAAATCTATTGTAGAAATTCTTCATGTCATATGGTATGGTAGAAATGATTTGATTTTTTGTACTAATTCTTTAAAAATTAATGCAGGTAAAACGAAAATTTTAATGGCCATTCATGATGCAGCTTCAATCCAAAAAGACACTTGTAGTTCTTCGGTCAGAGACATTAAAATTCTCATGCATGTCGGGGTCAAGGGTAATTATCCTCATCCCCATTATAACATTGAAGTTTTATGGACCCCACCTCCTCTATCTTGGATCAAAATAAATGTTTATGGCGCTTCTAAAGGCAATCTGGGACCAGCAGGTTATAGAGCTATTTTCAGATATCACATAGACCAGGTTCTTGGATGATTCTATGGATCATGCGGCCTCTCTACTTCTCTTGAAGATGATATGATGAGCATTATACACGCCATTTCTTTTGCTAGAATGCACTATTGGAACAATATATGGATTGAGAGTGATTCTACGACAATCATCCAAGAAATCTGGAAGAGCACCACTCAGCTCGCTTGGCCTCTCACTTCCCGATGGACAGATTGCTTGAGCTCTATGGTTGGCCTCAACTTCATCACCACACACATATATCGGGAAGCCTACCGTATTGTTGACGCACTTTCAATTATTGGTTTTAGCGACGAGATTCTTTGGATGGATGACCTCCCCTCTGATCTCATCCCCATCTATGCTATAGATGTCTGTAAAATACCCTACTTCAGACTCATGTAATCCTCTCTTTCACGTCCCCCTTCTTTTTATTAATAAAAGCTCCTTTTACCCTTAAAAAAACCTAAACAGGTATACTATGTTCCCACCCTCACGATGGCTACTCCTACCATGTATTCTGTATAAGAGTATATAATATAATAAATAAAATCCAGGGTACCCCGCTAATACTTCCCCACTGGTTTGCCGCTTTGCCCAAACGTCGCACATCCTAAGCATCTCTCTCCAAAAGGCTTGCCCATGGACACCTAGGCGAAGCACCACAACATGAACCTTAGGCAAAAAAACCACCACGGTAACTTAAGAAAAGTGAGCACGTAGTTTTTGGGAGCCACCATAGCTCGCATGATGTGTATCATACATCAGGCATTATACCTCAAGCCATTACATCCCACACACCGAGTAAGGATCCTCAATCCATCAGAGCCTATACATGTTACAACTATAGTTGTCCATAGGAAACTATATCCAGAATATATATTTAGGAATAATCACAAGCCATTACCGCCCTCTACACACATATATAGGAAAACTATAAATTATGTCGACCTGAAAAAGTAATTACCAAGTGAATATAGAGGGGCCATAGGAGGTTGTTAGGAATCCATCCTCCCACAAGAATGTTTGGGAAAGCACCGCCCAAGGCTCAGAATCCTCAGGGTGTCAGTTTCCCTAACTGGCGAGGTGGTGTAGCGTATAGAAACACAAAAAGTATAGAATATACTATATCTCACAACCATACTATGGGAATTACCTAGTCTTAGACTCAACTACAGCTAACGTCTCTTGGACTCCCAACTGCCACTTCAATGTCTAGGTATCCTATAAGTACACAACCATTTAATGAGCTTTAATTCAATACATCATTCACTTTTTATCAGCTTCAATTTATGTTAATTAATTATTTAATCATTAAATAACAATTAATAATTTCAAGATTATGTTTCATTAAAACCACACCCAGAGTTCACTGTTCCTTTAAATTGAATCCTCAGTATTGCATCCCAACAAGCTATAATCTCATGGGTTACAATCATTAATTCAATCATTTATTAACATCATTATTACTTTCCCATATTCCCAGGAATTATAGAAACATATTCTAAGCAACTAAACACAAAGGGGGATCAACACGGTGAATAGATGAACTTCCCATCTAGTCTTTTCCAACCATAGTAAGAGCATAGACCCATCCTCTCTCTGGAAGCTAAACACTGAAATTACATGGTGTGAACCATGCATCTTCACCCCTTTTGGAAGGAGGGTAATCAAGTCAGTTTCCTTGAGCAGTGGGGAAAGTAAGGATCATAAACAACCAACAAGAAATATTAAGCATCCACACATTCAAATCCAACTTTTTCTATCAACTCGGATGTCCTCCCCGACACCCACATGCATAAACAGAGGCATCTTGACACTCTAGGCATCAACTTATGCAACATCCAATATGCCTCCCTGCCCCCACATTTCACAACAGCCTTCCAGGATCACATCCCAACACAAGCATTAGGAAAAAAACCATCATATCAACTGGTCTCTTGGTCCTTAAACAAGAAAAAGGGTAACTCAAACCCCTACATGGAATTATCTCTTATGAGACAACCAGTTCTTTAATCCATATTGATTTAACCAATTTATTAGTCGTAGGTTCCAAATTCGAGAAACCTAAATAGTAAACTATCACAAATTGATTAAAAATTCTTACTGCATCAATTTGATTTACATAAAATTACAACAAAAACAACAACCAAGATTCATTTACTTGACTCTTTATCTTTAGCCGATCAACTATCAATTAATTCTAGCATTATGTTCATTACCAATTATGATAAATAATAAAAATAAAAACAAAGAAAACATAGAAATCACACTATCAATCAAAATAAGTGGTAATAACATATGATTGATATAAATTTATTTATCATATTTAAATATTTAATATGTGAATTCCATTGTCATCAAGTGGGATAAAACATCCTAACTATATAGTTTCCTGTAAAATAGTATAGAAGTAACGAATCCCCTACCAAAAACAGTTCTAGACATTCTTTATAAAAGAATGATCCACACAACGGGTTATTATCTCCTCCCCCATGACAACTGTATCCACCCGAGGATGTAGAAATACAACCACACCGGTCAACACCCAGGAATATTCCATTAGGAACATGGAGATACCATTCTATAAAAGGGAAAGGGGAATCAAAAGTAGATGAACCCAAAATAATGACTATAGATCATACCTTATATCAAAGATTGATCGGTATTTCTTTGTTTCATAAAATCAGAGGGGAACCAATCCATGGATGAAATTTTGATCGCACAACTCCAACAGAAAGGAATGGGAGGTTCAATCATCTTACACCAAAGAACATGGAGGTAGAACTAGAGATGGAGATATCTCTTCCCTTTAGAATATTTAACGGAGAAGCGGTTTAAGATAAGCAGAATTTTCCATTAAAATTAGATCACATTAAATCATGCGATTTGACTAAGAAAAAGCATCCTAAGCCTTAGGAAAAATTAATATAGGAGTTATGGCCCTGAATCAGCCTTAGTGTCCTTAAAATAATGCCTTAAATGCAATTTACGTCAAAGGAAATGTCAAAGGGTAGAAACTGTAGGAAGCTAGAAACATTGTTCATGAACATAAAATTTGGAAATAGAAATAGAGGCTACCGTTAGACCTCACCATTATTGAAATAATTTTCATGAACTCAAAATTTGGAAAAGGAAATAGAGGTTTCCATTGGACCTCACCATTCGAGAGACGTTAATCATGAACTCAAAATTTGGAAATGGAAACAGAGGATACTCTTGGACCTCACCATTTTGAAAACACATTTAATGAACGCACAATTTGGAAAAGTAAACAGAGGGTACCATTGGTCCTCACAATTCTGGAAACACTATACTGGAACTCAAAATTTGTAAAACGAACAAAAATATATAGCTGGACCTCACCATTCTTGAAACACTTATCATGAACTCAAAATATGGCAAAGAAAATAGAGGTTACCATTGGAACTGTTCACATAAGTCTAGTATTAGAACTATCCACATAAACGTACTATTACACTATTCACATAAGCCTATCATTGGACTGTTCACAAAAGGTTGTCATTTCACTATTCACATAATGCTACCATTACACTGTTCACAAAAGCATACCATTGGACTGTTCACATAAGGCTACCATTTCACTCTTTATCTAAGGCTATCGTTTCACTGTTCACATAAGCCTATCATTGAATTGTTCACATAAGGCTACTGTTGCACTACTCACATAAGGCTACAACTACACTATTCACATAAGGCTATCATTTCACTGTTCACATAAGAATATAGTTGGACTCTTTATCGAATTGGAAATTTGGAAAAGAGTTGGGGATAAGTCACCATACCCACCAGAACACCATAAAAACTAGAATTTCGTAGAGGAATAGACCAAAGAGGTTCGGACCTTTACATCAGATACCTATCAAAACATTCTCGTCCTCGATAATTCAAAACCCACCTAAAGGTAAACCAAACAGAGTCCAAACAACCACCCTTTGAGATACCTCTCAAAAGATACCAAGCCATATGAAGTAACCAAAGAAAGACATCTCATAAACATGAAAGGTCTAAAATAACGAAGAGAATGTTTAAAAAAAACATTAAAAGAGTTAAACATCAAAAAACTCAAGTACTGAGCACGTATTTGTAACTCATGTTCCAAGGTACTCTCCTTCATGCCACCATGTCACCACAAGAAATGAACCATGGAGAGCTATGACACATCAACATTGATATCTCCCCAATCGATGACATGAGAGTCATCATGAAGATAACAACGGAGATGTGACACATGAAAAACATCGTGTATCCGACTCATCTGCGGGGGAAGTGCAACTCGATATGACATGGATCCTACATGATCCAGCACTTCCAAAAGCCCAAAAAACTGTGGAGAAAGATTACTCCCATGACCAAACCTTCGCTACCCATGATGGCGAGTCACCTACAGAAACACGTGATCCCCAAAATAAAACTCTAAGGGTCTCCTCCTTTGATCACATAGGATTTCTGACGATCTTATGCTACTTTTATCCTCTCACGAATCACATGAACAATATCTGTGGTATTCTGTACATGTTTTGGTCTGAGAATTGTTGACTCTCCAACCCCAGTCCAACATAGCTGAGAACGGCAAGGTCAGCCATACAAGGATTCAAATGGCGCCATGCTGATGGTGGAGAGAAAACTATCATTGTAAGAGAAATCCACGATGGTTAAGTGCCTCATCCACAAACCTCCAAAATCTAGGACACAATATCACAAAATTTATTCAAGTGTCCAGATGGTTCTCTTTGTCTAACCGTCTGTTTGCGGATGAAAAGCAGTGATAAGGCATAGTTGAGAACCAAAAGCATGCAGGAGACCTCTCCACACCCTAGATGTAAAACAATGATCTCGATCAAAAATGATTGTCCTTGGGACTCCATGAAGTCTCACTTCCTCCTCCAGATACTACGTCGACAAAACTTCCACTAAGCTTAACTCCTTGATCACTATGAAGTGGGATGATTTTGTTAAACCATCCACTACCACCCAAATAGCCTCATGTCCTCCCTAAGCTCGAGGTAAACCAGTAACAAATTCCATTAATTTTTCTTCCCACTTCCACTAAGGAACATCTAAGGGTTGGAGTAGACCACCAGGAACACGTTGTTCAGCCATCACCTTCAGGTATACCAAACATCGAGAAACAAACTCCACAACTGCATGCTTTAGCCCATGCCACCAAAACGGACTCATCATGGCTCAGTACATCTTTTTCACGCCTGGATTCACCACTAAAGGTGAACAATGAAACTCTCTGAGAACCATCTCACGCATCGCCAAAGGAACAAATAGAATTTTGTGATAAAACACTCAGTGTTGTTCATCCTCAGACCTTCCATCATGGGCCTTGCCACAAAAAACTCATTCCCTCTAGAACTCCACCTCAAGATCCCCAAACTGGGACTCTTCTACCTACTACACCAGGGATAACTTCACCATCATATGAAAAAGATAACCTCTTCCCCCAACTTCACCCATATCAAGATGTAATGTTGAGAGTTCTACTATTACTCTCCTAGAATCACCATATTTACATACTTCGTCACTACGTGATTTCCGACACAGTGCATCAGCTACAACATTCCCCTTTCCATGTGTAGACGATATTTTGAAGTCGTATTCCTATAAGAACATCATCTGTCGATGCTATCGTAAGTTCAAGTAACACTAGGAGAAAACATACCTCAAACTCTTATGATCATTGGAAACCACAAAGAACTATCTAACAAACCCCACAAGCACCCCATCTACATTGAAGAGCACAACCTTCCTCCTAAGAGAATCAATGATATCCTACACCGAATATAACCAATCCATGCCTCGGATGATATCATATGGTTGTATCCATAAACATAAGAAGTCTATCCAAGAGATATGTTTCCCAAAAACTAGCTCACAATCTTTACTAACTTCAAACAAGTCAGCTCGACCTCTAACTGGCGTAGTCAATGCCAAGAGAACTAGAAACCTATTTACCTTATGTCCCAAATCATGGAAAAGGGTAGGTGATATGAAGGAGTGTGTCACTCCTGAATCAATCAAGGCATAAACCAATGTAGAAAACAAGCAAAGGGTACCTCAAACGATGTCTTGCTCTCCCGGAGCTGGCAACGCTAAAGAATGAAGCTGATCAAGACCTATTCCATGGCTGCTCTGACCCGGATTAAGATCACCTTCACTGCCAAGCTCTGATCAATGTGGACGAGGAGCATCACGGGGTTGTCCTATGAATTCCCCATCTACCCTCTTCTGATCCAAAGCCGGTGTAACCTACTGTTGCTGCCTTGGATGGATCTTCCTCAACGGAGGAACCTAGAATGGAACAACATGTGTACAATGACTGCTCTAAATATCGGGGAACTCTCACTTATGATGACCTTAACCACCACCAGAAAAAAAAGCCCATGATCCCTTGGAATATTCATGAGAGCCTATGCCCATAGAAAAACGAGATGTTGAGGTATGTGACCTACCCCCAGCTGAATGGAAACACTTATTCCATGAAAACCGTAACCCCAGACCATAGCTATGCTTTGTAGGAAATCATGACGACTCCCCTATTTTGATCACCTTGTTCTGTCCAATTTCCTCTAATGATCTATTCCCTCGCCAGCACCTCAAGATACATATTCAGTATAAATGGGGCGACCTGGTGCTGGATCTTTGGATTCATGGCCTCCACG
This sequence comes from Viscum album, assembly GCA_963277665.1. Taxonomy (NCBI): domain Eukaryota; kingdom Viridiplantae; phylum Streptophyta; class Magnoliopsida; order Santalales; family Viscaceae; genus Viscum; species Viscum album. Next base: position 2,072,779,186 of record OY728156.1, on the reverse strand, counting down.
ATATACCTTTCCCTAGCCTCCACATCCGAAAATAGGTCCGAAGCATATCGTAAAATGATATTGAAATGGATTACATACTCTTGATCATTGGAGATCCCCTATCGAAGGGTATGAAGCTCATGGCAATTGGACGCCTTCATGGCTGAAGAAGGAAACTTGACTCTAAACTTGTCTTGGAACTCCTCCCATGAGATTGCTGACTCCTTCGGATCCCCGAGGAATAAGAACCACCACTGCCTTACTTCTCCACGTAGCATCTTCACAACCGAGGACACCCAGGGCTCCTTCCGAGCATGGATTGAACTGAAGTATATCTCGACCTCCTCCAACTAGTCTTTTATGACTACATCCGAAACGGCGCCCTGGTACTTCTGAAAACTCTGCCACTGAAACTCTCAGAGTGTCTTTCTCCAATTGTAATCGTTGTAAACCTCTACCATGCGGCGATCTGCTTGCATAGTGTGCTTGACATCTTCTATAAGACCCTGACATGGACATTAACCTGGAGCCATACCTGAAAAATAAAAATTAGTTAGAGCTCCTAAACCTGAAATATGGAATACTGAATGTTAATTAATTAATTGTTTTATTTTATTCATTTCTAGTTAACATATCCCAAGGTCTACCTATTCAAACACAGGCACAAATAATAATTATGAATGATCTTTCCTAGGTATCTAATGCACAACAAGTATCACCTCATTTAGTCGCCATTCTAAACATAAAGGTCCATGTATCAGATCACAGGAGGCCCTAAACGCATATGTCTCATCTGGTCTCCAGTGATTATATTACTTTTTAAACTGACTGACACTATTTTCCTACCAACCCATGAAACCTCACATGTGCCTAACACCAAAAACCATCTTATCCCTCATCATGACCTCTGATACCATTATGTCACGACCCCCTACCCACAAGGTGTACCCCTCCTAGGCCGGAAATGTGAGAAGAGAGATAATGACCCTCAAGTCCCACCTCTAGTAGGCCCAGGGTTGGCAACTATCACCGAGGGTATAATAAACACAAAAATGGGAGGCATTACCATCTAATAGAAAACATGCGAAAGAGAGAGATTAGACAGACACCAACCAACTCCAACTCAAGATGAAATATAAAATAAATTCTAAATTACACATATGTAATGTCATGCAAAACTACTAAAACTAGAAAGGAAAAAACTACAAATACCCAAAAGAAAGTAAAAAACAATAGAAAATAAAAACCCGAACAGCTCCTACAACCCCAAGATAGTAGAAACTAGCTTCATCTCCAACCTACTCTATGTGACCTGAAAATATGTTTATGTATACATAGGATGAGTATAATAGTGTACTCAGTATGATCCTCCTCGGATCCTCTGGTGCAAATGTAAAGAAAGCATGCTAAAGCACAGTGAACAACAAGTGAAACTAACTCATCACATAAATAGGTATACTCTGTTCCCAACCTCATAATGGTTACTCTCACCAAGTATCACATACAAGAGTATATAATATAATAATGAAAATCAAGGGTACCCCGCTACCACTTCCCCACTAGTTTTAAACTTTTCCCAACATCACATGTCCTAATCTTCTCTTTCCAAAAAGGCTTTCCCGCAGACACCTGGGCGAAGCACCACAACATGCATCTCATGAAACAAAACCACAATGTTCACATAAGAAAATTAACCTAGGTGTTTCGGAGAGCCACCATAGTTCGTATAACGTGTATCATACGTCAGGCAATATTCCTCAGGCCATTACAGCCCACACAATGAGTAAGGATCCTCCAACTATCACACCCCATACACGTTATGCCTATATTAGTCCATAGTAAACTATATCTAGAATATATGTGTGTGAATAACCACATTCTGTTATATCGCTCTACACACTAATATGGGAAAATCTAATCGTTGTGCCTACCAGCACAAGTAACTACCAAGAGAAGAGTCGAGGCCAAAGCGGGTATTCTTCCATCCATCCTCCCATTAAAATGTTGGGGAAAACACCCCACCCCCCCCCCCCCCCCCACAAATGTCTCAGAACCGCTGGGGTGTTAGTTTCCCTAATTTATGGGGTGGAGTATCATATAAAAACACAAAATTATAGAATATACTATAGCTCACAACCACAATATGTGCATAACCTAGTCTTCGACTCAATTGCAGCTAACGTATTTCGGACTCCCAGCTACCACTTCTAAGACTAGGTATCCTATAAGCACAAACCCATTTAAAAAGATTTAATACATTACTTCATTCCCTTTTTTTAAGTTTCACATTACGTAATTAATTATTTAAACATTAAATAACGATTAATAATTTCCACATTATATTTCATTAGCATAACACCCATAGTTCACTATTCCATTAAATTTTATCCTCGGCATTGTTTCCCAACAATCTCTAACCCCATGGGTTAACACCATTTATTCAATCACTTATTAACAAAATTATTACTTTCCCATTTTCCGATGCATTCTAGAAAAACATTCTAAGCTACTATACACAAGGGGTTTCAACACAGTGAATAGATGAATTACATGTCAAGTGTTTTCCGCCTATAGCAAGAGCATAGACCCATCCTCTCCTAGGAATCTAAACATGGAAATCATGTGGCATACTCTGCGTGTCTTCACTTATTTTGGAAGGAGGGTAAGAAAAACAGTAGTCTTGAGAAGTGGGAAAGTAAGGAAGATAAACAACAAACACGAAATAGCAAGCATCCAAACATTCACATCCAACCCATTCCATCATATCTGGTGTCATCCCTAACACCCACATGCATAAACCGATGCATATCGCCACTCTAGGCGTCAACTACCGCCACAAACCATAGGCCTCCAAGACCCCACATATCACAACAGCCTTCCAGGCTACGATCCCAACAAAAATAGTAGTAAAACAACCATCATATACATTGGGATATTGGCCTATAAACAAGATAAGTGGTAACTCATAAACCTACAAGGAATTGTCTTTTAATAAACAACTAGTTATTTAATCCTTCTTTAATTAACCAATTTATTAATCGTAGGTTCCAACATCGGTAAACCTAAACAGTAAGCTATCAAAAATTGATTAAACAAGCTTACTACATCATTTTGATTAACATCAAATTACAACAACAACAACTAGATTCATTAACAATCCTCATTATCTTTATCCAAACAACTATCAACTAATTCCAGCTTTACATTCATTACCAATTTCTATCATGAATGAAAAGATAAACAAAGAGAGAATAATTATCACGATATCTTTAAAAAAAAGAGGCAATAGCAAACGATCGATGTCAATTTATTTATTTGGATCATATATTTAATATTTCAATTCCATTGTGACCCAGTTGGATAAAACAAGATAACTATACATATTCATGTAATAAAATGGAGAAGCAATGAATCCCCTACCCCAAATGGTTCTTGATGTTCTTTATATGATAATGACCACACATTGGGTTACGATATCCTCCCCCATGACAACTATATCCACCTAAGGATGCTGATACACCACCACACCGGTCAGCACCCAAGAAAAGTTCATTAGGAAGATGGAGATACCATTCTATTAAAGGGAAAGTATAAACAGAAGGAGATGAACCCAAAATAATGACTATAGATCATACCTTATATCAAAGATTTATCTATACTACTATGTTGTATCAAAATAGAGGGGAACCAATCCAATAATGAATTTTTGATTGCACAAATCCTATGGAAAGGAATGGGAGTTTCGAGCACCTCACACCTAAGAACATGGAGGTAGAAATAAAGAGGAAGTTATCTCATTGATTTAGAATATTAAAAGGATCAGTGGTTTATGATACGCTAGATTTTCCATTAAAAGGGTATCACATTAAACCATGTGGTTTGACCATGTAAAAGCTTCCCGAGCCTTGGGAAAAATTAATATAGAAGTTATGGCCTTGAATCGGCCTTAGAGGCCTTAAAATGAGGCCTTAAATGCATTTTACATCAAAGGAAACATCAAAGGGGTAAAACTGTAGAAAGATAGAAACATTATTCATGAACAAAAAATCTGTAAAATGAAATAGAGGCTACCATTGGACCTTACCATTCTAGAAACACAGTTCATGAACTCAAAATTTGGCAAAGAAAATAGAGGCTACCACTAGTCCTCACCATTCTAGAAACACTGTTCATGAACTCAATATTTGGAAAAGGAAATAGAGGCTACCATTGGATCTCATCGTTCTGGAAGCATTGTTGAAGAACTCAAAACATGAAAAAGGAAATAGCAGTTACTGTTGGAACTATTTAGATAATTCTACCATTGGAACTGTTCACATAAGCCTACCATTTCACTGTTCACATAAGCCAACCATTGGACTATTCCCATTATGCTACCACTGCACGGTTCACATAAAGCTACCATTACACTATTCATATAAACCTACCGTTGGACTGTTCGCAAAAGGCTATCGTTGCACTGTTTACTTATGGATACCATTGCACTGTTCACATAAGCCTACTATTGGACTATTCAGATAAGGCTACCATTGCACTGTTCACAAAAGGCTTCCATTTAACTATTCACATAAAGATACCATTTCACTGGTCACATAAACCTACCAATGGACTATTAATCGAATTGGAAATTTTGAAATGTGTAGGGGATAAGTCTCCATGACCACTAGAACAACTAAAACACTATATTTTCACTGAGTAATAGACCAGAGAGGTCTGGACCATTACAATATCTATTAATAATATCCTTCAATTAAATATATTTTTGAAAATCACAAATGGGTAGAATTGTAGAGCACCCAAGAAATGTTTATTGGGGAGAATGTTATAAAGAATTATTCTAAAAATATTCACCTAATATTTGTGCATTGTTCTTTTTAAAAAGGTGGAGATTGTTGACCCAAAAAATCTCTTTCTACATATACTCAAGAAAATTAAAAGACAAATTTATAATGTATACATTTATTATATTTATTTCAACCAATGTATAACTATTATGTGGGAATTTATGCATGATTATAGTTTTTAGTTTCAATAGATGGAGGAAATTTGTTCTACCTAAAAAACATTTATAAAGTATATCAGATGAATAATTATTCTCTCTATTGTAGAATAATTATACTATATATCAGATAGAACCTCAAAAAGTTAATAGGATTAAGACATTCAAATTATACCATATGAATTATTATAAATTACACTATATGAAGAAGTATAAGTATATTAGATTGAGATATTATGATCTTATTAGACATGACCTCAAAAAAATTATTGTAATGAATATAAATTTTATGACTATTGGACAAATTGTTAATATTATGAACTATAATGATGATTTACCTAATGTTTCTACAACTGATACTGAGAAGTTTTGAATCTAACCAATACATGTTTTAATATAAATTAGATGATAATCATGAGGAAAAGAGGTGACAAACTACATGTAATCTAAATCTTAATTTTTTTTAAAACACATTATTCTTGTGTATGCTTCATGTTTTAATCATTATAGGGCTTATTGGAGAAAATGTTTTGTGAGAATTATATTGTAAATTCTTAATTTTTCAACTATAATTTTTTTCCTAATCAAGTTGAATTCAGGATCCTAGGGATATGGAGATGGATGTTTGTCCAATCTGATTGATCGAGCTATTCTGAAAGGAAGTGATAGATTTATCCAATTAAGTGAATATTGGGCATCCATGGTTTGGAATATAGACCTTTTGATAGGTTGAAAATTAGTGATAACTAACCTTTAATTTGAAGAAATCGTCATCTCATTCAGTGAAAGTTAAGACCTAGCTTTGTTGAGTCCTATAATCTTTGGTTGAATTATTTTAAAAAAATAACGTTATACATTTTTATTATTTTTTAACAGGTTTATATTTCTTATATACATCTCAAAACATACAATATAACATGTTTTTTTTTACTTTTTTCACACTCTATAGTTAAAATTATATTGGAATGATTTCATGTTTGATTCACTTCATTACAGTCATGGTGTTGGGAATATATATGTTTATATTTTATAAACTACAGTCCACCTCCCCCCCCCCTTTATTTTAGTATGTTCAATAATTTTTGAATCCTTTAGATATATTAGTAATCATTTTGTCCACATTTTTTGTGACCCTACCCAAAAAAGGTATAAGGATAGTGTCTATTATATATTACATTGGCTCAATTACAAGTGATCAAATCCTGAAGGACTTATCAATTTAGTAGTCTTTATAAACCATATAAATACATATTTCCTGTTTTAAAAATTAAAACATAAATTAAAACATAAATTTTCTTCCAAATGACATGTAGAAAAACAGTATTGCATATATTGTAACCCTATATATGATTCATAATAGGCTTCGTGGATTCCTTGGGAAAAGTTAAAAAATAAGGGTGATCTCAAATGATCAGTAAGGTTAAATTATAACAAAAAAATAATGAATCAATGATAATAATAGTTATGACATGGTAAATAACTAAAATCACATACCATATTATCAAAAGATTTAGAAGGATGTGAATAAATAATATGGAAAGGTAAATGAAAACACATGCCATTTAAATTACTAGATATGGAAAAATAAATATAGAATGTTATGAAATGAAAACAGATGAAATTTAATCATTGAACTAAAAATCAAATGTACCCATAGATATTTTGATGAAAAATATCTTGTATGTATTATAGCTGAATCTAAATGAGTGAAATTCATAATTTTTGGACACCATGTCTAATGCACATTAATACTCATACCATCAAGAACGTTCACAATATGGTTTAAAACTAGGGATATAAACCCATTTATTTTATATAATTTATTTGTCTCATGGGATATTATGAGTGCATTGAGGAGCTATATAATGTTCGAGTTCCACCTATCAGTAATAGTCCAAAAAAATCCTTATTTCGAATAACCAAAAAATAGTATTCATTATCAAAAATATGTATTGAATAAAGAATACAAAATTATCCATAATTCCTAAAATATTAATATAATTTTCAATGTATACATTATATGTAAAATGGGATTGGGTTTAGGAAATACTAATATACGTGATAAATGAAATGGATAATTTATGGGAAATTCAAAGTTCAATGATCATAGGAGATTTCATATTTCAAGCTGAATAAAAAATAAATCAATTGAATATGAATACAATCCTAAGAAAAATAAAAATAAACCATCTGGGGTAATAATAGAGATTATATTAATAAATTATTTCACATGTGGTTTAAATTATTGAATTTTTCTCATTAATGAATAGAAAAAAATATCCATTAAAAATATCATAAGAAAATATCTTTTGTTTTCAGAAAACATGTATTTCAAATAACTTTTAAAACATTTTATTTATAAATTGATCTATTAAACATGAAAATAAAAATTCAAAAAAGTTACGGTGATTACATCTTCACTTGTCATATGAGGTAAAAATAACATTTATTTTTTCACATTTAAAATGTTAAAAAAATTTCATCGTTGGATAAAAACAAGAAGTTTCATTTGAAAACATTGGTGAAATATATAAATGGCGACACTGACTATTAAAAATAATATAAAAACATTATTGTAACCCTTTTTAATGAATGTTGTTTTTATAATAATATATGTTCTCTCACTAAAGAGATAAATAAAGTCTCTTTTTCTTGAAAACATTTTCTAAAAAATTTTGAGTACCAAATAGTGGGAAAATGGTACTACTACTTAATAAAGTTGATGCATAATAATAAGAGAATAAAATTAAAGGGTTTATTATATAGTGACCATATAATTTACTCTTTTTTAAATTTAAGCATAAAAAATTTCGAACAAAATGATATTTTAATGTAAATCCTCAAAAAATATTATAATGATGTAGTGAGAAGTAATAAATGAGTAAAATATATGTATCAAATTTAAATCCACATATTGAGGAGTGCATACATAAATATATTTGAAAACACATTATACACATTATCATATAATATTAATGAAAATTAGGAAGTAATAAAATCCAATGAAAATAAATTGGGTTATAAAATTCTTTTCAACATAGTAACTTTCAACTCAAATCCCCTTATAATAAATAATTCAAGTTGAAACTAAAAATATAACGATAAATTATTGAATCATGATATTATATGATAAAGTAGAATTATGTTCACTATATTTAACAAATTATGTGAAAAAGAATAAAGTGATTATTTTAAGAGAATATTACCTTTCATAAAAGGATTTTAGATTGAAAATATAGTCATTAAAAACGTTTTTGATAAGAATACATTTTAAAAATTCTAAGGTATCCCATATAACATAGAATTATTTGAATAATAATCTAAATGAAGTAATAAAAATAAATGAAACATATAATATTATGATGATATAAAATTTCATTATATAACATTTCAAAATAAAGTATGTACACCATATAAAAGAAACCATGTATAGAACAACAAAATAATTCGAAAACTGAATGAAAATTGAGACGAAAACCTTTATCTTGAGTTTGATTTATCTCGTCTGTCATTATATTCACTAATAAAAACATATATTAATTAGATTAATTATTTATATACTTTTACATCTGTATAATAACATTTATTTCAATTAATTTTATGTTTTATACAATACTTAATCAATTATGTTTATGTAGGATGTTTTGACCAAATTCGATTTTTGTGTCAAAAACAACTATGGAAGGTCAACTAGGTTCAAATGGATCATTATATACCATCTCAAGAATTATAATCATGACATAATTATAGTATTTATAAATATATTATACTTTTATGAACAATAATTAAATGTGTTTATGAAAAATTTATCAATGTTACAATCATTGAGACAGTAGGCCATAAGTATGCAATAGTAGTGTTCCTATTTTTATATGATTATTATAGAAAGAATGTAAATAACAAAATATATTTCAAAAATGATAATTATATCATAAATAACACGTTTTATCATATATAGTGATATATATAATTCTTGGGATGTAAAATGAATCACGTCGTGACGAGGAGGCAGTAGTCCATACATCCACGACCGATATTTTCACTTTTTAGTGTGTGAAACAGTTGTAAAAGAAATGATATATATATATATATATTATTTCATGAAATGTAATCATGTCATGTATATCATATATACAATTTCTATTTCTCATAAGTTTAATTATAATAATCTGTTATACATTTCATGTACATTTTATTGAATTAGATCGCTTTTAGGAGGTGGTAGTCAACACTCCCACAAACAGGGGTATTGTATTTACATAAATAGAAAGTTTATTGGTATGTTTTATAAAATATTTAAAGATTCATAATGACATAATAAGTATCCTATATAATATATATAATTATTGTGTCCATCAAAATGACCACCATGAGTGGCGGTAAAAGAAAATTGAACAATCATCATTTTGTGAGGAGTTTTTTAAAAGTTTAAATAAATAGTACGTTCAATACCCATTATAAGGTACTGTGTGTCAGTGTATGTAGAAAAAATAACATAAAAAATCCTAGAATATTTATTGTATATTTTTTCTTGTATAATCATGGAATAATAAGAGGATTGGGATTGTAAAACAGAAGTAAATCTGAAAATCTTGAATAACTGTGTTGCCTCTTATTCGCATAAATAATTTTTGGTTCATACTAAAAAGATTTTATGGATTGATTATATACGAATAGAAGTATAATAGGATGAGGGTATGGATTTTGAAGATATTTTTTTTTAGATCTTGGTCGATCATAAGTGGTCTGAGAGGTTTGAAGTAGGGGGAGAGGTGGTGGGCTTTTATAATGGGGGAAATTGACTCATTTGGTATATTTAAATGAAACTCGGCGTACCCATGTTTTTACATATAAAAAATTAATAAAAACATAATAACTCAATAATAAAATTTTAATGTCAAAAATATTTCTATCCAATTGGTGTTGGACATGTGTCTAGGTCATTTGGGATTTTATGATAATGATTTAGTCCTTTATTGTGATTAATTTTTCCATTAAATTTCTAATTATTTTTACTAAATTTCACTAATAATTTTGGTATAAAACTATTTTTAACAGATTAGACATTATAAATTATTCTAATTCCAAATATGGAACCCATTTTTTCAAATTAAAATCACATATTTGGAAAGAATTAATTTATTTTTAATCCCACAAATGAGGAAATAATGTGGGTTTTTAAAGTTAAAATGTTCATAAGATTGCTAGGTTTTTATAGAAATTTTAAAATTGAAATTGATTCCAAGGACTTAAATTGGATTAATTGTAAAAAATATTATATAATTAAAATATAAACCAATTTAAAATATTATTTAACCTTGTAATTAAATTAGATGAATAAGTAGTTTTGAATTAAAATTTAGTATTTTTCATTATTTATTATAAAATGAAACATTGTAGAAATATACCAAAAAATCACCTTAAAATAATTTTTATGTTTCCCATTTAAATATTATATTTATTATTAGCTATAATATTTAAAAAGGTTCAAAAATGTTATTTTAAAAATCAACTCCATTAAAAGTGGTAAAAATGCCTTAATAAAAAAAAGGTTTTTATGTGAAATATTGGATTTGTTCTTATATTATGCTTATAAAGTCTGTTGGATGAATATATAAAAATAATTTTTATAATAATATATATATATCGCTCATTAATATCATCCAAAAAAATTAATTAATTTAATTTACTATGATAAAACTTTTTAGTGAGAAGAAATGTAGTTTTCAATAAAAACATTTCCTTTATATTCAATTGGATCCTATATTGATTTCTAATTAATTAGTAACAAATAAAATCATCTTATATTTATGTAAACAATATATTTTTATATTTTCGTTAATAAAACATATAATGGATACTTTATTCCTTAATATATTATATAATAATATTGTAATATTATATTATTGTTTGATAAAACTCAGTCTTGTGTGTAACACAATCCATTGAAAAAAATCATTGTTGCATTTGAAATACACTAATTAAGTGTCGTGTTCATTTCAATATATAAAAAATATTTAATTTGTAACTCCCAACCTCTAGTTATATATAGTTAGTTCTTATTATATTAAATTTTAATGATCACAAGAAATCACATCCTGAAGGAATGATCAGTTTAGTACACTTGAAAAAAATAGATAGAAACATAATTTTTACACTATATCATAAAATGAAAAACTACATATTTTCTACTTTGAAAACCCTCATATCTATTAAAAAATACATGATGGTCGGTTATAATTTACATCTTCATATTCCTTGGAATTATGTAACCTAATAAATGGGTGAGAATAGATACTGAGTAAGGATAACTAATATAAAAACGGATATCATAAATTAGAATAAAATTTTATAGAATGGTATATAACTAAAACATAAGCCTTTTAAACATAATATGTATCATGATTTTGTAAGAATAAATCCAATAATTCCATTTGAACATTCACATTTATATTCTACTAGTTAAATAATCACATGAAATATTAATAACTAAACTCATAATGATGGAACACGTAATTTCAAACATCATAAGCATATAGTCAAGGCCTCGTTCCAAAACCATAAATGATCATACCATCAATTACTTCGTCCGTGGAACTATTTTTCCTCATGAGACATACCGATGCATCGAGGGTATATAGCAGGCCCAACCCATTACATACTAAGTCCAATTCGTTTCTTTTATGAAAGGGGTAAAAATGAACATAAACATTCCTATTAAAATAGAATACAAAATGTTAATACTTTAACCATAAACCATTAATGGTATAAAAATAGCACATGCATAGTTGAATATATCATAAATCCTTCAATACAATATGGAAGATAATATCATAACAAATCAGCCCCAAATAAGCCTAAAATATAATAAAGTATGTTTACAAAAATTAAAATAATCTTACAAATTCATTAAAACTCTTTGAGAGAAATATCCCTTTTTACATTGAAATCAATTAAAATTCAATCAATTATTAAAAAGAATAGTTATTTTGAAAAAATTATAATATTTTAAGGTCATCTTTAAAATTTTATGTTTTCATAATAGCATAAAATAGTCACTCACACCTTATAAGTGAAAAAAACATTCTCCACATGCTTTTGTGGGAAAAGTATAAAAGTACATCGTACCGAAAACAAAAAAAAATTTCATACCATTTAATAAAAATTCAAATATGGGAAAAATGAATTTAATTGATTTTTGATAATATTTTGAAATAAATTTTATGAAACATGGACATGTATGATAATGATTTACCTATAGATACTTATATATAAACCATCATAGATAATAATGATATTGTGAAATTAATGTTACCAAATACATTACATTGTTCTAGGGTGTGTTAACCTCTTATATAATGGTTAATGTATGTTAATAAATTATACTAGGACCACATACATATTTATTAGATCATATGTTATCCACTTATATCTTTTTTAGAATAATAATTCAATGTTACCATTATTTTGGGTGTTATCTTCTTCGTTTCCTCATTCCTGTTTTGTAATGTAAGTCATTATTTTTATTGCATAGAATGTATTTTATTCAAATAAATAACGAAATTATGTTCATAATTATTTTTTTACTCTTCATATAAATTGGATAATCATTCTTGAATGGTAAACGTGAATAATGAATTTCACTGCGTCATGGAGAATGTCAGTCGTACATACACGCGAGCGATGGTTTTATTCCCTTGATTTTCAAATGTTATGGAATTGGAATGTATATTAATCATATATAATAATTATGATGTCATGTTCATTATTGATATCCATTATAATCATCATTATAACCATCTAATTAATATAATGGTGAATAAAAAATTCCACCACGACATGGAGATGCTAAGTCATACACACACACACACATATGGTGATATTTTTATTTGTATGACAGATAAATGAGAAATATGGTTGTATAATGATTAAAATAACATCTCAGAATATGTATTATACTGGATTTATTATTTTTATATGGAAAAACAAATAAATCTTATGTATTAAAAGAAAATAACTTTGAATGAAGTGATAAGACAATTACCTCACTTTTGGGTATCTACTTTTGGTTCCTAGAAAAGGACTCCATAGAATGAATTTCATCCAAATATATGAACACTAGGATTAATTGAGGAATTTTTTGAGGAGAAATGGGCTATTTTATACCTAAATAGTGGTATTTATATCTGCGAATAAATGAGAAGGATGAGTTTCTTTTTATAAATGAGGTGTGGGGCACTTTTGGATGATCTTAAAATATTAATTTATTAATAATTTATTTTTTCCTTCAAAAAGTTTCAAAGAGATTTATTTAGAGAATAAGATGAGTATGGGTCTAAATACTCTCAACCAATGATTATTTAAAAAGTTTAGGTCACAAAATTAACATTATCATTTTGAGATAACCCTTAGTTAAACTGTTTAAATCTTACCATTTTTCATATCATTTTATAATATGGGGTTAGTATAATTACTATAAAATTCCAAAAAAATCTCCATTAGATCATTTATGACATTTATAAATTTATATTAGTTATTTTTATGATCATAATATTTTTATAAATTTTAGAAAATCCAATTAAATAATATTTATTTTAAATAATCATTTATGTTAATTTTGATACTATTCAAAACGTTCATTTTTAAATATATCAATCAAACATTATAACTTAGAACCAATAATTAAAATATTATAATTACATTTATATGTTATCTATAAAATTATTGGATGTCAGTAATTAAGAAAAATTATATTTATATTAATATTTTTAATGTCATTTAATTTATTCTTTCTTTAATAATTTAATTACAGTATCACTATTATGACACCATTTAATTTAATTATTTATTTCCTAAAATTATAAATATATCTCCATTATTTAGGTAAAAATTTTATATTTATATGGACTACTGTTGACCATATCATTATATAACATCCTATTAAAAATTATATATTTATTAAAATTGCAATATGAAATATTTAAGAGCTTATTATATAATATATAATAAATGTTCAAATCAAACACATGTGACTTATGAAGGATCATATTTTTTACCTATGCTTTATTTTTCTTTAAAAAAGATTATACAATGATATTTGGAAAAATTTTAGGGTAATATTATATAATTCTAATATTTTTTTACCTTTAATTACCCTTTTTTACTTTTAATCATGGTAAATAAAATACAAAAGTTACTATTCACCAAAACTTATTTTGATCTAATTAGACCGAATTTTTCAAACTTATTATAGGATTTATATCCATTTTTATAAATTCTATTCATACAAGTGGTAATAATGTATTTAATTCTAATATTTTGATCTGGTTAGAAGACGGGTAAAAGAGACATTCAAATGATTAATAAAATTTTTATATCTAATTATATTATAAAAATGATTCCTATAAACTAAATTAGACTAATATTATTATTATGTATCTATTGTGACATTAAAATAAATTTAATATAAAATAATTATTTTATGGAAAAACTTTTTTTTAACAATAATGCAGTATTTTTCACTATTCATGAAAATTGAATCATTTTAGAAAAACACCAAAAATTCACCATAAGCTAAATTTGATATTCTGGATTCAAAAAAGATGACCATTTTGAAATATAAATGCATAAATTTCATAATTTGGTTTATACAATTCATAACCTCTTTTTTAAAAGGATAGTATGATATGTTATGGTGTGCTCGAACTTGACGTTGTTTGCAACAAAAACTATTGAATTATTTAAAAGGAATCATACGATGGATGCATGGGGTTTTAAATTATTTCCTATTTCAAATAATTTCTTCTTTAAAATTACTATAATATTAGTTTATAAAAATATCCGGGTAGTTATTCATCATAAGTTATTCCCGTTCCCACATCACCTCTTCCATTTTTTCTTTTATCCAAAGAAGCATTACCAGAAGAGTCATCCAATTTATGAAAAATTTCTCCTTTGTATCTATAAATTTGATAGGCTCTTCACAATATGATATATTAGGTTCCAGTTCTATTTCTTCATAGGTGAGTATATTTTTTTGGTCTATCTTTTATTTCCATAACCTTGATACGTGGAACACGTCCTGAAAAATAGAGAGACATGGTGGCATTGCCAATCAGTATGATATAACTCTGATTCATTTCAAAATCTCAAACTTCATGATGTACCTGGGACCTAATTTACCCTTCCTAACCATATAACAACCTTCCATTGAGATTTCTTTATCTAAACATTTTCTCCCACTTAAAATTACAAATCCTTCCTTCAGTTATCCATATAGCTCTTTTGTCTACTTTGAGATGTTTTTATATAGGTCAGAATAGTCTTTAACTTTTCCGTTTTCTCCCCAATAATTTCTGGGAAAACCAGTTTTCTTTCACCAACATCATTCTAACATGTTGGTGTACGACATCTCTTTCCGTATAACTATTTATATGGATCCATCTGAATACATGAATGTAGGATATTTTTAAATTAAAATTCTACCAAAGGTAAATATTGAACCCACATAACATGGAAGGCATGTTAGCAAGATCACAACATGTCTTTTGTGGTACAATAGTCCATTCTAATTGTCCATCAGTTTCAGGGTGGTTATTAGTGCTCAAATGAAGCATAGTAACTATGACCTTATAAATGATTTTCTATAATTGTGATGTAAAATGAGGATCACGATCAGAAAAAAATTGATAGGGGAACACCATGAATTCTGAAAACTACATAAATATATAGTAATGCTAAATTTTCATGTCCGAAACTCTTCTCTAATAAAAATAAAACGTGATGATTTGGTAAGATGATCAACAATGACCCATATCACTTCATTTATTTTGGGAGTATTTTGTATCCCTGTGACAATGTCCACTGTAATATCATCCTATTTCTATATAATTAAAGGAATAGGCTGCACGACTCCTATAGTATGTTGTCTTATAGCCTTCACTTGTTGGAAAACCAAACATCTCAACACATAATCAAAAATCTCCCTCTCCATGTTATCCCACCAAAAATGTCATGTCAAATACTTATACATCATAGTGACACCATGATGTATAGATAAATTGGATCAATGAGCATCATCCAATAATTTTATTTTATTTGATCATGTATAGTGGGAACAAAATTCTTCTTCCCAGATTTCAAAATTCCATCTTGAAATATGAATTCATTCATTATCACATCATTTACAGATTGAATTTTCTTTTGAAACTCTTCATCATCAGACTGAGGAATTTTTATCCTTTCAATTTTAAAAGGATTGGAAAATATTTGAAAATGTAGTGATATTTCAACATCTATAATAATAAACATATCCATCATTACTAAATCCATATGAACATTGTATCATTTTCAACTCTCATTTTGTTTAGAACTCCATGGTCTTTTATTCTCAAAGCATCTTCCACTTTATTTTTCATTATTTGGTGGTAGTGTACTGTAAAATCATAATCCATGAGTAGATCAAGAAATTATCTTAGTCTCATGTTGATTCATTTTGTTTGATAAAATATATTTCAAACTCTTGTGATAAGTATCTGCCCACATCTATCACCATAGAGAAAGTGACTCCAAATCATCAGAGAAAATATTACTTCTACTAAATACAGATCATGAGATGGGTAGTTTTGTTCATGAATTTTTAATTTTCTTGATGCATAAAATATAACTCTATTACTCTGCATAAGGAAAAAACCAATTCTTTCCCTCGATGAATCACTATAAATCATGAACCCGTTATTTCCAAAAGGTAATGTCATGATTATATCATTGACTAATATTCACTTCAATTCTTCAAAAACATTATTCACACTATTTTTTCCAAATAAACATAACCAATTTTTGTGTGGTCTTAGTTAATGGGATTTCCAATCAGGAAAAAATATTGGCGAAACACCGATAGTAACCTTCTAAAAAAATAAAACTATGTATCTTGGTTATAATTATCAGTGCTAGACATTATTTGATTTCCATTGTCTTTTAAGGATCATCAGAGATTTTATCCATAGAGTCAATATAGACAAGAAATGAAATTTATTGAATCTTGAATTCAATCTTGATAATCTTCTCATATAGTTCATTTCTTCTAAGAGGCATCAAATCAATCCAAAAGTTGTTATCATGGTTTTTGGAGGGTTTAGATTATTCCAAGATAACATCAATAAAAACTAAGATAAAATCATCAAGATATTCTTTGAACACTCTATTCCTTCGATCTATGAAAATAGTGGGTGCATTATTCCATCCAAAAGGATTTAATGTAAATTATTAATGACCATAACTCGTTTGGAATGATCTTATTATAATATCTTCCCTTTTTTAAACACGTTTGATGATATCCAAAATGATGTTCAATTTTCCAAAAATATTGATTTCCACGATGTTGATCAAACAAATCATCAATTTAAGGTATATAATACTTGTTATTTACTTTAATAGCATTTATTTCCCTATATTCCATGCACAACATCATTGATCTATCTCTCTTCTTAACAAAAAGAACTGTGGATCCCCTTTGATATATTTCGGGGAGAATAAATCCTTTCTAATGGACCGAAGGCCTTCATTTTTTATTGATTTTTGATAATCCATATTCTAAGGGGTGAGGTGGAACCATTACAAGGCCCATAAGAGTAATTATTACATGGTCCATAAGACTTAGAGAAATTCATCTCCCATAGGATTCAAACATTACATAAAACCCAAACTACCATCTTGGAACTACTCCTCCCCAGTATCTTCATCATGAAATCATCTCTCCACCTTTTTCATGGCTATTTAGATAGGCTTTCCCATACATGCACAAGCTTGTCCAGATGGCAGGTTTCATACCCTCCAATTCTTGCAATCTATTTACCTTATTCTATGGTGAAAGATCCTTATTCGTCCTCTTTCTGGATCTTGTTCCTTGTAGGTTATCTGGTTTTCATGTGCACTATAGGTGGCCCAAATGCCTTGAGGTGGCCTGATGTCCTTACTAACCCAATGTCTAGGGTTTCTCGAAGGCCTTAAAGGACTCGGGGACCAAATTGGTGTCCCGAAGGCCCAAACGGGGGAATTGTCCAGACTACTATAGTGTCAAACAGTACCTGATACCATTCCCACTACAGTACTGCTACAGTAATGGTATAGATCCGGTTATAGTACCTACTATAGAACTGTATCAGTACTGCTACAGTGCCTCCTACAGTACTGCTATAGTACCCCGGAAATATGTCTCAGCCTGGATTTGATCCCAGGTCTCCTGGATGCACTTAAAGAGTCCACACCAACCGGGCTGAAGATCATGTGCGGGAGAATAAATTCCTTTTTACTCAACTCCTCTACATGTTTCTTCATCTCTACAAATTCCACAGTCGTTATCCTATAGGGACTTTTCGATATTGGCCTTACATCATGGATTAAGTAAATAGTAATCTCGTCATCCTAATCTAGAGGATGTCAAGTTAAATAATTTGGAAATACATCAATATATTCTTATTCAATAGGTACATACTCAATTTCAATATATTTTTTCTTCTTCCCTAGATGTTACATACTCTTCCCCTCTAAGAATCTCATTTAGTAATTCTATTGGGATGGATTTTGATAATAATTAAGTGATGGAGTTTATTATCTATAGGTAATGGATTATACATATTCCTTGTATGTTGCAACTTCATTTATCTTGATATAAATTTTCACATAATATATTCATATCCAGTCCATAAAAAGGATTATATCAAAGTCATCCATCTTTATGATGATAAATTCAATAGATAAAGAATTTTTATATTCCATAATGGGAACTGGCTGACACAACTTTGTTGCAATGAGACTTCCATTAGGGGTGTTAAATGACAACTCCCTTATTAATTTAAATTTAAAATATAAAAAATTTAAGTAAAATTGTGAAGATATAAAGGAATTAAATGATCCATAATCAAATAAATCATTGGATAGATTTGAGGAAATGATTAATGTATCATCCAACACATCATTAGGAACCTAACCCTCAGCAGTTGTTATTGAAAAATATTATCCTTTCTCCCTTGTATTTTTCTGGCCCACATTTTTTTATGATTAGGAAAATCATTCGCAGAATTCCCCATATCTTTAAAATTATATCAATGAACATTGATATCTTATTTCTTCCCCTTGTAATCATGATCTATGTGTCCTTTTTCTCCACGATTGTCATAAACTCCCATCCCTTTTAGGCAAATACTGAGTGTTTCTTCCCAAAATTATTGTTGGGTGGAAGTTTAACTTTTATATTATTCCCCTTATTTCATTTTCCATGGTGTTTAGTAGCTCTCTTATTCACATATATTACATTAAATTCATATGACATATATAATTCCTTTTCTGTCTTGACAGCACATGAGACAATATCTTTGTACGATGATAAGGATTGTGTGAACAATTCTCGTCATAAGAATTGTTTTAACCCATAAAAGAATCAATCATTATTACATATTAGGTTATGTATATAGTATACACCATGCCTTTCTAACCTTGAGAAGTTAGCTTCATAATTTTCAACATTCTCCTCATCCATCGACCTCTGACTCAGAAATTGGCACTCTATATCAGCCTATAGATCATGAGGAAATTATTTTCCTAGGAAGAGTAATTTATATTCCCTAATTTCCAAATTAAATAAATATTCATTATTTTTAATCTTTTGATTTAATGAACACAATTGATCTTTATCTTCTGATAGACGATAGAATTCCACAATAACATTTTCTATTTCCTTACTCAACACATAAAGAAATATTTTCTCTGTGGAAATTATCCACTGCTCAGCTAAAAAAATATGTTTAGTCCCATTGAATGATTGGGGTAGTTGACTCCTGAAGAATTATAACATTGATCCTCTTCATTGTTGATTTGGATGATCCATATGGGTATTTTTATTATTCATAACCTGAGATGGTGATCCAAGTATTATTATAAGTTCTTCAATTCCAGTTGTATCACTATCTCTATTATCATTATCTTTCATAAGAGATAAATACCTAAATGGATTACATGCATTGATAATGTTTCAATTCCTCCTACTAGGGGCCATTTCTAAACAATATAATACACTAGATTAGACTATGAACCATAATGCATAATTACATACTAGTAAAATACTTAACGTAAATTGAAATATTTATAAATATCTAATCCACAATCATTAAAATTGTTGTTTGTGGACACATTTACTCATAAAACCATCATAATAGTTTGTAAATAAATTTTGAATCATACTAAACATATCCCTCAGGAGTGTTAAGCTATTTTCACAGTAAGGCTCGGTGTCGTGTACTGGAGTACCTCAATTCAAGTTCGGACCACCTTATCAAAGTTATTACACCTATGTACATATGTTCGAGAACCATGTCCACTTGAGGTATCTTGATAGGGATATATTTTCTATGAATACCCACTTAATTTAAACATTACTAAAATTATGGGATGTTCTTTTATGCTTATCCTCAAAGTATATCATCGGGTAATGTCACCTAGTCAAGTATTTTATAAATATAGTTTCCAAGTATTGTAATGAACTTCTGCCGATTCCAACTTTAACTCCCGGCCCCAGTAACAAAGATTCAGTTCATTTTTTATTACATTAGCATGATCGTAATAAATCAAATCTCAATGAACCGATCAGTTTAGTAGCCTTGAAAAATCTCAATACAAACATAAGATTTATGTAACATAAAAATAATGAAAGACAACATATTTTCACCTTGGAAAACACCCATATTCCATAGATTGTCCCTTCATTTTATTCATAATATACTTCTTCACATCCTGAAAAAATATGAAACATAATAAATGGGTGATCTTAGATTCTCAGTAAGGATTACATTATAGTGAAAGCTATCATATATAAGCATAAACTTTTAAGTCCAAGTATAAAACTAAAACACAAGCCTTTTATACATAATCATCACTGTAAAATTGAATGAATAAATAAAATAATAACACATAAACATTCACATTGATATTTTAATAGTATAATAATCACATGAAATATCAGAAACTAAAATCATCATGAGGGAATCAATAATGGAAAACATCATAACAATACCATCAATGCATCATGCCAAGAACATAAATGATAATACCATCAAGAAATTCTGCCAAGTCACTATTTTATCTCATGAGACCTACTGATGCGTCAAGGGGATATAGAGTCCCACACCCCTTTCTAAATAATTCCAATGTATTCCTCTTATTAAAGGGGAAAACATAACATAATCGTTTTTATTAAACCAAACACATTAACTGTTAATAATATAACCATAAAACATGAATGGTATAAACATAGAACACACATAGTATAATATATCATAAACCCTTAAACTAAATATGTAATTATATATCATAATAAATCATCCTTAAATAAGCATAAAATCTAGAAAAGGATGTTGACATAGTTGAAAATAATCTAATAAATTCATTAATATTATTTGAGAGAAATGTCCATTTTTTACATTAAAATCATTAATGGGCCAAAAAATTATAAAAGATAACATTTCCATTGAAAATAAACATGTAGTACTGTAAAACATAAAACTGTTATGGATCAAAATTGTGGAAAATATCCACTTCTTCTTTATATGTAGAAAAACATTCTCCTCATACTTTTGCAGGAAAAGTAAAAAATTACCTCGTACCAAAAATGAAAAAAATATGCCTTTCATACAATTTAATAAAAATTAAAACATGGTTAAATTAACTTTAAACAATTTTTATAATATTTTGAAATAAATTTTAAGAAACATGGACACTGATGATAAGGATGTCCCATTATATACTTACAGATAAACAATCTCAGATAATAATGAGATTGTGAACTTTACCATTACCATGTACTTTCCTTTAGAAGAGGGTGTGTTAAAATCTTATATATTAGATAGATTATATTATTAAATTATAATAATACCATATAAATATTTATTATACCATATATGATCATTTTATATCCTTTCCGTAGTAACATTTCAGTATTACTATCGTTTCGGGTGTAAACCGCTTCATTTTCCCCTTCTAATTTTTTCATGTAGGTCTTGTTTTTTATTCATAAGATTTATTTTATTCATATCCACACTATTATTAAGTTTATAATTATTATTTTCTACTCATAATATAAATTCTATAATCATTATGGAATTTTTAATAGGGATAATTAATCTCACCGCATCATGGAGACGATAGTTCTTACATATGCACAAGCGACGGTATCATTCCCATGATAGTTAGATGGTATGGAATTGGATGGTATATTAATTATAAATAATAATTATAATGTTATATTAATTATTTATATCCATTATAATCATCATTATATCCATCCAATTAAATTAGTGTTGAATAACAAATTCCACCATGGTGTGGATACCATAAGTCATACTCATACATGCATAGTAATACTGTTATTCATATGATAAATAACATGGGAATAAAATTGTAAAATGATTATAATAATATCTTAGTATATGAATGACACTATATTTATTATTTTTATATGGAATGATTAGAGAAATATGAATTATAAGAAGAAAATATCATTAGAATATGTGATAAATTAATTTCCTCTTTTTTGGGTATCTTTTTTTTGTTTTCACATATATACTCTATAAAATGAATTTCTACTCGAATTATGGCCTCTAGGATGATGTAACGGAAGTTTGGAGGAGAAATGGGATGTTTTTGGCTGATATGAAGGGCTTTATATGTGTTAATTAATGATAAATAAGGCTTCCCTTTAATAATATAGTTCAGTGGAACTTTTGGAATATCATAAAATATAAATTTATTTTCCATTTATTTTTCATTCAAAATAAATACAATGTCATTTATTTAAATTTTAAGATGATTATGGATATAAATCACCTCATCTAATGATTTTTAGACATGTTTTGGTAACAAAATTAACCTTACCTGTTGGATTTAACCCTTAGTTAAAGAGTTTAAATCTTATAGTGTTTACTTTTCCTTTAATAATATAGGGTTGATATAGTGTCTTTAAAATGAAAAAAAAAACCTTAGTTGAATCATTTATGACATTTATAATATTATCCTAGTTATTTCTCAAAACATGATATGTTTTATGAATATTATAACATTTAATTAAATATTATTTATTTTAAAGTTTCATTTATGTCAATTCTGATAATATTCAAAATTTTCATTTTTAAAAATATCAATCCAACAAGACAACTTCTAACCAATACATCAAGTATGTCACTATCAAGGTTATGTTATCAATAGAATTGTTTTATGTAATTAATTAAGTAAAATTATATTTATTTTTATATTTTTAATATCATTTAATTGATTCTTCCTTTAGTAATTCAATTTCTGAATCATTATTGTGTCACTATTTAATTCAATTATTTATTACCTAAAATTATAAATAAACTATCATTATGTATAAAATAATTTTATATTTTTATATACTCTTTATATTTAATAATATC
This sequence comes from Viscum album, assembly GCA_963277665.1. Lineage (NCBI taxonomy): Eukaryota > Viridiplantae > Streptophyta > Magnoliopsida > Santalales > Viscaceae > Viscum > Viscum album. The sequence goes on along the minus strand of OY728156.1, from coordinate 2,072,755,747 downwards.
ACTAATATATCCTCATATTAAAAATGATATAGGTATTAAAATTTGAATATGACATTTTTAACTCTTTTTTAAATAAAATATAATAAATGACATAATCTAACACAAGTGTCTTAAAAAGGATCATATTTTATACCTAAGGTTTATTTCGGTAAAAAAAACTTCTCCAATGAAATTAGAACATGTGTTGTTGATATATTATATTATTATAATATTATTTTTACCATTAATTACCCCATTTACCTTGAACTGTGGTAAATAAAATTCAAAAGTTACTATTTACCAAAAATTATTTTGATCATATTAGACCAAATTTTTCATACTGATTACAACCATGTATGTCAATTTTTCAAAATGAATTTCAATGAAGTGGTAAAATATTGTTTAATTCTAATTCACAGATGTGGTTAGAAGGCGGGTAATAGAGGCATTAAAAATTTTAATAAATTTTTTATATCTAATTATATTATAAATATAATTCCTATGACCAACACTAGACTAATATATTTATTATCTATCTATTGTTAAATTACAATAAATTTAATATAAAATAATTTTTTTATCAAAATGTCTTTTGTATAACAATAATATTGTATTTTTAACTATTTATAAACAATTCAATCTATTCTGAAAAGTCCAAAAATTCACCTTAAGATAATTTTGATATTTTGAATTCAAAAATGAATTCTATTTTGAAAGAAAAAAATTATAAATGTGATAAACATATTAATATTTTCATTACTGCTTTTTAAATGATTAGTTTGATAGTTCATGGTGTGCTCGAACTTGATGTTGTGTGCAATGCAAGCAATTGAGTTATTTAAAAGGAAGCATATCATGGAATATTGCAGTGTTAAATAATTATTTAATGTAATATATATATTTTAAATACATTTGATATTATATTACCATATGTGTTTGGTGTTGTGTTTCATATACACTATCGAATAAAAGTCACTCTTTTAGAATTTTAGGGTGTTACATTCTTCCCACATTAAATAAATTTTGTAATGACTATTTAACTCAATCCTGGTGATATATAGTTTGATAATTCATATTTTTTAAATCCCAAATTGTAAAAGGGTTGATAAAAATTTCTCTAGAAAAGATAGAATGGGAAGTACAATGGTCACATGGAATAACATATAACTAGGTCTCTAAATAAGAGCACATTCGTGGCAATTATATATATGTAATTTGAGAAAAAAAACATAAATATCTATAGGGAGTTATTGAAGTGAACAATATTAACTAAGTGAATTGAGAATAGAATGTTGAGGGCCTCAAATATAAAATATCTGATGATTAGAAGGCCATCAGTCCAACAAAAACTAATGTATTAGGACAACATTTTTGTTTTAAGATACTTTTCTTAATGTTAAAGAATTTTATTACTCCCTATATATACATACCTGATACATTTCAATAAATAGAATTTCAACATTTGGATTTGATTCGATCTACTTCTTTATTCATTCAAAAAATAATCTTAATACTTGAAACACTAAAATAAATTTCTAATGGCTCTTAAAGACCATAAATGAGTAAAACTTCCAACTATTTGTCTTTAACTATTCTCCAAAAATAAAATGGTAAGGAAATTAATCTCTAAATATACAATATAACATTACAATATTATCTTTAGTTTTTAATCATACAATTGATAAACTAAAAACAAGAACATATTAAACATGGAATTGCACAGGTAAGTGGTTAGGGTGAAACCCTTATCGTTCTTTGTTCATGTGTTCAAGTCTCACGGCCTTCCCAGATTCAATGTGTTGTCACCAGAAAAACTCGTTTTTCTTTTCAAGAACCTTGATAATATAATTTAAAAAAATAAATATGATGGGATTCCCTTAAATAAGGTCAATCACTTAATAGCCTTTTACCAAAGGCTTTTATAACAACCACAATACATAAATACATCATCCAGTTATTTTCACATAGATCCTTCCTTTTTCTAGAGTTTATCCATGATATAATTTATATTATTTCTAAAACAAGAAACTTTATTTTCAATATACAACACCATAGGTTTAACCTAGTTTATTCATTTTCACAATACATCATAATGGTTTTGAAATAAAATGTGGAATATGCTAACTATATCCCCCTGGAGTATCAAAATAGGTGTGCAGTAAGGTACATTGTTGTGTACCAGGTTACACGTAATGAGGCCTGAAACATCTTTTCAAAGTTGTCGGAACTATGTATATCTATTCCAAAACTACATATTATCTAGAAAAAGATGTATTTCTAGAAAGACTGGAATTGTCTTTATTTTACCAAAATTCTAGGGTGTTATTCTACAATAATACTCAAACTCTTCCTAAGGGTTATGTTCTATAATCAATTTTTATGAAAATATACTTCCCAAGATTACTATTAAACATCCAATGATACCAACTACAGTGACCCAAACCTAGAAGGTTGGGAGACGATTTCCTCTATCTATTAAATTGACATGATTACAAGGAATAAAATCCAAATGGACTAATCAATTTAGTAGTCTTAGTAAACAAGATACATACATATGCCTTGTATTATAAATTAATTCACTAATTAGAACATATTTATTTTTCTAAATAAATTCCAGAATAACTTTATTCCATATAGTATATTCCTACATATTTTTCATATTATGTATCTTGGATTCCTGGGGAAAAGAAATAATTATAAGGGTGTGATAAAATGCTATGTGTGGGTAATTTGTAGAGAGTTAAACAATGAATCAATGATAATAATAATTATGTCATGATAAAAAAATTGAACTCGCATACCATATAATAAAAAACTAAGAAGGAATTGTACAAACAATTTGGAAAGATAAATAAAAACACCTGCCATTTAAAACTAGACAAGGAAAAGAATATGTAAAGATAAGGAATAGAAACACATACCATTTAATAAATTAACTAAAAATGAAATGTATGCACACATATTTCAATGAATAACTATTTGAATGATTAATAACTGAAACTAAATTAAGTAAATTCTTAATTATTTGAAATCATGACTAGGTATCATGAAAACGTGTACAATAAAGACATTTCAAAAAATGATTTAAAACTATAGATATAAACTAGTCTAATTTTTGAATCTTATTTATCTCATGAATAAATATTGATTCATTAAGGACATATATAATGTTTTGGCTCCACCCATCACTACCAGTCCAAATCATTTCTCATATGGAATAACCAAAATAAATAATATGACTTATCATATAATTGTATGGAATAAAAAATATAGAATTATCAATATTTCCCAAAATAATAAAATAATTTTCAAATTAGACACCATATGTAAAATGGTATACAGTTTATGAAATAGCAATATACATGATAAATGAAATGGTTAATTTACCAGAAAGTCAATGTTCAATAATCATAGGAGAATAAATATTTCAAGGGAAATAAAAAAATAAATGAAGTGAATAGGAATATTTTACTTGACCAAATCAATCATAAACACTCCAATGGAAAAATGAGGATGGTATCAATAAAATATATCCCATGTGGACAAAAATAATGGGTTTTTCTCATTGATTAATATAAATAAAATGACTATTTAAATCTATTGTTGAGGAAAATATCCATTGATTTGGAAAACATTTTCTTTGAAAATATATTTCGAATATATTTTTATTAAAAAATAAACTTCTAAACATGCAATGGAATCTTCAATAAAATTTTGGGGAGTAAATACATTCTTTTCATATGAGGTAAAAAGAATATTCATTTTTCATGGTAAAAATTTGATAAAAATACCTTGTTCACAAAGAGACATGAATTTTTATTAGAAAAAATTAGTAACGGAAAAAAAGATAAAATAATACTTACTAAATACCATTAAAAACATTTTGGAAAACATTTTTAGATAAATTGATTTCTAAAAGAAAATATGATCTCCAACTCAAGAGAGAAATGACATCGGGTTTTCCTAAAAACATCATTAAAAAAATTAGTAGTTAGAGTGGGAAAATGGTTCAATTACATAATAAAGGATATGGATAACCATATTAGAAGAAAAATAAATGGTTTATTAGATAGTGATCATATTATATCTTTTGGTATAAATTTAATGGTAAAAACCCCTAAAAAATGATATTGTAAAGTAAACCCTCAAAATGATTATAATGATGGAGTGAGAATCAATCAATGAGTAGATTGTGTGTATCAACTGTAAATAAATGTATAGAATATGATATACCTCAACAGATAGTCAATTTCAATATACACATGATCATTTAAAATTAATAATAATTAGAATGTAATATAACCCAATGAAAATAAATTGGGTTATGAAATTCTTTTTCTCTTGGTAACTTTATATGAAATACCCTTAGATGGAATAGTTCAAATTGAAACCAAAAATATCATATAAATTGATTAAATCATGGTATTAAATGAATAATTGGTTGTATGTTCAGAATATATAATATATCAGGTTCACAAAAATAAATTTACTATTTTAGATAATATTAACATTCACACAAGGATGATATATTTAAAATATAATCATCAAAAAAAATCTTGGTCATTTTAATCTTTAAACATTTCAAATTGTCCCATACCACATTCAATAATATAAATCATATTAACCAAGAAAGAATAAAATTATATCAAACATTTAATTTCATAATAATAAATAGTTTCATGATATAACATTTTAAATGGAATCATATAGGCTATATTAAAGACATTAGGTGCATTACAACAAATAAGACTCAATGGAATTTAAATTCTAATGAAATCCCTTACATTGAGTCTGATTTGTCTTATGTTTCTATATACTAATGAATACAAAAATTTTATAACTTTTTTAATTTCATTAGGAAAATTATCATATTTATCATTCCTTTTATTTTACTTATTACTATGTATTATACAACTACTTAAACATTAATATTTATGTCTGTTGTTTTGACCAAATTTGGTTTATGTGTGAAAACAAACATTGTTAGGTTAACTATGGTCAATTGTTTCATTATATAAAATCTCCAGAATAATAATAATAACATAATTATCATATGAAATCATAAAATATAATTTTAGAAACAATAATTAAATATGGTTAGGAAAAATTATTCAATGTTACAATCATGGAGACAGTATGTCATATGTACGCATAAGTAATGTTCCCATTTTTAAAGGATTGTTAAGGAAAGAAGGTAAGTAACAATATATATTTATTGAATGATAAAAATATCATAAATATCATTTTATTTAATCATATATACTTATATATATAAATATTTTAATGTAAAACAATTACATCGTGTCGATGTGGCGTATGTCCACACATCAACGAACAACATTTTAACTTCTTAGTGTGAGATAGGGTAATAGAGAAAATGATATATATATATATATATATATTATTATTATTTATAGAAATTTAATTATACCATTTATATCATATATATGTATTTTATGAATTTTTTGTTTAATAATAATCATCATTTACATATTCATTGTTTCGTGTGATCGAGTCACATTGCTTTTAGGAGGCGGTTGTCCACACTTCCACAAACGGTGTTATCAAATTTATAAAATATTGAAAGTATAAGGGTTTTTGTTATAGAAGAATTAAGTATCCATAAAAATGTAATAAGTATCATATATATCATATATAAATTTTTTCTCCGTCATAATGTCCGTAATGATAGGTGGTAAAGTAAGGATGAACAATCATCGTTTCGTGAGGCGGTAGTTCGTCATTCATATAAGAAGTATGTTAATTACCCATTATATGGGAGTGTTTTTAAGTATAGGTCAACATATTAACATAAAAAATACTAGTATATTTATGATATATATATATATATTAATTGTATAATATGATTTTATGGAGTGGACAATTAAAATAAAACATAAAATATTGAGGATGTTTGTTACCTGTTTTTCGAGTAACTCCCTTTGGTTTGTACCACAAACGATTCCTCGGATTGATTCCTAACTAATGGGAGGATTTTATATCTATTTTATATTTTTTTTATAAGAAATTTGGGTAGATATTGATGGAACATAAGTGGATTGAGAGGTATGAATAAGGGGGAGAGGTTGTGGCCTTTTGTAAGAGTGGAAAAGGACTCATTTGGTATACTTGAAAATAAATTATGTGTACCCACATTTTTACATAAAAATTCATAAAAACCAAAACAAATAAATAATAGGCGTCTCATGGATGAATAATGTCTAAAAAATGGGTGTTGAAAATGTTTCTAGTTCATTTGGGCCCTTAAAATAAAGGTTTAGTCTTTTACTATGCTTAATTTTTCATTACTAATTGTAAATAATTTTAGTTACATTCACAAATATATATGGTAAAAAACAAATTTAACATATTATATATTATATATTTTTATGATTTCAAATATTGATTCCATTTTTAGAAATTCCAATCACATAATTAGATTAAATTAATTTAAATTTATCTGAGAGATAGGACGACAAAGTGGGTTTTAAAAGTAAAAAATGTTCAAAATTTTGCTTGGTTTTTATAGTCAATTTCAAAGTGAAATTAATAAAATAGACCTAAATTTAATTAATTGATAATAATATGATCTAATTATACAATAAATAAAATTTAAAATATTATAATCATTATAAATTATTTATATGAAAAAGGGTTTTGAATTAAAATTCATTATTCTTCATTATTCATTAAAAAAGAAAATTCGTAGAATAATAAAAACAAAATTAACCCTAAATTATTATTTTTTTCTATTTAAAATATTATGGTTATTTTTTATATAATATTTATAAAAGTTCCAAAAACTGAATTTAATATAGTATCTCCATTAAATGGTGGTAAAAATGACTTAATTAAAATATAGGTTTTTATGAATAACATTAGGTTTGTACTTATCTTATGCATATCAAATCTATTGGATGAATATGAAAAATATTTGATTGAATAATATGTATATATATATATGTGTTACATTAATATTACTCACTAATTTAAGTTAATTTAATTTATTAGGATAACACATATGTGTTCGCATAAAAATGAGTTTTCAATAAAAACATTCCCATTATATTCTATTGGTTCTTATATTCATTTATAATTAATTAATAACAAATTAATTCATCTTATATTTTTGTATTCCATATATTTTTATAAGTTAGTTAATACTATTCATAATGCATAGTTTTTTCATATTATATTAATTAAAAATATTTTAATAAGATATTTTTTTTTGATAAAACAAGGTCTTTCATGTAACGCATGCCATTGAATAAACTCATTGTTGTGTGAAACATACACTAATTCTGTTTTGTGTGCATTTAAAGATATAAAATTTACTAAATTTATATAAATTATTTTATATATTATAAATAATTGGAATATTATATTCCATTATGCACTTGTTATCATGTATCATACATGATATCGAATATTAAATACTCTTTTCAAAATTTCTGGGGTGTTACAACATTATTATTCCTCTCAAAAATTAGCTATTTATATAGGTCATTCTAGAAAATATAAACATATATTATTCTTTGATAGTTTATTGAAAAACCCTTTTCCAAATACATGATATAAATTTTACCTGCTCTATTCCTCTAGTATCCTAAGCTGTAGGGACACCTAACTATGTGTATCCTAAATATCAATATAGTATTTGGTTAACTAATTCAAAAGGTAATCAATTTCCATCAATATTTTCACAAGATAATCCATGGGAACACATCTGAAGCATGAATTTACATATAAGGAATATTTAGTTTTTGAAAAGTATTCTCCTTATGAGGAATCCAAATCATGGAATTTTTTATAGATTTTAAAACCTTTCTTATTATATCATTCATAAAAAATTTATGAACGTTTATAATAATTTATTTATAGAATAATATACATTCATCAAAAATAATTTGTCAAAAATATATTATTGCACAAAAATTTATATAACATCAGGTTTGTGTTACTTACTAGAAAATAAAATCTAATTATCTACCCATATTTAAATGTTTCCCATGGATAAGGTATATTAATCAATTCCATCTAAATGTATAAAATCATATATAACCAAAATACATATAAGGGAATGTATGGTGTGATAAGTAACCCTATACATATTCCTAGACTAAACATATGTCCCTAGTATAGTGAGAAGTTTGACCCAAAGACTAACTATTAATGGATAAATACTAATGATAGACTTCAATTCAAAATTAATATGTAAACCTAGTTTGTTTAAATTATAATAAAATATTACTTTCATATTAATAATATGGAAACATATAATTTCCATGTCTTAACATAAATAAATCTTATATTATACCTATCATGTAACTACCTATATAAAAGGTATTACATTTATTGAATGTAATTTAAAACTTTATGATAATTCATTCATCCATTAAAAATATAACACCTATATTCATGAAAAAAATAAAGAACAAAATAAATAAATGAAAAAAAACATAACATTTAACATGCTATAAACATTTATAAACAATAATCTGAAAATAAACATCATACAATTTATAATTTAAACAAGTTTTACTAAAATTCTGGAAATAAATAAAATTGAACATTTCATATTTATTTGAATATGAACTCTTTAATATTACAAAGAAACATGGATATTAATATTAACTTATTATGATTCCAAAATATATGATATTTATATAATAATTTAAATTCTAATAAAAAATTCATATTTTAAATAAATACATCACATAAACAAAATAAAAATCATTCTATATGATTTAAACATAGGTAAAATCCACCGAAACTAATTTTATCATGGTTTTAATAAACATCCAAAGTGCATCCATTAATATGATTAATTCATATTAACATTTATGAACATATTATAGACTTATCTGAACTCTTTTATGTTTAACTATATTTTATAAATTATAAATACATTTTAAAGTATTCACCATGAATATTATTTTTAAACCAAGATATAATGACCCATATCTAATACAAATAATATTTCAACTAATATATCCAAAAATGTATATACTATTCACCCCGTAACAAAGAATCCTAGTCTCTTTGGGGATTAGCTACATAAAAACATTTTTAAATAAATAAAATAATCTTTTATTTCTTCTTCAAATCATGAGCTGAGATCTCATCATACTCCTATCACTACATGGTATATAGTGTAGTTATACCCATAATAAAGGGGATACCTAAAAAGAACATTAGAGGGTTAATATAAAGAAACATCATACGAGATATCATATGTGTTAATAATAATAACCAAGGATTGATAAAACTGTAGGATTGTAAAATATCAAATATAATTCAATAAAATGGACATGATTTCATGTAAATGTTGTAATTGTGAGAAGTATAATAATGTTTGAAAAGCATAATTATTGTCTTTATAAACATAAAATAAGGTTAATATCCCTGATATAATAACATAATATGCTACGACAAGTACCCATGAACAATACATAATATCTCATGATATATAGGAATTACTTAATTGATTGGGGGTTATATAATTTGGATCCCATACATCATATCATAAAATATTATGAATATTTTTTCCACCTAGAAAAGATAAATGCATCCATAATAAACCTTAAATATCACAAGGGAAGTAAATTGTTTCATAATAGTACCACTAATCATAAACCAATGCGGTATTATCAAATTTCAATTGAAATTTGAATTTAAAATCTTATTGGTTGCTCACAGGTGAATAGAAGAAACATAGTTCCGTATTATTAGGATTAATGTAATGAAACTAAAATTAAGAAGGATGGTGAATATGTTATTGAAATAGTCCCATTTATTAGAGTTTAAGGATTTTTGTTAAACAAATTTTGAATGAAATAAAAGTATAATGTTTCCCAAAAACTAGAAATAAAACACAATATATTAGGTATTATTGTGAGGTTTTAAAAATAATATAATAAAATATTCATTAGAGGGTTTTTTTATGAAATAGGTGAACTAATATAATATTTTCCTATAAAGCCCTGTGATTTTAAAAGAATACTATGTTCCATAGCATATACAACAGGCAATAGTGAGATTAAAATAATTATGACATATTTTTAAAATTTTATTATAATTCAAATATGATAGTTATAAGAAAGACATTACATTTCTGGGTATGAATAATATTATCTAATTTATAAAATATATATAATGGTACTAACAAATGTGTTTCAGAAATATGCACACAATTTTTATTAAAAACTTTTCTCTTAAAAATGATTTTTATTAGTTTTTCTGAGAATATATTTTAATAATTTCATTGATATTTTAAAAAATTTATTTTATATATTAAATATAATTTTTATATCAAAAAATATATTTTAAATTGGGGTTTATTTTTAAATTTTTGGAAGATATTTAATTATCATGGTGTAGTGAAAAATATCAATTTTTGTACAATTGTACTTTATTTACGATAAATTAAATAATTTAAATGTCCCATTATAATTTTATGATAAATAATAAGTAAAATAAGTATAATATAGTCAATATTAACCAAATTAATTACATTTAAATCATATTTATGATGAATTTAAGTATAATTTCATTTTTAAAAAATAAAACTCATTTTTCTAAAAATTATTTTAAATTTCAAAAATTTATCCATTTTAACTATTTAAAATTACACCTAAACATAAGTAATATAAAATAAATTTATATCATGTATATATATATTAAAATTAAATTAATTAAATTAATTTTCATATAGTTTTTATTAGATCATTATATGTTTAAAAAGAATTAATTCCATGACAAAATTACTTTTTGACACGTCTACTTGTTTAATTTAAAATTAAATTATACGTATTATGTGGATTAAAATTGATGATATAGATTTAAAATGTTTAATATGAATAATGAAAATCATACAATAAGTTCATCATAATTTTTTTCCATAATGAAATGTATAAATAGTAAAATTTTGTTTCCATTATTAAGGTTAAACCTGGTTTTCATGGGGTTAAACTACATAGGTAAAGGGACTAACGTGTATAAATAATGTTTAATTATAAATCATGGAGGTTATTATTGAATGTTTCACCCCTACACTAAATTATTTATAAATTTTTGAGGCACTATTACTGAGAGTGACTAACAATTATTGAATAGTTTTTGGTATTTAAAAATATGTAACTCAACCAAAATTATAAAAAAGAACCCCCAATTTTATGATTTCCATACATATCAATCCATTTGAATCAATGAAGTCCTAAGAATATTTGTCCCCAACATCCTTATCCAAATTATATATATTTTATTTCTCTCAAAATACCATCCTTTATGTCTTTAATATGATATCCTAATAAGGTTCTTCTAAGTGAATGTAATCACCTTCAGTGATCCCAATCTTTTTTTGTTCTTATTTCTAAATGTTCAATTATTTCATTATTATTAAAATATAATAAAACCATTACATACTATATACTTAAATTTTATTATGTTGGTTTCAAAACATTCATTCATCACCTCTTCCATCAAATGGACAAGAAACGATCATTCATGTATAAGGTGGACTACAACCTCACAAACATGTGTAATTTTGTTCCATCATCCCCTCTCACAACTGATAATTATGAAGGAAATAATATTTATATTAGATATTAATTAAATAATACGCATTATATAATGTTATGATATTATATATCTTCTTATATTACCATCCATGGATAAATGATAATGTTGTTTAATTGAATTGTGTACTATCACCTCACGAAGTGACGTGATTACATTTTTATTACCGAATCACATTGATGGAATATTTAAGTATATTTAAAGGATAATTGTGATATTTTTGATATTATTATAAATATTTAAAGATAAAATAAAACTCTCTTTATCTCCATCATTATTGTTCAAAAATTTAAATTTTACTCATGGGTACGTATGACCTACCATCTACTTGATTATAACATAGTTCATTTTTCAAAGAAAATTATGGTTCCTTTTAAAATTTAAATTTATGTATTAAAATGGTAATTATTTCATTATTAGTATTCAAGAGGATATGAAAAAATTGCCTCCTTTACCATGGTTAGCCCACAAATTTCCTCTTAAAATTTCAAATTAAGCATCCTCAAAAAAACATATGTTGACATAACAGATAAAGTAATTACATATATAATTAAAATAAATGAATTAAATTGTCTAATTATGAACATATTAAACGTATAAAATTTTATTATGGGAAAAGTAATACATATAATTTTTTATTATTTAGATAATGGATATACCTGGCAATTTCTGGAATCGAGGTAGGGGGTTTGTAACAAAACATCCTTCCTTGAGACACATGTCCTTTTATGTGCCTAATTTCTATTATAAGGTTAATATACTAATTATTGAGATATAATATCATTAAAAATTCATACGTCATGATATTTTAGGTTTTAGTTCATTTACCTCATTCAGGGTTGTTATGATTCAAAAGTTTCCAAATTTATAAAGGTTTTCGTTTCAATCTCATTTTAATTTGGATAGTTTATTCTTGAATTTGTATTGTTGGAAATTTTTTGATCATTGACTAATAAAACCATTTCATTTTATTATACAATTTTAATTCATTAATCAATTATATATACTAAACATGGGTAATTCCTTCATACTTCTCACTCAGTTATGATTCCACATCACCCTAAAAACTATTATCCTTTCTCCAAAAACATGACCCCCATGTGTCCTCTTCCATCTACGTTTTCTGCTAACTTTTCTCTCCCCTTAAATATTTAATTTCTGAATTCTAGTGCCTACATCCTCACTGTTCAAATAATCTCCTCTATTGGTTCATGCTCATGATACCCTTTACATCCTCCAATGGTTCTAGAACCTCTGATTTCTTATTCATCATTGACAACGTACTCCTCCTCTGTCAATAAAATCCCTACCCCTCCTGAAAAATAGCACCCGCTACCTCCCACCTTTTTAGGGTTCCCACTGCAAGATCATCCACCACTCCTTGAGTTACCACTCTCCTTTCACCTCCTTCGATTCTCCATCTATTCCCACATCCACTGATCCCTCTTTTATTTTACCTCCTCTATGATTCATATGGTTCCCTCTCATGTTTCCCCTTTAGCACCCCTCTTCTTATGGCTCCCACTGGCGTTACCCCTCCATCACTACTCTTAGGGTTCTCGCTGACTTTTTCCCTCCCAAAATCTATCTTCTACTATGTTTAATCATATCAAAACCCCATATCCTATTATGTTTCCCTCAGCTCTTACTCCTTTGAATTATATTAGTCATAAACCCTCAAGATTCACTACATCTTATTCTCTATTTCCCTCAAGCTCATGATTTCCATATGTATCTATGGTTTCTGACTCTTTCTACTCAATCAACATTCGATCGATGTGTTACTCTACCCAAAAAAGATAAGTTCCCCTAAAATTTTCAATATAATCTCCTCTTCAATTTTTAGTATCTCCCTTCCATAAAATTTTTTCACATATTATTACATTATATCTATTTTTATAGTTTCCAAATCATGGAATCTATTTCAATTTGTTATATAGTATCTATTCACCAATTCATTACTTGATGCATTTTTAACTAAATGAAATATTATTCCTGATTCCTACTTGTATTCTACATTTCATTATTATTAAAATGGTAATGAATGCCTTTACATGTCTTCTTTGATTCAGGTATCTATATCACCGTCTCTTACTTTTCAATTTAGTGGTATCAAATATATGGTAATTGTATCTCACTATTATCTCTATTTTCATTTAAATAATGTTTCATTTATTTTTCGGTTGTTCAAAATAAATATTGTTTTGATATATTATTATTCTTCATTTTTTATGAAATAAATGATTCATTTACTTATTATTATGTATATTTGTTTCTGTTGTATTTTATCAGTATTTTTATTTGTAACTATGTTTTCTCACAATATTATGGTTTGATTCTACATTTCATTATCATTATTATGGTGCCAAATGAACTTAAATTTGTTCTTCTATTATGGTTTCTTTATCCTAATATCCTTTTTTTGAATTAATTGGAAATAATGATTCAAGGTAATTTTTTAACAACACAATTATTTCATTAATATTTTTTTTCAGAAGTTGCGGATGTCTCTATTATCACAAATAGTATTAATATTTCACATCAAGATTTTCATAGGGATAAACATACCATTATTTTTTCGTAGAACCCAATGTGAAAAAGTCATTTTATTATTGTAATCAATTTTTTATAATAATTCACCATATTTCATATATTTCCTTAATTCTCTTGATATCATTTTGTATTAATCTTAATTTATGTTTTTTTCACTTCCGATTCGTACTTAGGTATGTGATGTGAAATCTATTGTGGTTTTTTTCAGTTCATGTTGGCTTTTATGTCCCTGTTTTCTAAACATCAATCCAAGGGTGGTTTACATAATGAAACACCATATCTTTTAGAACATACAAAACATGCTACAATATTTATTTCCATTTTTTAAATGAACAGAAAGGTGATGTTATATACTATTTTTCAAAATCACCTTTTAGAATCATTGACATCATAAAATGTTATAAATATTTATGTTACTCAGATTCTATAAAATTTAATTTACTAGATAATGTTGGATATATAAATATATGGAATGAATTCCTTTCATATAGTGAACTTTTTTTATCTTTAATGATGATCATAAAGGTATGGTATGGTTTTAAATTTCTATGAACCTTTATGAAATCTTTGATACCATTTACCATTGAATATAATATTTTCATTCATATTTTATAATTTTAAATTTATTATATCATGTAGGATATATAAATATTTGGAATTAATTCCTTTGATATTCTAACCATTTTTTATTTTGATGATTTTCATAAGGGTATGGTTATATACTGCATTTCTAAGGCTCCGTAAATGAATTTATTCCCTGATGGGCTACTACGGGATCAACATTGGTTGTCTATTTCTGGTATATCTTCTTAAATTGATGAGATTACTTTTTTCACAAATTGTATTAATATTTCAAAATATTCTTTTCACATGGATATACATACCACGATAGAGGTCATTGATTAAATGGTGAGAAAAACATTTTACCATTGTCATCAATTTTTTATATTTATATTTCCATTAGGCTTTTGAAGAAATATTTTCTTATTTTCTTTATTAATGTGTTATGAAATCACTTAAAACTTTTTCTTCCGACCTTTTATTTTTGTGATATGGGGGCTATGGGTATTAAATAATGGTATGTTATTAAGGTAGAGTATGAACTTAATCAATGCTTAATTTATTAGGTGAACATGACGAGTTAGGTTTTATTCTTAATTTTTAAATTAACAATAATTTAACCTTATGAATTGTAATATAATTTATTTGATGTCATATATTTGAGTGGTATTTTTCTAATTTTTTGTTTTTGTTATCCAAGAGTAGTAACATGTTGGTTTCTCAAAAATAGTCTAGGTTGGAGATATGATCTTGAGGTTGGGGTATCAAATAAGTGAATGTTATCATGGTAATGTAGCTGCTATAAACTCAATCAATTGTCTATTTTTTACTTTGACATTGTATCAAGAACAATTGGAAAATATCAATTTTGTGCATTATTTTTATCATATGGAATTCTTGTCCAAGATTTAGGAGTTAGGTCTATGAGAGTGTGTATTGCATATGAGTGTTCGGGGAATGATTCCTTTTTTAATAGAAATATTAAGTTACATGCTCCTTTATTAATCTCCCATAGTTAGTACACGGAATATTTAATACACCTTTCATGGACATTCACATGATTTATAATGTAATTTCTTGATGAACCAAGAATATGTTAGACCTGTTGATGAATAAGGGTAGAGAGACCAAATATGTTTTCCATTTCTTTTATAAATTTACACTATTGAAGTATTTTTTTTATTTTTGAAAATTTTTCTACCTTTAAAACATTTAGATTCAAACATGTCATGGTTGAATTGCCTTATCAAAACCCTTTCTCTCACTTCTCCCTTATCTCACATTGATTTTTTGATTTTACAATAAAAAAATCATTTATTATGTATATTGATAACAATATATTTTCAACTATATATGCATGGAATGATTCAATGAGGTTAATGAGCTATATATTCCTTGTCAAAAAAATTATTTTTCAAAACATCCATATGGAATATTATATATTAAATATTATCCATTTTTAATATTTTCATGCTGAAATTCATATTTTGAACTGTATATTATTCTTCCAAATGGTCATTATAATATTTTAATAGAAAATTTTCCTTGCTTTTTGAATGAAGTTCACTTTCTATTGATAAATAAAACTGGTCATGAAGGTCTATATACTTTGGAAGAATGGTAGATGAGCCCGTTGAAACTATTCATTATTCCTTATTATGTTGAAAACTTTGCAAGGTATTCTATAAATAACACATGGATAACATGCATCAATGTACTATTTTCCTTACTTATTTATATATTCTCACATCAATTGGTTGATAATAAAAATTATTGAGTGTTGAATTTGGAAAAAAAACAATATTTTCATGATACAATATAATGTTGAAATCATCATGATGCAATGTTAACTGGGTTCATAAACATCAATGGGAATACATTCATATTAGATTCATGAAACTAATAATCGACAGTGGTGAATTTTCATTGATTCATAGCTAAGAAAGACATCGTGATTCATTATGACCTACTTCATTTGATGTGAGGTTTGAGTAGTAATATTATAATGTTTTTTGTTAACCATGCCTACTAATATGTTGGTTTCTCTAAAAAAATCTATGATGGAGGTATGATCATGAGGTAAGGGGTATCAAATAATGGAATGTTATCAAGTTAATGTAGAATTTATAAACTCAATCAGTTTACCCTTTTGTAATTTTAGGTTGCCTCGGGAACACTTTTCAATGCTCTATTTGGTGTGATATGTTTATAACTGGAATTCTTATGCAGGATCTAGGTGAAAGGGGATACGATAGTTAGCATTACATAGGAGTGTTCGAGGAATTGTTCCTCTTTTGAGAACAAATATTATGTGGTTTTATCCTTTTTAAATCTGTCATGGCACATAAAAGGATAAATTTTTACACATTTGATGGACTATCAAATGATTTATATTGTATTTTTTTAATTAACATGGAATATTTTTGACCAGTTGGTGAATATGGGTAGAGATACCAATTATTTTTTCAATATTTTTTTATAAATTTACTCTGTTAAAATATTTTTTATTTTTTATAATTTGTCGATCATGAATGTATTTAGAGCCGAACATGAAACAATTTAATCCTCTTATCAAAATTCTTTCTCTCACATATCCCACATCTCACATTTATTTTTTGATTTTATCCATGATAAATCATTTATTATGTTCCTTGATAACAGTATAATTTAAACTATATATGCATGGAATGATTTAATGAGTTTAATGAGTTTCATTTTCCTTGTCGATTTTTTTTCCAAATGTCCATATAGAATCTTTATATTAAATCGTATCCATTTTAAAAATATTCATGTTAAGCTTCATATTTTGAATAATATATTCATTTTCCAAATTGTCACTCTGATTTTATAATAGAATTAGTTCCTTGTTATTTGATGGATGTTCAGTTTATATTACTGGATCAAACCTATTATGACGGTTTATATACATGGGTTGAATAATAGACGATCCTGTTGAGTTTCTTATTTATTCTTTATTATGTTGAAAACTATACAAGGTATTTATGAAATTCCTGATGGATAACATGAATCATTGTACTATTTTCTTTTCTGATATATATATGCTCACATAAATTTGGTGATAATCTAAAATTTGAGTGGTGAATTTGAAAAAAAGTCAATAATTACATGATACAATATAATCCTAAAATCATCATAATTTAGAGGTAGTCTGGTTCTTAAACGTTAGGTTGGAAGACTCTCATATTATATTCATGAAACTAATAATCGACAGTGGTGAATTTCATAGATTCATAGCTGAGTTGACCTGTCACTATTAGTGGGAACTGTTATATGCATTGATTTAAAAAAAATTACCCTATGACTGTTCTAACAAACACGTGCATCTTGAAATTTAACATGGAAAAAAAATTGAAGAACTTCATAGAAAACCTGATATGAGGCCATTGAAAAAAATATATCCTAAAATAAATTATAGTCTCCAACTTTACATTTTAATAATTTTTTTACAGCAATTACTACTAAAAAATAATTTCAACAAAAATACGTATAAATCTATACATATATATGGATATTTTTCTCATTATAATCTAATTTAGTCTAATTAAATGTCAATGTGCATGAATGCATGACCTATTTCAACAAAATTCATATGTAGGACATCAATACATAATAATATATGGTTATATATATTGTTTTTTATCTATGTATAGATATTGAACTATATTCTAGAACGTGTACATAATATCTCTGTACAAATAACAAATCATAATGTTGATGCAATAGTAAAAATGATCAATGCTATTAACAATGCCATTTTTTAATTTTTCTTTCTACAAATATTTTATGTTTGATTGAAGATACTTTTCAGGCAGTTCTCATAAAACATTACAATAGTTTTGTTTCATCATGATAATCAAACATTTTCATGGGGTGAGTTCGAGTGGTATAAAAGGGATATTCATAGGAGTGAACATAAAAAAATAAATGGTAAGAAAAATTTAATATTTTACTATTTTAAAAAAATAATAGATAATCATTTATTCCATATTTTGGGTGTTTTATATTCATTTTTTGAACCCTATTTGTTGGTATTCCAAGAGGTTTCTACATCTTGATATTGTTGATTCGTATGATTATATATTTATTTGGGATTTAGAATTACAAGTTCAAGATTTTGATACTGAAATGAGCTTTACCTTAAGATTATAATTTTGATGCAATAGTTAAAAAGGTCAGTGCTATTACCAATGTCATTTTTTAAAAATTTTCTACATGTATTGTATTTCTAATTGAATATACGTTTCATGCAGTTCTAAGAAAACATTATAATAATTTTCTACCATTATTATAATCTAAAATCATAATGGGGTGATTTTGAGTGGTCTACAATGAAATGTTCATGTGAGTACACATAAAAAATTAAATGGTAAGAAACATTTGACATCTTAATATTTCAAACAATAATAGATGATAATTTGTTCTGTGTTTTGGGTTTTTTATATTATTTTTTTGAACACTATTAGATGGTATTCCTTGAGGTTTATGGATACTTATATCGTTGCTCCATATGATTATATATTTATTTTGGATGAAGAATTAAGAGGATAGGATTTTGATGCTGTAAAATGAGCTTCGCCTTTTGGATCTTGTATAATTCAAAAAATTTATTATTTACATATCTCTCACATCAGCTCAACCCAATCAATGAATTAAATGTTAATGTGGGGTCTTCTATTTTACAATACAATCTTGAATTCAATTTTCAAGTATGTTAAATTACTAAGGAAATAAATATTAGTGACTTCTCAGCCTGGCTTGGATCAAGTCAGTAAATAAACATGGAAAATGAACCAAAAAAGGGTTTACCAGGAAGTTCCCAAGTAAAGACACATCTTTACACCCATCTTCTCATCTTAATCCACCAATAATCTATATCCATCCTCTTTCACATAGAATTAGATGAAAAACCAGATTGTTGTGACCCCTATTAGCCACCATGTGTAGCATATTAAATATTTCTTATTTTTATGTTGATTATGTTCTTTTTTATGGTTTTTTAACTCTCTTATATGTATTCATAGTTTTTTCGAGATCATGGAACCAATATTTTCTAGATATGCATCGTGTTACATTCGGAACAAGATTCGGGTATTTAAATCATACCATAATCCAAGATATATGTAATATCTCAACTATCTTCGCAAGAAATAAAATATGGATTTATAAATGTAGAATGATTTGGTCAATGGATGGGTGATGGAAATTTCTCTTAGAATATGTGTGGAGCTGTATGAAAAACCCTGATCTTCTCTATTTTTATGCCCTTCAAATTTTTATACAAGATTATAATTAATGTGTTTTCAAATAATCCCACTCATTAAAAAATTGTAATTTTGGATGCTCATTGGATTACTCACCATTTGTTTCATTCTCATGTGAGCCAGGTTTGTAGAACCGTACATTACTATTTGATATTTCATAGCCCTGACTAAAAAATATTAACCATTTTCTCTTTTTTTATATATTTAATAGGGGAAGCATCACGAAGGGAAGCCATCCAGGACAACTGTATTTCATTAACCTTTTCATTTTTTTCATATTTCAATCCATAACTGGTATATAAATTGAATATACTCATGTGATCATTTAATGATATTTATATTGATTTATATTGGTCACAGATAATAGAAATATGTATGATTGAGTGGGAAACTTTTCATTACGGATTAAGAAGGGAAGTAATTTAAAATTATAAAAAGGGAATCGATCGACAGAATTCTTTATTTTACAATTACCTGTAACTCTTCATTTTATCCCATGTCATTGATTCATTTCCAATTTTTTTTAATATAAAGTTAAATTTTTTACACTAACATGACAAACCCTATTCTTGGTAATTAATCTCATTCATTGTTGGGTTATTTTATTTTTTGTATCTACATGATATATTTACTCTGTAAAATATTTATTCACTTTTCGTTTTATAGATTTTAAATCCTAATCACACCCAATAACCCAATCCCATGCAAGAAAAATTCTATTTGATGATTTCAAATATTAATATCTTGGTACATATTAATATATGGGTACAGATTAATCATGTCCAATATTAACATTAACATATAGATACTATTTAATGTCCATAATGTGACATATGTTTTTGAAAATTGTATCATATACTATTTTTGATCAGGGGATGAGGTTTTTAATTTGACCTTTGGATGTTTTTTATATCATTACAACATGTATTCTATTTGGCCACTACTACATGTTTTTAAAATTGAGTAGTCAATCATTTTTTATAACATTGGTTGATATCACTATCCAGATGAGTGAGTGAGTACTAGTTTTAAAATAATAGCACCCTTTCCCCTATTTTGTAGTTAAAATGATTGAGAATTTTTTTAAGGACTGTTAACCTCATTTCTCTCTCTGATCAAAAATCCTTTTTCATGTATCAATGTTTTCTAAGAAAAACTAATGAATGTTATTAATATTATAAAAATTTTCTATTAAAAAAATACCCATGATTTACATTTTATTAAATCGAATGAAATAAATTTTCTTTCAATTTTCCAAACACTGAACTTTTATAATTATTTTTACAATAGTGTGAAAAGAATATTTTATTTTAACTTGTACTACCCCTATAAAACAACTAACCTTAATTAACACTCACATTTTAAAATATTCTATTATAATTTTCTGTGGGTATTGACTATAATAAAATTATTTCTATAAAAATTATAAATTTTTTAAATTTTGAAGAACAGGTTTCATAGTGAAGATGGTATATTTCTCAAGAAATAGTCCATGTAATATTTTAATGAAATATTCATCAACAAAAAAACCTTTTATAATATAGAAAACTTATAAATTATGTATATATTTATCTCATGTATATACATAGGTTACTATCCATTTCCATGATGGGGTAATACATTCCTTGTGTTCATCTTTCAAATGGATTCACTGTGATGTTTCTTTTGATAATGATATGATAAAATATTATGAAACCCATCAATTTATATGGGTAAGTAGTATTTTTATAATTATTATTTATTTCCTTTTATGGAACACATAAATAATGAACATGTTATAATGGCATTACCCAAATATTTTTGGTTGATCCTAATATAGTTTATAATAAAGGTGTGTTGAGAGAGCGCCCCAATTCATTGGGCAATGATTTTATTCTCCTAACACACCATTATTAGGTTTAGGGATTAACCCTAATCCATTATAGAACATTTTTCGCCATGTGATATTTTATAGGATGTTATCCTTGAATCATATTTATTTCATGATATATGTTTCTACCACATTTTCTATAATACCTTGTTCATATGATATAATGATCCTTATGTTATTATCCCATGTTATTAATCATGTTCCATCACTTTTTTGATATCGTGTTATATTGTTGAATCACATTTTATGTTTATTTATCACGTTTATTCCATTACTAGGATTTATATCTCACCTCTTTTTTCTATGTATTCCCCATGTTATCCCATACAATTTAGGAAATCAAAATTATTTAGAATCTCATTATAGATAATATATTAAAAGGTTGTATTTCAGTCTCACTTTGACGTATTATTATTATAGTCTTTATAGGACACTAGGCCTCATGATATTTGGGTATAAATTAATAGATTTATATATTAAAAAACATATAATAATACATGTAAAATTATTTGGATGATATTGTTTGTTTTAGATCAATGGATAGTTATTTTTTTGGATTGGGATTAAAATACATTACAAATAACCCTATATTGAAGAATAAGGATAAGTCTATGTATAGTAACATTTCCTTGAATTTTTTTGAATTATAGAGAGATTGTTTTTCTAAGTGACTATATCCTTGTATTGATACAAAAAGTCGATATGGCCCTAGTATTGTAATACAAATGAGTAACAAATCAAAAATGGTGCATTACTCTAGACTAAATCATTATGAAGGACATGAATAATTGTTAGGTTATAAAACCTAATAAGAAAAATTACCTTTGATGGCCTAAATTGAGACCTTGTGACTCATAATTTAGGATATACACATCATTTAAAAGTCATTAATTAAAGGTTTATAATTTTCCCCTTTTTTAAATTTATTCTCATCTTGTTTCTTTTATTATTTTTAGTTAATGAAAAGAAATAGGAGAATTAAATCAAAAAAAAACCAACGTTATGGGAAATGTAATTATTTCCCTAACAATATGCCTAACATTATGGGAATGATAGTTAGGTATATTATGAACATCCATAATGAGCTATATCAAATTATTATCAAAAATGGAATATAGTTGATTTTTAAAACACATAAAATAAGATAAGGATTTTTTATCAGGGATGTTTAAGCATAAAATATGATGAATAAAATAAGAAGCATTTTCCAACATGTAGAAAATGAAGGAAGCGGAACCAAAGAAAATTCCTTAGTGTAATAGGAAGATAATTAATGTTTGTGAATGGTGGCCATAAATTATCTAATTAATAAAAAAATTACGATATTCATTAACAAGATACAAGGAAATAAAGTTCATCCTATGAAACCACTAAGATTTCAATGTCATAAATGTTTGGAACATGATTACTATCCAAGTAAATTATATAATCAAAGGATTATTTCATAAATTCATAGTAAATAATAAAAAATAAAGTTGAATAATTTAAAAGTTTAGTAGTTGGAATTAGAGAATCATGTTTTCAAAGAATTTTTGTTAATGGTATTGTATTTATATGAATCATGAAACTAATATGGATTATTCTGTAGTTGTTTTTATTTTTCATTTTGAATATATATATTAACTGGTAATAATGTCATAGAATGTTGATTTATTGGTAAGGGTATACTTTATTTAAAAACAATTATTTGGGGAAATTAAAATAGTTTATATTTTATTGATGTTGAGGTAAATATAATTAGTTAATATTATTTTATTTTGTGGAAAAAATTATCTCTAAAGGATACTATAGAGGTTAAAACCTGATTTAATTATTAATATTTTGTTGATTTTGTTGAAAATAATTTATATACTATTATATAAATTTCATTATTATAGTTTTATAAAATTTAAAACCTTCTTGGGTGGTAACAACTCATCATTTCTGGCATGACCATATGGCTTGAACCCTTGACTATAGGATGAGAAGGGTCCATTGACTTCCACTAGACTCTGTGATGTCCTGGTTAGTGTGATATTGTTTTTATATAAATTATTCAGTCGAAAAATTTATGTTGATTTTGGGAAATGAATTAGAGGATCAAATATATTTAAATTAATTTCATTTTTAGGGTATTAATGTTATTATGGGAAATGTTTCATTACATTAATATAAATATATATATATCCATGTTTTTTAACATAATTTATTATTTGTGAAGAATTTCATTATGTTCGTGGAGATTCATATTGAAGGGTATCCGAGTAACAATGAGGTTAAAACATTCGCTCATGTTAAGGATATTGATGTTATTTGGGATATAGGGTTATTTTTTATGTAATTATCTTTTGTGAAATAATGGGTTTTACTGATGAATTTTGGAGATTAATATATTCATATACATTTTGGATATTATCTTACTTTTTATAACCATTTGGATTTTAATAATGTTGTGAGGAATATCTTGTAAATAATTTATGGATATTATTATCCATTAAAATTTCATTTTAGTGCTTCAGGAAAAAAATACATATTAGATATTCATTCCATAAAGTAAGACATGAAGTGGAAAATACATAAATCATAATGATCTGATTAAATTGTGTTTATAAAATAAAAATATATCAGGTAAATATATTTTTAAACTATAATGATATTAAAATAATACAACAAATCTAATAGAAGGATATATAAATAAAAAAATTACTTTTTTACCTTTATATCTGATGAGCCAATGATATTTTAATTCATCAAAGATTTATGGTTTTCTACTTTCTAACTTTATCTTGGTCATAAAATTTCTTTTGATTAAGGATCTCAATCACTACACATGATTATTTTTTATTTTATTTTATGTCCATATTTTAACATCCCATAATTTTTCTCTTATATTGAAAATTATTCATGTCTTATTCAAGATGATCGTGGTTGTCATGACCCGACCCTACCCGGGCTCGAGCCGCAACTACCCCAAGACCGCCTCTAAAGGCCAGGGGCTGGCAACCAGCGCCGAAAGAACAATAACTCGGGAAGGCCTTTTCCTAAGTACATGCACACACACACGCATCACGCTCAATGCAAAAGTGCAGAGTAAAACGAAAAGCAAAGGGAAACTGCTATAAATAAACCACAAGTGCATCGACCTCTAACAGTACAAAGCAAGTGCTGAAAGTAACTGAAAAAGAAGAGGGAAAAAACACGCACCCAACTAGAAAAGAGCCACAACCTAGAAACAGGTAAATAGAAAGTAAAATAGCCGGAAGGTTCCCCCACCTGGAACCCGACTCCGACCACCACATGTGGTCCATGCTCCCGAACTCCTAAGCTCCTCTGACGTCACGACCAACCTGTTCGTCGTCTGCATGGTCACACCAAATGTGGGCAAAGCCCAAGCAGGGGTGAGTATAAAAATACTCAGTAGGATACCTCGAAGGCTCAAGGGAGAAAAAAAGGAGGTACCAAATGGTGGGTAGTAGATCGAATAGGGGAAAGTAAAGGAGTACAACCAGGAGTGTAGTTAAGTGTACAGTAAAGAGTCCAGCTCAACACAACAAGAGGAAGGAAGGTAGATTCATCCAGAAACAAGGAGCTGGAAACGGTGAAAAGATGAACTTCCCATCAGGTCTTCCCTATGTATAATAGGAGAGTAGACTCATCCATCCATGAGAATCTAGACACAGAAATCATGTGGCATACCCCGCGCGTCTTTCCCTCTCCTGGAAGAAGAGTTACCAAACCCAAGAAGTGGGAACTAGAACAAGGTATATACAAATATATATATGCTCAACAAGAAGCCCGAACATGCTCGTATGGGGATATCCATCCCGTAGCTCAGCCCAAGGAAGTGATTCTCCAATAGTCCCAGAAGTAAACACCATCGATGCCCAGTATCCCGCATGACTGCCCTGAACTACAAGTCAAGGGGCTCAATCACCGCACCTCGACACTATCCACTTTGGGCAGCACTGACTCACCCGCACGGTTTTAAGTCACGTCACGAGGATGTGTCTCGGTGGGGAAAGCGCCCCTCGTACTTGACAGTTCTGGGTTATGTCAAACCACACCTCGTCACTGCCCCGCAGTCAAGAGGTCTCCTCAAAGTTAGGGTCGTTCTATCACTGACCCGTACAACCAAGGGTCCTGCTCCGGTTATCACGGAGGAAAGCCATAGACTAGCCTATTAGAAAGGACTGAGTCTAGAATGTCAACGGGTGTCCCACTGCCCAGCCCTGCTTGAGGGTAATTCCTAATATGATATCGGGTGTCCCACTGCCCATCCCTGCTGGAGGGTAAACCCTAACAAGATATCGGGTGACCCACTGCCCAGCCCTACTAGAGGGTAAACCCTAATACATCATCAAGAGACCCACTGCCCACCTCTACTAGAGGGTAGACCCAAATACATCATCGGGCGACCCACTGCCCAGATCTGCTGGAGGGTAGACCTGGAATAAGTCGACAGGCGACCCACTACCCAGCCTTGTTGGATGGTAGACCTGGAACTAGACGATGGGTTCCCACTACAGGGAGATCCGGCAAGAGTCGACGGGTGCCACACTACCTAGTACCATAAAAGGGTAATCCACTAGAGGGTGACTCGGCTAAAGTAGGTGACAGGACCACTGCCCAGCCCAGCTGAAGGTAACCCGACATCAGGGACAACTACCCATCCCAGCTGGAGGTAAGCCCGACATCGGGGACCACTGCCCAGCCTAGCTAGAGGTAAGCCCGGCATCGGGGACCACTGCCTAGCCCCGCTGGAGGTAAACCCGGAACTGCTATGGCCATACCTACTGGATGGTACTGCTCGGTGAACACCGTTGTACTGTTCCATCCCTGCTGGATGGTACAACTGACGAGCCCTGCTCGAAACAACCTCAGCCCCGCTGGAAACAACCTCAGCCCTGCTGGAAACAACCTCCTGGGTAGAGGATCGGTGCCCGCGTAATGTTTTGGTCACACCTAATCCATAAGAACTCTACCAGGGATCACGAAGTGATGGGAAAATCTCCCCAGGCCTCACAAGGCCGTCCCGCTCCAATCCGCTGAGTCACTGTCGAAGCGGACCGAGTCAACTCACCACAGAAAGTGGGGAAAACACCCACACTATGCGAACAGCCGTAGCCTCAAACGGTGTCAGAGTCCGGTGAAAGGGCATGGTACTGAAACCCTTCATGGCTGAAGAGACAGAGGAACAAACCATCTCTGACAGCTAAACCATCGAGAACAAAACTAGGGGGAGAGCACTCAACCCTGCTGGTCAAACAAACGAGCATAGAGCCCGGGGAAACTCCACCCTTCTAGTCAAACAAACGAGTACAGAGGGACCCACTACATCGTGAGAGGTCAAAAGTACGCAATGTAGAACATGACACGCACATGGATCCCACACGACGTGTGGCCCCTATTCAACCCCAACCAAGAGCACAAACATTCTCAGGTACAACCATCCACATGTACCTTCCATCATTCTCGCATACTCCCAGAGTATGCCACGTCTCCATCCCAAGGGCTAATGT
Organism: Viscum album; assembly: GCA_963277665.1. Lineage (NCBI taxonomy): Eukaryota > Viridiplantae > Streptophyta > Magnoliopsida > Santalales > Viscaceae > Viscum > Viscum album. Next base: position 2,072,728,427 of record OY728156.1, on the reverse strand, counting down.
GCACACAACACCCATTTTCAACGCGAAGGCATGAACGTAACAACTCCAACTGGTCACCTCATCGGCCCAGTCACAGCCAACTACATCTCTTTAAACACCAACATCACCCTCCCAGGAGTGAATGTGTTCACAGGCCAAGGGTACGCTACAAACACGGTAGAAGAACTACCACCAGGTCACCTTCATATTTCCACATTTATGAATATTGTACAAGAGGCTCTGCAAAGTAAAATGGATCGTACAATTGTGATCCTCGTGAAAAAACATGCGAGTTAGACTACTTACTCGCCACAAATGGATATCTGACGGAAAAGTCACCAACACCGCCTCACGCCCGAACGACGTCCCGTGATTCCGAGCCTCGGCCCCGAAAACAGTCGGGTGCATCACACCATTTCAATACCCTTGGGAAAACACATCAAAAAGACTGCTCACTTGAGCGCAACAGATATCCGGGGAAAAAGATGCATTCTGGCACACCGCACAGGAGGGGTGCTTTGTGGGACCCGCATCCCGGTCCCGAAACACAAAGAACAGATCGTACTGTTGTGATCCTCTAGAAAAATTAAAAAAGGTGGACTACTCACTTGTCCAAAACGTTCATCTGATGATAGAGATGGAAAATCACCATTAATGCCCAAATGGCCCTCATGGGGCCTGCACCATCATGCTGAATTAGAGTGCACAGATTGCACCATTGCAATCCCCTCAGAAAAACACCCAAAAATGACTGCTCGCACACCCCGAACGGATGACCGAAGAGGAAGTCGCTAAATACTACACACAGCTCGAAAGACGGGTCATGGGGTTCATGCCTCAAATCCGGTTCCAAGGCCCGAAGCTACACTGGAAAGCTTCACTCCGGCGCCAGGGTCCCAACGCCGCTGACAGCGCTCAAAATGGACGTCAGACGCGTCCGCGCCGTCCAAACAAGAATTCCCTGGATGCCCTCTAAGTTTCTTTATGCACGAATTGTGCCCCCGAGCCCCTCGTCGTGAATGTTAAAACTCCCGAAACCACCTCAAAAAGTCAGTCTCGTCGATACGGTTCCACTGCCGCAGACGGCATGCAAATTGGACACCCGTAATGAGAATTACGGGCGTTCGAAGAGGGGGGGTGGGGACGGATCCCCTTGGGCGGGACCGGCCTGGCCCGGCCCGTGACTCAGTCGCGCGGCCCGGCACCGGCTCATGGTCTGCCTACCAACCAGCCCCGAGGGCCGGTCGTCTCGTCGCGCGAAGACCCGCCTGGTGCGGGTCTTTGCTTCCCCCGCGGGGTCGCGGCTGTCCGCAGCCCCGGTCTACCGAGTCAACCGGAAGGCACAGCCGGCCAGTCCTCCAACTCTGCACTGCACGAAGCTACCAGGGCCGGAGCTCGCCGCCTCTCCGAAGAGTGTCGCCGCCAGTTCAGGGCATGCACCGCCCAGCTGTAGCCGCCGGACCACCATGCGAGCCGTCGGAAAACCCCAAAACCCGCAAAGTTCTCTGAACCGCTGCGGCCTCCTCCGAACTTGGATTTCCATTCCGAAAGATGAGATGGAAAGAAAAATATGTTTAATACATGACCATGTGATTTTTTATAAGATTTAACAACAAATATTTTCATATAATTGAATTTAAAGGGAGGTTCGGAAATAAAAATGCAACAAAAACCTCCTACCTCATTGGGCTTCGCCCGACGCTTCACGGACGGACCGTCGGAGTTTCCGCACCTCACTGGAGCTGCCTCACCAGAGTGGAGGAGGATAGGGAGGGCTGCTGCCTGCTTCTGTCTAGGCGAGGAAGAAGAAGAGGGAGGGGGTGAGTTAAGTGTTTAAATAGAAAACACTTAACCACCCGCACATCGGCCCGAACCTGAACTCTAGACGGGGTCGGGATTAAGCCTTACCTAGGCTAAAAACCACACTCTGAATGCAACGGCAGTCTCGAAATTTTAATCTGAGGCCCCATTCAAAAGTTATAAAACTGAACGCCTAAAACCACCAAATTACGAAAATGCCCCTGGGGCCATTTTTCACTAACGGCCAACGCCCGCAAAACTTACACCCATCCTCGGGTAAACGGAACATTTCAAACTCAACAGTGACCTCAGTTTTCCAATCTGATCCACCATTTAATAGATACTTTCATTAAGCCGATAAACGAATAAATTAATTAATTAATTTATTCGTTTAACATTCCGAAAGCGGGCGAGGGGTCCAAACGTCCCGCGCCGACAATTTTTATGTCGTACTAGGGTAAACACCCCATTATGAACCCATCAGTACACTTGGATCTCTGATCCGAAACACCGTTTAGGAGTTGTCCCATTAATTTGGTTTTTCCAGTGTGAACGCACTGAAAATTTAATTTTGGACACTCCGGGGTTTGGAATTGCACGCTGCCTGAAGGCACTGCTCTGGAATAACATAAAGAATATTCCAAAGTCTTTCGAAGAAAAAACTTGGTTTTTACATTATTCCCTCATTCAATCTTTTCATCCACAAAAAGAAAACCCAGGGAACAACTCAGGGTACTAATCCCACACTTGGCTCTCCCGTACCCAGATGAACTCTTGCACAGTCCTGCGTCACCGCACATAGACCAAAGGATTTGATTTGTTCACCCGAGGTCAGCCCTTGCCAATGAAGTCCATAGGTGCAAGCCCACACCTCCTCAGGTAAGCCACACTGGATACGCCGTGCACCCACACCCGACCTTGGGGTTAGGGCAAGGCGGTAGGGAACCTCTCCATCCCTTCGCACGGTCCCAAACATCCTGTCGGCTCTCAGGGTATCTCATCTCCCTGACCGAACCCCTACGTCGTACACCACGACTGGAATCACTGCCCGCAGCTCGAAAAAGGCCTGGTGATTCCCTCCTTCAGAGTATCCATATGGTAAAACACCCAAGGATATATGGTCACGCAAGGTTCCACAGTCGATGTCTCGCAACCAAGACTCTCTTACATGCTCAGAAGCGAAGGATTCAACACCATCGACTAAAGAAAAAGGTCTCATGCCTTTTTTTTACCTTACCAACATAGGGTTACACCGACTCCCCGCACCACCCTAGTAACAACTCAAACAAGGAGAAGAGAGAAAACGAATTTCACACGTAGAGTCTAATAATTCTACTGAAAATGTAGAAGAACTGTAGAGCGTACCTCATATCACCTCATGCTTTGCAGGACTGTAGACACCCAAAGCCCGCGGCTATCCACGGTCCCAACTGTCGGCTCCCGGAGCCCGACGTGGACCACCTAGTGGTGATGGGAAGACCTCGTAAGGTCATCCCCCACTACCAGCTCCTCCCGCTCCCCTGCTATCACCACCTCTCTGAGTGTTACTCTAATCACGAAGCTGTCTCCATCGTGTTGGTGCACGTGTTGCTTACCTGAAGCTCTCGGCATGCCTGGTCAGGCAGTCTTGTTCCAGGTAACCTCATCCATCGCAAGCATAGCACCGACTCTATCTGGGCTGCACTGGTGCCCTTCAGCGCCATTGTGGTGTACGACCATGCCCCGAAGTCTGGTTGCCAGAATGCCACCTGTGTCGAGGTTCTGCTTTCTGACGCCTACTAGTTGCGGTAGACGTCTCGTCTCCGACGTGCCTACTGCCACCACTAACTCTAGATAGTGACAAGAAGCTCTCTTTCATCAGTCCCTGCTCTAGAACCCTGGTATACGTGGAAAATCCCAAGGGTACAATGAAAGCACGAATATCTCAGAGGAGACCCTTCTCAAACTTCCACCCTCGGATGTTGTCATCATGGACCACGTCCTGGTAAAAGCGTGTATGGTCTGCGAAACTAGCCGCGTACTCGGCCACCGTCATCCCTCCCAGCTAAAATTGTAGGAGCTCTTGAATCTAAACAGAGTGCAAGCAGGAGGGGAAAACTCCTCACGAAACAACAAAATAAAGTCTCCCCACGAAAGCGACGACTCATCAAGAAACTGAGTCACTAGACTCCACCAGCGCCAAGCTGCTCCACGAAAAAGGTTGGCTTCCAAAGCCACTCTCTGATAGGTCGGTATCTGCACAATCCTGAAAAGGTGAACCACTTTCTCTAGCCAAACCTCTGCTACCTGAGGGTCTGGCTCACCACTGAACCTCAGCGATCTCTGCCGCTAGAACTAACGGAGCGTGCTCAACCTGCACTCAAGCCCCATCTGCTCTGGTGAAGCTATCTACTGCTCCACCGGTGGGGGTGCTGCTACCAGCCCACCCAGAGAAAGGGGCTCGCATGATGGGTCCTGGACTGAGGTTGTTCCATCACTGACCTGTACAACCAAGGGTCTCGCTCAGGTAATCAAGAGGAAAGCCATGGACTAGAATAGTAGAAAGGAGTGAGTCTGTAATGTCAACGGGTGTCCCACTTCCCAGCCCTGCTGGAGGGTAATTCATAATATGATATCGGTTGACCCATTTCCCAGCCCTGCTGGAGGGTAAACCCTAACAAGATATTGGTGACCCACTGCCCAGCCCTGCTAGAGGGTAAACCCTAATAAATCATTAGGCAACCCACTGCCCAGCTCGGCTGGAGGGTAGACCCTAATACATCATCAGGAGACCCACTGCTCAGCTCCACAGGAGGGTAGACCTGGAATAAGTCGACAGGAGACCCACTGTCCAGCCTTGCTGGAGGGTAGACCCAGAACTAGACGACGGGTTCCCACTACAAGGAGACCCAGTAAGAGTCGATGGGTGCCACACTGCCCAGTCCAGTAACAGGGTAATCCACTGGAGGGCGACCCGGCTAAAGTCGGCGACGGGACCACTGCCCAGCCCAGCTGGAGGTAACCCAGCATCGGGGACCACTACCCAGCCCATATGGAGGTATGATCGGAATCGGGGACCACTGCTTAGTCCAGCTGGAGGTAAGCATGACATCGGGGACCACTGCCCAGCCCCGCTGGAGGTAAACTAGGAACTGCTCTGGCCATCCCTGTTGGATGGTGCTGCTCGGTGAACACCGTTGTAGTGTCCATCCCTGCTGGTTGGTATAACTGGTGAGCCCTGCTCGAAACAACCTCAGCCCCACTAGAAATAACCCCAGCCCTGCTGGAAACAACCTCTTGGGTAGAGGATCAATTCCCATGTAAAGTGTTGGTCACACCGAATCCACAAAAACTCTACCAGGGATCATGAAGTGATGGGAGAATCTCCCCAGGCCTCACAGGGCGATCCCTCTCCAATCCTCTGATTCACTGTCGAAGCGGACTGAGTAAACTCACCACAAAAAGTGGGAAAAACACCCACACTGTGTGAACACCCGTAGCCGCAAACGGTGCCGCAGTCCGGTGAAAGGGCACGATACTGAAACACCTCACAGCTGAAGAGATAGATGAACAAACCATCTCTGTCGACCAAACCATCGAGAAAGAAACCAGGGGGAGACCACTCAACCATGCTGGTCAAACAAATGAGCACAAAGCCAGGGAAAACTCCACCATGTTTGTCAAAAAAACGAGCACAGAGGGACCCTCTACATCGCGAGAGGTCAAAAGTACGCAATGCAGAACACGATATGCACATGGGTCCCACACTACGTGTGGCCCCAAGTCAACCCTAACCAAGCTCAAAAAGGTTTTCAGGTACAACGATCCACATGTACCTCCCATCATTCTCGCATACTCCAAGAGTATGCCACGTCTCCAGCCCAAGGGCTAATGTGCACACGACACCCATTGTCAACGCGAAGGCGTGAACGTAACAACTCCAACTGGTCACCTAATCGTCCTAGGAATGACCAACTACATATCTTTAAACACCAACATCACCCTCCCAGGAGTGAACGCGTTCACACGCCAAGGGTCCGCTACAAACACGGTAGAAGAACCGCCACCGGGTCACCTTCATATTTCCACATTTAATAAAATCATGCAAGAGGCTCCACACAGCCAAACAGATCGTACCATTGTAATAATCGTGGAAAAACATTCAAGTTAGACTACTTTCTCGCCTCAAATGGATTTCCGACGGAAAAGTCACCAACACCGTGTCACGCCCGAACAGCGTCCCGTGATTCTGAGCCTCGACCCCGAAAACAGTCGGGCGCATCACACCATTGCGATCCACTTGGGGAAACAAATCAAAAAGACTACTCACTTGAGAGCAATGGATATCCGGGGAAAAAGATGCATTTCGGTGCTCCGCACACGAGCGATGCTTCGTGGGACACGCATCCCGGTCCCGAAACACAAAGAACGGATCGCAGAGTTGCGATCCTGTCGAAAAAGTACACAAGGTGGTCTACTCAGTTGTCCAAAACGGTCACTCGGTGATAGAGATGGAAAATCACCGTCAACTCCCTAACAGCCCTCGTGGGGCCTGCACCATCGTGCCGAATTAGAGCGGGCGGATTTCACCATTGCAATCCCCTCAGAAAAACACCCAAAAATGATTGTGCGCACATCCCGAACAGACGACCGAAGAGCAAGTCGCTAATCACTGAACGAAGCTCTAAAGACGTGTCATGGGGCCCACCCCTCAAATCCGGTTCCAAAGCCCGAAGCTACACTGAAAAGCTTTTCCCCGGTGCCAGGGTCCCAACGCCGCTGACGGCGCTCAAAACGGACGTCAGACGCGTCTGCGCCGTCCAAACAAGAATTCCCGAGAAGCCCGGTAAGCTGCTTTACGCACGTGTAGTGCCCCTGATCCCCTCATCGCGAACATTAAGACTCCCGAAACCACCTTAAAAATTATTTCTCGTCGATACGGTTCCACTGCCGCAGACGACATGCAAATCGGACACCAGTAATGAGAATTACGGGCGTCCGAAGAGGGGGGGGGATCCCCTTGGTATGGACCGGCCTGGACCGGCCGGTCCGCCCGGCCAGGCCCGGCCCACGGCTCAGCTGCGCGGCCCGGCACCGGATCGCGGTCCACCTGCAGACCATCCATGAGGGTCGGTTGTCTCATCGCGCGATGACACGCCTGGCGGGGGTCTTTGCTTCCTACGCGGGGTCGCGGCTGTCCGCGACCCCAGTCTGCCGAGTCAACCGGCCGGCACAGCCAGCCGGTCCTCCCGCTCCACGCCACGCAAAGCTGCCACGACCAGAGCTCTCCACTGCGCCGAAGAGCGCCACCGCCAGGTCAGGGCCCGCTCCGCCCTGCTGTAGCCACCGGACCACTATGCGAGCCGCGGGAAAACCCCAAAACCCGCAAATTTCGCCGAACTGCTGCGGCCTCCTCCAAAATCTGATTTCGATTCCAAAAGATGAGATGGAAAGAAGAAAATGTGTTCTAAATGAAAATGTTATTTTTTTGAATATTTAACAACAAATAAATGCATAAAATTTAATTCAAAAGGAGGTTCGGAAATAAAAACGCAACAAGAACCTCCTACCTCGTTGGGCTTCGCTCGACGCTTCACGGACGGAACACCAGAGTTTCCGCACCTCACCAGAGCTGCCTCACCGGGGTGGAGGAGGAGAGGGAGGGATGCCGTCTTCTGCTATCCAGGTGAGGAAGAAGAAAAGGGAGGGGGTGAGTTAAGTGTTTAAATAGAAAACACTTAACCACCCTGCCCGTCGGCCCGAACCCGAACTCCCAACGGGGTTGGGATTAAGCCTCCCATAGGCTGAAAACCACGCTCTGAATGCAACGCGGTCTCATAATTTTAATCTGAGGCCCTGTTCAAAAGTTATAAAACTGAACGCTTAAAACCGCCAAATTACGAAAACGCCCCTGGGGCCATTTTTCACTGACGGTCCGTGCCCGCAAAACTTACACCCCTCCTAGGGTAAACAGAACGTTACGAACTCAACGGTGCCCTCGGTTTTCCAATCTGATCCACTGTTTAAGAGATACTTGTGTTAAGCTGTTAAATGAATAAATTAATTTATTTATTTATTCTTTTAACATTCCGAAAGAGGGTGAGGCGTCCAAACGTGCCACGCCGACAAGTTTTGTGTCGTTACTAGGGTAAACACCCCATTCCGAACCCATCCGTACACTCGAATCTCTGATCTAAATCACCATATTGGATTTGTCCCATTTATTTGGCATTTCTAGTGTGAACGCACTGAAAATTTAATTTCAGCCACTCCGGGGCTCAGAATCGCACACCGTCTGAAGGCACTGCTCAAGAATAAAATCAAGAATATTCCAAAGTCTTTCGCAGCAAAAACTGGGTTCTTACAGTGGTATTTCTCATTCTCTATTTTTAGTGAATGTTTTTTATCCCCTTTTACACTTTCTATTTTTCATGAAAGAAATTTTCATATTTAAAACCATTAAATAAGGATTAAAAGTTAAAAATTTTGGGGAAAATTTTATTTAAGTGGGTAAAATGGGACACCCTATGTTTTGGAGATAACACTATTCTGGATAGTTTGTATTACATCCAACACAAAATTGAAACAACCAATGAGGTATTATTTAAATATAATTTATTAAATATTACCATTATAAAGTATAAACTAAATTGGGAGGTATTAATAGTATTAAATAAATTATGATATATATATATATATATATTAAGGTTCCAATAATAATAAATTTACTAACAGATGATCTATAAATAATTACTCAATTTTGAATAAAAATAATTATTTCAAAATTGATTTTATTTCATTCTATGAGAGAATATTATAATTTATATATTTATACTTTAGAAATTTCATTTTATAACATTAAAATAATTTTTGAAATAATCATATCGATATTAAATAATGGGAAAATTTTGGGATTTTTGAGAGATCATGATTTTTTATTGAACTTTAAAAAATACATATTTTTATAAAACTATCATATCTTTTTAATAAATTAAATAATTTAATAATCCCACTATTATTTATTGTTAATTTACTGTAACAAAAGTTTAATTTATTTAACATTTAATCCAATTAATTTATTATAAATCATTTTTATACATGATTTTTGTATAAACACAAATTTAGAGCTTAAAAACACATTTGTTTTCTAAAAATTGATTTAAATTGAAAAATAATTCTCATTTTTAAAAAATGATAACAACTCAAAGAGAAGAAATATTTAAATTTAATAATATATATATATTTAATTATTTTCATTTACTAAATTATGATTACTTTTCATACAGTTATTATAATTTCCTCTTAGGGTGGAAAATGTATTTCCTAAAACCCAATTTTTTGACATGTTTGTGAGTTAAAATTTAAATTACATTGATGCACTTATATTAATTGAATTTCATAAAAATTATTACTTATTATTAATTATACTAATTAATAATATATTATATGTTTAGAAAATTTTTTTGTCATATTTATTTTTTAAAATAGTAAAAATATTTTACTACGGTTAAGGTCAATAATGGTTTAGATGGTTATAAATTAAAAAGGTAAAGGGAATAAAATGATTAAACCGTGTTTACTTTTTAATGGTGTAGGTTCTTATCAGCCATATAACCCCTTACCTCAATTATCTTACAATTTTTTAGCAACATTTCAGAACAGCGACATCGTATTAATGAATAGTTCTGGGTATTTTCAAAAATGTCACTCCTCCTAAATTATAAATTGGAACCCCATCCCCTTACCTATTCATGCCTTTAATGAAATTTATCATGACCAAATCTATATAAAATATCTCCCCAACATTATTTTACAAATTATATAGCTTCATTTCATCCCAAAATACATTTATTAGGTTCTTTAATTAGTTATCCAGAAGAAGTTATTATAAGAGAAGGTAATAGTCTTCACCGAGATCCTTCTTTTTTTTCTTTTATTTTCACCTTAAATAATGAATTAAATTTTAAATATAAGAAAACATGTATATAATATTTAATTTCATGTTATTTTGTTTATTTAATAATATTAATCTATCGCCTCTTCTATAATATGGTAAATGAAACCATATTCTTGTGTTTGGTAGACTACCGCCTCATGAACAGATGTAATTTATTTTCCATCATCGAATCTCACAGTTTTTCATGATGAGGAATTAAATGTTTAGATATGATATTTTTAGAGATTAATTATTCTATTGAAATTATATCATATACCTTTATACCTTATAATCCATGTAAAAATGATAACGTCATTCATTTATACGGAGGTCTACCACCTCACGAAGTGATATGATTCGTTTTTTATTATTGAATTAGATAAATGATATAAGTTAGTTAATTTAAATAAATAATATGTAATTTAAGATATTTTTCTTATTAATTAATATGAAAATAACACTTAAAATCTATCAATCATGATCACTGAAAACCAAAACATCACTCATTTGTAAGTATGACCTACCATCTCTGTGACTATAAATAGTTCATTTTTAATAAATTAAAAATAATGGGTAGTTTTAGAAGTATAATATATATATATATATAATAAATTTTTAGTTATTATTATTGTGTATATTATGGAAAAGTTTCCACGTTTATCATTTTCAACACACCAATGTTGTTTAAAAATTATGAACTAAGAACCCTCAAAACACCTGATATGGACATAACTAAATAAGTAATTAAATATGTAATTAAAATTAATAACCTAATTTCTTTATGATTACAGGTATTGAACCTAGAAATTTTTTTAGGTATAAAATTAACTGATTTATTTTTATGATACATGATATAATATACAGACATGATAGATTCTGGGCTCAAGGTAAGGGTTTTGTCTCAAAACATCAATATTTGTGACACATGTTTTTTTGTGCCTAATTTTTTAGATGTTTTATATAGTTCCAATTTACATATTTTATCACGATTAAAGCATGTTTAATTATATATTAAATTAAAATTCATTTACATCATTCATGGTAGTTGTGATCCAAAAGTTACATAATCCACAAGGGCTTATGTTTCAATCTAATTTTAATCAGGATTTTTTCTGATTGAATTTGAATTTTAGTAAATTATTTTATATTTTTTTAATAAACCCATTAAATTTTCTAATCATATATTTATTCATGAAATTTTCATGTTATAGTACAATTTTCCTCATTTTGGAACTTAAAAATATTGAGAATTGTTTTTATAAAATCTGAATTCACTTCTCACTTTGGTCAGAAATCTTTTTTTCATATCCATGTGTTATATAAATATTTTAATGATTGTTATAAAAATTATAAAAATTATTTATTAAATAATTTTTATTTTAAAAATATTATTTTTTAAATAATTTAATTGTATATTCTTGACATTTTCAATAATATAATATTTTTATACTTTTTAAAATAGTGTGAAATGAATGTTTCTTTTAAAATATATCACATGTATGGAATTCACCATAGTTATTAAAAATCAACACTATGAATCTTAATTTATATACGTACATGGTTATTTATTTAATGAATTATTTTTTTATAAAAATTTTCAAAATTTTTAGAATTTTAATAACTAATTTCAATGTGTAAAGGTTATTTTTATCAATTAATATTCTATGTAAATTTTGAAAAACATTTTCATCACTAATGAGAAAAATTGATGTTATATTTTTCTTCTAATTTTTTTTATATATCTCTATAGTATATACCTATCTTATTCTCCCTTACATTCATTGGGTAATACATACCTTATGTTCATCTCTAAAATTAATTCATTTTAAATTTTCTTTTTATTGTGATATGATACAATATTATGGAACTCGTATCCTTCCTTGGGAAATTATTATTTTTGTGGATTATGGTCGATTTTCTTTTAAGAAACATAAAATCATGAAAATATTATGATGGGGAACATAGATAGATCCAGGTGAGCATGATATAATATATAAAATGGGATATCCCAAATAGCCCTCCCATGAAATGGGTAATTTTTTTAGTCTCATGATACGTCTTTTATAGTATTAAGAGGTAAAAAAACTTTATGGTATATTATAAACCATTTTATATTGTTTATGTTGTTATCCTTTTCATAAGTTCATGTCATGTAATATTTTTCTAAAACATTTATTGTGATAAAATATTCTTATGGGACAATGATATTTATATTATTATCTCATGTGATTACTCTTATGACTCCAATTTAATGATTTCATGTTACACCTTTTAATCACTTATTATGTCTCTGTATCATGATTATTCCCTTATGTGGAGTTTTTTATCACCCATTTCTACTCTGTATTCTCCATGTAATCCAATGTTATTTATGAGCATGAAAGGATTTAGGAGCTCATTTTGAAGGATAAAGTAAAAAGTTCTATTTTAGTATCACATTGATATATTATGAACATTTTTGTCTTAATACATTTTGACTTGGATCATTTGGATGTAATTAATCTATGTTTAATTTTGAAATCATGTAATAATATGTGTAAACATATAGGTTTTCTATAGTTGTTACCATGAATTGTTCTTATTATTTTGGGGGATTGGTAATAGAATACATTAGTGAGAAATCTATAAAAATGTACATGGATAATTATATGTTGTGGAATAAATACAAGAATTTGGGTGGCATCTAATGTGAGTGGGATTCTAAGAAATTAGATCAATTTTTGGATATTACAAGTAGATGTGGCACTAGAATAGTTTTACATAGGGGTAATTAATAGGAAAAGGTAAGGTCTATATGGAAATGTTCATAACCTAGTGCATTAAAAATAGACTTTCTGCACACCTTGTTTAACACTCCTTAGTGATATGTTTTGTAAATTAACAAACACATTTTAACACCCTGAGATTTTATGAAAAATATTATTTTTAATTTTATTGATGTATTGTGTTGTACGCTACACCAAAACGAGCTTGAACTACACGCATCCATGACTTGGCTTGCATTACACGCAATCACGACCTTCCACGATAGCGTGTGAAGTACGCAATACCATGTTTCACTAAACGAGATATTATTATAATATTATTATGAACTAGTAGTTATTAATAGTAATACACACTTTTTGAAATTTTATTATTAAAAATGGACTTCATTTTTGGATTTGGAATATCGAAATTAGCCTAGGGTGAATTTTTGGTATTTTTCTGAAAACTTTCAATTTTTGATGAATTGTGAAAACACTGGGTTACTTTTTAAAACCCGACTTTTTATTTTAATAATTATTTTCTTTATTTGAATTTATTTTAGGTCAAAATTGATACATAATAACTATATAAGTTCAATTAAATTCATTGGAGTCATTTTATAATAATTTTAGATATATAAAAATTTTATTGAACTTTTCACCGTCTTTTACCCACCTCCTAGGAGAATTTTCAAATTCACATAAAACATAATTCTACCGCTTCTAGGAGTGGAATTTCAGAAATATGAGAGACACAGTTAAAATCAAGGACTAAAATGTGGTTCAATGAGATGAAAATAATTTTTGGTGAATAGTAACTTTTTACTTTTTTTACCATGATTAAAAGTAAATAGGGTAATTAAGGGTAAAACTGATATTATTATTACCCTCATAAATGTCATAATTCTATTGAATAAGTGTAATTCGACCAAAAACAACCTTTAGAATAAAATATGACCGTTTAGGCCCACTTGGTTTAGATTAAAACATTTATTATTAATTAATTTAAAGAATGGTTAAAATAGTTAAATTCAAAGTTTAATAACTAAAACATTTTTAATATAGGGTTATACATAAGATAAATTAGACTATAAATATTTATTAGAAAGATAAAATTATTTCATACATAATGGTATTTTATTTATAATTTTTATACATTAAATAATTTAATTTATTTATGACCCAATGATAATGCAGTAATTATCTTATTAATGAAATATTGAAATATTTGATATTATAAATGCCAAAATAAATGTAATTTGAGCCTTTTTATGAATTCCATTATTGTTCTAGGTTAATATGACATGTTAGAATTGATTTAATTATCTTTTTTCGAAGTAATCATTCTGTTTTGATTTTCACAAAAATCAATTACCAAATAGAGTAAAAATTGACATAAAATAGTTTTTTAAAAAAATATTATATTATTAATTGTTATTTTATTTCTAAAAATATATGGATCGAAAAAATTACTTAGATAAAGTTATATATATTAATAATAAAAAACTTTGGGTTCTTTTGTCTTGTTATAGTAAGTTTATTAACCTTATAGTGTAAGAAAACAAGAAGACACGGTAAAAGTAAAAATTTTTAACTTAAAGTTAAATCTAAATGATAATGTTAAAATAGAAACCTAAACTTGTCTAAATTCTATTTTATGAGAGAATTTCGACCCATACCCACCTTAGCTTCGAAATAAATCAATTTGGAGGTATTAAAAACCTAATATGACTTTATAAGAAAATAATATTTTTTGTTTTTCCTAAGGTGCCCCTCTCCTCCCTTATAAAAGGGCACCTCCTCCCTCTCTTCCTCACACTACTTTGAGACTTCACGCTCGGTAAAACCCTTAATATTTCTCTTCTAATATTCCCTATAAACATCCTAGAGGTCCTGGTCTTCTTCAAAGTCCATTTTTAGTGCCCTAAGAGGAGGTTAAAAAGAGGCTCTTCAAAGAAGAGGTAATGTCCGTTACCGATTCTTTCAACTTTATTTCTTCTTCTAATTCTTCTTCCTTAACTGTTTCATTATGAAGTAATAACATCAGTATCACTAATATAATGATATGTTGTTATAATTATGAAACAACCTTATTTCTCCATCAATCCATCCTACGGAAAACGAAATCACCGCGCGTGCGTACGTACGGAATACCGTCTCCACGCCGTGGTGTAATCTATTTTCCACCACCACCTTACATGGATGGGTATAATGGTGTAAATAAATAACTATATATGATTATTGTAAGGTGATATTGATTCTGAAATGTTATACATATTCTTAAATACAATTCCATGATCATGGGAATGATATCATCACTCGTGCATACATACGGACTACCGTCTCCACGACGCAATGAGATTCATTCTCCATGTTAACCATTCATGAATGACTATAAAGTATATATAGTGAATAATAATGAAATATATGACATAATAATTATACTGGATTTATGTATATATATATGTATATCGTCTACTTAATTCCATTCAATTCAATAAGGAAACGAAAACAGCGTTCATGCATACGTACGGCCTACCGTCTCTATTAACGGTGTATTTCATTCCATTTATTGATCTATCACATATATATGTATATGCTGAATATATATTATATATAAATAATGTTTTACATTCTAGAATTATTTAAATCAGGATATAAGTAATAATTTCCTGAACAACAGGTCCAAACAAATATGATAAATAAAACGTTTTACCCAAAATGATGCTTTAACATGAGATTTACAAAAGAACGGGTAATATAAAGTCATAAGTGAACCATATATGATATCATAACAATGAATATGACTCTTTTATAAGTCAATTTCATTATTTAAATCATTATACAGGAGGTTTTGATATGTACGAATCATATCGGACCTAAGGTAAGGGATAATTATTCCAATCTCATTCTTATCTGAAATGGTTTATTCGTAAGTATTTACTGGGGTTATCTTTATCATCCATGTCCATGTTTTCTAAAAAAAAATCATAAAATGTTATTATTCTTCCATGTGTTTTTAAAGTCATTTTTACCCTTTTTTGACTTTTACCACAAGTTTTGGAAGGAATCTTTCTTTTGTTTACCATATGAGGAACTTTTTTACTTTTCCGACAAAAGTACGAGAAGAATGTTATTTTTAACTTATACGGCGTGAATGGATTTTTACGGTTTTATAACGCCTCATTTTCATAAATCTTCCTCTACAAGTTTGCATGATTATTTAAAAAAAACCCTTTTCTTTTAAAAGTGCATGTCATTTTTTGAAATTAAAATGTTTTTGAAGAAGAAAGGATATTTTCCTCAAGAATTCATTTCACGTGTTTTATCAAAACCATTTTCCATCTAGGATGAAATTATTTCATTTGTGTATGTTTGAAGTATAATGTCTCTATTATTTACATGGTTTCAGTTTTCTTATGATTGAATGATATCCATTTTTTATATATAGATTATGTAATGATGGGATGATGTTTATGAAACCCATTTTTAATTTTCGGGTTATGATGAATGATTTATGTTAATGTTGTGGAACAAGTAAGAATTATTTCATTATGAGATGGGTGGGACCTATATCTCCCTCCAATTCATTGGGTAAGGATTTATATCTCATGATATAGACATGGCTAGAATGGTAAGTTAAACTGGTTCAGTAATACAGGACTGGAACGAGGAGTGAACTCGATTCAGAAAGGGACTTTTTCCACTAAGATGGTCTTGGCAGCAATGCCTTGGCTATTATGGGAATCATAACATGTGCTTAATGGTTTCCAAAATTACATTTTTTATTCCCATTCTATTTTATCGATATTTATGTTCCATTATGATATATGCCTTATGTACTTCTACGATTTATGTCTTTGCTCATGATTTTGATGTTTAAATTTCATGTTCAAGTTTTTGTTTTCAAAGGTTTATGGATTGTTTTATGTTCTCTATGTTTTCCCTTACTGAGCATTTGAGATCACCCTTTTTATGTTTCATTTTCCCCGATAAATAAATAAAGGTTTACGTAAGAAAAAAGGGGAAGATTTTTATAGGATATGTTGAAGATATTTCACCACGATTAGAAGATTATTTTCCGAGTTTCGAAAGACACTAAACTATTACGGTCCTTGTGTGTCTGTTTTCGTTATGTATCAAGTATTCTGCAAATGTAATGTAATGTCTATGTAAGTCAAGCTTTGGGTCTCTATAGTTGGTATCAGAGGAAAGTTTTAGTCAACCTTTGGAGACTAGGATGCGAGAACTTTAGTGAGATACCTAGAGATATTTCTAAGTTATGTCTAGGGATGTCGCTAAGGATAAGTATAAGTATAGGTTATAGTCCTAGAATTATGGTAATGATATTAGAATTAAACCTAGGATATTAGATATGGAATTTACTCCCCCTTTATTATGTTGTTTTCCCTATCATTATGTTTTCCTTACACTATTATTTTTGGGTTTTAAATGATGTCTGGAACCCGAAGGAACCGTGTTGATCAATGTAATGGACGATGAAATGATTGTACTCTTGAACAAACCAATGTTATGGGAGATGGGGTGAACAATCTTATATCTATACTTACACAAGCTATGAATCATTCTGGACTTCCAAATGAGCAGAGAAAGAGCAGCATTCTGTTGAATCCTTCATGAGGCAGCATCCACCTTCATTCAGCGGGTCTTCTAATCCATTAGTGGCTGAACAATGGATCAGTACCACTGAAACAATATTTTCAGTTCTACAATGTTCTGATCATGATAAAGTCATCTTATTAGTATATATTTTTGAAGGTGATTCTGATCAATGGTGGAATCTTATCAAGAATACGAGGAAAAGAGAAGAAATTGAGTCCATGGAATGGGAAGAGTTCAAGAACATATTTTTCAATATGTACTTCCCTCGTATTCTTCATAAAAATATGGAAAAAGATTTCCATGAGCTTAAGAAAAAGGATGATGAATCTGTTGGTATATACGAAGAGAATTTTACAATGCATGCAAGGTATGCATCCGACTTTATCATCCAACCTGAAAGTAAAGTTGATCGATTCTTCAGTGGATTAAAACCATGTCATTGAAGGGAATTAGCTATAAGAGACTTCAGTAGCTATGAGGAAATTGTGTGGTGTGCTATCAAGGTAGAAATGGAAGTTGGTCTTACATATCCATCTCATGGTTTGGACAAGAAACGAAAGATGGAGTTCAAGGAGAAATCTCAGAATAATGGTGAAAAGAAGATAAATGTTTCTTTATGATCAATGTGTGGAAAGAAGCATGGTGGAGATTGTCTTAAAGGGACTAGAAAATATTTTAAGTGTGGAAAAAAAGGTCATCAAGTAGTTTAGTGTCGAAGTAATGGAAAAAGGGTTGCTAATGATGTCAATAATGAAAAGACTATAGAGAACGCACCACCAACACTTCAAAACTTTAAGTTCAAGGAAATGGGGCATTATGCTAATCAATGCCCTAATCCAAGGGTTAATGATGATCAACGTGAGTAACCTCTTAAGGATAAGGATAAAGGGAAGTCACATGCGATCACTATTTGTGATGTTGATAATGACAATGATTTTGTGTAATGATTAAGTGTTTATGTAATGGGATTTCAAAATAGTATCATGGAATCTCATTTATTGTATCATGGAATTTTGAAATATTTGTGTATTGGTCCATTGTGGTTTTATATAAGAATATGGTACCGGTAACCATGAAAAGTGATTCAAATATTTTGGAAATCAGATGATATGTGCATAATGAAGGGATAAGGAGAAAATAAATTGTTTGATAGTATTCATGAGTTCATGATTGATATAAGGACTATGTGATATCATGGTTTGAGAATATATAATTTTGGGGATTTTGGTATATGGAAAGTGTTAACTTTTAACTGCATTCATGTTTTCACTAAGGTTCAATGGGTATTCATTTTTCAGGAGAATACATGATTAAGGCCTTCGAATGTTTGAAATGTGACCAACAAGATATATCATATGATATATGAGGGATAAATGATGGTATTCATGTACTTGTTATGTGACCTCTCATGTAATCATTTTCTTTACACTATGAGATTGGACAGAAGTATTTTCGATAAGCTTAATGGTTGGAATTGATTAAGTTGGACATCAGATTGAATTGTTTAAGGCTAGAATTTTGTTTTGATATTATTTATGGAATGTTATAATAATTTAGTTTTAGAAAAACGACAACCTGCAGGACGGGCGACAACCCTTCGCGTCGGGCAAGGTTGTGGGAATCGAACCCACAACTTAAGTGCGACAAGGCTTTATCACCTACCACAAGCCTACAGGAAGTCCCTGTTTAGTATAAACCAGTTTTATTATATTAAGAAGTATGATATATGAAGTATAAGTCCATTTTAGGAACCATATATGATTAACCTCACTATAGATGGACTTATGTATTTTTGATAACTTTTTCTATTCTTTTGTTTAAGATAGATGGAATGACCCATCATTATATCACATGATCTGCTAACACTTCATGAATGAAAAATTCAACTTCATTTCTTTAAGAGATGAAGTGGAAATTGTCCAAAGAACGACCAACGGTGAGACTGTACCAAAATCAAGAAAGTATTTATTCTAATTCGAATTTCTTCAAATTTAGGGAAATGATCTTGAAAACCAAAAATGTTGTCCTAGTTCCCTTATATCCGATGAATCATATTGTACCTAAGATCATCACAAATCTATGACTTTGTGATTGTTGGGTTTTTCATAGCCATGTTCTCTACCACTCTCTATCAGAACATGATGGATAGATTTCTCTTCCATATCCATATTTTCACCTATGTTCTCTTATGTGGAAACCTAGTGATTAGTTAATTTGGGTAACCATTACGCTTCATACTTTAGTTTTTAAAGATTTGTTTTGGTATTCCTTTTTAGGATGTGGGTTTCTATTAAAGAAACTTCCGAGTAGTAAACCATTTATAACCCCGACGAATTTCGAGGGAAAAATTCATTTTAAGGGGTGTAGAATGTAACACCTCGAGATTTTATGAAAAATATTCTTTTTAATTTTATTGATGTATTCTGTTGTACACTACACCAAAAGTAGATTGCACTACACATATCCCTGACTTAGCTTGCATTACATGCAATCGCGACCTTCCACGATAGCGTGTGTAGTACGCAATACTATCTTTCACTAAACGAGATATTATTATAATATTATTATGAACTAGCCTTTATGAATAGTAATACCAATTTTTTGAAATTTTATTTTTCAAAATGGACATAATTATTGGACTCGGAATATCGATATTAGCCTAGGGGGAATTTTTGGTATTTTTCTGAAAACTTTCAATTTTTGATGAATAGTGAAAACACTATGTTACTATTTAAAAAACGACTTTTTATTTAAATAATTATTTATTTAATTTAAATTTATTTTAGGTCAAAATTGATATATAATACCTATATATGTTCAATGTAATTCATTGGAGTCATTTTATAATAATTTTAGATATATAAAAATTTTATTGAATTTTTCACCGTCTTTTACCCACCTCCTAGGAGAATTTGTAAATTCACATAAAACATAATTTTACCGCTTCTGTGAGTGGAATTTTGAAAATATAAGAGACACAGTTAATATCAAAGACTAAAATGTGGTTCAATGTGATGAAAATAATTTTTGGTGAATAGTAACTGTTTACTTTTTTTACCACGGTTAAAAGTAAATAGGGTAAATAAGGGTAAAATTGATATTATTATTACCCTAAAACATGTACTAATTCTATTGGATAAGTTTAATTCGACCAAAAACAACCTTAGGAATAAAATATGACCATTTAGGCCCACTTGGATTAGATTAGGACATTTATTATTAATTTATATAAAGAAGTGTTAAAATAGTTAAAATCAATGTTTAATAACTAAAACATTTTTAATATAGGGTTATACATAAGTTAAATTCGACTATAAATATTAATTAGAAAACACAAAATATTTCATAAATAATGGTATTTTATTTATAATTTTTAGACATAAAATAATTTACTTTATTTATGACACAATGATGATGCAGTAATTATGTTATTAATGAAATATTGACATAATTGATGTTATAAATACAAAAATAAATGTAATTTGACACTTTTTATGAATTAAAATACTTTTCTAGGTTAATATGACATGTTAGAATTGCTTTAATAAACATATTTCGAACTAATAATTCTGTTATGATTTTCACAAAAATAAATTACCAAATAGTGTCAAAATTGACATAAAATAGTTTTTAAAACAAATATTATATTATTAATTGTTATTTTATTCCTAAAATTATAAAGTTCGGACAAATGACTTAGATAAAGTTATATATATTAATAATAAACATCTTGGGATTCTTTTGGCTTGTTATAGTAAGTGTATTAACCTTATCGTATAAGAGAACAAGAAGACACGGTAACAGTAAAATTATTTAACTTAAAGTTAAATCTAAATGATAAGGTTAAAATAGAAACCTAACCTTGTCTAAATTCTATTGTATGAGAGGATTTCGTCCCATACTCACCTTATCTTCGAAATAAATCAATTTTTATCTATTAAAAACTGAATATGACTTTATAATAAAATTATATTTTTAATTTTTCCTAAGGTGCCCCTCTCCTCCCTTATAAAAGGGCACCTCCTCCCTCTCTTCCCCACACCACTTTGAGCCTTAAATCTCGCCCAAACCCTACCAATTTCTCTTCTTCGCTTCCGTAGAAACATTCTAGAGGTCCTGGTCTTCTTTAAAGACCATTTTTGTGCCCTAAGAGGAGGTTAAGAAGAGGCACTTCAAAGAAGAGGTAATGTCCGTTACCGATTGTTTCAACTTTATTTCTTCTTCTACTTATTCTTCTTTAGTTGTTTCATTATGAAGTAATAACATCTGTATCACTAAAATACTTATATGGTATTATAAGTATGAAACAACCCTATTTCTCCATCTATCCTTCCTACAGAAAACTAAATTACTGCGCGTGCGTACGTACGGAATACCGTCTCCACGCCGTGGTGTAATCTATTTTCCACCACCACCTTACTTGGATGGGTATAATGGTGTCAATAAATAACTATATATGATTATTTTAAAGTTATATTGATTCTGAAATATTATACATAGGCTTCAATACAATTCCACGATCCTGGGAATGATATCATCGCTCGTGCGTACGTACGGACTACCGTCTCCACGACGCGATAAGATTCATTCTCCATGTTAACCATTCATGAATGATTATAAATTATATATAATGAATAATAATGAAATATATGACATAATAATGATACTGGATTTATTTATATATATATATGTATATCATCTACTTAATTCCATATAATTCAATAAGGAAACAAAAACAGCGTTCATACGTACGTACGACCTACTGTCTCCATGAACAGTGTATTTCATTCCATTTATTGATCTATCATATATATATGTATATTCTGAATATATATTATATATAAATCATATTTTACATTCTATAATTAAGTAAAGCAGGATATAAGTAATAATTTCATGAACAACAAGTCCAAACACGTACGATAAATAAAACGTTTTACCCAAAACGGTGCTTTAACACTAAATTTACAAAATAATCGGTAATATAAAGTCAAAAGTGAACCATATATGATATCATAACAATGAATATGACTATATAATAAGTCAATGACATTATTTTAATCATTATACAAGAGGTTAGGATATGTGTGAAGCATATCGGACCTAAGGTAAGGGATAATTATTCCAATCTCATTCTTATCTGAGATTATTTATTCGTAAGTATTTACTGGGGTTATGTTTATCATACATGTCCAGGTTTTCTAAAAATGTTTTCATTAAAAGTTGTTATTATTACATGTGTGTTTAAAG
The DNA here is from genome assembly GCA_963277665.1 of Viscum album. Classification (NCBI taxonomy): domain Eukaryota; kingdom Viridiplantae; phylum Streptophyta; class Magnoliopsida; order Santalales; family Viscaceae; genus Viscum; species Viscum album. Next base: position 2,072,706,116 of record OY728156.1, on the reverse strand, counting down.
TCATTTTTAACCTTTTTTTTACTTTTACCACAAGGTTTGGAAGGAATCTTTTTTTTTGTTTACCACACGCGGTACTTTTTGACTTTTTCGACAAAAGTATGAGAAGAATGTTATTTTTAACATATACGGCGTGAATGGATTTTTACGGTTTCATAACGCTTAATCTTCATAAAGCTTCCTCTAAAAGTTTGCATTATTATTTTCAACAAAACCCTTTTCTTTTAAAAGTGCATGGCATTTTGTGGAAAGAAAAAGATTTTGAGGAAGAAAGTATATTTTCCTCATGAATTCTTTTAAACTGTTTTATCAAAACCATTTTATATCGAAGATGAAATTATTTCATATGTGTATTTTTGAAGTAAAATGTCTCTATGATTTACATGGTTTCACTTTTCTTATGATCAAATGATATCCATTTTTTTATATATGGATTATGTTATAATGGGATGATGTTTATGAAACCCATTTTCAGTCTTTGGGTTATGATGAATGATTTATGTTTATGTTGTGGTACAAGTAAGAATGATTTAATTATGAGATGGGTGGGACCTATATCTCCCTCTAATTCATTGGGTAAAGATTTATATCTCATTAGATAGACATGGTTGGAATGGTAAGTTAAACCGGTTCAGAAATACAGGAGTGGAACGAGGAGTGAACTCGATTCAGAAAGGGACTTTGTCCACTAAGATGGTCTTGGCATCAATGCCTTGGCTACTATAGAAATCATAACATGTGATGAATGGATTCCACAATTACATGTTTTATACCCATTCTATTTTATCAAGATTTATGTTCCATTATGATATATTCCTTACATACTTCCATGATTTATGTCTTTGCTCAAGATTTTGTTGTTTAAATTTCATGTTCATGTTTTTGCTTTCAAATGTTTATAGATTATTTTATGTTCTCTATGTTTTCCCTTACTGAGCATTTGAGCTCACCCTTTTTATGTGTCATTTTCCCCCGGAAATAAAGAAGGGTTTTAGGTAAGGAAAAAATGGGTGAAGATCTTTATGGGAGATGTTGAAGATCTTTCACCATGATTAGAAGATTATTTTCTGAGTTTCCAAAGACACTAAACTATTATGGTACTTGAGTGTCTGTTTTCGTTATGTATCAAGTATTCCGCAAAAGTAATGTAATGTCCATGTACGTCAAGATTTGGGTCTCTACACACATCGTTAACCTTTATGATTGAATTGGATTAACTATTGAGTTAGAAAACCATATAAGAAATAAGAACACAGGTAACCTAGATTAAAACCTAGTGACTCATTAGTAATGTTATAATTATATTTTTAAAATTACTCATTTAGGGTTTATGATTATTCCTATTGTATATCAAATATTTCTTAGTTAATGATGTGAAATAGTAGAAATAATTCCAAAAACTAATGTGATGGGATTTGTAATGTTTTACCTAATAATTTTTCAAACCTATTGTGAATGTTAGTTATACATATTGTGATCAATACAATGATATATCTATAATTAGAATTATAAACTAAAACATAGTTGAATTTACAAACACATCAAAGAAGATGTGGATGGTGTCTCATGGAACGTCATGTGATAAAAATGATAATGAAAAAAAGAGTCAGTTTCTTGTATATCAAAAATATGGTAATAGAACCCAATTAAAATTCCTTAAATGAACTAGAAAATGATTTATATGTTGTAAAAGAATCCATAAAGAATATAATTTCTGAAGAAAAATTATGATTTCATTCAATAAGACTTGGGGAAATAAAGTTCTTCATTACACACCTCTAACAGTTCAATGTCAAGGATGTGGGGAACTTTTTCATTATCAAAGTCAATTCCATAACACAATAATTAATTCCTAAAGTCTTATGTTATGATAATAATTGAAGTTGAATGATTGAAGTGTTTTAGAGTTGTAAATAAGGAATCATTTTTGATGTAGTTATTTCAATGGTATGCTGGTTGTAAGAATCATGAAACATCTATTGGTTTTTCTACAATAGTTTTTTTTTACAGATTTTGATGAAAATGTTGAATTTTACTAAGGACCTAGAAATTTGATTTATGTTTAAGGTGATATCTTGAGTTAAAACACATGATCTAAGAAACTAAAATATTTTATATGTCATTACTATTGGGGTAATTGTTTTCAATTAATATTGGTTTATTTGTTGTGAAAAAATAAGTTTTATAGAGTAATTTAGTTTTTAAAATATGATTTTACAATTTATTTCATTTTTAATATGTTTATTATAGCTTTTATAACCTTATAATAATTATATTAATATAGTTCTCAAATAATAAAGAACCACTTTAATGGTTAAAAGTCATTGTATGAATCACGGACATTGGTCATGAACCCACAAATGAAGGATGACAAGGGTGACATTTCTACCATTTCCCTACGTGATTTCTCAGTATAACAATGTTTAGATAAATAATTTGGAGGATAAATTTTATTTTCATTTTGGGAATCATATTAGGGGATCATTTTTTGTTTATTTTTTTTTGTGTTTTGAGGTGATTAATGATATTTTGGGAAACATTTTATTGGCTTAAGATATATACATAATTTATGTTTAAAATAGATTATTGTTTTTGGAATAATTTTATTATTTTTTTGGAGATGTATTTGAAGGGTATGAAATAATATTTTTTGTTATAACCTTATTTTATGTAGATTCTGTTAAGGATACTTGGGATTTAGGGTTAATTATTTTAGAAATTACCTTTTTTAAACCATTTGTATTTTTGTTGAATTTTTTATATAAATAGATTCATATTAATAATGGGAATTATATAAATTTTTCTTAACAATTTATGCATTAATAAATAAAGGATTAATAACTTTTTAGTCATTTATGTATCGTAAGTTCTGTTAAAAGGTAATTTTATTGATTTAGGAGTGAAAAAAATTATATTAGATATTTATTCATTAGAGTAATTGGTGAAGCAGAAATTAATTAATGCCTGATGAATGGATGAAATTATGTTTATGAAAAAATATATCAAATACATTTTATGGTGTTTTCTATCTTGATAGTAAATTAATCCCCCAACTCTAGTAAAAGTATTATAATGAACCATGTTTGAAGATAAGTTAAAATTATTGGGGAATTTGAATTTTATAATTTTCAAGATGGTTCATTCTTTATACCAAGTTTCAGAACATAATTTTGAGAGTTGAAACACTTGAACAAAAATATACACTTGGTTAATGGATCGAGGGGTTTCTTTGGGGTCTCATTGAGACTGATAGGGTATGGTCCCATAAATCTTATGTTTGGGTGGTATGAACAGGGTTCCCGATTTTCTAGAAATTATGCAGCCCCTAGCAACAAATATTGCGGATGTAGTAGATGAACTGATCTAGAGAGAACAAGTTTTATATGGGTTACCCAAACCGTGCACATGGACCACATAGTTATTTCTAAACAGGTAGTACCTATAAACTATTCATCACACCATTGGACCAAGATTTGACAAACCATGTGTCAAAAATCATGTGAGGTGGGGTTATTAGGTTGTGGGTGCCACATTGAGGTGGATAGTTTACAAACTATGAGAGAAAATCATGTGATCCATTTTTGGGGGGTAAAATTATTGAAATTACTTTAATGAGGTTAAAGATTTTTTTCATCCTTCATTCTTCTTCCATTATCTAGGTGAGGCTCTCCTTTGGCATTATGCATTCCTACTCCACCCTAATCAAAGCTTAGTGATAAATCCTATATCTGATGTCTGAAGTGAGCTTCATTGGTATTTTTAGATTCACAATGGTATGCTCTCAGTTCCTTTTGAATATATCTTCATTTACATTTATCTCAACTAATTAATCATGGTGAAGTCTCCTTTCCACTATTTTTAGGGGTAGTATTTTTCCTATATTTCCCCCAAGTAGGAATAAATCATACCTTGTTATTAGAAGAGTGAAGCATCCTTTTTATATAGTACATGGTCAATGTATTTTTCCGCATGTTCCTGGAATTTTATATATATCATTATTATTCCCAAAATCGACCTTTTCAGGTTGTTGCCTTAAAAATGATTTCGTAGATCCAAATTGGTATACACACCTTGTTTTACTCCCATTAATAATCATTTATTAGGTTGATGTTTTCATCCCCTATCATGTTCACCTTTTTTGTATACATTTTATTACCTATTTAAATTTAAATGATTCAATTCCAAAGTTATCATCTAGGTGTTTGTCTTTTCTTAATAATCGAAATTTCCAAGTATGGTTTTTTCATAAATGACAATGGAAGTTTCTAAATACCATTATGATCCTTATAAAATTTGTTTATTTGTGTGGTAGATTTTTAAATTTTTTTTATGAATTGATACTAAAGGGATTTTTTAATACAATTTCACGTTTTTATAATAAAACCAGATTTCTGTTTTAAATCACGATTCGCTATGTTTCATGGGAGATTACCTAATCCTCCAATTGTAATGATATTTTTATATATATAACATCGAGGAAAATTCCTCTATTGATGTTATTAAATAGATTTTACCCTTTCAATATAAATGGCCTTGATCCATTGCACCTTCTAAGTGCATGGATTGTCCCACTCCTATTAAAAGTGACTAATGAACTGATCACCTTTTATGTGATTTCCATTATTAATAAATGGAATCACCCTTCATGGTAATTTACCAATTTGTCCATGATACCTCATATGTTCCTCTAGATTCTTGTTAAATGAATGGCCGTGTTTTTTTGGATTAAATAGTTTAAAATTAACGGAATGGATTGAGATAATGGAATGAATTGTTTGAATGATTCAAATGGTATAAATGAAATGAAATGGTTATATTAAAATTAATGGCTTACTCAAGATGGTTTTACATCCTTAAATTAAGTAAACATTTTAATTTCAATGAGTTATAAAGGGTGGAAAGGCCACTCCTGATGTTTCTTGTTTTTTAAATGAAATTAATCAAATGTTATATTGTGGTTATAATGGATTTATTAACGTATATCCTAAGAGATAATTACTGATGAAATCTATTATTATATCATTAAAAATTGTGTTTTGGAAATTTAATTATTGTAAGGGTGTTTCATAGAATGGATGTATGAAAATCCCTTACATAATGTGTTGATCCTTGATGTCTCAAACTAGTGATACTATATGGAAGGGGGACTTCATTCACCACATCCCTTGTTGAGTGTGGTTATGAAGGTACACTCACGACTTTGAATATTGACAACGATGGTGAATTCACCATATTGAGTGAAAATCAATAATTCTCCCACTTATTATGATATTTATGGTTTGCACTATCTTTCCTAAGCTTATAGGCTCGTTTATAATGGTTATGGATTACTAAGTTACACCCTGGACCAGCCAGCAGCTAGTATTCCATGTATATAGCCACTTACAATCGCATGTACATGGTTTATATAGGTGGATAAAATATATAACTATACTATTCATATATTATTATATACATATAGTCATAGATAATACACTTATTCTGGATATGAGGTAAATAAGGTAGATCCATCGTGTGTCCCTTAAGAAACATGGTAGGTGATTGTTTTTTTTTCATTCTATATACGTTCAAACTACATTACATTATATTTATGAACTGGAATCAGTTGTATACGCCACTGGTGGGAACCTACTAGGATTTACATCTCACACCCTAATCGGGATACAATTACACTAGGGTAACCAAGTATATCTCATGTTCTCTGGACCATGGTTGATTTCTTGTGTTGTTCAGCTTATACATGGGAGTTTGGAGCATATTACTGAGTTAGATGTTAGGATTCTCATGGAGATAACCATCCATGATCTGTATTTTTTTATTATTTGTGTATTATTCTTTATCATGTTTCATATTTTATGTCTACTATTTAATTCTAGAATCATTCATAGGGACATGAATGATTTGTAGTATATTTTCATTAGTCATATTTTATATTCAGGTAGATTATTATTCTGCGGTTAGGTATTCATTATTTATTTCTTCTATTTTTGTTTGTTATTTATTATTTGATTAATCATTGTTCTACTCTGATAATTCTGATATAGTCTCCTCACTATCACATCCTTAGACCCTTGATGTTTGTTAATTACTTCTGGTGTACATGGAGGAATTATTGAGGCCATGTGATCCTCCGGTCTGGCTACCATTTAAGTTGTCAGTCATTTTGAGATGTTACAATGTGGTATCAGAGGGTACTTAATTTGTATTGTCTTACTATTTTTGGATGGTATAAAGGATACTATGAATCTATCTTTTCTTAGTAAATCACCTTTTCCTGGACTAATAACCCCACCCACATGGAAAATTCCATGTGTCCAAGGTTGGTTTTTTTTCATGTTGTGTGTTGTTACTGTTGATTATGATTTCATCTTGAGTGAATGTTCTACTTTATACTGCTTATTAACTTATGAAATTATGGTATTTTCCACTATCTTGGTATTCCAAGGAAGTATCATTTTATGCATCATTATAGGCACATATAAATTCAAATTCAATTCATCATCCATTCCATGTAGTTGAATTTTTAGGATACCTTTTTATTTGGACTGTGTTCCTTGAGTGTTATGACATGATTTTGATTTATTTAGCATGCTTTATTATATAACTTTCTTTGGTTTTTTGTTTATAAAATTATTCTTCTTCCATTTTTAGTAGATTATATTCCATGTTAACTATTTATTTAGAATTATTTTCCACTTTATCATTCTTTTGTGTTTATTATCATTTTCTTTTATGTTTACAAATTATTATAGCATGTCTATTTTTTTATAGGTAATCAATTGCATCAGATAAATTATTACTTTGCTATTAAATAAGAACCATTTTTCGGTTGTAAGGTTTATAGACACCTTATAATAGGTAATAGGTGACTGGTGCTCTAGAACCATCCTTGATCATTATAAATATAATTACTATTGTTGAAAATTTTAAATCTACTCAAGTTAAAAATTTTATAATGAAATTTTTTGAATAATGGGAGATAGATGAAATCTTGTAATCTATATGGGATCTTTATGGTTTGGTAGATGGAAACCCATATATATGAACCAATATGTATGAAGATAAATAAATACATTAAAATGGTTATAAATGTTTAATATGTTTAATTTTGAACTGAATTGAATTGGTTTCCTCTATAAAGTATTGTTACTCTATTACACAAGTCTATCAATCATGTGGTTACTATATTAAATGAATAAATGGACTTATTTAATATATTTAGGGAATTTTTATTATAATATACCCTTTTAGGAATGTTTTAAAATATAAAATCTAAGAAACATCTATTGGGTTGAATTCTAATTAACCCGGGTTGGATAATGACCCCTTATAGGTTGCCTTATCTGTTACCAAGTACATTTGTTCTATAATTAGTACATTATGTTATAAGTATAATATTTTAAATATTTAATGACAAAAACAATGAATCAATGTAATGACTTTAAAATGGAACCTGATGTGGTTTCCTTTGTTTAAACCCTCGTGTAATTGTAGCTTAAATGTCTCTTTCAGTTTCCTTGAAATGAAAACATGATAATTTTCTATATCCCATTATCCATTTTTAATGGGCTTAAATGATAGGTGTTGGGAATTGTGAAATCTTTTTATCATGCCCTGGTGATTGGGTCCATGCTTATTCTATTGTAACGGGTTGGCCCAAGATATGTAGAACTATTAGAGAATTAGTGCTTTGTTAGATTTTATGAGATTTCTTATGCTTGATTTCATCTAGGTGTCATTTTCTCTAATTAAACTCCAAGTATCAAAATGAAACCCTTATTAATATGGTTTATTGAGGTATCTTTGACCCTTTTTATGGTAAAGACCATCTTATAATTCTCGGTTTTAGTATGTTAGACATGCCTATGGATGATCAACCGCTTTGTAGGCCATGTGACCTACTTTTCCTCCTCATTGATTTAGGATGTGGTACGTCATTTCCAACATTAATGGTAGTATTGATCACTAAAAATCTAGTTAAATATTATATGTGGACCACCTGACACTTGGAAGAATTGGGATAACAATTGCTTTTGAATGTATCAAGTATGGCCGTCTTTACCATGTAATATCGTGGTAGTGTGAGTCGATAATCATAGAACCCATTGAAATTCTAAATGATGTAATGAACCAGGTTAGTTTTGTGTAATTCTCTAGAATTATTTTATTCAGTATATTCATGGGTCATCTCTATATTTGTGTAAAATATACATTAAGGGAGTCAAATTATACCTAATTCTCGAGAGGACGTTTCAACAGGATCTGGTGTTTTTACACGCCAATCATGTCATTTTTGGTTTTCATTCACAATTATTTTTCATGTGTGAATTTTTTCATAGAGAAGTGTCACTTTTGTGTGTAATGTGAATTTTATAGATCATTCTTTTGAGCTGCTATTCTATTTTCAATCTCAATGGTTTTGACACACCAATGGTGGGGAGAATCACATCGGTTCTATTAGTATGTGTATGTTCTTGAAATACAGAAAGAAAATTAAATTTTATACTATGTGTTTGACATTTGGAAACATCATTGTTATTGGATGAACTCTGGTGGTTAAGTTGAGTGATCATAGTATTACATTGAATGTAAAGACATCGTGGTTTGGGTGATGGTGCATCAGTAGGTGAAGCCAAGTTTCTTCTAAGAATTCGACCAATAGTGGATCAACTGGCCTTCTTGGTATCTTCTTTGTGTACATATTCAAAGCGATGATCATGTACCCTATCATGAATTCATCCTAGATGTACTAATAGAGCATTTTTATTATGCCACATTATGTTTTAAAAACTACTGGTCTTGTTATGTGGTGTTTATCATAGTTGGTGCTAGATGAATGGTTTTTATAAAGGCTTAGTTATACCTCAGTGATACAAGGGTTCCCATGTAGTAATTTCCTAGATAGAATCTTGAAAGATGGACAGTCAATATGATTTAATTCCATTAGGATTCAACTCTATGTTCTTTCAATGTTCGGATGTGTATATCTAGACCTTATACAAATTTCATACTAGTAAACGTGGAGTAGAGACTACCTTGGGATAGTTCCATGGGCCTTATATTAATGAATTTGAGGCTATCACATAATTTTTATTGGGATAGGAGGTTATTTTTAATATGTGACAATACTAGTGGGCTGGTGACAGATTCACTAAGTTACATCATTGAAAATTAGATATTGGCGTCGGGGAGTGCACTTGTGGTGGATGCAAGATGACTTTAAGAAAGGTGCAGATGTTTAGTTTCAATGAGCTAGATTTCTAGGGTGGGAGTTTCCAAAAGTAGTCATCCTAAGTGGCCTAACTTTTTTTCCTTTTTGGTTAATGTTTATTTTCTTAATTATCCAGTTTTATCCCACCTCCTGGTGAAGGCGAGTGTGTTGAAATTATTGTCAGCATCTTCCAAAGAATCATGTGTGACTAGTTTCGTTTAGGTCAGTTAGGGTTTGACCATTTCATTTTAGTGAGATCTATAATATGTCCTTATATTTAATTGGTATTTCCTTGTAAAATTAGTCTCTCTCGTGGAATTTCTATAACTCTTAGTGGTGTTCTTTTTATGGAATATCTAATGGTGGACGTGTCAGGGCTCAGAGATGGACCCTTTTGTGGTTTAATCCATACGGTTGGGAGCACCATTAGCAAGATGTTTTAAGATATGACCACATGATCGTTTATCTATAAAAATGTCCTCTTGTATGAATCATTTGGGTACTCCAATTTATGAAAATAAGTATTGGATAGTTTTTTCACCGCTTAAGTGTAGTGTTCATAAGTAAGGCACTTAGGTGATTTGGGTTTTTGGAAATGAAATAGGACTATTTTAAGGATACTTCACAAACCCTGTAGGTCATTTGATGTTTTCATTGTTCTCAAAATCTTTTCATGAATGATAATTTCCAAGGTATGGTAGCTGTAATGGATCGTATTTTGTGCCAAGATAAAATTCCAAGGGAATTTAAATTTTGAAAATTACTAGATAGTTTGTTCTTTTAAATGAGGTTAAAAACATAATTACGAGAGTTGAAACTATTCAAAATCTTGATTTTAGACATTTTTGAAGGACCAAGGGGTTTATTGGGTGTCTTGTAGAGTTTTGGAGTGTCGGACCCCAAAATTATTATATTTTTCTGGTCTAAATAGTGCAAAGGATTTGTCTGAAATCGTGCAGCCCCTAGCAGTAAACAATGTGGTTGTAGTAGGTGTCCTTATGTGAAGCACACAGGATATGCATGGGAGACCCAAACCATATTCTAGGACCATATGTTTTGGCCACATAGGTTGTACATATGCACAATTATTCGCATGATTCACTTACGGTTAGAGAAACTGTGTTGCATAAATCAAGAGAGGTGGGGTTCATAGGCAGTGGGTGTCTCACGGTTGGCGCACTATTTAAAAATCATAAAAAAACCATGAGACTGAATTTTTATGTTGAAATTAATGAAATTGACTTAGTGATGTTAATGTTTCCTTTTCTTGTTTCTTTACTCCTCGTCTGACCGCCTGAGGCTCTCCTTTGGCATGGTGGTATAATACTGCTCCCTAATCTTGGAATAGTGATCAATACTGCATCTAAATTCCAAATAAAGCATTATCGGTCTCTATTGATCTACCTCAGTATACTCTCAATTCATTTTGAATCATTTATCATTTGGTTTTCTCTCAAACGATTTATCATGGTGTAATCTCTTTTTCTATACATTTAGAGTGGATGTTTGTTTCTTAGATTTCTCCCAAAAAAAACAAAATCATACCTTGATATTGGATAATTGAAGCATCCATGTTATATGGTAGTTGGTCTATGGATTTTTCCTTATTTTTTTTATTTTATAAATATCTCTACTGCGCCACATGTTGTCCTTTTTTCATGTTTCCTTAAAAATGTTTTCGTCAATCTAAATCACTATACGCACCTTTTGTTACTCATATTGATGCTTGGTTAATAGTTTAGGGTCATCAAACATGATCATGTGCACCCCTTAGGTGTGTCGGCATGTTGTTACTTTTAATAATTAAATGATTAAATGCTTGTATTTCTTTATAAGCATTTCTCTAGGATTTATAATGTAATTTCTGTAGAATTATTTACCGTAAATGAGGATGGAACCTCCGAAATTCCATGATAAATATTATGAATAATATTTCCTTCTATGGTATATTTATGAAATTATTATTTTGATTAATTGATATTAATTTAGGATTAAATGATTATATGATAAGAAAAATATTATTTTTTATTATAAAAACCCCCAAATTTATGCGAATTGTCTTCTAAATTACAAATTAGTTATTTTTGTTTTATATCATGATTGGATTTTTTGAATGGATTATGACATATTCCAGTTATTGTAATGATAGATAGATATATCTGTGGCATTTATAGGAAGATTCCTCTATTGATGTTTTTAAATGGATCTTCCCATTTCTATATAAATGTTCTTAGACCAATGCACCTTCTAAGTGCATGGCTTGGCCCACTCCTACTAAAAGAGAATAACGAACCAAGCACCTTACATGTGGTTATCTTGATTTATAAATTTGATTAACCATATAGGTAATTTCCCAATTAAACCATCATACCTTTTAAGTTCTTCTTGAGAATTGTTAATTGAATGGAAATGTTTTTTGAATTAAATATCATGAAATGAGTTCAATGGCCTAACATGATGGAATTCCTTCCATGAATGATTTTAATTGTATAAATGATCTGTATTGGTTGTATTAAAAGTAATGGATTAAAAAAGAATGATTTTATTTAATGATTTAATTATGTTTTTTAACTGAAATGACATATAAAGGGTGGAAAGGCCACACTATGTTATGCATGTTTTATTAAATGCAATTTATGAAATGTTATTCCTTGGTTATAATGTGTTGAATAATTTATGGAATGAGTGGTAATGCCTCATTTGTGTTATTAGAATATATTTATGCCTTATGTATAAGATTTGGATCTATGGAAAGGATGTTGATGAGCATGGTGGTATCATGCAAGAATCCATCATGTTTTGATCCATGATGTCTCACACAATTTATGCTATGTGGATGGTGGGATTTTTACCATGCATCCCATGTTGACTGTTGGAATGAAGGCACACTCAGAACCTCGAGTGTTGAGATGATGAAACAATCACCATCATGAGTGATTATCATGATGTATCCCACGCATTAGGATATGTAGGGAATCTAACTTATGGCTTGAGGTTATATGTTACACCTTGAAAATCTAAAGTAAGAACCTTGTTTTCTATAGCGTGTGTGACACACTACAGCAAGCGCATAAGGGAAAACAATATTAAGATATATTAGAATATATTTAATACTAAAAGTAGGTTCTATATATTTTAATTCATGTAACACCAATATATAATGCATTACATGCAATTTTGACCTTCGTCTAGGTCTTGCATTACACCGACGACCGAGTTTTATCAATCAACAACAAATTTTTAAAATATAATGATACATAAAATATATGTTATATTAGTAATTATTAATAGAAATAAATAACATATTAAAATTATGGTTTATAAAATTATATAATGAATTAATTTGTTACAAATTAATTACAAATGAATATAATAAGTAATTGGATATAAGGTTAATATTTTTTAGAAAATTATTTTTGTGGTCATGAAGTTGTTTTATTGCTAATAGATTAAATTAATTACAATTATTGATATATATTAATTTAATATATATATATATTATATTAAATAAAATATGTTTTTGTTCATCCATTAGTTTCGACAAACATGAGATAAGAACAAACTCTATATTATTCAAAAAACCAATACTTTTATAATGTCAATTTTACTTCACTTTAATGGAGAAACCATTTAAAATTTTAATTTTAACACTTTAATTGATTTTATATGTCAAAAAAACTTCATATTTGAATGTGAGATATAATAATTTGGTTAGGCTGATATTATTTTTTTAATCATTTCATTTTGTAATGAATAGTTAAAAATACTAAATTTTATTTCAGAACTAGTTTTTCATCAAATTTATTTGTGATGGAAAATTATACCTCATATTGGTTTTAATGATTAATTAGAATGATATTGTTAACAATTAAACAAATTTATGTCATTTTTATCAAATTAAATTTTAAATTCATTATAAAAACATAGCAAATATTCAAATGCATTTACTTTAAAAACATGCATTGTTGTATAACCAGAAAGATTAAAATTAAAACAACTTATACCACTAATATGAATGGAATTTGGATAAATAGATTTCATATTTGTAAACAGAATAATTTCTAATTTCTAATTTCTAATAATTCCATCTTCTTTGACAAAAAATATCAATTAAAGTAAATATAATTAATTACAAATATTAAGGTAAAAGTAATCTTAACAACGGACTAAAGATTTTACATAGGGGCCCAAGTCACCTAGAAAATAGTACAACACCCATTTTATTGACATAATTCATCCATGATGATTCAATTAGTGAGGTTGTTTGGTATTTTATGACTTTTATTAGGTAAAAATGTTTGTAAACCTAACTTCTTTTCAAAAATACAATGTGAGCCATTTTCTTCACTTATAAATGGCCACCACCTATCTACATTCCTCACACCTCTCAAACCACATAGTTTCGTCCATTATCTTCTGATATATCATCCCAAAATTCCTCCCCTATACCTTAATTTTTTCCTTTGGGCAGACAGACTTCCATTTACGCCTTTTGGTACAAACCAAAAGAAGTTACCTAATTAAGAGGTGACATCTTCTCTCATCCTCTCTAATTTCATTTCCATTATCCACCCCTAAAATATCTTTATTAAATGATTATAAAAACACAGTATCCTCAATATATTATGATGTTTTTAATTAAATTGTTGGAACTACACTTTTAATCATCTCTATCTAACGGGTAAAAACCATATTATTTCTCTGTAGGGAGAACTTCTACCTCACGAAAGGATGATTTTTCATTTAGATTTTAATACCTATCATGGTGGTAATAATTAAAAAAAATATTAATATATGATATATATGATATATTTTTTATTTATACTTATTTAAACCTTTTATTAAACATACCATTAATACTTTACATTTTATGTTAATACAATAACATCATTTGAGGAAGTGTAGACTATCGCCCCTCAAAACGATGTAATTCATTCACACTATATATGAAACTTATAAAGGTTGGATTGAATTAAAAATAAGTGACATAAAAACCTCTATATGATATTCATGAAATAATTAATTTTTTTAAAATATACTATCTATATTGATATTTTATATACTCAACTACCCTTTCACATACCTAAAAGTGACAACGCTATTTGCGAATGTGTGGATTATGGCCTCTTTGACACGATGTGATTATTTTAACATAAGAATAATAATATATATAAGTATATATTATCAAATATTGTGGTATTTAGGATATAAATATCATTTTTGAAAGATATGTTGTTACTTACCTTCTTTTATAACGATCATTGAAAAATGGGAACATTACTCATGTGTATGTACGACCTACAATCTCCATGAGTGTAACATTGGTTCATTTTTCTTAAGAATATTTAATGATTGGTTTTAGCATTATAAATATGTTTAAATATAATAAAAATGTCATTATTATTATTTTTTATATGTTATATAATGATGTTTTTTACCATAGTTGACATACCAAAGTCATTTTTGACACATAAACCGAATTTGATCAAAACACACAACATAACAATAATTTATTAAGTAGTTTCATTCAAAATAGTAAGAATAAAATTAAAAGTGATGATAAAAATGAATATGTATCTCAAGAATGTATAAAATTAACATTATCTTACTATGTAGGATGTTAAAAGAAGATAACTGGAAAGAAATCACAAGGTAAGGGATTTTCATCTCACCTCTTTACATCCGTGAGATGAATTTCATGTTCAAAACTAACATATTTTGTTTGGATTATATACTGATCCTTTTCATATAATATATAATTAAATAATTTATATTATTGGTATTTTAAACATTTATTTAATCTTATTACTTCCTGAGGATTTAAATTTAGTATGTTTCAAAGTGGCATAGGACACTTTAGAATTTTTATAGACTATTTTACTCAATAATGACTTTAATTATCTTTAAATGGTATTCCCGTTAGAGTAACTTATATTAATATTATTAAATTAAACCTTTCATTTTTACTTATCGGGTTATTCATGAACATTTTCATGTATTATTGTGATTATTCCACGCTTTGGTAATGAAATTTTTTTTTGATTTTTTTAAAAAACTGTACATTATTTCTCTCTTCAGTTGGTGATACTATTTTCCTCTAAAAACCCATGTTTTATTAAAAAAAATTCAAAAATACATGTAAAATGATTTTTTAAAGACATTTTTACCCTCTTTTTCTTTTCCCAATGTCTTTAATGGAATCTTCTAGTCACTTTCTTGATAAGGAATTTTTCAAACCTTTTTATCGTGAAAAATGAATGTTATTTTACCTTGTACAAAAATTATTGATTTACTCATAGACATTGTCTTCAATTTTTATTTTCATGTTTAAAAAGTTACTTTTTAATGAAATAATTTTAAAAATTTATTTTCAGAGAAAAGGTTTTCAAACGATTTTTAAAAAAATATTTTCCCCAAGAATGTTTCTAAATGATCTTTTTATAACGATTCCATTCATCAATGAAAACAATCCATTATTTTACCCCACAGAGGGTATTTTATTTTGAAACCATCTTTAATATTCATCTAGATGGTTTATTATTTATTTGGACGAGGATAATATTCCCATTCACTTCCTTGATTCCTTTTAGTCCTCTTTAAATATTAAATTTCACATGATTATTGGACATTGAATTTCCCCTAATTATTTATTCCATCTGTCATTGATGTTTTAATTTTCTACACCATATACCATTTTTTTGTGTTAAATTTAAAATGTATATGATTATTTAGGAAAATATTGATAAATTCATATAGTATATTCAATACATATATTTGATAAGGCATATTGTTTATTCTATATGAGAAATGATTTAGACAAGAGACGGGTTGGGGACCATTTACAGTAATCCCTATGGGTTGGGGACCCATTAATGAGGGGGCCTCTCTACATCGTTAGTCTCCTAAGATGAGTTAGTTGCACAAAATATATGGTTTTATACCTAATATGTTAAATTTTCTTGTGAAAGGTCTTGAAGATAATGGTTCCACGTACCTAGGAAACATAGTGTCTAATAATTCACCATTACATTCATATTAGATTCAGTTATTACTCATCAATGAGATTTTTTTCGACATATCTGTGGAAACTTTTCATTTTTAGTTAATTGATTATATTGGACCTGTTTATGATTCATATCATCCAATATATTTCTCCTTATAATGTTAATTGAATGGAATTTTTTTTCAGTCATTTATCATTCAATATTTCTTATTATCATTGATATTTTATTTCTGCCATTATATTTTTTTCTTTACTACGCATTTTAGCTCACCCTTATTATTCTTCATTCCCCATGAATCCAAGAGGATTAATATGAATGATATGTAGGGATTTACTAGATTAATTAGAGTTATCATCAACGTTATTTATTTATAATGCTGAAAAAATTATGTTATACTTAGGGTATTATTTTTTAATAAATATATCATGTATGTATCTACTTTACCAAGATTACTACAATCTTCAGTCCTTCAGGAATTGATTAATTGAAATCATGCAAATGAAATAGTACCAGACACCAAATCAAGAATATCTAGGTTCTAGTCGCTACATTTGGTATTATAGGAAGATTAGTAGCAATCATGGGGACTATGTTTAAGAAAATATGGGTTAGAGAACATAGACTTATGTTAAAATTTTAGGATAATTATAAATAAACATCCTAGAAAATTTTTATGGTAGATATTATGTAGTTATTCCAACCAATACATCTATATCTATATTCAACTAGTGGGTGTGGTTCAGTTAATGCTCAAAGAATGTGTTCTGAGCCTGTCATAGGGTAACTAAGAACATGAAAAAAAAACCCTTACTGCGCACCAAGTTTGACACTCTTGGGGGATATACATAGGATATTATAATTTTCATTACAATCCATTATTATTAATTTTAATAGAAAATTAAAATGGATATCATTGGTTAATGCTAAGGTGTTTTAGATTGAAAATAAGGTGTCATGATTTAGAAATACTAAAAATGGTATTATGGATAAACTCTAGACTAATGGAGGACCATTTTGTCAATAAATGGATGAGGTATTTATGTATTAAGATTATATTTAAAACAATAGATAAACTAATATTTAGTGATTAACCTTATTTAGAGGATGTACATCATATTTATTTTCACAATTATTTTAATTTGGTTTTAGAAAATTACAGCCTATAATATGGGTGAAAACCAATCAAATCTGACAAGGCCATAGGTTTTGAACACATAACTGAAAGACGATAAGGTATTTATGCCAACCACTGACCAGTAAAATGTCCTTGTTAATTTTTCATTTTAATATTCAAACCATTTTTCAAATAAATTTTAATGATGAACTAGTAGTATCATAGAGAATAATCTATGAACCCTATTGGTTTTTGAGTATTTTTAATGATAAATTGTTATACTTGTCCCTATTTTTTGGCCTTATGGTCCTTTAAAAGTTTCATTTAGTGCTTTAGGAAAAAAAAATTGGTAATTAATTACTTGGAGTAAATGTATGAATTATAATTTTATTAAATTACATCCAAAAGTAAGTATTGATCATATGAAATATAAACATATCAATTAATTATATTACCTTATATTATTATGATGTAAATAATTCCTGAACATATGTAAAAGTTTCTTGAAACAAAAATGTTGTAATAATCCTTACTTTTTATGGAAATAATGTTTACTAAATCAAAACAGATTTATGTCTTTGAGGCACTCAAATTTCTATTTATCATTCTCTTTTTATTATTGATGAACTCATTCACTCTCTATAAATATATATGTTTTTTTCCAAGTATGTATCTCTACTTTCCACTGATGTTCTCCTACTACGATACATATTAATATGTTAGTCTATGTGAACATTTCACGTCCATTGTATCTTTTATTGAGGATGATTTATGAACCCTTCTCATGATGTGGGATTTCAACACAGGAAATATCAAAAAATATATCACTAATATTGAGCATATATTTTGAGGACACAATTTAATTATGGGTGGGAGAATGTAGTAGCCAAAAATTCTAAAGTGAGAACATTGTTTTTGATAGCATGTATGACATGAGACACCATGCGTGTAAGGGAATATAATATCTAAATACTTTATAATATATTAACTAATTAAAATAGATTCTATATATTTTAGTTCATGCAAAACCGAGTTAGTTATGGTTACACAAAATAGCGATCTTCCTCGATGGGTTGTGTTACATGCAAGACTGAGTTTTATCGAATGATAATTTATTATTAAAATATATTGAGATATAAACTAGCCATAAAAATATTACATAAGAATAATTTTAACTAACATATGAAAATTATGGTTTATACAAATTCATAATGATTTATTTTTTTACAAATTAATTATAAATGAATATAATAAAAAATTGAATATAAAGTGAATATTTTGATAGAAACCCATTCTTTTAAAAAAATGTTTTTTTAATATAAATGATTAAATTAATTTCATTTATTTAGTGATATAAATTTAATATATATTTATATATATATATTATAAACTGAATCAAATATTTTTTATATTCATCCATTAAGTTTGTTAGACAGAATATAATAAAAAAATCTATTTTACATATAAAACCTGTATTTTTATACTGATCATTTTAAAGCCTTTTAATGGAGAACCCATTTTAAATATGAAATTTGAAAATCTAATTTATTTAAAATCTCAAAATAAAAATATTATTTGAATTCAAAACATAATAATTAGGTAAGGTTGATTTTTTGATATATTTCTGAAACATTTAATTTTTTTAATAAATAGCTAAAAATTCTAAATTTTATTTCTAAATTTCTTTTTCATTTAATTGACTTATAAAGATAAATTATTATTTTAATTATTTTTAATGATTAATAATTTAATATTTTTATCAATTATTAAAATTTATTTCAATGTGATCAATTCCACTTTGAAATTGATTATAAAAACATAGAAATCTTCCATATATTTCTATTTAGAAAATCAGTATTGTCGTCCTACTTGCAGGATTAACATTAAATTAGTTATTTACACATCTATAATTGTATTTGAGAAAAAAATTCAACATTTTTAATCATAATAATTTCTAATTTCTAATAATACTATATTTTTTGACCAAGAAGATTAGATAACTTAATTAAAAATTAATTAGAATTATTAATGGTAAATTAAGATTAATAATGGAATAAACCTTTATCTTAGGAGCCCAAATAGCCTAAAAACATGTCTGAAGCCCTTTATATTTCCATTATTCTTCCATGAAACATATATTATTGTGTTTGTTTTTTTTATTACTAGTTTTGTAAAAATTAAGATACACCTAACTTCTTTTCAAAAATACAAATTGTGTCGTTTTCCTCCCTTATAAAAGGTCACCTCATGTCCCTACTCCCCAATCATCTCAAAAAACAAAGGATCGAACAAGATCTACCCATATAGATTCCAAATATTAATCCCCTAATCCATTATTCCCCCCTTTAAGCAAAAATCCTTCCAAGTAAGCTTTTTCGTCCAAACAAAAATAACTTACCTGATTAAGTGGTAACATCTTTTCTCAAGCTCTCTAGTTACATTTCCATTATCAAGCCCCAAAAATATCTTCATTATCTTATTATATAACAGAAACCATATCCAAAATAAATGGTTATTTTTATATGTAATTTTTTCGACCTAAAATTACACACACCGACATCTAATGGTTGACAAACATATTGTTTCTATGTACGGTGAACTATTGCCTCACAATATGATGATTGTTCATTTTCCCTTTACAACCTATATTAGTGGAAATTTAGATAAAAATATATTTATATATGAAATATATGCTATTTTTATTTATTTATATTTCTATATAAAAATTATTACACCTAGCTTTAATAATTTTCGTTTTACATTACTATGATTACATTGTTTGACGAAATGTAGACTATCACCCCCTCAAAGCGATGTGATTTGTTCACTCAATACATAGAATGTATAATTGATAGTTTCAATTAAAATTATGAAAAAAAAACAACATTTATATTATTTTCATGACATAATTTCTTTTCTTGGAATATAGTGTGTGTATATATATATCATTTTCTTTATTACCCTTTCACACTTAAAAAATAACAGTTTCATTTGTGGACGTGGGGAATACCACCTCCTCGACATGATGTTATTTCTCTTACATCATAAGATATATATATATTTATATTTATATGTGATTAAATATATTTTTATTCGTGATATAATGATCATTATATAAATATATGGTGTAACTTACCTTCTTTCTATAATGATCATTGAAAAATGGGAACGTTACTAATGTGTATGGTTGGCCTACCGTCTCCATTAGTGTAACGTTAGATATTTTTTGATAAAACTATTTAATTATTGGTTTTAAAAGTATAATTTATTTGTAAATATGATAGTTATTTCATGATTATTATTTTTGATATTTTTTATAATTACCCATTTGATCATAGTTAACCTACCAAAGCTGTTTTTACACATAATTGAAATTTGGTCAAAACACTAGATGTAAACATAATTGTTTATTTAGTAGTATAAAACATAGTAAAAAGTTAAATAAAAGTAATGATATACATAAAAAAATTTATCAAAAATTTATATAATTAATATATGATTATTATACTTGAGGTTAAATTATTTTCACCTAAAATGAAACACAAGGAAAGGGATTCTAATATCACCTTTTTTACATATATGAGATAAATGTCATGTTCACCACTTAAATCATTGGTATGGTGCATATAATACCCATTTTGTTATATTATATAATTAAAACTTTTATCTTAATGTTATTTTTAAAATTTATTTAATATTATTCTATCATGAGGATTATAATTTAAAATTTCTAAAAGTGGTATATGACACATTGGAATGTTTAATGATAATTTTCCTCATCAATTATATTATTGATAATTCAATGGTACATCCATTTGATGAAATTATATGACCTATTTTTCTATAAAAACATTAATTTTCTCTTATCAAGTCATTCATTACAATTTCTATATATTAGTGAATTTTTTCATACATTTTTACTCAAAGTTTTGTAGAAAATGTCTTCATGAAAACCCAATTTTATTTCAATCTTTAGTAAGAGAACATATATTATTATAAAATAAATGTTTTATTAAAAAATCAAAAATTATTTCTTAAAGATATTTTTTCCATTTTATTCTATTACCAATGTCTTGAATGGAATCTTCATTTTTCTTTTCCAATAAGGCATTATTCATATCTTTTTACCATGGAAAAGGAATATTCATTCGCCTTGTTCAAAAAGTATGGATTTACTCATCATCATTTCCTTTAAATATCCTTAGAATGTTTAAAATGTTACACTTTAACAAAAAACATTCTCAAAAAAGTGATTTTCAAAGAACATGTTTTTAAAATGGGTTTTTTCAAATGAAAAGGATAGATTCCTCAAGAATGTTTCAAAGAGATATTTTTATAATGTTTCCATTTGTGAATGTAATCAACCCTTTATTTTAACCCACATGTGGTATGTTATATTGATTCTATCCTTAATCATCATTTATTTGTTTTAATATTAATTTGGACAAGTATAGTATTCACATTAACTTAATTGATCCCTTTTAGTCCCCATTTAATGTTTAACTTCATATGATAATTGAACATTGAATTTCCCCTAATTATCTGTATCCCCTATCATGGATATGTTCATTTAATAGGCCATAGGTCTTTTTTCATATGGAGTTTAAATTGAATTTTATATTATTCTTCTGAGAAAAATTTATAATTCTATATACTCATTTCAATATAGATATTTCATATAGATTGTTTTTTATTCGATATAAAGATTGATTTGGATAGGTATGACATGAGTTGGGGGGCATTTAAGGTATTCACTACAGGTAAGGGAACGATTAATGAAAGACTCTTGATGCATTGGTATCCTAATGAGATGAATTAGTTATTAAAATTATATGGTTTTCTACCTGATATGATAATGTTTCTTTTGAATGGTCTTCAAGGCAATGGTTCCATGTACCTAGGATATATGACATCAAATAATTAATCATTTCCTTAGTATTAGTTTTAGTTATTATTCATCCATGTGATTTTGCATTGTAATATCAATGGATGTATTTCATTTTTCGTTCATTGATTAAATGGAATGTGTTTCAATTTCATACCTTGCCATATTTATTTTTCCTCATCTAGTTATTTGGAACGATTATGTGTTCAGTTATTTACCTTTCTATGTTGACTATTCTCGTTGATTCGATATTGATTCTTCTATATTTTTCCCTTACTAATTATTTGATCTCACCCATATTATGTCTCGTTCCACATGAATCCAAGAATCATACTATAAAATACATGCATGGATTTACTTGGTGGATTAGAGTCATCATTGAATTTATTTATTTAGAATAAAAATATACTTTGAAATTAGTGTATTATTTTGTAATAAAATTATCATATATGTTTCAGGATTACCAATAATAAAAAATGCTTCATTTCCTATAATCTTGATTCCTTGTAATAATTCCTATTTAGTAGTCGAAGACTCCAGCTTTAGGCTATCTTAGAGTGTGTTGCCACATTATAGGTTCATTTAGACAAGTTATAGATGACTGAGTTACGCCCAAGTCTAGCCAAAAGCTAGTATTCCAAGTATATGGAAACTTAATTTCACACGTACATGGTATATATAGGTGGATGAAATATATAATTACATAATGTATATAATATTATTATATAAAAATGGTTATGAATTAGAAATTTATTCTGGCTATGAGCCATGGAAAGCAGAGTTGGAAAGCGTTTCTTATGAACCTGGGTAGTGTATTATTTATTTTTTTATTCTATTTTATAATTTTGTAAACTGTCACACTGATATAATTTTTATGTAAATACTATATTTTTTTATAGAAACCATGGATAGTAACCTACATTAATTTATATCTCACACCCTACTCAGGCCACTATTGCATTGGGGTACCCAATTATATATCATGTTCGTAGGACCATGGTTGATTTCTTATGATGTTTAGCTTGTACCTAGTATTTAGGAGAACATGACTGAGATGAACCATAGGATCCTTATAGAGTTATATATTGGGTATTTTATTTTTATTTTTATCCATGTGTTGTATTGTATCATGTTACATGTTGTATTTATACTATTTATTTCTAGTATAATTCATATAAACATGCATGCATTATATTATATTGGTATTTTCCATCATTTATATTCAGTTGTATTATTATTCTGCAACTATGTATTCAATATTTTATACTTCAACTATTGTATTTTATTTATTATATGATTAACGGTTATGATAGATTGATCTTGACGGTATTGTCTGCCCACCATCAACTTCTTAAACCCTCACAACTAGTTAGAAGCCTCTAGTGTACAGGGAAGCATGCTTGAGGCCATGTGACCCACCAGTCTGGCTACTGTTTTAGTGGAGAGTCTACCCGAGACATTAAAAGGATATTGAAGAAAAAAAAATTCTATTACATAAATATCCAATAACTAAATTCTCATTTAATTCCTCAAAGTGTTATAGTTGTTTTCTTCTTAACATTCTTTTTATTAAGAATTTTATTGTGATCAATATTCTACATTACTCTCAATGATTAATCATTCTTTTATTCAATATCCATGTTTTTATATTCCACAATTTTTCTCCTAAAATAAATCCTAGTCATGTGTTATTATAGATAACATTCATATTTCCCTTTCACTCTTTTAAGAGAAGTTACATTATCCCATTTTATGATTTGTTTTTTCATAAATGAAATTAGAAAATGTAAAATCTTTCACTACCAAGAAGAATTTTAAATTGTAATAATTAAATTGTTTTAAAGTGGTATAATGTAAAACCCATATATTTTATAAGAACATTATGTTCTATATCATATACAACTCACTACACCGAGATTAAATGAACAACACAATATTTTTACAAAATTATTATTAAAATATGATAGTCAAGACCTAAATGTTATATTTATGGGTATGTATAGTATTAATTAGTTTATTATATATATATATATACATTTTCTAATAACAATAAATGTATAGATAAATGATTATGAAATAAGAGCTCAATTTTTAATAAGAACATTTATTTTAAAAATGATTTTTACTTCATTCTATGAGAAAATATTATCATTAATTTTTTTCGATTTTAAATATTTTATATTATGAAATGGAATGAAATTGAGATCCAAATATATAAATTAATCTACAGTGAAATTTTATAATTTTTCAGAAAATATTGATTTTTGAATGAATAGTTAAATTCCTTTTTTTCTAACATAACCATTTCTTTTTGAAAAATTAAATAATTTAATATCCCCATTATTATTTTAAAATTATTTTAATTTCTACAGATTATTATTTTGTAAATATTTCATAATATTAAGTAAATTTAAATCATCAGTATACTGGATTTTAGTATAAGTTTATTTTTGGAATTTAAAAAACATATTTCTAAAAACTATTTGAATGTGTATAGTTTTTACCAATTTTATCAATTTAAAATAACCATAAGGAGGAATCTTTTAAATGAAATTTATATATTATATATCTATAATTATTATTTTAAAATCATTTAGTTATGATCACATGACATATATTTTTTATAAGATCATCTTTTTCATGAATAATAAATTTCACAAAAAACATTTTTATCACATCTACAATTTTATTTTTAAATAAAATTATTCCACTTCTGTGAATTGAATTTGATAAAATTAATTCCATATTTTTTATCAGAATAAAAAAATTTATCTATTAATTTATACTTAAATTTTGGACATAGTGAATAGTAAAAAAATAAAAATATTTGTTATCGCGGTTTTGGTTAAAACTATGTTAGAAAGGGTTAATCTAAGAAATTAAAGGGATTAACATGTGTAAAAAATATATTTTTGAGTGATGGTGGTTTATATCGAACCTATCACCCAAAACATTATTATTTAACAGTTTTTTTAAATTATCTTGATTGTAACTTCCCATTATTGAATAGTTTTTTGTGTCTTCAAAATTTTCACACCACCTAAATTATAAATGTGAACCCATCCCCTCACTTATTCACAACTATAAATCCATTTATCTCAAAAGAAACCTGAAAAATATCCCCCAAAAGTAATTATCCACATTATATATCTTCTTTTCTTCCCAAACGAACAACCTTATGGCCCTTAACAGGAGATCCAAATGAGGTTTTCCAAAATAAAGACAACCATCTTCACTGAGCCACTTATTTGTTCTTATTATTTTTTCACATTAAGTTATTTTATAAAAATTAAAATATATTATCATATTTTTCTTCCAAAAATTAATATTTTTTATTTTTATTAAATAATATTCATCCACCACCTCTTTGATAATATGTGAAATGAAACTATATGTGTTTGGTAGACTACGACCACACAAACTGATGAAATTCGTTTTCCATCATCGTTTTTTCGGACAATTCATGATAATGTATTTAATGATTATATGTGATATTAATGAAATTATTTTTATTATTTATGATTAATAAATCATATAAATTTTTATATTTCTATCCATGAAAATATATAATGTAGTTCATGGGTATGGCAGACTACCGCCCTATGAACCAATGTGATTAATGTTTTATTCAACATTACATAGATTGAATATGTAAGTTTATTTTATTAAATAATATTTTATTTATCACATAATTATCATTATGTAAATATAAAAAAACATTTACCATTTTTTCATTAGGATCAATGAAAAATGGAAACATTACTCATATGTACAAACGACCTACAATCTCTATTATTATAACATGGTTCGTTTTCCATTAAAATATTTTCTGGTTGGTTTTGAAAATATAATTGACTTAGAATAATGATAATTATTTCATTATTTTTAGGTTTTATATTATAAAAAAATTAACCCTTTGACCATAGTCCACACACAGTTTCTTTTTTAAAATTATAAACTAAGTGTCCTCAAAACAACCAACGTAGACATAACTGAAAAGGTAATTAAATATTTCAATAAAATAAATTACAATATTTTTGTGTGTGGTGGGATTAATCATATATAATTTCCTTCAAAAATAATTAAATTGATGTAATTTTATTATAAATGATGTGAAATAAATATATGATAATCACCGGACTCGATGTAAGGGTTTTATCACAAAACTTCTTTCTTTTTATAACATGTTATTTAATGAACCAAATTTCTTTTATATGGTGTATATATGAACCCTAAAATATTATATCCTGAATAGTTCATACCTAATTATATTTCAAATTATATATAATTTACATCATTCTTGAGAGTTATGATTAAAATTTTAAAAAAGTAGTAGTGGTTTATGTTTCAATATCAATTTAATCAAGAGGGTTTATTCATGAATTACTATTGTAGAATTTTTTTTTATAATTTTCAAATAAAACCATTAAATTTTATATTCCTCTATTTATTCTTGGAATTTTTCAGTAATAGTAAAATTTTCTACAATTTGGTACTTAAAATTATTTAGAAAATATTTTCAAGAAAATTTTACATCAGTTCTCTCTTCAGACAAAAATATGTTTTTCCCTTATCGATGTTTTTTAATAATATTTTAATTTTTATTATTAAAATTATGAAGAAAATTATTAATGAAATGTGTACACATGATTGAATTTTTCTAAAATGGTTTGAAAGGAATATTTTTTACCAAACTACAATTTTCTTATCTTTTTACAACATTGTAAAAGGAATGTTTCCTTTTACATATACCGCATTTATAGAATTAACCACCATCATTAACACTCAAATCATAAAATATTAATTTATAATTACCAATAGTTCTTTTTTTATAACTAAAATTATTTCACTAATATTATAAATTTTTTTAAATTTTGAAAAGGCAATATCAATGTTAAAAGGGTATTTTTATCAAGATATATTCCATGTAAACGTCTATTGACATTTTCAAAAAAAAATACATGAACTTTGATATTATGGATTACTTCTAAATTGTGTATATATGTATCTCATTTGTATATCTAAATTATTCACCATTACTTTGATAGGGTAATACATGCCTTATGTTCATATCATAGATGCCTTCATTATGAAGTGTATATTGATTATTAGATGAGATAAAATTATGAATCTCTACTCATTCCTTATGTAATTATTATATTTTAGCCATATGATTTATTTCCTTTTTTGGAACCCATAAATCATGATCATGTTATGATGGGTACAGCCATATAGCATCAGTTGAGACTGATATAGCCTATATGATGGGTTCACCTAGAGAGAACTCCTATGAATTTTGTAATGTTTTTAGTCCCATTATATGTCATATATGGGATTAGGGAGTAATCCTAATCCATTATAAGACATTTTCCAACATGACATATTTTCTTAGAAGTTAGCATTTAATCATGTTTTTATCATGTTATATGTTACATAAATATTTTATTCGATACCATGTTCTTATTATTTGATTATATTTATGTTATGATTCCATGTGATTACTCATGTACCTTCTATTTTAGGATATCATATTTAAAAATTTAATTTTATGTTATTTTTCCTTATCAAGTCTATTCCCTTACGAATATTGTCAACTCATCCCTTTTGTCTATAAATTCCCCATGTTTTCCTATGAAAAATAACAGATCAGAAAGAATTAGTGTCACATTAGGGAAAAGTAAATGAATTTTGTTTAGTCTCATATTGATGTACTATTATCCTAGTCTTATATAGACACTAGGCCTCATGATCATTGGGTTGTAATTAAGGATTTTCTATGAAATTTGATTTTGTAATAATTAGTGTAATAGGCATGGGTCTCTATATTTCTTGTGTATACATTGAAAATATTTAAATTTAAGAATATATACACAAGGATGTATAAAAATATATATATTTATAATAAAATAATAGAAATATAATAAATGATTTTGGGAATGTAGTTATATTGAATATATATATAAAGAGTTATTGCAAGATGGAGAAAGGGTGAGAATAAACTGAAATAATGAGAGACAGTGGAAGGTATCCCCTTACCGTGATTCTAGACTCACTTGAGTACTCTTCAAACCTACATAAGAGTTAGATTAAATATGTTAATTTTATACTTGATAACCATAATAATGTTTATTCCATCTTTAAAAATCCTTAAATTATTATATGTTATTTATTTATCAGATAGATGTTTCTCATGGAAATTAAATGGGGTTGTTCGTTCCATAAATCCATGACTTAATCTATATAAAAAAAATTATAATGTTGTTCTAAAAATAATTAATATAATTTAAATAGTATAAAGGTAGGGATTTATTTCATTCTACTTGCACCAAATGTAATATCCCCCAATCCATCACTCTATCATGTGAAAAAATTAAGTTGGTCACTAGACCTGAAGCATGCCTCTGTGTATTACAGGCGCAATAAAATATCTATAGTGGTGTAAAGAATATAGTAGGGAGACTATACCCCAATATATATGGTAATAATACTACGGAAATAAATAATAATACTAAATATAATAGTAACATGCATAGTGAAAAAATACCCATATAATTGGAATGTAAAGAGAGATTTAATCAAGTAATAGTGAACCATGTAATAATAGGATGGAATATATCTAAAATTCAAACATAAAGTAATACAAATAATTTTTTAAGATGACATAATAAACATAAAGGACCCTAATACTAAATTCCACATCAGCATAGACACCAAGATCCATCAAATCCAGCAAGAATAAATCAACAATAAGGACCCTTTCCCTTATCCAAACCTAAAGCCATTCGATCTGCTCGATTACCAAATGACATCCTGAATAGGGTGTGAGTAAAACATAGTACATCGACACATTCATTTATAAAAAAACCAGTATGAAAATAAGTTCATGTAACAAATCAATAAACATGTGTATTAATTAATCAATTATTATAATACAATAAACAACCTACTTTGGCAGCATGCTTGAATATCTCTAAGCATGTATCACAACCATGACTACCATATATCTAAGTCCATGGTATAATCACATACCTAGGAAAATACCTCTGTATAATAATTTCAACATCTTGGTTGAGCCCTCTATATAATCACTTCAACATTTTTTCCATTCCCTCTATATAAGCATTATAGCCTACAAATGGGACCAGCGTGATACATAAGAATTATAATAAGAAATTGGACCAAGACCGCAAAATATTAATTAACCAATAAAACTTGGTAAATCCCTTTATATAATCAATAAAAAATTAATCATGACATAATTAGTAATATAAATTATATCTAAAAATCATATCATAAGACTCAATGGTTAAATCTACAAATTACCATTATTCCTTTAATTACAAATTAACCTTCTTTTTCAAATTATCACCATCCATTTCAACAAAAAAATAAATTATTGAGGTAATGCTATATCAAGAAATCACATAAGGTCTCTTTTCATTAACACACATTGAGATATTTTTTAAATTCATTATTATTCATGTATTCAGTTCCCCAATGGGTGGACACAAGCTAGGTCACAACACCATTGGATCCAATGGGATTCAGGGAATAATTCCATAAATATGGTTCTGTTATAGACCACCTACCTTTAACCGACAATCAGCGCAATAATTTCAATAGGTAATACGAACAAAAATAAAGGTGAAGAATATCTCAAGAATAACTGGATAACACAAGATCAAGATCAACACCTGATTCTATAGTGGTCAATATATTACAACATGATAATGATGAAAAAGTAGAAAAGAGGGTTATAAAAAGTGAAACTAATCACGGAAAATTGATTGCTTGATTGGATCATCTAGAAGGGAAGGGGTGATTCCAAAATTTCTTATAACATCTTAGGTATTGATATATGAGAGGATATATATAGATTGAATAAATTATACGCTAATTTTGGATTTAAAATTATTGATCCTGATAAATACATGGAATGTATTTCATGATTTGTGAGTTACACCAACAAAATTCATCGACTCAAGTTAAAATATCCATGCTTGAACATTACAGAGTGTGAACCACTTTAATATCATGTATTCATTTTACTTCATGAACAATTTCTCACCATCTACCCAACATCTGTTACATGTCATGTAATATATATACATGGAATTAAAATTCTATAAATGTAGTTTTAAACATAACATTTATTGATGATCCTGATCCACCTATGACACCTTCCATACTCAGGGAAAACCCTCATAAGTCACTTTTATGAAGTTATACCCAGACTCCATTAATTCAAACAAATGTATATCAATGAACATCAAGTCATTTTCCCAATAACATTATCTCCATCCTCAAGGTACTAGACATTCATGGTTAAAATACAAGGGAAAAAAATGAATTTAATGAAAAACCCATTGTGGAAAAAACCTAGAAATAGATAGGATCTTATAACCACTACACCATATAACAGCTAATATCTGATCTTCTCCAAGCACCACTACGTGGTATTTTAAAACAAGACTAACCATTCTGGCCACATGACTAATTCTATCTCCTTGTTAAACTCTTGATCACTCATATGGTTCCACTACACTCAATGTAAATGTATAATAATCCCCTAAAGAAACTTTTCACTACAGCTCATAATTTGTACCAGATACTAGTCAAAGGATGAATCTACAAAAGGCTTGATGTACTCAAAATCTACAACATGGGAAGGGTCTAGGTGACATCAGTAATTCTAGAACACATGAATCATGTCATATATGGAACTGAATCTCTGTGTATGGTTTGATCAGTATTCCACTAGACTGGCCCTTTCCACTATCTCAAATAGCACGAAAAACCATTGAAGTAGTTTTCCCTATTTCTTGATATGTAGTTTCCCCAACATAGGTTACACTCGTTGGAAAACATGAAGATCTACCTCAGACAATAGATGTAATCTTAAATTGTCATTGAAATATTTATACATTTCCTGCATGGATTCCAACTACATCCAATTCAACTGAAACTTCATAGACATTTCCTACACAATACAAGGTCCAAAAGCACTGAATCACCTACCTCCAACCAATAAAGAGATGAATGAAAATTCCTACCATAAAAATCCTTGAACTTTTCCATTAGAATTGATTCCTAGAATCTATTATTATAATATAATTCCATATGTTCAATATGATTCTTCCATGAACCACATTTCTAAAACATCATCCTGAAAAATATCTCCAATAATCAAAATAGTCTGCACATATTGACACCTAATCCGAGGATGATAGGTTGTGAACATAGGAACCTATGATACCAGATCCATCTAAGGAGCCTTCTTGAAATGATACATGAAATAGGGATCCCTATTACAAATGAAACTCTTCAAAACAATATGCACCCAGACTATCTCTCTAATGTAGAGACTACCTGAAACATTAATGGTAAAGGTATCCCTACTGAAAAATAAGTGGGTTCCCTTCATCAATCAATCCATGATCACCTTTAATTAATCACTCTTACTGTCCATTTTAGGTAATATTATCGCAAAATCTAGAGTGACATCATCCCATTCCAATTAAGGAATAGAGATAGGCTGAAAAGGACCAGCTGGAAACTGATGCTTGGATTTAACCTATTTATAAATAAATTGTTATTCTATGAATCCTACTACATTTTTTTAATACCTGACCTATACTACTGTTAATGAAGATCATGATATATTTTTTCAAACCGGGATGTACCACCCATCTCGAAGAATGAAACACTATAATCATATCCTTGCACAAGCTAGTATGAACCCATACTCAGCCACAAAAAAAGAAAATAATTTCTAATTCCAAGAGACTATCGTGATGGTGGATCCTCACTATATAAGATACCTCTCATAACTAAATCCTACAAATTAGATAATTACTTTTTTCTAATATGGTTAAGAACCACAAGTAAAAAATATTTCAATGTAAGAGCTACTACCCCTATGACTCGTGAACATCTTGATGGTTGTTTGAAATCTTTTTAATTATTCACCATTCAGTGAAAGACTCATAACTTTATTTTCCTATGTCTTTATACACAATAATTCGGAAAAATTGTTTCCCTTCCCTAAAGTGTAACCTAGAATGAAGTTGAAAGACTTCAAATGCATGACCTATCTCTACTGTATAAGGATTATGTACCCCTAAGAAAAAATGTATCTAAGGATCCACTAGTCTGTGTACACCACAAACCTCTCACCAAATTGATAATTTCTCTCGCATCTATGTTCATATACTTTTGGGAATGTAGTTTCTCAACAATACTCTATATTATATGATTATTTTTTTGATCAAAATTCAAATTTTTTTCCTCTAAATAAGTTATGTTACATTTTATTCATGAATATATATCATGTTTCTTTCTTAATTAAATGAAATGATCCTATATTTCTTCTGGAAACACTATTCTAACCCTAAATTTAGTGAATGAACATATGGTCCATCTTCCCTAGGTAACGCTGAACAGTTTCTATATGGAGCAGTAGCACTCTATGCTATACTATGCATATGAATTGAAAACCCTACATTGGGAATCAATGAATATATCGAATATCGACCTTACATTGAAATCTTGAAACACTGTTTGAACCCTATGTTTAGTAAATTAAACATATGGTTAATCAATGCTATGTGTGTAATATTATGATAAACATGTTTAACAAATGGATCACCATCCATAAAACACTTTGGTACCACAATTATATGAAGATGAAAGTATGGTTAAGGAACCATATGTTTATAGGAACATTATGTTATAAAATTGAACCCTAGGTTATATAGTTCAACCCAACATTTTTCTACTCAAAAAAATGTTTGGAATTCAATATTTATTCTAGTTTTGTTCAAATGTCTTGAAGGAATTATTGGAATATTGAATTATTCATTACAACTGATTTAAATCTGATTATAACTAGTTAAAAGAACATTATTCATTGGAATAAATCACTAATTTTATTAAGGGAAGTTACGACTCCTTTGGACAATATTATTTTTAATTTCTGCATTCACATTGGGGTTTTTCTTGGATCTAATCAACCGAATGAAAGTAATTTATATGATGGAAATACTTTCAAGTCACAATGGTAGTGTGTGTGATATATGTCATATGAGTGATAAAAGTCTTATTCATTCAAACATGTGACTTTATTCTAATTTTTATGTTTTAAAGATCTACTATAATAAATGATCAAATCTATTATTAGAAGAAGATGATACACTTTGGAGATATCCATGTTACATCCTCGTGCTACTGTAAGATTTCTACTAATGTTTATTACTATTCAAATTTAATATCATTTGAAACAAGGATCGCTTCAGAATTACTATTTCATAAAGACCTTAATTTTTAAAGAAGAGTATCCATATACTATTAATGTTTTCTACTATAACTATGAAGATTAACCCGAAACTTCATCAAATAAAACTATTTGTATTTATTAGTTTATCAACTAAAAATACTCAGGTGTTGTGAATTATTAGCTTCTTGTACTAAGCTATGGATAATAATTTCCATATAAAAGAACCATAAGTATTCATTTTGCCTTACAGTAAAGTTATCAACTTCCTATACACAGTTGTGGGTTAGAAGGTCTTGTGATAAGAGGACCTTGCTAGTGAAATTTACCAACTGTGTAGAGAGAGTGTTGGTGGAGTGGACTAGGAGAACATTATGCCCCAAACCACTATGAAATTATTGTGTTGATTCATTTTTTTTATCCACTTCTCATCTTTATTTCTCAAGAAAACATCGTATATCTACATTAATCACTAAGAGGTTTACAAACTAGGATCTATCAAGTGTTTTTGAAAATACAGGATTCACCCCCCCCCCCTCTTGTGCATATTTATATTATTATGACCTAACAATTGCATCAGAGTGAAATTTTAGGATAATTATATAACAAGATAAAAATTATATTGGTCTATACCAATCATATTTCAATGGATAATCTTAAATAATGAATGTATGTGGTTAATGCTCCATACATTCTTGGTAAAAATTATAGTTGTTGGAGATAGGGAATGACTATCAATATTAATAATATTGGATTCAATGTGTATTCTAATTTCCTTAATCCTTATGTGATTTTTGAAAAACCAAAGATAGACTACTGAAATAGAATATGATTATGACGTATATTCAAAAATAAGTAATGCTATCATCTGCAGACTTGGTACTAATGAGTTTAATCATGTATCACAATATCTTGCTACCTATGAGATCTGGCAAACTATTTTAGTTTCTGATGAAGGAACATAAAATTCTATATAGATGATACATGATACAAAAAAACTAATGTTTGACACCTTTAGAATGTTTGGTGGTGAATTCATCATTTGGACGAATAGAAGATCAACAAAAATCGACAATAATATTACTACCATGGAAAATCCTATCAAACAATCTAATCAAGAGCTAACTTTACTCAGAGTACTTACCTCTAAATGGACTAGAATATATGTGGATATTCCACAATCAACTCTCGTCAAGAATTTGAAAATTAAGGAATTGATTGGAAAATTAAAGATGTATGAAGAAGAAATGAAAGATGAAGATAAAAATCAAAAAAAAGTTGTGAAATTGGAAACACATCTCTCAAATTGATATCTAAGAAGAAAAACCAAAAAAACAAGAAGGAAAAATAGGCATTAATTTAAAATCCTAAGATTTTAAAATGGAACGTGCTCAGGTAGCCATAATTTTCACCAAATTTTCAAGAAGAAAAGAGACTTCATAAAAACTTTTATTAATGATGAAAATGAACATAGAGAAGTATGATTCAATGAATGAAAAAAATGGGACAATAATGCTAGATTTCCCACTATTGAAAGATGAAATAAAAGGGCCAAAAAAAGAAATATCAGAATAATGATGATTATGAGCATAAAATAGAAACGAGAAATAAAATATACATTATGTGTTCCTCAAGACTCTACTAATTCATAAAATTTGGATTCAAAGAAGGATAAATACAATATCAAAGCCAACAAGTGGTTTATGGGTAATATAAAATTTTTATAATACTATTACTCCTCTAATTATGAAACTAATAGTTTCTCATATGATAAATTAGCTTCATACTATTCAATATTATAAGATAAGTGTGTTTCTTTATTAAAGAAGCATAAATAATTGAAAAATATTCACAATGTTGTTTTAGTTGAATAATATACCATTCCAAAACAATATCAAAAAATATTTTAAAATTTATATTCTTCTATATCAAATTATTTTGATTATAAAATATTGATTACTGAATTACAAGATGAAGTGGAATCTTATAAAATAACTACTCTTATTTTTACTAAAGAAGAAATGATTTTAAATGTTATTGGTGGAAAGAATGTAATTAAAATAGAAAAATCTAGAATTTGAAAGAAGGGGGAAATCAAAACTATATAATAATTACATTGTTCCTAATTCAAGAAATGATACATCCTATTATTGTGGAGAAAAAGGTCATTCTACAAAAAAAAATTGGGAAATCGTCAAATTAGTGTTATTAAGAAGAATTTTATTTCTAAAATTATTTTTAAATAATGTGATTTAAAATATGGTAAAATTATGAAACTGTACATTCCCATATCATTGCTTTCTAACACTGCAAGACCTATGAATTTATGTGTACCAAAAAAAACATTTGTTTAAATTATTTTTTAAGAAAAATTCCACAAGAACATGAATTATATATGGTATATGAATAGTGGTTGTTCCATATACATGAGTGGGGACTTGTCAAACATCCATAAAATGACTTAAATGAATGGAGGACAAGTCACTTTTAGTGAAAATAAAAAAAAATTATTGGATTTGGAACTCTTATAGATCTAAAGACTATCTCAATCAACAATTTATTATATATACAAGGATAAAAAACTAACATGATGTGTATTTCTAAAATATTTGATGTTGGTTTCTATACTAATTTTTCAAACAATTCATGATCCGTCTTTAAATATAATTTGTTTACATTTAGAGCACCATAATCTGAAAATGCCTATACTTTGGATTTAAATTCTTTTTATAAAAATTAAGTGAATTGTTTAACTGCTAAGCCAAATGAGCCACGTATTTTGCATTATTGAGTTGGAAATTGTAATGTGTATGATTTACATCAGTTAACTAAGAACCAATTAGTTTATGATTTTCATAATCCTAAATTTTTGAATGATAGATAATGTGATACTTTTCAAATTGGAAACCCACAAAAATATTATTTCAAATATATTAACAAATTTGCTAAATAAAAACCTTCAGTACTAATCCACATGGATTTGTTTGGACCATCCAGAGTATCAAGGTTGAATGGTATATTGCATGTCTATATTTTAGTCGATGATTATGCTTGATTTACTTGGGTATATTTTTTAAAATTAAAATGTGAATTATTCAACATTTTTTAAAGTGTTTTCAAAATTGTTCAAAATGAAAATGGTTTTAAAATAATTTCTTTAAGAAGTGATCATCTTGTAGAATTTGAGAATAAAGTATTTAATTATTTTTTCTCAAACCTGGGTAGTAAACAAACCTTCTATACACAAAGAACAACAAAACATAACAAATTTTTTAAAGAATAAATATTACTATTCCAGAAATGAGAAGGACTATGCTAAATTAATACAGACTTCCAACATATTTTAGGTAATGACATGAAAGTATAGCCTGATATATCATGAGTATATTTTTAAGAAGTCCCATTTTTAAAAGGACTCACTATGAAACCTTGAATAATAGAAAACCTAAAGTAAAGTATTTTAATTTTTTAGGATGAAAGCTATATATCTTGAATATTATGGAAATCATCAGTATGTTTCATCCAAAGGCTGATAAAAAAATATTTTTAGAATATTACGCTACATCTAAATCTTATAGAGTGTTTAATAAAAAGTAAATGATTTTTGAAGAATCATTTCATATGAATTTTGATGAAACTGGCCCTTTTATTAATGATAAATATCAAACAAATGAAGTTACTAATTCATTTAAAAACATGAGACTTAAATTCCCTAAAACTAATTTTGAAAATGATATAAATAAAATTCAGTCCATTTCAAAAGAATATGAAATAGAATAACCGGAAAATTTCTTGGGTAAAGTTTCTAGAACATTAATGAACCATATGTTCTAAACTATTATTAGAGACCTAGACACAACAACTAAAAATAGAATGAATTTAGAAAACATTGATGAATTTTCTACCATTCCATATCAGTTAGAACCTATGTTTGTTGAAGAAGCCCTTGAAGATGATATTTGCATATTAGCAATGCAAGAAGATCTAATCAGGTTTTGAATAAATGAAGTTTGGGATTTAGTAGAATGACCAACCAATTATCCAGTAATAGGAACTAAGTGGGACTTCAAAAATATACGTGATGATCAAGGGATCATAACCAAAAAAGAAATCTAGATTAGTTACTAAATTATATAATTAGGAAGATGGAATAGATTATGATGAAACCTTTTCCCTTGTAGCTAGATTATAATCCATTAGAATCATTTTATTGTATTCAACTCATATAAATTTTAAATTATATCAGATTGATGTTAAATCTTCCCTTTAAAATGGATATTTCACTGAGGATTTTTATTCTAAACAACCTCCTAGTTTTGAAAACCCTCATAAACAAAATTCTATTTTCAAAAATACTAAATCTCTCTATAGAATTAAACAAGATCATAGATCTTCTTATGAAATATTATGTTTTTTCTTTTGAAAAATGAACTTACTGTAGGATTGAATGATCTATCAAATTTTTTAGAAAACAATAGTTTCTAATATTTTATCAATAAAAAAATTTATATTAATGATGTTATTTTTGGTTCAACAAATAAATATATTTGTAACGATTTTTAAAAACTCTTGAAAAATGAATTTGAAATAATAATGATGGGAGAGTTAAAATAAATTTTTGGATTAAAATTTTATAAAAAAGTTTATCAAATTGTTTTAAATCAAAGTAATCAAACTTTTTATTTATTAAAAAAGTTTTGAATTAAAAAAAACAACACATATAAAACTCATATGTGTACCAATAGAAAATTAATTTTGATGAAGCTATAAAACCAGTTGACATCATAATATATAGAGGTATGATTGGTATCCTATTATGTATTACTACTAGAAGACCATACATTATGTTTTCTACAGTATTTTGAGATGGATTTCAATAAAACCCAAAATAATCGCATCATATAACTATTAAAAGAATTTTGAGATATTAAAAAGGAGCTATTTTTCAGTCTCTTCCTTACACCAAAATATCTATTTTTAATTTAATGCCATATTATGATGTTGAATTTAGAGGTTATAGATTACATAAAAAACAACTCAGGAAACTATTAATTTTTAGGAAAATATTTAGTATCTTGATCAAGAAAAAAACAATCACTTTCCCTATCAATAAATAAGGTAGAATATGTTTCTTCTGGTAGTTGATGTGCACAAGTATTGTCGATGAAAAAACAATTAATGGAATTTGGTCTAAATTTTAATAATATACCAAATTTATGTTATAATACGAGTGGTATAAATATTTAAAAAAAAATTATAAGTCATATTAGGTCTAATAATATTGAAATAAGGCATAATTTTTTAATATATCATGCTCATAAAAAAGATATATATTTTGAATCTTTTAATACCACGTATTAATTATTTTATATTTTATATGAAAAACTTCCCAGTGAATTTTTTAAATTTGTTATAGAGGATTCATGATTATTTAATTTTGAATGAATATTTATTAATTTATTTTATTCTTAATCACTTTTTTAATCTTAAATAATATGTATATGGTGTATTTAATTAGTTATTAATATTTATTTTTATCAATTGTGTATTGATTATTTTTAGAAATAATTTCATTTCATTTTATTTTTCTTTTTCTTTTCAAATTAAAAAGTAATGAGAAAATTCTCAATTGGCACAAGAAAACTGTCTACCTTATTCCATTCTTCACCTTTACATCCCATCATTTATCAGTGATTTTCTCATTACATTTTACTAAAACCCTAATCCTCTTAAAATTCAATACCAAAACATTAAAAAATGGAAACACTTGGAAGGCCTGAATATTTTGATTTGGGTGTATCTATTTACCCGTAGGTGATGTATCACATAGTTATTAAAGGTAAACTGATAGACTTTGAGTATTTAAATAAAACCAATCCTTCATTAAAGGCTACAATTTGATTTCAAGGACTGGATTTTTTTTTGTATATGATAACACTTATTTGATGATTAAAATAAAATTAATAATCTTCCATAGAAATTAAGAGTTCAATTTTTTAATCTATGAAGAAACTATGATCTCTATGATTAACTATACTAGATTTTCACTTTCTTCAGTGGAATAGGTAAGCTATTGAACTATCCACATAAGGGGGTTTCAATTTTGACTTGAGTATTATTGGTGTTGAAAAATATTACTCAGTAAAAATAATGTTTTAATTTTTTGGAATGATAACCAACAAGAAATTGATGACTGTGACCTTTTTCTTGATCAGAAAGCCATTATGTGGTTTATTAAAACTGTAAATTTTTTGAGAATTGATGACTTGGAGAAAGATCTGTACCCAAACATGTATATTCTATTTTTTTTTTTGAACCAAATTAAGATCAAATTCCCTCATATTATGATAAGGTATAAAATTTATTATTATCATAAATTAGAAAAGATGGGATATTATCCCTATTAAACAATTCATTACATATTTTACATAGAAAAGGAAGCATCCTAAATATGACTATCAGATATGGTGGTCATCATGCTAACATTCTAAATACTGAGACTATAAGAAATCTGGGATATGTTTGGAGAAACTCCTACTACAACATTTTACTTTTTGGAGCTTAAAAACAATAGAATCTAATAGAATATTCTCTTGGGGAGAAAATGATGATTCCATCTGTTGGTTCTATTAGACAGAGGCCTAATGAAGAGGTCAAATCTAGACATGAATATGGTCATATTTTCCATAGAATAATAATTACAATCAATATACAAGATTCTATGGATGAATCTGAAAATGTAGTTGATAATGAGGCTCAAGAGAATGTTAATGTTGAGAAAGAGGCTCCTTGAGTAGACCATCACAGTGAAGATGTCCCTAGCCCCGGAAAACTTTCACACATTGCTCCTGATTCTATTACTATAAAAGGATCTGTATTAATATACACATCATAAGGTCATAGAGATCAAATTTTTCCTACAGTATATGGTTTTCATTAATCATGAAATATAAAACCATAGTCTTCTGACACTTTTGATGATGTTTTTATTTTAAATTACATGTGATTAGAGACCCAAAACCTTTCTTTGACATAAAATTTAGAATATGAGAAGAATAAATTGGGGGAACTAAAATGTTCAACAATTCCATGAGCCGAGCTTGGAGCCCTTCAAAATCAACTCAAAGATGATCTAAAAAATTAATTTAAGTGAATGGTATTTAAGATTTTATCACTACATTAGGAAGAGAGTTCAGATATTTAAAATATGAATCTGTGAAAATGACTTATTTTGATGAGTCAAAGCTTATGTTATGAACATATTTCAGTCTATCTAGTATAGTCATCAAGATTAAACCTCTACACCTCAAAAAACTTCTCCTTACTTGATAAGAATATTTGAACTAATAACTCCTATGATAGAGGAATGTCATAATAGTCTAGACACTCTCTAGTGTGATAGTACACCTTTGAATGTTCTTCTGGATAATCGTAGATATTTTATCAGTAAAATTTCCTCTAATGAATCCTAGTTAGGACCAGTAATTTGTCAATTCATCGATTGATTAACATCATTTATCAAATATGAAGTATCATTGAATGAGTTTGTAAAGGTAAACTTGGTGGAATGCATGAAGAGAGGACAAGATTCAAGGAATATACTACATAAATGGGTGGATGTCTTCAACAACCATTTTTAGAGCCTATTGGATAAGCTACTTGAAATTCATGGAAATGGTAAGACCTTTCCTCATCTGTCTGTAGAAACTATTACACATGGATATTCTGACCAAGGAAACCAATCTTTTCATATCCCCTCATTTTGAAGACCTCTTTAGTTGACTATGGGATGTAGTAATTCTTTTTCATAAAACATTTGATCTATTTTTTATCTTTACTTAAATTTAATATTTTTTTGTTTTATATATTTTTATAATTGTGTTATTTTTTAATGTTACACTTCTATATCACATATTGTATTTTTATAACCATAGACTATAACATTCATTTATAGTTTGGTGCTATGATAAATAAGGTTTATATCATTTTCTCTATCAGACATTCCATTTGATAGCACAAAATAGGGGTGAATATTTGAGAAAAACAAATTTCAATAAGAAACATTTTTAATCGAAATATTTTTAGGAAATCAAAATAATTTTCAAACTATAACATTTT
This sequence comes from Viscum album, assembly GCA_963277665.1. Taxonomy (NCBI): domain Eukaryota; kingdom Viridiplantae; phylum Streptophyta; class Magnoliopsida; order Santalales; family Viscaceae; genus Viscum; species Viscum album. The sequence continues at coordinate 2,072,664,515 of OY728156.1, read as the reverse complement.
CTTTAAATCTTATTCCAAATACTATATTTTCAATTTTTTATTTTATGTTTTTATTATCATCAAAAGGTGGAGATTGTTGGAAATGTATTTTCTGGAAAATAATCTAAATTATATGATGATTTTGATGTTCACAAATACCTATTTTTCTAATGAAGTTAGATTATGTACATTTCAGGAATATATATCGTGTTTTTATCCTTGATGAAATGAAAGGCATTGGGATGTGTTTTGAAAACACTGTTCAAACCCTACATTCAGTGAATGAACCTATGGTTCACCATCCCTATACTACACTGAATAGTTTGAATATGAATTGGTAACCTACGATGGATATTATGTGTATGAATCATAATCCCTAAATTCAAGAATTAATTAATGTATGGAATATCAACCCAACCATGAAATCTATAAATAATATTTATACCCAATTTTTGGGAAATAGAATGTATGGTTAATAAATGCTACGTGTGGAATCTTACACAGAAAAAGTTGAATGTATGGATTATCATACCTACATTACTTTGATCCCTATTTTACTTGTAGATGAATTTATGGTTAAGGAACCATATGTTCATAAAAAACATATGTTATGCAAAAGAACCCTATGCTATGCAGTTCAACACTTCGTTTTTATACTCAATAGTGATATTTTGAATTCTTGATTGTATTCGAGTTTCGTGAAATTATCATGAAAGAATTATAGGTTGATTGAAATCTTCTTTAGGAATAATTCAAATTTTTTTATGATGGATTCGAAGAAAAATATTCATCATTGAAAATCACACTTTTTCTTAGAGGAAGTTTTGACTCCCCTAGTTAGTATGATTTTGGATTTGAGTGTTCAGTCATGTGTTTTTATAGATCTAATCAACAAAAAGAAATCTATTTATATGATGGAAATTTTTTCAATTTATAGTTTTTTTGTGTATGATATATGTTATATGGGTGACACAATTCTTACTCATTAACACATATTATTTTATTCTAGTGAATATATTTTATAGATCCGCTATAACAAATGATTAACTTTTTTATTTGCTGAAGGGGTTACACATTAGAGATAAACATGTTACAACCCCATACATATATATGATTTCTAATCCTCTTTGTTGATATTCAAAATGAATAACATTTTTAATAAGGATAAAATCATAATTACCAATTCTTGAAAGAATTTCATTTCTAATGATGAAAATCCATCTACAATCCATTCTTGCTGCATCAATTGTGAAGATCTGCCCGAACCACCAACAAATCAAACTGTTTTGATTTATTATAGTATCAAAATCTCATACTCACTTTTGTTGAATTATGATCTTCTTGTACTAAGATCTAGATAATATGTTCCCTATAAAAGAACTAGAAGGATTTTTTCTAGCCATATTATAACAGTGTTAACTACCTCCACTCATTTATGGATTTGAAGGCCTTGTGATAAGAGGACCTTGCTAGTGAAATTCACCAAGATAGAATAGATAGAATTAGTTGAGTGGAGTAAGAGAAATTGTGCCCCAATCCACTATAAAAATGTTTTTTTCATTCTTTATATTTATTCGCTGCTCATATTCATAGTAGAAGAGAACGCTGCATATATGCATAAATCACCAAGTGGGTTACAAACTTGACTCTGTTGAGTGTTTTGAAACGACACAATTCACACCCTACTGGGTATATTTGTATTATTTCAACATAACATATACCATTGAATCTGACTCTTAATCATGATTAGGATAATTACACTAATTTTGGATCATTTGCCTCGATACATATATAATAACTCATTCTTGTAACAGAACTGCTCTGAGTCCAAATCTGGATGCATTGTAGTACATGATATATTCTCCTTGTGACATAGGTAAATTAATGATAAGTGATGAAATTATATTTTTCTTTAGATCCTAAAATTTTCTCTCACTAACATCTGACCAAAAACACTAAATCCCATTCATGGTCAACCCAGACAATAGTGCTACAAAATGGGAGAATTATGGGATAATGTACTGATAATTACCAACTAAACCATGAATACTATGAATCTTGAAGAAATTCTTGGGAAACTCCCATTATACCATGGATACAGCCTATAGTGGGTCCACTCATAATCCATCCTATGAGATAACATGGCCTATGAAGATCACATTATCCACCCAAAAACTGAAGTTGGTAATATTTTTTTAAAGGTGATGACCTCTTAACAAACTAAAGAAATTTTCAAGATGGTGGACTTGATCTTCTAAATACTGATATAATAATAAGATTTTATCGACAAAACCACCTTAAATAAGACAATAAATGGATAAAATATCTAATTCATCAATTCCATGAATACCTCGGGTACATTCAACAAACCAAATGGATAAATCTATTAACTTATACTATCCATACCTTCCCCTAAAAGTATTATAAGGTATGTTTGATTGTCTCACCATCAACTGATGGTATCCTAATACAAAGTCATTTTTGGAAAAGATCTTAGTACCTCTCAACTTATTGATGATATCTTCATTTAATAGAAGGGGATTTTTTTCTTGACCATAAATGGTTAAATCTTCGTTAATCCAAACGTATTCACAAAGTACCTCCATCCTTTATAGAGAAGATAAATAAAAATCCCCATATATATTTACATGGATTCATGAAACCTTTCACTTCTAGATATTTAAATTGGATATTAAACACCTGAAGATCTTATGGTTCCATACTATAGGGTAAAATAAAAATTAGCTCTACTCCAGGTACTAACTCAATCATTAAATTGATCTCCTGGTCTAGTGGAAATCCATATAACTCATCAATAAATATATCTCAAAAATGGTCTACCACATAAATAAAAGTATCCAGTTGCATTCCCTCATCATATAGGTCAATACCTATGATATGTGCTGTGAGATAATCCAATATTAACTAAATTATTTATACATGATCGGCCAAAATATCCCACTCAACTTGGTGAAAATAACTGCCTCCTTCTAGAGATATATATGTGTCTTTACTCTGATAAAAACCGAAATGATATGGGTATAGAACTGTCCAATATATACAATGAATAAAATCAAAACCACAAATTTCCAACACAAACTATTCCCAAAATAAATGGTAGCAACCAATTTCAAGAGAACATGCCTTGCAATGTTTGATATTCAATTAATACACTCTCAATAGTGTATTGATGGTCGTGAAACCACATAATATTTCAACATCCTCGAAAAACCCATTTTAAACATATTAGATAACAAATGAATGTGATGCTTCTATAGCACATAAAATTAAATAAAGGTTAAATGATATAAGAATCACACCTATAACTGTACAATGTCTTGCATCCAAAATATTCAAAGTAGACTACATAGTGTGAAGTTATCTGTCCCCTCTACCTTGGGATCTAGTATGAATACACAAAGTTATTCCCTCTTCCTTTTACTATCACATCTGAACTGAGGTACCACATCCCCTTCCTCGGCCTAAATGTTTATTTTAACCCTAGACACTTGTTTCTGAGAGGTATTTTAGTCCTTCCCAGAATCTAGTATCTGCCCTGATCCCATGCCACTACTCTACTACTATATTCCTTACAAAACCTCTACAAGTGTCCAAACAAAATGCAAAAATGGAACTCCAAACTAGGGTATTGACACTGAGGCTACTTGCAGCCCAACTTTCAACACTAATATCACTAAAATAGAACATTGTTAAAATATGGCTTCCCACTTAACTAGCTTCTATACCCACTACATACATAATGATAAATTTTATAGTGGTGGTTCTTTCAACAATAAGAGAATCTCATAGTTCTTCCTACTAAAACTGATTATTTACTACTTCGGTCCTCTCTCAGATTCCTTTTTGGGATGAAATCCTGATTCATCTTGTCCAAAAATCTACTCAAGAGAAAGGTGTTCCCCAATGACCTGATCTCATGAAGAATACCATCTTGAAAACATATCTCCCTAGAGATCTCATCAATAATAAAATATAGTCCAAGAACCGCAAGTTCATGAAACATGTATTGTATCCCATCACTAACACAAGATTCTAGGTTAAGTGAATGGACACGTGATCCTTATCATCCATAACTATCTCCTGATAGACTTTTCTTATAAAATTCACCTCTAGATACTTCCAGGATATCTCCTCTTTCTTCCCAGCTTACTCCAGAATATACCACCAATGCTTGGCAGGTCCAAAAAACATGTATTCAGGAAGATTCACCCTCTTATATATGGGTTTCTCTAGGTGTTTGATGATTGTATGGACTATCTAAATAAAAAACTCGACATCATACGGTCTTTCATCACCAATTAATTTTGGTTGATGTTGTGGGTGAAACTCCCTTCTCATATTAGACATTTAAGAAATGATCTAAACAATATCCATTTCCATGGATCGCATGACCCTCAAGTAGATTTCAAAAATCTGAACATCCATATGATCCTCATAATCTATAGGAAGATATTTATGAAATACATTAGGAGTGTTATGATTTACACTTTCTTGATGATAAATTTAAATATGGTGAGGAGTAATTTTCTCTATAAGACAAATTCTCTCCTTGGAACACTGGATAACAACAAGGTTATCCTCAATAGTTGAAATCAACAAATAACCACTAGATCATGGTCTATCTAAGAATGTATTACAACTATTTTATCATTAAAAATAAATTATATCATTTCATTTATGAAATATATTTGTTATCTAATCTAACATTTCACAGAGGAAATTCTGAAAAATGCATGTCAATATATAATCCAATGTTCCTCCCATGATGCAAGGATACTCATCTTTCACCATATCAATCCATGATAAAAATATATAATGAAATAATTACATCTCACATCATATGAATCATCCATGGCGAAATAGCATCAAATCGTAATTGTAGAACATCAAGAACAAAAATACCATCTTAAAAACTCATATTTTCCCAAGTACATGGGTTTGGTACTATAACGTACATGACTTATTTTAATGTCAAATTTCATTTAATTTCTATTCATGCTTTGTTTTGGGGGTTTCCCAAGCTTTTATGGAAGAATGGGTGAGTTTTCATGAATTGGACCAAACTGTGTGCCCAATTCTATATTTAAAAATAAATTTTGATTCCTTTATAACTCATTAATTTTTCAACATTTTCCATCCATTACAATTTCTAATTGGAATCCCTTTACCAATTAACATCACTATATTAATTTGGACCATTTAGTAATCCATAATCAAGGTAGATTTGGGTTTTTATTTAAAGGATTGTCCATGACCAAAAGACCATTTTCTTCATTACAAATATTTTTATATTCTATAATATCTCCTTCAATTTTAGTGTTTTTTAGGCAATTCCAACTCTCTCAGAGCCCACATACCGAAGGAGCGCCCCCATGCTCTCCTCATTCTGTTTGGAGCTCGGTTTAATCACAAATTTGGATAAAAACTCTCTGGATTTTGCAAATAGTTTGGATTTGAAGAGGTAAATTGATTATTTCATTACTCCTTGATTTCTCACTCTATGTCCCCCATTCTTATTCCTAAATGATCTATTCATATTTTATAGAACCTCCCATCAATGTTTGGATGTTTTCAAATTCATATAATGGTGTATTTGGGGTGATTTCTTTCAATATTTTTCAAGATAAGTGATTTCTTCTTGCTTTCATTCTTTTCCCTTAGGGTTTCCTCCCTCTTCCATTATGTTCTAAAATTTCCCAAAGTTAGGGTTAGAACCTATGGTTTTATGTGGTGAATTTTGGTTCATATATTTTTGTCTAGGGATGGATTTATCTTCCTTGTGGGGCAGCGGTGGTGCGGTTGATGTTTTGCACCATGTTTTGAGGGATTCGACACTATCAGTAGGTGGTTCCATGTGTAAACAATTATCGATGAGTTGGCTTGCTGTATTTACTCATTTTTCATATTCCCCGAATATTGGGTGTGGTGAGAAAATAGTTTATGATTTATTTGGTTACATGTTTAATTTTATAGTTGAATTTTAACTTCAAATTGGGTGTTTTCATGTGTAACTCATGGGGTATTATTTGGGTGTATTTTATAACTTATGGAATTGGTTAACTAAATCTTGTTTGTCCTGAAAATTATGGTTTGGTAATGTATTAGTGTCATTTGGGACTAAAAGGAGGGTTTTTGAATATTTTTTATCTGTAAAACATTATTACACTTCTTGAGAGAATTTTATGAAAATGTGTATTTTCATTTGTATATTTTGTTGTATTATTCAAGGTGATTTTATAACACATGAAGGTGGTTTTATAAATGTCTATAGAGCTTCCAATTCAGTTTTAGATAAGAATTGGTATGTTTTTTTCTTAAATTGGTGTTTTGAAATGGGTTTTGTGTACAAGACCTATTTACACCACTTGGGTTCTTTTTATGAAAATTGTAAATGTTTTAGTTGGTTAAACAGAGTGGGAAAAGGGTGCATATGTACTGTTTTGGTGTTCATGTTCACCTATCATGGGTTTCTGAAAGGTTATGTGATGTTTTAAGATGTCAAAAAAATTTATAATTTTTTTTAAATTTTTGAAATGTTTTATTAAATTGTGATGTTGGAGGGAAACTTGTTTGTGGGCTGTTTCGTGTGAGTTTGATGGTAAAATTATTTTGAAGGTAAAAAGTGTATTATGTGGAATGTGTGTGTGGGATGTTATGTGATGTGTATCACCTTCTATATGGTTTATAAAAATTATTAAAGGATGTGTTGAAGTGTTGAAGTGATGTGAAAAGTGTTGTTGGCTATTTTGGTATGTGTATGATTTCAAAATGTATTTGAATGAAAAAGTGGATTTTGTGACTTTTGAGATGTACATGTGTTCTGTTTGGTGAATATGTGATGTGGAAATGATATTTTCATGTGAAAATTATAATTCTTTTCTTGTTGAACTTTTTTTAGCACAAGAGGGAAACATGGGCATCTAGTTTGGTGGACGTGTACTAGTATGCTAGTGATCCTATGAGGTTTGGCCTCAATTTCACTTAGCAAGATTGATGCATACAACTCCAAATAAACTATGATGATGATGATGGGGGACAAATAGGTTATGGTTATGTTCCCTACTAGTGGCTGGTTCATGAGAACAGATATTTTTTATGGTTACTCTTACTGAGATTCGAGGTACTTGGGACCCACAGGTAGCTAGTGCCTAGGAGTTATTTCCTATTGTTTGTGATCATTAGATCATTTATACTCACCATTGGTATACGGTTTCTTTGTTTGGAAAATTTAGTATAATTGGAATTTATTTTAAAAGTATCGACTCATTAAATTAAACCACTTGAAAACTTATTTTTTTTATGCTTCATCTTTTAGAAATTGTAACTAGAAATTACATGTTTTTGAAAACATGCATGATTTTCTTCTTTGAATGTTTATCACATAGAATATACTATTGGATTTATCCTACTAGGATTTGGATCACACCCTAATTACACCTTTTGGTGTAAGTAGACTTGGTTATTTTGTTGTTGGAGGTTTGGGTACCACTTTTGTGCCAACAGTTCGGTTTTTTACCGGTCGTTCGTGATGCAGTGTTGTAGAGATGGATTTAAGGTGGTGCCTCATGCCATTTGGAGGTTATTGGGATGTATTTATGTGGTTTTGTATATATTTAATGGTATTTTAACATATTTTTAACTTATGTAATTCTGATCTGAAATTTTCCAAAAGACAATTTTAGTTGAAAAATCCAGATTTTTTTTATTGAGTTTGTTTGTTGTTTAATGTTTATAAAATCAGGTAAATCGTTCCCAAATATCATTTTATGATACCCAGGAACTTGTTCCAGCCCGTGGGGATAGGTAACACCCTTTGGGCCTTGTTGCGGGCAAGGTCGGGTGCCAGTTTTGATGGCGACCATATTTGGTTCGTGACAAAATGCTATCAAAGGAGGTTATGGTTTACTCTTTGGGTCACATTTTTTGGGGAACAGTTGAGATAGTATGGAGTTAGGATTTTTGAGACTTTTTATTTTTGTTATGGGTAGTGTGCCTAGTAAACACACCTCATTATGGGATTCGAGTCACCAGGGGAAGTCGGGATTTTTCTGAGTCCTTGGGTTTTCTTTTTTTGATGATTATTAGGGGAAATGAAAAGAGAGTTGGGTAATGGTCTCAGTGAGCTCGCAAGTCCTGGAAATCCATGTGAAGCAGGGTATATTTCACTAGAAAACACTATTTTACAGTGAAGTGATTGGAGTATGGCCACCAACCATATGTCCAAGTCACCCACCAAAGCTAATTTCCTTATGCATTGTCTTGTGTCCTTTAGTTTTGAAATCTTGAAAGATAGGTTTTAAAACAATAATTGCATGGATTTAAGAAGTGTAAGTTTTTTTAAATAATTTTATAATATATATAGATGGGTTTGAATTTTGAAATGGTGGAACTAAGTTTTCAGAATCGTTTTGAAATGGTAAAAGGTGTGTTTACACCTCTTTTGAAAGCATAAAATTGTGTTAATGTTGGTTTTCAAAAAATGTTTACAATAGAGTTTTCTAAAATGTTGAGAGGTTTTTTAATGGGATGAGATGTTTTTAAATTAATGTTTATTACTTGAAAGTGATTTTTCACTTAAATTAATGTTCCTTTCTGAAAATCTTTGTAACATGTAATGTGGGATGGATTTCGTGGTTAGCGGTTTTGAAAAAAGGAGGTATTGGTTGACTGTTTTGGTTTTCAAAAGTGTAAATAATTTTTGATTTAACCTTTGGTATTTCCATGATTGACCACATGAATGGGGTTATATGGGATGAAGGATAGTTTATGGAATGAATGCATGAGTTTCGAGATGGATATGAGGAGGGTTCTTTGTGTGGTACAGAAACATGCATGTGTGGGGGCCATGGGGTACCATTGGTGGGTACGTAAACCGTTGAACCGTTTGTTTTCAAAGAATTTTTTTTAAGAGAAAAAAAAATCATTCCTTCATGAATTGTTTGGAATGGTGTATATTTTGTGTTTTTGGAAAATTTTGATGTTGTGGGATGTTTTGAGTCCAAGAACCCCTCCTGTTCAGACCATATTTTGGGTTTGTGGTTGAACGGTAAGTTGGGTATAAGGACTGGTTTGTAGTCTCCCAGGAGATATGTTTCGGAAAAACATTAGGGTGGTTCCCTTCATGTGTTTTTATTTGGTTTGTGGAATTTTTCTGACCAATGTACCAGCTTGGTTTGGTCCTTGGGTTCTCTCATTGGATATGGTATGCCCCCATTAAGGGTTAATACAGAACTGAAGTGCAACCCTAATTGTTTCACTGTTGGAAAATCCTCCAGTTGATCAATACGAGGAATATATTATTGATATTTATTGATTGAGTCTACACCCATTCCTTTCTTTGATTTTTGGATCCTTTTGTAGTGGGATAGTTCTCATGGAAGGTTGAAAGAGACCTTAGTTTCTTAAGTTTCCTGATTCGTCGAAGGTGGAAGTGGTCTGGGGTTGTTAGTGTGGATGAGTGTCTTGATGGTGTCTAAGAGACCCTATGGATTCTTCCCAGTCTCTTCAAAGCATGAGTTAATGTTAAACCACTAGTTTTGGGTATCTGGTCATAAGATGATATTGTGGCCACTTTCTGGACTTGTGTGTTGTTTAGGGACTTGGCATAAGGTTTTGTTTCATGTATTGTTTCAATCAATCACAATGGTCATGTTCAGTGATGCCTTGTGATGTCATGTGCTTGTTTGACTATAAAAGTGAAGGCTGTGCAATACTATTATATTATATATTATATTGGTAATACTTCTTCCTTGGAAAAATGTCAAATTCCTCTGTTTTAGAGGAAGGTGTTTATATGTGTCCTTTCCTTCTATTTTTTCTCACCTGAAGAAATAAGGTGTGATGTGTGTGCATCTTCTAAGACCTTGTTTCAGTGAAATGTTGGATTAGGGTGAAGTGAGATTGGAATGTGTTATGTCTTGGTAAACTTATCAAGGATTTATATGTAGTTATTTATATATTCGGAAGAAGAATTTTTTTTCATGTGGTTTCCAAACCCTAATTATGAGGCCGAAGATGCGTCAATCATTTGAGCTCCAACCATAGGTCTCGGAGAGAAGATGGCTCATAGTCAGGTTAAATCCCAGGGTCGTTTAAACCCTTGTACAATATCATATCCTCAGTATGAAAGATAGGAAGAGTTTAATCCTCTGGTTTCATCATCTTTCATATGTTGTTCCCGTTCGGTGGAAATTGGTGGAGGGCCTTGTACCCATGTCATCATGTAATGTCATTCCCTCCACCCTTAGTTTCCATTGATTCAATAGATAATGGTTGTAAATTTGGATAGACGTGTTGAGGACATATTTTGTGCACGATTAGTAGTGACCGTGTTCCAGGAATCCATGCAGAAAGAATGGTCCACACGGTTAGTGCATAGTTTCCCAAACCCTACGGACTAACCCTACACCCTTCCCAAATATTTATATTTTTTTGGGTCTTTCTATGGCGGCCCAAACTGGTCAGTTAAGATGGTTGGTTCTTATAGTGGGCAGACCCACTATGACTCTCATTTGCGTTCCTTCATAAACTTTTAATGGAATTCTACCCTTTATACTAGGGAGACCATTCTGGCCTCCCCCTATTAGTGTCATGATTCTATCTTGGGAAAATATATGTTTTCTCTTATGGCGGTGTGCCTATTTATGCCCCCCCCCCGTACCAATAGATCAGATTTATCAATGGTCTTAGCATGGAGGTAGGTAGTCTCATTCGGAACTATCTAGCTACCAACATCTTCATTGAGTAAACGTTGGGATTGGAGATCACCCAATGGTTTAGTCATATTAAGGTAAGTGTAACCTTGTTCGAAGTTGTTGTTCGTTTTGGTAAATAGATTGAGTCTTGTTCGGATAGTGTTTGAGGAGTATTCTTTTGGGATAAAGTATGAATGTGATTAATCATTTAAGAAAAGTGGTGTATGTTTGGGTTGTGAGAATAATCCTTCCTTAATTGATCACCGGAGGTGTTTTGGTCTTTGGGGGAAAGCTTGGCAAAGAAGTACATCTTGGTTTATTGGTTGGGTTTGGTTTTTGTATATCACCTTGTTGTCGCTCTTCGGGGATGGAAATTTTTCATAGTGGGGATAATTGTCACATAAATGAATTATTTTAAATGTAAATTTCATTTAACTTCCATTGATGCTTTGTTTTTTGGGTTTCCCTAGATTTTATGGATTATTGGGTGAGTTTTCATGAATTGGACCAAACCGTGAGCCCAATTCTAGATTTAAAAATAAATTTTGATTCCTTTATAACTCCTTCATTTTTCAAAATTTTTCATCCAATCTAATTCATAATTGGGATCCCCTGACCTATTAACACCACTATATTAAATGGGGCCATTTAGGAATCCATAATCATGGTTGAATTGAGTTTTATAAGGGATTGGGCCTGCCCAAAATCCCATTTTATACATTAAAAATATTTATTAATTCTTTCATATCTCATTCAATGTTTGTGTTCTTTTGGTGATCCCAACTCTCCCTTAGCCGACATACCCATGGCACGCCCCCATGCTCTCTTTCCCCTCTTTGGTGTTAGGTTTCATCATGAATTTGGACGAAACGTCTCTGAATTTCTCAAATCATCCAGATTTGAAGAGGAAAATTTAATTATTTCATAACTCCTTCATTTATCACTCTTTTTCCTCCATTCTAGTTCTTAAATGATATATTCATCATTTATTGAACCTCCCTTGAATGTTTGGATGTTTTATAATTCAGATACCGGTGTATTTGGGGTGATTTCATCAAAAAAATTCAAGGTAATTGATTCTTTCTTGGTTTCTTCCTTTTCCCTTAAGGTTTCCTCCCTCTTCCATTATGTTCTAAAAAGTACAAAAGATAGGGTTCGAACCTAATGTTTTATTTGGTGCCTTTTTGATCAAATATTGTGGTCTAGGTCTGGATTTATCTTTCTTGTGGTGCGGGAGAGGTGCAGTTGATGTTTCACACCATGTTTTGAGGGATTCGACGCTTTCAGTAGGTGGTTCCATGTGTAAAAAATTATTGATGAGTTAGCTTTCTGTATATACTCATTTTTCATATTACTCATATGTTGGGTGTGGTATAAAATCTTTTTATGATGGATTTGATTAAGTGGTTAATTTTATAGTTGAATTTTAACATGAAATTGGGTGTTTTCATGTGTAACTCATGGGGTATTATTTGGGTGTATTTTATAACTTATGAAATTTGTTTACTAAATATTTTTTGGCCTGAATATTCTGTTTTGGTAGTGTATTAGTGTCATGTGGGCCTAAAAATATGTTTTTTGAATAGTTTTGATGTGTAAAACATTGTTATTCTTCTTGAGGGCATTTAATGAAAATGTCTGTTTTCAATTGCATATTTTGTTTTATTAATAAAGATGATTTTATAACACCTGATGTTGGTTTTATAAAAGTCTCCAGGGCTTCCAATTATGTTTTTATAGGAATTGTTATGGTTTTGGTCTTAAATGGGGGTTTAGAAATGGGTTTTGTGTCAAAGACATATTTACACCACTTTGATTCTTTTTATGAAAATTGTAAATGTTTTAGTTGGTTAAACTAAGTGGGAAAAGGGTGAATATGTATTTTTTGGTGTGTTTGTTCACCTATCATCGGTTTTTGAATGGTTAAGTGATGTTTTAAGATGTCAAAAAAATTTATAATGTTTTGTAAATTTTTGAAAAGTTTTATTAAGTTGTGATGTTGGAGAAAAACTTGTTTTTGGGTTATTTTGTGTAACATTGATGATAAAATTATTTTGAAGGAAAAAAGGGTATTATGTGGCATGTGTGTGTGGGATGTTTTGTGATGTGTATCACCTTGTAAATGTTTTATAACATTTTTTAAATGATGTGTTGAAGTGTTTAAGTGATGTGAAAAGTGTTGTGGGCTATTTTTGTGTGTGTAAGAATTCAAAATGCATTTGAATGAAAAAGTGGATTTTGTGACTTGTGTGATGTACATGTGTTCTGTTTGGTGAATAGATATTTTTTATGGTTACTATCACCGAGATACGAGGTACCTGGGACCCACAGCTAGCTAGTGCCTAGGAGTTATTTCCTATTTCTTTTGCTCATTAGATCCTTTATACTCACCGTCGGCATACATTATATTTGTCTGGAAAATTATGTAGCATTGAAATTTATTTTAAAAGTGTTGATTCTTTACATTTTCCCACTTGAGAAATTATTTTTTTAAGTTGCATCTTTTAGAAATTGTAAATTGAAATTAGATGTTTTTGAAAACATGCATTCTTTTCATCTTTGAATGTTTATCACATGGAATATATTAGTGGTGGTATCCTACTGGGATTTATCTCACACCTTACTTACACCTTTGGGTGTAAGTAGACTTGGTTATTTTGTTTTTTATGTTTTGGGTACAACTTTTGTGCCAACATTTTGGGTTTTTACCGGTCGTTCGTGATACGGTGTTGTGGAGATGGCTTGAGGGCTGTGGCTCTTTCCATGTGGAGGTTCATGGGTTGTCTTTATTTGTTTTTGAAGCATTTTAATGGTATTTAAACATTTTTTTACCTTATTTAATTCAGTTCTGAAATTTTGAAAAAGATAGTTTTAGTTGAAAAATTCAGATTTGTTTTATTGAGTTTGTTTGTTGTTTCATGTTTATAAACATGGGTAAATCATTCCCAAACTTCATTTTATGATACCCAGGAACTTGTTCTAGCCCGCGGGGATTTGGAACGCCCTTCGGCCCTTATTGCAGGCTGGTTTGGGAGCCGGTTTTGATGGTGACCAGATTTGGTTCGTGATAGGTACTCCCATGAACAAGATAATTTCCATGTCCCAAAACCTCCTTGTATGATTTTTAAAATTCCAAAGTAATAAAACAACATAAAATAAAAACATTCTCTTATGATACCACATTATAATGTACATAAACATGTTACTCTCCCACATGACCAAACATGGGTGGTTATAAAACCTCAAGTGCACATCCTCCTTTTCTAAGGGCTTCCAGATAATAGGGGGGTGTAAAGAATATAGTGGGGAGACAATACCCCCTAGTATTGATATATAATATTAAAGAAATAGAAAATATGAATAAATTCATGTGAAATAGAAATAGTAGAAACAATACACATGCAGTTGGAAGGTAAAGGAAGAACCATTAAATCAAATAATATTGAAACAAATAATGACATGGTAAAATGTATTTAAATTTCAGTCTAATTGTAATAAAAATGATATTAAACTCAAAATACACCTTTACTGAACCCCACATCAGACCCATCTCTATGACCTAACCCATATAAACTGAAACAATCAAGAACAAGTTATGTTTCCCTTGTCCAAACCAGTATCCATGAAATCTGATTGGGAACTGAACAAAAGGAAAAATTGTGTGTGGGTAAGACTATGTAGGTGGAAACCATCATGTCTAAAAACAAAAGTCTAATAATATGTGCATGAAATAAAAATATAGGTGGGTTAATTAACTAATTAATTAATATAATACCACAAATAACCTTATTCAGCACCATGTATGAATATATATGAGAATGTAGGATAACCATGAAATCCATAACCACAATTCCTTGGTATAATCACATAACTGATAAAATAACTCTATATATGATTTTTAAAATACAGTCAGATCCCTCTATATTATAATTTCATCATCTTAACCAGGCATTATATTTAATCCTTACAATAAGAAATGGGGCTATGCCTACTATATAAGCATTATAGTATAAAACTAGACCAATTGCAATATATAAGCATTACAACATGAAACCAAGCCAAGTTCACTATATGAGCACTATATCATGAACCCAACACAAGTCATAACATCATGTATACCACAATTTCATATCATATTCCTAAAAGTTTAATTCTAAAAAATATCATTTTTCCTTCAAATAAACATTCAATTTTTATCAAATTATCACTAGAAATTCAATATATAATATGCCATTACCAATGTGATTATATTGCAAGAAATCACCTAAGGTATATTGTATCTATAAAAGAACATTATTACTTTTTCTAGATTCATTATTCATCAATGTTTCACTTCCCAAATGGTTAATCACAAGCCAGGTTTCAACACCATTTTACCCAAAGGGATCCATGGAATAATCCAACAAGATATTTATTATCATTCGCTAATAAATTAATAATTTTTTCATTTTGTTTCTATATAATTTTAATATTTCACTTTATTAAGAATTAAATATTCTATAGGGTTTTGTTTTAGAGAACATACCTTTAATTAGAGATCAACACAACACTTTTGATGGGCAACAACAATAAGAATGAAGGCATATAAGATTGCGAGAAGAACTGGATAACACAATCTCTAGATCAACACCTAATTCTATAGATGTAAAAATACTAAACTATGATAATTTGGGACAAGAAGAAGATAGAGGAAAACCAAATAAATACTACTCACCAAAAATTGAACTCTTGATCGGGATGTCCATAAGGGAAGGGGATACTCTAAAATCACATTGAGGGTCACAGATATTGAGGGAGGAGAGGCTACACATAGATGGAACAAAATTATGCAATGTTCATGTCTTTGAAACTATCAATCCAAAGAAATATATGAAATGTAACACTGGATTTATGAGTTATGATGAAAAATTAATATCATTTGGTTAAAATGACCATGGTCAAACATTACACTATGTGAACCATTTTCAAATCATGTATTCATTTCATGTCATGAACCATTTTATAGAATCTAGCTAAAATTACTTAACACATAATGTAGTATATATAAACATTGTGTTATATATATACAAAATAAGTAAATTCTTTATAGGTAGCTTTAAACCCATCTCTTACAAAAGAACCTGAACCACTTATGAAGCCTTCAAAATTCATGGAAATCCCTCATATTCCCATTTCAACCATTTATACTTAGAATCCATTAATTCAAAAAAAACACACACAACTAAATATTTGGTTATTTTCCCAAGAAAAGTCATTATATCCTCAAGGAAATCAACCACCACGGTTTAAAGGAAAGGGGAAAATGTTTAATGAAAACGTCAGAAGGGGTATACATAAAAATAGATGGTATCTTACACAATTTTTCCACATTACAAAAAGTTTTATAAAGTGATTATAAATCATGGAAGATTTATTGACACACTCATTTTATTATTTTTAAATAACCATTATTATTCAATTTTTATATCATTACATTTATGAAAATTTTATTTCTCCAAACTCTTATTAATATCATGATTTTTTTATTTATAAAATTAATTTTCAAAACCATCCATATGAACTACTAATAGTTGATTCATAATCTCATTAATATTATCAGTGTAAACCATCCATGATCAAAAAATTATTATAGGTATGATATATATTTAATTGAAAATATGATGATAAAATCATGTTACAATAGCATAATATCTTTTATTTTATGATGAAATACTAATTTATGTAAAATATATTAGGTAAGTGGAATAAACCTATAAAAAATAATTGAGAACATGAAAAATGAAAAATATTCCTTATCCCTTTGGGATGGTTCCTTTTAACTACTCATTAAAGCTTATAAGAATGATATTTTGGTTATATGTGACCTTTTGAATTCTATTTAGGAAGGTTTGGGAGTGAATTTTGTAGTAATATTGAAAATGAATAATTCCTAGAATTATAGATAATTGGTCTGAGGAGGAGTTTATTTATAATTGAATGAATTTGTATTTTGAGTAAAATATTTATCGATGTATTTTTTCTCAAGAAAATTATTAGTATTGATTCATATAACAACAAATAGTAACTCATGCATGGGAGTCTAAACAAAAATTTTAATATGTCATGAATGATGTAATTAATCATGTATTTATCATATAATGAAAAATATTGTATTTTACCATACTTCACTCTTCAACTCCATATTTCACTATATTTAAAAATTTCTAAATATTCAGAGTTACCTAATTTTTAATTTATGATTAAAAAAATTACATGAGTTTGACCAAAAGTAAATTACTAAATTTAGTAATTGTAATAGTCATTTCTTATATAGAATTTTGTGTTTTGTTAAATAATGAATAATATCACTTTCTAAAATTACAAACAAATATTTACAGTATGTCACATTAATTGAGTAATTATTTTAAGATATTTTGATAAATAATTTTAATTGATATATTCTTTGAAATAATTACCTATAAATTTACATAAAAGATACCCTAATGGACTTTTTTCTATTATGCTAGCCAACTTACTATTCTAACTGTTATGTTACAATTATAAAAGTCATATTTCTAACTATCTTATAATCCTTACAAATCCTATTAATACCTATTTTTTTACATCATTATTCATTCAATAAATTATATCAAAAAAATTTCTATACATCATTTAATAAATTTCAATATTATTATTATTTTTTGATTTTATTATAATATTTTTCACCGGTGTGGTATTTTGAGGTCACCATGACCCATTAGGTTTTAAAAATTAACTAGAATGGTATATATATATAATCTAAACAAATGTATATTGATCCAATGTAATATATTTTTTCTTTTTTAGTGTTATATTACAAAATAAATTTATGTTTATTTTATTTCAAGGTTCATATGGTTGATTCGTAATCTAATATTTAAGAAAGAAAATACTAGTTTTAAGGAAGGAATATTCATATATAAACATAGGATGATAAATTTTTCACTATTTAGAAATTTGAACCTCAACATTAAAATACAAACACTAAGATGAAAACAAATAATGGTACTTTTCTTTATTACATCCACGTATTTTTATGTTTCTTATTCATTATTATAATTTCTCTATTATACATTGACAGGAATAGTTTTCCAATTTTGTTGAAAATTATTCATATGATCCAAGATCTTTACCACCCACTCTATATAAGTTAGGTCATGTTCCAACTACACAACATATGGATTTATTACATGTGATGGATATTTTATGTAATTCATCAAGAGGGATACATGGAAAACAATGTGTACATAGAATAGGTTTTGTGAATGATGTAGTTGGTAGGCCACATTTACTACTTGACCAAGGTTTTCCAAGTGGACAATCAATATAGGGATTTGAATTACGTTATTTCCAAACCATGTGACATTATTTCGTAGATATATTTAAAGGAAGCACTTATCTCAAACCATTAACACCAGATATCATTAATGATTATTATAATTACTTAGATTCCAACTTTATGATACTCTAATGTATTATTGAATGGATTTTACCTTCTCATGTCATTTTATTGATAAATTTTAGTCCGGAAAATATATAATCTCTGAATTAATCTGAACATATTAATGTAATTAATTTATTCCCATAGTTAAATTTACAGTTGGACATCTTAAATTTATAGACTAGGCTATAGTAATGTCTTCTACATTTTTGTATTTTACTTTCCTATTGATAATCTCTCTAACGGTGATATATTATATGGAATTTGAACTCCATGTGTAATTTCTTTTAAATACTCCACAATAAATTTTACGTTAACCTCAAAAATCAATTATTTATAATCAATAGATGTTTTCCATATAGCCTCACCACTTCTATGATATATATCACGGATATCTGATCATGTGAGATTTTTTCTAAAATTCAAATAATTTGTATAGTATTTATAAAATTATCCACCACAAACCTTATGAAATAATTTCCTTTAAATGTATTTGGAAGAAATATGAATAAATTCATGGTGATGTCCTAAAATTTATGTGTTGGTAGGGATAATGGTTGCATCATCCCCATGGAATTTTTCATTCTGACATAAATTTTTATCATACAAAGAACATTGATGTATATTTTGTAACCTGATTCATTATATTGAACAATAAAAAGTGATCTCATAAATTTTCATACCACATTGTTCTCCATTGTTAAATATATAATATATATCTATTAGATTACTACAATAAACCCTCATTATTATAGGTATTCATGGTACACATGATTATATACCAAATCATATAAATCTATCATTATTAGTGTCAAACACTAAGATATCCTCTTTCCTTACTAATTTCATCTTTTTTGTATTTATGCATCATCCCTTTGAACATACGTAATCTTATCAAGGATACATGGTTGAGAAACCATTTTTTAAATGAATGATATTATTAATTAATTGATTGATCCCATATAAATTTTTATATGTCCAAGAATATTGGAACCCTTATTTTCCTGATCAAGAATGAAGTTATAGGAACTTTTCAACATAAAGAATCTCCCATTTTTTTCATTTCAGGATGGTAATTAATAGAGAAATCATAGTCGTTAATTTGTTGTAACCATATTTCTTGGTGTGTATTGAATTCCATATATATGAATAAATACATAAGGATTTTATGATCAATATATATATACACACACCACTTCTCCCATTTATATATTGCCTCAAAATATTTAATTGAACAATTTTAAATTCCAACTCAAGATTATATTTTGATAAATTTTTCTCATTGATGACCAACTAACTTGTGGAATATGTTATTTATTATCACTTTACAAGAGTAAACATCCAATAATATTATTTGACTCAACATTTTATATCACAAATCCTTCAACACTAGATGTTAATATGACTACATGTGTCATGGAAAACTTTTTCATTTACTCTTTAATGTTATCTTTTCATTATTATATCATGAAAACATTTACATATTTCCAAGTTGAATTGGTTTGTTGGTTTTAAAATCATGATAATTGTTTTTTAAAAATATTTTTAATACCTTGAAAATATAAGAATTATATGAATCACTATTACTTATATTTTTCTGGGACATCTTTCCATAACCATTGTATTTAACATATTAATATATATATGCACATATTTATTATTACATTCCACATTAATGTCACTTTATTTATCCAAAATATATATTATTTGTACTATTAATATATCAACCTCTTTCAAAAATTATTTTATATTGTTCTTGGATGATATTAATATTCATCCTTTATTTTTAAATATATGATAATATCATGTATAGACCCCACATATATTTTTAAGTTTGTCCCTAATATTTTTATTTAGCAAGTCTATAATTATTATTAGAGAATTTGTGAGACCAACTGGAATCACTATGAACTCATAATGTTCATAATTTATATTAATGTTTACCATTAAAATATCTTATTTGTTCACCATTGGTTTATAATATCCCAATTATAGATCCTCCTTTGAAAAATAAATAGCCTAATGTTATTGATAAAACAATTCCTTAATCCTTTTGAAACATTATTGTTTACCATGATCATGCTATGTTCATGCTAATAAATGCATAGATAGATTGATATATCCTTCTTCTTATTGAAGTTGATATGGGTTCCTTGTGATGAGGCACTAAGGACTATGAAACACTACTCCAAAATATCTTAATAATTCGTCTTCAACTCATTCAAAGAAATGGGGGTCACTCTATATAAAATATTGGGGGAATAAAAAATTATTTTCTCATAGTTATTAATTTCTTGAATTGTAAGATATTTTCCATTACATTGTTGTAATCCACCAACAGTGTTCATCTATTCATTTCAGGTCAATGAAAAATCTTTAACAGTACCTTTAAATCCTTGTGATTTTTTATTAATAAGGCCCAATTTATTCACCATTAATTTTATTATGTTAATTACATTACATCTCTATTTTAATAAAAAGAGTTCAAGGAAACTATTTATGGAAGAATATATACATAAATTATTCCCATTCCATTGAGTTAATGTCATGATTTGGATTCAAATTATTGATCAGTTTCCCCCACTGACTGGTTTACCCATTTAGAGAATATAAGACCAAGATGAATTTCTATTTCTTGAAGCATTTGTGGATGGAAAATTTCCTGAACCGACCCGGAGCGACCCAAAACCGATCACCTAAGCTAGTCCGCAACATGACCCGAAGGGAGTTCCCGATCCCCACGGGCTGACAACTAGTGTCGGGCATCAAAACTCAACAAGAGGGAATGATATTCCCCAATACAAATAAATAAAGCATCGGAAAAGTAGGACAACACAAACTAAATAAATGATCCTGAAAAGAAATAATGACCAATAAAACACAATAAACTGGTCTCGATCAAAACTCCTCATGACTCCGAGAGTCGTGCGCCAATCCATGACCAACTCTCGCCCATGGCGAGCGAGCTCGAGCCAACCTGTAGCAAAACTAAAAACAGGAAAAAACTATAGGCGTGAGTATTAAAACTCAGTAGGAGTTCCCAACATCTATTCCCAATGCGTGTCCTTTAAATAAATAATTTATCAATTTTATGTTTTAACTAAAGTATATAAAATATTAGTTTCCACATACAATTTAATTTCTAAAACAAGTATCCGTCCATTTCCCTTTTTTAGTTTAAAAAACAAGTTTAACGTTTCAAAGGAATAGGTATATTTATTTTTAAAACACATTCTATGAACTATTTAGAAATCCATACTTCAGTTATTAGCCAAAAAGGAGAAACCACACATAATACAAAACACACACCAAGGGTAATGGAAAAATTGGCACGCGGGGGGCAGCAACCGAACTAAACCTCCCAATCATCTTCTACATACAAATAAACACTAATGGAAACATGGGTCGAACCTAGGAGATCGTGAACAATCCATAATGTACTATACATGTGAATCATCCTGAAATCATGCTCTAACTCGATGATGTCATAATGTCCTAATTCTCGACATATCCCTACATGGCTTAACCGAGGGGCCTAGTCCCCATAGTAGCAATAACTCAGTATTCCCCTACTATGGGGCCATGAGAAAGTGCGTAATCTAAACTAGTGCAGCAATCGTTCTCTGATTATTCACTCACAATGTCAGGTTCCCATGTCAACACATTCAATAAAAAGGGGTGCGTCCACAATGTAAATCAATCAGTCACTGCACAAATATCACACACAACTCACGAAATAAACGCACACCAAAGATAACCCCTTACTAACCCCAAACTGAGTTTTTCAAAAATAACTTATTTTATTAAAGTGCCAAATGGTCCTTCACCAACTTTAAAGAAAAACCCCATTTCTCAATAAAGGGGCGGTGTGCACCAGCAGGGACGTTAATTGGTTGAATGGAGTAGCAAAGGGGAGAACGACGTTGGAGACTCGGTAAGGGGTGCACGTGCGGCTGCCACCAAGGTGGGCGCATGGACAACACGAGGGGAAGAAGGCTTTTTGACTAAGGGGGTGCGTGGAAGAGGGTCACCTACAAGAGATAGAGGTGGAGACGATGTGGTTCGGCAGATGTGCGACAACCAGGAGGGGAGGATGTCGCTGTTGGGTGCGCGTTGGACGGTGCAGTGCTAGAAGGAGGGTCACAGCTGGTGCATGAAGCTGTTACGGAGAAGGAGATGATGCCAAGGGCCTATGCCACTACTGGTCGGAGCTGGTCAGAGGTGCGGGAGGCACTGCTGAACAACGGCTGCGAGGCGGGGGCGCGCTGGCTGGGTGTAGGTGGAGCAGGGTAGGCCTAGGGGTTGTAGGGCACGAAGTAGCAGCGAGAAGAGGGAAAACACTATGGTGCGGGAAAAAGGACTCCAGGGGTGGCGTGCACAAGAGGGAAAGAGGGTCTGCTTTGGGTTATATCGGCGAGAGGTGGAGGCCAGCTTCAAAGAGAGATGGTGCAGGCTGGAGTAGGAAATAGGGGGCATCGACTTTGGAAAGGAGGGAGCAGGATGGTTGTAGGAGGCAGCCCGGTGGATGGCTGAGCAGGGAGTAGGCATGGGGTGCGTTGTGCAGGCTGGAGGCAGAGGAGAGGATGATGGGCACTTTTCATGGTGCAGGAGATAGAGGGTTCTTGGGACACCATGGACAGGGAGAGTTGGCCGGTTGGGGAAGCAGGAAGGGCATAGTGTGGCACTTCTTCGCAAGGCTACTAGGTGAAGCAGGTCATGATGGAGAGAGACTAGAGGGAGAGGAAGGAAGAAGGTGTGGTCTGAGGGGTAGTGTGCGATGCAAGCAGGACAGGAGGTCGATGACGCTGTGGAGGAGGGTGAGCAATGGCATGTAGTGGGGTGAGGCAGATGCAGGGAGGCGGGGCACTGTAGAGGACGAGGGAGGCGGGCCTTGGTGCGGGAGGTGTTGTGTGGCAGGCTTGTAGGGCAGGAGGGCCTCCATGTGGAGAAAGGCGTTGTAATGAAGGAGGGGAGCTAAGTGGGGGATCTGGTAAATGTAGAGTGGCGTGCTTCTGGGAAGAAATCGGTGCAGGCAGAGTGGCACACTGCTGGGAGGAAACCGGTGCAGGCAGCAAGGGCGGAGGCAGGCCGAGCAAAGTAGGGGGCGCCGCGCAACACGGGGAGAAGGGGATGCGGAGACAACTGGTTTGGTACTAGGAGTGCGTAGGGCAAGAGGGTTGGGGCACTGACATCCGGAATAAGTGGATGTGGCTAGGTGAAGGGAGGCCACAAGAGGAAGAAAGAATATGGGAGGGGACAGCCGCGTGGAAACAATAAAAGGAGAGGAAAAAAGTAAACAAATAAATAAATAAAAGAAAGAATATTAAAAATAAAATAATAATAGTTATAAAGAATAAAATAAAAGTAAAAATAAATAAATAATAATAATAATAATCCTCATCATATTAATCATAATAATAATCATAATTATAATAAATAATACTAAAATAATAACAATAATAATAATAATAACATTAATAATAAAATAAAAATAATAAATGAATTAATATCATTTTTAATAATAAAAAAATTAACAAAAGGCCACTCAATTGCATGTGAGAAGCCGCGCGGAGTCGCGCTCTTCCCGTGCATCCAATGACGGCGAACCGAAAACACACACTTTTTATTGAAAACATGAAGAATTTGTCTGGGACTCACCCCAGACCCCAGGGAAAAAATTTAAAGGTATTACAATAATTAAATAAATCAAATGCATAGGTTGGGGTGTGACAATTCTCCCCACCATAACGCTTCTCGTCCCCGAGAAGCCACAACAAGACATGGACGCAAGAAGAAACTCCGTAAGTGTCACTCACCCACAAAAGTTTAAGCACCTCCAGTTGATCAATCCAAATAAACTCCAAACTCCCCTGACACAAAAATTATCCTCAAAACACGAACACTTTAAACACCACCCAAAACGAAACCCGGGAAGAAACTCTGATACTAACACGGGGAGGCCCGAACGGACTCCCCACCATAGGAAACAAGAGAACTGAATTCAACAAGACCCGTAATGGGTCTCTGCACCATAAGGAATTATGAGACTAACTGAACTTGAAATATTTTTACACAGACCAGAAACCCCCACCATGAGGGGGAGAAGGGAAGGGCCCAACAGGTCGAACATCAAAACTACTACCACTGCTACTCCAACAACGTCACACTCTCGAATGAACACAAACCATGCCTCACTAAGGACCGAGATTAAACCAAGGTCTTTTTACCCCGATGGGGTTCAGATGACTACGTGACATCTTCACTCCGAGACCTATGGCTAGAACTCTGTTAATTAAAGCATCTCCTGCCTCACAGTCAGGCTTCAAAATTTCCCAAACATGACACCTAAACTAGAATTTTACCAAATGCACATCCATTAGAATAAAGGATCCAAAGAGGTTCGATAAGAACCATTCTTACAAATGAAATAAAGGAAACACTACAAAGAAAAAACCTCAAACTGATCCCCAAACACCATCTTACTCCTGATGACGGGCTGAAGAGACCTTCAACGATTCAGTTCTGGCTTCAACGCGCTTCTTGGAAACACCTAGACAGAATCACTTCACATGACCCAGACACCCACAGGTGTGGCGGGGTCTTAGAGCATTCTGGCACATCGGCCTCTTGTGCCCCCGCTTACCGCACTGGTGACAGATCAAGGCATTGTGCTGTGAGGAAGATGACTGAAAGTCTGAAGGCCTCTTGAATCCTCTACCAGTTCCACAACCATCATATCTCTTCCCATTCTTCTTATCGCTATCTTTTGTACTGCTTCTTAAGGCTGGAGTAGGATTTGTCACCTCATGCCCTCCTACTAACTCAGCTTCGACGAGGAAAGCATGTCTCACGACATCAGGGAAAGTGATCACGTTGAACTCTCCCACATTCGAATGCAGCTGAGGACGTAATCCTAGCTCAAAATGCCTAGCTTTCTTGGGATTATTTCCAACATACCCCGGTTCATACGGAGCCAGGTCCAGGAAATGCCGAAATAATTCCAACACTGATCTGACACCTTTCTAGAGACCGCACAACTCCATACTCTTCCTCACCTTTGTCACTTCAGATAAGTGTTGTTGGTTAAACGATGACTTGAAAAACTCCCTTGTTAGATCTTCCTAGGGCTTATTCTGAGACAAAAACTTCCATCATTTTCAAGTTGGGCCTTCAAGCATAAAGGTAGACAAATTCACCTTTAATAACTCAGGAAGCCCAATGAAACTAAGCTTCGTCTCATTCTTCTGCAACCACTCTTCTGCCTCAAGAGGCTCTGTCTGTCCATAAAAGAGAGGATGGTTTATCTTCCGAAACTCCAGAACATAGTCTATGGGCTGATCAACTGGAGGATTGCTAGGGGTGCACTACATGAAGCTGCCCTTTGGGCATCCATCACACCATCATGGGGGTGAACACTAAGGCACAGGGAAACAAATAACATGATCAAAACAGGGTCATTGTCATTTAAAATACCAAAATAACACTTTTCACAATGATTTTTTTTTCAGAAATAAGGAAAACCCAAACGATTCACTAGAGGGAAACTAGTGATGATGGGTGACTCAGACATATGGTTGGAGGCCATACACCATTCACACCACCATTACTGAGAGCATTCTAGGGCGAAGTCTCCAGATCCACATGGCGTTCCATACCATGTGAGCTCATGGCGGTCACTTTTCTG
Source organism: Viscum album (assembly GCA_963277665.1). Classification (NCBI taxonomy): domain Eukaryota; kingdom Viridiplantae; phylum Streptophyta; class Magnoliopsida; order Santalales; family Viscaceae; genus Viscum; species Viscum album. Next base: position 2,072,638,678 of record OY728156.1, on the reverse strand, counting down.
ACTCTCATTTCATTTACCAATACCAAAAAAACCATAAAAATAAAAAGACATCAACAACCCAAGCATCCCATGGTAACCCGAGGTTTGGAACGAACAAGGGTTCCTGACATCCTTCTCATCCGTACGCCTCAAGTCCCGAAAATTCAACTCCTTCTACCATGACAACCCCATATAACAATGGGCACTTTGAAAAATAAGGTCCGCTCAGGTGTTGACCTCCTCTAATACCATTTTTTCAGGAACCAACCAGGAGCGACCCTGAACCGATCACCCGAGCTGATTCACGACATGACCCGAATGGCATTCCTGATCCCCACGGGATGGAAACTAGTGTCGGGCATCAAAACTCAATAAGAGGGAACGATTTTTTCTCATGAAAATAAATAAATCAGTGGAAAAGTAGAACATCCCAAAGTAAATAAATGATCCTGAAAAGAAATAATGACCAAAAAACACACTAACCTGGTCTCGACCAAAACTCCTCACGACTACGAGAGTCGCGCTCCAGTCCATGAATAGCTCTCACCCACGGCGAGTGAGCTCGTTCCAACCTGTAGGAAAACTAAAATTAGAAAAACACTCTAGGTGTTAGTATTAAAACTCAGTAGGCATGCCCAAAAAACTATTCCCAATGCACTGCCTTAAAATAAAGAATTTATCAATTTAGGTTTAAACTAAATTATATAAAATATTAGTTTCCACATACACTTTCCTTTCTAAAACAATTATTAGTCCATTGCCCTTTTTAGTTCAAAAAATGTTTAATGTTTGAAAGGAATAGGTATATTTCTTTTTAAAACATATTTTGAGAACCATTTAGAAATAAAAACTTCACTTATTATCCAAAAAGGAGAAACCACACATAATACACAACCCACACCAAGGGCAATGGAAAAAGAGGCACGTGGTGGCCAGCAACTGAACTAAACCTCTCAATCGTCAACCACATACAAATATACACTAATAGAAACATGGGTTGAACCTAGGATATCATGAACAATTCAGAACGTACTATACATGTGACTCATCCTGAAATAATGTTGTAACTCAATGACATCATAACGCCCTAATGCTCGGCATAGCCCTGTATGGCCTAACCAATGGGCCCAATCCCCATTGTAGAAATAACTCATTATTCCCCTACTATGGGGTCACTAGCCAGTGTGTAATCTAAACTAGTGCATCAATCGTTCTCAGAATATTCACTCCATATGTCAGGTTCCCATGTTCACACATTCAACAAAAAGGGGTGCGTCCACAATTTAAATCAATCAGTCACGATGCACAAATATCACAAACAACTCATACAATCAATGCACACAAAATATCACCCATTAATAACCCCAAAGTGAGTTTTTCTAAAATAATTTATTTTATTAATTTTCCAAATGGGGCTTCACCGTCTTCAAAGAAAAATCTCATTTCTCAAGAAAACTCAAAACACTTGTTCAAAAGAAATCATTTATAATTTAAACCAAAAATACATTTTAAATTCCTTGAATTATGTTTATAATAGAAACAAGAATTCATTCACTACTGGGTGTCCGTTTGTCAAGAAAATATTCCAGGCGTCGTTTATAAAATAAACTGCTCTTTTTACACCAAATAATCATTTAAAATTTAATTATCTTATATTATTTCCTATTTATTTAAATTAATAAAATATCAATAAATTAATAATTTCTAAATTTAAAGGTGATTTTAGTGGGGGACCTACCTCAACTCACAGCTCGAACACATTGGCGCATAATCACAAGCACTCTATGACTGCAATAGCGCCAAAATACCTCATTGTTGCACTGCAACGCCCACAAAAATAAGTAATAACACAAATAAAATTATTTCACAACAATCCAACAAAGAAGAAGCACGAACTTCACCTTGAAATGGAGAGGTACTTGACCAGTGGGGTTGCGTGACCCTTAGAAAGGGGCGGCGCGCACCAGCAAGGAGAGTCGTTGGCTGAATGGAGCATCAAAGGGGAGAACGATGTTGACGACTCGGAAAGGGGCATGGGTGCGGCTTCCGGAAAATAGGGCGCATGGAAAACATTAGAGGAAGAAGGCATGCCGACTAAGGTGGTGCGTGGAAGAGGTTCACCAACAAGAGACTGAGGTGGCAACGAGGTGGTTTGGTAGATGCGCGATGACTAGAAGGGGAGGTTGTCGCTGGTGGGTGCGGGATGGATGGTGCGGTGCTAGAAAGAGGGGCACAGCCGTTGCAGGAAGCTGGTGCAGTGAAGGGGATGGCGCCAAGGGCCTATGCCGCTGTTGGTCAGAGCTGGGAAAAGGTGCGGGAGGCGCTTCCAGACAATGGCTGCAAGGCGGGGGCACGCTGACTGGGTGCAGGTGGAGCAGGGCAGGCCTAGGTGTTGTGGGGCACCAAGTAGCAGTGGGAAGAGGGAAGCGACCAGGGTGTGGGAAAAAGGGCCGAAGGGGTGGCGTGCACAAGAGGGTCAGCGGGTCTGTTCGGGGTTATACTAGTGAATGGCGGAGGTCATATTCAAAGGGAGACGGCGCATGACAGAGCAGGCAATAGGGGGCGTCGGCTCGGGAAAGGAGGGAGCGGGCTGGTTGCATGAGGCAGCCCGGTGGATGTCTGAGCAGGGAGCAGGCATGGGCTGCGCTGTGAAGGCTGGAGGCATAGGAGAGGGTGATGGGCGCGCTTCAGGGTTCTAGAGATAGAGGGTGCTTGGGATACCATGGACAGGGGGAGCTGGCCAGCGGGGGAAGCAGGAAGGGCATGGTGCGGTGCTACTACGCAAGGCTGCTAGGTGAAGCAGGTCATGCTAGAGAGATACTAAAGGTAGAGGAAGGAAGAAGGTGAGGGCTGAGGGGTGGTGTGTGTTGCAAGCAGGGAAGGAGGCCGACGGTGATGTAGAGGAAGGTGAGTGACTTCATGTAGTAGGGCGGGGTGGATGCAGGGAGGCGGGGCGCTGTAGCAGAAGAGGGAGGTGGGCCTTGGTGCGGGAGGTGCAGTTTGGCAGGCTCGAAGGGCAGGAGGGCCTCTAATTGGAGAAAAGCGATGTAATGAAGGAGGGGAGAAAGGTGGAGGATCCGGTGTAGGGAGAGTGGTGTTCTGCTGGGAGGAAACTGGTGCAGGCAGAGTGGCGCGTTGCTAGGAGGAAACTGGTGCAGGCAGCAAGGGCGAAGGGAGGCCGAGCAAAGTAGGGGGCACCGCACTGCACGGGGAGAAGGGGAGGCGGATCCAACTGGTGCGGCACTAGGAGTGTGCAAGGTAGGAGGGTCGGGGTGCTGGCGTCCGGAATAAGCAGATCTGGCTGGGAGAAGGGAGGCCGTGTGAGGAAGAAGGAATGTGGGAGGGGACAACCGCATGGAAACAATAAAAGGAGAGTAAAAAAAGTAAACAAAAAAATAAAAATAGAAAGAATAATGAATAGAAAATAATAATAATTATAATAAAGAATAAAATAAATGTAAAAATATAAAAATGATAAAATAATAATAATAATAATCCTCATCATAATAATCATAATAATTATTATTATTATAATAAATAATACTAAAAAAATAACAACAATAATTATAATAATAATAACATTAATAATAAAATAAAAATAATAAATGAATTCAGATCATTTTAATTAATAATAAAATTAACAAAAGGCCACTCAAATGCATGGGTGAAGCTGCACGGCGTCTCGTGCTACCCGTACGTCCAATGACGTCGAACCCAAAACGCACACTTTTTATTGAAAGCCCAAGACATCGTCAGGGACTCACCCATGACCCTAGGAAAAAAAATTTAAAGGTATTAAAATAATTAAATAAATCAAACACATAGGTCGGCGTGTGACAGAAAATATCTTCTCACTAGAATTAATCTATTAATCATTAATTAATTTAATATAAATTCCACTAAAATAGAGAGTTAAAATGAATCAAATACAACTATTTATCTCTTGAAAAAACATTCCTTCTCCATATGGTTCATGTTATTATTCATAACATGATTCCATTGAGATGGTATCTTCATGATCTTCCGACTCCAAAAATAATAGGAAAATTATTCAAGAAATTATTAAATTTTCAACCACTTTTTTGGTATAAATGATTCCACATATTTCTATCCATTTACAAAATTAAAAGAGATTTAGTAATATAAATACATTAATTAATAGTAATATAAATGGTACATTATAAATGGTACATTATAAATTGTACTATATAAATTGTACATTATAAATAGTACATTATAAATGCTAAATTATAAATGTAGATAAAATGTCTAACATATAACTTTTAAATCATAAATTATAGATTATTTTATTTATATATGGGTTATTTATGGTTTATTTCCCACCACGTTCTCTAACATAAGTAGTAAAAATATATACACCATTTTTTGAGGAAAACTATAATGAATCGCAACTAATACACATATTATTACAACATTTTTTACTTTAGTATATATAAACCACAGCTAAAAAATAAGTTACAGTGACTTCGAGAGATTGGATTCATAAAAAAGTTATTAATAATCTATATAATTTTATATTTCACCTTCATTTCATGGTCTTAGATCTCATTATAAATGTAACATTCTATATAAAACTATAGGATATACATAAAAGAAAAGGGTGTGCCTAAAAACAATCTATTGGGATAATCAAAATAATCATGAAAAAGAGATACTATATGCTTCAATATGAATAATCACATATTCATAAAATATGAGGATTCTAAACAATCAAATATAATAATACCATAAGTATTTGATATCATACAAAACATTACAATATAAGAAGATAATAGAATATGAAACAAACACATAGCATGTTATTATAATCATAAATAAAGGCTCCCTTCAGGGATTTGGTAACATAATGTGTTTTAAAAAATATCCATAAGATATAATTTATTTTTCATGAGATCTATTCATTTCATATTCAATTATCTGGTATGTAATTCTTGTCTCATCAATTGAATTTTAATATGTCATGAATATGTGTTCCATATAGAAAGGTAAAATACATTGTAAATAAGTAAAAACCCCAGGGAAGTAAATGGGTTATATAATAGTATTAATAATCATAATCCATCAAGGTATTATTAAATATTCCATGAAAATAAGGGATCACTACAAAAATGATATTGATGAGTGAATAAATATTCATAGGTCCAAATTAAAGGGGATATATTATAGAAAAAATCATGAGTATGGAATGGGAAAAAACTTATTAAAATGAAACCATGAATTTGAATTTAAAGATATTGGTAAAATATTATATAAAGGATATAAGGGAATAATTTTACCCAAAACTAGAAATGAACAATAATATTGGATTGATGGAATATAAGTGATGGAAAAGTATCCCATATATAATCTGTAATGGCATTACATATAGAGATTATTTGAAATGAGAGAAGAAATTTTTTCATATCCATATAAAAAGAATATAAAAATTATATCAATGTAATTAAGAAGTGTCATGATAGAGGAAAAAAAGAGTCGGTATAAGAGAGAGAAAGAGATTATATAAAATCAAATATAGGGAGAGTGAATTCTCCCCCTTACCTCAAGTCCTTGTTCACTTCGATACTCCTATAACCTCCAAAATAGTTGAATTACATAGGATAATTATAAACTATAGAGACTTCATATTATCTATTTTATATTTTATAATCCATTTATTATCGAATTTCATTCATTTATTACATCGATATTTCTCATGTCAATAGTTTGTGGTCATTCAGTTGAAATCCCCAAAAAATTGTATAATACAAATGGTCAAATGTGTATTAAAATGATTCTATAATCATAAAAAATTGTAAAGGTGTTGAGTATTTAGATTTTTAGTTTCAATAATGTTCAAAAATCAAGAAAATTTTCTATAATGGTTTCAAATCTCATAATATGTCTCAATACAAACATTTTGAGTGGTCAAAATAAACATGATTAATTATTTTTATTATTTATAATAATAGGATGACATTATCATTCTCAAATATAAATAATGTCATAAATATTATAGGTATTTCTGAAATAATTTATTTAAATCAGTAATATAATTATGTAAAATTTTATTCATAACATCTTCCATATAGGCATTTTAATGTATCCTTGATCAGACAATTATTATTGATAACTATTAAAAGGACTGAAGTAAATTTATGATGATAAAAATTATAATAAAATAATATTATATATTTTATTTTGTCATGAAATACTATTTTATGATAATTATAAAATAAAATTCGAAGAAACACGAGGAAATGTATTGTAAATGCTTAATATGAAAAACATATTTTCCTCTTTGATATAACTCCTTTGGACTACAACTTAAGGCTATTGGGACTTTTATTTTGTTGAGAAAATGTCTTAAAAACATGAATGTATGTGTTAGAAATAAATGTATTCCGATATTTATAAAAACAATAATTATTGTATGTGTGGGGATATGGGTGGATGACGTGTGTATTTATAGGTGAAAGACATGGGTTATTTGAAAAACAATATTATATAAATTATAATTGTTACTCAAGTATATCAATAGTATTGATTATTAAGACTAAAAAAAATTATCTTATGCATCTGAAGAAAAATATTATTCCATAATTCATGATTCATTAAATTTAGTATTTATTTTATAATTCCAAATATATTATTTTAGAATATTTCACTATATCACTCTATATTTTACTATTTATGAAAATTACAAAAACATCACACTCATATAATTTCAAAAATATTTTTCGAGTAATTAAATACATTTAAATAATTCAAATATAAATTAGGTAGTTATAATATCTAATTATAGTATAAAAATTATTGTTCTTTTATAACAAAAAAACTTTCTTTACTAAAATTTATACTTATAAATACTCTCTGGATCATTTATTGAGTAATTATTTTATTATATTTTGATAAATATTTTTAGTAAGTCTTGTATTTTCTAAGAATTAACTATATGTCTTAAATACATTCCCCTTAGTGTGAGTTTTCTATTCAAATGGTTTTGTTATTTTTATAATAGTACAATTTACAAAAATCATATAACATTTACATATCCTATAAATACATTTTATTTACATCATTCTTTGTTCATTAAATTACATCACTAGATTATCTTGTAAATACCCATAAAATTCAAGGGAAATTTTTTTTCTTAATTTTATTTGGGATTTTACAGGAACGCAGTTTCTAACGGCACCTGATTTCGAGGCCCAGTGTGCCCGGAATAATTTTCCGAAGTTTAGCTCGGGTACGTTCAGTGAACGAACGAACGGGTTTTCCTAAATTTCGGACCGGTGCTCAGAATCGATTTCTGAGGGCACTGATGGAATCACAGCGCCGATTTTCACTTAAGAGGACTTTCACATCGACAGTATATGATCAGGTTTGAGACTTGGTTTTTGGGTTCACGTGGAATAATAAAATAAAATAAGTGACAACTTATTTTATCTTTGTAGAACCCACGCCATGTGTATAATGTCGGTTAAAATCTCCACATGGGAGCTGGTGGTGGGACCACCACACCCTAACCTCCCATGGGAGGATAATTAGGGTGGGGACCACCCGAGCGGCATAACCTCCCACGAGAGGTTATGACATGGGGTCCACACGGGGCTTAACCCCCCATTTATTGGGAGGGGAGGAAATCTCTCAATACTCCCCCATTAATTAGGGAGAGTCTCTTGGACTCTAACTCTCCTCTTAATGGAGGATAATGAAACCTCCTCAATCCCCCCCCCCATTTAATGGGAGGGAACTCCTTGACATTCTCCTTGTTAATTAGGTGGGGACCACCTGGGCCCCTAAACCCCCTCGAAACTCCCCAAATTAATTATTTCATCCACTCGGGCAACTAATTTGGAGGAGCCTCTCCACTTTTTGAATTTTGAATTGTACCAACCATCGTAAACTTAATTAAGTGGGGCCCACTTAATTAATTTCCTCCACCAAGAATAATAGATTATATTCTATTATTTTCGGCACGTTCTTGCGCCTTTTGGTGGAGAGCTTGAGAGAACTTCTTTCTCCAGCAAAGAACACGAAGAACGTCGGCGACGCTTCTTACCCGACATTATTTGGCCTTCTTCCTCGGAGCCCCCCTTTCTGACGTGGTGCTTCTCTGACGACCCTCCTTCCTCCCTCCTCATTGTCAATGCACCGACGCGCGAACTCGGAAGTGGAAGCGTGCGGTGAGCGACGTCATCATCTTCACCTGCGACGCCGCTTCCCCTGACGCACTTCGAACATCATCTCTTTATCAAGTTAGGGTGTTGGTTTAATTTAATTTATGTGAATTATATCCTCGACCATTGAATAAATTGTTGATAGTCATTTGAGCTATCTGTTTTCGTAATAACAGGAGGAGGTCAGACCGCACGAACACGACCGACCCTCCTCCCCCTTTTGTTGGTTATACTTGTTACGGAACGAGAAAAGGTGGGGCGGTGAAATGACACCACGCGGAAACAATGAATAATTGGCGAAGAAACGCGGTGTCGTTGCGGCGATTCGAAGGCTCCATAGATTGTTTAATTGACGGCGGATCAACGGGCGTTGAAGGAACGGGCCGCATAGGCGGTTTGATGATTCTGCAGTAAAGTGTGAGACCCTAGGTGAACGACTGCACATACGGAATCGAAAACGAACCACCGGAGAAACTCCGGTGGCCCGCTTAATTCTCTGGCGGCCGGAGGCGGTGGCGGCGCCCGGCGCACCGCCAGGAGGGACCGACGCGGCTCCCGCCGCGGCGGTGGGCGTCCGGTCCCACGGCCGCCCGGGACTGAGGAAGGGATGCGGCGCTGGGCCGCGTCCGCTAGCAAGGAACGGCCCCCATGTGGGGGGCCGCGGCAGAAATCAAGGGAGCAGCCGCCCCCTTTGCGCGGCTGCTCGACCAGCGCCGAGCCGACCCCGCTCGGCCAGTGCCAAGCCACCCCAGGCCGGAACGGCTGCACCCCCTGGCCAGGCCGCGCCCACCGAGCCGGGCCGCGCCCTAATGGGTTGGACCTGGACCCGGTTCGGGACGACCCGGGGGGTTGGGTCGGGTCGAATCGGGCCCTGACCCCCCCATTTTCAGACCACTTCCAGTCTTTTTCCCGTATCTTGGGCTACAGACCTCAGATCGATGCACCGTCAGTTGTGAAGCGAATCTTGGATCGATATGGTCGTTTAGGTGTATTACACTCAAGGTTTTGGAAAACTTTGGGTTCATCCGGGTTGGTTTGAACACGAAACCAACCGGGCCCTCGGAGCGGAAACCCTTATAACGTGAGCTCCGGACGTCTGATAGATGTGTCATCGACTTTGTTGGATTCCTCTTAGTGAGATGGACCTTTTGTCTTACTTCGCTCTAGTTTTGGATGCAGTTGGAGTACAATCGGGTTGGTTTTGACTTAAAAATCAACCGGGCCCCTGGAACGAAAAATCCAATAACTCTCAGACCGGGCGCCCGATTGACGCACCGTATGTCACGTTGTGTTCCTTTTGACGAGACGGAACTTTGGGATACATAAAATCTGGACTACGTGTCAGTTAATGTATCAACCTCTTGACTCGTGGAGTGGACCCTCCTAGAACAAGCATGATGTGTGCGGAAACCCTCGAGCTGGCTGCGTCTGCGACGACGATGACTAACGTAGGGTAATACCCCGTGGGTTCGGTGGTGATGACTATGGAACCTTCAATCATAATGAAACCCTAGAGCTATCTGAGATTTGATGAGTACTGGTCGATCGGCTCAGTGTGTTTCGGATAGCCCAGTGAGGAGCACTTGGTTGTAGCGGTAGACCCACGGCGGAGGAGCGCATGGTTGTAGTGGTAGACCCGTGATACTCAACAGAAGGAGTACCTCTGGAGGCTATGAGGGGGAGCGATTGGTTGTAGAGGCAGTCCCACGGCGGAGGAGCGCTTGTTTGTAGTGGCAGACCCGTGGTACTCAACAGAAGGAGTACCTCTGGAGGCAATGAGGGGGAGCGCTTGGTTGTAGCGGCAGACCCACGGTGGAGGAGTGTTTGGTTGTAGTGGCAGACCCGTGGTACTCAACAGAAGGAGTACCTCTATAGGCTATGAGGGGGAGCGCTTGGTTGTAGTTGCAGACCCATGGTGGGAAGCGCTTTGTTGTAGCAGCAGGCCCACAGTACTCGACAGGTGGAGAACAACAGCAGTCCAAGGTTAATGGGAAGCACTTGGTTGTAGCGGCAGACCTACTGTACTCGATAGAGGAGGAGTTTCCCAGCAACTATGGTTTTGACATCATGATTAAATCCTGGTTTGAGCTGAGTCTTGATTTCAATCAATATCTTCGATATGATTGACTTACTTTCCTATGTGGATTGAGTTGTGTTATCCTGTGTGGATTGAGTTGTTTTCTCCTATGTGGACGTGATCGAACTTGGGCATGGATGTTGGAGCCAAACAAGAATTGATGACTTAGGTATATGTATGGGCATATACCTAAGTAGTGTTGGTTGTTACTTCGTGATTGTATATTTTCTTTGTGGTTTATCTTTTTTGGATTCAGGGAGACCTTCGGGGGTCTCGCGGTCCCTACTGAGTATCGTATACTCACCCCTGCACGGGCTTCGCCCACACTACGTTGTGTTGGTTGCAGACGACGGACATCACTGATCGAGGTTGAGGCTTGTAGAGCTGGACAGTTCCTAGAGGAGGAACCCATGACGAGTCGGTACTCAGAGGTGGATATCACGATGAGACGGTACCTGTAGGTGGACCACTGGGCGGGATGCATACAGGGCGGACGGCAGGACCCGAGGAGCTGAGGAGGATATCTGTACCCACCCTTCAGGTGGGACTTCCAGTGGACGGATCGACGTTGCTGCTTTACTTTTCAGTTGTTATACATTCTTTCCAGTTGTTCTTTACTTTTAGTTTGAGTTTGTATTCTGGCCCATTAACTTTTCCGCACTTACTTGTACTCAGTTTACATAGTGTTTACTTCTGCTGACTTACTCTGTGGTGTTTTTTAATTTATAAAGGAAATGCCTTCCCGTTCTTTTTGGGATTTACGCCTTTGGTGCTAGTCACTAGCCCTTGGCCTATGGAAGGTGGGCTTGGGGTAGTCACGGCACGGGCCCCGAGGACTGGTCGTGAAAAATTGGTATCAAAGGAGTTTGGTTCTACCGCAGAACTTAGGAATCTGATCTTTCTTCTATGTGAAGCAATAGTGTTAAGGGTATTGAGTGTGGTTATCCGTCCAGGGAGTCCAGTGTTGGTGCGGCGGCCGACGTATCAGTACACCAGGACCCTGACTTCTGATTTCCAACTCAATACACGAAAACATTTATTGCATGTGTGTTTCAATGGTTTTCTTTGTGATTATTTGTGTCAGATCACCGGGTTCTGTTTTGACCGTGGCTCACCTGTTCTTTTCAAGATGGCCCCTCGATGTGAGCTAGGTAGTGTTCTGAGTTTTTTACGTACTAAAAGACCACCGAGCGAAGAGGCCTCAGTATAGGGACCTCTTCCAGTCGAGGCACCAGCGGAGGCACCAGCGGTACTACCACCTGTTGGGCCACCGATGCCACCGGCCCCAGCACTATGTGATGCACGCCGCTTGAGCGCACTGCATGAGTTCCAGTGCCAAAGGCCACCCAGGTTCTGGGGAGAGACGGACCAACAGGCAGCTGAGGATTGGCTGGAGGCTGTAGTTCGAGATTTCAGGCTAGTGGGGACACCAGCTGACCTCATGTTGATCCTTGCAGCGAGCCTCCTACACACGGTAGCAGGCAGATGGTGGAGCTTGATGCTTCAGGTACACGATGAGACATCTCTTCTTTGGACAGACTTTGAGAGCCTCTTCCGCTCAGAGTTCGCCCCAGCCACCCTCCGTGCGGTGCGCATCTAAGAGCTACTACAGCTCTGGCATGGCTGTATGACAGTAGCCCAGTACTCGTTGAGGTTTACCGATCTCTCACGATGTTCAATGGACATGGTATGGGACCCATTCTTCAGAGCCCAAACCTTAGAGTAGGGGATCAGGTGAGATCTCAGAGCTTCAGTTTTTTCTCACAACATCCCAACATAGACAGGGGTGTTGGAGTGAGCCCTCTTAGTGGAGAGTATCCTTGCTGAGTAGTCTCCAGAAGCAGGACCCACCTCTAGCCGGCATGCGGCAGAGACTTCTACAGCGGGCAGTAGACAGATGATGTAGAGGTCCACGAGGACTAGACCTATAGGTGGTTGACCGCATGACACATGATCGTCTGTGGGAGGCACCAGGGGTGGACATTGACTTACCATGAGCGGACAGTGTTACTCCTACGGCGGGGTTGGTCACATGGCTCGTGACTGTCCGACCCGCCATACAGATGATCAGAAGATAAAAAAGGACCTCCCAGGCAGAGCCAGAGGTTTGACCATGGCGGGAAAGGTAGAGGAGCTGGCCGAGAAGCGGGTGGTGGACGACGCTTTGAGGCCCTACCACCACCACCACCACCAGGGAAACCACCCCGACCGCAGGGAATAGGTGGACAGGAGAGAGCTCAGCTTCAGGTGGCTGAGACCTATGATCATGGAGCTCCGGGAGTAGATATACAAGAGCGGGACTAGCTCTAGATGTGGATACTTATGTTCATGTTGCTTCTAGCTTTGTTGATGCTTGTTTGTAGATGCTTTGTGTCTTTGTACTTTGAGCTGTAGTAATAAAAGACACCTTTCCTTGTGGTATTTACTTTCCTGTCCTATTATTTTTGTTACTAAGAGGTTCCGATTTAAAAATTGTTGACTTGACCCTCACTTTTGAGATACCTACTAGAGGAGACCCAGTTACCACACACTGATGCCAATTGTGTGACTCAACCCTTGGAGGTGAGAGTAACGGTTGGATCTCATGAAAGTAGCGTCGAGGCCTTACGACATCATCCTTGGTATGGATTAGTATCATCCATGTCGGGACTGACTGTATTATGCAAAGAATGTGGTTCATCCAGGGGATGAGACCGGATTTCTCCTATCGGAAAAGAATAAATCTTAGCATTTCTTATAGAACCAGAGAAGGTCCAAGCCATCCAAGAGCGGATGAGGACAGCTCAGAGCCGGCAAAAGTCTTGTGCTAACAGGCGGCGGAGACCACTAGAGTTCGAGGATGTCGACTGCGTTTTCTTGCAGGTCTCACCCCGATGTGGATTTCATAGTTTTGGCCGAGGTGGAAAGTTATCTCCACGCTTCATCAGACCATTTTAGGTCCTCAGCAGGATAGGCGAGGTGGCTTATCCCCTGGCTCTACCACCTTAGTTGCATCGGGTGCAGGATGTCTTTCACGTATCTCAGCTGAGGAGATACATGCACGACCTGACGCATATCATCGACCATGGGGAGCTGGACATTGATGATGGGGATACTTTTGCAGAGGTCCCAGTAGAGATCGAGGATCGACAGTAGCGGTCCTACGTGGACGGTCGATACCTCTAGTACGCATCAGATGGCAGCACGGGAACCTCCAGGAGATCACTTGGGAGCGGGAGGCTCAGATGCGTGCACAATACCCACATTTGTTCCCCTAGTTTATGATGTATCTTTACGGGGACGTAAAGCCCCGAGGTGGGAGTAAATAAAGACCCGTAAAATTCAAGGGAAATTTTTTTTCATAATTTTCTCTGGGATTTTACAAGAATGCAATTTTTGACGGCAACTGATTCTGAGGCCCGGTGTTCCCGGAATCATTTTCTGAAGTTTAGTTTGGGTAGGTTCAGTGAACAAATGAGCGGGTTTTCCTAACATTCGGATCAGTGCTTGGAATCGATTTCCGAGGGCACCGATGGAATCACATCACCGGTTTTCGCTTAAGAGGACTTTCACCTCGACGGCAGATGACAGGGTTTGAGAGTTGGTTTTTGGGTTCACGTGGAATAATAAAATAAAATATGTGACAACTTATTTTATCTTTGTTGAACCCAAGCCATGTGGATAATGTTGGTTAAAATCTCCACATGAGAGTTGGTGGTGAGACCGCCACACCCTAACCTCCCATGGGATGATAATTAGGGTGGGGACCACCCGAGCGGCATAACCTCCCACGAGAGGTTATGACATGGGGTCCACACGGGCCTTAACCCCCCATTTATTGGGAGGGGAGGAAATCTCTCAATACTCCCCCATTAATGAGGGAGAGCCTCTTGGACTCTAACTCTCCTCTTAATGTAGGAGAATAAAACCTCCTCAAACCCCCCCCCCCCCCCAATTTAATGGGAGGAAACTCCTTGACCCTCTACTTGTTAATTAGGTGGGGACCACCCAGGCTCCTAAACCCCCTCGAAACTCACCAAATTAATTATTTCATCCACTTGGGCAATTAATTTGGCAGAGCCTCTCAACTTTTTGAATTTTGAATTGTGCCAACCATCGTGAACTTAATTAAGTGGGGCCCACTTAATTAATTTCCACCACCAAGAATAATAGATTATATTCTATTATTTTGGGCACGTTCTTGCGCTTTTTGGTGGAGAGCTTGAGAGAACTTTTTTCTCCAGCGAAGAATGCGAAGAACTCCAGAGACGCTTCTTCCCTGACCTTCTTCAGCTTTCTTCCTCGGAGCCCCCCTTTCTAATGTGGTGCTTCTCCGAAGACCCTCCTTCCTCCCTCCTCGTCATCAACGCACCGACGCACGAACTCGGAAGTGGAAGCGTGCAGTGAGCGACATCATCATCTTCCCCTACGACGCTGCTTACCGCGACGCACTTTGAACATCATCTCGTTATCAAGGTAGGGGTTGGTTGAATTTAATTTATGTGGATTATATCCTTGGCCTTTGATTAAATTATTGATAGTCGTTTGAGCCATCTGTTATCGTAATAACAGGAGGAGGTCGGACCGCACGAACACGGTCGACCCTCCTCCCCCTTTTGTTGGTTTTACTTGTTGCGGCACGAGAAAAGGTGGCATGGTGCAATGGAACCGTGCGGAAACAACGAATAATGGGCGAAGAAACGCGGTGCCGTCGTGTTGCGCTGTTGCGGCGATTCGAAAGCCCCGCAGATTTTTTAATTGATGACGGATCAACGGGCATTGATGGAATGGGCCGTAGAGGCGGTTTGATGATTCCACAGTAAATTGCAAGACCCAAGGTGAACGCAGACGCAGAAGGAATCGAAAACGGACCACCGGAGCAACTCCGGTGGCCCGCGGAATTCTCCGGCGGCACGGGCCGCTGTCGCTGCAGCGCCGGCGGCTGGAGGCGGGGGCTGGCACCGGCCGCCCACCCTGAGGCGGCGGCACCTGGTGCACCGCCAGGAGGGACCATCGCGGATAAAGCCACGGCGGCGGGCGTCCGGTCCCACGATCACGCGGGACCGAGGAAGGGACGCGGTGCAGGGCTGCGTCTGTAGGCAAGGAACAGCTCCCACGCGGGGGGCTACGGCGACAATCAAGGGGGCAACCACCCCCTTTGCGCGGCCGCTCGGCCAGTGCCGAGCCGACCCCGCTCGGCCACCGCTGAGCCGCCCCGGGCCAGGCCTCCTAGGCCGGGCCGGGCCACACCCTAATGGGTCGGCCCCGGACCCAGTTAGGGCCGACCCAGGGGGGGTTGGGCCGGGTTGGACCGGGCCCAGACCCCCCCATTTTCAGACCACTTCTGGTCTTTTACTCGTATCTTGGACTAAAGACCTCAGATTGACGCACCGTTAGTTGTGATGTGATACTTGGTTCGAGACTGTCATTTTGGTATATTATAATCAAGGTTTCGGAGAACTTCGGGTTCAGCTGGGTTGCTTCGAACACGAAACCAATCAGGCCCTCAGAGCGAAAACACTTATAACTTGAGCTTCGGACGTCCGATTGACGTGCCGTCGACTTTGTTGGATTACTCTTAGAGAGACAGACCTTTTGGATTACTCCACTTGAGGTTTGGATGTGGTTGGAGTACAGTCGGGTTGGTTTTGACTTAAAACCCAACCGGGCCCCTGGAACGAAAAAGCCAATAACTCTCAGACCGTGCGCCCGATTGACGCGCCATCTATTGCATTGTGTTCCTTTTGACGAGAGAGAACATTGGGATACATCAACTCCGGAATATGTGTCAGTTGATGTATAAACCTCTTGACTCGTGGAGTGGACCCTCCCAGAACGAGTGTGCTGTGTGCGGAAACCCTAGAGCTGGCTGCGTCTGCGATGATGATGACTATTGTATGGGAATCCCCCGTGGGTTCGGTGGTGATGACTACGACACCTTCAATCATTATGAAACCCTAGAGATGGATGAGGCTTGACTACTGATGATCAATCGACTCGCTGTGTTTCAGATAGCCCAGTGGGGAGTTCTTGCTTGTAGCGGCAGACTCGCTGTACTCAACAGAAGGAGTAACTCTGGAGGCTATGAGGGGGAGCGCTTGGTTGTAGCGGCAGACCCGTGGTACTCAATAGAAGGAGTACCTCTGGAGGCTATGAGTGGGAGTTCTTGGTTGTAGCGGCATACCCACGATAGAGGAGCGCTTGGTTGTAGTGGCAGATCCATGGTGGGAAGCGCTTGGTTATAGCAGCAGGCCCACAGTACTCGACAGGTGGAGTACTACAACAGTCCAAGGTTAATGGGAAGTGCTTGGTTGTAACGGAAGACCCACTGTACTCGATAGAGAAAGAGTTTCCCAGCAGCTATGGTTTCTACATCATGATTAAATCCTGGTTTGAGCAGAGTCTTGACTTCAATCAATATCTTCGACATGATTGACATACTTTCTTATGTGGATTGAGTTGTGTTATCTTGTGTGGATTGAGTTGTGTTCTCCTATGTGGACATGATCAAACTTGGGAATGCATGCTGGAGCCAAACAAGAATTGATGACTTTGGTATATGTATGGGAATATACCTAAGTAGTGTTGGATTTTAATTCGTGATTGTATCTTTTCTTTGTGGTTAATCCTTTGTGGATTTAGGGACACCTTAGGGGGTCTCGGGGTCCCTAATGAGTATCGTATACTCATCCCTGCACTGGCTTCGCCCACACTACGTTGTGTTGGTTGTAGATGACGGACATCACTGATCGAGGTTGAGGCTTGTAGAGCTGGACGGTTCCTGGAGGAGGAACCCACGATGAGTCAGTGCCCGGAGGTGGATATCACGACGAGACGGTACCTGTAGGTGGAAAACTGGGTGGGATGCATACAGGGTGGACGATAGGACCCGAGGAGCTGAGCAGGCTATCTGTACCCACCCATAAGGTGGGATTTCCAGTGGACAGCTCGGTGTTCCTGCTTTACGTTTCAGTTGTTTTACTTCCTTTCCAGTTGTACTTTACTTTCAGTTTGGGTTTGTATTCTGGCCCGCATACTTTTCTGCACTTACTGATACTCAGTTTACTTAGTGTTTATTTCTTCTAGCTTAATCTGTGGTGTTGTTTACTTTCTAAAGGCAATGTGTTCCCCTTCTTGTCGGGATTTACGCCTTTGGTGATGGTCACCAACCCCTGGCCTATGGAAGGCGGGCTTGGGGTAGTCAGGGCACGGGCCCCGAGGAAGGGTCATGACATATCTAAATATCATTAAAAATAATAAAATATTATTTCTAATTTTTTTATTTCTATAATATTGTTTTTTGTTATTTCAAGTAGACCCTATACAATTGGATTTTCAAATTTCACTAATTTATTTACATATTTTTTGTATTCATCTTATTGTTTTATTGATCTTAACGACTATATTTATCCTATGTTTGAAATTGTAATCTACAAAATAAAATTATGTTTATTTTATTCCAAGGTTTATATATTAATTATATAATAGTGTTTGAGGATGTAATATTATTTTTATTGAAGTGATATTTATATAAACATATATAATTTCTCAATATATCACATTCAAAAATATTATATGATCCCTCTCTAGTAATTTTTATTAATAATTTTATTAAAATTATACATTTATTTAAAATATATAAACCTTCACTATATTATATGTAAACCATGTAATCCTTTATCCATGGTATAAATCATGTCATAGGGAAAACCATGACCACATACATTGAGATATCTATTTCAATCCAAGCCTTTAAAATTCATACCTATGAAACCAAAATAGTTCCACCCAACTAAATTTTTGGGGATTTACATAAATCTTATTTATACTATAACAATTAGAATTTTTATGATAAACACTAACATATATTTATCATATTTGTGATGACCAATTTTTTGAGAAATAATTCCATGTATGTCTTTCTCAAACCATTATATGTTTCATTGATTTATGTAACCATGATTTTTTTATCTTAATGGTCATCTTGGTTTCAAAAACCTCAAGAACCATGGATTTTATCAAAAATCATGTGATGGTTTTGGATAAATCATTTTTCTATTAAAAAATGAACCCTACATGATATGAAGATTTATCTAATGTTGTTAATGGGTTTTATAGAGAATAAAACATATCCAATTACAATGAAAACACATCAATAAAATCCCAATTTTATACACTTCCATCCATTTGTATTTAACTAAGAAAAATAAATTAATAATGTGTTCCTTTTTTATTAATATGACCTATTCAAGCTCCTCAACTTGAGATTGATAAGGGTCACTAAAAAGTAACTAAAATACTCTTTCTTTCTGTGGTATAAATGGAAAACATTATTCTTCCAATTCTTTTTAAGAATTCTATTCATTCTGTTGTTTTTAAAAACCTTCATATTAAAGGATTAATAGAATCAATATCTACATGGTGATCAAACATGAGGTGTTTTTAAAGTAATATTCTATATAATTTAAATTCAAAACATAAAAAATCATGAGCCTATTTATATATCCACTCAATAATACTCCATGTAATCAAAATATTTCTCACATATTTAGATACAAAATGATATATTTTTTAATCTATATCATATGTTCTAACCCCATGTTACTTTTAGATACAAAATATTTAACATCTAAAAATTTTCTAGATTTTCACACCTTAAATCATCTTCAAATACAAATAAAATTAAATATGATTGGTTATTGTAGGATAATGAAAATATATTCTATAACATATAAATTGTCATGTAATAACCTATGGCCTTGGGAACTTCACTACATATTGATTTTCACCATTATAATCAATTTTTTTATAACACCATGCCATAGTTTTATTTTTTGTGTATATTTCTGATATGTTACACTTGGTAGGAACTCTAATCATTATTTCACTAGATTGTGATCTGTCATATCAATTAATATTTAATCTAAATGATTATATTTTTTCGTATTTATATAGGATAAAGAATGGATAAGATTTTTAAATTGGTTTTATTATGCTATGTGGATATTACATGACACTCATGATAACTACACAGAAGCTAAAAAATAGTTTCTAGTTCATGTTTTGTAAAAAAATTACTTGTGATCATATATGATATTCTCAAAGGTCGTAGTTATTATATGTAATGACCTAAAATTGATAAATGAATCTTACAAATGTAATTATATTTCTACATTGAATCTTTCAGTATTATAGGTCTCTAAAGACTTGAACTAGAACTAAGAGATAAAATAAACCATTTATGGAATTATTTACTCTCAAATTATTTAAAATAAAAAGATTTATAAAGATGTAAAACTCACTTTCATAGATAAAAAATTTAATATATAATTTTAACATGAAAATAATATTGTTTGGAAAAATGAGATCAAATAAAAATAAACATGAAAAAATGATGAAACAAATTGATGAATGACATGATCCAAATAAATTAACACATTTAATAACACCATCATGGATCTAGATATCACCACTAAGGATGAAAAAACAATTCCCTTCCACTATATCTTAATTAATCATGTAAACATGTCCATCAAAGTGTACATGTATGGGTGAGTATACACATGGAATGATTTATCCTATGATTCCAATATACTTCAATGTACGAAATTATTTATATTAAAATTAAATTTCAATTAATAGAATATATTTTTATATAAAAAATTATTTATCACTAATTTATAAAAACCATGATATCAAATCAAACTATTATCAATCATTAAAAAAAATTTATAAAACACAAATCAAATCCATAATATCATTTTAGTTTAAAAATCATGTTTCCTTCTTGAAAATATGATTTCAGAAAACTCATTGTTATTTCTAAAACTTCATAAAATACTTATAGTTTCACCACATTTCATGGAATCTCCATGTTTTCTTAAAATAACATTATGTTGAGTCTAATAAAAAGAATATTCTAATCATGTATGTATTATATAGTTTCTTAAAATGAGTCAAAGAATGATTGTATGTAATCAAATCACCATTCTCCAAGCCCCTTTATGTACGACATGTAATTTCCTAGTCACACATTCAATTGAAAACCATCCTGAAAACCATAAAGAAGAGTGGTAGAGAATATTTTACCTTGATCATTCCAAACATGGATTTACATAGTAAATTATCTCTATGTATATTCCTTAACATTGATAAATTATAGTTTTTTTAAAAATAGTTTCTATAAGAAAAATATTTTTCATGGGTTCACATGCACCAAAAAACTCACCAAAATAAAATATTATACCAAAAAAAACAACCCTTAACTGGGGTACATTCGAAAATAAACATTTATATTAATGGTTCGTCAACAAAAAAGTCAGTATCAACTTATGAAATTATCCAAATATCAACAATTCAAATCTATTACATTGAAAATTAAAAAACATTATTTAAAATTTTTATTAATGTAAAACCAAAAAAAAATCTGGATAAATAAATTTCATTTTAAAATAAACATTTGAAATATTTTATTATTCCAAATAAATAATGAAATTAAAATCACGATCCCATAATAATTATTCGTGTAGAATAAAATATTAGTCAATCTCATAAAAGGTATCGAATCGACCCTATCAAGATGATTTATTCTAGTGATTTCTTAATTCTTCAATCCTAGATCACTACAAAGAGATGAAGCAAAAAAATACATATACTAATAAACAATTAATATATATTTATATAGATTGATCTATATATTTTAAATCCCAATGTCATGATCTAGGTGAGATAATGGGAGATCCAAGAGAGAAAATTTGGATCAATATCATAGCCCAGATTTGATGTATAATCTTTGATCCACATCGCTGATATATTTAAATAATATTAAAATTGTTTTAGAGAAACCTAGAGAATAATTACCTTGGAAAGCATAATGAATTGAATAAGGTTTTTTATAGAAAATTTGGAAATTATGAAAAGGTTTGGGTGGTTGAAACTAAAATCACACAACTTTTACTATTAATGCATGGTCTATTTAACCATGTGACTAACCATGAATTACTCTTCATATAAAAACATTGAATTATTTGGAAAACTATGTCACATACTGTAATCCTATATCTTACGATGAATTATTCTATTTCTATAAAAAATCACAATTTCATTTTATGGTCCCCGTAACTTTTTATCTATCTATGAAACCATGGTGAAGCCTCACTCAATGTGTATTAATTTTTTAAATTGCTAACTAATGTAAACAACACATTATGGATCTAATGGGGGCAGTACATATTTAAGTTTGGATAATAAAATGTATAATTTAATATATTAAATTCCAAAAAATCATCACACTCCCTTGAAAATCATGTTTGTATCCAATATTTACTAGAAATTCAAAACCTACTAACCATCCTAGAATTAAGGTGTAATAATTATCACTATTACATGAATTTTTATCTTTAAAAAATTACTAAGAAATATCATCACCAAAAATATTTGGAAATTTATTTGATATCTCATCTTCCCTCCCCTAGGGATATTACTAGATCATTTCATGTTTCCATAAAATCCTCTACAAATGATTACACAATAATTTGAGTATTTTCTACCCTCAATCCACTACATTAATTTATTATTCCATATAAGATTTATAAGTCTAAAACTAACTGAAAACCATTTTAAAGAATTTTTTATTTGAATGGTTGAGGTTTTTTCGATTAAAAATATATAAAGGTTATCAATCATAGTATAAAATTATGGAAATTTCTATTTGAAATTACTTTCACTAATATTATCTATTATTTTAAAATTATTCACATACCTAGTTATTAATTTCCCCAAATTATGAAGGCATTCATGCCTCATCCTTATACTCACTATTGAAAACAAATAATCTCAAAATTTAAATATCAAGGTTCCCCATTGAAGATAAAAAATAAGACTATATATTTATTTGTTCTAAAATCATGATTTTATGAATTAATTTAAATTAGGTTGTTATCGCTTCAACTAAATCAGGACCAAAAAATGTATTTTCATTATTATAATCTGAAAAAAATAGTGTTTTAAATGTTAGACCATGAAATTATTTAAATTGTTCTATATAGATCATATAGAAGTAAATATTTTTATTAATTAACTCATCCAACATAAGATGATTTTACCAATATCTACAAAAATAAAGTACACATTATTGAATAAGATCCTCTTAAATTTGAATAACATATTCTCCTTATCCATCTTTTTTTTGTAATATATTGTACCCATCTTCAATTGTGTATTTTTTTAGTTCCCTCTAGTATAATAATCAATGTTCTAAATTCCATAAAATTCATGATAGAACCCTCATAAAGCCTAACAACATTCTTCACATAAATCATACCAAGTCCATTAAATAACATATTCCAAATATAAGTCAAAATTAATTTATTTGGAGAGCTGATTCAATTGTACCTAAATAGAATCAATAATTCATAGTCATTTCCATAACCTAAAATTGAAATATATAAAAAATTCATCCCATTTAAATTTAATAACTATAAATGGATTAGAAAACTCTACTAATCATTGGTTTAAAATCAAAAAATGGTAAATAAATTCAAAAAAACTTCTTCTTTTCCCAACAACATAAATTAGTGTTTAATGTAATATTACATATTAATTAGTATTGGTATTATTTTCTATCATTAATTATGGAATGATTTAAAAAAATTATTCTTTTTCTCCATAGAATCCACCATAAACCAACTTTGTTAACAGAATGCATCTTGATAAAATATTTTACCCATTAGGGGTATTCACAACATATAGGGTGTCCAAAATCATTTTATATTTATCATCATAAAACCAGTTCACTTTTAAATAGTCCGTTAATATAGACATCAGATTAATGTTAAATATTGGTTCACTGAACACTATATATGCTACCACCATGTTAATGTATTCCAATAATCCCATTAGATTCCATTTATACCTAGTTTTATTCACTACTATAGTCAAAATTTCTTTTCTCCATACAACCACCATGACATTGAATTTTCACATGTGTATATAAAATATCAAAATCAAAATTTCAAATATTCTACTTTCACTGATATTATCATATGTTATGATCTGGCTGTGGGAAAATATGCATCATACACTTATAAATAGTATATGAAAAAAATTTATCACTAAAAATATAATATATCTAACTCTTCAAATAATAAACAATAATAGCTAATTATATGTCATTTTTCGATAGATCTTATGAGGGAACCTATAATTCATAGAACCATATACTAAACCCTTTCTTTGTTATATAATATCACATAAAAATAAAAATAAAAATAAAAATGTGTCTCTGTATAATTCATAACAAATTCATAAACATAAAGAGAATCAAAATTGGATCGCATGTTGGTATATTATTAATTTTCGCATATTCCCACTGTAACAACACATTATAATGAAACATACCACCATTCTGAGCCATGTTTTTATAGGAGAATTAAAATTATAAAACTCTTAGATGAATATTTCATAATACCCAACTAGCCCTAAAAAATTAACATTTGATATAATTTTCTCCCTCTCCCAATACATCACTACCTTACCATTTTAGGATCGATTGATATTTATTTTATATTAAACAAACACTATAAAATTCATATATTGTGTCAATGAATAAAATTCATTAATATTTTACGACATATAATGATGAATTATATAGATAATAATCTCTATATACCTCATATAATCTTAATATAATAAGTTTTTATAATTGTGTCATCAAAAATTACCACTAAAAGATTTCAAGGTACTTGTAAAAAATAAGATTTACTAGTGACAAGAAAACCATAATAATGTTTATATCCCAACATGTTGTGAAAAAAATATTTATAATGGAAATATTGACATTCGAATGTTACTTTTTAGAAAATCAAACTCATTTACCCTTAACTGGTGACAAAAATATTGAATAAAAATATTTTATAACAAATAATATCACTTCACATAGTGAAAAAATGATCAAATCATGGAATGATATATATTTATTTCAATACCACATTGTTTGAATTTTGATTTTTTATACAACCTCAATCAGTTGAAAACATTCCAGGAAAATAGAATCTGTGTCACCAATAGAAAAACACCCCATTGAATCAGCTTCTTCTATCCAGGATCACATAATTATAAATTTAACTCCCATAATTATATTGGTTATACATAACAAGAGAGTTGATAAATAGTGTTCATTCTAGTCACTGAGTCAATATAAAATTATATATCCATCATTAGAAGAATTCTTGAAATTTTTTATTAGAAAATAATTTGATATTGATCCACCTCTATTAGAAGATGTCGTAAATTATTCTCTCTAATTAAAACATGTTTGAAAAAAAAACTAATAATATATTGATTTAGCATCACATTCCATTTTACATAAGTCTATTTAATTAATATTACACTCTCCCTTGAAAGTATGGATATCATAAATAGTTCCGTGAAAAAAATTCTCACAGTATATCAATGAATATGAACAAAAAATATCCTAATCTAGTCCATCTTGATAATTAGATCATACATTTTCATCTCAAGAACTATGAATCCCCATGATTTTCAACTTTTCTAATCAAAATAAAGTAGGATAAACCTTAAAACAATTCCACAAACCTTTATCCTATGGTATTATTTATTACCATAAAATATGGATTCAAATCCATGTGTAATCCAAGTTAATAAATGGTTCTTGTAGAGATGAATGAATGTGATTTTACATTATAAAATAATACTAAAATTTTCATTCAATAAGTCTAAATGTAATCTCATGCCCAATAAAGTATTATATCAATATTGGTCTCCTTTTATAAATTATTAACAATAAATAGTTGATGCCAACTCTTCTAAGGGTTAATCCAATATTTCTATTGTGGCCTCCCACCTATTCTTTATTTCCTGACTCAATCAATATGGAATAATCAATAAATAACCTTGATCCCTATACTCAATTAGATGCTCTATCACCAGTCATCCACAAGAATAAATCCCAATACAACTTTTTGTGATCGAATTTTTAATACTATAATAATCAAAAAGGTAAAATTAGATACAAAACAATATAAACACATTAATAAACACCTTTCGTGTATATTATGAGAAATAACCCTTCTTAATTCAATTATATGTCCTTCATATTACTCTTATGTATACTAAAATATTTTTTTCCTCATCCTTGTTTTGAAATAAATGAACTCACTCTCCAATAATATAATATATCAATATTGTTTATAGACTCTATAATGACTACTTATTCATAAAAATGTAAATAAAATAAAATAATCATTGATTTTATCTTCAGTTATAACCAAATATTTTACCTTAATGAATTATGTTTCTTTATCATCAATTTGTTTTTAATATATTTGACAAGATCGGTAAATTTTGATTCATACTCTATAAAAAATATATTACCTTTCTCAAATTATATAAATTATAACACTCTATCTATATTTTACTCAATTATTAAAGGTTGTTTATTAATGATCATATAAAAACTACTTCGTTAAGAACCTTAATTGGGATTGATTCATCAATCAACTACCACCACTTTCATATTGGTCCCACCATAAAATAGGATCTAAAAATATAATTTTATCAATCATGAATCAAAAAAATATAAAATATATATGTTATATTAAGAAATATCTTCTCATCTAACCAGAAATTCAGTCAAAGTGAAACATATGACCATTTATTAAAATAAAAGAAAAGTTCAGTAAACAAGTACAACAAGCCCAAAAACAAAAACTAAAAATAATCAAAACCATAATCGTCTCCACATCCAAGGTAGAATGTTTCCTCCAGAGTCGTCTATTCCCATTCTGAGATTTCATAATGCTTTAGGACTTTGGAATACATCTTCTTAATATTAAACCACTTCAAATAAATAAACACATTAAGTGGATGCATACCCTTATTGACTCTAAAGACTACCCCACCTTCTTTTTTAAAATATGACCTAGTGGAAATCGGATTTGGAAAAAAGAATTAATCTTTCTTCAGGCTTCTTCATAGTGACACAATCATCGCCTCCTGGTTCCCAAACATCTTCAACATCCCTCCCTAGACAATGTTTCTATATGAGTGACTAGCCATGCCACCATTAATATATTTATAACTCTAAAAAAAGAACCCCTCATCAGTGAGTAATAGTCACATATTGATAACTCAATGGATGATTCTGCTAGAACTGAATGTTAGCATCAATCATTGCTAAACATTGTTGATGTTCCACTAATTCAGGACCTTCACATATCCTGGTGTTCATTCATCCATTTCCAGTAGTAGCCTCCTAAAAAGGGAGATTAATATACACTTTGACAACATTATTTACTGGGGTAATCTCCTCCACATCCTCATGCCCCAAATCTTTAAAACGGTTAACCATAGAAACTGTAATCAGCACACATCCATCATCATCAACCCAACCATTTATCCCACCAATACAGACTTCTGAAGCCCCCACAATAAGACCATCATCATCCACTACAAGATCCAAATTATCCACTTACACAGGTTGTGTCCCATCAATCCATGCATCATTCATGCTGATATTAACCATCTCACCTTCAACACTAGAGACACACTTAGCATCAACCAACTTCATGCCATCCCCCACCTGCAGATCATTATTTATCCAATCAAACACTACATAGACCATCATATTGAAAAAGGCATCTGCATCCTTGCCCACTACCGATGCACCCTGATTCATTCAACCAGAATCCTTGCCAGGATCAATTGTATGCATCCACCTCTATCCCTCACCGGGACTCACCTTCGGATCATAGGTCCTCTTATTGACACCTTCACTATGACAATTAGATGCCAAATTCCCCATGGGACAGCAGTTCGAGCAATAATTGACCTAGGATTCAAATACAACTACTTGTTTCCATCTATACTCTACTCCAAATATGATCCAAATCCACTCCACCAGACGCATAGACACATCCACCTCAACATAGATATTTGGGTTTATGGGGTGACTCACAGTGGATGTATGA
Organism: Viscum album; assembly: GCA_963277665.1. Lineage (NCBI taxonomy): Eukaryota > Viridiplantae > Streptophyta > Magnoliopsida > Santalales > Viscaceae > Viscum > Viscum album. Next base: position 2,072,611,475 of record OY728156.1, on the reverse strand, counting down.
AGTTCAAAACAATAAAAATGACCCACCATATTTCCAATCAAACGAAAAATTAATGGATTCTGAAAAGGTAGAGGCAGTTTATGGAGGCTTAACCATATCTCATTAGAGGGTGGATCAAGATTCATAAAGAGATCGAATGACCATTGAAGAATAAAGAACTTGTAGCCATTGCATTGCTGGGGGGAACTGGACCAGGACAAAATCATATTATATTCTGAAGAAAACCAAATCATGAAGTGTATCTTATCAAGAATACCAACAACCACAAGGTCTTGAATGTCTCATTTACTAAAGAGGGATTGATCAAAATAGTCAACCAAATGAATTTGAATGTTGAAACGTGCTACTAGTGTAAGATCTTGATAACTCAAATCTTCATAGAACTCCGACATCGTAATTAGTAATTGAGGACCACCAAGATGTATATTAGGAACCATCAGGCTTAACAAAAAACATCAGGAAATCTAGGAGTAACTCTTCTGGGAATAATTTTTCTATAACACACAAAAAAACTCATTTAAAACCACATGATTCCTCAATAATTCATTATTATAATATTCAACTTAGTACAACATCATAATGTATCTATACCCCTTTATCATAACTAATCCAATTTACAAAAGCGTAGCCAAAAAAAATCAAACAATCCTTCGAATCATCCAATTGATAACTATTTTTAAATACCTCAAAATATTTAGTCATTGAATATATCATTTTATTAATAAAGATTAATTTTTTCAAACCATTATAATGTGATGAAATATTTTCCATGACTAATATGATTCATAAACTCTTAGTAATGATGAACCATCATGGGTTACCTTGGAAATAATAGCAATATACTATGATATCATTTATAATCACTCTTTTTAATTATAATTCTAAAAATAAATAATTTCACCACAATAAGGTTATTTATATATTTTGATGAGTTAATTTAATGACCCAAGTATCTTATTTGAATTAATACCATGATTTCCCAACACTCAATATAAATATACTGCCATAATAATATTTTATAATGAACTAGATGAATCGTGACAAAAAAAACACATATATATTAAAATATTTTATATGAATATTCATGAAATGTGATGAAAAAAACCTTATAACATATCAAGTTAGTTTATTTAGATATGAGAAACATGAACAAATTATTTTAAAACATCTTCAATGTATCAAAAAATAGTATTGTCAAATTAATACATTTTTAAAACATCATCCATAAAATTATTAATTATAACATTGGGAATGGAAACATAAGAAATAGTGGTTTCATTTTCACCAAAATGGTAGAATTAGTGATATCAATAAAAGATCATAAATGATAATAAAATAAACATATGTCTATTGGAACATAATCCGGGTACATGGTCATAAAATAATAGATCTATATCCAAAAAATATAGATCATAAAACCAGATCCATGGAATAAGGATTTTTGCATATGAAAAGACTTGAGTCAATGTAGAGTGGAAACATTAGTAAAAAATCATGATATATGGTACCATAAAATAAGTATGTTGCACAACATAAGTGTGTGGCACTAGAAAAAGATTAAAAATTTTCACATGTTACATGGATAACCACTAAAACATTCATATAATAATATACCTAAATGACCACATACCCAAAATATAGTAGACTTGAGATAATGAAAAACATCCATAAACATAGTGGACATGGGCTAAACACCCATATCTTATCCCAATACCTTGAGATATAATGAAATTACTAATATTTTTATGAAAATGATTGACTTTTTTCTTAATAATTGAGGTTTATTCTCTATGTATGAAGCCACCAATATGTGTATGGTGCATAAGGGGAAGGATAAAATAAGTTACTTCTATTATAAATATAAAACAAAGTTTGGATACTTATTATATATCTATTATATGAATTTTTAATTGTATCCCCATAGATTGGGTTGATTTTTGAGTAATATTCATCAAAATTTAAGGCAATTATTTATGATGAGATTATTTTCTACAAAATTTGATAAATATATTAAAGAAGGTTTTTATATCAGTTAAAGTGGTTATGAATCCATTTTAGGACGATGGAATTGATTTGGAGAAAATAATAAGATGTGTAAATTTTTCTAGATACATTCATAATGGTCATATTGAACATTTAACTACCTATATAAATTTCATCATAGTTGCATAATGGTAAATCTAAAAACCCAAGAGATGGGTTTGGTAAATTGGAACTCATGTAATGGTATTATTATGTTTCTCCAACCCACATAAATGTTACTTGACATGTGTCTTGTAAGGGTAACTATATGGACGGTAAGTATAAATTAACTGAACAACAAATTAATAACTTGACTAATGGTATAATAGTACCTATTTAATGTGTACTCTAAAAAACCATAAGTCACATCAAGGTATACTGAGTTCTGTATGAGTCGATTCAGAATTTATAGAGATGATTTGAATTCACTTGAGAAGACATGATTATATTCTCAATTTTTTGGAGCTAGAGACATGAAAATGAGAAAATTAAATTATCCTAGGTGTATAATGGAATTTACAAACACACAAGATATTGGATGTTATATAAGAGAATTGATATATTTTTAATATATTTGAAAAATAATTAGAAATTCATCATTATGGATGTGAATTGGCCCATGTGTAAGTTCATTAAGATATTTTATCATCTCATATGTTATTTGAAACTATATTATTTCAAAAATGGATTACCCATTATGTATTTTGGAAGATTGTATGATGTTTTTTGGATGGGATAATACATTTTGATAACCCATATGATATCTCTATGCTTATATGATATTTATACATATTGAATTTTATAGAAATCTATTGGATGAAAAGTCACGTTTAAAAAATTATATACACTATGGATTGAATAAAATCATATTATTATTTTGTGATTATATTCATGGATACAAATATGATTATCAATTTAATGACCATAATTCTAGTTGTTGAGTTTATACTTATAGTTAAGGAAGAAACTGGTGTTTCTAATATTCTCTATGCTAAAGAAATAGAGACCATAATGTTGGGATATTATAAATAAATATTTCTACACCTTAAGGAAATTAACTAAACAGAAAAGAAACATGATTCCATGAACCTGGAGTTTAAAAATGATTTAATGAAGTTATGTTCAGGGATAAAAAATATATGGAAACATCTCAGACCGTATAAATATTTGAAAGGACATTTTTACTATGGATTTTAATGAATTCAAAAGATAAGAACATTTTAACTCACATAATAGATATCTTATTTATTCAAAATAATTATATATTATTAATGTTAACTATTTTAATAATAATATGGTTGGAGTCTATGATGAGATGTGGGAACTCTTCAATAGTTAGATCACACTGAAGAAATGTTTTTAGTTATATAAGAAAAATAATATAATATGCTTCCATAATAATTTCTCAATTCATAAATAAAATATGAGAAGAAGTCCAAAAATAAAACATTTATGTTTATTCATAGAATTAGGTGAGAAGTATGATCCATTTCCCCCTACTTAACATTTTACATCATCTAGATTAGAGTGGCCAAGTAGAATTGATCCTCATAAATAGAGGATATGAATTATTAAAGAAGAACTATGTGGCCACAATAATATTTAAGATGAAGTCAAAGACATGTTAAATGATGATTTTTAAAGGACCCTTGAATTATTATCAAGAGCCATTACAAAGATCCCACATGGTGGTGGAAAAAGCATTCAGGGAGATGGATTTAGTTTGAAATATACCAGAATAAGGAACATATCCAAGGGGAAAATATTATTACTTCAAGACCAAACATTTTATGAGATTCTATACTAGATATTTTGGGATATTTATCAATAGGATTTCTGAATGTTTGAGTTTACATTATACACTTGTTATTCATAGTGGAGAAACTAGGTCTCACAAAACAACCTAAAACTAAAAATGAGTAGTCTTTCAAGTTGGAAACATATAAATGCTGGTGTATTTTTTCATTTTAAATTTTTATTATTTGAGGAAGTAAAATATATAAAAATGAAATTGTATTTTATATTAAAAGAGCTACATATATTTACATAATAATGTGTATTAGTTAAATGAAAATGGGTGAACAGATTCAACCTCCTACCCTCTTAGTGATTTAACAAGAATAGCGAACTACACGTTATATTATGTTAGGGACCCCTCGAAATGACTCAACTTAAATTGAAGAAATAATAATCTCAATTATATCAAAATCCAAGTAGTTACATTTTGTGTAAAAAAATCATGGATGGAAGAACCAGATGGTTCAATATCTACTGTCATCGTATTGTGTGGTTAGTGGTGCTATAAAAATGGGAATTTCTCTTGTTGGAAGAGATTACCAAATGACTTATACTGATATTAGAAATTTACAAATATTTTTGATATTATAAATGAAATCATATCATCTCCATATAGTAAATTATATACCAATATAATGGATATTTAAAACCATCAATGAGATGTGGGAATAGTTTGAGAATATTTATAAAGGAAATTAGAAGATAATGGGATCCAAAAAATATCTTTATATAGAAATGATAATGGAAATATGTATTGATTAGGAAGACGATGGTGATGAATATTTTGCATCTAAATCCATGAAAACGTTCAAACTAAAGATGAATAGAGATAAACAATTTCAAAATTCTGATTCGTGTGAAGAATGTTATTAAGAAATATTCAATTTCATACAGTGTTATGTTATTTTATCTATAATAACATTAAATGTAGGGAATAAAAATAAAAAAGTAATCTGAATATTAAATTATTTGGTTATGTAGATATTGTGAAATTGACGATGAATATGATGTATCTTCAAAAATAATTTATGTATAAATTTGAAACATTTAATATATATAAAGAAAAATGGTTTTTTAAAAAAGTTATAATAAAATTATTGAAAATTAAAGAAAATTTGGGCACCTAAAAATTATTTAATAAAAATGACAAAGGAGTCTATACAAATTTTAGAACCTTCACTTCTAATGTTTAAAGGGTAAAACACATTTCACGAAGTGAAAAAGAAGAAGAAGATGGGTACGACTATACTAAATATATATTAAGATGAGAATTTCATTCATATGTCTATTAAAATTAAAATATCAATAATGTATTAAAAATAATGTAAAATTATTAAATATATGATTATATTAATGAAAGATATATCATATAAGAGATCAAAATTTCCCTGGTGAAATTTTTTAAAAAGATAAAATTCCAGAAGATCATAATTTTACGATTACAACCAAATAATAATAAAATCATGTAGAAATATTAAGGTTTCTAAAATCTAAATACTCCTTCAAAGAAAAAGAAGAATACTATGATAAATAATTTAAGTTTTAGGAAGAATCATACATGAATATGGAAAAAACATACCCTAAAAATCTGGTAATAACTATTTCAAAATTCCAAGGTGAACTGAATCTATTTCCATTATATTTATCTATAAGAAAACTTAGTTTTGAGATATTCTACCTAATGAATGTTTAATGAAACATAGTCCAATAGTAAAAATACATGAAAATTATTTCTTAAAGAAATAACCACCAAGAAAATATTAAAAAAAAGGATGTAAAACAGTAGTCTAGTGAGATGATTTTAGTAAATAATTTTGTTAATATATAGATTGATCTAGTTCCTTATATCTTTGGATGTTTTAAAAAAATACTATTAATTCTAGTATGAAATTTAATTTCCACAAAAATAGAATGAATCATGGGGGAGAAGACCTATGTAAAAATAATCTATTTAGTTAAATCATGATTACAACATTATAAGGGAAAGGTCTAAGGATGAATGAAACATTAGATAGATATCATAGGATGTAGATGTTGTAAAATCACAAAGTTTTTGGAGGGCACTTTACCAATCTATTACATTGTTTTCTTCACTAAAAATAATTGTGAAGAAAGAACAATGAAGTTATTTTACTAATGTTAGACAATAAAAAAAACTAGTAGAGGTGTTATGTGGGGATAATGAGAAATCTTGATAAAATTTAGAATATAATTCATTACTACTTCCATCTCAACACAAAATATTGGGAAAAAGAAATATATTAGATAAATAATGAGAATTATTTTATCACAACTAGAATGAACATACACATAAGGAAATTGTTAAGAGGAACGAGAACATTGTGCATCATATGAAGACTAATGATAGATAGATAAAAATAACAGGAATAAAGATCTCATAAAAAGCTATAACATTATGATAAAAGAAATCATTTTCAAGATAAAACTCTCAGCAATGATTTAATTTCTAATAATTACGAAATAACCCCATTTTTTTACATTAACATTATGATTAATAACATGCAAGGAATTGAAGAAACCAAATATAGGGGGAGATGCATAAGGATGTCACTACAGAATAGTAATTGAAATCCCTTCTCATGATGTATACCAACTACCATGATAGAGAAGAATTTATTCCATCACTCAAATTATGAAAAACATGAAGTGAAGATATTAAAATATCAATATTTATTAAATCTAGAAGTTTAGGAATTCCAAAAATGGTGAAGGATAATGTATTGAAAATCAACATTCCATCATTGTTTTTATCATGATGTTTTTTAACAAAGGTAGAGTAGTTGCTGAAGATTTTGGAATGAGAAATGTGGAGTAATTTGTATCACACATGAACATTTTTATAGGGTTACTAAGAAGTGTGAATGATTTATGTTTTCTTGATTAATATGTTTTATAGCCCCAAAATTTAGATATTTGGATGTGATATCCCATCATGAAACATTAATGGAAAATTATAATGTCTTGGTGAATAATCTCTTGTATTCTAATCTGGGTTCTCTCATATAAACTTATCGAGGAATTAATAAAAGATATTTCATAATTCATTTGGTGTGAAAAACTTATCTCATAATTATATTAGGATGATAAGGAGATATTATGATAAACTTTTTTTCTTAAGAATGATAATGATAAAATGAGTAAGGTACAACCCATACATTCCAATTTAAATTATTTTCAATAAGGGGGAATTGAAATTAGTGCAAAAACACATACTAAAATTTTGGATTATGGGTATTTTCATCAATTAAAAAGTGGGAGATTAATGTTCTCATGTATAATATTGAATTTATTTTTAATAAGAAAGGAAACTACCATAAGGGTGATGTTACCAATATATTTGTGGTGAATAGGATGAAATAAAAGATGTCTAATTAAATTTTCAAAGGAAATTAGGATTATTCATGGACAACATAGTTGGAAATACTCAAGTAGCCACCCCATAAATTGTGTTGATTATGGAGATGAAATTAAAAGGAATTAAATGAATGTATATATGGTGATAGTACTATCCAAACCATTTTATAGAAGTATTTGAGAAGGAATAAAGTTTATTAAGAGAAGTTTTGAATCCATTTTAGGTGGATGGTGTGGATTTAGATAAAATAAGTAGTTATGTAATGTTAATTGGACAAATGTGTAAAGGTAATCTTGAAATTTTACTATGAATGTAAGGTTAATAATATTATACGTAAATATTACTCTAAAAACTATTGAGATATGTATTGATAATAAGATATAACATAATGCTCATCTAAATTTCATCAATTCTATGTAAAGGTAACTTGATATGTGATGCATAAAGGTAAATCTATGGTTTTGAATGGTATATAAGGGTGAAATTAAATTTAAATGAGTTTCATATAGGTAAAATTGAACTTAAATAATGGTTACTTAGAAATTATATATCTTGATCCTAGGTATTCTAAGTCTCATATGAGTTGTTTGATAAGGGAAAGAGATGAGTTGAAATCATATTAAAATGATTTGAATATATTTTGAATTTTTCTATTCTAGAAATGTAGATATGAAAATTGGTAAAGACAATTATCCCAAGCATTTAAGAGAGTTTACTAATGAATATGATACTTGAGGTCACATAGAATGATTTATACAGATATACAAATTTTTTTAAAAATAGAAAATGGAATTCATCTACATGGATGTGAAAAGAAGAATGAATAATTGAATTAAGTTACGTGGTCATCTTGTATGAAATTTGAGACTATCATATTTCTAAAAAAGATGATGTTGTATGATTTTTTGAATCATTAATAATTTTTTTAATGGAATAAGTCATTTTTATTACCCATATGATATATATATTATAAAACCCCAATTTTTATGGGATGAATAAATTTAATTCATTAGATAACTTATAATGCATAAAACAATGAGTCTTTTGAAACAACACTTTGTTATAGGATTAAGTCATAAATAGGAAAGTAAAAAAAAATTATACCTCTATGTTTTCAGTTTCGAAAAACAAAAATACACGATTGCATTCAGTATGATATTTACAGTCTGGTAAAAAACACATTTTTTTGGGGAATAATAATGTACACTTATGAATAGTAACTCTAATAGTAATGTACCATTGTGAATAGTAACTTGACCCTTATGAATAGTAATGTACCCTTATGAAATGTAACTTGGCCCTTATAAATAATAATATACCCTTATGAATAGTAACTTGACCCTTATGAATAGTAATGTACCCTTATGAAATGTAACTTGGCCCTTATAAATAATAATATACCCTTATAAATAGTAACTTTAATAGTAATGTACCCTTACTGATAGTAACTTGACCATTATGAATAGTAATTTACCCTTATGAATAGTAAACTCACCAATATTAGTAAAATTTGAATTTAGGCACTATATAATTGAGAGTGAATATTTAAAAAATTAATAATTATTTATCGGTGTTTTATGAGAAATAAATAATTAATTACAATTTTATAATTAATATATTAACTTAAAAGTTATTTTATTTTCATAAAATGTATTCATGAGTCAATATATTGTTTTCCTATGATTATAAGATAATTTTATGAAAGAATTGTTAATTTTTCGGACTGTCATAAAAAAACTTATAATGTTAAAATTGTTATTTTTGTGAAAATGATTATTTTAATTAAAAAACTAAATTTATCATATTTAAAAAATTACTTTCTTAAAATGGAGTTTTTATTTAGATTCTACATTTAAAAAAAATGGTTTGGATATGTTTTTAATATTTTTATGAAGTAATTTAATTTTTTTAAATAGTAAAAAATTCATCTTTTTTTAAAATACCACATTTTTTTACATCATCTTGAAATTATCATGATATAAATTTTTTTTTAAAATATTTATTAACTAAATAATTAAATTAAAAGTGTAATATTTCACTAAATTAATTTATAACATGATAAGTGTATTTTTCATGGTAAGTATAAAAATCATTGTCAATATCGACGTCGTGCATGCGTAGTGCTGACAAAGTCAAAATTGGTATCTTATATATAATAATTGAGTGATAAAAATTATTTTCATGTATTATTTATTAATTATTATGCATTTTTAATCTATCTTATTGTTAATTTATAATATTAGTGTTATATAACTTGATTATTATCCAAACGTATGTGCAATGTTTGGGCATGGTAAGAAAATAAATAATAAAAAATTTAAGAAAAAAAATTGTTATGTATAAATGTGTATATACATAATGAATGAATTTATATGTTTATTTTGAACCTTGTTAATTTATTTTTATTATAATAATTTATTTTTATTTTTTATATATTATATATCTAACATTAATTTTTATGAAACGCTGATGTAGTGCTTGTGCATGAATAAGAAAATTAAATAAAATTTTTTTAAATAAATTTATAAGAATTTTTAAATGACCCATATTTTGGCTAGAACTAATTATATAAGTAATTTTAGACTATTATATATTTTTTCTTCTATTTGGGGAGACTTTGGAACCACAAGAATCACATTAAGACCTTAAAATATCTTATTTGAAAGTAAGATAAAGTGTTCACACTATAATGTTTAGTTTGTATAACATTTTTAATGTAAGGTTTTCCTTAAGTTTTATTGAAAAAAAATTATTATTTATAAACATAATATAATTTTATTTCTTATAGAATTTTATTTTTATTTTTAAGGCAATAAATAAATACCATAATGGTTTCCACAAATATGATCCATTATTAATTTAATTAATAAATAAATCAAATAAATGATATTAAAAATAACATAATAAATATAATTTTATATTTTTTACCTTATTCTCGGATTCCATAGATAATTATGAAATTTATATGATATAATATAAAATATTATTTGATTTTGAAACATTGTGTTGATGTGTTTAATGTCTTATTTATGAATAGTTTTTATACTGACAAAAACAAATTCATGAATAAATTATTTTATTAAATTATTTAAAAATACCAAAATTATCGAAACTGACCCAAAATGATAATATTCATTATAAAATTTAATCACCTTTAGTTTTGGGACTTTTTAAAAGTCTTAAAACCTATAATATACTTATTATAATTTATTAATATTTCAACATCCTAAGTTATCCTCCACCTCACTTATAAAAGGAGGATCTTTATTCCACAAATATTAATCACCTTGAGCCTTTGTGTTCAGCCAAAATCTGAAAAAATCTATCCTCAATATCTCTTAACACGTTCTCTCTCTTCTTTTTTAACAAAAATTCCTCCTCCAAGATCCTTAAGGTGGTTTTAAAAGAGATATTTTCAAAAGGTAAGATTCATTCTTCTTCTCTTTCAAATTATATCCCACTTATAAATTATCCCTACCTATTATAAAATGATTCATGAAAACTAAAGTATAATATATATACTGTAATTTTGTTTTGATTATGATATATTCATCATAAAATCTTTTATTCTCTTCTTTTATTCTTAAATAACAAAATAATCATCTATGGTGTCAATTACCTGCCATTGCAGATGATGCTTTTTTGTTTCACGTTACCACAATCATTGAAACTTTATAATTGCATTTAATTTTTTAAAATGACATAAATATATAGATTTTATCAATTCTATATTATTATTTCTTTTTAAAAAGAATTCTATAATAAATCGACCATTGAAAACATGCAAACAACATGCCCAAAACAATGGAAAAAAACAAAATATTGTTAACAAATGGGGTGAAAATGATATAAGAAAATTATGTATGGTATTATAAAACTTAGTTTAGATCATTAATAATTTAATAAAGCTATTCAAACCATATTACGTTAGGTTTTAACATATTTGACGGATGTCAAACCCGTGGTATGGGATATCTTAACTCAATTTCCATTCATTGAGGTAAACATCAATGTCATTGGTTTTGTCTTTCTCAGAATATTTGTGAATGACCTATGATTGTTTTAGGTTATATATATACTTTTATTGGGAGAGTTTATTATTTTAAAAAATAATTATCTCATATATTTTTCCTTGATCTAATGATACATTCTATGTGAAGTGTTTCTCATCTCACATTTAATTCTGTGAGATTTCCATTATTAGCCACTTATTTCTTACATGTGGTGTATTTTGTACAACCATCTGATATATATTATCATTAATCACTTTATATTCATGTTATTATATGCTTCATCTGGTATTTATTAATTTTGGTTATACTACGTGATTGATTACAACGTCGTAAGGGACTTTGTCGCAATTTCCATTTTATTGTCAATTACATGGTATTTTGCACCTAATATTCCTTATATGGGGAATCCACATCAGATTTGATCTCATTTTTCATTTGAAATTGTAAATGTATTATATATTAATATTCTATATTCATGGATACGATTATTGTCTTATGTCATATACCCTTTTACATATAGTGTTTATTTGGAATGTTGTTTTAACTATGGAAATATTCATGAATCTGTATCCTCTACTCTATACGAATATTGAGAAGACATTTTGTACTTTTATTAAATATCTGTACAAAGAATTTGTTTGACTTTAATCGATGGGCGGTGCCCACTACATCCCCCCTATGTATAGACTTGTCTCATGAGACAAATCTGTTGGTGATAAACACAACGATTTTGTTTCCAAAAAGCAGAGGGGATTCTACCACAAACTTAATCAGTTTTGATGGTATAGTGGACCAATATTCCAGATACAAGTCATCCAATTAATAATAATTAAGTTTATTAATTTTTTATTTATTAAAATACATATGTTTTTTACTATGAAAAAATCCATGGATGCAGTTTTATTGAAAGTTTATTAATGGCATATGTTTTTCATTTATTCTCCATGCCATATTGACTATGTCAATTTGATTAGGATTCAATTATTTTTGATTCATGTTTCTGTTATTTATAATCCTTACTAAGAATTTGAGCTCACCCCTTTCATTTGTTTACCTTTAACAGATTATCAAGAGGAGACAGTTTATTGAGTTTTTGTGGATGCAGTTTATTATCTTTTGTTTTGTATTGCATTTTGTTACCTGTCCCAATGTAATATGAGTTACATATATATATCTCATTTTTTTCAATACTACTAAACTGATTGGTCCTTTGGTATTTGATACCTTGTAATCATGCCGATGTAATGTGTAGTTCATTGGCTCCGGGATTCAGGGTTCGGGGCATTACAATTGGTATCAGAGGGTGTTTAGTAGAAACCATTCAAAAAAGATTTAAAAAACATAGATTTGTGAACATAACCCTATGTTAGACTTGGCGGACAAGAAAAGAAGAACCACCAACACTTATTTTGAGGTCATTATACATGAAAAAATTTGAGGATGAAATTTATGAAAGTGTGAAGAATATAAGACCCCAATATTTTATGGTTTGAATAATTTCAATTCATTAGATAACTTATAATGCATAAAACATTGAGTCTTTTGAAACAACACTTGGTTATGGAAGATATTTATAAACTATCAAGTAAACATAATTTTTCCACCTTTATGATTATAAATTCTAAAAATTTACATACATGGTGGCATTTAGTATGATATTTAGTGTCTGATAAGGAAAACATAATTTTGGGTGAATAGTAATGTACCCTTCTAAATAGTAACTTGAATAGTAATGTACCCTTGTCAATAGTAACAAGACCCTTATGAAAAGTAAATTACCCTTACTAATAGTCACTTAAACATTATGAATGGTAATATACCATTATGAATGGTAATATACCATTATGAATAATTTTATGAGACCCTAGTTAATTTTTTGGAGTGTCATAAAATAAGTTACAATATTAAAATTGTTGTTTTTAGAGTAAATGATTATTTTAATTAAAAATTAAATTTCACATATTTAGAGTATTATTTTTATAAAATGGACTTCTTATTTAAATTTTACATGTTAAAAATGGATTGGTTGATTTTTTTTTATTTTTATTAAATAGTTTAATTTGTTTTAATAGTAAAAAATACATTTTTTTAAAGTACGACATTTTTTGTTTCATCATCATGAAATTATTATAAAATAAAAATTTATTTAAACAATGTAATAAATAAAAAATTATATTACAAGTGGTATATTCCACTAAATAAATATATAACATGAAACGTGTATTTTTTATGATAAGTATAAAATTCACCTTTAATGTCAACGTAGTGCCTGCACAGCGCTGGAAAAGTCAAAATTGGTATCCTATATATAATAACTAAGTAATAAAAATTATTTTCATTAATTATTTATTACTTATTATGTATTTCTTATGTGTTTTATTATTAATTTATAATTTTTGTGTTATATAACATGAAATTTCAATATTTCGGTGCAATGTTTGTGGAGCAGAAGAAAAGACAAAATAACATATTTAAGAAGATTTCTTGTTATGTATAAGAGTGAATATACATAATGATAGAATTTATTATTTTATTTTGATCCGAATTAATTTATTTTTATCATAGTAATTTATTTTTAATTTTATATATAATATAATTTACATTAATGCTTATGAAAAGTCGATGCAATGCTTGTGAAAGAATAAGAAAATTAAATAAAAAGTTTTTAAATAAAATTATATGAATTATTAAATGACACATATTTTGGCTAAAACATATTATATAAGTAATTTATGAATGTTGTTTATTTTATCTATTTGGTACACTTTGGACTCACAAGAATCACTTTAAAACCAAAAGAATATTTTATTTTAATATAAGACAAGGTGTTCACACAATAAGGTTTAGTTTGTATAAATTTTTTAATGTTAAGGTTTCCTTGATTTTTATTCCAAAACAATAATTATTTGTAAACCAAATAAGATTTTATTTCTTATAGAATATTATTTTTAATATTTAGACAACATATAAATACCATAATTCTTTCTACAAATATGATTGCAATATTAATTTATTTAATGAATAAATCAAATAAATGATATTAAAAATATTAAAATAAATAAAATTTTAAAATTTTATTCTAATTCACCGATTAAACAGATGAATATGACATTTATATGATATAATATAAAATTGTCTTCAAATTTGAAACTTTTTTATGTGTTTAATGTTATATTTATGAATAGTTTTTATATTGACAAAATTGATTTTCATGAATAAAATAATATATTGAATTATTTAAAAATTAAATATTATTGAACAAGGACAAAAATGATAAGATTAATTTGAAAATGTAATAACCTTTAGTTTTAGGACATTTTTGATGTCTTGACACCTATAACATATTTATTATAATTTACGAATTTTTGAAAGTCCTAGGTTATCTTCCACCTCACTTATAAAATGAGGATCTTTCTTTCAGAAATATTAATTACCTTGAGCCTTCATGTTCAGCCAACCTCTACCAAATTCTATCCTCCATATCCATGAACACAATGTTGTGCTTTTGGTATAAAAAAATACCACATACAAGTTCCTTAAAAAGGTCTTAAAAGATATATATTTAAAAGGAAAGATTCCTTCTTCTTCTATGTCAAATTCATTGTCACTTATAACTTATACCTACCTATTATATAATGATTCCTGAAAAATACATTATCATATATATACTGTAATTATTTTTTATTATGTTATATTCAACATAAAATATATTATTTTTTCTTTTATTCTTAAATAACTAAATCGTTGTTTGTGGTGTGTTAATTAACCGCATTTACGGTTGATACATTTTCATTTTAAATTACCAAAATCATGGGACGTTTAAAATCACATGTACTTGTTTAAAATGACCTATATATATATGTCTGTTTGTTTTTTTATCAATTATGGATTATTATTTCTTTTTTACAAGGAATTCTATAATAAAATGACCATAGAAACCATGAGAAGAACATACCCGAAACAATGGGAAAAAATATTGTAAATAAATGGGTGTAAAATGGTATAAAAATATTATTTTTGGTATTATAAATATTATTTTAGTTCTATAATAATTTAATAACACAATTAAAATCATGCTACAATTGGTTTGAACAAATTTTAAGGAAGTCAAACCCGAGGTAAGGGATATCTTAACCAAATTTCCATTCATTGAGTTAAACATCAATGTCACTAGTTTTCTCTTTCCCAGAATATGTTTGAATAACCTATGATTATTTAATATTGTACATAAACTTTTATTTGTGGGTTTATGTTTTTCACACATAATTATGTCATTGATCTGTCCTCAATCTAATGATATATTCTTTGTAATGGGTTTCTCATCTCCCTTTTAGTTCTGTGAGATTTCCATTATTCGCAGCATATTTATTTCATGTGGTGTATTGGGTACTAATATTTGATATATACTATCATGATTCCCTTTATATTCATGGTATTATTTTTTTCATTTTGTGGTAATTAGTTTTTCGTCATATTACTTTATTGATTACAATGTCGTATGGGACTTTGTCTCAATTTCCACTTCATTGTCAGTTACTTGGTATTATGCACCTAATATTTCCTATGTGGTGTATCCACATCCAATTTGAGATAAATTTTTATTATAAAGTGTAAAAATATTATATATCCATTTTCTAGATTCATGGATATGATTATTTTCATATGTTGTATAACCTTTTACATATAGTGTTTATTTGGAATGTTGTTTTAACTATGGAAATATTGATGAATCTGTATCCTCTAATCTATACGGATATTTAGAAGGCATTTTGTACTTGTGTTAAATCTATTTGTAAAGAATACTTTGGACTTGATGTTATGGGTGGGGCCTGCTATATCCCCTCGATGCTTCAACATGTCTCATGAGACAAATATGTTTGCGACAAACACTTCAAGTTTGTTTCCAAAAATCATACAGGTTTCCACACACATACATAAACCTTTTCTTGGTATAGTGGTATCATGTGCTAGATACATGATTTACAATTAATAAGAATTATATTTATTCATTTTTTAGTTATTATTATCCATGAGGTTTTCACTATGACAAAATCAATGGATGCAATTTTATTCTCAGTCAATTAATGGAATGTTTTTGTCATTTATTCACCATGTCATATTGACTATACCAATTTGATTATGATTCAATTATTATTTATTCATGATTCTACAATTTTTACCCCTTATAGAGAATTTGAACTCACTGCTTTCATTTATTACCTTCAATATGTTATGAACAGGATACAATTTATTGAATTATTGTGGATGTTGTTTATTAGATTTTGTTTTGTATTGTATTTTGTTACCCCTTCCCAATGTAATATGAGTTTCATGTATGTATCTAGTTTCATCAAGACTACTAAACTAATTGGTCCTTTAGGATTTGATTCCTTGTAATCATTCCAATGTAATAAGTATTGCACTGGTTTCGGGCTTCTAGGGTCAGTGTGTTATATCTTTTCTTGTATGATAGTTACATATCGATAATTTTGAAGGAATCTTATGGGTTAAAAGTTGAGTTTACAATATTATATATTTTAAAGAATTAATAAAATCATATCATTATATTTTATATTTTATTTATTGAAACAAATATTATAATCAATTACATTATTATAATAAATTCTACTGCATTTTTAGTTAAAATTAGTGAAGAAGATAGTTTTTTTCATTTTCTCCAAGATGAAGAAAAAAATTAAATTTTAAATTTATATATGAAATGAAATTGGAAATGACATAAGAAGAATGTATATAAAGAAAATATGAATGATTCCATTCATGTATAGATTTTGAATTATCTAATGAATTTTATTTCAGGGATAATAAAGATATACAAACAAACCAAATAATTTTGAGATCTAAAAGGAAATTTTTATTATGGATTTGAATGTGTTACAATATGAGAAGATGTTATTCGACCTAAAATTTTTATTCCAACATATCTCAATATTTCAAATGTTTTAATTTACTAAAACTACCAAATATGTTTACTAATAAATGTATTGAAAATATTTTTAGGTAATTATTCCTTCTCCAATGTAATATTAAATTTTTAAATATTTAGGTAAAATCTAGGTATTTAATGTTTGAAGAAATTTTCTAATGAAAATACCACACTAGATGATATACTATCATACAAAATGATAATTTATAATATGATATATTAATTTCCATATGTTACCAGTAAAGTAATTTTATATCAAAGAAAATGATCTTACAAACAAAGAGACATATTATTCTAAAATTTAAGATTCCCAAAAAGTAAATTGTCCAAAAAAAGTATTATATATGAAAATTTTCATATTAGGAAGATAGTTGTCTTATGAGTCCTGAGTTATTGATAAGTATTTTATAATAAAAATATATAATTATAATACTAACTATATTTTTATTGATCAAGATAAAGAAATTATAATGAGGATTTTAAATAAATGAAAACATTATATGAAGTGTAGAACAATCATAAATAGATCAAAAAAATCATACAAAGATAAAAACTATCATTTGATATAGTGTTTCTAGTTCTTTTATCCAATAAAAATAGAACAATATTATGAAATTATGAATTATAATTTGAAATAGATAATATTATACATTCTAAAATTTATTTTAAAATAAAAATATTCATTTATTTTTCAATTTAACTATTTTTCTATGTCCTTAAATGTTTTGAATAAATAAATAACTGACAACGAATATAATGACTTTTAATGTAGTAGTCATTCAATGTGATTATTTTATGTTTATTTTTTAACTCTTTTGAGGAATTTAGTATCAATTCTATACTTTTAATGAAGTCGATATCTATTTTTCTTATTATTGGAAATTATGGTGGATGGAAAAGGAAATATGAATTAAATAATATTTCTATTTCTAACAATACTTATAAATCTAATTAAATATTCCCTTATAGTCCATATTGATCTCTGAGATTTCAATTTTCAGAATCAAAGGAAACATGTAAGAATGCAAACTGTATTTTTAAATTAATCTATGTGAACATAATTGTTTTTGGATTTATATAGAGTTTGAATTAAAAAAAACTTAAAAATAAAGAAACATTGAGATACAAAGTATTATACGAATAACACATATGATACTCTAATATCGTGTTCATTTTAGTAAAAATGTTTTTTTAAAGAATAATATTATTTTATTCATTGAAGAACACAGCAACTAAATTATAGATATCTTTCATCAATGATCATTTAATCCTAATTATTTTTATGAAATAACCTCACATCTTTTTTCAAGTTTCAACTTGTAACTTTGAGTTGACTCTGTATCACTATTCAATATTATCATCTTCTATAAAGCAAACAATACATTTTCTAAGTTTATAAAGGTTGTCGATAATTCTATTAAAAAGGAAGATCCATATAAAATATTTTGAATCTATTATTTAACAAGTTACCTTTTCTTTCACTTAAATAATGAGATCCATACAAAAAAATTCATGAATATTGAAATTCAACATGATTTTGGAGAGAGATTCAATATTGTGAACTAGAGGATTCATGCTCTCTAAACAACATTAAAGTCGTTGTTTTTTATTCTTCCCTTTTTTTTATTTAGATTATATATTTTAAAAAAGAGATAAGAACAATATGAGGGGTTAATTTTAAATTAGTGTTGAAATTTTAGGAACTCCATTCACCCCCTAATAACTATATAAATCTATTCTAATAAATAATTTCTATTAGAGGAAGAGAGTATTTTATCTCAAATATACACCGTATGAGTCATGAATATCATTTTCAAATTTCAGTAATGACTTGAAATAGATGAAAAATTTCTATTATTATGGATCCCTAAGTCAATGTACAAAACTACAGATTTTGTAAGGATAAAATATTCACTTATCTTAAAAATATTACACAAAAGGAATATTTGAACGTTTTCAAGACATATAATGTTATAAAAGGTGAACTAGAGAAATTAGATTATACAATATAAATAGAATATGATATAAATTATGAGGTTGCGAATGTTTTCAGATGTGAATTAGATCATCATGAGTTCTACAAATTTTAACAATGTAATATAGAACATGTAATGTGGAAAACAATATTAATAGCTTATGAAGGTACTGATGATATAAGGTAACTTAGATTAAACACTATAATGTTAATGTCTGATACATTCAAAATGATTGATGTTGAAATAATCATATTAAAAAATGGAAGAATTGTAAAATTGTAAAAAATGTGGCTTTAATAGGAGATCACAATCCTAAACCAAATAATCCTTTTAAATTTCATATATTTCTATCATTAAAATGAAGTGAAATTTTTGGTTTTATTTGGAAATATAATTTTGTGAGAATTATTAAATTAAAATATCTAATTAGTACACTCATGATGTATGAACATGATATAGAAGCCAAGGCATGTAAACATAATAAAATAAAAAGGATAATAATTCATAAAATGAATATATTTTGGAATATGGGAAGAAAAACAAATAGGAATCAATTACATTCTCATCTGATGAAAAAAATTCATGAAATCCAGATTCAATTGATGAGATTGATAAATTTTCCAAGAAGATCAAGATGTTATTTTATAATAGTATTCAATTCCTGATATCCTTAAACATGTATAAATTTTTTAATGAAATGCCCAATAAATAAGGCTTGATAAGTGAAACAAGTTCTGGAATATCATACATCATTTAAATTTCTTACGGAAAATAGCAATTATGAAAAGAAGAATAGAAATAAGTTAGACTATAAGAAGGAAAATAAAGGGAGGAAAGAAACATTTAGTTCATTAGAGGACTCTAGTGATGGATCTGGTTCTAAATCAAAATATGAAGTATCTAACCAAACGAAAAATACTTTCCTTATAGAACAAAAAAATGAGGTACATTATTCTTATTATTATTCCTCTGAATTTAAATATTAAAATTATTCTTTTAGTGAGTTGAATGAATTGTGTTCAATTATATAAGGTAAATATGAATCATTAATAAAAAAATAAAATTACACTAAGGAAATAATATGATATTTTGTCAAAATGAATGACTGAACTATCCCAAAATACTTATAAAATGAAACCATGTTTGGAAAAATATTCATCTAGTTGTGATTTATATTAAAAAAGGCATAAGAGATGAAGGTAAAAATTCAAAATATGATTATAGTGTTTTTACAATTGGGGAGAATTATGTAAATCAAATCATTGTTTTGAGAAATGAAAATAATGAAAAATATATCATGGTCTATAAAGGGGAAATCCAAGGTATATAAATATTCTTTTTTCCCAATTCTAAAAATATAAATATTTCCAATATCACTTTTCACTATAACCCAAATGGAAAATTTATTAATTTTTTTTATAAGATATCTTTAGTTATGTGGAATAAATAAAAAAATTATTTCTATAAATTTACTTTATTCAAATTTTGAAATTTTTTGAATGTGTAACAATATTTATATTCCAGAATCTTCTATAGATAAAACTATCATAAATTTAAAATATATTATTTGTGATGGGTTATTTTTTATGGTACCCTGTCACAAATAACCCATCATCAAGAACTATTTTGAAAAATTTAGTTTTTGTGATGGGCTATCACAAAAACTATCTTTTGTGATGGGTAACTTTCCCATCACAAAAGGTTCTTTCAATGGGTAACAATTTGTAAAAATTCATTAGTCCTATTGAAAAAATTATAAAAAAAATAAATTTATGAAAAAAATGAAAACATATCAAAAGAATTTTAGAAATAATAATCATCTAAATTATTAAAAATATTTCATAATATCATTTCATTTAAATTGTAACATAATATATATTTCTATAAGGTATCCATAACATTGGAGAAAAGGGGGAGGGGAGGGTCATATAAAAGGGGAGGTGGGGAACTCTATCCCCATGCCCTAATCAAGTCACAATATGTACTCTTTCAACTACCCCTGCCATTGTCACATCCCCTCCTACTATTGATGGTGTAGTAGATGAAACTCATCATGATCCATGCACATGGCCTCAATGACCTCACTAAGAGCTCACAGCACCACCTCAAACTATTATACTAATGATGACGACTCTCTATGATCCCCCCTCAAGTTTTATGTTTACCAAGAAGAGGTATCATAAAACTAGAAGGTGTTAGATGAGAACAGAAACCAACCACTTGTCCATTCTCAAAAGCATATTTCCTTGCCAGAATCCATTCTACATCATCAAATCCTACTGTATTGATGTTTGGACTCTCATTCTCAACCTAACTCTCATCATTTTTCGGAGAATTTTTTGACTCATATGACACCTTAAATTTCAATTTGAAATTCAAAGAGTTAAAATATTGTTTACAGTTAATTTTGAAACTCGAATTTTTTTACTAACCATATCCTAATGCTAGTGGCCACCGGTAATCTCTCCAGCGACTGGTCCACAACACATAGCCTAATAAAGGTCGAACTCTGTAATATCAGGATCATCAACTATATACAAGAGTGAAAAATAAATAGTTTACATTTACTGTTATATTATTCTTTTTTAAAAAAAATACTTACCATATGTCATTGATCAGTACTAAATGTAGGAATTCTAGCATGATCTGTCACCTTCTCCCTCCCTCCGTTCTTCTGACCTGGTGAATCTATCCTCAGAAAACAATCTTGCATAAAGTATGAACATAATCCATCCCAAACATAATATAATATTTAATCATGTTTATGGGCATAGAGAGACTAAAGAAAATCTAGGACTCCCTCATTCTTCATAAGAGGCCTTATCAAACTATACAACAACTGATGAAAACACTCACAAATATGCACCCCCAATCCTCACTAATAGAATTGACCATGATATGATCAATGTGATACCACAAACCCTATATTTTTTTAATAATTTATTCTTAAAAATAAAATAAATTTTAAATTACTATTCTTTATTTATGTACGATCTAGTGACAAACATGTGTTATCAAATGTCAATGAGAACTAGGAATCATGTCACCCATGACTCAGAAAAATAGTTTTGAAAAATTGAACTGCCCTTCCCAAAAACAATATGAAAAATTATATAAAAATAAATAATTAAACAATTAGCGCATAAATAAATAATTTAATATTAAAGAAAACTAACAAAAATTCACAACTCAACATACATTTTCTTGCATGGATAAAAGTTAAGGCATGTAAATCTCTCTGAAATATGGTCGGGAATCATCAATCTCGAAAGACCCTTACCCCTTTGAGTCAACAAGGAAATGTTATGAAGTTGAGGGACTGATGAAATATTACCAGGGACATCACTAGGTAGTACATCCTCTTGGAGGTCATGGAAGATTTCATCATATGTCTCGTTAGCCATATAAAACCTGAAAATAAATTTATCAGAAAATAATTGAATATGATTATTATATATATCTATTTATTTATTTTGAATGTAATAAATAAATAATTGTTTCATTCTCCATATTCATCATAATCTTCATATATGAAATTTTCAATATCTTCATCTTCATCCTTAGTGTAATCAATTTCCTTATTAGTTTCAAGTCCATCATCACTTGTAAAATCAAATTTATTTGTTATATAATCATCATCATTTTCACTATTGAATCATATCTATATGGTGTAATCATTTATATTACATTATCTTAATTGAAAAGATATATTTGGATCTGTCTCTTGAAAATTTTCAATTAATTTCACCTCAATTTAACCATATTCACTTTCTTTAAAATAATTTTCTCGTGATTTGATTTTTATTATGCTCCACCAATCAATTAACTCTCTTTAAGAAGCAATATAATTCGCATAAAATATTTTGTATCCTTTATAAGAAAAAAATGGTTAATTTATAGTAAGAAGACACTTATATTTAATATCATTGATTCTATGAAACATATGAACATGAAACCCTCTATAAGTATCAAACCAATTACATTTAAAAATGTTAAATAATTATGCACCACATCACACATCTCAATTAATTCATCTAGCATGGAATAAAAGATAACTTCACTTTTTATATTATGACATCCTCTCCAGAAAAAACCACAATATATTGTTTTTTATTAATTATATGCACATGTATGAAATAAAATTACATTATCCACATATGCATTATAATATTTAACTATTTTGGATTGTGGGTTACTCAATACAAATAATCTATTAACAATTTTATCTTCATGTTGGGATACATACATAATTGAAAAAATAACGATATAAAAATAATAATCTGTTTTCATATATTAAACCATAAACATTTAATTGTATCGATCTTTGAAACTAATAAGAAATATTATGTTGTCGACGTTCTTCAAGAAAATATGTTTTAATAATTTTGAAATTGACTTGTTATAAGATCATAATATAATATACATATAAAATTATATTGATTTATATTGAAAAAAATTAAAGAATATGTGGTAGTAGAACTCACTTTAAAAATCATGTCAATTCTTCACAGTTGAGCAGAACATATGTATGAGCACTGTGATGTTCATTATCTGGATTCCACTGTTTATAAACTCTACAAAATCAATGTCCAAGATGATTAAAAACTGATAATAGAATGTTCATTTAATATTCAATACATTCATAATTATGACCCATTTGATTATATTTTGAAGGATATATGGGTGGGAAATAATGGGAGAAGAAAAAATAAATTTCTTCATATAAATAAGCTTATGTAATTGACCCTTCAACTATTGATTTATTACATACCTTTTTCTTTAATTTCTACATACATCACTTGTATGGATTCATCCATTGGAATTGTACCATCCCCCCACATTTTTCTTCATTCTTAAAATATTATATCAACATTCCATTAAATCAATGAAATCTACTAGAATTTTTTTCCTTGTTTACATAAAATTAAAAAAATCATCTTGTAGTATACTATGTGCATTACAATTATTTATCACCACAAATATATCTCAAAGAAAATATTATATCTATTATACAATCCTAAATCAAATAATTCATCAAACATCTAAATACAATTGGTTGATATATTTCTAATATAACATGAAAATTTTTAATTTTTAATTTGGTAATATGACAGGTTCTAACACCTCTAGAAAAATTTGAAACATTACTATCTAGTAGACTAAAGTTTGTAATCTACTGACAAATTAATAAACAGTTTTCTATAGAAATTGTATAATCCACTTTTGTCAAAATTATCTTATATGATCTGACATTCTCAAACAACATAAGCTTAGGTCTCCAGCATATTTGTGAAATACTAAATTGTTTATTTACATTATCTTTGGACTTACCATGTGTTTACAATACTTTATAAAATATATTATCAAAATATTTCTTATCAATATTCTTGATACACAACATGTGGTGGACCAAAAAATCTGAAAAATATGGAATATTCTGAAAAAAGAATCCAATTTATCCAATTTTGTTCTTTCCCAAGCCATCTATTTTTTTGTTATATAGTCGGTACAAAGGTAATGGGAGGTAATGAAATGACAATATATTTTAACTAAATAATGGATATCAATATTAGAGATCCATAATATTCAATTGCACATTTTCTAAAATTATATATATTCCTCCATAAAGGATAGTCAATAGAAATAAATATTTGACGACAGTCAAAAAACAAGAGTTCCTTCCAATGATAGTCATAAATGCTTTTTTTCACACATACCTTACATACATGATTTTGGACAACGTGTAATTCATGCAGATAACTTTCTATATTCTAGGAAGTCAATAATTCTCCACATAAATGTTTCTTTCATTTGAAAGTTTTTTTCAACATCATCATATATAATCACACAATTACTCCATAATAAATTCAACTCATTAATCAATTGTGTTAAATAAATATTGATATAATTTTATGGATTTCCTTTAATTAATGATTTTTTAAATTATATATAAGTCATTCATCAACAATGAAGGAGTTAAATTGTAAAGAGTGATTAATAAAGGCCAATAAGAATATTTACTAATATAATAACATAATGGAAAGATATCATCTTAATAAAGAATCAATCACATGATTTTGTATTTAGAAGAAAAAAAAGAATAAGGTATTTAGTCAAAATGATTCCACAAAACACCATTACAACGAATATTTAAGCTTTTATTAGTAGAAATATTCATCTTTTTCCCTGAAATTATTAACACTATGTTCTGATATATAAATAAATGATGTAATATTGGTGTAAGATGGAAATACATCATCTATTTTATAGTAATAAATACAGGATTCCCTATTTAAGACGCTTTATACCTCAATTTTACACATACATTAAACTAAAAATTGATCCATTTTCACCATAATATAAGATGCAATAATTTAAACATGCATGATTTTTCTAATAGAGAAGACACAAATTATAAACTGCCCACTTTCTCTTATATGAATTTTTATATAACACAATTCCTTCAATTAACACTACTTTAAGAAAATATAATATCTGGTCAAAATAGATATTATATATTGGATTATCTGATTTAAAAGCCCTAAATTTTGAATCCTCTTCAAATTTACATATCTTACAAAGGGGAAACATTTTATCTTTATAAGAAATCAAAAACTCAAAAAATGAGATGGTTCCTACACATAAGTTAAATCAATATCATCCTTAGATTCATTTTGTTGAAATGATGGAATAGCCACATAATGTACTAAATTTTTAAACAGTGATGGATCTAGAATCAAATTATTACTATCTCCTCTAAAACTATGGTCACCTTTTTTATATAAAAATACATAATCTATTAAAAAACCAAAACGTAATACATAACCTCTAGTGATTTAAAATGTGTCCAAATTCCTCAAATCACATTTCATACATGGAAACTTAATTTTATCTTCAGAAAAAATTATGTTTTTAATGATTAAAATAATAAAAAAGATTCAACACCCTAAATATATACTGGATTCATAACAGAAACATTTGGATTCTTGTGATGATTTATTAAATCACAATCATGTAATCCATAATTTTTTCAAATTCCTTGTCCTATATTTTCCTAAAAAATATAAAATAAATAAATTTTTTTATGAATAATTTTATAATAAAAAATTATGATTCAAAAAAATATAAAAAAGTACAGTTTACTTTTAAATATTGTAAATTTTATCTATTTATCATTGATTTTTAGGAATTACCAATGATTTTTACTAATTAACATTACATTTTACTAGTTATAGTGATTTAATGATCATTTTTACTAATAATTTCTAATCACCACTAATTGTTACTAATGTTTTCTAATTACATGAAATTTTTGACAATTATAGTGATCTTCTATTAATGTTTTATAATTTATTACTAACTTTTACTAATTTATCTCTAATATTTAGTAATTTAAACTAGATATTTCAAATTTTCAATAACTATTACATGTACTACATTATATTCTCTTGTTTCTGCTCCTTATAGTGACATATATCGCCCTCCTCTTTCTTCTCCTCCTAAAATCAACATGCCACATCATGTCTGCCCAGGTTCTGGTGACCTAATGAAATATTTTACATGGTTGGTATAAATGGGTCGATTATAATCACCTAATGATTGAAAATTCTTTTATTTACACAATATGTATAAATCTTATATTTTACAATATTCAGTTGATGAAAACAATGTATGACATCCATGTCTAAATTTCACATTTCACCAATTTATGCCAACCATTTCATGCCATCAACACATATCCTCCTCCTCCTCCTATTGTTGTCATCAACATGTAACATCCTACCCACCCCCAATCTGGGATACCTAATGAAACATTTGGTAATGGTTGGTAGAAATTGGTCATTTCTAGACAGCTGAATATTAGAAATTATAGGATTTACTAAAAAGGTGTCAATAATAGAATTTATAATATTTAGGTGAGGAGACCAATTTATTACAACCATGTACAATTTGTACATTGAACCAATTTATTTCAACTATGTATTGTCATAAATCCATCCCTTCCTCCTCCTCCTGTTGTTTTCATCAATACATCACATCCTGCATACCCCAGTTCTGGTGAACTGAGGATAAAATTAGACACAGTTTGTGAAAATTGGTAATTTCTAATCACCATAATATTGTTAAATCTTTGATTTAGATCATTCTAGTACTTCATAAAAGGTATTATAAATTACTAGAAAGGTGTAAATCATATATTTTACAAACTCCAAGAGATGAAACCAATCAATACAAGACATGTCCAAATTTTTCATTACACCAATGTATGCCAACAATGTCCAAATTTTTTATTTCTCATCACCTATAAATTTTTTACGTATTTCATTTTAAATATTTTATAAATATATAATAAAAATACAATAAATTACTAAGTACCACTAATTTCCACTAACTATTTCTTTTTACTAATAGTTACCACTTTATGTTTCTAGTTTTACTAATAATAACTAATTATTACTTATTAACACTAATTAATACTAATTACTAATAATGTCCACTTAATTATAGTGATTTTCATCTAGGTGTCACTACTTCTTAATAATTACTAGTTTTTTTACAAATTTTTACTTACTACAAGTAATTTTAAATAACTAATGTAATTTAAAAATAATTTTTATAATTTCAATTTATACTTCATAATTATAGTGATTTACCATTAAAATTTACTAAATACTACAAATTATTACTAATTATACAAGTTTACCCATACTTTTTACTAATTTTTACTAATTTTCTCAAATTGTTACTGATTATTAATTCATTATCGATAATTTTTACTAATTTTCTACAATTTTCACTTTTTTATTAATTATTACTAATTATTGTGTTTTATAGATAATTTTAACTAATTATTTCTTATTTTTACAAATTTTTATCCTTACGCTAATTTCTAAATAGTATGGTGATTTATCCCTTATTTTTACTAATTATCCTTAATTCCTAGAAATTATAATGATTTATAACTAATTATAATTATTTATCACTAATTATTTACAATTATTACTAAATATTATTAATTATTACTAATTATAACAAATTTTTACTAATTACTACTAATTACCACATATGTTTACACAACATTACTCATTATTACTAATTTTTTATATTTATTACTAATTTTAAATATTTTTTAATAATTTGTACTAATTATTACAAAATTTTACTAATAACTACTAATTTTTAATAATTATTACTATTCACCAATAATTGTTATTTATTATTATTTTTTTAAAATAATTTAATACTAAATATTACAAATTTCAAATAATTATAACTAATTACCACTAATTATTACTAATTAAAAAAATTCCCAATTTTTATTAATTTATAACAATTTATTACAAACTATTACTAATTACCACTAAATATTACTAACTGCTAATAATTATTACTAAATACCACTATTACTAATTACCACTACTTATTAACAATTACAACTAATTATTACAAATAACCACTAATTATTATTAACTATTAGTAATTATTACAAATTATATATAATTACAACTTATGATTAATAATTACCACTAATTATTACTAATTACTATTAATCTTTAATACTTTTTATTCGATTATGACAATTTATTACTAACTTTAATAAATAACACTGATTATCACTAATTCCCACAAATTACCAGAAATTATTACTAATTACCAATACTTTCCTCTAATTTTTTAAATTATTACAATTTTTTAAAAATTATTGTTATTTTTTAATAATTTTTAGTAATTTTTAATAATATTTCTAATTGACACTAATTTTAACTAATTACCACTAATTAAAACAATTTTATTGTAATTATTACCAATTATTACTATTCGCCACTAATTTTTACTAATTATTTTAGTTTATAATAACATATTACTAATTTATACCATTTATTAATAATTAATTCTAATTAACACTATTTATTACTAATTACCACTAATTATTATTAATTATCACTAATTGTTACTAATTCCCACAAATTGTTAATAATTACCACTATTATAACAAAGTTTTACTATTTACTACTAATTATTACAATTATTTACTAATTATTTCTTATTTTTAATAATATTTTCTAATTTTAACTAATTATTAGTAATTACCACATATTTTTACTAATTACTACTAATTATTACTAATTAAAACAAATTATTACTAATTATTGATAATATAAACCAATTATTGTAATGTAAAACTATTTACTTTAAACTTAAAACATTAAAAAATATTAATATTTATACAAGTAATTAATGAAATATAAAAAATACTAATTCTAATTACATTTAATTACTGGTAATAACAAATAATTATTACTAGTATCAAATAAAATAAAAAAATAAAAACAAATACATTAAGTAAAACATTAAAACTGAATCTTTCAACGGATACAATGTTTGAAACATTGCTCCCATGTCACTTTGAAAATTTTAAACAAAAGAATATGATATCAAAATTTGAGGGAGGAGTTCAGAGAAGAATGGAATGAAAAAAAAATTGGGAGGAGAGGGTATATATAGGTTAGACCATTTATGACGAGATTATTTACCACGAGATTCTAATCACAAATACTTTTATTTTCAACGGGTCTTGTCTCAAATAGTACCACCATAATTAATTATGGAAATGGTAAAAATGAGTATTTGTGATGGGCCTCATCGCAAATACCTCCCTCGATAGGTTATTTTTTACGGGAGAAAATCTCTTCACAAAAAGCTTATGATGACGAAAAATATTTACAATAGGTCCCATCATAAATACTTTCATGCATATATTTTTTTATGGGAGTAAAATCCCATCTTAAATAATAAACAAATAGAATGGTATTTGACATGGTGAGATATCATCATTGCAAAGAATCTTCCCGTAGTTTTCCACACACAACACTCTATTTATATTAGTGGCAAGAATATATTCACTTCTAAAATACTATTTTTAATCAGCTTTTTGCGACGTCATACGATTCCCATCGAAAATAGTATCTATCTATGTACTATTTGTGATGGGTGGATGACCTGTCGCAAATAACTCATTACAAAAAGCTATTTTTCTTGTAGTTTATAGGACCCAACAGTATTTGGGTAGTCAAACATCATAATGTTTAATCTCTTTCAGTAGGTAACAATCCACATAAATAGTAATTCCAAATTGTTTATACATAGTCATTTTTTTGACCTATGAATGGGTATTCTTCCAGCATTCACTCACTATCCAAAATTGATAAACTACATGTCACATTTGGTGATAATTCCAAAGGAAAAAATAATTGTATTTGGATATGTTTAAGAACCAATTTCAATTCTCACCAATAAATTACTTTATATTAAAGGATTATAGGAAAAATGGTAAGTGTTTGTCAACATTGAGATGATGGATACTCTGATAATTTATATTGTAATTACTATTCTATTTCTATAAAAAAATCCCCAATATAGTGCACCAATAATATATAATGTTTAAACAATATATGTCAATTTTTTGTGGAAAAATGTGATTTAATTTACTGTTAAAATTGATAAATATTTGAATTTTATTATAAGTCTTGGAGATTGTAACATTTATTCACTGAAGAAATTATATAAGGAAAATCATATTTTTAATTTTTCCCCTATAAATTTGGATAAAGATAAATTATTTTAGACATTATAAATGGCCAAGAAACAAAATTCATATTTTAAATCAATTAATGAATTTTCATTATCCATAAGACTTGAACTTATTCATACGGATCTGTTTAGACCTAGTAGGAGAGTACACACAGCTGTAAAATCTCTTATTCATTTGTTGGTTGATGATTTTCACAATTTACTATATTTTATTTATTGAATCTTAAAGGTGATCCTTTTTCTATTTTTATTAATTTCATTAATCTTGTTCAACATTAAAAAGAATCCAAAATTACATCCTCTAGATGTGATCATCGGTAGAATTTAGGAATCATGAATTCAATTCATTTTACTCAAAACATAGCATTAAACATGCATTCAGTTCCTAATGACCACCTCATGATTTTGTTGAATGAATAAATATGACCTTGGATGAAATTTCTATAAAAATATTATTTGAATATAGCGTAACAACTCATTTCAGTGTTGAATCATCAAACACAATATACAATGTCATCAATGTATTTTTAATATATAATATCATAAATAAAACAACCTATGAGCAATCGAATAATAGAAAACCAAAAATGGATACTTTATGTGGTTTGAGTGTAATGTTTATATCTTGAACACCATGAATTATCAAAGAATGTTCAATCCAAAGGCTGGTGAAGGAATATTCTAATGTTATTCAACAACTTCTAAATCATATGGTGTTTGTAATAAAAATTCAAGTATATAAGAAGATTCTTCTTATGGTCAATTTTTTGAAATTGATTATTTTGATCATAAACAAAATCAAGTTTATAAATTGAGTGATTTAGTGGGAAAAATAATATATGAGCCTCTATTTGTAAATAAATTTCAATGAATTGGTACATGTTCATGAGAAATATATCCCTCAAAGTGAAAAAAATAATTAACCTAAAAGGGTTCAACCTATATAGTCTAAGATCCTTAAAATCAATCCATTGGTAACTGTAATTGAAAACCTAGATGAATGAGTTAGGTCTATAATAAGTGTACTAATCATTATTGAGTTTACACCCTTTTATCCTAATTAAAACCAACTACTTTAGAAGAAGTCTTAGGTGATGTGTGTTGGGTAATACCTATGAAATAAGATTTAACTAGTTTAAAATTCAAAGGTATGAGAATTAGTTAATAGAACCTCTAATTATCTTCTTACTGGAACTATGTGGGTATTCAAGAATAATCTAGATGATCAAGGTGTAATCAATAGGAAAATGGATACATTAGTTGTCAAAGGATATGATCAAGAAAAAGAAATTGTTTGTTAATAATCATTAGATTTCTCTTATCATATCCATTACATATAAAACTATAATTATGTTATATTGTTGTTAAATATTCCTTTCTAAAAGGATTTTTAATGTAATGAGTATATGATGAACAACCTTCTAGTTTTGAAGTCCTTTATTTTCAAAATTTTGTTTTCAATTTACCATATGTTTTTGTTGTATCAGACATGAATGTAGAGTTTGTTATTAAATACTAATATCAATTATTTTTATCAAATCTTTTTACTATGGGTTTGACCGACCCAACATTAGTTAATAAATATTCTTCAAAATATTTATTACTTGATCAACTATATGTTGATGGTATTATGTATTGTTCTAAAAATCAAAACCTGATTAATGATTTTTGAAAACTCACCAAAAATGTATTTTAAATGAGCATGATAGGATAATTAAACAAATTCCTTAGATTTTAGATCTCCCACAAGGATTTTCATTATGTTTTAAACTAAATTAAATATATAAATGGTTTATTACAAATATCGGTACTGGAAATTAGTAATACTTTTTCAACTCTTATGAGTTCCAATATTATGTTTGACATAGATGAATCTAGAATATATTTTGATAGTAGAATGTATAGAGGAATTCTTGGGATCATTATTAATATAAATATAAGTAGACCATATATTATTATATATGTTTTTGTGTTCAATATTTCTTGAAAAACCAATGTCAATTCATTTAATTACTGGCAAAAATATTTTAGTTATTTAAAATGATCAATTTCTACGTCATTAATTTTTTCTAAATGATGTTATTTTGATTTATCTTCATAATCTAATGCTTCATTTGTGGTTATAAGATATATATAAAAAATTCATCTATAACATATCACTTTTTAGGAAAATATATAGTTTTTTGATCATGTAAAAAAATAGAATTCTGTCTCATTATCAACTACTAAAGCTGAGGACATTGAATCTAACTAGTGTTGTCCCTGGGTGTTATATATGAAACACACCATAATTAACATTATTTTAATTTTTATCATGTAATGGTAAAATGTTAAAACCCTAGTGCTAATAGTATTTCTAAAAATTATATTAATTATTCATGGCCCAGGAATATTTTGTACATAATATCATAAAAGAACATTCTAAAAATGATATTTCAATGGAATTTATTTGAACTAATAATTAATTAGTAGACATTTCTACCAAACCATTACATTTGATCGGTTTGGTTTTTTTTAAATCTATTTCGGTTAATTTAATTTTAAATAATTTAATTTCACATTTATAGTTAATTATTTATTCGGTTATTTATTTATTTAATGTTTTATGAGTTATTTTCACTAACAAATAATTTTTTAGTGTATCTATTTTATCTATAAAATAGTATATTTACATGGAAACCATTATTATTTTATATTTTCAATTACATATTTTATCACATCACCTTTTTAGATATACATTGCATATTCCATTGGGAATATTTTGTTACTTGAAATCAACAAACCTTAATAAACCACTAAAATTATTCTCTCCCAAATATATAACCTCCTTTACCTATCAAAATAATTTAGATATAAATCCACTTCATTCATGATAAATATTTAAAATTCAAAAGGATATGATGAGTGTCCTTTAAATTTTTGAGAAGTGTCAGTGTTTGGTTTAAAATTCTATGTGAAAAACTAAATTTTTTTCATGGCTAGGATGAATATATTTTTGCTGAAAAATGTTTTGAACTTCAAAGGGAGGGTTTTTTTGTTTAAATATTTAATAATTAAGTTAATCTATTAGAAAAGGGTGAGATATTTATAAAAAAATACCGATTTCATGTATAAAGATGATACAGATTTAATAGTGTCAAGATTTAGTGAAAAAAGAATTATGATAACATATATGGTGTTTTCTAAAATTCATTTCATCCTAAATGAAAGAATATTTGATCTTAATTCATCCCTATATATCGTAGATAATGTTTGGCCTAATAATATAATTAAATCTATTTTTCATCTTATACCATATATATAAGGAAATTTAAGGATATTTAGGTTTAAATAAATATTCTGGATAAGTGTATGCAAACATGGATCATTCAGATTCATAATGAATTTGAGAAAGCTCTAAAAACAAATATTCATCTTCTCTACATGTTGTTGTTTGAGAATAAATTCAACTGACCAATATATATTAGTAGATAGATTTACTATTCCACATACAAGTCATTGATGTTCTTTCTATATTGAGGAATTATAAACTATATAATTTAGAAAGATGGAATATAACTCATAGAGGTTACGGAAACAAAGTGTCAAGGGTTGAATACTTTTTGATAAGGGATTATGAAAGGACATTTTTCATTCTAGTTTTTACCATGTTTCTCTTGTCTCGCAATTGGTTCTCTAGGGAAACCCATATTTCAACTTAAAGGAAGGAAACCTCATATCTATTTTGGGTATTTCAATAAGAGGATCCATAATCTATTTCCTCTTAGACCATTCATTGAACAGGGAAATTCTGTTATAAACTCATCATTTCAAAAGTAAATATATACAATTAGTTTTCAAATCCCTTTTAATTTATTTATCTTTTCTTTCACTTTT
This sequence comes from Viscum album, assembly GCA_963277665.1. Lineage (NCBI taxonomy): Eukaryota > Viridiplantae > Streptophyta > Magnoliopsida > Santalales > Viscaceae > Viscum > Viscum album. Next base: position 2,072,576,879 of record OY728156.1, on the reverse strand, counting down.
GATTATACCTTTGATTATCAATGGGACGTAAATTTGATTGATGATATTAATTTTTTTCTTAGAAAATGTTTTTAAGATACAACTTCTCTAGGTTCAAATGATTTTAAACATTTATTTTATATCCCAAAACTGAAAAAAAATGTATGATGGTTCTACATCTCAAAATCATAACCCTATTAAATAACACTGATATATTTTTATTATATAATGTTTTTCGATTTCTTATAATTTGACACTATAATCCAATTCATCTATATAATGATATTATATTGATTATGGATTATTTTTTCCATTACATTGAATCTATTTTTTATATATTATGTCTTTTTATATTTCTCTACGTAAATACCAAAATTTGTTCTCATTAGTGATCTGTATTCTTCCACTTCATAATTCACTATCCGATATTGAATTTGTTACATCATACTCTCATTTTTAATTTTTTTTATATTTCAAAAATGGAGAGAATAGAGTCAACTAAAACTTTTAAGTTTTACACATTACTCTTTAGAAGAACAGATTACTAGATTTTATCTTTTCTATTATAATTAATATGTAAAAGAGTCTATTTAACTCAATAGTGTGTTTTTTAATCATCAAACTGATGGATTTTGTTGGACATACTAATGTTACTCAAATATATATTAATATTGCAAATATTTTGGTTATAAAAAAAAATACACATTTGTTTAATTAATAAACTTACCTCAAGTGTTTTAATGTAATTATTATTTCTTCAATGTAATTTTTTCTTTTGAAATATTTTAGTTAAATCTAGTTATTTAAAGTTTTAATAAATTTAATATGAAAAATATCATACGATATGAAAAATTATTATATGATTTGGAAATCTATCATATGGTGTTTTAATTTTCATACACTTACAAGAAATCAATTTAATTGAAAGGAAAATAATTTATCAAATATACTAAATTCATCTTTCTTGATTTCACATTATAGATAAAGTAAATTATATTATGAAAGTATTACGTATGAGAATTATCATAAGAGGTAAAATAATTTCCTATGAGTCTTGAATTTCGTTTGGTCTGTTATAGTAGGAACATATAATTATTTTAATAATATTTATTATATCCTTCAGGTTCATAAATTTAGAATAATTGTTTTTTAAAAAATAAAATATTATATGGAATATATAATTATTATATTTAGATATAAAACATCATATGAAGACATAAATTTTCATACATAACTATTATTAGAGTTATTGTGACCTATGGCTATAGGATTATATTATGAATGGATTAATGGTGAAAAGAAAATTATTATATTATGAAGATTAAAATTTGTTTCAAAGTGACAAATATAATTTAATGTTTTAGTTTATGCATTTATCTATGTCTTTTAATGCATTAAAGACAGAAATTTCATACAATGAATATGAAAACCCAACTCTTTATTACACATTAATTCATGATTTATCAAACATAATAAAACCATGAATGATTTATAAGTTTAGACTCTTTGGTAAATATGTATATTACATAGTAATATAAAACATGAAATACGTCATCTTTATTTAAAATGTTCATAACATGCTCGTACTTCAAACTGTATGGGATAACCCAAGGTCATAAATTAAAAAGCGGTGATATATAAATCCCAATAAGGGAATCATCATAGAATAATATTAATAAAGTAATTCTTGTTTTGAAATTAGCATATAAATGAGATATTAATGGGTGAGAATCATAAACATGAACAAAGAGGCATTATATAATTTGATAACATAAAGGCAATGTGGGAAATGTGGTAACAACTTTAAAAAATGCATCATAAGCATAGGTAAAGGATAATTTCCATGATATAATGATGAAAAAATTCCCATGATTGATTACGTTAACTCAACAATCCATTGTGCGATGTCTTGTGAGACTAAAACATTACCCAATGAATTGGAATGCTATATAATTAATTATTCACCTATCACTTTTATTTCATTATTATGCTTAACTATGACACATAGATCCTAAAATATTTAATCATTTATTATTAAATTTCATAGAAAGACCATGGAGTGTGGAATATATTCATTTAAGTCACTAATTAAATAATTATGGTTTTATGAATTTGAACAGCCTAGACAGTAAATGGGTATGGATATTCACTACACAATTATTGGCATGGAAAATCGTTGTGAATTTTTAGTTGCACAACAAGAGTGTATAAATGTTCATATATGGTTTTAATGAGATTTAAATTGGTCTCTCAAAATTTAGAAATAAAATGAAAAGTAATGGGATGTGGAGGAATATATATCTTCATTAGTAATTGAATATAAAAGACATTACATAATGAACAGTCTTGAATAAAGTGTAGGAGATAATCTATTACCTTTAGAGTGTGATTCCAAATGATTGGGAGGATCTTATTTTGAGACTGGGGGATCCTTTGTAGGACTCTAGAGAGAGGATGATAGATTAAGGATGGGATATGATGATTTTTTGGGAATAAAAATGGATGCTTATGTGGGTTTATATGGGAAAAGTGTAGGGGAATTCCTTTTGATTCTGTAAACATAGGATTTGGACACTATATAATAAAATAAAAAAACTAAAATCATTCCCATGATTCATTCCCATGTCTTTGTCTAAATATCAGTGTATTTCATTATTTTATATGGCCATGTGTCGAACTTATTAAAATAATTCCCTCGATGATGTGGAATTGTTTCATACACATAAATACATGATTTTGAAACCATAAAATATAATATAGGTTTTTTAGGATTCATAAAGGCTCTATAAAATTATTTAAATAAACATAAAATTGTATTTTTTTTATAATTAGAAACATATATTTGGCCATTTATACCCTTTATAGTATTTATTACATCATTTTATTTTTATTATGATGTCATAATACACAACTTATATTAATAATGTATTAAATATTTACCCAAAAATTCATATACCTCAAGAAATTATGAAAAAACTTTTGTTCGATGATTTTTACAAGATGAATCCAAAATTTTATTCACTTTATCAAATTCATTTTTAAAACATATATATTTTTTCCATTTAAAATATAATTGACATTGATATTGAAATTCTGGGTTTTTTAACAATAATAGTTCCCAAACCCTTATAAAAAATACATTTAACATCATAAAAATTATATAATCATTAATATTTATTAAAAAATATTGAATAATATTATTATATTAAAATTATATTTATTTCAAAATTCCATTAGTTCATAAAAAAATCTTAATTGAAATTTAATATTGAAAATACAATTTATGTTTTATTGAATAAAAACAAATGAAAAATTATGAAGAAATAATAATAAGATGAAAATATATTAATTATTATATAAAATATACATATTCTTAATGTTATATTCTTGTTTCATATCCCTATAATACAATATAAAATGTCCTATGGGTATGTTGCATGATATAGAGATTTTTATGTGGTGGATCAGTGTACATGGTTTGGGTCATGATCTTGACGAGCTTGAACATCACTCGTAAAGGGTTTTTCTCATTCTTATGTAATTAGATGTTTTATTTGGATTGATAAATAAAAATAAAAATGATTAATTCTCCTTTTGAATATCTAATAAATAGAATTTATAGAGTATGATTCTACTGGTTGATTCCAACACTTCCTCGGTCTGTGTCTATTTTATTGGTAAAAACCTTATATTTAAACAAATCATATGATATCAATACATGGGTTATGTTATCACTGAAAAAGATTATTAGTGGTGTTTTAAATATGATAGGATATAATAAAACCAAATAATTTCATTGGTTTTAAATAACCATAATACCCAAAAAGGCATTTAATTAAAACACACGGGGAATTTTATTTATAATATTTCCTATCGTTAAAATATTCCCCCTTAATAAATTTATCCTTATAAATTTTAATTTCCTTCACTAAAATAAATTATGTTAATTTTGTTTCATCACCTACTCCAATTCCCATTTCTCTAATTTTTAATTGTGGTTTCTCCGGAGCACTTTGATGTGGGGAAATATCTTATTTCATATAAATTTGTATCTATGATCTAAGATCTTCACCGAATGCTCCACATGAGAGAGGTAATCCTAAAATGGTAAAACCTGTGTATTTCGTACGTGTGATAGGTCTGGTTTTTACTTCATTAAGAGGGATACATTGAATAAATCATTTAATTGAGATCGGTTAGCTGGGTGTGCTTGTTGACAGACCACTACTCCAATGATATCAAGGATCTCAAAGAGACTGATGTGTCTTAAATTGTTATTTATGTTCTTCAAAAATCACATTACTTTCTTCCATATATATATGTATAGGAATACCATCTCTCCAAAAAAAAACTCTAGTTCATTTAGATGATTATCATCAATGATCTTTTATCAACTATGAGAATCCTTGATGTGCAGAAGAATGATCATGACCACTTCAACCATTTCTTTGACCATTACATGACCTTTCAATTTGTGCTCCCAAACATCATCCAAAAATGATGGTGTTTTGTACATCCCCCCATAAATGTATTCATAAGAAACTATTTGGATTATTGAGTGGAAATTTTTATTTCATGGGAACTTGACCAGAGGTATATGTTGGTCTCTTCCTCCATTGAGGTCAATTGGGCATTCTCCTAACATTACATTAAGTGCATGGATATTCTGCATTGATTGGCCATTAGTTTGAGGATGAAAATCAGTGTTTAAGTTCAACTCAGTATTTATATCATGTTCAATACTCTTCGAGAACAAGGAGGTAAATCATTGATCTCAATCAGATATAATCAATAGTGGTTTTTAATGTTTCCTCCCCACTTCTATAAGGTATATCATTGTATGTCGGTTGAGTGATAAGTCCACTCAGATCATAATGAGGTGTGAAATCGTTATAATACAATACACAAAAACCAATATATCATTATTTCCAATTAATTTATTTTGAATAATACTTACAAATTCCATGGTGATTCCCTCACAGATCCATATAGGTATGGGTAATCGTTTCATCATCCCCTTGGGTTTTTAAATCCATCCTTCAGTTGTTTACAGAAATGATATCTTTATGTATATTTCGTGATATTCTTATTTATATTTTCCCCCCAATAGTGATCTCAGTGATCTTGGTACATCTTTGTGCTTCCTGGATGGATAGATATGGTTGAGCTATGTGTATAATCCAACATCCCCTTCATTAACTCAATATTTGATGATACACATAGTAATTAACCAAATATCACAACTCCTTCATTAAGATTCAACTAAGAAGATTTCAATTTTCTTATAGTTTCCAATATTTTATTAATTCAAGCATTATCTATTTTATAATTCCTTATACCCTCTATGAGGTATGGTTGAGAAATAATTTTTTAATGGATTTATGATGTTCCTTTCTTTATGATTCCTATTTCCATCCATTTCATATCTAAGAATATAAAATCCTTATCAATTCTCTTCAGTTATAAAATTATTGGACCCTTTTTACATTGAGTTTAATTTACTTTATTTTCTTTTTATTCATGGTAATGGATTGAGAATTCATAGTCCTTGATCATCTTTAACCATTGTTTTTGGATCTTTTTCAGTTCTTTCTATTTGAACATATACATACTTATCTTGTGATCTTTATATATTTCACACTTTTACCAAAAGACATAATGCCACTAGATTTTTATTATTAAGATCACTACAACTAACTTCATATCATTCATTGTGTATTTCTATTTTTGAAAATTATATTTTCTTGAGTCATATGATATCACTTTATCATTATTCATTAATACAAACCCCAATCCCTTCTTCAAAGAATCACTTAATACTATAAAATTTCCCAAAATTTGGGTATCATAAGTATAAGATTATTGATAATCCACTTTTTCAACACCTTGAAGCTCTCGTCACATTCATCATTATAAAAAAATGACACACTTTTGAGTTTCTATTTTTATAAGGTTTGAAAATAATGATATTTTTCTCAAAATATCTATGATAATACACAGCTAACCCATGAAAACTATAGATATCAGTCACATAAATTGGAATCTGGTATCTTTTAATTTCATCCAACATTTAATGGTACACATATATCTGATTACTTATCATAATATACTATAATAATGATACATTCTTCAATCATAACTCACATTTGTTTTAATTCTCATAAAACTTCTCCTTTCATATGGTTTTTAACATTGTGCTCAAATGCCCCCCATGATCCTGCATTCTTTTGAAGTATATTATAATATCATCTATAAAGACATCCAAAAAATTTACTAGGTGATATATAATGAGTCTATTAAACATTACATGAATATTTTTGGAGATTTAGTGAATTTGAATAGAATTAATATGAACTCATAGTGAATGTACATTGTAAAAAAAGTACCCTTGTTGATATCCTCCTTCTTCACCCGAGCATCATAATACCCTGCCAAAGATCCACCTTGAAGATGTATTATCATTCATGTATCTGACTGAACTACTCGTTAATTTGTGGTAGAGAATACTCTTTATTTATTAGGATCTTATTGAAATTACAATAATCATTGAAAAGATACATTCCCCCATCCTTCTTCATAATGAAGAGTATTAGTGCACCCCATAGAGAAGCACATGAGTGTAAATAAACCTTTATACAAGTTATCATATTGTTTTTTATTCAGAATCTCATTTTCTACACCAACCACATTATATGGTGTATTGGATAATAATGACTCCTCAGGTATAATCTTGATTGAAAACTCTACCTCTCAGCTAGGATGAATAAAGAGAAAATTATTGGGAAACAAATCAGTTCATTCCCTCGCAATGGGAATGTCTTTAAGGATAATCATTTCCATAGACACAATCATTTAAGCTATATATTATTTCTTGTATAGAAATATTATCCATTATTGAGATGTTGGTGCTAAATAATATTCATCTATCTCCATGTATTGGTATAGAATTGGAGGACGGTTCACAATATAGAGGTTGATTCCCATCTCACCGAAATTTATGTTGGATCAATACTGGGAAAGCTAATCTATACCCAAAATTGCAACAAAGTTCATCAAATAGAGTATTTAAAGGTTCTATATTAATTTTATAACAAAACAATTGATATGGGGTCATATACTTTGGAGGAAATAGTTTCCCCATTTTCAATTTTCACTGACCAAATTACTTCCATGCTTTGTGGTGGTGTTTGAATGGTTCTACTATACATTCAAGATATGATGGAATGTGTAGAACTATAATCTAAATGTGCATTCATTATTATTTAATGAATAACTAACACACCTATCACCACTTAATTGTTGGGATTGACCATAGTGGTTTTGAGAGTAGAAGCTCTCCCTTCCAACCTTGGAGGTTGTTAGTTGTCTCTGAATACCTTTGGCTTAGTTCATTGGTTTGAAACATTTCTTGGTTCATTTCAGTTGAAACAATAAAAAGTATGATGAGTTTTTAATGGAGAATTACTTTCGTAAATCACATTTATTGTATTTTCCATTCATAAATCACTATCTAGGTTTCCATCCTCTCACCCCTAAATTATTTCCCCATCCCCCTTTTGCAGTTTTTGGGGTGATTTTTTTCATACCTTTGAGAATTGGGATTTTGAAATTTCTTTTCCCTGTTAGATTCCACCATCATACCACCATAATTAATCTCTACATTATGATTCTTATCTTTGTGATACCCTTGATATTCATTGATATCTATCTCAAAATTTATGTCACATTATACAATTTTCTCATAGAAATAAATGTCTCATATTTCTCAGTGTTTTTGTAGACTAGTTTTTAACCCACTAAAGATGTGGTTAGCCATGCACTCAAGGATAACAAAAATTAGGGAGTAATATTGCACAATTATTTTAATGTTTTACTCATACCCCTAGAAAAATTTATCATCTTTTTTCTTTAGAGAAATGAAATACCTTTTATTTTTAATCCAGAGATGTAAGGAAAAAGTTTACTGAATTTTTTTTCAATATTTCTTTTCACCCCATCGATTTAATCTCTTCAATAGGTTTTATATTCTGGATCAATGTAAACCACTGATTATATTCATTGATAATACAATGAAAATATAGTAGAGCATTATCTTTCTCAAAGCATTGAAGGATATATAATATCTTCTCAATGGAGTTGGTCCATTGTTCCACAATTAAGGGGGTCAGGTTATCAATTTAAATTTGAATGCCTTTGTTGCATAAATCTATCGACAGTAGTTTTTTAATTGTTAGGGAGATTTGGGATCTCATACTGATCTAAGATTCTATACCAAACATCAGCCAATAGATAAATTATTTTCAAAAAGTTCATGATTCATTCTCCCATCAGGTTGGGCATCTCATTGGGGTAGTCATCACATTATCATTTACATTGGTTGTTTACATGATTCCTCCAACATCTATCCATTGAATTAGATAATGGGAAATTTAGGGGTGAGTATTTTTAAACTATTAAACACATAAATTTAAATCCAATTAAATTAAATTTATAACTTATAAATAACATTTATTTCTTATCTTATGACTTTACATGCTTCAATATATGTTATCCATGATCTATTTTCTATCATAAAAACATATGGATTTGGAATTAATTACCATTGTACGAATTCCAGTGAATATATAACACCTATGAATATTTTTTAAAATTTAGGTTGATGGATTTGGAATCAAAAATTATATAATACATATATTTATGATAATTAGAATAATTTTGATGAAGACCATTGTTACAATCAATAGTGATCACCATGATTTCTATTATGGGAACCGATGGTCATGTTTGGGGAAAACTACTAACTTTTATGATTATTCAATATAATATGGATCATTAAAGTATATATAATGAGTTTTAAATTCAAAATCAAAAAATAATAAAAGAAAGAATACATTATAAGTACACTAATAAACAAATAACACAAATGATAATCTAAGTTTCTATACATTCGAGATATTATTTTTTACGATGAAAAATAAAAACATAACATCATTATTATTTAAAGAACATAAGAACTATATTCTAGATATATTCGGGATATGATTGTGGATTCCATATTATTTTTCTAGATGAATCTAGAATACCTTGTGAAGATTCATCCTATAAAAATGGGTTGAATCTATATCTATATTTTATGTCACTAAATTAAGTAAAGTGAAGAAAACTTATTCAAAATGTGTAAAGGAAAAGGGTAGGTCTACTAAATAATTACCCCTAAAAAATATCTTGGAACCATTTTTTAAATGTTTTTGTATCTTGTACTCACCCGTTGAGGCCCCTAGAAAAAAGACCAATATAGTGAAATTTATTAATCTTAGGGAGAAATAATTCGTGGAGGAACTAAAGGATTCATATTACCTAAAAATATAAATTATCTATACTCTATTATTATATTATTTGTTTTTACTCACATTATTAATTTGATAAAATATTTAATAATAGTTCTAGGGATAGATTTTGACTGGGGTTAAAATTTTATGAACTCAATCCACCCCCTGCATCCTTCATTCCATGTGTAACTCCCACCAAATCAATATATCCTTCCATAAATATCATTATTTTCACATATTAAAAACACTCAAATATTATTCATGATAATTTTGGGAATATAAATATTTAAGATCACTAAAATGGGAAGAGAGAACCCTTCAAAAGATCTATCATACTAAAGAAATATTTTTAGAGAAAGAAGATGAATGTAATTCAGGTACACAATAATTTTCCCTATAAGTCAAATAAGAAAGTGAATAAGGAAAACACAAATGTATAAATTTTGAAATTGAGAAATATGTGAGAATAGGTTACCCTTTACAACTGTATATTACATTTCATAAACGAGAATAAAGTTATAAGGGTAAATAGAATCATAAGAAGAGATGATGAGAGTAATTTAAGGATAATAAAGCTGACTAACTACCATTGAAGGAGAAGTTAAATATCTAATCGATTAATATTTCAATAGGATATGTGGTGAACTATATACAGGTAGTATAAGGATCCCATCAGGAGGGAGAAATAATATTTTTTTAGAGATAGATTAAAATAGTGGGATTCCAATATAATGGAACCATTGGGTGTAAGTTGTTTCAATCTCTTGAGGACCAAAATTTTTGGGAGATTTTTATTTGGGTATTACAAGATATTACATATTTATATTTTTAGGAAATAACATTTACATTATACTCATGTGATCAATAGTGGAGAAAATAGGTCTCTGAAAGCAACAAATACTTAGAAGGTAATAGTCCTTCAAAATTAATCCATGTAAGTCCTTATGTATTGTTCATTTTAATTCATCTTGTTTTAGTAAGAGGGAGATACATCAATAGGAGTAGATAAAATTATTAACTCAATACAATGGTTGAATTAAGAATTAATATTCATAAAAATCAAAGGGATCACTAATTATCCTTATCATCACTAAGTGATCTCATGAGGAATTTTAACTATAATTATCAAATTCATAAGAGGTATATAATGAACCCAACCATAACATAATTATTGAACTTAATTATATGTTCCACATGATCATGTAGACAATTATAATTCCCCCATATTTTAATTATTTCATGAATAGAATTGGGTATTGTGAAAATTTTTATTAGTCATTATCATAACCCATCCCAATAAATAAGGTGGATGGTGGAATAAAGGAATATACCCTATGAATCGAAAGAAATATCAAAGGGTATTTACATAGATAAAGACACTTTTACATGATTTAAAAAATTATTTTGGGGAGAATAAAAATTATTTTATAAAAAGTTTTATACCATTTATGAGGACTTTTTATATCATGAAAGGAATTTAAATTTCATATTAAAGACATGAAAACATTGTGAGGACGCTTCATTTTGAAAAATGATAAAATATGAGGTAAAATTAATTCAAACTAAAAATGTAAAAAATAATATTCCTTTAACACTATTGTTAAGAGAGTCAAAGTTAGTGGTAAAATATTGCTCTAAATATCTTAAAATAAAATTCAATTTATAAATAATATTAATTACATTAAAAGGACCATATTAAAAATTGAATTATAGATAAAGAAATCCATAAAAATATATATATAATTTTTGTGTATAGTAGAAATATTCAATATTGAATAGAATAGGTAATGTAGGAATATATTATAAGAATTAATTGGAGTAAATTATAAACTAGAGTAGTGGGGATATTGTAAGTGGATATATAAAACACATAAGATTGAATTTTAGAAGATAATAGAATGTTATTTGGAGAGAAATATCATATAATACCACCATATTATAATTTATCTATAAGAATCTCTATTTTGAAGTGATATTTGGAGGAAAACCATTACTATAACTCGTCACTTTTTCAAAACTTATATTTCCTCTTATATAATAAACAGAACTTTTATAGTAACTTAATTTAGGTCATTATTCATAGATATTAACTTTTATATTAATAAATTATAATTATTAATTACACATTTATTAGTTATTTATATTTCATTTTCTTCATCTGATTCTAGTGATTATGATCTTATTGTACGAGTTTAACAATACAGATATTAATCCCTATTATTTGACACAAATTTCATCAAAACCATTATTCATGGTTTTATAATATTATTTTTACATTTATTTATGTACGTCCATATTTATTTTGTGGAAGGAATGAATATTTATTTCTAGAATGGAATCCAAAACGTAACAACCCAGACATTTTGAATAATTTTGTTCCCAATAAATTTTTCTTATATTATATTACGCAACAAAACTACATCTCATTAAAAATGAGGTAAGTTTATATTGAAATGTGACCACCAGGTTCCAACCATTATATGACCATTGGTAAATTATGATTGTTAGTCAATATGACCATTAGGAGTTATACTCTTAATGTTAATATTATTGGTTATAAATAGAAATGATAATGGTTAATTAATGAAGAAAGAAGAATCGGTGGCGTCATCTGGAAGAATTGGACCATATGAAGACCATTTCTCAGAGCATGGGAATGAGGTAGCATCACTAGGCCTTGCTCTAGAAAAATCCCAAGTTGATCTTGAACATGTTAAGATTGGATGAAATCATCTATGGGATAAGTTCAAGTTAGTGGATATTTCCACTTGGGAAATGTTATCCAAGAATCCCCAAGAGTCCACCACCATCACACACCTTATCCTTAGTTCATATACAGGTGTTTTAAGATGTTATGTGTTATGACCCTAATTACTTAAAATTTGATCCCATTGTTTAGAAAAATGAATTTTATTATTTCAGTTTTAATAATAGTTTTTCTTAATAATAGAGATGGAATTTGATTAAATAAATTTTTAGGTAAAAATTGTATTTTTAATAGATTTATAAATTATTATATTAATATAATGTTTCATTAATATTGTTTATTATAATGAAATATTTTTATAAAAACACTCCTTTTTTATTAAAAATTATAAAATAATTTTATTTCTTCAAGTGTTGAAAATTTTACTCTGCTGTTTACTATGCATTTTCTGTGAGCTATTATTTTTAATAATTTAGTATTTTAGAGTTACATATTAAATTAATAATATTTAAATAATTATTATAATAAAATAAATTAAATTTATTAATTTCTATGGTTGATATTAGGTAGCGGTGAATATATGATAATTTTATAAAATATGTTGGTTTTTGGTGAATAGTAAAAATACAGTTTTGAGTTCTCAGTGTGTTTGATGACATCATAATAATGTAAAATGTCATGTAAAATGATGGTCAAAGATTTTTAATTAAAATATTATATGAGGTGTCTCATTTGTTCAATACCATTGGAAATTCCATGGTTTTCTAAATACCACTATTAAGGTGTCGTCAAAACTTAATAAAAAACTCCCTCAATTGTTCTATAAATATCCACCCATTACTCCATTATATTTCATTCCTAATTCAATATCTTAAAATATATGATAGTATTACCATCCATGGAGTCCTTCTAGGGTTTCTTATATCCCCCAAGGTCTCGATGTTTGAGTTTTCGGAGCCACTTATCAATGTAATGGAAATCTAAACCTGTCTTTTCAATTCAAGTTCACTTTTTATGTGGTATATCATTCAAATTTCATATCATTTTATTTTATCAATTTTTTTCTATCTCTGTCCTATATTTTTAGTCTTTTATTAAATGGATACCCTTTTCCCCTATATTTTTAATTTTTTCTAAAACCTTGTATCATACCTGATATGCTTTCAAATTTTCATCTAAAAAATTATCTCTTTTTATCAAGAAATTATTTTAGTTTATTTTGTAAATTACCAAACCCCTATATTCTATTTGGGTATTAACATAGATGTCAAAATTTTCAAATATAATCCTTGTATTAACATACATTAAACCTTATTTCTTTTTTATGGGGTTAAAATAATCATAATATCATGTTTTTAAGCGCTTTCCAAAAAACCATGACTTTGAAATGAAACCCATATGTTTTATTTTCCATGGGTTTTTAATGATATTTTTTTATGATATATGTTTCTAACATTAATTGATATATTTTATGGGTGAACGCTGATATTTCTCCAAGTCATTGGGTAAATAATGTAATCTCTAGAGAAGACAAGTTTTATGATACCTTGGTGAGTAACCTAGAAAATGTTTTTGACACCTCAGTGATAAACCATGGTGATATGATTCTGAATAAATCAATTAAATTTAATATCCTTGTTTCAATTTTATGATTCATGATATTTTATTTATTATATTCCACTTTATAATTTTCTTATTATATTCATCTTGTTCTTGTTGATATTTTTCAAGATCACAAGTAAACTATTTCCCTTTTTATCACTTAATGGTCCTTAAGTTCGCCATTTTATTTGATGTATGTACCTATGTTTTGAAATAAAATAAATGTAATTAGGTTGAAACTTTAAGAATCATTTTACATGGAATATAATAATGTTTTATGTTTTCATGTATTATGTACCTTTTTTTAAGACAGTAAACATTAAAAGATCCTCTGTTTTTTAAATGCTATATAAAGTTATGTAATAAAAAAGTCGAATCCCATAGTTGGTATCAAAGGATAGTTAATTTATTTTTGAAAATTGGGATTTGAAACATTTAGTAATAAACCTATAGAAAATTTAATATATAAGAAAAATAATTGGTATTTTGGTGAAATATTCAGTAAGTGGTTTCTGAACAAATAAATCCATCTATGGATACGGATGAGTGCATGTGTCTATGGCACCAATGTATCTAGGGGAAAACCACAAAACACTACTTTGAGCTACAATCTAACAGGAATTGGTGTATGACAACATGCCTTGTTTCACTTATGGTTTGACTCTCCCAGGGGATATGTTTGGTCAATCAGATTATTTTTTATGAATCATTCTAAAGGATTCATAGAAAATTTAATTTTTTTATGAATAACATAACCAATAATGATGTTATATAAAATAGATATTCCATTGAAATTATAATATATGAAACATTTTTCTCACTCTAGTTTTATTCTTCTATAAAATGATGGGAAATATGAGAAACCACATAAATGGTGAGCGCAACGGATCAGGCGCTGATGGCCTTGTGATGGATTTTGGAATGGAAGACTTGAGGAGAATGTTGAATCACCTAAATAAACTTATGGTAAATAACATTAATCAAGCTGAGAGACTAGTTTCACAATGATGAAAGAAATACAAATTTGAGTCCTTTATACACCAATGACTGCCGATGTTTAGTTGATCTATCGACCTATTAATTGTGGAAAAATGGATAATCTCTATAGAAAATATCTTTTCTATACATCATTACATATAACCAGATAAATTCATATTAGTTTTGTTACATTTAGAGGGATAAGGTGATCAGTGGTGGGAACTGATTAAAAAAATGAGGCCAAGATGGTTTATTAATGATTTGGAGTGGGAAGAGTTTTGGGGAATCTTCTTTAATATGTATTTCCCTCATTTGATGAGAACAAAAATGGAGAAGGAATTTTTTGAATTGAAGCACAAGGAGAATGAATCTGTTAGCATATTTGTGATGAACATCAAAGTACATTAACATTATACTTATAGATTTGTCATGGATACTAATGGGAAGTTTGATAGATTATCTAGTGGACTAAGACCTCATTTATAGAAACATTTAGCCAAACTATACAATAAAAACTATAAATAAATCATATGGAGTGCTATAAAGGTTTTATTAGAGTTTAGCGAGATGAAGTGGTCTCACAAATCGAATGAAAAGAACGGATATTTGCAAAAACTCCTAGGGGGATATTTGACCAAGGAAGATGAGGAAATAATGTGAAACTTTCAACATATAAAAAATATGGGAAGAAACATTCAGGGAAATACCTTCTCTTGTGCGGGGAGTCATACAAGTGTAAAAGAGAGGGACATATTGCTTTAAATAATCATAGTGATGTGAATCCTCGAATTCCTAACACTAATTTAAAAGGAAAGATTTTGAAATCCTTACATGAAGTATAATGCTTCAACGGATTATAGATTTAGATATTTTCCAATCATTGTACAAATATGATCATAGTGGAGGGGAATCACTATAGGCCTCATCATAGGCTAGGGAGTACAGTCTTTATTTTTCTATCAGGACGTCTAAAGTAGAAGATCAGAATGATGTGGTGGTAATTACTCACATTTTTTTTCATAGATAGTAAGAACATTGTTTTATTTTGGTTCAATGCATTCCATTATTTCAACCATGTTTGAAAATAATATTGAATCAATCCCTAAACTTTAAGATATAGAGTTATAAATAAAGACTCTTTGAGGAATAATCCAAGCATCATCTATGTATAGAAACTCTAGTATTTACTTTTGAGACCATAATCTCATCAAAAATATAGTATTAATTCCCATGATTGAATTAGACATTATATTCATGATGGATTTTATCTCAATGTATAATGATAAAATCATTTTTAGATTTAAGGAAATCATTTTAGTCTTAAATGGACTACCTGCTGTTGTTTTCAAAGGATAGATACTTCAACCTGAGCTTTGTCTAGAAGCACCACACGTAGCCTTATTTGTTGAGTTGATCAGTGAAAATAAAGATTGAAATGAATGTATATGAATAGTTACTATACCCATATTTCATGAATACATTGAAATATTTCTTGAGGGGTTACCTCGGCCTCCCCCAAAAAGAGTTGTGGAGTTATCGATTGAACTCATTCCTGGTTCCAAGGAAATTTCCAAAACCCCTTATATAATTGAGACTGTGGAGATGGTGTAATTTAAGAATCAACTCCATGATCATTTGGAGAAGGGTTTTATCTATCCAAGTGTGTTTTCTTGGGGATAAAATGTACTATTCTTTAAGAAAACTGATGGATCAATGTAGGTATGCATTGATTATAGAGAACTTAATGGGATCACGGTGAAGAACAAGAACCCTATTCCAAGAATTTTTTATTTATTTGACAAGGTTTGTGTGGCTTAATTACTCTCCAAGATTGATCTCTGATCCAGTTATCATCATTTGAGGGTGAAGAAAGAATATATTCAAAAGACTTCCTTCCGACCAAGATATAGGAATTATGAGTTTTTTGTTATTCCCTTCGTCTTGACTAATGCTCTTTCTATTTTTATGGGTTTGTTGAATACAGTCTTTAAAAACTACATTCATAACTTTGTGGTACTTTTTACTAATTATATAAAGATATATTCCAAAAGTTTCCAGGAGTAATAGTATCATATAAGAGTTAAATTAGAAACATTAAGGAAGGGTATGTTGTTTGGAATGTCCATTTAAGTGTGAGTTTTGATTACAAGAAGTTTTTTCCTTGGGGAACACTATAACCAATGATGGAATCTCAGTTAACCCAACAATAAAAAAATTTGTGGGGGAGTGGCCTAAACCTGCAATAATAACTAAGATTCACAGTATCTTGGGATTTGATGGATATTATATGAGGTTTTTAAAATTATTTTAATGACTTCCAAATCCATTAACCAAGTTAACTTGAAAATGGGTTAAGTTCATATGGAAAATGGAATGTGAAGAAAGTTTCTAATAGATAAAGAAGAGATTGGTTACTACACCTATGTTAACTAAACCATCTATCGGAGAAGGACTCATTATTTTTAGTGATGTATCTCTGAAATGGATTGGGTGTGTCCTTAAAGAAAATAAAAAGGTGATTTCTTATGCATCTCGACTGTTGAAGCCTAGTGAGAAGAACTATCCAATGCATGATCTAGAGTTGGAAATAGTCGTTTGGATTTTATAATATGGAGGCACCGTCTTTATGGGTAGAAATGAGATATATACATAGAACATCAAAGGTTGAAGTATATTTTCATGAAAAAATAATTGAAAAGGAGACATAAAAGACGGTTGAAACTTTATAAAGACTATTATTGTTTAATTAATTATCTTCTAGGAAGAGAAAACAAATTCTTTAATGCATTAATTAGGGAAGACCCTCTTATACTGGAAATGATGAGGATTGAAAGAGATCCTCATATCAATGACCTAGAAAAATAGGACATGGGAATCGTAAGGTTAGGGACATCATTATCTATATCCCAAATTATTTCTCAACCATCATTATTAGAGAAGATCCAAAAATATCAAATATGAGATCCTTTTTTAAAGAAAAAGATAGAGGTTGTGAAAAATCGAATGTTTCTTGGGTTCAATATTGATCAAGAAGTTGAACTAAAAGTTTGTATAAGGCTATGTATTCCATATATTCCAGAAATAAATAAGGATCTGACAGATGAAGCACATATCTCTAGTTTCTCTATACATCCTGGGATAATGAAAATGTATAGGGACCTTCATGGTCATAAATGGTGTGATAACATGAAAATGGGGATTTTTTACTACACTATAAGGTTCTTGGTGTGTAAATAGGTGAAGGAAAAGAGACAAATTCCTAAAGGGGTATTACAACATCGACCCATACTAGCATGGAAGTGGGATAATATCACTATGGACTTTGTCACTGGTCTCCCAAGAACATCCAAAGGAAATAATGAGATATGGATAATTGTGGAAAATATCACTAATACTTCCCATTTTGTCTCTACAAAAGCAGATTTCTCTCTTGAAAACTCACCAAGATATACATGAAGTAACTGGAAAGGCTGCATGGAGTTTCACATTCTATCATATCTTATCATGATCCAAGGTTCAAATAAAAATTCTACATAAGGCTTCATCATTATCTAGATACCAATTTGAATTTTAGTATGACATACCACACCCCCAAACTAATGGACAATATGAAAAGACTATTCAAACACTCAAGGACATGCTGAGAATAGACTCGATGGAATTTAAAAGTGGATGGGATCAACATATCTATTAGTTGAGTTCTCAAACAAGAAAAACTACCATTCTATCATTAAAATGGAACCCTATGAACCTCTATATGGGAATTTATGAAGATATCCTACTTGTTGGGATGAAGTTGGAGAGAGAATTATTCATGGGATAGATCTTGTGCAAGAGAAAACAGAAAACGCTTATGCCATCCAACCACACATAAAGGCTGATCAGAGTCATCAAAAGAGTTACTTTGAAAACCATCGAAGGGAATTGGAGTTTAATGTTAGGTACAAATACTTCCTATGAATTTCACCTTGGAATATAGTAATCATATTTGGGAAGAATGCGAAGCTTGTCCCTATGTACATTGGACCCTATTAAATCCTTGATCGCATCAGAGTAGTGCCCTATATGCTTTCACTTAATCCAAATCTAGCACAAGTTTATGATGTTTTCTGCATATCATTCCTGAGGAAGTACATACCTAACCCTTCACATGTACTGAATCCTGATGTGGTACAATTATATCATGACCTCTCTTATGAGGCGCAACTGGTGGAGATCATGGATCATAGAGACACGGTTCTACGAAAACAGACTACCAACCTAATTAAAGTGTTGTGGATAACCCACAAATAAGAAGAATCCATATGGGAACCAAAGGAAAAAATGAAGAAGAAGTACCCACACATTTTATCAACTGAAGGAATGAGAAGAAATTTCAAGGCTGGAATTTCGTAAGGGTGGAAGAATGTAACGAACTGAACTTTTTGAATAATTTTGATAATTAAAAAAGTGATTTGTATTATTTTTTTCAAAAACAATATATCTCATTAATAATGAAGTAAGTATATTTTGAAAAAAATTTAATCAGGGTCCGATTGTTATATGACCATTGTTCAATATGACCTTTGGTATCTATACTCTTAATGTTAATATTATTTTTTATAAATAGAAATGATAATGGTTAATTAATGCATAAATAAGGCTTGATGGCCTCATTTAGTAGAATCGGGTTGTACGAATACCATTTTTCAGAGCTTCAGAAGGAGGTAGAATCACTAGTATCTTTTCATGAACAATCCTATATTGAGCTTCAACATGTTCATCTTCAACAAAATCAATTGCGATAGAAGTTCCAGTTAGTGTAGATTACAACCTGGGCAATGTTATCTGAGCCACCCCAAGAGTCCATTGTCATCACACACACTACCCTTAGTTCATATGTGGGTTATTTAAGGGATTATGTTTCAAAGACCTAGTAACTTTAAATGTAATCCCATTGTTTAAATAAAATTTTTATTTCATCATTTCTATTTTAAAAATAGTTTTTCTTAAAAATTGAGATGAAACTTGATAAATTTATTTTTCGGGTAAATATTTTAATTTTCAAAGTGATATAAATTTTTATATTAAAATATGTTTTTATTAATAATATTTATTACAATTAAATAAATTAAAAATTTATTTTTAAAATTTCAAATGATAAAATAATTTTATTCCTTTCATGTGTCAAAAATTTTATTATGTAGTTTACTATACATTTTCTGTAATATATTATTTATAATAATAATGATTTTTTAGATTTAAATATAAATTTTTTTATATAAATAGAATTATTATGATAAAATAAATGCCCTTTTTTAATTCATAAGGTCAATATTAGCTTATGGTGAATTTATGAGAATTTTATAAAATATTTTGTTTTTCAGTGTATAGTAAAAATATAGTTTTGAGTTTCGGTGTGTTTAATGACATCATAATGATGTAATGTATAATTAAAAGTTATGGTAGATTGTTCTATATTACAATATGATATTAGGTGTCCTAATTGTCCAATTTTATATGAAAATACCATGGTAAAGCCCGTGGTTTTTTAAATACCACTACTGAGTTGTCCCCAGAAATTAATAAACAACTCCAACAATTTAACTATAAATTACCACCCATTAATCAATTATATTTAATTATAATTTAACAATACTAGAATATATGATATTATTTCTTTCCAAGGAGTCCTCCCAAGGTGTCCTCGGGCCTCCATGTTCTCAATCTTCGAATTTTTGGAGACACTCTTTAAGGAATGGGAAATCTCAACCTCTCTTTTCCTTTCAAGTTCTCTTTTTATGTGGTATGTCTTTAAAATTTACATATAATGTTCTATTATACATTTTTCTTTATCACATTACTATATTTAGAGTCTTTAATTATTTTAGACCATTTTCCCATTACTTTTTAATTTTTTCTAGAACCTTGTTTCATACTCATTATGCTGCCAAACGTTTGTCTCGAAATTATTATCTTTTTATCAAGAAATTATTTTATTTTATTTTGCGAATTATAAAACATCTATCTTCTATAGTGGTGTTAAATATATGTAAAACCAACATATTTTATTTCTATTATTAAGAAATATGAAACATTACTTATTTTTCCACGGGTTTAAAATGACCAAAGGATCCTGTTTTTGAGCGCTTTTTAAAACACCGTAATTTTGAAATAAAACCATATTATTTAATTTCCCACTGGTTATTAGTGAGTTATTTTATTAGTATCTATGTGTCTCACATTTATAGATACATATTAAGGTGTTTAATTGATGGTGATTTAATACCTTTCATAAAGAAGTTAATCTCTAGAGATGACAAGTTTTACGATAACTTTGTGCATAACCTTGCCAATTTTTATGACACCTTGATGATAATCCGTTCTGATATTCATATGAATGACTCAATGATATATTTTATACATAATTAAAAGTTATTATTCATGTTATTTTATTTATTATATGCCTATTTATCTAGTTCTTATAATATTTCTCATGTTCGTATTGATATTACTTAGGATATCATGTAAATTATTTCTGTTGTAATCCCTTAATATGACTTAATCTCACCCTTTTATATGATGTATTTCCCCATGTTGTTAGAGGTAATTAATGTAATTTGTATGAAACATAAAGAACCATTTCATTTTTATTATAATAATGTTTTATGTTTTCATTTATTATGTACCTTTTTTCCAAGACACTAAACATTAAAAGATCCTCTATTTGAAAAATGATAGGTAAAGTTACATAATAAAAAGGAGTAATTCCATACATAATGAAATTTTTTTAGGTAAATTACTAATATACATGAGTTAATTTATATAGATACATTAGTTTTATGCTGACCTCCCAGAACCATATTCCTTTCAAATATTACTCTTTAATATCATATATTTTCATTGGTAATGGCTTGATACTAATTCACTGTTAAAATGGTGATGCTTGTATATATTTTTACATGTAGGTTA
This sequence comes from Viscum album, assembly GCA_963277665.1. NCBI lineage: Eukaryota > Viridiplantae > Streptophyta > Magnoliopsida > Santalales > Viscaceae > Viscum > Viscum album. Next base: position 2,072,555,333 of record OY728156.1, on the reverse strand, counting down.
TTTAGAAAACTAAGAAATGAATAAGAAAATGTTATACTAATGAATTTTAAATATTATATATAAAAACCATTGTCTTTATTACTCCTTAATTAACGATTTGTTCCATAAAGTTATATTTAATATAACCGATAATTTTGAGAGGCCTACTATATTTTGAATATCAGGTACATAAAATAAAATCATAAAATTGGGATACAGATAATTTATTTAAAAATTTATTTTCATGAAATTACCTAATATAATAATTAAATTAATTCTATAGTTAATATCCTTGTGTGTAAATGGAAATGGTTTTAACAATATAAAGGTTTTTATATAAAATTCATAGGATAATTTTGACGGCATAATAGGGGTACATAATGAATCATGCACGGACTTAATGATACTTAAATGGGTATATAATTAATTTTAATTAATAATAATGTAAGTAATAGTGATATTTAAGAAAATAATTAAACATTAAAAAAAATTAAATAAAATACATAAGAAAAAAAGGGGTATTGGATGAAAATTGTCATGAAACAATCAGAGGACAATGTCAGCAATGTAACGGGGGTACATAATGAATCATGTGATGGTTCAAGGAGTGTTAGAAAAGTAAATAATATCATGTAAATCCTATGTAATGTAAGAGGTGTTTGTAAAGTGATACACCATAAACAGTAATTGGAATACAGAATTCATTACATGAAGAATGTGCTTGAATAAAGAGGAGAAGGGCAAGATCCCAAACTTTGAGAGAGTGCATCTAAAAGATTTGAAGGGGATTATTTGGAGGTTTGGGGAACCATGGGAGGGATCTAGAGAGGTATTTTAAATGTTATTTAATTTTAAAATAATTTATAGTGATGGTAAATTAGATCTTGTTTCGGTTTATGTGTGAAAATAGAGTGTAGATCTTGATTTTTTCCCAAACATTGGTTTTGGAATCAATACAATAATATAGTCACAATCAAAAATATTCAAATGGGTTTTTATAATTTTTTCTAGAAATGATGATTTGTTATTGATTATTTCATCAGACTATGAATAGATCACATTAAAATAGTACCCTTGGAGATGTAAAACTGAGTCATGTTTACAAATAATTGATTTTAATAACTTAAAATATAATATAGGATTAGATGTTTCACGAACCATATATAAAATTATTAAAATATACTCAATGAAACATTATTTTAAAGTGGAAACATATATTTGGTCTTGTATACCTTTTATGTCACATATTACATAACTTTTGGGTCATTATGATTTCGTAATTGACACTGTATATTTATACCATATTTAATTTTTAATTAAAAATTAAAATTTCATAGAAAATTGTGAAAAAATGATCATTTTATAGTTTAAAAATTATGATTCAAAAAATAAAATTTATTTAATCCCAATATTTTTAAAAATATTATTATTTAGAATTTTAATTTAAAATCTATATTTTTTAAAAAATACTGGACTTTTTGACAATAACATTTTACTGACCATTTTAAAAATTATATGTTCAATTAGTAAAATTATAATTTATACTTAAAATACAATATTTAGTAATATTAACTTATTAAAATATCATTCATTTCAAAAAAATAATTAATTCATGAAATGGAATGTCTTAATTTAATTTTCATATTATGAAAAAAATATAATTGGTGTTTTATCATATCAAAATATAATTTTTATCCAAAAAGTTAAATAATTGTTTATAAATTGAAAAAATATAATAATTAGAATAATTATTTTTAAAAAAAAGTAACAAAATCATACTATTAGGGTCGACATGCATAGCCCTTTAATAGACCATAGGTTCCTTAACTATAAGTTGTCTGATAGTAAGATTTTCTTAGGGTGGTCTAGCGAACATGGTCCGGGTCGTGATCTCGATGAGTTTTAACTTATCCAATAATATGATTTAATTTTTTAATATAATCATAGGAATGTTTTAGTTAAGAAAATTAGAGATTGTATCTCACATGGAAGCGCTCTTACATGGGCTTTATAGGGTATGATCTGACTCGTTGAGGCCATCACTTCTTTGGTCTGTATAAATGGGATTTATCATAACCATTAATATATACTAATCATAAGATAAATATTAACTGATTATATAATCAATGGTTATTATTTCTAAGAATATTTGTAATTGAAATATTATATAAAAAATAAATTCATTTGTTATTTATAATCATATTTCAAAATAGGTCATTTATTCAATCATGGATAAAATTTAATTTATCAAAGTGGTGGTCATTACATTATTCCCCCTTTATAAATGTATCTATAAACATTTTAATTTCATACAATATAATTATTGATGGTGTTTATATTTCATAACCTCCTATATTTCCAAGGCCACTTCCTCAAACTTTTGGTTCCATCATAGCACATTGATTGAGAGAATTGTCTTATTTCGTTGAATATTGTCTCAATGATACTACAAATTCAATGAATGATAATTGTATGAATGGTAATTTACTAATGTTTCCACCATTGAATTCAATAAATTTGATGGATCTATTATGTACTTCCTTAAGTGGTATATGTGGAATATATCATGTACATGAGATCGGGTTTGTGGGAGTGCTAAATGATAATCCACAACTATAATGTGGATAAGAAACTCAAATAGACCAATGTACCTAGGAAATAACATTCACTTCATCCAAAATATCCTCACTTTATTTTATATATATATGAGTAGTAATACCTTATATCCAACCTTAAACTCCTGGTATCATTGAAGATTGTAAGCATAGATTGTTTTTGTCTCAAAACAGCAATTATATGGTTCTGAATGGTCTTGAAATTTTCCACCATTTCCTAAACCATTTCAGGACCCAATCATTACTATTCACCAACATCATCCCAGCATGTAGGGGTTCTAAATTCCTTCCCATATAGGGATTCATATGGATCCATTTTTATTCTTTGTTATTAGATATTATTGTTTGTGAACTCAACATGTATTTCAACATGTAAACTTATCTTTCATAGTATTAATTGTCCAATGAGAATTCTCTCAACATGTCTTTCAACATCAAAATAGTCCTCTAAGATTGGATATTAGATTGGGTGTGATAATCCCCACTGAAATTCAAATAATTATATAATTAATATTGGAGTGTCTTCCAAAATATAGAGGTAAATTATAGATCTCTATCAAATATATTTGATAGTGGTGTTCCATACAACCTAACCACTTCTTTGATGTATATCATTCCATGTTTATTGAGTGAAAAGTCTTATTGAATTGAAATAAAGTGATTAGTATTTGTAAGATGATCCCCCACCACACATATAACATTATTAGCTCTTGATTTCATCATGATAATATTGAAAGATTCTATGGTTATGTTTTCCCATTTCAATTTAGGTATCAATAATGGTTTCAACATCCCTCACTTACTGACATACAAAACACCTTGTTGTATATTCTATGATCTCCTTATTCATATTGTCCCACTAATAGTATTTTTTAGAGATCATGAAACATATTTTTTCTCCTTGGATGTATGAATAAGGATGAGAAAGATGCATAATCTAAAATTTCCAACTTTATTTCTGGGTTTTATTGGACACAAATCCATGATCCAAAATGTATAACTACATATTCAACAATGTTGAACTTTATAATATTTTCTAACTTTTTTGTATCATCTCATCATCTTTATAGTCCTCCTTGATTATCCCAGTTTATATGATTGAAAATATATTTAATCGAGGTATGATTGAGATCTATTTGTTATTTTCATATCATTCACCATGCCCATGAATATTGGATCCCTAGAAATCCTCATCATGGATGTAGTTTTGGGACAATTTTTACTTTGAGTATCTACCATTTTGTTTTCATTCCCATGATGGAAATGAACTGAGAAATTATAATCCATGATAACATATACCTTCCTATCTTTTTTTATATTATGATACATTTTTTTGAATCTATACTTGACACTTTTCTGGTCCATATATATATCACACTTCTCCCTAAATAGATAAAAAATCCAAATTTTAATATTAATATCATTTTACCCAATTCCTGGTTCTGATTTTAGTAGTTATTCTTATGGATATTTAGTTGGTAGTAGGAATATGCTATCAATTTATCATTTCCCAAGAGCACATAACCCAATACCTCTTTAGATGAATTATTTTATATCACATTCCATTCCCCACTAGTGGGTAAGGTTAGCATAAGTGCAACGGTAATAATCTTCTTTAGCTCATTAAATAATTATACAAATTAAACATCCCTAAAAACAGAACCCCTTCAATTTTACCTTAGTTATGTGGATTTAAAATCATGATATGTTTATAAAAAATTGATGATAGAACCCAAACAATCCATGGAAACCATGTATTTTAGTCATAGAGGCTAGTCTTCGATACCCTTCAACTATATCTGTTTTTTGAAGTATCCATAGATACAAATTTTGTGATGAAATTCCCTATGAAACTTAGTTTATACCAAATAAAATCACATTCTCTATACTTTTTAGACATTTTTTCTTTTAATAAGGTCCTCAGTATAGTATTCAAATTCTCTTAATGTTCCTCCATTATTTTGGAGTATAAAAGAATATCATTAATATAGATTAACATAAATTTATTGAGATAATCCATTAAGACTATATTCACCAAATCCATGATTATTTCAGGAGTGTTAGTGAATCCAAATGGTATTAATATGAACTCATAGAGACCATACCTTATAGGAGAAGCAGTCTTGGGGATGTACCCCTCCTTCACCTTTACTCAATGATATTTATACAGAAGATATAACTTAGACAAATACTCGGATCCACATATCTCATTGAACAAGTCATAAATCTATTCCAAACGATAAATTTTCTTTATTATTACCTTTTTATATCATGATAATCAATGAAGATTTGCATTTATCCATCCTAATTCTTGATGAAGAGGATCGGTCCACCCCATGGTGAAGCACACTGACATATAAACCCTTTACATAGATTTTTCTATAGTTTTTTATTTAGTTCCTTGAGTTTCAAAAAGGACATTCTATATGAATTATTGGATATTAGAAAATCTCCAAGTATAATTTCAATTTTAAATTCAACCACTGTACTAGGAGGAAGACCAAGATGTTCTTAGTCAAAAACATTATTGTATTCCCTCACAATTATAAAGTCTTCAATATGATATTTTCATTATCCTCAAAAATTTCTCTATGATATTCATGCTCATATATAAACATTATCTATTCTTGTGACAATTGTACTAAAGAATATCCACCCCCCTCCTTGCACTTATAAAGAATTAGATGGTGATTTTCGATATGTAATGTTATTTCCTTCTCTTTTCTATTTATATTTTCTCTATATTAAAAAATCAAATCCATTCCTAGAATAACATAGAAATATAGTAATGAAGTATCAGAAGGTTCTCTAGGAATTTCATCTTGAATATGTGGATGTGTTAGGAGTTATATATATTGGATGTAATAATTCACTAATTTTAAAATTTCAACGACATCTCTAATTTCATTATTTATTATGGTGTTTGAATTGTTATACTAATATTTCAAGCTAAAGACTATATAGAACCAAGGATGATAAACCGAAATTTCACTATATGATTCTCATTCTAACAATTTACATTATCCAAAATAGACATAGGGATGATATTGTCCACAATAATAAACACATAAAAATTCATATTTAAACGTATATCTCATAAATAATGTATATTCCTTAACCTATGAATTTATAGGCTTCGATATATGTTATCCATTTTCTATTTCCTAAAAGTGAATCTCATATAATTTTATTCCACTAATAAAGGTTCTTAATGAGATTTTGATGTTTCTATATCACATATCCTAGGAGTCTCAAACTAGGTGTCCAAAAAATCCCATTGTTGTGCACTCATTCTCGTTCGAGTCTAGATCAATATGGTGTTTTCAAGGTTGTTACTCCTAGATACATCTATGTAGGAGGTGTATCCACTTATAGATTCTATATTGGGATGTATTTGACTAAAAATCACTAACTCTATGATTTACCCAAAAAATAAGGATGGTTTTATATGTTTATTTTTATCACAAAGGATTTGTCCTGTGTTTTTAAATCATAATACAAAAAACTAGACTTCCATTGATACCAAATATGAAAACCCTTGAATTTAATACACAATAATTCATGATTTTTAGTGTAATGTCTCACTTAATACAGCTCAAAATATTAAGATTCTGTGGGAAATTGATTTATTAGGTACATAAAATAACATCAAAAAACTGGGATAAATTGACTTTATTGAAAACATCATTAACTTGATCTTAAATGTTCTACTCTCTTCTAAAACTAGATAAGATATGTTATGGACACATAATAATGGGGTAATGTATAAAAATCATTAAGGGAATAAAAGAACATGCTAGATCTTAAATCAGTACATGTGAGCTAAGAGGCATAACAATGTTACATAAGAGTTCACAATCATAATACTGGACAATAAGGAATGACATAAAATGATATCATAAAGTCATCATGGGAATGTGGAAATAACCAGAAACATGGAATCATAAGTATAAATCAATGTTAGATACCATTAAATCATAACATAGTATGATTAGGATAACATCTCATGCCTCATACATAGAATCTCATGATATTAAAACATTTCCCAATGCATTTGACCTCTATATGGGTGCACCCATCATTATCATATCATGTACATTCATAAGTGTTCCACATAGAGAATTCAACACTGGATCATATTTCATCATATTTAATTTCATGATTATGGATTTTGGAATAAAAACATGGAAATCAATAATTATATTCGAATAGGTATGTTAGGAATAGTACTCTTTAGTGTAAATGGTGATGGTATTAAAAATAAAATTTTTAGTGAAGGAAAACATCCAAGATAATTTTAGCATCGTAATGAGGGAACATAATAAATCATGGGATGTATTAATGATATTTATGGGTTGTATAATCCCTTTTACATCATAATCTATGTAATAGGGATAAGTATGAACATTTTATAGCATGAAAAATTTCTAATTAAAATTCATAAGACAAAAAATATGCTTGAATAATCATTTGGTATGGTATAATCATCGGATAATTTTTTAAACATAAAAAAGGACACATAATAAATCATGTGAGGGATTAATGGGAGTGAATTGTTTTTTCTAATAAAATCTATATAATAAGGTATGTAAGAGGTATGTGTAATATAATAACCCATCTATAGTGATTTTATGACTAAATAGAATAAATAATGAAGGTTATAGAATTAAGAGGATGATGGGTTCTCTTACCTTGAGAAAGTGTACCAAAACCATTTGATAGGATTCCTGAGAGATCAGGGGAACCATGGTAAGGATATAAAAAGGTAATGGAATATTAAATACATTCTGTATTTTTTTTTGAAAAATTGAAATTTTTGGGGGTAGTAATAAAGGAAATAAGATGGGAGTTCTTTATTATTTCCCAAAAATAGTTTTCAGACTCTATATTATAAAGTATGAAAAACCACAAACCTTCCCATTTTTATTCCCAATTTATGTTCTAATGATGATTAATTTTAATTATTTTATCAGTATATGAACTCAAAACATTTAAATAAAAAACTCAGTGAATTAGAAGTGGGTCATGTTTATAAATAATTGATTTTAAAACCATAAAATATAATATTGATTTTGGAGGACTCTTAAATGATTTAATAAATTAATAAAATAACCTAAGATAAACATCATTTTAAATTTTAAACATATATTTTCGATTTTTTTCCTTTTATGTTACATATTAGATAACATTTAGGTCATTGTGATGTCATAACACACACTGTATATTTATATTGTAGTGAATGTTTACCTGAATATTTTAATTCCTTAGAAAATTTTGTATTTTTCAACATTGGATAATTAAAATGTGATGATTCTAAAAAAATTAATTTAATGAAATGATTCTCCAAATATGGTAGTTCACCTTTTAATTTTTAAATCCTTATTTATTGAAAAATACTACTTTTTAGAAAATAATAGTTTCACGACCATTATAAAAACATCATTGTCAATTCATAAATTATCTTATCGATTATATTTAATATATAATATCAAAAAAATAATTTATTAAAATATAATTTAATTCAAAAAATCATGAATTCATCCAAAGGAATTCGTTATTTGAAATTTGATACTACCAAAAAATACAATTTTTTTCATATCAAAATCTAATTTTAACTAAATTGATTATTAATTATTTATAAAGTATAAAAAATATGGTCAAAAAATAATCATTATTTTATTAAAAGTAAAATATGGAAATTAATACATATATGGATGAGATAAAAATTCCTTTAATACATTTGCAAATTCTCCATGGGTAAGGTGTGCAACGATGATATTTTCTTTGGGTGGTTCATGGAACATTATTTGGCTCATGATCTTTGTGAGTTGGAAATACTTCCATAAACATTTTTACATGTAATTTAATTATTGAATATTATTTTCATAATTTTCAATAGAAAATACTGCATATTTTATGACACTTGGAAGCTCTAATCATTGGTCAGTATATGGTATGACCATATTCGTCGACACAATCTCTTCTTTCGTCTATATCAATTTACATTATCATAACCCTTGTTATATAATAATAATAAGATCACTATTCAACATAAAAATTCCCTATGGTTTTGATACATAATATTCCATTTAAATTTTATATTGTATAACCTATTAATTTCATGTTAATTCTATAAACATATTACATGATAGGTTATTTATTCATTAGAATGGGAACTTTATTTTTTAATGTTTAGATCGTAACATTATATAGTTAATAAGAGTAGTATAATTTTATCATAAGAATAAGGATTTCAATGTAACATAATTAATATATTGGACAGTATTTAAAACTTTTGGAGATTAGAAGTTATTTTTTAAAAATTTAGAATAACATAGATACTTTATGAATTCAATTTTTCTCAATATGGGTTCCTTTGGAATGAAGGATTTAAGCTTCCTTCTTGAAACCAGAATCTACTAAACTATTAAGAATTGTTTTGGAGATGGTAAATGGGTATGGATTCTAGATATAATTGAATGGTTTGAGTGGTTTAGAAATAGTAGAGGATGGGTCCGTTTATAGATGATTCTTTAGTGTAATTTCTATTAATATTCATTCTCAAAGGAATAATATTGTCATTTCCAAATTAAAGTGGAAAAATGGGAAATAATAGAGGTGGGATATGTTTTGGTCATTAAATCAATCATTGAAACATTTATATATGGTGTTTTATGATATTTTATGTCCTTACTAGTTAGTTTAAATAACTTTTTTACTTCATTTTACATTCACCAAGGAAACTCAACTTTTTTACTTTGGTAACCTATTTTTATGCCTAAAAATTAAATTGAAATATTTACATAATTTTCATGTTTTATTTTAAAAATTTTGAAACAATATAATTTAATTCTATATATAGATATGAACATTTTATCTATTAATTGAAAAAAATAAAAATAAAAATAAATAATTAAATAATTGAAAAATAACTTCTAAAACATTATGACTTATTAATCCAATTTCATATAAATTAAATGTGAGTGTTAATATATTTATTCAATTATTAAATAAATTACATCAGATTCTTCATTTAAAAGTGTAAAATTTAACTTCCTAAAATAAAAATACAAAATTCATAAAAATAATTATTTTAGATATATTATTTTTTAACATTATATAATTTAATCCATATGGTATTAAGATAAAATATTAATCTTTAAAACATTTAATGTTATCATCTATTGGTTTTAAAATATATATTTTGAATTTTTAAAAACATAAATTTTGTCTTACAATAATAATATTTGTAAATAACATATCAAAAATATAATTTCTTCAAATAAAATTTTTATATTGAATGTTAACTTTTTATTAAATTAAAATATTATATTATTTTAAATTGAATAACTCACCTATTGGATATATCTAACAACCATATATCCAATAAAAATATTTCCAATGGTAGTATATATAAAAATCACATATATAATGGTCAGATTTCATTCCCATATATTCCATTGTTAATATTTATATAATCATTTATCTTATTCATTTACACCTCTCTCGAAATGTATATTATATTTCAAATTTTAAACCTTATTTCTATAGTTATTTTATCGACCTAGACTTAAACATAACTTATTCCAGAATTTTTTAACACTAATTATCATTCCAGGATCTTATATATTTAGAGTTTTATATATTTATTTCATAACTCATATATAAAATCCCGCATTTATACAAAGTGGATACTATTAAAATAGTAGCCATTTCTTCCAAAATTTAAAACTTTTAAAATAAAACAAGTTTTTTTTATTCTTGAAAAAACATCAAACTTCAATTATTCCTTTTTCTTACCCATCCTTATAACCTAAGAAAAAAAAAATTAAACATGGTATGAGTACAAAATATGAATAGGAAAATAGATAAAGAAAAGAATTAGTCTAGTGAAAACTAATAAAAGGTTTCCTTAAAAACACACCATTTACCCAAAATAAAATATCATTAATTCAAAGTGATTGTTGCATTGCCTTTTTAAAAATAAAACTAATTATATGAAAAATCTTAAATAAACAATTAATAAATAAGTAGGTAACATGGTCCATAAATATACTAAAATTTAATAGCCATACAGTTGAATTATATACAATTCTCTCTTAAAAATGTAATCATCATACGACCAACTTCCAAATCCAATGTAGTGGAGGTTATAACGTCACCACTCATCCTTTGTTTATCACGGAAATTCCCATCCTTAGTTTATAAAGTAAACACCTATCAAATTTCCATGTATTATTTACACATAAAATCATTAAATTTTCAACATGTCAGTCTTAAATTTTTATTCACACTCACAATAAAACATTTCATGTTATTGAAATAACCAATCCTTTTTTAAAAACCAATTTAAAAAATTTATAAAATACTTTTTCGAATCAATGTGTCCCATACAACTTCGAAAAGTTTTAAATAAACTCTAAAATTAAAATTCAAAAACATTAATGTCCATATAAATAAATCCAAAAATCCATTTTTTAAACATTGACTTGAATGAGAAATATCTTGAAGAAGAAATCATCAAGACACTTAAAATTATATTTTAGTTAATGAGTCTCTTAACCTGAGCTCGACTCATCACATATAATATTTATCCTCATGGATTATAAACTTAGGATAATTATTTACTTTATTGATAAGATTTAAATTTTTATTATTCCTTTTATAAGACTTATTATCATGTTATACCAATTATATAATTATTTAAGTTAAAGTTAGATGTCGTGTCAATATTCGATACTTGAGTCAAAAGTGAATTTGGTATGATGTTAATAGTAAAATTGGTAATTAGTTTATCATATATAGAATAATATTAATGAAATAGAAATCAATTTTATAAATAAAATATATTTTTATATCCATTCATTAAATTAAGATATGAAAAATTAATAACATTAAAATCATGGATGTTGTAAGCCATTTGTACGCATGATTAACATTTTCATTTTTCAATGATCATTACAAAAAAGAGGTAAATATTATTTAACCTATACAGAATGATAAAAATCATTAATTTCTTCTTATAAATTTAAATACAATTATATATAGCATTTATTTGATGTGTTGAGGAAAAAATAATCACATTTCATCATGGAGGTGATAGTTCACACGTTAGCAAGAATGACGTTGTTATTTTTATGTGCATGGAAAGGAAAGAAAAAGTTATATATTATCATTTAATAGTGATTAATATTTCCATAAAATATTATATAGAAATTAATTCCTCCATTATAACTGGTCATTAGATATGGTTATGGAAACTGATTTATATTGGTTTACAATTAGATAGTTCACTATCCACACGAACAATAATTATTTTCCCATTTGATGGAAGTGGAGATGGATTTGGGAGATAATGTTAACATAATAAAATATTAGTATATTTAATATACTTGAGTTATTATTTCATCATGGTTTAATAAAATTTCAATTATTTTGAATAAAACATAAAATAGAAACACTTAATTAAGAAAGATATATCTTTTTCAGACGATCTACTTTGATTAACTTCTTTACACATCTAAATAAGGTTTTATTAAAAAAACAAGGCCTTTTGAATGCAAAGAGGAATTATAGTAAGATATTTAGATAGATATTGGGAAAACGATATTGGTTTTGTAGTGTGAATAAAAGGGAAAAATAGGTGACCTTTTATAAGAGAGGGGAGGGGCATTTTGGAATTCTTCAAAATATTAAGTTAATTTTCTTATAAAAATGGATCCAAACATATTTAATTAGAATATAATATATTTTGGGTCTGAATATATTCCTCCAATTATAATTATACAATTATTGATTATTTTTTAATCCTTATATTTTTTTAAGAATTATTAATTCTTACCATGATATCATAAAATTTACACTTGGACGGTTAATATAATTTCAAAAAAATTAAAAATGACCGAAATTTAGTCAATTATAAAAATTTAGGATTTTACCCCCATAATTTGGTATAAGGATACATTTATAATAATTTTATATCTTTTAATAAAATAATATTTATTTTAAAATCTCATAAATTTCATTTTTGACACTTCATTATTAGAATTTATAAAACTATCATAAAAACATGATATCGTTGAAAAAAATATATTAACTCATCCATAAAATATCAAGGTCATCCACAATAGTATTTTATAGAATAAATTATATCATGTTATATTTATTTTGATATTTTTAGTATCATTTAATTTATTCTCCCATTAATAAATCAATTTCTACATCATCATTGTGTCACCATTTAATTTAATTATTTATTTTCTAAAAATTATAAAAAAATTAAAATAATTCAAAAAAACATTACGTATTTTCAAATAATATTTATAATGAATGTTATCCCCATTATAACCCCATATTAATAATATTTCACTTGTCAAAAATATTGTGATAAAATTGACTTCTATTTGAATAAAATTTTAGAAAAGGTTTAAAGACATCCAAGTGGCTCCGTGTTGACATGAAATAGTACCATGGATAATTTTTGGTCCAAAATAAATCATCCACTAAAATTAGAACAACTGTTAAGTTAATTTCAATATATATATAATATTATTTTTACCCTTAATTACCTGATTTACCTTAAACCTTATTAATAAAAAATTCATAAAGTTATTATTCATAATAAATAAAAATAAGTTCATAATATTTAAAAAATTACCTTATGATTCAAAATATTCAATCCCTTTTATCATATTCAAAACAAAGAATTTGTATAAATTAATTAAAAATAAATTTCAATGATGGAAAAAGAAAATCGTTTTTTAAATTTAAAGCTTTCAAAAGTTCACAAAGTTTTTAAATACAATTTCAATTTTAAATCGATTCAAATAACCTAAATTATATTAACTCATAAAAAATTGATTTAATTATACTTTGAAACCATTAAAAATATAATTTGACCCTACAAATAAATTTGATTAAAATTTAGTTTTCAATTAAAATGCATTATTTTTTAACTATTAATCAATACCTAAATTTTGTTATAAAAATACAAAATAGTAAACCAATATAAATTTTGATACTAAAATATCAAGTAAAAAGTTTATTTTTTCAAATAGAACTAATAAAATTGGCAAAACTATATTTAAAACATGTGTTCCATCAAAAGCATGAAAAACCGAATGTTAAAAAACATCTTTTATTAGTAAAATTGGATTTTTATTCTTATGTTAGGTCTAGAATAAAATAAGCTAAATTTTAAAAATTAAATAAAATATTATATATATATTTATATATATCATTAATTTAATCAAAGAATATTGATTTATCAATTTATCAGTATAAAACACACTTGTGAACTATAAGTTAGTTTTTGAGAAAAACAATTACATTTAATTTAAAAGGGTGTTTACATTTAGTTATAATTATTTGGTCACTAAAAAATTAATTATATATACATTTTTAAACAATAATAATTTCCATTCAAATGTCTAGTTTAATTGTAACATTTAAATAATAATATTTATTTGTTCATTTAATCTTGATGTGGCATATCATATACACTATCGAACATATTGTTTCTTTTAAAAAAATCAGCATATTACATTCTCCCCACATTTAATAAATTGATTCCTCACAATTTTAACTCCGTATTGAATACAAGTGGCTTGAATTTTAAAAATGCTTTTAATAAAATAAAATATTGGAATAAGGTTTAATAAAACTTTCACTTTAAAAGAAAAAAAAAGAAAGTATGAAGGTTAAGTTGGAAATCAAAAACTAGGGTTCTGTGTAGGAAAACATGGAAATGGAAGAGAAAACTAGTCATCATGCAGCAATGGGGAGTGATAGAGAACATGGTCAGGAGAAAATTGACAATCATAAAACAATAAATCTATAATGGGTTAAATGGTCATTGATTTTTTAGTAAGAAAAGTAAATGGATTACATTTTGTTTGAAAATAAATTTCATGGATTTGAAGAATTATTTTACTACTTTAAATAATAACAGAATGAAATATTCTTACTTGATAAGTAATGTTTTATCCATTAATCAAAATCAACTAGAAACTCATCTTTTTCTCCAAAATATGAGTATTTATGATGAATTGTTCATTCCTGAAGCACTAGAATCAATTTCTATAGAATCAAATAATCCATAAAAATATTAAATATATATTTATCCTTTATGTAGACATTAAAAAAATCAAAATGGTTTGTACAAGATAAGACAATTTCTAAAAAAAATAAGAAACCTTATATGATGAAAAAACACTTTAATCTCTAAAAATCAATAGTAATACCCACAGTTCAATATAGAGCACTCAGAAAATATCTATCCTTAAAATCCATCAATAATTTTCTTTCTAATATTGAAATCCAAAATTCAGAAGTATTTGATAACATTGTCTTCCAATATGAATTTTAATAATTATCTCCAAATAACATCAATTACACTTGAAGTCTATTTCCAAAATGTATTTTCCCTACTAATCATCATGATATGATATCCATTTCCATAAATATCCTATATCACCATAAGCCTAACATTAAATAATAAATTCTTCCAAAATATAATTCATGCTTTATTCCTCAAACAAATACAGTAGTATTTTTTTACCATAATTATATATGATTCAAAAAATAGTGAACAAGTCCTGAAATATCTTTCCTCACTTAATCAAAAAATAATTTTTCCAATATGGTAAAAAAATCCCCAAAATCAACTTATTCTTCACCTATTTAATCATTTAACTAAAAATAAATATTCACACTAAATGTGACTTCGTATAGGCCAATGGTAGGTGATTCACCCTTATCTCCCTTCAGTTGTGGGTTTTATTCTCGTAACCTCTCCGGATAAGATGTGTTGTCACTCATCATGTGGGTTGTCCTTTTTCTAAATCTATATTAATATAATTATTATAAAAATCTAGAAATTTCATAAAAAACTTTATAAATAGACTTAACATATTTTAACCACAAAGGTTATCTCATACCTTTCATTTTTCATTACAAAAAGTAATAACGCATACTTACACAAAAAATGAATGTCTCCAAAAATAAATTTAGTCACCTGAAATTTTCAAACCATAAATACCCAAATGATATTCTTAATAAATTTTCTTTGTGATGAAAATTATAATTACAAAACCATGATTATATCCAAAACTTTTAAGAAGACATCTTAATCTCCAAAGTTGTCTAAATTGATCTTTGATACAAACTGTCAGGACCCAACCTTAAATATATTTTATTCTGGTATTTTAAAATTAGAATTCACATTTGAGGATATATTTAGTTTTAATTTTTTGAGAATTAATACATAAATCATATATGACATCCAAAATAAATATGATGTGGATACTATTAAAACAATTTTCTTTACGTCCAAAATATAAATCATTTAAAACAAAACATGATTTCATTATTCATGAAAAAATGAAAAAGTTGACTTTTCCCTTTCACTTACACATTCTTATAACCTATTAAAAATATTTTAAAAAATGTTATAATAAAAAAAATTAGTAACGAACAAAAAAACCTAAAACCATTAGTCCAGTGAAAACTGATAAATGCATTCCTTAAAAGCATACCTTTTACCCTGAATAAAGGATCATCATTTCAAAAATAACATAATCTTAACTTTTATAAAATCAAACAATTTACAATAAAGATCATAAGAAAACATGTAATATATAATTATGTAACATTGTATATAATTATAATAAAATGGAACACCATATGGTCAAATTCTATACATGTCACTCTTACAAATGGAATAGCCCAAAAGATGACTTACAATCCCAAAGAATTATAGCTTATAATGTAACCAATCATCCTTTGTTTATCATGAAATCACCCATCCTTAGATTATCATGTAAACACCAATGAAATTCACACATACCATTAACACATAAAATCATGAAATTTTGACCATTTCACTCTAAAATTTTCATTTATAGTCATAAGAAAACGTTTCATGTTATTTAAATAACTAGTTGATTTTAAAAAACCAACATTAAACATTTTTAAAAGACATTTTCTAGTCAAAGTGTCCCATAAAACACTGAATTTTTTTAAAGAAATTAAGAAATTAATATTTTAAGACATTCATATACATAAACATAAATCCATAAAACTATTTTATAAATAGGGACATAAAAGAGAAAGGTTTATAAGAATTAATATTTAATGCACATAAAATGATGTTTTAGTTAAAAAGTCATTTACCATGAGTCTGACTCATCATACTCAATATTTATTATCCTGTAAAATAAACATAGGTTAATAATTTGTTTTATTGAGAAAATTTAAATGTTTATTATTACCTTTATAATAATTATTTTCATTTTATAAAATTACCAAATTATTTAAGTTAAAGTCGGATTCTTTGTTAATATTTGATACATAGTCCAAAGTTACTTTTGTATGATGTCAATAGTCAAAGTGGTCATTATATAATCATCTCTAGAATAATATTCATTATATAATAATCACTTTTATAAATCAATTCAATAAATATGGACATAATAATTGAACTATGTCATAATCACTGAGATGGTTCGTCATATGTATGCATGAGTAACGTTTTCCATTTTCAATGATAATTAAGGAAATAAGGTAAGAATTATTTTATCACTACCGAATGATAATAATATAATTAATATCATATTAAATATTTCAATATAATTATATATATCATGTGATGTGGTCATGAGAAATAAATCACATCAATTCATAAAGGTGATAGTTCATATATACGTAGGAACATTATTATCATTTTTTTGTGCATGGAAAGGTAATAAAAAATGATATATTATCTTTACATAATGATAAATATTTCATGAAAATAATAAATACACATTTATTCCATAATTATAAATTTGTTTTGACATGGTGATGGAAAATTAATTTTATCGATTCGTGAGGTAGTAGTTCATCATACACATGAATGATAATTATTTACCCATTTGAAGGAAGTGGAGATGGATTTTTTTGATAAAATTAACATAGTAAAAAAGTAATTAATTTATGATAATGGAGTTACTATTTTATCATCATTTAATAAAATTATAAGTATGTTGAAAAATAAATTAAAAAAATAGTTAATTCAAAATGATGCTTCTTCTTCAGATGATCTCATTTGATTAACACATTTTCCCATATATGGATGGTGTTCTACATAATATAAGGCCTCTATAATGTTTTTAGGGGTTTTATTACTGTTTTTTGGTAGAGGTTCGATGAAAAAAAATGGTATTAAAGTGTCAAGGAAAGAGAAGAAGGAGTGCCCTTTTTTAGGAGAGGAGAGAGGCACTTTTAGAATTCTTCAAAATATCAAATTAATAATAATTATTTTTCTCCAATAAATGGATTTAAAATTATTTAATTTGAAGATATTATGATTCTGGGGTAAAAATATATTCATCCCATTATAATTATAAAATTTTTAGCTTTTTTTAGTCCTTATCATTTTATTTTAATCCTTATTAATTCGTACCACCTGAATGGCTTGAAGACCATCAATTTTTATTCGATTTTGATCAAACAAATTTTAATGGTTTAAGGGGAACCCTTACGTGGACTATAGGCTTCATGACATTAGATGAACTAATGGTATTAGAATAATTAATCCCGTACTACGACTACATCGATCCACCCCTCCCCCGCATTGGTATCGTGATTATATCTCCACCATCACATGGCTACTCAGCAAGATTTCTTGTGCAGAGATGGACAGTCATAGTATCAATTAAAATTTACAAACACTCTTATTCTTCCAAATTTGATGGCACATATTTGGTTAATGTGTATTCTCTGAATCATCCTATGGAAATTCATCCATATATAATATTTATAGTTCTCGTCTGCACATCATGTGGCATGATGGCCTTGAGGTGGCCCGAAGTCCTTGAGTTTTCCTGACATCATTAAGGGTGCTCAAAATCCTTACTAACCCAAAGGTAATGGTGGCCTGAAGGCCTTTAGGGACTCGACAACCAAACTGGTGGCCCGTAGTTGAATAGTTTTGGCTGCTACAGAACCAAACAGTACTTTCTATAGTACTACTGTAATAGCTACTACAGTACTACTACAGTACCCAAAAATATGATTCCACCAATATTTGATCTTGGTTCTCCTGAATCCACTTTAGGAGTCCCCACCAACTAGGCTAGGGATTATGTTCTTTCCGTGATATCATATAATTTACACTTGGAAGGTTAATATAACTACAATAAAATTACAAAATACAAAAAATGAGTCATTGATGAAATTTTTGGATATACCCCAGTCAGTTTGTTGAATTTCATATTTTTATGAATTTTATATCATTTTATAAAATATTATTTATTTTAAAATCTCGTAAATGTCAATTTCAACACTATTCATTATTTTCCTTTTTAAAAATATCATAACAACTTGATATATTCAAGAAAAAATATATTTATAAATCCCTAACATGTCATGGATATCCAAAAAAATAATTTATAGTATCAATTATATCAAATTATAATTATTTTAATATTTTTATTATCATTTTTTCATTATCTAATTATTAAATCAATTACTACATCATCATTGTGTTACAATTTAATTAATTGATTATTTTATAAAAATTATAAATAAAATACCAATATTATATAAAAAATTTAGATTTTAAAATAATATTTATATTCTAACAGATTTATAGTATAACCCCATATCAAAAATTAACTTTTTAAAAACAAAATGTGAAAGAATGTATTTTACTTGAATAAAACACTATAAAAGAGTTAAAGTCTACCAAGTGGATCCATGTTGAAATAAAATCATCTCAAAGAAGATTTTGGTTGATAATAAATCATACAATAATTTTAGTAAAATTTTTTGGGTAATTTCTTAATATAAATAATGTTATTTTTACCCATAATTACGTGATTTACTTTCAACCATGTTAATAAAAAAATATTAATGTTATTATTCATAATGTATAAAGAGGAAAGGGACCTATTTAAATAGTTTCAAACTATTGATTTCAAATATGGAATCCATTTTTTCAAATTTAAGAAATATAATTGTCAGAAATTAATTAAAATTTAATCCCATTGAAGGAATAAGAGAACGAGTTTTTAAACTACAAATGATCAAATGTTCACATTGTTTTTATATCCAATTTCAATGTGAAATTGATTCAAATGACCTAAATTAGATTAAATGATAGTTAATTGATTTTATTATATTTTAAAACTACTCAAAATATAATTTATCTCTATATATAAAATGTACTAAAAATTAGGTTTCAATTAAAATGTATTATTTCTACACTATTCATCAAAACATGAAACTTATCCGAAAAAGTAAAAAAAATTAAACCAATTTTTTTATAATACTATTTAAAATATGATGTTTATTTTTTAAAAAATATATCTTATTTATGTGTCAAAACTGAATTTAAAATAAGTGTTCTGTCAAATGGTGGAGAAATTACCTTCTTGAAAAAAAATTCTTTTATTCATAAAATTTGATTTGTTCCTATACCATATCTATAAATAATATAAGATAAATGATAAAATTAAATTAAATATATTATAAATTTAGATATATATTTAATTTATATAACTCAATAAGATTGATTTATTAATTTATTGGTAGAAAATGCACTCGTTCACATTTAAATAGTTTTCTAACAATCAATTCCTTTTATTTTAAAAAGGGTTTTACATTCATTTATAATTAATTTGTCACTAAATAATTAATTATACATACATGTTTAAACCATAATAACATCCATTATTAAGTTTATTTTAATGTTAAAATTAAAATAATAATATTTAGTTGTTCGTTTAATATCGATGTAGTGTAACATGTACATTATCGAACATATAGTTTCTTTTTAAAAAACATGGGATTATATGGTTACAAAGTGGGCAATGATCATCATTAAAAACAGTAATGTAAAATATTTTATATTAATATTTTTTTTATATAAAACTAGTTTTATTCCAATAATAATTGCTTAGATTGTAACACACAAAGAAATTTTTTTAAAGGATAAATCTTTATAATAGTGTGTGTGACACTCAACACTGTGCATAAATGAACCTTCATGGCCATTATAACATAGTAGTTAAATTGATGAGTATAAATACGACTAAGTAATTTATAAAAACTATTGTGATTAAAAACTTATAAATAAATTTATATCATATGAATTCGATATAAATTAAATAAAAACATTTGACTGAAAAGAATTTTTTTTAAAAAAAACTGTATTTTTTCTAAAAATGGGTTTTTTCATTATTTGTGAAAATATGTTAAAATTAATTTTTAAAACACATATAAAATTTATTTATCAAATTTAAATTCATTTTTGAAATCATTATTTTAAAATTATCTTAATGTAAATTATTTATAATATTCAGAAAGGATTAATTTTTAAATGAATAGTGTAATATATTGATTTGTGTTGAAAATGCATTTTAATTTAAAGAGTTTACAAGTTCTGTTTCGTTTTTTTAATTTACCATTAGATTAATATTATTATAAATTATTTAATTTATTTCACTAAAATAATTTATATCTTGTCTTTTTTAAAACATTTTATACTTTTCAAAACATTTCCTTTATAAAACCATTTTTCCATGTATGTTGGTTTAATTTAAAAATAAAATCCTCTGATTCGATGAATTTAATGTGGTAAAATAGATTCAATATTTCAGATAATTATATTTAACATTATTAAATATATTTAACTTATTTTTTCGTCAAAATTAATAGTAAAAATAGTAAAAATTAATATCTCTGACTATAGTTGAAATGAGTTTACTAAATGTTAAACTAAGAAGAAAACTCTTAAAATTTCCTAAAAACTTATGTAATTATTTTTTAAATCCATATTTTGAGTGTATATCATATAAAATTATATTATTATTCATTTATGATCTCATTTTCATATTAAAAACATCATTATAATTAATTCCATCAAAAATTCAAATTGTTTGATCTCCCTGTATATAAAAAGGAACTCCCTCTCATCTCTTTACCACAATTAAGAAGCCCTTTTAGGATAATACAAAACCAAATGCCTTCTTTAAATACAATATTTCTTCATAGGATCATTATTTTATCATAAATAAAATATAATAATGATTTGTGAATAATATTAAAGCGGTGGTCTGGAGAAGAGGTATCATTATTAACTGAGCACCATTGTTATTTTTATTCTTCAACCTGCAAAAAATAATACTCAATCATGCCAATATAATTTAATCATTATATAAAATATAATTTTTTTTATTATATTAATTTCATTACCTAAATCCATCTCCACTTCCATCAAATGGGAAACAAAATCATCATTCGTGTGTATAGTGGATTACCTCCTCCCGAACCAATGTAATTCATTTCCATTATCCTCTCTAATAGATATTCATGATGGTGGATATAATTTTTACATATGATTTTAATGAAAATTTAATAATTTTGGGAAATTAATATATCAAATACCTTCTTGTCATACCTTCCACTAAAGAAAGATAATGTCATTTATCTTTACGGAGGACTACCACCCCCCAATGCAATGTGATTCATTTTTTACTACAAAACATAAAAGGAATATTAATGTCTATTTAAATAAATAATATTATATTTATGATATAATTATCATTATAGAAAGATATAATAACACTTACTTAATTTCCATTAATATCATTGAAAAATGAAAGTGTTACACATGCATATGTACGATCTATTATCTCCTTGATTGTGACATAGTTTTTTTCCATAACAATATCTCATAGTAAAATTTAAAAGTAATCTTTATGTATAAAAACAATGGTTACTTGATTATTATTATTTTTTGGATGATGAAAGAATATTCTATTTCACCTTAGTCAACTTTACAAGGTGATTTTGGACATTTGAGTCAACTATTATCAAAATGTCTCACTTATGTATAAGTCGAAGATCGTCAAAATGCCTCACTTAATCCTAAAAAATTAAGTAATTATATATAATATGATAATTTATATTTTTAAAGGAATAAAAAAATAAAAAAATCATTAGGTAAATATTTAACATATCTTTATTATTTGAGATGATAAGAAACACACATGATGTATTGGTCTCGAGGTTAGGGATATCTTTAAACCACCCTTTTACCTTCATTTATGACCATTATCTCCCTAACACACATTATTTTTCTCTATAATGTTATGAAATGATTAATAATTATATATATATATATATATATATATCTTTAACAAATATTTCATTCTAATTTTACCTTCCTTTTATGGAGTAATACATGTCTTATGTTCATTTATCAAATACCTTAATTATAACATTTTCAATGTTTATGATATATGGAAGGATTATGAAACCCATTTTCTTTACATGGATTATTATTATGTCATGTATTATGATTTAATTAATTTATATGGTGTACCTTAATCATGAAATATTTATGATTTTTTCTCCCATATTGATATGTAATTCATTGGGTAATGATTTATTCTCAGGAAGTGTCACGTATGGAATTTTCTATTAAACCTAATCCATTAGGGGAATTTATCCACCATTTGATATTATCGAGGAACGTATCCTTGAATCATTTTTATATAATGTTATATGTTTCTTCCATATTACCTATTTTACTATGGTTACATTCTACCATTTTATTTATGTTATGCTTCTATGTGTTTACTCATGATCCTTATCTTTTATGATACCATGTTATACTCTTGAATCTAAATTTTTTCTTCCTTAACATTTTTATTACCTAACAGATATTTTTAGTTCAAAACATTATTTTATGTATTCCATAGGTTAAATGTTGTATTTTTATGATCTCAAATTGATATATGTTCTCATTATGGATTATAAAATAAGTATTTCTTGTTTTTGATTCTATTTTAAGTAATATGACCCTAGTCTTCTAGAAACAGTATAAATCATGGTATATGGGATGTTTATAGTGTATATTTCTATTTAAAATCATCTAATAATATGTATAAAATGATCAGGTCACTATAGATGGTATCATAGAATGGTATAGTAATGTTTTTTTGTTTGGGCCTATAATAATTTAATGGTAACCCTATGGATAAGTATAAGGATAATTCTAAGTATAGGAAAATATCATAGAATATTATTGAAGTATATAATGAGTGGGTTATAAGAAATTACATTCCTATCTGGATACATTAAGTAGATTTAGATCTATTATAGTTATACATTAGGGTAATAACCCAAAAAATTGTGAAATAATAAATAATTTATCATCACCTAGTGTATGAAAAT
Organism: Viscum album; assembly: GCA_963277665.1. Classification (NCBI taxonomy): domain Eukaryota; kingdom Viridiplantae; phylum Streptophyta; class Magnoliopsida; order Santalales; family Viscaceae; genus Viscum; species Viscum album. The sequence continues at coordinate 2,072,531,517 of OY728156.1, read as the reverse complement.
GGGAATTACTACATACATGTGTTGAAACTCCCTGTGGATATGTTTGGGAAATTCAGAAACACTTTTAAAACAATTATAAAGGACATAAACAAATTATTATGCTAGAAACCCTAATAGGGAAGTTAGTATCGATAACCTAGATTTATCCCAAATGACTCATAAGTTAGGATATACATCTCATTTATATTTTATTACTAATTTTTTTTATTTTTACCTTATGTAAATATTATATTTATCATGTTACAACGCTATTTTTTATAATTATGTTAATGGTGGTAGATAGGAGAACCCTTTCCAGAAACCAAAATGGTAGGCAATGTGATGACTTCTCCAATGATTTGTATAATCTTATAGTAGGGGGACATGAGAACATCATGGTATTTCTGGCTCAACCAGATCAAATTTTGAATAATGAAATGAATCATTTGGAAACACTACTCATCATTAAAATATCTTGTTGTATTTAAGTATTTTGTATGAAAATATATGCATACCTTTAGGGGATCATATGAAACCATCATTAGGGGAAATGGATTTACTCTATTTTTATGATATTATATATTCTCAAATACTCATAGAAATATAAATTTGTGATGTTCATTTAATTCATTGAGGTAGAGGCCAATCTATGGTGTACACTAACAAAATTGAATGAAGTCCAAAGAGGATATTAATTCTATGGTATGTGAAGACTTAAGTACTAAATTTTTTAATAACTATTTTTCCTAAACACCCAATCTTAAAATGGGTATGGAGTTATTTGGTCTGAAGTAATAAAATATTATTCTATTTAGGATTATGAGACCAACATCACAATGCTTGAACAATATGACTCATAATTTTTCATCAACACCGGAAACAAGGTTGACCCTTTACCTAGTGAGTTATATAATAAATTATAAAAAAATTATCGATTTGGGAATTTTAAAACATTGAAACAATTGTCCATTGTGTTTGTAATGTAGAGATAGAGATCAGTGGCTGTCAATTTTCTCATGGGACAAGAGTCAAAATATGTAAAATCTAATTTTACTAGAGAGTATCAATAGATAAATCCCATAGAGGAAATATAACCCAACATCCCACTTGTCAAAATTGTTTGATGAAACATCCTGGAAATTATCACATGGGAACTGAAAGATGTTATAAATTTTGAAAATCAAGGAATCAAGCTAATATGTACTAAAGTTTAATGAATATAAAAACAAGTTTGGAAGAAGAAAAGAATTATCAAATCAAAACTCAGCATGTGTTGTAGTGCTTCAACTGCATGGAACACATATATTTTGAAATCTAATTCTTTAAGACAAAGGTTTTCAAAGAAAACAAAATACAACAACCTCTATGTCCTAGATGTGAAAGAATATAATATGATATCACAATTTTAGAGGTAGATCATGATAAAAAACTGAGTGAAAGGTTCCCTAGTTATTCATTTTAGAATACTGAATATAAGTTTTTATTCTGGTTCTATGCATTCATTAACATCATGAAACTTTAGTATAATATTCATGTACCACATTAAAACATGTGGGATGATTTATATATGAGAATAGAAAACAAAGAAATGGTTTTATCACATTTATATAACTCCACCCAGTCCATTTTTTGGACTGAATCTTCCATTAAATCTCGAGTTAATTCATTTAGTGGAGTTTAATTCTATATTGGGAATGGATCAGTGGTCCTTAGAAAAATCCAACATCTTTATTCAAGGGAGTGAGATAACTCTTCAAATCCAAAGGAATCCCCCTTTTTATAAAAATATATGGGGGAAGATGAATATCCCATGGAATATTCTATTTAATCATGAATATTATTATCGTATGAGAAATAATATATATCCAAAATTAATGATACAATGGATATAATCTTGCTTAAATAGATTCCCATTTTGATGGATTATACTATTGTATTCTCATAAGTGGTGTTTGTTCTTCCTATTTATAGAGTTATTAAGTTCTCAATTTTACATATACTAGAATCTCTATGAATATTGATGAATCCTTATATAATGGCCATTTTTGAGTTGAAAGTGATGAAAAATCAGTTATAATGGAATATAGGAAAGGGTTTTATACATTCAGATGCTTCACTATGGGGTGCCATAGTATACATTTTCTTGAATAAGTATGGATCAATATACATCTTCATTAAGTAGTGTGAACTCAAAAAATTATGATAAATAACAAGTATTACCTAAAATAGATAAAAAACTTGTTCGACCAACAATATGGAGCCTATTATTTCTATTTGATGTACCATCGATCAGTATTTCACCAATTAAATGTGAATAATGTTGTTTTTTACAAAACACCATTTCAAATAAGGTATGGAAACTATAAGTTCATTTTGATTCCTTTCAGATTCACTACTGCTCTATATATATTTATCAATTGACTGAATAACGTCTCTAGAGATTACCTAAACAAATTTGTGGTAGTCTTTTCAGATGATATTCTGATATACTCAAAAATCAAGGAGGAGTACGAGAAAAATTTAAATATTATGTTAGTGGGTTTGAGAAAGAATAAAATATATGAAAGGTATATAAAATTTATGTTTTTGGTAAAAGAAGAATCATTTAAGGAGAGTTTTATCACAAGAAAAGGGATATCTATGGACTCTTATATGAAAAATGAAATTGAGGACCAACCTGGACGAACATCTATAATAGAGATTTATAGTTTCCATTAGTTTTATAGAAATTAATAATTGCATATGAGAAAATATTCATGATTTTTAAACCCACTAAAAAAGATATAATGGAAAGGAGTAAAGATTTTCTGAACATGTGAACGTGAATAGAGATTTAAGGAGTTGAAAAGGGGGATTATCACTTCACCAGTCCTCACATTAACCTCTAGTGGGGAACTTTTTGTGGTATACAATGATTCTTCAATGAATCGATTATGCTTTGTACTATTTAAAAATGTTAAATTGATAGCCTACACTAGATAAAAGTTAAAATATCATGAGAATAACTATCCCATACATGATCTGTAGTTAGTTATAGTGATCGTTTCATTGAAAGTATAAAAACACTCTCTATATTAGAAGATGTGTGAAATATATACGAACTATAGGATCCTAAAATATATATTCACATATAACGAGATTAACATTAACAAGTGTATATTGATATAGCTAATTATGGTATATCACTTATCGATCCATTACAATCATAGTAATGAAAACAGAGTGGAATATTCTCTAAGTAGAATGGTTCCTGTGACATTATCATTGATGATAATTAAGAAGGGTCCAATGTTATTATACTTAAAATGGATGTAAATGGTAATTATTAATGATGGAACATCATAATTACTTTCTTAAATGAATTCTAAACCATCCATTCTATAGAAGATAAAGGACTCTAAAAGATATGATGTGGGAATCTAGAAGTAGGTGGAAGATACAAGAAAAAGTAAGTACACATAGTTCAAAATTAATGAAAAATGATATGTAAGATGTTATTAATTACTATGTGTTCCATAAAATATTAAGATAGGTATAAAAATTTAATAATCAGCATATCTTGAAAATTTACCCCCACACAGGGAGAAAAAAAGAGGTATTGAGGTCACTGAGAGAACTATTGGTGGGAAATATGAAGAGGGATATTATATAATATTTATCAATGTGTCTGGTATGATAACAAGTGAATTAAAAATGAAAAAATTCTAATGGTATGAAGAAACCATGACATATACCTAAATATAAATATAAAAAAATAAACATGGAATTTTTCTGTGGTATTACAAAGACATAAGGAGGAGATAATTTCATATGGGTTGTAGTGGATCATCTTACAAATATTGAAAACTTAATTTCAATTTGAGAGGTCTTATCACATGATCAACTTAAAAAGATATAGATCAGTGAGTTAGTGATTCTATAAGGAACACCAGTATAAATAGTATTTGACCAAGAACTAAGATTTACCTATATTTACTAAAAGAGTTCCAATATCCTATAAATGATATGTTGAACTCTAGTGTAGTTTATTACAGGAAAACTCATGGAATGTTCGAGTAAACTATTAAGAAACTATAATAAATTTTGACAGAATGTTCAATAGATTTTAATGTAGAATGGGATCAAAATCATCCTCTAGTGGATTTCTTGTATAATAATATCTTCCACTATATAACCCAAACACATCCTTATGAAGACCTTTATGGGAATATATATAGAGAATATTCATGTTGTGATGAAGTTAGGGAAAGTAAGCTATTGTGACATGAAATGGTTTTGAAATGGTTGAAAAGGTTAATACCATTCAAAAACACATCAAAACTGATCAGAGTCGAAAAAGGGACATGTTGAAAATCATCTAGGAAACATATATTTTATGATTGATAATAATGTGTTTTTATGCATATATATATGGATGAGAGTTATTATATTTGGGAAGAATATAAATACGATCCCAAAGTACCTATTCCCCATTGTCATTATTGATCACACTTGGGCTATGGAATTTCGACTACCACTCCTGCTAACCCTTTCCAAGGTACATTATGTATTTCATGTAACCATATTAAGAAATTATATACCATATCCTACACACATACTAAATTTAAATGTGGTATTGGTGAATAGTGAACTCCCTTATGAGGACTAGTTGGTGATTATCTATGACCATAGAGATAATTTCAACATAACAAGACAACTCACTTATTCAATTTTAAATTGAAAAAACATAAATATGAAGAGGAATCCAGGGAATTGGAGGAATACATGAAGCATATCTACCCTGGTCTATATTTACCATAGAATTTAATATGACTTTTTTTGGGTGAAATTATTTATGGGGAAATAATTTAACACCCTGAGTTTTTCTAATAAAGGAAATTATTCTTGATAGCATATGGGATACACAACTCTAATACTAAACAAACATTGATAACCATTATTAAATATCTAATAAACTAGTGGGTTATGAATTGGACAAAAATAATTTATTAAATGTATATGGTTTGTACATGTATAAATAAATTTAATTGTTATTGATTTATAAGAAGTAAAATAAAAATCATTTGAATGAAAACAAACCGTTTTTCTAGAAAAAAATATTTTATCTAAAAATTGTTTTCTCCATATTTTGTGAACTTTTGTTAAAATTATGTTTTAACACATTAAGAATATTTATTTTAAAAATTTAAAGTAATTTTTGAAATTATCTTTTAATGATTATCTTAGGGTAAATTTTCTAAAATTTTCTGTAAAGATTAACTTTTCTATGAATATTGAAAAATGATGATTTTTATTGAAAACTACCATTTCACTTTTAGGATTTTAAAATATGATTATTTTTTAAAAATATATTTAAAAGTAAAATTATTTCAATTATATTATCCAATTTTGGTCATTGGAATAAATTATATTCTAAATTTTGAAATAAAATAATTTTATGCTTTTTAAAATATTTTTATTTAAAACCATTATTTCCTCATGTTTGGGTCTTAATTTTAAATTTAAAAATTATAATAATGTAGATTGAATTTGGTAACATGAATTTAATATTTAGAATCATAATAATTAACATTATTTAAAAATTTCAAATAATTTTTTTGGTCAAAATGAATTGTAAAAAATGTAAAATTTATTTATTCTCATTATTGTTAAGGAAAGTTTATCGGGGGTTAAAATTCAAATAAAAAGGTTGAAATAACTAAAAAAAGTCTAATAAATATTTTATATCCATATTTAATCCTTATATCATATGAGGTTTGATAATGATCTATTTTTTTACCTTTTTGGCATGTGAAAAATGTGTGTATACTTTATTCTTTAAAAAGTACATGTGTGTCCTCTACACCACTTATAAATGAGAATCCAATATCTTATCCTCTATAAACTACAATGATATTTGGATAAAAAATTCCCTACCCAAGAAGTATTATGACTTAAAATGAAACATACTAGAGTAGTTTTGTGATCATAAACCCAATCTATGGATTTTTTAGGTATAATCTTAATTTAATGGTCCAATGAATAGGTATTGTTCTTAACTGGGAATCAGTGTTATATTTATTCTTCAAACTTCATAAAATATTAATCAATGTTGATGATTTAATAATATTATTATCTAACATATAATAATATTTTATTATGTTAATTTCTTAACTTAAATCCATCTACACTTTCAACAAGTAGGAAGCAAATTTGTCATTCTTCTTTATGGTAGTCTACAACCTCGATAATTGATATGATTCATTTTCTTTTGTCACCTCTCACAGATAATAATACTGATATATTTATTGTTTTTATATAATTTTAATTTTATATTAATCATTATTTTAATTTATTATATCATATACCTTCATAACTTATCTTCCATTGAAGAATGATAAAATTGTTTGTGTGTACGATGGATTACCGCCTCACAAAGTGATATGATTTGTTTTTTATTACAGCATAAATATAAGTTATATGTTAGTGTGTTTAGAGGTAAAATATGATATTTAATATATAAATATAATTATTTAATGATAAAATAACACTTATATATTTTAAGGTATGATCTTTTTAAAATTTAAATGTTACACGTGCATACATACTTCCTACCATCTCTATGATTGTAATGAAGATCATTTTTCATAACCAAAAAAAATTTATTTTTCAATGTATAATTTGGTCCTAAAATTTATAATTATTTCATGATAATTATTATAGATATGATTAAATAATAGTCTCTTTTACATTATTCACCTTTCCAGGGTGATTTTAGAAATATGAGCAGAACCTCATCCAACCATCAACAATGAACCTAAATGATATAGTAATTTGATTGAACAAGATATTAAATAAAATAAAATAAATAATAAACATAAAAAATTTTCTTAATAAATTAAATTCATATCATAATTAAATTATTCAAGAATATAAATTACACACGTGATGAATTAGGCTCAAGGTAAGGGATCCCACTCTAAACCACCCTTTTCTTCAGGTTATGACTATTCTCCCTATAAATCCCATTCTCAACTGATTTAAAGTTATTAAATTTATTATAATTATGAATATATGTCCCTCCCATATATATCTTTCTTATTATCCCTTACTTTGATTTGTTAAAACATATCTTATTTTCATTTCACAAATGCCTTCGTCATAAAATTTCCTTTCATTATGATATAAGGAAAGACTATGCATCTCTTTTTATTTACACAGGTAATTATAATGTCATACCCTATTATTTAATTCATTAATTTGGAACACATAAATTAATATCATGATATGATAGTAACACCTATATAGTGCTCAAACACATTGGGTAATGTTATAGTATAATGAGGCCTCTTGTATGGGCTTAGGGGGTAAACCTAAACCATTATGGGAATTTTTCCACCATATTATATTGTATAGGAAGTTACCATTGAATTATTTTTATGTAATTTTATATGTTTCTTCCACATTTTATATGTTATCATGATATTAAAATACAATACCATTATTTTATCCTTTAATGTGATTACTCATGATCCTTTTATTTTATTATATCATGTTATACTTTTGACTGATAAGTTATTCATCCTTATCATGTGTATTCCCTTAAAAAGATTTCTTCTTACACAGTTATTTTATGTATTCCCCACATTTTCTTATGTAGTTTTAGGATCTTAATTAGATTTAAGATATCATTATGGACAATTAAATAAGGATTTCATTTTTTTACATTCATTTTGATGTTACATAAACATAGGTATCTAAATACACAAGGCCTCATGATCTTTGGGATATAATTATTTGATATTTATATTTAGAAATTTTGAATTTATATATGTAAAATTATTAGGTTGTAATATTTAGGATTTTTATAAGTAATTATAATAATTAACTAATGTTAAACATTTCATATAATATTTTATCTCCAAATATGTTATGCGATTCCATTTAGTTTGGTGTTAAATGTTAAATAAACTATAGTATATATTTAAATTTAAAATATATATTAATATCCTTAGGTATTTCATTATACCCTGTATAAAAATTTCTCCCTGAAAATTAGATTAATCTGATGAAAAAATGGGGGCCCTTAGGCCTCACTGCATCTTCAGGTTCACACATTTTTTCCACAAACTTATGATTCCTTAACAAAACATAAAATATGAGAGTAGAACTATTTCATAGAAATATATCTATACTATCAAATATTTATTCAAGTTGTTCATCATAATAGATTTCATTCCCTTGTTGTACTATATTTTATTTTTGTACATGTATATGGTCAGGCATGTACTTTCTCAGAAGTGTAACATTAAAAACATAATTTACTTTGGAGAGGTTTTGTTGAGGAACAAAATGGTAATATATCATTACCACATGATCTTGTATTTTAATGTGGAGATAAATCTGGAGCTCATCATTCCCTTATTCATTAATCTCATAACCCTTTTCCATAGTGATATTAAAAATAATACCTTGTCTCTAAATTTAAAATCTATATTTAGTCAATGATCGTCATCATAGCTCTTCTATCAACATTTTTGTATAATAATACATTGAATAGTTTAAATATTATTTTTCATCTCTTTAGAAAGATATAATCCCAACAAATTATTCTCTCTAACCTCATCCCAACATGTTAGATTTCTAAACCTATTCCAATATATGGAATCATATAGTGAAATTTGAATTCAGAAATGGAAATTTGTGTTATATGTGAAATTCATCAAAGTAATGTGTTGTTCCCAACATCCTACCAGATAAATTGAATATGATAAAATCATACCTTCTTGATATTGAATAGTTTTCTCAAATTAGCCACAAACCCAGGGATGATAATTAGTGTAGAAACTCATCTTTGAATCTAATTATTCTAGAATACTTCAATATACATTAGAGGAAAATATTAGAGCTTAATAAGGGTTGATTGAGAGTGTTACTACATAAATCCTTACCACTTCCATTATGTGTATCTTGTAATGTTGATCAAGTGAGAAATCCAATTAAATTTTAGGAAATGTGTTGACTTTAAAAGATGATCAATTATAGCCCAAATGAAATTATAAACTTTCTAAGTTTTAGGTAGACATATTATAAAATTCATGGTTATTTTATTCTATTTACAAATATGTATTGTTAATGGATTCATCATCACCTTATACCAAAAACATTAATCATTATTTTTATGTCATACCAAGCATTAGAATAGGTACTATATAATCTCTGTCTTCATAATATCTCTCTAAAAATGATTCTTGATATTTCAATACATCTTTAATATTCATTTATGGATAGATAATTATAATATATGTGAATCATACAATAGGTCCTTATTTAATTCTTATATTTTTGGAAGACATATCATTTTTTCAAATCATATATGTCCTTTGTTTTTAAGGATGAAATCAAAAATATTTACAACCGTTTAATGTAGGTATTTATCCATATTATTTGTCTCTATGATCATCACATGGATTGATGGTTCATTAGTCGTTGGGTTAAAATAGTATTTCTCATCCTCCCTCATGTTTCCATGGTATATCCGTTTCAAATACATGGTTATGGGGTATCCTTAAATACTAATTATGGATAAGGTAGAATGATCCATCCTACTGAGGAAATCATACACTTTTTTTCATCCTAGGTTGGTAATTTATTGAGAATTCATATTCCTGGATTAACTCTAACCATATCAATTGGATCAAGTTACACTGATTATTTGTGATTATATAATTTAATCTCCTATGATAATTATATATTTCCTTCATTTCACCATAAAGATAATGGATAAATATATTTAATGAAAATATTACCCTATATATCTCCAAATCATGTTTTGGTAAATTTTTCTCATAAGTCATCAACTAATGTGAGGAATAAGCTACCACCATGTCATTATCAACTATAAAACATCATAACATTTTCTTTGTTACACAACTGTTTATTAAAAACCCTTCCCCACTAGTGAGTAATGTTAGTATAGGTGAAATGAAAAACCTTCTCTTAAACTCCTTTTTTTATTTTTCTATATATAGAAACTTGACTACCATCTGAATAATCTTGCTTAGTAGTGATGAGTAATTTCTTACAAAACCTAAAAAATAATTGAGGAATACAAAAAAATAATATATCTATTTTGTAGTGTTTTTTATGGTCCATTCTTCAATTACCAATTCATTAATAGACCCCCAAATATACCCTCACATGTGATTACCTGTAAAAGGAATGTTACTTTTTATATCCAAAATTCACACATTCTAAATTTAACATATAATTTCTACTTACTAATGGTCTTTAGAAAATACTCAAATGATCTTTATCCTATTCCTTAATATTAGAATATATCTGTATATAATAATTAATGTTGGCCAAAAATTCAATAATGTAATCTTTAAAAACTATATTCCTCATATATTTGAAGATAGAAGAGTCATATGTGAGTCCATGTGGGATCACTATGAATCATAGTTACCATATCTTGTATTCAAGGTTATCATGGGTATGTAATCACTTTTTACCATTAATTGGTGACATCCATATCAAAGATAAATCATTGAGATGTACTAATACCCTCAAATATGATCGAACTAGTAGACAATATAGGGTATATGGTACTTGTTCTTGATCACAATAATCAATGTAGATATGAATTGATCTATCATTATTCATAATAAAGTGGGATAAAACACCCTTTGGTGAAGAACATAGGTGTATAAAACCATCATCTAGATTCAATATAATTTTCTTCATCAATTCAAACAAATAAATCGGTTCCATTAAAAAAGGAGTCTTCAAAATAGGCATAATACTAATAATGCATTCTATTAAAAACTGACCTCACCATCTAAGGGAAGACTAGGGAACTATTATAGAAGTACAATGACATATTCCTATAAAATAATCATATCCTAATAATTATTTTTTCCCAACCATTTGAGCTAAATACACCCTTCATGGTTTTTTATTTAGATCCATATTATTGAATTAATTTCCATAGGGAGTTCAAAGTCATATTTGCAACGATAGATGATCCTAAGTTGACTTAGGATTTGAAATATGAATTTATTATCCTATAAATTAATATGAAATCTATGTATCGAAAGAAAATACATGCCCAAAATCTAAAAAATTTACATTATATAGAGAATAATAAGGTTTATGAGAATGATATTCCCACAATCATCTACTAGATTTGAGTTTTACACTTCGGATACAATCATCTTACAACAGGATGTTTTCATGAATAATTAAATATCAATACATTTGGGTTTTTCTTTTCCCTCAATATAAAAAATCTCAAATAAAATGTAGTGGATAGATCTATAATCTGAACAAAAATTTATAGTTATTTATTAGAAGATAAGTGTACCATTCACTAATATATTTTTATTTCCCACTTTAGTAGTTTTAATTTTATGGGCTTTCCCATTATCCACCGAGTTATGGGGTTTCTAATTGGGAATTTCATCATTAACATTTTATTCATAGAACTTGTTTGTGTATTTTCCATACTACATTTAATTTATTCATTAGATTTTGGGTTGTCCAATTGGCCGATCTCTCCCACTATATAATTAATTTGTGAGCCACCTCCTATTTATTCAACATTAATGTTCATGATGGACATCTCCAACACAATTGAATCATTCATATGTTCCTTTAAGACAATAAATTATAATATTGATCCCAAATTTTTGACATGTCAAAAAATTAATTTTCATTCCTTCATCAGTTCTATTATTTTTATTCATTTAAAATCCATTTTTATATTGTTGTACCCAAAAACAAGAGAACGACGTGTGTCTTCAATTTCCATTTTTACCTTGAGCGAGAATCAAAAAATATCTCGATAGATAACAATGTCCCTTACATGAAATTAATTTTTCGGAAAAAAATTAATCTACTGAATAAATGATAAAATTTTCTTTTTTGGATAAAAAATGAAACCATAGGCATTCCTTCCACATCTTCTGAAGTTGGATCTATATGCACTAATGGATTCCTCCTCCATTTTTTTCAAATCTTGAAATTATCTATCCATTTAAATGAGACGTGTTTTGGGAAAATATTATATAAATAATATATTATTAAACTAATCCCAATAAAATTAGTCAAAGAAACACCTTTAGTGTCATATTCTTAATGGGAATCCACCATTGGAAAGTGTCTCCTTCCAAATAATAAATAGATCAAACAACCTTTTCATGATCTATGTACTATATAAAATAAAAAAAATTGTGTTGATCAATTTCTTATCAAATGGTTGGATGGATGATCCACTAATGGAGGGTGTATGTGGCTACATGGAATACTCAATAAAGAGTAGTTCCTTCCTTAGAAAATTAAGAATTTCATTTTGATTTATGTTTTTTTATAGATTTATATACATGGGAAAATATTTCCATTATATTTAATGCTCTATCTACCATTCTATTTTGTTTATCATTTGGGAACTCATTTCATTGTCCATAATATTCATTGTTAAATTGATACCTCTGACTTCCAACCATTGAATAAAAACTACATTTTTTTTAGTATCCAGAAATAATAATCAGTGTAAGAAATTAAATGATTAATAAAATCCATCCAAATATTTTCAAAATTATTATAATTTCATCTCAACCAAACACATTTTATGTTTATCCTCTCTGACTTTTATTCTAAATATGGTTTATTAGGTTATATAATATTATTATTGGTATTGTAATCCCCTAAACAACAAAACCCCACTTTGATACCCAAAAATATGTCCTAAGAACCAAATTCAAACATTTGACATGATTTTACATGAATATTCATTATATATCATAACGAATCACACCCCATAACCTAATGTTTTAGTTTTATTAGAAAATAAATACATAATAAAATAATTTTATAATAGTATCAACAAATCCTAGAAATAGTATCCTCACATGATACATTATTTAACACATCATACATAATAATACTCTTCATTTCATGGGAAATGGAATCATAGGAAACGATTCACTTAGATTTTAAGTAAGGTTTATCATAAGAGATATCAATCAAAGATCATAAGTGAGCATCTGATAAACAAGTGAGAATGGGAACATAATTAGGGTGTATAGTCTTAATATAATATAATCATACCAAATAAAACATAGATCATAAAACACGATTCATGTTATAAGGCTATTCGGATAAAATATTACATGATACAAGGGAAAAAAGAAAACATAACTCAATCATCATAAGCCATGAGTGAAAATACAAATATTTTCTATCCATTACAATTAAAACTATGTTGTATAATTTCCATCACAAGCTACTGCCAACATAAAAACCCCAAAAATATTAGTAGAACATTATTAAAAAATCAATCGTAAACATTATTATTGTAAATCTTTAATATTTATTTCTTTTATAAGATAAATAATCAATATGAGTTAATATAGAAAAAATTATTTTTAATAAAAAAAAATTTTGCGATTTATATATTATTATAAATTTATAAATTTATTTATTTTAGAATTTAAATTTGATAAATTGATATTCATTTTTAAATTCCTCACATAAAATTATTTTATGATGTATTTTAGTTATTTTTTAAAAGAATTGGTTTTTAGGAGAATAGGGAAAATATATATTTGGATAACACAACAACTTTTATAGGATGAAGATTTTTTCTAAACATTTTCTTATTAAATTATATATTTAAATTTATGATAAATAATTTTAAATTACTATTTTTAGTTTATTTATTTTATAAAAACCATGTTATTTATTTAACATTAGTAAATGATTTATTAAATATGATAACACTTAATACAACTGGAATGATCGATAAAACTAGTTTCCACCAGAGTTAGGTGCATATGGAAAATCCTAAAAAAGTGATATAATTAAATTATTTAAATCTTACTTAACATGCTTCTTAAATTTCATGGCTTTTAAAACTGTATGGGATAACCCGGGGACATACATAAGAAGGGGGATGTCTATAAGGCCTAGTAAATGAATAATCATAAAATAAGTTCCTAAATGATAGAAAATATGCATATAAATGGGGAATATATAGAGTGAGAATGATAAAATAATAAAAAGGAATGATATAGCATGATAATCATAAAGGAAACATGGGAAATACAGAAACAACTTAAAACACTATATAATAAACATAGGTCAATACTAACTACCAAGACATATTGATAGAAAAAGTCCCATGATGGAATTAGGATCACTCTCTACCCCAATATCATGTCTCATGATACTAAATGTTACCCAATGCATTGAATCAATATATCATTATAGGTGTTCGTGTCACATTCGTTTCATTATCTTGCTTAAGTATGCCACATAGATCATACAAAATGTATTAATTCATCATAATATTTTATTCCATAATCAAGGAGTCTAGAATACATACATGTATGTACCAAGTGAAATATGTATAAGTTTCTAATGGTGAACACCAATGATAGGAAATGGTTATGGTATTCACTACAAAATTGTTTTGTCATGGAAAATCATGGTGATATTTCAGCAGCATAACAACATCACTAAAAATTTCATATAATGGGATAATGAGAGTGAATTGAGTCTCTAGTAATTTGGACATAAAATGGGAAGTAACGGAAAAATAAAAATTCATATCCCAAAAATATTTTTTTTAAATATAAGTAATATGATAATAAAGAAACGTGAATAAATAACAGAAGGTGAAGAAACCTTTCTAAATTTTGTCATGGTTATAGGTGTACATAAGGGTTTATAAGAGTGAATAATGAGAGTCATAGGGGTATATCATAATTTTATAAATAAAATGTACCATATGTTAGATGTGTAATAACATATCCCAACCTGAACAAATTGTATTAATAGGAACAACATAAAAGATGTTCCTGGTAAACAGAGGAGAGTGTAAGATCCCTAATTTAGTGTGTGACTCCAAATTCTTAAAAATAGCTACAAAAGAGGACATGGGAACCTAGGGAGGACTCTATAGAGGAAATTTAAGTGTAATTATTTGATCCAATTATTTTTTGTTAATTAAAATGAGATATTGGATGGGTTTATATAGGGAATGAGTGGGGTTTCTTTAATATTTCTCAAACATTGGTTTTGGACTCTATATAATAAAATAATAAAAACCACAAGCCATACCAATGTTTTTCTAATGGTTTTAGAGAAATTGGAGTGGTTGTAATTATTTTATAACTTCATATTCCAGAATTAATAATACAATTCCCTTTCTTATGTGGAGGTTAGTTATACTCTTAACAAAATGATTTTAAATCCTTAAAATATACTAATAGTTTATGAGGATTCATAATGGATTTATAAAATTATTTAAATAAAAATAAAAATAATTTAATTTAAATTTAAAACTTATATTTTTTTTTCAATTAACATTATATTTTTTATTACATCACTTTTGGGTCATTATGATTTAATAATACACATTGTAGGTTTATATGGTGTTTGCTTTTTATGTAAAAATTCAGCTGTCTTAGAGAATTTTGAAAAATTAAACATTGGATAAATTGAAATTATTATTCCAAATTTAATATTTATTTTATCTAAATAATTTTATAAATATTTTTAGTTTTACTTTTAAAATAATAGTTGACATCTATTGAGAAATGTTGGGTTTTTTGACAATAATAGTTTTTAATCCCATATAAAAATTATGTTAGAAATATTAAACATTATATGATATTTTAAATTTAATGAAAAATATTTAATAATAATATTTTATTAAAATATTATTTATTTAAAAAATCCATTAATTCAGGAGAATTATTTCCTTCATTGAATTTGAATATTTACAAAAAAATACTACTTTTTGTATATTATCAAAATAAACCTCAATTATAATGTAATATTAATATGAAGAAAATATATTCATTATTATATAAAAAATATAATATAAACATGTTTATAGGGTCTTAATAAATATCCATTTAATACACCAAAAAATTCTCTAAGGTTAAGGTGCATGACTATGAGACTTTCATGGGGTGGTTCGGCGAACATGGTCTTGATTGTGATCTCGATGAGCTTGAACATCTCATGTAAGCAATTTTCCTAATGCTTATGTTATCGGATCATATATTGTGATTGATTAAGGTAAAATACTAGTGACATTATCTCCCTTAGAAGCTATATTAAATGGGTTCATAGGGTATGATCATACTGTTTGAAGTTGTCACTACTTTTGTGTATGTCAATTGGATTTTTTAAAACCCTATATTAATACTAATCATGTGATCATTGTTAAATATCAATATTATCAGTAGTAATGAATGTTAAAGATATTTTAAGTACTATTTGATATAATAAAACAAAATAAGTTCATGTGTCTTCAATAACCATGTTACATAATGAGAAATTTAATTAATACATAAGGTTTAGTTTTATTTTTAATAGTTATGGTCGTTACAATCTCCCCACTTCAAAAATTTATACATTTAAGTTTTCAATGGAAACATTAAAACAGAATAGGTTAACTAAGTTTAATCATATCCTCTGGTTCCCACATCACTTCTTCAAACATTTTATTTCTCCATAGAACTTTAGAAAAGTGAATTGTCTTATTTCAGAGAACATTTTATTTATAATCTAAGACCTTCACCATCTTCTTCTCAAAGGAAAGATCATTTTCCAATGGTACCACCTTGAGATTGAGGAAATGTTAGGGGTATGGTATTTATGTTATCAAAGTGTATATATAGAATACATCATGTACATGATATAGGATAGGTGGTAGTTCTAGTCAGTAGGCCATCACTTTGGTGTGGTCAATAATCTCAATGGGGTCAACATATCTTAGACTATGATTTCCTTTATTTAAAGATCTCATCACTTTATTCAATGAATATATATATATAGGAATAACATTTCTTTAACATGAAACTCTAGGTCTGATGTATAATTTTGATCATAGCTCTTATATCGACTTTGAGAAGCCTTGATGTGCTCTTGAATGGTCTTAACCTTTCCACCATTTCTTTGACCATTTTAGGACCTAGCATTTTTCACTCCCCAAATTCATCCCAACATTCAAGTGTTGCACACCACCTCTTATAAATGGATTCATTGGGAGAAATTTCGATGCTTGGTTGGAACCTATTATTGTGCGATAACTCAACTAGAAGAATATGATGATCACGCCCTCCATTAAAGTCAATTGAGAAATATCTCAACAAGTACTCAAGTGTCTGGTCTACTAAGATTGGCCATTATTTTGGGGGTGATATGTCATGTTTAATTTCATCTCAGTGTTTATATCATGTTGGAGACTTTTCCAAAACGTGGAGGTGAATCTTGAATCGCAATCACTTACAATCGATAGTGGTAATCCACGTAGTCTCGCCACTTATATAATGTATATTCATTCAAGTTAATCTAGTGAGAAGTTATCTTATATTATGATAAATTGATCTATTTTTATAATATGTTCCACAATAACCCTTATAGAATTATTTTCTATGGATTTCTATGGATGTTTAGTGAAAAATTACATGGTGGTGTTTTCCCATTTCGGTGTTGGTATAAGTAATAGTTGCATCATCCCTTTAGAATTTAGTCCTTTAGCATCCACTTATTGACATAACATGTAGTCTAATGTATATTCAATGATGTCTTTATTTATATTGAACCACCAATAGTTATCTTAGATATATTGATACATCATTGTGCTTCATTGATTGTTGGATAAAGTCCTACTTTGTCCACCATCCCACATCTCCTTCTTTAGCTAAGAAATTAATAGTGCACATAGTCATGAACCAAATAATACAACTCCTTATTTATAAACATTGATCTAACAAAATTTACCATTTAATATAGTTTACACTTTTTTCTTAATTCACACATCATCCCTTGTATCATCATTTATCCCCTCTGTAAGGTCTGGTTGATCAATAATTTGTGAAAGGATTGATAACGTTCCTTCGTTTAGGATTCCCATGTCCATTCCATTCATTTTTAAGAAGATACAGTCCCTCTAAATTCTCATTATTGATATAATTACTAGGTCTTTTATACTAAGATCTTTTTCCACTTTATTCTCTCTACATGGATATTAGTCAATTGAGTAGTCATAGTACATGATCAGATCTAACCATCTTAATTGGATCATATTCATCTCCTTTTGGGTGAATATATACTTGAGTGTTTTATGATCATTATATATTACATACATCTCCACAATGAGATAATTCCACCATATTTTCAATGTGAAGATCACTATAGCCAACTCTAGATCTTGCATTGGGTTGTTATGTTTGTGAAATTTCAACTACCTTGAAGCATAGGCTGTAAAATTGTAATTTGGAATTAACACACAACCCAATACCTTTTTTGAAGCATCATTGAATACTACTAAAAGATATCTACTTGTGGGATGTGTGAGTATAGGTTTACTAATAAAACTTATTTTCAACTCCTTGAATCTCTCTTTGCATTCATCATTCCATGAAAACATGAATCCCTTTTGTTTTACCTTGGTTAGAGAGTTTTACAATTGAAAATTGTTTCTCACAAATTGATTATAATAACTTGTTAGTCCAAGGAAAATGTGAATATCTTTCATAGATTTTGGAATATTCTATCCATCAATTTCTTTCTTTAAGGTTCTATAGATATCTAATTTCTTGTGATGATATATCCAATAAAAGATACTTCCTTCAACCAAAAATATCATTTGTTTTACATGGAATAAATATTATCCTTTCATAATGTCATTAGAAAAATAAACAAACTCTCCTCATGGTCTTCCTTAATTCTAATTTTTAATAGAATATCATTTTTATATACTACAAAAAAAATTATGGAGTGTATTTCTAAAAACTATTAATCATGTCCAAGAATATTTTTGGAACATCAGTGACTCTAAATGGAATATCTATGAACTCATAGTGCACGTACCTAATATAAAAAGTATCCTTAGGTATTTCCTCCTTCACCCTAACTGGGTAATATCCAGACCAAATATCTACCTTGGAGAAGTATTTTTCTCCACATAGTTGATCGAAAAATTTCTTAATTCGTGGAAAATGATACTTATTCATTATCTGTATCTTGTTGTTCTCATTATAATCGATGAAAAGGTGAATTCACCTATCATTCTTCATGATAAAGAGGATTGGTTCACCCAAGGGTGAATTAAATGGGCCTATGAACCCTTTATCCATATTCTCCTAGAGTTGTATCGTTTTTACATTAGGTTCCTAAAAACTATTGTATATAGAGTTTTGGATAATGGAAATACCCCAAGTATAATCACAATTGAAAATTCAACCTCTCAGCTAGAAGGAATACCAAGAAATTACTTAGGGAACACATTAGAATATTCCCTCAAAATGGGAACATCTTCAATGATGATTTTGTCCATATAATCAATCACTTATGTTACAAATGAAAAGATAGTTAAAGTCTAACTTAAACATATTAGATATTTCCTACCTGTATAATTTCCATGAAATTTATACTAACTTTTAATAGAGACCATCTTTGCTAAATCCTAAAATTGATAGGCCACATTGTCCCACACATGAAAGAACTCTTCCACTATATCTTCTTAGCATTAAAGCCTTTGCTCAGGATTTAATGTTTCTTGTCGACCCAATCACTGTACTCATTGCTTTTGTACACTTGAATTGTTATCTCATTCATCCTTTATGTATCCTTCGTCGAATAATGAATAATCAATACCTTATCTAGAATCTATTCTCTACAAGTACACATGAAGGTCCCAGGATTTTTCCATGGTCTCTACTTCTGTAGCCTTCTATGATCCGACCATGTTTACCGATGAAACATCACCAACATCGACATATTTTCCTAATATTCCCTAAGGAATGGTTCTAGGACCATCAAAAACTACTGAGTTTTCCTAGATTGGATATCGTTATACAACTGTATCAGCCTCCTTCTCTAGAATATGATCCTTAGAGTAACGACCTTCAATCGTTTCACTTAAAGTCACCAAATTAATGTTGACCTCTTTCAACATTCTATTTTTAGATGACTCAGCCTTCATTGCCTTGGTCAGGCCTTTTCTAGATGATCTCTTCTCCATAGGTCTTGGAAGGTATGATTTGTCTTTGTAGACATTGTGTTTACTTCTCTTTCTCCCAATTCATCTACTCAGGTCCCTATTTTATTTTTTTCCCTTCTTCCTCCTTAGACTATGAATCCCTCTACTAGATCTCTAGTTTGCAATGTCTTATAAGATTTTGCCCTCACTCCCCCACTCCCAAATCTGTCCCGGAGAATTTTCATGAACCAATTGGCTCTTAATCAGAAGTATCAGATTCAAAGGAATCGAAATGATTACTAATGTTAATCGAGTATAGGATCAGTCTCCAGTTTGTTCATCCACCAACATACAACCACATCCCCAACTCGTATTATAATTCATTCATATGATATTTATGACCCTTTTTGTCCATTATCTCAATTACATTTCTAATTCAAGAAACATTAATATAATAATAAATATTATAATAAAAGTCCTTAGATTATAGAGAATTTGATACACCGGTATCCCTGACCATGGAACAAACTGTTTAGATAGATTACACTCAGAAAAGTTGTTTGTCAGCCTATTGAATATTTCCACCACCTATAGAATATGATTGATAAATCCTGCCTCCTTTGGATGAAAATAGAACATGAATCTATGATGTTCACATGGTTCAATGGGGAGGCACCAAAGGAACTAAGAAGAAGAGACTATTGAGCCTCTAGCACTCTTTTCTGATCCCTGATTTCCCGATGGAAGGAGTGGAAAGAATTCCCCAGGAGATTAAAAACTGAGAAAAACTCAGTCCTATATTAAAAAATGACCTCTTTTTTACATCTGAATTCTTCCCTAGCATCAATCGAGATCCACTCCAATGGTGGTATTGACACATGATATTCAACACAAATGCATGGTGTAATTGGGTGACATAAATCATCAGTCGAACTATCATAGCACGAATAGTGTACTACCATGACCCTAATCATGCATAAAATGGAAGGATTTTGAAAGGGGATCAGAGGTTTTGGGAACCTTATTAATAGTTCCATCATAGGAGTTTCATGATTCATGTGAATGTTATACAACCAATGAAATATATAGAAGGTACACCCATTAAAAATTCTCAGTCCTCTCGTCCAGGAAATAATCTAGTCTTCTTCTAAGGAAAATATGACCATCATGCGATGTTTTTCTAGAAGTTCCACTACCACATCATTTCGAAGTCCCCAAAATCCATATATGAACCCATCAAATGAGTAAAATGAGGGCCGACCACTTATAAATCAAGCCACCAGGGTAAGAATAAAATGACCTGAAGCCTCCAAAAACTCTGAAGTCAAGAGTGCACATTGCGGTCAGATAATCCATACAGAAAATTTCATAAAATTCCACCAAAGGATGTATGAAAAGGTTCACTGGGTTATTCATCCCACAGTTTTTAACAGGGGGGGTTCTATACATGGTATACAATAAATTCCCCATTTTTTTCACTAACGACACTACTTCAATGCTTTGTTATGGTGTTAGAATAGTTTTACTAAACATTCATGATATAAAGGAATATGTATAACCAGAATAAAAAAATATGTTCCCTATTAATAAATGAATAACTATTGTACTTGTCGCTACTTATTTATCTAAATCTGCCTCATTAGGTGGGATATAAAATGATCACCCATTCTACCTTGGGGTTTCTAGTTGTCTTATAAATCACTTGGCATAGTAAATTGGTTTGAAAAGTACCCTAGTTCCTTATAGTTGAAGAAAATAACAATTTCTTGAGGGTTGACTGGAGAATTCCTTTCCTCGATCGCATTAGTGGGTTTTCTCTATAAGTAATAATTAGCTAAGTGCCATTTCTTATCACACCTAATGCATTTTCTTGTTCCGCATTGTAAATATTCGAGGTGATTCATTCCACACCTTCGACCAGATGCATATTGAAATTTCATTACACTATTATTTTTCTTTATCAGACCTCCATAATTGAACTCAAATTTCTTCTTCTTATCCCCATGATACCCTTGATGTACACAGATCTCCTTTTTGACATTGAGTAAACTTTAGAAAAAAAATTCATATCTATCAATTTCATTGATCATTAGGGATTTTCATACACTAGGTTTTATGTAACAAAAGAAGTAATCAATAATTAATTTTGGGGTAACAACTACGTCAGAGGTGTATCATAAAAATTTTATGATCTTTTACTTGTATTCCCTGATAGATTTTCCAAATTTTTTATTGAGGTAAATGAAATCCCATTCCATTTTAAGATGGAGAGTGTGATAAAAATTGTTATAAAAACATTTTATGGAATTCCTTCAACCACATCGCATTGATGTCATTATCAAGATTCAAATTCTTGCTCAATGTCCACCACTGATCAGATTCTCCCTTCATTTGATAAATATCAATTATAAAATTTTCCTTTTCATAAACTTGAGGGATTTATAAGATCATCTTAATTGAGTTGTTCTATTTTCAAACGATTAAGGGATCATATGATCCATTCAATTTTGGAGTCCTTTGTCAAATAATGATCTCGATCGCAACTTGTTTTCTTTTAAGGGACCTTGGTCGCTCCTCTTAATACGAGTTTCTATTCAAAACCTAATACACCTGAGAGAGTATCATTACAATGTTTTTTATTCCAACTCCCATCTAGTTGGGAATATCTTTGGGGAATTCATCACATTTCACATCAAATTTGTTGATTACATGATTCATAATATTTGAGGACATTGTCTAGAATAAAAGGGAAATTAACAATAATAATTTTTAAAACTATTAAACATATAAATAGTAATTTAATGGAATTAAAGGGTTACCATATAACTTACATTTATTTCCTTATGATATGAAAGTATAGGATTCAATCTATGTTATTCAAGATATTTTTCATATCATATACTCTTATGGGGATTTTTTTGTTCCCATTAATGATGTTTCTTTGTGATCCTATGACTTTACAAAATCATATTACTCGATAGTGTCAAACTAGTTGTACAGTTAGGGCCATTTTCATGTACCAGGTTTTGTCGAGTTAGACTTGACTCACCTTGTCATATTTGTTTCTCCTAGGTACATATTTTTCAAAACCACGTCCACTTAAAGTTTCTAGAAATGGATGTATTGTCTTTATAACCCACTTAACACTTCAATACTATAATTTAGGGATGTTTTATTACACTTTGACTTATCCATAATACATTATCTGGAATTTTCTAATCCTAACAACAAAAATAACTAGACATTTCCTTTGATACCCACTATAAAAACCCTCCTATTTATTTCACATTAATACATGATTTATTACATAATAATGAACATAATTAAACCTTAAATATATATAAGTCTAGTGTATTTGGGAATTAGGTACATAGCTTAACATCTTTAAAAGAAGATACAATTACATTATTGAAAACATCCTTAACATTCTTCAAAAATTACGTGGCTTTTAAAACTAGACTGGATAACCTAGGGAAATTTATAAAAAAGTGGTGATCTATAAATCACAATAATGGAATAAGTATAGAATATGATAATAAATTTTATAAAATAATAATTTCAATGGGGAATATAAGGATTTATAATCATAAACATGAATAATAAGGCATGATATAGCATGATAATCATAAATGTAACATGGAAAATTTGGCAACAACTTAAAACACTACATCATAAACATAGTTCAAGGATAAATACCAATAAAAATTGATGGAAATATCTTTTAATGTAATCAGGTTCACTCCTTATCTAGAAATTACATCTCATGTGACTAAACATTACCTAATGCATTGCTGCACTATATAATTTTGCGTGCACCGATCACATTCACTTCATTCACATGCTTAAGTGTGTCGTATAGATCATACAACCTGTATTCATTCATCATAATATTTTATTCAATGATCAATGATTGTTGAATTCATACATGCAAGTAAAAAGTCAAATAAGTATAGGTTTATAAAGTTAAACACCTTTGATAGGAAATGGGTATGGAATTCACTTCAAAATTGTTTTGGCATGGAAAATTATGGTGAAATATTGGCAATATAATGGTGTCACTTAAAAGTTCATAACATGTGTTAATGATATTGAAAGGGGTATCTCATGATTTGTAAAGAAATTGGGAAATAATATGGACATAGTAATACATTTATCAAAAATTTAATTGGAAATAGAAGGGATAAGACAATAAAGAAACTTGAATAAAGAATATAAGGTGTAAATCCCTTAATAAATTTCATCATGGTACCCAGTATACATAAGGTTTCACGATAGGGAATAATGAGAGTAAAATGGGTATATCATAATTTATAAATGAAAGGGATATTAAATGGGATATAGAAGAACATATCCTAACATGAAAAAAATTTATTTAAGATACCCAACATAAAAGAGGTTCTTGATAAAAAGTGGGGAGTGGAAGATCCCTTACTTGGGTGTGTGACTCAAAATGCATGGGGAAAATTCATGACACCTTTGGGGAACCTTGGGAGGACTCTATAGAGGGGATATAATTGTAATGATGTGATATAAAGATTTTTAGTTAATTTAAATTGAATCTTGGGTGAGATTATATAGGAAATGTGTGGGGATTTCCTTAATATTTTTCAAACATAGGTTTTGGACTCTATATAATAAAATAACAAAAACCGCAAAGCTTACCATGGGTTTTCCCCATGTATTCAGTGAAATGGTAGTGCTTTTAATTAGTTTATAACAAAAAGGAACAATCCTAACAAAATAATTCTGTTTCTTATTTGGAGGTGAGTCATAATCATAGGGAAATTGTTTTAAAACCGTAAAATATATTAATAGTCCTAGAGGATTCATAATGGCATTATAAAATTAATCAAATAAACATAAAAACACATTATTTTAAAGGGAAAAATATATTTTTTCATAGATACCCTATATAGTGTTTATTAGATAACATTTGGATCAATATGATGTCATAATACAGACTGTATATTTGTACAATATTAAATTTTTACACAAACATTCAACTATCTCAATAGATTGTCAAAAAATCACACTTAGATAATTTTGAAAATATGATTCCAAAAATAATATTTAATTTATATAGATATTTTTATAAATATTTTCATTTTCACTTCTAAAATAATAATCATTATTTATTGAGAAATGCAAGGTTTTTACAATAACAATTTATGAACCCATATAAAAATTACATTTAACAACATTAAAACTCTTTGATAATTTATATTTAATAAACATTATTTAATAATAATAATATTTTATTACAAATAATTAATTTCATAAATCCTTTAATTCATCAAAATAAATTCCTTCATTGAATGTTAATATTAAACAAAAATATTATATATAATATATAGTATCAAAATAAAAAACATTTAATAAGTAACAATAATAGGATAATAATATATTCAATATTCTATTTAAAATAATTTACATACTCATATTTCAAGGGTATTCATATATATCCCTTTAATACACTAGAAAAATACCTAGGGTAAGTTGTATGACTAGGATACATTCATGAGGTTGTTTATCTAACATGGTTTGGGTCATGATTTTGATGGGATTGAACTTCTCCCATAAATGGTTTCACTCATGCTTATGTTGTTGGATCTCATCTTGGGCTTGGTCAAGGGAAAAGCCTAGGGATGTTTTCTCCCTTGGAAACTCCACTAAATTGGATTCATAGGGAATTAACATTCTCTTTGAGGCCATCACATCCTTTTTCTTTTGTAAATTTGATTTTCTAAAACTGAATAGTTATATCAATTAGGTGATCACTACTCTGCATCTATATTATCAATGGTAATCACGGTTAACATTATTTTAATTCCTATTGAATGTAATAAAAAATAAGTGCATGTATTATCTATAACCATATTATATAATGATACATTTAATTAAAAAATATCAATAAATTTTATTTAGAATCTCATGGGTTGTTACATAAAAACTCAATCTCAATATTTGGAAAATTTATAGTGTTTTACAGACAATATTTTTTGACTATTATTTTAATAAATTATTAAATTATGAATTGAATTATGTGATTTATTTTTTTGTTAAATAAACAAAAATTGGGTGATAATAAATATTTAATGTTCATTATATTCAATTTCATTGGTAGTTATATCTTAATAATAAATCTTTTTTTCTTGAAAATTAACTTTTTCAAAAACAAATGTGGTTTTACATGATACATGTGCTAACGTTAAGATTAATTACCCTAAAAATAGAATTTTAATTTGATAAAATTATTCTTATATTTTATATAATAATAATAATTATATTTAATATTATTAATTTCATTATCATGTATTAAATTTATATTACTTGGATTAATGTAAATTACCAAAATAATAGTGAAATAATTATTTTATAAATTATTGGTTCCATAATATCAAAGAATTTCTAAAAAAAATTAAATTTTCATACTCTAAAAAATGCATCTAATATTATTTATAAACACATAAATTAATTTATTAACAATAATTTAGTTGATTAGCATTATTAATAATATTATGAATCCATAATGGTGAAAATGCCTTTTTTCTACTAAAACTATGTTTCTACACATTACATTTTTAAAATTTTAAATTTATTTTTATAATATTTAGAAATTGAAATAGTTTAAATATATATCTAATTTAGTTCAATCACACTGAAATATTATTATATTGGTTATGTTATATATT
Organism: Viscum album; assembly: GCA_963277665.1. NCBI lineage: Eukaryota > Viridiplantae > Streptophyta > Magnoliopsida > Santalales > Viscaceae > Viscum > Viscum album. Next base: position 2,072,504,865 of record OY728156.1, on the reverse strand, counting down.
GAATTAAACATAAAATCAAATAGTTGAAATAAATTTACATAGTTTATAAGTAAAAGAGTAAAATTTAAAAACATAATGGTAAATCATTATAACACATTTTAAAAAAGTAACAAAACACTTGGTTGAGACCATGATTAAATAAATATAACCTAAAATCCATTATTTTAAATTCGAATCCATTGACATTGGAATAGTATCATGGAATTATTAAAATACAAAGGGTGTTTCCAAGAGTTCCATTTTTCTCTCTTATAAAAGGGGATCACATACCCCCTCTAAAAGACACAGATATGATAAAAAATTACTATAAAAATTTATGAAAGATTGCATTCTCTATATTAATCTCTATGAATAAAAATAACTTGTTCACCATAGTTAGCTTAATCCGTTCAATTTCAAGAATCTTCCAAGGAAAAATCAAGTCTCCAACGCATGTTTTTTCTCCTTCTTAATTTTATCTTCTCAATCATAATTTTCCAAATATCATGTCACAAAAAACATATGATGAATTAAGATTCATCATTATTTTGATATGTTTTTATAAAAATGGTATAACTCTTTTTTTCATTTTCATCCACTAAAAAAATAAATAAACATATATCATAGGTGTGTGTGGACTATTGCCTCCACAAAAAAATCATTTTGTCCATTTTTAGTCTATATTTTAATTATATGTAAAAAATGTTATAATACCATTCAAAAACATAAAAAAATATTATTATTCTTCTATTATAACTGTATTACATCAATATAAATACCTCATTATGAATACTCATCAATTGAGCTAAAGTGAGTTCATGTTTGGGTGGTTTTTACCACCTACATGAATGTTGCATTAACACCCTATTATGGATGAATATGGGGACATAAAACCTCATATTATTATAATATAATAATATAAAATTATTTCTATATGGTTATGGATATATTATATTTATTTTTTAGATTATTATTAAAGTATCATTGTTGATCTCTAAAGTTTCCTAAATGATATGTTATCAATTCTATTTTAACATACTGTAACTAAAACCCTATTAGAACCCAGAATTTTTCATATTACAAATTTTCGTTGTCTATTTCAAAAATATAAAGAATATGTGGAAATAAAAATATATTTTTCATGAAATCCTCAATGAATGGGCTTGGACTTGGATATAAGTGCACACAATTTGAAATTTATTCATATATGGAAATTTACCTACCTTTAACTAAAAATTTCTACAATCTATTGGCCAGCCAAACTAAGGCTTAACCATAGGCCCATGTAGGTCTAGAGTCATCCACTCCCAGTAGGATCCTACCTGGGCTGGCCAACGGATGAAATTATAGTGCCAAAAGGTTTTCGGAAAGCCTGTGATAGGGATCATTATACGCAATTCTGAAGTCATGCATAGAATGGGTGGGAATAATATAGGTTTGAAGCCTAGGTTGTGTTTTGGGAATGTGGTATGGGTGATGCACCCAATTTATAGCTCAAATGGATAGTGGTCATCACTTTGATTATATATTTAAGTGGCGGTACAATGGGATGTTGATGTGGGATGGAATATTTGTGGTACAGTTCATGCAATTTAATCCCAACCACAAAATCACTAGATCGATGGATCTCAGCTACTCAATTAAATCCCACACATCTCACTTTATGCTTGAGATCACATGAAGTTCATATTATAAATAATTTGAATCCTGTATAGTGATAAACTCCCTCTTCAACATCCCAACACCCTGGTTCGACATCTCACGATGTGCATGACAATGGCTCGAAATCACCTCCATCTCCAGTACTTCGATTGATATCCGAGAAATACCTAATCAAACCCAATTAAGAAATTAAACTAAATTTTTCATGTATTTAAATTAAATATGTCATCATGAGAACTAGTCGTGAGAACATCCACCCATGCTTGAAGCCATCGCATGATCAACTTTTGATCATCTGATAAAAAAACACAACAAGCACTAGGATCATCACAATAAGTTTACAACTGTGAGATCCTTCCACCTTATGAATGATTTTAATTTTAACTAATTTAGAATTATTATAAAATTAAAAATGGCTTCACAAAATAAAATGGAATTAATGAAGATAACATGATGTCATATCATGGTCTCACGATGATCCATCTATTTCTACGCCGCCTCATCCAATAGAAGAGGAATCCTATCCATGAAAATTAGCTCCATCCTAGACCTCATTTAGACTATAAATAACCTTGTTTTTCATCAAAAAATTAAAACACAAGGAATAGAGGTTGAATTTCTGATGTAAAGTAGAGGAACGGGGCACTTTAGTGATTGTCCTCAAATGAGATCTTGAGATGACAGTGAAAACCTATCCCTTGATCTTTTGAAAATCATGTGATACCATGACTAAATGAGTGTCATAATACACCTTTTTCATACAAGTTATTAAAAAAATCATGTGATACCACATTGGGTTCACAACTCCACCAACAAGGGCATTCTACCGCGATTTAGTCCCAGTGTGCACCCCCTACATGTTATCGCAAGACCTCCTATAAGAACTTCATTCAGGCCACATGAATTTCATGAGACCCCTAACATTTGGTGACATATTATATCCCTAAATATGGATATATTTTCATTTAGAACAGCCTTATATTGTTGGCATGGTCGAATAATTCATTGAAAGACCCCATAGAGTTTATGTGATTGCAGATGGATAGTTGTGGTTTAGACGATCCTATCATGCGGTTAGTCCTTGATCAAACTCCTTTGATTGGGTGATTCATATGTTAGTGTCTTATAAAATGGCCATTACATGGTCATAATACTAATTTAGGTGGTTCCATAGGTCCTTTTCCACAAAACCCATGTCACGACCCGTCCCCCGGGGCCCAGGTTGTAACTACCCCAGGTCCGCCTTCCATAGGCCAGGGGCTGGCGACTAACACCCATGGCGTAAATCTCTAACTGGGAAGGAATTTTCTTTATAATTGTAAACAAACACAATAGAGTACACAATTGGAAGAAAAACACTAATTAAAATTGTATAAAAAGGAGGTGATGGAAAGTAAAAGGGGCCGAAAATACAAGCCCAACAAGAAAATACATGTACAACTGAGAAGAAAGTACAACTAAAGAAAATTAAAATAGCTAGTGGGTCATCCTCTGAGGTTCCTACCTGAAGGGTAGGTACAGATGGCCTCCTCAGCACTCCATGTCCGTCTGCCTCCTCCGTGTACCATCATGTTGAATGGTCCACCTCCGGGTACCGTCCAGTCCTGCTACTCTCTACCTCAGTCAGCGCTATCCATCGTCTGCATCCAACACAATGAGGTTCGGGCATATCCCATGCAGGGGTGAGTATAATGATACTCAGTAGGGACCCCAAGACCCTCAAGGTCTCACAAAATCCAACAAGTATAATCCACAAAGTATGAAATCAATGGATAACCATTACTTAGGTATATGCCCATACATATAACTAAGCTATCAAGTAACCCATCTCAATAATGAGGAAAACTCAAAAGTCATTGACTCAACTCAAACCAAGATTTTTATTATCGTTACCATGGCTGATGACATACTCCTCCTCAATCAAGTGCAGTGGGTCTGCCATGTCACATAGAGGCGCTTCCCACTATCCTTGGACTGCTGAGGTACTCCTCCTGTCATGTACCGTGGGTCTGTCGCGTCACACAGAGGCGCTCCCCACCATGGGTCTTCCATGCTAACACAGAGGTTCTCCCTCTCATAGCATGCTGAGGTACTCTTCCTGTCGAGTATCGTGGGTCTGCCACACGCACACAGAGGCGCTCCCCACCATGGGTCTGCTGCGTCACATAGAGGCTCTCCCCACTGGGCTAGTCGAGTCACTATCAGTCAAATCGGTCAAGAAGTTGTTAGGTCCCAGCGGCTACTAGGTCTCTGCACTCTGCTCACATGTCTCCGAGAGGATCTGATCCATGATCTTCAGGTCGATATTCCAATTGTCATGAAGTCCCACATACAAGTATCCCAAAGTAATACCACGTCATAGGGGTCTCAAAGAAACTGATGGTGTGTCAACCGGACACCCAGTCAGTGAGTTATTAGGCTTTTAGTCCTGGGGCCCGGTTGTATTTGTGTACGATCCAACCTGACTGTATCTCAACTATACTCTGAATTATAGTGGGGTATACTCAAAGGGACTGCCTCTCATCAAGGTTACCAGCACTGCTGACGGTTCATCAAATGGACATCTGGTACCAAAGATATGGCCAGCAGAAAGTAAAGGGGTCGGTAGTGGGCCCGGGTTCGGTCCAATCTGGTCGGACTGACTCAGCCAAACCTAGTCTTTCCTGACCCGGTCTGGGTCGACCTGCATGGTTTGTCCCAGTCCGTTGGGCCCGGCCCAGCGGATTGTGAGGGCAATTCAGCTCAGGCTCGGGGCCATCTCGGCCAGAAGCGTTGTGAGGGCGCGTCCTGGCACGGCTCGGCCGGGCCGGTTCATCCAGGGCACCACAAGGGGGCTTGGGACGCCGGCTCGGCTAGGAAATAATAAAAGGGAATGGTTTTCCGGAGGTGTCAGGGCGTGCGCGGAGGCCGCAGGGCAGGTCGGTGGGGCACACGGCAGGTCGTGGCAGGGCGCCGGGCAGGCCTCGGGCAGGCCGTAGTAGGGCACCAGAAAGGTTGCGGCAGGGTAGCAGGTAGGGCACTAGGTAGGCTACAGGGTGCCGGGTAGCGCACAGGTAGGCCGTGGGTAGGTGGTCTGGCAGCCGGTGGGGGTCGGGCAGGCCTATTCGGTATGGCTCGGGCAGGCGCGGGCCGGCGGTGTTCGGTCGGGAGCATCAGTGCGCTGCAGGGGCAACGTGATTTGCGGAGGCTTTGGGTAGCGTGGCCTTTGTCGTCGCCACCTTCGTCGCCTCATCTCCATGCCTAAGATTATCACAAAGAATAAGATCGATGGAGGGAGTCGGGCCATGTTAGGTTGGCCCGCACCCTCCACAATTTTTGTGATAGAAAATGGTTCTTAAGAACAACAACAACTCACCCGTAATAGAATGGTAACCTCATTCTTCGTTTTGAAAGAAAGGAAGAAAATGGCGCAAAAAGGAAACAAACCCCTACCTTTTGATTATCAGTCATTGATGGTGAATTCATGGAAGGTAGACATCTCATGATGGTTGGGGAAGATGCTCAATGGTGGTAGGATTCGAGGAAGTGAGTCGAAGAAGAAATCATTATCGACATTCTTCGGGTCCTTCTTTGGGAGGAGCGTTCTTTGGGGGGAGTATTTTAATCCTCCCAAGATTTCATCCTCTCAAGTTCCACAAAAATTCCAAGTGAAGTAATATTAGATTGGTTTGTCTAATATTACGTTGTCACAACAAGTCAAAATTCAAATTGTAAAATTAATTACCCGGCTCCCCTTAATTAATTCATTTGTGTAGGCACAAAATTAATTAGGGGAGTTCAAGAGGCTCCAAGGGTGGTGGCACCATTAAGTGGGGAGTTCAAGAGGTTTCTCCCCACTTAATATGGAGTTGAAGGGGGTTCATCCTCGAGTGGTCCCCACCACTTTAATCCCCTCATGCGAGGTTGTGTTTAGGTGGGACCCACCACCATAACCTCTTAGGTGAGGTTAAGGTTTGGTGGCCCCACCTCCAACCTCAATGAGGAGGTTTTAACCTCCACACACCAAAAGGGGGCTCGAATAAAATAAAGTGTTGCACACATTATTTTATTATTATTTTTTATAAAAATCCAAAAATTAACTTTTATTCTTGACCAATGGTCATTGAGGTGAAAGTCTTCTTAAGAAAATATCGGCACTGCAAGTTCAACAGTGCCTTTAGATTTCAATTCCGAGCACTGGTTCAAAACTTATAAAATCCCACTCGTATGTTTACTGAACGTACCTGAACAAAACTTCATAAATTGATTCTGGGCACACCAGGCCTCAAAATCAAGTGCCGTAAATTTTCACAGACTCGTAAAATTCTCATGTATTTAAAAAAATTCACAGGATTTATGGGTCTTTAAATTCTCTCCACCTCGGGGCTTTATGTCCCTGTAATGTACAACTGAAACTAAGAGAACAAGTGGAGGTACTGAGCACACATCTGAGCCTCCCGCTCTCATGTGATCTCTTGGAGGTTCACGTGCTGCCAGCGAACGTGCACCAGAGGTACCGACTGTCCATATAGGACCCACCCCTTTCGATCCTCAATCTCCACTGGAACCTACATGAACGTCTCCCCATCGTCGATGTCCAGCTCTCCATGGTCGATGATGTGGGATGTCTTGTGCACATATCTCCTCAACAAGGATATGGGGAAGACGTCGTGTACCCAGTGCAACTAAGGTGGAAGAGCTAAACGGTAAGCCACTCGCCTACTCTGCTGAGGACCTGAAAAGCTCCGATGAATCTCGAAGATAACTTGCTGCCTCTACCCAATATCCATAGACCTCATTGAGGTGAGACCCGTAGAAAGACATGGTCACCATCCTCGAGCTCTAAAGGTCTTCGTCTCCTGTCATCATAAGACTTTTACCTTCTATGTGCAGTCTTCATCCACTCATGGATGATTTGCACCTTCTCTGTGGTAGCTCGTACTATCTCGGGTCCCACCAGTGCTGACTCCCCTAGGTCTTTCCAACACAAGGGTGATCTTCAAGGTCTCCCATACAATGCCTCAGAAGGTGTCATCCCTATGGTGGAGTGATAGCTGTTGTTGTAGGAAAAATCCACCAATGGTAAGTGATCCTCCCAGCAGTGACTGAAATCGAGGACACATGCATGTTGCATGTCCTTGAGGGTCTAAATGGTCCACTCGGACTGACCATCTGTTTGAAGGTGGAAGGCGGTGCTCAATCGAAGATGTTTCCCAAAAGCCACTTTAAACCCCTTCCATAGCCGAGAAGTAAATTGTGTGTCACGATCGGAGACAATGGAAGAAGGTACTCAATATAGCAGCACAATATCCTGCACGTAGAGGAATCTCAAGCTCTCTACTGAACCCTACTCCCTAATCGATATGATGTGGGATGACATGGTGATTCGGTCGACGATCACCCATATTGAATCATGACTTTTGGATGTACATGGAAGACCTATCACTAATTCCATGGATATCACATCCCACTTACACTCTAGGACCTCTAAGGGCCGATCCAAGCCTGCTAGTACATGGTGCTCTGCCTTCACTTGTTGACAAGTGAGGCACCGTGAGACAAACTCCACTACTACCTTCTTCATACCTAGCCACCTGTGCTGTCATTGAAGTTCATGGTACATCTTCGCTACTCCTGGATGTACCGCTAGAGGGAAAGTGTGGAAATACCTCAACACATCCTCCTGAAGTGACACTGGTACCAAGGTACGTCCACTAAAGAGGATGACACACTCCCCACCTTCAGGAAATCCATCAGGTGTCAGCCCTGTGGATATCTGAGCACATCGTATCTCACAGTCAGCGTCCCCATGTTGTGCTTCCCTGACTCGCTGAAGGAGTGGAGGAGTGACTATACGAGACTATAGAAAGGATTCTCCATTTATGTCCACAAAGTATATCTGTAAAGTAGCCACCTACCCTGTCGCTTCACCTATCAGCTGAATACTTGATCTCATGCTGAGGGCATATGCTACAATTTTCCCCTTCCCAGGAGTATAGACTATCTTAAATTCATAGTCCGGGAGGAACTCAGTCCAACGTCATTGTATCAGGTTCAGGTCCTTCTGAAAGAAGATGCAACAGAGACTCTTGTGATCAGAGTACATGATAAAACGCTCTCCCATCAGATAGTGTCACCACATCTTCAAGGCGAAGACCACTGCTTCTAACTCTAGGTCATGGGTAGCGTAGTTCTGCTCATTGTGTCTCGACTAAAGAGAACTATAAGAGATCACTTCTTGCTCGTGCATCAGGACACAACCGAGTATAGTCCCTGATGTGTCGTAGTAAACTACGTACCCTACACCCTCCCCTGGAAGCCTCAAGATGGGGGCATAGTCAGCCTCAGCCTCAGCTCTTGAAAGCTCTACTGGAATCTCTCCGACCACACGACGGGTTGTTCCTTCTTCGTCAAAGATAATAGTGGTGTTGCTACTTTGGAGAAGTCTAGAACGAACCTCCGGTAGTACCCAGCCAAACCCAGGAAACATTGTACCACTGTCACACTCCTAGGTGGCTCCCATGCAAGTACCGCTTCAATCTTCCCTGGATCCACTGCAACTCCAGCCTCCGAGATGATGTGTCCCATTATGTAAACCTCTCAATTCCAAAACTAGCACTTCGAGAGCATACTATAAAGCCAGTGCTCTCGAAGTGTTTCCAGTACTACCTACAAATGGTAGGTATGCTCCTCCTCAATAGTTGAGGAGATCAGAATGTATTCGATGAAGACTACAACAAAGTGATAAAGCTATGGCTGGAAGATCCTCTTCATGAGTCCCATGAACACTTCTAGAGTGTTGGTTATGCCGAAGGGAATAACCAATAACTCATAGTGGTCGTACTGACAGCTGACAGTCGTCTTCTCCACATCCTCATCTCGAACTCTGAGTTGGTGATAGCCTGATATGAGGTCTATCTTTGAGAACCACTGAGCTCCCTTCAACTGATCAAAGTGGTCGTCAATCCTCAGGAGTGGGTACTTGTTCTTCATGGTCACTAGGTTTAGGCAATGGTAGTAGACATAAAGCCACAAGCTCTCGTCCTCCTTCTTGGAGAATAGAATCAGGGCTGCCCAGGGAGAAACACTGGGCCAGATGAATCCTTTCCCCTGCAAGTCCTCCAGCTATACCCGCAGCTCACAAAACTCAGTGGGAGCCATCCGATATGTTGGTGTAGATATCGGTGTTATCCAGGGGTACATGTCAATGTAGAATTACACCTATATATGAGGAGGTAGTCCCATAACATCGTCAGGGAAAACATCCGCGTACTCATCCACCACTACATGATAACTCAGACTCTCCACATCAACTGCTCTGAGGGTGAGGTAGTCCAACTGATGAGGGATTGGCTGCACCCACTTCCTGGTAAGTCCTTCATGTGCAAGAAATGCTCCCTTCTCGCCGGTGAAGGTGAACATGGTCCCATCCATGTGAAAACACTACACATTGTGCCTAATACAGTCAATCTGGGCATGGACTATAGATATCTAGTCTATACCCAAGATGACGTCACAAGGCCACGACGCTGCTACGAAGAGATCCCAGCCGAAGCTCTCACCTCCTAGATTAAGCTCACACTGTCGGCACCAGTGCATAACCATCGAGTCTTCTCCCGTAGGAGTCTCTATCTGTAAGGATCGAGCCAACGACTCCGTCGGAATCTCAGAGCTCTGAACGAGGGCAGTGGAAATGAAAGAGTGACTGGCACATGTGTCTATAAGAATAGTACCTAAGGTGGATTAGTCACATATTATACCTTGAATCATCTCCAGAGCACCATGGTAATATGCTTCAGCTACCTGAAGCTGAGCTCTCTCCTGTCCACCTACTCCCTGCGGTCGGGGTGTACCTCGTGGTGGTGGTGGTAACACCTCGAAATGTCGTCCCATGCTAGCTACATGACCAGATCTTCTTCTATGTCATCCTTCTCCTTACATACCTCCTCGATTGAATCTTTGTCTCTACCTGGGAGGTCCCTGAAATGTCTGGTGATCATCTGAATGGCGGGTTAGACAGTCATGAGCCATTTGACCCTTCCTGCCGCATGAGTAACACTACTAGCTACTGGCATGTGTGTCTCTTCTCTGTGTTCCCCACACAAGCAATCCTGAGTCATGCGGTCAACCACCTATAGGTATGGTCCTTTTGGACCTCTGCGACAACTTTCTACTACCACCTGTAGAAGACTCTGCTGTGTGTCGGCTAGTGGTGGGTCTCACTGCAGGAGACTACTTAGTAAAGAAACTCTCCACCAAGAGGTCTCTCTCTAGCACCCCTATCTGCGCCGGGATGCTAAGTGAGATCATCAGAGATAGGATCTCTCACCTGAGCCCCAACTCGAAGGTACAATCCCTAAATAATGGGTCCCACACAATATCTGTGGAGTAGCACGAGAGGTCGGTGAACTCACTGAGTACTGTGCTACTATCATGTAGCCCTACTTCAGATGAAGTATCTCCTATATCCCCACCGCATGGAGGGTGGCTGGTCCAAACTCCACCTGGAATAGGCTCTCAAAGTCTGCCCAAAGTAGGGTCACCTCATCACGAACCTGAAGCATCAGGCTCCACCATCTTCCTACTGCTGCATGAAGGAGACTCGAGGCAAGGATCGCCATGAAGTCTGTTGGTGTCCCTACCAGTCGTAAAAATCTCACCACAGTCTCAATCCAATCCTCAACCGCCTACGGGTCTATCTCTCCCCTGAACCTGGGTGGCCTCTAGTGCTGGAACTCATGCAACCTGCTCATGTGGCGCACATCATCTGCTGCTGGGGCTGGGGGCATCGGTGTCCCATTGAGGTGTGGTACCACTAGGGCCTCCACTGGAAAATGGCCCTTCACCGAGGCCTCGTCGCTCGATGGGATATCTGTGCGTAAAACTCTCGGGGCTCTAGATGGTCATCCACGGGGAGACATCCTAAAAGAAATAGATGTGAGATGGTCAAAGATTATACCAGGTGAGATGACCTGGTTGAGCTGACTTAAACAAAAACTTTTGAAAACACACATGCAAATAGTATTTTCGTGCACTGAGTCGGAAATCAGCAATCAGGGTCTTTGTGTATGGATAAGTCGGCCATCATACCATCACTGGACTCCCTGAACTGAAAACCACACTCAGTACCCTTAACACTATTGCTTCACAAAAAAGAATTATCAGAGTTCTATGTTCTGTGGTAGAACTGACTCCTCCGATACCAATTTGTCAAGACCCGTCCCCCGGGGCCCTTATTGTAACTACCCCAAGCCCGCCTTCCATAGGCTAGCAGCTGGTGACTAGAACTAAAGGCGTAAATCCCTAACTAGGAAGGCATTGCCTTTATAACTGTAAACAAACACAATAGAGTACACAACTAGAAGCAAAACACTATGTAAAACTATATAAAAAAGAAGTGCTGGAAAGTAAAAGGGGGAAGAAATACAAGCCCAAAAGGAAAATACAAGTGCAACTGAAAAGCAAGTACAACTGAAGAAAAGTAAAACAGCTATTGGGTCATCCTATGGGGTTCCTACCTGAAGGGTAGGTATAGATGGACTCCTCATCACTCCACGTCCATTCGTCTCCTTCGTGTACCCTCATACTGAGTGGTCCACCTTTGGGTACCGTCCAGTCCTGCTACTCTCTGCCTCAGTTAGTGATGTCTGTCATCTGCAATCAACAAAACTAGGTGTGGGCATAGCCCATGCAGGAGTGAGTATAACGATACTTAGTAGGGACCCCAAGACCCTCAAGGCCTTACTGTAGGACCCCGGGACACCCTGAGAGGGGAGGGATGAATCATAGTGTCAACTATTTCTTCTTAAAGTTGTTGATCTTGTTCCCACATTGGTAGGAACTCGTTAAATCTGTATGATGGATAAGATCAGTAATGAAACATTCACATGTAGAGAGATGACACAGCTATTTTTACTTGGTTCACCATTAAGGGCTACGTCTAAGGAGCATACACCGACAGGTTGTCAGTCGTACCTAACTCCACTAATCTTCACTAGTTTTGGATTACAATTGTTCGGGCACAGTCACTTTGTCCCAGGCTCACTGCCTTTACAAAGGTTTAGGGATAGTTCACTGCTTCCCTCGGGTCACTCCCATTGACTCCCCCAGGCTCAATGATATTGGTGAAGTCTCACCCAATTTATAGACGTGAAGGTCTCTTCAATAGATAGACATGAAGGTCATTGTCTCTTATTCAGCATGAGACTTTGCTTGCATCAGAGTCCTGATTTGATGCTTTGTTAAAGTCCAAATTCCATCCACTGATGAATACCCCCTTTTCCCTAGTCCACTGGGCAAACAACCTTTGGAAAGAGCCTTCACAAAGTACCCTACTTCGCAAGGCTCCCTATTTTGCAAAGCTCAATCAAGCCTTCGCGGAGTCCCTTCCTTTTCGCGAAGATGAATCGCGAAGTACTCTCACGATGCTCCAGTCTTCATAATGCTTGTCTATCGCGGAGCTCCTACCTCTTCACAAAGCTCACTGAGCCAATGCGGGGCACACGACTTTCGCGGAGCTAGAATAGCCACCGTGAAGCACCTCTATCGTGAAGCACACTGCCTTCATGAGTGACCTTTGCGAACCGAGAGCAAAGGATTTTCTCTAAGTTCTCTCTGCTTCTCTTGAGGGGGTTGACCTCTATTTATAGGCGATTCCACTGACCCTCGACCCTTCTGTGCGAAGTCAATGCCACATCAGCTCAAATCGCGAAGCTTTGAATTTCCCGCCGAAATTCTCTCAAAATCGCGAAGCACTACGGCAATTTTCCATTCACGGAGCTCTTCGTAATCGTGGAGCATTCCGTCATTTCTTTCGCGCCTTCGCCGCAAAGTTCCCTCGCAAAGCTCTTAGTCGCCGTGATTCTCTTCACCCTCTACCGTTCGTGAAGCTTTGACGTAATCGCGAAGGCTCACCGCCTCCATTCTTCTGGTCTTCACGATTTCCAAACCATGCATCCTCTCTTCGTGAAAATCATGCCTTTTCCATATTTAATTATTATCTTCATGGAAATCCACTTTTCGCGATGCTTAGCAACTTCTAGATTTTTGGACCCCAAAAATTTGGAAAATACTGGGAAACGGCACCACCTTCAATACTGTTGTCTACTTGAACAGTATGATCTCTTTGCTAGTACACGATTCGAACTTCCATTAAGGATTGACAACAAACACAAACCATACTGCAAATCATGCATAGAAGACCATGGTTCCAACAATCTCCCCCTTTGTGTTTGTTGGCAATCAAAAAATAAATTCAATAGATCTCCATCTATGTGAAAACCAAAAAAACACAGGAATCAACTCTGCCAGCACTCTAAGTCTACGTGAGCAATGCTCGGTGTAGAAAACAAGAGAGGAGGCTTGAATTGGGTTCCACTGTTTTCCTTCTCATTCTTCTCATCACAGAAGTTTCCTGAATTTCTTCCTTTCTCCTTTCTCCCCCATTGACAATAAATCCAATGAACAATAATTTTTTTTCATGTTCAGCTCAAACCATACTCCCACTAGATAGTATCTCCCCCATAAACCTGCATCACAGCCATAAACAGATTAAAACAGTTATAACAAACGGGGAGAGGGGAATTCTATAACCTCCTTATACACTGGGAGGTGGCCGAACACTGAGGTTCAACCGATGCTTCTCAAACACAGCCGCTGACAGTGGCTTTGTCAGGATATCAGCCACTTTCTCATCTGTTCCCACATGATCCATTCTAATCACGCTTTGCTCAACTTTCTCTTTGATAAAGTGATACCTGATTTCAATGTGTTTTGTACGAGAATGTTGAACGTGATTCTTCGTAAGATCTATTGTGCTCTTATTGTCACAGTAAATCACCATTAGTTGCTTCACCTCATCACCAATATCAGTTAATTGCTGCTTAATCCATAGCAATTGAGTGCATGCCTTTGTGGCGGATATATACTCAGCTTTAGCAGTACTAAGAGAAGTACTTTCTTTTTCTTGATCAACCATCCAACACATTTCTTCCCAATATAGAAAGCTCCACCACTGGTGGACTTTCTTTCTACTACATCACCAGCCCAGTCAGCATCAGAAAACACTGATAATTCACTGTCCCTACCTGCAGGAAAATGTAAACCAACGTTGTGGGTACCTTGAATGTACCACATGATTCTTTTGACTACCGCCATATGTTCCTCCTTTGGACTACTCCAAAAGCGGGCTGCAAGACATGTGGCAAAGACAGTATCTGGTCGTGTCATTGTCATGTACAATAGGCTTCCAATGATTCTTATATACATGGTGGGATCTACAGATGTCCCTTCCTCATGCTTTCCAAGTTTGGTTCCAAATGCAATCGGAGTTGACATTAGTTTGGAGTCTTGCATATTGAACTTCTTCAGCAGCTCTCTGGCATAATTTTCCTGAGAGATAAAATTGAAGTCTTTCCTTTGAGTCACTTGTAGTCCCAAGAAATATGTGAGCTCCCCAATCATTAAAATTTCGAATTCTGATTTCATATGATTGGAAAATTCATCCACTGATTTTTGCCTGATGCCACCAAATATAATGTCATCGACGTAAACTAGAACCATGAACTGATCTTTAGAAGAATTCTTCACCTAGATATTGTGATCTACTCCTCCTCTTTTGAATTCCAGATTCTTGAGGTAAGAATCCAGTCTGGAGAACCACGCCCGTGGTGCCTGTTTCAGGACATAAAGTGCTTTCTTTAGCTTGTAGACCTTTGATTCATCAGCACCAAGAAGAAAACCCATGGGTTGTTCAATGTAGACTTCTTATTCAAGTACACCATTTAATAATGTTGTCTTGACATCCATTTGATATACTTTATATCCTATTTGGAGATCCATGGCAAGAAACAGCCTGATTGAATCCAGTCTAGCCACTGGAGCAATGGCCTCTTCAACATCAACACCTTCTATCTGAGAATACCCTTTACATACAAGTCGAGCCTTGTTTCTGATAACACATCCATGTTCATCAAACTTGTTCTTGAATATCCATTTGGTTCCAATAACATTGTGACCTTTTGGTCTCTGGACAAGATCCCATGTCTGATTCTTTCCAATCTGATCTAACTCTTCATTTATGGCTTTCACCCAGGATTCATCCTTTACAGATTATTCAAATGAGAATGGCTCCACAACTGACAGAAATATAGATGGTGTGTTATTACTCGTCCTCTTTGTCTGTGTAGGTGCATTCCTGTCACCAATTATGGTAGATGGATCAATTTCTACTCTTCGATTTTTCTTATGAGGTTCAGTCGCATTCTCTCCATCCAAGATTTCCACTTCAGATTCTTTGTCTGAGTCAACATCATGATGTGACCCCTGTGTGTTTTGTAAACCTTCCTCTATTTCTGTATTTGTATTTATTCTATGTTCACATTCATTCTCATCTTCTATCTCATCAGCATAGGTACTATTTGAATCATTTGGAGTTTTTTCTTTAATGATCTTAACATCATTTCTTTCCAAAATCCTCCCCAAGAGTTTATTGAAACACTTGTAAGCTTTACTGTTCATTGGATACCCTAGAAAAATTCCTTCATCAGCATTGTCACCATACTTTCCTTGGTTTCCTTCTTTATTCCGGATGAAAAATTTGCTTCCGAAAACACGAAATTATTTCAATGAAGGCTTCCTTTGATTCCACAATTCGTATGGTGTCTTAATTTCTCCCATATAAAGCCCTGTTCGATTCTGAATGTCCACTGCAGCCTCAATAGCTTCCTTCCAGTAATGGAGAGAGATACCACTCTCAATCAGCATAGTCCTAGCCATATTGTTGACCTGTCGATTCTGGCGCTCAACAACTCCATTTTGTTGTAGAGTTCTCATAGCATCTACCTCATGCTGTATTCCATGTTTTTCTAAGTAATTTTCAAACTCGATGGACGTGTATTCCCCTCCATTGTCAGATCGCGGGACTTTTATTGTCTGTCCAGTATCATTCTCGGCAATCCGTTGATAAGTTTTCATACAATAAAGTACATGTCGCTTCCTGTGGATCACCATTACACAAGCCATTCTGCTATAATCATCAATGAGAAGGACGAAGTACCTTTCTCCATAGGTTCAAACAACATTTATTGGGCCACATACGTTTGTATGAATGAGATCAAGAAGATGTGATGCCCTTTTCTTCTTTGGCCGATATAAACTACAAACCAGTTTCCCACAAATACAAGCATCACAAGACTTTTCCCGTTCATGTTTTAGAATGGGAATATCTATGACTATCTTCAGATTAGATATCTTTTCCATGTCTTGTTGGTTAATGTGCCCCAGCCTTCGATGCCATAAATTGTTTTCTTCTTCAACAGACAAATAACAAGAGCTCATTTTGCTGTCAACCTGATATAAGTTTCCATCTGTTCTATAGCCTTTCATAAGAGAATTTCCTGTTTTTCCTTTTATAGTGCAGCCTTTTTGATTGAAGGTTACTATGAGCCCTGAGTCATAGAGTTGACTTACACTAAGGAGATTGTGGTGTAGTCAGTCCACGTAAATAACTTCAGTATTCTTCAGCTCCCTGTTGGCGAGAGCAGTATTCCCACTACCTTTAATCTTCAAAGCACCATCATTACCAAACTGTACTATTCCATCAAACTTCTTTTCAATGTTCATAAAGAAGTCAGCATTTCCTGTCATATGGGAAGAGCATCTACTATCAAGGATCCAGGTGCTGCTGCTCTTTGTAGCTTTGAGTGCTACCTCTGCAAGATTGGATTGCTCGATCTTCTTCTTCTCTTTCCATGAGATATTGGATTGAGAATAGGATACTAGTGGCCTTTTAATACTTTCTTCCACATAATCTGATTCTTCATACCCATAATCTTCTTCTAGAGGGGAAAAACTATTTGTGAGAGAAACATCATCAGGAGGATGAACACTGTCCCGTATTTGAGTGTTCTATGAATTTCTTCTGTCGTACTGCTGCCAGCAATACATAGATTTATGGCCAAAGTTAGAACAATTAAAACAGTAACCATAGAAGCTATTTCTTCTATAAGATGGAGGATATGAAATCGGTCTACTTTGTTGACTTCCCAGATCTTCTCCATTCAAGTAGCTCCTTGCCTCTTCGCAATATGACATGGTATGGCTCAGATAGCCACAGAACTAACACTTCATGAGAGGGAATGTCTTCTCACCTGAATTTCTCCTCATACCTTCATCCTTGGGAGAATAGTTGAACTTCCTATTATTTATGAATGTTTGAGGATAATTGTCAGTTCTCCTTCTAGTTTGGATTGAGGGTTTCCTTTTCAGCACTTCAGGAAATGTTTCAACATGTTCAACCTTCGTTTTGTCTTTCTTTTGGCTCTCTTTATTTCCAGTAGTTGATGTCTCAGCTTCACAGCCAATTACACTCTTTCCCATGCAAGCGGGTCTTTGAACACTCAATATTTTTTCAACCACATCAGAACCACACTTGGATCTTTCCAGTAATTATGCATCTGAGAATCTTCTAAACGATATTTCTTCCATTATTCTTTTGAAAATGTTTCAGTCTCAAGTTTACTCCTAAGTGTAACAACTTCCTCCTCAAGACCCTCAGCAGTCTTGGAGTTTTCTTCCAGTCTTGACGTGAGGTCTTTGATGACCTTTCCCTTCTCTTCAATTATCAGCTTTAGATCCACTATATCATCATTTCTTTCAAGTATTTTAGACTGAACTTTCACAAATTCTACCAGACGTTCAATTTCAGCTTCAATTTCATCAACATATTCTGATGATTCTTCCACCATTTCCTTCCACTTATTACATCTCTTAAATTTACTCTCAAGCTTGGAGAAAGTATCCTTAATTTGAATATTTGGATTACCAATATCAGTAGTCTGATTATCTCTGCCTTTATTGATTGAGGATTCTGATATTTCAGTGGTAGCCATCATGGAAGCATGGTTTCCGATTTTAAATTCTGGTTCTTCTTCCTCACAAAATTCAATATCATCATCTTCTTCTTCACAAACAAAACTCTTCCTCCACATTTTCTTTCCAGATTTGAAGTCACCCTTTTTGAAAAACCTTTTCTGAGGCTTCTCAATGTCTTCAGATCCGCTCTCATCATCATCTAACATTCATTGGCACTGAGAGGCAATGTGCCCAACTCTTCCACATCGGAAACATGCAAGAGGTAGCTTACCTCTAAATTTACCTTTTCCCTTTTTCAATTTCATGGCGATGAGATAATGAAATTCTTTTTCTTCGTCATCTTCACCACCACTATCTTCTGAAATTTTCAGTTTGTCCATGGATTTGAATGCCATTTTCTTGATCACGTGTGTCGTGGCATCTTCGGGTTTGACTCTCATCTCATATGCCACTAAACTACTTAAAAAATCATCCAAAGATAGTTTAGATAGATCTCTTTCTTCAAGAGCTGACACCTTTGAATTGTACATGGGAGGAAGTCTTCTCAAGATTTTATTTACAATATCAATGTCTTTGATTTCTTCTCCAAGACCTCGAATTTCTCCCACTACTTCAGTAATTCGATTAAAAAATGAATCTATATTCTCATTAGGATGAATCGTTAGATCTTCAAACCTATTGTGTAAAACCTGAAGTTTTTTCTACTTTACCTTGTTATCTCCTTCATAAATGTTTTCATGTTTATCCCACATAGACTTTGCTGAAGTGAAACTCATCACCTTTAGATAGATCTGATCAGAAAGAGCTGCGGTGAGTGCATTTTGCGCTTTAGCATCTGCATCAAGAATTTTCCTGTCTGTGTCAGTCATAGCCAGGCCTGTTGGATCAGTGACTTGTATTCCATGCACAGTAGAAAACAAAACTTCCATTCCAAGAGATCTTAGATGAGATCTCATCCTATTCTTCCAGATCTAAAAATTACTTCCATCAAAGAGAGGGACTCCTCTAGCATTGACTTCATTCTCCATGGCGACAAAGGAAAGATTCAACACCAACAACCTCGCTCTGATACCACTTGTAGGACCCCGAGACACCCTGAGAGGGGAGGGGTGAATCAGGGTGTCAAATTTTTCTTCTTAAAGTTGTGGATCTTGTTCCCACGTTGGTAGGAACTCGTTAAATATATATGATGTATAAGATCAGTAATGAAACATTCACATGAAGAGAGATGACACAACTATTTTTACTTGGTTCACCACTAAGGGCTACGTCCAAGGAGCATACGCCGGCAGGTTGTCGGTCATACCTAAGTCCACTAATATTCACTAGTTGTGGATTACAATTATTCGGGCACAGTCACTCTGTCCCAGGCTCACTGCCTTTACAAAGGATTAGTGATAGGTCACTGCTTCCCTCGGGTCACTACCATTGACTCCCCCAGGCTCACTGCCGTTGGTGAAGTCTCACTCAGTTTATAGATGTGAAGGTCTCTTCAATAGATAGACATGAAGATCCTTGTCTCTTGTTCAGCATGAGACTTTGTTTGCATCAGAGTCCTGATTTGATGCTCTGTTAAAGTCCAAATTCCATCCACTGATGAATACCCCCTTTTCCCTATTCCATTGGGCAAACAACCTTTGGAACGAGCCTTCACAAAGTACCCTACTTCGCAAGGCTCCCTATTTCGCAAAGCTCAAACAAGCCTTCGCGGAGTCCCTGCCTTTTCGAGAAGCTCAATCGCGAAGTACTCTCACGATGCTCCAGCCTTCACAATGCTTGGCTATCGCAGATCTCCTGCCTCTTCACGAAGCTCACTGAGCCAACGCAGGGCGCACGACTTTCGCGGAGCTAGAATAGCCGCTGCGAAGCACCTCTATCGTGAAGCACACTGCCTTCGCGAGTGACCTTTGCGAACCGAGAGCAAAGGATTTTCTCTGAAGTTCTATCTTCTTCTCTTGAGGGGGTCAGCCTCTATTTATAAGCGATTCCACCAACCCTCGACCCTTCCGCACGAATTCAGTGCCACGTCAGCTCAAATCGCGATGCTCTGAGGTTCTCGCCGAAATTCTCTCAAAATCGGGAAGCACTACGAAAATTTTCCATTCCCGGAGCTTGTAGTAATCGCGGAGCGTTCTGTCATTTCCTTCATGCCTTCTCCGCAATGTTCCCTCGCAAATATCTTCGTCGCCGCGATGCTCTTCACCCTATGTCGTTCGCGATTCTTTGACATAATCGTGAAGACTCACCGCCTCCATTCTTCTGGTCTTCACGATTTCCAAACCATGCATCCTCTCTTCGCGAAATTCATGCCTTTTCCATATTTAATTATTATCTTCAAGGAAATCCACTTTTCGCGATGATCAGCAACTTCAAGATTTTTGGACTCCAAAAATTTGGCAAACACTGGGAAACAACAGCACCTTCAATACTATTGTCTTCTTGAACGGTATGATCTCTTTGCTAGTACACGATCCGAACATCCATTGAGGATTGACAACAAACAAAAACCATACTCCAAATCATGCATATAAGACCATGGTTCCAACACATACAAAGTCCAAAAAGGATAAATCACAAAGTATGAAATCAAAAGATAACCATTACTTAGGTATATGCCCATATATATACCTATGTTATCTAGTAAACCATATCAATCATGAGGAAAACTCAAAAGTCATTGACTCAACTCAAACCCGGATTTTTATTATCGTAACCATGGATGATGGCATAATCCTCTTCTATCGAGTATAGTGGGCCTGTCGCGTCACATAGATCCTCTTTCCACTATCCTTGGACTGTTGAGGTACTCCTCCGATCGAGTATTGTGTGTCTGCCGCATCACAAAGAGGCGCTCCCCAACATGGGTCTGTCATGCTCACACAGAGGCACTCCCCCTCATATCCCACTGAGGTAATCCTCCTATCGAGTATTGAGGGTCTTCCATGCTCACAAAGAGGCGCTCCCCACCATGGGTATGCCGCGTCACACATAGGTGCTCCCCATTGGGTGAGTCGAGTCACTCTGAGTCGAATCGGTCAAGCAGTCGTCAGGTCTCAGCCGGCTACTAGGTCTCTGCACTCTGTTCACTCGTCTCCGGGAGGATCTTCTCCATGATCTATAGGTTGACACTCCAACTATCATGAATTCCCACATAGAATTATTCCAACGGTCCGCCACATCATAGGGGTATCAACTCAACTGTCGGCGTGTCAATCAAACACCTAGTCTGTGAGTTATTAGCATTTTAGTCTCGGGGGCCCGGTTGGATTCGGGTATGATCCAACCTGACTGTATCTCAACTATACTCCGAATTCTCATGGGGTATAATCAAATGGATTGTCTCTCATCGAGATTACCAGTTCTGCTGAAAGTTCATCAAACGGACGTCTGGTGCCAAGGATATGGCCAACAGAATGTAAAGGGGTCGGTAGTGGGCCCGAGTCCGGTCCGACCCGGTCGGACCAACTAGGCCCAATCGAGTCCAGGACGACCCGATTGGGGTCGACCCGGTCAGACCCATTGGGTCTGACCCGACCCTTTTGGCGGGTCAACCTGCTAGGTTTGTCCTGGTCCGCTGGGCCCGACCCAACAGACTGTGAGGGCGGTTCAGCCCGGGCTCGGGGCTAGCTCGACCTGAAGCATCGCGAGGGCGCAACCTGGTGGGGCGCGACCCAGAGGGTGTGACTGGGCTGGTTTGGCCAGGGCAACGTGAGGGGGTCCAGGACGCCGGCTCGACCGAGAAGTCGTAAAGGGGTGCAATTCGCCAAAGGCGCACGGGGTGCGCACGGAGGCCACGGGGTAGGCTGGTGGGGCGCCGGGCCGGCCACGGTAGGGCGTCGGGCTGGCCGCGGGGTGTGGGGAAGGGTGCGGGCAGGTCGCGGTAGGGCACCGGGCTGGCCACGTCCGTGCGGCCAGGAGGGCACTGGGTAGGCCGTGGCAGAGCAGCAGGGAGGGCGCTGGGCAGGCTGTGGGGTTTCAGACAACGCGTGGGTAGGCTGGGAGAAGGTGGGTCGGAGGCCAGTGGTGGCTGGACAGACCGGTTCGGCGAGTCTCGTTCCAGTGGTGTGCGGCCAGGAACATCAGTGCACCGTGGGGGCAGCGCGGTTCATGGAGGCCGCGGGTAGCGTGGCATTTGTCGTCGCTACCTTCGTCGCCTCATCATCATGCCGAAGATTATCAAAAATAAGAAGATCGACAAAGGGAGTAGGGCCATGTTATCTTGGCCCACACACTCCGTGATTAGGGTGATTACAAATGAATCGTAATTACAAAGCACAACAACTCACCTATAATAGAATCGTAACCTCGTTCTTCATTTTTAAAGAAAGGAAGAACATGGCACAGAAAGGAAACAAACCCCTACCTTTTGATTATCGGTCGTTGATGGTGAAGTCACGGAAGGAAGATGTCTCACAATGGTTGTGGAAGACGCTCCATGTCGTTAGCATTTCAGGAAGGGAGTCGAAGAAGAAATCATCATCGACGTTCTTCACATCCTTTATTGGGAGGAGCGTTCTTTGTTGGGAGAATTTTAATCCTCCCAAGTTTTCCTCCTCTCAAGTTGCACCAAAATTCCAAGTGAAGTAATATTAGATTGGTTTGTCTAATATTATGTTGGCACAACAATTCTAAATTTATATGGTAAAATTAATTACCCGGCTCCCCTTAATTAATTCATGTGTGTAGGCACAAAATTAATTAGGGGAGTTCAAGAGGCTCCATGGGTGGGGGCACCATTAAGTGGGGAGTTCAAGAGGTTTCTCCCCACTTAATGGGGAGTTCATGGGGTTTCATCCTCGGGTGGTCTCCACCACTTTAATCCATTCATGGGAGGTTGTGTTTGGGTGTGCCCGACCACCATGACCTCTCATGGGAGGGTAATGTACGGTGGCCCCACCTCCAACATCCATTAAGATGTTTTAACCTCAACACACCAAAAGGCAGCTCAAATAAAATAAAGTGTTGGACACTTTATTTTATTATTATGCTTATAAAAAGCCAAAAACTAACTTTTATTATCGACCAAATGTCATTGTGGTGAAAGTATTCTTTAGTGAATACTGGCGCTGAGAGTTCAACGGTGCCTTCAGATTTCAATTCTGAGCACCGGTTCAAAAGTTATAAAATCCCGCTCTTTAATTTAATGAGCGTACCTGAAAAAAACTTCATAAATTGATTCCAGTCACACCGGGCCTCAGAATCAAGCACCATAAATTTTCATGGACTAGTAAAATTCCCATGCATTTAAAAAAATCCATGGGATTTCCAGTTCTTTACAACCCAAACTCTATGGAAATGTTCCATGTTCCCTTTTTCCATGCACATACACCCTCATCCATTCTTGAGATGCCAATGGGAAGCCAATATATATAGGTAGGGGACATAGAAAGACCTCATGTAGGTTATGTTAATCATTTTATTAATCTAACATGGTGTTGTGGAATAAATATACATGTGACTTTAAGATGAATAATGACTTGTGGGTATACCAATGTAGGCTTTTCATACATGAAAATTACATCATTTATGTGGAAAATTTCATACATTACACAAATGAACTTCCAAAGACCATATTATGTAAGTGCCTTTGCCAACATGGAAACATAAAAAATGGGATCATGACACATCTACTTCATCTCTCGCATATTTCTTCTTTACTATAACCCTTATTGGAATATCACTCTTAATACCTTTCTTCATATCGTGGGGAAATGAAATATAAGAAAGGGTAACCTCTGATGCTTAGTAGGGGTAAACAAGGGAGAGATAAATCATTACATAATCATAAAGAATATCTACATAAAATTCAATTAATGATTTTATATTTTATATAAAATATCTAGATATCATTTTAGGGAATAAATCATACATGTTCATAAAGAATCAAAAAGCATATTCTATGAGATCATAACATAACACATTGAATTGTGTCATGCACATAAGCATATAAAATGAATTTTATCGTAGTCAATGAATCATTGAAAATGATATCTTAGTCATTTTAGTTTACTCCCCATAGCATCTTGGTAGTCAGGTTCACTCCCATGACCATATTAATAGTCAAGCTTCACACCCAAGACCATCTTAGCAGACAAAGTCCTTTACTAAATGAGTTTCACTCCCACTTACTACCATTTATATGTCATGAGATATAAATCATTACCCAATAAATTAGAGGTAGATATAGTTCCCACCCATCCCATTATGAAAACCATAAATATGATTTCCATAAGAACATAAATTATCCATGATATCAAAACCCATGTAATGAAATTAGTTTCATAAACATCATTCCATCATAACATATCACATGGAAAATAAATGGGTTTCATAAGTATCATTTCATAATAAATATAATCCAATCTTTGAAAGAATAACAATGGTATAATTGATGAATTTACCTAGTAAACCAAAAGTAAAATCAAATAATTTTATCTTAGATGGAAAATAATTTTGAGAGATCACTTGAAAGTAATTCTTGAGGAAAATATCCATTCTTCTTTGAAAACATTTTATTTTTAAAAAATTATATGAAATTTTAAAATAAAAGAATTTATTTAAAAATAGAAATGTAATATTATAAGGGAATATTCAAGTAATTAGGGTTTCATTAAGGCTTAATTTTTTATTCGTACTATACAAGTTAAAATCATTCTTTTCATACTTTTGTCGAGAAATTTAGAAAGTACATAATTTGTAAAATGACAAAATGATTCCTTTAAAACCATGTAATAAAAAGTAAAAAATGGGTAAACAAGACTATAAACATCCATATGAAAATAGTAAAAACATTTCGTGAAAATAGTTTTAGAAAACATGGACAGGTTAGATAAATATTTCCCAATGGATACTTTAAACGAAACAATCCCAAACATTGATGATATAGTGAAATAAATACTCATCACATTATAATAAGTAAAATTATATTCCCCATGAATGAAAGAAAATAATATGGATATTATAAGTCTATAAATGTTTCATCAATAATCATAAAAGGTATTCAGGGGATGTATATACTCCATTTAAAGGAAACAAGTAGTGAATAAGACATGTGTCCAACAAAAATAAAAGTGAGACATGAATCCCTTACATTATGTCTTGACACTCAATGTACTTTTGAAAACCTCATGTATAATAAATATAAGTTTATTATACAAATAATATAAAACTCTATTCAGTTTTTTGATATATAATTTAATTATGGCCTTATATTACCCTTTCATAAAAAAATTCACGTTAAAGTAACATTTTAGGTAATAACCACTTTGTTTTTCGCATGTGTTTTCATTTATTATTTTATTGGCCCTCATACTTAAATCATAATTTCATAATTTATAGAATGATAAAAAAATGTAAATATCATATATAGTCTGTATTTATGTATTTATAAAAAAC
Source organism: Viscum album (assembly GCA_963277665.1). Classification (NCBI taxonomy): domain Eukaryota; kingdom Viridiplantae; phylum Streptophyta; class Magnoliopsida; order Santalales; family Viscaceae; genus Viscum; species Viscum album. Next base: position 2,072,479,977 of record OY728156.1, on the reverse strand, counting down.
AATATAGTATGGAAATAGAAAATGAAAGATACACTTCTTAGACACGGTATGTTGTACATACGAATGAATGTTGTTTCCATTTTTATTGTATTCAAAGAATGAAAGTAAATTTAATATATGTATATATAGTATAATTATAGTAGAACAATTATTTTATATATATCATGTAAATTAACTAAAAATATCTTTAAAGCATTCCATGTAATGTGTGAATGGATCACATTGCTTTGAGGAGGGGGTAGTCCACACATCCATAAACGAAGTTATAATATTTCCAAAAAATGGAAAGCATGAAGGTATATATTATATAATAATTAAAGAATAATAGAGATATCATAAATACCATATATATCATATAAAACTATTATTCCCATTATAATTCTCAACCCTGAGAGGTGGTAAAGGAAAAAGGAACAACAGCATTTTTGTTAGGCGGTAGTTCATCGTACATAAGAACGATGATTTCATTAACTATTAAATGGATGTGTTTGGGTGAGTGTAAGTTTAAACCTTAACATAAAAACATCCAATTATATAACGGATAATTATTTTATTATATAAACATGAAGTAAAAAATAATTTACGGGGTTTAATGTATAAATAAAACAAAAAAGTTTTTTATGACTTTTTCCTCTTGTTTGGGTATCTCCTTTTTATTTTCTTAAAGGGACTCCATTGGTTGGATTTCGTCCGAATGTAAGACTTATAGTATTAATTTAGGGATTTTTAGAGGATATTTAGATAGGTTTTTGTAAAAAAATATTTTCTATACAGTGAAGAGAAGAGAAGTAGAGGGTCTTATTTATAAGAGATAGGAGGTGATCTTTTATAATTTCTCAAAAGATTAATTTATAATAAAATAAATATTCTTGAAAATACCTAAAAAATGTAATTTATTCGAAGAAAAAACTCGAAAATGTTGCAATATAATCACCAAATATATTTTGTACATGTCTTGATTTAATTTTAAACGTTATTATTTATATTGAATCTTAGTCAATCAGTTCTAATTTTTAGAAAGTTTTTATTGTTACGAGGGTATAATTTTTAAATATAAAGTTTCTATTGGACCATAAATAGTAAAATTAAGATATATTAGACCATATGAATCCCCTGGTATTTATTTTATATTTTAATGTTATTTAAATAATTTGATATCATATTATTTTCATCAAATATCATAAGTGTCAATTTGTACAGTATTCATAATATTGACTTTAAAAAAATCAATCTGGAAAGATTACATCAAACCATTTCATGTAATGAACCTGTAATATTTCATATCCACCCAAAAAATTCACGGATATCATTAATTAGGTTAATTTAAATTCCTTTTAACATTTGTAATATCATTTTATTGATTTTTTCGATAATTGAGTAATTATTGCATCATAATTTTATAATTATTTATATAAATTATTTATTCATGAAAAATTAAATAAAATTAAATGATTTATATATAAAAATTATCATTCGAAAATAATATATATAGTTTGTAATATTATATATTTATCCCATTATTAAAAATATTATACTTATTACAAGTAAAAATGTGGCATGTTGTCATTCCCTTTGAGTTTGATAATATTTAAGTCATTTCCCTTGAAAAGTACCAATAAAATTATTCAATATTGACCCTTATCTATTAATGGTTGAATTAAATTTATCCTATAATAATTGGTAAATTTTAATATAGTTTTATAATATTTATATTATTATTTCTAACTTTAATTACCTAATTTACCCTTAACTGTAGAAATAAAAATTAATGAAGTTACTATTCATATTGTCCCAAAATAAAAGGGGAATATTTATTAAGTTTAGACCATCTGATTCAAAATATGAAATCCATTTTTTATAATTCAAATAATATAAATTTCTAAAATTAATTTAAAAATAATCCCATTAACAGAACAAGAAATTGGGGTTTTCAAGTGAAAACATCTGAATGACTGACAAGTTTTTATATGAAATTTTGATTTGAAATTGATTATAATGAAATAAATTTTATTAAATGATAAAAAATAGATATAATTATAATTTAAAACCAATCAAATATCTATTTTCACACTATAAACTATTTCATTGAATTAGATGTTTCTAATACATATTTAGTATTTTTCAAAATTTATCAAAACATGTAACTTATCAAAAAAAATTACCAAATATTAATCCAATATAAATTTTGATATCCATAATTCAAATAAGAATATTATTTCGTATAAAAACTATAAAATGTGTCAAAATTTTGATTTAAAATGGTTTCTCTATTATAAGGTGGAAGAACTGCCCTTTTAGAAAAATACATCTTTTATACGTAAAATTGAATTTTTTTATATCATTCCTAGTAAACAATTAAGATTATTTTTAAATGAAAAATTTAATATATATATATATATATATCTTCATGTATTATTTATATAATTAAAGAAAATTTATTTGATTATTTATTGATATAAAACACACCTGTGTATTTTTATGTAATTTTTTTTGAAAAAATTTTCCTTTTATTTTAAAACACATTTTACATTCATTTATAATTATTTGTTCAAATAATTATGTATAAACCATAATTTAATAAATTCTTCAATCATGTTCATACCATCAATTCTAATATTTATGTTATAGTTCTCATGTTTTACAAAGTATAATAGTAAAATGATGTTTGGTAGAAACACAATATTAACTAAAATGAAAGCTAAGCCAGTGTTGCATGTACCACAGTACATCAATGAAATAAAATTATTTTATAAAATTTATCTCTTAAAATCATAGGGTGTCACATTATACCTCCCTTAAAATTAATTTTCCCAAACAATTCATTTCTGTTATCAATGATTAAATACATTAATGTTGTCTTTATAGAAACCCACATCATATAGCTAAATAATAAAAAATCCAATTAAAAAGGGAATGTTGTAAAATTTTAATTTACCAAAATTAACTCATAAATATGTTTCCACATAAGGAAAAATAAGTTTAATGTAGAAAACATGGTCATGGAAGATAAATATAACTATCATGTTCTGATGGGGAGTGATAGAGAACACGACTAGGAGAATGTTAACAATCACAAGGTCATTAATTTACGATATTCTAAGGAACCATTTGATTCATCAGATATTAATGTACTAGGATAACATTTTTTTTCAAGACCCAATTCCCTAGAGTTGAATAATATTTACGAGAATAAATACTTTGTTAATTTCATCACATTTCATAATCATAAAAACATCCTTTCGTTGTGCTTTGATTAATTTCCACTTCATATCTTATTCCGACAAATGAAGGTGAATTTTTCATTCGAAAAGCATTATAATATCATAAAATCCATAGAATGATATATTATTCAATATTTCTTAATATCACAAAAAAAATTAAAAAAAGGTTATCCAATATGCATAAACCATTATATGGATATAATTTAATCTCCAAAACCTCATCCTAATTTCAATGTAATAAATTCCATAAATGGTTACATATATGATCCATCCAAAATATTAAAATCCAAAATATTTAAATATGGTTTCTAACATTCAAAAATAAACTAATAATTTATCCCCCAAACAACCTCATGTAGCTCTTAACTATTAAACACTAGAAATGAGTATACCATTATCATGTACTTTATTAAAACATGGTAATATACTTAATTACAATAAAACCTTATTTAAAACATGAATTATTTAAAAAAATATCTCTTTCCTCATACAATAAATCTATTTAATTATTACTTAAACCACTATATCCACATATTACCAAACTATTCTAAGGTTATCAATATTATCCCATTTATCTTATCACACAATCAAACATCTCAATATCTTATTATTATCCCAACATCATGCACCTATTAAGGGTTATACTTTCCATTATAAAGTGTTATACAAAAATATTACCTTACCTCCTCATTTACTTTTCATAGTTACAAATAAAACTTAATATATTCTTTTAAATCTTTAAGTAAAAAACTACAATGGACCAATCCTTGGATATTTCATTATTCTGTAATACCATGAAAGTATTTCTAAAAAAATATTCTTAAAATCCAATACATTAAAATTCAATTATTCCACCACATCATTGTATTACTTTACATCACCAATATTTATCTCATGATATTTCCATTTATCTTTGGATTTAAGAAGTTGTTGATATCGATCATCATCGATAAACCTTATATTTGCGCATTATTTATCACAATGCCCATTTTCCATAAACATGAAGCATATAAGTGTTGGGGGTGAATTATATGTATCTTCTTATCTATTTGCATCATTAGATAAATTCTTCCCATCAATTATACAATAATATTCCCAATGAACTTCTTTCCCACACTTAAAACATCTTCTAGTACTAATAAAAAAATTTCCCCCATGTTCTTTTCCGTACTTTGAGCATAAATAAAATCTAATATTAATTTCCCAAGGTATTTAAATTTTTTCTTTTATCTCCACCTTCTGTTTCTTGTTAAAACCATGAGACTAATATGCAAATCTAACTTCCATTTCCACCCTGACAGCATAAGACATAATTTTCTTATAGATATTTATGTCTCTTATGGATTATTCCCCTCGAGGCCTTGTTTCTGAGCCACCTAATAATATATCAACCTTAATTTTAGGTTAGATGATAATTCAAGAAGTTTACCTTTAAATCCTATTAATATTAGCCTCAAAGGTACCAAAAGACTCATCTTACCTTTTTTTAACTCAAGGAACTCTTTCTCTATATTTGTATGAAGAAGACTATGAAGGTACTAATTGAAGAATAATTTCATGAACTCATCCCAATCCATGGATTCATTTTCATATTTATTCCTCATATTCTTGATTTGAGTTCACCATGGGTCCACTTTTCCTGTCACGGCCCGTCCCCTGGGGCCCGTGTTGTGACTACCCGAAGTTTGCCTTCCATAGGCCAGGGGATGGAGACTAGCACTGAAGGAATATTCTCTAAAACTGGGAAGTAATTTCCTTTATAACCTGTAACACACACAACCAAGCACATAGCAAGATACAAACTCAAGTAATCTAAATAGAATGAATAGTAAGTATAGTAAGTAAAAAGGGCCAAAATACAAGCCCAACTAGAAAGTACAAGGAAAACTGGAAAGTACTGGATAGATGAAAGTACAAGTAAACTAGAACAGATCATGTGATCACCTACCAAGGATCCGACCTGAAGGGTAGGTACAACTCTCGATCGGTCTTCTCTGTAGTACGCCTCGTCTAGGTCCACCTCCGAGCTACCTCCAGTCCTGGTACCCTCATCCTCAATCAGTGATGTCTATTGTCTGTATCCAATACAACAAGGTGAGGGTATAGCCAATTCAGGGGTGAGTATAATGATACACATTAGGGACCCCGAGACCCTCAAGGTATCACAAAATCCACCAAGGATAAACCACAATGTATGAAACTAACAGATAAGCCTACTTAGGTATATGCCCATACATATACCAAAGTTTTCAAGTAAACCATCTCAATCATGAGGAAACACAAATTTATTGACTCATCTCGCATCAGGTTTAACTTAGGTACAGTATTTTAGATGATTAGTTATATCTATTGAATCATCTTACTCCATTAAGAGGCTATGCTACTGACCTGCACAGAATCACTAGGAGCTGACCGACACAAGATCTCTAGGTGGTGACCAACACAGGATCGGTAGGAGCTGACCCACATAGGATCACTAGGATCTGACCCACACAGGATTGTTATGAGATGACCCACACAGGATTTCTAGTAGCATACCCATGCAAGATCTCTTGGAGATGACCCACACATGATCTCTAGGAGCTGACCCACACAAGATCTCTATGACCTAACCCACACAGGATCACTAGGAGATGACCCACACAGGATCTCTAGGTGCTAACCCACACAGGATCGCTAGGAGATGAGCCACACAATATCGCTAGAAGCTGACCCACACAGGATCAGTAGGAGCTGACCAGCATAGGATAGCTAGGAGCTAACCCACACAGGATCGATAAGAGCACTCTTCCCGTCACAACCAGCTATTGGGTTTCCGCACTAGGATTTCTCGTCTCCGGGTGAGTCTGCTCCCCAAGCCACTGGTTGATTATTCAACTTCCACAATGTCCCATGAAGAAGTATCTCAATGGTTCTCCATGTCATAGGGGTCTCAACGCAATAGATGGTGTGTCAATCGGACGCCCGATCTGTGAGTTATTAGCCTTTTAGTTCAGAGGGCCCAGTTGGATTCATGCCTGATCCAACCCGATTGTTCCCCAACATTATCCAAAACTCTAGTGGGGTATACCAAAGGGACTGTCTCACAATAGGGTTTCCAACTTTGTTGATGGTTCTTCAAATGGATGTCTGGTGCCAATGTTATGGGCAAAAGAGCGTAAATGGGTCGTAGTGGTTCCAGGTCCGGTCTGACCCAGTCTGGGTCGACCCGGCCCATTATGAGGCCCGGCCCATTGGGTTCGTCCTGCACCGCTGGGTCTGGCCCGGCCCATTCTGGGTGGCCCAGCCCGTTGGACGGTCTGTCAAGATACGAGGGGCCATGGAGGGCCGTAGGGGGTGTTCCGAGGGCGGCTCGACCGTGGGGCGACTCGGCAGCGGGGTGACTCGGCCGCGGAGGTTGCCGCGAGGGTGGATCAGACGGGGTTGCCATCAGGGCGGCTCGTCCCGGCCTGGGGTGGCTCAACCGAGAGGGTGGAGTCCATGGTAGGGCTCAGCCGGGGTGGCCCAGCCAGAAGGTTGAAGGCCGCGGGGTGGCTCGGTGAGGCCGCGGGCGGCGCGGTAGGGCCACTGACGGCGGAGGAGGGTTTGGTGTTAAGGCCGTGGGAGGCTTCTCGGCTATGGATGGCAGAGGTGCCTCGAATAGTGTGGATGTGGGCGGCGGTTTGGCTGTGGATGGCGGCAGTGGCTCGGGCGGAGGAGCGTCCATGAGGCACGGATATTTCGGGTGGCGGAGCCACGGGACGGCGGGGCGTCGTGCCTTCACCGACGGTCGATTTAGCCAGCCTCTCTCTCCGTTCATCGTCGTGGTGTAAGCCACTATATTCTATCACGAAGAACACAATAAGGAAAAATGGTGGAGGGTTTGGGCCATGTTTTTTTGGACCGCACCCTCCACGTTAGAGTGGTAGCAAGTGGCTCAACCAAAATAGGAGTAAAGAATGACAAAATTTTTAATTTAATACGAATCATGGATCAACTCGTTTTGGTTGATCCGCGTTCTCCATTATTTCCAAGAACGAGGAAGTTAATCGAGAGAATTCAAGAATTTATTAATAACCCCATACCTCGTTTGAGTCGTCGATGGAGATCACGGGGGAGAAGAAGAAATATTTGGGGAGGGAAATACAATCGTCGATTGAAGATGTCCCACATTAGAGGATGTCCCGAGGAAGAAAGTTGAAGTTGAGGTCGATGTTCTTCGTTGGAGAGCTTTCTCCAAATTTCCCCAAAGCTCTCTCTTGCCCAAGCTTTTCCCCAATTCCACCAAAATGTAAAAGTTAGCCAAAAATAATATATTATGATATATATTATTTAGTCTGTTGGCATAAATTCAAAATAGACTAATTTAATAAATAGATTTGGCATAATAATTTTTGGAGGAGTAAAAGAGGCTCTCCCACATTCAATAGGAAGTTTGAGGGTTTCACCATTAAAGGGGAGTTCAAGGGATTTATAAATCAGGTGGTACCCACCACAATAACCTCTCATGGGAGGTTAGTTCGGGTGTTCCCCACCATCATAACTTATCATGCGAGGTTTAGGTCTGGTGGTCCCCACTTCACAACATCCACTTGGAATAAAAATAAAAATAAAAGCTACACAATTTTAGTTTTATTTTATTCTTTCATGAATATGTGAAAAGATAAATTCCACCCTTGATATGTGGTCAAGATGATGCTCTCCTTAGGTGAATACCGGAGCTACAAGTTCAATGGTGTACTTGGATTTCAATTCAGAGAACCAGTTTAAATGTTATAAAAACTCGACCGCACGTTTACTAAACGTACCCGAAAAAAAAGTTCAGAAATTCATTGCGGGCACTCGAAGCCTCGGAATCACGCACCGTCAATTTTAGTGAACTCATAAAATTCCAATATATTTAAAAATATATATTTAGAAATTTGAGGTCTTTACATTATCCCAACCTCAGCTATCTACGTCCCCTTAATCCACAAATAAAACTAGGTAAACAAGTGGGGGTACTGAGCACGAATCTGAGCCTCCCGCTCCCATGTGCTCTCTTGGAGGTTCTCGTGCTGCCAGCGAATGCGCACTAGAGGTATCGACCATTCACGAAGGACCCGCACCTGTCAATCCTCAATCTCTACTGGAACCTCTACAAAATTCACCCCATCGTCGATGTCCAGCTTGCCGTGGTCGATGACGTGGAAAGTGTCATGCACGTATCTCCTCAACTGGGATACATGGAAGACGTCATGCAACCGGTGCAACTAAGGTAGAAGAGCTAAGTGGTAAGCCACCTCGCCAACTCTGCTAAGGACCTGAAATGGTCCGATGGACCTCAGAGATAACTTGTCGCCTCGGCCAAATCTTCACAAACCTCATCGATGTGAGACACATAGAAAGACATGGTTTCCATCCTTGAACTCCAGAGGTCTATGTCTCTTATCGGCATAAGAATTTTGCCTGCTCTGTGTAGTCCTCATCCACTCCAGGATGATTTTAACCTTCTCTGTGGTAGCCCATACCATCTCTGGTCCCACTAGTGTTGACTCCCCTGGGTCATTCCACCATAATGGTGATCTTCAAGGTCACCCGTACAAGGCCTCGAAGGGTGCCATCCCAATGGTGGAGTGTTAACTGTTTTTTTATGAAAACTCCACCAACGACAAGTGATCCTCCCAGTTGTGAACTAAATTGAGGAAACAATCATGTAGCATGTCCTCGAGGGTGTGAATGGTCTACTCAGTCTGACCATTCATCTGAGGATGGAAAGCGGTGCTCAAATGAAGTTGCGTCCCGAAAGCCACCAGAAAACCATTCCATAGCCAGGAAGTAAAATGTGCATCATGATCAGAGACAATTGTCGAGGTTAATCCATGTAGAAGTACAATCTCCTGCACATATTGGAATCCTAATATCTCTACTGAACCCTGCTCTCTAATTGGTAAGAAGTGGGCTGACTTGGTGATTCGGTCAACGATCACCCAAATCAAGTCATTCCCCTGGATGTGTGTGGAAGTCCTGTCATGAAGTCCATGGATATACTATCCCACTTCCACTCTGGGAACTCTAAAGGCTGAACCAAGTCTGCTGGTACTTAATGCTTCGCCATCACTTGCTAACAAGTGAGGCATCGAGAGACAAAATCTGCTACTGATTTCTTCATTCCCGACTACCTATGCAATCGTTGGAGATCCTGATACATCTTCGCCACTCCTGGATGTACCTCTAGAGGGGATGTGTGTAACTCTCTCAGATTTTTTTTTTGAAGTGACATGGGTACCATTGTACGTCCTCTGGAGAGGCTGATGTGCCTCCACCTTCAAAAAATCCATATGGTGCAAGTTTTTTGGATATCAGAGCATGTCGAGCCTTGCAGTCAGTGTCCCCATGCTGCACCTCCCTAACTCACTGAAGAAGTGGGGGAGTGACTGTAAGAGACTGTAGAAAAGCTACTCCATCTCGATCCACAAAGGATATGTGCAAAGCGGCCAGCTGCTCTATCGCCTCGCCTAGTAGTTGCTTACCAGATCTTCTACTGAGTGCATCTGCTACAATGTTCCCCTTCCCATGAGTATAAACTATCTCAAAGTCATAGTCCTAGAGGAAATCAATCCAACATCGCTATCTCGGGTTCATGTCCTTCTGAGAGAAGATATACCTGAGAATCTTGTGATCAAAGTAGACTATAAAACGTTCTCCCATCAGATAGTGTCACCACATCTTCAAGGTGAAGACTACTACTGCTAACTCCAGGTCATGGGTAGCGTAGTTCTGCTCATGTTGTCTCAGCTATCGAGAACCATATGCGATCACTTATATCTCCTGCATCAGGACACATCTGATTCTCATCCCTGATGCGTCGCAATAAACTATGCACTCGACGCCCTTTTCTGGAAGTCTTAAGATGGGGGAACTAGTCAGCCTCTACCTCAGCTCCTGGAAGCTCTGCTGGCATTTCTCAAACCAAACAAAAGGTTTACCCTTCTTCTTCAATGATGATAGTGGTGTTTCAACTCTGGAAATGTCTAGCACAAACCTACAGTAGTATCCAGTCAATCCTAGGAAACATTGAATCTCAATCACACTCCTTCGTGGCTCCTAAGAAAGTACCACCTCAATCATTGCTGGGTCAACTGCAACTCCAGCCTCTAAGATGATGTGTCCCAAAAACTAAACCACTAAGATCCAAAACTGGAACTTCAAGAGCTTACCATAAATTTGGTGCTCTCGAAGTGTTTCCATTACTACCTACAAATGATAGGCATGCACCTCCTCAGTAGCCGAGTAGATCAGAATGTCACTGAGGAAGACTACTAAAAGGAGGTCAAGGTATGGATGAAAGATCTTGTTCCTAAGTCCCATGAACACTTATAGAGTGTTGGTTACACCTAATGTCATAATCAAGAACACATAATGGTCATACCGACATCTGAATGCCATCTTCTGCACATATTTGTCTCATACTCTGAGCTGGCGATAGCCTGATCTGAGATCTATCTTTGAGAACCACCGTTCTCCCTTCAGCCAAACAAAGAGGTCGTCAACCCTCAGAAGTGGGTACATGTTCTTCACGATAACCTGGTTTAGGTGCCGATAGTCAACACAAATCCTCAAGCTCCCATCCACATTCTTGGATAATAGAATCAGGGCTGCCCAAGGAGAAACACTGGGCTGAAATAATCCCTTCACCTACAAGTCCTCTAGATGTACCCGCATCTCATGAAGCTCTGCGGGAGCCATTAGATACTCTGGTGTAGATATAGGTGTTTTCCCGAGGTACAATTCATTGTAAAACTCCACCTCTCTGTGAGGAGGTAGACCCATAACATCATCAGGGAAGACATCTGTGTACTGCTCCACCACTACAGGATAATTCGGACTCTCCACATCAACCGCTCTGAGAGTAAGGCTAGACAACTAATGAGTGATCGGCTACCCCCTCCTCTAGGTAAGTCCATTAATGTGCTATAAAGTCTCTATTCTTGCCAGTGAAGGTAAACTTGGTCCTATCCGTGTGGACACACCACATTTTTCACCTAATACAGTCAATCTAAGCATTGACTCTAGATGACCAGTCCATACCCAAGATGATGTCGTAAGGCCTCAATGCCGCTACTAGGAGATCCCATCCGAAACTCTCACCTCCTAGAGTAAGCTTGCACTATTGGCACCAGTGTGTAATCATTGAATCCGCTCTCGTAGGAGTCTCTAGCCGTAAGGATCAATCCAACGACTCCATCACAATCTCTGAGATCTGAACGAGGGCAGTGGAAATAAATGAATGACTGGAACCTCTATCTATCAATATTGCTGCTATGTTGGAGTAGACACGGATCGTACCTCGTATCATCTCTGGTGCACCGTGATCATAGGCCTCAACTGCCTGGATATGAGCTCGCCCCTCTCCACCTACTCCCTCTGGTTGGGGTGAACCACCTGGTGGTGGTGGAGGTAACATCTCGAATCATCACCCACCACCAGTTGCATGACCATATCCTCTTCCACGTCTGCCAGTTCCATGTGTACCTCCTTGGTTGAACCTCTGTCTCTACTTGGGCGGTCCTTCGACTGTCTGCTGACCATCCGTACAACGGGTCGGACAGTCATGGGCCATGTGACCCTACCCGCCGCATGTGTAACACTGCCCACTCCTAGTATGACTATATTCGCCTCGAGTGCCACGTACAACTGATCCTGAATCATGTGGTTGTCCACGTGTAGGTCTGGTCCTCTTGGACCTATGTGACATTTGTCTGCTGCCAGCTGCAGAAGACTCCACTACATGACGAATGGTGGTGGATCTCATTGCTGTTGACTGCTCAACCAGGAAACTATCCACTAAGAGGGTTCACTCTAACATCCCCGCCTGAGTCAGGATGCTAAGAGAAATCATTGAAGCCCTGATCTCCTGGTTGATCCCCTTCTCAAATGTCTGGGCCCTGAAGAATGGGTACCACACCATATCTGCCGAGTACTGTGAGAGGTCAGTGAACCTCGCTGAGTACCGATCCGCATTCATGCTACCTTGATACAGATGAAGAAGCTCTTGAATGCACACTACATGAAGAGTCGCTGGAAAAAACTCTGCCGGAAACAGGCTCTTGAATTCGGCCTAGAGAAGAGTCACCTCGTCTTGAACCTGGATCATCAAGCTCCACCAACTTCCTGGTGCTTCCTATAGAAGGCTGGTGGCATGGATCACCATGAAGTCAGCTGGTGTCCCTACCAGTCTAAAGACTCTCACTACGGCCTCCCACCAATCCTCAGCCACCTGTGAGTCCATCTCTCCCCTGAACCTTGGTGGAATTTGGCACTGGAACTCATGAAATGTGCTCAAGAGGCATGAACCCTCTACTTCTGGAGCTGGTGGCATTGGTGGCCCAATGGGTAACGGTACCGCTGGTGCCTCTACTGGAAGAGGGCCCTGCACCAAGGCCTCATCACTCAGTGGGCTATCAGTGCATACAAATCTCAGAACCCCTAGCTGACTATCTGTGTGGAGGCCTCCTAAAAAAGAAACAGGTCTACCATTGTCAATAAGTTATACCTGGTGAGATGACTCAACATATCAGAGAGAAAAATCTTGGAAACACACATAGAATCAGTGTTTTCATGCACTGAGTAAGAAATTAGAAGTCAAGGTCCTGGTGTATGGATACGTTAGCCACCGAACCAACAATGGATTCCCTAAATTGATAACCATAATCACTACACTTAACACTATTTATATTAAATGAAAGATTAGAGTCATATGTTCTATGGTAGAACCAAATCCTCTGATACCAATTTTCCATGACTCGTCCCCCAGGGCCCGTGTCGTGACTACCCCAAGCCCACCTTCCATAGACCGTGGGCTGGGGACTAGCACTGAAGGCGTATTCCCTAAAACTAGGAAGGCATTTACTTTATAACCTGTAACACACACAACCAAGAATAGAGAAAGATACAAACTCCAGTAAACTAAATAGAAAACATAGTGAGTGCAGTAAGTAGAAAGGGAGAGAATACAAGCCCAACTGGAAAGTACAAAGAAATCTGGAAAGTACAGGATAGCTGAAATTACAAGTAAACTAGAATAGCTCCTATGATCACCCACCAAGGATCCTACCTAAAGGGTAGGTACATATCTTGATCAGTCCTCTATATGGTACGCCTCGTCTAGGTCCACCCCCAAGCTACCTCTAGTCCTAGTACCCTCATCCTCAGTCAGCGCTGTCTATCATCTGCATCCAACACAACAAGGTTCCGGAATAGCTCATGCAGGGTTGAGTATAATGATACTCAGTAAGCACCCTGAGACCCTCAAGTTCTCACAAAATCCACCAAATGATAAACTACAATGTAGGAAATTAACAGATCACCCTACATAGGTATATGAATATACATATACCTAATTTTTCAAGTAAACCATCTCAATCATGAGGAAACACAGAGGTACTGACTCATCTCGCACTAGGTTTGACATATGTATGGTAGTAGAGATGATTAATTATATCTACTGAATCATCTTACTCCACTAAGAGGCTCTGCTGCTGACCTACACATAATTTCTTGGAGATGACCCACAAAGGATCTCTAGGAGATAACCCACATAGGATCGCAAGGAGCTAACCCACAAAGGATTGGTATGAGCTGACCCACACAGGATCACTAGGAGCTGACCCACACAGGATTTCTAGGAGCTGACCCACACAGGATTGCTAGGAGCTAACCCACACAAAGTCGCGAGGATCTGACCAACATAGGATCACTCGGATCTGGCCAAAAAAGGATCACTAGGAGATGACATGCACAGGATCGCTAGGAGCTGACCCGCACAGGATTGCTAGGAGCACTCTTCTCGTCACAGCCAACTACTTGGTTTCCACACATGGATTGCTCATAACCAAAAGAGTATGCTCCCCAAACCACTGGTTTATTCTTCAACTACCACTATGTGCCACAAAAAAGTTTCTCAAAGTTTCTCCATGTCATTGGGGTCTCAATGCAATAGACAGTGCGTCAATCGGACGCCCGGTCTGTGAGTTATTAGCATTTTAGTCCTGAGAGCCCTGTTGAATTCGTGTTCGATCCAACCCGACCATTCACAAACTTTATCCAAAACTCTGGTGGGGTATACTAAAGGTACCATCTCACTCCAGGGTTTCCATCACCATTTACGGTTTGTCAAATGGATTTCTGGTACCAATGTTATGGCCAGAATAGCATAAATGGGTTGTAGTGGGTCTGGGTCCGGTCTGACCCGATCGGACCGACCCGACCTGACCCGGCCTGGGCCGACCTGATCTGGGTCGACTTGGACCGACTCGATGTCTCCAGCCTGGCCCATAGGGTGGCCCGACCTGTGCATGGTAGCCCGGCCCACTGGATGGTCTGGCAGGACGCGAGGGGCCGCGGAGGGCTGCTGGGGGTGTCGTGAGTGCGGCGCGACCATGGGGCGACTTAGCCGCGGGGCGGCTCGGCCGCAGATGGTGCCGCGAGGGTGGCTTAGCCCGACCCGGGGTGTCTCGAACGAGAGGGTGGGGGCCGAGGGATGGCTCGGCTAGGGTGTCTCAACTGGAAGAGTGAGTGTCGCGGGGCTGCTCGGTGAGGCTGTGGGTGGCGCGGTGGGGCCATGGACGACAGCGGTGGCTCGGGGGGAGAGACCGTGAGTAGTGGCTCGGTTGCGGGCGGTGGCGGCAGCTCGAGCGATGAATCCATGGGAAAAGTCTTGGCTCCAGATGGCGGTGTTGGCTCGGGTAGCAAGGCCACGGGCAGCGGCTCGACGGCGGACGACAGAAGCGGCTTGAGCGGCATGGCTGCGAGTGGCGGCGCGGCCGGGGACGGTGGCACGGCCGGGGACAGCGGCGCAGACGGGGACGGCGGTGGCAGCATGGGAAGTGGCTTAGCTGTGGGGCACATAGGTTTCGGGTGGTGGAGCCGTGGTACGGCGGGGCGTCGTGCCATCGTCGGCGGATGGTTGAGTCGGCCTCTCTCTTCATTCATCATCGTGGTGTAAGCCACATTCTTCCATCGCAAATAACATATTAAGGAAGAATGACGGAGGGGTTGGGCGATTTTTTTTAGCCCGTACCCTCCACGTTAGAGCAGTATCAAGTGAATCTACAAAAAAGGATTCAAGAACAACAAACTCTTCAATATAATACAAATCTTGCATCAACTCATTTTGGTTGATCCACATTCGCCATACTTTCCAAGAACATGGAAATTAATCGATAGAATTCAAGAATTTATTAATAACCCCTACCTCTTTTGATTCGTCGATGGAGATTTCGAGTGAGAAGACGACATCATTGGGGAGGGAAAGATGATTATCGATTGAAGACGTTCCTCATTGGAGGATGTCTCAAGGAAGAAAGTCAAAGTCATGGTCGGCGTTCTTCATTGGCGTTCTTCGTTGGAGAGATTTCTCCCATGTTCCACAAAGCTCTCTCATGTCCATGCCTTTTCCCCAATTCCACGAAAATGTAAAAGGTAGTACAAAATAATATATTATGATATCTATTATTTAGTTCGTTGGCACAAATTCAAAATAGACTAATTATGTAAATTGATTTGGCATAATAAATATTGGAGGAGTTAAAGAGTATCTCCCACATTTAATAAAAAGATTGACAATTTCTCCATTAAAGGGGAGTTCAAGGGGTTTATATCTCCGGTGGTCCCTACCACCATATCTCTCATGGTAGGTTAGTTCGGGTGGTCCCCACCATCATAACCTCTCATGGGAGGTTTAGGTCTAGTGGTCCCCACTTCACAACATCCACATGGAATAAAAATAAAAATAAAAGCTACACAATTTTATTTTTATTTTTTTATTTCACGAATATGTGAAAAGCTAACATTAACCCTCGACCTACTGCGGTCGAGGTGAATGTCTCCTTAATCGAATACCAGTACTGTGAGTTCAACGGTGTCCTCATATATCAATTCCGAGCACTGGTTCAAATGTCAGAAAAACCTGCTCGCACGTTTACTAAATGTACCTGAACAAAAGTTCAAAAATTCAATTCGGGCACTCTGGGCTTTGGAATCACGTACCGTCAATTTTCATGAACTCATAAAATTCCCATATAATTAAAAAAATTACATGGAAATTCTAGGTCTTTACATTTTTATATAAATGATAAATAGAAAAAAGGATTTTTCTTGTTCCAAACATAGATGGGAAGAAAATATCTTTTTAGTTGTACTGATCTGTTTTTTAGTGACAAGTGGATCGGAAGACCCACTAAAAGAAGGTGGAAGTTTCCTCATGATGGAAACAATTTAAATTTATTCCCTCCTCTACTAATTTTTAATTACAGGAAAATTCATAGATTGTGTGAGTATAGATATAAGATTTATCATTCCAGATCTCATACATTTGGTTTCTTTGGAGGACAATAATTTCATTACACATTGTATTCATCATTAACATTGTTCTATCGGGTTAAAAACACTGACAAAAATAATTGTATAGTGTGTGTAACACTGTTAATATTTGGAAAAACCCATAATCAATGGAAATTAATTTCAATCTATAAAATATTAGGTTTAGTCCTTGGTGTTTCTATAAAGTTGCCAAAATTCAAGGATTGTAAACTATAAAAAGAATTATCCTTAGATAAATCCCAAGTCATATCCTTAGAAATATATATATGGATCTCACTAAACTTTTCTCATCTTAGTTTATAAAGGTTGGTAAACCTTTCCTATAATACCAACTAAAACAACCCTAGATTTTCAAACATTGACATTATATAATTTTTGTAGAACAATTCATACATTAAAAAAACACATGCCCAAAAAATGTATTAGTTTAGTGTATTTGGAATCATAGAATCATAAAAAACTTTTTTATAACACATAAACGTCTTGTAATGCATATTTATACATAACTTCAATAGTTTTTGACATATCAGACATAATACCTTTCTATATATCCTGGGGAAAAGAATCATATGAAAGGGTGATTAGATGATCAATAAGGGAAAACAGGGGATACATTAATTATAACATAATCATAAGAAATAGGTACATAATTTTTTTTAAATCATTTCCAATATAAATAGGATCTTAATATCATTTCTTGAAATAAATCATAGATGTTTATAATGAATCAGTGAACTAATTATATGATAGAATAACAAAATCCATGGAATTGTGGGATACACATAAGCATGAAAAATGGTTTCCATAGTAGTCTACTCATCACTACCAATGTTATCTTGGTATTATGAGTTCACTACCATTTTCATCTTGGAAATCATGGTTCACCCCCATTAACATCATAGTTTTCATGGTTCACTCCCAATACCATCTTAGCAAACAAAGTCCTTTAATAAACACATTTTTCTCCCCATTCCATTCATGACTATATCTTGAGATATAAACATTTACCCAATGCATTGGAGGGAGATATAGGTCTCACCCATCACATAATGAAAAACATATATATGTGTTCCACAAGAACCTAAATAATTCATTATATTAGAATCAATTAAATGAAATGGGTTTCATAAATAACATTAAATCATAACATAACTAATGGAAAATAAATGGGTTTCATAAATATCATTCCATTATAAAAATAATCCATTTATAGAAAGCATAAGAATGGTGTATATAAATAACTTACCCAGTATATATTCTGTAACATCAAGTGATGTTATATAAGATGGAAATTAATTTTTAGAGATCACCTGAAAACAAATCTTCAGGAAACTTCCTTCTTTTTATAAAAGTTATTTCTTTTCTTAAAAATCCTAACAATTTTAAAAGAAAAAATTTATTTTTAAATAACCTTGTAATACTATAATTTAACCATAAAAAAAATTAATGATAAATTATAGAATAATTTTTTTTCAAACATTATAACTTAAAAAACACAATTTTTGTACCTTTTTTGGAAAAGTCACCAAGTACCTCATTTGGAAAATGAAAAAAAGATTTCATTAAAACCATGAAGTAAAAAAGTAAAAATGGGGAAAAAATAAATTAAATTTTCAATAGGATTCTAGTAAAAACATTTTTCGTATTTTTTATTTTTCAAATTATGGATAATGAAGATAAATATTCCCAAACAGAGACTTAAAATGAAACAATCCCAAACATTGATGATATTGTGAAATAAATACTCATCACTTTATAATCATTATAATTTTATGCCCCATGAAAGAATGACAATTATGTGGATATTAAAACACCATAATCATCTAGAGATATATCATAAAATACATTCAGGGGAAATATATACAGAACTAAGAAGAAACAAGTAGTGTATAAGGCATGTGTCCCACAAAAATAAACGTGAGACATTAATCCCTTACCATATGTCCTGACTCTTGTCTTACTCATGAAAAATTCATGCATAATTAATATAATTTTATATTAAATATGTCAAATAAATTTATTCAATTATATCATATATGATTTAATTATGGCCTTTCTATTGCCAATTTATCAACCATTCAATGTTAATGTTATGTTTCGAGTAATAACCGCATAATATTTCTTATGTGTTTTGATTTTTTATATCTTTAGCCATCATAATTATATCATGATTTAATCATATATTCAATGATAAAAATGACATAAATATAATATAAATTCCATATATAGGTATTTATACTAATTTATTAAATATATAAAAATAAAATGAAATACATTGTTCATGGAGATGGTAGGTCGTATGTACGCATAGATAATGTTTATATTTTCTTGTTATATTGAAAGAAAGAAAGTAAATGACAAATAATTATATATAAATAATATAATTAAAATATAATTATTATTTAATTTATAATATATAATTTTACTAACATTATCCTTAATACATTCCATGTAAAGTGGGAACGAATCACATTGCTTTGCGGAGGTGGTAGTCCATATCTCCAAAAATGAAGTTATTGTATTTCCAAACAAATGAATATATGATGGTATGTGTTATATAAAAATTATATAAGAATAAAGATATATTAAATACCATATATATCATATAAAAATAAATTTTTGATCATAATTACTAACCATGATAGGTGGTAAAGGAAAAAATGAACAACATCATTTCATGTGACGATAGTTTTCCTTACACAAGAATGAAAATTTCGTTATCCATTATATGGATCTGTGTGTGAGTGTATGTTGAACCATTATTATAAAATAATCCTAGTATATTTATGAATATTATTTTATTATGTAAACTTGAAATAAAAATAATTTAATGGGTTTGAGGAATAAGTAAACCAAAAATGTTTGTTGATGATCTTTACTTCTTATTTGGGTTTCTCCTTTTGATTCTCACAAAACGACTATTTAGGTTGGATTTATTCACAAAATTAATGGTTATATTAATAATTTAGGTATTTTTTTGAGAATATTTAGACAATTTTTTGTCAAACTAAATACTTTAAAAACATTGAAGTGAAGGGAAGGAGATGTTCTCTTTTATAAGAGAGGGGAGGGGTACTTCTTGAATTTCACAGTAGTGTCCATTATAATAAAATCTATCTGAATAAAAATTAAAAAACATACCATTTCTTTGAATAAAAAATATTACAAGGTTGTAATATCATAATAAAATTTATTTTAGACACATTTTCATTCTATTTTAAACCTTATCATTTTGAATTACCCTTGGTTAATCCATTTTAATTTTAACAATGGTAACAATGTTTTTATTATTAGAGGATGTTGTTTTTATATATATAATATCAGTTGGACCATATATCCTTGTATTTATTTAATATGTTTATGATTTTTTTAAAAAAATTGATAAAATTTTATTTTCATAAAATATCATAACTGTCAATTTTGACAATATTTATAATAATAACTCTAAAAAAATTAATATGATATGATTAATTCAAAAACAATCACTTAATAAAACCCTAACATTTCATATTCTCCAATAAAATTCTTTTATCATAATTATTAATTTAAACTATATTTATTTTCATATTTTTAATGTAATTTAATTGATTGTTTCATTAATTGAATAATTGCTACGTCATCATTGTGTAATTATTTATAGTAATTATTTCTTAACTAAAAATAAAAAATACAATTATATCATTAATATAAACATTTTATATTTCATAATAATATATATAATTTTAATATCTTCTATATTACCACATATTAAAAATATTATACATATTAAATGTTAAGAGTGTGATATTTTATAACTCCCTTTGAGTTTAATAATATTTTAGACATAATCTTAGACAAGTGAACATTAAATTATTAGATTTTTATCCTTATGTGTTAAGTGTCAAATTAAATTCATCAAACAACATTTCTTAAGTGTTAGGGTAATTTTATAATATTTATAATATTATTTCCACCCTTAATTACTATATTTACCCATAACCATGGTAAGAAACATTTCTAATGTTATTATTCATATTTTCAAAAATGAAAAGTTACCTATTTACTATATTCGTAATTTCTGATTCCAAATATGGAAACATTTTTTTTCATTATTCAAAACACATAAAGTGTTTAAATTAATTTAAAATTAATCATGTTCACAGAACGAGAAAACATGTTTCTAATGTGAAATGTCCAAAAGATTAACATGATTTTATATCCAAATTCAATGTAAAAATGATCCTAATGATAGAAATTGGAATAAATGATAAAAAATAGTTTTAGCTTTACTTTAAAACCAATAAAATATACAGGTATATAGTATATATTTTTTTGATGAAAATGATGATTTGAATTAAAATTTAGTGTTTTTCACTATTCATCAAACACATGAAACTTATATGAAAAAAATAAAAATAATTTAACCAAAGTAAATTTGTATATTCCAATTTCAGAGAATATGTTTATTTTGTCATATAGAAACTATAAAAGATTAAAAAAATAGATTTAAAATTTATTCTCCATTAAAAGATGGAAAAACTCTCTTTAAAAAAATACGAATTTTATGTGTAAAATTGGATTTGTTCTTCTATCATGTCTAAAAAACACATAAGATTAAATTTGATATTATATATATATATATAATCAATATAATTCAAAAATAGTTATTTTTTTATTTATTTGTATAAAACATACTTGTTCATATTTAAATAATTTTTCATAACAATGTTTTATTTTATTTTAATAAAAGTTTTACATTAATTTATAATTTATTGGTAAAATAATTATTTCTAAACCATAATTTTTTAATTTGTCTAATCTTTTACATACCATCCATTATACCAAATTTATTATAATTACCTTTTTTAACTAAGTAAAATAATTAAATGATGTTTTGTTGAAACTCACTATTGCGTATAATGCAAGATAATTCAGTGTTCCATATAATGAATGAACTCAAAGTAATCAAATTATTTGAAATATATATATCTCATAAAAATATCACTGTTTTTTAGTTAGCTTGTACCCTCCGTTTTAATTTAATCCCTACGACATGTGCCTCCAACATGAGTTTTTAGCCATGTAATTATACAAGGAAGATCGTTGCCCATGTGGTTGAGCCATGATCCCTTAAAGAGTGAAAAATCAATACTTTGGTGGATAGAAGATCGTAAAAATGGACTCAAGACCCAAAAACATGAATATTTTATTTTTACATAGTCACAAGATTCCTCAGCAATCTCTCCGTGTCTTTGGAATGTTAGGGATATGTCTATTTAATCACAAGGCAACTCTGGGGTGATCCGAGATGATCTTTATTTAGTTCATTGACATGTCAGCATTATAATGCAATAGAAAAAACATAAATTAGGTTGATATCATGAAAAATAATTGACATGTAACTATTTAAATATGTTTGTCTAAAGACAACTCAGGTTGATCATGAAACAACACCTTGACATGTATGCATTGTCCCAATATAGACTCCAAAAAAGTCAGATTGGCCTCACAACAGTTCATTCACATGTTGACATGATCATTATATTTCTAGTTGACATGTAATCAATTTTATGAGGTAATATGAATGTCACAACAAGTCCCATTGGGTCCCATTCCATGACTACCCAAGATGGACCCTAATAGGTGTGGGGCTGGCGACTAGTGCCGATAAAGCACATCACTAACATGCAAGGCCTTAGACAGTGTACCTTTACAGACACACTCACACATCTCTAATATTATAAAATACTTAAATGTAAAAATCAAATTATACATCCATTCATGTATATATCAAAATCCTATGACCATAGTGCGAAAATAAGTAAAAGAAATAAAATAGGGCCAAATAAAATCCCACAACAATTATTCTTAAAATACAAGTCCAACCTAAATTTAAGTACTAGGACTTATGTTAGAAATTTGTGTGAACAAAATTATGTTTTTCCAGTCTCACTAAGCACCATCTAGTCCTACTACACCAATGGATCCGTCAAAATGTTGATCGTCTTCACAAGACACAACACATGTGGGCAATGCTCATACAAGAGTGAGTATAAAAATACTCATTATGACACCTTGAAAGCACAAACCATACAACAAAAGAAATATAGTCATCTCTATAAAGGTATATTCATGCATCCCATATATCAAAAATATCTAGATATACTCAAAAAAGGCACATAGTTTAATGTTAAGACACAACCATAGTATACCAGCCTTGGATTCCAGCTCAAAGATTCCATAAAGAACTCATCTTGAAAAAAACACTCAAGAACAAGATATCATTGTTGAAATCCATCCTAGAGTTACATCTCATTGGGTCTTAACATGAGATAGAGAAAATTGATGTCCAAAGAGATATTATACACATATTAGGATCACTCCCAAGGCTATGGGATGATACCAAAAAAACTAAATCTAGATTAACCCTCTATTTAGAGGATCGATGCCCGCATGTTTTGGGTCATGAAGATACCATGAAATCCATCATGGATATAATGTTTAATTTAGGATCACCCTTCATCCTTAGAGAATGATTTTAACAACTCTAACCATGAACTCCCACTAAATGGACCATTTTACTAAAAATTGGAAATGATTCCATAACAACCTTCATAGAAAGGATTTGGGAAACCCACCCTAACAAAACATGTCAAATTCCCTAAATATAAGAGCTATAATACATGTATAAAAGATTACAAGGAGTGTAGTAGGGGCCATATGTTTTTTCCTTAACCCAAATTTATTCCTATTTTAAAGGTTTTTGTCATCAAACTATGTCCGTGTAGGGGATTACACATTGTGTATTCAACCCGGGTACTCCACCTCATGTGTGTGTACTTTTGAATGTGTATGTCAAGTATCTGGAGAGGGACCACATTCTATATAGGTCGATCCACAAGATTTTTTTACTTATATTCTACCCAACACCCTATCTATCACTTATGTGGACCCACACAACATGTAATCCCAGATTACATGCTGTGTTGATCTAGTTTTTTCAGATCCCTCGTTCTTTCATCCATGCCAGACTGTACTACCACCACCATGAGTCCTAGATAAAATCACTATCTCAACATCATGGATATACCTTTTCAAATCCATTCCATCGATGAGAAACTCACTTTAGAAATTGAATACACTTGGAAAACATAATCATTCATACTTTCTCATTATTCACTGAATAATGCGAAAAATCCGGTATCTACATCATCTAAGCTACTACCAAAACTACCATCATAGAATCACCATGCCATGTCGATCCTGATTCTATGATTTCAGATCAGTGTACCATTATATGTGTGTATAATGATTGATTATTTGGGATTTTTTTAATAATATCCCAAAAGAAGAATGCCCATGATGAATAAAGAATCTGTGAGAAAATAACCAATCAATCCAGATAATTGGTCCTTGGTTAATGTTCATGACAATATTGGTTCATTTCCAATAAAACAACTATTTAAATAATACAAATCCTGATTATATCCTCCCATAAAAACCCTAAAAATATGACCACCCACAAGATGATTGTACTCTAGATCAATTAGTCAATTGACTAAGTCACGTTCATCGTATAAATCAATAATGGGGAAAATAAAATAAAAAACATACCCTACCTTGATTTGGATCGATCAGTGATGAAGAATGATGTTTTTATATTTTCATTGGAATTGTAACACCCCAGGATTTCATAGTGTGTTATTTCTTCAAAATAATTCAATAACTTGCACAACACGCAACACCGAGTTCAATCACACCATGACTTACCAAAAAAAAAGCCATTAAAAAGAGGTTATGAATAGTATTAACTAAATTTTAAACTTTATATAATCCTTATAATTTTAGAATCCATATTATGAGTTTCTTAGACATAATGCAAGAACAGATTCATTTTCAGTATTGCACTTTTATCAACTTTTAATAGTGAAACCTTTTTAAATAAAATATTTCCAACATTTTGAATTAATGGGGGCATCAAAAAATTTAAAATGAAACATCCCAAGCTTCCACGGTACGCTTTCCTTTGAATAATACAGTAGCGTGTGTTGTACGCAACTTCGAGTTCTAACACACCACAACCAATCAAACTAGCCGTTATGAATAGTAATACATACCTTTTAAAATTTTAAAAATTTTATCTCCCAAAATGGACTTCATTTTTGGATTCGGAGTATCGAATTTAGCCTAAGGTGAAATTTTGGTACTTTTCGGATAACTTTCATATTTTGATGAATAGTTAAAATTACTAAATTTTAATTAAAAACAACTTTTTTAATCAAAAAAATTAATAGTGATAAATTATGAATTTGAGTGGTTTTAAATTATATTTAGAATATATTTTTACCATTTAATATAATTTTGGTCATTGGATATAATTTTACAATTAAACCGAACATAAACAAGTGTCAATCTTTTGATAGTTATTATCTCTTAAAAACATGCTTTTTGTTTTGACAGCGGGAATTAATTTTAAATTAATTTCTGCCACTTCTGTGTTTTTACTTTATAAAAATTGATTCCATATTTGGAATCAGGATGTTCAAATTGTGTAAATAGGTAACTTTTATTTGTAGACATTTTGAATAATTATTGCGGTAAATATTTTATTTACCATGGTTAAGGGTAAATCCGGTAAATAAGGGTTAAAAATAATAATATAATAATACTAAAATTACCCTAAAACGTGTCCTAGACTTATTGGTTGATACATGTTAGGCCATAGGCATCTTTGGGTCGATTTTGGGACCCCATGGTGCCACTTGTAGGTGATAGAGACACTTTATTTTAATTAAGTTAAAATGAATACAAAAATGACACAAGCATATATCTTTTAGACAAACAATTTTTACATAGAGTTATATATGTTGGATTTTAGAATATAAATATTCATTAGAAAGATAACATGATTTACTACATAATTATATTTTATTTATAATTTTTAGACATTACATAATTTAATTAATTTATGACACAATGATGATGAATTAATTACTATAATAGTGAAAAATTAAAATAATTGATATTATAAATACCCAAATAAATATAATATGAAACTTTTAATGAATTAAACTAATTTTCTAGGATAATATGATATATTAGGATTGATTTAATTGACATTTTTTAAAGTAATCAATCTGTTGTGACTTTCACAAAAATCAACTATTGAATAGTGTCAAAATTGACATAAAAGAGTTCTTAAAACAAATATTAGATTATTAATTGATATTAAATTCCTAAAAATCAAAGGTTCGGCCAAGAGACTAATATAATGATAGGTTCGTCATTAATGGACCACTTGGGGGTCTCTTGTATGTATATAGTGTGTTTATTAACCATATTATATAAAAAAACAAAGAGACATTGTAAAAGTGAAACTAATTAACTTAGAGTTAATACTTAAAGATAAGGTTAATATAAGTACCCAAACCTGTCTAAATTCTATTTGTAGAGTGTTTTTCGACCTATTCCAACCTTAAAATTTAAATAATCAACTTTGGAGCCATTATAAACCGAATATGAATTTATTATAAATTAATATTTCTAGCTTTTCCAAAGGTGCCCCTCACCCCTCTTATAAAAGGGCACTCCTCCTTCTAATTTCTTCACACCTTCAAAGCCTTTTGGTTCGGCCAAACTATGCCCAAATACTCTCCCAACTTCCCTCACTACAACCTATAGGCCTTAGTTTGATCATAAAGCCATCCTAAGGAGCCCTTTTGATCAAATCAAAAGGAAGAAACCGAAGAAGAGGTATTGATTTCACCACCCTTTTCCAAGTTCCTTTCTTCTTCCACTTCTTCTTGCTTTGTTATTACCATTATAAAATAATAACTCAAGTATCATATATTTACTGTGATTTTATTATAAATATGGTACAACCATATTCATTATTCTATCCACCCTTTGAATAACATGTCACCATACGTGCGTACGTACGGCGTACCGTCTCCACGTCGTGGTGTAATTGTTATTCAATATATTATTATTTGGATGGGTATAATAATGATGTCTAACTCATGTGAATAATAAATATAACATGTTAATGATTCTTTATATATGATATAACATCCATTTATATATTATTTTAATATCAAAACAATGATATTGTCGCTCGTGCGTACGTACGAACTACCATCTCCACGAACGTGATGAGATTCATTCTCCATCATATCCATTCAAGTATAATTATCATTTGATGATTTAAAAATGATGTTTAAGGACTTGATATAATTCTGGATATGAATAATATACAACCTATCCATTACAAACATGGATTATGTAACAAAACATATAAAAGAAAACGAGTAAGTTAACACCTGAAACGAAGAAAATTCTAAGATATTATTAACAAATCAATGTTAAAAGATCATATATGATATCATATTAATATATATGATTCTTGTATAATTTAATAACAATTATTTCACCATTATACAGGACTTTAACCTACCCCAACCAAGGAAAAGTGCAAGGTAAGGGGTTTTCATCTCACTCTTTATTTCCGTGAGATTCATGCCATATTGCCACCATCACCTTTTGTGTGGTGTATATACTGCCCATAATTATATTCTTTGTGTAATACACTCTAATTTACGTGTATTTACATATTAATTGTATGATACCTCTTTCATGTGTTGTATGTTTCATAAGTTACCAAATTGGTAAGGGTTATTTCACAATCTCTTCATTATCCGAGGTTGTTTATACGTAATAATCTACTGGGATCTCTTTATCATCCACATCCATGTTTCTTAAAAATGAATTTCAAAACATTTTTACTATTTACTATAATATGGGTTAAAGTCATTTATACCCTGGTTTGAATTTTTATAAGAGGTTTATAAAGTAATCTTTCTGTCGTTTTCCAAACAAGGTGCTTTTTAACCTTTTCGACAAAATTAAGGTAAGAATGTTTTTTTAACTTATACGGCGGGTGTGGCTATTTTCCACCGTTATAAAATCGTCGAAGCTTCCCTTACAAGATAATAAGAATATTTTCAAAAAAAATGTTTTATTTCATAAATATAAGACTCTTAAATGATTTCAAATAGAAAGAGATATTTTTCTAAAATAGTCTTTATTTCATCTATGTCAACATCCTTTGATGGATTTTAAGCTTATTTGAAGTTGATTTATTATGATACAAAACATCCATATTTTATTGAAGGTTTTGTGATATTTTTGACTGTGGATAATTTATTCTTATGTCACTCATGGTTTTTGTTTAGAGTATTGACATTTCATAAGTTATTTTTAATCTGAATGTTTATGTTATATTTCAACCTTTCATTCAGATGAATGTGTTAGACAGGTATGTTCCGGGTTGGGGACCGGTAAAATTAAGCCCTCCGGTTTGGTATTCGGTTATTAGAGGAACTCCGGTTTGGTCTCCGGTTATTAGAGGCACTCCGGGTTGGTGTCCGGTTATTAGAGGCACTCCGGGTTGGGTTCCGGTTACAGTTAGCCCCTAGGTCTTGGGACGAGGCCTTGACAAAGAAATTAAAGTTCAGCATTATGCATTCCATCATTATGAAAGTGGTTATTGTTTTTTCATGTGATTATTTGATTAGTAGAATATCCATGTGAATAATTAAATGGAATTATTTCATTTTATTTTTGCCATACTATGTTGAAAGTTCAAGTTTGAAAGGCTTTTGTTTTAGTATACATTGCCTTAAATGTTTATTCGTATTTATGAAAGTTTCCACTATATTGTTATCCTTACTGGGCATTTGATCTCACCCATTTTCTATGTTTTATTTTTCCCAGGAAGTGAAGAAGTAAATTATGAATGACCTGCAGGGATATTATGTTGGGATATGAGTGTGGATTATGGAGACAATATGTTGTTGTAGTAGTTTTTCATTTTATAATGTAATGTAAGACTTATGAATATATCTAGTGTTTACAAGGCTACTAAACCAGTCGTTCTTTCGAGATTTGATCTTTCTTGTGATCGTGCCAATGTTATGTAATAATGCACCGACTCTGGGTAACTAGGGTCGGGGCGTTACAATTGGTATCAGAGGAAGTTTAGTACAAACCTTTGAAGCTATATTTAGATAAACTCGAATTAGAGCACATAGATTTAAGATGAATTTTGAGGATTAGTACAGAAGAACTTCCTAAAATATTGGTATTGTAGAGATTTTGTGAGTTTTCCGAGCAATACATCCCTGTCTGGATACGAGCAGGTAGAGGCGGCTCTGGAACAGATGTACCTAGGGGTAAATCCCGAAAACACCGCTTTGAGCTAGACTCGAACGGGAACTGGTGCACGACAATGGGCCTTGTTTCACTCTTGGTTACGACACTCCCAGGGGATATGCTTAGGATAACTCTCATTTTCATTACAAATCATTATGAAGGGTTTATGAGTATATACTTCCTCAAAGGAGACATTTTTATGATTATGGATTATATCCATAAACTATTTAATTTATGTTATGTGTCTTACAAGTTTGGGATTAGGTATTGTTATTCATAAACTAATCTAATGTATGCCATTGTCTAGAAATGGCGCCCAGTAGAAGGAATGAGAACTCTAGCAATGCACATGATACAATGAGAAAGAAGGATCATATATTTTATGGTCTTAAGCCAGAATTTACAAGAGAAATAGTCTCTCATCTATTATCATCATATGAAGAAATAATATCATGTGTTGATAAGATAAGTAAAGAGTTTACTGAGTCCTACGGCTTTGAAGGGAAGCGAGATAAGAAAAGGATGGAAGAGAGAAAGATAGATAAAGGGAAGAGGGAAAAGAAGAATTTTCCCATATGTGATAATTGTGGAAAGAAACACCCTGGAACTTGCCTGAAAGGAATGGGAGTTTGTTATAAGTGTGGAGGAAAAGGGCACAAAGTACGTGACTGTAAGGGTAAGAAAATGGTTTCAAATGTACAATGCTTCATTTGCAAGGAGTTTGGATACTACACAAACCTATGTCCCAGTCATCAGACTATGCCGAAAATGATGCTATTGGATAATAATCAAGTTATGATACTACCACAGATGAAGAGGAATGATTAGAGTTCTTATGTTGATTATGTCAATTGAGTGTTGTATCAACAATGTACTTGTTATAATAATTATGGAGTATATAAGGATTGTACTGCAGTACTATTTCATTAAGGACTTGAGATTGTGTGGAACAAAGAAAAGTGACTCAATAGCAGGATAAATTTTTGGAAAATATACGGTTGAGAGAATGATAAACCATAATATAGTTCTGATACTGAGGTAGTGATTTTGGAATAATACATGATTGTTTTGGATAAATTATATTGGATATTATTGACTACCTTTTAACTGATTAATGATTTGTATATTCCATCATTGTTGGGGTTTAAAACATTTTTGGATTGATGAAGTATATCCAGCATTCTATATGGAATAAGGGAGCATGAATGTAATCAATAAGGAATATGGTAATTCAGGATGTTTCAGTGTATTAAAAGAATACATGATGAAGGTATTCATATGATATTATGGGGTAAAAAAGGATCTACATTATGTTTACCTTCCTTATAAATGATGAACTGTGAGTTTAGACAGAAGTATTTTGTATAGTTCTAGTTTGAATGATTTTGGATTGCCATAAAAGGACAACCCGGAGGTCGGGCGGCAACCCGTCGCGTCCGGAAAGGCCGCGAGACATGAACCCACAACTGAAGGGCGACAAGGGTGTATCACCTACCACTGGCCCACGAGATGTCCTGGATTAAATAATGTAGTTTTTATTAAAAGATATTGTAGATGAATTATAAATTCATTTATTTTGGAACCCTATACGAATAGTGTAAATAGAATTTTTTACGTTCTATTATCTTTTAGAGTGAAAGATGAGTTTGTGGTAGAAATTTATTAATGGATAAAACTCTAATTATAAAGTAAGTATATCTCCTTATGATCTTAGCCAATTTCATAAATAAATTCCTCAACATTAAGAAAAGGAACTTATAACAAAAATGTTGTCCTAGATGGTACCTTAAATCATCACTAATTTATGGCTTTGGGATTGTTGGCCTTTTCATAGCCATGTTCTCTACCACTCTCCATCAGATAATTGATGGTTAGATTTTTCTTCCATATCCATATTTTCCTACATGGAACCCTAGTATGTGTTATTTTCGGTAATCTTCATACATTCCACTCTTTATTTTAAATAGAGGCCTCATTAATTCATTTTTCGATGTGGGATTTCAACTAAGATATTTTGAAACGTCAAAAATGTGTTATCCCAATACCCTATGTTTTGTTGAACCGATGGTATTTCAAATCATCATAGATTGATGAGTTTAAGGACCTCAATTTTATACTTGTTTGTGATTGATGACCTCAATCACTACCTATAAATATTTACGTTTATCCTCTAATTATATGTCTCTAATTGCCACCAATGTTCTCCTAATCGAGATCATAATTTGGTGGTGACCCTTTCATTTCTCTTTTCCTCATATTAAGACTAAATTTTAGTAACCCAATTTCCGATGTGGGTTTTCCCACAAATATATTTTCTATTTTCAACATTTTATTTTCGAAGAACAATTTCAAATTGCGAGGACACAATTTATTAAAGGAGGGGAGAATGTAACACCCCAAGATTTCATAGTGTGTTATTTCTTCAAAATAATTCAATAACTTGCACAACATGCAAAATCGAGTTCAATCACACCATGACTTACCAAAAAAAATCCATTGAAAAGAGGTTATGAATAGTATTAACTAAATTTTAAACTTTATATAATCCTTATAATTTTAGAATCCATATTATGAGTTTCTTAGACATAATGCAAGAACAGATTCATTTTCAGTATTGCACTTTTATCAACTTTTAATAGTGAAACCTTTTTAAATACAATATTTTAAACTTTTTGACTTAATGGGGACATCAAAAAATTTAAAATGAAACATCCCAAGCTTCCACGGTACGCTTTCCTTTGAATAATACAGTAGCGTGTGTTGTACGCAACTTCGAGTTCTAACACACCACAACCAATCAAACTAGCCGTTATGAATAGTAATACCTACCTTTTAAAATTTTAGAAATTTTAAATCTCAAAATGGACTTCATTTTTGGATTCGGAGTATCGAATTTAGCCTAAGTAAAATTTTGGTACTTTTCGGATAACTTTCATATTTTGATGAATAGTGAAAATTACAAAATTTTAATTAAAAACAACTTTTTTAATCAAAATAATTAATAGTGATAAATTATGAATTTGAGTGGTTTTAAAGTATATTTATAATATATTTTTACCATTTAATATAATTTTGGTCATTGGACATAATTTTACAATTAACCCGAACATAAACAAGTGTCAATCTTTTGATAGTTATTACCTCTTAAAAACACGCTTTTTGTTTTGACATCGGGAATTAATTTTAAATTAATTTCTGCCACTTCTGTGTTTTGAATTTAGAAAAATGGATTCAATATTTGGAATCAGTATGTTTAAATTGTGTAAATAAATAACTTTTATTTTTAGACATTTTGAATAATTACTGCGGTAAATATTTTATTTACCATGGTTAAGGGTAAATCCGGTAAATAAGGGTTAAACAATAATATTATAATAATACTAAAATTACCCTAAAACGTGTCCTAGACTTATTGGTTGATACATGTTCGACCATAGGCATCTTTGGGTCGATTTTGGGACCCCATGGTGCCACTTGTAGGTGATAGGGACACTTTATTTTAATTAAGTTAAAATGAATTCAAAAATGACACAAGCATATATCTTTTAGAAAAACAATTTTTACATAGGTTTATATATGTTGGATTTTAAATTATAAATATTCATTATAAAGATAAAACGATTTCATACATAATGATATTTTATTTATAATTTTTATACATTAAATAATTTAATTTATTTATGACACAAAGATGATTAATTAATTACTATAATAGTGAAAAATTAAAATAATTGATATTATAAATACCCAAATAAATATAATATGAATCTTTTAATGAATTAAACTAATTTTCTAGTATAATATGATATATTAGGATTGATTTAATTGACTTTGTTCGAAGTAATCAATCTGTTATGATTTTCACAAAAATCAACTATTGAATAGTGTCAAAATTGACATAAAAGAGTTCTTAAAACAAATATTATATTTTTAATTGATATTAAATTCTTAAAAATCTAAGGTTCGTCAAAGAGACTTATATAATGATATGTTCCTCATTAATGTACCACTGGGGGGTCTCTTTTATGTATATAGTGTGTTTATTAACCATATTATATATAAAAAACAAAGAGACATTGTAAAAGTGAAACTAATTAACTTAGAGTTAATACTTAAAGATATGGTTAATATAAGTACCCAAACCTGTCTAAATTCTATTGTTTGAGTGCTTTTAGACCTATACCCACCTTAACATTTAAATAATCAACTTTGGAGCCATTATAAAGTGAATATGAATTTATTATAAATTAATATTTCTAGATTTTCCAAAGGTGCCCTTCACCCCTCTTATAAAAGGGCACTCCTCCTTCTCATTTCTTCACACCTTCAAAGCCTTTTGGTTCGGCCAAACTCTGCCCAAATACTCTCCCAACTTCCCTCACTACAACCTAGAGGCCTTAGTTTGATCAGAAATCCATCCTAAGGAGCCCTTTTGATCAAATCAAAAGGAAGAAACCGAAGAAGAGGTAATGATTTCACCACCCTTTTCCAAGTTCCTTTCTTCTTCCACTTCTTCTTCCTTTGTTATTACCATTCTAAAATAAAAACTCCAGTATCATATATATACTGTGATGTTATTATAAATATGGTACAACCATATTCAATATTCTATCCACCCTTTGAATAACATGTCACCATACGTGCGTACGTACGGCTTACCGTCTCCACGTCGTGGTGTAATTGTTATTCAATATATTATTATTTGGATGGGTATAATAATGATGTGTAACTCATGTGAATAATAATTATAACATGTTAATGATTCTGTATATATGATATAACATCCATTTATATATTATTTTAATATCAAAATAATGATATTGTCGCTCGTGCGTACGTACGGACTACCGTCTCCATGAACGTGATGAGATTCATTCTCCATCATATCCATTGAAGTATAATTATCATTTGATGATTTAAAAATGATGTTTAAGGACTTGATATCATTCTGGATATGAATAATATACAACCTATCCATGACAAACATGGCTTATGTAACAAAACATATAAAAGAAAACGAGTAAGTTAACACCCGAAACGACGATAATTCTAAGATATTATTAACAAATCAATGTTAAAAGATCATATATGATATCATATTAATATATATGATTCTTGTATAATTTAATAACAATTATTTCACCATTATACAGGAGTTTAA
This sequence comes from Viscum album, assembly GCA_963277665.1. NCBI lineage: Eukaryota > Viridiplantae > Streptophyta > Magnoliopsida > Santalales > Viscaceae > Viscum > Viscum album. The sequence goes on along the minus strand of OY728156.1, from coordinate 2,072,446,065 downwards.
CCTACCCCAACCAAGGAAAAGTGCAAGGTAAGGGGTTTTCATCTCACTCCTTATTTCCGTGAGATTCATGCCATATTGCCACCATCACCTTTTGTGTGGTGTATGTACTACCCATAATTATATTCTTTGTGTAATACACTCTAATTTATGTTTATTTACATATTCATTGTATGATACCTCTTTCATGGGTTGTATGTTTCATAAGTTACCAAATTGGTAAGGGTTATTTCACAATCTCTTCATTATCCGAGGTTGTTTATACGTAATAATCTACTGGGATCTCTTTATCATCCACATCCATGTTTCATAAAAATGAATTTCAAAACATTTTTACTATTTACTAGAATATGGGTTAAAGTCATTTATACCCTTGTTTGAATTTTTATGAGAGGTTTATAAAGGAATCTTTCCATCATTTTCCAAACAAGGTGCTTTTTAACCTTTTCGACAAAATTAAGGTAAGAATGTTTTTTTTAACTTATACGGCGGGTGTGGCTATTTTACGCCGTTATAAAATCGTCGAAGCTTCCCTTACAAGATAATAAGAATATTTTCAAAAAAAATGTTTTATTTCATAAATATAAGATTCTTAAATGATTTCAAATAGAAAGAGATATTTTTCTAAAATATTCTTTATTTCATCTATGTCAACATCCTTTGATGGATTTTAAGCTTATTTGAAGTTGATTTATTATGATACAAAACATCCATATTTTATTGAAGGTTTTGTGATATATTTGATTATGGATAAGTTATTCTTATGTCACTCATGGTTTTTGTTTAGAGTATTGACATTTCATAAGTTATTTGTAATCCGAATGTTTATGTTATATTTCAACCTTTCATTAAGATGAATGTGTTAGACAAGTATGTTCCGGGTTGGGGATCGGTAAAAGTAAGCCCTCCGGTTTGGTCTCCGGTTATTAGAGGAACTCCGGTTTGGTCTCCGGTTATTAGAGGCACTTCGGGTTGGTTTCCGGTTATTAGAGGCACTCTGGGTTGGGTTCCGGTTACAGTTAGCCCCTAGGTCTTGCGACGAGGCCTTGACAAAGAAATTAAAGTTCAGCATTATGCATTCCATCATTATGAAAGTGGTTATTGTTTTTGCATGTGATTATTCGATTAGTATAATATCCATTTGAAAAAGTAAATGGAATTATTTCATTTTATTTTTGCCATACTATGTTGAAAGTTCAAGTTTGAAAGGCTTTTGTTTTAGTATACATTGCCTTAAATGTTTATTCTTATTTATGAAAGTTTCCACTATATTGTTATCCTTATTGGGCATTTGAGCTCACCCCTTTTCTATGTCTTATTTTTCCCAGGAAGTGAAGAAGTAAATTATGAATGACCTGTAGGGATATTATGTGGGGATATGAGTGTGGATTATGGAGACAATATTTTGTTGTAGTAGTTTTTCATTTTATGATGTAATGTAAGACTTATGAATATATCTACTGTTTCCAAGGCTACTAAACCAGTCGGTCTTTCGAGATTTGATCTTTCTTTTGATCATGCCAATGTTATGTAATAATACACCGACTCTGGGTAACTAGGGTTGGGGTGTTACAGGAATGATCCTTAGAATCTAACTTGCATCAATCATAAAGTCACAATATAATCATTGTTCACCATGGTCTATCACCAATGGTTCTCCAAAGTCTACAGGGTTATGTGGGCAGCCCTGGAATTTTAACATAACAATATATTTAAATATTTTTAAACTTTTTATCAACACAAATGATATAAAATTATTTATTTTAATTATTTTATTCATTTATTGGACCGAGATGAATTTTCTACTAACAAATTGCTCCAACTAATGGAAATTTTCACCTAGGGTAAAAATCTCATTCTAAACTCAGCAGCACCCTCAAATTTCTGATATGGGAACCTGTTCAGATTTTATTCCAATTTTTTAGGGAAAATACATTAAAATTATATTCAATATGTTTAATATAAATAAAAATATTTCGTTTACATTAGATCTCATAATCACATGGAGTCTTAGTTCTTAGTCTCAAAAATAATCCATATAATATCCAAAAATAATGCATGGAAAATTCAAGACATTACATTCTCCCCACCTTGGGGATTTAGAGTCCATGAAATCCAAAACAAGGGCTACTCAAAAATATATGGGTACTAAGCACGAATATTAGTCTTCATCTCCCATGTGATCTCGGGGATATTCTTGTGCTACCCCCATTCACGTACTAATGGAATCGATCTCGCATTTAGGATCCTCTCCTACTGATCCTCAATCTCTACCAAGTACGGATCTATGGTAGCTTCATATGGAATGTCTTTTTTCCCCATTTGAAAATGTGTGATGGGTCATGTATGTACCTACTTCTCTATGACTTGTGGAAAATTCCATGTACCTAGTATAATTGCAAAGGTAGAGCTAGGTGGTACGCCCCCTCACAAACTCTACGCAGTATCTTGAAAGGGTTGATGATCATCAGATATAGGTAGCATCCCCAGACAAATATCTATAGTCTACACTGATGTGAAACTGAAAAGAACACATGGTATCCTTCTTGAAACTCTAAATTCATATTTCTCCTATCATCATAATACTCATGATGGCTATTTGTAGTCATCAGCCACTCCTGGATGATCTGCACCTTCTCTATTGTAGCTCTCACTAACTTTGGTTCCATGAGTCCAGACTCTCCTAGGTCAGTCCTGTAAAGTGTTGACCTACAAGATCTCCTATAAAAGTCCTCAAATGGTTCCATACTTATTGTGCAATGGTATTTTTGGTTGTAAGAAAACTCCACTGATGGTAAGTGATCCTCCCAATTACAACTAAAGTCTAACATGCATTCTCACATCATGTCCTCCAGAACCTGAATAGTCTACTCTATCTGGCCATCAGTTTGGAGGTGGAATGATGGTATCAAGCATAAATCAGTCCCAAAGGCCTCATGTATTTCTTTACTCAACTGGAATATGAAGTGATAATCAGCGTATGAAATGATCATTGATATAAATCCATGGAGTCAGATTATCCCCAGCATGAAGAGGCACCCCAAGCTCTCTACTGAACAATTCTCTCCTATTTCTAGGAAGTGGGATGACTTGTTTAGTTGGTCTATGATCACCTAGATGGAATATTTTCCCCTATACATACATTTTAATCCCATCATATTTTCCATAGATATGTCATCCCACATATATTATGGAACCTCAAGTGGCTGAGTTAACTTGCTAGAACATGATGCACCCCCTTCATCTTTTGAAAACTAAAGCATCGAGAGATAAACTCTAAAATTATATTCCTTGTTACTAGCCATAAAAACTAGAATTAGAGGACCCGAAACATCTTTTCCATTCCTATATATATATTACCATAGAATATTTATGAAACTCTCTCTGAACCTCTCCCAACAACTCCATGGGTACCATTATGCAGTCTTTGAAAAGAACAACATGCTTCCCACCTTTAGAAAAAACATCAAGAGCATTTCTAGTGGATATATGAGAATGTATGGTTTCACAGTTATCCTCTATAAATACCTCCCTAACTTTATACAAACAATGGAGGGGTAAAAACCATCTACATGAGGTTAGTCTATCAATCTTCATCCACCAAGGATAACTACAATGAGGTAGACTTCTCTGAATCATTTTTTAGTATCTTCGTACAATATCTCTTTATGAAATAATCTACTACCATTTTCCCTTTCCCCAGAGTATAGACAATTTAAAAGTCATAATCATATAAGATACCTATTCATCACGTATTACCTATGTAGATATCATTGTTAGAGAATATATACTTGATACTTTTGTGATCATAGTAGACGATAAACCACTCAACCATCAAGGAGTATCCCCACATCTTTAAAGATAAGACTATAATTACTAGCTCAAGATCGTAGGTCACATTGTTCTTCTCATGTGGTCTCAAATGGAATGAACCACAGGTAATCACTAATTTCCTCTACATCAAAACATAAAAAACCCAGTTTCTGAGGCATCAAGTACCACTATGTACTCGACACCCACCACCGACAATTTCCATATTGGATATCTCCTCAAACTCTACCTCCACTAAAGAAAAAAATTATGGCACATCTTTATCCACATGAAATGATTACAATTTCCATTTGATGCTATCATGGGTATTGATATCTTGTAAAAATATGTTATGAATCTTCGTTAATAGCTTGGGAATATAAATATTCTCTACAACTCCATCACACTCTTGGGTAGATCCCAATAAAACAATACCTCGACCTTGGCCAAGTTCTCTACCACTCCACCAGCTAAGATAACATATCCTATAAATTGAACCACCTAAATACATAAATTGAATTCAAGATATTTCTGTAAATATGGTGCTCAAGGAGTAGGTCCTGTACCATCCCCAAGTGTATTGGGTTCTCATGCTCATCCATTGATTATACAATGATATAATCGATAAATACTACTATTAACCTATCTATGAAAGGATGGAAGATTTGATTCATGAGTCCCATGAACACTACTAGGGTGTTTGTCATGACAAAAGGCTTTACCAAGTAGTTATAGTGACCATAATGAAATATGAATGTCTTATTTAGTATATCTTCATCCTATACTCGCTGCTGTTGTTAGCATGATCAATGTTCAACCATTAAGAACCATTGATCCCATATCGACTGATCAAATAAATAATTGATCCTCGGCAGTGGATAATTTTTCTTAATGATCACCTAATTCATGCACTGATATTCTACACAAAACCTCAACCTTGTGTCTACATTTTTGGAAAAACATACTATGGCTACCTAGGGTAAAATACTAGTTTTAACTAATACCTTCCTACAACAATCCTCCAACTACATGGTTAGCTCACGAAGCTTTGTAGGAGCCATCCGATATGCTGGTGTAGATATAATTATCATCCAAGGGTGTAGATCAATGCATAATTCTACCTCTCGTTGGAGAGGTAAACCTATAACATCTTCAGTGAATATTTCCTTGTACTCCTCCAACACTACATGAAACTGAAAATAATAACATCCACTGCACCAAGGGTTTGGCTAGCTGACTGATGAATAATCGGATTCACCCTCCTATGAATGAGTCCATCCTATGCTGCGTGTAATTACGTTTCACCAAGAATGGAAAACTGGGTTCCATCATTGTGGACACACCACACATTTTCCTAGATGTTCAATCTCGGTAAGAACATTTGATAACCCATCCATACTGAGAATATCATCATAATTCATTGACGCTACTTCCATGAGACTCCAATAGAAATTATCAACTCCAATTGTTAGGTCACACTATCGACACAATTGTGTGATTATAGATTTTTCTCCAATATGAGTTTCTACGCATAAGGGTCATTCCAGGGATCGAATGGAATCTCTAAGTCTCGAAGAAGATATGTGGTGAGAAATTAATGACTATAAAATGTGTCTCTTATTTTTTAGCTAAGGTATAAAATACATAGATTGTATATCCAATCATTATCAGAGCCTCTGGTTCATAATATTCAACTACCTACAACTATCCACGCATGAGTCCTCCAGCTCCCTCATCCTATCATGGACCACCTGGTGTGGTGGTGCTAATAACTAAAAATGTAGACCACCTCATGATTCCATCCTAGATACTTGGCCACATCTATTGCCTTTTAGAGATTCCTACTCTTGCCACTTCCTCTACCATGGTGGCCCATCCATTGTCTCACAATCTTTTGTATGGTGGGTAAGATAATCTCATGCTAGATTTCCCCTAACATAAATTTAGTAGTACTGCCTCCCCTAGAATGTATGGACCCACCCTATGATCCTTCATACACATATCCTCCATTATAATTCTTCCTTCAGAATGATTTGGCATGTCCAGATCCCTCTGTCTAACATTGGCTCCATGTTTATAGGGTCTCTACTCCTCCTTTCCCACTACTAAAAAATGCCAGTTATAACTGCTCCATGAGGAAACTCTAAACTAAAAAATCTTTCCCTAGCACCCCATCATAGGTTGGAATTCTTAAATGGATAACAATGTATTGAATGTCTCTATATAGACCTCAGATGAAGGTTCAAGCCCTGAAGAAATGATCCCCAACCATATCCATCGAGTACCTGTAGAGGTTGGTAAACCTTAATGAATACTCAGCTTCTGTCGTTCATCCATACAATAGCTGTAGAATGTTTTTTATACATATATCTATTAGTGTAGCTAGAGAGAACTACTCTATGAATAGATTCTCAAAATCATTCCATTCAATAATCACTCCTTCATATGACTCGAAAACTAAACCCCACCATCACCCTACTGAGTTGTGATGAAGGCTCGCTTCCAAGACCACCATCTGATCTTCAGGTGTCCTGACCAAATGGAAAACTTTGTTCATCACCACAATCCTGTAATCAGCTACCTATGGGTTAGGATCACCATGGATCATGGTGGGTCTCTGTCATGAAAACTCATGAAACACGCTCAGCCTACACACCTCATCAGCTAGTACTGTGGGTACCATGCACTGCTATATAGGTGGGGGTATTGTTGGTGCACCATTTGGTGGTAAAATCATGGGAGATAGTCCTTGTATCAGCACCTCATCACGAAGTGGTTCATCCTTGTGATCATGTCGAATCCTACTAGCATACATCATAGAGGAATCCAGAAACAAACATGATGTACCATGTTAAATGATTATATCTGGAGAGCTGACTCAAGATGGAAATAGAAACTAAACCCCATTCCTATATGATGCATGTACCATTATTTTCCAAAAAACCTATATTCTTGTGTACTGAGTTGAAAAAAAGGTTATTAGAGTCCTGGTGTATGGATACGTCAGCCGCTTCACCAACACTAGAGTCCCTAGATTAATAGTCAAACTCAAAACACTTACCATTATTGCCACAAACCAATCCAATAGTCTCTCGATCCTAAAGTATATCTGACCACCTCTGATCCTCCTTGTCCTGACTAGTTCTAGTAGGGCTCATGCCATGACTCTCCAATCCCACCCATAATAATCTAGGGGTTGTTGACTATAACCGAGAAGGAATATTACTTAAATGGGAGGAATTCACCTAATTTCATATACAACACTCATCTCTAGGCCTGTACAATGATGAAATGTAAAAAGATAGCAGAATAACCATGAATGCATACATCTAAATCTTATAACTGGAGTATGACATGATTTAAAGTAAAGTAAACAGATCCAAATATATTCCCACTTAAAAGAGTCTAAAAATAAAAGTCCAACATGAATGTAAGTATTGAGGCTAATATTATGAAGCTATAGGAACACACCTCAGTATGTTCAGTCCAACTAAAAATTGTCGTGTCCTAGTCCACCAAGGAATTCGTTAAAAGGTATATCATCTGAAAAAGACATTACAAGTATGGGAAAATACTGTGTGGGGGTGAGTATGAAAATACTCAGTAGGACACCCTGAAACCTCATATCAAACATCAAAGGAAATACTGTTAGCTATACATAAGAATATTTATACATCAGATACAACATGAATATCAAGATATACTCAACATATACACACAGTATAAAGGTATTTCACAACCAAAGTATTCCATCATAGGATTCCAAATTGAATATTCCACAGTGCATTCATTTGAGAGAACACACTCTTGAATCTGATAACAATGATGATGTCTATTTGAGAGGTGCCACTCCTTAGGTCCCATAATGAGAAATAATAGGTTAAAGTCTGAAGATATATGATACATAGATGAGGATCACTCCCAAGGGAATACATTGATACCAACAAAATCAATTTAGATTACCCCGCTATGTAGATAATCGACACCCATGTGGAGTTGGTCACAATTATACCAAGAAATCCACATAGGGAACAAAGAATAATAGAGGATCTCACTACAGGCATAATGGAATGATTCCAATGACTCTATCCAATAATTAGTGTTGAAGGGATCATTATCCTAAAAGTAAGAAACAATTTTAGACCATCCTTTAATGAAAGGGCATGCAGAACGGACCGTAATAAAACATTTCAAACTCATTGAAGACAAGATATCTAAACCATGTATAAAAGTGTACATGACATGTAGTAGGGATCACATGTAAGGTCCCTTCACCTCATGTATGACGCATGTAAATAGACCATTTCATTAAATTGAGTCTGTTTATGGGATTAAAAACCATGTAGTCAACCCGTATACTCCACCTAGTGTCAGTTTACATTCCAAAGTACACACTGAGTATTCGGGGAGGAATCACATGTCGTGTTTGCCAAGCCACATATTGTGTGATACTTATCACCTACCTGAAACCCAATTCACTACTTAGGTGGCACCACTATACTTTTAATCCCAAATTACATTCCTTGTTGATTAATTTTTTCTAGAAACCCTCATTATTCTTTCCTAATGATCCCACAACATTTCCGCCTTAAATCTTTTCTCTAATAACACTAGTAATCATGGATCTACCTTGGATGATCCTTTCTATTGACAAGAAACAAACTCCAACCATTGAATCTTCTTGGAAAGAGGATTTGTTCATTATTCCTCATTGCCTTCTAAATAACACGAAAATTGGGTATCTGTGTCATCTGATCCACTATCGCAACCACTGTTTCACCTTAGTCACATCATACGTATCTCACATCAATGATTTAGAATCATTATGATATGAAATGGGTGCACAATGATTCATTGATTAATATTTTTCATGTCAAGTGGCAAACTAAGGACACTAGTGAAAAAGAATAACCAGTGGATCAAAGCACAAATAAATCAATTAGAACAGGCCTTGTCTAATGTTCGTGTAAATCGTGGTTCGTTTCCATTATAATTACAATCAAAATAATCAAAATCACAAATATATTCTATCATTTAAAGCCAAAAAAAATATTCCCTTCCCACAACATAATCAAATTATAGATCAATATATTCATTGATTTATTTGTTTCTTCATATAAGTTAAGAATGGGGAAAAAATAAAAACACATACTCTACAAAAATTTGTACCAATCAGTGATGAAGAAAAATGTTGTATCATTGTCATTGGACACATCCTTTGATTTTTAGGTGTGTTGATTGTTAATCCACGATCTGGTCATCATTTTCCTGGTATAATTATCCAATAGTCTCTCTCCATGGGTTATACAATATCTTGAGGGATATATAACTAACCATGAAATTGTAACATAACAATATATTTAATGATTATTAATTACTGCTTCAAAAAAATGAAATAAAATAATTAATTAAAATTATTCTATTCATTTATGAACCTATGAATACTTTTATACAAATGAATCACACTGACTAATGTTATGTTCCATCTATGGTGAGCCTTGTGTTCTAAACTCAATTTTTGCAAAATATTTCTTATCAGGGAACCCATTTAGAAGTTATTCAACTTTTTTTAGAAAACTACATTTGTGTTCTATTTAATATATTTAATATATATTAAAACTTTATTCCGGACACACCATGGCTCGTAATCGCACATCCTCTCAATGCCTGGTCTAAAACATAATCCATATAATATCCAAAACTAATTCATGTAAAATTTGAGAAATTACACTAAATACAATTATGGTTGATCATGCAATATTATATCGACTTGTCAAAATTTTCCGGCAAAAGTCCATATACATGTATACTAAGGTTTTGTTAAGAATCTCAAACATTTCATCTTTAATTATTAAAAGACATTGAATACATGTCAATTGATCAGGAAGACACCCATGGACATGTCTACCATGTCAGACTGATCCCCCAAATATGTCATATATACAATCGAGATATTTCTAGTATACAAATTATACATGTCCTCCAGATCTCGTAGGACTTGTCAACCTTGTCTGTAAGACCATTATAGACTCACTCCACATAGGCCCTGACCAAGAACATTTAGTTATATTATAATTTTTTATAAGATAAGCATCATTAATGGAAAATGGTTATGCACTCATGTGATCATATTTATCCTGCTCTCATATGGGTACTCCATGTCATGCCAAGAATATTTGACAGACCGTGTGTGGTCAAAGTCTCTCTTTATCTATAATAATATAGAGAATAAATATTCAAAATGGAAACATTTGTGGGTAAGCCCTTATAAAATGACATACATACTAGTATCACCCCATATATTCCAAAAACCTCAGGGATACCAATAATGATTCTGAGTGTGACCATCCAACTTATCCTATCAGTGCGTTAGGTGATGAATAAAATATAAGAACATTGATTGTCATTATAACTAGGATACTAAGGATTCCATAATAAGTGATTATTTTCATACTATATCCTCCGTTATATGTGTAATAATAACTCCTAAATGTAAACATTAATGTGTGGGCCTCGGAAAAATTTCTTCTCATTCAAAATTTTGTATCTTCTGATATCTCCTGTTTCTATCATCGAGTATGAATCTCATGGGCTCAGGAAGTAAAAATGATTGTACCAATATCATGATGAGAATTACAAGAGTTTTGGATCACTATTCGGATGTAATCATAATTACATCTCATCTCATCTCAATGGTCCATACTCCCAATGAAGGAATCTATGAAGCATTATATGCATAACTCACACCTAGGGACTATATTATAATATCTATCATGACACATATTCCCATTATAATAACTATTTAGACTCTCATTCATGTCTCAAATAGGATACACAGGATGCCTCACTGAGGTCTTAGTCCAATATTTACATCCCTATTGCATAATGTTAAATTGCATAGATGGGTCCAGTCACACGACCTTGAACTTTGTCAAATTAATTATGATGGTTTTGATTATTTTTTTCAGAGAATAAATATTATTTTTCATATAGGTTAGATCCCATTTCCTTGAGACCAACTTCTCTTCTAGATAATAGTACAATATATAGTGCATTAACATAAATATAACCTAAAGCATCATTAATAAATAATTTATTGATAGAGAACCTATGATATATATTTAGTAGTTCATATCAGTACGTGTTCGTAATTATAATGTCCCATAATTTAGATGTACATATTACTTAAACATTGAATAATATGTATTACATAACATAACATAGACCACGAATGGACTGTATAGGTTTTCTGTCTTTAGAAACTGGGAAACATTAAAAACCGGTTTATAAAACAACTACATTATCTCCCACTTATTTCTTCAAAACTAGACTACTTTTTGACATATCTTACTTAATACCCTTATTCATGACATGGGTAAAAGAAACATATTAATGGGTGAGATCAAATTCATTGTAAGGGTAAACAATGGAAATATCAATCATATTATAAGAACATAACATTTTAAAATCTTACCCTGCATAGAAAAGATCAGAATATCATGTTATGGGATAAATCATAAAAGTGAAATGTAATCCTAATTGTCATAACATAATACATGAGATTTAGTCAAACACACACATAATCATATGAAATCATTTCATATTATTCAAGGTTCATTTCTAAAAACATCATATCAGAAAAAGTCCATTACAGAACCAGGTTCACTCTTCATTACGGCCCTATATTACAGAACTGGATTTACATTCTAGTATAGTCATGTATATCTCATGAGATATAAATCATTACCCAATGAATTGGAGGGAGATATAGGTCTCAACTATCTCTTAATGAAACTATTCTTATGTGTGCTATAAAAAATCATTTATCATAGCATAACCTAGGAAAGAAAAAGGGTTTCCTAACCATCATTCCTTTATAATAAATTTAAAAAAAATGGATGTCATAAAAATAATTAAATCAAAAAATCAAAAAATTAAATGTAATAATTTTGAGGGAAACATAACCCTATGTCATCTTATATGGAAAATAATTTTGATATAACACATGAACTTAAATCATGAGGAAAATATCCTTTTATTTTCAAAAATGTTTTCTTTTCTCAAAATGCCACATAATTTTTAAAGAAAATAATTTAGTTGAAAATAATTTTGAAATCATGTAGATGAATATTCATGGAAATAATGTTTCATGAAAGTAAAATTATATTCATGTTGTATAAGTTAAAAATACATTCTCCTCGTACTTTTTCCAGAAAAGTCAAAAAGTACCACAAATTGAATAACAACAAAATATTTCATTCATACCGTTTAATGAAAATTCACCAAAGGGAAAAATTAATATTAAAAGAAATTAGGGTAATAGAAATAATATTACATAATTATGAAACATTTATTTGGATGATAAATATATCCCAGTAAATACTTACGTATAAACAATCTTCGATTAAAATGAGATATTAAAATCATCCCTTACCTGAGGTCTGATATCCTTAGTATGTATTCTAACCTCCTGTATAATGATTTAAATAATTTTATTGAATTATTATATAATAATATTCATTTTTATATTATCATATATGATTATATTATCATCCTTTGTTTGGTAAAATTTCATTATCACCCATTATTTGAATATTAATTGCTTTAGGTTCTTTTGAAAGATTTGTGGAATAACATCATTTTCCACTTATTATGTTATAGATAATTCCATTAAATAATGATATTATTATAATATATATCATATTTGTTCTTTACATTCTTTTGTATAATAATTGTTAAATTAAGATCATGTAGAATGAATCACATTGCATCGTGGAGACGGTAGGTCGTACGTACGCACGACCGATGATATCATTCCAAAAATTTTTGAAAGGTTTTGAAGTGGATGGTTTATAATTATTTAGGATTAGTAAAATGTTATAATAATAATATATTGTTATTATTGCCAACATTATACCCATCTATGTATTGTGGTGGTGATAAACATATTACACCACACCGTGTTTACGGTAAGTCATACGTACGTATGTGCGGTGATTTTGTTTTTCATAGGATGGATAGAAGGTAAAATATTGTTGCTTAATATTTATAATAACATATCAGTTTATCAGTGATTCTAATGTTATTACTTTATAATGAAACAAATATTGAAGAGTAACTATAAGAATAAAGAAGCTGAAATAATGGCACTCATCCGAGCAATGGATATAGCTTGCCAATGATATTGGAACAACATTTGGTTCGAGTGTGATTTAGCCACGGTGGTTCATGCAGTTAGGATGGGTCAGAAAAGTTTGGCATGGAAGCTGGATGGTAAGTGGATAAATTTCATTGAAAAAATATCTTCCCTAAACTACTTCATCACATATACCTTCCGGGAGGCGAATTACATTGCGGATTGCCCTGCAAACAAAGGGGTGTTGGAGGAGAGGAGCATCCACACCAACAACATTCCTAATGACATGGTCCCTCTTCATAATAGGGAAAAATGTAAAATTCCTTCTTTTTATCTTGTGTAATGTTTTAGCTTTAACAATTCAAGATCTCTTAGGCTCACCTTTCTAAAAAAAACCTCATTCTCGATGGGCATCCTTTAAATCTCTTCTTAGAGTACTAGAGTTGTTCTTTGAAGATGACCAGAAACTCTATAATGAAAATAGGGAATTTGAGAAGGAAAATCATAGGGTATTTCCATACTTTAACGATGGAAATGAAGTGAAGAAGTCATGGAGGAAGTTCCCTTTTATAATTGGTGTGAGGGGTACTTTTGGAAACTCCATAAATTATAATTTATAATAAATTCAGCGTAACCCAAAAACCTCAAACATTTCCCAATTTAGAAGATGAGATGATATAGGGTTGTAATATCATCATAAAATATATTTTTTACATGTTATTTTGTCTATTTAAATCATATCTTTTTAGTTGACACTTAGTTATTCAATATAATTTTAATTGTTGTAATAAAATTTTAAATATTTAATGGTAATAAATATTTACCTATATAGTTTTAATTGACCATAAATGGATATTTTATTACATTTTAGACCTTATAATTATCACGTTGTAATTCTTAAATATTTTTCTTATTTTTAAAAAATATAATAAGATGTTATGTTTATAAAATATCAATAGTGTCAAATTTTCCACTATTCACTCATTTGACATTAAATAAATTCCAAATATAAGACAAATTAGATCAAAAAAATTGAATACATTCCTAAAATGTAATATTATCCTAAATTATTCGTGGATTTCATTAATTAGTTCATATGTTATTTCTTTTAATATTTATAATACCATTTTTTTAATATTTCTATTAGAACAATAATTTATACAACACTATTAGGTCATCCATAATGGTAATTTTTTAATCTCTAAAAATTAAGAATAAATTTTTATGATCTAGGTAATTTGTTTAGGTTTCTAGATACTATCTATAGTTGATATTATCTATTATTTATCCATATACTAATGTTAATATACATATATAAAATGATATTGTAAAATTTTGTCACATTCATTAGTTTTTTTATATTCATGTCATATTCATAGTTAATTGTCCATTAAGTTATTCCATTTAGAAAAATAAATAATAAGGGTTTAATTTAGTCATCTAATAGGATTTTTACATGTTTTAGGATAATTTAATTATATTATTTTTACCTTTAATTACCTTATTTACCTTTAACCATTACAATAAAATTAGTTACCAAAGATACTATTCATAATGCCCAAAAATAAAATTAGCCTAGTAACATAATTTACACCTAATGGTTCCAAATATGGAATCTATTTTTCAAAATTAAAAAAACAGAAGTTGCAGTAATTAATTTAAAATTAATACTATTGTTGAAATGTGAAAACAAGTTCAAAAAGATAAAATATTACAAAAGATTGAAATGTTTTTACATATGAATTTAATGTAAAATTAATTAAAATGACCTACATTATATTAAATTATAAAAATATATTTTATTTATACTTTGAAACAATTTAATAATATAATTTAACCATATACATTATTTCAATGAAAAAAGTTATTTTCAATTAAAATTTAGCATATATTTATTATTTATCAAAATGTGAAAGTTATCAGAAAAATATCAAATATTCATCCAAAGTAAATTTATATATCCCACTTCAAAATAACATATTTATTTTTTCATGTAAAAATTATTAATGTTTCAAAATCTTACTTTAAAATAGGTTCTCCAATCAAAGATGTAATATTAAACATTAAAAAAATAGTTTTTCATTCATAAAATTGGGTATTTTTCATAGCCTATGACTAAAATATCCATTTGATGAAGATAAACAATATTTTATTATTTATAAAACAAATATATATATAGTTAGTTTCATTACCTAAATTAATTCACTCAAAAATATAAATATCTAATTGATTTATATTTTTCATAAATAAATGATATCCAAAGAACTCACATTGCATTTTCATAAGTTAATTATAATTATTCCCGCTAACCTACAAGCTAGACTATAATGGTAATTTTATAATACAGTCATATCACTGTCTGTTCAAACTCACGATTGAATGAAAAGAAAATTACTAAATAATATAAATTATTTAAGGAAAATATATCATAAAAACATCCAGGGGTAACATTATACCCCCTTAAACTAAATTTCTCCCTCGAAATTCATTTCCTAGAAACAAAAGGATAAAGATACCGCTTTCTCGTCATATTTTCATGTTCCTATGTAGCTTATTCAAATTGGAGGTTCCTCCATAAAATATAAACCAAGTGAGTGGTCTTGTTTCGAAGAACCTTTTCGCTACGATCTAGAATCTATGTCAGTTATTCTTTATAAGAAAGGTATTGCTCCAAAAGTATGAATTTTGAGCATAGTACATGTGATGGATCGGTTATTTACTTTCTCGGGAGAGATACATGGAACACATCACGAACTTGAGAGAGATTCAGTGGAAGCAGCAATCGATATGCTACCTTCTGCACATGATCCATAATTTCAAAATGTCTGATATAACTAGGGCTCAGCTTACCCTTATTTCTGAATCTCATTACTCTCTTCCAGAGTGATATTTGTAAGAACACCTTATCACCCACTTCAAATACTAAGTCTTTTCTTCAGTTGTCAACATAACATTTTTTCGACTATGATCTGATCTTATGTGTTGTTGAATAGATCTAACCTTTTCTGCCATTTCATCAACAAGATATGGTCCTAATAGCTTTATTTTCCCAACTTCATCCCAGAAAATTGGAGTTCTACACTTTTTTCTGTAGAGTGATTCATAATGATACAACTGAATATTGGAGTAAAATCTATTATTGTAAGATAATTCCACCAATGGTAGGTATTGATCCCAACCACATTTGAAATCCATATAGCAATATATCAATATGTCTTTCAGAGTTTGAATTGTCCTCTCAAACTGACCATCTATCTAAGGATGATAAGCAGTGCTGAAACTTAACTCTGCATACATAGCATGCTAATGCTATCTCTAGAACGTCGAGGTAAACCTCGGATCCTGATCAGATATAATGGAAAGTGGAACTCCAAGAAATATACCACATCCTTTACATATATCTTGGAAAGCTAATCAAGAGAGAAATCCTCTCTAATAGAAATTAAGTGTGCCTACTTAGTAATGCTATAAAATATAACTTATATAGAATTATTTCATATAAATGTTTTCGGATGTCTGATGACAAATTCCAAGTTAATGTTTTCCCATTTCCATTCTAGCATGGCTATTGGTCGTAACATCCCATTGTAATTTTTTATCTCAGCCTTAAAATGCTAAAAAACCAAGCATTGAGATACATATTTAGTGACATATCTTTCCATGCTATCCCAATATAAGTACCCTTTCAGGTGCCTGTACATATTTTTGCTTCCAGGGTGAATAGAGAATGAAGAACTATGACCCTCATCCAATAGCTCCTTATTTAATTCTGGTATGGGAGAATACAAACTTGGTACCTGACTTTTATTATTTCATCATAATCAGTGTTGAATTTAGGACATTTATTACCTTTTTTATAGCTTTACATCATTCTTATGTGCCTCTTTAATCAACAATTTTATTGATGGTTGGATATTCATTTAATAATAATAATATTTCTCTTCATCCATTAAATTTTCAAGATCCTTCATTTGAAAATCCATCAATATTGTATCTTTTTTATCCTCATCATCGATAGGTGACTATGGTCTTACCAACTTAATGAATCTTCTACATTGATTGCTTTTCTAGGGTGGTAATATATTGAGCATAAATAATCTTCAATCAACTCCAACCATCGTCTTTGGCACATATTCATATTCTTTTGTGGGAAAATATACTTTAGACTTTTATGATTAGTATAAATATCACACCTTTCACCATAAGGATAATGCCTCTATATCATTATTGCAATAATTACTACAACTAACTCCAAATCATGAGTTGGGTAATTTTTCTCATGGATTTTCAACTATCATGAGTCATAAGCTATAACCATATCATGTTTCAGGATAACAAATCCCAGTACCTTATTGGATTTATCACTATACATCAAAAAACATTCTATACTATAGGGTAGTTTTAGTATTGGTTCAATGGATAAAAAAATTTAGTTCTTTTAAATTCTATTCATATTCCTCCGTCCAAACGAACTTAACTCCTTTTCAATTAAACTTGGTGAGTGGATTAGATAACTGTGAAAAATATTTCAAAAAATGTCGATAACATCCATCCAAACCATGAAAACATTATATCACAATTACCATTGGTGTTCATGACCATATTTCAAAAATATCTATTTTTTATGGATCCAAATATATCCCCTCTCTTGGGATTATGTGACCCAAAAATGAAAATTTCTGAAGCCAAAATTCACAGTTTGTAAATTTAGCATTGAGTTTCTCCTTTATGAGGGTGTTTAGTACAATCCTCAAGTTATATTCATGTTCTTCCTTTATCTTTGAGTAAACAATAATATCATCTATAAGGACTTCCAAAAACTGATCATGATAGTCTTTAAAGACTAGATTCATTAGATCCATGAAGATATCGGGTCATTAGTAAGACCAAAAGGCATCACTATAAATTCATAGTGCCTATACCTTGTACGGAATGTCGTCTTTGGTATACCCTCCTTTTTGACTCTTAAATGATGATATCTTGAATAAAGATCAATTTTGAAAAATTATTGAGCTCCATGTAGTTTGTAAAATAAGTCATCAATGCAGGGAAGAGTATATTTTTCTTGATAGAGATATTGTTAAGTTCTCGATAATCAATATAGAGTCTCATTGATCCATCTTTCTTCTTAAAAAACAAAATCAGTTCTCCCCTAGGTGACACACTAGGGTGTATGAATCCCTTATCAATATTCTCTCAGAGTTGCTTATTCAATTCCTGCAACTAAATTTGGTCCATTCTATAAGGTGTCTTTGAAATAGGTATAGCACCCAGTATGAGTTCTATTAGAAACTCCACTTCACGATTTTCTTGAAGAAGTGGAAATTCATCCGAAAAGACACTATAAAACTCCCATATAATGGGTGTTTTCTTAATTGTGAGTTTCTCCCCAAACATTTGAGACAAATAAACTTAATTTATATGAATCAAGACCCATAATATGGAAGAAATTTCTACTAGAAGGTTATATTCATCTTTGCATCGATAGATGATCATAGATTGATTTGGAATATAAAGTTATTCTTCCCTTCCATGTAAATTTATATGTGATCCATATAGATTAATCCAATACATGCTAATAATAACATCAAATTACACTATTGGATGGATTCAAAGATTTTTTGGAATCACATTCCCACAAACATAAACCAGAGAATAATTATAAATTTTGATTAAACCGTTGTGCCTTTAGGATTTGTCACAGGTAACTCAACATCAAATTGTTGAGTTAATATGGAAATACCCTTATAAAATTCTTCATAAATAAATGAGTGGGTGGATCTATAATCTAATAAAATATTTTCTGCATTAGAGTTGATGGTAAGTGTATCTTTCGCCACTTCATTATCGTACTCCATATCACCGATAGTGATTCCATGTGACATTTCTTTTTTCTGGGCCTTAATATTTTTTTTATGTCGATCATCATCAATAACCCTTGGATTAGGTCATTTCTTGGCATAATTCCCATTTCCTTGAACTTTTATCATTGAATTGTAGCAGGTGTATTTTTGTTATCCTTTTCTTTGTTCGCATCATTAGACATATTTTTCCCATCTCATTAGCATTCAGCTGCCTGATGACCTTATTTTCTAGACATAAAACATTTACTAGTCCCTTTAAGACAATCCCATACATGTTGCTTTCCACACATTGAGCATAAGAGAAAACTCATCTTCTTTTTAGTGTGGTCTTTATATTTTCATTTGAATTTTTATTTTATCTTCTTATAAAACCCATATGACTGATGGGTTACTCAAATCTACATCTCAAACTTGAGAGCACATCAAAAATTTTTGACGTAGCTATTGAAGTCCCTTACGACTAATTCCCTTCAGAGACCTGGTTTTAAGACACTAAAGAATCAATGAATTTTACTCTTAGGTTGGATAATAATTTCAGAGGAATACCTTGGATGTCTTGTAAAATTTACTTCATAAGTACAAACAGATTCATCATCCTCTTGCTTACGTTTAAGTAACTCCTTCTCTATCTTTGACTGAAGAATACAATGAATGTACATATTGAAAAATAAGTTCTTCAACTGGCCCCATTTCATGGACTCAATTTCATCTCTTAGACACATATTATTATTAAGATTCCACCATTGATCAGATTCACCTTCCAAAAAATATACTACTAAGATGACTTTATCATGTTCAAAACATTGTATAACTGAAAATATTTTTTAGTGGTACTCATCCATTATTCAGCCACTAATGGATCAGAAGACCAACTTAATGAAGGTGGAAACTGCCTCATGAAAGATTCAACTGAATGTTTCTACCTCTTTTTCTAGATTAGAGGTTCAGAATGATTCAAAGGTTTTGAAACCTGTGTGAGCATGGCTACAAGATTTTTCATTCCATCTCCCATAATATTCGGTTTCTCAGGGGGGGGGGGGGGAATTATTGCATTTCCCTTTGCATTCAATAATAACACAGTTTCCCCAGGTTTGAGCCATGGACTAATACCAAGAAGCATAGTGTGAGAAACATTAAACATAATGGGAAAACCACATAGTTCATGAATAAAATTTTAATTTAGGATACTTTAGGTTTTATCCTATTTTATTCATGAACATCTTTAAAACACTAGGATAGCATTGTAACCTGTACTTAGACATATCCTTAGGGTTCTTACTAAGGTTCTCTCATCCTAGTTTTCAAAGGATAACTATGCCTTTACTCTGATACCAACTATAATGGCCCATACATTACATATAGATAATAATTCAACATTGAAGAATATTTATTACATAACATTAAAAGATAATTCCAGGGCCATATAGGTTTAGTGTCTTTAGAAACTGAGAACCATAAACAACTAGTTCATAAAATATCTATATTGTATACTTATTATTTCTTTAAAACTATATTATTTTTTTGACATATCTTATTTAATACCCTTCTTAAGGACCTAGGGAAAATAAAAATCTGAATGGGTGAGCTCAAATACTTAGTAAGGGTAAAAAAGGGAAATATCAATCATATTATAAGAACATAACATTTGAAAATATTATCCTGCATATAAAAGATCAGAATATCATGTCATGGGGTAAATAATAAAAGTGAAATGTAATCCCAATATTCATAAAATAAGATATGCAGTTTCATGGCATACACACATAGTCATTGAAAATTATTTTGTATTAGTCAATGCTCATCGCCAAGACCATTATAGTGGACAAAGTCTATTACTGAACCAAGTTCACTCATCGTTCCATCCTTCTATTAATGAACCCGATTTACTTATCTTCCAGTATTGTCTATCTCAAGAGATATACATATTTACCCAATGAATTTTAGGTACATATAGGTCACACCCATTTAATAATGTAACCATTCTTACATGTTCCACAAAAACATAAATAATTTATCATAACATAACTCATGAAATAAAATGGGTTTCTTAAACATCATCCCATCATAATCCATTTAAAATAGATGAATTTAATAAAATAATTCCATCCTAAACACAATAAAATAAAAGTAATAATAGGTATGGAAACAAAACCATATGTCATCTTAGATGGAAAATATTTTTGATAAAACACTTGAACTTAATTCTTAAGGAAAATATCCTCTCTTTTCCCAAAATGTTTTCTTTTCTCAAAATTCCACGTAAATTTAAAAGAAAAAAATCAGTTGAAAATAATCTTGGAATAGCGTAGAGGAAGCTTCATTTAAATAAGGTGTCATGAAATCATAAACTTCCATTCGTACTGTATGAGTTAAAAAACATTCTCCTCGTACTTTTTTTGGAAGAGACAAAAAAGTACCTCAAATCAAATAACGATAAAAGATTCCATTCATATCGTTTAATAAAAATTTCACCAAAAGGGTAAAATTAAATTTAATCAAATTTAGAAGAATAGAAATAATATTAAATAATTAGGAAACATGGATGTGGAAGAAAAATACACCATAGTAAATACTTTCGTATAAACAATCTCAGATAAAAATTATATTATAAAATCATCCCTTGCCTTAGGTATGATATCCTCTGTAAGTATCCAAACCTACTATATAATGATTTAAATAATGTTATTAACATATTACATAATTATCATAATTTTTATGATATCATATATTTTTATATTACCATTCATTTTTTAGTAACATTTCATTGTCACTCGTTATTTGGATATTAACTGCTCTATGTTCTTATAGAAGATTTGTCAGATAATTTCATGTCCCACTTCTTAGGTTATAGTTAAATAATTTAAATAATGAAATTATTATAATATATATTATATTTATTCATTCAATTAATGTATATAATCATGTTTTAATGAATATCGTTTAGAATAAATCACATCATATTGTGGATACGGTAGGTCGTACGTACACACGAGTGATGATATCATTTCAAAAATTGTTGAATGGTATTGAAGTGGACGGTGTATAATATTTCAGGATTAGTAACATGTTATAATAATCAAATATTGTTATTTTTCCATTAATATACTCATCCAAGTAATGTGGTGTTGAATAAAATATTACACCATAGTGTGGAGACGGTCAGTCGTCCATAGGCACATGCGGTGATGTCATTTTTCATAGGATGGATAGAATGTGAAATATGATTGTTTCATATTTATAATAACATATCAATATATCATTGATAATGACTTTATTACATTATAATTAAATAACTAACTAAGAGGATGTATAAGAAGAAATAAGTTTGAAGGAATTGTTAGAAGAGATTATCTCCCCCACGACGTGCTTCCTCCAAATCTCTTCTTAGAGTAATAGAGTTGGTCCTTGAAGATGACCAGAACCTCTAGAATGAAAATACTAAAGTTTAGAATGAAAAAGGGAAGGTTATTTCCGAGATTGAAGGATCAAAATTATGTGAATAGTTGAGGGATAGGGTGCCCTTTTATAATTGCGGTGAGGGGTACTTTTAGAAAATCGATAAATAATAATTTATAATAAAATCAAACCCTCCCCAAATATCTAAAAAATGTCCCAATTTCTAAGATGAGGTGATATAAGGTTGTAATATACTCAACCAATAATTTTTTGAGATGTTAGTTTCTCAATTTAAACCATATCTTTTTTATCGACACTTAGTTATTCTATTTAATTTTAAGTGTGGTGATAACATTCTAACTATTTAATGGTTATAAATATTTACTAATATGGTGTTAATTGACCATAAATTGATATTTTATTACATTATAGACCTTATAATTACCAATTTTAATTTTAAAATAATTTTATTATTTTTAAACAATTTTAAAAAATATTATTATTATAAAATATCAATAGTGTCATTGTTAACACTATTCATTTACTTGACTTTAAATAAAATACACATAGAATATAAATTCACAAAAAAAAATTTAACACACTCTTATCAGGTCATATTCACTTAAAAAATTAGTGTAACACATTAATTAGTTCATATGATATTTCTTTTATTATTATTAATAACATTTTTTTATACATCTGTTAATAAAATATGTTCTATATCACTATTGTGTCAGCATTAATGGTAATTATTTAATCTCCAAAAATTAAAAATAAATTGCTATGATGTAGTAACATTATTTATATTCCTATAGAGAATCTATAGTCAGTATTATATCCTATATATCCACATATCAATATTAATATACTTATATAAAATAAGATTGTTACATTTTTTCACATTCATTAGTTTTTATTATATTTCTATCATATTCATAGGTAAGTTTTCATTAAGTTATTAAATTTAGAAAAATAAATGATAAAAGTTGAATGTAGTCATCCAATAGAATTTTTATAGGTGTTAAGATAACTTTATAATATTATTTTTACCTTTAATTCACAAATTTACCTTTAATCGCAATAATAAAAATAATTACCAAAGTATTATTCATAATGCCCAAAAATAAAATTAGCCTCTTAACATAATTTCAACCTACTGATTCCAAATATTGAATCCATTTTTCAAGATTCAATACACAGATGTTTCAGTAATTAATTTAAAATTAATCCCATTGTTGAAATGAAAAATGGGTTCTAAAAGTTAAAACATTCAAAAAGATTGAATTTTTTACATATGAATTTAATGTAAAATTAATTTCAACGACCTAAATTATATTAAATGGTTAAAATATATTCTATTTATTCTTTTAAAACATTAAATAATATAATTTAACCGTATAAATTATTCCAATTAAAAACGTTATTTTCAATTAAAATTTATTGTATTTTTACTGTTCATAAAAACATGAAATTTATCAGAAAAATATCAGAAATACATTTGAAGAAAATTTTCCTATCTTGATAAAAAAATAAAATGTTTATTTTTTCATATAAAAATTAGAAATGTGTTAAAAAATTTTAATTTAAAAGGGTTTCTCCAATCAAAAATTTAAAGTTAAAATTTTAAAAAATAAGTTTTTATACGTCAAATAGGGTTTTATTCATACCCTATGAATAAAATATCCATTGGATGAGTATAATAAACATTTTATTAAGTATATAACACATATATATCACATTAATTTCCATACCAAACATAATTCAGTCAAAATGAAAAATATCTAATTGATTTATATTTTTTATAAATAATTGATAGCCAATGAATTCACAATGAATTTTCATATGTTAGTTATAATTATTCCCGCTAACCTAAAATCTTGTCTATAATAGTAATTTTATAATAAGGGTATCTCACAGTTCTTTTAAACTAACGATTTCATGAAAATTAATCTACTGAAGAATAAAAATTATTTAATGAAAATATTTTATAAAAACATCTGAGTTTTATGGTAATCAAGTCATTAACATAGGGGAACCAGTCCTGTATTAGGATTTGGGAACAATTTCATAAATATATCTTAAATTTATAAGTAATTCCCTAATGTAGACAACAATTCCCCCCAAAAGGGTGTGATGAGATTGACCTCCCATCCTCTCGAACAATGTGAGTTCCTAAGCATCACTCGGTCTGAAACCCCAACTGACCTCATGTCTTTGGAATGAATTTGTATACCCATTTATTTATGTGGGAGCTATTGGGAGTTTCACGTGAATATTAAAAAATGGTAAATTGGATGTGATTGATTAAGCAAGGTATTTAACCCCCACAATCATTCAAACATTCAGGCAAGAAACCCATTCATCTCATTTCCCATCAAAATAGTAATGGTGAACTCAATGTGAAATCATTTAACTATTTCATCCATTTCACATGTCCAAAATGATATATTTTTCATCTCTCATCACACCAGTTTATGATGTTCTCATTTTACAATAGAACAGTGAACCTGACGCATTTATTTTAACCATACCGAACCTTGCATAAAAATAAGGGACTACCTTGTTATCCATTAACATATGAAATTTATTTATAAAAAATGTATTATTATATATTATACTTCATTGATAAGGTTTCTTGTTTCCTCCCATGACTTTCAAGATTACATAAAGTCAAAATGACATCCTCTAGTCCACTAATGAATTATGAGATCACCAGAAAATAGTTTTTCTCCCTGAGGCCATGACATATGTTGTCACCAACACACCGCATCTAGTACCAATTGGTGAAGATATTTATCTTGGAGAAGAAAATTCATAGCACCATCCTGACCCTGGAATTCTCCCCTAAAATCATTTGAAGGTAGAATTCACACTGGCCATCTCTCCCGTTATAGGCTACAGTAAAGATGCGGCCCTTGTTTCCACATTCAACAGATTTGGGAGCCTATCCCTAGAGTGTAACATTTCAATCCTTCCCTACCTTAGGGAGTTAGATGAGTAAAATCATCATGTGAACTAAATATATTTGTAGTTTCCTTTGAGGGATCCCTTCCATTTTGTCCCTCATCACATAAATGTAACCACAATTCCATAAGGATCTCTAGAGGAGGTTGTGCCTATAATAATTATCCACGTTAGGGAACCTGGAAAGAGAGCCGTCCAGGGGTATCCAAAAAATGTATCTCTAGAGAAATATTATATCCCTTCTATTTCCAATCCATCTAAGGATCGCTAGTGTTTCTTGAAAGTGTCCCATAATCAATCCCAGATCATCACTATCATGGAGATTCTGAATTCATCACAACTAGCCTTAGCGACTATGGAATCCTAGGGAGCACCCCATCCTATAAGCATTGGGGAATGATTATAATATTTTACACTAGTATCATCTTTAATACATACATATACCCCTTAAATGGTTTTAGGGGAATTGTTCTCTAAATTTATATATTAACTCCCTAAAAAATTAAAGTATGCACATTTTATTCAATAGCATGTATGACATGAAAAACCAAGAATGTAATGGAATATAATATCCAGATACATTAAAATATATTTAATATTTAAAATATATTATATATATTCTATATATTTAAATTCATGTAACACCGAGTTAGCTTGTGTTACATGCAAGAGATACTTTTTTCAATAGCTTATGTTACACACAAGAATGAGTTTTACTAAACAATAATAATATATTATTAAAACATTACTATTTAATATAATCATATATAACATAACTATTAAGTTGGTGGTTATAAATATTATTATCTAACATATTAAAATATATGACTTTGAAAAATATTAAATTAATTCATTGGTTACAAATTAAGTAAAAATAGATATAATTACCAATTGAATTTAAATAGAACGTTGTTATAGAAAACTATTATTATGCTCACAAAGAAATTTTATCCTTATAAATTAAATTTATTAAAATTAGTTAGTCATATTAATGTAATAAATATATATTATGTATAATCAAATATTTTTATAGTCATTTATTTGATTTTATTGGAATAAGATGAGAACAACCCCAATATTACACCTAAAACCCTATATTTTTATCAAGTCACCTTTTCTCCATTTTAATGTAAATATACTTTAAATTACTTTTTTGGAAAATTTATAAATATAAAATGTAAAATTAAACCTTTTCCTTGAAATAGGAACAAAAAAAATTTCATACGGTGATTTTTTGGTATTTTTCTCTAATGTTTTATTTTTTGATGAATAGTGAAAAATACAGAATTTTAATTCAAAACTTCTTTTCCGTATAACTTATTTATTATTTTAAATTGTATTTTTAATTGGTTTCATATTTTAATTATATAAAATTTTTACCAGTTAATCAAATTTTTGTATATAAATCAATTTTACTTTGATATTGAATACAAAAACATAACAACTTTTTGACTGTTTTTATTTTAAAAACACGCATTGTCAACCGGTCTACAGGGTTAATGTTAAATTAATTTTGGACACTTTTGTGATCGGAATTTGGGAAAATGGATTATTTATTTTTAAAAATCATTATATTTAAATTATGATAAGTTTAAAATTGTTTTTTACCAAAATATTAGTGAATATAATTAAAAATGATTATAATGATTAAGATGAAATTTTTCTTAATAAGGTACAAGACCTTAATATCAATGGAAAAAATGACATAAAAACCTGTACAAAATCCATTGTATGGCCTTATTTATACCTTTTAATTCCTCGGATTGACTTTGGATCATTATGGGATCAGTATGACTTTAGGATTACAAGTGTGGACTTCCATTTCGAAATATTTACATGAGTGTTGCTCGTCCTACAATATAAAAGGTATCCTCCCTACCCACCTCCTCACACCTCTCATGATACATTTTATCTAACAATATATTCCAATATATATCCTAAAAATATCTAACCTCATCATATAATCCTTCCATTATGCATAAATCAATCCATAGAATCCCTTTGCTGAAAACTAAAATGAGTTACCTGTAAAAGAGGTAGCATTCCTCCTCAAGATCCTTAGTTTCATTTTCATTATAAACTCATTATGTTCTCTTTATTACATTATAATATTACAACATTGGTATCATAAATATACTGATATTTGGTTATGTTAGTGGTTATACCTACACTTATACACACTTTCATCTAATGGGTAACGAACAAACAATTTTTGTGTACGGCGAACTACAGCCTCAAGAAATGAGGTTGTTCATTTTTTTCATTTAGCACCTTCTATGGTTGGGAATAATGATGTAAACTCTATTTCTATATGTTATATAAGATATTGATATTGTATTTATACTTTAATTATTTTATAACACATACCTTTATGCATGATAATTTGTGGGAGTAAGATAACATCTTTTGTGGAAGTGTGGACTACCGCCCCCTCAAAGTGATGTGATTCTTTCATGCTATACCTGGAATGTATAAATGATGGTTTTACCAAACATATGTAAAATATATTTTGTAGATATGATTCTATAATTATAATATAAATATAAATATATATCATTTACTTTCCATTCTTTAAAACACAACAAGGATATGGAAGTAGTGTTCATGCGTACATACGACCTACCGTCTCCAAGAATGGTGCATTTCATTTCCTATCACAAAACTTTATAGATCATTATAAAAGCATAAATTTAGAATATATATGATATTTAAAAACAAATTAAATTATGGAGACGATGAAACCATGATCTAATTAATAATGATGATAATTAACAACTCAAATCATACATGAAATCCCAGTAAATTAACACGGAAAATAGAGAAAATAATGAATGATTATTAACAAACAGGTAATAGGGTATTATAGGAAGATAATATTTGATACTATTAATATGAGTATTGTTATACTACAATTTATTCACATATTTATAACCACTATAAATGAGTTTAAATAACAAAAAGGAAGGAAAATTTAATGTATTTCATCTCAATTTACATTCTATTGAGACTTATTGGTTGTTCTACACCAATTTGCTTTTATATGGTGTATATACTACCATTTAACTTGTTATATCTTGAATATCCTTACTATAATGATATTATATGTTTTATTTTAATGTCATACCATCATTTGAATTATGATTCAAATGCTCCAAAGTGTTCTAGGACACATTGAAATGTTAATAGATTGTGTCCCTTGAGAATGTTCTTAATGATTATCTTTGCAATATCATTTAATTTTTTTTATTTTAATATTTCTCTTGAAAAAATAACCTTATTATAATCATTCTCTATTTTAAATTTCCTCAAATAAAAATATTATAATACAATGGATATTATTATTTCTATAGCCCTATATTATTTTTTCATATGATGTTCAATTAGATAGTTATTTGATTAACTATGGAGTTATTGGTAAAATAGTATTTTTTATTCAATAAAGGTATTTGATAAGGAATTTTATATATTTCAATTATTTGATATGATTAATTATTTGGATTGGAAATTACAGGTGGGTTCCATACATTATATAGCCCCATGATGCATCGATAGGTTCTCACGAGACAAATAAGTTGGGTAAATTAAACTGGTTTTTATCCATAGATTTAAACCATCTTTTGAGAGGTCTTTAAGGTATCAGTTTTCATGTTATTTAGACAAAACTTTCAATAATTATACATTTACATCATAGACATTATAGTTTTTATTATCATTATCCCTGATATTTTCATATGATAAAGTCTATGGATGCATTTATTTCTCAGTTTATTGATAAATGTAATGTGTTTGAGTTTGTTACCTTCCCATAATGTTTTTCCTTATCTAGTTATTTAAATGGAATGTGTTATCGATTATTTATAATTTAATGTTAATTCATTCTCATTGAATCATTATTGTCTTTGATTTAATTATAGTTACTTAGCATTTTATGTCACCCCTATTATGATTACATTCCCCTGGTAATGAAGATGAATCCATCGAATGAGTTTCAATGATGATAATTTTTACTTATTTTATGATTTATTTTAATTTAACAATGTTTTATGTGTATAAAATATGTAAACTCTCTTTAAAAAACTATTAAACTACTCTTACATTCATGATTTCATTCCTCGTAATCATTCAAATGAAATAATATAATGTATCAGCTCCAGGATTATTGGGTGAGGGCATTATAGCTGGTATTAGAGGGAGTATAGAAGCAACTGTGGAAACTAGATAATGAAACATATATTAGGGATAACAAACCTATGGTATAAATTGAGGATAATTATAGAATAAATTCCTAGAATTTTTTTAAGGTGTAGATTATGTTTATATTACTAGAAATATATCCCTGACTGCATACTTTAAGTGGACGTGGTTATGGCATAGATGTACATAGGATTTTCAACAATGAAAAGGTGTGTTGGGTTTGACTCTGCATAATCTAGTACATTAAAATGGGTTTTATTTTTCACCTAGCATGGCCCTCCCAGGGAATACACTTAGGATAATACATGGTTCCTTTACAAATCATTATGAAGGATTTTAAAGTAATGATACCCCAAAGGAAACCATGTTAATAATTATGAGATTATCTATGCATATGTTTTTCAATTTCTTTTAAGTGATATTCCATAATTATAATTATAAAAATATCATAATTTTATTAGATAATCTATTATATGCCATTTTTTAAAAATTGAACATGGAAGGAAGAAGTGTATCAACACTCAAGGTCAATCTAGAGGTTTCCCTACTAAGAAATTCAATGTGGATGGTATTAGAATTGATCATGTTAGGGAAATATTGGATAATATTAATTAGGTCACATGTAACCTTTATTAAATAGAGAAACATGTTCCAAAATGATAATTTCCTTTGTTGGATCACATTTTGTGATATATACCCCCATACTTTAGTGGGAATATTGATACAATGGAAGCTAAGATATTGATTTAGTCATTGGATTGAATATTTATGGATTTTACATGAAATGAAATGTAAAAGGCTACTCTTGTGGTCTATTATGTCAAATTTGATGCTCTTTGATGGTGGCCTCTGATCTAGAATACAAGGGAGAATGAAGAAAAAGAACTCATTGAATATAATTATTTTAAGGAGACTTTCCTTGAAAAATATTTCCCCTATGAACAACAAACTAAGCTGAATAGTACATTCTTTATCTTAAAGAAAAATGTTAAAGAAATTAATGGAGATTATGAATCTATATTTAAAAGGAAATCCATGTATTATACAGATTGCATACACAACATAGAGTGTAATATTGACCACTTTTTTAAGGAATTAATCCATGTCTCTGAAGGGTACTGGTCAAGACCCAGTTACCAGGCCGGAGGGTTGTTGCCTCGTCTCCCATGAGTGTGATGGGTGGTCAGTTGTGGTCTCTGAGGTGTTGTGGATGGCAGCGAAGGGATTGGGGAGATGGATTGTGGTAGGGTCCGGAGAGCCATGGAGTTCGGGTGGACGTCGATGAGGTGATGGTCCTTTGTTATTTTTTTTCCTTTCCTTTTTGGATTAGTATGGATGTATTGTTCATGTGAAGGTTTTCTATCTATTTTGGTTGAATCTGTGTTTTGTTGTCTGGTCTCGTCTTCGGTTCCGGCGACCATCGATGGCTTATCAGTGTACGAGATTCTGGTTCAGGGTGTTTTGTGGTAAATGAGCCCAGGAAAATTCTGTCAATGTTGTTTAGAACTAAAATGGGATCAGTTGAGTTGAATGTTGTTGATAGTGAGATTCACACTATTGATTAGCTTGATTTAATTCTGAACATCGTGAACTATTTTGCGTTTTTGGTCTTGATCTGTTTGCAGCTGAAATTTTGGAAGGTTTTGGGGATTTTCTTGCTCCATTTGATTTTAGATTAGGTTTGTTTTACACATAAAGTGATCTTCTTTTACCTGTATGATTCCTGAATATGCCCAACCATGTTTCTGTAGTGTTTTGGATTTATTTGAGAGATCGTGGAGGTTCTTTGTGTTGGTTGAATATTGGTTGAATATTGGTTTGGATACTATCTTTTGTGGATGTTTCTATTTGAATTTGCTGTGAGGTTTTAATGTGTTCAAACCGGTATTCTACATGTTTATGCTCTAGAAGAGGTTCAGAGCAAGAAGCTTCCACCTCTGTATTCCATTTGGATTTGGAAGTTAGAGATGGTATGGCTTTTTCATCGGTACCATGCCCTTGCTTCTGCACGAGACTGCTAGCCAAGCGGTCATGCGATGGTGGAGGCTTTTCACCAAGGTGTTATCGCTGGGGAGGGGCAGACTCTGTAGTCTTGATCTAGGTTTTCCTTTTTTATGGTTTTATTTGATTGTAATGTTGGATGATTTGGTTTCTCACTTTACCCTCAAAAGTGTTTTTGATAATAATAAAAAGTTAACTTCAGTCTGAAGGGTACTGGTCTCCCTTTTTTTCATAGGATGAAATAGTCTTATGTGCAATCAATATAGAAAAATAATTATCTAAGTATTATAGATTTGATGGTAATTTAGAGAATAAGAGGATGGTATATCATAAAATGGATAAGGGAAAAAGAGAATGAAGGAATTTCCCAAATGTGGTAATTGTGGAATCAAACACCCTCAAACTTGCTTAAATGGAAAGAGAGTTTGTTATAAGTGTAGAGAAAAAGACCACCATATTCATGATTTCAAGGGAAAGAATGAAAATTAAAATGTGCAATGCTTCATCTATAACGGTATAGGGAATGAGGAAAATGAATTCAGTAAATGAAAAGGTAATATACCTCATAAGTAGAAAATGGATCTTGTTCAATATTATTTTATTGATACTACTAAATATTAGTGATTAATGTGCATATGTATTTGGATCTTTGAGTAATTTTTTAAAATTATTTAGTCATTGAGGTACTAGTTATAAGAATTATAAAATATATAATCATTTTAAATGGGTACAAATTCAATATGGATTT
The DNA here is from genome assembly GCA_963277665.1 of Viscum album. Lineage (NCBI taxonomy): Eukaryota > Viridiplantae > Streptophyta > Magnoliopsida > Santalales > Viscaceae > Viscum > Viscum album. Next base: position 2,072,413,955 of record OY728156.1, on the reverse strand, counting down.
GAGATCATTTGTTTAATGATACTGAGAAATGGGATTTAGAAAAATTCACACATTAAAAAAACACATTTGAGGGAAAGATAACTATTAACATGATCCTGATGTTGAGACAATGATGCTTGGAATGAATTGAAAATTGATATGCATAAAGTGTAATGGATATTATAGACAACCTTAGAACTGATTAATAATTTTTTTACTACATATCTTATACAAAAAAAATTTGGGAATAAAAAATATATCCTATACATGTGTCTTACTAAAAGAATTAGGAATAATTCATTTTTTCAAACAAATTTTATGGTAATCCATGTAATTTCTATATTTCAAGAGAATACTTGATGAAGGTATTCCAATTTTTTGAATGTGACAATTTAGAGATGGTCATGTTACTAAAGGAAAATGATGAGTTTATTTTAAAAATTTTGTGAACTTATATTTAAAATTTTTGATGATAGTATTTTGGGAAAGTTTTCCATTTATGAAATTGTTTAAGTAGATCTTTGGATGTATTTTTAGAGTTTAATGTAATACTTCACCATATGATTCATCACATGTTAAGAAATGAAGTACAAATAGTTCAAGTCACAACATAAGGGTAAGATTCTGTTTATGAAATTGAAATTTTTATTTACTTATATTCCTATAGAGTGAAATAATTCTTCAATATTAGGAGAAAATATATCTTAAAATAATGATTTTATCATAATAACTCTATTTTTGTTGAACTTATGGTCTTCTAAGTCATCATGTATTTGTGGATTTTCGACTATCAACATTCCATTAACCATTAACCTATTTTTGATTGATGTCCTTAGTCACTAACAATATATATTTGTGTTTTTCCTCCAAGAATGTATCTATACATTCCATTAATGTTATCATACTTATAGACCTAGTTATATGTTATCCCATGTGACCTTTTTACTTGTCATTCTATCTTATTAAGAGGATCATTTATTTAATCTTCTCATGATGTGGGATTTTAAAAAATAAATTTTTAAATATCAATCCCCATATTTTTTAGATCGAGTTTAAATTGAAAAGACACAATTTAATTAAGGTGGGGAGAATATGACACCCTGAAAATATGAAATATTAACCATGTATTCAATAGCTTGTATGACGCACAACACTAAACTCATAATGGAATATAATTTCCCAAGACATTAAAATAAATTTTATATATTAAATAGATTCAATATATTCTATATATTTCATAAATTCAACACCTAGCTACATTTCATTACATGCATTAGCGACTTTCTTTGATAGCTTACGTTACACGGAATACCGAGTTTTATGAACAATAATATTTTATTAAAATATTATTATTTAATATAAGAATATTTATCCTAGCCATTACGTTAGTGGTTATGAATAGTACTACCTATATTATGATAATATATGGTTTAAAAAATTATATAAATAATTAATTTGTTTCAAATTAACTAGAGATGAATATAAGAACCAATTTAATATAAATGGAATATTTTTATAGAAAACTATTATTATCCTCACAAAGATATTTTAACAATATAAATTAAAGTAATTAAAATTAGCGAGTGATATTAATATAATATAAATATATATATATATTATCAATAAAATATTTTTAATATTAATCCATTTGGTTTTATAGGAATAATATGAGAATAAACCCAGTATTACATATAAAAACCTATATATTTATTAAAAAACATTTGTAGCATTTTAGTGGATAACCTATTTTAAATCCAATATTTTAGAAATTTTATAAATATTATATGTCAAAATAAACATTAAATTCTAAACATAAACATAAAATTTATTTTAGGATGGATTTTTTTTATTTTTCTATGAAGTTTCATTTGTTGATGCATATTAAAAAATAGTGAATATTAACTCAAAACTCCTTTTTCATCTCATTTATTTCATTGGTTAAACTATATTTTTAATTGGTTTTAATTCTATAATTGAATCAAATTTTTATAAATCAATCCAATATAGGTAATTGGAATCAATTTCACTTTGAAATTGAATATAGAAGCATGAAAATATTTTGAATGTTTTTACATTAAAAACATGCATTGTCGACCAGACTGCGAGATTAATTTTAAATTAATTTATTCAATATGTGTGATTGGAATTTGTAAAAATGGATAAAATATTTGGAATAATAAAAATATATAATTTCCAAAAAGTTCAAAATAGTTTTTTTAAATAGTAGTGTTGTTAATTGGAATTAATTACAATGATTAAGGTGAAATTAAGATTTACAATGTACTAAACCTTATTTTTAAGGCCCCAAATGACCAATACACTTGTAAAAAATCCATTTTCTATAAATATTTCAACTATATAATCCGTTTTATCTAATTTTTACCATTATTAGACCCACTTTAAAAGGGAAAAAAGTTGTTGTAATTCTTTTTCCAAAATACTAAAAGTGTGGCACTCCTCCACTATAAAAGGGCCTACTCTCCTACCACTTCATCACACCAATAAAGCTTCTTATTCTCAACCAACATATGCAAAAATATATCCAATAAATCCTAAAATTTATCCAATATTCCTCTACTTGTGCATAAATCCATCCAAGGAATCCCTTTGGTAAAAAAAAAATAAGATACCCGAATAAGAGGTAACATTCTTCCTAAAGCTCTTTAGTTTAATTTTCATTCTCCACTCACTCAATTATACTTAATCCATGCTTATATAACAATAATAGTATCCTAAATATACTTATATATTGTTATGATATTATTTATACCTACACTTACACTAACATCTATCTAATGGGTAATGAACTTACAGATTTTGTGTACGATGAACTACCACCTCACGAAACGAAGTTGTTAATTTTTTCCCTTTTCCACCTCTTATGGTGAGTAATTATGAAGATTTTTTTTAATATATGTTATATAAGATATTTATAATGTATATATACTTTTTTAATTATTTTATAGAACATGAATTTATGAATTCCATTTTTTTGGACTACGATAACACTATTTGGGGACATGTGGACTACCACCCTCAATGTGGTGCGATTCATTCACACTATAAATGGAGCGTATAAAGGATGGATTTAATAAAAAAATTAACATATATTACATATATATTCCACTAGAATTATAATATACATATACATATATGTCATTTACTTTTCATTATTTTAAAATATGATAAGGTTTTGAAAGTAGCGTTCATGCATACATACTATGTGTCGTCTCCATCAATGGTGCATTTCATTTATTACAAATGAAATTTATAGATAATTATAAATTCATAAATACTGAATATATATTATATTTAAATCATGTATAAAATTCTTTATATGGTGAAACTGTGATCTAATTAATAAGAACAGAAACTGGAAAGTCAAAACATACATTGAAAACTAGGAAATTAACACCTGAAATAGTAGAAATAAAGAATGATTATTAAAAAACATATAACAAGATATTATAAGAAGATAATAACTGATATAATGAATATGATTATTATTATAGTATAAGTTAGTAACATATTTTTAACCACTATTCTTGAGGTTAAAGACCACACCAAAAAAGGAAGGATAATGTTAGGAATATCGTATAAATTTACAATCAATTGAGACTTATTTATTATTATTCACCAATTTACATTTTTATTTCATATATGATGCAATTTGAAATGTTATATCATTAATATACTTACTCTAATAATATTATAAGTTTTATTTTAATGTCATACCTTCATGGGGATTATTATTAAAATGTTTCAAAGTTCTATGGGACACATTGGAATGTTTAAAGATTACTTCCCTCTAGAATGTTGTTAATTATTATCTTTGTAATATCACTTTTGTGATTTTAAAACGTTCTCCTGAAACAATAACTTTATTTTAATAATTTTCCATCATAAATTTCTTTGAATTTATATATTCCCATTCGGTGGATATTATTATTTCTTAACCGTATATAATTTTTACATACGGTGTTCACTGGGACATTTATTTGATTTAGGGGGAGAATTATTGATATAACTATATTATTTAGTCATAACACATATTTGATCAGGCATATTATTTATTTTTATTACTTAATAAGATTAATTTTTTTGACATGAAATGGAGGGTGGGACCTGAACATTATATATCCCCTCGTTGCACTAAAAGGTTCTCATGAGACAAGTAAGTTACCCAAATTAAATGGGTTTCAATCCATAGTTTAAAACCCTCTTGTGAATGTTATTGATGATATAGGTTTTCATGTTCCTTAGACCTGAAGTATAATAATTAACCATTTCATTCATATATATTTCAATTATTATTATTATCCATGATATTTTCATATGATAAATTTATGGAAGCATTTCATTCTCATTTTATTCATTAAATGTTGTGTGTTTCAGTTACTTTTCCTTCAATATTGATTTTTAGTTATCTATTTATTTAAATGTCTTAGGTTATTAGTTATTTATCATTCTATATTAATTCATTATTCATTCCTCTATAATAAAACTCACTAATAATTTCATCTCACCCTTATAACAATTCCAATCCCAAGGTTATGAAGAGGAATCCTTCAAATGAGTTTCAAATATTCTGGGTTTTCCTTATGTTATGCTTTATTTTCATTTAACAGTGTATTATGTGTATCATGTATGTAGTCTAGATTACCAAAACTTCTAAACTAATAGACCCTTTCAGATTTGATTCTTTATAATCAGGAGAATGTAATAAAATAATGCACTGGCTCCGAGCTTCTGGGGTTGAGGTATTACAGTATCACCAACACTGACCCCTCAAACAGTATCATGTGCACCGAACCCTAAAATGGTATCATAGAATTTTATACCTCAAATGATATCATAGGAACCAAGACCTCATTGGTACACTAGGAACCAAACCTCTAAATAAGATACCCTATCAAGGAGGAGTACCGACCCATTCATGTCTCAATAAATATGATATCAATAGGATCGGAAGACTCCACATCAAATCAGAATGAGCACACTCCTGAAGATTACAAACATACCCTCTTGAATTCATAACAGTCATTATAGGTTGACCTACCCTGTTCTGCTATCATGAGAAAAGATATTCTCAATGGTATCTTTCATGCATCCAATGATGGTTCTCTCAATCATATTGTCATTTCATAATGGAATTAGAATTGAAAATTTAGATAGTTGTAAAAGTGGATTCAGTCATTGGGATTCACGTCAAGACTTTCATCATCACCCCCTCACCGTACCACTAATATTAGAGTGGGGTTTTCATGGCTCCTATCATCTTGCCACTAAAAGATAAAAAGTAATTCCTTATAGAAAAATGGATCGCCCAACTCCAACAAGATAATATGTATATATGAGAAATAATTTTTGGAATACTCTTGAGATATTTACCTCGGGATGATGTAACAATACTTTCCTATGGAATGCCTATTTTTAGTGAATTAATCCATCCCATAAGGCTTAGAAATTTCGATATTTTTCATCCCTTCATCAAGATATATCCCTAAAATGTTCTCCCTATCCAAAGCCCATATGGATGGGGGAATTTCCATATTTCCCCTACTGATCTGGGATATTTTTAAAACCATTAGACCTCATATATTTCCACAAAACCTATAAGAGAGTCTAGGTATTTTATTCTATGGTAATAATCTACATTATCTAATACCCTCAATCCTTCAGCACCTACCCACAAATCAATGAATACCAAGACTAAATACCTTGGGATCTAGAATTGACCATGCATATGAGTAAATGGATGAATAGATAACATGTGGGAGAAGTAGAATGCTCACACATCTATTAAGGAAATACAATAAAATATATATTCCTTCCAATAAAGGTGTGTTCCCTGATATTTTAACTATGGAATAGAAAATGATTTTATAGAGATCTCAGTGATGATAAATCAGAGTTTTGTAGGGTTGGTAGGTCATGATAATCATTCCTCCCTCCATAGACGTCTTAGGGACACAATAGATTGTTGATTTTACATTAAATATTGGCTTCAAATGTATACAGACATTGGGATATTAGAAAAAATAACACCTGAATCCCTTCACTATTCATTTAATCATTATGGATAGGATGCACTAGTTATATAGCAGAGAACAATCCACGTTCCTTCTAGATATAAATGGCAATTTTCCAAAACAACACTAAACAAATCTTGTTTATTTGAAAAAAAACATCTGCCCTAGTATTTTTTTGTTCTATGGAAAATGGTTTGATATAACTCTCAGTAATAAGGAGGTTGGATGGGGTGGGTTCATATGACATAGAAACCATTTTCACTACCATAAAAATATTTGGAACACAATAGAAAACTTCTTTTTCTTCAAGTATTAGATTTAAATACATGTAAGTGTACTATTGATAGAGTTGAAGGATCCTAAAACTCAAGAAACTTGCATAAGATTTATCCATGCTCCACTGGAAGGGCCACTCACCTGGTATGTTATTCACACTAATCCTTACCGCAATACATTAAATTTCATGGTCATGTTCCTTACCGTAAGATGTTAAATTGCATGTCCATCATCCTTACCACATGACCTACAATTGTGTGTCCATCATCCTCAATGCAGGATGTTAAACCACAAGGACAACATCCTTGCCACAAGACGTTAAAAAACATATACATCATCATTACTACAAGATGTTAAAATCCATTTCCATCATCCTTTATAAAATATGTTTATCTTTGTGACCATCATCTTTACCAAAAGACATTAAACTATATGGACACAATCCTTACCGCATGACATTAAATGGTAATTCCATCATTCTTACAGCAAGACGTGAAACTACATAGATCATGCCCTTACCACAAGACATTAATCTACAAGGTTTATGTCCATTCCCCAAGAAATTAATAATATATAGGTTTTATAGAAATATGTATGGGTTAATTATCATCCTAAGAAGATACGTATGGATTCATTGATCCTATTGATTGTCCGAACCACTTATATTCATTTCCTTACCACAATATATCAAACTGGATGGATTATTTCATTTCCACTTCACATTAAAACTGTACTAGTTTTCTAAAACTACCTATGGCATGATTCTCATCCTATTAAGATACTTATGGATTCCTAGATACTCTATATTGGCTCATCTTTTTATATTCATGTCCTTGAAAAAAGACATTAAATATCACGGTGGATGTCCTTTCTACATACATTAAACTGCATGGGTTTTCTTAAACTATGTACCACTTGATTCTCTTTCTAATGAGATATGTTGGGACACCTGGATCCTATATCCTATACCAACAACCAATATTCATATCTTTAAAACCTAAAAATAAAATACGTTGAACATGTCCTAGTAATAGTATTATAAATTGTGTGCCATCTAAATATATATGATGCATCCTCAACATTAGGTAGAAATTGATGTTTTCATAAGAACCATCAATACAGTAAAATATCAATCACATCTATATCACAATCACATCAATAACTCTCATATGCCTCATGAGGGCATTATATGATAGGTATCCTCCCTAAATATTCACATTGAGCATCAAGGGCACCTAGTCAAATGTGGAATGATATGGACAAAAGAGAGTAGGATCATACCCAATGTAGTTCAAACAAGGTCTATTATCATACCTAGGTAGAAATTGTGGGAAAGGCATGAATATATTCCCTTCTACATAAATTCCATCATCATATTATGATGGAATATCGAATAAAGGATTGGGAGAATATCCCCACTTCAATCAAAGACATCGAAAAATATATCCTAACAGTTGATAGCTTACATACATATATTTCTATACATATCATGTTGATGTACCAGGGATTTATGACATAAATAGAGGAACTCTACTGGTATATTCTAGTAAATAGGCATGGATATTCATATATTCCTATCCTGATTGAAAGATCATTAAAACACTATGATCAGTATGAAAAAGTGGCTACTCTAGAGAAATAACGTATCCTAGGTACTATCGAGGAGGATTATCATCATATTCCAGTAAAGGGTGTGCCATAAGGACCAGGATCATGTCCCCATTCCAACTAGGGATCACCAATTAACAGTATCACATGCATTAATATATGGTCATATTCATATCGCAAAATACTGGAAGAATATTTCAAAGGCCAAGGTTCAGGCTTATGTCCTCGTTCAAGTTAGGGCCCATAGAGTGAGAGTGATACATGCCTTAGGAAAAGCTCATACGAATTTCGAAAAATGACCAACGAAATACTCCAAAGGCCTAAGATAATGTTCATATCCTCATTCTGGTCGAGGCTTGTGAAGGAAGAGTGTCACATGCCTTGGGACACACACATATTTCTATCAAAAAAGCTACTAGAAATTTTACAGTAGTATATAGGAGGAGGTTCATATCCCTACTCTCATTATAAATGATTGTCGACATATTCTAACAGGGAATTCATATCATACAAGGATTATATTCCCATTACAACTAGAGCTCAATGATTGATAGTGAAACATGCCTAGGGATGGGCACATTATACTATCAAAGAAGACATATGGCATATTCCAAAGGCCCAGGACAGAACTCATATACCAATTCTAGCCTAGGACACCCATGTGAGAGTGGAAAATGCCTCAAGAGAGGCTCATATACCTATTATATATGCTCATATGAATAACTTGTAACTTATCAATAGTTGGATCATATTCTCCTAGCACTATATGGGTATCTTTTATTCCATTAGTATTCATAGAGTGGGCTTATAACCCTACTCAACCCCAAAAGGAAAAACGATGTATTCTTGCCACAACCTAAATTGAGGTTCTTAAACCAGACTGTCTCAATTATATGTGTCCATGAGGTTTTTTGAGAGACATTATCAATTCCCCATGGTTTCATATACTCTTTAACCAAAGCATAAGGTGATCATTACCATGACATTCCTCCTCATTGTAGTGTGGAGGTTGATCGATAGGACTGTACTCATGAATTCTTTTGTTGTTACCCTCCCCATGGAGAACCTCTAAAGGACAAGGAAATCCTCACCTTTCCCTGAAATAATAATATAGAGTGGTTCTCCGAAATATCATAAAACTTTATATAGAAAGGTGATAAAAAATACTAGGAAACTTTTTTTGGAATATTCTTGCAATATTTGGGATAACCGTATATAGTTCCCCAGTTATCCATTAGAAAAACCTCACCTTGGTCAGCAGGGAACCTAGAGAGAGAACCACTGTGGTATGGACCAGTTAAAGACATATAGATCTGATGAAAAAGTAGCTAACATGATGATATAGAGAGTGTTATCTAGAATCAACCTCCAAAACATGCCTAGAACCATTTGTACTACAAATTAAGGGATCCCAAATGGGTCAAAATGGATTTCAAGAGGTCATCCTAACCACATGACATTAAATAGTACAGATTTCATCCTAACAACATGATATTGAAATGTACAGAGGTCATCTTGACCACATGATTTTAAACTATACAGAACAAGTCCTTAACACATGACTTTTAAACTGCAAGGTTGAAGTACTCACCGGATGACATTAAATTATATAGGAATCATCATCTCACTAAATATAAATCACAATTGATAATGATCTATTTAATAGAAAAATTAAATGCACATATCCCTATATGAGAGTCAGATACATAGGGAATCTCATCACCCAGGAAATAAGTGTGTCTTGATTCCTACCATCACGTGGAAGGTACTGACACACGAACCACTATTTTTGGTTCCAATCACAATATTATTTTTCATTCAAATTGGGTGATCCTTGTCCTTTCCGTAAGGCATTAAAATTCATGGAAAATTTTCTTACCACATGATGTAATACTAAGTATATCTATAGTGTTACTTCCATTTTACATTGGGTGATCCTTTACCTTACTGCAAGATAATTAAATTGCATGGAAAATTTCCTTAATGCATGATGTAAAAATGCATGGATCCATCACATCCATATTAATTTTTTTCAGGTGTCCCACGTCCTTATCGAAAGATGTTATACTATAAGGAAACTGTCCTTTATACATTAAATTGAACTACACAGGTTTTCTAGAACTATGTACTAAATGATTCCCATTTCAATGAGATGCATAGGGATACCTCAATCCTTTACCATTTTCCAACCACCACACACCACCTGGTACAAAAATGCATGTGTCCATGATTTAGTTTCCTCTACATATTGAGAGGAACCCTAGTTGTTATTTGTTTCTCACACTGAGAATAGGTCACATGAGCTTTGGAATTTTGGTAGGGTATTCCCCTTAAAAATAAGTAATATTATCTCATGATTGGGTAATAGAGTTCATTAATTCATGAACATAAAATGAATACCATGACTACTCTCTGCATGATGTTAAACTAGATGACTGATTCTCCTTACACGACATAAAGATCCACATTCTTATAGTTCTCGTATGAGTAGACCTCTATTGTAGGAGACCGGTGCCCTACCACACCTTACTTGATAAACTATGTGTGGATTGATCTTGTTGTTGTAGGAAATATTGTCAAGCCCAAATTTATATCCTTGGGTCTAGCCATAATACCCCTTTTCAAATCAGAAAGCTTACATCCATTCAGCATAATGTTAAACTGTACAGTTCTTGAAGAACTATTATTGTCTTGATTATTTTAATTATAGGATACGTAGTAATGGCTGGTTCTCCAATATTAGGACAATATACAATAATCAATGGAAATAATTCCCACCTCTATATACATTCCTGGCCTAGGTAGAGAGTTTCCTGTTCATGAAATACATGTCATTTTATTCCTATCATCACATGATATGTAGAGATGCCTGAATCACCAATATTGGTCTCATATACTGTAAATGATAAAAAAAATCACCCCAACTATGAATGGGATGATCCATACATGACTAATTTCTATATATAAGTCAGATATATGTACGACCTGTTTTTACATGTAATATATCTTTCTCAATTTTTCACAATGGTTCCCAAATCCTTACCACATGATGTCAATATAAAAGGAAAAAGTCCTTGTATCATTACATTAATATTTCACAATAAAAATATACTAACCACGTGATGCTAAACTGCATGTAAAATGTTATTACCACATGAAATTAAATTTCATGGAAGAATTCATCCCCACAACATGATGTTAAAATGTACAGAATGTCACCAATTATCATTCCTAATCAAAGAACTATAAGAGACTTATCCTGGTCCTCCAGAGTATGGGGCGCTTCCAATATCATTTAAAGAACCTTAATAGATATACCAAACATCATATCTAGATCACCTTAGGTTGATTCATACCATTCAAGGCCCATGTAATGGAAACAATATATCATGGTTCATCAATGCTATTGATAGAGAAGGGATTAGACCCACCAACTAGATAAATCTTAGCCCAATATAAAGGTATTTATGATTCTTGTGAGCCTGACATCACCATGGATGAACACAGCAACTGAGAGTGTTCTTGGTTATCTGTGGTATGATTGAACCATATCATTTCTCATGACCTAAGAACCCGAATGTGTGATTTGAAAAATATTTATCTCTCAATCAGAAAGATGTAAGAGTTATTGTTACTATGGTTATCTAAATTGGACAATTTTTAAACATCCCCCATATCATGTCCATGTCTATCCCAATCTTATATAGCCTACACTTTGGTCAAAGCTGTATGAACTTAACCACTAGCCTATAATAGTCCAAACTACAAGACCATAAATTTCTAGAAAATGAGAATGAAATCTTAATAGGTTGAAAACCAGATGGGAGGTGTGAACTGAATAAAATTCAAGACATATCCTGATAAAAAAAATAATTTCTAGATTTTAGGAAAAAATTTAACACTAAATAAATTAGAAATAAATCTCATAGGGTCTAGTTTATAGACCTAGTAAAATCCATGTTATTCTCATAGACCCCTAGTCTTGAAAAAATGTTGAGTAATTGTTTTTAACATCTCATTATCATGATGACATGTTCACAATGATGTGACACAACTTTTAAGGTACTCAAAAACTTCTAGAATCTCACATTTTCCATAAATCAGAATTCATTATTTGAGTGCCTTGGGTCATCACAAACCATTCATGAAACTTAGAATGGAAAAGAGACCTCTCAGTTCTGCCATGCTATTGATACATAAGGGAATTAAACCACCAACCAGAGAGATCTTGGCCTTGTATAAATTGATTTTTGATTCTTAGGAGCTCGATTCCACCATTTTAGAGCCCATCACCTAATGGTGCTTGGGGTCATTCCCATCATGATTTTCCTATAAAATCCTTATGACATGAGAAATTTGGACCATGATTTACAATTCCCTTAGATAGAATATTCAATCTGATTCCACTACCTCAACATTAAGTCACCATGTTTTATACCATTTCTCAAATAAGTTTTGTGACACTCCATTCCAAAAACAATTGATGGTCTACACCATGTGATTCGAAACCACATTTTTTAGGGATCTAGCTTCACATTAATTGATAAATTTTCCTACGGTGGTAGATCCCTTCTTGGATATCACTCAATCCATATCCAATGTCTTTTCTCAAACACTTGAGTTTTCAAAAATCTTCCATGTACCATTGAAAGGAGAGGGAATATCAATGTTTGACTATAAAATTAGTGCATTTAGTGCAAGGACCAACCAACGAGAGGAGTCCACCCATATAGTAAAGGATCTCTAATCTGTGGGATCTGAGGTGAAACCATGACAGAACTCAGAACCTTATGGTATCTTGGGTTATCATTGTTATGTTTTCCTCATTCCATTACCCATTGATTCAGGCTCATGGGCATCTGATTTACATCAACCGGATTCCAACTATCAAGGTGGGCCTATCTTCCCTAATATTTATCCCTCTACCATTCTACCCCTAGAAATCATCCATGGAACTTGAAGAAGAGTCGATAACCCTTTGGTTGGCCATGAAGGAGATGCATAAGGGATTTTACCTAAGAACCAGAAAAATATACTCCTTACAATAAAGGAACTCCTATCCTCATGAGCCCGAGAAACACCACAGAAAAACCCAAAACCTTAAGGTGTTTGGGTCATCCTTGGATTGTCTTTCCCATTCCATATTCATCAATCAAGTCCTAGAAGCATTAATTTAGACTTAATATCCTATCAAGGTCTAACATATATTATCTTATACTACAAAACATAAAAGGTATATGACAAAAGACCTTAAACTACAACACAAAAGAAGTACAAGCTGGAAGAACGTAAAATACAACATTGTAATGGTCTGAGATACAGGACCCTCAACTACAATAGAGTGGTGATATATTATGGAAATCTTTAAAATACCAACTAAAAGAGACATAAATATCTCCAAAAAATAAACATGATAAGGGAATCCTGGTAAAAATTCAGATCTCTGATCATTGTGGAATCAATTTATGTGATCTATGAAATATTATGAATTAGTAAAACAAAATAGGCACAAAACATTAGAGATTGATGACCCATAAGAAGAAGGACTGAGTAAAATCCAATTATATTCCCAATAATTCTTCCTCTATATAAATCACAAGAAAATTTTTAGGAAAAATAAATAAATAGATACAATGTTTGTAATGACTATCACATGGCCTTCGAAAAAATCAACCTATGCTTTTTAAGTCACATGACATTGGAAGAAGTTATTCCCTTCTATCTTTAGAATGGATATTATTCCCAAATTGTCCTTCTAAATCAAATAATCTCAATAGAATTATAGTTGGTGCATCAATGAATAATTTCATGTTAGTGGGAATTCATGAAAATTTCCCAAGAGAAAACTATTATAAGTTAATATTGTAAATCCATGTGATTGGATCGATTTGGTATTACACAGAAATGATGGGTATCGTGGATGATCCAAAAAATATATCCACTAGAACATGGATCTATACCCATGATTTCATCATAAAAAAGTGACATTACCCCTATGAAGTAAGAGATAAATCTACATAATATCATTCATCATAGAGTTCCTTACCTATGAACCTATGTTCCCTTTTCATGAGTTTGATATTTAAAGTGGAATATTTTAGAACTATGTATGACTTGATTCACATTCTCAAGCGATATGTAGAAACATACTAGTACCTTACTTTAGATCCATCCATAAGTTACTTTTCACCTAATCCCAATTCCATTCTGGAATTCGTATACATTCCAATTTTACGGTATACATGCACCAATATGAGGTCTCAAAGACGCGCTTCAAAGAAGAGGTAATGTCCATTACCGATTCTTTCAACTTTATTTCTTCTTCCACTTCTTCTTATTTAGTTGTTTCATTATGAAGTAATAAAATCATTATAACTAATATAATTATATGTTATTATATGTATGAAACAACCCTATTTCACCATCTATCCATCCTACGGAAAACGAAATCACCACACGTGTGTACGTACGGAATACCGTCTCCACGTCGTGGTGAAATCTGTTTTTCCACCAACACATTACATGGATGGGTATAATGGTGTAAAGAATAACTATATATGGTTATTATAACATCATACTGATTTTGATATATTATACCATCCACTCCAATTCTATTCAATAATTATGGGAACGATATCATCGCTCGTGCGTACGTACAGACTACCGTCTCCACGATGCGATGAGATTCATTCTCCATGTTAACCATACATGAATGATCATAAAGTTTATATAATGAAATATATTAAATAATAATGCTACTAGATTTATGTATATATATATTTATGTCATCCAATTAATTCCATTCAATTCAATGAGGAAACGAAAACAACATTCATGCGTACGTACGACCTACCATCTCCATGAACGGTGTATTTATTTCCATTTATAGATCTATTATATATATGTATATTCTGAATATATATTATATATAAATCATGTTTTATATTATTTAATTAATTAATCATGATCTAAGTAATCATATTAATAATTAAAAGTCAAAAAACACGGACGACAAATGAAACGATTTTACCCAAAACGCTCTTTAACATGGAATTTACAAAAGAACGTGTAATATAATGTCATAAGTGAAACATATATTATATCATAACAATGAATATGATTCTGTAATAAGTCAATGACATTATTTAAATCATTATACAGGAGGTTCAGATACGTACGAAGCATATCCGACCTAAGGTAAGGGATAATTTTGCAAATCTCATTTTTATCCGAGATTGCTTATTCGTAACTATTTACTGGGGTTATTTCTATCATCCATGTCCATGTTTTATAAAAGTGTTTTCATGTATGTTTAAAGTTCTTTTTACCCATTTTTGATTTTTACTACATGGTATTTAAGGAATATTTTTTTTGTTTACCATACGAGGTACTTTTTGACTTTTCCGACAAAAGTACGAGAAGAATGTTATTTTTAAGTTATACGGCGTGAACGGATTTTTATAGTTTCATAACGCCTCATTTTCATGAAGCATAATCTACAAGGTTTTATGAATACTTTCAACAAAATACTTTTATTTTAAAATTTCATGGCATTTTGTGAAAATAAAATGATTTTGAAGAAGAAAGGATATTTTCCTCAAGAATTCATTTCAAGTGTTTTATCAAAATCATTTTACATCTAAGATGACATTATTTTATATGTGTATGTTTAAAGTATAATGTCTCTATGATTTAAATGGTTTCACATTTCTTATGATGAAATATCCATTTCTTTTATATGGATTATGTGATGATGGGATGATGTTTATAAAACCCATTTAATTCATTGAGTTATTATGAATGATGTATGTTTATTTTGTGGCACAAGTAAGAATGATTTCATTAGGAGATGGGTGGGACCTATATCTCCCTCCAATGCATTGGGTAAAGATTTATATCTCATGAGATAGACATGGCTGGAACGGAAAGTTAAACCGGTTCAGTAATACAGGACTGGAACGAGGAGTGAACTCGATTCAGAAAGGGACTTTGTCCACTAAGATGGTCTTGGCAGCAATGCCTTGGCTACTGTGGAAATAATATCATGTGCTTAATGGTTTCCACAATTACATGTTTTATTCCCATGCTATTTTATCATTATTGATGTTCCATTATGATATTTTCCTTACATACTTCCAAGATTCATGTCTTTGCTCATGATTTTGATGTTTAGATTTTATGTTCATGTTTTTGCATTCAAATATTTATGGATTGTTTTAGGTTCTCTATGTTTACCCTTACTGGGAATTTGAGCTCACCCCTTTTATGTTTTCTTTTCCCCAAGATATAAAAAATGGTTTTAGGTAAGAATAAAAAATGGAAGATCTTTATTGGGAGATGTTGAAGATCTTTCACCACGATTAGAAGATTTTATTCCAAGTTTCCAAAGACACTAAACTATTACGATCCTTGTGTGTCTGTTTTTGTTATGTATTAAGTATTCTGCAAAAGTAATGTATTGTCCATGTAAGTCAAGCTTTGGGTCTCTACAACCGTTATGTCATAATGGTTCCAATGTGGCTGACATCACGTCAATTAGGCGCTTGGTCTATAAGTTATAGGCATTTTAATGCTGATGGTCCAGTTGTATTCATGTTCGATCCAACCCGGCCATACTCTAACATTTTCCAAAACTCATGTGGAGTAAACCAAATAGCATTTCCCTCTCCAAGTATCCCAGAGCTATAGACGGTTAGTCAAACTGGCATTCGGTTCATAAGTAATGGCTTGTTAAGAGAAACTGGGCCAGGTTGGGTCTGCGTCTGGTCCGACCCGGCCGGCCTGACCAAGTTTGGGCTAACCCACCACTGTTCGGGTTGACCTGACCCAGTATGGGTCTGACCTAGCTAGGTTGGTCCACGGAAGGCTTGAGCCAGTGGGCAGTGGATCGGCCCAGCCCACGAGGGCGGCGTGGCCTGCTGGGCTTAGGCAGCCCGACCCGTAGAGGGAATGACCCGCTGTCTAGGGCATTCCCTAGTTGGCATGGGGGGGGGGGGACGAATCCTCCTCATTCTTAAGGTGGAGCGGCGGTGCCACGTGGTGCCGCCAGTTCTATTGTGTGACCCGTAGGGAGAGGATCCCGCTACTCCGCCGCTTCTTCCGAGCCGTGGCCATCTTCAGCGGTGCACGACGGCGCGCCGCTCGCCTCGGCCCGTGGCAGGCCAGTGTCGGCCGCCGCTGTCCTCTACGGCTATATTTTGTGGCCCTCTTCATGGGCGGCGCGCGATGGCGCGCCCCCACCACCTTCATGGTCGGTAGGTACCGACCGCCTACTTCACCCCCACGGACATCGGTTGCCAACACCGTTGTGCCAGTGCCACGCCGGCACTCTTTCGTGGGTCAATGGGTGAGCTCCGGTGACCCTTTTTTCCATTTGAAGGTATCAATGGCCTCCCAGAGACACCCTCTTCTCGTCTTGACCCTCCGTTCTGGGTTCCGTCCAATCCCGAATAAAAATTCCACGAAGAACGCATAGATTAACAAAGTATTGGGGGGTCCTGGCCTTGTTCGTTTGCCCTCACCCTCGGTGTTAGGTTGAAAACATGAGATATGAATAAGATTCAACAATTCATTTAAAACTAAACCAAATAAAAACCCTACCTCAAGATCATTGGAGATCTTCCACGTTTGAGGAAGAGTTGGTGTTCGTCGTTCTGGCAACAAGCCTCCAACGATGCCGCTCAATCGTTGTAACACCCTGAGATTTTATGAAAAATATTCTTTTTAATTTCCTTGATGTCTTGTATTTTACGCTACACCAAAAGGAGCTTTCACTACATACATCCCTGACTTAGCTTGCTTTACACACAATCGCGACCTTCCACGATAGTGTGTGTTGTACGTAATATCGAGTTTCACTAAAAAATGATATGTTATTAAAATATTATATAAACTAGCCGTTATGAATAGTAATAACCACTTTTTAAAATATTATAAATTTTATCTTTCAAAATGGAATTCATTTTTGGATTCATAATATCGAAATTAGACTAGAGTGAATTTTTGGTATTTTTTTCAAAACTTTCAATTTTTGATGAATAGTGAAAACACTGGGTTACTATTTAAAAAAACTGACTTTTTATTTAAATAATTATTTATTTTATTTTAATTTATTTTAAGTCAAAATTTTAACATAATACCTATATAAGTTCAATGTAATTAATTGGAGTCATTTTATAATAATTTTAGATATATAAAAATTTTATTGAACTTTTCACCGTCTTTTACCCACCTCCTAGGAGAATTTGGAAATTCACATAAAACGTAATTTTACCGCTTCTGTGAGAGGAATTTCAAAAATTTGAGAGACACGGTTAATATCAAGGATTAAAATGTGGTTCAATGAGATGAAAATAATTTTTGGTGAATAGTAACTTTTTACTTTTATTTACCACGGTTAAAAGTAAATAGGGTAATTAAGGGTAAAAATGATATTATTATTACACTAAAACATGTCCTAATTCTATTGGATAAGTGTAATTCGACCAAAAACAACCTTAGGAATAAAATATGACCATTTAGGTCCACATGGATTAGATTAGGACATTTATTATTAATTTATTTAAAGAAGGGTTAAAATAGTTAAAATCAAAGTTTAATAACTAAATTATTTTTAATATAGGGTTATACATAAGATACATTTGACTATAAATATTCATTATAGATCTAAAATGATTTCATACCTAATGGATTTTTATTTATAATTTTTAGACATTAAATAATTTAAGTTATATATGACACAATAGTGATGTAGTAATTACCTAAATAATTAAATATTAAAATAATTGATGTTATAAATACCCAAATAAATGTAATTTGAGACTTTTTATGAATTAAACTAATTTAATAGGTTAATATGAAATGTTAGTATTTAATTAATTAACTTTTTTCGAACTAATCATGCTGTTATAATTTTCAAAAAAATCTATTACCAGATAGTGTCAAAATTGACATAAAATAGTTTCTAAAACAAATATTATATTATTAATTGTTATTATATTCCTAAAAATCTAAGGATCAGAAAAGATACTTATATCATGATAGTTTTATCATTAATGGACCACTTGGGGGGTCTCTTTGATGTATATGGTATGTTTATTAACTGTATAATATAAAAATACAAAGTGACATGGTAAATGTCAATCTAATTAACTAAGAGTTAAAACTAAAAGATAAGGTTAATATAATGACCCAAACCTATCTAAAATATATTGTTTGGGAGGATGTATACCCATACCCACCTTAGCTTAGAAATAATTAAATTTGGAGCTATTAAAAACCGAATATGACTTTATTATAAAATAATATTTTACGTTTTTCCAAAGGTGCCCCTCTCCTCCCTTATAAAAAGGGCACCCCTTCCCTCTTCTCTTCACACCCTTTTGAGCCTTGAAGCTCGGCCAACCCCTTCCCATTTCTCTTATATGCTTCCCTAGAAAAATTATGGAGGTTTTACTCTTCTCAAATGACCAACTCAACTTCTTTAAGAGGAATCTTAAAGGAGGTGCGTCGAAGAAGAGGTAATCTCTTCTTCTGATTCTATCAAGTTTCTTTCTTCTTCTACTTCTTCTTATTTAGTTGTATAATTATAAAGCAATAACATAAGTATTACTTATATACTGATATGTTATTATAAATATGAAACAACATTATTTCACCTTCTATCCATCCTACAGAAAATGAAATCACCACGCGTGCATACGTACGGAATACTGTCTCCACGTCGTGGTGTAATCTGTTTTCGACCACCACCTTACTTGTATGGATATAATGGTGTAAATAAATAACTATATTTGATTATTTTAAATTGATATTGATTCTGAAATATTATAAATATACTTCAATACAATTTCAATATCATGGAAATGATATCATCGCTCGTGCGTACGTACGGACTACCGTCTCCACAACGCGATGAGATTCATTCTCCATGTTAACCATTCATGAATGATTATAAAGTATATATAATGAATAATAATGAAATATATGGCATAATAATGATACTGGATTTATGTATATATATATGTATGTCATCTACTTAATTCCATTCAATTCAATAAGGAAAAGAAAACACTGTTCATTCATATGTACGACCTACCGTCTCCATGAACGGTGCATTTCATTCCATTTATCAATCTATCATATATATATGTATATGATGAATATATATTATATATAAGTAATGTTTTACATTCTGAAATTATGTAAATCAGTATATAAGTAATAATATCAATAAAAACAAGTCGAAACACGTACAATAAATGAAACGATTTTACCCAAAATGCTGCTTTAACATGGAATTTACAAAAGAACGGGTAATATAAAGTCATAAGTGAACCATATATGATATCATAACAATAAATATGATTCTTTAATAAGTCAATGACATTATTTAAATCGTTATACAGGTGGTTCAGATACATACGAAGCATATCAGACGTAAGGTAAGGGATAACTATTCCAATCTCGTTCTTATCTGAGATTGTTTATTCGTAAGTATTTACTGGGGTTATTGTTATCACCCATGTCCATGTTTCCTAAAAATGGTTTCATGTATGTTTAAAGTCCTTTTTAACTATTTTTTACTTTTACTGCATGGTATGTAAGGAATCTTTTTTTACCATACGAGGTACTTTTTGACTTTTTCGACAAAAGTACGAGGAGAATGTTATTTTTAACTTATTCGGTGTGAATGGATTTTTACGGTTTCATAACGCCTCATTTTAATGAATCTTACTATAAAATATTACATGATTATTTTCAAAAAAACCCTTTTCTTTGAAAATCTCATGGCATTTTGTGAAAATAAAATGATTTTGAAGAAGAAAGAATATTTTCCTCAACATTTCATTTCAAGTGTTTTATCAAAAATCTTTTCCATCTAAAATGACATTATTTAATATGTTTATGTTTCAAGTGTAATGTCTCCATTATTTACATGATTTGATTCTTATTATGATGAAATGATATCCATTTTTTATATGGATTATGTTATGATGGCATGATATTTAAGAATCCAATTCTATTACATGGGTTATGCTATGATGTATGATTTATGATTTTGTGGCACATGAAAGAATGATTTCATTATGAGATTGGTGGGACCTATATCTCCCTACAATTTATTGGGTAAAGATTTATATCTCATGAGATAGACATGTATGGATAGGTTAATTAATCCGGTTCAGTAATATAGGACTGGAACGAGGAGTGAACTCGATTTAGAAAGGGACTTTTTCCACTAAGATGGCCTTGGCATCAATGACTTGGATACTATGGAAATCATATCATGATCTTAATGGTTTCCACAATCAAATGTTTTATTCCCATGCTATATTATCATGACTAATGTATCTATATGATCTATGCCTTATGTACTACCATGTTTTATGTCATTGCCCAAGGATTTGATGTTTAAACATTATGTTCAAGTTTTTAAGTTCAAATGTATATGTTTTGTTTTATTTTTTTGTCCATGCTTACCCTTACTGAGCATTTGAGCTCACCCTTTATATGTTTTCTTTTCCCCAGGATTTAAATAAATGTTTTATGTAAGAAAACCAAAAGGGGAAGATCTTTATGGGAGATGTTGAAGATATTTCACCATGATTAGAAGATTACGTTTCGAGTTTCCAAAGACACTAAGCTATTACGGTCCTTGTGTGTCTTTTTTTGTTATGTATTAAGTATTCTGCAAAAGGAATGTAATGTCCATGTATTTCAATATTCGGGTCTCTACAATCGTCGTTATTTGGTTCTTCATTGGTGAGGGGATTCATTCTTCATCAAGAATCCTCCCAAGATCAAGCATTTGCAAATAATTTTCCAAAACCCCACGTTATAGTTTAACTCTCTAACATGTGATTAAGAGGTTCATTAATTGGTGTAATTAATGAGCCTCAATAATCACATGAAGGGGGGTTACACAAGCATTGTGTAACCAGGCATTCAATTTCCTTCATTAAATTCTAGACCACCCCTGTGGTCGCTACCATCAAAACATAAAAGTGAGGTGGAATGATGTATTAAAAATAAAATAAAATATATCTTATTTTATTCATTCATCCACGATAAACACAAAAACAAATTTCCTCCATGACCCACTGTGGTCTAGGTCAAACCTCACTTAAGTGAATCTCGGTGCTGCGAGTTCAACGGTTCCCTCATATTTGAATTTCAAGCACCTGTTCAAAAGATAGGATTTCCCACAACATGTTTACTGAATTTACCATAAAAAATGTTTAAAATTCCACTCAAGGAACACCGGGCATCAAAATAAAACGCCGTTAGATTTTGCAGCCTCAGAATAGTTCCATATAATTAAAAAACCTTTACATGAAAAATACAGGTCTTTACATTCTCCCAACGTTAGGGATTTTCTCCCCCAAAAGACAAAAATAGACAAAGTAAAATAATTGGGGGTACTGAGCATGAATATGAGCCTCCCGCTCCCATGTGTTCTCCAAGTGGTATTCGTGCTGCCAGCGAATGCGCACTAGAAGAATCAATCATCAATGAAGTACCCCCCCTACTTTTGTTCCTCAATCTCCATTGGAACCTCTATAAAAGTCTCCCCATCATCAATGTACAGCTCGCCCCAATCAATAACGTGGGGTGGATTGTGCACATACTTCCTCAGCTGTGTCACATGGAAAATGTCATGAACCTGATACATTCGTGGAGGAAGAGCTAGGTAATACGCCCCCTCCGCAACTCTGGTGAGAACATGAAAGGTTCCGATGAACCTCAGAGATAGATTGCTACTTCGGCCAAATCTCCGCAAACCACATCGAGGTGAGACCCATAGGAAGACATGGTCTCCGTCCTCAAACTACAAAAGTCTCTGTCTCCTGTCAGCATAAGACTTCTGCCTACTCTGTGCACTCTTAATCCACTTCTGGATGATCTGCACCTTCTCAGTGGTATCCCATACCAACTACAGACCCATAAGTGGTGACTCCCCTGGGTCTATCCAGCATAGAGGTTATCTGAAAGGTCAACTATACAAGGCCTCAAATGGTGCCATACTGATGGTGGAGTGATAGATGTTGTTGTATGAAAACTCCACCAAGGGCAAGTGATCCTCCCAAATGAGGCTAAAATCTAGGACGCAAGCATGAAGCTTGTCCTCCAATGTCTGAATTGTCCACTTTGTCTGACTATCGGTCTATGGATGAAAGGTGGTGCTCAAATATAGGTGAGTCTCGAACACCTATTGTAATCCCCTCCACAATCTAGATGTAAAAAATGAGTCATGGTTAGATACAATCGTCGATGGAACCCCATGATTTCGTACAATCTTCTGTATGTAGAGTCATCCCAAGTCGTCTACTAATCCCTGCTCTCAGATAGGTAGGAAGTGGGCTGACTTGGTGAGTCAGTCAACGATCGCCCAGATGGAATCATTTCCCTTGGACATACATGGAATCACTATCACAAAGTCCATGGAGATACCATCCCACTTCCACTCTGGCACCTTTAGTGGATGTGATAAGCCTACTAGAACCTGATTCATGGCCTTCACATGCGGACAAGTGAGAAATCGTGAAATAACCACTACCACTACCTTCTTCATCCTTGGCCACCAGTGCTGACTTCGAAGGTCCTGGTACATCTTTTCCACACCAGGATGTACCTCCAGAGGGGATATAGGTAAATACCTCAACAGATCCTCCTATAATGCCACTAGTACCATGGTGCATCCTCTAAAGAGGATGAAATAATCCCCACCTTCATAAAATCCATCAAGTACCTATACTAAGAATATCTGGGAACATAGATCATCGTAGTAAATGTCCCAAAGTTGTACCTCCCAAACTCACTGATGAAGTGGGGGAGTGATAGTCATAGACTGGATGTAAGATTCTCCATCTCTATCCATAAAGTATGTCTTCAATGTAGCTAGCTGATCTATCACCTCACTCAGCAGTTGTAAACTAGACCTCCTGATGAGTGTGTCTGCCACTACGTTCCCCTTCTCAAGAGTGTATACTATCTCGAAGTCATAGTCTAGGAGGAACTCCAACCATCGTCGTTGTCTTAGGTTCAGGTCCTTCTATGAGAAGATATACCTGAGACTCTTGTGATCATAGTAAACAGTAAACCATTCACCCATCCAGTAGTGTCACCACATCTTCAAGGAAAATACTACTACTGCTAGCTCCATGTCATGGGTAGAGTAGTTCTGATCATTTTTTCTTGGATGTCCTAAACCATAAGTGATCACTACATGCTCCTACATCTGGACACATCCAAGGTGAATCCCTAATGCTTTGTAGTAGACTACATACCCAACACCTTCTTCTGGTAGACTTAAGATGGGGGCACTCATCAGTCTCTGCCGTAGCTCCTGAAAACTCTACTTGCATCTCTATGTCCATACGATGGGTTGTCCCTTCTTCATCAATGATAAAAAGGGTTTCACAACTCTAGAAAAGTTGATTACGAATATTCGGTAGTACCTAGCCAACCCCAGGAAGCTCTGCACCACAGTTACACTCTTGGGTGGCTCCCAAGCAAGCACAACCTCTATCTTCGTCGGATCCACTGTGACTCCAGGATTTAAGATAATGTGTCCTACAAAGTGGACCTCCCATATCTAGAACTAGCACTTAGAGAGATTACCATAAAGATGGAATTCTTGGAGTGTATCTAGAACTATTTGTTGATTATAGGCATGCTCCTCCTCTGACACCAAGTATTTCAAGATTTTTTCAATAAAGACCACCATAAAGTGATTGAGGTATGGCTGAAAGATCCTATTGATGAGTCCCATGAACACTATAGGGGATTTGGTCATGCAAAATGGAATAACCAATAAATCATAGTGGCCATACAGATATCTTAAGGTCGTCATCTACACATCCTCATCCTATACCCTGAGCTGATGATAGCCTGATCAGAGGTCTATATTCGAAAACCAATGAGTTCTCTGCAGCTGATTGAATAGATCATTAATCCTCATAAGTGGATACTTGTTCTTCACGGTCACCTGGTTCAGGTGCCGATAGTCCACACAGAGTCTCAAACTCCCATCTACCTTCTTGGTGAACAAAATTGGGGCTTTTGATGGAGAAACCCTAGGCCTTATAAACCCCCTCCTCTGCAAGTCCTCCAATAGTACCCGTAACTCACGAAGCTTCGCGGGATCCATACGTTATGCTGGTGTAGATATCAATGTTATCCCAGGGTATAATTCAATGTAAATGTCTACCTCTCTGTGAGGAGGTAGTCCTGAAACATCCCTAGGAAAGACATCAGCATATTGGTCCACCAATAAAGGATAGCTTAGACTCTCAACACCAACTACTCTGAGGATAAGTCTATCCAACTGATGATTGATTAGTTTCACCATATTCCGAGTAATTCCATCCTATGTTGAAAAGGATCCTTTCTCACTGGTAAAGTAAAACCTAATCCCATCCTCACAAATGCACCGCACCTTGCGCCTAATGAAGTTAATCTGATTATGGAATGTAGATAACTATTCCATACCCATGATGACATTGTAAGGCCTAGACACCACTACTAGAAGATCATAGTCAAAGCTCTTGCCTCCTAGAGTAAGATCACACTGCCATCACCAGTTTGTAATCGTCGAATCCCCTCCCCGTAGAAGTCTCTATCCATAAGGATCGAGCCAACGGCTCCACCGGAATCACCGAGATCCGAACGAGGGTCATGGAAATAAAAGAGTGACTAGAACCTGTGTCTATTAGTACTACCTCTTGGTTGGAGTAGACACATATCATACCTCGAATCATCTCTGGAGCGTTGTGGTCGTAGGCCTCAGCATCCTAGAGCTGATATCATCCATGTCCTCCTACTCCCTATGGTCGGGGTGGACCACATGAAGGTGGTTGCAGTAGAACCTCGAATTGATGCCCACCACCTGCTGCATGGACAGCTCCTCTACCACATCCCCCTGCTACCTGCAGACCTCCCCAATCAAATCTAAGGCTCTACCTCAGTGGTCCCTCAACCATGTTCTGGTCATTCGTAAGGCGGGACGGGTAGTCGTGAGTCATGTTACCCGGCCCGCTGCACGAGTAGCATTGCATGCTCTTCCACTATCCTCCTATATCCCATGAGCCCCACACCACAAACCCCATATCCTGAGGTCATCCACCAGAAGGTATTTCCTGCTTGGGCCTCTACATCATCCATCTACAACCTTCTACGGATGACTCTGGTACCTGAAGTCAGGTGGTGGCTCTCGCTGTCGGTGCCTGCTTAGCTAAGAAGCTCTCCACCAAAAGTGATCGTTGTAGCACCTCAGCCTACGTTGGAATGCAGAGCGATATCATCGATGCTTTGATCTCATGTTGTAGACACTAATCAGTGGTCTGGTCCCTAAAGAAAGGGTCCCATACCATTTTGGTGGAGTAGTGGGAGAGATCAGTGAACCTCGCCGAGTACTGTTCCACAATCATGCTTCCCTACTGTAAGTGTAGTAGCTCTTATATACACACTGAGCATAGATTCTCTTGGAAGAAATAAGACCTAAAAGCCCCTCAAAGTCCGCCTAGGTGAGGATCGACTCATCGTGTATCTGGAGTGTCAGGATCCACCATCTCTCTACCGCTCCCTGGAAAAGGCTGGCAGCTTAGATCACCATCTGGTCGACTAGTGTCCCAACAAGTCAAAAACCTCTGGACATAGCCTCCAGTCAGTCCTCATCCACCTATGGATCCATATCACCTTTGAACCTCAGAGACCTCTACTACTGAAACATGTGCAACATGCTCAGTCAGCGTGAACCATATGTTGGTGGCGCTAGTGGCAACGACTGCCCAACAGGTAGTGGTACTATTGGTACACCACCTGGAGGTGCTAACACTGTAAGAGAGCCCATAACTGAGGCCACATCGCTCGGTCAACCATCATCATGTACTCTCTTGAGAACCCTAGTTGAATGTCTACATGGTGGAATCCTGAAAGAAAATAGATGCACCCCAATCAATATGTTATACCTAGTGAGCTGACTCAAAGAGATCATAAGAAAAACTTTTCAAAACACACGCAATCAGTGTTTTCGTGCACTGAGTCAGAAATCATAATTTAGGGTCCGGGTGTATTGATTCATCGACTGTCGCACCAACACTGGATTCCCTAAACTGAAAACCACCCTCAAAATAGTTAACACTATTTCCACATTGAAAATATTAGAGTCCTATTTATTTATTAGAATCGACTCCTCTAATACCACTTTGTCATGACCCATCCCTCGGGGTCCGTGCTGTGACTAACCCAAGCCCACCTTCTATAGGCTAGGGGCTGGAGACTAGCACCAGAAAGGCATATCCATTTAATCGAGAAGGAATTTCCTTTATGCTTGCAAACACACAGTCCAAGCACACAACAAGAAGAAAACCACGAACTAAAACTATATAGTAAAAGAGTGAGTACTGTAATTAAAGGGGGCTGGATTACAAGCCCAGCTGAGAAAGTACAACTACAACAGGGATACAATTCCTGTGTTCATCCTCCATGAATCCTACCTTAAGGGTAGGTATATCTCATGATCAGTTGACACTACAGCACGTCGTGTCAAATTGTCCAACTCTGAGCACCGACCAGTCCTGTCTCCCCCAGCCTTGATCAATATTGTCCTTCATCTACACAATACACAACAAGGTGCGGGTGTATCCCATGCAGGGGTGAGTAAAACAATACTCAGTAGGGACCTCGAGACCCCCCAAGGTCTCCCAGAGTTCCTCAATGGAAAAAAACATAAAGCAAGACCTCAATCACAAAGCATGAAGCAGTCAACAACTCTACTTAGGTATATGCCCATACATATTTCTAAGTTATCAAAATATACTCGTCTCATTCATGAGGAAACATAAGGCTCCAAATTTTAAGCCATTTGAACAACTGATCCACGAGGGGAGAATACCACAATGGTAACCCCACGAAGGTAAAATTACCAAAAAGGTAAATAATCAGCTCACCCTATGTATAACTTAAGTACAGAAGTATAGATGACTAGACATAACACTAAATCATCTTATTCTGTTGAGATCCTCTCCTGCTGACCCACACAGGATTAGAAGATTCTAACCCAAATTAGACCGTTAATCGCTGAACCACCCACATAGGTTCGATAGATGATAACCCATATAGGATTGATAGATGATTAACCACATAGGATCGATGTTATTTCTTCACGTTAAAGTAAGACACTAGATCATCGCACTAAGCATACTTGATTACAGGAGGATCCTCTCCCCAATAAATTGGTCGTACCTCAACTTTGATGAATTTCCACAAATAAGTATCCCAAAGGACCGAAAGGTTGTAAAGGTTCCAACTCAACTGATGGCGCGTCAATCAGGTGCTCGGTCTGTAAGTTATAAGTATTTGTATCCTGAGGGCCCGGTTGGATTCGGGTTCGATCCAACCCGGCCATACTCCAACATTTTCCAAAACTCAAGTGGACTAATCTAAAAGGACTGTCTCGCTCCAAGGATCCTAGTGATGCTGATGGTTCATCAAACGGACATCAATTTCAAAAGTTATGGCCCTTTAAGAGAAACTAGGCCTGGTGGGGTTCGGGTCTGGTCTTACCCGGTTGGACAGATCCGGCCTGACCCAGTCTTGGCCAAACCGACATGATTTGGGTCGACCCAACCCAATCCGAGGCTGACCCGGTTGGGCTGGGCCACAGAGAGCTCAGCCCACTGGGCCACGGACTGGCCCGACCCGCATGGGTGGTGCGGCCTACTGGGCTAGGCGAGCGCGGCCCGCAGAGGGTGAGGCCCGGTGGGCTCGCACGGCCTGGCCCGTGGAGGGCGCGACCGTTTGGGCTCACGCGGCCTGACCCGCAGAGGGCGCGGCCAACGGGCAGGGGCCAGCCCTAGTTGGCGCGCGAGGGGGGGGGGAATTCCTCCCCCCCCCCCCCCCCCCCGTTGAGAAGGTGGAGCGGTGGCACTACGTGGCGCTACCAGGTCACCCGCGGGACCCGTAGGGAGTGATTCTCGGCCCTCTACTGCAGATTCCGAGTCGCATCCATATTTCGTGGCACGCACCGCTCGACTCCACCCATGGCTGGCCACCACTATCTACCCCAGCTATATGTCGTAGCACTCTTCACCGGCGGTGCGCGACGGCACGCCCCACCTCCTTTACAGTCGGATTGTACTGACCACCACCACCACCCCTACTAGCACTGGTTGCCGACATCACCATTTCGGCGCCATGTTGAAAATCTTCTACGGGTCACCGGGTGATCTACGGTGACATTTTTTTCCATCCTAAGGTATCAACGCCCTCCCTGGGATGCCCTCTTCACCGCTTGACCTTCCATTCCGGGTTTCGTCCAATGCCGAATAAAAATTCTGTGAAGAACGCATAGATCAAAAAAATAGCAGAGGTTTTGGGTCTTGTTCATTTTTCCTACACCCTCCACGTTAGATTGATAACATGAGGGAAGAATAAGATGCACCAATTATTTTAAAATTAAACCAAATAAAAACCCTACCTCAAGATCATTAGAGAATTTCCGCGTTGGAGGAAGAGTCGGTGTTTGGAATTCTCACAACAAGCCTCCAACAACGCCACTCAATCATCATTCTTCAGTTCATCCTTGGTGAGGGGATTCGTTCTTCTTCAAGAATCCTCCCATGATCAAGCCTTTGAAAATGATTTTCCAAAACCCCATGCTATAGTTTAACTCTCTAACATGTGATTAATAGGTTCATTAATTGGTGTAATTAATGGGCCTCATTAATCACATGAAGGGTGGTTACACAACCATTATGTAACTGGGAATTTAATTTCTTTCATTAAATTATTGACCACCCCTGTGGTCCCCACTATCAAAACTTAAACGTGAGGTGAAAGGATGTTTTAAAAATAAAATAAAATAAATTTTTCTTTATTTATTCATCCACGATAAATACAAAAACAACATTCCTCCTAGCCCCACTAGGGTCGAGGTTAAACCTTACTTAAGTGAATCTTGGTGTTGTGAGTTCAACGGTGCCCTCAGATTTCAATTCCGAGCACTGTTTCAAAAGTTAGGATTTACTTCTTGCACGTTTACTGAATATACCTTAAAGAAATTTTAAAATTCTGCTCCAAGCACACCGGGCACCAGAATCAAACGCCGTCAGATTTCACAACCTCAGAATAGTCCCATATAATTCATAAATTACATGGAAACCCCATTTATTCACAAAAAATAACATATAATTCCACTGATGGGGACTTAAACATAAATAATCCCAAATAATGATGAGATTGTGAAATAAACCATTACCACATTAGAATGTTTTGAATCATTTCCCCCATTAGATAAATGAATTGAAATGAAACATTAAATGTCATTAATATAATGTGAATAATTATATATCATATAAAAGGGTTATTATGTACACCACATGAAATAATAAACAGATGGATACAAAATAAATCTCAAATATGAAAAATTGATATGTGAAACACCTACAAATATTTTATAATCAATGTGAGAATTGGTAAATAAATGCATTGATTTTATGAAATGTAAATCATTAAAAAAAATTCAAATACAACATACTATACTAAATGATCATTTCACACATGATCATGAAATAACATAGTCAATGAAGTATAATTATAACCCAATAATGGAAATTGAGTTGTGAAACCCCTTACCTCGAGTCTAGATAGCCATGTATATCGATTAACTCTTATATAATAAACTTATATGAATTAATTTCTATCTTAAGAACCTTTTACATGTTTAAAAATTATAATTAATCAAATTATTTCAATTATTTTAATGAAATATTAAAATACCTAATCTGTTAAATCCACATTTTGTGTTTTGATTATGTTCAGTTTATAATTTAAAAACAACTTTAGTGTGTTGACTGTATTCAAAGTTTAATTATTCCATCATCTCCATAATAATAAACATGAAAAAGTGAGTTAAGCACAAGAAAAGAGGGGAATGCAATAAGAGATATGCACAGAAGTTATGAGTTTGTGTAAGCAAGGAGTGGCACACATGTTGATAAGTAAGAACAAAGTTCTTTCCATATTCTAGGTAGGAAAGTGAATAACAATTTTGAGAAATCAAATTTTTTATAGTTCTTCATGAATCACTAAAACATTATTTTACCCTATTTATGCTATAAAGGAGCATACACACTATTATATTTTGGCATAGTTCCGCACAAGTATAATGGGATATCCTACTCATTGTATTCCACATCAAAGGATTGTCTTCAAGTGGATTGTGTGGTATTTTATTGTTTCCAAACCATACAAAGGAAGCAACTACTCTTGTGGAATAATAAAACATGTAAATTCTTGTGTTCCAGTGGATGTGTGTTTTATAAGTGTTTATAGGGGAATGAAATCTTTAACATGAGGTGAATGATGTTTCAAAAGTAATAAAACATAAAAGAAAAATATATCACTGATTCACCACTCCCCCAATCAATGATACCTGAATCCTGAACGAGAAACGATATAAACAACCCAAACCATACATAAAAAAAATAAATGAATCCAACCCATTTTCCTAACTATGAAATTTATCTAAAAATAGATAGCTTCAATAAAGAATAAGAAGGTACAAAACTAACTAAGAATAAAACAACTAAAAATAAACTCGACCTGAGCCCAAAACCAACTCTTAGAAACCTTTGGTTGGTCACCACCATGTAAATCACCCCACATCAGCCACATGGATCAAAACCGAATCCAACAAGAAATATGGAACCTAAAAGATATATGTGTGAGTTAAAAATAATAGTGGTTCACCAAACCCCACCTAAATATGAAATTTTTTCTTAAGTAAATTCATCAAAGTTTTTTTGAAAATATTTATATATTTTAAGATTTTAAATATAACTTATGAAAAAGAAAAAAATCCATAATCACCTTCTATAACATTTCTTATTTTTTCAAACTTAGAAAAAACATGATTTGAAATTACATAAAATGGCATAAACCATATCAAACCAAGACTCCATTTGAGACTTCTCCAATACTACCTAATTTTTTTATTTAAAATAAATTTAATTTTTTATATAATTTCACCAGTTTAGTCTATCATTAAAAAACCCATTTTTAAATCCACATAAAAGTCTTTAATTTCAAAACATGTATCCCAACATATTTAAAAAATCATTTTATACAGGAAACATCCCAACACACACAGGTAAATAAAAAAGGGAGAAAACCATATATCACAAGGAATATATCAAAAATAAGAAGTAAATAGTACAATAACAATTAAGGTAGGGTAAATGATACTAACAAGCAATATATTAAAATCTCAAATATCAAAAATTGAACATGTAATCGAATGTTTCATTAGATCTACCCATGATCCCTAGAATGTGAAGCATATAACCATATAAGATTATTCCAACTCAATAAATAGATACTTTCATATATTGAAGTCCAAACCAAAATTCATCCAAATAGACCACACAAAACACATTGAAATGAAACCCCCTCCTAGCCCTTGTACCTCACCGAAATATAATAAAAATAGTGGTGTATGAACCAATATCTGGAATATACCTAGATCTTCCACATAGTACCTAGGTTACCATGACCAAAATTGTATGTGAAGTCAGAAGACAAGAAATCTAAGTCTAAAACACAAGAAACAAGTAACAAATAACCCTCACCCACAACACAAAACAATTAATTTCCCCTAACATCACATACACCAATGAAATCACAAGAAAATATCGACACAATGGGATAAACAAGAATATCACATAGAAAGAAAACCAATGTAAGGGGTAAATAGGGAATGGGGAAATGAAGCGGTATCTTTCACCTCAACCATTTTAAAACCAAAGTGATAACTAGTACTTGAACACAAAAAATTTCTAAAAATGATGACCCATAGCACATATCATAAATAACTACTTTAGGAATTTATTATAAAATGATACATATCACACACAATATTTAAAAATCAATCAGATCCATTCTAGAAACATGAGTCTTATTCTTTAAACCCAAAAAAAATCCCCAAGTCTATTCATTTCCATCAAAAAAATTTAAAAACCCATCAAAAAATTTTAACAAGGGGAAAACGACACACATAAATTTCAAATAAAGAAATAAAATCCAACAATGAACTCCTTTATGTATAATTTTGTGTCAAACACCTCAGTTTAAGGAAAAACTCACATTGAAATATATTTTTCTACAATTTAAGACTAAAACTAGATTAAAATCTAATGATTACATTTAAAACCATTTCAAAAATTTAGGTGATCATTTCAAAAAAACATAAAATTTCTAAACATTCCATTTCAAACATGAAATCATGGAATTAAATGGAGAAACCATTTATGCCAAGATCAAAACATAGTGTAATGGTTTGAAATTCCTATAAAAATATAAAATATAATCATAATTTCAATAAAATAGAATTTATAAATAACATGGACATTTTTAATTCCAAAGTGAAACAATTGCATAGAAAAAACTACATGGAAGCAATAGAAATCAATACAAAAGGTATCACCTTTAGTGGATACCTCACCAAAATGGATACGTATGGAACCTATTAATCATTGATACTATAAACCATGACATTAGATCCACCCAAAAACTAAAAAACGACCACAAGGTCTCTAGGATTCATAGGAGTAGCCAAAACGAGATAAAAGTGGTGGAGAAGAAATAAAGAGGGAAATAGTGGAATAAATTACTCAAAAAATCTTCAAAATGACCAAAGAACGGCCAATAATAAAAGGAGGATAAAGTGTTTTCTCCTTATTGAGTTCCTAAAGGTCGATCTACGTGAATTTGAGATAATATGGGTGAAACCCCACTTAATTAGAGACGAAATTTTGGTAAATTACAGAAACTTTAAACCCATGGATAGTTCATATGGTTTGGCCACAATGTTTTCCAAACCCTACTCCAAACAAGTGTACCACACTACCAAGAAATAGAGCAGCCACATGGTTTGGCCGCATGGTTTTTCATACCATGAACCAACCATGCACAGGCCTCTTCTTAGGAAAAAGGTGTTGTACGTCTTCTAGATAACTCTACATAGTTTGAATAAAATGGGGATGATGTGTTAAAAAACTCTGTATCTATGACATGGAAATCCATATGTGTAATGAAATATTACTTATAACCATGCAGGCTAATTTTGTGCACCCCAAAATCCCTAAATTCATGAAATTACATCTTGAAAAATACAGAAACTAAAAATGATTCAACATTTGATATAATATTACAAAGTCAACAAAATAGTGACCTAGTGGGTATTGAAACTTCCCCACTATGTCATTTTATGACCACAGAAGGTCTTTGGTCATAAATAAATATGATATATCCAATGAGATCCTAACTAAAATAACTACTTGACTTGATTTGTCCCCATGGAAAAACAAACTACTATCCACAAAATGATTGAACAGTTCAACCATAAGGCTTCAAAAATTATCTAAGAAAATCCAAAATGATATCCTACAACAATAATTCATAACAATAATGGGTGGCCTAACATGGCTTGAACACTTTTTAAAATATGTATAGTATGGTTGCAACAAT
This sequence comes from Viscum album, assembly GCA_963277665.1. Lineage (NCBI taxonomy): Eukaryota > Viridiplantae > Streptophyta > Magnoliopsida > Santalales > Viscaceae > Viscum > Viscum album. The sequence continues at coordinate 2,072,379,531 of OY728156.1, read as the reverse complement.
GGGAACTACCAAGACATATACCCTAAAAAATCCTAGAAAACATGATAGAAACTCTCTCTAAAACCAAAACCACCTCCATATCCAATTAAAGGAATAAAAACCACAATAAACCTTCACAAAATGACATGATCTCTCACCTTGGTTCATAAAACATATAGATAACCTAGGTTCAAAATTTGGATCAACCTCACATAGTGTATCCTAGATGGACACATCCAATCACAAGATAGAATACAACTTAATAGGTATATAAAACATCCTATTTAATTGTTGACCCATGACCATTCTCATTCCAAAACAAAAATCACATTATGATCCCAAAAAAAATAATGGTTCTAACCCACTACCACCAATAAATATTTTTCAAAATAGAATGGCTAAAAAACAACACTCACAAAAAACCATAAAATAATGAGGCAAACCAAAATAAAAACCTCAAAATATATACATAAGGTTTATTCTACAAAATAAAAATTTAATACCATAAATGACTGCCAAAATCCTATTCCTAATAATGATCTCAAAAATGAACCATACACAAAAATCATAACAAAAAAACCGATCCTTGAAAATCATAACCCCAAAATTATAACAATCAATGGAAATGTACAAAAAACAACACATCCAAAAAAGGTTCAAACCTAATAACTCATTTGAAATCCCGGTTTAAAAATTTCATAAGATGTCCCAAATGAACAAAATATATGAATACTCTAGAATCATTAAGATATGTGGTATTATTATTCCTTATATCCCCACATTGGAGTCACATGATGGATCATTCCTTCCCATTACAATAAACCTTTAATCATTGATCTGGATAATCATTCTTCTAATCCTCACTCCATCTAGTTTTCCTTTTGTCCACTAAATGTATCTAAGGAATCACTTATCACAGGATTCATCAAATAGTTATATTCCACCCAAATAACCTCACTAAAAAAGCTCAAAAAATATCTCAGGTCTGATACAGTCATTGATGGATTATTATTTTGGAGAATAACACCTGTAAAAATCAATCTTTCTTTGAATCATTGATGACTAACTTTGGAGAGAATAAAATAGCCTTTAAGAAGTGGTCTACGTAAACCCTGACTTTTCAATCCCCCATATTAAGTACCACAAGATCATGATCTTTCTCCTCTTTTACCAACTCAGTAAAGAACCACTATATAAACTTTAAATTTGGAGATCTCCTAAGACATTCCATCATGTAGTAGAGAAGGTACCAACAACTCCCTCCAAAAACTTCTACAACTAACAATAAATCACACTGCAGCTCTCACTTGTAAAGATTCATTTATCCCAATGGAATTAAGGATTAACTCAATATTTTCCAACCACCTCACTCCCTCCACCTTCCATCAATCATAATCATACAAAGGATGATATTGATTCCTAAATTCAAATGGTTGGTTCAAGCAAAAGGAATTTTTCACACCCACCACTCCACTCAGTGTCTGGGTAGGGTCCTGAAATGAGGAAACACTTTCAACCATTCTAGGTGAAAAAATAATATAAGGCATGACCAAAAAAAATTATTTCATCAAAACATAATCTAAATGATTAGTTCTTGAACTAAGAATCAAGCTAAAATACCAAACAATCAAGTAGGGTACACATCATTCAGACTAGTAAAAGAAAATTTTCTTTTGAAATAACCATTTTCTCCTAGGAATGTTGAAACTAACCTCAACTAAAGTGTATTCTTTAAATCCATGACAAAAAATCATTAACAAAAAACATTTTTGGAATACATGTAACCCAAAAAGGCACATCATAAAAAAGTGATTTCAAATTTTCACTCCTTTTCAATACTAAGACTCCAAATAATGCTAATACAACTATCTTTTCTTTTCAGAAAACCATCAAAACATGTTTATAAAAAATATCACACTCTAATTATCCTCAAAACTAGGTTTGAAAATGAACATTTCATAATATACTTTTAGTTTTAAATACAAGGTTTCAAAATCAAGTTCAATCAAAACACTACATAAGAATTCTATAAATGTTCACAAGAACCGCATCCACAAAGAGAATAAACACACCACTCAATACACCAACTAGAATTGAGAATAATATCAGTGTAAATAAAATATTAAAAGGATTAAAAATAGAACAACTAGTTAAGAAACAGTGCATCATATGGTTTGGACACACGAGTGGGCTGGTCATGTGCCATCTGTGCACCATAATTTTAAATAAGGAAAACACAACCATACATGCACCTCACTATTTACAAAGTCATTCTACCTAATATTATATCTCAAGTTCTCTTCCAATTTGATTCCAAAACCAAGGAATATCTAATAAATATCACTTAAATAATAAAATGGGATAAAAACATCAATTCGCATCAAAAGAAACTAAAATCAAAGATGAATTCACAATTAAAAACCCAACTTCCTCTCATATCTTGAGGCTCAATATGATCTAGATCTATATCAACTCTCCCTTCCCTTACCTCTCAAGATCTGAACACCTTAATCTACTTTCTACTAGTACATCCTTAAAGAGAAATGTCTACACAAGTGTCTTACTCTCCTACCAAAGAATATAGGATCTAATAATATTTTGAGGGAATCAGATATGGCTATTAACAAAACAAAATACTAACCTGAACCACCACAAGTCCCGAAGGGCATTACCGATCCCCATGGGATGGAACCCAGTTCTTGGGCATTATAAGAATTATTTTGGTAATGATTTCACCCGTATCATATAAAAAGGAAGTGGAAAAAATAAGTACATGAACCAATATAAATAAATACATAAATCATGCCATAACCATCTAAAATTATCCAACACATTTGCATTAATATAAAAATCATCTTAAAAAAGAAAGCTCCAGTATATAATAAGTTCATATAGTACTACCCAAGAATAAAACTTATACAAACCATTTTGAGTTGAGCCAGAAACTAATTCCAAGAAACCTTTGATTTTCACCACTAACTTACTCAACCCACATCTACAATAAGGATAACAACTAAATCAAACTATAAATATTAAACCTTAAAGATATATGCATGATCTAAAAATCCATGTAGGTCTCCATAAGTAGCAAGAACTATGTAAATTTTTTCATAAGTAAATTAATCAATGCTATTTTTAAAATAAAATTATAAAGTATGATTTTCAAAAATAACATATTAAAAAAAGAAATTATATAATCACCTTTCAATACATTTCTCATTGTTTTCTTAAACTAAGAACATAATATTTATAATCATATAAACTAACCATCCATTACCATTTCTAAAAACAACCCACTTGTATTATTTAAATGAAAAAGGACAATTTATTACATTTAACTGAATGAAGCCATCATTAAAAAACACCCATTTTATAATCCACTTTAAAAACATATAAAAAAGTCTTCAATGTCGAAAAAAGTTTCCAAAAATCATTAAATACACATTTTGAAATGGAAATGGTCAAACACAAATTAGTAAATAATGAAAAAGTATGTACTACTTATCACAAGGAATTCAATGAACATAAGTAAGAAATTGTGCCAAAAAAATGAAAATTTAGGAAATGATACCAAAAATACATTAGATAAAACTACCCAATATCAATAACTAATAAATCAATAGATGTTTCATGGGCTCTACCCCAAATATATAACATTAGAGGCATCTAACCATAAAATATTATTCCATCAAATGAACTAGAAATGGGAATATGTTGATGTCCAAACCAAAAACCGTCCAACTAGCCCACACAATCCTCATTGTGAAAATACCCCATCCTAGAACTTGTGATGAGCATGATTGGAGGGAAACTTTTGTTATGTGATTCAACTAGTGGAATATACTTATATTTCACAATTAACACCTAGGTTCCCATGACCTAAAATTTATGTGAGGTGAGAGGACAAGATAGAAAATCCTAACACACAAGTCTCAAGTAATGGTTAACCCTCACCCCCAATGCCCAAATAATTTATGTCACCAAACATCCCATACACCCATGTAATAATAATAATATTCCATCATAAGGGGATAAATAAGAATCACATAGGGAGAAAAAACCCATAGACTGGGTAAACAAGACATAAGGGAAATCAAGGGGGTGTCTTTCACACAAATTATTTTAAAACCAAAGTGATAATTATTCTTTCAACACTAAAACAAATCTTGTAATTCAAATATCATTTAACTTTTTCAATAAACCATATAAGAAATTTATTAAAAAATGTTGTAAATCACACACACCATTTGAAAGAAATTAAAATCCACCATTAAAACATGGGACTTATTTTTTAAAATCCAAAACAAAGAAAAAGGCCATCCAATGCCATCAAAAAAATAAAATAAACTGTCAAGTAATTTTTATGTTGTGATAAATTAACAAGATTTTCAAATAAACATTTGAAATTCAACAAAGAACCCCTTTATAAATAATTTTTATTATAGAAACTTTCATTAATGAAAAAATATCTTTTGAAATAATGTTTTTTCTCATTATAGACTACAACAAGATCAAAATGCACTGATAATATTTGAAACCAGTTCAATATGGAAGAAAATAATTCCAAAATATCTTATGACATGAATAAATTAAAATTCAAAGAAGAAAAGATGAATTTTAAATTTGAAACCATTTATTCCAAGCAAAAAATACATTGAAACAATTTCAAATATATATAAAAATATCAAATATATTAATTATTTTAATAAAAAAAAATATATAGATTAATCACACTTTGAATTTTAATGTGAAATAATTTCATTGTAACACCTACCTATAAGAAGAAGAAAACAATTTGAAACATTTCAAATTCAATGGTGACCACAACAATGGGGTTAAAGATTCCATATAAAAACCCTATAGACTAAGAAACCCAAAATTAAATCCACCCAAATCCCAAACAATTGTCAATAAGGGTGCTAGGATTCATGGGAGAAGCCAAACCCCAGAGATAAGAAAGTGACAAGTAAAGAAGAGGGAAATAAGGTATGAAATACCTATAAAAATATTGTAAATCAGCAAATGGAGTTTAAGAATCAATATAGGAGGAGGTTAGAGATCTTTATTGGGATCCTAAGGCTTAGCTAATGAGAATGATGGAGAATAGGGGTGAAACCACTCTTAATAGTATATTTTTGTTCATAAATACATTTTCTTGCATGTAACAAAAGCTATAAAAGAAAATTATTGTTCTGTGCAATGAAAAATAACCAAGTATTCCATGAATTGAAATATTTAAGATATATTTAATTTATTTATAATATTAAAATATCATAAATTATTGGGTTGTTATATTTATTTCTGTGCTTGGTGTTGTGTGTTATACAAACTAGCAAATATGTTGTTAGTATTCTAAAATTTATGGGTTCTATTTTCTCCCCATCTTAAATAAATTCATTCCTCGAAATTTAATCATGATGTCAGTATTTTAGGTTTTGATATTTGAAAATTCAATTTTGAAAAAACCAACATCGTGAGAAGGGTTGGTAAAAAAATTTCTTAATAAGATATGATAGGAAGTATTAAGGTCATCTGTAATAACACATAACCTGTATTCTATATAGAATAACTTTGGTGGAAAGCGTTGATATGGATATGGAAGAAACGAATAAATATTTTAGACAGTTATTGTGGTAATTGATCAAAAAAATTAACGATCAGTGGAATGTTGAGGGGCTCAAGAACATAAATCTAATAATTTTGAAAAGGTTATTAATATCTTCAAAAATGATTGTAATAAAATAACATTTTATTTCATGATATTTTTTTCTAAAGTAGAGAAATTATTTTACTATATAAGAATATTAGGAAATATAAATACTTGAAAATTTTCTATTTCATAAGAAAAATTAAATCCTTTCATTGTGATTTGATCAAATTAATCATTTATTCCACGAATTAAATAACTAAAAATAAATTTTATATGCCTGAATTACTACAATTCACATTCAACAGACAATAATATCCATTAAATAATGTACAGTCATTCTATATAAATATTTTTTAAATAATATGGTTAATACATCATTCTATATACCAAAAGATTAATAATAATTGTTCATAATTAATATTTATTTATCAATTTTCTTTATTAAAAACAATGAAATATTAACTAGGACCTCATTTAGGCCAGTGGTTTGTGTTTAACCCTTATCATCCATTAATAACACATTACATTTAAGTAACTAGATATGGAATGATCAATATAAAATGGTAAATAACTAAAAACACATTTCATTTAATCAATAAACTGAGAATGAAATGCATCCATAGAAAATATATTAGAGAAAATATCATTGATGATAATAATTGAATTATTAATGAAGTAAATTATTAATTCTTATATGTCATTCTTCCCATGAACATGATAAATTTACCATCAAGATCTATTCTCACGATAGCTTAAAACTGATAGGTAAAAACTGATATAACTAATGTTATCCAACTAATTTGTCCCATGATACTACTGATTCGTTAAAGGGATATCATTAATAAATCTCTACATATGTCTATAGATCCAAACCATTCCTTATATATCAAATTATCATTTTAATTTAGAAACAATGTGCCTTATCAAATATCTTTATTGAGTAAATAATGTGGATTTGCCAATATTTCCACAGAAAATCGAATAACATTAGAAGTAAACACTGTATTTAAAAATGGAATATGGTTTGAGTAATTAAATGTACATGATAAATAAAAAGAATATTTAACTTAAATTTATTGTCCAATGATCATAAGAATGTGAATGTTTCAAGGGAATGTTATTTACTACAAAATTGAATCAAGGAAGTGAATTTCAATACTATCGTTGTTCAAAATAATCCTAAACCTTCCTCAGGAAGAATAAGGATGGAATAAATAAGATATTGACTCATTATAGTAAGAATAAATATTGTTTTTATTGATGAAATAAGAAGATATTTAAAATAATTCTTGAGGAAAATATCTTTTTCATTTACAAAATCACTCTTTAAAACATTTTGAAAATCCATATCTTTTGAAATATTATATTATACCATTTTCGTTAAAAATATACTTATAAATTTTAAATGGAAGATTCAAGTATATAATGGAGGTTAATTCTGTACTTGTTGTAAAACATAAAAAGAAAATCCCTTTTTCATTATAAAAAAGTATGAAAAGAGCCTTTTTCAGAAAATGGCCTGATGATTCCATTCAATACATTTATAAAAAGTCAAAATGGGTAACAATTTATTTAATAAATCATTTTGAAAATGTAACACCCCATGAAATTAAATTATTATTTTTTATAATAAAATTGTTTTTTTTTTCTATTTGTATTAATACACAACACCATATTAAGCATACTTTAGGTACAACACTGGGTTAGCTTGTGTCACATGCAAGATAGGGTTTTACCCCTATTAATGAAGAACCTATTTGAAATCAAAAAATTTAAACTGAATAAAATTTATTTTTCAAAATTAAATTATTTTTTGAATTAATATTATTAAAATAATATTAGGTTGATTTTTATTATTTTTATGAGAAGTATCATTTTTTATTAATAGTGAAACATTATGCATTTTTGTTGAAAACTTCTTTTCATCTAAATAATTATTATTAAAAAATTATATTTTAAATTTATTTTAAATTAAAATTAGATCAATTATATACCTATTAATTATACTTTGGTAATTATAGTCTTATTTATATATAATTTAGATTTAACAACTTAATGATTTTTTGAACATTTTCACTTTAACAATAAGAATTCTCCCCACGTCTGCAGGATTAGATTTAGATTTTATTTTTCCAAATTTGGGAATTAAATTTGAAAAAATAGAAATAAATTGTTATAATAAGTATAATATTTATCTTCTAATAATATAAATTTAGTTTTTTATCAAAAAAATTAGTGGATTAAATTAAAATTGGTTACAAAGATTGATGTAAAATTAACCTTATCAAGGGTCTAAAGCTTACACTTAAGGGAGAAAATTACCATGGAACCTATCGAAAAGTCATTAAATACCAATAGTTATACCGTATAACCTTTTAGTTATAATTTTACAATTTAATGGGTTAAAATTCAATGAATTTAGCCTATATAAAATTTTAAGTAATGACAAAGACAAAAATGAAACCTTCCATACCTTTAACATTTATAAATCTTTAGAGTATAGAAGAAGGCATGTTATTTTGGTTCTAAACATTATTTTTAAATTTAAATGAGTTTTTTGTATGATGAAAATTTTAATATAATTTTTAGAGATAAATTAGTAACATTAACTTCTTAACAACGCTAACGCATAGATTATTTAGTTAATAATTAAATAAAATAAATAATCCTTAAAACATTAGAAGAGAATTAAATTTATTAAATTATTTTGCTACATTATTTTTTAGATTAATATATCATCTTACACAAATCTTAAATTCCTATATTTTCACTCTAATATTTTTATTATATATTTAAATTTAAAATAAAAAATTAATTTCAATGTTGAAATTAATGTTATTTTACAATAAATTCTATTTTATTAAATAATAAAAAAATTAATAAAAAATTTATCTCTATCCAAGTAAATTTTCTGTCTTATTAAATATCAAAAAAAATTATATTAATGGTAAAATTGATCTTTTATAATTAATATATCGACCCATAGATAGTGAAAATATTTTTCGCACGGTTCGGGTTAAAGTAGTGTTATTGCGCATTACATGCGCTTGTTTTAAAATTAATTTCAACAGATATAGTATTTTTATTTATTAAATTAGATATAATATTTATAATTCAGTGGTTATATAGTTTATAATAAATATCTCTTTAATTTAGTCATTATGATTAAATTACTTAAAATAGAATAATAGTTACTTGAATAAAAACTAAAATGATAACAATATTAACAGTTAATGACTAAAGATTAATATGACAAAAATGCTTTTATTTTTTCATTTCTGAGTGTTTCTCACCCATATATTTTCTTTAAACCATTATTTTTATATTTTGGTGGCACATGAGGTAAGGTATACCTACCAATATTGTTTAACTTTTTATATTCACAAGAATACCACTTCCCCTCCACTTTAAAAAGGAACTCACTCTTCCCCTTCCTCACACCTATAAAAAGTCTTTGGATCATCAAAAATATACCAAAATAATCTCCCAAAATCCCTTCTCTCATCCTATAATTCTATCCATTGGAATAAATAAAACCAAGGAAGCCTTTGGGGAGAACTATAAGGAGTTACCTGAAAAAGAGGTAACATTCTTGAATGTACATTTAGGTTTTACTTGTTTCTCCACCCCTTCATTTTTTACTATAACATTATTATATAATTATAAAATTTTCCTAAATATATTGATATTTTTAAATGTTATGGTTTATACCAAAAACTACAGACACTTCCATAAAATGGGTAATGAACTTACCATTCTTGTACAGAGAACTAGCACCTCACGAAATGATTTCGTCCATTTTTCCATTACAACCGTTAATTTTTGTGAATTATGAAAGGATTTTTTTATGATAATTATTATGTATTCATTATTATATAATTTTTATATAACATGTTACATTATTTGTCCCAATTGGTGTAAATACGATAACATCGTTTGTGGAAGAGTGCACTACCACCTCCTCAAAGCGATGTGATACATTCTCACATTGCATGGATTGTATTAATGATTTTTTAATTAAAAATATATCACATAAATAAAATATATATGTTATTAATTACATAATAAAATTTATGGAAACATAATACATCATTCTTCTTTATTATTCTTTTCACACACTAAAAGAGTCATAACGTCGTCTGTGGATGTGTGTACTACCGCCTCCTCAATGCGATATTAATCCTTTTACATAATAAGATTCCTATATATAATTATATATGATTAAATAACATTTTATTTATGATATAATAATTATTATTTAACGATAAAGTGTTACATACATTCTTTCCATAACAATCATTGAAAAATGGGAACATTATTCATGGGTATGTACGGTCTACCCTCTCCATGATTGTAAGAATGGTTCTTTTTAATAAAAATCCTTCGTAATACATTTGAAAAGTATAATTGATATATAAATATGATAATTATTTCATGATTATAATTTTGGATATGTTTATATAATGAACCCTTGGACCATATTCGTCCTCTCAAAGTCATTTTTAACACATGAACCGAATTTGGTCAAAACACACAAAACAAAGTTAATTGTTTATATAGTTGTATACAACATATTATTACATAATTTAAATGTAATAATAAACACAAAAATGTTTCTGATACAATTAAATAATTATCATAAGTTTATTATTTAGTAAGATAAAGTCTCACATGGAATTTTGAGACTCAATTTAAGGGATTTTATTCTCACTTTTTACATATATGTGATAATTTCATATTCACCAATGACTTATTCTGTGTGGTATATATACTAACATTTTATAATTATTATTTCATAAATTATTTTATCTTCATGGTATTAAAAACATTCATTTAATGATATAAATTCATTGGGTTTATGATTCAAATGTTTCAATGTGGTATGGGATACTTTGGAAGGTTTAAGGATTGTTCTCCTAAAGACTATTTTAAAAGATGTTTAAATGGTATTTCCATTTATTAACATAAACAACCCTTATTTTCACTTATCCACCACTAGGAATATTTTGTATTAATACCTTCCTTATTCTCCCTATGGATGACTTATGATTATTTTGAAAAATTATAGCGTTGATGTTCACTTCCTTGAATCATTTTTCATAATCATTAACTTCCCATTGTGTTATTCACATTCCCATGATCGTTGAAAATTGATTTCCCCTAAATATCCACATATATTTTCAATAATATTATTATTTCCTAAACCATCTACCATTTTCACATTTGGTGTTGTCTTTGACAGTTATTTGAATTATGGGAGGAATATTGATACATTGGTATCATTTATTCAATATAGAAATTTTTATTGGTTAATTAAATCGATTATTAAACATATGAGGAATGAATTGTAATTATTATGTGATGGGAGGGGCCTGATATAACACCATGCTGAATCAGAATATTTCATGAGACAAACTTGATATGTTTCTCGAAAAGGCCTTACCCATTTATCAGATTCTTGGCATGAATACATGATATTAATATATTCATATCATGAATACTTGAATGTATTATATTCTTATCGTGAAGTATTAATGGTATCAGATTTTTGGAATGAACCCTAAATGATATGTCATATATATCCATAATTATAAATTTATTTATTTTTATTTCATTTAATTATTTCATTAGTTATAATTTCCATGGTTATGTTTTATTCTCATATTACTGATTAAATGGTATGTGTTTCAGTTATCTACCTTTACATATTGATTACTACTTATCCATTTGTTTAAATGGAACGTCTGTTTAGTTATTTACATTTCCATATTGATTATTCATAATGATTCATGATTAATTATATTGTACTTACCATTATGGATCATTTGAGCTAATCCTCACTATGTTTCATTTCCACCGGTTATGAAGAGTAATCCCTTCAATGAGTTTCAAGGTTTTTTATCTTTTAATTTTATTAGGAAATATTATCTATCCACAATATAAAATGGGTTTCATGGATGTAGTCTTGTTTTCCAAAACTGCTAAAATGATCAGTCCTTTATGATTTTAATTCATTATAATATTTCTAATGAAATAATTTAATTCACTAAATTTAGTATTATAGGTTTGGTGTGTTATATAAAATGTTAGAAAAAAAGTTATAAACATTTTTAGAAAAAATGGTTTTATAAGAAAACAGGTTTCCAACCAAAGAGAGAAATGATGTTGGGTTTTATAAAAAACATTTTATAAAACATTTTATGTTCTAAATAGTTGAAAAAATTGAACCATTACATGAAAATAATCATTAATAACCATGGGTGAAGAAAATTAAATGATTTATTGGAAAATGGTCAAATAATTTCACTCAATGGATATTAATTTTTAACCAATCTTGAATAAAATTACATTATGAAGTAAACCCATGAAAATATCATAACATTGAATTCGGAATAAAACAAAGAAAAAAATGTGTTTATAAACAATAAATCAACATAAAACAAGTTTAAATTAAAAAAATAGATAGTCAAAAGTCATTACACTCATAATCTTAGAATATTAAAAAAAGGTTGTAATATAACCTAACAAAAAGAAATTGAGTTATGAAATTCTTTACCACTTCGTAACTGTTAAATAAATTACATTTAGATAAAATAATTAAAATTATAACAAAATATTACATTAATAATGATTTATTCATGATAATACATGTTTAAGGGAATGTATATACCTCATATATAATAAACTAGGTACATAAAATTGCAATATTACTCAATGAAATGAAATTGAGATGAAATCAATTACAATAAACTTTATTTTGGTTGAATTTTATTTAACCTCTTATATAATTGTTTTAATATTTTCATAAACTTTTCAACAAACCATATTAAAATTTATACTATAATATATTATCCTTTTATAACAATTTATCACCCATTTCAAAATAATCATTCATTGTTTTTATTATTTTCGGTGTTAATTTCCTTGATTTTCGAGTTTATTTTGACTTGTTATTTTTTAGATCCACATTCATAGATCATGATTTAATAATATCAATAATTAAAACTAGGATTTAAATATCATATATATTTATTATATATGTATTCAAGGTAATCTATAAAATTTTATGGTAGGAAATTAAATACATCATTCATTAAGACGTAGGACATACGTACACATGAACGTTGTTTCCATTTTCTTATCTTATGGAAATAATGAAAGGAAAATGATATATATATATATATATTATCATTATAGTATTGTTTTTATGTAATATATATCACTTATTTTTATTAAACCCATCTTTAATTCATTTCATGTAAAGCATGAATGAATCACGTCACTTCACAAGGCAATAATCCACCATACACAAGAGCGACGTTATCATATTTACACAAAATGGAAAGAATGAAGGTAAATGTGATATAAAAATTCCATAACTATAATAAAATCATAAATATAAAAAATAATTTATAATTCCATCATTATTCTCAAAATTTAAAAGTGGTAACGGAAAAATGAATGACATCAGTTTGTGAGGCGGTTGTTCACCTTACACAAGAATGATGTTTTCAGAACTCATTTGATTGAATTGTGTAAATTTTAAGGTCATAAACCTAATATAAAAACATATTATAATATTTATGTCACTTATTTTGTTAAATAATCATGTTATAAAATGAATATAGAAGGTGGAAAAAATATATAAAAAAATATTTTAAAAGATCATTAGTCTTCTTTTGGTAAACTACATAGGTTTTTAATAATGCCTTCTTATGTTGGATTTCATACAAAGGTAATTACACTATGATTAAGTGAGTGAGTTTTAAAATTTATTTGGTATGGTTTTGTCTAATCCAAATTGGTTTGAAGGTGTGAAGAGAGGTAGAGAGTGGGTGGCCTTTTATAAGTGGGGTGAGTGGCACACTTGTAATTTTTTTAAAGAGTGAATTCCAACCATTTTTTTATTTAAAAAGGCACCAATAATATTAACTTAACTATAATATATGTTATATGGCCTAATTATTTCCATATAATAGGTATTTTACATGTTTTGGGTAATTTGTATGCTTTATTTTTTATGTATAACCACTAAGTAGACTCATTTTTTTCTCAATCACTGTAATTAATTTTAAAGGTTTTCGCTAATGACTCTCATGAAAAATTAAGTTGAAATTATTATCCATTATTAATTATTCCAATTATAAATATTTAACACATTTTTTTTTAAATTAAAACCTCATAATTGAAAAATATTAATTTAACATTAATCCTACAAACGTGGGGAGAAACTAGGGTTTTAATGATAAAATGTTGAAATGTTTACAATGTTTTTATATCAGAATAATGTATGAAATTGATTAAAATGGAATAAATTGGATTAATATATGTATAATTTAACTACTTGACTTTAAAACCAATATAAAATATAATTTTACATTAAGAATTATTCAGGAGAAAATGAAGATTTGAAATAAAATCCTGTATTTTTCACTATTCATCAAAAAACGAAACTTCTTAGAAAAAAATAAAAAATTCACTATATTATAATATATTTATTCTCCTTGGAAAATTGAATTGTTTCATATAATTTTTTTAAAAAAAATTATAAAATAATTTTAAATTAAGTTTTCAAAACACGACTAAGACATCTTTTAGGCTAATACAGTTTCTCTAAAACCATTTCATTTTCTTTTAAATTATTCTAATTATTATTTATAATAAAGAGATAAACAATAAATTTTTGTAATATTTTTTTTTTAAGTTATATAATCATATTCATACCCACTAATATAATATCTAGGTGATAATTATGAAATTAAATGTTAATATTGACACTATATTGATGTTCGATAAAACCTGGTCTTGCCTGTAACACAAGATATCGAAGGAAATCATTGATGTGTGATACTAAATCTAAATTAGTATTTCATGAATTTTAAGTAATAAATGATTGAAATTATTTAAAAAAGTAAATATATCATAATGTCTTGGGATTTTATACTCCTCTCTACGGTTGGTGTTCCGTGTCATACATGCTATCGAATACGATGTTCATCTTTTAAAATTTTAAGGTGTTAAAGACACAAACCAATGTATAAAACATTCCATGTTAATTGATAAATTTGTTCATAAAATCAATTCCCCAAAAATATAAATCATTACTTCTAGGATGAGGTGCTAGGGAATCTAATTTTGTTTCCCAATAGTTACTTTATACTTACTATAATCATAGATTTTTACAAAATTACATACATACCAATGGATTTTGTAATAGAAAATTATACTTTGTAGGATCTTAGTCATAGTGTATTCACGCCCATGATGACTTCTAGTGGGATACATGTGAAAAAAATATAGAACGCTATGAATTCTATCCTCTAGAATGCTGTGTCACATTAATCCATCAACACAACACTTGAATAATAACTTCTCATCATAGTAATAGCATGAAGCATCGATACAGAATAGCATTCTCTATTGATAAGAGACGTATTGGTAAAGAGATATTCGTGATGGAAAATTTGTGATATTAGAAAACCACGGTCTTTCTTGTATATCCATATTGAATAGGATATCATTGAGAAAATCATCTTTAATATTTATCTTTTCATCATCCTTGATACTAGAAAGTGAAAGTCAAAACAAATGGACAATAATAACATTTTATGTCCCATTTTTTCCTTTGATAACGATATCAAATTCTCATAGTATTTGGATCCACCAATTCTATCATGGTTTAGAATCTATTTTCCTAAGAAGCTAATTTACTACCGCATGATCAGTGTAAAATATGACTCTAGAGAGCACAAGATATGGTTGATATTTATCAAATGAAATGAATAATACCAAAAACTATTTTTTGTGGTCTTATAATTGATTTGATCCTCATATAGGGTATGTGTTACATAAGAAATGGAGAAGAATATATATTTGACATGTAGTCCTAAAATATTTCCTAAAATAATTTTTTTGGAATTGCATATCAATTGAAATCTCTTATCCCAATTAGGTAGTACAATGATAGGAGTGAAAATTGGGCTATTTTTTAGAGTATTAAATGCCACTGAAATTCCTTAGGTAAATCAAAAGGAGTGTCCTTTTGTAAGAACCTAGATCTTTATTTCAGGTATGAATCTTCTTTTTTAGTTATTTTTTGAGAAAAGAGGAGTTTCTAGAAATTTAAAGAGTACACACTTTGTACTTATAAGTACATGCCGTGTACTCAGTTGTTTTGGGTATCCATGTGCTATCTGTGTAACGGCTAAGAACATGGCCAGGTGGGGTGACCTGGAGGCTGCCTAAAGTGGAGGCTGGTTAAGGCAATTACACCATGTGTACTTTTAAAGAACACGGCGTGTATTTTATTTTTATTTCATTAAATGGACTGGGGTCGCGTCTAATTGAAAGAATACTCTTCTTCCAGGTCAAACTCATCAAGGAGCGTTTGTGGCCAATGATTCTTCTTGGATCCCCCCACTCTTTATCCATTCCTTTAATAGACCGTTGTAGATTGCGTTGGAATCTCAACGGTAATATCTTCTTTCTTATAGAGCCTCATTTAATGATTCCTCTTCTTTGGTGAGTATTCCTTGTTTGAACGTTTTTAACATTTTTGTAGATCTATGGTGTTCTAGGGAGATTTAAGGCCTAAGGTTCATGTATATCATTTGTACAACACCGACGTAGGTGTTTTGTGCCTTTCCACAGTTAGTCTTTGAGTTATTTGTGAAAAAGTTCCCAATAACCTTGTTTGGGGTATTTAATGTATATGGTTTTTAACCATGTTAATACCTTTTATTCCTTGCATGTTGAATAGGCGTTGTTTGATTGTGTTTAAGATTAATTTCCATGCTATGGATGTGTTTTCCCATAGTTGTTTTATTTTGACATTTTGGTCTAGCCCTGCCTATTAGGCGATTGTTTTCCATTCCTAGTGTTGTTAGTATGGGGAGATTATTTATCTGATATGATGTTTCATGCCTTGTAGCTAATTTAGCCAAGTAGTACTATGAGGTTTACTTTGACTGTTTATTATCATTTGTGCACGATTTCTTTACACGGGGCTGTGGGAACCTGGTGTAGTGATACCATTGGGGAAATTGACATTGAGGGATTTCCTAGAGTGTCTGTTATAATTATCACACTACGGGACCATAGGGGGGATTGATATTGAGTGATCCCTTAGAGTGTTTATAGAGACATTATGAGACCACATGAGGAATTCATGTTGAGTGCTTCCTCAGAGTGTCTGTAGTTTACCCTTAAAAGACTATAGGGGGAATTGACAATGAGTGCATCTTCATATAGTCTTCGATTACACATGAATATATGGGGAATTAACGGTGACTGCTTCCTCAAAGAGCCTTTGTCATATATTCTCTTGTATTTTGAACCAAAGGGGTTAGGCTATGAGAACTACCCAAAGGGTTACTTGAGATTGTAGTTCAACCAGATGGGATAGGTTGTGATAAATTTTCCAGAGGGTTGCTTGTATTAGTTTTTTTGTTGGTTAAATTTTTAAAAGTAAATGTTTGTAAATGAAAAAGTAGGACTATTCAATTTTGAGTACTTCCTTGTTTATTACTTCTTTTTCTTATTGCATGTCATATATATTCACTGACTATTAGGTATATATATTTGGGTGGTTGCCTACTGGGATTCATCTCACACCCTATTTGGGTCATTCTTTTGGGCCCCAACAGATTATATTGTTTCTGGTCTAGATATGGAAAATCACCCTTCTACTTTAGGCACTTGATTGCTATGGAGATGGGGAGCATGCGACCAATCTGATGCTTGCAATGATGAGGAGTCGTTTACTTTTTTTCTCTACATTCGGGTTTAGTACTGTATTCCAGCATTGTAACTTGTTTTTCCTCTTTCCTATACATATGTATCATGAATCATATATATATGTGCTTAGTTGTTTATTACTTCCAGTCTTTCGTTATTTACTGTTGTATGATATTATTACTACTTCTACAACTATTATCTGTTTCTTTCTACTGCATTACTTTGCCAATGAGGGCATAGATTCCCCACTGTCACACCCAAGGCCCTTACTGCTAGTCGATAGCCTCCGGCATTCGGGGAAATGCGCTTGAGCCGTGTGACCAACTGGTTACAGGGCACCTCTAGGTGGAACCCAGAACTGGGACGTTAAAAATCGTATCAGAGGCTTTCTTTTATTATTGACTTACTGTTTGGAGCCTATAGTCAGGGATAGGACAGAATGGGTACTTAGTAATAAGTTGTGCCTGGGATTAGCTAAACCATGTACAGGTAAAATCCAATTTAACTTATTATTGCACTTTTTCTAGTTTTTCAACTATTATAGTTGATTTGACTTCACCGATGAGTGATTCACATGTTTTGTGCTATTATTGCTAATATTATGGAGTTTCTATTTTTGTTTCAACCCGATGAGATGAGGGTATGCCATCTCATTCATCATATAGGCACTTTATAGAAATCACATGGCATGCATCATTGCCATGCCATTTAGGGTTCATTACCGATTGGATGTTGTTGTGATAGATGTTGTTCTAAATATGCATGTTTTTGTGATAGATTCCTTTATAAAATACCTTCTATTTGATAGGTTATTGTTTGTATATAGTTTTTCTTGAATGAACATAAAACTGTTGTCCTAAAGGTCTTATGGGCCCTCATGGATCAGAATTTGGTGGATTATTTCCTTGTTATTCCTTGTATATAACAATTATAAGATGCCAATCTTTAATTCACAGGGAGTATGGGCCCTCATGGGTCAGAATTTAGCACTTTAGTGTTTATTTCAGTGTTTTCTAGGTTCAAGAGTAGTTTCTAAGGATTATTGTCTAGAAAAACCCAGAATAAAAGGTGTGTAATAATAAATACACACCATGTGTCCTTCAATTCAAGAAGGAACTATTTTTCTTAAGTATATGTCATATATTGTATGTACACAATGTGTAGTCTCTAACTATATCATTGGCTATGTGATCATAGACATGAGGTTGGAAAATCCTTGGTGGGACACACCGTCTACCATATGTACACATCGTGTTGTCTAAACTATGTATCTAGCCATGTGACTAACGACACAGGAGGATGAAAAATCTGGAAGAACGTGTCGTGTGCATAAAGAAAATTACAGGTAGAGTGATCCATGTAACTGGTTGTGTGACTAAAAACACGGGGAGGTGGAATTATTCTAGTACATGTCGTGTCTGACATAAACACGCCGTGTAGAGTGAGTCGTGTAACCAACCTTGTGACTAACAACACGGACAGTAGAAACCTAAGTGGTACACGCCGTTTCTAGAACAAACATGTTTTGGAGTCCTGTACTAGTAGAACCGTGTGGGTTAGTCATGTAGAAGAGCTTGGGCAGGGGGAATGAATCAAGTATATGTCGTGTCTTGAGAGAACACATTGTGTGTATGTGGTCTTACACGACCTGGGTTGGCAGAAATTCATGCCCATGTGAAGGCTTAAGGGAACACACAGAGTCAGTGTTATACACGCCATATATCCATGTTTTCAAAAACATGAATGCTTTATTTATCTTGTTCCCTTCATAAAATTCTATTTTCATTACTTTATAATATTGATCTAAGGTGTGAACATGACCGTGCAGAGTCATTCCACTAAGACATCCTCCATTTGTTCGCCAGTTAGAGGGTAGTGATCAGACACTGGACGAGGTTGATCAGGGACTACCAATGAATCCTCATGTAGTGCCGGTCTTGGCACTAGCCGTCATTCCGGAAACAGGTGATGATTCACAGTTTTGAGAGGGATTTATGTGGTTCATGAAGACCATCTAGGGAGCACCGCATCCTGTGCCATTAATGGCAGAATTGACATAGGTTTTCCAGAAGCATCATCCTCCCACTTTCTCAGGGGAAGGAGGAACTCAGGCTGCAGAGTGATGGTTAGAATTCATGCTTTCTATCGTTGAGAATCTGAAGATGCCTACAGATATGATGGTGAATATCTATACTTATATGCTTTCAGATTCTTCCCAAAGATGGTGGGATGTGGTTTTGTAGTCAGGAGGTCAGTAGGGTATGGCTTGGGATGAGTTTCAACATACCTTTTAAGATTACTTCTATCTTAAGACCTTGGGGGCCAATCTAGCTTGAGAGTTAATGAGTTTGGAGTAGGGTACTCTTTCAATTATGGATTATTCTTCTCGCTTCACAGAGCTACAGCCCTTTACACCCTTTTTAGGGGGAGATGAGTTATTCCTAGCGAGGAGGTTTGAGTATGGTATCAGGAAAGACATTCGGGCTCAGGTGATCATCATAATATTGACTTCCACCACTTCTATAGTCAACTAGGCACTGATTACGGAGTGCAACCTCCGAAATTGTGGAGTTGTGGGCCAGGCGGTTCAGCATCCAGAGTTGGTACTTCTTCGGGTGATAGTAGGAAGAATCACAGGGAGTCTACACGTGGAGATCCAAGTAAGTGGGATCCACCTTTAGGTATCCAGGTGGTATGCTACTAGTGCGGAAAGATCGAGCATACCAGACCACATTTCTTGAGAGACCCAGTGGAGTGTCGATCTTGCGGAAAGATGAGTCGTCATCAGTGCCTCTATCAGTTCTTCTCATCAGCAGCGGGTGATAGGGGTTCTTCTATGACTCCACGTTCAGGAGAAGCCCCACCAGTTTCTCATCAGTCTGGGAATTGGAGTTCTTCTGGCCATTTAGGCCGAGGTTGAGTTTGTGGATGCAGTGGTCAAACGCAGGGATTTTTGCAGCCATAGGGTGGGTTACCTCACAGATCTTGGTCAGCTTCACAGGTTCATGGTACTGGTCATGATTTTTTAGTGGAGTAGACCCAGAAGGAGCAAGATCCTGGACCCTCTACAGTTCGAGGTACGATTCTAGTTACCTCAGTTTTAGCTTCTATGCTTTTTGATACAGGGGATTCCCATAGCTTTATATATGTTTCTATTGTGGAGATACTTGGGCTCTGTATCTTTTCTTCTGCTGATATCTTGACTCTAGACACTCCGTTGGGGACTAGAACGACTAGTGTATGTTGGTGTAAGGAGTACCCTCTCGAGGTAGGTGGGTGTCACTTCTTATGGGACCTTTATGTCCTATAGATGACAGTTTATGATTTCATTCTCAGAATGGACTATTTCGTCCCATTCGAGGATGTCATCAACGGTTATCTCTGTAGGGTGAGCTTTACATCACTAGATCATGTATCATTTCTTCATAAGGGTGAATCAAATGTCATGGTGATCAGAGAAGGACCCAAGAATCATGGTTTGGGAGGAGTTACAACCCAATTTCTACTCTATATCTGAATGACCATGGGACTTCACAGTTAGACTTTCCACCAGTGGTTGATCTTTTTAGGGATTTCTTTACAATGAAATAATCAGGTTTAACTCTGGAGTGAGAGGTGTGATTTTCTGTTGAGCTTGTGCCAGGAGTGGTACCCATGTCCATTCCTCCTTATAGGATGGCTACACTAGAGTTACATGAGCTCAAGAAGTAGTTGGAGGAGTTGAAGGCAAAGGGTTTCATCTGACCTAGTACTTCTCTGTGGGGTTCTCCTGTCCTATTTGTGAAAAAGATAGAAGTTACCCTTCAACTTTGTGTGGATTATCAGAATTTTAACCAGTTGACGATCAAGAACTGATATCCTTTGTCGAGGATTGATGATCTCTTTTAATAGCTTCGTGGAGCCCGGTTGTTCTTGAATATTTAATTGAGATCCGATTATCATAATTTTCATGTTAGACCATAAGATATACCTCATACTGCATTTTGTATAAGGTATGTTCTATAAAAATATGTGGTTATACCTTTCAGTCTCAGGAAGGCGCCTACATTTTTCATGGCACTGATGAGCCGAGTGTTTCATCCATATTTGGATTCTTTCATGGTGGTCTTTGTAGACTATATCTTGTTTTACACTCACACTCGACACGACCATGCCACACATCTTGAGATCATTTTGAGTACGCTTAGAGAGCATTAGTTATATGCTAATCTCTCAAAAGTACACTTTTGGATAAACCAAATTCACTTCTTGGGTCATGTTATCTCAGAGACAGAAGTATCAGTATACCAAGAGAAGTTGAGAGAAGTAGTTTCCTGGGAGAATCCAAAGAATGACATTGAGGTATAGAGTTTTATAGGTATTTATAGTTACTAAAGACGTTTCATAGAGGACTTCTCATGCTTATCAGTGCTAGTTATGGGTCTGACTAAGAATGGTGTGAAGTACTTGTGGTCAGATTCTTGCGAGTCTTCTTTTCAGAAGCAGAAAGGGAGGTTGACTTCAGTATCAATAATATAATTGTCAGAGCCGGGAAAGAGTAATATTGTGTACTATGATGCATCAGGTATCGGTCTTGGATATGTGCTTATGCAGGGAGAATGATTTGTTGCATATAGTTCTCGGTAGTTGATGCCACATGAGATGAACTACTGGACGCATGATCTTGAGTTGGTTGCAGTTGTTCATAATTTACATTGTTTGAGACATTATCTTATGGGAGATAATTTTTTGTTTTTCACCAACCACAAAAGTCTCAATTACATCTTCACTCAGCATGATCTAAACCTGAGACACCAAATGTGGGTCGAGTACCTTCAGTAATTTGACATTGAACTTGCTTACATGCCTAGGAAAGGTAACACAGTGGCTGATGCGTTGAACATAAGAACTCAGATACCGGTAGTTTAGGAGGCCAACAGTGAGTGGAATCTTATGGCTCTGTTCTCTGAGATGCATTTGGAGGTGCACAACAGACAGGGGAAGATGTTTCTTTCTTCTGCGGTTGTTACCTCTACTCTACTCGATCAAGTGCAAATGAGGAAGCTATCAGATTTTGAAGGCCTAGTCCTATGGGAGAGTGTGTCAAGAAAGGACCATATTCCTAGATAGATAATAGGTGAGGTTGAGATCTTACATTTTCATGGGCTTGTGTGGGTGCTGGTATAAATACACTAGGAGCTGATGTGGGACTTTCATTCCCCAGTTTGGGCATTTCATCTTGGTGTCACTAAGATGTATCAAGATCTGCACCATTAGTATTGGTGTCCAGGTATGAAGGGAGATGTTGTTGGTTTTTTCATGAGGTGTTCCACCATTCAGAAGGTAAAGGCGGAGCATCAATGACCAACGGGGATTTTGAAGCAGTTACCCATTACCAAGTGGAAGTGGAACAATGTCGCGATAGACTTCGTAACATGTTTTCTGAGATCTCCTCAAGGGAATGGTGCAGTTTGGGTTTTCATTAATAGACTCACAAAGGTTGATCACTTCTTAACTTTCAAGGATACCTTCAATGTTGATGATCTTGGAAGGTTGTGCATCCATGAGATTGTGCTTTTACATGGAATTCTACACTCCATTGTTTCAGATAGGGACACTCATTTTACTTCTCGGGTCTGGCAGGGATTAGAAAAGGATTTGGGTACACAGGTACTTCTTGACTATAGCTTACCACTCCTAGATAGATGTCCAGTCCAAGCATACGATTCAAGTGCTGGAGAACATGATTCGAGCTTGCATCCAAGACATTGTAGGTTCTCAGAATAAACACACACCTCTTGTGGAGTTTTCCTACAATAATTGTTTTCAAGCATCTATTCAGATGGAATCTTATGAGGATTTGTATGGTAGGACATGTCGATCACCCTTATGTTTTTTGGAGGCAGGAGACTCTACTATGATGGGACCTCGTCTTTTCTAGGAGACCACATAGCAGATAGAGTTGATTAGGAAGAGGATGGATATTTCACAGTCATGATGGAAGTCTTATGCTGATTGGAGGAGAAGACCTCTCGAGTTTGAGTTTGGGGATCTAGTTTTCTTATGTGTCACACCAAGGATGGGACACAAGAGGATTAGGATACAAGGTATGACTTCACCAAGATACGTTGGGTTGTTTGATTTTTTGGAAAGGTTCGGTCTGGTTACCTATCGGTTACAGTTACCTCAGAGGTACTAGGCTATGCACGACATCCTCCACATTTCTCTGCTATGGTGTTACTTCTCAGACCTGTCTCATGTTTTTCAACCCGATGAGGTTGAGCTAGAGGTGGACAGATCATTTGTGGAGCATCTTATCTAGATTTGTTTTCGCAGTTTGAAGGTTCTCTGTGGTCGGTATGTTCCTCTGGTATGAGTGTTATGTTATCACGAGCGAGTACAGGATGAGACATGGGAGAGGGAGGCCGATGTATGATCATATTGGCTGGATATATTTTGGGATTCATATTCTACACCACCTTGTAAGGGAAATTCAGGGGAAAATTTCTTTACAGGGGGATTTTTGTAAGAACCCAGATCTTCTTTTCAGGTATGAATCTTCTTTTCTCGTTTTTTTTTTTGAGAAAGGAGGATTTTCTGAAAATTTCAGGAGTACATGCTGTGTACTTATAAGTACATGTCGTGTACTCATTTGCCGTAGGTAGACGTGTACTGGCCATGTAACGGCCAAGAACATGGCTATGTGGGGTGTCCTGGAGGCCACCTAAAGTGGAGGCTGGTTAAGGAAACTACATGGTGTGTAATTAAAAAGAACACACCCTGTATTTTCTTTTTATTTCATTAAATAGACTGGGGTCATGTCTAATCAACATAACAAACTTCTTCTAGGTCGGAATCGTCTAGGAGCATCCGTGGATGAAAATTATTCTCTGATCCACTTACTCTTTATCTGTTCTCTGAATCGACCATTTTCGATTGCATTGGAATTGCCGCAGTAAGCTATTCTTTCCTCTAGAGCCTCGTTTCAAGATTCTCCATCTTTGGTGTGTTTTCCTTAGTTTAAAATTTTTAACATTTTTGTAGATCTATGGAATTATAGGGTGATTCAAGGAATGAGGATCACGTATATTGTTCGTACAACTTGAAGGTAGGTGATTTGTGCCTTTCCATAGTTATTCTTTGAGTTATATGTGCAAAAGTGCCCAATACCCTTGTTCGGGGTATTGTGTGTTTATGGTTTTTAACACTGTTAATGCATGTTATTCCTTACATGTTGAATAGGGGTTTTTTATTGTGTTTAGGGTTAATTTCCTTGAAATGGATGTGTTTTCCCATTCTTGTTTTGATTTTGACCATTTGGTCTAGCCTTGCCTATTAGGCTATTTTTTCCCTTCCTAGTGTTTTCAGGATGGAGTGATTATTTATCTAATATGTTGTTCCATCCCTTGTAGCTAATTTAGACAAGTATTACTTTAACATTTACTTTGGATATTGATTATATTTTGTGCATGATTATTTTACATGGGGCTATGGGAACCTGGTGTAGTGAGACCATAGGGAAAATTGACATTGAGGTCTTTCCCAGATTGTCTATTATAATTATCATGCTTGGAGACCATAGGGGGGATTGACATTGAGTTCTCCCTAAGAGTGTATATAGTTAAGTTAAGATACCATAGGAGGAAGTGACATTGAGTGATTCCTCAGAGTGTCTGTATTTTACTGTTAAAAGACTATAGGACAAATTGATGGTGAGTGCTTCCTCAGAGAGTCTTTGATTACACATGACTATAGGGGGAATTGACGGTGAGTGCTTTTTCAGAGAGTCTTTGTCATATATTCTCTTGTATTTTGAACCATAGGGGTAAGGCTGTGAGAACTAACCAAAGGGCTACTTGAGTTTATAGCTGAAATAGAGGGGATAGGTTGTGAGAACTTCTTCAGAGGGTTTCTTGTATTTTTTTTAGATGGTTAAATTGTTAAATGTAAATGTTTTTAAATGAAACTGTAGGAATGTTTACTTTTGAGGACTTTTTTTATTGATTTATTTTCTTATTGCATGCCATATATATTCACTAACTATTAAGAACATATCTTTGGGTGGTTGCCTACTAGGATTCGTCTCACACCCTTTTTGGGTCATGCTTTTGGGCCCAAATAGATTATATTGATGCAGGTATAGATAAATGGTAGTGCCCTTCTACTTCAGGTACTTGATTGTTATGGAGCTGGAGAGCATGGGACCAAGCTGAGGCTTGCGATGTTGAGGAGTTGTTTACATTGTTTTCTCTTCATTTGGGTTTAGTACTGTATTCCATCATTGTGACTTGTTTGGATGCTTTCCTAGACATATGTATCATGCATCATATATATTTGTGCTTAGTTGTTTATCACTTCAAGTATTCCACTTTTTACTATTGTATGATATTATTAATGCTTCTTCAACTATTATATGTTTCATTCCATTTCATTACTCTACCAATGAGGGAACCGTTTCCCCAATATCTCACCCAACGCCCTTGCTACTACTCTGCATCCTCTGGAGTTCGGGGAAATGCGCTTGAGGCCATGTGACAAACTAGGTACGGGGCACCTCTGGGTGGCACCCGGAACTGGGAAGTTACACCTTTAATATTATATTTGTCAGTGGTTGGAATATTTTTTCATAATCTTGAACAATGTTGAAATATAATACTGTGTTACACAGAAATCAAATTTTTTCAATCACTATTGTGGGTTCAAGAAAGAATTTGGTCACTTTAATTTCCCCAAGTCAACTTCCATAGAATTATATTGAATATTATATCTAAGGGATATGCCACATTAGAATATGAAATTTCATTTTTCGCATTTAACACCTGACACTTCTCTTCATGGTGTCAAAATACATGTCATATATTTCTTAAACAAGACTTAAAGGAACAACCGTACATGGAGATATCATCCATGATGATTTTTAAAAACATTACTCTATATCATGAAATAAATGTTTCATACACCATTGGAAATTTTCTAGTACATTAAATAATCCAAATGATATACACTGATAGGTTCAGGTCCCTAATGCAATTGTGAATTTAGTTTTTGAATAATCAATGTGGTCGATAGATATTTGATTGTATCCATAATATCCATCTAGAGAATAATAGAAACCATGCCCATTAAATATCTCAAGAATACAATATATTAATGGGAGAATAAAATGGTTTTTTAAGTTACCATTTTCATTATAGAAAACCAGGATTAACATAGATGGATATTACATCATTTTAGATAAATATTTTGTACAGTGAAAAAATACATTCTAGAGGACCATAATAGTTTAGTGTCTTTGGAAACATGAATAAAAAATATTCTATTGTGGTGAAAGATCTTCAAAAATATCCCATAAATATCATCACCATTAACACTTCTACCTAAAACCATTATTTGCAACTTGGGGAGAAAAGACTTAAGAAAGTAGTGAGCACAGATGCTCAATAAGGGGAAATAACGAAAACGTGTAAGCATTACATGAACAAAAGGGTATGGAACATGAGCATAAAATTTAAAGGGAATACCCTACATATTAGATATCAAAATAATGATTATAATTTTATAAGACATGAATTGTAAGGAAATAATTAACATAATCCACGAGGGAATAATATTGGAATAAAACATGGGGTTTTGGAAAACACATATAAAACCCAAATTCAAGGTGACCTACCAAGACCTTTGTAAAATTTTAGGCTTGTATTAATCACTTGTGTACCTACTTCAGGATTGGGATACCCTCCCTTATACCCTCTTGTTTTGAGATTGGTATGTCCTCTCATGTACCATCTTTTTTCGAGATTGGGATGTTCTCCCATGTTCCCTCTTGTTGTGGGATTCTAATGTTCTCTCATGTACCCTCTTATTTCAGGATTAAATGTTCTACAATGTTCCCTATTTTTTTGGTCTTGGGATTTCCTCCCATCTACCCTCTTGTTTTGATATTGGGATGTTCTCCAATGTACCCTCTTGTTTCAGGATTGGGATGTTCTCTAATGTTCCCTCTTATTTTGGGCTTGGTATATCCTCATGTGTACCCTTTAAGCTCATAAAACATTTATCATTTCCCAATGAATTACAGGGAGATATAGGTCCCATCCATATTATAATAAAATCATTTATACACATGCCATTATATAAAAAAATATTCATCATATCAGGACCCATAAAAATACATAGGTTTTATAAAAATAAAATCATAACCCATGAAATGAAATGGGTAACATTAATTTTTCTTCACATCATAACCTATGGAAAAGAGATAGGTTAAACAATTGTGGATGATTACTTAAGTAGACTGCTCACTCGACTTGTGGAACAAAATAAGGTCAAACCAATAAAATATTCTGGGGACTTAAATGTTCCCACCCATCTCTTGTATTCTAATAACATTATCCTTTTCTTATAATTAGACAAAAGGAATATTCAAAATCTAAAAAATTCCCTCTCTCAATATGATGAAATCTCTGGTTAATCTATAATATAAATTAAATTATTTGTTTTATTTGGAAATTTTTTTTCTTCTAAAAGAAAAATTAATGTCATAAATGCACTGGCCATCAAGGAAGGTTCTTTCCCTTTCACCTATATTGGTGTGCCCATTTTTTGGGGAATACCTAAATCCAGTTACTTTTATAACATTGTTGACCGAATTATCAATCAACTCTCCTCTTGGAAGGGTAAGTCCCTCTCTGTGGCTAGAAGGATATGACTTGTGAAATCAACAATTTTCTCCAAAATGGTCTACTCGATGATGGTTTACAGTTGGACTACTGGTCTTCTTAAAAAAATTAAGGTTTTTATTAAAAAGTTTGTTTGGACAGGAAGTATGATTGAAATGAAGCTTGTGAATATTCCTTGGGACACCTATTGTAAACCTTTGGAAAAGGGCTATCTTGGCATCAAAAATCCTAAACTCTTTAACGATGCTCTTTAACCTAGACTCAGCTGGAGGTTGCTCCACAACAACTCTGAATCCATTGTTTTTCTCAAAAAAAGATTATTTTCTAAGATAAAGAATGGAAATATGAATTATATCAATTCCTCCATTTGGTCGTACATTAGATATTCTTTCACTAATATCATAACCAACTATAGATGGATGGCCAGTAGTAATTCCTCCATGAATTTGTTCTCTTGACAATTGGACTGGTGATCCTTTAATATCCATGTTGACTCCAAACACCCTCCCAGATAACATCAGCTCCATTATAAGTGATATGCTTAATTCTCATAATATCAACCTTCTTGATAACATCGGCCAATTTATTGACAAATATCCCTTCTCCATCTATAAGGATTTACTCATTTGGGAACCAGCTTTAAATGGTGTCCTTTATTCCAAAAACTTCTATAACTATAATTTCATAAACTCTAAATCTAGTTTTAGTTGGTTGAATTCCTTTAGAAAACCTTGGATTAAGCCCTCAAGACTTACTCTTGTTTGGAGAATTTCCCATAACAGAGTCCCCAATGGTGTTTTTATTCAATCTTTTGGGATCCAACTTTTCTCTAAGTGTCACTTCTGTAACCAACATAGATAAGATACTAACCATCTATTTCTCTCTTGTGTTATAGCTTCATCTCTTTGGAATTATATTTTTTTCATTTTGGGTTGCAGATGGTTTCTTCTTGATTCAATTAGAACTCAATTGCAACATTGTGTCGATATTGAATCTACTCAACAAATTAGGAATCTTTTCTTAACAGCTATCGTTGATCTCCTTTATGTGATCTGGTATGATAGAAATAATATTATTCATAATAATGGATCATTCAGGCTTAATGAAGGTAGGACGCAGATTATAATTTCCATTCGTGATGTTGCCTCAATTCCAAAAGCTTTTTGTGATAACTCTATTGGAGACTTTGATACCCTACATTGACTCCAGATTACTGGAATTTACATATAGACTAGATGCACTTTTAAGGTATTCTAGAAAGCCTTGTTTCCAGGATAGATCAAAGTGAATATCAATGGTCCTCTAAAGGAAACCCTAGACCTGTAGGATGTGGTTCCATTTTCAGAGACTATCTTGTCATGTGTCATGGATGCTTGTTTGCTAGTTGTAGTATGGCCTCATCACAAGAAGAGGAAATTATGGGGGTGATACATGCCATGGAATTTTACAAACATAAGGGTTGGAAAAATATTTGGATTGAAAGTTATTCAACTACTATATTCCAGGCTATTTGGAAGGGTGTGGTGTATCTTTCATGGCCTCTTACCACCCTATGGATGAATTGTCTTACTTAGATTCTCTAAATCAACTAAATTTCCACTCATGACTTTTGGTAATAAAACATGGTTGCACACACTCTTGTTAACAACCAAGTCAACCATGACATTACATGGCAGGATAATTTGCCTAGTGACTTTCTTCCTTTTTATGAAAAGACTGTAATAAGATTCCATCCTTCGGACTCATGTAATTCTCTTTTTTCTCTATTTAATAAATTGTTCCTTTCTTTAAAAAAAATCATAGAAACTTAGTGGTGAAATGATTGTACGTAATGTCGTATGCCAAGCAGGTGTTTTGTGTAACATATGCCAAGTTAGTGTTTTTTGTAACGTATCCCAAGCCGGTGTTGCATGAAGTTCAAGACTAGTTGGTATTTTTTTCAGCGCAAACCAAGATGGTATTGTGCCTAGTGAAAGCCATATTGGTATTGCATGTGGCGCAATCCATGTCGGTATTGAGTGTAGTGCAGACCAAGTCAGAATTACGTGTTAAAGGAAGGTTTGACTTAGTGATTTGATATATATATATAGAAATATTTTTAGTTTCATGTGAAATGAAAAATTTTGAAAAGAGAAATTATTTCAAAAAAATATTTCATAAAATCTCGAGGTGTTGCATTCTACCCCCCTTAAAATGAATTTTTCCCTAGAAATTTGTCTCAGTTATCTAAGGTTTAATAATTTGAAATTTAATTCATAAAAATTGACATAGTAAAAATGGATACTAAAACATCCCTTAAAAAGGGAAATTTGGAATCATAATGGTTACCCATTATAACTTATAATTGGGTTTTTACATAGGATACCATAGAGAGGGAGTGAATATTGTACATGGAGGAAAATTATAAATATTTATAGGGAGTGACTGAGGTCATCAATAACAAAAAAGTGAAGGATCAAAGGAATGTTAAAGGACTCAAATTCATAAATCTATGATGATTCAATAAGCCATTGGTTCAACAGAATTTAAGGTATCAAGAAAACACATTTTTTATTATCATTTTCCTATCATTGAGTAATTATTTTTACGGAAAAATAATATATGGAAATATACTTACTTGATGTTATCCTCAGTCTTATTAAAAATCCCAAAAATTATTTAGGCCGTGATAGATTTTCACTTCAAATCTTACCCTAAGAAATGAATTATAATTTTTTTTATTCCTGAAGTACTAACAGATAATGATATACATGATATTCCATCCCATCTGTCATCAAGTATCATCAACACCATGTTTTTATAATAGGATATCCAATATACATAAATCCTTATATACCTAATATTTCTGTAAATAGTTAACCATATAACCCTTATGAATGATGAATATCCAAAACATTAGAAAGAAGTCTCAAAATTGGCATAACATTGATCCCCAATATAACAAAATGCATCTCTTGGTTTTCACATTCCAAACAAGTGAATACCTTCATCATATAACCACTTGAATCATGTTATAAACCTTAACTACCATAAATATTTTTGGAAATATTTCTTTATTCCCTATTCCAATGATTAATGGATATATCCTTTAAATATGAGAAGTTGTAAACTTCATCCCTGATTAATTATATCACTTTTTCAATAAATGAAACTAGGGTAATATTTACCGTACAATTTACTTATTTATATCAAACATATCTTTATCCAATCATCATTATGTCAACGCCAGGAATTAATTAAGTGTTACCTTCCCCTAATAAAAATGTCACTCTTCTGTGAAATATCTTTTCTAATTATTCATCACCATTCAACTTGTACTTTTAAATCCTTAATGAAAACTTATACTGAAAATACATAAAATTCTATGATTCATATAAAATAATCATTGAATTCCAAAAATACTTCATCAATCCATCGTTATACTTAAACCATTACTCAGGATCCATCACCTTGTTTCTTAGTACGTCCTTCCTAGAATATAAAATATGAACCATGTCTCATTGTTACTTAACCTCAATCCAATCATGCATCTTATGATTATTGTAACTAATACTAAAAAAACATCGCATACCTTTCACATGTTGTTTTTAGTCTCTTAATTATCAGTATAAAAACCATCACTTGTACCACCATTCTGATTCTCTTCACGAGCCTTCCACATAGAACATTAATTTTAAAAATTCCTATAATTTCCACATATAAATCAATCGTCAACTGATAATACTTTAGGAAGACCAACATTCACTTATATTTCGTTAAATGAACTCTTCATTTTCCCTTGTAGTCCCTTTCTTTGTGTCCTTATTTTCCACAGAAAAAAAATTCTTGTTTCTCTAATAAATTTAAATTGGTGATTATTTCCTC
This sequence comes from Viscum album, assembly GCA_963277665.1. NCBI lineage: Eukaryota > Viridiplantae > Streptophyta > Magnoliopsida > Santalales > Viscaceae > Viscum > Viscum album. The sequence goes on along the minus strand of OY728156.1, from coordinate 2,072,347,644 downwards.
AATCTTGACATAATAGAAAATGAACCCTCTTTCCTCTATTCTCTCCATTATTCAAACTTTTAGTGAACTGATTTGTTCTCCTCCTTGGTGAGTCTTAGAGTTTGTTAAGGTAAACATTGTTAATCATGTTATGTGAAAACTGACTAGGCATGATCATAACTTCTTTCACTCCACTGATCATCCCACTTTACTACTCATTAAAAAATAATCCATCACATTCAACATTAATGCAGTTCCTTCTGGTTCCCACCATTGACTAAAACCAAAAGCATAGTGTGACCATTACTTATCATTATAGAAAACCACATAGTCATGAAATGAATTACTTATATGATATCAAAATAATTCCACCTTCCCTAATATATGACACCCAAGGATTATACCAGGTTATTCATAGGAAAATTATATTTAAAAACTTCATAACAATTCATGAAGAGTTTTTAAATTCTCAAATCATATCCCCAGGGAGTGTTAAACTTTGTGTGAAGTAAGGAACATTGTCATTTACAAGATTAACTTGAGTCAAGCCTGAAACATCTTATAGTAGTTGTTACCCCTAGGTATATCTCTTTCATAGCCACATCCACTTGTTTTTTCTAGATAGGGATGTATTTCCACAAGACCACTCATTCTATCCTTCACAAAAATCCTCGGAAATTTTCCTAAATGTTAACTCATCCTTATACTTATCCTTAGAGACATACCCAGATATATCCTTAGAAATCAATGTGGGTATATCACTACGGTATTCTCATACATGTTTCTAAATATTGACTAATATATTCCTTTGATACCTACTATAGTGAACCAGTCTTAATTTACATGGACATTACATCATTTTATATGAATATTTAGTACATTGCAAAAATACATGTTCGTGGAACATAACAGTTTAGTTTCTTTGGAAACATGGAAAAAAATCTTATATCCTTGTTAAATATCTTCAACATATACCTTAAATATCTTCACCATTATCTCTTCTACCTAAAACCATTCTTTATAACCCGGGGATATGATACATAAAAAGGGGTGAGAATAGATTCCTTGTAAGGGTAACTAAATAAAAAGCATAAAAATAACATGAAAAAGGGTATGGAACATGAGAATAACATTTCAAGGTCATACCCGGCATATCATAGGTCATAATAAATATTGAAAATTTATAATACATGAATCATAAGGAAATAATGAACATAATCCATGAGAGCATAACATAAGAATAAAACATGAGATTATGGAAAACACATATAAAACCCCAAAGTCAAGGTGACCTACTAAGACATTTGAAACATGTTAGTCTTGGGTTAATCACCTATGTACTTACTTCGGTCTTGGGATTACCTCCCTTGTACCCTCTTGTTTTAGGATTGGGATTTCCTCATATTTACCCTCCTGTTTTAGGATTGTGATGTTCTCCCATGTTCCCTCTTTTTGTGGAATTGGAATGTACTCCCATATAGCCTCTTGTTTCAGGATTGGGTTGTTCTCTCATGTTCCCTCCTGTTTTGGTCATGGGTTGTCTTCTCATATACCCTCCTATTTCAGGATTGGGATGTTCTCATGTGTTCCCTCTTGTTTTTGGATTTGGATGTCCTCCCATGTTCTCTCATTTTTTGGGCTTGGGATTTCCTCCCATGTACCCTTTGTACTCAGAAAATATTTATCATTACCCAATGAGTTGGAGGGAGATATAGGTTCCACTCATCTCATAATAATATCATTCATACATGTTCCACAAGATAATAAAATATTCATCATATCATGACCTATGAAAAGACATAGGTTTTAGAAACATAAAATCATAACCCATGAAAAGAAATGGGTATCATTAATATTTCATCACATCATAACCTATATAAAATAGATAGGTTTAATAAACATTTCATCAAAGTATAGCCTATGAAAAGGAGACAGATTCATAAACATGGAACCCATGGAAAAGAAACATATTTCATAAACATATAACCCATTAAAGGGAAACGTGTTTCATAAATACCATGACTTTAAGCAAAACACATTCATATAAAGGATATTAATAGAACCTATAGACCATTTTAGAGAAATTAATGATTAACATCAATATACTTCAACTTAAATTAAAATATAATTTTGAAATATATTTCAGAAAAATCATGAGGAAAATATTCTTTATTTTTTTAGAACTGATTTTTAATAGATTAAACCATTTAAAAATATTTTTCTTATAAAATACCTTCAAAACCTATATAAAATGCATGAAATAATTTTGAAAAACCTTTTCCATGAAAACATATTAAATAAGATTCAAAACATTCTAAAAACAATTTTCTTTGAAAAAACATTGAATACTTCTAAAAAAAGCTTCAAACATTTTGAAAACCATTTTACTTAAAAAAATTAAAAGAAACTTGAAAAAAATTTGAAAACCATTTCCATTGAAAATATATTTTAAAAATATTTTCATAAATATTATATCTTTTAAAATTCAAAGGGATCTTTGGAAAAATAATGGTGGGTAAATCTGTATGTATCATACAAGGTCAAAAAAACATTCATTTTTTACAGTAAAAAGGGTTAAAAAAAGTCCTTGTTCAGAAAGAGACAATAAGATTCACTTGAATATATTGGTAAAATAAAATAATTTTAATAATTTAATTTAATTATTATAGGATAATGGTATAATATTAATGGAATCCATTTTTATAAAACATAGATTTTCAAACAAAGAAAGGGTAATGTCAGAATTTCCTAAAAACACTTTCTCAACTATCTTATGTTACTAAGAGTATAATATGGTACCAAAACATGACTATATCATGAAATAACATAGGGTAAGAAAAATAATAAATATTATAGATATATGGATCATCATATTTAATCAAATGAATCATAAACATAAACAATCTTGAAAAGAAATGATATTTTCTCAATAAACTCTTAAAACATGTAATCTTGGGTTTATAATATCCATGTAAGGAAAATAAATTACCGAAAATATAGAATATCATGAAAATATTGAGTTTTATGATATTTCATTAAAAATATAATATATGAACCTCTAAAAATAGTTTAGGATCATAAAAAAATATGAGTCTTAAAGAAGGCAAATTCAGACAAAACATTTTATAGATTTGGTAACTTTTGAAAGTTAAACCCTAGGAAAGAAGGATCATAAAATGGACAGGTTAATACCCATAAATTGAATTATAATATACATAGAATAAAATCATGGGATGTAAATAACCCACAAAAAATGAAATATTTTGGGAAAAAAAATTATATCATGAAAATTAAGAGTGACATGAAATCCCCTTACATTGTGTCTTGACTCTCTCTGTACTCGTACAAGCTTACTCTAAATGGGGTAACTCATTTTGGTTTGTTATAAAAGGATTACATGAGAGTATTTCTACCCTAAGTTTGGATTCAAGTTCTAAGGGATGATTTTTTACAGGATATTTTGGGAGATCATTGTAAAAAATAAATGGTTTTGAGGTGTGTGAGGAATGGGTAGTTGTGGTGGACTTTTATAGAGAATGAAAAGGTCTCACTTGGAATTTCTACAAACAAGTTAGGTGTGAACATGATATTACCTAAAAAAATTCATAAAAACCAAAAACACATTAATGGAAGTTTTATGGCTGAACAATGCACAGTAAATTAGTTTTGTACAAGTGGTTTGGTTATTTGGGCCCTTAATTTTAAGATTTAGTCCTTAATCATGGTTAATTTGGCCTTATTAACTGCTATGATTAATTTTGTTCACTTTTACTAATCATTTTGGTAAAATATTTACATGCAATTATTAAAATATATAAATAATACTGAATACAATGATGTATGTTTTATTTTTGAAATTCAGCACACAGAAAAAGAAAAATTAATATTCACTTCTACAAATATGGCTTTTATCAGTGCTAGAAAAGTTCATTAACAGTGCTAAAAAAGAGTTTTCAATCTAGGTAAATATAAAGGGGGCTCCCTTTTATCAGCGCTCAGAAAAGGGCTGATAAAAGTCAAAAAATATAATAAAATAAAAAAGAATATATAATTTGGGGGGGAGCTTTTAACAGTGGTTGACCCCCTTTATCATTGCTAGGTGGACCACTCTCATGCACTGCCCTTGCTCTCGCGTCCAACACATGCCCCCCCACGCACACCTCCATGCTTCTACCAGAACTCAAACCTGCGACCTCCCCCTTGCGCGCCTACACTTTTACCACTAAGCCATTTCATTTTTTTTCTATTTAATGATATATCTATTTATTTATATATATAGTTATATTTATTCATATATTAATATAGATTCATATTAATATAAATATATTTAGTTATATTAATACATATATATTTATTCATATATTAATATATATTTATATTTATTTATATAAATATAGTTATATTTATTCGTATAATAATATGGATTCATATTAATATAAATATATTTAGTTATATTAAAAAAAATATTTATTCATATATTAGTATATATATATTTATTTTTATATTATTTTATATTTATATTTATTTATAAATATATTTAGTTACAATTATTTATCCATATATTTATTGATATAATAATATATATTTATAAGATTAATTTTAAATACATTTATAAAATATTTTTTTATGTGTGTTTATAAATAAATAAATACATACATACATACATACATACATACATATATACAACACACACACACACACACACACAGACATATATATATATATATATATATATATATGAATAAATACATATATATGTGTATTTGAAAAGCCATATACTTTTAATACGGCCATAACATCTAATCCAGAAGCCTTTTTCAACTCCACAACTAGTCAAATCGAATAAAATGAAACAGTGTTCGATAGGATATGTGGTACAGGCCTAAAAGACATCCATATTAGAAGTTATACTTGTTTGAATGTTAAAAAATCGGGGTATCCCAACTAAAAATTCAGTTTTGGGGGCCTTATAGGCCTTTTTTGGCCTCAAAAAATGTGATAGAAACTTCTCTGGGGTCTCCAGCGCGTAGAGCTTGTTGCAGGCTTTGATTTAATATGTTGTAGATCTCAAACGGACATTTGAATCAAAAGTTATGGTCGTTTGATGTTTGAGATACATTTTCAACTTATTTTATATCTTTTATTAATTGTTTTGATTTTTTGTGCCTTTAAATTGTTATTAAATTAATTTTAATCAATAATAATTAGAATATTATTAATTAATAATATTTTTTAAAATATTTTAAATCCATTTTCACTAAATTTTTTATATATTAAATTTAATAGTCTATTTATACATATCTAAAACATATTTAAAAAACATATATTATATTTATATCAATATAAATATACATATATAACTATAATTTATTTTTCATGAAAAAAATATTTTTTTTGAAACAAAAAATTTATTAGCTCAATGAAAAAGAGCTGATAAATCCCCCCCATTATCAGCGCTACTAAAAGAAGCACTGATAAAGGGGTCCCCTTTAACAGCGCTAAAAAAGCAGTGATAAGTGGGGGTCTTTATCAGCACTAAAAAAAGCACTGATAAAGAGTCAATTTTAACCGCGCTTTTTTTAGCGCTGTTAAAAGTGCCCCTTTATCAGTGCTTTTTTGTAGTGCTGATAAAGGACCCCTTTTATCAGTGCTTTTTTTAGCGCTGATAAAAGGGTAGGGCTTCCCTTGCCTGTTTTTGTAGTAGTGATTACGGCTAATTCTGAAGATGGGACAAAATAATGGGGTTTTATAGTAGGAAAACGTTCAAAAGTTTGTTAATATTTCATATATAATTTAAAACTGAAATTGATTATAATGAATTAAATTGTGTTAATAAATTTAATATTTATCTAATGGGACCTTAATAAATATTTATGATATCATTTAGAAATAATAATTAATTAGACAACATGCAGTTTTTAACTAAAAAACAGTATTTTTTACTATTCATAAAAATTGAATTTTCCTAGAAAATCGCAAAAATTCACCCTAGGATAATTTCATAATTATGAATTATAAAATAAATTTTATTTTATCAAATTCAATTTCTAGATTTTTCTAAAATTAATATAATTTTTAAAGGCGGTTCATTCAAGAAAATGGTATTTTAAACATAAAATGACTTTACAAATAATCTTATCTTTCTTATAGATATTATTCTAAATAATATTTGGAAAGTGGTTATTACTATTCATAAAACTATGTTGAATGGTTAGGATATAATTATCTCATTTAAATTATATATATGTATATATGTTTCATAGAAACTCAATGTTGTGTGCATTATACGCCAAGTCGTATGCGAAGCCGGTGTGTCATGTACCGTACACCAAGTCTGTGTTTTGTGTAATGTATGCCAAGTTAGTGTTCTGGGTAGTGAAATCCAAGCCGACATTGTGTGTAGTGAAATCTAATATGGTATTGTGTGTAGTTCAAGTCAAGTTGGTATTGCATGTAGTGCAATCCAAGTCAGTATTGCATGTAGCGCATGCCAAGTCAGTATTTTTTGTGAAAGGAATGTTTTATTTACTGTTAAAATATATATATATATATATATATATATATATATATTCAGTGTCTGGTGAAATGAAAAATATCAAAAAGGTAAATTAATTCAAGAAAAAAATATTTCACAAAGTCTTGGTGTGTTACATTCATATTTATTTAGTCAACACATACTCGACATCCAATAATTGGTTGAGTTAAGATTAAATAATATTAATTGTTTCTAATAATAGTCATTCCACAATTGTTTGGTATTACTTAAAGCAAGATCACTAATTCACTTCCATAGATGTAAAATATTATACCATTGCTGAGACATTTCAAAACATCCTTCTTAACAACTTATTTCAATAGAGGGGTTAGTTTCCTCTAGGGATGGAATTTTGGTTTAGATTTTTCTTATAGTAGAACCTTATAAGTGAAAATCATGGTCAGGATCCCATTGATATCAACATCGCACCATGTCATTGATATTTTATTCAATTTTAGGACTTCTATCAGTTTTTCTTCTTTCACCTCATTCAGCTCAGAGTTTATGATAACAGGTAGTGCATATTTAGTTTCTAAGAATGTGTACTTCAATATTATCAGTGGGGGATTTGACTCTAATGTTAGAGGCTTCATAACTGATGGTGTGAACTTTGGAGAAATTTATCTCATCAATGGATAAATATAATTCACCTCATTTTATTTATTACACTCATCTTTTTAAGAGATAGATTCTATTTCATATCTTCAAGTGTCATGAAATCATCCTTTTCATTATCTAGAATGATGTTTTGAAAAACAAATTAATCACAAATTTTCATGGTGGCTTTCACTAAGTATAACATTACATATTCATTTACAAAGATGAGTATCATCCCTATATTATTTAAAATGATCAATTTCTAACCAGTGGTGATAAATGGTCTCCCTAATATTATGGGGAGATCTCAATATTCCTCTAAAATCTTGGATAAGAAAATCTGGGGGAAATATGAGCATTCCTATATTAATTAAGACATCAATAAGAAGTCCTGAAGTATACATAAATAATCAATTATTCATCTGAATTTCAACTCAAGTCGGCTTTAGTTCTTTAATTCCAAATATTTGGAAAACACGCAATTTCTTTTGATTTAAAATTGTTCTTATATTTTATAAGGTTTTTCCAAAATTTCACATCCATATAGTGTAGGGAATTGAGAATCATATGAGGTACCTCATATTTAGAGGGATATTCCACTAAACATATTAATTAAATTATTCTTTATTGGATATGAATCCTAGGTCAATTATTTTTCTTTTATTGAAGAGAATATACATTAATTTGCTTTCTTAAGTAGGCATCTGAGTACTGCCTTCAAAAAAAGTAATATTGATGTGTAATTTCTGGAACATCTCAAAAAAAATTATTTCCATTCTATATTTCTATGTCTCATTGTGTATGAGAATATAGAGGTGACTATATGGTAGTTTTTTCATGTATACATATTCTTCTTTTGGCTTCTCTTATATTGAGACCTTTTAGTTTACTTAGATTCTAGATTTTGTTCTTGGCCAAGATGGTGGGTGCACCCATCACTATCCTTACTAATGATGGTTTCACATGATTCGATTTCATCCAATTTTTCCCTTACCTTGGAATGGATATTGAAAATTCATATATTTTCAATTATAATGTATTATATCCACATCTTCATCTCTTTGGTGTGTCTTAGTATTACCTGTAACTGTACCCAGTAGTTGGCTAGATAATTTCTTAGTATCAGACCTACTTGGTAATTAATGTTTATGAGAGTAGCACATTCATTTTTCATTTCTATCTATTGAGTCTTCATTTGTTGGCCCTCTTTTTTTAATGAACTTAGTAAGAATACTATCAAAATTTTATTGTTTTTTTGGGGAATGGTGTGGCTACCTTGATTAAGATTGCTAAAATTATTGTTTCTAAGAGGGTGGAAATTGGTGAGCTATATGGAGAAAGGGTTGTAGATGATTTTTTTTAAGGTCTAAAATATAGATTATGAAGGGATTTCTAGGTTTACTATTATTTTATATTCATACTTGAACACTCATTTTTTGATAATAACCTTTATTTTTTTGTTTTTTTGTTGAACTAGTCTCTATTGGTAGTGAAACTACAGGTATTGTTGTGTGTAATGAACGTATTGGGTTTTTATTGAGATTTATGTAACTAAAATTATGACTTCTAGTTTCTTCCATTATTACACTACAAACCTGGTATGGTTGTGGACCTCCTAACATCTCATAATCATTTATTTCCATAATAGGGGTTGTGGTGGTGATAATGGTTGTGTAACCAGTAAATTTTCTAGTTTATTATTCATACTTTCATCTTGTTCTACAAGGTGGGTTGTCTCATCCACTTGGTAAATTCAACATCGGGATGATCTGTGATCACTCTACCAGAGACTGGAATTGTGGTAGATTTCTTCCACAAGTACAATACCAAAATATGATGTCTTGAGAATTATTCTTTTATACGCAGCAACATCATCTACTTTGTGTGAAGATCTTTTTAGTCCCTCGTAAAAGGTTTTGAGTTGTAGCCACACATCATGTCCATGATGTGGTGATATACAGGTCAGTTCATTTATCTCATCCCAAGATTCCTGGACTAATTTTGTGTCTAGATGAGAAATGTTTTCGAATATCATTCCATATTTTCCATGTCTATATAAGAATAAAGTACTAGTCTAAAAATGTCATAGTTAAATCATACAAAGTAATAATGGACTTTATATATTTAATTTTAAGAAAAAAATCATAGATATCACACAAATAGAAGGGGAATACCCTAACCCTAATTACTTTTTAGGATACACCTTTATATATAGAAGTGTCATTGAATTTTAGGAAACTTAAAATATGATCATGTCGATCTTCTCTATGAAGTCCATTAAATTGTCCCATTTTTTCAATCATGTGAATGAGGCACCATTTTATATAAAAAGTGTGTGCCCATATAGGATGATAAATAATGATGGCCACAACACCACTGATGAATGAAAAGAAATAATCCATTAATGGTATTTTTTTTATCAGTATTCATTGTCCCTGCTATTCAGGTCTCATATAATGAACATTTTTTTGGACTATGTGGTGCGAGATTATGATTCTTGACCATGATGTAATGATGGACTATAGAAAGATATATGTGATTTTCAAGATCTAAAAAATGGGTTTTTAGTTTTTATTCTCCTAGAATGATTTTTAGGTTCCTATTGTATTCACTAGTAGAAAAACATGGATATAGGTGCTATTATTTGTGATAAAACAAATGGTAATGGGGGAAGGAGGGTGTGAGAAAATCACAAGTGCACAAGAAAGGTCATTGTTCCTATGAAAAAATATTCCCTTGAAAGGACACCAAAATTTTGTGTGCCTTTGTGTCATTTTTTATTCTGCATGGGCATGATCAGATTTAAAATTTAAATTATCCCAAACTACACTGGGTATGAAGGAATAGCATACTAGAAGTATGAGGTTAAACTAACTGAGAATAGTAATAAAAGCTAGCGACTAGGTGATTGGAACCTAGTAGGTGGATTCCTCACATGATTCTCAAAATATGGGATTCTATAACTAAGCAAAATGATTTTTTTACTTCATAATATTGATAATAGAATAGGGTAAATTTCAAGATCATTAAAAAATTCATTCCTAAATTAATCTTGGTATGGTCCTATGTATTAGATTATGAAGCAATACAGAAGTCAAAAATTGTTTTTAGTCTAACTAATTAGATCTACATAGATTGAAAACCACTCATTGGTCTGGAGATATCTAGAAACTCTTGTTCATAAAGCTTGGATTCAAAGGAATAAATCATCACATGTTTCTAGTACGATGTGGTTTAACTCTAATTAATGTAGGGTCCTTCTAATTCAATTAAACATACCAAGGTTGTAAAAAATAACAATATTATCATTCTTTTAGTGTAATTCAATTCCAAATATTTTTGCATGTTTATATTTAAGAATTTATTATATTTGTGTTACCCCTACTGTCAACCCTAATCCTAAGATGGGTTATTTGGGCATGGTAGTGATGGTATTAAATGAATGAGAAAATTCAAACAAGATTGGCATGTTCATAAATCAATTTAGATAAATGAAATTTTTCATTATACTATTTTAAATAAATCATCACACTAAATGGAGTGAAGGGATATAAAATCACAAAGAAATTAGAAATTGTAACCATCAATTGGATTTAAAATAGCATGGTTCAAAACAAGGTCTTATAAATTGATATCTTCTTGGATTCTTGTGAAGTAGTAAGGGTTGAATAAAATAGAAATAAAAAATAAAAAATGGGTCAAAAACATATAGAAAAGAAAGTATAAAATAAAGGAAATAAGAGTTTTGAGTGTCCATTCTAGCATCAGAGGCACTGGAGTATTTAAAATCCCAATCAACTCACAATGTGTAATGATTTCACATCATGAGTTTTATTCAAAACACTTTTTCTTTGAAACCTTCTAGATTAGTAATTTCATTTCTTATAGTGTAATAGAATATTCAATATATTTGATTTATTTGGAATATTCAATACTTCATGGATTGAATTTTGAATCTAAGGTGCCACAAAATACATTTCATTTCATGTAATAGATTCTCATCCCAAATGTCTTCATCCAAAATTCATGGCTTGAAAACATCATAGATGGTTTCCCACCATCTAGGTCGACACTTTCATGTCTTTTACTGATTTCATATATTTATATTCATCATCCAAAACATTCATGGATTGTATAAAATTCATCTCTTCAACTTAGGTCTATAGGGGTCTTGTGATCTAGTAATACATGTTAATAATAGGTTCCATGATGTGAGTTGTCTAAATTTTGAATTAGTAGTAACACCTATTTTGAAGGTTCAAACCATATTTCTATAAAAAACTAGACAAAACCCATGGAATAATATTATAATAAAGAAATAAATCCCATTTAAATTAATCCAATATAAATATATATATTAATTAAACAAACTACTAAACATACCCCACACTTAATTGTTTTGAAATTTGTATACATTAACCTTGAAATAGTGTTTGGGAATTATTAACATATAAAATGTGTTTCTAAGAGTTCTCTTTTCCTCTCTTATAAAATGTGTTCACTTACACTCATTCAATTACATTCTTATCCATCAAACAACTAATTTAAACTCTTACCATTAACTCTTCCTATAAACCCCTCCCACGGTTACTCATAGATAGCTAAAGCCCTTTAATTTCAAGGGATCTTCCATAGAAAATTCAATTCTCATACATAAGTATTATCTCTTTCCAAAGTTTTTATTCTTAATGTTAATCTCCCAAATATGATATCAAAATTATTATATAATTACATTTTTAAAATTATTATATTTATATGTTGTTATATTAATGGTATATCCCTTAATAATTCATCCACATCCAATTATAAAAACAAATGAATTTCAATCATGTGTGTGTACAGATTACCGCCTACATGAGGAAATGTTTTTTTTAATTTTCTTATATTTTTTAATTATATTTATATAAATATTAGAATATGGTTCACTATAATAAAAATAATAAAAATAATATCATTATTCTTCATTAATAATGATATTATTTCAAAAAAAATGCATCTTTAACCATACTCGCCAATTAGGTTAAAGTGGGTTCATGTGTGGGTCAGTTTAACCACCTACATTGGTGATGATTTAAAATCCAATTATTGATGGCTATTGGAAAATAAAAATGAAAATTAATATAATATAATATGAATATAATTATTGGTATATGATTATGGAAATATTATGTTAATTAAATAAATTATTATTAAAGTATCATTTTCATTTTTTATAATTACTAAAATAAGTTTATGCCAATTATATTTACACATAACATAACCAAAAAACATATATAATGATATGAGATCATTTTAAATTAGTATATTTTATATATTATAGAACCCCAAATTATATATCAACAATTAGTTTTGCATCAAATTATGTGTAATGATATCAAAATTATTAAACATGTATAACCCTGTTAAAGTTTTTAAATCTCGATGGTTGTAGTATGATATCACTAACTAAAATAATCCTGATAATAATTTATTATATGGATTATAAAACTATAATATTTATGATAAATGTAATTAATTGTATATTAATTCTGTTTTATTTTTTTATAGGATGTTATAGTGCCATCAACTAAGAAAGGAAACAAGGAAAGGGTTTCTTCTAAAAAAAATTCATTGAGACAAATGATATTTTATGCACATAACTTCATTTAAATTATGTATATACTACCAATTGGATATTTAATATTCGGTATTATTTTTAGTCATTGTATTTTAACATCAACATAAAAATCTCTCCCTTTCATTTGGTTTTTATTTAAGTTGCAAGGGCTTTTTGTCTGAAACATGAATCCCTTAAGATATAATTAATTTATACACTATGTTTCATTTTAAATGGTGAAAATAATACCTTATTTTGATTTTAAATCATGATCCTCCATTATTTCATGATATAAAATTTTTTATTTAATTTTATACATCTCATGGGGGTTTGATTCAAAATTTACATTTATTGTATTGTGTTTTTGGGACTCAAATATTTTCATTGGCTCAGAATCACTTTTCTATTAATATAATATTTTAATATTGATTGATTCTACCATTTGATGATTTTATTTTTAATTTTTTCCTATTTTTATAAAGAAATTTTTTCACAGAAAATTATTCTACCTTTATGATTATATTGTTTCATCAAGATACATTTTTTACTAAGAATAATCCCCATTTAAATTTAATGGATTCTAATTGTATGTCCCTGATTCTATTTCCAACCAATATTATCCTTTCCCAAGTGGAAACATGAGGTGTTATTCTTGTTGGTTGGAGTAGAGTACTCAAGAGGGGGGTGAATTTAGTATCAATAACAATTTCTGTTTAAAAAGTATTTTTTTAAGGTTCCCCAATAAATTTAAATACAGCTGAGTTAATCAAGGTTATACAGTTATGATAGTGTAACTGTTTAAATAACTTCTTAAAAAATTTATAAATTCTCAAAAATCTTAATATCAGTTATTAACATTACTTTTGAAGCTATTCTAATAAAGAAAAAAATTATAAATTCTTTCCAAGATTAACTATCAAAGTTAATTTAGTGATTTTTGAATTAAATAGTAAAATAGAGAAAACTAAAATAAACAACACAGCAGATATAAAACATGTGGTTCATTCTCAAGATGAGACTTAATCTACTCCACATGGTGATCACCTTCCACTAAGTAGTTTATATAAATAAACTTGATCCACACCCTAGATTGGGGTTAATAATAGTACATAAGACTGTTCAGGTCACATGACCTCTTCCACAGTTCTTCATGGGTATGAACTAACAGGTTACACAGGTACCACTTCCACACTTATCTCTGGTAATACACAAGTGTAAAAAGATACAAGATAAAGGATATCTTGTATCATTCAGTTTGATGAAAAAGATAGTGCATGTTTTTATACAGACATACACACTGCTCAAAAGATAAAAAAAATACACAACAGATCAAAAAAGATGAGATAAGTTTAGAAGTGTTCTGTGTGTTAGTCTATGCAGCTCTAGACATCTGGGATGAAGCAGATGAAGAAATCAATTTCACTTGTGGAAAACTAAGTATCGTAAGTCAGCTAGATCTGGATTTTGTTCTTCATGGATTTGATGGTGAGGAAATGTTCTCGAATTTAGTATTTGAGTATGCTTCATGTTTTTTTCAGTAGTGTCGGGTTTCATGAATGCTCGTGCTTCTTAGTTATCATACACACACACACACTTGTTTTTATGTTTTTGTTATTGTTGCATGTTCACATTTTTCACCCTAGGTCACATTGTTCTTTTTATTATTAGAATTCATGTGTTGGAGATGACCGGATGCATATATTCTGCACCTCGTACCTCATACTGTCAAGTGACATGTCTACAAAGAAACATTATTTATATCAGTGCATTTAAAAAATCAAATATGACAGTTATAAATTAAATCGAAAAATGAAAAAACATATCAAGAAACAGTGTCACAGTATATCTATAAACGTTGTCTCCATGAAACAGTGTCACAATCTATCTATAAACTGTGTCTCCATGAAACAGTGCCTCCTTGAAAAAGTGTCTCTTTCTTTGTCTTTGAGCAATGAGACATATATGATGTCATATTTGTATAGAGATCAGGAACCGGTAGCATAGATGTGGTGTTAAGATTACAGTGTCTCGTCACGGTGTCTAGATGGTCACGGTGTATGGATGGTCACGGTATCTGGATGGTCACGGTGTATGGATGGTCATGTTTTCTGGATGGTCAGGGTTTCTGGATTGTCATGGTATCTGGATGGTCACTGTGTCTGGATCCTTTGGACGAAAAACACAACCAGTGGTAGACTCACGGTTTCTTAGACTTATCCAAATATCTGTACACATACTTAAATAGTGATATTCATAGAATGAATTAAACTTAATCATTCATAAGGTAATTTTATTGTATAAAAAATATTTTACAATAATTATTTAAGGCATAAAGAAACTAATCATCTGTACACATGATTTTAGATAGATTAAACTAGATTAACAAGATTTACATAATGTATATGATTTTTGGTCATTAAAACATGATTAACACATGAGGAGTCCAACAATCTCCCCCTTTCAATGATCAAAAATCATTTGAGTGAGAGATTTATTCTTAGGTAATGTCTCTCTTCTTTAATGTTTATTTAGTTCATATATAATACATATTTCTTCCCATTTTTGGATTATCCAAAAGAGTAAATAAGAAGTAGAATAAAAGTGAAAAATTAATTATATGGATAAAAGATATCATTAAAAACGGAAAGGAACAATACTACATAAAACATCCCTATCAATATATAGTAGTCAATATTCATCAGCACCGACTTGTCTTCTCTTTTCCTATAGAATCATTATAAGAAGAAGAAGGCATAGGAGCAGAGGTAGAAGTGGAGGAAGGCAGTTAACCTATGGATAGAGAAGGTAAAGGGAGTCCTTCAAAAACCTAAGGGGCCAAGGTAGGTGCAGTGGAAGATCATGGAAATTGTTGATCAATTATAACATGCCTGATCTGACTCAGTTCCTAAAAGACAAACATAGATGTGGAGGTAAGGGCATAGGATGAGAAGGTAGTAAAACTATGTCTAAGGGATTCAGTTGCAGGAGAGAAGATTTCAGTACTCTTGTCATGAAGACGAGGCCTCAAAAGCATGATGAAGTTAGCAATGATCTCACCACCATACTGCATGGGTTTCTCAAAGTCATCCTTGTTTTCCATAAACTTATAAAACACCTGAGTGAAATATTTGAGCTTTTGAACTTGAGTTTTTAAAGCTTGAGTGACAGGAGGAATCCTAAGATTCTCCACAAGGTACTTTAAGTGGTTAGTCATGTCATTCTTAGAGAATATCTGATTAAAGTAGAAGTCCACCTTCTTAGAAATTTCCTGCTGGGCATCATTGGAAATCCTGGAATGAATTCTCACCAAATCAAGAACTATGACACTATTCTTGATAACTTCATATAGAGATTCCTTGTGGAAGCCACTAACCATAGATTGAAGTTATTCTTTGCAAATTGTTCGAACAAGAGAACTATCTAAAGAAGGTTGAGATGATTTTCTAGAATTATAAGAAGTAGTGAAATCCAAGGTAAGGTATTTAAATTGATTTAGAACTTTATGGATACAACCCTTATTCTCATCAGTTAACTTGTTAATACCAATGACTAGTTCACACATCTCTTGAACAATCTGGTTGTCTCTTTCATCCACCTTTTCAGCCAAGGAGGTTAGATGAGGTTGAATCAGTGAGGCAACTTCATGTGGAGTCTGACTAACTGTATCCTCAATAGGAAAAGCAATAGGTTCTAGTCTTGAGGTTATCACTCTCTGCATTTCTTCAACCATACCTCTGATATTTTTTACTTTATCACTGATTTTTTTGTTCTTGACTCTGACTTCTTGAATCTCGTGAAGAATCTTGGGGTGAATCAGCCATATGAATTTTTCAAACAATAGGGAAGCATCTATCTCACTTAAATTGGTTATAGGATCCAGTTGGATATTCATGAGTTTCTCAACTCCATCCAATAGGGTAGCTCCAAAAGCTTTCAAATCATCCTTATTTACCATGTTTGGAGGTTCATGTGAAGGTTTAGGAAAAGAAGATGAGATAGGGTCAGGTTATTTAGTAGAGATAGCTTCAGAAGCATATTCCAGTTTCAAATGAAACATATTAGATAGATCAATTAATTTAACAGATACTTCTTGGGAATCCATCACATCAAAATATCTGGGGAATTTATACCATGCATCCACTGAGCTTGGATCAATTGTATTAGGAACTTCAATAGATTCTAGATTTGGGGGCTTATCCCCCTCAACAGGTGCATCTTTCTCAATACTGATAGATTTATATCCTTGATCTATTTCCATGATTTCATCCCTAACTTCCTCAGCCATTTCTTTTCTAGCAAATTGAAATGCATGCTCCATTCTCTCTTTAGCAGATAGAATGACTTCAAGAATAGCTTGTTCCTCTGGGTGTGCCTCAAGAGCAGTTTCTCCCACAACATAAAGATATTATTCTATATGCTCTTCTACAATATTATTTTCACTTACCTTAGAAAAAAATTCTTCTTTGGAAGAATTTTTTTTCTTATCAACAACATCTTCAAGAAGAGGCACTTCTGTTTCAAATAATACGTGAGGTGAAGATTCATTGTATTTCTCAACTAGAAAAGTTTCTCTAAGAGGTACAACAACCTATTCTTCTTCCTCCTCATCATAGTACAAAACATGATCATCTGGTTCCAAACCAGGATCATAGATATCCTTAGGTCTTGAAGGGTGTTCCACCGGATTAAACTTTTCATAAACTCTGTCATTATCTTCCACCCATGCTTTCCTCCATGGATTCCAACTAATTTTTATTCTATTTATTATAACTTTTGAAATACAGAACTCATAATCCTTAATGAATTCTTCATATGGTCCAACCAATCCCTTTTCATGAAGCATAGCTGAGATAAGCCTTGAATAAAACAGGGAGGTTGACTTGTGGGTTGTTTTGATCAACTCACACATATGGTGTATAACATACATTCATAGGTTGATCTTATGTCCATTTTTCATGAAATGTATCAAAAATATATTCTAATACTTGAGTATAGAAAAATCACTATTTATGGTGCTGATCAAATTCTGAACAAACTTAAGCAGCAGTCTGGTTTCTCCATTTAGCTCACTAGTTATGGATCTCCTATTAGTTTCATTGATAGTTAAACTTCTCAAACGTTCTTCCAAAACAAATAACTCACTTGGAGGTGGAGGACCTCTCTGGAAGTCCTCACAAATACCCTCATGAGGTATCCTAAGGCATGCATCCCATAAGCTCGAAGAAAATGTACAAATTTGGCCATTGATCCAACTTCGCACAATATAGCCATCTTCTAAATCAAAAGATAATTGAACATACTGAAAAAAACTATGCAACTGGATTCAGGTAAAGATTCATATCCTCCTTTGTGAACCATTCCATCCATCCTTATGTTGTTAGCACTTTAAATATCAAATACATACATGATAGAAGCCACATAGGGCATATCTCTTTTTCAGGTACCACTACTCTGTTTTCCAGATTCGAATTTAGAGGGCCTTCGGAAGCTAACTTCGACATGATTTTCAAATCTTCTTTCAACTATGCTTTTCATGAGTTGACCATGATGGGCATTTCATTTTTGGAATTCCCTGAAGGTTCGAGAGAGAGAAGGGTTGAAAGAGTGGTTATGATTTGAGAGAAGAGAGCTTGAGTGAAGAATGAGTAAAACTTATTTCATTTTATCACTTAGAGATATCAGGCGTCACGGGATCAAAAGTGCTGGAAAGTAAAACATAATAAAAAAATGAATTGCCATGATACGGGTTATAATGTATAAATAAAGAAATAATGAATCTTTATGGTGTGACTGTAATAAGCATTCATGGTGAGACCGTACTAGGCGTTCATGGTGAGTCTATAATAAGTGTTCACGGTCAGACTGTAATAGTGTGATTTCTAAACCATGTGACCTTATTGTTTGAGATAGTAAGTTCCATAAAGTAACCAAGAAAAGGAAACTCTAATACTGTAAACATGAAACATGAACTCTTTAGATAGTAAAACTATAGAACTGTTAGAGTTAAACAGTAATCTTAAGACAGTGACTTGTGAAACAGTAAACTATGAAACAGTATACTTGCTACATAAGATTTATCATTCCCAATTCATGTATGATGTATTATATTCTTTCATAATTTAATGGTTTCTTGAATATATCATCAAGACAATATTCAGTTCCAATGAATTCCAAAGTGATGTCGCCTTTTTGATAATGATCTCTCAAAATGTGATGTCTTACATTAATATGTTTTGTCCTAGAGTGTGAAAAAGATTTTTTGAGATTTTAATAGCACTTGTATTGTCACAATTTATTGGTACATGACTGAATTGATATCCATAATCTAGTAATGTGTGTTTCATATACAAAATTTTTGCACAATAACCGCCAGCAGTTATGTATTCAACTTCTTCAGTAGATAATGCAACAAAGTATTTATTCTTACTACAATATTATACTAGTGACTTTCCTAAAAACTGACATGTTCTAGAGGTTATTTTTCTATCTAACTTACAACCATCGAAGTGAGCATCAGAATAATTAACTAACTCAAATGATTGTCCTCTTGGATAGAATAGTCCTAGATTGGGTGTATGCTTGAGGTATTTGAATATTCCCGTAAAAGCATTTAAATAAGATTCATTAGGAATTTCTTGAAACCGAGCACACATACACACACTAAACATAACTTCATGTCGACTAGAAGTTAAGTGGAGAAATCTTCCAATAATTCCTCTATAAATGGTTTCATCAATAATATTTTCCATCTTCATCAAGATACAACTTACAATTAGTACTCATTGGAGTGTCACTACATTTAGTGTTGTCTAATCCAAAACATTTTAAAGGATATCTAGTATATTTTCTATGATTTTAAATAATACCATCATTAGTTTTAAAGATTTGAAATACAAGAAAGAATTTGAGTTCACCAATTAAACTCATTTCAAATTCTTTTTGTATAATTTTAGAAAATTAAATACATAAATATTTTTTTGAATATCCAAAGATAATGTCATCTATATAGATTTGGAATACCAAAACATCATTCGAAATTCGTTTTATAAAAAGGGTTGGATCATCTATTCACTTTTTAAAACCTTTGGAAATGAAAAAAGTACTTAATCTATCATTCCAACCTCTTGGAGCTTGATTTAAACTGTATAAAGATTTTGATAATTTAAAAATACGGTTTGGAAAATGAGGGTTTTTAAAACCACAGGGTTTCTTAACAAAGACATCCCCAACTATATACCCATTTAGAAATGCACCTTTGAAATCCATTTGATATAGTTTGAAATTTAGATGTGCAACATAAGCAAGTATAATTATGTTGTCTTCATGTATAGATACTAGTGCAAAGGTCTCTTCATATTCAATTCCTTCTTCTTGAATATAGCCTTGTTCAACCAATCAAGCCTTGTTTCTAACTATATTACCAGCTTTATATAACTTATTTATAAACACCCATTTAGTGCCTACGGTTAATGTGTCTTTGGTTCTATCAACAAGTTTCCAAACTTTGTTTATTTAAAAAAAATTATGTTCTTTTTGCATATCCATCACCCAAAATTCATCATTGATAGCATCATTAATGTTTTTAGGTTCAATTTGTTACAAGAAGACTTGATGTTCAACCAAATTTATATTAGAAGCTCTAGTTTGAGTTCCTTTGTCTAAGTCTCCTACAACAGTATCTAAAGAATGGTTTTTAAGAGTTATAACAGCTCTAGAAAAATAAGAACCAGTGATTTCCGGTTCTTCAACAGGGTTAGGTTCATTTTGATCTTAATCTAAAGAAATTCCAGAACTGGAAGTTTTCACAGATTCCATTACATGATGGTTAGAGGATTTTGAATTAATGTCCGGATCAACCTCTAGGTTCTCTATAGTGGTCTTAGGCTCATGTGGATCTGTTTCATCAAATTTGACATGGACATACTCTTATACACATTTAGTTCTTTTATTAAACACTCTATAATCTTTACTTGAGATTGAATAAACTAAAAATATTCCATCATCACTCTTGGGTGCAACTTTTTCAAGATTGTCCTTATTATTAATGATATAGACTTTGCAACCAAATACTTTGAAGTTGCTAAATTTGGGTTTTCTATTTTTCAACAACTCATATGGAATTATTTTAAGAATAGGTTGAATCAATACTCTATTGATAATATAACATGCTGTATTTACCGCTTCAGCCCAAAAATAAATAAGTCATATTCAGTAAGCATGGTTATCAAAATCTCTTATAGGGCTCTATTTCTTCTTTCTGCAACTCCATTCTATTTAGGTGTTCTAGGGGAAGATAAATTATAACTATAGCCATTTTTTGAGCAAAAGGATTCAAACTCTTGATTTTCAAACTCACAGCCATGATCACTTCTTAAAGATTTAATTCTAAGTCCACTAGATTTTATACAGTTTTGGAATATTTGGTAAAATGAGAGTAGGCTTCACTTTTGTGATCCAAAAATAAAGTCTAGGTATATCTAGAAAAGAAATATATAAGAACATAGACATAGTTCTTCCCATTTAAACTAGAAACTCTAGATGGTCTAAACAAATCCATGTGAACCGGTTGAAGAGGTTGAGAAGTTGACACTTATTTCTTTGGTTTGAAGGATATATTGTGTTTATTTACTTTTGGATAAGGATTAAGCACTTTATTATTTGGAAACTCACGTTTTGGTCGGAGTGAGTGTTACAGTGTACTAGTCTCTAATGCCAAATCCAAGAATCTTTGTGAAACACACTTAAATATGAATCATGTTGAGAAGCTAAAGATTGTAAGTTAACAGAATGTACATTTTAATTTATTAATTCAGGAAACACTAATTCATTTCATAAGTAAAAACATTGCGATAATCATTTTCAAATTTGACATGAAATCCATCATCACATAATTGTGAAATACTAAGAATATTATATTTTAGTCCATTAAACAAACTACATTGGAAATCACAACTGAGTTAGAGTTACCAATTTGGCCAAGTCCAATAATCATTCCTTTGGCATTGTCAACGAAGGTTACATGTCCACCATAAATTTTTATTAAATTCTTAAAGCATTAACATTCTATCATGTGTCTTGAACACCCACTATCCAAGTATTGTAAGATTTTATAGGAACCCTCTAAGAAACTTTCCTAAAAAATAGTCAAATAAAAATAGATTTTGGTACCCATACCTATTTGGGTATAGTAATATGAGTGACCAGTGTTTTAGGAAGCCATATCTGCCTCATAGGTTTCCTATAAGAATTATTTAATGTATTTGAAAAATAAATTCTATTTGGTCTAGAAAAGCTCGAAATAATAGAGAGTGTATCATGACCTGAATTAGATAAATGTTTTCTAGAATTAGGAGCAAAGATCTATGTCCTAGATTTAGAAACAAAATTAGTTCTTCCAAAATTTCTTTTACTAGGTTGATAGCAAATGAAAATAGTTTATTTAGGAGAAATCGGTTTACCTAGAATTTATACCGAGGTATTTTTACCATTAGTAAATCATTCTAGATCCTTATTCAATTTTTCATTAGATAGTTTTAGTTAATTATTCTCTTTGAGTAACTGATCATTTTTCTCCCTTTCTACAGTTAGTTCAGTTTTAACAGTTGAGGTAAGAGCATGTTGTTTCTTTAAAAGAATGTATTTATCTTTTAATTCCTTGAATGTCTCTTAAATCATATTATAGTACTCAAACATTTATTCATTATACATATCTTCAAATTCACTGTCATCTCTAGAATAATAGAAATTGTGAAAAGGAGATTCTTGTGTTACCTCAGATGTGTTTGTAATAAAACACATAATGGATTTGTAAGCATGTTCATCATGTGAAGATTCTGAGTCACTTGAACTACCCTCAGAAGCACTCCATGTTTCATTCATTTTCTTTTTATACTTTCTATCTTTGTCCTCATATTTATTTTTTTGTTTGAGCTTGGGACAGTCATCCTTGAAATGTCCCTTTCATTTATATTCATAGCAGACAATCTCATCAAACTTGTCACTTATTTTCTAATCTTTCTTCTAACTTTATTTTTGATCAAATATTCCTTTGAAGTTAGGATTTCTAAAAAATTTCTTCTTCTTGTAAAATCTATTAAACCTTCTGGATAATTGAGCTATCTCCTCATCACTGTCAAGTGATGATTTTTCACTTTTGAAACTTTCTACAGAAACGTCCAATTTCTCTTTTTCTTTGTGTTTAGAGGTGGTGGTTTTGAATAAAACTGATCTTCTTTTGGGTTCATCCTCCTCTTCAGTGTTGACTTTATGCTCCACTTCATACATCATCAGTTTTTCAATGAGCTCTTTTATAGGTAACTTGATAATGTTGCGTGACTCTTTAATAGAGACGGAGGTTCATCTCCATCTATCAGGTAGGAATTTTAGAATCCTCATGATTTGTTCTTTGGCAGTGACTTCTCTCCCAAGAGATATCATTATGTTGACAATTTCATTGAACCTGATATACATGTAAGTAATAGGATCATTAGGTTTCATTTTAATGTTATCATATTTAATATTATAATTATTAAGTCTCATTTATTTCACAATAGAAGTTCCTTTATGTGAAACAGACATGGTATCTAAAATTTCATGGGCAGTTTTACATGCAGAGATTCTATTAAATTCCTCATCTTCTAAAGAGTAGTATAAAGCATTCATAGATTTTCAATTGTTATTGTAGACAGTTTTGGTAGGGTCATCCCAAGTGATTTTATTAGTAGTAGAAATCTTATATTCATCTATATTTGAAGACAGTATTACAAAGTCCATACTTTTTAAATTCATTTTCATTTGGATTTTTCATTGAGCATAATTGGTTCCGTTAATGAATGGTGGTCTGTTTTTTTCCGCACCTTCCAATCTATTATCCATAATAAAAAAAATACATTAAAATATATATAAATTTATAATTAACATAATTTACAGATATTTAAATTACAACAACAATCACAGTTGAAGAGGGTAAAAAACAGAGTCTCAAAAAAACAATCCTCTGATACCAAATGTTGGTCAGAGTAGAGTACTCAAGAGGGGGGTGAATTGAGTATCTATAAAAATTTCTATTTAAAAATTATTCTTAAAAAAAGGTTCCCCAATAAATATAAATACATCCAAGTTAATCAGGTTTATTCGGTTTTGAAATTTTGACTATTTAAATAACTTCTTAGAAGATTGATTAATTCTTAGTAATATTAATATCAGTTATTAACATTAATTTTGAAGCTATTCTAATAAGGAAAAACAATTATAACTTCTTTCCAAGAATAAATATCGAAGTAAATTTAGTGATTTTTTAATTAAAAAGTAAAACAGAGAAAACTAAAATAAACAACACAGTGGATATAAAACAAGTGGTTTAGTCCTAGGCTGAGACCTATTCCACTCCACATGGTGATCACCTGCCACCAAAAAGTTTTTATAAATAAACTTGATCCACAACCTGGATCGGGGTTAACAATAGTACACAATACTATCCAGGTCGTATGACCTCTTCCATAGTTATTCATGGGTATGAACTAATAGGTAACATAGGTACCAATTCCACACTTATCTGTGGGAATACAAAAGTGTAAAAATATGTAAGAGAAAGTATATCTTGTATCCTTCAGTTTGATGTGAGAGTCAGTGTGTGTTTTTATATAGACACAGATACTGCTCAAAAGATAAAAATAATACACAACAGAGCAGAAGTTATGAGATAAGGTTAGAAGTGATCTGAGTGTTAGTCTATGCAGCTCTGGACTTCTGGGATGAAGCAAATGCAGAAATTGGGTCCTCTTGTGGAAAATAGAGTATCGTAAGTCAGTTAGATCTGGATCATGTTCTTCATGAAGATGATAGTGTGGAAATATTCTCAACTCTATAATTCTAGTAAGCTTTGTGTGTTCTTCAGTAATGTTGGGTTTCATGAATTCTCATGATTCTTTGTTATCACACACACACTTGTTTTTATGTTGTCGTTATTGTCGCATGTTCACCTTTTTCACCCCAGGTCACGTTGTTCTTTTTATTCTTAGAATGCATGTGATGTAGCTAACAGGATGCATGTATTCTGCACCTATTACCTCATACTATCAGGTAAAATTTCTAAAAAGAAACATTAATTATGTCCATTAACTTAAAAAATTCAAATATGACCGTTAGAAATTAATTCAAAAAACAACAAAACTGATTAAGAAATGGTGTCACAGTCTATAAGTAAATGGTGTCTCCTTGAAATAGTGTCTCCTTGAAACAATGTCTCTTTCTTTTTCTTTTAGTGGTGATAAAACTATGTTGGCATAGTTATATAGAGATCAGGAACTGGTAGCACGGATGCGGTGTTAGGATTACGGTGTCGGGTCATGGTGTTTGGATGGTCACGGTGTATGGATAGTCACAATGTCTGGATGGTCACGGTGTCTGGATGGTCACGGTGTCTAGATGGTCACAGTGTCTAGATGGTCACAGTGTCTAGATGGTTACTGTGTTTAGATGGTCACAGTTTCTGGATGGTCACGGTGTCTGGATGGTCATGGTGTATGGATGGTCACGGTGTTTGAATCTTTGGTAGAAAAACACAACGGATGGAAGACTCGTAGTTTCTCAAATTTAGCCAAATATATGTACACTGACTTAAACAGTTATAATCATATAATTAATTAAACTTAATCATTCATAAAGGAATTTCATTATAAAAAAAATATCATACAATAATTATTTAAGGCATAAAGAAACTAATCATTTGTACACATGATTTTAGATAGATTAAACATGATTAATAAGACTTACAGAATGTATATGATTTGTGATCATTAAAACATTATTAACACATGAGGATTCCAAAAAATATATCCAATGAAAATTTTATTCCCATTTATTCATTTTAAAATAGTGGTTTAACCATTATTTTAATGATTCTAGTTTAATCAAAGATGATTCAAAATATTAAAATGGTTTTTTATCTTTTCAAAATTAATAAATAGTATTATCCATATAATTTTTTTATAAACTTTAGGTATTTTTAAATTTTTTCATTAATAAATATTTTTTTTAAAAGAAAAATTTTTATAAATATTATGACTTTTATTTTGGAAAACTTTATTCCATTTCCAGGTTTTCATTATTGTAGATTATTTTTAAAAGTAAAATTTTTCAATTTATTTTCATTTCCATTTTTCAAAATCATTAGGTATTTTTCATGTCTCTGTTATTAATAAATATATTTAATTTATTGTTTTTTCAAGTGTGTTCAAATACTTTTTTTGAAAAACAATTGTATCTTCTTCAAGTCTTTATAATTAATTTTTGTTTTAAAAGAAAATATTTTAAAATTATATTCAATTATAAATTTAGAACCATATTTATCTTTATGTATATTTTATTTTAAAATATGGTTTTGAAAATTATTATTATAAATTTCAAAAAAAATGTATGTAATTTATAATTCAATGGTTTACTAGATTTGGTGAATAAAATTATACTTTCACTTATATTAACCCTCAAAATTTTATCATTAATGAAGTGATATTTTGATCACCCTTTATATGTTACTATGTTGAGATTTATTTTTAAAAATGAGATTTTTTATATTCTATTATTTTTTAGGTTCATGTTATTTGATGTTTTTTAAAGGTTTAAGAAACTAATTCACTCTCCATGGATTCATTAAGATAGGTTTATGATTGATTTTTTTAAATGGAACAAATTTCAATAGATGATGATGTGTTGGGTCCAATATTTACCTCCAATACATTTTTTAAGGATCTATATCACTTGATAAAAGGATGTTAATCATGACAATTTCCTGTTTTAACTACATGAAGTATGGATATATTTTTGTTCATAACATAAATTATGGGAATTTTTTTAGTTCAGAATATTAAGTATGTGAAATTTATTATTTAAAAAATGATGTGTATAAGTTTTTTTCCATAACATGAAGCCTGGGAATTTTTTTTATTCACAACAATAATCATGGAAATTTTGTTTGTTCACAATATAAATCATGTGATTTTTTTTGTCAGCAACATATATTATGGGATTTTTTTATTCACCACATGATGATATGAAATTTTTTTGGTCAAAACAATTCAAATAATCCATAATAATTTTGTTGGAATGATTATTTTTTCATATGAAATTCCATATTTCATTATGTTTGTGATAATGTTTCTTACCTCAAGTTTATTATCATCGGATTACAAAACATATGGTATAGGTTTGTTTGTTAGATGTTACATATCCCTCAATCATTGTTTCTAAAAAATTCTTATTGTTCCATATTCTTTTTGAAATGAAATTTCATCCCTTTCTATATTCTCCCATATTATTATGATCTAATCCTTGATGAAAGGTTGAAATGGTTTCCCTTACTGAGCCTTTGAGATCACCCTTTTCTTATTTCTCAATTCCTTAATTTATAAAGATGATTATATCATATGACATGTCTTGAATAGGGTAAAAAATATCATAGTTATGGTGTAGTGATTGTAGATTGAGATTCTTCTATAGAGTATCAACACTATAATAAACATTTTAGTCGTTGGGATATCTAACTATTTATCAGATGTATTATTGAAATCATGAGATTAATTAATTACATATTCTGTGATTATCTATGCTCTCCATAATGGGAACATAACATGGGTAAATTGTATAACATATGATTTTGGAATAATATTTTTAATAAAAATAATAACATATATAAAGTCTAACCACCATTTTATTCATATCAGAATAGACTTGACTGGCCCCCTCCACATAATATAGTGTTCTTGGGATAACTAATCACATCCCATAACATGGTTAAGTTGGGAAATCACTCATGAAATGTCTTGATCTCATTAGATATAAAATATTACCTAATATATTAGAAGCATATAATAGACCTACCCATCACATAATGATAAATTGTTCATATGTGTGCCTCCTGATAATGAAAATATTTATAATTTCATTGTAGCTTAATTAACCTATGAGAAGAAATAGGTTTCAAGAAAATATCCATAAGACATTATAATAATAGATACATAAATAAAAGTAAGATAATTACATTAGGTCATATTAACTATAGAGTATATTAAATATTAAAGGATATTAACATAATTTATAATAACTTTTATATGACAACTACTATTTTCTTAGAGAATGAAGAAGAAATATAATTTACAGGTTTGATACCTTTTAAGAACATATTTTATAAAATAAGGGGAATATGAATTTATATATAAAAACATTTAATCATTGATATTAATCTTTATTAGAATTTTTTTATGAATTTCATAAATTGTTTAGTTGAAGAAATCGTTAAACAGGCATATTCATTTCACACTTTTGTAAGGATAGCTAAAGTTGGCAGAAAAAACTGCATTGAAAAAAATAATATAATATTACATTTGTAAAGATATTAAATTAATTTTAAAAACAAAAAAAAATATTTAATATAATTAGTGACATTTGCACTTATAAAAAAAAGTTAATAATATAAACATTGATTATAAATATTCCCAATTGAAAAGAAGTGGTATGGTTTGTTTCTTATATAGAAATTACATTAACAAAATTTTGAACCATATGAGAGATTAAAAGGTAAGAATACATGTAATAATCATGAAAAAACAAAGTAATTGATAATACATGTGGTTTTAGTGAAAAATATAAAAAAATTCCCTAGATGAAAATTTAGTCCTAACATGCTAGAATTTAACATTACAATAGAAAGAAACCTATTGTATTTACATTTGACATCAGTGGAAGAGCTTTATCCTCTTGTATAATAAACATAAATTTATTTTTCAAATATTTTATAACATTATTCACATCTATTAAATTTTATACACTTAAATATTTATCTTTTTTAAAATATATATTAGTTAGTTATTGTTTATTTTCCTCATCTAATTTTTCTAATTTTGATCGTTTGAACAATTTAATCAATAGCGATGTCCATTCCCACTATTTGATAAAAAATTACTAAAACCCATATCATTCCTGGTATCATAATTATATTTTTCCAATGACTTATGTATTACAATCTTAATTTTCATGGAAATTATTGGTGTGGTATTAGATAATGGAATATGTGACAAACTTTTTATGAATAATTTACCAATAACCACAAGTTAATTTATTATTATTGTTAGAATTTATATCATACTTAAAAAACCATGTTCAAGAAATATAATACTGCTTGATATCCTATATTACATGTGTTAATTTATTTAAAATTCATAATTTGAAAATGGTAAAGTTTATATAGTATCATTCATGCAGGTGGTTGAACAGAGCCAAACAAGAACATGTTATACTAAAGAATGAGTAAGATTATAGAGTTATATAATATCAGTATAATTATTTAAAATGAATAATTATGAAAATATAACATCATTTATGTGGATTAAAATATTTGTAAATATTTTAAATGAGAAATTAATTGTAAAAGTTCAAGAAGAACTTAGATACTTGATGAATTTTGTCCTTTTTTACACAGGTTTCTTTGGAATTAAGGATATAATATTTTTTCTCAGAACAAGAATCTATTAAAAGTTTAAGAATGATTTTTGACAGGGTAAATGTTTGGGTTTTCATGTGAGAACCAAACGGTTGTATTTTTTTGTATATGTTGTGGAGGGGAAATTTTATACCTGAATACTGAATAAAATTTCCTTGATATTAATTTTAAAAGGTGTAAGGTTTTAATTATAAAATTAATGTGGATAAAAAGGGTAAAATATTGGAGAAGGGAAAAGGTTTTTTCAAAAAAAATACTCATAAACAAATTTAGAGATATAATTTTGAGATTTGTTTGGTCATTAAAACATAGATTGATCACTTTTTACCACATTTTACCTTTACAGTGGTAACTTGATTTTTTACCGTGGAAACTTATTTTTATAATTAAAAATGAAACTGAAAACCATACAGTATTTCAACATGATTATTTTAAATTTGTACTTCACTTAATTTAACTCAATTTCAATATATAGGAAATCTATTTTTTAAATGAATCTTTAAGATATATAAATATGACCTAAATTTATTAACAAATAACTTTTTAAACATTATATGTTCATAATAAAATTTCATATAAATTATAAATGAATATTAATATATATTTATTTATTTATTTATTTAAACAATACATTATTTTAATCATTAAAAACTAAATAATTTAATTTATTAAAAAATACACAATGCTTAAAAAATAATTCTTTGAGAATATCATTTTTAACAGTAAATATTTTCTTTCACATATTTTTAAGATTAATTAGTCACCTTCTATATCATTAATTTGATCAATAAATTTTTATTAAAATTTTTCTATTAGTTTTTTAAAAACATTAAATAATTTTTTATGTAATAATAATAATATATAACACATAAAAATTATATTCTTATCTAATATTTTAATTAAATATTATATTTTCATTTCATTCAAATATAATGTTATTTTCAATCACATAACTTACTCATTAGATATACACAATGTCCATATATCTAGTGACCATTTTTAAAAAAGCCATATATTTAGTGTCCATATTTAGAACATACATATTTATGGCAACCATATATATATAATGGTCATACTTTATTGTTATATACAACCTTGAATATATTTATAGAATCATCTATCCTATTCATTTACTACTCTATCAATATATCTATTATATTACTAATTTTCTACCCCATTTCTATATTTTCAATTGGGTTCATAATCTTTAAGGTAAACCACAAGGATAACGATTATAGGTTTTTGATAATTTTATTTACCTATGGTTTTATTCCACTTATGATTTTCTTATTGATGTTTCATATTTCATTTTTAAATTGTTTTAATGTATAAGTTCAATTGTATTATTTTACCCCAATAAAATGTATCATGGTTTATTTATCCATTGTATCAGGTGAAACAAGTTATATTAGTTATATAGTTTTAAAATATATAGTAAAATCATGGGAAGTTACAATCTTGGCTGGATACCCAAATTGTGATAATTGTGTCTGATTACTGCATAGAATCATATATATCCCAAGAATCTACTGGATAAAAACTAGTATTAAGGGATAAAATAGACTATTTAAAGAATGAATTAATTTAAAATACACAATATAAAAAAATTCATGTCGATGTAAAACACACTTTCATAAATAACTATTTTAAGACAAAATTTTTGTTTCCAACTATTTTAAATTTACAAAATAATGATCTATAAAAAATAATAAAACGAAATACTAAAAAAATAGAGTGAATAAATTCCAATCCACCAACTTTTCCTATCATATATCTAATATCAATATACATATAACTAATAAATAAGAATTAACTCTAATATTTCCTTATAATAGAATCAATCATTACTTTATGTACAACAAAGTTGACCTGTTGGAGGTGAGTATAAACATACTAGTTTTTCCTTAATGAATCAAATATGATTCCAAGCATGAAAAAATCTAATTATAAAATGTTTATAATATATTATTAAAAAAATATTTTTTAGAATTAAAACATTAATCCATAAAAGATCTTATGAATCCAAAATATCTAGTCCAACTATTTTTAATCATTCCAAAAACACACATTTGTTAATAAATTGATCTTGAATATTATATTTCAAATCAATTTATAAACCATTTTCCCATAAAAATTATTTTTTAAAAATCCCTCTTGTTCTAAATTAACTACTAAAAAACTTCTTTCCCCAAAATCAATCCATTTTTTGTCTTAAAAAAGATATAATTCTATCAATTAAATTATAAATAGTTACCAAACATGATTTATCACTTACCAAGCTAAAATTGAATCTTCATTCATCTTTTCATAGTGTGTAAACAAATTTATCTCCCTTTCTCTTATAAAAACCCAATCCATTATTTTTGCTATGAAAATTAGTGTTGTGGCCATACAACCCAATCATTTCATGCATTTCTCATCTTAATGAATGGTATTTGAGTTTCCAATTTACTATGGATAATGTTTATATGTTTCAAAAAAATATTATATCAATTTTTCATAAACACACACATCATTATCGAATATTCAAATCAACATATTGAAACCATTTACACAAAACCATACCTTAAAAGTCTATTTTAATAAAAATTATTACCCATCAATAATCCATATCCTTAAAAATTATCATAAAATAACAAAATTAAATTTAATAATTCATCATTCAATAAATGAAATCAACTAAAATTAAAAATAAACATTTTAAATTTAATGTATTGATGAATTTAAGACCTACCAATCTTGGTAAACCAACTTTATATCAAAAATAAATATTTTCAAAAAAAATTATTTCTAAAAAAGATACATGAAATAAAATCTATATTCAATCATAATTTCATTGAAAACCACAATAGATTATCTATTATCATAAAATGTATCAAATACACTAAAATAAATGATTAATGATCAAGAATTACATCATTCAAAAACCATTATCACACTATCTAGATTAATCCAAAAATCCCTATCACCATGAATAATAAATCTATATACAATATGATAAATCCAAAAATAAAAAATCCTAAATTCATGGTTAAATCTATACATATAATAAAATAATTCATGTGAGTGAAATTTAATCAAGATCTTTCATGAGATATTATGTCAAAAATTTAATCCACAATAGAAATCCCTCAAAACATTAGATAGAGACATTCAAAATCACACTATGAACCCTAAAAAATCCAATACACATTTTGTGAGAAAAATGGGTAATTTTAGATGATTTTGGGGTGTTTAATGTGAAATAATGCAACTTAATTATGTATATATGGTAATGTTTCATTGTATCCCTAACCATGTAAATACTATGAATTCTTTTCCTACTAAAACCCTAAAATAAATAGGTTTATTGCACAGTATCCCCTATCATGAACCAAAACATGAAATATTATCTCTCTCTAATGCCATAGTATAAGGTTATCTTTTCTAGACTAGATAAAAATGTATTAAACCATGTATATTTTTTAAAACCACTCCGTAATTATATCATTATTTGAGATTCCTTAGAAACATGAAACCCAAGATAAAAACTATATTGCATATCAAATAGTTTTACAAAAATATAAATTCAAAATAATTTGACTTTATATTTAATACATTAAATTACAAAAAAAGGATATTACCCTAAACCAATTAGGTTGTATCCAATGTTTACCAAAAATGGAAAACACAATACTCATATTGAATATAAGATGTTATATTATATATAAATTGTCTATCTTAATGACATAGATTTTAGGGAAAGAAAAAACTATTATATTATGATGCTCTATGAGGTTTACATAAACATTAAAGATAAAAGGGCACTAATATTTTCTTATTTGATCACAACCACTACTTGAAATGGAAAAATTAGCACTAATGATTAAGTAATTAAATAATTTTTTATTGATGAGAAGTTTTATTACCCACAAGACGTCACATTAAGGAATTCTAATGTTTTGAACTATTTATCCTTGGGTATAGTGTAATATGGGTTTTTAAAGGTATAAATATGATTGTTTTTAAATAATATGTGTCACTACTTTGGTGATGATATGTTGTTATTTAAGTATTATAAAAATTTAATGATTAGAAAATAAATTCAATAAAATTGTTTTTTAGAGTTTAAATCTCTTTTATTCAGGAAAAGTAGTAGGATTACATTGGATTAATCATACTAAGAGTAAGGTCCCATAATGTAATTTATATTTTATAAAATTAAATCACAGTATCCATGAGTTTTTTTAAAATTTTTTGAGTTCTATATAAATAGAGGTATAAGATAAAAAATGAGGCACCAAATTACTCATTATGGGTTTTATGATCTTTGATTTGTGGGGAATAACTCTATGAGTCCTTTTCCAAAATCATATATTCCTATATACATTAAATCTTTCTCAATGTGGGAGGAAGTTAAATCATATCTAGAAACCATAAAAATGATGTAGTGAAATTATTTAAATAACATATATTTACCCATTTTGGTATATTGATACTAATAATTATTAACCATGATACACACTTTAAAAGTAACTATGTTTTAGAAGTTTATATATCACTATGGATGCCATTGTTACATGATAACCCTACAAGATCATAAAAAATGGCCCAAATGAAATTTAAAACTAAAATATTAAGTATATTAAAGAGAAATTTTTTAATTTTTTCTAAATGATTTGTCTAAAAATTACATATAATCCCCTTGGATTTACATGATAGCATTCAAGTGAAAATTGGTATATCCCTAAAAAACACAGTCTTTTAGGAATATTACCATTTACTTGTAGAGATAAAATACAAATCATATTGGGTTAGGAAAGGACTAAAAATGGATTTACAATATATCTCATAAGTATATTTTCAATAGAAACATGAAATAAATTATTTTAGAATAAAATCCCATGAAAATGTGTTGATCTATAAATAGAAAATACAATAATGACATGAAAGTAAAACATTATAATGAAATTTCTAAACATTAGATAAATTAATTCTCTTAAATTATCAACACAATGTTATGGTAGGTAAAATAAAATAAAAATGGTAAAAACTAAACATGCTAAAAAATTTCTTACCCCATAGTATCATTAAAATATATAATGAAAAAATCACACTGTGTATGGGGAATGGTCATAAAATAAATATTTATCATAATAAAAATTATTTTTATATAACTAAGAATATAGTATGTAATAAATAATTATTTATCATGATTAACTTGTTAAATTTAATATTGGTCATCTGGATACTCAATTATTTTCAGTTCCATGATTTTTATTATTGATTCTCATTTTTTTGGTATAGCTAAAAAAGAAGGATACTCTAAATGAATAAGAGAATAATTTTAATATACCTCATTATATGTGAAATTAAATTAAAGATTAGAAATTCAAAATTCCATAAGATTGTTTCCTTTCTCAAAATTTAATGAAGTTAAATTTTAATAAAAATATTTCAATCAGGATGGATCTGGTATGAACAAAGAAAATTGAAAAAAAACTAATAATATAAACCAAAAATATAGAATATATTATTTATCTAATAAATTAATATAGTTAAATAAGTCGATGTAAAATCATTAAGGTATATTATACAT
The DNA here is from genome assembly GCA_963277665.1 of Viscum album. Lineage (NCBI taxonomy): Eukaryota > Viridiplantae > Streptophyta > Magnoliopsida > Santalales > Viscaceae > Viscum > Viscum album. The sequence continues at coordinate 2,072,312,864 of OY728156.1, read as the reverse complement.
TATTATCTTATGTTCATTATATTTACTTTTATTTTACTTTTTGGGAAAAACAATTCTTGTGTTGTACATTAGTAGTTTTACAAAATACAATAGTGTATTTGATTTTATAAATCTTATTTTTATCATACATGTGATTTTAAAATTATAGGTTTATCTTTATGATATGATGTGGTTATATTTTTTATATAAATAAATATATTCTAATATGAATGACACTTTGGGAACATAATAAAATAAGGAAAATATCTCTCCATTTATAACAAGTTAATACAAAAGTTTGACATTTATGTTAATATTTTATTTAAAATTATAAACACTATTTAAAAATATAACAATCATTTTTATCAGTAAACTAATATGTTAAATAGGAATATTTTAACAGTAACATAATTTATAAGTTAATCCCTAGACATAATCTAACAACCTGAGTGATTTTTTAAAATATTTTGATCCTAAATACATAAATTTTATATGTTTTTTTATTATTCCAAACTTCTAGAAATATTTTTTTGAAACTTTTTGACTTTTTGAATTTTAATTTCACTCATACACATGAGTGTTTCTTGATGTTATTATTATATTCTTGTGAGTAATCCTGTCTATTTTTCATCACATTTCATTTTTATTTTCCTTAATAAAATATAAATGCATAGTATGTCGTTAAAAATATTATTTTATTTCAATAAAAACTATAAATATTATAAAAGTTTCATTAATACTAAAACGTTTAATATTTATTTTCTGTATCCCTTCATTACCAATTGATCCACCCCAATGTCACTAACTATGAAATAGTTATTGAGGTCCATGAATAATACCTAGTAGCATAAATCAATATCCTATATTTATTCCAACATATATATTAGATATATGCATGATTATATTTTAATTTAAGTATGAAAGGGCGAATCCTTCACAATGTGTGTTTTTTATGTGTAGTGAGATATTTTATATACATTTTAATACTTTATCCCATTATTTAATTTACATATTCTAAATTATCTCTATTCCAACCATTATATATGTTTTTATAGAATATATTAACTCTATCAGGATCCAAAAATAAAAAACCATTAGTGGTTATTATGTAATATATCCTAGTTATATGGTTACATATATAAATAAAAATTCACTAACTCAAGATATTAAGTGTTTTATATGACCTGTTTTTAGTTATATTTTTTAGGTTGTTATTTTCCCATATATTTTTATGGGTGATTTTTATTTCATTATTTTAGTTTTCTATTAACTCCTTATATTTTATTACTTTTATTGAGGTGAGTATTATACTATAAATTCTTCTGTGAGGATAATTTCATTATTTTATTTGGAATAAAATATAGTATAAATATATGAAGGTAAATTTTTGAGGGAGACCCTTGAACTGAAATATCACACTTATATTTCAAGATATTTCATTATTTTTCACCAAAATTTTAAAAAAAATTATTAAACACCATTAGAAAAACTCAAGTATCATTTAATCCTAATTTTATATCATTAAGACTAATTCAATTTTTTTATATCTAAACATTAGATATGTGAAATTCCTAAATAGCATGTGGTATGAATTAATGTGTTTGAGAATTGTGGATAACATTGATAAATTTTTCATAATAAATTAGATTGATGGATAGGTAGGTTGAAATAATTCATGCATGTGAAATTTTATTTATAAAATAATTTAATTGAATGAGAAATAATTTTTAAAAATTGAAATTTTAAATTAAGTAAGGAATTTTGAACTTCTAATTGTGATGTTCTGATATATCTAAGAGTGTGCCCATTTTTTATTTCCTGGTGATTTTTTCCCATGATTGAAAATGTTAAAGTTTGGCGGATTTGAGACACATGTATATTCTTATTATTTTATCATATTTTTTTGGTTTTTCTTTAATTAGTATAGTTTAACTATTTTTTTGATTTTAAATTTTTTTGATTTTATAGTATTTTAGGTATTTGTATATAATTTTTATGAAATTTTCTATATTAATAATATATATTACTATTTATATTATTGATAGTATAATATAAATAATAATTATTATTATTATTATTACCCCATGGGGAACAGTACATTAGTTACACCCATACCACAATTGTGATGGTGGGGGAGGTCTCAGAATTATGTCACCCCTGGAGAGCGTGTATGTCAGTTTCATTATATTTCTCTATCTCTATCAAATTAAAATAATAATAATTATTATTATTATTATTATTATTATTATTGTTAATTATTATTTGATATAAAAATGGGTTTTGAGAACTATTGTGATCATAAAGATTTGGTGGGTGATAGTCGTGGAGATTGAGGTTCTCTATCGATGGGGTTCCTTTGTGATGATAAGTTTGACCATGAGGGAGCCCTTTCATGAGTAATTTAGGATTATATATGAATAAATTATTATCTCATGATGTCTTATAGGATATGGAATTGGATAGGATGGTCTAGGGATTGTTTCTGGTGTATTTTATGGATTCTTTTTTCAGATGAATCATTAATGAGGGTTATACAGATCATGTAATTGTGAACATAGATTCTATTTTTTTGAGAGACTATAAAAGTGTAAAAATTATTTTTTTCAAAGGTTATTCTTCCAATGGTTTTGAAACCTATAATTTAGAAGGATTTGGTAAATCAGGTTTCTTTAATATGGGTTTTTTCTGAATGGAGGGGCATCTCAATTGGGCTTGGATTCAACAACTTCTGGTTTTTAAATGACGAATTGAATCGAAAAAAGAATGGGACTTTGGTTCATTTTACCTTATTCCTGGTTCATTTCATATTCATGAATTACCTTTTTATTTTAACTCATGTTCTATAAATAATCCCTTTTTAGAGTATTCAATAAATATCAATGTCTTCTCATGGATCCTTTTCCACTTAAAGATCCTTTACGGCATTGAATATTTGGTTGGAGTATCGATTTATATGGATAGATAAATAGAATTGGTTTAGTTATGATTCTTCCTAGGTTATATTAGAAATTAATACCAATTTTACTCTAATTTACAAGGTTTTACCTTCTACTCATAATTATAATATCAACGTGAATATATTGTATGAGAAGCATCCTTCTTTCTATGTTGACTATAATGTGGTCTTCCATTTAGAGGAAAAATACTAAAAATATATGAAATGTGGATTATGCTATATATAGGGACATGTGGAATTGAATTTTTAGAGTAATCCTTTACATGATGGTGTTTTATGGAAATATGTTGAGGTCCCTTATATGGATATTCCTTGGACTACTTCTCAGGGGTGTGCGGTGGCTGGTGTTACTCTATTTATCAGGGATTTGAGGACTCAAATTTTGAGAAAATGAGGTGGGATAAATATTTTTTTTAATATTTTAATGGGAAATAAGATATTTTTTAATTATATTCCCTTTAACATGAACCATTTTAATAAGACATGTTGGATTGTCTAGCTAGAACAAATTATAAGATTGATTCTTGACTAATGGGGAAAAAACATGAGATTTTATTTGGGAGTACCATTTCTTCCATGAATCATGAGGTATTTAATCTATATATGGAGTGTAATTATATTGAAGGGTTTTGGAATGATTTTAAATTTTTTGAGACAAATTTAAACGATCCTCTTATTAGGAATCTGGAGTTTGAACATGAGGAGACTAATTGTGTTCTATCTAGGAAAAGTAATGTTTATTATCTGTTGAGGAATGAAAATATTCTTATTCAATAAACTTATCATAAAGGGAAGACAATTAATATATATGAATCTTATTTGAATCTAAATTATGGGATTTTCTTTGACAAGGTAAGGGTGAGTGTGGATCCAATAGTTACTATCACTCTCTTCCAACTTGGACTTTTGAGTATGAACACTTTATAACTAATTATAGTTAGCCTTTTGGATATGGAAGATAGATTTATAGTCATGATTATAGCTCTAAAGTTGTGTGTGTGTGCACTATGTGGATATGTGGATATGTAGCAAGTTGATTTTTTTATTAGAGGTTCACATAAAGATGTTAATAGAAGTCAGTGGAAAACTACATGATACAGGAGGTGAGGCCAAGGCACAATTGGTGATCAAAGAACTACTAACTCTATGCCCTCTTTTAAGGAAATGAAATTACTAACTTCTGTGGGCAAGTAAAATTTTCTCATGATCTCGTTAGATAGGTAACATGTGGTTTCATAGAAAGACATATTGGAGGGCTATACCAAAAATCAATTTATGTTATTACTAAGTACATTGTTCTAGATGAAAAGGTTTATAATAATGTTTCCAACCAACTCCAAGGTATGGATATCTAGACTATGTATTTAAACAATGATGTTTCATTAGATGATGATAATTGAAATCCTTGGTAAATAATCCCTTTGAGGAAAGGTCCCCATCTAATAGGTTGAAATCCTATATGAATCTCTTTTCATAATTTGTTGATGAAATCAATATTTCATTCAATGATATTGGATGACTAATTTTTCATTTGGTAATATTTTTTGGGGATCTTAGGATCTAAAATAAATATAAAGATTTATTATTTTCATGAATGATTGAGTTTTTATTAGTTCATAGAATAGTGATACTGGTGTTCATAAATTTGTTATGTTTCTATGATCTAGCTGGAGTTATTTTTTTCTACCTTCGTTGTTGATGAGTGTTGTAATAATACCTGACCTCATCCTCTCATATTTATTCTCTTTTGTATAATAAATGTGGATACACCATGTATTATTTCAAATATTTTTATTTTCATTATTATTATTGTTATTATACACCCATCCCCTAATTTTTGTTATCTTAGATAAGGGTTAAACCCCCATATGGCCCCCAATTTGGTGGGATTTTTCACAGGTTTATTATAATGGACTACAGAAAGGGTGTGTTATAGAAGATACTATAGAAGCATGGATATTATATCGATTTTTGTATCATAAAGAGTATTATTGAATTAAAATTCACTGAAATGTACTCTAGGAAAAAAATAGGGCCTTTGGGACAATAAAAGTTCTTTCAATCAACATGTATCATAGTCTATGAAACTGTAATGGGTTATCATGGTTGTAGGCCTATCCATGGGGGAGATGAGGACTAGTCCATTCTAGAACAATTTTTTCCTGAGTGTTCCATCAGCATTTATTTTCATGAGAATGATGGGAAATGGAATGAGGTATATAAATATGGAATTATTTTGGATTATGATGCAACATACATATGTTCATGTTGGGTGCATGATGTATAATATCATCTAAGATGTCATCTATGAAAAATAAGATTCCTTCAAGCTATAAAATAATGTGTCTCTTTGATATAAATTGTAATAAAAGTTTGGATTGAATTCCAACCTACTCTTTGGGGGGATTTATGGATCATGCTTTCCCCATATGGTATGTGAATGTTTTGTTTCTTGTAACCCATTTATTCTAACATAGATTATTATTTTTATAATTTTACTTCTAGTTTTTTTAATAAATTTCTGACGAGTATGAGTTTTGTATTCCAAATCACATATCAGGGCTTCTTGGATTATTATTGTTATTAACATTATATTTTTATCATCATTTTTATTAATTATAAAAAAATTATATAAATATAATTATAGGATACATATTATAAGTATATTTAGTAATAATAATATTATTATTATTATTATTTACTATTCTAATATTTCCTCAGCCATAAATTTCTTGCGCCTAGGGGTTTTAAAAACCCACGAAGCATATCCATACCTATATTATTCTTATTTTTTCTAACATCCAACAACTATATCCCTTGAAAAAAAATTCTACCTCTACATTACCCCTCCATCATTTCATTCTCTACCTACAAATCTCACCACGATACCCACCACACATATATTGTTTTCTTCATACAGGATATACTACCACACCCTTAGCCATTTTTTGATGTAAAATCCCTAGTTATAACGCCCTAACTCTAGTAATCCAAAGCATTCAGATATTTTAATACATTATAACAAGATACAACAGAACACATCCCAAATGATTGAATAGTTTAGTAGTCTTTAAAGGTCATATATATACATAATTCTCATATTATGTTCAGAAACATGATATTCAACATAAAATTCTATTGATAAAATTATTATCTCATTTGTATATCCTATAAAAATTTGTATATATCTAATTGGTATCCTAGAAAAACAACCAAATAATAAAGGGTGAAATCAGATGCTCACTAGGGGAAACCATAAAATTTAATCTTTCGTAGAATAAATAATGAATCAATAATATTTTGTAGATAAATAATAATAAAATAGTTCGCAAAACGGATATCATAAAAAAGGGAAAATATTTTTAGATGACATAACAACATAAATAATCACATGGATAACAATATATAATTTCATTGGGATTGATTTTATAGTTTCAAACATCATAATCCTAACTTCAAATCCTTATGCCAAGATCTCAAACATAAATAGGTAAAGAGTATGAAAAAAACAAAAACTAGATTTCCCATGTGACCTACTAATGCCTTGGCCTATAATAGGCCAAATATATCACTTATTAATTCCAATACATTCATCATATAAAATAATGGACTAAAATTTATTACATAGTCAATATAAAAATTCAAATTGAAAAAAATGGGCCTATAAAAGGTAAATATTTTTACAAATCAATAAATAGAGCAACATGATCATAATAAATATATATAAATAATATAGAGGGTATAATACCATTTTTTCCTTGGTAAATAATCATCATCATCAATGGATATTGACATAGTTGAAAATAAATTTAAAATAACAATTGGGAATTTTTTGGAATCATGAGAAAAATATCATTTTCTATTGATAACATTTTATATAAAATTTTCTAGAATATTGAGAAAATTATTTTAATTAAAATAATAAATGGAAAATTATAAAAAAATATTCAAATAAAATAATGGTTGTGAAAATGGGATAACCATTCATTCCATAATCATTAAAACAAATATTCCTTTAACACTTTTAGTAAAAAGTTAAAAGTACCTCATTCAGAAAAACATGTGAAGATTAATTCTAACACTTTGTAAATCAATTCAACTATAATTTAATATTAAATCAACAAAGAATTGGATAATAGAAAAAAAAAATCTCCAAAAAAATATAGTGAACGTTGATATGGAGAATAAATATTCCCAACCAAATGGTAAAATAATGTCAGTTTTCCTTAGAAACATTTTTCTTAATTATATTCAGTATAAAAAGATGGAAATTAAAGTAAAAAAATTCAAATACATTGATAATAAAAGTATTATAAAGTAGATATGTTTTAAAAGAGATAGTGTTTATAATTACATTCAAAAAAAATTCAATATAAAAAACCCATATAAAAATGGGAATGAAAATTAAATTTATTTATTTGATTTCATATTGGCCATAAGGAATCCAACCTCCGATATAATAACCATTTATTAATTATAAACATTTTTAATAAGATTTTACACATTGATTACCTTATCATAATACCATTTATTTCAATTATTTACATGTCACATATAGTTACTAAATTGGTTAAGTTCATTTCGGATGTTTTGTCATTGTTATGTTCATGGACAAAGTATTTCCTACATACACAAGAATAATTTTTTTTTTATTTTTCTAAAGAATAAAAAGGAAATGATATTTATAAAGATTTATTTTCAAATAAACAATGTAATTTTATAAATATAATATTTATACATTAAATATATCCATGTTATCACCCATAAAATCAATAAATAAATCATAACTTACATCGCCTCATGGAGGTGGTTTTCCACACGTATGAATAAGCAACATTATAATTTTAAAACTAATCGATGGGTAATAAGGAAGATCACATATATAGTGGCCCTCCTTTTTCATGCATTACTATAATATCATTTTAAAGACAAACAACATCAAAGAGTTATAATATAGAATAAAAGGTTTAGTTTCTTAGAAAAATTAGAACCATACATCACTTCTGCATACAACATAATCATTTATTTAAAAATATTCATTTTTATCCTTCTAAATATCATGTTATCCTTAGTATATGTATTCACCTAAGGATATACAAAAAATAAAGGAGTGATCTAAAAGACTAACAAGAGGATAGATAAGGATATTAATTAATATAACACAGGTGATCATAATTATAATAATATGAACATAAACATAGTTACATCATCATAATCATGATTGGAATAATTTGATAAAATCATGGAATGTGGCAATGCATAAAAATGAAACATCATGCCTTAGTGGTCGAAGGACACACATAGTTGTGATAAAAGATAAAATCATGTTCACACAAACCATATGTGAATAATAATAACACCATCATTGTGAAAAAAGTAATCATCATGTTCTTACATATTGCACATCATCTCATGAGATACATCACATTTCCAAATGTGTTGGAGTAATATAAAATTTTGGGTGCACCTATCACATCATAACATTTACATAATCATGCATGCCACAAGGAAAGTATATCAATGAAATTCCTAAATGAACCCATGAAAATGATTGGGTATCATAATTATTTCATCAATAATGAATGAAATTTGGGTTCCCAAATGAAAAGGTAAAAACATATTTGTTATAATAAACGACATTCTTGAGAGAAGAACAATCAACTCAAGAGAGATCAAAATGTGTTTTGGAAACAAGAGTCCTTCTGTAAAATAATTGTATATGTCATTAAATTAGATTGGAAGTATGAATATCATAGAAAAGAAAAGGTAAAGAAAATAAAATTATGTTTTATGATTATTAAAAGAATATAAACATTGACAATTGGTATGAAAGTGGTATAATCCAAAGAAAATGAGTTGAATTCAAGAAACTACTTACATTATGTATGAATGATTGATTCACATTAAAATCTATGATAATAAAATTATATTAATTAATTATTAAATATATAACCTCTTATACTTTTATTTTATTTATTATAATTTTATTAAGTTCATTTATGGACATTTTAATTACTCATATATTTCAATTTCATTCTTTCATGAGTGTTTTTTTTGTTGTTTCATGGTTTGTTTACTTATATGTATCATTGAAGTTCTTGTAAAATTATAATAACTCTACATAAGTGAAATTATGTGTTATAATTGAAATTCAAAAAGTTCAAATAGTCTGATAAATCATTTGGTTATATGGTATGAGGATGTCTAATTAGAAAAAATATTAATGAACATGATTTAATTTATTTTGGTGTCTTTTACGACCATCCTGAACATGTATCATTTTATTTAATGTAATGTTTATATGTTGGTCAGAAAAATTATATAAATTATAATATGTATATTATAATATTATTTACCCATATAATCATTTTGTGGCCATCCTTTAAGGCATTAAAGGTAAATAAAAACTAATTATCCATGAATTCGGTGAATCAACATGTCATGAATGATGTTTTAATTTTTAGAAAAAAAGGAGAAGAGAAGATATTTGATTATGGATTATTCCATTAACAAAGTAAATTTCTATTATATATAAGATAATGTAGTTATCATTCAACTTTCAGATAAATAGGTGATGAGAGGATAATAAAATAGAAGAAAATGAAAATAAAATACAAATAATGAAATAGAATTTTACCTCTTCAATTTCTTCACCTTGAGAACCTCCTCAAGGCACCTGGGTTTGGTCTTTTTTTATAAAATAAGATATCGGAAATTTGGGTCAGTCTTGGTAATACGATTAAGTAGAATTTATGCAAGATTTGATGTTGAGAATGTGTGAGGAGAACAGGTTGTGATGGGTGGAATTTATAGGGGATGAGAGGATTATTTTTGGATTATTTTATACATTAGTTTATTATGACAGATCAAGACTATCAATAGTGTTGATTCTTGTGACTAAATATAATAAAAGGATTAATATATTTGAAACCAATTGTCCTTATATCATACATACATCATTCTTGACTCAATATTTCATTTATTTAGTTTATATTATAAATTATCATATTTCAATGTTCATAAAAAATTCAACTATTTTAAAAAATTCCAATACTTTCACCCAAATCATTTTTTGACAATCTATGTTAAAAATTTGATCCATTTCACAAAATTAATTTTATAAATATGAGAAATTTAATTATAATATAAAAACAACATTTATTCAAAAAATACCAATTATAATATTATAATTGGTTTTAGGACACTTTGAATAATGAATTAAGGTACATAAAATTATCTTATTATACTAAGAAAACAAAATATTAATTTATGAATATATTTTATGAAAATAAATTCTATTTTAAAAAATTATATTCTTTATAAAATTTTAAATAAACATTTATGTATTAAAAAGATACCAACACTTAATGTATCATTTGTTAAAAAATTATTTAATTATACCTTGATACAATTATATCATATTTTCAATTATATGATTCCAAAATTTTATTCATTCTTTAATAGGTGAGGTTAGTATTCTATTGGCTATATTACTATTCCTAATGGTCATGTTACTATTCCAACGACATGTTACTATTTAATCAGTATAGGTTTCTTAATTACATTAAATACAAAATAGTTTATACTTCATTTATGAGATTGATGATTCTATATGGATATATATACAATGTATGTGTTTTGTAAAAATAATTATTTGAATGTAAATTCCATTGAGAAAAGTGTGGTTCATTATATTATTTCCCCCTTTTGAAATTTCTCCCTCAGTTTTTTGTTTTACAAACTAAGGTGAGAATTTGTGGGGTTACTTCTCCTTCAATTGTTCATCCAGTTCCCATGTCACCTATTTATACTCTTGATACCTCCACAACAATTTGAAAAGGTGAGTTGTTTTTTCATAGTAATTTATCTCTATATTCTAAGATCTTTTCTGGTATCTCATCATATGATATATCCATCTCTTGTTGTACCACCTCTGGATTCAGTACATGTGAGGGTTCAGTTAGGTACTTTCTCTAGAGTGATACGTGGACGACATCATGAACTTCATCCATATTTGGTGGAAGGGAAATCTGATAGTCCACTTGTCCTATGAGATCAAGGATATAAAAGGGGCTAATGAACATTGGTCTTAGCATCCCTTTCTTTCCAAAAAACATTAATCTCTCCATGTTGATATTATAAGTAAGACATTATCTTCAACATCATACTCAAAGTCCCTTAATCCATTTTCAACATAGCTCTTTGACCGACTCTTAGAATATTTGATATGTTTTTGGATGGTTTGAACCTACTCTGCCCACTCTTTCACAAGATTGGGTCGACGTAGATTTCATTCAACAACTTAATCCAAACATGTTGGTGTTATACATCTTTTCCCATATAAATCTTTATAAGGAGAAATATGAATACTCGAGTGGAAGATGTTGTTGTTTGAGAACTCAACCAATTGAAGATGTTGATCTGATCCACCTTTAAATTCCAGCAAGTAGAATCTTATCATGTCCTCAAGCGTCCAAATAGTCCATTTAGATTAGCCATCAGTTTGGGGGTGATAAGTCATTACAAATATCAATTCCTTACTCAAAGCATGTGGAAAACTTATCCATAATATTGTTGTGAACCTTGGATCATGATCCAAGAGGATGTAAAGTGGAAACTCATGAAACCTCGTCACTTCCTTCACGTATAAAATAGTAATATGTTCAAATGAGAGATCTTATTGAATAGAGATAAAGTGGGATGTTTTGGTGATTTATTCCAATATAACCCATATCAAATTGTTTTCTTTGGATGTTTTCAAGAGCCCAGTGACAAAATATATGGTTTTTTCCTCCCATTTTCATGTGGGTATGTGGAATAGTTTCATCATCAAGTTAAACTTATGTCACTCTACCTTAATTTTTTGATATATCAAGAACATTGAGATATACACCACAATCCCTTTCATCATGTCATCCCACCAAAAGTGTTATCTAAAATCGTGGTGCATCTTGGAACTTATTAGATGGATAAATAAATGTGATATAGGTGCATTATACAATAGCTCCTTTATCTCAGGTTATAAAGGTACACACAACCTCATTCCAAATTGAATCACACTATCATCATCAACATGGAAATCTTGTAGTATACCTTCCTTTACTACTTTCACCTACTTTTAAATATTGAGATCATCCCATTGTGCATCATTAATATTCTCTTAGATAGATAGTTTGAAAATATTTTGGGAAAGGTAGGATATATTTACTTACATTATGATTTCAAAATCTATCCTTTTCATATCCATTAAGGTATAGTCTTTCTCAATCTAAATCATGGAAATATTAACAGGCTCTTTTCTACTAAGAGAATTAGCTATATTGTTCGCCTTTCCCTGGATGGTTCTGAATAGAGAATTCATATCCCTTAATTAGATCTAACCATATTAATTAATGCACATTGAGTTAATTCTGTTAGAATATATACTTTATAATCTTTTTATCAGTATATATGTCACCCTTCCCACCATAGAGGTAGTGTCACCAAATATTCAAGGTGAAGATCACAACCGCTAACTCTAGATCATGTGTTAGGTGGTTTAGCTCGTGGATCTTCTACTACTATAAGGCATAGGCTATCACCTTACCATTTTCCATGAGTACATAACCCAATCCATTATTTGAAGAACCATTGTATATCAAAAAATCCTTCTAAACTTGTTGGTAATGTGTGTACAGGTATAGTGTTCAAACTCTTCTTTAGTCTCTTAATGATTTCCTCACATTCTTTCATCTATACCATGTTTTACACTTTTCTTTGTTAACTTAGTTAATGAGAAAGACAATCCTGATAAAGTTCTCACAAAACAACAATATTACCAATATAATCCAATAAAACTGTGGATTTTTGTGACACTAGTCGGTCTGATCTATTCCTTAATTGCCTTTTTTAAGGTTCTACATAAATTCCCTTACTTGTGATCATGTGTCCGAATAATGTGACATTCTTCATAAAAAATCCCACTTGATGAACTTGGCATACAATTTAACCATCCTTAATGTCACCAAAATAATCCTTTAATGTACTTCATCTTCCTATTTCCTCTTAAAGTATATTTGAATATCATTGATAAACACTACCAAAAAATTTCAACGTACTGTCTAATGACACCATTCATAAAATATATGAAGATTTAAATGGAATTAGTTTGTTCGAAGGGCCTCACTAGAAACTCATAGTTCCCTTAACTTGTACAGAAAGAAGTCTTTTGAATATATTACTTCTTCACCTTTAGTCGATGATATCATGAATATAGATCCACATTTGAGAAGTATTTAGTTCCAAATTGTTGATAGAACAATTCATAACTCATTATAAGAGGATTATTATTCTTTGTGTTGATCTTGTTGAGTTCTTGTTAATCGATACACAACAACATTGATCGAACATTTTTCATTACAAAGAGCACTGGTACACCCCAAGGTGATACACAATGTCATATGAATCCTATTTCCTAATTATCTTACCATTGATTCATTAAATTCTATAGTTCAATAGAAGCTATCCTATTTGGAAATTTTTATATAAGAGCATACCTGAGTATGAATTTTATAAAGAACTCTACCTCATGGATTGGAGGAATTTTAGGAAAATATTTAGTAAATAGATCAATGTATTTCAAAAAATGGTAATTTCCTCTAGGTTGATACCTTTCTTTGACTTATCTATTTTAGTGGGGTGTGATTCTTCACTGGAAATCAATACCCACACCATTGAGTTATTTTCCAATGGAGATTAACAGTCTTCTTTTCATTTATATAATAGCATGGGATGAATCTGGATATAAAAAAAATATTTCCTTTTCCCAATAGTTTATATGTGCTTTATATAAGGAGAGACAAAACATGCCCATTATAGCATAAAATTCCACCAATTGACGTATCATGATATTCTTTGGATGAGTCTTCACACATATTCTAATAAGATAATAGTCCAATAGTTGTGTTACATTGATCATAAGACTAGGTGTTTTTATGGATATCTTTTTTTCAAGGTATCAGGGCTTCAATAAAACATTTCCAAAAAACATTAATGGTATAAAGGAATGTGTAGATCAATAATTAAACAAGTTGTTTTCCATTATTTATGGCATGGGAACTATTACTTGTATGATTTTATTTTCTTCTTAAATTTTATCATTAATGATTTCATAATCTCTCCATTTATCTTTTGGATTTTGTGGCCTCTAATGTTGATTACCCTCAAGGACTCAATGTTTAGTGCACCAGATTTAATAGTGCCCTTACTCCATTTAGTTGATTCATTGAATCATGGGTGGTACTCTCCTATACTCTATCATATTGTCCAGATTATTCATGTCTCTATGAAACTCATGAGTTTGGTGGAATTCTGTCATACACTTGAAACAATTCCCCATGCTTTGAGGAAATTCCCATGATATTTTTTCCCACATTTTTGACACTTGGGTAGTTGGAACCTCTTTCATATTTTGTCATTTTATTAACCGACATGAAAATACCTTCTTCTATTATTATCCATACAACCATGGGACCAATCTCCAAACTCTATCTCCACTTTGATATCACATCAAACCACTTCTTTATAGGTCCCAATGTCTTAGATTTTTAGATCCTTTCAAAAGTGTGTTTTTAAACCACTAAAGATTATATTGTTTTTTTATCATCATTGATAACAAAACATGAGGTATAACTTACAAGAATTGTGATATTTTCTTTGTATCTTATGATAGATTTACCTATATTTTACTTAAACAATATGAATTCTCTCTCCATATTTATCTGAATAGTTCTAAGGAAATATTTATTATGAAATGTTTTAATAAAGAACTACCACTACATCTCTTTTATTTCATCTTTTGTCTTGGTGTTCCTAAGAAATACCCACCATTGATCAAATTCTCTATCTAAATAATAGATGGATATATTCTCTTTCTTCTTCTTAGAAAATTGGATACTAAAAAAGATCTTCTATATTTATTTAACCTAATTTTCTATAGCAATTGAATTATAAGATTCACTAAATTTCTGTGGTCATTGCCACATAAAAGATTTGATAGCTAGTTTCTCCCTCCTATGTGAAGGAGGAAATTCCACATTTTGTAGGTAATTATTCATAGCTTGAGATAGTTGGGTGAGGATCATAATAAAATTTTAACTCCACCTCCCAAGTCATTGGGGATGTTGTTCAAGAGAAGTTATAATATATTTTTCAAATAAGTGTTCTTTTGGAAAATCTTGCCTTTATCATAAAATAATATTGGAAAAATGTATATCCCATAAAATAAAAGTTGTAGAAAAAGAAATTATATTTGTAAAATATTAAAAAAATATCCACACTAAAATTTGGAATGAAAGCGGAATAACCCAAAGAATATGAGTTGGGTTCGAGAATCGCCTAACCTTATGTCTGAATACTTTCTTCACAATAATATTTGGATAATAAAATTATATTTAATAATTACTAAATAAATAACCTTTTAAATATGTATTTGATTTATTATTATTATTTTAAGTCAATTTTTGTCTCTTTTTATGAGTTATAGAGTTCAATTTCTTCGTTTCGGGAGTATTTAATTTCAGTGTTTCACAGTCATTTTACAGGAATATAATTGTGGATGTTAATGTAAAATGACAATAATTCCCTAGAATTTAAATTATGTTTTATTAGTGAACTTAATAAATTTATAATGTTCTTATAAAACATTTTTTATATTTTATGGGGATAATTAATTAGATAAAACATTAATTAAAATGATTTAATTTATTTTGGCAGTTTTTACAACCATCGTGAACTTGTATCATTTTATTTAATATTATGTTAGGATATTGGTACCAGAAAAAATTATAATGTATAATATGTATATTATAGTAATATCTCTCCATAATAATGGTTTTATTTCTATCCTTGAAGGATGTGATGGATAATTAAAACTCTTCGTACTTGAAGACAATAAATTGACACATCACATATGATTTTTTAATTTTTAGAATTAAAGGAGGAGAGAAGATATTTAATGATGGATTATTAAATCAACATAATAAAATTATAATATATATAAGATAATGGAGTTATAATTTCACTTCATGATAGGTAGGTTATGAAAGGAAAAGAAACGTAAAAAAATAAAAGAGAACAAAAGAAGATTTTACCCCTTGAATATCTTCTCATTGAGAACCTCCTTAAAGAACATGGTTTTGGTCTTTTATTGAGATAAAATTATTCTAGATTTGGGGGAGAGTCCTGTTGGGCGGAAAAGAAAGGATTGATGGCAAGAGGGGGGGTTAATTGCCTTTTAAAAAATAATTAACAATTTAAAACATTTATCAAAGTGCTGCGGAAATAAAAGAGGCAAGACACAAAACTTGATAACGGAGTTAGGCTTAAACCCAAGCCTACGTCTCCGCTCCCAACTCAACCGTTGAGAGATTTACTACCGCTTTCTTTTTAATGGTTTTATCAAGAAACCCACTAGACTTTAAGGTTAGTCTAGAACCTATTACAGCTTGCTTTTAATGGTTATGCAAGAACCCACTTGCTTTCAATGGTTGAGCAAGAACCCACTAGCCTTCTTACAGGTGAAGGCTAGCTCACCTATGACTCAAGCCTTTTAAAGGAAAGGCTTGACTAACCTCTTCACACCTTGAAGGTGGTGTGAAAACCCAAATGAAAGGGAGGTGAGAGAAAGAGGGGTTTGTAGGCACAAACCCAAAATAAAGCTCAAAATGATAAAACAAGAAAAACCGTAATGGGGGAAGCCTTGGGCGCCAAAGGATTGATTGGTGATGATGAAGGGCGCTCCCAAGCTTCTTTGGTGATGCTCCTTGGATGTGGAAATTGGTTGGAGAAATTGAGGGTTCCTTGAAGCAATCCGCCGGAGGTTCGCCAAATGATGGAAAAATGTTCCCGTGGGCTTCCTTAAGTTTTCGGGGCTTCCTAGTCCTTTATTTATAGAGGGGGAACCCTCAAATGGCCTTTGGGGGTCTTCGGAGCCGTTGAAGAGGCCTTCGGAGCCGTTGGGAGTCAAGTGGACAAGCCTGGTCAAAGCCCAACTGCTAGTTTGACTGGCTCCACCGGCTGACCGGTACAGAGCCACCGGTAGGCCGGTGCTTTGAAAAAGGGAGAGGGCTCGGGCTCAGGCACCACCGGCTGGCCGGTGAGGAGGCCACCGGTTGGCCGGTGCTGAGGCAGTAGCTGACCCATTCTGTCTTGGTTCCACCGGCTGGCCGGTGGTGGGACACCGGTTGGCCGGTGGTCTGGAAAGAAGGATGCCTTCTATCCAGGCCTCCATCGGCTGGCCGGTGGACTGAAAATCAGTCCACTTTCCATTCTTGCCTTCTGGATTTCTTGGCCCAATTCCTTGGCAACCTGAAATCATGCCTATCATCCAAAAACACTTAAAACAAGATTAGATAAATAAGAGAGTGATTGTGATCATGAAAATTAAACCACGAGGGGTACGAGAGGTACAACAATCTCCCCCTATTTTGATGATCACAATCACCAAAACAAGCAATGTAAAAGATTGAAATGAGAGGCATACTTTAAAGAATAAATTGAAAAGTAAAACAAAGCATGAGAGAAATATTTCTCCCCCAATCAACCAAGAATTTCTCCCCCTTTTTGATTATCAAAATAGCACGGGGCATAAAACTTGATTGAGGGAAGGGTTGAAAAAACAAGATAGAGATTTGAAACCAATTGAAATTTTTGAAATTTTAATTGAAAGTTTTGAATTGAAAGTTTTGAAATGAGAGTTTTGAATTGAAAGTTTTGAAAATAAAGAAAAAAGGCTTAAACAATCCTAACTCCCCCTAAATAAAAACAACAAATCACCGGGGAGAGGTTTTTGAAACCGAGACAAATTTTGGCCCGGTGAGACTCGCTAAAACGGATTTTTCAATCCACACTTGTCTAGTGGCGGGTCTTCTCCTAAAAAATTCATCATTAAAAGAAATATATTTGGGCCTTCCATACCGGGCATTTTTGCAATTGCACTGATAAATTAAGTGCCCGGGTTTTTTACAATAGTTGCAAAATTTATATTGAGAGCTCCCCCTTACAAAAATAGTTGGAGCTTGGGAAGAGGAAGCTTGCTTGGAATAGCCAAGCCCTTCGGTGGTTCTAGATACGCATTGGGAACCAAGAAATTTGGTTAAATTTTGTTCCCCTTGGGTGAACTTGGCAAGAGATTTCCTTAAATCCTTGATTGTTGATTCCATAGAATCAACATCGGGAAGGTTTTGGATTTTGAGGGAAAAGTCCTCCTTTTATTTGAGATGTTGTTCCTTTTCGGAAGAAAGTTTTTTGAAATTATTTTTTAAAGCAACAAATTTGGAAGAAAGTTCGTGAAAACATTCCTCCAATTGATATCTAGCATTTTGGAGATCCTCATAAGATAAATGATTAAATGAATTTGAAGAACTAGAGGATGAGGAGTCGGAAGAGGATACCTCATGAAATGCCATTAGGCATTTTTTACCGTTGTCACATGAGGAGGAGGAGGAGGAGGATGTAGAGCTATCACTCCATGTGGCCTTGAATTCCTTCCTCTTTTCCTTTTGCTTGGCCTTTTTCTTGTTGAGTGGACAATCGGGCTTGTAATGGTCTTTCTTGCCACACCCGTAACATTTTACCTCGGGCTCGGATTTTTCGTTGGGTTGAGCCTTGCGGTATTTCTTCTTCTTGTGCTTCTTCATGAATTTGTGCATCTTGCGTGAAAGGTTCTCCATTTCTGAATCGCTGCTTGAGGAGGAAGATGAGGAGGAGGAGGAGCTTTCTTCTTGTTGAACTTTGAAGGCGATGTTCTTTGGAACTTTGATTGGTTTGCCTTCCTTTTCAGCTTGCCTCCTCATAGTGATCTCATAAGTCATGAGAGATTCGATGAGCTCTTCGACCGGCATGTTCTTGATGTCTTTTGCTTATTGGATTGTCGTCACCTTTGGTGCCCATGATCTTGGTAAGATCCAAAGGATCTTCTTGACCATTGTTTCTGCAGACACATCATCACCAAGGGACTTTCTCCCATTGCAGACATCAGTAAAACGTGTAAACATTTCAGAAATTGATTCATGTGGGTGCCTGGTGAAAGACTGAAAATCTTGACGGAACATATCCAATCGAGTATCCTTTATTTTGTTTGTCCCCTCATGGGTAACCTCCAATAGTTTCCAGATTTCATGTGATGATGTGCATGTGGAAACTCGATTGAATTCATTACGATCAAGGCCGCAATGAAGAGCGTTCATGGCTTTTCCATCAAGCTCGAAATTTTTAATATCGGCTTGAGTCCATTTGGATTCATCGGGAGGAGAAAGAGAATAACCATGCATGACAATTTTATAAATGGGATAACCTATACTTCTAAGAAAAGTGGTCATGTGGGTTTTCCAATAAGTGTAGTCGGTTCCATCAAAGAATTGAGCACGACCCAATGAATAACCTTCGGGGGCGAAAGAAGTTGAAGCCATCTCAAAGGATCTTGAATTTGAAACCGGTGAAGGTATTACTCAAATTTTCCCTCTGATACCAATTGTTGGGCGGAAAAGAAAGGATTGATGGCAAGAGGGGGGTGAATTGCCTTTTAAAAAATAATTAACAATTTAAAACATTTATCAAAATGTAGCGGAAATAAAATAGGCAAGACACAAAACTTGATAACGGAGTTCGGCTTAAACCCAAGCCTACGTCTCTACTCCCAACTCAACCGTTGAGAGATTTACTACCGCTTGCTTTTTAATGGTTTTAGCAAGAAACCCACTAGACTTTAAGGTTAGTCTAGAACCTATTACAGCTTGCTTTTAATGGTTATGCAAGAACCCACTTGCTTTCAATGGTTGAGCAAGAACCCACTAGCCTTCTTACAGGTGAAGGCTAGCTCACCTATGACTCAAGCCTTTTAAAGGAAAGGCTTGACTAACCTCTTCACACCTTCATGGTGGTGTGAAAACCCAAATGAAAGGGAGGTGAGAGAAAGAGGGGTTTGTAGGCACAAACCCAAAATAAAGCTCAAAATGATAAAACAAGAAAAACCGTAATGGGGGAAGCCTTGGGCGCCAAAGGATTGATTGGTGATGATGAAGGGCGCTCCCAAGCATCTTTGGTGATGCTCCTTGGATGTGGAAATTGGTTGGAGCAATTGAGGGTTCCTTGAAGCAATCCGCCGGAGGTTCGCCAAATGATGGAAAAATGTTCCTGTGGGCTTCCTTAAGTTTCCGGGGCTTCCTAGTCCTTTATTTATAGAGGGGGAACCCTCAAATGGCCTTTGGGGGTCTTCGGAGCCGTTGGAGAGGCCTTCGGAGCCGTTGGGAGTCAAGTGGACAAGCCTGGTCAAAGCCCAACGGCTAGTTTGACTGGCTCCACCGGCTGACCGGTACAGAGCCACCGGTTGGCTGGTGCTTTGAAAAAGGGAGAGGGCTCGGGCTCAGGCACCACCGGCTGGCCGGTGAGGAGGCCACCGGTTGGCCGGTGCTGAGGCAGTAGCTGACCCATTCTGTCTGGGTTCCACCGGCTGGCCGGTGGTCATCCACCGGTTGGCCGGTGGTCATCCATCGGCTGGCCGGTGGTCATCCACCGGTTGGCCGGTGGACTGAAAATCAGTCCACTTTCCATTCTTTCCTTCTGGCTTTCTTGGCCCAATTCCTTGGCAACCTGAAATCATGTCTATCATCCAAAAACACTTAAAACAAGATTAGATAAATAAGAGAGTGATTGTGATCATGAAAATTAAACCACGAGGGGTACGAGAGGTACAACAAGTCCTTAGAACACTATTTGGTATAATTTAGACATGATTAAAGCCTTATATGGTGTGAGGACAATATGTGGTAATCGGTGGTATTTATAGGTGAGGAGTGGGATGCTTTTTTATTATTTTATTCATTAGTTTATTTTTTGGGTCAAGAATATCAATATAGTATTGATTCTTGTGGCTAAATATAGAAACATATTCAATATAGTTTGATCCAAGTGAACTTACTTCATCCATACATCATCAATGACTCAATATTTCATTTCTATATCTTATATAGGAAATTATCATATTTCGCTATTTACTAAAAAAACAACTATTTTATAAAAATTTCAAAAATTCACCCTAATAATTGTTTAACATGTAGAATTAAAAAATGGACACTATTTTATAAAAAAAATATATTTATAAAAATTTTAATATTCCAATAAATTCATCATTTATTCAAAAAATAATTTTTTTATATTATAATCGATTTTTGGAAATTTTGAAAAATTAATTAAGGTCTCGTAAAAATATCTTATAATCGTAATAAAATAAAATATTATTTTATGAATATATTTTATGAAAATAAATTTTATGTTAAAACATTATATTAATCATAAAATTTTAAATAAACTAGTATGTTTTACAAAAATACTAACACTTAATTTATAATTTTTAAAACATTTTTTTCTTATATTATGATATAATTATATCATATTATCATGTAAAATATTCCTTAATTTTATTTATACATTCATTGGTGAGGTTAATTTTCTATTGGCCAGATTACCATTCCTAATGGCTTTATTACTATTCCAACATCAAGTTACTATTCTATCGGTATAGGTTTCTTAATTTCATTAAATTTCACTTATTTCATTATTTATTTATCAGAAATTTTTTTTATTAAGATCTCTATGAAATTTATATTTTTTATAAAAAAGTTATCAAATCAGAAATTAAATTGATATAATTGTGGGTTATTACAATATATTATCATTAAAGAATATTGCTTATATCATAAATATCATAAATAAATATTATATATATTATAATAATCAACCATGCAGG
Source organism: Viscum album (assembly GCA_963277665.1). Lineage (NCBI taxonomy): Eukaryota > Viridiplantae > Streptophyta > Magnoliopsida > Santalales > Viscaceae > Viscum > Viscum album. The sequence goes on along the minus strand of OY728156.1, from coordinate 2,072,291,145 downwards.
TTGGTAATGAAAAATTAAATACATAGCATTATGGAATATGTAGTCCACACGTACACATGAGCACTAAATTCAATTCCAATTTTATATAAAGGATGTGGATAAATGCTATTAAATCAACATAATAACATTTCATTATATTTAATATAATGATGTTATTATATCAACATGGATAGGAATGAATTTATACAGTTAGAAGATGAAATGAAATGATTGATCTCTATTAATAGTTATACTGTAACGCCTCGACCCTAGTTACCCAGAGTCGGTGTATTATTACATAACATTGGCATGATCACAAAAGATCAAGTCTCAAAAGACCGATTAGTTTAGTAGCCTTAGAAATACTAGATAAATCCATAAGTTTTACATTACATTATAAAATGAAAAACTACAACAAACATAGTTTCCATAGGCCACACTCATATCTCATAGAGTATCCCTGTTGGTTAGTCATAATATAATTCTTCACATCTGGGAAAAAATAAAACATAGAAAGGGGTGAGATCAGATGCTCAATAAGGATAACAATATAGCTGAAACTTTCATAAATAATTATAAACATTTAAGGCATTGTAATAATAGAACAAAATCCTTTTAAAAATTAACTTCATAATAATATAGAAAAGATAATATCAAATAATTCCATTTACTTATTCACATAGTTATTCTACTAGTTTAATAATCACGGGAAATATCAATAGCCACTTTAATAACGATGGAATGCATAATAATAGACTTCATAACCACATAGTCAAGGCCTTGTGACAATAATACAAATAATATTTTGTCAAGGCCTTATGCCAAGACACTAGTTTGTCTCATGAGACTTACCGATGCATCGAGGAGCTATAACGGGCTCCACCCGTCACTTACAAAGTCCAATACATTCCTCATATGAAAAGGTTAAAACATAACATAAAAATTCACATTAAAACTAGTATAAGAAATGTCAATAATTTATCCATAAACCATGAATGGTGTAAAAATAACACATCCATAGTCAAAATATCACAAAACCTTAAATTAAATATGAAAGTTTTGTATCATAATAAATCAACTTCAAATAAGCTTAAAATCTATTAAAGGATGTTGACATAGATGAAATCAGAACTTTTTTTTAGAGAAATATCTCTTTCTATTTTGAAATCATTTAAAAGTAATATGATTATAAAATAAAACATTTATTTTAAAAAAATTCTTATAATCTTGTAAGGTAATCTTCGATGATATTATGACGGTGGAAAATAGTTGCACCTGCTGTATAAGTTCAAAAAACATTCTTACCTTAATTTTTTCGAAAAGGTAATACGGTACCTTGTTTGGAAAACAAAATAAAGATTCACTTCAAACCATTTTATAAAAATTAAAACAAGGGTATAAATGACTTTAACCCATAGTCTAGTAAATAGTAAAAATGTTTTTGAATAAATTTTTAAGAAACATGGATGTGGATGATAAAGAGGTCCCAATAGATACTTACATAAAAACAACCTCGGATAATAAAGAGATTGTAAAATTAACCCTTAACTTGTACATTTCTTTGGACGAGGGTAAGTTTACCTACTGTATAATAGTTAAATCATTGTTATAAAATTATAGAATAACCATATACATAAATATGATTTCATATATGATCTTCTAATATTGCTTTGTTAATAATATTTTAGTATTATCATCGTTTCAAGTGTTAACTGATTCATTTTTATTTATATGTATTATTAAATAAGACATGTTTATTATGGATAGGATTTATTTTATTCATATAAATAATTATATTGATTTCTTAAATTTTATTTTTAATCATAAAATGAAAATTATTCTTGAATGGATACGATGGGGAATGAATCTCATCTTGTTCATGAAGAAGGTAATCTGTACGTACGCACGAGCGACAAAATCATTATTTTGATATTAAAATCATATATAATTGGATGGTATATCATATATACAGAATAATTATCATGTTATATTTATTATTTACTTCAACTATATATCATTATTATACCCATCCAAATAATAATATATTGAATAACAACTACACCATGACGTGGAGAAGGTAAGTCTTACGTACGCATGTATGGTGACATGTCATTAAAAGGATGGATAGAATAATTAATATCATTGTACCATATTTATAATTACATCATAGTATATATAATATACTGGAGTTATTATTTTAGAATGGAAACAACAAAGAAATATGATGTGGAAGAAGAAAAGAACTTGAAAGAGGTGATGAAATATTTACCTCTTCATCTGGTTCTTCCTTTTGATTTGATCAAAAGGGCTCCTTAAGATGAATTTATGACTAATGGAAGGACTCTAGGATGAAAGGAAGACATTTGGGAGGATATTTGGGTAGGTTTTTTCCAATCCAAATGGCTATTAAGGTGTCAATTTTGGATAAGGGGAAGTGCCCTTTTATAAGAGGGGTGAGGGGCACCTTAGGAAAAGATTGAAATATTATTTTATAATAAAATCCTTTTCGGTTTCTAATGGCTCTAAAATTAATTATTTAAAGTCTAAGGTGGTAATGGGTCTAAAACCTCTCAACCAATAGGTTTTGGACAGGTTTGGATCACTATATTGACCTGATCTTTTAGATTTAACTCTTAGTTAAATAGTTTGCATTTACCATGTCTCTTTGTATTTAAATAGTATATGGTTAATAAACTTACTATAAACATAAAAGAGAACCTCAAGTGGTTAATTAATGATACAACTATCATTATATAAGTCTTTTGGATGAACCTTATATTTTTAGGAATAGAATATCAATTAATAATATAATATTTGTTTTAAAAACTCTTTTATGTCAATTTTGACATTACTTAATGATTGATTTTTTTTAAAGTCCTAAAAATGATATTACTACAAAATAAATACATTTAATCAACCCTAACATGTCATATTAACCTATAAAACTATTTTAATTTATTAAAAGTCCAAAATTATATTTATTTGTATATTTATAATATCAATTATTTTAATCATTCATTAATATGGTAATTACTGCATCATCGTTGTGTCAAAAATAAATTTAATTATTTAATGTTTAAAAATTATAAATAAAATACCATTATGTAGGAAATATTTTTATATTTCTAATGAATTTTTATAGTACAATTTATATTTTGTGTAACCCTATATTAAAAATTGTTAAGTTATTAAACATTGAATTTAACTCTTTTAACTCTTCTTTAAAAAAAATAATAAATATCCTAATCTAATCCAAGTGGAACTAAAGGATCATATTTTATTCCTAAGGATTTTTTGTCGAATTACACTTATCCAATAGAATTATTACATGTGTGAGGGTAATAATAATATCATTTTTACCCTTAATTACACAATTTACTTTTAAACGTGGTAAATAAAAGTAAAAAGTTACTATTCACCAAAAATTATTTTCATCTTATTGAACCACATTTTACATAATGAAATCAAAATTGTCTCTTGGATTTTTGAAATTATTCCCACAGAAGCGGTAAAATTAAGTATTATACAAATTTGGAAATGCTCCTAGGAGGTGAGTAAAAGACAGTAAAAAAGTTTGATAAAATTTTATATATCTAAACTCATTATAAAATGACTATAATGAATTACATTAAAATTATATATTTATTATGTATATATTTTGACCTAAAATAAATTTAAATAAAATAAATAATTATTTAAACAAAATTTTGGTTTTAAACTATAACTCAGTGTTTTTCACTATTCATCAAAAATCAAATGTTTTCAGAAAAATACCAAAAATTCACCCTAAGCTAATTTCGATTTTACGAATCCAAAAATTAAGTCCATTTTAAAAAATCAAATTTATAAAATTTCAAAAGGTTGGTATTACTATTCATAACATCTATTTTGATTGTTTGCGGTGTGTTGGAATCTCGAAGTTGCGTACAATGCAAGCAATTACATTATTCAAAGAGAAGCATACCATGGAAGCTTGGGGTGTTACATTCTCCCCTCCTTCAAATAATTTCATCCTCAAAATTTCTAAATATTACTACATTAAAATATTCAGGTGGTTCTTCATCAAAAGTTCCTCGGGTTCCCACGTTGCCTCTTCCATCTTATGGTTTCTCCATATGAATTTTACCAAAAAAGTTGTCCAGTTTCTCAACCCTTGTTCTCTAGTATCTTGAATTCTAATAGGCAATTCGCAATAAGACGGATCGGGTTCCAGTTCTAATTCCTCATAGGTGAGCACATGCATTGGGTCAGGCAAGTATTTTCTCAACAGTGATACATGGAACACATCATGAACTTTGGAGAGACTTGGAGGCATTTCCAACTGGTAAGCTACAGCCCCAATTCGTTATAGAATTTCGAAAGGTTCGATTTACCTGGGACTTAATTTACCCTTCTTACCGAATTGTATAACTCCCTTCCATGGAGATACCTTCAAGAAAACTTGATCTCCTACATAAAATTCCAAATCCTTACTTCGGTTATCGACATAGCTCTTCTGCCTACTTTGTGCTATTTTGATGTGGTTTTGGATAACCTTTACCTTTTCCATCGTTTCCTCGACAAGTTCTGGGCCAACATGTTTTCTTTCACCAACATCATCCCAACAAGTTGGTGTGTGACATCTCTTTCCATATAAAGCTTCATATGGTGCCATCTGAATACTTGAATAGAAGATATTGTTATAGGAAAACTCTAACACAGGTAAATATTGATCATTCATACCTTGAAAGTCATGTGAGAAAGATATCAACATGTATTATAAGGTTTTAATAGTCCGTTCTGATTGTCTATCAGTTTTAGGGTGGTAGGCAGTGCTCAAAAAAAGTTTAGTATCTAGGGATTTCTAAAGACTTTTCCAAAATCTAGATGTAAAATGGGGATCATGATCAGAAATAGTTGATAGGGGTACACCATGAAGTCTTTCAACTTCATTAATATACAGTCTTGTTAAATGATCAAGTGGTAAATCTTCCCTTATAGCAAGAAAATGTACTGACTTGGTAATACGATCAATAATGACTCATATTGCATTGTTCCTTCTAAGATTCCTTGGTAGTCCCATGACAAAGTCCATCATAATATTATCCCATTTCCACTCAGGTATGGGAAGAGGTTTCATGACTCCTCCAGGTTGTTGCCTTCCAGATTTCACTTGTTGAAAAACCATATATCTTGACAAAAAATAAGCAATCTCCATCTTCATGTTGTCCCACCAAATATGTTCCTTCAAATCTCTATACATCTTAGTGCTACCAAAATGTATAGACAAATTGGATCTATGAGCATCATCTAACAATTATTTTTCCAGATCAGGTATATCGGGAACACAAAGTCTCTTCCCAAATTTCAAAATCTCATCTTCATATATGAAGTCACTCAATCTACCGTCATTTTCAGCTTTAAACTTCATTTGAAACTCATCATCGTCGGTCTGAGAACTCTTTATCCTTTCTAGTAAAGATGGTTTTAAAACCATTTGAAAAAGCATTGATGTTTCACCTTCCATGGTTATTCCCATATCCATATTTACTAGATCCATGAAAATAGGATACCTTTAAACTCTCATCTTGTTCAAAACTCCATGATCCTTTCTGCTCAAAGCTTCGTCCACCTTATTTGCCTTTACCGGGTGGTAGTGTATCGTGTAATCATAATACATGAGTAGTTCAAGCCATCTCCTTTTCTACATGTTGAGTTCCTTCTGAAATAAAATATACTTCAAACTCTTATGATGAGTATAAATCTCACATTTTTCACCATAGAGATAGTGTCTCCAAATTTTCAAAGAAAATATTACAGCTTCTAACTCAAGATCATGAGTAGGATATTTTTTCTCATGAATTTTCAGCTATCGTGATGCGTAGGCAATAACTCCATCATTTTGCATAAGGACACAACCAATTCCTTTCTTTGAGGCATCACTATAAATAACAAACCCATCATTCCATGATGGTAGAGTCAAGACAGGATCACTGACTAATCTTCTCTTCAATTATTCGAAACATTATTCACTCTCTTTTTTTCAAACAAATTTAACCCCTTTGCGTGTGAGCTTCATTAATGGGTTAGCTAATCAAGAAAAAATTCTGGAAGAAATGTCGATAATAACCTGATAAACCAATAAAACTGCGTACCTCAATTATACTTGTCAGTGCTGGCCATTCTTGGATTGCCTTTGTCTTAGAAAGATCAACAAAGATTCCATTCTTAGAGACAATATGGTCAAGAAAAGAAATTTCATGAAGCAATAATTCACACTTTCTAAACATACCATATAATTCATTTCTTCTAAGGATTTTCAAAATGGTGCACAAGTGATTTTCATGATCTTCGTAACTTTTAGAGTATACCAAGATATCATCAATAAATACCACTACAAAGTCATCAAGATATTCCTTGAAAAATTTGTTCATTAGATCCATAAAAATAGAGGGTTCATTAGTCATCCCAAAAGACATTACTGTAAACTCGTAATGCCCATACCTGGTTTGAAATATTGTTTTCATAATTTCTTCCTTCTTCACACACAACTCATGATATCCAGATTGAAGTTCAATCTTTGAAAAATATTGAGCTCCATGAAGTTGGTCAAATAAATCAGCAATGCAAGGTAGGGGATACTTGTTCTTTATTGTTATAGAATTGATCTCCCTATATTCAATGCACAACCTCATAGATCCGTCTTTCTTCTTAAAAAAGAATAGGGGATCCCCATGGAGAAACACTAGGGCGAATAAATCCCTTATTACTCAATTCCTCTAGTTGTTTATTTAGTTCCACTAATTCCATAGTGGCCATTCAATAAGGGGTCTATAACATGGGCCTTAAACCAGGAATTAAATCAATGGAAAACTCAATTTCTCATTCTGGAGGATGTCCAAGTAAATATTCTCGAAACACATCAACATTTTCTTGCAAAATAGGTACATCCTCTATTTGAAAATTCCTTTCCTCAAACATAGTTATTTTATTCTCTTCCTCCCCAATAATTGAATTTAGTTGAGCTACTAGGGGTGGATCTAGATAAGAATTAGGTGGTGACGTTTCTGCTCTAAATATAAGGTACTCCTTATCATCCTCGAGAATTGTAACCTCCTTTTTCTTACAATAAATTTTCACAACATGGTCCAAAATCCAATCCATAGCTAGTATTATATCAAATTCACTCATAGGTATGACGATGATATCAGCAGATAAATAACATTTATATGCCCTAATGGGAACTGATTCACAAAACACTATTACAATGATACTTCCCTTTAGTGTTTTTACTGACAACTCCCTTGTTAAGTCAAATTGAAAATATCTAATTTTCATAGCAAACTAGGAAGATATAAAACAATGCGATGATCCAGAATCAAATAAATCATTTTCTAAACTTGAGGAAACCATTAAATTACCTGCCACCATGTCTTTCGGAGCTTCAAACTTAGCAGTAGAGATAGTATAAGCTTAGCCTTGATCCCTTGGCCTTTTCTTTGGTAATTTTCCATAGATATTAGGAAATTCATTTTCATAATTCCCCATTTATCTAAAATTATAGCATTCAATATTAACAGCTTCTTTCTTCCCCTTGCAATCACGAGCTTGGTGGCCTTTTTCACCACACTTGTAACAGACTCACATTCCCTTCATGAAAGTATCGGGTGCTTCTTCGCACATTTACTACGGGATGGATATTAAACTTTTTCCTTCTTCCCCTTATTTTCATTTCCAAAGTGTTCAGCAGATCTCTTCTTCTCTTGCTTTGCTTTAAAGTCATAAGACTTAAGGAATTCCTTTTCTGTCTTGATAGCACACGAGACAATATCTTCATATGACAAGAAGTATTGTGAGACTAATGCTCTCTGGAGAAATAGTTTTAACCCATCAAATAATCGATCAATCTTACTCCTTGGGTTATGTATATAATCTGCTGCATTCCTTGATAACCTTGTAAAGTTAGCCTCATACTTTGCGACATTCTTATCTTCTTTTTTCCTCAGACTCAGAAATTGTCTTTCCATATCTTCTTGATGGTCATGAAGAAAGTATTTTTCAAAGAAAATATGTTTAAACTCCCCCCATTACATATTTTATACTTCATTATCTTCATTTGTGTTTTGAATCAATGACCACCATTGATCTTCATCTCTCATGAGGCGATAAACTTTCATGACAACTTTTTCCCTTTCCCTGCTCCCCAAAGCATGAAATATTTTCTCTAAGGAATTTATGCATTTCTCATCTACTAATATATTTTTACTCTCATTTAATGTTGGTGGTTGTTGCCTCATGAAGCGGTCTAACATTGATCCTCTACGTTGTGGATCAGGGTGCTCCATATGGGTAAGGTTAATATTCATAACCTGAGTGAGTTGTCCCAGTATAGTGATAAGATGATCAGCACCAGTTGTATCACCAGCTCTGCTATAATTATCTTGAGTAGGAGGGAAATACCTACATGGATTACATGCATTGATATGGTTTACATTCCTTACACTAGGCACCATTTCTAAATAATGGCATAAACTAGATTATTTTATGAATCGAAATACATAATTTCATACTTGTAAAACACTTAACATGAATTGAAAATTTTATGGATATAATCCATAATCATAAAAAAATGTTTTCTTTAAGGAATTATATACTCATAAACCCTTCATAATGGTTTTAAAAAAATATAGAATTATCCTAAGCATATCCCCCGTGAGTGTCGTAACCAAGAGTGTAGCAAGTCCTGTTGTCATGCACCGGTTTCCGTTCGAGTCTATCTCAAAGTTGTGTTTTTGGGTTTTACCCCTAAGTACATATGTGTCAAAGCTGTCTCTACCTATTTGTATCTAGACAGGGATGTATTTCTTGGAAAACTCACAAAATCTCTAAAATACCAAAATTCTAGGAAGTTCTTCTATACTAATCATCAAATTCTATCTTAGGATAATGTTCTCTAATTAGATTTTATCACAATCTAGTTTCCAAGTATTGTACTAAACTTACTTTGATACCAACTGTAACGCCCCGATGCTAGTTACCCAGAGTCAGTGCATTATTACATAACATTGGCATGATCTCAAAAGATAAAGTCTCAAAAGACCGATTAGTTTAGTAGCCTTAGAAATACTAGATACATTCATAAGTTTTACATTACATTATAAAATGAAAGACTACAACAACATAGTCTCCATAGGCCACACTCATATCCCATAGACTATCCCTACAGGTCAGTCATAATATACTTCTTAGCATCCTGGGAAAAATAAAACATAGAAAGGGGTGAGCACAGATGCTCAGTAAGGATAACAATATTGCTGAAACTTTCATAAATAAACATAAACATTTAAGGCAATATAAGACTAGAACAAAAGCCTTTTAAACTTGAACTTTTGAATAATATGGAAAAGATAAAATCAAATAATTCCATTTACTTATTCACATGGATATTCTACTAGTCGAATAATCACCTGTAATATCAATAGCCACTTTTATAATGATAGAATGCATAATTCCAGACTTCATAACCACATAGTCAGGGCCTTGTGCCAAGACTACAAATAATATTTTTTCAACTCCTTTTTCCAAGATACTAGTTTGTCTCATGATACCTACCGATGCATCGAGGAACTATAGCAGGCACCACCCATCACTTACTAAGTCCAATGCATTCCTCATATGAAAAGGTTTAAGTATAACATAAACATTCATATTAAAACTAGCATATGAAATTTCAATACTTTATCCATAAACCATGAATGGTGAAAAAATAAAACATCCATAGTCAAACATATCACAAAACCTTCAATAATATATGGAAGTTTTGTCTCATAATAAATCAACTTCAAAAAATCTTAAAATCCATCAAAGGATGTTCACATAGATGAAATCAAAACTTTTTTTTAGACAAATATCTCTTTATATTTTGAAATAATTTAACATTCATATAATAATAAAAGAAATCCTTTATTTTGAAAATATTCTTATAATCTTTTAAGGGAATCTTTGACGATGTTATAATGGTGGAAAATAGCTACACCTGCCGTATAAGTTAAAAAAACTTTCTTACCTGAATTTTGTCAAAAAGGTCATAAGGTACCATGTTTGGAAAACAACGAAAATATTCTTTTAAAACCACTTTATAAAAATTAAAAAAAGGTATAAATTAATTTAACCCATAGTCTAGTAAATAGTAAAAATGTTTTGGAATAAATTTTTAAGAAACATGGATGCGGATGATAAAGAGGTCCTAGTAGATACTTACGTAAAAACAACCTTGGATAATAAAGAGATTGTAAAATTATCCCTTACCTTGTTATTTTACTTGGTCGAGGGTACGTTAACCTCTTTTATAATAGTTAAATAATTTTTATTAAATTATACAAGAACCATATACATAAATATGATTTCATATATGATCTTCTAATATTTAATTGTTAATAATATTTTATTATTATCGTCGTTTTGGGTGTTAATAGATTCGTTTTTTCTTTATATTATTTGTAATGTGAGTCATATTTTTTATGTATGGGATGTATCTTATTCATATATAGAATTATATCAAGTATTAAAACATTATTTTTAATCATCAAATGAAAATTAGTCTTGAATGGATACGATGGGGAATGAATCTCATCGCGTTCGTGGAGACGGTAATTCGTACGTACGCACGATCGACAATATCATTCTTTTGATATTAAAATAATATATAATTTGATTTTATATCATATATAAAAAATAATTATCATGTTATATTTTTTATTTAAATTAATTACACATCATTATTATACCCATCCAAATAATAATGTATTGAATAACAATTACACCACGACGTGGAGACAGTAAGTCGTACATACGCACGTATGGTGACATGCCATTCAAAGGATGGATAGAATAATGAATATGGTTGTAAAATATTTATAATAACATCATAGTATATATAAGATACTGGATTTATTATATTATAAGGGAAACAACAAAGAAATAGGAAGTGGAAAAAGAAAGGAACTAGAAAAAGGTGGGGGAATATTTACCTCTTCTTCGGGTTATTTCTTTTGATTTGATCAAAATGGATCCTTAGGTTGGATTTATAACTGAAATAAGGCCTCTTTGATGAATGGAGGAGAGTTGAGAGGGTATTTGGGCAGAGTTGGGTAGATCCAAATGGCTTTGAAGGTGTGAATTAGAGAGAAGGGGGAGTGCCCTTTTATAAGAGGGGTGGGGGCACCTTAGGAAAATCTAGAAATATTATTTTATAATAAATTAATTTTCGTTTTATAATGGCTAAAAAATAAATTATTTAAATAATAGGGTTGGGATGGGTCAAAAATCACCCAACCAATAGGTTTTAGACAGGTTTGGGTCACTATATTAACCTTATCTTTTTTATTTAACTCTTAGTTAAATAGTTTGACATTTACCATGCCTCTTTGTATTTTTATATTATATGGTTAATAAACTTACTATAAACTTCTAAGAGAACCCCAAGTGGTTCATTAATGATATACCTATCATTATATAATTCTTCTGTCTGAACCTCAGATTTTTAGGAATAGAATATCAATTAATAATATAATATTTTTTAAAAACTGTTTTTTGTCAATTTTGACATTATTTAATAATTGATTTTTTTAAAGTCCTAACAACTTTATTACTTAGAAATAAATACATTTAATAAACCCTAACATGTAATATTAACCTAGAAAATTAGTGTAATTCATTAAACGTCTAAAATTAGATTTATTTTAATATTTATAAGATCAGTAATTTTAATCTTCCATTAATATGGTAATTACTGCATTATCATTGCATCATAAATAAATTTATTTCTTTAATGTCTAAAAATTATAAATAAAATACCATTATTTAGGAAATCTATTTATATTTATAATTAATATTTATTGTCAAATTATATTGTTTGTATCCTTATATAAAAAATGGTTTAGTTATTAAAATTTGAATTTAACTCTTTTAACTCTTCTTTAAATAAAATAATAAGAAATGTCCTAATAAAATCCAAGTGGACCTAAAGGATCATATTTTATTCATAAAGTTTTTTTTTTGTCGAATTAAAATTATCTAATAGAGTTAGGACATGTGTTAGGGTAATAATAATATCATTTTTACCCTTAATTACCCTATTTACTTTTAACCGTGGTAAATAAAAGTAAAAATTTACTATTCACCAAAATTTATTTTCATCTTATTGAACCAAATTTTAATTAATGATATCAACCGTGTCTCTCAAAGTTTTGAAATTAAACTCACATAATCGGTAAAATTAAGTTTTATACAAATTTGGAAATGATCATAAGAGGTGGGTAAAAGACGGTAAAAAGTTCGATAAAATTTTATATATCTAAACTCATTATACAATGACTCTAATGAATTAAATTGAACATATATAGGTAATATGTATCTATTTTGATCTAAAATAAATAAATAAAATAAATAATTATTTAAAAAAAAGTCAGTTTTAAACTATAACTTAGTGTTTTTCACTATTCATGAAAAATTGAAAGTTTTCAGAAAAATTCCAAAAAATCACCCTAAGCTAATTTCTATATTAAAAATCCAAGAATTAAATCCATTTTGAAAACTAAAATCTATAAAATTTCAAAAATCGGGTATTACTATTTATAATGTCTAGTTTGATTAGCTGCGGTGTGTTAGAATCTCGAAGTTGCGTACAATGCAAGCTATTGCATTATTCAAAGGGAAGCGTACCATGGAAGATTAGGGTGTTACATATAACTCTTATAAGTAAATACACCTTCGTCTTACACCATAAGCCTTCTTAATATGGTCTTATGGGAACAAAAAATCTCTAATATGTGGGTAGGATGGTTAGGGTGTGATATAGGAATGTGTTGGTTTAGCTAAGTTTCCCAATATTTTTGAATATTGGTGGAGAGGGGTTCCTTTTAATAGGCGATGTGGGTGGAAATATTTTAACATGAAATATTCATATATTTATATATATATATATATATTATCTTACTCAAGTAAAGTGGCTCAAAATTGTAAAACTTTCTAAAATAAATGGGAAAATATCAAAATATTATTAACAAATAGAATGTACAAAGGTGTTTATGTCATTTTAAACCGTTTTTTTTATTTTAACCCCATTTTAACCCATTATTCCCTTTACTATAGTAATGAAATTTTAACTTGGTTAATGTTCATTGTGGACAAAGATGAAATTGACATATTGGAAAAATATAAACCTACTAATTCAAAATATGAAATCAATTTTATTTGATAAAAAATTTTAAAGTTTTAAAAATTAATTTTAAATTCATCACACCTAACACAATGACAATTAGTTTCTAGAAAAATTCCTCTAAGTATAGAAATGATTTAATACCAAAATCATATAAAATGATGATTAAAATGTGATTAATAGAGTTATTTATGAAAATACTATATTTATGTGCCATTAAAACCAATCAAACCCAAATGCACCCAAGAAAATACATCATTAACTAAATGAATAAAAATAGTTTGTTTCTTAGAATAAAAACATTACATAGATTTACAAAATGTCAAACATAAATTAATAAGTTGAAAATAAATTTTTCAATACATTTTAATACTAGTTATAATTTTTATATAGTAACAAGGTTTTATAGGATCCAATGTTATTCTTGTATCAAGATAAATTCATAAAAGTAATAGTACTTTTAAAATCCAATTTTTCACTATTCATATAAAATTCAAAATTTTAAAATAATAAAAAAATATCACCCTAAGATAATTTTATCAAAGTAATTTAAAAAATGAAGTTCATATTTTAAAATAAAATTTCTAATCAAGGAAAATTTTAATTTTAATTTTATCACCCATAAAACATCTAGCAACCATTTTATGAAAATGTATTGTTACGGCATAAAATAAATGTATTATAATAATATCCCTAGTAACATTAATTAGATGGATGTAAAAAAATTTATTTAATCAATTTTTTTATTCAGTAAATATTGTATAAATATATTTCCTAATTTTGTTACTCTTATTCATACTCACCAAATCAATGGTTAAGATATAATGACCATATTTAAATAATAATATCTTTATAGTATACCATGGTTTGTTCAATCCTAGTATTGTGTATATCACAAGCTATTGTAAAGAGAATTATAAAATTCAATATTAGGTGTGTTACAATATTCCCCTTAGAAAACAACCTTATTTAATCCATACGTCTGCCTATTGTGGTTGACCACACTCTATCAACCTTATTGTTTGTCACTCAGATGCATAGATACCCTTACACATCATGCCCTCACCCTGATCACATCCACTAATACCTAATAAGAGAAACCCACAATAAACACAATTTCTTATTCTATATTCACCAGTGTTGGTTATTTTGTACATCAATTATTGGGTTTGGTGGCCAATATTTTTATTTTTCAATGGAGTGAACAATGATTTGTTCTTCATCTTTCCTAATTGAAAATAGTTTATTCCCCATTCAATGGGTGCTTAGACTAACCTTTTGATTGTTTTGGTTAACATAATTAATCTCATTTTTTTGTTATTTTTTCATGTAATTTTTATAATCTCTATTCTTGACTAAATTGTTTTTATAGGGATTTGAAATTTTTACATGATCATCCATTATGGCCTCTAAAACAAGAATTTAAACCAAATCAGAATGTTATGTGATTTATGGAATTATCCTCATAATACTAAAGACTTAATAATAACCTAAAAATATTAATACATATAATGTGAAATAGTTTACCATCATAATTCATCCCACCTTCTCATGCCTATATAAATGAGATATAGTGGAATTATGTAAATGTATAACCAATATGCCACAAAAACACAAATATATACCACAACCCAAATACATCATCATAGAATAAAGAAAAATACTGGTGATGATATAACATCTATAATTCTCCAATATCCATCATATCCTACTATGTCCCATAAAATAAAAAATAGTCCCCTCAACCTACAACAGATGTTAACATCGTCTACATAGGCACCGAGATGCACATATCAGCAGTGAGTACAAAAACATTATTGGATTTCAATGAATTATTCCCAAGCACCTCATCCATGAGAAAACCAAGTAGCCCGTATGCATTTTATGAAAACATTCCCCACCCATGAAAATTGAAATAATTAATTCAAAATATATAAATCTCAATTAACATGATAATTTATTTATTAAATGAAAACCTAAATTTTAATAACACCACTGAATTAAAATCTAGAAATACATATACACCCATCCTTACATATTAAGACTAAAAAAACCATAAAACCATATGGTTATACCACATTGAGTAAACTCTACCCACATTTTATCCTTTTCCTCTCAGAATGTAATGTCCTATAATTTCCGTATTTTTTTTTATTTATATGAAATTTTTTCGAGAACGCAAAATCTGATGGCATATGATTCTGAGGCCGGTGTGCCTATAATGATCCGTCAAAAAAGTGTTAAGCTTAAAATAGCACATGTGAGTAATTTTCTAAGAAAAGTGTAATAAATCTTAAATGGGTGCCCGGATCATAAATATGGGGGAACCGCAGCGTTCAGGGTAGAGGGTTTACCCTAGGAACGACTTAGGTTTAGTCAACATAGGCCTCCAGTGGAAAAACTCAAAAATGGAATAATTTTAAATAAAATTATTTTATTTTTTAAATGCTTATAACTCAAGAATAGTGACACAGATTAAAAATCTGATACCACCGCTGAACTCGTGAGGGTATGATTTCCTTATGTAAGTATTAATATTGGCTGGTGCAGGCCAACAGTGGAAGTTAGTTTTTTGCCACAAATAAAATAATTAAGTTACAATTATTTTATTGTTAAATTCTATAACTACTTAATGGTAACTCGGATTGGAAATAAAATAGTACCGTTGAGCTCATGTGGGTGTGTTTCTCTTAGGTAGAGCTTAAACTCGATCGACGTGGGTCGAGAGTGACTGTAAATAATTTTTGATCTTTTTTAAGGTACTTTCCGTAAATGTGCGGGTGACGATTTCTAATTTTTGAACTGGTGATCATAATTGAAATATGAGGGCACAGTTGAATCCACAACACCGTGATTAGCTTATGGAAGGCTTAACTTCGGCAGAATTAGGTCAGGTGAAAAAGTTAGTTTTTGTGACTTTTAAATAAATAATAAAATAACCTAAAAATTGTTATTTTATTATTCTACCAATGGTTGAGCAGTGGTGGTGGGACCACTAAGTTGTTAAGCCATTTAATGGATTGATTCTTCTATTTTTTGACCTCGACATTGGAACATTAAATGTTCTTCATAAATTAACCTCATTAATGTTACGCAACACGGTTGGTTCCTCTGTCTATTTAAATAAATCTCGGGAATGGGTTTTTGAGACAGAAGTGAGGAACCTCTAACGAAGTGTCACGACATCTTCCACCGACGAGGAACAGAATCTTGGATGAAAACGTTAGAGGATTCAATCTGGGATTAATGAATGATGGTATATTTCCACAACTACGATGTCACCTCCAATGATTATCAAGGTTGCGTGTTTAATAATAATGTTTTTTTTTGAATTAAATTACCCACGCATGTTATGATGTTAACGCAGGATGATTGGTCCAAACGAACGAGGATTATACCCTCCAACACTTTGTTTGTTGATGATTTATTCAGGGGATTATTTTCAACTCGATGGAAAGTGGAAACCTGGTGGAACGCGACAACGGAGGCATTCCAAAGGGGTTGTAGGTGCATCCCGAATGAAGAACGGACCACCGGATCTCACCTGGTGTCCCATGGAAATTCTGTCGGCACGGCACCGGCGGTTGGTGCTGGTGACCGGCGCTCGCCGACCGTGGATGAGGGCAGCACCACTCGGCGTTGTGGCATTCGGACAGACGGCCAACAACGACCGGCCGTGGAGGTGGGAGGCGGCTCTCCGTCATGCACCGCAGTGAGATAGGCCGCAGCTCGAATATGTGACGAAGGTAGGGGACCCTCTCCCTACGGGTCCCACAGACATCCAGGCGGCTCCACCTGGCACCACCAATTAAAGATCCAAACGTCTCTTTGAGCCACTCGGGAGGTAGACCAGGCGGCTCCCATGCGAATCGTGCCAGCCGGCAGGCCGAGCCGCCGCGGCCCAGCGGGCCGAGCCTGCCGTGGCCCATCCCATGCGGGTTTAGGCCGGTCTGGGTCAAACCCTGACCAGGTCGAGTTGACCCAAACCGGTTCAGGTCAGCCCAGACTAGGTCGGACCGGACCCGAACCCCTCTTAGTCCCAAATATACTTAAAAGGTCGTATCTTGTGAACTGGGTGTTTGCTTGACGAACCGGATGTCTGTTTGATGAACCGTCTGTAGTGCTGGGATACTTATATAAAAAAATTCCTTTTAAAATACTACAAGATATTTGTGGAAAATGTTGGAGTACGTCCAGTTTGGATCAACTCTGAATCCAACCGGGCCCTCGACACTAAAATGCCACTAACTTACAGACCGATTGTCCATTTTACAGCATCGTCTGTTGTGTTGGAACCCTTATGACATGGTAGATCATTAGGTAACTTCTTTGTGGGACTTCATACCGGTTGAAATATTTCTGATAGCTTGAGGAGAAGTTTCTCCCAGAAACAAGCGTACTTTGAGTGGGAATCTTGTGGCTGGATGAGAGGTGAAAAATGAAGAGTGATTCAGTGTGAATCATCATTGAGCGATTCTCTTTGAATCAGCACCGAGCAATTCTATGTGAATAAGCACCTAGCGATTCTATGTGAATCAGCACCCAGTGATTGTATGTGAATCAGCACCGAGCGATTCTGTGTGAATCAACACCCAGTGATTCTATGTGAATCAGTATCTAGCGATTCTATGGGAATCTGCACTAAGTGATTCTGTGTGAAACAGCACCGATTGATTCTGTGTGAATCATCACCTAGTTATTCTGTGTGAATCATCATCTAGAGATTCTGTGTGAATCATCATCGAGCGATTCTATGTGAATCAGCACTGAGTGATTCTTTCTGAATTAACACCGAGCGATTCTATGTGAATCAGCACCTAGTGATTCTGTGTGAATCCGCATATATCAATCCTGTGTGGGTATTACGGGAGTTTTTACTTATCAATCATGTGTGGTTCCGCAGCAATGCCTCTTGACTAAGTAAGTTGATCTAGTCTTATGAATAATCATCTGTACTACTCTACTCGGTTATACCTGGGTTGATCTGTGTCTATTCCATTGTGCTTTGTGATTGAGATCATTCTTGTGGTTTTCCTTCATGGAAATCAGAGAGACCTTCTAGGGTCTCAGGGTCCCTACTGGGTATTGTTATACTCACCCCTTCAGGGTATTCTCCCGCACCATGTTGTGTCTTGTGTAGATGACAGATGACTTTGACTGAGACTTGGGGATCTAGGACATGATGGTGGATGGAGGGGGCGGTTGACGTGGACAACTGTGGAGACGATCTATACCTACCCTTCTTGTAGGATCCCTAGCGGATGATCTCAGGAGCTATTTTTTTTCTTTTGTATTGTATGTTTCAGTTGGGCTTGTATTCCATCCCCTTTACTTTCAGTACACACTTTTACTACTGCATTTTTACTTCTTGGTTACATCTTGTTGTGTTTTTGGATTGTGTGTTTGTACAGGTTTAAATTCAATGCCTTCCAATTTTAGGGATATTACTTTTTGGTGGTAGTCTTCAACCCCTGGCCTATGGAAGGCAGGCTTGGGGTAGTCATGTCATGGGCCCCAGGGGGGCAGGTCATGAAAAAGTGGTATCAAAGGATTTGGCTCTACCGAAGAACTAGGATTCTGATCTTTCTAATGGATAAATAGTGTTAAGTGTTTTGAGCGTGGTTTTTAGTTTAGGGAGCCAACTATTGGTGCGGAAACTGATGTATCCATACACCAGGACCCTTAATTCTGATTTCCAAGTTGGTGCATGAAAACACTTATAGCGTGTGTTTTGGAAATGTTTTACCATGATATCTTTTGAGTCAGCTCACAAGGTATAACTTATTGACTGTGGTTCGTCTTGATTCTCTTTCAAGATTCTTTCACACAGATTGCTAGCCAGGATTCCAATGTGTGACCATGAGGATGGTCTATAGTGTGATGAGGCTCCAGTACAAAGACTGTTGCCTGAGACGGTACCTTCGGGCAGTGTCCTAGCGATACCAATGCTTGTTAGTCAGAAGTTACTATTAGTGCTACTGGTAAAGGACACTTATAGGCTCATTTCCTTACACGAGTTTCATTGACAGATATCCCTCAAGTTCGAAGGGAGCCCGAATCACAGGAAGTTAAGGACTAGATTGAGGGGGTGACTAAGTTTCCATCTAGCCAGGGCACCATTAGATTAGATGGTGGTCCTGGTAGTGAGCATTCTATGTGGCTTAGCAGGGAGATGTCAGGGTTTAGATTACCCCTATCTTATGATGAGGTGACTTTTTCCATGGACATAGATTAGGAACCTTCCTCAAAGATGGGGGTCCCTTTCCAAAAAAAATTTAAGGGGTTTGTTTTCCCAAGAGCTTCTATAGTTTGTATAGGACAACATGTCGGTAACTAAGTATTCATCGAGGTGTACCAACCATTCCATGTAATTGATGAATACGATATGACCTGTACTTCAGGGATTGAACCTTTGAGCAAGATTTGTTTTGGGACATCTGATTTAGCACTATTCCTTTGTGCATTCCAACTTATGTTAGGGTGCTAGAGAGAACCTTTGTGGTTGAGAATTCTTTGGCTGAGCAGATACAGCCAGTGAATTCTAGCTGATGTGGAAGATGATCTAGCAGAGTATTAAGAGTTGGTATACATTTCGAAATATTACAACCACCGCACCAATGTGGCCCCCACTAGACTCATGGAGCTAGATAACATGGGAAGGGAGTAGTTGCATGCGGTATGGGAGTGTGACCCAAGGTCTTCAGGAATGATTCTAAGTACAGTATGTCTCTACTACTAGATGTTGTATTAATAGACATAGGTACTAATCATTCTTTCTTGTCACAATTCTTGTTCAATACCTAGATTTTCTGGTTAAACCATTGACTTGACCCTTACATATGGAGATACCTATGGGAGGACACTCGATAATAACACTTATACCGATGGTGTGATCGGACCCTTGAAGCAAGAGTTTTGGTTGGAACCTCTTGATGGCAGCATTGTGTCTTTACGACGTTAGTTTGGGTATGGAATGGTCTTCCACAATTAATTCATAGGTTGACTATTTTAGGAAAAAAGGTTATGGTATATTTATATATTTGGAATGGGGTTTTTTATTTTTCGTAAAAAAAGGAAACCCAGGTAGTATGTATTAAACTCATGCATAGGAGGGTGCAGCCGATCACTCTTGAATCAGCCAACCATAACCTTGTGGAAGTAGGTGTTTTGATTTTTGAGTTCCAAAAAGTAGTGGTAGAGTGTGGTAACATCCTCTCAAAATCTGTTTCCAGGATTACCTCCCCGGAGGGAGGGGGACTTATGATTTGACTTGTAACCAAGCAAAGAGACAATATCTATAATTGTATATCGAATGGCTTTCGCAGAGCTCCAAAAGATGAGACTATAGTTGGAGGAACTATTTATTTTTGTTTACTACGATCACAAGAGTCTCAGTTATATCTTTTCTCAGAAGGACCTGAACTTGAGGTAGAGATGATGGCTACAGTTCCTCTAGGACTATGAATTTGGGATATTCTACACTTCTAGGAAGGGGAACTTAGTAGCAGACGCACTCAACTGAAGATATAGTCTACAGTTTCTAAGTGAGGTGACAGAGGAGCTAGCTGCATTGCAGATATCCTTCGTGGATAGAGATGGAGCAGCTTACCGCCAGTCTATGACTGTCACTCCCCTACTCCTTCAGTGAGTTTGGGAGGAACAACTTAGGAATGTTTACTGAGAGGCTCGACATGCCCAGATATCCTCAAGACAGTCTCTTAAAGAAGTTTATAAAGGTGGGGATCACATCATCCTCTTTGGAGGATGCACCATGGTACCAGTGACACTGTGAGAGGAGATGTTCAGGGAGTTCCACGCATCCCCTTTGGCAGTACATCTGGGTGTGGCGGCGATGTACAAGAACCTTCGGCATTAGAACTCGTAGTTAGGGATGAAGAAAGTCATGGAAAGGTTCGTATCACGATGTATCACTTGTCAGCAAGTGAAGGCCGATCATCAAGTACTAGCAGGCTTAGCTCATCCACTCAAGGTTCCAGAATGGAAGTGGGATGGTGTCACTATGGACTTTGTGACGGGGCTACCACATGCGTCCTTGGGCCATGAATCCATCTGGGTGATCGTTGACAGACTCACCAAGTCGGCCCACATACAACCCATTGTAGATTTGGGATTGTAGGAGGCATTCAGGACCTAGCCACGCTTGAGCAACGCCTTTCACCCTCGAACAGATGGTCAGACAGAGTGTACCATACAAACACTCAACGAAATGATTCATGATTTTTTCCTTGATTTTGGCCGTAGTTGGGAGGACCACTGGCCACTAGTGGAGTTTTCATACAATAATAGTTATCACTCCACCATCGTCATGGCTCCAACTCTATGATGGATAGACCTAGGGTAGTCATCACTTATGGGTCCAAAGAGGGTATAGGCTACCACAGGGAAGGTAAAGATCATCCATGAGAAGATGAAAACTGCATAGAGTTAGAAAAATTCTTATGCCAACCGGAGACAGAGACCCTTATAGTTTTCGGGAGGAGACCATGTCTTCTTATGTGTCTGACCCCGACGGGGATTATGGAGGTTTGGCTGAGGCAGAAAGCTATCTATGAGGTTTATCAGACCTTTCTAGATCCTTTGTAGAGTAGGCGAGGTGGCGTACCATCTAGCTCTTCCCCCATAGATTCACAGGGTGCATAATGTTTTCCATGTTTCACAGTTAAGGAGGTGTGTGCATGATCCATCGCATGTTATCGACCGGGGAAAGCTGGACATAGATCATATGGAGACGTTTGCGGAGTTCCCGATGGAGATAGAGGATCCACAGGAGTGATTCCTTCATGGATAGTCAATCCCTCTAGTGTGAGTTCGATGGTAACACGAGAACCTCCAGGGGATCACATGGTAGAGGGAGGCTAATATTCAATCTTCGTACCTACATTTGTTTGATTTACCTTTGTTTTGGATTTTGGGGACGTAAATCCCTAAGGTGGATAGATTTTTATGTCCTATAATTACTATATAATTTTATTAATTATATGAAATTATCTTGAGACCGCGAATTCAGACGGCGGGTAATTTTAAGGCCCGGAGTGCTCGGAATGATCCATCGAAAAAGTGTTAATCTTAAAATAGCATGCGTGAGTAGTTTTCCTAAAAAAAGTGGAATAACTCTCAAACTAGTGACCAGATAAGAAATCTGAGGGCACCGGTGCGTTCAGGATGGTGGTTTTACCCTAGGAGAGACTTACGTTTAGTCGGCGCAGGCCTCTAATGAGAAAACTCAGAAATGGAAAAACTGTAAATAAAATAATTAAATAAAATTATTTTATTTTTCAAATGCTTATAACTCACGAAGAGTGACTCAGATTAAAAATCTGAGACCACCTATGAACTCATGATGGTATTAATTCCTTCGGTATATCCTAACATTGGCTGGTGCGGGACAACAGTGGAATTTAGTTTTTTGCCTCAAATAAAATAATTAAGTAATAAATATTTTATTGTTAAATTATATAACCCCTAATTGGTAATTCTAATTTAAATCCAAGAGTACCATTAATCTCACGAGGGAATTTTTCCCTTAGGCAGATCCTAACCTCAACTAGCGCGGGTCGAGGGTGAGTGTTAATAATTTTTGAGCTTTTTTTAAGGTACGTTCAGTTAACGTGCGGACGGCGATTTCTATCTTTTGAACTGATGTTCAAAAATAAAATTCGAGGGCACCGTTGAATCTGCATAGCCGGGATTAGCTTAAGGGAGGCTTAACATCGACCACAATAGGTCGGGTGAAAATGTTAGTTTTTTTTTACTTTTAAAGAAATAACAAAATATCATAAAATTGTTATTTTATTATTCTAATAATGGCGAAGCAGTGGTGGAGGGACTGATGAGTTGTCAAGCCATTTAATGGCTCAATTCTTCTATTTTTCAACCTCGATGTTGTAACAATAAATAAGGTTCATAAATGAACTGCATTAATGTTATGTAACATATTTGGTTCCTATGCCTATTTAAATAAAGCTCGGGTGTGGTTTTTTGAGAGGGAAGTGAGGAACCTCTGACGAAGTGCCGCGACGTCTTCCATAGATGAGGAACAGAACCTTGGATGATAATTTTGGAGGAATCGATCTGGGATCGATGAATGTCGGTGGCTTTCCACAACCACGACGTCACCTCCAATGATTCTCGAGGTAGGGGGTTTAATAATAAATTTTATATTTGTTGAATTAAATTACTGCCAACTGTTATGACGTTAACGTGTAGAGAGGTGGGTTCTTCATGGGAAAATTTTCAACTTGATGGAAAGCAGAGACTTGGTGGAATTCAATGACGGCGGCATCCTGGGAGGGGCGTATGTGCTTCTGAAAGGAATAACGGACCACCGGAGCTCACCCGGTGGCCCGTGGAAATTATTCCTGTGTGGCACCAGTATCATAGGAGACAGTGGCCGGCACTTTCCGGCTATGGAGGAGGGAGGAGCCACTCGGCACCACGGTGGTCGGACAGGCGGCCAGAAACAACCGGTCGTAGAGGCGGGAGGCGGCGCACGACATTGCGCCGTGGTGAGATGGGTCGCGGATCGAAGCTGTGAAGAAGGTAGGGGACCCGCTCCATGTGGGTCCCACATACACCTAGATTGTGCCACCTGGAACCACTAATTAAAGATCTTAACTACTCTTTGATCTGTTCAAGAGGTGGACCGTGCGACCCCCTCACGGGTCGCGCCATCCGACATGATGAGATGCCGCAACCAAACGGGCTGAGCCCGCCACGGCCTCGCCCAACCGGGCTGGCCCAGGATGGCCTAGCCTTACTCGGGCCGTTTCGGGCTGAGTCGGGTCATCTCAGACCGGGTCAGGGTGGCTCGGACCAGGCAGGCGGCCCCGAATGGGTCGGGTTGGCCCGGACCAGGGCTTGTCTGCTTGGACCGAATGGGGGCGGCCCAAACCAGGTCGGGTCGGCCCAAACCGATTTGGTTTGTCCAGGACCAGTTTGGGGGGCCCATATCGAGTTGGGTTGGCCCAGACTGGGTCGGGTTAGGTGGGCCCAGACTGGGTTGGGTCAGCCCGGAACAAGACCCCTCTCGGGGTCAGATACGCTTAAAATGTCGTATCTTTTGAACCGAATGTCCATTTGATGAACCGTCTATGGAACTGAGAGCGAGACGGTACTTTTGAGATACTCCATGAGGGTTTTGGAGAAAGTTGAAGAATTTCTAGGTTGGACAACTCTGATTCCAACTGGTCCCTCAACACTAAAATGACAATAACATACATAACGGTCATCTGGTTGACGCGACGTCTATTGTGTTGGAACCCTTAAGACATAAAGGATTATTAGGTAACATATTTGTGGGAAATCATGCCAATTGAAATATGACCAATTGCTGGAGGATAGTATTCTCCCAGAAACAAGTGTAGTTTGAGCCGAAATCTTGTGGCTGGATGAGATGTGAAGAATGAAGAGCAATTATGTGTGAATCAGCACCGAGCAATTCTGTTTGAATCATTACCGAGTGATTCCATGTGAATCAACACTGAGAGATTCTGTGTGAATTAGAAATGAGTGATTCTATGTGAATCAGTACCCAGCGATTCTGTGTGAATCGGCATTGAGCGATTCTATGTGAATCAGTATTGAGAGATACAGTGTGAATCAACACCCAATGATTATGTGTGAATCAACACCTAGAGATTCTCTGTGAATCAGCACCTAGAGATTATGTGTGGATCCTCACCTAGCTATTTTGTGTGAAACAGCACCTAGTGATTCTATGTGAATCAGCACCCAGCGATTCCATGTGAATCAGCACCAAGCAATTATCTGTGAATCAGCCCTAGAGATTTTATGTGAATTAGAACGGAGTGATTCTGTGTGAATCATCACCCAACGATTTTGTGTGAATCAACACCTATCGATCCCGTGTCGGTCTTTTAGGGGTTAGTACCAATCAATCATTTGTGGGCCATCAGTAGTGTCTCTTGATAGATTAAGATGATCTAGCCTTACGACTAATCATCTGTACTACTGTAATCAGTTATACCTAGTTTGATTTGTGTCTATTGCATTGTGCTTTGTGATTGAGATCATGCTTGTGGTTTTCCTTTTTTGAAATCAGAGAGACCTTCAGGGGTCTCAGGGTCCCTACTGGGTATTTTTATATTCACCCCTCCATGGGATTTTCCCTCACCTTATTGTGTCTTGTGCAGATGATGGGCATCCTTGACTAAGACTCAGAGCGCCAGGACCAGACGGTGGATGACGGTGATGGTTGACGTGGAGAGCTGTGGAGATTATCTATACCTACCCTTCTGGTAGGATCCCCAACGGAAGATCTCAAGAGTTGTTTTCTATTTTCTAATATATTGTGTATTTCAGGTGGTCTTGTATTCTTACCCCTTTACTTTCAGTACACACTTTTACAACTACATTTTTACTTCTCGGTTACATCTTTTTATGTTCTTGGACTGTGTGTTTGAACAAGTTTAAATGCAATGGCTTCCCGTTTTAGGGATACACCTTTCTGGTGCTAGTCGCCAACCCCCGGCCTATGGAAAGTGAGCTCGGGGTAGTCACGGTAGAGGCCTCGGGGGACCGGTCGTGACACAAAAAGTCCCCAAACGTAATGAAAACTCCCATAACTTTTCATTACACCAAATAAATATTCCCTTACCCCCTACAATTAATCAAGATCCCTCAACAATTCCTATACCAGAAACAATTATTAATATCCAAATTAAAAATCAATTGAATAAATATATAAAATTATAATATTTGGTATAATAAAAACCAAACAACAGTACAAATACATAATCACCAATTCCCCCAAAAAACATTTCCTAAAAAACATTTATAGATATAATAATCCCATATTACATTTTCCTAAAATTTACACACACCAAAACCACATCACAATGTTTTAGACCCCATTTATAAACCATTTACTCATTATTGAAATAAATCATTTTAAATATAAGAATAAATTCATCCAATTTTATCCAATAATATAAAAAATTATAATCCACCTACCTTATTGACATTACCAAATCCAAAAAATCCATTCATTATCATTATCTACCCATCTATTACCCTTAATCAAAGTCTAAGCACAAAATCCACATCTTTAACACATAAAAATTCCTAAAATGTCCAAATTGATGGGAATTTGATATAATCTTACCAAGTGATGTAACAAATTCAATAAATGATTAAATTCAATGGAATCATACCATTAAATACCCCCTTATCCTCGATGAATAAATTCCCTTACCTTTGTGATGGTTTTTTGATGACTTGGTAAATCCCTTGAAACTAAATTTTTAGATCAAACCAGTAACATGAGGGAAGTAAAAATAGAAAAAAAAATGTGGAATAGGTCCTTACCTTTGATCCCCTTCGATGTATGGGTTGATGTGAGGATGATATAGGATCATTTGGATGAAAATATGAATTTTTGGGTTATATTTTTTAATGATGTGTGGCCTAGAAATGAGGTCTCCCAACTGATAAATTGGGAAATTCATTTCTCATTAAAAACAAAACCGAGTATTCATATTTGTATTACATATTCCCCTATATCAAGTTTTCAAACATGAATTTTTCTTTCTTGACCTGTTTTACCAATATTTGACTCCAAAATTAAATGAAAAACTCCCAACACACCCAAACACCTCCAAATTTATCCCAAATCCACTAAGAACTTTATGTAACTATCAAAAATAACCAAACCCAATTTTTTCCTTTTTATGAAAAACCTAGGCCTTATTAGACTCCCCTTATTAAACATTTTCCATCCTCAAAAAATTTATTTCTTTTAAAGGGTGTGTTGTCATTAGGTATAATATATGTAAACATTTTATTAGTATGGAATTATCATTATATAGTTGATAAACACTAAAATTTTTAGAGGATAAAAAATTAAATTTATTTTTTAAATAATTTATTTTCAAAAAATTAAATTATTTTTTAATATAATTAAAATATACTAACTCACTTGGGAAAAAATTATTGATTCTAAAGAAACTATTTTTAGAAATAATGTATTTTATTTAAAATTTACTAATTTTAGAGAATGATATCATTAAAATGTATTGATAAAATTCAATTATTAATTAGTAAAACAAATTATTGACATACATGAAATAATTATGTATCTATAAGGAATACTAATTTAAGAATTTTGGATACAAATTTTATTGTTTTAAAAAATTATAATATATAATATTTTTTTATTATAAAGATAAATGTATCATATATGAAATATGATATTCAATTAAAATTAATATATATATATATATGAGTAAAAAATCATTCATTTATTATTAATTATATATAAATAAAGATAATATATTTTAATTTTAAAAAGGATTATTTCCTCAAATAATTTTTTCATTTGTTTTGTATATTTTTATGTTAATTTATTCAATTTATCACTTTTAAAAGACTATTAGATTAAAATTTATTGAATTTATTTTTTGAAAAATATATTAACACTCATTTAATTAGTAATTTAAGGGAAATAATATTAAAAACACTTAAAGTTAAAAAATATTAATTTTTATATATATTTTTTCCCACACACTTTAAATTTGAATCAGACTAAATAGAGTTCAAATTTCAATCAATTTCATATAAATAATGTAAAAAATTCAATTTCATTTTATGGAAAAAAATAAGTTACTAGGTATAATATTTCATGAAAAAATTACACTATAAAACTTGTAAAATGAAATTGGTTTTAAAAAACATTTATAAAACATAAAACAAAAAATAATGTTGGTAATTAATTCAATATCAACCTATATGGTTTTTAAATTTAAGGATGACCTTCCTTGACCATTATATAATAAAAATTTCTAAAAACATCACTCAAACTCAATTATAAAAGAACATCTCCACCACACATTCCAAACCAATCATACCATTAGGTTATATATTGCATCCCTACCCATTTTCATATCCTGTAACCTTATTATATTTTTGTTAGAATTTTATTCCTTGAAATTATCTAAAATCCTTCTTTCAAAAGAAGCCCATTTTGAGGATAGAATTCATCAATGTACCTAAGTTCTTCTATAACTTTTTCAAATATATTCTCATGTTAAATTCTTCTAATTATCTTTATCAACTCTCATAAAGTACTATACACATCAATAGTCTTCTATTAAAATAATTATATTGTTATATAACTATTGGCTCTTACTCATTCATTAGTATAACATGTTATTGTTTGGGTTCGTGCAACCAACTACATACATGATTCTATACAATTATCGTCATTTTTATCATGAATAATTATCAATACATTAATGCATTTAATTAATGGTGTGATGTTCTAATTAATTTCAACACTATTTTTTTACAAGGGTGAAAAAATTAAATCTCATTATAAAGTAACTTTTTGTTATTGGTAAATTAGCAGAAACATATTGTTCATGGGATAAATTCTCACAAACCATACACATAACTTATATGAAATTGAAAAGGGAATTAATAAATTATCAAAATATATTGATTCCACTACCTTAATTAATATGTGATTGATGAACCAGTTATCAATGAATGAAGATTTATATCTCCCTTACAAAAATTATATGAAATAATCAAAATTATGAACATCAGATGATGGAAATTAAAAAAATTAATAATATACGAGTTCTAGAAGATTATGATTGAAAATTATAAAAGGTATTTTATATAAATTAGTTTATGAAATATGTTATTATAATGTTTATATTTATTATATAGAATGTTAATGTGCCTTTGGGGAATTCGGAAGTAATGGAAAGGGTTTCTCATCTCAATTCCCATTTATTTATATATGGTCCATGTTCACCACCATATTTGTTTTTTAGTGTATATAATTCCCAATTAATGGATTTTTACTATAATTAACATTAAGTAAAAGGTATTTACAATTTTATCTCATGTTCTTTCTTTCAAGGGATTTTAATTCACAAGTTATTAATGTTGTAATAGTTTCTTTTTTTATCTCATTTGGAAATCTAGATTACATATGACTTTATTTTAATTATTGGAAATTATTTTTTATTTATCTATAAAAACTCAAATATTAAATTCTTATATGTTCATTTTTAGGTTTTATATGTCCTATTACCATTTCACCTACCTTTGGTTGACAATTCAACTAGAAGGATTCCTGTAATTATAGAAAACATTATCACTTATTTTCAATAAGTAATATTTATACTTTATGTCCATATTTTAATATTATTTTATGTTTTTATTTTTCCATACATAAATAACTTTTTATGTTCATTTTATACATACTTTCAAATTATTTACAAAAGTATGATGGGTATATTTTTTAATATTTTATAAATAGGTCATTTTTATTGACTTTATTTATAAAGTGCTAAATGGGTTATGTATGGATTCTTTCCATGTGAAAATATTTTCCCCACATATTATTTAGTTTTATTTTTAAATAATTCATTCCACGTTATCATGGTTTTACAATTTAATTACTATTCATATTGTTTTATAATATATTTTCTCTAAAATTAAATTTATTAAAAACATATAGGGTATTTATTCTTATTTTTCAAAGTAATTTCCTAATTATCTTATATGGTATTTTAAATCTATCTCAATAGAATTTTACATTTATTTTCGATCATTTGGGTTTCTATTTAATATAATTTTTTATTATGTTATTTCCCATTTTCAAAAATTATTTTAAAAGTAACTTGTAACTTGGTTTTTATGACCATGTTACAAAGGCTTTATGAAAAATACTTTTATAATTTCACTTCCATTATCCACTATATATCAAAAATAAGTATCCACTATGGAGTAATGTTTCATGAATCAACCCTAAATTCTATTATGTTTTTACCTTTTGGGTGATTGAATTTAATGTTTCAACTAATCTAATTCTTGAGTTCTTCTTATGAGATACCATATAAAATATTATGAAAATAATATCCTTTATATGTGTTAGAATATATTTATTTCATTATTTATTTCATGTGGAAAAAATATATGGATTAACATTATTTTATCGGTGAGTCTGATATAGTGCAAAAGTACATTAGATAATCTCACAAACAAAAACTAGAGTTTCATCCAGCCCAACACATAACCCATCCTGTGACATGGCCCGAAGGGAATTCTTGATCCCCACTCGATAGAAACTAGTTCATGGGTATCATGATATTTTTTGGGAATGTTTTTACCTATTTACATAATACTAAAAAACCAACAATAATTAATGAATGATAATTGAATAACCACAACCAAACATGGAATAAAAATTTTCAGATTCAATTTTTTAAATAATAAAAAAACCCAAAAAAGGAATACAATAAAGAGGAAATGATACTATATCAAAAGAAATCCCTGAAACATGAAGATAATTATCCTAAATCCACCAACAACAACACTTGCATGATAATACCCCTAGTAGTCTAAACCACTATCCCGATACATCTTTTCATTAGCTGACTGAGACATAACTATGTCCACATACACTCATGGGTGTATGAAGGGTGTGACCCAAAGACCATTAGGATTCCACCTGATAAAATATATTGTATGTGAAAAAATTATAATACAAATTAACATGAATGTTTTATAAATGAAAATCTTGAAACATTTTCATAGAAAATCTTTTAAAGGAAAGACATGATTTTATTTTTTAATGAACAACCAAGTGCACTATATGCAGACTTTATGAATGATACCACAACATAGCACACATGTTATGGTAAAACCCTATAGTCACTAGATAAATGGGACACTAGGTACCTTGTACCTCGGTGAAACATGGTATATCAAGCATAACCAACAACATTCTCATACATAAGCCACTAGGAGGGAACATCCAAAGGGCCTAGTGGTCTCCAATCATCATCATTATTTAGTTAGTGTTGTAATCATCAATCCTACTAGATGAATGCAGGAAAATAAACTTTCAAGTCAACTAGAACAATGGACCTAGTCCTCCCACCAATATACCCATGTTTTCCTTCATGCCCAATTTTCATTTCACAAGTCACATACAACAAAATTTTCAAATATGAATAATCCAATTAATATAATACTCATGAAAACCACAATTACATTACCAAAAACCTATTTTGAATCCAAAAAAACACCAAAACCATTTCAAAATATTTTTCACACCACTTACACATTTTATCAGGCCATGTGCATAACCTATAAAACACCTTCAAGAAGGACATTAAGAAAGACACTTGAAAGAAAACCAATTTCCATTGAAAACTACTCTCAATACAAACACGCCATAAAAGCATTCAAGACTCATTTCTCACATCATAAATAATTCATTGAATAAAAACAAGAAGCAAATCAAGAATATAAAAATAAGAAAATAATTTTTAAGCATGGAACGTCCTTCCTCAATTGTAGATACATTTAGAAATCTATTCTAATCCACAACCACACCAAAAAAGGATCTTATAAAATAAATATCAAAACATAAACATCAGTATTAAATCCTAAAGAACAAGATCCAAACCTAAAATGGACACCCAACATGATGGAAAAGAGAATCCTTAATAAAGAAGAATATAATCCCTTAAAAAGGGGGAGAAATCAATAAATGAGTGACTTAGAGAATTTCTGAGAAACCACTCAAAAAACACATAAAAATGGTTTTCCAAGTATGAAATAGTGTGAAGGGGATGTAAAAAAGGTGAATAAACCTGAGTTTGGAGGATTAGTGCTATTTAGGGTTAAAAATTGTGTGGGGGAGAAAAGATGACAACTCAAATATTAATGGACTTGAAAAGTCGCATAGTTTTCCAAACCATGTGAAAACTGTGCACCCCTTAATGTTCGAGTGGAACATACCACTTAGTTAGAATACATAATTTACAAACCAAGAACTAACCATGCAGTTAGACACTGTCCAAAAATTCAAAATGGTTTCATGGTTTCCTGGGAGAGGCGCATGGTTTTTCAAACCATACATAAACCGTGTGCCTCCTGATATCAAGAAAACATTATCCATATTCACCCAAAACTCAAGGGAAAATCAAATGATAAATAAAATACCAAATTAAATAGAATAAATACCTTAAAATAAAATCATAGATGTGACAAATATCCCAACTATGAAAATGTTATGTACCCAAAAAGTCAATTTAAAGCATGATCATAGAATAAAAAATGATATTATTCTTCAACCCAAGACTTCTAGTCTCATGTATCATGCTCATAATTTACATAATATCAAATAACATGGACCAATAGAAATGGATTACCCTAATTTACCATCTCTTGAGAATCTATAATCTGCATGGGTTCCTCAAACACACACAAATCAGGCTCCAACTCCAACTCTTCTCAATTAAACACATGGGACAGATATAGGTTATACTTTTTAAACTGAGACACATGTACCATGTCATGAATTAACTTCAAATAGGAAGTTAAAGCCAACCTGTATTGGGAATGTGGAATACATGTTGTCTTTTCCTTTATAGTTGAAATTGGTTTGAGTTCCTTCAGGGGTTCAAATTTGATTCATATATTTTCGGGAGATAATGTAATCCAAACTCTTATGATGATAATAAACTAAAAAAATACCATAAAAAAGAAAACATCACAACATATTTAAGGCATGAATTACCTCCTCTAATTATAGGTTATGGGTCTGGTAATTCCTTTCAGGTGGTCGGAGATGGTGAGAACCATACCCCACCAAATGGTCACCCTGAATAAGCACACACCTAATACCCATACCTGAGGCACCATAGTAATCCAAATAACCCTTTACATATTCTAGAAAAATAAAAATAGGATCAGTGGTCAACCAAATCTTAAGATACTCAAAGGAATCTTCGAATTATGGGCTACATTCGAACTTCTCCTCTTTCTAGGTGAGCGTCGTCATGGAAAAAAGAATGTTGAGAGATGTCTCAAAAAACTGTCTGTAATACCCTAATAGGCCCAAAAATATTTTGATTTCAAACACATTCTTCTCCTACTCCTATTACATAATCACACTGATCATATCGATGTCCACATAAACCCCTCATTCTGATATCACATGACCAAAAAACATCACTTCCTTTTTCCAAAAGGTGCACTTAGAAAACATTTCATAGAGGCGGTGTTCCCAAAGAGTTCCCAAACTGATTATCAAATAGTGTTTATGCTCATCTCCTGTTCCAGAATATATCATAATTTCATCTATGAATACAATGAAAAAGGAATCAATATTTTGGTAAAACACTTTATTCATTAGTTCCATGAAGACCATTATAGAATTCATCATCCCAAAATGCATGAAAAAATACTTGAAATGGTCAAACCAACATTGGATGTCTATCTTTAGAATATCTACCTCTATAACACTAAAATAGTTCTAACAAGAAAAGATGTAAATTTCGAAAACCACATTTCCCCTTTAAGCTGATCAAACTAGTCATCAATGTGGGGAAAGGATACTTGTTCTTGATGGTTACCTTGTTCAGCTTCTAGTAAGAAATTCATTACCATAGAGATCCATCGGGCCTTTTATGAAATGAACTGGGGTGGTCCAAGGATAGATACTATAGTGAAAAAATCATTTGGATTCCAAATCTTCCAGGTATACCATTAATTACCAAAACCTAGTAGGCACCATATCATATGAGGGTAGGGATATCGGATGTGTTCCCAACAATAAATAAATTGAGAACTTTGTATCCTGGTATAGAGGAAAACATGAATAATCCTCTGGAAAGACCTATAGTAACTTATCCACCACTAGAGTTAATCCACCCTCGGAAGCACTACGTCATCCTCCAACACAAATGATGATGACTAAAAAACAAGATTACCCGATTCTAGAAGTGGAGGTCTAGCACGACCGGACCAATGATCTTATTCATAATGAAAGACCTGGGTATATCCATCAGGTCCAACAATGATCCTGCACCACCTATAGTAATCGATGTGTTCCTAGAATCACATCATCCAATCCTTACCGAGGATTAGACCAAAGAGGTCCATTTCTAAAACAATAAAATCTCATACTAGTTTGACCCTTGACATGGTGAGTTCACAAGATAGACACTTCAAACCCTATTGTCGCTTCATACATAGTATCATTACAAACTTCATCACATACATCATAATTTAAGTTGTAAATTTTACCACATAAACTAGATGAGAAAAAATGAATGAAAAAGAGGCATCAGTATCAAACAAAACATCTACCAGGAATGATGAAATAAAAATAGTAGCTCTAACTATTGCAGGTTCTCTGTCGGATCCTACTGGTTACTGGTCCAAAATGGGAAGATGTTTTGTCTCATCCTAAGATTGATATGACCATTATCCTATGTCTTTTCCCTAAACTAACTCTGACTAGAAGAGTATCATGTCTACCACCACAACAACCAAACTAGGAACCCACTGGCCTATATAATTCTGACTGGGATGATATCCCCTTAGGATCCATAGATCCTACACCAATATGATAGAGATGCACCACTTTTTAAAAGTGTTTTAAGTGTCCCATAACTCCACATAGTTGAAAATTTTTGGGTGCTCATGTGTATGCAGGTCATATATTCCCTTCCTTACCACATTGATGTCAAAAGACCCTCCCATCATCAGAATCTACAGATGAAGAAACCCAAGAAGGATGGCCAAAACTACTACCTCCCTTCTTCCCCTGCTATCCCCACTTCCTCTTTTTCTCTGATGAGCTGCCACTGCCCATCACTAACACTATTCTAGGGGTTCCAGAATTTTCTTTTTGATCAATCTAAACCATAAATCCTGATCAACCACCTCCATGTAGGTCCTCATCATAAATAAAAATACCTTGGGGTAATTCTATGGCTAGAACCCCATCTCAAACCTCTGCTCTTTAATTTTCTCATTGGAAACGATCTTGGGTGTGTATCATACCAACTCTATGAAGATATTGACATACTACATCATTGTTTGATCTTACTCAGTAATAACCATTAAATATCGAAACCTAGTATAGGATAATACCTTGAGAAAATAATTCTTATTGAATATGACCTTGATGTCATCCAAAAACATTTTCTTGGGATTCAAAACATGAACCACAATGTCCCACCACCTCTTATGGGGACCTTACAAAAAGGAAGTAGCGCATTTAACTTTGATAGCCTTAGGAGTATCAAGGAACCTAACCATATACTCTATCTTCTCAAGCAAATACATTTCACTATGAGGTTATGCATTACCTCAAAAGGTAGGAATCTTGTTCTTGAAAAACACATGAGATTTTTCCTTCCCATCACCCGATTCAGCCTCTCTATCATGTGCATGAAAAAAACTAGCTCCCTATCCCAAGTCTTTCACAACTAGAAATACAGCTTTCAATAGTCTCTAGTTAATTATTTAGGGGGAACTCTCTCTATCCTCTTCCTATGCCTGGATAGAAATTCTTTGGTGATGCATTTCACTATGACAAGAAACCACTAGAAGGAAAACCATAAATACTACCATTCTAAAAATTTTCAGCAATAACATCTAATATCAAACACATCCAAAAATAAAAACCTGACCAAATCCATCACAATAACCTACCCAAAAACCAAACCACTCTTCCCATCCTATATCCTCATATAGTTTTCATAATGTATGTCTCACCTAGAGGATAAGTCAAACAAAATCCCAACATCCCAAGGCCATTAAAGATTTGTCACGATGTGTGTTAGCTAGAAACCCTACTCACAACTAAAACCTCAATCCCTAAAAATAATATCTTCTATATATCCAAACTCATCCCAAATAACATGTCCTAAAAAGAGTTTAACCTTCTCTAATACCATTTTTTACGAACCAAAACCGGAGTGGCATCGAACCCGACACCCGACGCAGACTGGGACATCGCCTGAAGGGAATTCTTGATCCCCACTGGTTAGTAACTACTGTCTAGGTATCATGATATTATTTTGGAATATCTTTACTCATTTACATAATAATAAATATCCAACAATAATAAATGAATCATAACTCAATAACTACAACCAAACATGGAATAAAAAAAAATTATTCAATTTTTAAAACATTAAACGAAACCCAAAATGTACTAGAACAAAAATTAAATGAATAATCCATCCCACAAACCTCCTTGAAACATAAGGAGCATAATCCTTAATCCACCACTAACAACACCTAAAAAATAAGACCACTAGCAGCCTAAATCTTTATCCTGATAAATCTAGCCCTTACCTGAGTCTAACATAACCATGTATACATAAACCCAAAGTTGAATGCATAGTGTGAGCCAATACCTAGTATAATGCCACATGATAATACAGATTTCATGCCAAAAAATTATAAGACAAATTGACATGTGATTTTTATATTAGAAAAGCTTCAAAGATTTTCATAAAAACATTAAAAAGGAATTACATGATTTTCTTTTGAAATAGCCAACCAAGTGCATCGTATGACGATAGTATAAATGATATCATAATCTAGAAAAAATTTCACATGGAAAGACTATAAGAACTATCTAAAATGGGATAGTAAGAACCTCTTACCTCAGTGAAACATGGTATAACAACCACAACAAACAGCAGTCTCATACACGAGCCACTAGGAGGGAGAATTCTAAGGACCTCATGGTCTCCAATAATCATCCTTATTTAGTTATTGTTGTGATTTTTACTCTTTGTTGATGAATTCAGAACAATCCACATTCGATTCAACTAGATCACTAGTCCTAGTCTACCCACCTAGAAACCCAGTTTTCCCTTTATTTCCAATTTTCATTTCATAAGTCATATACGAAAAAAAAATTACATATTCATAATCCATTTAATATAATACAGATGAAAACCACCATTACATAACCAAAAAGATCTTTTGAATCCAAAGGCAAACCAAAACAATTTCCTAAATTTCATTTCACCACTTACACATTTTATCAGACCTCATACACAATTTATAAAACACCATCAAGAATAACAACAATTAACACACTAGAAAAACAACCAATTTCATTTCAAAAAACCACTTTCACGATATATTAACCATATACACACCATAAAACCTTCCAAAAACACATTTCACACCTCATATACAACACATATAACAAAAACAAGAAGCAAAGAAAGCATATCAAAATCACAAAATATTTTTTCAATATGGAATGACCTACCTCAATTGTAGAAACAATTAGAAAATGATTCTAAACCACAACCTCATCACCAAGGGATACAATAAATGAATGATTAAACTATAAACATCAATATAGAACCAAAATGAACAAGATACAACACTAAGAAAGGACACCTAACACACTAGAAAAGATAAACCCCTAGAAGGAAGAATACATGCCCTAGAAAAGAGGGAGAAATGTAGAAATGAGAGATTTACTTCGATAATATTGGGAAAAAACACCAAAAACACCTCAGAAATGGAGTCCAAATTGATCAGGAGGGCTTTGGGGAGGCACCAAGGGTGAATAATCCTGACTTTAGAGGATTATGGGTGTTTAAGTTTAAAAATAAAATCAGAGGGAGAAAATAGATAAAATACAATTTTTAATGACTTGGACAAGTCGCATGGTTTTCCTCCATGGTTGACCAAACTGTGTAGAAACTGTGCACCCCATACTATCCAAGTGTAACATACCAAACAATTATCTTGAATATTTTGGAAACCATGTACTAACCATGTAGTTAGCCACTATCCAAAAATGCCAAATGGCTGTATAGTTTCTTAGGAAAGTCACATTGTTTTCAAAACCATGCATAGATCATGAGCCACCTCCTATTAATCCCAATTTCAACATTATTCACCCAAAACTCAAGGGAAACTCAAAGGATAAATGAAAGACAAAAATGAAGAAATGAAATACCTCAAAATAAAAACTTTTATGTGATAGATAATTTTTTATATCTCATGAGATTAAGATGGTACATGAGTAGTTATCCCATGTCCAATGGGTTATGGGACACTAGTTTTTATCATAGGTCCAGATAGATATAGGACATCGATGGATATCCCATTTACAAAACAATCTGATTCATAGGTGGTTATCTTGTATCCAAAATGTTATGAGACATTGGTGGTTATCCCAAATATAATAGGTTATAGGACGTGGGTTGATAGTCCCAATCCAAAATTTTATGGGGTTCAAGTGGTTAGCCCAAGTCCATTATGATATGGGTTGGTGGTTATCATAGTCTAATATAATGATAATACCTTAGTGGTTAGTCTTGAAATATTTCATTATTTATATACATAGGTTTATACCACATTCCTAGGTTACATTCCATCAATAATGATATTGCCTCATCCCATAACGTACTCACACTATGGTATATGAATGATTCTTTGAGCTTATAATCCATTATATAATAGCTTATTGATATCTCTTATGATTAAGTGTTCTTTTGAATTAGATATTTCTCCCATTTTAAAAATTTTTTATATGCTTATTGTAGAGATCCAAATATTTACATACATAGACATTACATTACTTTTTCAGAAAACTAAATACATGAAACAAAGATATTCCCAAAGACCGTGTTAGTTTAGTGTCTTTGGAAACTCGAAACATAGTCTTCTAATCATGGTGAAAGATCTTAAACATATCCCATAAAGATCTTCCCCTTTTGTTTTCTTAACTAAAACATTTCCCTATATATTGTAGAAAATAAAACATAAAAATGGTGAGCTCAAATGCTCAGTAAGGGAAAACATGAAGAACTTAAAAACAATCCATAAGCATTTGAACGTAAAAACATGAACATAAAACATCAAAATCTTGAGCAATGACATAAATATTGGAAGTACATAAGGCATAGATCATAAAGGAACATTAATCATGATAAAATTTCATGGGAATAAAACATGGAATTGTGGAAAACCATTAAGAACTTGTTATGATTTCCATAGTAGCCAAGGCATTGTTTCCAAGACCATCATAGTGGACAAAGTCCATTACTGAACTAGGTTTACTTGTCGTTCCAGCCCTGTATTACTGAACTGAATTCACTTGTCGTTCTAGCCATTTATATCTCATGAGATATAAATTTTTACCCAATTAATTGGAGGGAGATATAGGTCCCACCCATCTCATAATTAAATCATTCTTACTTGTGCCACAAAATAAACATAAACCATTCGTCATAACCCAAAGAATAAAATGTGTTTCATAAACATCATCCCATCATAACATAATCCATATAAAACAAATGGATATCATTTCATCATAAGAAGAATCAAACCATGTAAATAATAGAGACATTATACTTGAAACATAATCATACTAAATAATGTCATCTTATATGTAAAATATTTTTGACAAAACATTTGAAATGAATTCTTGAAGAAAATATCCTTTCTTCTTCAAAATCATTTTATTTTCACAAAATGCCCAGAAATTTTAAAAGTAAAGGATTTTTTATGAAAATAATCATGAAATATTGTAGAGTAAGCTTCATTAAAATTATGTGTTATGAAATCGTAAAAAT
This sequence comes from Viscum album, assembly GCA_963277665.1. NCBI lineage: Eukaryota > Viridiplantae > Streptophyta > Magnoliopsida > Santalales > Viscaceae > Viscum > Viscum album. Next base: position 2,072,251,554 of record OY728156.1, on the reverse strand, counting down.
CCGTTGATGCCGTATAAGTTAAAAAAACATTCTCCTTGTACTTTTTCCAGAAAAGTCAAAAAGTTCTTCATATGGTAAAAAAAAGAAAGATTCCTTCCATAACACAATGTAAAAGTAAAATAGGGGTAATCATGACCTTAAACATACATGTAATAATATTAAACACTATATGAAAAACATTTTTATGGACATGGATGAAAAATATAACCCCAGTAAATACTTACATATAAGAAATCTCGGATAAAAATGAGATTGCAAAATTATCCCTTACCTTATGTCCAATTTATTCCATATTTTTCCAAGACTCTTGTATAGTGGGTTTAAACATATTATTAACTTGTAACATGACCATAATAATATTTATGATATCATATATGATTCACTTTCGACTTTATATTACCCATTTATTTGTCAATTCCATCGTAAAGTAGCGTTTTGGGTAAAATCGTTTCATTTATCATCTGTGTTTTGACTTGTAATTATTCATATGATTACTTAGATAATGATTACTTACCTACAGAATGTAAAACATGATTTATATATAATATATATTCTGAGTATACATATATATAATAGATTGATAAATGGAAATAAATACACTATTCATTGAGAGAGTAGGCCATACGTACACATGAATGTTGTCTTAATTTACTTATTAAATTGAATGGAAGAAAGTAAATAACATATAAATAAATCCAGTGTCATTAATATGTCATATATTTAATGATTATTTATTATATATACTTTATAATCATTCTTAAATGGTTAACTTGGAGAATGAATCGCATCGCGTTGTGGAGACGGTAATCCGTACATACGCACGAGCGATGATATCGTCCCCATAATTATTTAATGGAATTAGATTGGATGATATAATATCTCAGAATTAGTATCATGTTATAATAAACATATATAGTTATTCTTTACACCATTATACCCATCCAAGTAAGGTGGTGTTGGAAAAACATATTACACCACGGCATGGAGACGGTATTCTGTACGTACGCACGCATGGTGATTTCGTTTTCCATAGGATGGATAGAAGGTGAAATAGGGTTGGTTAATATTTATACTAACATATCAGTATATTATTGATACTAATGTTATTAATTTATTATGAAACAACAAAATAATAGTAAGTATAAGAATAAATGAACTTGAAAGAATCGGTAAAGGATGTTACCTCTTCTTCGACGCGCCTCTTCTAAACCTCCTCTTAGGGCACTATAGATGGTCTTTGAAGAAGACCAGGACCTCTATTATGTTTCTAGGAAAGTGGATAGGAGAAAGGGTCATGTTTTGGATGATCGTTAAGGCTCAATGTGGTGTGAGGAGGAGAGGGAGGAGGTTCCCTTTTATAAGAGAGGAGAGGGGCACTTTTGGAAACCTCTAAAATATTAATTTATAATAAACTCAAAACCCACTTAAAAACCTCCAAAAATGACTCAAATATGAATATTAGATGAGTTAGGGTTTTAATATCATCAACCAAAAATATTTAGACATGTTGGTAATTTATTTGAAACCTTATCAACTTGATTTATCCTTATTTAATCTATTTAATTTTATTTGTGGTAATAAAATTCTAAATTTTAAATTGTTATAAATAATTACATATGTGTTGTGAATTTCCCATAATTGGATAATTTATGATATTTTAGACCATATAAATTTTAATTTATAATTTTTAAATATTTATGTGATTTTTAAACAATTTTATAATATGTTATTTTTATAAAATAATAATACTGTCAATTTTGACACTATTCATTTATTTGAATTTAAATAAAATACAAACAGAGGATATATTCGAAACAAAATATATAATAGACTCATAACATGACATATCCTTCTATAAAGTTTTTAGATAACATTAATTATTTTATATAATATTTATTTTAATATTTTTAAAACCATTTATTTGATATTTCAATCAATAAAATAATTTCTACATCACTATGTGTCATCATTAATGATAATTATTTAATCCCTAAAAATTATAAATAAATTCTCATTATGTATATAATATTATTATATTTATGGAGACTATTTATATTCGAATTTTTATGAAGTTTATCACTAAATTAAAATTATTACACTTATAAGATATAAGAGAGTGACATGTTGTCACTATCATTGGTTTTAATAATAATTATAACATTTTCATGGTCAAAAGTCCATGAAATGAATCTATTCCGACCCTTAAATGATATGGGTCGACTTTTATTAATCATATTGAATTTTGGCAGGTATTAGGGTAATTTTATAATCTTATTTTTACCCTTAATTACCCGATTTACCTTTAATTGTAGTAAATAAAAATTACCGCAGATACTATTCATAATATCAAAAAAACTAACCTATTAACATAATTTGGACCCACAGAATCCAAATATGGAATCCATTTTTCAAAATTCAAAACACATAATTTGCAGTAATTAATTTAAAATTAATCCTGTTGTTAAGAAAATGGGTTTCAAAAGTTAAAACATTGTCAAAGATTGAAATGTTTTTACTTATGAATTCAATGTAAAATTAATGATAACAACATAAATTATATTAAATGGTAAAAATATATTCTATTTATACTTTAAACAATTTAATATTATAATTTAACCATATAAATTATCTCGATGAAAAAAAGTTGTTTTTAAGTAAAATTTAGCGTGTTTTTACTATTCATCAAAATAAGAACGTTGTCAAGAAAAATACCAAAACATTATCCAATGTAAATTTTTAAATCTTGATTCAAAATAAAAAATTTATTTTGTAAAATTGAACTTATAAACTTGTCAAAAATTATATTTAAAATAGGTGTGCCATCAAAAGGTGGCAGAAATGCATTTTTTGAAAAATACTTCTTTTATCCAAAAAAATTGATTTTGTTCTCATACCTCATTCCAGAAAATGTGTTAGATGAATTATAATGTTATAAAATTAAAATTTTGGTTAATACTATTCAAAATTGTTAGTTCATAATAATATTATAACAATATATCGTTGTTTAGCGAAACTCGGTATTGCATACAGCACATACTATTGAGGAAGGTCGATCTTGCGTGTAATGCAAGGCAAGTCCGGGTTGCGTGTAGGGAAAGCTTCATTTGGTGTTGCGTATAACATACTAAAAATATAGTTCAGTTATACATTGATCAAAATCTATACTTGGTGTTGTGTAAAATTAATTTCATTCGAAAGAACTTGAAATTGTGTGCATCACAAGCCAAGAATAGTGTTGGGTATACTACAATCTAATACAGTGTTGCATATAGTGCAAGTTAATCTTGGTGAAGCGTACAAAAAAAATCAGTGAAATTAAAATGAATAATTCTCATAAAATCTCAGGGTGTTACATTCTACCCCCCTTAAAATGAATTTCGCCCTCGAAATTCGTCAGGGTTATAAATGGTTTTCTACTTGAAAGTTTCTTTCATAGAAACCCATGTTGTAAAAATGAATACTAAATCATCATTTTAAAAAGGAATTTTAGAAACATAATAGATACTCAACATAACTCATCACTGGGTTTCCACATAGGATAATATAGGTGAAAATATGGATATGGAAGAGAAATCTAACCATCATGTTTGGATGAAGAGTGGTAGAGAACATGGCTATGAAAAACCCAACAATCCCAAAGCCATAAATTTGTGATGATCTAAGGTACCATCTGATTCATTAGATATGAGGGCACTAGGACAAAATTTTTGGTTTTCAATATCATTTCACTAATGTTGACGAATATTTGAATTAAAAAAATACTTACTTTATTTTGGTACAATATCACTGTTGTTTGTGCCTTGAACAATTTCCACTTCATCTCTTAAAGAAATGAAGTTGAATTTGTCTTTCGTGAAGTGTTAGCAGATCATGCGATAGAATGATAGGTCATTCCATCTATCTCAAACATAAGTTTAGCAAAAGTTATATACATAAGTCCATCTTATGATGAGATTAATCATATATGGTTCCAAAAATGGACTTATACTTCATCTATCATACCTCTTAATAAAATAAAACTAGTTTCTACTAACCAGGGAATTCTTGTAGGACATTGGTAGGCGATAAAGGCCTGTTGCACTTCGATTGTGGGTTCGATTCCCGCAACCTTGTCTGATGCGACGGTTCGTCGCCCATCCTGCAGGTTTTCCTTTTTCTAAAACTATTATAACATTCCAGAAATAATATTGAATAAAGGTTCTATCCTTAAACAATATTATCTTATGTCTAACATAATAAATTTCAAATCTTTAGGCTTATCCAAAATACTTCTATCCAATCTCATAGTATAAAGAAAATGATTACTAGAAATTTCATTAACCAAGCATGTGAATACCATCATTTATCCCCCATATATCATAAGATATATCTTGTTGGAAACATTCCAAACATGTGAATACCTTAATCATGTATTCTCTTGAAAAATGAATACCCATTGAACATTAGTGAAAACATGAATTCTGTCGAAAGTTAACTCTTTCCCCATACCAAAATCCAAAAATTTCTATATACTCAAACCATGATATAACTTTGTCCATATATCAGTTATGAGCTCATTAATACTATCAAACATTTCATTTTCTCTTTATCCCTTCATTATTCGCATGTCATCTACTTTCCAAAAATATTTCAATCACTTTTCATGGTTAACGGTACCATACAATTATTGAAAACCAATACATAGATATTCCAAAATTTCATGATACTATAAATGAGATTCCATGATACTATTTTGAAATGCCATTACATAAACACTTAATCATTCCACAACATCATTTTCATACTCAACATCACAAATAGTGATCGCATGTGACTTTGCTTTGTCCTTTTCATTAAGATGTTGCTCATGTCGTTCATTATTAACCCTTGGATTAGGGCATTGATTAGCATAATTCCCCATTTCCTTGCACTTGAAGAATTGAAGTGTCAGTGGAGCATTATCAGTAGTCTTTTCTCTATTCACGTCAGTAGAAACCTTTTTCCCATTACATCAGCACTCAGCTACTCGATGACCTTTTTTTCCACACTTGAAACATTTTCTAGTACCTTTTAGACAATCTCCACCATGCTTCTTTCCACACTTTGAGCATAAAGAAACATTCACCTTCTTTTTACCATAGTTCTGGGATATTTCCTTGAACTCCATCTTTCATTTTTTGTCAAAACCATGAGATAGATATGTAACAACAACTTCCAGTTCTACCTTGATAGCAAAACTCATAATTTCTTCATAGCTACTGAAGTCTCTTATAGCTAACGCCCTTCTAAGACTTGGTTTTAAGCCACTGAAGAATCAAACAACTTTACTTTCAGGTTGGATGCTAAATCCATATGGATACCTTGCAAGCCTTGTAAAATTCACCTCGTATATTCCAACATATTAATCATCCTTTTGCTTAAGCTCATGGAACTCATTTTCCATCTTTTTTTGAAGAATACGAGGGAAGTACTTATTTAAAAATAAGTTCTTGAACTCATCCCATTCCATGGATTCATTTTCATCTTGGGGCCTCGTATTATTAATTAGAGTCCACCACTGGTCTGCTTCACCTTCTAAATGGTAAATAGCTGGAATGATTTTTTCATGTTCTGAATAGAGAAGTATGGGAAATATCATTTCAATGGTACTGATCTATTGTTCAATAACAAGTGGATCAAAAGACCCACTGAAAGAAGGTGGACATTGCCTCATGAAGGACTCAGTAGAATATTGTTCCCTTCTCTACTCATTTGGAAGTCCAGAATGATTCATAGCTTATATAAGTATAGCAATAAGATTTTGCACTCCATATCCCATAACATTGGTTTTTTCAGGAGGAAAATCATTGCATTGTCCATTACATTGATCAACACGGTTCCTTTGAGTTCCATCCATCGTCTAAAACCCAAAAATAATAGTGTGAGAGGCAAAAATCATGCTAGTAAAAAAATAATAAAGGGGTAGTACCTTCAATATATAACATCTTAGGTTTAATTCTAAGATCGTTACCATAATTTTAGGACTATAACATATACTTATACTTAACCTTAGAGACATCCCTAGACATACCTAAGAAATACCTCTAGGGATTTCACTAAAGTTTTCACATCCTAGTTTCTAAAGTTTAACTAAACCTTTGCTCTAATACCAACTGTATTATAACGACCCATACTTTACATACATTGTTAGTACTTCAAAATTGAAGTACACTTATTACAACATATAACAAAACCACAAAAGGACCGTATAGGTATAGTGTCTTTAGAAACTGGGAATCATAAACAACTGGTTCATAAAGCATCTACTTTGCCTCCCATTTATTTCATCATATCTAGAGTCCCTTTTGGCATATCCTACTTAATAACCTTCTTCCTGGCCTGGGGAAATAAAACATACAAAAGGGTGATCTCAAATACTCAGTAAGGGTAAAAAAAAGAAATATCAATCACATCATATACATAAGAACATAACTTTTGGAAATCTTAACCTGCAAAAGAGATCATAATTTCATAACATGGGATAAATCATAGTAGTGAAATTTAATCCCAATAATAATAACATAAAACATGAAACTTTGTGGCAGACACACATAATCATAGAGAATCATTTATTATTAGTCAAGACTCATTGCCAAGACTATCTTAGTGGACAAAGTCCATTTCTGAAACGATTTCACTCCTCATTTCAGTCGTGTTTCACTGAACCGGTTTAACCTGCCGTTCCAGCCATGTCTATCTCATGAGATATAAAATCTTTACCCAATGCATTGGAGGGAGATATATTTCCCACTCATCTCATAATGATACCATTCTTATGTGTGCCACAAAATCATAAATCATCCATCATTGCATAACCCATGTAATAAAAATGGGATTCTTAAACATCATGATATCATAAAAAAATTCATATAAGATAAAGGAATTCATAATAAAATCATTGTAATAATAGGGATAGAAACAGAACCCTATATTATCTTAGATGGAAAATAATTTTGATAAAACACTTGAACTCCATTCTTGAGGAAAATATCCTTTCTACTTCAAAAACATTTTACTTTCTTTACATGTCATATAATTTTAAACTAACAGAAGTTGATTAAAAATAAACTTGAAAACTTGTAAAGGAAGCTTCTTGGAAATAATGTTTTAAAAATCCATTCATTCCGTATAAGTTAAAAAAACATTCTTCTCGAAGTTTTGTTGGAAAAGTCAAAAAGTACCTCGTACGAAAAACGACAAAAGATTACTTTCATATATTTTACTAAAAACTCACCTAAGGGTAAAATTGGATTTAAACAATTGTAGGTGGATGGAAATAATATTACATATTGAGGAAACATGGATGTGGATGATAAAATACAACCCATTAAATATCAAAGTATAAAAAATCTCGGATAAAAAATGAGATTGTGATATTTTCCCGTACCTTAGGTCTGATTTGCTTCATAAGTGTCTGAACCTCTTGTATAATGATTCAAATAATGTCATTGACTTATTCCATAATCATACTCATTTTTATTATATCATATATGGTCATATTATTAGCTTATTATTAGTAATATTTCATTGCTACTTGTTATTCGGGTGTTTATTACTTTTTGTTATTATGCGTGTTTTGTCGAATAAATTATAATTCTTATCTTTAGGTTATAGATACCTCATTTCCAAAAAGTTATAAGTGTACTATATATCATATTTATTCATTAAATTCATTTATATAATCATTATGCATTGAAGCTCATGTAGAATGAGTCGCATCACATCGTGGAGACGGTATTCCGTACATATGCACGAGCGATGATATCATTCCCATGATCGTGGAATTGTATTGGAGTGTATGTATACTACTTCAGAATCAATACCACTTTACAATAATCATATATAGTTATTTATTTTCACCATTATACCCATCCAAGTATGGTGGTGGTGGAAAATAGATTACACCACGGCGTGGAGACGGTATTCCGTACGTACGCACGCGCGGTGATTTAATTTTTCGTAGGATGGATAGATTGTGAAATAGGGTTGTTTCATACTTATAATAACATATAAGTATATTAGTGATACTGATTTTATTACTTCATAATGAAACAACTAAATAATAATAACTGGAAGAAGAAATAAAGATGAAAGAATCGGTAACAGACATTACCTCTTCTTTGAAGCGCCTCTTATAGACCTTCTTTTAAGGCACTAAAATTGGTCTTTGAAGAAGACCAGGACCTATAAGATGTTTCTAAGGAAGTGAGGAAGATAAATTTTCAGGGTTTGGACGAGCTTGAAGCCTCAAAGTGGTGTGAGGAAGAGAGGGAGGAGGTTCCCTTTTTTAAGGGAGGAGAGGGGCACCTTTGGAAAAACTAAAACTATTATTTTATTATAAAGCCATATTCGGTTTTAAATAGCTCCAAATTGATTTATTTAGAAGCTAAGGTGGGGATGGGACGAAATACTCTCATCCAATATAATTTAGACAATTTTAGGTATCAATTTTAACCTTATCATTTAGATTTAACTTTAAGTTGGATAATTTAAATTTTATCGTGTCTTCTTGTTTTCTTACACTATAAGGTTATTAAACTTACTATAACAAGCCAAACGAACCCCAATTTGTTTATTATTAATATATATAACCTTATCTAAGTCATTTGGCCGATCCTTATATTTTTAGGAATAAAATAACAATTATTAATATAATATTTGTTTTAAAAACAATTTTATGTCAATTTTGACTCTATTTGGTAATTGATTTTTGTGAAAATCATAACAGAATGATTAGTTCGAAAAAAATTAATTAAATCAATACTAACATGTCATATTAACAAAGAAAATTATTTTAATTCATAAAGAGTCTCAAATTACATTTATTTGGGTATTTATAACATCAATTATATCAATATTTCATTGATAAGATAATTACTGCATCATCATTGTGTCATAAATAAATTAAATTATTTAATGTATAAAAATTATAAATAAAATACCATTATGTAGGAAATCGTTTTATATTTCTAATTAATATTTATAGTCGAATTTATCTTATGTATAACCCTATATTAAAAATGATTTAGTTATTTAACTTTGATTTTAACTATTTTAACCCTTCTTTAAATAAATTGATAATAAATATCCTAATCTAATCCATGTGGGCCTAAATGGTCATATTTTATTCCTAAGGTTGTTTTTGGTCGAAGTACACTTATCCAATAGAATTAGGACATGTGTTAGGGTAATAATAATATCATTTTTACCCTTAATTACCCTATTTACTTTTAACCGTGGTAAAAAAAGTAAAAAGTTACTATTCACCAAAAAATTATTTTCATCTCATTGAACCACATTGTAGTCCTTGATATTAACCGTGTCTCTCGGAATTTCGAAATTCTACTCACAGAAGCGGTAAAATTATGTTTTATGGAAAATTCAGTTTTTTTTAACTACCACTTAGTAGTTTCACTATTCATCAAAAAATGAAAGTTTCCAGAAAAATACCAAAAATTAGGTCTAAGATATATTTGGTATTATGAATTCGAAAATGATTTCTATTTTACCAAATTCAAAACACATGAGTTTCATTAATTAATTTAAAAATTAATTCTCGTCGTCAAAACAAATAGCGTGTTTTTAAGAGATAATAACTATCAAAAGATTGACACTTGTTTATGTTTGGTTTAAATGTGAAATTACATCAAATGACCAAAATTGTATTAAATGGTAAAAATATATTCTAAATATACTTTAAAACCACTCAAATTAATAATTTATCACTATTAACTATTTCGATTAAAAAAGTTGTTTTTAATTAGAATTTAGTAATTTTCACTATTCATCAAAATATGAAAGTTATCTGAAAAGTACCAAAATTTCACCCTAAGCTAATTTTGATATTCCGAATCCAAAAATGAAGTCCATTTTGAAAAATAAAATTTAAAAAATTTCAAAAAGTGGTTATTACTATTCATAACGGTTAGTTTTAATAATATTTTAATAGCATATCGTTGTTTTGTGAAACTCGGTATTGCGTACGACGCAAGCTATCGAGGAAGGCCGCGGTTGCATGTAAAGAAACACAATCCAGTGCTGTGTGTATTGAAAGATTCCTTTGATTATTTATATAACATAAAGACAAAATATTTCTCATAAAAGTCTCGGGTGTTACATTCTACCCCCCTTAAAATGAATTTCGCCCTCGAAATTTGTCACTTTGTAACAAAAAGATGAGGATAAATCTACCTCATCCTATACATAAGATACCACGTAGCTTCTTCTAATTGGTGGTACCTCCATAAAACTTTCACCAATCGAGTGGTCTTGTTTCGTAGGGCTTTTTCGCTACGATCCAGAATCTTTATCGGCTGTTCTTCATAAGAAAGATCTTGCTCCAGCGGTACAACTTCTGAGCTGAGTACATGTGAAGGATCAGGTATGTACTTTATCAGGAGAGATACATGGAACATATCGTGAACTTGAGAGATATTCGGTGGAAGCGCCAATCGGTAAGCTACCTTTCCAACACGATCCAGTATTTTAGAAGGACCGATATATCTAGGGCTCAACTTCCCCTTCTTTCCAAATCTCATGACCCTCTTCCAGGGAGATATTCGTAAGAACACTTTATCACCCACTTCAAACTCTAGGTCTTTTCTTCGGTTGTCGGCATAACTTTTCTATCGACTCTGAGCTACTCTTATGTGTTGTTGAATATATCGGACCTTTTCTGCCATCTCATCAACAAGATCAGGTCCTAATAGCTTTCTTTCCCCAACTTCATCCCAGCAAGTTGGAGTCCTGCATATCTTTCCATAGAGAGCTTCATAAGGAGCCATCTGAATACTGGAGTTAAAGCTATTATTATAAGAAAATTCCACCAAAGGTAGGTGTTGATCCCAACCACGTTTGAAATCCATAGAGAAAGCTCTCAACATATCTTCTAGAGTTTGAATTGTTTTCTCAGACTGGCCATCTGTTTGAGGATGATAAGCAGTGCTGAAACTCAACTTTGTATCCAGAGTATGCTAAAGACTTCTCCAGAACTTTGAGGTAAGTCTCGGATCCCGATCAGATATAATAGAAAGTGGTTCTCCATGCAATCTTACCAATTCCTTTACATATATCCACGCAAGCTGATCCAGAGAGAAATCCTCTCTAATAGCAATGAAGTGTGCAGACTTTGTAAGACGATCAACTATGACCCAGATAGCATTATTGCCTTTGGATGTTTTAGGAAATCCTGTGACAAAGTCCATAGTGATGTTTTCCCATTTCCATTCGGGTATGGGTAATGTTTGTAACATCCCCTTATAGTTCTGTCTCTCAGCTTTAACTTGCTGACAAACCAAGCATCGAGAGACATATTCAGCAACATCTCTTTTCATGCCATCCCACCAGAAGTACTCTTTCAGGTCCTTATACATCTTCGTGCTTCCAGGATGAATAGAGAATGAAGAACTATGAGCCTCATCCAGCAGATCCTTCTTTAATTCGGGGATGGGAGGAACACAAACCCGATTCCTGAACTTTATTATCCCATCACAATCAAGGTTGAATTCAGGAACATTTCTCACCTTCTTTTGTAACTCTACATCTTCTTTATGTGCCTCTTTAATCTTCACATGTATAGATGGTTGAACATTCATTTGAGAAAGATACAATTTTCCCCCTTCCATTATAATTCCAAGATCCATCCTTTTTAAATCCATAAATATTGGATCTTTTGTGATCCTCATCATGGATAAACTGGCATGTTCTTGTTGAATTAATGCATCTGCCACCTTGTTTGCTTTCCCAAGGTGGTAATGAATTGAGCAGTCATAATCCTTAATTAGCTCTAACCATATTCTTTGGCGCATATTCAGATCCTTTTGTGTGAAAATATACTTTAAACTTTTATGATCAGTATAATTGTCACACCTTTCTCCATAAAGATAATGCCTCCAAGTCTTTAATGCAAAAATTACCGTAGCTAACTCCAAATCATGAGTTGGGTAATTTTCCTCATGGATTTTCAACTGTCGTGAGGCATAAGCTATCACCATATCATTTTTCATAAGAACACACCCCAATCTCTTCTTGGATGCATCACTGTAGATCACAAACATTTCTCCACTACAAGGCAGTGTGAGCACAGGTGCACTGGATAACCTTATTTTCAACTCCTTGAAATTCTCTTCACATTCCTCCGTCCAAACAAACTTAACTCATTTCCGAGTCAACCTGGTGAGTGGATTAGATAATCGTGAAAAATCTTTCACGAAACGTCGATAATATCCAACAAAACCAAGAAAATTTCGGATCTCAGTTACTATTGTTGGTCTCGACCATCTTTCGATAACCTCTGTTTTTGCTGGATCCACAGATATCCCCTCTTTTGAGATTATGTGACCCAAAAATGAATCTTTTTGAAGCCAAAATTCACACTTTGTAAATTTGGCATAAAGCTTCTCATTTCTCAGGGTCTTCAATATAATTCTCAAGTGATCTTCATGTTATTCCTTGCTCTTTGAATATACAATAATATCGTCTATAAAGACTACCAAAAACTGATCAAGATAGTCTCTAAAGACTCTATTCATCAGATCCATGAAGATAGTAGGGGCATTAGTAAGACCAAATGGCATCACTATAAATTCATAGTGTCCATACGTTGTACGGAAAGTTGTCTTTGGTATATCCACCCTTTTGATCCTTAATTGATGATACCCTGAATGAAGATCAATCTTGGAAAAGTATTGAGCTCCTCGTAGTTGGTCAAATAAGTCATCAATGTGTAGGAGAGGATATTTGTTCTTGATAATGATCTTGTTATGTTCTCGATAATCAATGCAGAGTCTCATTGATCCATCTTTCTTCTTAGCAAACAGAACAGGTGCTCCCCAAGGTGACACACTAGGGCGTATGCATCCTTTATCAAGATTCTCTTGGAGTTGCTTCTTCAATTCATGCAACTCAATTGGGGACATTCTATAAGGTGTCTTTGAAATAGTCAAAGCACCCGGTACGAGTTCTATTAAAAAATCAACTTCACGATTTGGTGGAAGACCTGGCAATTCCTTCGGAAAGACATCATAAAAATCTCATATAATGGGAATATTCTTAATCATGAGTTTCTCTCCATCCATTTGAGATAAATAACCCTCATTTAGTGGAATCAAGACCCATAATATGGAAGAAATTTCCACTGGAATGTTATGTTCATCCTTGCATCGATAGACGATCATAGATTGATCTGGAATATGAAATGTGACTTCCCTTATTTGGAAATTGATATGAGCTCCATATAAAGAAAGCCAATCCATGCCATGAATCACATCAAATTTTACTATAGGAAGGATCACAAGATTTGCAGGAAGCACTTTCCCACAAACTTCAATCTGGGAAGAATTATAAACTTTTTATGCGACTGTTGTTCCATTAGGGGTTGTCACAGCTAACTCAACATCTAATTGTTGAGGTAATATGGTGATACTATTAGAAAATTCTTCAGAAATAAAAGAGTCGGTGGATCCAGAATCAAATAAAACATTTTCTACTTTAGAGTGGATGGTAAGTGTACCTTTCACCACATCGTTATCGTACTCCACATCGCTGATAGAAATTTCATGTGACTTTCCTTTGTCTTTAGCCTTAAGAGTTTGTTGACGTCGACCATCATCATCAACCCTTAGATTTGGGCATTGATTGGCATAATGCCCCATCTCCTTGCACTTGAAACATTTAAGTGTAGTAGGTTCATTCTATGTATCCCTTCCTTTGTTTGCATCATTAGACATCTTCTTCCCATCATTGCGGCATTCAAATGCCCAATGACCTTCCTTTCCACATTTGAAACATTTACTTGTCCCTTTAAGACAACTCCCTCCATGATTCTTTCCACACTTTGAGCATAAGGGAAAGCTCATCTTCTTTTCAGTGTGCTCTTTATATTTTCCTTTGAATTCCATTTTCCTCTTCTTATCAAACCCATATGACTGATGGGTTACTCCAATCTCCATCCCAACTTTGAGAGCACATCGAACGATTTCCTCGTAGCTATTGAAGTCCCTTATGGATAAGGCCCTTATAAGACTTGGTTTTAAGCCACTAAAGAATCGATCGATCTTACTCTCAGGTTGGATAATAATACCAGAAGCGTACCTTGCAAGTCTTGTAAAATTTGCTTCATAGGTACCAACAGATTCATCATCCTTTTGCTTCAGTTCAAGAAACTCTTTCTCCATATTTTTTCAGATAATACGAGGGAAGTACTTATTGAAAAATAAGTTCTTGAACTCGTACCATTCCATGGACCCAATTTCATCTCTTTGCCTCGTATTATTAATAAGATTCCACCATTGATCAACATCTCCTTCCAAACGATACACTGCTAGGATGACTTTATCATGTTCAGAACATTGAATAACTGAAAATATCTTTTCAGTAGTACTAATCCATTGTTCAGCAACTAATAGATCAGTAGACCCGCTGAATGAAGTTGGACGCTGCCTCATGAAGGATTCAACAGAATGTTTCTCCTTCCATTGCTTGTTTGGAAGTCCTACATGATTCATATCTTGAGAAAGTTGTGTGAGCATGGTAACAAGATTTTGCATTCCAGCACCCATAATGTTTGGTTTCTCAGGGGGGACAACCATTGCATTGCCCGTCGCATTCTGCATTAACACAGTTCCTTCGGGTTCCAGCCATTGACTAAAACCAAGAAGAATAGTGTGAGCAACACTAATTATAATAGGAAAACCACATAATCAAGAATAAAATTTCACACTTAAGGTCTTATCCTAGGTTATTCATGGGCATTTCTAAAACACTAAGATTGTGTTCTATGCTTAGACTTATCCTTAGGGTTCTTACTAAGGCTTTCACATCCTAGTTTCCAAAGGTTGACTATACCTTTCCTCTGATACCAACTATAACAAACCATACTTTACATACATTGTTAGTACTTCAAAATTGAAGTACAATTATTAAAACATATAAAAAACTATGAAAGGACCGTATAGGTATAGTGTCTTTAGAAACTGGGAAACATAAACAACCGGTTCATAAAGCATCTACATTGCCTCCCATTTATTTCATCATATCTGGAGTCCCTTTTGGCATATACTACTTAATAACCTTCTTTCTGACCTGGGGAAATAAAACATACAAAAGGGTGAGATCAAATGCTCAGTAAGGGTAAACAAAAGAAATATCAATCACATAATATACATAAGAACATAACTTTTGGAAATCTTAACCTGCAAAAGAGATTATAATTTCATAACATGGGATAAATCATAGTAGTGAAATATAATCCCAATAATCATAACTTAAAACATGAAACTTTGTGGAATACACACATAATCATAGAGAATCATTTCTTATTAGTCAAGACTCATTGCCAAGACTATCTTAGTGGACAAAGTCCATTTCTGAACTGAGTTCACTCCTTGTTTCAGTCCTGTTTCACTGAACTGGTTTAACCTGTCGTTCCATTCATGTATATCTCATGAGATATAAAATCTTTACCCAATGAATTGGAGGGAGATATAGGTCTCACCCATCTCATAATGATACCATTCATATGTGTGCCACAAAATCATAAATCATACATCATTGCATAACCCATGTAATAAAAATGGGATTCTTAAACATCATGACATCATAAAACAATTCATATAAGATAAAGGAATTCATAATAAAATCAATGTAATAATAGGGATAGAAACAGAAACCTATATTATTATAGATGGAAAATAATTTTGTTAAAACACTTGAACTCCATTCTTGAGGAAAATATCCTTTCTACTTCAAAAACATTTTCCTTTCTTAACATGTCATACAATTTTAAACTAACCAAAGTTGATTAAAAATAAAATTTAAAACTTGTAAAGTAATCTTCTTGGAAATAATGTTTTAAAAATCCATTCATGTCGTATAATTTAAAAAAACATTCTTCTCGTACTTTTGTCATAAAAGTCAAAAAGTACCTCGTACGAAAAACGACAAAAGATTCCTTTCATATCTTTTACTAAAAACTCACCTAAGGGTAAAATTGAATTTAAAAAATTGTAGTTCGATGGAAATAATATTAAATATTGAGTAAACATGGATGTGGATGATAAAATACACCCCATTAAATATCAAAGTATAAACAATCTCGGATAAAAATGAGATTGTGATATTTTCCCTTACCTTAGGTCCGATTTTCTTCGTAAGTGTCTGAACCTCCTGTATAATGATTTAAATAATGTCATTGACTTATTATAGAATCATAATCATTGTTATGATATCATATATGGTCATATTCTTAGCTTCTTATTAGTAATATTTCATTGCTACTTGTTATTCGGGTGTTTATTACTTTTTGTTCTTATGCGTGTTTTGTCGAATAAATTCTTATTATTCTCTTTAGGTTATAGATACCTCATTTCAAGAATGGTATAAGTGTACTATATATCATATTTATTAACACTACTGGAAATCTAACCTATACCCACGGTTTGAAACCGTGGGTATAGCCTCTAAAACCGTGGGTATAGGCTATACCCACGGTTCCAAGAACCGTGCGGCTGAATGGCGTCAGTATAGACCTATACCCACGGTTTGTTAAAAACCGTGGGTATAGGTAGTAGAAACCATGTTGTACCCACGGTTTAAGCAGAACCGTGGGTATAGATCTCTTCCCACGGTTTCTAAAACCGTGGGAATAGATGTGTATCAGTACAACCTATACCCACGGTTCTGTAAACCGTGGGTATAGGTTCCATTGCCTCTTTAAACCTTTAAACCCCCTTCCAGCCCCCTGAAGACCGCTTCACGGCCCCCCTGCAGCCACCTTCATAGCCCCCATCCAGCCCCCTTCACAGCCCCCCTGCAGCCCCCTTCAAATCCCCCATCCATCCCCCTTCACAGCCCCATCCAGCTTCACAGCCCCCCTGCATCCACCTTCACAGCCCCCATCCAGCCCCTGTAGCCCCCTTCATAGCCCCCCTGCAGCCCCCTTCAAATCCCCCATCCAGCCCCCTTCACAGCCCCCATCCAGCCCCACTTCACAGCCCCCTTCCATCCAACTTCATAGCCCCACTCCAGCCCCTCTCCAACCCCACATCTAGATATCCAGCCCCCCTGCAGCCCCCTTCACACCCCCACTCCAGCCCCTCTCCAACACCCCATCGACTCTCCGCTACTTTCTTCAATCAGCCAAGTTTCAAAAAGTTGACAAATGAATAAGCAAGATAATAGAAGGTTGTAAAAATAATACATTTAGATAAATGGATACCCCACACATCATACATTGTTGTTGACCTATAATGGATAGTGTTTCTGAGATAATCGGGTTAAGTTAAAAAAGGATTTAATGCCAAGGGAGTAACAGGATTGGGGAATCAGGACAGATGAATAAAATAATCAAAGGATTTCTAGCCAGCTGAAAAAAACATGCCCAACCTTTTCAATGAGATCCAAAACATCTTGGTTATCAATGAAATCAATGTAGCTCTAATCAAATCCTTCTTTCTTACTCTTCATGTTCCACCATTAAGACATACTGCATAGCATGATCAAAAATATTAGCCACAATAGCAAAGAAAAAACCACCCACCCAGCACAACTATATCTTATATAAATATTCCATCAAACCAGATTAAAATGTTTCTGGAGTTCTTCAGTCATCAAATTTATGAAAATTTGTTCAAAAATTCATGGTTAGACACAAATAATAATTGGAAGTAAAATGTATCATCGATTTTATAAGAACTGACCCATCCCCCCTTCCTATCCCCTTCCCCCATCCCAGCTTCTCTCAATTTTTTTGTACAATATTATCAGCAATTAGAATTTGTACAGCCAATCAGAATATGTTCTTGTAATAATTCATTTTGTTCGTTCAATAATTAGTGAGTTTGACAATCTTCTAGTAGCTTCATTCTGCAGATAGAATTAAAATGATGAATAAATAGTAATGATATCAATTAAAAAGTTGAACTTGTAGAGACATACAATCAGAAAGTGTTCTTTCCATAATTCATGAGGTTGGATGATATCAATTTCAAATAATGTTCCATGATAATAATAATTTACCAGTTTCATTTATGTCTGTTTCAGCCATTAGCAACTGATCCCAAAAAAGAAATTAATAATTTTATGAATTCGAGCGTAAAAAAATTTTTAAAATTTGCATACCTGAACTGAAGGACCCATCACAGAGGAGTCTTGAACACATAAAAGGGCCATTTAATGGTCACCAAACTGGAACAACCATCATTGGCATCATCACTGTCATAAAAAAAATGATTTCGTCCACCATTTTCTACATTCTGTACTGTCAAATTAAGAAGATGTACAGAATAAAGGTGTCTATAATGCTTAAAAAATGGTCATTTTTATACCATATGGAAGGATGAAACCAGCACAATTGACCACCAACTATCTTCTTATAATATATTTCAATATGAATGAGCAGAGGAGAATCTTATAAATCACAAAATAAATTGAGAATAATGCACCTGTCATGCATGAATTTATCTAACTAATGAAAGGTTTACCTCAATATGAATGAAAGTTCATGAGACTATTCAAGTATTCAACTTTATATCAATGCTGGTAGCACCATACAAAAAACAAAAAAAAATGATAGATAATGATAGAATTACAGGGCTTTGATCCACATGAAGGTGGATTCATCAATCTGCATGGTGGAACATATAATCTTTCTTGGGATTTTATTGACTCTCTAGTTTGGATCCGTCAAATGAACTCTACATGGATTAATCAAACTGGTATCACCTCATAGAATCAAATTGTCAACAACATAATGGTGCATAGTTAGGAAGTCTAGGTATATGTACATATATTGAAATGATACCCAAAAAATGCTACTTATTTCATACTATAACAAAGAAATTTTGAAACCACATATTAATGTTATGGAACATAAATATAATAATATGTAAGACATTTCAATTTGTACATTTCCCTATATCAAACAATACCATTCTAGATCTGGTAAAAAATACGTGAAAAATTCTACTAATTACAACCAATATAGAGTCTAATACATTCATGTTATACTAATATCCTATTTTCCTGTTTTAATGGAAAATGAAAGGCATTACAGTAATTGTACCATCTATAAGACACAATTTTTTAACCAAAAGAATGATGATACTATAGTGAAAAGAAATATAAAACCTCCATAGAAACTGTATTTTGAAAATATTTGAATTATGTATATATCATTATGAATGGAAACATAAAAGAGAGTTTGAAACGATGAAAAAATGACAAAATGATTACACAGAATGCATTGTTTCTGAAAAGAAGGTTGACTAATGTAACAAAATAATATGTTTTATAAAGTATTTGGTGAAACATATGGGTTGGTAACCAGAAATAAAAATATATGGTCCATGTTATAAAACTGCATATGGTGATAATGATAGATGAACCAAAGTAGACATCTGCAAGTTCATCAAGTACTGATTTAATGTTAATATTTTGTAGATTCATTGTACATATCATGAATAACATCACATTTGGCAGTTAGGAATACAAAATGGTGATAAATCATAACATAGTAGATGGTGAAACAAATAGAGAAAGAAGAAACTGAAAAAAATTATCATCACTACCTATAGTGGAAACTTGTCAAATAAGCGATGGTTTTGGCGAGGTGGCAAGGGAACAGTTGAATGTAGGTGTTTAACAATCACCGATATGTAATCATGTAACTGTGAAGTTATCCATAAAAATACATAAACATATTTATTATTTGAAATGTAATCATGTAACTTTATAAATGTAATGGTATAAATATACATAACTGTATACATGCACTCATTGAAGATTCCTGGGATGAGTGGGCTTACTTCAGTGTAAAAGTTTTGGCTCATGTTGATTTATTCATGGGTGATGTAGGAATCCAATTTATTGTACTCATTCTAGCTGCATCAATGGAATATTGAAGACGATGCATAATAAAAATCTGCGATTGAAGAATGATCAAGAAGATTTCGGAGTGACAAAGCCTGAAAAAAAGTAAATAAGTACCTGTAGTGTGAGATCATAGGGGTTACATTCATAATTTTAGCATCGGAAACTGTATCAAAAATATACATACAAAACTAATTAGAATAATAAAATAGGGATAATGTTCAATATACTCAAAATTTTTGGCTCACGGTTATGTATTCATGGGAGATGTAGGAATCCAATTTGTTGTACTCATTCTAGCTACATGAATATTGAAGACAATTCATAAGGAAAATAAATGACTGAAGGATGATCAAAAAGATTCAGAAGTGATAAAGAATGAACAAAATTAAATAGGTACCTATAGTGTGGGATCATAGGGGTTGTATTCATAATTTTAGCAATGGAAACTGCATAAAAAATTTACATGTATTTTCAATATAGTGAAACATGTCTTTTCATATTTCTCAGAATTTATCACAATTTTATTAAGAATAAATCATATATGAAAAGCAATGAAAATTTATTCTCAACAAATTTAAATAGAAAACATGATGTATCATACATTTCAAATAATAAAGGGTAATAAAAACAATGAAACATGCAAATTAAAATTGTCATTGTGATATAGTAGATTTTGTTTTGATACATCGCAAAGACTCTAATACCTAATGTAAACGGAACCAACCGTTGATACATAGAGATGACAGTGGCATCCGTGTGATCCCATGTGTGATGTCACCAGTTGATATTGGTTTACTTGATGGAGTAGTAGAGTCATTGGTTGATGACATTGAATCGTTTCGAGTATTTGTAGGCAATGATTATAAAGTAAGTATAATTATTGAAACTACTGAATAGAGGGTAGTAAATAAAACATTTCCAAGGGTACTGAGTAGAGAACTCACAAACTGCCTATCGTTCCTTCATAAGTTGCCTCTGTTGCAACCATGCCTCTCTAGAGTTCGATGGACAATTCATGTTTGTTTTTTTATAGCTTATAGTGAAGGTGTGCAATGAGACTGTATAATGCAAGAGTACACTGCTTTATTAAACAATTTGACATACTAAATGAAAAGACGTAGTATTCCATAACATACAGTAGTAGACATTTATGTTTTATTCAGTTATTGTAATATTAGCAAACCATATATGTATGTGGATATCCACATGGATATCGACAAGTTAGTTGACAAAACTGTAAAAGAAACTGTAACATATGACAACATTAGAACTATATTTTTTCATAAACGGTCTTCTAAAATTTGAAAAATAAACATGCAGTTGGATATGAACATGGTAAATTGAAATGTAAACTGAATAAGTTGAGCTTGGAACCTCGTACAGGAAACCGATGTATAACTAACGCTAAGTGAATGCGAACAGTTATATTGGATAAGTAGATCCAGACATGAAGTTTAAAGGATTTTCTTTTTCTAGTACGAGTATACGTTATTACCTGTAGTGCAAAGGTGAATCGGGTGGGAATTCGAACAGCCTGAAGGTTGTGGAGATCGGAAAGACAGTATCACAAAAATAGGAATCCAAACAATCCCTGGAATACCAGACTGAGATTACAATATGCAGGGGGTGTCGACTGTATGTAAATATAGCGGCTACAATCAAATATTATGTAACAAAATCAAACTTAAATGAAGTAGTGTAGGTTTTCGAACGATTACCTGGAGGTTGAGCTGTTTGGTTCAAAGGTAACCGCGAGTCGGTCCAGAACGTTGGAAATCTGAGTCCGCCTTCAAGAACGATGGAGGTGTATGCTGCAACCGGCGTAAGGAGGAAGATAATGTATGAGAACGACGATATACAGGATATCCAGGAGATAGACAACAGTCACGTGCACAAACAACCGGAACCCTATCTCATCAATATACATACCCTGACCCAAAACTGGAGAACCCTAAATCGGCGAGAACGCAGTAGAAATGAGGTCGTGGCGGTCGTCGGAGCACAGCTGCTAGATCTGTGGTTGGAAACGGAACAAGGGGCGTTCGAGGGATCGAGAGGTCAAGATGGGTGAGGTTTCAGTCGAGCGAGTTGGCAGGAGGAGGGTGAAAGATTTTGAATCCCGCGGTGTGCACGACACTGAGGCGGCGGTCGACTGGCGGGGGCCAGAAGCTTGAGGTGGTGGGAGGGAAGCGGGGGCTGGGATGCGGAGGCTGGCAGGTCGATGCGGAGGCGGACGCCTGGATGTCAAGGCTGAGGCGGGGATCGGAGGGGAGGGGGGGGGGATTAGGGCTCGTCGAGGGGATGGGGGATTAGGTCTCGTCGAGGGGAGGGGGAGGACAAGCCCGAGCGTGGGTGATATTTTACGGGATTTTTTCCACGGTTTTTAATAAACCGTGGGAATTGGTTTAGAAAATCGGCTTATCCCCACGGTTTTCTTAAACCGTGGGAATAGAACCGTGTGATTAGGGTCAATTTCTAGTAGTGTAATTAAATTCATTTATATAATCATTATTCAATGAAGATCATGTAGAACGAGTCGCATCACATCGTGGAGACGGTATTCCGTACGTACGCACGAGCGGTGATTTCATTTTCTGTAGGATGGATAGATGGTGAAATAGGGTTGTTTCATACTTATAATAACATATCAGTATATTATTGATACTGATGTTATTACTTCATAATGAAACAACTAAATAAGAAGAAGTGGAAGAAGAAATAAAGATGAAAGAATCGGTAACGGACATTACCTCTTCTTTGAAGCGCCTCTTTGAGACCTCCTCTTAGGACACTAAAATTGGCGTTTGAAAAATACCAGGACCTCTAGGATGTTTTCAAGGAAGTGGAGAAGAGAATTTTTCATGGGTTGGCTGATCTTGGAGGCTCAAAGTGGTGTGAGGAAGAGAGGGAGGAGGTTCCCTTTTATAATGGAGGAGAGGGGCACCTTTGGAAAAACTAAAACTATTATTTTATTATAAAGCCATATTCAGTTTTAAATAGCTCCAAATTGATTTATTTAGAAGATAAGGTGGGGATGGGTCGAAAGAATCTCATAAAATAGAATTTATACAAGTTTAGGTATCAATTGTAACCTTATCATTTATATTTAACTTTAAGTTAGATAATTTAACTTTTATCGTGTCTTCTTGTTTTCTTACACTATACAGTTAATAAACTTACTATAACAAGCCAAACGAACCCCAAGTTGTTTATTATTAATATATCTAACTTTATCTAAGTCATTTGGCCGAACCTTATATTTTTAGGAATAAAATAAAAATTAATAATATAATATTTGTTTTAAAAACAATTTTATGTCAATTTTGACACTATTTGGTAATTGATTTTTTAAAAAATCATAACAGAATGATTAGTTCGAAAAAAATAATAAAATCAATACAAACATGTCATATTAACATATAAAATTATTTTAATTCATAAAAAGTCTCAAATTACATTTATTTGGGTATTTATAACATCTATTATGTCAATATTTCATTAATAAGATAATTACTGCATCATCATTGTGTCATAAATAAATTAAATTATTTGATATCTAAAAATTATAAATAAAATACCATTATGTAGGAAATATTTTTATATTTCTAATTAATATTTATAGTCGAATTTATATTATGTATAACCCAATATTAAAAATGATTTAGTTTTTAATCTTTGATTTTAACTATTTTAACCATTCTTTAAATAAATTGATAATAAATGTCCTAATCTAATCCATGTGGGCCTAAATGGTCATATTTTATTCCTAAGATTGTTTTTGGTCGAATTACACTTATCCAATATAATTAGGACATGTGTTAGGGTAATAATAATATCATTTTACCCTTATTTACCCTATTTACTTTTAACCGTGGTAAAAAAAAGTAAAAAGGTACTATTCACCGAAAATTATTTTCATCTCATTGAACCACATTTTAGTCCTTTATATTAACCGTGTCTCTCGTATTTTCGAAATTCCACTCACAAAAGCGGTAAAATTAAGTTTTATGAAAAATTCAGTTTTTTTAACTACCACTTAGTGGTTTCACTATTCTTCAAAAAATGAAAGTTTCCAGAAAAATACCAAAAATTAGGCCTAAGCTATATTTGATATTATGAATTCAAAAATGATGTCTATTTTACCAAATTCAAAACACTTCAGTTTCATTAATTAATTTAAAAATTAATTCTCGTCGTCAAAACAAATAGCGTGTTTTTAAGAGATAATAACTATCAAAAGATTGACACTTGTTTATGTTTGGTTTAAATGTGAAATTACATCCAATGACCAAAATTGTATTAAATGGTAAAAATATATTCTAAATATACTTTAAAACCACTCAAAATAATAATTTATCACTATTAATTATTTCTATTAAAAAAGTTGTTTTTAATTAAAATTTAGTAATTTTCACTATTCATCAGAATATGAAAGTTATCCGAAAAGTACCAAAATTTCACCCTAAGATAATTTCGATATTACGAATCCAAAAATGAAGTCAATTTTGAAAAATAAAATGTACAAAATTTCAAAAAGTGGTTATTACTATTCATAACGGCTAGTTTTAATAATATTTTAATAGCATATCGTTGTTTAGTGAAACTCGGTATTGCGTACGACGCAAGCTATCGAGGAAGGCCGTGGTTGCGTGTAAAGCAATCCAAGCTAGTGTTGTGTGTAGTGAAAGATTCCTTTGATGATTTATATAACATAAAAACAAAATATTTCTCATAAAAATCTTGGGTGTTACATGTAGAGACTCAAAGCTTGACATACATAGACATTACATTACTTTTACGGAAAACTAAATCCATAAAACAAAGAGACAACCAAATATAGTGTTAGTTTAGTGTCTTTGGAAACTCAGAACATAATCTTATAATCATGGTGAATGATCTTCAACATCTCCCATAAAGATCTTCCCCTTTTCTTTTCTTACCTAAAACCATTATTTATATCATGGGGAAAATAAAACATAAAAAGGGTGAGCTCAAATGCTCAGTAAGGTTAAACATGGAGAACTTAAAAACAATCCATAAAAATTTGAACCTAAAAACATGAACATAAAACATCAAAATCTTGACCAATGACATAAATCATGGCAGTACATAAGGCATGGATAATAAAGAACATTAATCATGATAAAATAGCATGGGAATAAAACATGGAATTGTGGAAAACCATTAAACACATGTTATGATTTCCATAGTATCCAACGCATTATTGCCAAGTCCATCATAGTGTACAAAGTCCATTATTGAACCGGGTTTACATGCCATTCTAACCCTGTATTACTGAACCGGATTCACTTTTCGTTCCATCCATGCCTATCTCATGAGATATAAATCTTTACCCAATGCATTGGAGGTAGATATAGGTCCCACCCATCTCATAATGAAATAATTATTACTTTTTCCACAAAACAAACATAAATCATTCATCATAACCCAAAGAATAAAATGGGTTTCATAAACATCATCCCATCATAACATATTACATATAAAACAAATGGATATCATTTCATCATAAGAAGAATAAAACCATATAAATAATATAGACATTATACTTGAAACATAATCATACTAAATAATGTCATCTTAGATGGAAAATAGTTTTGACAAAACACTTGAAATGAATTCTTGAGGAAAATATCCTTTCTTCTTCAAAATCATTTTCTTTTCACAAAATGCCATGAAATTTTAAAAGAAAAGGATTTTGTTGAAAGTCATCATTATAATATTGTAGAGTAAGATTAATGAAAATTAGGCGTTATGAAATCGTAAAAATCTGTTCATACCTTATAAGTTAAAAAAACATTATCCTCGTACTTTTGCCAGAAATGTCAAAAAGTTCCTCGTATGGTAAAAAAAGAAAGATTCCTTCCAAAACATAATGTAAAAGTCAAAGAGGGGTAAACATGACCTTAAAAATACATGGAATAATATTAAACACTTTATGAAAAACATTTTTATGGACATGGATGAAAAATATAACCCCATTAAATACTTACGTATAAGCAATCTCGGATAAAAATGAGATTGCAAAATTATCCCTTAACTTATGTCCAATTTCTTCCATATGTTTCCAAGACTCCTGTATAGTGGGTTTAAAAATATTATTAACTTGTAAAATAACCATAATAATATTTATGATATCATATATGATTCACTTATGAATTTATATTACCCGTTCATTTGTCAATTCCATGTTAAAGCAGCGTTTTGGGTAAAATCGTTTCATTTATCGTCCGTGTTTTGACTTATAATTATTCATATGATTAATTAGATCATGATTACTTACTTTCAGAATGTAAAACATGATTTTTATATAATATATATTCATAATATAAAAATATATAATAGGTATATAAATGGAAATAAATACATCATTCCTGGAGATTGTAAGTCGTACGTATGCATGAAAGCTGTTTTCATTTCCTTATTAAATTGAATGGAAGTAAGTAAATAACATATAAATAAATCCCGTATCATTAATATGTCATATATTTCATGATTATTTATTATATATACTTTGTAATCATTCATTAATGGTTAACTTGGAGAATGAATCTCATCGCGTCATGGAGACGGTAATCCGTACATACGCACGAGCGAGGATATCGTTCCCATAATTATTGAATGGAATTATATTAGATGAAATAATATCTTAGAATTAGTATCATGTTATAATAACCATATATAGTTATTATTTAAACCATTATAACCATCCAAGTAAGGTGGTGGTGGAAACAAATATTACACCACGACGTGGAGACGGTATTCCGTAGGTACGCACGCGCGGTGATTTCGTTTTCTGTAGGATGGATATAAGGTGAAATAAGGTTGGTTTATATTTATAATAACATGTAAGTATATTATTGATACTGAACTTATTACTTTTTTAGGAAACAACAAAATAACAGTAATTAGAAGAAGAAATTAACTTCAAATAATCGGTAAAGGATATTACCTCTTCTTTGACGCACCTCTTCTAAACCTCCTATTAGGGCACTAAAGTTGGTCTTTGAAGAATACCAGGACCTCTAGTATGTTTCTTGGAAAGTGGATAAAAGAAATGGTCAGGTTTTTTCCAATATTTAAGGCTCAAAGTGGTGTGAGGAGTAGAGGGGGGAGGTGCCCTTTTATAAGAGAGGAGAGGGGCACTTTTGGAAATATCAAAAATTATAATTTATAATAAACTCAAACCTTACTTAAAAACCTCCAAAAATCACTCAAATTTTAATATTATATGAGATAAGGTTTTAATATCATAAACCAATAATATTTAGACATGTTGGTAATTTATTTTAAACCTTATAAACTTGATTCATCCTTATTTAATCAATTTAATTTTATTTGTGGTAATAATATTCTAAATTTTAAATTGTTATAAATAATGACTTATGTGTTGTGAATTTTCCATAATTGGATAATTTATGAAATTTTAGACAATATAAATTTAAATTTATAATTTTTAAATATTTTTGTAATTTTTAAACAATTTTATAGTGTGTTATTTTTATAAAATAACAATAGAGTCTATTTTGAAACTATTCATTTATTTGAGTTTAAATAAAATACACACAAAGGATATATTAAAAAAAATATTTAATATACTCCTAACATGTCATATTCATCTAGAAAATTTTTGGAGAAAATTAATTAGTTCATATAATATTTATTTTAATATTTTTAAAAACACTTATTTGATATTTCAATCAATAAAATAATTTCTACATCACTATGTGTCATAATTAATGATAATTATGTAATCCCTAAAAATTCTAAATAAGTTATCATCATGTAGATAATTATATTATATTTCTGGGGACTATTTATATTTGAAGTTTTATGAATTTTATCACTAAATTAAAATTATTACACTTATAAGATATAAGAGAGTGACATGTTGTCACTTTCTTTGGTTTTAATAATAATTATATCATTTTCATGCTCAAAAGTCCATGAAATGAATCAATTTAGACCCTTAGATGATATGGGTCGACTTTTATTCATCCAATAGAATTTTGGCTGGTCTTAGGGTAATTTTATAATCTTATTTTTACCCTTAATTACCTGATTTACCTTTAACTGTAGTAAATAAAAATTACCGTAGTTACTATTCATAATATCAAAAAAAAATCAACCTATTAACATAATTTGGACCTAATGTATCCAAATATTGAATCCATTTTTCAAAATTAAAAACAAATAAGTTGTAGTAATTAATTTAAAATTAATCCCGTTGTTAAGAAAATGGGTTTTAAAAGTTAAAACATTGTCAAAGATTGAAATGTTTTTACCTATGAATTCAAGGTAAAACTAATTCTAATGAAATACATTTTATTAAATGGTAAAAATATATTCTATTTATACTTTAAAATAATTTACTATTATAATTTAACAACATAAATTATCTCGATGAAAAAAAGTTGTTTTTAAGTAAAATTTAGCGTTTTTTTACTATTCATCAAAATAAGAACGTTGTCCGAAAAATATGAAAACTTTATCCAATGTAAATTTTTATATATTGATTCAAAATATGAAATTTATTTTGTAAAATTTAACTTTTAAACTTTTCAAAAATTATATTTAAAATGGGTGCGCCATCAAAAGGCGGCAAAACTGCATTTTTTGAAAAATACTTCTTTTATCCGAAAAAATGATTTTGTTCTCATACCTCATTCCAAAATATGTGTAAGATGAATTATAATGTTATAAAATTAAAAATGCTGTTAATAATATTCATAAAGTCTAGTTCATAATAATATTATAACAATATATCGTTGTTTAGTGAAATTCAGTATTGCGTACAACACACGCTATTGAGGAAGGTCTCTCTTGCGTGTAATGCAAGGCAAGTCAGGGTTGTGTATAGGGAGAGCTTCCTTTGGTGTTGCTTATAACATAATGAAAATATAGTTCAGTTATACATTGATCAAAATCTATACTTGGTGTTGTGTAAAATGAATTTCATTTTAAAGAACTTGAAATTCTGTGCATCACAAGCCAAGAATAGTGTTGGGTATACTACAATCTAATATGGTGTTGCATATAGCGCATGATAATTCATGGTGAATTGTACAAAAAAAGACATCAAAAAAATTAAAAATAATAATTCTCATAAAATCTCGGGGTGTTACATTTATTATCAGCCTTTTTATGAGTAATTGATAGATTTTTCCCTTATTAAGAATTAGAGCACACACTTTAATAAGTTTCCACAACCTAGGTAACAAAGAAAAGTGTTTAGTATGACATTTATAGAATGATAGAATGTCAGATTTATATTTGGGGGATATGATGATAAAATAATGTCCAATAAAACATTTATATAGATAATATCTAAAGAAAATAAAAAAATGGGATATGGTATTGGGAATTTATCCATGAGAATTAATTTTTAAATTATTTTATTAGTGTAAAATATATTCATCTTATTATTGGTTTATCCCATATACCTTCATCATGTTAGAGATATTGGTAGTGGTATGATTGAGTTGGTGATTCCCTTGGAGAGGAGTAACCATGGTTGGTCTCTTTGAGAATATATTTCATGGTAATCAGGACTAGATGAATGAATTTTAAAAAATCACAATGTTTTAGGGATTTAAAGTGCAATATGCTCAGGTTTGGGTTGGTCTGGTCAAATTTTTGGTCAAATACATCTCATGGATGACCTATTATATGGTGGTGATGTCATAACATCTATGGTATTTTATGAGATAATTTTTTTCTGTGTTCATCATTACAATGTATGTTATGGTGTGTTTGAGCTATATAGGTGTTTTATGATGGGCCATGTGTCAGTTAGGGAAGATTGTACTATCAGTGGATATTTTTCTTTTATGGAAGATTCCTAGTAGCACATTGTAGATGGGTACATGGTACTTATTTATCCCAAGTGGAGTGAGGTTTGTTCTTTAAGCTACACCATCCAATTTGTATACTTGGGATAAGTACCATATGGGTAACGAGTACCTAGTAAAGCATGATAGAGTACTCATATACCTCTATAATGGTTTTCTAATTTTTTTAATTAATTACTTAAGTTGGTTATATATTTTATAAATTATTGGAGTCTAATTTCACTCCCAATAAAGTGTATATTGACCACCTTCTCCAACTCTCACTCTTATCTCCATCCAAGTGGGTGTTCATCATTTATGGACTATGTTTTAATTAATCTCTCATACTTTGCAAGGACTGGTAAGGCTTATTTTCCACATTCATATATTATTTAGTTTTTTTATATTTTAGTGGGTTTCAATAAAAATCTTCTTTATAAGTATTTTTCACTAGACTCAATATTTATTTCTCCACTACTACAAAACAAGCCATTAATAGCCCCTAAAATGGCCTTTATCAGTGCTAGAATAGTGTTGACGACGTGAGCGACGTTAAAATCCCACGACTTTTATCATTGCTAATAAAATATCTAATAAATGTATCCTTTTTCATCGCTTTAGAAAGATGTCATGAAAAATACATTTATCAGCACTTCTAAAAAACACTTCTAAAAGATTGTTTTATCAGTGCTGATAAATGAGTTCTTTATCATCACTTTTTAAAGCACTAATAAAAATCTATACTGCAGTATGTGATAAAATCACATTACGGAACCACTGTAGTGTGTTGTTACAACACACCACAACACCATAAGCACCAAAAGAACAAGAAACACACTAGATATATCAACAAAAATAGGTCCCAATACATAATTTAAATGAAATGATATTTACAACAGAAATACCATAAAAAATTATATTATAACCATTTAAAACATTGTTTTATACAATTAATTAAAGAAAAATTATTATATACATTCAAAAAAATCCTAGCTGTCTGTGTTACCATGATTTCCATTGACTTTCTTTGTCGAACTGCCAACATTGCATGAGCATCTTCAAACATACAACATCAACTCGAACAAAAGAATCCACCTGTATAAGAAATATATTATTATATAAGTAATACTAAGAATAAATAAATTAAACATAAATATGAAAAAATAAATTAATTATATGGACGTTGATTTTATGATGAAAACATATATATTAACTCTATGAATGATTAGAAGTAGCGTTTTTTCTCTTCCTAAAAAGGAAGTGTAAGTAAATTTAAAGAAAGTGATAAATGCACCATGACATGGGTGAAAAGATTTTATGGAAGAGTAAGCATAAATGTTGTACAGAGCACACCAAATCTTACCAAATAATCCAGTTGTATAACAAAACAACTATTATGTGATTAATAATAAAAATAAATGAATTAAAAATAAATATGACACGTTAAATTAATTCTATAGATAATGATTTTACTATATAGACATTAAGATTACCTCTGTGATTGAGCAAAGGAAGTGTCATTTCTATTCTTGAAATGGTAGTCGAGGTAACTTGAAAAGAATTTATAAATGCACCACTTCATGGGTAAAAATATTTTAAGGGGGAAGGAGCATGAAATTTGGATAGAGTACCCCAACTCAAACAAAATAATCTACGTGTATAAGAAAACAATAATTATGTGAGTAATACTAAAAATAAATTAATTAAACATAAATATAATACAATACATTAATTGTATGGACAATGATTTTACTTTGAAAACATCAAGATTACCTCTGTGATTAAGAAGAGGTGATGTTGTTTCTCTTCCTGCAAAGGAAGTGGAGGAAACATGAAAGAAAGTGATAAATGCACCACTTCATGGGTGAAAAGATTTTAAGGGAGAAGAAGCATGAAAGTTGGACAGAGCACCCAAAAAAATAGTCATTACATTAAAACAAATTATCATTAAATTAGCTTTTGAAATAGTAAAATAACAAAGAAAAATGGTTAAAAAGAATATAAAATTCATGTAGGTTCCTTGGAACACTATCCTCATATTACCCTTATAAGAACACTTATAACAACCCTTACAATTAAAATAATCATATGGCCAACTTCCAACATAATTAACTAGAGAAACATTTTCATTAATCAAGTCATTAGATAGCCATATCAGGCTCACTTAATCATAAATAGTGTACAAGGACAATATTAAGAATAAAAAAATTATTCATTAAACCTTTCATCATAAATCCCTTGAAAAACTCTATTAGTCTCATAAGAAAAACAATTTCAAATATAATAATTTTCATTCCTATTAAATATCCCTTTTAAATACATAAATAACATGAACAAGGGAAGTAGATTCTTGAGTTAAAGAAAACATATAATCATATACATAAATCCAAATATCAAATAATAGTTGTTGTGGTAGGAAAAAAACATTGATAGTGTGTATGTTAAAATAAAACATTTCTTTTGTCCTTTGTAATGAAAGAGAAAATGTTCCATAAAAAGATTCATTTTTTGAAACAAATTAATGAGATATAAAATTCCCTTTATAATTATTTTATATTTATATAAATATATCTAATAAAAATTTATAATAATATGAACATGTATTAAAAATATTTACAGAATAAACCTTTCAGTCTTTTAAAATTATGTTTTTAAAAAAAATTGTCCCTTTCCTTGAGTTTCACTCATCACATAGGATTGTATCTTCCTAAATAATAAAATTTTGTTAATTATTTAGTTTAATAATAACCATTTTCAATTTTATTATTCATTTTATTTTCAATTTTAAGCCTCTAAACTCTTGATTGAGATTATGAGAAAAGTGTGTATCTAATTTAAAATTAAATCATTACTGCTAAATTTATAATCCATTTTTGTTGAAAAATATATTACTGAATAAAAATATAATAGGTAAAAATATAATTTATAAATTATATTAATATTTGGTTAATTATTTTGATTCATTCATCAAAGATATATTTGTTTTTAGAAAAAACTTCATAAATACTCGGAAGAGTCATTAATGGTTCAATCATGTTTAGTTTATTGATTCTAAATATAAATTCTTATCATTCAAAAAATCCAAAATTACTACTGTTTAATTATTTACATTTTCTCAATCAATGTTTTCATTCAAACTCACATTTATTCATATACTAGTATATTTTTAGTAAATATAACATAATAAAGTGACCTTGCATAACTCTTGTGAGTTAGTGTTTCTCCACCTGAGATAAACAATATTCCATGTATTATTACAGTACATGATAAGTAAAAATATAAATATTAATTTATTAAATACTGGTGAAAACTTTAATCATAATATTATGATAAGATGGATATGTTCCAAGGAACTGATATTTTCCCAATCAATAATAGAAGCTGAATATATCAAAACATGTTATGTGGATTAATATTTTATTTGGAAAAAGTGTCTCCTTGCTAAATTTGGGTTGTCCTATAGAATTATTCATCCAATTAAAAAAATTATATAATGATAATAGAGATTCTTCACAAGATAAGGATCCCATGTCTCACCAAAGATTCAAGCATATTCTTTATTAATTTCACCACATTAAATAATTTTATAATAGATTAAATGCTATGATTTTTTTACTTGTCATTGAATATAATATTTTAGATTCCCTAAAAAATTCACTTACTTAAAACAACATAAAATCCATGCTATCCTTCTATGTTTTAGATAGAAGGGTTCATGGTCTTCTTTAAGTGGAATACTATTAGTGTTTTTGACATAAATTCATTATAGTGTTATTATCTAAGAAACATGATAGATAATTTAAGGTGTATTAATAAAATTATGATATCATATATTTAATTTTTTTGTAGAAAATAAAAGATGACATGATATTAACCCTATGAAATATATGTATCACAAGGTTATCCCTTATTGATGATCATCATTTTGTTTTGTGATTATATTTTAAGATTGGTTTGAGTGGGATCACTTGTGTAGATATACAACTAATCAATAATAGAATACATGTTAGTAAACTTGTATTTGGATTGACCTATATAGAGTATACCACATGGATTGTCACACACACACACACACATCACAGGTTTAACATACCAAAACATTATCCATTCATCCATCAACTTGAGGTTATGAAATATGTCTCTTACTTGTGATGTTATATAATTTTATACTTATTTAAATTAATTTGAGAACATAGATTAATAAAAAGTAATTATGTTTGATACTTATCATTCAGAGGTATTTGTTTAACCCTGATTCGATTTGTCTTCTCCAATGATTGGTTAATGTTATAAAGTCCATAAATTGGGTTTTATAAAGTATATTCATGACCATGAAAAGATAATAACATGTGCAAAAATGATATAAGTTTTACTCAAAGAAAAAATTGGGAAAATAGATTATCTATAAATGTATTATGTTATCAATGACACATTCTTAATCTAAATATATATTATAAATTTGATTTTATAATGGATGTATAGTGTATTAGTTCACACCAAATCTATTTCTAATTTGGGTATCTATAACATGTCACTAAATATTACTCTTTCTAAGGATTATGAATTAGATTCATAATCATTTCAATGTTACAAATAGAACATTGGGTCATACATAATATAATTATAACTGGTATTTTTAGGTTAACATGATTAGTCTATGTATTAAAATGTATGTGTTTAAAATGTACAAAAAAATATGCAGGTCTTGGAAATTTAAAATTTTAATTAAATAATATTAATTTAATTTTTTTATGTGGTTTTATAATATAAATGATATTTTTTATATTTTTAATATATAAACATGAGGAAATAAAAAATTCCAAATAGATTTATATAATAGACTCGATGTAATAGTCCTCCAAGGCACATTACATGAAGGAATCATGTAGGCCAACCTAAAGTGTCTATTTGAGAACATTATTTACTAATTTTAACCCAATTTTTGGTTAATTAATTCCCCTCACTAGGTGTCTTAGGACTTAATCCAACTTTAAATGTTATTATTACTCTAGATGGCCTTTAGAGGCTCTTTTTTAACCATATTGGATGATCTATGAGAATAGAATCCTGGTTGGATTTTGAATCCCCCTCATGATATAAATAAATAAAAGGAGGGGTATAGTATTCTTTCAATTGTGATAAGGAATAGTTATGTAACAACTGGAGATTTTATGAGAATTATTTTTTTTAATTTCATTGATGTCTTGTGTTGTACGCAACACCAAAATTAGCTTGTTCTATATAAAACAGCGTATTAGCTTGCAGTATACACAACATTAATCTTGGATCATGTTACACACAATTTCATGTTCGTTTGATAGAAGTTATTTTACGCAACATTGAGTGTATATATATATATATTCAATGTATAAATGAAATATGGTTGGATTCTATTATACGCAACAACAAATGAATCTTGTACTACACGAAACCCTGACTTGTCTTTCATTACACACAACTGCGACCTTCCACAATAGCGTGTGTTATACGCAATACCAAGTTTCACTAAACGAGATATTATTATAATATTATTATGAACTAGCCGTTATGAATAGTAATACCCACTTTTTGAAATTTTATAAATTTTATCCTTCAAAATGGACTTCATTTTTGGATTAGGAATATCGAAATTATCCTAGGGTGAATTTTTGGTATTTTTCTTAAAACTTTCAATTTTTGATGAATAGTGAAAACACTGGGTTACTATTTAAAAACCGAATTTTTATTTAAATTATTATTTATTTTATTTAAATTTATTTTAGGTCAAAATTGATACATAATACCAATATAAGTTCAATGTAATTCATTTGAGTCATTTTATAATAATTTTAGATATATTAAAATTTTATTGAAGTTTTCACCGTCTTTTACCAACCTCCTAGGAGAATTTGAAAATTTACATAAAACTTAATTTTACCACTTCTATGAGTGGAATTTTGAAAATCCGAGAGACACAGTTAATATCAAGGAGTAAAATGTGGTTCAATAAGATAAAAATAATTTTTGGTGAATAGTAACTTTTTACTTTTATTTACCACGGTTAAAAGTAAATAGGGTAATTAAGGGTAAAAATGATATTATTATTACCCTAACACATGTCCTAATTCTATTTAATAAGTTTAATTCGACCAAAAAAACATTAGGAATAAAATATGACCATTTAGGTCTACTTGGATTAGATTAGGACATTTAATATTATTTTATTTAAAGAAGAGTTGAAATAGTTAAAATCAAAGTTTAATAACTAAGAAATTTTTAATATAGGGTTATAAATAAGATAAATTCAACTATAAATATTCATTAGAAATATAAAAATATTTCCTACATAATGGTATTTTATTTATAGTTTTTATACATTAAATAATTTATGTTATTTATGACACAATGGTGATGTAGTAATTACCTAAATAATAAAATATTAAAATAATCGATATTATAAATACCAAATAAATGTAATTTGAGACTTTTTATGAATTCCACTAATTTTATAGGTTAATATGACATGTTATTATAGATTTAATTAACTTTTTTTGAACTAATCATGCTGTTATGATTTTCACAAAAATCAATTACCAAATAGTGTCAAAATTGACATAAAATAGTTTTTAAAACAAATATTATATTATTAATTGTTATTATATTCTTAAAAATCTAAGATTCGTCCAAATGACTTAGATAAGGTTATATATATTAATATTTAACCACTTGGGGTTATTTTGTCTGCTTATAGTAAGTTTATTAACCATATAATGTAAGAAAACAAGAAGACACGGTAAAAGTTAAATTATTTAACTTAGAGTTAAATCTAAAAGATAAGGTTAAAATAGTAACCTAAACTTGTCTAAAACCTATTGGTTGAGCGTATTTCGACCCATAACCACTATATCTTAGAAATAAATCAATTTTGAGCTATTATAAACCGAATATGACTTTATTATAAAATAATATTTTAAGTTTTTCCAAAGGTGCCCCTCTCCTCCCTTATAAAAAGGGCACCCCTTCCCTCTTCTCTTCACACCCTTTTGAGCCTTGAAGCTTGGACAACCCCTGCCCATTTCTCTTCTCCACTTCCCTAGAAACATTCTGGAGGTTCTGGTCTTCTCAAAAGACCAACTCTACTTCCTTAAGAGGAAGCTTAAAAGAGGTACGTCGAAGAAGAGGTAATCTCTTCTTCCGATTCTCTCAAGTTTCTTTCTTCTTCTACTTCTTATTATTTAGTTGTATCGTTATAAAGTAATAAAAAAGTTATTACTTATATACTTATATGTTATTATAAATATGAAAAAACCCTATTTCACCTTCTATCCATCCTACGAAAAATGAAATCACCGCGCGTGCGTACGTATGGAATACCGTCTCCACGTCGTGGTGTAATCTGCTTTCGACCACCACCTTACTTGGATGGGTATAATTGTGTAAATAAATAACTATATATGATTATTGTAAAGTTATATTGATTCTGAAATATTATACATACACTTAAATACAATTCCACGATCATGAGAATGATATCATCACTCG
Organism: Viscum album; assembly: GCA_963277665.1. Classification (NCBI taxonomy): domain Eukaryota; kingdom Viridiplantae; phylum Streptophyta; class Magnoliopsida; order Santalales; family Viscaceae; genus Viscum; species Viscum album. Next base: position 2,072,214,298 of record OY728156.1, on the reverse strand, counting down.
TGCGTACGTACGGACTACCGTCTCCACGACGTGATGAGATTCATTCTCCATGTTAACCATTCATGAATGATTATAAAGTATATATAATGAATAATAATGAAATATATGACATAATAATGATACTGGATTTATTTATATATATATATATGTATGTCATCTACTTAATTCCACTCAATTCAATAAGGAAACGAAAACAGCGTTCATGCGTACGTACGGCCTACCGTCTCCATGAATGGTGTATTTCATTCCATTTATTGATCTATCATATATATATGTATATTATGAATATATATTATATATAAATCATGTTTTACATTCTGGAATTAAGTAAATCATGATATAAGTAATAATATCAAGAACAACAAGTCGAAACACGTACAATAAATGAAACGATTTCACCCAAATCGCTGCTTTTACATCGAATTTACAAAAGAACAGGTAATATAAAGTCATAAGTAAACTAATATGATATCATAACAATGAATATGATTCTTTAATAAGTCAATGAAATTATTTAAATCATTATATAGGAGGTTCGGATACATATGAATCATATCGAACATAAGTTAAGGGATAACTATTTCAATCTCACTCTTATCCAAGATTGTTTATTCGTAAGTATTTACTGGAGTTTTTGTTATCATCAATGTCCCTATTTTCTAAAAAAAATTAATTATGTTTAATGGAATTTTTACCCATTTTTGAATTTTACCACATGTTATGAAAGGAATCTTACTTTTTTTACCACACAAGGAGCTTTTTGACTTTTCCGACAAAAGTACGAGGAGAATGTTATTTTTAACTTATACGGGTGAACGGATTTTTACGGTTTCATAACGCCTCATTTTCATGAAGCTTCCTCTACAGGATTGAATGATTATTTTCAATAAAAACCCTTTTCTTATAAGATTGCATGATATTTTGTGAAAAGAAAATTATTTTGAAGAAGAAAGGATATTGTCCTCAAGAATTAATTTCAAGTGTTTTATCAAAACTATTTTCCATCTAAAAATGACATTATTTAATATGTTTAATTTTCAAGTATAATGTCTCCATTAGTTACATGGTTTGATTATTCTTATGATTAAATGATATCCATTTTTTATATGGATTATGTTATGATGGCGTGATGTTTAAGAATCTCATTCTATTACTTGGGTTATGCTATGATGTATGATTTATGATTTTGAGGCACACGAAAGAATGATTTCATTATGAGATGGGTTGGACCTATATCTCCCTCTAATGAATTAGGTAAAGATTTATATCTCATGATATAGACATGGCTAGAATGGTAAGTTAATCTGGTTCCGTGTTACAGGACTGAAACGAGGAGTGAACTCGATACAGAACTGGACTTTGTCCACTAAGATGGTCATGGTAGTAATGCATTGGCTACTATGGAAATCATAACATGTTCTTAATGGTTGCTACAATTACATGATTTATTATCATGCTATTTTATCATGATTGATGATCCATTATGATATATTCCTTACATACTTCCAAGATTTATGTCTTTGCTCAAGATTTTGATGTTTAGATTTTATGTTCAAGTTTTTGCATTCAAATACTTATGGATTGTTTTATGTTATCAATGTTTACCCTTACTGAGAATTTGAGCTCACCCTTTTTATGTTTTATTTTCCCCAGGATATAAATAAAGGTTTTAGGTAAGAAAACCAAAAGGGGAAGATCTTTATGGGAGATGTTGAAGATCTTTCACCATGATTAGAAGATTACGTTCTGAGTTTCCAAAGACACTAAACTAATACGATCTTTGGGCGTCTATTTTTGTCATGTATTAAATATTCTAAAAAAGTAATGTAATGTCCATGTACATCAATATTTGTGTATCTACAATTGGTATCAGAGCGAAGGTTTAGTTAACCTTTGGAAACTAGGATGTGAGAACTTTAGTGAGATCCCTAGAGATATTTCTAAGGTATGTCTAGGGATGTCTCTAAGGTTAAGTATACGTATAATTTATAGTCCTAGAATTACGGTAATGATATTATAATTAAAGATAAGGTGTTATATATTAAAGGTACTCCCCCTTTATTATTCTGTTTTCATAGCATGATTTTTTCCACTTACACTATTCTTTTTGGGTTTTAGAAAATGGCTGGAAACAAGAAGATTCACGATAATGGAGGATATGATGGACAATGGAATGATATTCTTTATGAGCAAACAAATGAAATTGGATCTGGAAGTCCAAACATCATTATTATGCCTAATCAGCAATCTCATAATATGATCAATAATCTCAACTTTGGTAAGTATCCCGACTCAGCTAATAAGAGAAAGATGGAGTTTCATGATGATCATAGAGGAAAGAAAGTTCAATTCCCCTAATGTAAATCATGTGGGAAGAGGCATCAGGGAGAATGTTTCAAAGGAATTGGAAGATTCTTTGGGTGTGGAAAATAAGGACACAAATCCAGTAATTGTAAAGGAAATGGTTTAGTTAACACCATGGAAAAGTATAATGGTATTGCTAAGACATCAACAATTGTTAAAAGTTTTAAATGTGGAATGTATGGGCATTATGCAAACCAATACCCTAAGGGAAAATCTCATAAAGAGAATGAGCATGGTCGTATGGGTAGTATTTATGTTGATGATGATGAAGAGACTACAAATGATATATGAGATAAAAGAAATGACGAAGCTCAGTCAGTGGTTTAAGAAGGTAGTGGAATGACTGTATGTTTATAAAGAGTTATGTTGTATAGGTAATTTAATGGTACTATGGAATAAAGACACATCTAAGGATTGTTACACTATTGTTTTTCCTAAAGTATTTGAAAGTATATGTTGAATTGTACCAGTAACCATGAAAGGTTAATTCATATATTTTTGGAAAGTAGATGATATGCACATAATGAAAGGATTAGGAGATAATGAGATGTTTTATAGTATTGATGAGCTCATGGCTGATATAAGGACAATGTGATATCATGGTTTGAGTATATAAAAATTTTGGGATTTTGGTATGTGGAAAGAGTTAACTTTTGACAGCATTCATGTTTTCACTAAGGTTCAATGGATATTCATTTTTCAAGAGAATACATGATTAAGGTATTCACATGTTTGAAATGTGACCAACAAGATATATCTTATATGGGGGATAAATGATGGTATTCACATGCTTGGTTGATGACATTTCTAGTAATCATTTTCTTTATATTATAAGATTGGATAAAAGTATTTTGGATAAGCCTAAAGTTGGAATGGATTATGTTGGACATAAGTTAGTATTGTTTAAGGATAGAACTTTTTTTAATATTATTGATGGAAAGTTATAATAATGTAGTTTTAGAAAAAGGAAAACCTGCATGACGGGCGACAACCCGTCGTGTCGGACAAGACTGTGGGAATCGAACCCACAACCGAAGTGCGACAGGCCTCTATCGCCTACCACTGGCCTACAGGAAGTCCTTGGTTAGTAGAAACTAGTTTTATTTTATTAAGCGGTATGATAGATGAATTATAAGTCCATTTTTGGAATTATATGTGATTAACCTCACCATAGATGGACTTATGTATATTTGATAACTTTTTCTAACCTTTTTTTTGAGACAGATGGAATGACCCATCATTCTATCACATGATCTGCTAACACTTCAAGAATGACAAATTAAACTTCATTTCTTTAAGAGATGAATTGGAAATTTTTCAAGGCACGAACAACTGTGAGATTGTACTTAAATAAAGTAAGTATTTATTCTAATTCAAATTCTTCAACTTTAGGAAAATGATCTTAAAAACCAAAAATGTTGTCCTAGTGTCCTCATATCTGATGAATCAGATGGTACCATAGATCATCACAAATGAATGGCTTTGTGATTGTTGGATTTTTCATAGCCATGTTCTCTACCACTCTCCATCAGAACTTGATGGTTAGATTTCTCTTCCATATCCATATTTTCACCTATGTTGAAACCCATTGATGAGTTAATTTGAGTAATCGATATGTTTCATACTTCACCTTTTAAAATTAATTTTTAGTATTCTTTTTTACGATGTGGGTTTCTATTAAAGAAAATTTCAAGTAGTAAACGATTTATAACCCCGACGAATTTTGAGGGTGAAATTCATTTTAAGTGGGGTAGAATGTAACAACCCGAGATTTTATGAGAATTATTATTTTTAATTTCATTGATGACTTGTGTTGTACGCAACACCAAAATTAACTTGTTCTATATGAAACGTCGTATTAGCTTGCAGTATACACAACACTAATCTTGGATCCTGTTACACACAATTTCAAGTTCATTTTAAAGAAGTTATTTTACGCAACATTGAGTGTATATATATATATATATATTCAATGTATAAATGAAATATGGTTGGATTCTATTATACGCAACAAAAAATGAATCTTGCACTACATGCAGCCCTGACTTGGCTTTCATTACACGCAACCGCGACCTTCCATGATAGCGTGTGTTATACGCAATACCAAGTTTCACTAAATGAGATATTATTATAATATTATTATGAACTAGCCGTTATGAATAGTAATAACCACTTTTTGAAATTTTATAAATTTTATCATTCAAAATGGACTTCATTTTTGGATTCGGAATATCGAAATTATCCTAGGGTAATTTTTTGGTATTTTTCTGAAAACTTTCAATTTTTGATGAATAGTGAAAACACTGGGTTACTATTTAAAAACCGAGTTTTTATTTAAATAATTATTTATTTTATTTAAATTTATTTTGGGTCAATATTGATACATAATACCTATATAAGTTCATTGTAATTCATTTGAGTCATTTTATAATAATTTTAGATATATTAAAAGTTTATTGAACTTTTCACCGCCTTTTACCCACCTCTTAGGAGAATTTGAAAATTTACATAAAACTTAATTTTATCACTTCTGTGAGTGGAATTTCGAAAATCCGAGAGACACGGTTAATATCAAGGAGTAAAATGTGGTTCAATAAGATAAAAATAATTTTTGGTGAATAGTAACTTTTAACTTTTATTTACCACGGTTAAAAGTAAATAGTGTAATTAAGGGTAAAAATGATATTATTATTACCCTAACACATGTCCTAATTATATTGGATAAGTTTAATTCGACCAAAAACAACCTTAGGAATAAAATATGACCATTTAGGTCTACTTGGATTAGATTAATACATTTAATATTATTTTATTTAAAGAAGAGTTAAAATAGTTAAAATCAAAGTTTAATAACTAAAATATTTTTAATATAGGTTTATAAATAAGATAAATTCGATTACAAATATTTATTAGAAAGCTAAAACTATTTAATACCTAATGGTATTTTATTAATAATTTTTAGACTTTAAATAATTTATGTTATTTATGACACAATGGTGATGCAGTAATTACCTAAATAATGAAATATTAAAATAATTGATATTATAAATACCCAAATAAATGTAGTTTGAGACTTTTTATGAATTCCACTAATTTTTTAGGTTAATATGAAATGTTATTATTGATTTGATTAACGTTTTTCTAACTAATCATGCTGTTATGATTTTCACAAAAATCAATTACCAAATAGTGTCAAAATTAACATAAAATAGTTTTTTAAAAAAATATTATATTATTAATTGTTATTATATTCCTAAAAATATAAGGTTCAAAAAATGACTTAGATAAGGTTATATATATTAATAATGAATCACTTGGGGTTAGTTTGGCTGGTTATAGTAATTTTATTAACCATATAGTGTAAGAAAACAAGAAGACATGGTTAAAGTTAAATTATTTAACTTAGAGTTAAATCTAAAAGATAAGGTTAAAATAGTAACCTAAACTTGTCTAAAACCTATTGGTTGAGATTATTTCGACCCATACTCACATTATCTTCGAAATAAATAAATTTTGTGCTATTATAAACCGAATATGACTTTATTATAAAATAATATTTTAAGTTTTTCCAAAGGTGCCCCTCTCCTCCCTTATAAAAAGGGCACCCCTTCCCTCTTCTCTTCATACCCTTTTGAGCCTTGAAGCTCGACCAACACCTACCCATTTCACTTCTCCACTTCCCTAGAAACATCTTGGAGGTTCTGGTCTTCTCAAAAGACCAACTATACTTCTTTAAGAGGAAGCTTAAAGAAGGTGCGTCGAAGATGAGGTAATCTCTTCTTCTGATTCTCTCAAGTTTCTTTCTTCTTCTACTTCTTCTTCTTAAGTTGTCTTATTATAAAGTAATAACATCAGTATTAATTATATAATTATATGTTATTATAAATATTAAACAACCCTATTTCACCTTATATCCATCCTAAGGAAAATGAAATCACCGCGCGTGCATACGTACGGAATACCGTCTCTACGCCAAGGTGTAATCTGTTTTCGACCACCACCTTACTTGGATGGGTATAATGGTGTAAATAAATAACTATATATGATTATTGTAAATTTATATTGATTATTAAATATTATACATACACTTCAATACAATTCCATGATCATGAGAATGATATCATCGCTCGTGCGTACGTACGGACTACCGTCTCCACGATGCGATGAGATTCATTCTCCATGTTAACCATTCATGAATGATTATAAAGTATATATAATGAATAATAATGAAATATATGACATAATATTGATACTGGATTTATTTATGTATATATATATATTTGTGTGTGTGTGTGTGTGTGTCATCTACTTAATTTCATTCAATTCAATAAGGAAACGAAAACATCGTTCATGCGTACATACGGCCTACCGTCTCCATGAACGATGTATTTCATTTCATTTATCGATCTATCATATATATATGTATATGATGAATATATATTATATATAAATCATGTTTTACATTCTATAATTAATTAAATCAGGATATAAGTAGTAATATCAAGAACAACATGTCGAACCACGTACAATAAATGAAATGATTTGATCCCAATCGCTACTTTTACATCGAATTTACAAAAGAATGGGTAATATAAAGTCATAAGTAAGCTATACATGATATCATAAAAATGAATATGATTCTTTAATAAGTAAATGACATTATTTAAATAATTATACAGGAGTTTTGGATACATACGAATCATATCATACATAAGGTAAGGGATAACTATTCCAATCTCGCTCTTATCCGATATTGTTTATTTGTAAGTATTTACTGGGGTTTTTGTTATCATTCATATCCTTATTTTATAAAAATGTTTTCATGTATTTTTAATGGCCATTTTACCCATTTTTGAATTTTACCACATGTTATGAAAGGAATCTTACTTTTGTTTACCACACGAGGAACTTTTTGACTTTTCCGACAAAAGTACAAGGAGAATGTTATTTTGAACTTATACGGGTGAATGGATTTTTACAGTTTCATAACGCCTCATTTTAATGAAGATTCCTCTACAATATTGAATGATTATTTTCAAAAAAACCCTTTTCTTTTAATATTTCATGTAATTTTGTGAAAAGAAAATGATTTTGAAGAAGAAAGGATATTTTCCTCAACAATTCATTTCAAGTGTTTTATCAAAACTATTTTCCATATAAAAATGAAATTATTTAATATGTTTATGTTTCAAGTATAATTTCTCCATTATTTACATGGTTTTATTCTTCTTATGATGAATTTAAATCCATTTTTTATATGGATTATGTTATGATGTCATGATGTTTAAGAATCTCATTCTATTACATGGGTTATTCTATGATGTATGATTTATGATTTTGTGGAACACCAAAGAATGATTTCATTATGAGATGGATGGGACCTATATCTCCCTCCAATGCATTGGGTAAAGATTTATATCTCATGAGATATACATGGCTGGAACGGTAAGTTAATCCAATTCAGTGTTACAGGACTGAAATGAGGAGTGAACTCGATTCAGAAAGGGACTTTGTCCACTAAGATGGTCATGGAAGTAATGCCTTGGCTACTGTGGAAATCATAACATGTGATTAATGGTTGCCACAATTACATGATTTATTCCCATGCTATTTTATCATGATTGATGATCCATTATGATATATTCCTTACGTACTTCCAAGATTTATGTCTTTGCTCAAGATTTTGATGTTTAGATTTTATGTTCAAGTTTTTTCATTCAAATATTTATGGATTGTTTTATGTTCACTATTTTTACCCTTACTGAGCATTTGAGCTCACCCTTTTTATGTTTTATTTTCCCCAGGATATAAATAAAGTTTTTAGGTAAGAAAACCAAAAGGGGAAGATCTTTATGGGAGATGTTGATGATCTTTCACCATGATTATAAGATTACGTTCCAAGTTTCCAAAGACACTAAAATAATACTATCTTTGGGAATCTGTTTTTGTCATGTATTAAATATTCTGTAAAAGTAATGTAATTTCCATGTACGTCAAGATTTGGGTCTCTACAAGTTAGTTCTTAGAGTTCTCTAGATTTACCCATCTAATAGTGTTATGTAGTTTTCCTTATTTATGAGGTTTCTGGTATTTTTATATTTACTTCTTCTATAATTTTTCTTTGAAGTGATTAAAATTACTTAGTAAGGAAGAGGATCCCACCATATTTTCATTGAATTGAATTATTAGTGGATATAGAATGAGGATTAAATTTGATAATTCAATATTAATCTAAATATTTAAAACCAATTTTAAAATTTTATTTTCTATTTTATAATTTGAATATGTTTTTTATCATTTACTAGTTATGGTATTGCATGGGTTTTGTTGTTACATCCACAATTTTATGAGTTCCAATATCATTACAAAAACCTAGCATAATAACACTAAGATTTATTATCAAGTCAACTCTTTCACACTATGAAATTTTATTTGGGTGATAAGGAAAACTAAAGGGATAAATATGACCTTAGATTGGATTGATAGGATAGAAAGTGAAATTTATCAAAGTGATTTTTGAGTGGGAGCATAAGTAGTAGTTATCATATTTGTAGATATTATACTTTTTTATGGATATAGGGTCGCCAATAACTATATTCATCTCATTTATGTTGATCTACTAGATATTTAACCAATTATAGGAATTAATATAATTTATGATATCATTTTTATATTTATGTAAATTAACAATTCATGTTTTCTTCCTATTAGGGTATCTAGTATGGACTATGTGGTATAACCATGAATGGACCATGTTATTATTAGATGTTACTGTAATAGAAAACTCATTAATAGTTTCTAAAATAACAAGATCAATGATAACCAGGATTCCTATGTTAGTACAATATAGGAGGATAACGTCAAAAGGATATTAATCACCCTTAGATTCAATGCCCCAATTCGGTCTATCAGGTCTTAGTAGGAGTTCCACCTGACTTCATGCATTCCTCTATATACAAGAGTTTTTCAACTTACTATGGGGGATAATGAAATACACTATAAATATTATTCCCTTGATAGTTAGTCATACAACAAATAAAAAATATATAATAAGTATTAATCAACAAATAAACAATATGGATTCACATTGATAATCATACCATATAAATAAAATCTCAATAAATATTAAAATGAACTTTACTAATCATATATCAAGTCAAAATAGAATCCCAAAAATAAGTATATTGAAACATGCAATATATAGAAAAATATAATAATATAGAGTCTATAATATAATAATTACCCTATAGTATATCCTTTTAACACCTCATTTTATACAGTGCTATAATTTCTCATGTTCATGTTATAGGGTTATTACCCTTACCCTGATGATTTATGAAAAATTATTTATGTGAAGTAGATCGACTATGTTGGGTGTGGTCATAAAATTTATTTAGGGAAATAGTGTTGGGTTGTTTTCATAAGTGTGACAATACAAGTATGATTGTACGGACTAGTATAAAATAAAATTATAAAACAAGAATACACCCATGTATTTCCATCATAAAATAACATGGTAACCATGAACCATTACCATATATGATGTGGTAAATTCTAGAAAAAGAGTTACATCCCATATCATGAACCCATTAGATTCATCATAGGAAGTGGTTTGAGGAGTGTGTAATATAGCGAACTTCTCATGCAAGCTAATCCATCCTAAAAAACTAGGTATGGTCCCATGGTATGTTTGTAAAGATAGAAACACTAAATAACTCTCATATCTATGATTCAGGGACCAAATTTCCAAAGGCAGATGCTCGTTGGATGATTTGGCCAATGAAACATTGAGGGATCACGTTGGTTTATAGGATGGGAACTCGGGCTCATATCACCTTTTTAGGGAAACTATTTCCTATTCTAGGACTCCCTTATAGATTTAAACTATGTTGCAATGTTCATGAATCCTTGTTTCATTCCCAATAATGTGTCTTTGGAGTATCCCTGGGGTAGAAAGATCAGTCAGATCTATGCGTGGGTCTAGAATCATCTATATGTATCCTTGGTTCTCCATCAAAGAAATATATGTTTATGTATCCAAAGTTCTTCATTTATGTTATCCTTTTATGGAAAAATTAGAGACGATTTATTCATTCTCTAAGACAACGTGGTTTATTAGCTATGTGATGATGGCACTCTAGAGTTTATAGTCATCTAGGGGGGATGGGAACTTCATTGATGTCGAGATCAAATCCATGAGACTGGTTTCCCATATATCCTCGTGAGAGGAATTAGAACCCTTGAAGTTCGGTGCTACTTTATTGGACACATCATCTTTTATGGTCATGTGATAAGGACCCACCCATGTAGTTTAACATCATGTTGTAGGGAAACACAGTTTAAAGATTACCTAGTTAAGGCTGGTGTGGGACTTATTCCAAAGAGGTCTAAGGTACCCAAAAGAGATATGGTCTCATATATGGATATAAACCTATCGAGGATGTGGATCAGAGAGCATTAGGGTGATTTGGGTGTCTGGTTAGGACCTTAGGGTGTCTTCCTATGTATCCCTATTAGTTGGGAATCAATCATTCATAGTTTAATTTGATTTGGGATTTACCCTACATAGGAGGCCCATAAAGGGGGCATGATTGGGCCTTATGCATGAGAGACACCCATTTGAGGATGTTTGACTGGGGATTACCCCTTCTAGGAGGCCCACCATTTGGGATTTACATTGGTTCTTACATTTATGAATACATCCCATTAAGGGGAACATGATTAGATGAGAGAATAAACCTTCTTGGATGCCCATTTGAGCTCGGACCATGTACCAGAATCCTACATATCCCTTTTTTTAGGAATCAGAGTTCTCTTAGTTCATTTCAGGGTGGATCATGTTTATTCCCTGATCGCCACTAATCTCTAAGCCCATATTAGTCATTCTTAGTGTAAGAAACAAGAGGAAGCGGTAGATCCAGAAAACCACACCCTTTTACCTCTTTTCTTGTTAAAAAGGAGGAGGACATCAGTGGGAGAGGTCGGGAATATGGATCTTACCTGAAGAGGGGCTAGGTGATTACCTTATATGGAGTTCTCTAAGATTGGTTCCAAAAAATTGGGGAGCATTCCTCATCAAAAGGGAAATCAAGTGTGAATCTACCATTTTTATAACTGGTCTTCATCGAAGGTAAAGGCCATAGATTACCCTTAATACCTAAAACATGGTAGTACATGTGAGAATCTCAAGGTCAAACCACACATTACTATGGGAATGTAAACATTGGTACATTCCTGGGGTCTACCTTATCACAGTAATTACCCACATTAATCCACATACCATGGATATAAAAACTCAAAAGGGTGGGTTGATTTGCCCGATGGTTTTTTCATACGGGTCTGGTGGCTTTGGAGGAGGCTTTAGGCTACTGTCCTTTGACTAGTTCATTGAGGGATTATGGATGATGTGATGGGAATGGAATGAAATTATTGAAGTCAAAGGGTGTAGTTCTTGAGATTACACCATTTCGTATACCATTTCTTTATACATAGTAGTGTTTCCCCCACATATCATGTTACAATGCAGGTGAAGGGGTTGTTTGCATACCATTATGGTTTGCAGACCAGGATTCGGTCCACATTGAATTTTTCTTTATGACTCTAGGTTCTATCCGCGTACCTCAGGGGTATGCAGCACTATGTTTCATCCATGTACCGTGGTGGTACATGGTGCTGGGCTTCATCCTCGTAGCAATTTGCTACATGGTGTAGGTCTCCATCTTCATTGCGTATGGCTACGTGGGAAACATTATTGGAGAAATTGAATTGGTCTTATGCTTCATGGGAAATTCATCCACAAAAGAAGTTGGTTTTTCAGTCCTCCAATTATTATTATATTTTCTTCTTGGATGTTATGTGTTGGGTTATACTTATAAGAAAAAAAATCAAAAAAAAGGCCATCTTTTTCTGTACTCTCTTCTTTCATTATTTTAAAGAACAATCAGCTCTAAAATTCTTCAATTTAATTCCTTCTTGTCTCCCCTCAGGGTCTTTTTATAGAAGGTCAGAGGAGCATTATTGGTGGATCACACGACATCTGTTGTGGAAGCCTAAGGAAGAAACAACGGGCCTGCAGATTACTCGGTCAACAAAGGCCCGCGGGGTTGTGGTTTATGGAGGCAGAAATCACTAACTCGGTCCCACGAACGATATCATTTATAGGATTCCATCAACTACACCTCTCCCAAGAATTATCTAAGTCCACAAAAATGGTACGTGGGGGGAATTTCCCTCCAACCATCCTACAAACAATGGTGTTTATAGGGTTTGGTGCAGCCTAATAAATCCTGTGAATGGGTCAGTTTGCGGGTGCTTTGTGAAGTAGACCACCACGAGGAGAAGCTATCTATGAAGGATGTTTCTCTTTGCAGTCCAGCTATTCCTTTATAAATTTATTAACTTATTTGACACTCTTATTCAAATATATATTTGGTTCATTTTCCTTCCTTTTAAAAATTTATGGGAGTATTGGACTTCCCTTTATCAAATTTTTTAGGACCCAATATATGCCCTCCATCAAAATGGGTTCTTATCGGGGCGAAGAGAAGATTATTCTAATATATAAATCAATCCCTACATGAACTGGTTTTTAGTATACGGTTGTACGCATATGGGGTACCACACCTATATATAAGAGGGACATATCATTTATCTTCTACCTCTTTTCCTGGTGAACAAAGAGCTCTCGTGATTCTCTCAGTCACATAGTTTCCACAAATCGTCTCCTTTGCGGACTCCCTTCACCTACGAACTAAACCCTATATATGTAAACTAGATAACTTCTTTCCATGAACGGTGTGTTTAGGATTCTACATTGCATGTTTTTTTACGTGGTTCATGGCTTACTATTTTGTAAACAAATAGTTCAATGGAAAACGTTTTGGTGGGCCTACACCGCATGAGCCTTCTACGAACTATCAATTCACAGTCTATACCATCCACAAACCATTCGTACGCAGGGACATTAATATTCAGACTTTTCTTCAATAATTTTCCAATTTTTTGAGTATAACTCCTTGCATGTTCATCGAGGAACACAATAGATCCTCTTCTTTCCTCAAGGGATACAACTAATAGAAGGGTGACTATAGTCAAGAATGTTGGAGATGATCTCTAGTCTTGTCTCACTTTTCAAGGGATTACTCTGATGGATCTTATTTTGCGGGAACTTATGGCCTACCAGTTTTCTGATTGATTTCCACTTTACAACTCTAGACTAAAATACAACACCCCTTTTCCACTGATTAACTAGAGCAGTTGTATCGTCCATCTTGAGTCGTCTCATGCGCGTGATCGGGAAATGTTTCTATCATGGGGGAGATCATAACTACTTAGAGGCATGAGGATATATTTTCCTTGATAGTATCTATGTTGACATATTGTAATCATAGTATCCACAACACATCGTCGTAATTGGTTTTTCGTGACTACCCATTTATTGTCAACTTTGTGCAGAATGATCCTAGTGGGGGTGGAGCTCCAAATGGGATATATTGTCTGAGGGTTATTTTTTTATGAGTTTTACTAGGAATTATGATCCTATTAGAACTATTTTTAAGCCTCTAATATTCTAGAAGATTTCAACATATACCAAATGGTGTGGGCATCCCAATTCTCTATTTATTCATCGGGCGATATGGTACCTGATTTTCTCAATAGTTGGTGTTCAAGCAAAAACATATTCAACTTGTCTCTTAGAAAAGTGGGGATAATTTTATAGGATATCTTCTAGATATAGGGACTTCCCATACCCATTAACATTTATGATGTATTTTTTCTGACAGCCAACACTTATAGTAATTTAGAAAAAAGTATCCCCATTGGTGGGGGAATTATTGATCATGTCGGAGAGGCTAATTGGTTATCCCCTTCATGATCACTAACTTATTTTGTTTGAGAATTGGAAATGGATATTCCTTTATGTGAATGTTACAAGGCAGAGATTACATCATAGCTAAACCCATCTGACCCAGTATTCATGGCTAATTCCAAGCTCTTACTGTGCTACTCTCAATGTGGGTAAATACCCCACTTGGGGAAATGAGGTTCAGACAAACATATCTGATGAACTTATATTGGTTAAGTGAGTGTCTCTTCCCTTATTGTGATTTTTAAATAAGTGTATGGTTTTTCACTTTAATTATGGAATCCACATTGGCAGAGGGACAACCCATCAACCTAGACATCTCAACCTTTTCCTGTATATACAAATTTTTGGGGAAGATACATGAGGGAAGGATCTTTCATTGTCTTATAATGAAATTTCAATTTTTATATATCTAGAGAGCATATAACTTTTTCTACTATGAGTATCAACTTACTGTGATGGTTCCTCATTCTGACTTCCACTCGAATCTACTTAGTATTTCTGCAGTCCATCCCAAAACATAGGATGTTGAGAGCAAGATCGAATTTTTGAGTTATTTTTCTCATTTTTTCATTCCACTCTACTCTATGACTCATGGTGGAATGTTGAATGATAGGAGTGGTTCTTTGGAATAATGTTCATACATTATTGTGTTGTTGGTTGGAATCTTGTCCGCCCGTATTAACAATGTAACTATATGTGAACTGTATACTCCTTACAGATTCACTTGGAAAATCAGATACCTGTAGTAGGTTGCATTACTCCCAATCACCCAGGTCAAGAGGGAATCTCTTCTGATAATCCTCTACCAACTATGGTTGATAATGATATGTGATAAATCTAATATATAAGTTTGTATTCCTATTACAAATACCTCAACTTACTTATCATTGGGGTATACTGAATTGTGGGTGGATTGCTATTTAGACAGGGTACTGGCTAGACCAGTTCGACAGGTGAAAAAAACTTTGGATGATTCCAATATTATACCACCTGTATCATTATATCTTGTTCATATTGTGAGGAGGAAATATATCCATCATCACATGAATTCATAGGGTACTTCATCTATGTGCCCCATATATTTAGAGAGTGATTTATATCCCTTATCCTTGCTCAGCCCTACTGGCGGCCCTGTTGAGGCTAGCCCCAGTGGAACATCACTGTGAATTCAAGAGATTTCATCCAGTCCCCCAAACTTGGATGTAGTTGAGGATCCATCTATAGGGGTAGAAAATATTCTTTCTTAGGTAGAAACACTTAGAGAAATTCTATTGGGAATGCTGGCGCTTCTAGATTATGACCCTGTGACAGTAGGTGAACATTGCTAAATTCCAGATGCTATCTGGGTCACTATGTTGTGTGGGAACATGCATGGCTCAAAATTTGTACTATTTTCATTGAAAATCCACTTTTAAAGGTTACTGATGAGGAGGAAACCCTCCAATGATTTATTATTGATGTGGGTTCAGGCGACTTAGATTATCGACATCTGCACTTTCTTGTATACCAGACTATCAAGGATTGAGAAGATATAGATTCTCATGAAATAATCCTTTCTCATCTCAATTACTCGCATGATAAAACAAAAAAATTTCTGGATATTATCGAGGAATTTAACCATTTAACTATTGAGAAAGAAACTACTCATGACCAAGTGATTTCCCAAACCGAACAGTTACGAGAGCGTGATGCTCGTGTGGCCAAGCTAAAGGTACAAATGGTATTAAAAAGTGAAAATTTTTAATCCATTAAATAGATGGGTGTGTTCTTAGGGCTTTTATGAAGTGAGTGCATCCAATAGTTGATGTTGAATCCGAATAGAGTGTCACTTTAGAACAATCCCTAGATGGCCCATGGGAGACCATTATCGATCTTCTAGAAAAAGATGGTTTGGGTTCATTATAATATTTTGGGTGGTCCTATGCTATATTTGTTATAACATAGGGGAGAAACCCTAGAATTTGGATGTTACCCCATTCCCATTTAATCATAATGGAAACTTTCTTACTCTTCATGATTTTCTTTTATCCTTCCCTGTGATATCAATCAATTGTAGTCAACTACATTTTAACCAATAATCTCTACCGCATTTCAATCTGAATCATAGTATAAATAATTAAATTTAAATCATAAATGCATGAACTAATTTTTCCCTGAGTCAAGGGACTTATCTAGAACAACCTGGCTATTTATAGGGTTACATGAAATACCCTAAAAGATTTTTCATCTTTTTTTATCACACAAATTTTTTCCTAAACCTTTATTTGGTGTGGATATTATGGTTATAAATTTACTTCTTCTTAGGCCCATCTTTGTGGGTTTTCAACCTAACAAGCTTTATATATCCTTTAGATTTTTTTATTGCATGATTTTTTTACTAAACTATACAAAATGTAGGTTTAGCAAGCTAGTACTCTAATTTCTTCCAGGATGCCCTTTGTGGGTTTTCATCATGGTGAGTTTTGTGTCTCTTATCATGGGATTATTATTATCTTAGAACCCAACCTATAAATACTTATGTTTTAGGTCAAATATATTTTACCAAGATTGATTCTTTAGGTCGAACAGTATGAACCATATTTTTAAGGGCAAGGCCCTGATTTAGAATTCACTGATCAAGGATGTCCCAATAACTTTTAGACATAAATGAGGTTTTTTTCTTGACCCTACTTTTTTGGATTCTGGGTATAGGACATGATATGGGTCATATAAGACACAGGGCATACAGAAGTAGTAGAAACCTCTCCTAATGATGAATTTTTCTATAGTTGATAGGCATTTTTGTGGGAAACTAATGTAGAGCCACCTGGTTATTGTGTGTATAGTCAAACTAAAGAGTCCTTAAGACATTGGCCATCTATTTCCGATGGCCAAGTAAATTTAATGGGAATTTGGATGTCTTAAAACCACTAGGAGTGGCTTGTCAAATGAGTGGTGTCTTAAAAGTATGAGGGAATTTATTTCAATAGTTATTAAGAATGGGAGACCACTCCTACACATAATGGTTTTGTGTAAATTGGGGTTGAAGCATGGTTAATTTTAATGTCATGTAGCCAGGAAATTTGAGATTGATGATTGAAATTAGGTTTTCTCTAACCAAGAGGATAATTTTTTAATCTTTCCTAATAGTGGTTTGACCAAGAATGTTCTGTCATTTTTGGGCTTGAATGGGGAGAAAATATGTCAACTATAATACAGTGTGTGTTTTAAACCATGGAGTGAGTTGGTTTGTAAATATCAAAAAATAGGCATATAGATGTAGGAGAAGCCTCTCCTAAGAATGAATTTTCCTTTAAATGAAAGTCTATTTTTGTGGGAAACTTTTGCAGAGTTGTCGGGGCATTATGTCCATAGTCAAAAAAGGTGTCCCGAGGAAACCAAACTTTCATTTCTAATGGCCAAGGATGATTATGGGGATTCATACCTTTCTAGAAAGAGAGTATGGTTTGTAAAAAGGAGGGTTCCTGGAGATGAAAGAGGGAATTTCAAGTCAGAATTTCCCAAGAATGGTTAAAGATATCTTCCCCCACACTGTTGTGCGGAATCTTCCTTATGCTGGTCTAATCCATGAATAGGAAAGAGGGGACAAAATTAGTTCACAGATGATACTGGGAGATTCAAGTGTTAATATGTATCTTTATGCCAATATGAATTAATATAGAAATAGTTATCTTAAGGTTTGCACATATGCAGATCTAATTCACACATATGAGTAGGGAATTTTTTTCTTGTATACAAGCTTGCCATTGAGGCTTGGCTCACATTTGACTTTACTGCACAGATTTACTTCATGAATAGGGAAATGGGGAAGATACTATTTGATATATTGGGACACAAGGGTGAAAATTGGGATTCATGGATCATCCAGTTTTTATGTCATGTGATTTAGACATTGATATAAAAGCCCTGATTAACTTTAGGATTACCGGGTTGGGATGTTTTTACATGCCTATAACCAAATATAGAAGGAATTTGTAAACCATGATTATAAGGGATCATGGATTAAGATAAATTCTATGAGTCATGGATTTTATTGTGGAATATAGAGGTAGGAAATCCCTCTCCTGAGGATTTTTTTTGAAAGGTGGTTTTTTGTGGGAAACGTATGAAGAGACACAAGAAAATTGTGTTTATAGTCAAAAAATGTGTCTTCAGAATCATAAACCTCCATTTATAATGGACATTGAGTTTTTTGAAGATCCAAAATCACTAAAAATAATGGAATTTGATGGATGAAAAGGATATCTGGGTATGTAGGGAATGTCAAGACCATGATTATTTGTGATATATGGAATCCCATACATAGATCTGGCTCATATATAGGGGGAATGCTCTTTTTATAAATCCTTGTAATAGGATTCAAACATTATAATCTCTTGAAGAGGTTTTCATTTTCATGTAGGATATTGAGGGTCTTCATTTTTTCTGTATATAGGGACCTTGGAATAAGGTTTGTGCATCACTATGTATCTTTTTATATAGAGAATCAAACCACACATAGTTCTTGAAGTACCAAAATGTTTACTGTCGTATGGTGAGGATGTAGGTTCCCTGTTGTGATGGGGAAACATTTGGCATGCCCTTTCTGGGTCTTTTTACCAAGACCCATGTGACCTTTTTTGGATTTACACACCTTGACTATGTGGGGAATCCCCCTTACACAGCTCCTATGCTAACTTGATCTATGCTTGGTGTGAGAAACAAGGGTTAAAAAAGGGTTCATCCTACCCCATAGGGATGACACTACCGAAAGCGATGGAATTTTACTTTTTAGTATTTTTTTCATAAATGGCCCCATATTCGGAGATCTTTGTGTCACTACTCCTCTCATTGGGATAAGAATCGAACATAGTTACATGAATTTCTGTATCCTCTATCTAACCGAAATGTAGGGAAGGGGCATTTTTTTAGTTGGAGGATGGACCAAGATGTGGAATCCATGTGTCACTAGGTATCCCATGAGGGAATGAATCAACCCACATGTAGTTCTAGAATAAACTTTGTTCATAGGTATGACCCATATGCTGAGAATGGGGATTTTTTGTGGTGGTTAGGCAAGGATGTAAAATCCATGTGTCACTATGAATTCTGTTATGGAAGTAATCAATCCACGCATAGTTCTAGAAGAAACTCCCTATATAGTTCTAATATGTACGCATTAAGGGGACATTTTTTCTTCATTATTTTGAGTTAATGAGCCTATGATGTACCTTTTCTCTCTCTTTGTGTGGGGGGAGCCCTTACCAACATTATTAACCTCATGTGGGATTTAATCAGTGTGAGAAACAAGGAATAGCACTGGTTTCTCTTATGATGTAGAGAAAGTGAAGGATACAACAGAGCAATTTTGTATCATGTCAAGGATGGACCGAGATTTAAGAACAGTGAATCTCTACATATTCCATTCCATAGATGGTAATCAAGCCATACATTGTTCTATGGAGGTAAATCCCATGTGGATCTAGCTCGCACATAGGAATTGGTGCATTTTTTCTTTCTCCCACATAGATCTGACTCATGTACGATGAATCATGGGTCGTAAGGCAAATATCCCAGTATTGTTTTACATCTTTTGGTGAGAATGAAAAGTTTTATGTAGTTTAAACTCATATGGTAAGAATGTTTTCACATATTTTAACATCATATGACTAGGAAAATTTGGCCATGCAGTTTAATGTCTTGTCTGGATGACACTTAATAATGCATTTTTACGTTTTCTGATCTGGATGATGATCCTAATTAGTTTAACATCTTAAATCATGGAAACATATGGTACTATGAAATTTAATGTCTTGTAGATAAGATGAGCTCCATACAGTTTAGTTTCATGTTCATATGATGATAGATCACCTGATATAGACTGAATGACTTGTTGTATCCTATAGCTTAACGTTATTTGATCAGGACGTTTTGTCCATGCAGTTTTACATCATTTAGTGAAGATGAATTTTTCTGTAAAATGAAATATTTCTTCAAGAATCATGAATTGGTAGGTGTTGTAGTGAGCTATCCACCCACTAAAATCATAGAATAAGTGTTGTTAGTATAGAAATTTATTATTACATATGGTCCATCCCATTTTGGATCCAACTTCGTAGGATTATTTCTAGGCATCAACGGTGTTCTGAAGACTAGAACCATTAATCCTTCTAAGAGTAGCCAAAGGAAAAACATTTTATTGAAGTCACATGAAATATAGTTTTGGTAAATTTCCAAATTGTTTGTGGTATGCTATCCTTTATCATCTAGTCACTCAAACTCATCGATCCATTTTTTTGGGAACAGTAATTTTTGTATATTTGATCACATATAGCGATTTGAAGTGAGGGTAATTTTACTTCAATAGGTAGGACCACTTCTATAATGTATACCAATAAAAACTGGGTTTCTTGAGTGGTGGTGTGAGTCAAGGTCTGGTAAGCCCATAGAGCACAGAGGATCATGTCCATCCATGATTTCTTGTCTTTGTCTACCATTTTGTTGTGTATGTTTGGTATGATCTTATTTAAGCCCTATATCTATTGGTTGGATACTGCATGGTAGTGGGATGAATGGTTGGCCCGTATTCCGTACTCTTGATATAACTTTTCCAACTTGGAATAGAAGATATTGGTGTCATTTTTCATCAGTATTATATAAGGGACACCAAATCTGGTGATGATGTTGGATTTCACAAAGCTAAGAATTCTTCTTTCTCTGACTTCTTTAAGTGGTACAACATTATCCCATTTGAAAAAAAAGTCAGTTCCTCTGAGAATATAGTTGAATTTTTTTGCCATAGCAGGAGGGTGTGGTCCCATGACATCCATTCCCCATATGGAAAATTTCTATGATTACATGGTTTTATGAAGTAACTCTGGGGGTGGTGGATGAAATGGGCATGAACCTGACAAGAATTGAACTTTTTAGTGAATTCAATGCAATCATTCATCATTGTGGGATAATAGTATCCAATTCATCAAATTTTATGTGATATAATAGATCCTTAATGGTGTGCCCCACAAGCTCGAACATGCACCTCCTTCATAACATCAATAGTCACCTCTCCATTAATGAATTTGATAAGGATCCCATCAAGTCCTCACTTATAAAGGTCCTTTTGTTGATTTGTGCCATCATATAGAACAATGTTAATTTATTGTCTTCATATTTTTCATCTTTCGAATCTGTCTGGTGGGATTTCTCCCTTCTGAAAGTAATACAATGTGGGATTCATCCAGACAGTGGTAGAACCATACGGATCACAGATGGGATTAGTCTCGTCAATTTCTTCTGTGTTGGCCCGAATGAATGGTAAGACCATTCGAAAGTGGGTAATGATGATGACTATTTTATCCCTATTTGGATCAACTAGAGAAGTGGTTACATTTTCTAATGCATCTTCTAGTTCATTTTTTATGGAATCCCACCTTTTTAATACATAACTTTTCATTACATTTTACAAACAGATGATCTTTAAAGTCTAGTGTCTTGGAAATCAGGATCATAATACATGAAAACAACATAAACATTATTCTAAACCACTTGTAAGGATTCTTCATTGTTCATCCTAAGTTCATTACAGCATCTCATAACCTGGGATCATACATCAAAGGAAAGGGTAAGCAGAAGGCCCAGTAAGGAAAACAAGAGAAACATTTTACATGTGAACTTGAGATACTTCAATAAAGTCATGATAAATAACTTTAAGGCATGAGAAAGAGATCATGGGGCATATCATAATAAAGATAACGTGTTTCATAACATGAATATGTGGCTAAAACATTTAACTTAGACAATCATTTCCGTATCACCATGGTCCATCCCCAAGGTGTCATTAAAAAATTACCAAGATTATTCACCAAGGTATCGTTAAAATGCTCATCTCTAGAGATTAAGTCTTTACCCAATGCATTGAAGCGCTATCAGGGAACACCCTTAATTTGTCTTTATTATCATGTGATTCACATATATTATCATCAATTATTTCATAAATAACCCATATAGAATAAAATAAATGGGTTTCATTTCATAGTCATACCATTTTAAAAACTGCTTTAAAGACGTGATCTTTAAGTCGTTTTAAACCCACGAAAAAGGAAAGCGGGTCTCAGGTATGTAAATCCCAGAATTTAAAATAGAAAATTTTGATATATATGTGAATACCCCTATAGAATAAATATTTTTGATTATTCACTTAAAAAAATAAATGAATTTGAGAAAAATAGAGAGACATTTGGAAATGAAAATTCTGCAGCATAACGACTATGTTGCAGGGTTTTAGAAAACATTGAAAAGAGAGGGGACATGGGTCACCCACTCATAAATGATACCTAAAATAGTAGTGTGACAGAATATAAAGTATATAATAACATGGTAATTAAATTTTAAGGACATACCATATGAAATGAAAAACTTTAAAGGAATAAAAAAATAATATTTCTCTTATAAAAAATTCGGCACCCTAACGGCGTCACTTAAAACTTCAAAAAAATGAATTGATGAGATTAAATAGTGTCCCTCATCATGTGAAAATAAAAGGACAGTATGATTAATATATATATATCATATCCCAACAAGTAAAAAAGGAACTTTAAAGACTTGACATGAAAGTAGAACTTTGAAAATGAAAAGGGTGAAAGAATCCCTTACAAAAATTTGGTCGCCTAACGGCGCCACATAAAAATTATTAAAATGAATTGATGAGAGTAAGAGGGGGTATCTCATCATGTGAAAATACAAATTACAGTAAGTTAAATATAAAATAATATCCTCCAACATAAGAATATGGAGCATAAAATAAATGGCATAAAAGAGAGTACTTGAAAAGAAAGAGAGAGGCAGGATCCCTTACCTTAAAACGTAAGTCCTAAAACTCAAAGGTCGGGACCTTGGAGGCTTGAGGGAACCTTGAGAGGACTCCTTGGGAGGAAAAGAGACAATAACTTCATTGTAAAGGATTTGGAAATAAAATTAATGAGGTAAAGACATGGTATTTATAGGGGAAGTGAGGGGACAAAGCATTAATTGCCAAGGGACACCTCATCGGTGGTATTGGAAAAACCATGGGCTTTCCCATGGTATTTGCCCATGGTATTGGACACTTGGGACACCTCATAACTTATCTTACTATTCATAAGTCTAACAGAATTATTGCATAATTATTACATCCTTAATGATGTCATTAAACACTCGAAACTCAAAAACTGTATTTTCACTATTCACCAAAAATTCAACTTTCTCAGAAAAATCCAAAAATTTTACCTTAACCAAATATCAATGCTCTGATTTCAAAAATGAACTCTATTTTATGAAAATAATTTTCCAAATATTTTAAATTTATTTTTTAATTAAAAACACTATTCACTGAAAATTCAACTATTTCATAAAAATCCCAAAAATTCCCCTTAACCTAATATCGATGCTCTGAATTCAAAAATGAACTCCATTTTATAAAAATAATTTTCTAAATAATTTTAATTTAATTTTAAAATAAACAAAACTATTCACCTGAAAAAACTAATACTTAAACAGTACTTTCTAGAAGAGTTATTTACCTATTTTATTGAATCTCATTACTTAATCAAGGTGCCTAGATTATATTAATACTTTCTTAAGTGAGGTTAATTAATCCATTTGATCACATTACTAATCATAAGCGTAAAATCACTATTCATAATTTTCTATTCATCAAAAATTATGTTGATCTTATTAGACTCTAAATTTCTTATTGAACATAACTGTAGAAAACCATTTTTTGAAAATCATTACACATTATTAATTATTTAAGGTCTACATAAATATTTTTAAAATATCATTTTTTTCTACAATTATTCAATAATATGCATACTATATTTATCCGGACATTTTAAAATTCACAAACTTCACCATAAGAATAAATCACAATTTTTTATTTAAATCAATGGATTACACAAGGCAGTTACGGTCTCGTTACATAACCCCTTATAACACCAGCATAGGACCTAAGATTAAGGTGTGGTAGGGTGATAGAATCTTGGGGCGGCTCATCCAACATTGCCCGAGTAGTGATTTCTATCAGCTTTAACTTCTCACGAAGGCAATTCTGTTCCAGCTTCACACGATGAAGTTCGGCTTGGGTTTGGTCCAGAGCAAAGCCCAAAGGTGCTACCTCCTTCCCGAGTTCCGTAAGATGGGATTCGATCATCCCGAGACTACTATATGGGTCTATCGAATCTTCTTTCTATATTAATTAATCAAGATCACTTGTATTTATAGAAAATAATCACAACATTTAGTTTCCAACGGTCATGTTGACCAATGGTCATATAAAAGTTGAAACTCAACGGTCTTATTTTAATTATACTCATTTTATTAAATGAAAAATTTTTGTTGAGTATAAAATAAAATAACACACAAAGTTAGGAAACAAAATTTATTCAAAATTTCGGGTCGTTACAATCTTCCCTTCTTATGAAATTACATCCTCGTAATTTTAAAATTGGGCTTGGAAATTTCATTACTGTTCCCACATTGGAAAAAGAGTCAGTAAAACAATTACTTTAAAAGAAAGAAATGGAAGTACAAAGGTCACCCGAGTTAACCCATACTAGGATTCCATGTAGGAAAACATGGATATGAAAGAGAAAACAAAGGGTCAAGTTCTGATGGAGGGTGATAGAAAACATGATCAGGAGAAAAATAACCACAAGAAGATCACAAACTTAAGATGTGTTAAACGGTCTTTGATTACCCAGTAGGAAACGTAAACCAATAACATTTTTGTTTTCTGTTCCTTTTCATAATTTTGAGGAATTCATTTACTACATAGAATAAAAACATAAGGAAATATACTTACCTTTAAGTAGAGTTTCATCACTTAATAAGTTTCCACCAAGACTAATCTTTTCTCCAAACAATGAGCATTCAAAAAGACTTGGTCTCATCAAAAGCACAAGAATCATATTCTAGATAATCACATAATCCACAAAAGAATAACTATATTTTTCCCTTGTCTTTAGTCATCAACTAAAACTAAAAAGGTTAGTAAGAGATCATATAATCCCCAAAAAGTATAATCCTTCATAAAAAAGAAATATGACTATTAATATCCATAATTCTACAAAAAAGTACACAAAGATCCAGAAAGACCATTCAATACACAATCATCCTTAAGATTCTTTAGAATAATCCAAACTAAGATTGGAACCCAAAACTCATAAGGATTTAATCACATACTCTTCCCCAATAAATCTTAACATTTATCTCTAAATAACATTGACTACTGTGAAAGTCTCATACTAAAGTGTAATTAACCTACTCACATATTCCCTATATTAGGTTCATCATTTTCTAGAAATAAACTGAATCACCATATGTCCATAATAATTACATAAATTCTAAAAAAAATCAACCATTCATCCACAATTTAAATCCTGTAGTATTTTATTTTCCTTAGGCATATTGTACTCCAAAAGAAAAAACATCTTCCAAAATAACCTTTATCATTTAATCACCAAATCATTTTCCTATAGAAAGTATATCCATTTGATAAAACATAAGTTTCTAAAATCAACTTATTCTTGATCCATAAAAATAGAAGTTACATTAGTCAGTCTGAAGGGCATATCAACAAACTCATAATGCCTATATCTCGTTTGGAAGTCAGTTTTTGGAATATCATCATTCTTCACCCTCAATTGATGATAACCAGAACGAAGGTCAATCTTAGAGAAGAATTATGTTCTAATAAGTTGGTCAGATAAGTCGTCAATTCATGGAAGAGAGTATTTGTTCTTCAATGTGATCCCATTCAGTTCTCTATAATCAATGCATAGCTACATCAATCCATCCTTCTTCTTCACAGAGAGAACTGGTGATCCCTAAGGAGACACACTTGGTCGGATAAACCCATTCTACAAAAGATCTTGGAGTGGTTTCTTTAATTCCTTTATCTCCACGTTTTCCATCCTATAGGGGTTCTTTGACATCGGATGAGATCCAGGTACAAGTTCAATGGATAACTCTACCTCTCTTTTTGGGGGAGGTCTGGGTAACTCCTCAGGAAATACGTCAACGTATTCCTTGACGATGGGGATATTTTATAAAAGAATAAATCCTTCATGAGAAACTTATCTCATTTACGAATCTTTTAACTAAAATCGATTTTATGTCTTAAAAATTCATCCTTAGAAAATTACATTTTTCTATAATTCCTTCATAATGATTCATAAAAAGCTTCTGATTAACGAAACATATCCCCTAGGAGTGTCGTAACTAAGAGTGCAGTAAGGCCTGTTGTCATGTACCAGTTCTCATTCGAGTCTAGCTCAAAGCAGTGTTTTCGGGTTTTACCCCTATGTACATCTGTGCCAGAGCCACCTCTGCTTGCTCATATCTAGACATGGATGTAGTTTCTTGATAAACCACTTACTCAATACTCACCAAAATACCAGGAAGATTTCCTATATTAAAACTTTTTTATAGGGTTCTTCATAAAGTTTTCATGTCCTAATTTCCATAAATAACTAAACTATCCTTTGATACCAACTATGGCATCCCACCTTTTTAATATATAACTTTTCATTACATTTTACAAATAGAGGATCTTTAAAGTCTATTGTCTTGGAAATCAGGATCATAATACATGAAAACAACATAAACATTCTTCTAAACCACTTTTAAGGATTATTCATTGTTCATCCTAAGTTCATTACATCATCTCATAACCTGGGAGCATACATAAAAGGAAAGGGTGAGCAGAAGGCCCAGTAAAGAAAACAAGAGAAACATTTTACATGTGAAATTGAGGAACATCAATAAATTCATGATGAATAACTTTAAGGCACGAGAAAGAGATCATGATACATATCATAAAATAAATAACGTGTTTCATAACATGAAGATGTGGCTATAACATTTAACTTACACAATAATTTTTGTATCACCAAGGTTCATCCCTAAGTTGTCATTAAAAAATTACCAAGGTTATTCACCAAGGTATCGTTAAAATGGTCATCTCTAGAGATTAAGTATTTACACAATTCATTGGAGTGCTATCAGAGAGAACCCTTAATTTGTCTTTATTATCATGTGATCCACATATATCATCATCAATCATTTTATAAATAACCCATATATCATAAAATAAATGGGTTTCATTTCATAGTCATAACATTTTAAAAACTGCTTTAAAGACGTGATCTTTATGTCACTTTAAACCCATGAAAAAGGAAAGAGGGTCTCATGTATGTAAATCCCAGAATTTAAAATATAAAATTTTGATATATATGTGAATACCCTTGTAGAATAAAGTGTTTTGAGTATTCACTTAATAAAATAAAAGAATTTGAGAAATATAGAGGGGCATTTGGAGATGAAAATTCGGCAGCATAACGGCTATGTTGTAGGGTTTTAGAAAGCATTTAAAAGAGAGGGGAAAAAGGTCACCCACTCATAAATGATCCATAAAATAGTAGTGGGAAAGAATATAAAGGATATAATAACATGGAAATGAAATTTTAAGTGTATACCATATGAAATGAAAAACTTTAAAGGAAAACAAAAATAATATTTCTCTTATGAACAATTCGGCAGCCTAACGGCGTCACTTAAAACTTCAAAAATGAATTGATGAGATTAAATAGGGTCTCTAATATTGTGAACATAAAAGGAAAGTATAATGAATATAGATATAATACCACAACATGTAAAAAAAGGAACTTGAAAGACTTGACATGTAAGTAGAACTTGGAAAATGAGAAGGGTGAAAGAATCCCTTACAAAAATTCGGCAGCCTAACGGCGCCACATAAAAATTATTAAAATGAATTGATGACAGTAAGAGAGTGTTTATTATCATGTGAAAATATAAAATACAGCAAGGTGAATATAAAATAACATCCTCCAACATAAGAACATAGAGCATAAAAAAATGACATAAAAGAGAGTACTTGAAAAGAAAGAGAGAGGTAGGATCCCTTACCATAAAACGTAAATTGATAAAACACTATTTTGTTGAATATTTTATTGATAATAAATGAAATAATTTACTCACATTGTGTTAAATATGTTTATTTATAAAATATTTGGTATTTGATCATTCATTTGAAAATTTGGTGAAAATTCCAGTTTTACCCTTAATAATGCACTGTAGTATTTCAAAGATAAATATTTTTATATTTATTATTTGAATTTTAAACTTTTTAAAACTTTTACTAGATTAATGTTATACAACTTTCATTCAGGACACTAGAGATAAATAGTGCATTTGGATGGAGTAAATGGGCCATTAATCCAATGGTGGGCTGGACTCGGTAGAATGGACATGGGTTCTGTATTTGGGCCATATATTCTTCATCAGGGCTTGGATTGAGCCCAAATGTTGAGGAAATCTTGGGGACATGATTTGTCACAAATAATCCTTCTGTAAGGCCGGTCAATTCATGCGTTTTGGAGGATAAATGGGCGGTTCAAGTTGGAATAAAATATTTGGCCGAATTTCCACATTCACACTTGAAACCACCTGTAACCTCTCCTCCCCTCCCCTCTATAAATTGGAGTTTTTATCATTTGGGGGGGTTGGGACGTGAATTAGGATATTTGAGGCAGAGGAGAATTTGTTTCACCCAAATTCTCCAACCATTGTAAGAGGGGTATCTCTTGAAGCAAGGATCCCCTCATCGAAGCCTTCTTCTTCTCCTACACGTTGTAATGATTTTTTTTGTGTAATAAGATTCTTTGTTCTTATTTTATTTCTTCTATTTTCTTATGTTTTGTTTAAATTTATTCTTCTATTAATCTTCCTATTTGGTCTGTAATTCTTGAGTAGAAGCGTTATTGGGTTATACCCATTATAAACCTTTGCACATACAAAACGCTTCTATGATGATTACGCCACCCATGGAAGAGTAGTTCTTTTTAGTAATCGATCGACCTCTATCCTTCTTCATTCATTTATTTTGAATCAATGAGCTACTTTAATTCACATATTATGATCTATTAATTGAGTTTTTAATTTAAATTAAACTAATCAAGCAATTTAATAGTTAACACAAAACACATGAGGTTGGGAATTGTGTGAACTGTGAGAGCGCAACCTTAACCGGTAATTCAAAACCACACGGGATCAATTTGTAGAGTTCAAATCCAATCCCTAAACTCAATTAATACTCATTTATAGAGTGGTTATGTGACTTAATTTACCACTGATCATAAGCTAATCTTATAACATCAATCAAAGCAGGGTGTTTCGATTGCATGTTCCAAAGTTAGCCTAAGGTTAAATTCACTTCATCTTCGTGGTAAAGTTAATTCTTTTATGGTTTTGGATTTAAAAAATTAAGGGATCATAATTAAGTGAATATTAATTTAAATGATAATGATTAATAAATGATTGAAGAGGTAGAGTTAGATCGATTACACATTTTAAATATTGTCTAAAAAAACATCTTTTTGTTGTGTCATTTTAATCGAACTTCATTTCAAAACTAAAAACAAAAAAAAAATAGAATCTTCTTCCGGTAACTTCTTCTAGATTCATAATCTATAACCAACCCCCATACTTTCAAGTAGTGTTTTTATTCTCTTTTATTTTATTTTTAGAATACCTTTAGAAAGTTGTTTTAAATCTACTTCCTCCTTTGAGAGACGACCTTGGTCAGCCACTCTGCTGCACCTAAGAACCCCAAAATCACATTAATCATTTGAGGGCGCCCACGACAGCGCCCTATCAAATTGGCACTGTTTCCGGGGAGGCATGTAATTATTTCAACCAATTAGAGGTATTTATTTTATTTTACATTTTAATTATCTTCCTCTATTCTTTCTTCTGTCTTTACCCAATCTGATTTTTTCCCTTCTTCTTTTATTTCCTTCTACTTCTTTTTGGACCATCAACTCAATTTTCTAATTTTTATTTTACTATGGTCCACTTTATTTATTTTCATTTTTATTTGATTTATGACACGAACTAATCCCGGAGATCTCTTAGATCTTGACCCTGAGATTGAACGCAGCCTTAGGGCACGAATCAGACACTCTCAGTCTACGGGAAGTTTCAATATTCAACCAGTTGGTGAATTCCTCTCTTCTGGAAACATTAGAATTGGAAGTTATTCAAATTAAAACATAAAAGAAGAGCCAATGGCTGAAAATAATGGAAATGAACTTAATAGAACCATTCGAGAATTTGCTGCACCTGATATTAACTATCAACCAAATTGTATTGCATACCCAAATCTTGAGTCGAACTTTGAACTAAAATCTGGGTTAATTCACTTACTTCCAAAGTTTCATGGCCTCTCTGGTGAGGATCCTAATAATCATTTGAAAGAATTTAATGTCGTTTGATCAACCTTGAAACCAAGAAATGTATCTGAAGACCAAATCAAATTAAGAGCATTCCCATTCTCACTTGATGAAGCTGCGAAAGATTGTATGTATTATTTACAACCTGAAGATGTAACTTGTTGGAATGATTTGAAACATCTTTTCTTGTAGATATTTTTTCCAGCATCAAGGACCACTTCCATTCGTAAGGAGATCTCGGGTATCAAGAAAGCACAAGGGGAGTCAATGTATGAGTATTGGGAGAGATTCAAGAAGTTGTGCGCAAGATGTCTGTATCACCAAATCAGTGAGCAACTCCTCATCCAATACTTCTAAGAAGGACTCACACCTATGGAGAGAAGCATGGTAGATGCTACGGCTGGAGGAGCATTGGTGGACAAGACACGAGTAGCTGCACGTGCGTTGATCGACAAGATGGCCCAAAACTCCCAACAATTTGGTGATAGAGGTACACCACATGTCAGGGGAGTACATCAGGTAAGTCCTTATTCCCTTGAAAGTCATTTGATTGATACTAAGTTGGAAGAATTGACCACTATTGTGAGGCAAATTCCTTTGGCACAAAAGACATATCTACCCCCTCCTTCAAGGCCTTGTGGTATTTGCACTAAGACAAGCCACCCAACTGACTGTTTCCCACAACTCCAAGAAACAGAAGATTGTGCAGCAGTGTTCCCTAGGAGACCATATCAGCAGCCACAAAAACAACCATATCCCCAAAAGAAGTTTGATCCAGCATACAACCAAGGGTGGAAAGATCAGTCAGACATGAGGTATAGCTCTGGACAACAACAAAGGCCCCCTTTTCAACCAAACTTCCAGCAGCCTCCACCTTACCAACAGGGCTTCCAACAACCCCAAAGGAGATTCAAAGATCAAAAATCAACAAGTCAACAACAAGGGAATCTCCAACACAAGGTAGACTCTAACACTGATGATATTTTGAAACAAATTGTTCTTAATTAACAGAATGAGCTAAAGAGTCAAGGTTCAGAGCTGAGGGAGTTAAAGGCTCAAATGAGCCAGATTGTCACCGCCCTCCATGAACTTATAAGTAAGAATTACATAAATCTACCTTCCCAACCCACTCCAAATCCAAAGGGGAATGTTAGTGCCATCACATTGAGAAGTGGGAAGCAAATGAACGATACATCTGTACCTACCATTCCACCGGGATTCACCTCAACTCCAGAGAATCCGCATTCGATACCAACTGATGAGCAATCCAAGGAGAAAGATAAAGGTAAGAAAAAGATTGATGGTGTTCCTCCTAAACCCCTTCCTTTTATAAATAGGGTTGTTAAAACAAAGAATATGGTTGAAGAAGCAATGAAAAAGGAGGTTTTGGACACATTCAAGCGTGTGGAGATCAACATTCCTCTACTTGAAGCCATTAAGAAAATCTCAAGGTATGCAAAATTCTTAAAAGAACTTTGCACCAATCGAAGAGGTCTCAAGGGAAATGAGAGGATCAACCTTGGAAGTAATGTCTTGGAACTCATTACACCAACTCTAGCAATGCCAACAAAGTGCAAGGATCCCGGGACATTCATCATCCCATGTACCATAGGGGAGTTTCACTTTTCTGATGCTCTTTGTGATTTAGGAGCTTCAATAAATGTGATGCCTCACTCTGTATTCTCTTCCTTGCAGGTTGGCGAGTTGAATCCAACAAGAGTAGTGGTGCAATTGGCGAATAGAGCTATGGCATATCCAGCAGGAGTCCTTGAGGATGTACTTTTCCGGGTAAGAGACATCATCTTTCCAGCAGACTTCTATGTGCTTAACATGGAGGATGATCAGGTAAGTTCTCATTACCCCATTATCTTAGGTAGGCCCTTCCTCAAAACTGCAAAAACTATCATAAATGTCAATGAGGGTACACTTTCCATGGAATTTGGAGATGAAGTTGTGATATTTAATGTTATGGATTCCATGAAGTACCCCTCAGAGGACCATTCTGCTTTTGTTTTCTCCCATTTTGAACCACCAAGTAAAAACACCATGGAATTGGATTGTCCTATGCTTAGGGAGATTATGAGTATTGGTTCTATTTTGATGTCTAAGAGTACTTACACACCCGTTTCTAAGGAACAAGACTCTCTAAGATTTGATTTTGAAATGGAATCATATTCTGATTTTGATCATGTGAACTCTAATTATGACATGGCTGTTGAGTATGCTGATGTATTTGATGCATTATTTTCTAATTGTGGTGATTTTTATTCTGATACTGATGTTCATTATGCAGATATGTATGTTGCATCAATTTCTCCATCTATACATCACCCCCCTACATTATAACTCAAGCCACTGCCCCCAAATCTTAAATATGCATACCTGCTGAGTGGTGATAGATTACCTGTTATCATTTCTAACAATATCTCTTTTGAACATGAAGAAAAACTTTTGAATATTTTGAGAGATAACATTAGGGAAATTGGTTGGACATTGGCAGACATATCAGGTATTAGCCCATCCATTTTCATGCATAGGATTCTCTTGGAGGATGGGGCTAAACCGGTGAGGCAACCACAAAGGAGACTCGATCCAACCCTTCTGGAGGTTGTTAAAAAAGAGGTTGAAAAATTGCTCGAGGCAGGTATAATTTACCCTATTTCTGACTCACAATGGGTTAGCCCTGTCCAGGTTGTACCTAAGAAAACTGGTGTTACTGTTGTTAAAAATGAGAAAGATGAATTAGTTCCAATGTGGGTACAAAACAGTTAGTGTGTGTGTATTGATTATAGGAAACTAAATCATTCCACTCGCAAAGACCATTTCCCCCTCCCATTTATTGATCAGATGCTTGAGAGACTAGCTGGGAAGACACACTATTGATTCATGGATGGATTTTCTGGCTATTTTCAGGTTCCCATTACAGTAGAGGACCAGGAGAAGATGACATTCACCTGCCCATTCGGTACCTTTGCTTACCGAAGGATGCCATTTGGACTTTGCAATGCCCCAGGTACCTTCCAAAGATGCATGGTGAGTATTTTCTCAGATTTCATTGAGACCTTCATGGAGGTATTTATGGATGATTTTACAGTTTATGGGTACTCATTTGATGAATGTCTCTCCAGTTTGGGTGATGTGTTTCATCATTCTATTGAGAAGAATCTGGTCTTAAATTTTGAAAAATGTCATTTCATGGTCGAAAAGGGAATTGTCTTATAGTCTCACAACATGGCATTGAAGTTGATAAATCTAAGGTAGACATTATTTCATCCCTCCCATATCCTACATGTGTGCGTGATGTTAGATCATTCCTTGGACATGCTGGATTTTATCGACGCTTCATCAGAGATTTTAGTAAGATCGCTCTACCCTTATCTCGATTTCTTCAAAAAGATATTGACTTCAATTTTGATGATTCATGCAGGGTATCATTTGATGAGCTGAAGAAGTGTCTGACCACTCCACCGATCATACAGCCCCCACAGTGGGACCTTTCTTTTGAGCTTATGTGTGACACCTCCAAATTTGCGGTTGGAGCTGTCTTATCTCAAAGGGTGGAGGGACGTTCACATGTGATCGCCTATGCATCGAGGACACTGAATTCAGCCTAATCAAACCACACTACCACGGAAAAGGAGTTTCTTGCAGTCATATTTTCTTTAGATAAATTCTGTTCATATTTATTGGGCTCTAAAGTAGTTGTTTTTTCTGACCATGCAGCTTTGAGGTACCTCCTAAAGAAGCCAAATGCAAAGCCCATGCTGATTAGATGGATGCTCCTTCTTTAGGAATTTGATATTGAGATAAAGGACAAGAAGGGTTTAGAGAATTTTGTTGCAGACCACATGAGTAGGCTTACTCACACACTAGAGGATGACACCTTGGATCAGGTACCACTTCGGGACACTTCCCCCGATGAGCATATTTATTCCATCTCAGGTACGCATCCTTGGTATGCAGATTTAGTTAACTACATTGTTTCTTCTGAAATCCCTACAAATTTAAAGAAACATCAAGTCCAAAAATTAAAAAGTGAGTCTAGGTTTTATGTGTGGGACTATCCTTACCTCTGGCGCATGTGTAGTGACCAAGTCATTAGGAGGTGTGTTCCCGATCATGAGTTTGAGTTTGTTTTGCATTTCTATCATACACTTGCTTGTGGTGGACACTTTGGACCCCAACGGACAGCTAGGAAGGTTTTGGACTCTGGATTATATTGGACTAGCTTGTTCCATGATGACCATGTGTTTTTTAAGTCATGCTCTTGTTGCCAACACACTGGGAATATTTCTAGGAGACATGAGATGCCCCAACAACCCATACTATTCTGTAAGATTTTTGATGTATGGGGCATTGATTTTATGGGTCCTTTTCTTATTTCATTTGTATTTTTTTACATTTTGGTTCCTGTTCATTATGTGAGTAAATGGGTGGAGGCTAAGGCCACTAGGACTGATGATTCTCATGTTGTTGTGGACTTTGTCAAAGCACAGATTTTTTGCAGGTTTGGAGTACCAAAGGCCATCATCAGGGACCAAGGGACACACTTTTACAATAGGAATTTTGCTTCCCTCCTTCGAAAGTATGGGGTGACACACAAAACATCAACATTATACCACCCCCAACCAAATGCCCAGGCTGAGGTTTCAAATTGTGAGTTGAAACAAATCTTGGAGAAAACCATGCAGCCAAATAGGAAAGATTAAAGCAAGCGCTTGGATGATTCATTTTGGGCTTATAGGACAGCATACAAGACCCCCATTGGTATGTCCCCATTTCGGATTGTGTTTGGGAAAGCATGTCATCTCCCAGTGGAATTCGAGCATCGGGCATATTGGGCTATAAAGAAATGCAAAATGGAATTTGCCTAAGCTGGAATTCAAAGGAAGTTGCAAATTCAAGAGATTGAGGAGATTCGACTGTCATCATATGAGAACTCAAGGCTCTACAAGGAAAGATCAAAAGCATCTCATGACAAAATGATCCAAGAAATGGATTTTCATGTTGGAGAGAAAGTCCTTCTCTACAGTTCATGACTGAAGCTAATGCCTGGTAAGTTGCGTTCTAGATGGTTAGGTCCTTATATTGTATCTAATTTTTTTCCTTATGGTGCAGTGGAGATCACACAAGAGGACACCGGAAGGGGCTTTACAGTCAACGGTCAACGTTTGAAGAGATACATTGAGGGACTTCCTACTAATGCAGTGGATTTTATCACACTGCATGACCCCATCATCACTTGAGCTCATCAGGCTGTTCCTAACCCTTTCACTTTTATATTATTTGTCCTATTTAAAAATTATGAATTTCATGTGCATATATCATCTCATGGGTTCACATTGAGTACAATGCAATATTTTAAATGTGGGGGAGGGAACCTTTTAGTTTAGTAATTTAAATTGTTTTCCTATTTAAACAAAACCAAAAAAATTGTGTGTTTTTCAAATTTTGTGTGTTTATTTTTCAATTTTCTTTGTGTTTTTGAAATTTTTGAGCTTAAATGATTCTCATCACAATTTTGAAATGCATATCAATGAGTGAAACGATTTATCCCTTGAAACTAAGCTTAAATGAATACTGAAATGACTTTGTTTCAAGTTCAAATATTTAGTAATTTCATGAAAAGTACACTGAATTTTGAATCACATGCCACATCTCACTGTCTTTATATTTGAAATCACTTTCTTGTGAGGCTTCTGAACCATTATTTTCATATTCTTTACATTCACATCACTTCTTGAGAGAACCAAACCATGCTTTATTTAACCAGAATTTGATCTATTCCTGTCAAAACATGAGGGTTTGAGGTACTTATGTTTAAATTATTGAGGCATTTGTTTGGTATTAAAGACTCTATTTCAAAGAATCCTTTTTTATAATGGCCTACCTTTAATATTAAATCTTTTTAGCCCTTAGAATCCATGCCCAGCTTGTTAGGTTAGCCACATTACAAGCCAATTTTCCCGATCCAACCAACTCTTGAAGTTAAATTGCATAATCTAGTTGAGCTTAAGTGTGGGGGAAGCTGTCTTGTGTTGTGTTACCACATTTTGTGATTATTTGGGTGGAAAATTAAATTCTAAAGAGATGTGTTTTCTGCTGAAAAAAATTTATTATATAGAAATCTGTGCCTTTTCTGGAGCTTTCATGACAAGTGAAGCTGTTCCTTTTCTGGAGCTTCTAATTGAGGTGGAAAGTTGTGCCCATCTAAAGCTTTCAAGAAAATCATGTTTGAGAAGATTGAAATTTTTTATGCTGAAATGATGAATGGTGTAAACCT
The DNA here is from genome assembly GCA_963277665.1 of Viscum album. NCBI lineage: Eukaryota > Viridiplantae > Streptophyta > Magnoliopsida > Santalales > Viscaceae > Viscum > Viscum album. The sequence continues at coordinate 2,072,177,517 of OY728156.1, read as the reverse complement.
TTCATGACTTTTCATGCTGATGGAGCTGAATTAATACTATGGGGATTGAGGAGAAGAACATATTTAAGTGAAAATCAGATTAATGCAATTTTGCTTTAAAAAGAGTCAATCCCTCCTCATTCAGCCTCAGAATTTTTCACATCTAAATCCTACCAACCGAAAGCCACAGAACAACCTTGAAAATACCTCGTGATAAACATACGTCCTTGAATCACATAGGGTGGTGATGCATGAATTTATCAAGCCTATGGTTACCCTTGTATGAGTTTGGATGAGAAAGACATTGCAAAAAAATGACATTTGTGTGATAAGAGAAAAATCAAGTGAGGTAAGTGTTTTGTGCATGGGAGGATAAATAAAGTGGAAATATATTGAATGATATAAATGAAGAACTTGAAATAATGTTTTTTTATGAGGCATGATATCTTTTGTTTCTTGGTCTGTAATTGTTTGATCTCAAAGATATGTGTTTTAAAATTGGTTTTGATTTGATATTGATGTTTACTTGATATTAGATTTTGCTCAGGAGTGCAAAAGGGTAAGTGTGGGGGAGTTGATAAAACACTATTTTGTTGAATATTTTATTGATAATAAATGAAATAATTGCCTCACATTGTGTTAAATATGTTTATTTATAAAATATTTGGGATTTGATCATTCATTTAAAAATTTGGTGAAAATTCCAGTTTTACCCTTAATAGTGCATTGTAGTATTTCGAAGATAAATATTTTTATATTTATTATTTGAATTTTAAATTTCGTAACCGTGTTCCTAACGTAATGTTATACAACTTTCATTCATAATACTAGAGCTAAAGAGTGCATTTGGATGGAGTAAATGGGACATTAATCCAATGGTGGGCTGGACTCGGCAGAATGGACATGGGTTCTGTATTTGGGCCATATATTCTTCATCAGGGATTGGATTGAGCCCCAATTTTGAGGAAAGGTTTGGAACATGATTTGGAACAAATCATCCTTCTGTAAGGCCAGTAAATTCACGAGTTTTGGAGGAAAAATTGGCGGTTCAATTTGGAAAAAAATATTTGGCCGAATTTCCACATTCACACTTGAAACCACTTGTAACCTCTCCTCCCCTTCCCTCTATAAATTGTAGTTTTTCTCATTTGGAGGGATTGGGAAGTGAATTAGAATATTTTAGGCAGAGGAGAATTTGTTTCACCCAAATTATCCAACCATTTTAATAGGGGTAGCTCTTGAAGAAAGGATCCCCTCATCGAAGCCTTCTTCTTCTCCTTCACGTTGTAATGATTTTGTTTGTGTAATAAACTTCTTTGTTCTTCATTTATTTCTTCTCTTTTCTTCTGTTTTGTTTAAATTTATTCTTATATTAATCTTCCTCTTTGGGATATAATTCTTTAGTAGAAGCGTTATTGGGTTATACCCATTATTAACCTTTGCACATGCAAAACGCTTCTACGATGATTACGCCACCCATGGAAGAGTAGTTCTTTTTAGTAATCGATCGACCTCTATCCTTCTTCATTCATTTATTTTGAATCATTGAGCTACTGTAATTCACATATTATGATATATTAATTGAGTTTTTAATTTAAATGATACTATGCAAGAAATTTAATAGTTAACACAAAACACGTGAGGTCGGGAATTGTGTGAACTGTGAGAGCGCAACCTTAACCGGTAATTCAAAACCACACGGGATCAATTTGTAGAGTTAAAATAAAATCCTTAAACTCAATTAATCCTCTTTTCCAGAGTATTTATGTGCCTTAATTTACCACTGACCATAAGCTAATCTTATAACATCAATCAAATCAGGTTGTTGTAATTGCATGTTCCGAAGTTAGCATAAGGTTAAGTTCACTTCATCTTCGTGGTAAAGTTAATTCTCATAGCGTTTGGGATTTAACAAATTAAGGGATCATAATTAAGTGAATATTAATTTAAATGATAATGATTAATAAATTATTGAAGAGGTAGAGTTAGATCTATTAAGCCTTTTAAATATTGTCTAAAAATTCATCTTTTTTTTGTGTCATTTTAATCGAACTTCATTTCAAAACTAAAAACAAAAAAAAATACAATCTTCTTCCAGCAACTTCTTCTAGATTCATAAAATATAACCAAACCCCATCCTTTCAAGTAGTGTTTTTATTCTCTTTTATTTTATTTTTAGAATACCTTTAAAAAGTTGTTTTAAATCTACTTCCTCCTTTGAGAGACGACCTTGGTCAGCCACTCTGCTGCACCTAAGAACCCCAAAATCACATTAATCATTTGAGGGCGCCCACGATAGAGCCCTATCATAAATCCTAAAACTCAAAGGTCTGGAACTTGGAGGCTTGAGGGAACCTTGGTAGGACTCCATGGGAGGTAAAGAGATCAGAACTTTTTTGGAGAGAATTTGTAAATGAAATGAATTTGGGAAAGGCTTGGTATTAATAGGGGAAGTGAGGGGACAATCATTAATTGCCAAGGGACACCTCATCCGTGGTATTGGAAAAACCCTGGGCTTACCCATCGTATTCACCCATGGTATTGGCCAATTGGGACACCTTATACCTTATCTTACTATTCATAGGTCGACCAGAATTAATGCATAATTATTACATCCTCAATGATGTCATTAAACACCCGAAATTCAAAAACTGTATTTTCACTATTCACTGAAAATTCAACTTTCTCATAAAAATCCCAAACTTTCACCTTAACCAAATATCAATGCTCTAATTTTAAAAATTAACTCCATTTTATGAAAATAATTTTCTAAATATTTTTAATTTAATTTTTAAATAAAAACACTATTCACTGAAAATTCAATTATTTCAGAAAAATCCCAAAAATTCACCTTAAACTAATATCGATCCTCTGAATTCAAAAAAAACTTCTTTTTATAAAAATATATTTCTAAATATTTTTAATTTAATTTTAAAATAAAAAAATCCATATTCACCCAAAAAACTAATACTTAAACAGTACTTTCTGGAACATTTATTTACTTATTTCATTGAATCACATTACTTAATCAAGGTGCTTAGATTATATTAATACTTCCTTAAGTGAGGTTACTTAATCCATTTGATCACATTAATAATCATAAGCATAAAATCACTATTCATAATTTACTATTCATAAAAAATTAAGTCGATCTTATTAGACCCTAAATTTCTTACAGAACATAACTGTAGAAGACCATTTTTTGAAAATCATTACAAATTATTAATTATTTAAGGTTACATAAATATTTTTAAAATATCATTTTTCTAAAATTAATTAATAATATTCATACTATATTTATCCAGACATTTCAAAATTCACAAACTTCACTATAAGTAGAAATCACAATTTTTTATTTAAATCAAAGGATTACACAAGGCAGTTACGGTCTTGTTACATAACCCATTATAACACCATCATAGTACCTAAGAGTAAGGTGTGCTAGGGTGATAGAATCTTGGGGCATCTCGGCCAACATTGCCCGAGTAGTGATTTCTATCAGCTTGAACTTCTTGCGAAGGCAATTCCATTCCAACTTCACACGATGAAGTTCATCTTGGGTTTGGTCTAGACCAAAGCCCAAAGGTGTTACCTCTTTCCCTAGTTCTATCAGATGGGCTTCGATTAACCCGAGACTACTGGATGGGGCCATCGAATCTTATTTATATATTAATTAATCAAGATCACTTGTATTTATAGACAATAATCACAACATTTAGTTTCCAACGGTCATATTGACCAATGGTTATATAGCAGTCGAAACTCAACGGTCTTATTTTAATTATACTCATCTTATTAAATGAAAAAGTTTTGTTGAGTATAAAATAAAATAACACACAAAGTTAGGAAACAAAATTTATTCAAAATTTTGGGTCGCTACAATCTTCCCCCCTTATGAAATTGCATCCTCACAATTTTAAAATTGGGATTAGAAATTTCCTTGAAAGTCCCACATTGGAAAAAGAGTCAATAAAACTATTACTTTAAAAGAAATAAAGGGAAGTCAAAAAGGTCACCCGAGTTAACCCATACTAGGATTCCATGTAGGAAAACATTGATATGGAAGAGGAAAAAAAGGGTCATGTTCTGATGGAGAGTGATAGAAAACATGATCAAAAGAAAAATAACCAAAAGAAGATCACAAACTTAAGATGTGTTAAATGGTCTTTGATTGCCCAGTAAGAAACGTAAACCAACAATGTTTTTCTTTTATGTTCTTTTTCATAATTTTGAGGAATTCATTTACAACATATAATAAACACATAAGGAAATATACTTACCTTCAAGTGTAGTTTCATCAGTTAATAAGTTTCCACCAAGACTAATCGTTTCTCCAATAAATGAGCATTCAAAAAGACTTGGTCTCATTAAAAGCACAAGAATAATCTTCTAGATAATCACATAATCCACATGAGAATAACTATATTTTTCCATTGTCGTTAGTCATCAACTAGAACAAAAAAGGTTAGTACGAGATAATATAATCCCCAAAAAGGATAATCCTTCATAAAAAGAAATATGACTATTAATCTCCAAAATTCAAAAAAAAATTACCCAAAGTTCCAGAAAGACCATTCAATACACAATCATCCTTAAAATTATTCCAAATAATCCAAACTAAGATTGGAACCCAAAACTCAAAAAGATTTAATCACATAATCTTCCCCAATAAATCTTAACATTTATCTCCAAATAACATCGACTACTATTAAAGTCTCATACTAAAGTGTAATTAACCTATTCACATATTCTCTATGCTAGGTTAATCATTTTACAGAAATAACCCAAATCACCATATGTCCACAATAATTACATAAATTCTAAAAAAAATATTCAACCATTTATCCACAATTTAAATCATTTAGTATATTATTTCCCTTAGGCATATTGTACTCCAAAAGAGAAAACATCATCCAAAATAACCTTTATCATTTAATCACAAAATCATTTTCCTATACAAAGGATATCCATTTGATAAAACATAAGTTTCAAAATTCAACTTATTCTTGATCCATAAAAATATAAGGTGCATTAGTCAGTCTGAAGGGAATAACAACAAACTCATAATCCCCATATCTTGATTGGAAGGAAGTTTTTGGATTATCATCATTCTTCACCCTCAATTGATGATAACCAGAATGAAGGTCAATCTTAGAGAAGAATTGATTCCTAAAAAGTTGGTCAAATAAGTCATCAATTCTTGGAAGAGAGTATTTTTTCTTCACTATGATCGCATTTAGTTCTCTACAATCAATGCATAGTTGCATCGATCCATCCTTCTTCTTCACAAAGAAAACTAGTGATCCCTAAGGAGACACACTTGGTCGGATAAACCCATTCTCTAATATATCTTGGAGTTGTTTCTTTAATTCCTCTAGCTCTATATTTTCTATCCTATAGGGGGTCTTTGACATCGGATGAGATCCAGGTATGAGTTCAAAGGAGAACTCAACCTCTCTTTCTAGGGGAGGTCCGGGTAACTCCTCAGGAAATACATCAACGTATTCCTAGACAATGGGGATATTTTCTAAAAGAATAAATCTGTCATGAGAAACTTATTTCATTTACAAACCTTTTAACTAAAAAGTATTTTATGTCTTAAAAATTCATGCTTGGACAATTACATTTTTCTATAATTCCTTCATAATGTTTCATAAAAAGCTTGTGATTAACGAAACATATCCCCTGGGAGTGTCGTAACCAAGAGTGAAGCAAGGACCATTTTCGTGTACTAGTTCCCGTTCGAGTCTAGATCAAAGCGGTGATTTTGGGTTTTACCCCTATGTACATCTGTGCCAGATCCACCTCTACTTGCTCGTATCCAGATAGGGATGTATTTTCTTGATAAACCACTTACTCAATACTCACCAAAATACCAGGAAGATTTCCTATATTTAAACTTTTATATAGGGTTCTTCCTAAAGTTTTCATATCCTAATTTCCATAAATAACTAAACTATACTTTGATACCAACTATGGCATCCTGACTTTTTAATACATAACTTTTCTTTACATTTTACAAACAGAGGATCTTTAAAGTCTAGTGTCTTGGTAATCAGGATAATAATACATGAAAACAATATAAACATTCTTCTAAACCACTTGTAAGTCTTCTTCAATGTTCATCCTAAGTTCATTAAATTATCTCATAACCTGGGAGCATGCATCAAAGGAAAGGGTGAGCAGAAGGCCCAGTAATGAAAACAAGAGAAACATTTTACTTGTGAACTTGAGATACATCAATAAAGTCATGATAAATAAATTTAAGGCATGAGAAAGAGATCATGAGACATATCATAATAAAAATAACTTGTTTCATAAAATGAAGATGTGTCTACAACATTTAACTTAGAAAATCATTTCAGTATCACCAAGGTCCATCCCTAATGTGTCATTAAAAAATTACCAAGGTTATTCACCAAGGTATCGTTAAAATAGTCATCTCTAGAGATTAAGTCTTTACCCAATGCATTGGAGTGCTATCAGGGAACACCCTTAATTTTTATTTATTATCATGTGAGACACATATATCATCATCAATAATTTCATAAATAACCCATATATCATAAAATAAATGGGTTTCATTTCATAGTCATAACATTTTAAAAACTACTTTAAAGGCGTGATCTTTATGTAACTTTAAACCCACGAAAAAGGAAAGAGGGTCTCATGTATGTAAATACCAGAATTTAAAATATAAAATTTTGATATATATTTGAATACCCCTATAGAATAAAGAGTTTTGAGTATTCACTTAATAAAATAAAATAATTTGAGAAAAATAGAGAGACATTTGGAGACGAAAATTCGGCAGCATAACGGCTATGTTGCAGGGTTTTAGAAAACATTGAAAAGAGAAGAGACATGGGTCACCCACCCATAAATGATGCATAAAATAGTATATGGATAGAATATAAAGTATATAAGAACATGGTAATGAAATTTTAAGGACATACCATATGAAATGAAAAACATGAAAGGAACACAAAAATAAGATTTATCTTATGAATAATTCAGCAGCCTAACGGCGTCACTTAAAACTTCAAAAAAATGAATTGATGAGATTAAATAGGGTCTCTAATCATGTGAACCTAAAATTAAAGTATGATAAATATAGATATAATACCCCATCATGGAAAAAATAGAACATGAAAGACTTGACATGAAAGTAGAACTTTGAAAATGAGATGGGTGAAAGAATCCCTTACAAAAATTCGGCAGCCTAACGGCGCCACTTCAAAATTCTTAAAATGAATTGATGAGAGTAAGAGGGGGTCTCTCATCATGTGAAAATAATAATTATATTAAGGTGAATATAAAAAAACATCCTCCAACATAACAACATGGAACATAAAATAAATGACATTAAAGAGAGTACTTGAAAAGAAAAAGAGAGGCAGGATCCCTTACCTTAAAACATATGTCCTAAAACTCAAAGTTCGGGACCTTGGAGGCTTTCGGGAACCATGGCAGGACTCCTTGGGAAGTAAAAAGACCATAAATTTGTTGTAGAGGATTTGGAAATGAAATTAATGAGGGAAAGTCTTGGTATTTATAGGGGAAGTGAGAGGACAAAACATTAATTGCCAAGGGACACCTCAACGGTGGTATTGGTAAAACCATAGGCTTTCCCATGGTATTTTACCATGTTATTGGCCACTTGGGACACCTCATACCTTATCTTACTATTCATAAGTCGACCGGAATTACTTAATAATTATTACATCTTTAATGATGTCATTAAACACCTAAAACTCAAAAACTGTATTTTCACTATTCACCAAAAATTCTCAAAAAAATCCCAAAATTTCACCTTAACCAAATATCAATGCTCTGATTTCAAAAAAGTAATCCATTTTATGAAAATAATTTTTGAAATATTTTTAATTTAATTTTTAAATAAAAACACTATTTACTGAAAATTCAACAGTTTCAGAAAAATCCCAAAAAATCACCTTAACCTAATATCGATGCTCTGAATTCAAAATTGAATTTATTTTATAAAAATAATTTTCTAAATATTTTTAATTTAATTTTAAAATCAAAAACACTATTCACCCAAAAAAACTAATACTTAAACAGTACTTTCTGGAACAGTTATTTACCTATTCTATTTAATCACATTACTTAATCAACGTGCCTAGATTATATTAATATTTTCTTAAGTGAGGTTACTTAATCCATTTGATCACATTACTAATCATGATTAAAATCACTATTCATAATTTACTATTCATAAAAAATTAAGTTGATCTTATTAGACTCTAAATTTCTTACTGAACATAACTGTAGAAGACCATTTTTTTAAAATCATTACACATTATTAATTATTTAAGGTCTACATAAATATTTTTAAAATATCATTTTTCTAAAAATAATCAATAATATGCATACTATATTTATCCGGAAATTTGAAAATTCACAAACTTGACCATAATAAGAAATCACATTTTTTTATTTGAATCAAAGGATTACACATGGCAGTTACGGTCTCGTTACATAACCCCTTATAACACCAGCATATGACTTAAGAATACGGTGTGCTAGGGTGATAGAATCTTGGGTCGGCTTGGCCAACATTGCCCGAGTAGTGATTTCTATTATCTTGAACTTCTCGTGAAGTAGATTCTGTTCTAGCTTCACACAATGAAGTTCGGCTTGGGTTTGGCCCAGAACAAAGCCCAAAGGTGCTACCTCCTTCCCTGGTTCCGTCAGATGCGCTTCGATCGGCCCGAGACTACTAGATGGGGCCATCGAATCTTCTTTCAATATTAATTAATCAAGATCACTTATATTTATAGACAACAATCGCAACATTTAGTTTCCAATGGTCATATTAACCAATGGTCATATAACAGTCGAAACTCAACGGTCTTATTTTATTTATACTCATTTTATTAAATGAAAAAGTTTTTTTGAGTATAAAATAAAATACCACACAAAGTTAGGAAACAAAATTTATTCAAAATTTCGGGTCGTTACAATCTTCCCCCCTTATGAAATTGCGTCCTCGAAATTTTAAAATGGGGCTTGGAAATTTCATTGAAAGTCCCACATTGGAAAAAGAGTTAGTAAAACTATTACTTTAAATGAAATAAAGGGAAGTACAAAGGTCACCCGAGTTCACCCATACTAGGATTCCATGTAGGAAAACATGGATATGGAAGAGAAAACAAAGGGTCAAGTTCTGATGGAGAGTGATAAAAAACATGATCAGGAGAAAAATAACCACAAGAATATCACAAACATAAGATGTGTTAAATGGTCTTTGATTACCCATTAGGAAATATAAACCAACAACATTTTTGTTTTATGTTCCTTTTCATAATTTTGAGTAATTAATTTACTACATAAAATAAAAACATAAGGAAATATACTTACCTTCAAGTAGAGTTTCATCCCTTAATAAGTTTCCACCAAGACTAATATTTTCTCAAAACAATGAGCATTAAAAAAGACTTGGTCTCATCAAAAGCACAAGAATTGTCTTCTAGATAATCACATAATCCACAAAAGAATAACTATATTTTTCCCTTGTCTTTAGTCATCAACTAAAAATGAAAAGGTTAGTATGAGATCATATAATCCCCAAAAGGATAATCCTTCATAAAAAGAAATATGACTATTAATATCCAAAATTCAACAAAAAGTACGCAAAGTTCCAGAAAGACCATTTGATACCCAATCATCCTTAAAATTGTTCAGAATAATCCAAATTAATATTGAAACCCGAAACTCAGAAGGATTTAATCACATACTCTTCCCCAATAAATCTTAACATTTATCTCCAAATAACATCGACTACTATTAAAGTCTCATACTAAAGTGTAATTAACCTCTTCACATATTCTCTATTCTAGGTTCATCATTTTCCATAAATAACCCAAATCACCATATGTCCACAATAATTACATAAATTCTAAAAAAAATCAACCATTCCTCCACAATTTAAATCCTGTAGTATTTTATTTCCCTTAGGCATATTGTACTCCAAAAGAGAAAACATCGTCCAAAATTACCTTTATCATTTAATCACCAAATCATTTTCCTATACAAAGGATATCCATTTGATAAAAGATAAGTTTACAAAATCAACTTATTCTTGATCCATAAAAATATAATGTGCATTAGTCAGTCCATAGGGTATATCAACAAACTCATAATGCCCATATCTTGATTGGAAGATATTTTTTCGAATATCATCATTCTTTACCCTCAATTGATGATAACCAGAATGAAGGTCAATCTTAGAGAAGAATTGAGTCCTAAGAAGTTGGTCAAATAAGTCATCAATTATTGGAAGAGATTATTTGTTCTTCACTGTGATCCCATTCAGTTCTCTATAATCAATGCATAGCTGCATCGATCCATCCTTCTTCTTCACAAAGAGAACTGGTGATCCCTAAGGAGACACACTTGGTCGGATAAACCCATTCTCCAAAATATCTTGGAGTGGTTTCTTTAATTACTCTAGCTCTACATTTTACATCCTATAGGGGGTCTTTGACATCAGATGAGATCCAGGTATGAGTTCAATGGAGAACTCTACCTCTCTTTCTGGGGGAGGTACGGGTAACTCCTCAGGAAATACTTCAACGTATTCCTAGATGATGGGGATATTTTCTAAAAGAATAAATCCTTCAGGAGAAACTTATTTCATTTATGAATCTTTTAACTAAAAAGGATTTTATGTCTTAAAAATTCATTCTTATACAATTAAATTTTTCTATAATTCCTTCATAATGATTCATAAAAAGCTTGTGATTAACGAAACATATCCCCCTGGAGTGTCGTAACCAAGAGTGCGGCAAGGCCCGTTGTCGTGTACCAGTTTCAATTCAAGTCTAGCTCAGAGAGGTGTTTTCGGGTTTTACCCTTATGTACATCTATGAAAGAGCCACCTCTACTTGCTCGTATCCAGACAGGGATGTATTTTCTTGATAAACCACTTACTCAATACTCACCAAAATACTGGGAAGATTTCCTATATTTAAACTTTCATATAAGGTTATTCCTAAAGTTTTCATATCCTAATTTCCATAAATAACTAAACTATAATTTCATACCAACTATGTCATCTCGCCTTTTTAGTACATAACTTTTCATTACATTTTACAAACAAAGGATCTTTAAAGTCTAGTGTCTTAGAAATCAGGATCATAATACATGAAAACAATATAAACATTATTATAAAACACTTTTAGGGATTCTTCATTGTTCATATTAAGTTCATTACATCATCTCATAACCTGGGATCGTACATTAAAGGAAAGGGTGAGTAGAAGGCCCAGAAAAAAACAAGAGAAACATTTTACACTGAACTTAAGATACATCAATAAAGTCATGATAAATAAATTTAAGGCATGAGAAAGAGATCATGAGGCATATCATAATAAAAATAATGTGATTCATAACATGAAGATGTGTCAACAACATTTAACTTAGACAATCATTTCTGTATCACCAAGGTCCATCCCTAAGGTTTCATTAAAAATTTAACAAGGTTATTCACTAAGGTATCGTTAAAATGGTCATCTCTAGAGATTAAGTCTTTACCCAATGCATTGGAGCGCTATCAGGGCGCACCCTTAATTTTTCTTTATTATCAGGTGAGACACTTATATCATTATCAATAATTTCATAAATACCCCATATATCATAAAAGAAATGGGATTCATTACATAGTCATAACATTTTAAAAACCACTTTAAAGACGTTATCTTTATGTCACTTTAAACCCACAGAAAAGGAAAAAGGGTCTCATGTATGTAAATCCCAAAATTAAAAATAGAAAATTTTGATATATATGTGAATACCCCTATATAATAAAGAGTTTTGAGTATTCACTTAATAAAATAAAAGAATTTTAGAAAAAGAGAGAGACATTTTGAGACGAAACTTCGGCAGCATAATGGCTATGTTGCAGGGTTTTAGAAAACATTGAAAAGAGAGGGGACATGGGTCACCCACTCATAAATGATCCATAAAATAGTAGAGGGACAGAATATAAAAGATATAAGAACTTGGTAATGAAATTTTTAGTACATACCATATGAAATGAAAAACATGAAATGAAGACAAAAATAATATTCCTCTTATGAAAAATTCGGCAACCTAACGGTGTCACTTAAAAATTAAAAAAAATGAATTGATGAGATTAAATAGGGTCTCTCCTCATGTGAACATAAAATAAAAGTATGATGAATATAGATATCATGCCCCAACATGGAAAAAATGAACTTGAAAGACTTGACATGAAAGTAGAACTTTGAAAATGATAAGGGTGAAAGAATCCCTTACAAAAATTCGGCAGCCTAACGGTGCCACTTAAAAATTCTTAAAATGAATTGATGAGAGTAATAGGGGGTCTATAATCATGTGAAAATAAAAATTAAATTAAGGTTAATATAAAATAACATCCTCCAACATAAGATCATGGATCATAAAAGAAATGACATAAAAGAGAGTACTTGAAAAGAAAGAGAGAGGTAGGATCCCTTACCTTAAAATGTAAGTCCTAAAACTCAAAGGTCGGGACCTTGGAGGCTTGAGGGAACCTTGGGAGGACTCTTTTAGAGGTAAAGAGACCATAACATTGTTGGAGAGGATTTGAAAATGAAATGAAGGAGGAAAAGGCTTGGTATTTATAGGGGAAGTGAGGGGACAATGCATTAATTTCCAAGGGACACCTCATCGGTGGTATTGGAAAAACCATGGGCTTGCCCCTGGTATTTTCTCATGGTATTGGCCACTTGGGACACCTAATACCTTATCTTATTATTCATAAGTCGACCAGAGTTATTTCATAATTATTACATCCTTAATGATGTCACTAAACACTAGAAACTCAAAAACTGTATTTTCACTATTCACCAAAAATTCTACTATCTCAGAAAAATCCCAAAATTTCACCTTAAAAAAATATCAATTCTCTGATTTCAAAAATGAACTCCATTTTATGAAAATAATTTTTTAAATATTTTAAATTTAATTTTTAAATAAAAACACTATTCATTGAAGATTCAATTGTTTCAGAAAAATCCCAAAAATTCACCTTAACCTAATATCGATGCTCTGAATTCAAAAAATAACTCCATTTTATAAAAATAATTTTCTAAATATTTTTAATTTAATTTTAAAATGAAAAAACTATTCCCCGAAAAAACTAATACTTAAACAGTAGTTTCTAGAATATTTATTTACCTATTTTATTGAATCACATTACATAATCAAGGAGCCTAGATTATATTAATACATTTGTAAGTGAGGTTACTTAATCCATGTGATCACATTACTAATCATAAGTTTAAAATAACTATTCATAATTTATGATTCATAAAAAATTAAGTTGATCTTATTAGACTCTAAATTTCTTACTGAACATAACTATAATAGACTATTTTTTTTGAAAATCATTACACATTATTAATTATTTAAGGCTTACATAAATATTTTTAAAATATCATTTTTCTAAAATTAATCAATAATATGCATACTATATTTATCCGGACATTTGAAAATTCACAAACTTTACCATAAGAATAAATCACAATTTTTTATTTAAATCAAAGGATTACACAAGGCAGTTATGGTCTCGTTACATAACCCCTTATAACACCAGCATAGGACCTAAGATTAAGGTGTGCTAGGGTGAGAGAATCTTGGGGTGGCTTGACCAACATTGCCCGAGTAGTGATTTCTATCAGCTTGAACTTCTGGCAAAGGCGATTCCGTTCCAACTTCACACGATGAAGTTTTCCTTGGGTTTGGTCCAGAGCAAAGCCCAAAGGTGCTACCTCCTTCCCGAGTTCCGTCAGATGGGCTTGGATCAGCCCGAGACTACTGGATGGGGCCATCGAATCTTCTTTCTACATTAATTAATCAATATCATTTGTCTTTATAGACAATAATTGCAACATTTAGTTTCCAACGGTCATATTGACCAACAAACATATAACAGTCAAAACCCAACAATCTTATTTTAATTATACTCATTTTATTAAATAAAAAAGTTTTGTTGAGTATAAAATAAAATAACACACAATGTTAGGAAACAAAATTTATTCAAAATTTTGGGTGGTTACATTTTTTGACTAGGGGGGATGATTTAATGATGGATTTAATGGTAATTCTACCATAAGCTCTTAGACATTGTCCATCAAAGTGAATAGTTCCTCTTTCTTGATATAATAGTCACCATTGACTTTTTTGATAACCAGTTCTGAGTCACCTTTATCTTTAAACATCATTATTATGCTTGAAGTGTGAGCTCCAGGCCAGTGACGAGATGCTGATAATCTGATTCACTATTTCTTCACCCCTCCGATAGTAAAAATAAGCAAAGAGATACTTCCTTTTCTAAATATTTGAGTATGACTCCCATACCCACTTTATTGTTCTTGACTCCATCCATACATTTTCCTATAAAAATTCTTAATGCACTGTCAAAATGAATCTACCATGTTTTAGAGTCCTCTTGCAAAGAGAAAACTTCTTCATCTACTAATTCAGCATCCAACAAAGTCATTTCTATATAGGGGTGCTCTTCCAGAAAATAATACAATGTATTTCCTTTGATGGATTTATTGGGTATAAATTTTATATCAAACTACTACAGGATGACTAACCACCATGATAGGTGTACAGTCTGCATTTGACGGCTGAGAATATACTTGAGCAAGTATCTACGAGAGTCCAAATGGACCTCAAGTAGCTGCTAGTAATTCTATAGCTTTTGGACCGCAAAGATCATGGAAAAAAACATTTCTAGATATTCAAATAATGAGTCTCAATATCTATCATGGTATAGATGATATAGTATAGGTTGTGCTCACAACAAGAATCATTATTCTATGTGTGGAATGTTCCTAGGGATCTCTCAAAGATAGTCACATATAGAATTAGTGGTCTACCTTTGATAGGAGGAATTATTGTTGGAGGACTGAAGAGATATTTCTTGAGATTATCGAATGCATTCTGCTAATCATCATTCTACTAATATTAGACCCCCTTTTTCATCAACCTAGTGACGGTAAAACATTTGAAAGCAAGTTTATCTACGAAACTATGAATATAGGTGACGTTTCCTTGATGTCCTCTCAACTTTGTAAGGTTTCAAGGAGGTGACATGACAATGATATACCCTATCTTATTAGGGTCAAATTAAATTCCATGACAATTTAAGATAAAGGAGATAAATTCACCTAAGGTAACACCGAAATAACTTTTTAAGGGGTTCATTTTCAGACTATGTTTTCATATTTTGTTGAATACGGTTTCATGATCTACTAAGTTTTATGAGAGTTGTTGTGATTTTACCACTAGATCATTAACATAGAATTTTATGAACATTTCTAGGAAGGGATTTGATATTAGATGCATGGTGTGTTGATATGTGGTGTCAACATTCTTTAGGTTGAATGGAGTTATCTTGTTGAAAAATACTCCTTTAGGGGCCTAAAGGTGGTGGAATCTTCATCTTCTCAGGCCATTTAGATTTGGTTGTATCCTAAATAGTTTTCCATGAAGAAGAGGGAATGATATCTCGCAGTTGAATTGATTAGAAATTCTATGATCAGGACTAGGAATTCCTCTTTTAGGCAATGTCGATTAAGATCCCTACAATCAATGCAGACTCTAATTTTTTCATTATTATTTTTGATGTGGACAATATTTTCCATATAGATGGCATATTGGATGTACCAAATGTATTTGGATTTAATGAGCTTGTTTACTTCCACCTCAATTTTGGCATCATGTGTCGGGTGAGTTCCTCTTAAAGCTTTCATGTAGCCATAGTGGTCTTCTTGATGGGCCAGGCAATGAGTGGACACCTCAAGATTGAGGCTTGACATTTTTGTATAGTTCCATTGGAAAACATCTAGATTATTCTTTAGGAATTAAATATAGTTATTTTTCTCTTCATAAGAAATGGATGCATTGATTAGAGTGAGTTGTGAGTCTTCTTTGATACCCATGTTTATTTATCTAGGTTCATCAGTGGTGGTAGAGACACCCTCCCCAAATGATGGATAGGAATCCATAAGGTCTTCTTCTTCTTCTACTTCCTCATCCTCCTCATCATTATCTTCTTCTAATGGAGAAAAAATTCATGAGATGATCTCTTCAAAGTTTTTAGGAGAGTTGAAATTTTGGAATATGGAGGTTGGGGTGACTTCGTCTATCCTGACTGATAGTGGTGGATCTTTTGGAGAGGATGGATTGAGGTAATAAAAAATATATACTTTCTCTTCTAACTTATTGGTTGAGGCTAAGATCATCTAGATCCCTACAAATGGGCTAAGGGAATATCTATTCAAGCATTAACCATTGTTTTGGGGACCAGTGAAACTTTTAACACTGTGAGGCCCATTGGCTATGACTGAAATCATGAATACTATTTAATACACATCTGAATTTAAACTCATGCACTCCACCTTATTAATATGAAGTACATATTCTTCACTAAGATTCCTGAAGGGGTCTTCAGGGACAACTTCCATACTATTTGGAGAAGTTACCCAATCAATCCCATTAACTGAGTGTTTCTTCCCTTCCTACTCATAAAATCCTACACCGATATAGTGTGACTTGAAATATTCAAATGGGGCCATATCGGCGTGCAATGTTCCACTCTACCCATTAGTGAAATATTTGATGCACTGATTGTCTGATAAGGGAATCATTACATGATGATGCAACTGGGGCCTTCTTAGTAGGATGTTGAAGGCTATGATTTTCTAGAACACAAATAATTCTGAGTCAGTCATAGGGTTTCCAAATCATTTTTTGAGCATGATTTGTCCTAGTGGATTCTCCTCAAATTTATCATATCCAAAAAGGGTTTCGGTGTAGGGCATCAGGATATCCTCATTCTAGCCCAGCCGGCGAAGTGTCTATAGTGGGATGAGATTGACTCCATATCCATTGTCAATGAATTATTTTTGGATATTGAAATCGTTCATCTTTCCTAACACATATAGGGGTTTGATGTGTCCTTGCATAATAGTGTCTTCATCTTGATCTGTGAAGGAGATAATCATATGAAACTCTTCTAGATTGGTCTATGTATTATTGACTTCAGCGTCTTCCACTTCGGCTTCAAAGTCTTGGGGAATTAGTAATTCTTCTATAAGTTTTTTCCAAAGATAAACTAATAGATTTACCACATTGATGATTTTTATCTTGGCTGGTACTAAATCCAACTACTCCAAGATATCATATTTCTAATCTAAAGGCCCACGCTTCCCTATATGGGGATTCTCTTTCAAAATCTCTTTAAGAGCATGAGTATATGATGATGATGGTTCGACCCTTTGAACCAGAGATGGATGAGATTATGTCCAGTGTGGATTGGTTTTGGATGGTCTACCCACATGAAAATGAAAAATTAGTCCCTTATTCTTCTCCTGATGGATAATCCAAAAAAAATTGGGCTAGAGTGGCTTCTTACGAAGGGGGGGGGGATTTCACTATTCTTGTTGGGTCTGCTGGAGAGATCCTCCATAGGTTTCTACAACATTGACTATTTAAACCATGGTGTGGCCATAAGCTTGACTTCCACCAAATCTATGTCTCCCTGGATATCCCCTACTTCTATGGCCTCTTACTCTATCCCCCCGATTGGGTGCGAGGAATTCATGTTTGTAACCGTGCTCATATTTGAAGAAGGGATACATTAAGTGAATAAAATTAATAGATCCAAATATAAACTGATCCTATGATGATGAATCTACCTAATCATTTTATTCTAGTGGTTCCATTTGGGGGGTGGTGCCCATCCCTTTAGATTTTATGGAATAAAATCTGAGAGTATCAAAGTCAGCTTTGTCCATGGTGCAGGTTTGTCTTCTTTCACTGGGTCCAACTGCATCTTAGAGGACTTTGGGGGAAGAGGATGTAGGCTACATTACATCAAAAGCTATAAGAGGCATAATTTGATGATTCATCTATTCTTTGAGTATTCCATGGGATGGTTTTACTATTTTCTGAGTCATCCAACAATTAAAATTCTTCTCTTTTTTAACAACATTTTTTCACTCCCCTACTTCATCTGGGTTAGTGGTGGAAACATATGCCACTTTTTTTGTCAATGGATCCAACTTGAACTATATGGAATCTATCATTATTTTGTATGAGGGTCTTGAAGATATCACACTCTTGTATGGTGTGTCCTAGTATTCGGTTGAAGGGAAATTATATGTCTAGTTATCGAGACATTTTCATCCGCACACTTCAGCTCTGGTAGGTGGTTCAAGTTTTAATTCATGGACGCTCTGAAATATCCACAAACATGTTCATATTAAATTGAGTTAAATTTATTCTTCCATTTCTCGAAATGATTTCTCCTAAGTCTCATCTGCTCATATTTTCGAGACAGGGGATAGTGTTGATTTCCAGGGGGACCTACATGATTCAACATAAGCATTGTATTTGGGGCTGGTGAAGGAGGTGTATTAAGTGTAATGTAATCCACATCAGATATTACCACTATTTTTCTGGGGGCTGATGGGGATTCTTGGGACTTGATAGTAATTTGTTGTAAGGAGTCTTCTTTTCTTTGGTAAATGGAGGAGAAATTATTAAACCCACTTTTGTACTTCACCAAGATGAGTGGTATCTATAGATTATGGAGGAGATTTTTTATGCACATAACAAGGATCTCATCTTGGGGGAGTTGTTGATTCAATGAGTAAGTCAGACCAGTCCATATGGAAATGAATTTTGTAACTCTCTTATTCTACCAATGTTTGTAGTTTATGAGGTCGTTGACTATTGTTTTCAATAATTTTGAGCTAAACTGAAATACGAAATTCCATTTAAGATCCTCTCATCCTATGATCGAATGATATGGAAAACTATTGTACCATATAAAGGCCAAAAATTATAGGATTCATACAAAGTATCTAATTTTCACTAATTCTTGTTGATCTGGGGTTCCCATCATGGGATCACAATAGGATTAGTAGTGTACCAGGTGCAATGTTGGGTCATATGAGCCGTTGAATACTAGGAATATGTGGTTCCAAAAATTTGGTGATGGTGGGACATTGCTTACACATTTGGGATATGGTTTCCATTCTTATTGTATTGGGGCACATAACCCTTCCATGGATTTTAATTGACCTACCAATGAATTGATGGTATTTATGATCCCCTAATGCATGTCTTGTTGGAACTGTGCATGGGTAGGTATAGTAGGGGGCACGATTGGTCATTTTAGTGCTACTGGTTCTTGTGTTGGATACTCGACTGGGGGAATCCTTTGTGGATTTTCTAGAATTCATTCTGGTTGTTTC
The DNA here is from genome assembly GCA_963277665.1 of Viscum album. NCBI lineage: Eukaryota > Viridiplantae > Streptophyta > Magnoliopsida > Santalales > Viscaceae > Viscum > Viscum album. The sequence goes on along the minus strand of OY728156.1, from coordinate 2,072,158,240 downwards.
CTCAAGGGAGGTAAATCTTTATTTATTTTTGATATTTTATTTAGGTAGACTGATAGTCCTGGAATGACCTTTGATGAGCTTTCTGACATTGATTCATTTACTAAGATGAGACCATGTGGCATAGGCAAACCTTCTAGGAGTGTATTTTTCATCTATTCTTGGAGAAAATATCATATAGTATGACATACTCTAAATATATCAGCATTGAATTGTATCAACTCCTTCATTTCATCCTCCTTCCGAGAGAATATCTCCTCATGTTTTAGGGAATCATTCTCATTTGGAGGAGGATGTGGGTTGTATGTGACCTTAATTTTACTCTTATCCCTATTAGGAATCCATTTGGGTGGTAATAAAGGGATTTCTGAGGGAGGTACCATGTTTAGGGAGGCCCTCTAATTCAATGTGTCTACACCATATTGCTCATTGAGGATCGGGTTCTAGGAAGAACTATCCTCCCCTTATTCTTCTTCATTTGCATCATCCTCAATCTGGTCCATGGGACTGATATCCATCAAGTTCACCAATGTGTACTTCATAGTAGGTGGTGTGTCATCTGTCGAATGGTAGGGGAGATTCTTACATCCTTTGTTGGATCATCTCCTCTTGCTCTGTAATTATATTCGTTTTTCTTGGAGAAGAGTTACTCGAAGGGAACCATGATGTGAACTTTCCTTATGCATCCCTTGTGAGGAAAATGGATCATGATATGGGATGGAATGCGTGACCTCTTTATTTTTTATCCTCCCTAGCCAGGAAAAGGATGACATCCTTTGGTCGTGTGGTTGATGTAAAAATGTCCACTACCCTGTGGGATGGGGTTTCCTCCATTGCTTTATCATGATTCCTCATCCTAGATTTGATGTTCTTATAAGGAAATTTTTTGTTAAAAAATCATCCATCCCTATGGGCTGGGGCTCATCCCGTATTGTAGAAAGTGCTTCTACTATCACAGCTTCCTGGATCTCGCGCATTCTCCTTATAGGGTGAGTCGGATATGGTGTTAGTTATACACATGAATTATTTGTTTCCAAGGATATGATCATTTCTTGATGATTGGATTCCCTTAAGGTTAGAATACTATTGGAAATTTTTGTTTTCCTATTTCAAAAGCTTTTTAATGGCTTGGTCTTGTCAGGATTGAAACTTCTGATTCTTACTCAAGGATAGTTCTCATCGAGAATGTTTCCTTTCCTAGACATGGATTTCATTTGACCTTCATCTTGGGATAACGATGTTATAGGATGTAATTTCCAATGGGTTCTACTGGATGGGAAGTATGGTGAGGTGTAATGCTCCATGCCCTCCACCACCCTAGATATGAACACCAAACAGGGCATTGCCGATAAGGCAATGCAACATGTGAAGTGTATGGAGGTAGATCAGTTTGAGATCTTTCTTTCACCTCTCAAATTCTAGACAGCATGCATAAGGAAGGGATTCTAGGTCATCATTCCGGTGAATCTCCCCCAATATATTGATTTAGTTTGAATACCCATCATATAGTAAATAATATTCTTTCTGATGGAGGGGAGTTTCCCAGATATTGAGTTAAATGTTATGTATGTGTTCCTCATACAAATCTCTTTATATATCGAATTGAGAATTATCTATGGGCCAAAACATAATTGGTATTCCATCCCTGTCCAACATTCTTTTCATGAGAAACATATAATTTTTCTTATTTTCTAGAGACTTTTCTACTTTTTCTTCCCAACATGAATTATTCTTGATGTTTTTGTTCCAAGCAGCGGGATTAGTAGGGGTCGATCGATGCATGAATGATACGGGGGTTTCACGAAGGATGATCATGGCCCTAGACCCTCTTTTGACTGAGAAAAGATTTTTCTTGTCATAGACATATTATCTAACATGTATGACTCCATCAGTCCAAGTGCCTCAAAATAATAAGTCTTTCTCAGGTATGGATTAACGAGGGGAGGACCTTCTTGTTGGTGTGATTGTTGGATGTGGGGAGGACCTCAATAGTTGATGTTGTGGTGGAAAGGAATACCATTGTAGCTTAATCACTAACCATAGGGAGATTTTTTATAGTGAATTTCCTAGGGAGGACCTTCAGGGTGGACTGTAGTAAGGGGAGAGCCTTCTGGCTACTTGGCGTAACTTTTTGGATGACCATTGTTGTGACTTCCATCTTGGGGAGGACTACCATCATAGCTATTTTCCAAGATGTATGGAGAATATCTGCAGTGTGCATCCAAGGGAGTACCATCAGAATAAACTAAAACAAGGGGAGTAACTTCTCATTTCTTGATGTCACTATAGGGAGGGCCTTCACAGTGATTTCTATCATGGAAAAGACTACCATCATATCTTGGTGTCCAACTTCAGGGTGAATTTTTTAGCGGCATATACCCTAGGGAGGACCATCGTGGAGGATGAAAGTAAGGGGAGTATCTTATTCCAATGTAATCATCTATTGAGGTGGATGGATTATGAAACTCCTCAGAAGATGGGTTCTCTTGATCAATCGTTTCTTTCCCACAAATTAATCCCCCACAAGTGCTATGAGGAGGAAGTTTAGAACTAAAGGTAATAATAGTGTGGGGATAACCTTCACAACTACTACTAAAACTCCCATAATTTTGTAATGGGTTGATTGGATCATGAGCCTCTATTGATAGGTGATTGATGAAATCAAGAACACCATCTTCCAGCGGAGTGGGATCATGAATGCCATCTTCATTTTCCAGTTGCCTTTGGCGTGTTTCATTTTTGGGGATCTCTTGAAAGCTACTAGGGTCGCCTGTAGTGGGTAATGACCTTCATATTCAGGTTCCTTTTTGGTTGGTTTCTATGATTACACTGAGATATGATGATGAGAATATTGAGTCTTTACATGGATACATGCCTACCATAGAGCGGCCACCGTAGTAGATCGTTGTCCCCTAGTTGGAACTGGGGTTTCTCCCGATCCAGTTGAACTTGTATCATAGAATATAGTTGTCGATCCTCTTAAACTAGAGAATGGATGTATGTATTCTCTATAGTGACCATCTTATTTGGTGGATGAGTCACCCCACTTGGAAGATGGGGTTGTGGGCCCAACTCCTTTTTATTTTTCTGGATGTCATTATGTATTGACAGGTCTGGAGGATATGATCAGAAATAAATGTATGGTTGTCCCTCACTACCAAGATGTGTTTATATTTATATTTGGATAGAACATGGATAAAATCCCATTCTGATTTTGGAGTATGAATTTTTACATTATCCAATACTCCATGGTTTTCCAGTGGGTGCTGGCAGTTGTCCTGTGTAGGGGCAGAGGAACGATTTTGCCTCTGGTTGATAGTTGGGATATGCTAGGTGTGTTATCTAGTTTCCAACCTATTTTGATGAATAGATTCATATTTAAAATCTGGGAGTTGTTTCTACTCTTTTTCTGCTATATTTTTCTCAAATTATTGATATGAATCCCAAAGAATTTGACTCTACCTATATTTTCTTTCCAGCGTATTTTACTGATGGGCTTCGATGTGGTAGGCATGAATTTGCGCATTCCAATTGATTTTCATCGTATATTACTAGTGGGATTCATATGAATTGGTAGTTTTTCATGATTACCAATAGTAATTATCCCTATTTGGATGATGGGATTCTTTCACATCGGTAGGGATTTTCATCTACCTATAATTTTTACCTCTATCTACATGGTGGGGCCGTTAAGATTTAGTATTAATTTCTTCTATATCGTAAGGTGACAATTTACTTCCATGGTTGTAATAATAATGATGAGTTGGGATATATGTCTTCTCTCTAGTTTCTAGCGTATTTATGTGGCAGCATTCTTCAGCAGGAACCGGGGTAATGACCTATTCTTGGTGGTTTGATTGTCACCCATGGTGGGCTACTCAGGGGACACATGTCCATTGGACTTCAGTAGGGGTCTGTTGAGTGGTATCCTCTTTACCATGAGGATGTTGGTCCATGTGTGATTGGTTGTGATATATTCTTGCAGTGTTCATCAGGTAGTACTCCAATTAATCTTGGATGAATTCATCAATGAAGACTTCATCTTCCTCCCCATGATAAATGATGTACATATTGTCACGTTCTTCGTACATTCTCCCAAAACCATTGGAGACGATTAGAGGGAATTCTTGGTTCTGGGACACTGGATGCTGATGAGTGGGTAGTTGGTAGGGATTCATAGCCTATAGGGAATGACTTTCTACGTCCATAGTGGGGAGAGTTCTATTTTTATGGTACTCCTTGATAAGTGCATTTGAAACCCAGTGTTGAAGATGTTGTGTGGGTGATGGGGTCTAGTTCTTCATCAAGGAACCATCCACCTATGCAGTCATCGATGCACATGTATCAGAAAACTAATGAGATTCTATTCGATTGAAGGGATCTTGGTGAATTTCATGAAATATATTTAACAATTATAATCAACAAACCCCTATCACAGTTTTATCTCATGATCACAAACATTATTGATGATTTTTCTTGGACCTCTTTATTTTGGGCATGAAAGGGGACTGAGATGGGGTAACACCACCACCTTTGTTAAGGATTCACATTGTTTTCACTCTTTTTTATTGGGATAAGAGGATAACATTTTTTCCCTGATGGGGGATATGGATCACTGAAGCTATTGCAGTCAGTTGATTGGTCTACAATCACTGGTGCCAGTTATAACATATTCATTGGTCTCAAACAACTATGTTCATTGATCCAGAAACACCCAATGGATTTCATATTCATGATTCATGGACCTACATTCGAAAGGCATGGGATCGTTGGATGATTTGACCAATGTAACTTTGAGATCTCACATTGGTCGAGAGGTTGGAAACTTGGCCTCATATTACCATTTTTAGGGGAATTATTTCCCATTCTAGGACTCTCTTATAGATTTAGGTTATATTCATTTGGTCATGAATCCATGGATCATTCCCAAGCATTTTTATGTGGAATAACCCCGGGGTAGCAAGATCAGTTAGAGGTATGCATGGGTATAGAATCATCTGTATGTGTCCAGGTTCTCCATAAAGGAAGATACATCTATGTATCCAAAGTTCCTCATTGATGTTATCCTTTTCATGGAAAATCAGAGATAATTTGGTCATTATCTAATACAATGTGGGTTTTGATACATGTGATGATGGAACTGTAGAGTTTATTTTCATCTAGGGGTGGGAGCATCTTTGAAGCCAAGATCAAACCCATGAGATGGGTTTCTTACATATCCTCATGAGATGAATCAGAAACCACATAGTTTGATGCCGCATAAATAGACACAACATCTTTTATGTTTGTGTGATAAGGACCCACCCATTCAGTTTAACACCATGTAGAGGGGACACACAGGTGAAATATTACCTGGTCTAGGATGGTGTGGGACTTATGTCTAAGTGACATAAGGTACCCATAAGAGATATGGTCTCCAAGGTGGATATGACCCTGCTAGGGTTGTGGCTTGGAGAGTATTAGTGTGATTTGGGTGTCAGGTTTGGACCTCAGGGAGGCTTTCTACATATCCCAATTATTTTGGAATCAAAGCCCCCAAATTTTCATTTGATTTAGGATTTACACCATAAAGGAGACCCATAAAGGGGGCATGATCAGGACTTATGCATGGGAGCCTCCTATTTTAGGATATTTTATGGGGAATACACCTTCTAGGAGGATCATCCATAAGGACTAAAATTGGGGATTACATTTATGAAGAAGGTACAATAAGGGGAACTTGATTCGATTGAGGATTACACCTTCTAGGAGGACCATTTGAGCTTGGGACATGTACATGTATCTTACATATCCCAGTTGTTATAGGAATCCAAGTGTTCATAGTTCATTGTAGGGTGGATCATGAAGATACCATGATCGCCAATAATCTCTAAGACCATGTGAGTTATTATTGGTATGAGAAACAATTGAAATAGTTAGATATGGTTAACCAAAAAAATTCAACTCTCCACTGGAGGAAAAGGAGGAGGAAAAGGACAAGATAGGATATGAATACAATACTTCCCTAAAGAAGAGATCAGGGTGGACCTCTGAGGGAGTTCCCTAAGATTGGTTCTGGAAAACTATAGGAGCATTCCTTATCAAAATGGAAATCAAATGTGATTCTCCCTTATTTATCACTCACCCTCATCAAAGGGAAAGGCTAGTGATTACCCTTAATTACTAGAACGGGGAGGTACATGTGAGCATCCTAAATTAGAACCCTAAATTACCATGGTATTGTAAACATAGGGACATTCTGGGGGTCCTCCTTATCACATGGATTACCCACATGAATCATCCTACTATGGGTATGTAAGCATAGAAAGGTGTACTAATGTGCCCGAGGGATTTATCATATGGGTTTAGTGTCTATGGATGAGGATTTAGCTGAGTATTGTTAGACTAGTTTGTGGAGGGTATATTGATGATGTGATAGGAATAGAAGGAAATGATTGATATCAGCGGGTGGAAGGCCCAAAAATACCCCTTTCTGCACACCATTTATTTATTTGGAGTGGGGTTTCCCCCACGTAGTGCATTTCTATGTGGGTGAAGGGGTCGTATGTGTACCACGATGGTACGCGGACCTGGATTCAGTCCATGTAAAGTTTTTTATGTACCCCTAGGTTTAATCTATGTACCTTGGTGGTATGCGATGTAGAGTTCCATCTATGTACCTTGGTGGTACGTGGTGCCGAGATCCATTCGCAAAGTGATTTTCTCCATGGTGTAGGGTTCCATCTTCATAACATATGGCTACATGGGATTTTGGATTGATGAAATTGAATTAGTATTTCACTACATGGGAAATTCATCCATAAATAAATTTGGGTTCATGGTTGACCAATTCTTATTAAATATTATTCTTTGATAATATGCGGTGGAATATACCTAAAGTGGATCTTTGAAAAAGTCTGTCTTTAGCGGTACTCTCTTCTTCCATGCTTTCTTCGATCGGTTTCCTCTAAATTTCCTCAACCTTGTACCTTCTTAGCTTCTCATTGGGTCATTTTATAGAGGTATAGAGGTGCTATATTAGTGGGTTTCAGGGAATATTTTGTGAAAGAGGAAGAAACACCCGTCTCGCAGATGACTCAGTCAACAGAGGTCCACAAGGTTGCAGTTTATGGAGGCACCAATCACATCCTTATTCCAAAAAATGACATCATTTGCGTGACACCATCGACTGCAAATCACCCACGAACTATTGGAGTCCACAAAAAATGTTATCTGAGTTGAATTTCACCTCCTCCATCCTAAGAATGATATCATTTGTGTGGTACGGTGTCGTAGTCTCTATCCCGTGAACTAGTCAGTTTACGGGTGTTTTGCAAAGCGGACCACCCTGTGGAGCGACAATCTGTGAATGATGTTTCACTTTGTGGTATAGTTGTTCCTTTGTGGACTTTATTGGCTTCTTCGACACTCTTATTCAAATATTAATTCCATTCATTTTCCATCCTTTTCCAAATTTATGAGAGTATTTTACTTACATTTTCCAAATATTTTAGGACCCAATAAAAGGATAAAATGAATTCATCTCAATTCCTTTCATAACAACCTAAATGAATTGAATGTTAAATAATTTTATTATATATTTAATATTCTCATTTTATAATAATAATTTATCAATTGTCATTAATACAATATATTATGATTAAAATAAATAGTTTATATTAAAAAAAAGTTAATGGTAAATATATATTTTACCATAAAAAGGTTTTATATTCATTTATAACTAACTAATAATCAATGTATTATTAGTTATTCATTTTATTGACCAAATTATTTATAAATATATCCATTTAATATTACTTTTAATCCTATTAATATCCACCAAACCAATGGCTATGTAATGAAAATCATTATTTAAATACTAAAATTTATATAGTACATTGTTGTTCATTTAAACATGGGGTTGTTGATACCACATAGTTTCAAATGTAAAATTACTTTAAAAAATACTTGAATATTTGAGTGTTACATTCTACCCCCTTAAATAAATTTTCCCCTATTATTTTATCTCTTTTCTAATAGAAAGGGTTTAAAACATTTCATAATCAATTACAACGAGTGGAATAAAATATACATAAGTGGAAAGAATTATCATTCAATCGACATTGGTAAAATCACCTTTGAAGATAAATTTATTTTCGATGTTAGTACTAAGAAAATTATCATTTATTAAATTATTCATAATCCATATATTTACAATTTTAACACACATACATGTTCAAGAGTTTATAAAAGTGTAAAAAATAGTTGACGGATGAGACTCGATATAATTTTATTCATCTTGTTTAATTTAAGGAATTATTTTACCATAATGATATAAAATATGATAAAATATTTACTTAATTTCATTATATTAAATAAGTATAATTACTTGCTTTGGTTTTCCTTTGATTAATTTCTATATCTATCTCATCTCTCACTCTAAGCAATGAATATTCAAGATGATTTTTTCAGGCATGAAGCATTAAAAATAGCCTTCAATGGATCCAAAGATCTAAAAAGAGATAAAAATTTATTTCCCATATTTTTATCCACTGAACAAAACCAAAAATTGTTAGAATAAGATAAGATACTTTCTAAAATTAATATACCTTAACATGAAGTAATGCTACATTAATCTAAAAAACCTCAATAATAACACCCAAGTTTCAATATTAGACATTCCATGAATAACTAGCCTTAAAACTCTTCAAAATATTTTAGATTAAAATTGAAACCCAAACATATGAAATATTTGGTTACATATTCTTATGATATAAACTTGACATTTAACTCCAAAAAAAATTAATTTATTATAAAGACTCACACACAAAATGTATATGCTCTAATCATATAATTGTATGTGTGTTTGTTTGTTTGAATGTACTTGTTCCCCCCAAGAACCTAATATATATATATATATATATTTAAATTAATCATTTATTTTTCATAAAATAGTTCCCTTCTTAAAATATGCAATTAAACACATAGTCACTAAATCATAATTCAACATAATGGTTATCAATATAATAAAATTTATGTTCCCAAAAATATATTCACCCTTTATCCCGATTAAGCATAATTACCTCAACAGTAAAAAATTTATTAACCCTAATTGTTATCAAAATATTTCAACTTATTTCAGAAAAAATATAAAATAACTCCACCTATAATAACCTTTTCACAAAAACTCATATTAAACATAAGGTTTTTATTCCCAAAAATAACTCCCAAAATATCTTTAATAATCTTAAACTCTACTCGCATAAGTCCTCAAAATGGATATATATATCCAACAATCAAATTTTGACTTATTAACCCAATATCATATCTGAAACACATAAAATATTCTTTAAAATTATCTAAACCTTTCTTTTGATTCCAACTATAACACCTTGTATCTTAAAAACCCCATAATTACATGATTTATAAAAAGGTTCATGATTTTTTAAATTTTAAGGATCCTTTTATTTTAGTGTTTTATAGGATTTTGAATAAATCATACATATAAAATCATTATAATATAAAGTGTACAATTCCAATAAATTTCCTTTTTCCACACAAAAAAATAGGATTACAAAATTTAAACTTATGTTTCATTCAAATCACATTCTCTTCATTAATGATGGACCCCATAGCAGAATGATAGACGTAGCTATAGTTCAGACTAATCCTTAAGCCCATTGATTTTTTATTTAAAAAAATCATTATAAGAAAATTTTTAGTAAGAAATATAAAAATAATAGAAACACATTATTCTAGAGAATAATTTGAAACCATTTTCCTTTTTCAAAATCAAAAATTGAGGATGATAACAAAACATATTCACAATAGAAAATATACCTTTTCAAAAATAAAACCTTTGAAAAACATTATAAATCATAATAAAACCATTAATTCATCATTAGGAACAAGAAAAATCAAGAAAAACTTTCTTTGAAAAATAAACATTTCAACTTTTAAAGTTCATAAACTTTTTTTACCTTATGAAATAAAAATGCTTCCAGAAAACTCATTTTGAAAGAGTAAAATATTATCTTGGACCATAATATTCATAAATCATGTTCACTAATGTTAACACATATTAAAAATGAATAATTAAGAGTTAATTATATATGATTAACCTACTAGGCTATCTTCCATGTTTTCACCATAGTGGACTATTAACTATTCAATGTGTTGGAGTGAAAGATTCAGATTTCTGATATTCGTGAGATATATCAGGATCACCCATCATCATCTATAATTCCAAAGTACTGTATCTTGAATAAAAAAATTAAACTTTCAAATTTTTATCATAAAATCTTTGAAAATTTCATTTTAACACGTAAGCATAACACTTTAATTTTTTTCATAATCATATGGAGAAATATCCTTTTTCTTTCAAAACTATTAAAAATGAAAAATTACCCAAAATAAGGGGAATTGAATTTACTTTTTAAACCCATTAAAACTGACTATAATTATTTCTAATGAATATATTAAATAATGGTAGGAAATTCCTTTCATGTCGTATATATTATAATGCTTCTTTTGAACTTTGGTAAAAAGGGATAAAAGTGACCTATAAAGAAGTAATTAAAAAGATTCCTTTTACACAATTGTAAATAAATATAAAAGTAGTTGAATATGACCATTAATAATATCTTATTTCTTAAAAAGTGCATTATTTAAAACATTAATAAAAAAATGGATAAAATTATTCGAAAGGAATACATTAAAAGATGGTTTTAAAGAAAAACCCCTTACAACTTTCATAACATTTGAAATTAAAGAAAATAAAATTAGATAAATATAAATGATTTTGTAAACCACTTGAATTGAATTAAATGAATTATAAAATACATATATATGGAATTGTATACCCCAAAAAAATAAAACATGTGTTTAAAATTCCACAAGCCTTAAATAAAGGGAATTGAGATGATAAATCCCTTACCTTTAGTATTTTCTAGCTTCGAACACTCTCTTACTCCAAAATAATATGATTATAATAGTTTTATAAATGATTAAAAAATATAATATTAATTCCATTTTCATTATTCCTTTTATTTCATTTATTACAATCAATTATTTAGTTAGTAAATCAGTTTTGTTTACATCAAATGCTTTACGGATGTTCGATTCATATTCCAAAAACAACTTTAGTAGGCTGGCCACGACCAAAGGGTTAATGGTTAAATCATCTAAAAAATATTAATCATGGAATAATTATTATATTTATACATGAAATAAAATTTATGAACACCTTTGAATGGAATATAATAAAAATGAATCACGTCTCTTTGTGAAGGTAGTAGTTCACACATGTGCATGAATAATGTTATCATTTTAGAATGGATGGAAGTGTACGAAGGAAAGTAGTAAATTATCTTTCCATATTCTTAAGTGTGTTATGAATGTCTTATATTTTTATTAAATATATCATACTAACCATCATTGTGAGGTGGTGATGAAAATGAAACAAATTGATTTGGGGAGGTGGTAGTCCACATGTAAGAATGAGTGAAGTTTTCATTTCTCGTATGATGTAAAAATAGATGAAAATGATTATAAAATAAAAATAATAAAATTTATGTATATTTAAGATAAAAATGATATAATTTTATCCTATTTAAATTAGTTGGATGAATAAATAAACATGAAAACCCTTAGTTCAGAGTTATTCCTAATATTTGGTAAACATTATTTGAATTATAATTGAAAAATTCTTGGTTGGTATTTCAGTGAGACCAAAACCTATAGGAAATGGAGAGATAGTATGGGAAATTATTTTTATAGATATTTTTTATCAAAAAGACTCATAATTATTAGTATGATAGAATATTTGGAACCCTTTTATAATTGAGGTGGGTGAAAATCTTGTAAATATATGATATATTAATATATAATATGTTTCTAACTCATTTTTAATAGATCCATTGTTCTATATATTGAAATATTAAGAGTTTAAGGGAAAAATATATTCAAAAATAAAATATATACAAGTTTAAGTGGAATATTTAACCTTATCTCTTAGTTTTACCTCTTTTTAACCATGTTTTACTATAAATTTGGAACAATAATTCAATATTTAAGGGTCGTGAAAGTAATTTTATAAATTCCATGTACCACCAAAATGAACCATTAATTATAACCTAGAAAATTTTTCATACAATTGTGTAATGATATAATTTTTCTCGTTTTCTAATGATTTAAAAATAAATTTAGAATATTAAATACCATTCAAGGTAATATCTCGGACTATTCACAAAAATTTGACTTTAAACATAAAAAATGAATTCTTATATAAAATAATTCACCAAAAAATCATTAAATTATCTTATAAATTCATCTTACATCTTAATTATTCCAAATGACATATTTTTTAAGAAATGAATATTATATTATAAATAAACTCGTATAATTAAATAAATAATAATATGGAATTATTTTTAGAACTTATCCCATAGTTGTAGCCTAATTTAACAAATTTTACCATTTACTAGGGTGATCAACTATTACCTTTATTACAATTCATTATTTTTAAAAAATTGACCTTATAACCAAATTGGAACAAGAAGATGCTAGATATACCATCATTTTTATGATATTAAATTTATCTAAGTTGAATAAATAAAATTTTATATAATATCTTAAAATGAAATGAAAAGTTATTTTTATAAAAATACATGTTTTATGCATAAAAGTAATTTTATAGAAAATTATTTTTTAATGTTTATTCTAGTAGAATTATTTGATTAATTATTAAATAAATTATACATATTTTATATAAAAACAAAATACAAAATAGGTTGGGACTTTTAAATTACATTATCTATAGAAAATAAATAACACTTGTTCAAAAATCATCATTTTCCACTATTCACTAAAAAATCAATCTTTATAGAAAAAATTATGATTATTTTGATATGATTATTTAAAAATGTACTTCATTTTATCAAATACAATTTCTAAAATTGGTATAAATTAATCATAATATCTATAAACAAATTTCAATAAAGATCGTTTTTTATGAATAAAAGGATATAATCTTCATTCTTTACCTAATAAACATATTTAAATTATTGTTAATTAATTTTATTAGATAAATAATATTATAAATTATTTATAATCATTTATAAATAGTTATTAGTTAAATCAGTAAATATAAAAATACATTTCACCGATAAAAATTATTTTTTTCCAAATATATTTGTTACCAATGAAATATTTTATCATCCTTTATAAGAAATTTAATCTAAATTTATGATTTATGATTTATTTTATTAAGAAAAAAACTCTTTAATATATTTCATAACATGGTAATTCCTATTCACACACACAAAATCAATGGATATATTTTTAAAGTCTTATTTAAATAATAATATTTCTATAGTATATCATTGTTCATTTAAGATTGATGTTTCATATAACTAACTATATTGAACATAATATTATTTTGAAAAAATACATTATAATTTTTTTGGGTTTCACATAATCTCAATCACATTGTTTACTCAGGTGGGGTCCCTTTTGGGTCATATTTTTACAATAAAAATACAAAAAAAAACCCTCTTGATTAATTTTGACATGTTTATTTTAATTTTATAATTCATTTTATCTATATAAATTTATAAATTTGGTAAATCAAATATTTAAAATAAATTATATGTATTAATCATAAATAAAAATAAAAACAATTACCAAAGAAATTATTTTATTGTAGTTAATATATTTTAAATTAATTATATTAAATACTCATTTATAGTACATAAGCATTAATATATTATTATTTATTTATTTATATATTTATTTAAATAATTACCCATAAAATTTAGTTAAGTATTCCAATAGTTAATTTATTATTTTAATGGTCATTTTTAAAGTATTTCTCTTACCCATTTTAATGGGCATATTAAATTTAGAAACACTATATATTCTTCTTGAATTTATTATATTTCATACACTAATTTTTTTAGATTCATAGAAATTCCAGGTCCTCTTCTTTGTGAGATTTAGTTGTACTTAAGAAAATAAGAGTATGTCAGTGATGGAATAATGTATAAAAATAAAAATCTATGTTTTGGAAAATCATTATGTATGTCCCCTCATTACACCATAATTTGTTCCAAGGTTGGATGATTTTATCCAAGTGGTAATGTTGATAAAGGTGTGTCCCCATTAGTTTTTTTAACCTGTTAATTAAGTAGAGATTTCTATGATTGTGGTATGATGACTTAAATTATGTCATAATTTGTAATGGGTAATATTTTATAGTCATAGATGGTTGTTTTATGAAGATTATTAATCCATTGTTTTAAGTTGTTATTTTTAGAGTAGTGAAATGTTGGGTCATATTAATAAGAGTTATGCCATTATTTTTTGTCATAAATTTAAATATAAATGGGAGAAGGAGAATATTTATTCACAAAATATGGATGCGTTGGTTATTTTTATATAACTAGTTGAATTATATTTTAATGTTACATGATATAATAACATTTTTATAGTTGGTGGATATGAGGTATAAATGAAGATAAGCTAGAATTATGTCATGATTTTTAGTTTTTCAATTGATTGACCTCCATTATAGTGTAATGTATACCATTGCATAATTGTTTTTTAATATTAGTTATAAAACAACACATTTTTCATTTTCAATACATTATGATAATATTTATAATAATAATAGTAAATTTGAAATTCAAATATAGTAAATTATATACTATGGGAGTTTTCATTTCTGATGAACATGAAGGATACATGGTTTGTTGACTATGACATAAATTGTTTGAGTCCACTATACAATACTTTAGGTGTGAGATAGTGTGTACCACATGTTTAGAGAATATTTATGGTAAACATTCAAGCTAAATTTTTTTCCCTCTTGGTTGGCTTGACAATCCATTCTTCATGTCATAACTTCCGAAGATATTTTTTTGTTAGTTCAAAGAATATTAGAATAATGTTTTTAATTATTTATTTTTTATATATCATTTATGTAATGATTTTTCATTATTTTACTTTATATCCTTAAAATTAAAATATATATTTTTTTTTAGTGGAATGTATTTCTATTTTAAAAATTTAATATTATAATTTATAATTATAAAAAATGGGTTTTGAAATGATTTAAGGGTTGATTATAAATACATATCTTATGTTGAATTATTAATAGTATTCTAGTTAGATGAATCTATAATGGGAATTTTAAAATATTGAAAATAATTATAATTATTAATATATTATTATTATTTATTATTTTTGAAATAAAACTGAGGTTTTATCTCCTTTCTCCCCCATATGTATAAGGAGATCCACACCATGGTGATGAGAACCTCCTCTTCCAATCCCTTCTTTTATTACCTATGGGAATAAAAAATTGATGGATATCTGAAAATTTATTCTTCTTGTTTTCTCTATTTACTCCTCCCTTTCACATCATATCACCCTTTCGTTTCATCAAGGGTTCTTGAAATTTTTGGGTTTTTCCATGTCATGGAAAAACCCATGAATTTCATTAGGATTTTTCAAGATAAAATGATACAGGTATAATTAATAATAGTAATTAAACGTCATCTATATAATGAATTAGAGTTTTAGGTTATGTGCCTCTATGATCTTCCATTTTTTTCCATAACTATTTATTCTTGAAATTTAAAAATTGATCACACAACTAGAAAATTTATCAATAATATATCTAAGTTGGTTAACTAAAAGGATTTCTTGATTGGATTTCCAAACATGTTTTATGTCAATGGAGTTTTTATATAATATTAATGTAATATTTTTATCTTATAAATTTATGGTATTATAGAGTTTGAAAAAATGAAATTATGATTTATCATGTTCAAAATGGATTTATAAATGTTTTTTAAATGGAAGGTGGATTTCTTAAATGGGATTTCAATGGTTTTTAAGTGTGAGACTCATAAAATATATATTCTACTAATGAAAGTTGTTTCATTAAATGATTATGAGATAGTTTTTTTATATTATTTAATATTTAAATAAAATTTTATAATTTTTTTTTATTTTATGTATTTTTTCCATGAATTCAAATCAAGTTATTTTTTATAAAAAAAATTAGATTTTTTTATTTTATTCATAATTATACCTTTCTCTCTAGAATATTCCTCTTATATTTTTGATAATTGAATGATTATTTTATGTTTTTTGAAATTTTAATGGTCTTTATGACATGATATTGGTTAAGGTACATTGGATTGAGGGTCTTGGTTTACATCAGATCCTTGGGTTCTATGTTGGTAATTAAGAATCTGTGCTATAACAGATATGATTTTTCTATGACTCATGTCCCTAGTTATGATTTCTCTCTCCGTAGTTGGTTGCTTCCTAGTGAGTTCATAAGGTAAATTTGGGATCTAATTCATTTTTTATCACCATAAGAGAAATGGTAGTTGTGATAGTAAGGTCCTATGTTATCCCATCGATCTCGAGTTGTTTATCACATTTGGTGTATATTTTTATCTTAATGTGTTTTTTATGTTTTGATATATCTTTTATATGATTCATTTATGGAAAGAATTTAACTATTACGTTTTTATCCTATTATGCTTTTTTAAATGAATCATATGGAATCATACTTATTTAAATCATATTTATGTTTATTTCTTAGATGAAATGGTTTCTATGGGAAAATAAAAGGATTTTTTTTAATTTTAAATAAATTTTTAATGGTATTTTATTCATGAATTTCAAACAAGTGTTTCAAGATTGACTTATAAAAGTTATTTCATAGACTCTTGATAGTATTCTATTGGTATTTTGATCACATACTATATACAAACATTAGTGTGTGTACATATTTATATTCCTCTTATATGTTTTATAGGTATTTTAGTTTGTTTTGGACTTAGTAGTTTACCAATAACTCAGATAAGGAGCAATGGAGACAACAGAATATAGATGATAATGTGACATATATAGATAGTTGGGTCTCTATTTTATTTTATTTTGACATTATATCATGTATATAGTCTAGATAATGTGTTTTATGTGCATTACATATCTTGTATGTGTGAGAGTGAATATTAATTTTTCTTTTCACTTTATAAAGGTCTAATTTTCTCTCTACTCATGATAAAGGTTAAATTTTCCCATACATGTGAAATTTTTTTGGGAAATTGTGTCAACATAGGGTGATCAAGAACATAGATTAGGACTTTTTAATTCCAATTTGAATTTGATGGTAATATATTCATGTTTTTATATTATTATATTACTTCTAAAACATAATATAATGTTTTTTCCCATATTATAAATAGTTTTTTATTCTTTTTCTCAAATTTTGGTGAACTTGAGAGCTTTCTTGATACCCTGGAATGTTCGTCTGTCAATCATTGATTTTTTTCTTAAAAGTGGATATATTATCACTAATAATTTAATATATAATTTAATCATATTCATCTATTTATCCTCTTTCTTCATGGATTTTAATGATATTATATTTCTTTGGGTTTATGTGAGGTTGATTGATTATTAGTTTATTAGGGAATCCTTAGGATAAATTATGAGTTTAACTATGTATTTGGTTACATGATGGTTGAATCATCAATTAGAATAGAGGATTCTAACATCTCTTTATCTATTTTTGGTACGACTTTATAGTTTATTTAATGTGGTGATAGGTAATTTCTATGATTTAATTGGAATTTTATGTTAGATAACCCAAATAAGGGAATTATGCATGGGAGAGTGTGGATTTCATCAGTATGGTATAATGATTTAATGTAAGGTTATAAAATGTGGTCATTGGAGTGAAATATCTATAAAATTGAAATTATGAATATGGGTAAGGGTTAATAAATATGGGAATTAATAGAATTTATATTTAATGTCATAACCTTATATTAGTATTTATAGTGTGTAAATTTCATTGATTGATTATTGATGTGTAACCTATAAATTGTTGTTTACATGCTAGATTTAGAGTAATAATGTGAAAATGTAATTATGGGTTAGTACAAGTCTGGGTAAATTACATGGTTTGGTAGAGGTTATTTTTTGTCATTTTCTTAGTATATAATAGTGTTAATACGGAAAATGGGGTGTGTATATCAATGATAGAAGAAGAATTTGTGGATGATATGTTATGATTATGTTATGTTGATTTATTATGCTTGAAAACTATATGGTAGTTATGTTATGTTATAGATTTATGCCAACCATTCATGGTATGTTTTTTATGTATGTATTACAGAGATTTGTTATTCCCTGAGTTTTAACTTATGCAAAGGATATTTTATTCCTAAACAAATATGATTGTTGCCATCATTATTGTATCACCATGAATGTATTATTATTATAATTTTATAGTAATATTTATAGGGAATGTAGTTGTTTAGAAATTATAAATTATATTTAGATTTGATCATATCAAGAGGTAGTTGTTGTTATGTGCTCTTGGTTTTGAGGATGTGGCATTGGATGTCATGATTTTGTGGTTATTTTTGGTAATTATTTCTTTTATTTTTTTAAATCATTACTAATAAAATAGTTCATTCACTAATGATTTACTATGAAGTATTACAAGACATGAGAGAGGTTAGAGGAGGGAACTACTAATCATACTTCTATTATCATCATATCATTATCTATTGATTTTTATATTAACATTATATATAAAGGGTGGTAGAAATTGATGTTAGATCATGAATGAGTTGATCTAACTAGGATTAATTGATCATGTGTGTTGGTTTATTTCCTTTTTATTAAAATAAATTGTTTTGGGGTTTGGTTTTCCTATTGATATCCTCTTGTATGATTCTATTTATATTATAGAAATTGATTATCATGCATGTGGGTATGACTAATATTTGAGTTATTGGTTTTTTCTAAAAGGTTCGTGCCTCCCATATTTTGTTTATTATACCCATAATTATATTCACTACATTATGGACTATTAGATTTGATCTTTGGGGTCACCCTTTATATCTTTTTCATATTGAGAGGAATATTGGTAGGTCGGGTCATGATAGGTTTTCTCTAAAGGTTCTCTATATTTATTTTCCAAAATGATTACTATATGTATAGAAATTTTTATTACAAAGTTGTTCATAGTTGTGGTATTTATAAGTGTTCACAACCATCATATTTTCAAATTCAATTCATGTTATATAAATTTTTTATTATCCTGTTATAATTGATTAATTTTATGGAATGTATTTTTTCCTTCAATTCCAATGTTATATAATTAATCCCAAAAATAATTTTGATATTTTATATATTGGATACAATATATTTATGGTATAATTTTTTACTAGAATTCAGTTTCAATAAACAAAACTTGTATTTAATTAAAGAATAAAAATAATATGGGAAAATATATATATTAATGACAGTATCATATCGTCCAAGTGAAATAAAATAAAATAATTTTTTTATACACTAATATGTTAAGGTATAAAAATTATAAAAACATACATAATATTGAGTTGTTACATCCTTCTCCCCTTAAATAAATTATTTCCTTATAATTTTAATATATTGATATACATTTATTTATTTTTCATCATGTGTTATAATATAGTTTCCCAAAAAGTGGTCATATGTTCATGATATAACTCAATATAATTAATGTTGAAATTCCATACCTATATGGTTATACTCTAGATTATTCAGTTAAAATAAATGTTATATACCAGAGGTTTTCCATCTTAATTTTTCTAATATGGTTATTCAAATTAAATGAAAAAACTATACTCTAAAACTAAATGGGGTACCCTAAAACCTATAAATCTAGATCTTATTTTATAAAAACATATTATTTATACATAATATATGCGTTTATTAAATTAAAAAATTCTTGTAATCATAATTTTACTGTCTTTGTGAATTAGGTACATTATATATAAAAAATCCAGGGATCAAAATGGGGTGGGTTGGAGATATATCATGGAATCCCCACCCCAAAATGAGTACAATACATGTTTCATTGTCTCATGCATCGCCCCTCACATGTGGGGTGGATTGACATGTTTTCTTAACCCATCCTTTAATTTGTGGATCACTATAAGGTGAAGGAAATTAAAAATAATTAAAAAGTTAAAAAAAATCTGTATATTTTTTTTAATACTTTCAATTTTTTACATAATATGGGAGATAAAGTTGTTTAGAATTAGTAGAAATAGTAAAAATACAATTTTCTAATAATTTAAAAAAAATTACTTGAAAAAAATTAGATTTATTAAGTTACATTTAATTATATAATTTTATAATTATCAAATTATATTTTTTTATTTTAAGGAATATATTAATTATCCCTATATTTTAAGAAATTTAAAAAAAAATAAGGCCTCATGGGGTAATGAACATAATTATTTTCATGCCCCAATTTTTTTTATGTAAAAACATTACTTTCCCTTTTTGATGTGAGAAATATTTCTTTATTATCCCCACATCCCATCAGAGAAATATTTCTAAAGTGAAAAAGGGTTATATGTTTTTCCATCCCTATATCAACCTATATAATTCCATAATTATTTAATTAGGTCTTTTATAATAGATATTTTTTTAATTTTATCAAACCCTTATTAATATGTAGAATCACTAAGGGTACAGCATCAAAGAATATGTGGTCTGAAAGTACCCATAACAGGAGGAGTAATATGAAATAAATGGACACATTACTCAATATGAGTGCATTCGTAATCAGAAGGTTCAGTATCACATAATAATAAAGAAATAATAATTATAGGAATATAGAAATCATTGGAAAGATATATGGAATTTATAATATTCATAATAATGAAACATCATAATTAAATTTTTAGTTTTACATTCAAGGCCACATAATATTGTTGGGCTAGGCTCATTATCCATGCTCCATACATAGTACCACATGAGAAAAAATATTTACCTAATGTATTTAAGTGGCGCATAATTTTTTTATCATCCATAACATTGTAATATATTAAAAAAAATGCATTTCACAGAGAGAATATTATCATAGTGATCATACATAAATCCATAATTATGACATAGATAACTAATTATGAAATAGAAATTATTTTCAAAATAATCTCATACATCATAGGATATCAAAAATTTATTAGTAATGATTGGAAAGTGTTATAAGTAAATATGAAGGAAAAACGAAATTTATAAGGATAAATTGAAGACTAATAAAAATTCATTTAAAATTATATATATCATAGATCCATCAATGAGATTATGGAATAAAAAAATTAAAAATAGGAATAAATAAATTGGGAAATTAGGAAGAGTCGTTATAATAAATTTCATCATATATGGTTTAAAAAGAAAACCAATGAATAAATAGATGAATGATATATAAATACCTATAAATAAAAAATAGTTTATATATAATAAGTTATATAAATAATTCATATGAATCATATTAAATAATATTGAGAAAGAGAATGAGTTTCAATGTGAGAGGATGTAATGCATTCAAACACTATCATTTCCAACATAGAGGAATATTTAAAATAATTTATATAAAAATTGGATTAATAAATTAAAACATATAATTAAGGAAAATATAATGTTTAAAATAAAAAAGGGTTACAATAAGAATTTAAACCAATGAGAGAGACAATCGATAGAGAAAACATCTTATAAACTTTTTAATGTATGACTTAAGAATAAATGATTAATATTGGAATAAATAGGTATTTAAACCAAAAAATATCAACATAAAAATAATAATATAATTCGAGTAGAAAATACTCTTGAATATTTTGATAAAGGATTAGAAAAATAGAGATAATCCCAAATAAGTGATATATTGGGGGATATCAGCTTACCTTAATTTATATATGGGTTTTTATTCTTAAAAATCTACCATAACCATATTATGTTTATCAATACATTATTTATAAATAATTTTACATTTATTTAACCTATTTTTGATCATTTATATTCATTATTAAATATTTATTAACATTATTTACATATAAAATTCAGAAGTACATGTTTATTCAAATCATTCTATGGTTATATTAATATTTTAGTGTTGATAATTATTATTTATCCATCAGTTCCATTATATATATAAGGTTTAACATAAAAATAATTATACACCCATGCACACACACACAATATATATATATATATATATATTTGTTAATATAACCATATGTGAATGTAGTGATAAGTAAAGAAAAAATAATGTCCTTGTAAGTGGTAAAACTAACCATGTGAGGTTGTGTTAAAGGGGTAGGGAGATATAATATCTACATGTTGTATTAATAGATTATATCATATTTTTAGTTGTAAAATAACATTAATATTATTATAAAAAAAATAAAAAAAATATTAAAATATATTATTTTTAAAAAATAATAGAGTAAATAATGATAATAAAAGGAATGAATAATATACAGAACATATAACTTTTTTGGATTTATTTTTTATATAAATTTCTAACACCTTGGGTTTTTGGGATGTAAGGAGACAAGAAAATCTCCAATAAAAGAAAAATTATTAGAGTAGTTATTAGTAGAGATTATTATATGAAATATTTTTTTAAGTAGGATTTAAATTGAGGTGAGAGGGGTAGTATATAGTGGGTGGGTAGGGTTATTTTGTGAAAAAATATTGGATATAAAATTATTTAAGTATTAATAAATTTAACTATGATTTTATTTGTAACTATGAATAGTATTTTACTAAAAATATGTAATTTCATTAATTTTAAACCCAACTAAAACAGAAATTGGAATTTTTGATATACTATAAAAAATAAAGTAAAAAATAAATCCAAATAGATTTTAAATGTGATAAAATATGTTTTTAGAAATTGAAAAATATTTCATTGGAATACAAATTTAATTAATTATTTTTAAATAAATTAGTAATTTTATTAACCTTTTTGGGTTTTGAAAACCATTATATTGTTTATTATGTCATTATTATATCAAAGTCATGTCAATAAACATATCATATAAAAAAAATTATTTTTTACTATTCACTAAAAATTCATGTTTTTCTAAAAAGTAAAAAAAATATATTTAAACTAATAATCATGTGATGATTGAAATTTTAAAATCTATTTTATTAAAATAAATTTCTAAATTAGATAAATTTTATATTTAAATGAATTTAAAATAAAAATCATAACAAAAAATTTTAAAACACAATCACAAAAATTATTACTTTTTTAAGTTATATTAGTGTAAGGATTAATTTTATTATTTTAAAAATGCATTTATGGAACTTTAAATTTAATATAATAGTTTTAATTTTATTATATAATTACTAGGTTACTATTTCAATCATCTTATTTTGAATTACTACCTCACAATTTTTAATAATCATGTTATTATAACTACCCTATATATTCAATTTTTTTACTATAGATTTTATTTAATTATTTTTCTCTCAAGGTTCTCTGAATTTACTTTACCAAATTCCAACATTATTTCTGATTTTTTTCTTTTTATATTTTGGTGGTATTTGTACCTATTATATTTATAGAAGCATATGAACTATATTATTTATAACTTCTGGCCATTTTATTTTGTTGTATTTATTTTTCAACTTTAATGGACCTAATTTTTTTGATTGTATTTTTTCCTTTTTTTTGTAATGTTATATGATGAAGAAATAATATAATTATCATTCTGTTATATCTTTTATACAATTTATTTATGGAAAAATATATAGATGAACTCCTATTTCATAAACAATGTGTGTATTTAATAAAGGAACTAAAATTAAAAATGATAAAGGTATACATGAATTATAGTTTCATGCCATCGAAAAAAATAAAATCTTTTAATTTTTCAAATATATATTATGGAGGAAAATTTATAAAAATATATAAGAAACATCTGGGATGTTATAAACATTGGTTAACAATACCATTACTTTTATAAATTTTATATAACTAAAATATAATATGGTGAATTGTACATACTTATGAATCTCTATTTAAGTTACTCATAAATGAATTAAAATTGTTAATTTCTTGTTTCTTTTGGGAAAAAAATTTATCTATGTAGTTTTGTTTTCTATAATGTTTTGGTGATTGACTATAAAAAATATTTATATATATTATGTTGTTTCCTATTTTATTATTTTTATATATATTGTTATTATTTTTCATTTCTATTTTCAAACAATCATGAATTGTGTATATATTTTACAAAACATTGAATATATTATGGTCATCTAAAATAATTTTCATATATTATTGGAAAACATTTGAAAGAATAAAGTTTAATAGATAAAAAACCAATTAGATAATTTTGATATATAATACCATATATATTATTTATCTAGTATAACTATCATGTATGATAATATGTTTTTTTTAAATCACAAAAAATGTTTATATTATAAAATTTTAAAATTTATCTTCATATGAATTGGAATATATAAGTGTATATTTGATGATTTTCAGCCATCCAATATTAAATATTACATAAATGATGTTTATTATAACATGGTTAATACCAATCATATATTTAAAAAACCATCATATATGTTAGTTTTTTTACTTATTTAAATATTTAAATACTTAAAATGTGTATTCTTTCACTCAAAACTAACATTAATTAACACATAACATGTGTATAAACCCTATATTAAAAAATAAAAAAAACATATGTTATGGGTTGGATATTTTACTTTGGATGTCTATAAAACAAAAAATATAAATAAAAAAAATATTTATATATTAAATACCTAAAATAAATTAAACACTAAACATAATATAATAATATTAAAACATATGATATTTAATAATCAAGATATAAAATTATCAAATAACATAAAAATTGTGTTATTTACATAATTCAAAGAACATATTTATTGGGTTTAAAAATCCACTTAGAATTCAATAAAACAGAATACATAAATCAAAATTATGACTTTAAATTTGATACAATAATATAAATGTTATATAAAATAATATAAAAAAGAAAAAGAACTTTAGAACTTTATATAATAAAGAGAAAAAATGGTTGGATCATATAAATCATTTTTTATATGTTGAATTATGAAATTTTATATGAACATATAAAAATGTATGGTTGTGTGCGAACATTTAATTTATTTGTACATTGTATTCAAATTATGTATATTTTTAAAATATTCCATCATTATTTATATGTGAGATAAAAATTTATCTATAAATTTTCAATGAAGATATATATATATATAATTATATTTAAAAATATAAATAAATATATATATATATGTTTTATGAACACACACAAGGACACACAAATGTAGGCACACATATAGCCACTGAAATATATATATAAATATTTTTGGTGTTTGTATATATATACATAAAGGATTCGAGGGTTTTTGAAGTTACAGGTGGTGTGACCATAACCAATTAACTCAATGAACTATTTTATAGTTCATATTTACTTTTTTTCAATGGTTTATTATCTTCAAGAACCTAAAATAGGTTTTCTTTAGAGATATTAACACATGGTCCACCAAGAATGGGACAAAAATTATGATATCACAGGTGATAGAGTGAAAGTATCAAGACTTTTTTTATATTTAATGTTGACTGTAGAGGTATATCTTGAGAACCACTCTCTATAAGTTGGAGAATATAATGAAAGCCTTCTTAATCCTCTTTGTAGGTCGTTATAGGAGAATTAAGAAAATTATATTCCACTATTGTATTTTTTGAAAAATAATTATTTTTATATTTAGGATTAATATAAAATAATTACTTGAGGGACATTTTAATTAACTTAAATAAATAAAATACCCCATATAAATTAATAAAATAATATTTATTTATATGTATTATTTTATTTAACATAGGAATTTCATATAAATTCAAAAATAATTAATTATTTTTTAAGTTATATTAAAATATATACCTTGGAGAATAATATCATCTCAAGTTATCCCTATAAATATATCAATTTTGAATTATAAAATAATTGTATTTGATATATAAAATAGCTTATATTTACTTATCTTTTCTAGAATAACATTTAAATACTTTTAAATATATAATCTAACTCACTTATTCTAATCTAAAAAAACTTATGATCGTATAATGATTATTATAACTCATTTTCATCAATCATGATTGAATTATAACACTTAAGTTCAATTAAATATAATGATATTCTGGATACAGTTATTGTCTGATCCTCTAAGACCTTTTTCTCATAAGTATTAGGTATGACCCATAGAAAAATAATGGTATTTATCGGCACATTATTACCCCTATAGAGAAATAGAATAATTATAGATTTGGAAACATTCTAATAAACACTGTTTTGAAATATAGTCCCTTTTTGTATTGATATCTCATCAATAAATATTCATGACTATGACATCATCTTTAAAGATTGATAATATTTATTTGACATACCAAAATGAACTTGTAATTCCCCGAACCGGGATTCCCAAATAGTGCCCACATAGGGATACAATAACACATCAGGAATCCCTCCCATCACACTAGAGGTTTTCGACTAGATGGGGGCCTAACACAACCTTGGGGAGACTATTACCTCTAATATAATACTTGAGGGTCATTCTTGAATGTACCAAAAATTTATAATGACATTACCATATAACATATATCCAAAAAACTATAAACATAAAATACGGATCCAAGCATGGAACTACAAACCAAAATAAGAAGTAATAAATATCACTATATATTGAATAAAGCATGAAAAATAATTAACAAATAATTTATAAAAATGGAATTATATATATATATATAAATGAACACTAGCTAGTACAAGATGAACCATTACTTACTCAAACCCTTTCCCAACTCATATAATAATTATGTCATGTCCACAGTCTCCCCATCCATCTAGAATCATATCGCAAATTCATTTCCAATTGATACATATGTAATGAGAGAAAATATGAAATTCTACCCATTTACATTGAAATTCATTCCATGTATGTGAGTAGGGGGGATTTGAATGACCTGTTAAGAATCTCCAATGCCATAACAATGCTGAGTGTTGTTTTAATCAAGTGTATGTTCATGAAATACATATAATAAGATGAGTTCGTGTTATTGAAACACACCCATCCAAAAATAAAACACACAATGCACATAAAATAATAACTAATTTCCACCATATTAAAATCCTTCTTATACCACACCATAATAATACCTCCTTTGGCACCATGCTAGAATTAACTACATAACACAACATGAACAATACCTCCCTTGAATACATGTTGTAATCATGGCATCACATACTATGATCTAACCCATACTTGAAGATGTTGGGTAGGGTGTCCAATTGAATCTCATCTTTCACCACGTGTCTGGCCATCCCTTCTCACAAAGGGTGTAAATATCACCAACCATCCAGTCACTACCTTATCTCTCAAGGTATGGAAATTCATCTGTAACATATATCAAACCACCAATAAAAACCTGTACCACTTATAGATGTCCAATGTTTGATCTTGCATCTCATCCCAATCATCACACTCATGAATGACCCAACATCCATCTAGAAACTTGCATCTTCTCCTCCGAGGCATGGTCTACTAGCCCATCTCCCCCACGGAGAGGCCCCTTATACAATCACTAGCATAACACATGAAATATGCCCCAACATCATGCACACTATGATACTATCTGTCCCATGGATATCAGTCTAGGATATCTCTCTCATACCAATTCCATACATTAGTATCCCCTCCCACACTAACATTCATTACCTTTCACAATTACATCATCTAGAACATAAAAGAAAAAAATAAGGTCACAACCCAAATCATGGCTCATAAACTCAATACTAGGTCACTTTTCAATTGAGACATTTTCTTTCACCCAAAAAAATTCATTAGGGTCCTTATGACCCATTTAAATCCTCTAAGGGATCAACTACGTCAATCTGGACAAAACATCTAATTTGATACCATAAGAAGTTGTTTGAGAGGGATACCCACATAACATGTTTCATCAAGAAACAACATACACTTCAAGTAACCATAGTCAAGAGGCACAAAAGATTTGTGAAACTAGGCATCACCCACAAGAGTTTAACAAGACCAAAATCATTCTAAACCAAGCTAATCTGGATTTCCCTTAATAAAAACAAAAATTCATCCTTTTAAACCATTTGAAAAAGAATCAAATAAATCATTACTCATTCAATACCATTGGATAAAAATCATCAAAAAATAGAAATACTCATGACAATTTATAAATACTATTTCACAACCCATTACACATATCACCCATTCTTATTTGAATTTACATCCCAATAATATAATCATTTTAAAATTAAATTTAAAAAATAAGACATTTTACCTTTTAAATATAATGTGCACAATAATGACAAACCATAAAGAGGTCCACCTATACTCACTCGTCTAGGGGACCACCAACAGACCATTTAGAAACTTATACATTCAATATTTAGTTTTAGGAAAATGAAAAATCATATCATCTTTGAGTAAATACACAAAAAAACATGCATCTTACAAGAATGTATACTAATTAGGGAAAATAAACATCAAATCACCAAATAAACAAGTGAATCAGATAAATCTAAGGCTTCCTACCTTAACAAAAATTATGAAAATTTATCCTAAGAATACAATGGCTTCCATTGAGTCCAATAGAACCTTTTTCATCCATAAACGACATCAAAATAATTAATTATACTTTTAAAAATAATAATCCAAAATAGAATAATTGGCTCCAAACTCACAGGGTAGTCCTATAACCCTAAACCCATGATCAATGAGGTGAAATGCACTCTTGACTCAACCTCATGTCTTTGCTACACAAAATCCCCAATTAGTACTATTGATTAAATAACCAATTTCCCCAATAATCACTAGAAAAAATAAATAAATCCACACAACAATATACATCATGATAAATATTGAATTTATTCTTGAATACAACCTTCCATATCCCCTCAATGATCCATAAAAGAAATCCCCATATGGGATAATTATTTTCCTATGATCATGAAAAAATAATTCTTTTAAAACCCTAGATAATATAAACTGAAATAAGAATGAATGGAAATGATAATAAATGGATAGTTATGAGAAGATCCCACCTTTATTTGGAATGAAAAACAATAATGAATCTACTTAAAAGAAATAATAATGAAGATTTAAATAAGGGAATTTAACACCCTTTCTTTGAACAACCATTTGAGAGATGAAACCCAAGGTATTCTTAAATTAAAACCCCTTAACCCATTTAAAAAATACACCAACACAAGTTCATTTTGTGAAATGGGTTTTCACCATAAACCCTTCTATAGGAAGGTTGAAAACCCATTGGCCTGACACATTAATAGCATAAACCATAGGTTCATGTAGTGAATGACTTTTTACTGCTACTTTTAATAACCCCTCCACCACAACCCTTCTCAAATGCCCTACCAAAAACATATAACGCCACCCTATCCTTAAAACCCATCCAAAATAAACTTTTAAGGGTTTCTAAACTCTTTAAATCATGTTATGATTCTTGGTTTTGAAAAACAAAACCCTCCCAAAATAAAAAATTCAAAATTGCCTCAAAAATTTATAACTCATCAAAAACACCACCCCGTAATGATTCTATTCTATGATAATAAATGCACATATTCTAAGCACAAACACTGAAATACCTAGTTCATAAAATCATCTCTAAGGATCAATATTTCATCCCCAAATTCCCACCATGATTTTGAAATGAAACTCTAAACACTAAACCAATATACTCCATCTTTCCTCCAAAATTCCAGATCTAATCTGTTGTAATAGTAGGTTACCTAGACCGAAATAAATATTAATTTTTTATTACCATATCATGTATATAGTGAAACATTCATGATATACACTTACCATTATAGTGTAAACATTTATGTGTCCACTATTTAATGATAATTACCTTAAGATTAATTGATGTATCAAATGGTTATAGAAAATCCATGGCTATCATGTGAACCTTGAGATATTATGTCATAAATCTAAAATATATTCCCTATAGTCTAGATACATAATACTAACTAGAAACAGATTATTTAAGACTATCAGGTGTTGAAGTCTCATAAGCATTGAGACATCTTCTCATGAATTTCACGCTTGGTGAACTCTAGTATGTGAGATCATGAGTAATGACCTGTTAATAGGAACACCACATGTCTTTAGGTTTCATTAGTTGTTCTTATATTTAGAAATGTGCATTGATATCTAGATATGAGATCATAATTGATGTGTTCCATTTGATCATGTACATCGATGTAAGGAAAAAACCTTGATAATGAAATACTAGCGAGGTATCTTTTATTGGGTGTGTTATTGGTGGTATGGATTTGGTTGAATGATCAAGATTGGATTTGATTCTTCTATGTTAAGGAAGTAAAATATATAACACAAGATATATCAGGATAGTAGTGCCTTCATTTGTCCTTTATCAAAGAATTTGAGGGTAAATCCATCTAGTTATATCAACAAATAATAAACCAAGAAAGGACGATGAAAAAAGTGTGCATCCTACTTTATGAAATATCAAAAAAAATTATATTACATAGTACATGTTCATAGGTTGGTTTTTGTTGATATGACTATTACTTATCTATTTAGAGGGCCTTGATGAGTTTCTAAACTCTCCTCCTCCACTATGAAAACAATTCACTACTATTGAGATAAGGTCCTAGAGGGTCATACACAACATTGTATTCAAGAATATTCCCTATTATGGTGATTATGTAAATATAACATAGTGGACCCCACCATGGGGTCTAATGGGTATTCAATTTTTAACGATCACTGAAGAAAAAATAAATTCATTATTATTCAAGTATATAATATTTGTGTTGAATTTATTTATTAAATTTATTCATGAGGTATTTAGTGAATAATAGAAAAATATTATTTTAATGAATATTATTTTAATATTCCATGTCCGGTTAATATTACCAAGAATTATGAGTCAACTCAAATGATTCGGGTTTATCAAATAATACATTTATAATATATTTCATGTATGTTATAAAATATATATAATATTTATGATGTAGTTTTTTTCATTAGTTGAAGATAAATAAATGGGAGGTTGTGATCCCTTTTAGGGTATTTGAGCATCAACAATATTTAAGATGAGATAGTCTCCCACACAAGTACTATTCAATAAAAATTGCTCAGATCCTTTCTACCTTCTTTTTCATCCTATATAGAGAATCACTTAATCCAAGAGAATAGATTTAGCTCATATCCTTTCATAAAAGTAACATTTATGTAGTGAATGTCAAGATGTTAAAGGCATATTTCAATCACTGTGATAGCACTCAAGATTTTCCTAATGATGCTCTTGAAAATTTTTGAAGCGTGAATGGAAAATCTTGAGGGATTCTGGTTTGAAACATTTGATAAATTTTCATAGGTAATGATGGATGGATGATCATGTTTTTATTTGGAATGAGTTACACATTATATTTAATTTATATTCTTTAAATAATTCATGTGAGATCCCCATACCGCACTGGGGCTTGGATCATCGTGGATAATATGTCTCATCATACAGGTGATGAAAAATTTTAAAATCATCTTCCAAACAGCATCTACTTCCCACCTCAGTAGCTTCAATTGGTATCAAATATATCACATGAATTTTTAGAGAAAATAAGAATTATTTTTCTTTAAATTAAAATAAATAATTTGAAATAAATATCCACATATCTGATAGTGCTTCGATCTGAGCATGATTTACCATGTTATGACAATCTGAAAAAACATTTATCCATCAAACATGGTTTTTTATAGATTTAAATTTAATAATGTATATATATATTATATATATATATATGTAATTCGGGGATATAATTCTGGTGTATACTGTATCGACTCGGATTTTGGCCCTGTTAGACTTTGGATTATTTCTACGAATAATTTCAGAGCTAGGCGCGAAGACGGCGTGCGATTCTGAGACCCGGTGTTCCCGGAAAAAATTTTATAAAAATATTAAGTATTTTTATACTATGCACGTGGAAGGGGTTTGATATATCCTAAATGGTAGCTCAGATCGGGAATCAGAGGGCACGGTTGTGTCCGGAACGTGCCGTTTACCCTAGGCGAGGTGTAAACTTTGCTGGCGCGGGCCTGCAGTGAGAAACGCCACCAGTGGCATTTTTGTAAATAAGTGGAAAAGTCCATTTACGAGCGTCGGCTCGAATAACTTCTGAATGGAGTCTCGGATCGCAAATCTGAGTCCGTCGTTGCGTTCAGAACAGCGTGTTTACCCTAGGGGTGACCTTAACTTTATCTGCGTCGGGCGCGGAGTCGGGGACGTTGTTTTAAATGAATGTTTTTAAATAAAAAAAACAATTTCATTTCATCTCCTCCCCACTCACCTCCAACGCACAGCAGACAGAACCACCCCCTCCCCTCTCCGTTCTTCACCGATTTGAGCTCCGAGCGTCCGTTTTTAGCGCCGATCGTCAGCAGATCGAGCTCCAGCGCGTCGCAGGCATCGTTCTGCATCCAAAGTGTCGGCGATCCGCCAACATGTAGGTGTTTTGAGGTTTGAAATCCCAAGACCTCGTTTATGCGTTGTTTTACTTCAAATCATCATAAGGTTTGTGTAGTTTGGGTCCTGAGCTTTTCGAAACTTTTTTCGGATCTGAATTTGGGGCAACGGGGAGCTCCCGGGGGCTCCCGGAAGTTTTCCGGCGAAAACCCGGTTTTCCGGCAAGACCCGCGGCGGCCATGGCGGAATCCGGTGACTTCCGCGGTGGCGCGGTGGTTTCCAACTCTGGCACGGTGGAGTCCGGTGGCGGCGCGGTGGTTTCCGGCGACCCTGCGGTGGTCCGGCCAGATTTTTTCGGGGGTTCTTTAAACCTCCGTAACTCGTAAACCGTTACTCCGATTTGCAAGCCGTTTGTGGTGACGTGTTCCTTACTTCAAGAAGGAACTTTTGAACTCACTTTGAGAATTTTTTTAGTCGGGTTTTTGGCCCGGGGGATTGAAATGTCGAATAAAATAATAATATTTTATTATTTTACGACTTCAGGCCATTGTAACTTCTACCCAGAGCGTCCGATTGACGTGCCGTCAATGGCGTTGAGACCCTGATGGTACGACGGACGTTTTGAGATGGTTTCCGGGTGTTGGGACTAAGAACGGGGTGTGGACCCCACAAGGCCGGGTTTTGGCGTTTGCGGAGAAACGCAGCTTTTGCACTAGGAGTCTGATTTTGGTGGATGAATAGTCGATCCTGTGTGTTTTTCCGAGAGGATCACAATGATGAGATCCGTTCGATGAGTTTCGGAATCCAGGCATGGGCCCCACCCGAGCTGGCTTCGGTGAATAGTACATTTTTCACAGGGTGTCCGTTTCGGACGAGCGAGTAGTCGATTCCGCTTGTTTTTTCAAGGGGATCGTCGTGGTATGATCCTCTCAATGGGTTTTGGGATCGTTGTGTGGGCCCCGCACGAGCTAGCTACGGTGAATAGTGCCTTTTCACTGCTGCTCTATTTCGGGCGAGTGAATAGCCTATCCTGCGTATTTTTCTGCGTGGAACGCGATGGTGGCCTCGGTTTTGGCCTAGAAGGTGCGCAGTGTGGCATTGTGGCGGGCAGATCGGGTTAGCGATGTTTGGACCAGCAGTGGTTGAAGGTTTTCCCTTGGTTCGTTCCTACAAGGGTTCGCGCAGCATCACAACCTTCGTATGGGTTTGTGATCCTCTCGATGGGATGTTTAAACTGTTAGAGTTGTGGCATCCCTCTGGTGGTCCCGGAGCGGGATCCTCTAGCATTTTTACCCTAGATCAGGTTCTTGGTATCGCTGTGACCGCTTATTCAGGGGTCCCTATCTAGCAGGTTAACCCCGTAGGGTTTGTGGCATCATCGGGAATATGATCCCCTACGCGGTGGGTCGTGATCAGTAGGGTTGTGGCATCATCGGGTATACGATCCCCTACTCAGCATGAGGTTTATAGTAGGGTTGCGGTATCGTTGGTTATACGATCCCCTACTCAGCACTTGGTGTCGGTAGGGTTGCGGTATCGTTGGTTATGCGATCCCCTACTCAGCGCGTGGTTTCGGTAGGGTTGCGGCATCGTCGGTTTGATCTCCTACATAGTGAGTTATACCAGATAGGGTTCTGGTATCGTCGTGACCACCTTTATATGGACGATGATCCTCTATCTGAGTGTTGAGCTTTTGTCAAGCACCAGATCGGGTTGTGGTATCCCCCAGCGGATACTGGGTGTGATCCTTTATCTTTGAGAACTACATATGCCAGATCGGGTCGTGGTATCCCCCAGCGGACCCTGGGAGTGATCCCCTATCTGTGAGCTACGTATACCGGAGTGGGTCTTGGTATCCCCTAGCAGATCCTAGTAGTGATCCTCTATCCGAGGAGTTTGGTGGTTATGTTGTTTCAGCGATGTTTCCTCAGTGATGTTATCTGACGAGCGTGGTCTCTCGGGTGAGCGTTTGAGATGTTTGTTTGGGACCCGATGGAGTGTATCTCTCGGATGAGTGTCATCTGGTATGACAGTGTTTGTGTGGTGTACTCTCCTGGTTGGAGACAGTTGTTGGTGATGAGGTTGGTACCTCTTGTGGCTTTGTGGCATGAGCTGAGTATATATGGATTGTTTAAGGTGTATGTATGGGCATACACCTGAGCTGAGCTGACTAGTTGTGTTTATCTGAGGATGTTCATGAGATGGAGTTTCTCTCTCTTCTGGGTTCTCTCTGGCTGGGATGAGCAGAGTGATGCCTTTCAGTTTCTCTCTTTGGTTTTGGGTTTTGGGGTGCCTACTGAGTATGTTTATACTCACCCCTGAACAGGCTTTGCCCGCACATGTTTGTGTCTTGTGCAGACCACAGGCCTTTTGACGGAGTCCCAGGAGGACCCGGAGCAAGCGGAGCTTAGTGAGCGTGTTGACCGGGGTGTTTACCAGAGCTGTGCCAAGAGAGTTTTCTGGCAGGTGTTTGTGGCAGCGTTCCCCTTCTTCAGAGCAGGTTGGATGCACTTTTGTAGTTTTCTTTTGGTGGGACCTGTTTTTCCCTTTGTACTTTAGTTGTTGCACTCTGGTTTGGGATAGTGTATGCATGCATTTTCTTTTCAGTTTTATATATCTCTGCACTATTTCATGGAGGCGTATGTGGGTGCGTGTGTATAAGTACTTTAGGCTAATGCCTCCCATGTGTGTGATAGCCTACTCGGCGCTAGTCGCCAGCCCCTGGCCTATTGGAGGCGGGCTTGGGGAGTCGCGGCTCGAGCCCCGTTGACTCGGTTCGTGACAGAGTGGTATCAGAGTAGGTTCCACCTTTGGGATCTCAGAGCGTAGCTGGTCGAGCTGTGAGTTTGGTTTGGGTTGAATAGCGGTGGTGTTATGATATTTCGAGTCCAGATTTCAGGCTACGGACTCTAGTGTTGGTGCGGCGGCCGACGTATCCATACACCAGGACTCTGATAACATGCCTTTCGGCTCGGGACATTCGTACACTGATCGCAGGGACATAATGGTACATGCATCATATAGGACTGGGTTTTTGGGTTTTCCTTGTCCTTCTCGAGTCAGCTCTCCAGATATACTCTTTGATTGTGGTGTTTCTTGAATGTATTTTAGGATGCCTCCACGACGATATCCAGCAAGGGTTCTGCAGCAGGATTGTGCTGATGACCTGCCCCATGTAGAGGTTGTGGAGCAGGGTGTGGGTTCTAATGTTGCACCTCCAGGTGGTCTGCCAGTTGAGCCACCACCTGTCAAGCAGCTGGTTGTGCCGGCAGTGTAGGACGAGGTTGCACACAGGTTGAGTGCACTACATGAGTTCCAGAGGCAGCGACCTCTGAGGTTTCGGGGTGATCCAGACCCCCAGGCAGCTGATGACTGGCTTGAGGCAGTCACCCGAGTTTTCCTCATAGTGAGGACACCTCATGATCAGATGGTGGTCCTAGTGGAGAGCCTTCTGCATGGTTCGGCCGGACGATGGTGGAGTTTGGTGACGCAGTCCCATGATGACGAGACGCTCACGTGGGCAGAGTTTGAGCGACTCTTCAGGGAGGAGTTCTATCTGGTGACGCTGAGGTCAGTGCGGATTCAGGAGCTTCTGCAGCTTCGACAGGAGAGCATGACCGTGTTGGAGTACTCAGCGAGGTTTACAGACCTGTCGCGCTACTCCCTGGATATGGTTCGAGACCTGTTCTTTACGGATCAGACCTTCGAGCAGGGCTTACACAGGGACATCCGAGCAGGTGTGGTTTCCTTGTGCCTGCCCACCTTTGCTGGAGTGTTGGAGCGAGCTTTGGTGGTGGAGAGTTTTCTGGCTGAGCAGATTCCCCCTGTTAGTGCTGGGCACTCGTGGGCTGAGACTTTGTTAGTCGGATCAACATCTGGTAGCCAACGATAGACTTAGGGGTCTGGACATGGTCGACGTTTCAGGAGGCGAGCCCAGGATGGAGGATCTGAGCCTCAGGGCTCACAGGGCTCATAAGCCAGTTTTGGTCAGCCGCAGGAGAGGCAGTGTTACGCTTGCGACGGTCGGAGACATCTTGCTAGAGATTGTCCAACTAGAAGTGCTATTGAGAGGGAGTCGGTCGATGGGCCACCTTGGCAGAGGCAGCGTCTCGAGCAAGGAGGTCCGCAGGGCGGCAGACGTGGCGGCGGAGTGGGTGCAGGAGGAGGAGGTGGTAGGCGGTACCAGTTGCCACCACCTCCACCCCCAGGTGGTCCACGCCAAGCTCAGGGAGCTGGTGACCGAGGGCGAGGACAGCTGCATTCCCTGGAGGCTATTGACCCGAAGGCTCCGCAGATGGATAGAGGTACGCCGTGTGTCTTTTCTACTTACTGCAGTAGTTTGATAGACACTGTTTAGCGGTACCCTTATTTTCTGTTTCTTTATTGAGTTTTGTTCAGGACGTTGATAAGACCCTGTGTGGGTGTTGTTCGGCATGCTTCGAATGCATAAGGAAGAGGGATCCTTCCCCCACCGAGACGCGTTTTTGTGATGCGATTAAAACCGAGTGGGCGAGTTAGTGCTGCCCAAAGCGGATAGTATCGAGGTGTGGTGGATGAGTCCCTCTGACTTATGCGTTCGGGCAGAGGTGTTTGTTGGTGAACTCGCTAGTGTGTGAGACCCAGTTGAGAGTTCAGTCGCTTCCCGTGAGCTTAGGGATTTTCAGGGACGAAAATTTCTAAGGGGGGAGGATGTAGCGACTCGGATTTTGGCCCTGTTAGACTTTGGATTATTTCTATGAATAATTTCAGAGCTAGGCGTGAAGATGGCGTGCGATTTCGAGAACCGGTGTGCCCGGAATAAATTTTATAAAAATATTAAGTATTTTTATACTATGCACGTGGCAGGGGTGTGATATCTCCTAAATGGAAGCTCAGATCAGGAATCTGAGGGCACGTTTGCGTCCGAAACGTGTCGTTTACCCTAGGCGAGGTGTAAACTTTGTTGGCGCGGTCCTGCGGTGAGAAACGCCACCAGTGGCATTTTTGTAAATAAGTGGAAAAGTCCATTTACGAGTGTCGGCTCGAATAACTTCTGAACGGAGTCTCGGATCTCAAATCCGAGTCCGCTGTTGCGTTCAGAACAGCACGTTAACCCTAGGGGTGACCTTAACTTTGTCTGCGTCGGGCGCGGAGTCGGGGACGTTGTTTTAAATGAATGTTTTTAAATAAAAAAAACAATTTCATTTCATCTCCTCCCCACTCACCTCCAATGCGCAGCAGACGGAACCACCCCCTCCCCTCTCTGTTCTTCGCCGATTTGAGCTCCGGGCGTCCGTTTTTAGCACCGATCGTCAGCAGATCGAGCTCCAGCGCGTCGCAGGCGTCATTCTGCATCCAAAGCGTCGGCGATCTGCCAACATGTAGGCATTTTGAGTTTTAAAATCCCGGACCCCGTTTATGCGTTGTTTTACTTCAAATTGTCATAAGTTTTTTGTAGTTCGGGTCCCGAGCTTTTCGAAACCTTTTTCGGATCTGAATTTGGAGCACCGGGGAGCTCCCGGTGGCTCCCAGAAGTTTTCCAGAGAAAACCCGATTTTCCGGCAAGACCCGCGGCGGCCAGGGCAGAATCCGGCGACTTCTGCAATAGCGCGGTGGTTTTCGGCACCGGCACGGCGGAGTCTGGCGGCGAAGCCGTGGTTTCCGGCGACCCTGCGGTGGTCCGACAAGATTTTTCCGGGGGTTCTTTAAACCCCCGTAACTCATAAACCGCAACTTCGATTTGCAAGCCGTTTGCGGCGACGTGTTCCTTACATCAAGACGGACCTTTTGAACTCACTTTGAGAATTTTCTGAGTCGGTGTTTTGGCCCGGGGGCTTGAAATGTCGAATAAAATAATAATATTTTATTATTTTACGACTTCAGGCCGTTGTAACTTCTACTCGGAGCGTCTGATTGACGTGCCGTCAGTGGCGTTGAGACCCTGATGGTACGACAAACTTTTTGAGATGGTTTTCGGGTGTTGGGACTGAGAACGGGGTGTGGGCCCCACGTGGCCGGGTTTTGGCGTTTGCGGAGAAACGCAGCTTTTTCACTAGGAGTCCGATTTTGGCGGATGAATAGTCGATCCTGTGTGTTTTTCTGAGAGGATCGCAATGGTGCGATCCATTCGATGAGTTTCGGAATCCAGGCGTGGGCCCCACCCGAGCTGTCTTCGGTGAATAGTACCTTTTTCACCGGGTGTCCGTTTCGGACGAGTGAGTAGTCGATTCCGCTTGTTTTTCCGAGGGGATCGCCGTGGTATGATCCTCTCAATGGGTTTCGGGATCATTGTGTGGGCCCCGCACGAGCTAGCTACGGTGAATAATGCCTTTTTCACTGCTGCTCCGTTTCGGGCGAGTGAACAGCCTATCCTGCATGTTTTTCCGCGTGGAACGCGATGGTGGCCTCGGTTTTGGCCTAGAAGGTGCGCAGTGTGGCGTTGTGTTGGGTCGCTCGGGTTAGCGACATTTGGACCAGTAGTGGTTGAGGGTTTTCCCTTGGTTCGTTCCTACAAGGGTTCGCGCAGCATCACAACCTTCGTATGGGTTTGTGATCCTCTCGATGGGATGTTTAAACTATTAGAGTTGTGGCATCCCTCTGGTGGGCCTGGAACGGGATCCTCTAGCATTTTTACCCTAGATCGGGTTCTTGGTATCGTTGTGACCGCTTATTCAGGGGTGGCGATCCCCTATATAGCAGGTTAACCCCGTAGGGTTTGTGGCATCATCGGGAATATGATCCCCTACGCGGTGGGTCGTGCTCAGTAGGGTTGTGGCATCGTCGGGTATACGATCCCCTACTCAGCATGAGGTTTATAGTAGGGTTGCGGTATCGTTGGTTATATGATCCCCTACTCAGCACTTGGGGTCAGTAGGGTTGCGGTATCATTGGTTATGTGATCCCCTACTCAGCGCGTGGTTTCGGTAGAGTTGTGGCATCGTCGGTTTGATCACCTACATCGTGAGTTATACTAGATAGGGTTTCGGTATCATCGTTACCACCTTTATATGGATGATGATCCTCTATCTGAGTGTTGAGCTTTTGTCAAGCACCATATCAGGTTGTGGTATCCCCCAGCGGATCCTGGGTGTGATCCCCTATCTGTGAGAACTACGTATGCCAGATCGGGTCGTGGTATCCCCCAGCGGACCCTGGGAGTGATCCCCTATCTGTGAGCAACGTATACCGGAGTGGGTCTTGGTATCCCCTAGCAGATTCTAGTAGTGATCCCCTATCTGAGGATTTTGGTGGTTATGTTGTTTCAGCGATGTTTCCTCAGTGATGTTATCTGACAAGCATGGTCTCTCAAGTGAGCGTCTGAGATTTTTTTTTGGGATACGATGGAGTGTATCTCTCGGATGAGTTTCATCTGGTATGACAGTGTTCGTGTGGTGTACTCTCCTGGTTGGGGATAGTTGTTGGTGATGAGTTCGGTACCTCTTGTGGCTTTGTGGCATGAGGTGAGTATATCTGGATTGTTCAAGGTGTATGTATGGGCATACACCTTAGCTGAGCTGACTATTTGTGTTTAGTCGAGGATGGTCACGATATGGAGTTTCTCTCTCGTCTGGGTTCCCTCTGGCTGGGATGAGCGGAATGATGCCTTTCATTTGCTCTCTTTGGTTTTGGGTTTTGGGTTGCCTACTGAGTATGTTTATACTCACCCCTGCACGGGCTTTGCCCGCACATGTTTGTGTCTTGTGCAGACCACAGGCCTTTCGACGGAGTCCCAGGAGGACCCAGAGCAAGCGGAGCTTAGTGAGCATGTTGACCGGGGTGTTTACTAGAGCTGTTCCGAGAGAGTTTTTCGGCGGGTGTTTGTGGCAGCGTTCCCCTTCTTTAGAGTAGGTTGGACGCGCTTTTGTAGTTTTCTTTTGGTGGGCCCTGTTTTTCCCTTTGTACTTTAGTTGTTGCACTCTGGTTTGGGATAGTGTATGCATGCATTTTCTTTTCAGTTTTATATATCTCTGCACTGTTTCATGGAGGTGTATGTGGGTGTGTGTGTACAAGTACTTTAGGCTAATGCCTCCCATGTGTGTGATAGCCTACTCGGCACTAGTCGCCAGCCCCTGGCCTATTGGAGGCGGGCTTGGGGAGTCGCGGCTCGAGCCCCATTGGCTCAGGTCATGACATATACCATTTTCCTGACATAATAGTATTTTCCTTCCGGATCAAATTCTACAAGGTATAGATATTTAATGATCATTAATTTTATTATTATAATAATTTTTATTATAATTAAAAGTATATTATACTAGCCTTTGGATATTTTTTTGTTTTGGTATGGAAGAATGTGGAGAAATCCACCAAAATAACAAAAAGGGGGTTTGAAGGGGTTGGATTAATCTTATTGTGGGTGATTCCCTTAGTAGAAAAAACACCCACCGGCCTCCCCTATTGGCACCCCTCTGGATCCAGCTATACCTCCTCCTGTGCAATGTAGCAGCACACATGCTCCTCCTATGTGAATACATGTGCCTCCTATATAGACCCCTCTTCCCCCCCCCCCACTCTATTGAGTCGTCCACCCCACTAACTGTGGGATATCCTACTTTTTAAGGTAGCACCCCATCCACCTATCCCTACTGCACCACTAGATTGGGATCGTGAGACACACTCATCATCACCCCTTGCA
This sequence comes from Viscum album, assembly GCA_963277665.1. NCBI lineage: Eukaryota > Viridiplantae > Streptophyta > Magnoliopsida > Santalales > Viscaceae > Viscum > Viscum album. The sequence goes on along the minus strand of OY728156.1, from coordinate 2,072,117,243 downwards.
TGACCAAAGCCTGCCGTTAAGCCTCCATCATTTGAGAGTCGTCTTTGGCCACTTGAGGACCACAACCACCCGAACCGGTCACTGTACACCATCTTAGGTTGAGACCCACCTCCTGGAATCACTGCGTGAAAGATCCAGACCGACCGTACTTAATCTCGCTACAGAAAGACTCCTAAATTAATTGTCTAGCTGATAAAACTCATGTAAGATAATACCTCAAACCAGAGGTGACTCATCCCATGAATCAGTATCACTGATGAGTCATGCATCCCCTTCAATGTACTAGACCTCGACGCTCTACTAGTGGTCAGATCCACATCCTTGGCCACTTTCATTCTAATCCTACGTCCTCTGACCAGATCTATCAATGTCAGAACCCCTACAATGAATAAACCCCTAGCAGGGTACCCATTCATGGTTCTGTTGGACCATTCATGCTCTAAAATAGACCTAGGTGGTTCAGATTGACCCGATAAATGTTTGTGAAGGCCTTCATGGACTAGAACTTCTCTTCACAGGCTTTAAACGACCTAAAATGGGTTTTCATGGGTTCGTCCCGATCCGCATTAGATGAACGCCAGTTTTGGAGTCGAGGGATATTTTATTTAATCAAAATTAATTAAGTTAATTAATTTAATTTCAGAATTAAATTAAATTAAATTATGTTTTAAAATAAAATTTTTAATACCGCGGAAGAAATAATTTAATTTTTGTATCAAATTAAAATAATTTAATAATTTAATTTTTAAAATTATAATTATATTAATTATGGGACCAAATGTAATTAAATTATTTGATATTAATTAGTTAATTAAATCAAATTAAATTCTTTCATACATTAAATTTTTGAAATTTAGTTTTTATCATGCTTTTATTGTACTAAATGGAATTGAGCAATGGACCAACTATGTGTATGTCTATTATATTTTTTCAATTATTTGTAATTTCATGCAATGATTGTAAATAATTAATATGGTCTATGCATCATCATTTTTATCATTTAATTTTTATAAGGTAATTCACATCTAAATTTATCTATTGTATATTACACCCCTATTCCCCCTCTCCTGCACATGAATATACTTGTACTTTTTTATGATGACACTTTACCGCATGGACCCCATCAAGATAACGTGAAATTAAAATTAGAAGTGGATGCATTGGATGGGGGTTGAGTAGCCTAGTGATTAAATCTATGACTTGGGTGTAACACCACTTGGTCATGGTTTATACATTGATTTTAAATGGATCAGCAAGTTCTAGATGATCAAGACTAGTTGGGTAGTGTATTGACATTATGTATTTTTCTATTATTTGCATATTAATGACATAAGAAAATAAGTAAAATAATAAATAACAAAATGAATAAAGAAATGATGGATTTTTTCTATTAATGTTTAGTTGTGATCACTATAACATGGTGTGAAGAAGATTAATATAACTGGATTGTATTAATCGAGAATAATATATAAACCCTCAAATAAAAATATGTCATAAAACTCATTCATTATTTGAATTTGAACACAATTGGGTGTTTGGGGTGCTCGTCAGTTAGAGTTAAGGGTGCCTCTTACTTTCATGGAGTTATTATGAGAGTAATGAGTTGACTTAACTTAAGTTGGAAGTAAAGTAGTATCCAAATCTGACTTTCTAAAACATAAGAGTAAAGTGTTGAGAAAATCAGGTTTATGATTTTTGAAGCTAAAACTTCACTCAAAAAATCATGAAACCACGAGTTAATGTGATTGGCTAGTCAAACTCCTAAATTTAACTCTTTATGTAGTGGTGTAGCCAATGTTTGTAGACTATATGGGGAGATTTAAGTATCCTTTACACTAGAATACTCGAGAGATATTGTATTCCGATTCTAGTATAGAGGGTTCCTAGAATTCCCCAAAATAGTGGGATACATTTAATAATTTAATTAACTAATCAATAATGTTTAAATTAGTATTTAACGTAAACTTACTAATATTTTAGTTTTTATTTTTTTAATAAATTTAAACTAATACCAAAATACACAATGCAATAATAACTGGACAAAGTAAAATTCATATCCAACATGATTTTCTAACATATGGTACATGTGCTTTTTCAAATTACTATCACATTGTAAATTCAAGGTGTTGATGTTCCAATACTTATTAAGTCACCTTAGTGAGTGAGGGAGTTGAAATGCTTTAGGATAATCATGTATGATGCATATTATCATTATGTAATAACTTTATCATCAATGTCTGATGTGAGTTATGGATGCAACATCAGGACATGGGTGATTTAACATGTTGTCTCATATCCGAGAAGCATCATATGAGAGATAGAAGAATGTTTTCAATGGGTGATGATTATAATGGATATGTGAAAAATATGAAACATGGATAATGAACTTTCATTACATCCCATTCTTCTCACCAAAATTATCTAGTTTCGTTTAATATTAAAAAACTAACAGCATAGAGAAAATTCTTTGTTACATTTTTTCAATAGTTTTTCCAAGTACTATGAACATTAGAGATAGATTAGTCTTTAAATCTTATGGAAAAAAATTTGAAAGACAAGGAAAAAGTTAAATGGGAAGAGTTATGTCAAAGGTGTCTTCTCAATGTCCCTCAAAGATATATATAATAAATAGGAGGTTATTTTCATCTCATATCATGAAATAAATCTAAGGAAGTTTAATAGCAATGGGATGAATTAAATAATAAAGTAATCTGTTCTTCAATTATATTCATCAATTATAAGAATTATTTCTAACATAATTATTGGGTATTAAATACAATATGTTTATCACATATGTGTATCAAAATTCAGTGACCACGTAAGTATATAAATATTACAAGAAGTAAGGTGTACTCTCCAAGTGGTTGAGAAAGGGTGATTCCTAACATAGCAGTTAGAAGAAAATAACTTCTGGTTTCCAAGTGAAATATTCATATTGAATTTGTATTAAGTATAACTAAAAAAGTTATGTCACGTGACCATTGAACATAAGGATACATTATTCCAAGGTCAAGAATGAATGATTTTTGTGGTGTCAAATACTCATGTAATAGATATGTGATTCTTGAATCATAGGCAATATGTGATGGATATAAAATAAAAGACTAACTTACCCAGTTATGGAAGGATAATTCTTTGTTGAGTAAAAACTAAAATTGGATGTAAAAAATATACCCATTATGGTATTTAGACTCATTGTAGCTAAACACATTGGGTATTATCGACATATAGACATTTTTTTAGAAAAATAAACCATGAGGATAAAAGGTACACCAAGAATCTTTCAGAATTAGTTCAACTAGAGAGAATGAACTATTAAAATTGAAATCTAGAGGTAAATATACTTCATAAGATTACATTAAGTGATTAAGGAATATTCAAGTGAAGTATGGTATATAAATGGTCAGGGGATATAAGATGCTTTAGGTTGGACTGCTAAATAATATCTTGACCAACCATTCATCGATCAATTTAATATAGTGTATATAAACTCTTAAACTCAAATTGCCTTATCTAAATCATAATTATGATTATAATAAATAGGATAATTTATGAGTATTACATAGTAACATTGATCAACATAATATATCATTGACATATTTCTAAATTCATGTTACCCTATCTATATCATAGTCACTATGGTAATAAATAGGACCAATGATGAGTGTTACATGTTAATATTGATCTACCAAATGTAGCATGGAGAAATTCCTAAATGTAAATTTCATTATACACTTCAGATTCATGATGTAATTTGTAGTAGAATTAATGTTGATATATGTATGCATTGTATAAGCTTTCATTATATTTCAAGACATGCCTCTCAAATAAACAGTGATATCCCATAACCATATGCTAACTATAATGAAAAATAGATATCATATGATTTATAGTATGATGGAAGTACATAATTTCATAAGTACATGCGCTTAAATGTATAGAATTTTTTTAGGATATAAACAAACCCGAATTAACAAAAACATATTTTAAATCTAAAGTAATTATCATAAATGTTTCTTAGGATATTACATAAATCCCTATGATAGAAAAGTTGTATTCAAGTGATAGACTAAATTTTTATAAAAGGGTGTACAATTATACTTGAGATAGTCGGACCAAGATTTAATTGGGTTTAGTCAATGATAGAGATTCACAAGTAGTTGGTATTGGAACTAGTTCCACAATTCCTTGTGGTTGAGGAATGATCTATAGACATTTACTACAAAGGAAGGTTAAAACCATGGGGATAGTTTTATAATCTCCAAGGCTGGTTATACATTATTAAATGGGAATAATAATTCCTACAAGTAGGAATTATATGGAAACTCGATAATATTTAAAATATAAATTAAAATTCAGTAACATATTTCATGTGTTAAATCACAGGGAGATTATTATTTTTAATAATGTGGTGGGTATTCAAATGAGATTGTGCATGCATGGTACATGTGTCATACCACTAACGCTTGATTATTAACACTAATTTATTATTACTAAATCCATTAGAATTTTACTTGTCATATCCATGTTCTACAATAATTTTATTATGCATTTGATTTCAATACCAATGATTGGGGAACATGTCTATAAGGCAACCAGACAGGGATGGTGACATCATACAATACCAATAAGGGGTGAAAGTTACTCAAATCATGTTTAGGATTAATGTAAGTTACAAGATCATATAATTTTAATTTGGAATGAATATTTTTGATGTGTCTACAATAGTTTATTGGGAGTTCCATTTTTTCCAAATAAAATATTTTTGGTAACATATATTAAACAACTATTGTTCTTCTAGTCAGTTAAGATCGACATGAAAGTAAATATCCAGATATTAAATTAATTTAGTAGCCTATGTTCTAGGGAACATGATCTACTGAGGTAGATATAAAGGTTTCATAGACCTAGTCAATCATGCATATATTTACAATGTATTGGAAAAATAAAATCTGGAATAATTTGAAATATAATTGTTACCAATGTCACATGGCATCACTCTGTCTAAGATGAAAAGCATGAGCATGGGAGGAGATTAATGTGGTGAGTTTAATTACATATGCTTTAGTGATGGATCAATCATGTATTTCATGATATTTACATGATATGATATTACCAAAATAATCTTTATGATATGAAAATATCATTTATATCCAGGAGAACTATAAGTGAAGCAGTTAGGACTATCCAATAGTACTTGAGTAAGTACAAACGATATATATGTGGTATGTGGAGAAGAAAGGATACTAGTTTTTAGGGGAATAAAAATAGTATACCTGAGACTAGTATGATCTAATATCATATTTAGGCTAAGGTAATGGGTGATATAAGGCCATACAAACCAGTGGTATCTATACCTACAAAAAACGATTGTGTTTTAGATTCTAAGACTACTAAGAAGTAGATATTAAACTCAACAACCTATTCCAGTTCATGAAATCTCTCATAGTATGTTATGTTTCACCTTTATAATAATTATATTAAAATTTATTAGCATGATTTCATGTTTTGAAAATAGAAAAAAGGGTATGTACTTGGTGATTACATCTCTTGATATTTTTTACTCAAGGGGGTGAGGTCATACATAAAAAATTTCCACAAAACGGATTCATGGATGATCTTGAAATTTAATTCATGAATCAGTAGAAACATGATCAAAATCACGTGAGAGCGAAGAATCATGGTTAGTAGGTAATATATAGTGAAAGTGGGTCTTTTTTAATAGTTGGTTCCCTGGACCCAATTAAACAATACTTTTTTATTACCATTTCATGTATATAGTGAGATATGAATGATGTACACTTAGAATTATTGTGTAGAAATTTTCATGTCTACTATTTAATGGTAATTTACATAGGTTAATTATTGTATCAAATTGTTATAGAAGATTACAAGTTAAAATGAGAACCTTGAGATATTATGACATTAACCTTAAATATATGTCATATAATCGAGATACATCATCCTGTATGGGCACAATTGATGTCGGACTATCAAGTGTTTGGCGCGCATAATCATCAAGACATATTCTCATTAATCTATTACTAGGTGATCTCTAGTAGGTGAGATCATGAGGATATACCCACTATTAGGAACACCACATTTTTTTAGGTGACATTAGTTGTTCCTATATATGGACATGTGTGTTGGTCTCCTAACATGATATCATTATCAATATATTCCATTTGATCGCGTACTTTGATGCATAGAAAATACCAATATAATGAAATCACGATGAGTTAGCTTATTTTAGGTGGATCATTGGGGGTATGGCATTGGTTTAATGATCAAGATATTATTTTTTTCTTCTAACTTGCAGATGTAAACTATCTCTGGACTGGTTGATCAAAATGATAGTACCTTCATAAATCCTTATCCAATGAAGTTGAGGGTAAATTATTCATGTTAGATTAGAAAATAATAAAGTAATAAAGGATGATGAAACAATTATGTGTCCTGAATTATGAGATATCTTAGTAAAAAAAGAGATTATATTACACAATACATGTTTTTAGGTAGGTTGTTATTACAATGACAATTCCTTATCTCTTTACGGGCCTTGATAGGTTGCTAGAATCTTCTCATAGTCTGTGAATACTATTCACTACTATTGAGATAAGGGTCTAGAGGTTCAAACACAATAACATAGTCAATATTCTTCCATATTCTAGTAAATAGGTAAATATGACATGGTGGGTCCCACCACGGGGTCCAAGGGTTGTCCAATTTTCAACGATCATCGAAGAATAAAAAAATTCATTATTATTAAATTACAGAATAATTGGGATGAAATTATTTATTAAATTTATTCATAAGGTATTTACTAAATGCTGGAAAACTATTCTCTGAATGAATATTATTTTAATATTCCAGGTTTGTTTAATATTTTCATGAATTACAAGTCAAGTAAAATGACTCTGGTTTATCACATTATATATTTATAATATATTACATGTATGTTATTATTTATAAATAATATTTATAATGAATCTTAGTTCCTCATAATAATAATTTATTCCTTATTTTGTGGATGTTAAATAAACAGGGGGGTTAGGGGACCTTTTTTGGTTTTGAACATCAACTATATATAGAACGAGAGAGACTCTCACATAGTGAATATTCACTATCAGTTCATTAGATCCTCTATCTCTTCTCTTCTCTTTTCTAGAGAGAGAATAACTCTATCTAATTGGTCGGATCGATCTCATCTCCTTGCATCAAAGGAACATCGATGCAGTGATCATCAGGACATCAAAGACATTGTCATATCATCTTTCTAGAACCAAGAATTCAACAATCGACACTCCTATGGATTTTTTATGCATGTGCAGCTAATCTAGATGGATTATTGTATAGATCCTTTAAGAAATGGTCTCCAATGAAGGGTGTTGGATGAGAATGCATTGATTTAGAATGAGGTACATGTTCTTGTTAATTCATATGCTTTGAAAATTTTATGTGAGATCCTTAGACCATACTAGGGATTAGATCATTAAAAAAAACAAGTCCCATTATCTTGATGATGATTTTTTTTTGAAATCCCCATCCCACTAGCTTTCAATGTGCACAACAGTACCTTCGTAATCCTCAAACTGTGACATCCCATGTTTTGGATAGGGTTGAATTTCCGATGAAATTTGATATTTTTAGTTTGGTGGATGGTCTAAATTGAAAACTATTCCTTGGAATGTGAATATGAGATTTTTAACACTTAAGTCAGTTTTTTTAGACTTGGTTTAATAGGTAAGGGGTGTATTGAGTGTTTCATTGAGTTTTTAGAAGTGAAAACCCTTGAAAGCTCTAATCTAGAAGAAGCTGATAGAGGCACACTTTTTTCAAAAAACCATGTTTCAATTAATGAGAAACCATGTGGAATGTCCTTTCAGCATGTGTGAGTCGCACAGTTTTGGCTAAACATGTGCACCAGGATGTATGAACACACATTTGTTGTAGTGTTTTTAAAGGAGAAGAAACACACAATTTGTGTATGGGTTCCAAACCATGCACATGAACCATATGATCCACCTTTATTGGAAATATCCCAAATATGGTTGGTGCATAGTTTATACAACCATGTGGAAAACGATGCACCTCATTAATGGTTTCATTTTACCAAAATTACCCTACCTCTTTATTTCTTTCTTCCAAAATTTTCTTCTCCTCTTTCCCATGGGCAGTAGCCTCCCATGGAGCTCCTCCTCGCCTATTTAGTCATGGGGAGATCTTATCCATCTAGCCTCCATTTATAAAATTATCAAGTGAATTAGATACCTCTAGGTAGATATATTACTCCTCCTTCCTCTTTTCATGGTTTTTTCACTCCATCGTTGGGTCTATCTTCATGTGAGCTGATTTTTTCTATTTTTTAGTGTTTTACCATTTCATTAATTTATATAAAATTTTATCAATTTAAAACCTTATATTAGATGAGTTAACTTTCCTAATAATGATTTAGGTGGTATATAGATTTTCTGTTAATTTCTAGATAATTTATTAAATATGTCATTGTATTGCACACTAGATTTTCTATGCATTTCCGTTAAATTGTTTAATTAAATATGAAGAGCCTACTGTCTCAAATTGAATTTCCTTTTCATATTAAATTTCACTTAGATTGGATTCTCACCTCATCCAGAACCACCCCTTTGGGTGTGATGCATATATCCCTATGACCTATACCTCTACATGGTAATTAGTTCACCCTTACTGGTAATGTTTCACATGATCTTTTCTGTGATGATTTTCCTCCTCTCACCCACTTTTTGAGTTGTGAAAAATAATCCCACGTGTAAGGGATAATTATTTGGGAAATATGAATCGAAATGATGAGCTTTCCCCAAGCGAAAAATAATACCTCTTATGAGATATCAAACCCTCTTTAATAAAATGGACAAACAAATGGGATATTTGGATAGATAGGTGGAATTACTTAGAAAATTCCCCTCCTCCTTTATTTTTATATTTTAAATGAATAATTATAAAGGAAATATTTAGTATATTTGAGTTTTGATGGAATTTTTAGGAATATGGCCACGTTTTTAATTAAATTTAATTTATTAAATGAGTTTTTTGTGCCTTAAGTAATACTTGGGTTCCTTTTTATGTAATTAAAAGGATGGCATCAAAGGTTACCTGATTTACATTACACATAGAGTGATATAATGATTCCATTATATGAATTTATTTAATGGACTATTGGGGTGATTTTTTTTGTATTTTCCTTGAGTGATACTTGGATTCCCATATAGGAAATCCTTGGATATCCTCATAAGTCGATAGGGTTTATTATCCCTATGAGTTATACTAGTACCCCAGGGGGCTAGAATTGGATGAGATCATTATAAATATGGTTATAAAATTACATGAGTGGATCTAGGTCCCATATGTAATGTACCTAGGATATGATCAGTGGTTTATGCATCAATATGATACTAGGAGTGATACTTGGGATTCCTCTTTACATGTCACCTTGGATGAACTCTTATTATGATGTGTAATTATAGTGCTCTTGGTGTGATACATGGGATTATTATTTAAAAATATCCTTATATGGGCCTTGTATGCCTTTTTACTAGGAATCTTAATTCCACTTGTTTCATATTTATGAAATGTTAGTTTATCACATTAAAGGTCCCGCCCACAAAGACGAAGAACATGATTGGGTTTGGTCTATATTTTTATTGGGCTATAATGATATCCCTAATTATGTTACCTTGTGAATACACCCTATAATTATATATAAAGATTATATCTTCATATATTGACCCTATTATTGAGATATTATAGTGTAGGATGAAGTAGGTATGGTCATATAGGTATCCTTGAGGAGCTTGAGCATGACATGTTTATATTAGATGATTGGTTTATTTATAGCCTTATAAGTTATACATTAACACTATAGTATTTTATATTAATAGAATATATATAATAGAAAGTATTGGTGGTGGCCTACTAAGTATATCTCACACCCTATTAGGTACACTATTGCATTGGGGTACCTGAATAAACCTCAAGGTTATAGGTTGGGGTTTATGGATTATTATTGTGTTTCTCATTGTACTGGGGAGCATAGGAGCAATTTATTGTGCTATAGATTAGGATACTCATGGATTTATCAAATTGGTATTTTATTCATTTTTTTGTACTATACTCTATTTTTTATTTATTAATACTTGTTTTTTGTAGCATAATTTAGACATTCATTCATATATGTATATTTGGCATTGTAAATTTTATCAGTTATTATATTTATCTTCCATTTCTCTATATTTTATTTATTTTTCTTCTTTTATTGATTGATTTACTTATTATCAATTATACTATTGTGCTACATTGATCAAGGGGGTTATAGTCTCCCCACCAAACCACCATTATACCCTTGTTGTTAGCAGGAATCCTCTGGCATATGGGAAGGTGAGCTTGAGGACATGTGACTGACCAGCTTGAAGAACCATTTCATTGGATCCTAGGTCTGGTTGTTTTGAAGTTGAATCAAAGGGTTTTTTCTTTTCTTTTTGACTTTCATTTTTTCACTAGTATATAGGAGACTAGGAATGTGTCAATACTTGTTAAATATCAATGTCTGGGAGTGATCAACTCAAATATAGGGAAAAGTAATAGTGGCCATGGATGGTATTGTTGTTCATGTTGTTCATTGTAATACATGTTAATTATTTCACCTTGATTTATTAATTAACTTTATATTATTATAGATTTATGATATTTATCGTATTTACCACTTATCTCTTGTAATAACATGACTTAGTAACTACTAAATGGTTCCCCTATCTAGTCTAGTGGGTAATAAGACCTCAAGTGTTTCTCCCTATACATTAGAGGATATTAACTAGTAGCGAGGGTTTAAGGTGGTATGGGTGGGAGACTGTACACTCATATCATAGTAGAATAGCACATATAAACAGAGATAATAAATATTGGAAACAAAAAATATAACTGATTGTACAACAAAAATATGGGAAATAATCAATTTCTGAAGTATGAACATCCAATAAATTGTAATAATAATCAAACCATAGGCTGAGTCATATAAAAAATGATTTCATGGCATATTGATGTAAAAAAATTGGATACAAGGTATACAGATCACTGGAATATAATATATGTTATACAACATGTATACAACACCAAAATACATCTCCACAGGCATCACATGTATACACTTGATCCTCCACTCCCATTCTACCAAGCTACAAACAAAACAGGTTAGGAATCTATTACATGTTGCCTTTTCTTTTCCACATCTACAATTGTAAAGTCTACTCAAGTACCAAGAGTGGACCAAGTAGAGTGTGAGATAAAATCAGTTTTCTACCACCATTGATGTCTAAAATAATCTGGTTAGTGTATACATAAAAGGAGTGTGTATGTATAAAAATTAATAAAAGATTCAGAAAAATAAATACTAGACGTCTTAGGTTCCTATAGGACACCTTGAAGAATATACCTACTTTAGCATAGGATGGGATAAGTCTGATCAATCTACCATATATATATAAGTAATCATATATCATATGTATACATGTAAATACAATGTATATGTGATGACATGTATAGGTATATACATGGATAATAGGTTCTAGCTAGTACCATGGTGTAACTTAGGCATCCATGCATAATATATTGAGCTATAATCCCCAGTAAGGATATTATACATAGATCTCATAAGAATGATAGGTTTCATGCTCATCACTTGAGATAGTGGTATGAGTTGTTTTTTCCAAAATAAGTGATAGTTGGGTAATTCATCAGGCCTAACACCCAATGAAAAAGAATATGGAACATCATTCCCATTGTTAATGTAAAAGTAAACAATGTGGTGCATCATTCCCATCATCCAATTTAAGGGAAAGTGAAATTCCTTTCTGATCAAATTCCTTAACTATTATTCACTGGATAATATCCATGTCATTATTGTAATAATAATATGTAATTTCCATTTAAATCCTTTATATCCATTATACCCCACCCAAATGTGGGTATCATAAATTATGGAATTAATTTCTTATACTTGTGATGTGTCCATTCCACTCACATACTTTTAATCAAAAATAATAAATTAAATTCATCAATCAAGGAAAATCCATTTCAAGCTCAATAGAATCCAATTAGACTATGTTTTAGTCAATAAATATTAATAGAAAAGAGAGAATATAATTTAGTACACCGAATGGATTAGAAACTAATGAGGTATACATCCTCTAAATAATTTAACAAATATCTAAGGGAATATTATAACATGATTCAACTAACCTATTAAGTAAAACACATTTCAAGTGAACACGTAGATATGTTCAGTATCCAGAATAATAGTGAATGCTAAAAAACCTAAAATTGTATGTAATATTACTAGATCACCTACTATAGGCTCGTGGATGTCTCCTTGTCTAATATAAGCTTCATGTTTGAAGTATAATGGAATAAATCAACAAAATAGGAAAATTCTACAAAAATAGGGCATAAGATATTTCACCAAAATAGCATAAGAGATGGAAACAGAAACTAGGAAAGGAAGGGAGAGGATTATATCTATTACTATTAGTTATCCAACACATCTGGCAGTGGTTTGGTCCAAGTTTGGATGAAGAGATGGTTTCAAATCATATATATAGAGGAGATGAGATCTCCCTGGTGTTTGTTTCACTAGAAATAAGTAGGAGGGGAAAAGGATATATCTTATTTAAGTTAATGAGGGGAAAGGTAATTTTTTTACTTTTTACGAGGTTTATGGTTTCTCCACACTATGGGCCAAACCATGCGGTAACCACGCTTCTGGCTCTATCCCAAGGTACACCTCGCATGTGTTGGTAGCACAGTTTGACTAACAATGCATAGCCTATGATAATAACCTCTATTGAGAGGTATAAGGAACATGCATTAGTGTGTGCCTCAGGTCACATGATTCATTTTAACCATGAACCTCTCTATATCCTTCTTAAACACCCCCCCCCCCCCCCACACACACACACTATTTGTACAAACCATGAGGGATGAGGGGTGCAGTTTGGACAAACCGTATGCCTTGCACATTTCCTTCAAAATTCATAAATTTAGGCACCGAAAAATCCATGTATTCTCCTGATACTTTCCTTATCTCATAGGGAATACTCACTAGGATAAAACAAATAATTTTAATCAAAAAACTAATGATACATACATTCATGGAAATTTTGGTTGTTATAGCCCAGTTTGGAGAGAAATCAGCATTACCTGAATCATGATAATCACATAGAGATTCACATGTCATGAATATATCATGCCTTGTATATTTCATTGTATAGCTATTTGAGATCTATTGATGTGACTTACATGTTTATTAGCTTTCTTTTGATGTATCGTGTTATGAATCTTAGTAACAAGCTTATTAATAATACTTCTTTGGTATTTTATTATAATTATCATATATTTATTATACCTCAGTGTTTTTATGATGTTTTCATCTACAAAATGTTCCATTTATTATTGTATAATGATTAAAATTATTATAAATATACCATGTTTGGTAATTAATTTCCATGTTCCTTATATTTACTTCATGTGATAGCATTACATGTTATAATTTTAATATACAATCGGTAATTAAAGTGAAAGCATCAACATAAAAAGTATTTTCCCACATATATTAAAGGAGGCACCTTAACTAACCAATCCTAACATGTTTGAGCTATGAACTATTAGTTTCATGGGATGAAACATATTCATTTCAATTAAATGGGAACCAAATTATGATTTATAAAGTGTATGGGAACTTTATAAATTGAAAAATGGTTACCCATATAATCTAACAATTGAATATGAGCTTGATATACCTTGATATCATTATATAAATATCAAAGTTTTTAAATTATGACACTAAATAAATTGGTTTCTTATGGAACTTTTACATGAATTTACCCAAATAGTTTGGTTATGGTGATTTTCTCTTATCAGATAAAACCCATTAATGGTGATTTTATTTTTAAACTATTATGTGTTGTATATAAATGATGTGTTAATTGTAATTTATATTAAAATAAAAAAATACCTTATAAAGTATTGTACTCATATGGCATGAGAATGGATACCTGTAAGTCTAAATTATTTAATGCACAACTAGGCCCAAGTATGTCAGTTAGGTCTTGTTCTTATGAGATAAGAAACTAAGGGTTTTTTTAAAATTAATAATTAAATCAAGGGTTATGATTTGTTGACCCAGGTTGGATTAAGATAACCCTTAATGGAAACCTTTAACTTGATATTCCTAAATACCTAACCATCCCATATTTAAAAAATAAAGGCTCATATAGTATGCCTTTTAACATTCTTATATGAGGTGTTAGTTAATTAGAATTACAATTATAATCTAAAGTTTGTTTTTCTCTGTAGATTTGAATCGAACTTTTCTTTAATTAATCCATATTGTGAAAACATTTAACTGTAAATAAAATGGTTGAAATAAATTTTTTAATTAATTTCCTAATTCTGATAGGAATTTATTTAGATAAATAATGTTTAAAAGAAACATTGATAAAACATTCTTGGGTGACATGTGGCATTAATTAAATAAATTTTCTAAGAATGGTTTTATTATAACTATTACTTGAAATTTAACTTGAGCATTGAAAATTTAGAATAAATCAATGTGAATTACTAAAATTCATTAAAAATGAAACCTTAATTGGGTTTATAGATAGACCCATGGGTAAGGGTAGTTTAAATTTTTCCTTTGGTAGTTTATTTGAAATTGAAACTTGAGTGTTACCTATGGTCCTATTCTTTTATATCTTGTGAAAAAATTATAGGTGTAGGGACTAGTTTACTTTTTCATTCATGAACTCTTGTAAGGGTTGAAACATGATGCTTCAGTAAGGGGATAACCTGAGGTAGATAGTTCCCTTAAAAAATTAAATCATTGATAATTTCTCTGATGAGCTCTTAGACATGTGGAACTGTTCGGCTTCCAGTTGTCTCATGTAGTAATTTTATTTATAAAATGACACCCAGGTTAGATGGGTGTTCATCTGCTATTTTTACCCTCATTATAGGTGTTATAATCATTTAATTCTCAATTTTAGTGGGATTGACATACCTAGGTCATGGTTAGCTGCTTTGTAGGTCATGTGACCCATCCTCTCATTATTGTTCTTAAGTGAGGAATGAATCGGTATATCATCAGCCATATTACATTAGTATTGTATAATACGACTCAAGGATAATTTTTTAATGGTCTATAAGATTCAAGATTCATAAGGATGATAAGCCTATAGATAGTTTTAAAATATTTATTGTTGTGGAAATAAATCTTGGAGTGGTATGGGTTGATACATATAGTACCCTTCGAGTTGATAAATGGTGTTGTGAAATATATGAATTCAGTGGGAACTGTATATGTCTTGATTCTTTATGATCTAATTACAAGTCATCTTTGAGGTAGAGTGAACTACGTATTAAATGAAAATATACTTGTCCCATTGCTCAGGATGATATTCTAAGAAGGGATCAGGTGTTTTGACATGATGGTTAGATAGTTTTGGCTTCTACACTTGATGATAATATTTGTGTGGATATAAATTGGGAGGAGTTTCATGTGTACAGATAAAGTAAATATGGCCTAGTGTTCTTGTAAGTGACTAGTATGTCCCTCTTTTTTTATCACTTGCTAAATTGTGTTGACCACCTCTAGGACCTGTGGTTACTGGTTGATGGAGCGATTTCCTTAGGATGAGTTCCATTTATCAATAGAAAATGACTAGGACACACCTAAGGTGGTGAGCATCATGTCAGTTCAGCTAATTTGTGTCGTTCCAAGTAAAAGAAACAAAAATAATGATGTATATTTGGAATTTTTCTATGCTTATCTTAAATACCACTGAGACTAGTGAGTTTTGAGATATGATAGTGCTTTTCAGATAGCTCAATGATGGAATGGTTGGTTTCATACGCAACCTTTGTGAAAACAGTTATTCAGGAATGGAGTAATCATGTGTGCTTGTGTGATCACAGGATGCCTCAGGTGGTAAGGTCATCAAGTTTGGGTTGAGATAAAAAAATCAGTAGGTGAATCAGAGCTTCTTACAAAGATTTGAACAGAAATGGTTTGAATTTTTTTCATTTCTATAGTCAGGTGTGTATGGTTGGATGAAAACCATGTTAGTCACTTCATCATATTAACTATGAAAGTGTCTCATGCCTTATAGGTAATTTTTGATAACCTCATATTTACTATTTTATTAGTGATGATCATTTCTCCTATCTTGATATCATCTAGGATGCACTGAGAGAGCGTTCGTTATACGCCAAGCTAAAAGATTAAAATGATGTCTGTTTCAATAAATAGACTCTATGGGATTTGTGCTATGGAAGAATGGTTCTTTTAGAGGAATGGTTAGTACTAAGTGATACCTAGATTCCCAAGTAGAAACACTTTTTACATACTCATCAACACTATTTGACTATTTTAATTGATTGTAAATGGACTTAGTCGGTGATATGGTGTGTTGACGTGATAGCTATGTACTATCATCTCACTTATAAATGCCAAAGTGTGGACTACCTTGGATGATCTCCTTGGACTCCAATTTATGATTTTGAGTATACCCCAATCATTATTCAGTCTCATATGAGGTGTCTTAAGGTGGTGATCCAAGTGTGTTGGATTAGGTATACACACATGTTTGTGTGGTGGAATGATGATGAGATGGAATGTCTTTACTACAGATGTCACTAGAATCCTTATATAAGCCTCGATAAGAATACTTAGAATATATTTGGTACTCTATGGGATACAGTAATTTTGATTAGGTTTTTGGATGAATCAACCACTATGGTTTATTTTTTTGGAAGTATCCATCCAGTTTTGGCTCCACATTCCTTCATTTTGTTCTGTGATTATTGTTGGTAACAAACCATTTTTTTCATGTAGTCAGGATGAGGCAAGAGTAGTGAAACGTTTAGCTGATGATTTTCATTTAAAAACATAATGACCTAGATAATGGAGTTCTATTATGAGTTTAACACTTGATCAAGTTGAGAATCATGATAGAACAATTGTTAGAATGCTAAAAGGATTTTCTGTTGGAAAACTACAATGGTGGAGATATCGTAACTCATAATTGACCTTTAAATAGTAGAACCTATGGTGTTAAATATGATAGGATGATTGAATAAAGAGATAATGAGATGATCATGTCTCTATTTTACTAGTATTGAGTGAGTTTTATCTCGATATTTCAATTTGGAACACGAGCATTGACTCATGTTTTCATGGGTCTTATAACATATGCTTAAAGGGGTGTTTGGTGGTGTGAGGGGTAGTGGAAAAACAATGTTCTTGTATAACTAAAACATAGTTACCTTGTTAGGTCTATTTTTTATTTTATTATTCCCCAATGATTCTCAGGGATGATAATTTTTATGGTGGTGAGGTTATAACATCCCATGTTTTGGAATGGGTTTAATTTCCATGGAAATTTTATCATTTCTGATTGGTGGATGGACCAAATTGTAAACTAGGACTCAACAAGTAAATATGAGATTTTTAACACTAATTTTTTTTGTTTTTAGGCTTGGTTTTAGTCTCGAGGGTTGTCTTAGGTGTTTCATTGAGTTTTGGGAGTGACAGACCCTGAAAAACTCATATATAGAAGAAGCTAAAAGAGGTACATGGTTTGTCTAAAACAATATGGCCCTCTAATAGAAACCATCTCGACAATACTAGGACCCTAATGCATTCATATTTTTTTCTACCCATTTTCACTAGGCCAAAAAAATGTGCATTTGTTTCATGGTTTTTAATAGAGTGGAAATTCATGGTTTTTTCATGGTTTCACAAATTGTGCCCACATACCGTGAGATCCCCATTCTTATGCATTATCCTCAGCACAGTTGGTGAGTAGTTTTCCCAACCATATGGCCAAAACATGCACCTCATTAAAGCGTTTATTTTACCCAAATTTCTCTATATTTTTATTTTTTTCATCCCAATTTATTTCACCTCTTACCTGCGTACAACATCCTCATGTGGAGCTCCTCCTATAATCCTTTAGGAATGGGGAGATCTTATTCATCCGACCTATATTTTGAGATTCTTCAAGTTTTTTTGAAATATCTTAAAAATTATGCAACTCCAACTTCCTCCTGTCTTAGTTTCTCTCACCATAATTGGTTTTATCTTTATATGAGATAATTTTCTTAATTTTCAATGTGTTTGACCATTTTGTTGATTTTCCTCAAATTGGATAAATTAAAACTTCGATATTGGATGATCATACCATTATAATCATGACATAGGTAGTCTATATTGTTTCCCTTAAATCATATCTTGTTTATTAACTAGGTTAGTGTGTCGCATGTCGGATTCTCCATGTGTTTCCATTATGTTTTGAATTAAATATGTAGAGCGTTGTGTCTTAAATTAAATTTAAATTACTATTAAATTACATCAGGATAGGATTCTAAACTTAACTTAAATCACCCCATCAAGTGAGATGTGTATATTCCTTTGACCTATGCCACTTCTTGGAAATTGGTTCACCCTTATCAGTGATGTTTCACATGATCATGTGTATAATTCTTTTCTTCTCCTCAACCATGTTTTTGAGGCGTGATAAATAATCCTTCATGTTATGGATAATTACATGATCTATATGAATTGAAATGTTTACCACCCCTAGGACTAATGATAAGACCTGTTATAAGATGTTTGACATTCTTTAATAAAATGTGAAAATATATAGGATATTTGATTAGATGAGTGGAATGATTACCTACATGGCCTTCCTACTTTATTTTTATAATTGAAATGAATAATAGGAATGGACCTATTTATTATATTTTAGTTTTTATTTATTTTTTATGAAAATGGACTCCTTTGTAATTAAAAATAATTGATTAAATGAGTTGTTCCCGCCTTCACCACAACTTGGGTTCCTTTTTACGAAATGCAAAGGGCTCATAGGTTACATGATTTACATTACGCCTAGAGTCATACATGGATTTCCTTGTAGGAATTTCATGTATGGACTCTTATGGTAAATTTTTCTTTTCTTTGAGAGATAATCAGATTCAAATTTAGAAATTCCTAGTACGAGCTCATAGGCTGATTGATTTTATTATCCATATGAGAGATATCATTACTCATGGTGGGAGTCAACTTGAATGGGATCAGTGGAAAGATGGTTATGAAATTCCATGAGCAATACTCTACCCCTATGTGAGATACCTTGGATGGGATCAGTGGGTTATGAATTTATAATATACAAATATTGATACTTGGAATTATTCTTTAGGCATTTCCTCAGATGGACTCTTATGGTGATGTTTAATTATAGTTATCCTTTTGTGATACATGGGATTACTCATTATAGGTCAACTTGGATGGGCCCATGATGAATTTTTATTAAGAAAACTAATTACTCTTTTTAATTATCTAAGAAATGTGAGTTTATTATATTAAAGGTCACATCCACCAAGACAAAGAACATTCTTGGGTTTGGTCAATGTTTTTATGCATCCTTTATGAAAAATATGGTTATATTCCCCTGTGAATAAACCCTATAATTATATATAAAGATTTTATCTTCATAGGTTGACCCCAGTTCAATGATATTTTAACTTAGGTTGAAGTATGTATGGTTGGCCAAGTTTCCTTGAGGATCCAAAGTCTGACATGTTTATATTTTGTTGTTGGTTTATTTATAACCATATCATTTGCAAATACATACTAATGTATTTTATATTCACATACAGGATAGATGTTGAAACCATTTTTGGAGGCCTATTGAGTATATCTCATAACCTATTTGGGTAGATATTGCATTGGGGGTACCTAATCCGACCTTATGATAGTAGTTTAAAGTTTATATAATATACATGTGTTGTTCATTATACTAGGGAGATAAGGAGAATATGACTGAGCTAGAGATCAGAAATCTTATAGGGTTATCCCAATTTGATTTTATTCATTTTATTGTATTGTAAAGTCTATTATATGTTTATAATCTTAGTGGTTGAAGATTCATTCATACATGAATGCATGGTTATATATCTGGCATTGGTAATTTTATCAGTTATAATATTTCTCTTCTGTTTATCTGTATTTTATTTATCTTACTTCTTCTATTGATTGATTTAATTATTATCTATTATATTTTTGTTCTAGTCTAATCATGAGGGAAATGTATCCCTATTGTACCACCAATAGGACCTCGCTGCTTGTTTTCTACCTCTAGTGTAGAGGGAGGAATCCTTGAGGCCATGTGATTGACTAGATTGATGCACCATTTTAGTGGATTATGGGTCGGGATGTTACATAAACAATAAGAACCACATCTTGAATGGTTCTCCCAATGTTTTTTACTCCTCAACGTATCTAAATTTATTAAACCATAGTAGTCGGTCCATCCTTGAAAAAATCATTTGAAAACACTCATCCTCATCTACCAACAAACCACCACACTATATAAACATAACACCTTAACTCTAATGGGATATTCACATAATCTAAATACCCACACTAATTTTTGACCGTGGATCTTGGTGTAATTCCATGGTTGCGTCCTTAACAATCCCATTTAACTATTATGCTCCACTCACGAGCACCAGTTTTCTACCAATATTTTTTCAATTGCAGATCATAGAACCACCATCCCAATCCCATAATAGACATGACTCCTTCCAAATGGAACCTCAATCCCAAATAGGTTCTATCATCTCTCCAACATCATATTATCACATTCTTTGTTTACCAATTAGTTTCATTACACCCATAACCCTTACAACATGAGGGTCATACACACAAAACTGATTTGATACTTCCCACCATAGGAGTATAACTACCATAATCTTTCCAGATATAATTGCTCTCAACTTTGGAAGCCCACTCTCAAACATCCCATTAATCATCATTACCAAAGTCCATGACAACATTGAAACACACCCACATATCTTAAAAATCCAAAACACTAATGATTGCTTTTACGTGTGTGGTTCTCCCTACTATAAGGCCCACCTACACTAAACATAACTCAAGTGGTCCAAACATTGGATTCATCAAATAAAAATCATGTTTTCCAACCCTTAAAATCACCAAAACACACATCAGGGGTCCAATCACTTAACCCATAAGTACAAAAATGTCTAATTGGGACCAAAATCCAAATTCATCAATAATCCCTCCACACATGGATATCTAAAACAACTATGGTAATCCTTCTATACAAGACATCCAACACATTGGATCACACTCATCCAACCATTGGAAACCAACCAAATACTTCCAACTCTGTCATAAGATTATTTTCCCAGTAATCATCCAAAATAATCCCTCAACTTCTGATCACACATGGAGGTTCCAAACAAACATGGATCACAATCCAAGCACACAATTAAATTATTTGAGTTATTCCAAACTGGACCACATAAAAATCCAAGAAGTTATGTTTACATGGTATCGAAAGATTCTTTTAAACCCTAATTTTATTCAAACTAACCCAAATTCCCAAAAAAACCCTTCACATCCAAGGGGTTTTCACCAAACCCAAATCACCCAAAACCCCTAGCCTAGAAGGTCACTTTAGTGAAAATAAATCCCCTTTTTTTTGAAATCCTATTTCAAAATCCATTTCCTTACACATTTCATTAAACAAAAAAACTAATTTTTTTCATAATCACCGACTATAAAATCTATTTCAAATAAAACCTACATTTAAAACCATTTACACACACCTTATATTACTGTATTATTTTTCTTTTTGAAATAATTTTTTATTAAAAACCAAACACCCAAAAATCAATTTCCCTATAGAGAATAAAGAATACATGAAAACCAATAAGACAAACCCCTCTTATCAATATTTATACAATTCCCCCATCTGATATATGTGAGAAAAATAATTTATATTATAATTTTAATTAGTTAATAATGGATTCCAATGGCGATTCATATCAAACAATGCTACCCATAGATGGGTGTATCATGGCATATGAATTATTCTATCATGATGTATGTACAAATCACTAGCTCCCAGATAAGCCCTATGACTCATCTCAAGTCTCATATATATGATATTAGGATCCTCAGTCTAATCCAACAACTCAATCATACTAGAGTTCCTAGTCCTGAAACATGAAATCCCTTGTAAACATTGGTTTCAAACAATGTCATACTGGCCATTAATTAACTAGGTCTACCTCATGAGTCCTAAAATTTTATCTTTGCCTCTAACTACACTATCACATCCCAAGAAATGTTCAGATGCCACTTTTTAATGTATTGACCCATGATACCAAAATAGATCATGTAGGGGGATTCTATAACACCTATGGTGTGACTCCCATATGAAAGAGTATTTCAACTAGTAGTGACTTCCTAACATAGTCGTGGGGGACTATGTACACTAAAAAATGACTAAGGGTGATGTATAAATCGACCAAAAATCTATCATAGACTGTTTGTATAATATAAATCTTAAAACCCTATATATATATAATAGGGATCCGAATAAGGGCCCCACTGCCCATAATATAAAGGAATAAACCTCCTTATATGATGAATTAACCACAACAGAGTAGAAGTAGTAGATAAAGAATTGAACAGACATCATATATATAAAGGAACACTGCTAAAACATATCAAACCACAAATAAAAAAGTAAATATGAATCCTTTTCCTTGATCATATATTTATCATGTAATGTATATGACCTCCACAACCTACTAGACTTATACCACATATACATCTCCAATTGATTCATGTGTTCAGAGAGTAAATAGGATTATATACCCACATACATAGAAACCCATGCTGTATATGTGAGTAAGGGTGAGTATGAAGACCCGAAAGAAATATCTAATGCATCAATAAAACTAATTCATGTGTTGATCATGTGGATGTTCATGAAATACATATAATAAAGTTAAATCAATACTATTCCACACATCCACCTTGAAATATAACACACAATTACCATATAGGAAAACTAAATTTGGGGACATGCCAAAATTCACCACATACCACAACCCAAATAATACATGATTCGATGCCATGATGGAATCCACATCATACCACCAACCAAAAAATAACTACACTAGTTTCATGTAGGATTTCTATTATCGAATACTATTATACAAAATATACTAAAAATGTTGGAAAGGGAGTCCAATCGAGTCCCATGTCACACCACATGTCTGAAAATACCTTCTTACTAAGGAAGGATACATCACCAACAGGCTACTAACATATCTTTTAAGGTAGGGAAATTCATCTATGAAAAGAAACATCTCACAAATCAAACCCCATCTCACTCATGGTGGTCCCATTTCTAAACATTCATGTTAGTCCAGCCATCTCCCTCATGAATGACATGACATATGTATATCAACCCATATATTCTCACTTAAGTCATATTAGACCATTCCATATCACTCATTGAAAGTCCCCTTCTACAACCTATATCCTAACTCAAGGTATATGCCAACATATTTTACACTATGTTTTCATCTCTACTATAGTGATCATTCCAAGATATCACACACATAACATGTCTAGTCCACAGGTACCTCTCCCATATGGGCACTTATTACCTATCACAAATACAACATCATGCCCACACAAGAAATAGAAAACTTGGAACACTGCCTATCTCATAGCTCACCCACTCAATAATAGGGAATGAGTCATTTAGAACATATTCTCACACATAAAAGAATTCGCTAGGGTCTTTATGACTTATTTCTACCCTGTAGGTTTTAAAATACATCCATACAAACAAAACCACTAATTTGAAACCACAAGTAGAGTTATCACAAAACTATTGATAAAACATGTATGATCATGTAACCACATACACATCAAGAAACGAAAATCAATATGAATATAATATTTGGAAGACTAGGAATCACCCACACAAGATCAATCAGACTAAAACCACTGAAAACTAATCCAATATTTCTTCATTTAAAACCAATCTAGAATACCTCTTTTAAAAAAATTCAAGAGGAATAATATTTTACTTTACTCAAAATATCCTCATAGTTAAAAACCAAGAAAAATCACTGGAAAAATCCAGGCCTTTTTTAAAATACCATTTCAAACCCCATTTCCTGAGTCACCCCTTTTCCATTGAATTTACATGTCAATAAAATCCTATTTTTAAGATTTATTTTTATAGATAAATCATTTTCACTTTGAAATCCATTTCACACCACTAATAAAAACAATAAATAGGGACATTAACACTTCTTCAGACAAGTCACCACCATCAAGTCGTTAGTAAGAAGTATGGTCTGTATAGACTATTAGGTCGATGCACACTCATACCAACCTCATGGAAACTAAAAAAACATGTAACATGAATAATGATATTATAATTAGATCTTAAAAACATAAAATCCAAAATAACCCAAATTCATAGATAAATCCAAGGCCCCTTACTTCAATTGATATTCTGATAATTCATCCCAAGTTCATACTAGCTTACATTGAGCCAATGAGCCCCTATCTCATCCATACACATTATAAAAATAATTAATTAAATTTTTAGAGCCAATAAAACCAAATTTACATAAATTGAACCAAACTCACCATAAAGACCTTTGTTGTTGAAACTATAGGATATAGGGTGAGATATACTCAAAAATAACCAGGCCTAATACACAAAAAATAACCATTTAATATTGCAAATTCAAGGACTAATTTCACCCACAAACACTAGAAAATATAAATAAATTTGTGAAACAACATATCTATTAATATATTTTGAATTATGACTTCAATGTGATTTCTTTATACCACATATAGGACCCACACATGAAATCCCCATTAGGAGTAATTATTTTCCCATGCTACTATGAAATTGTTCCTCTATAACACAAGACAATCCAAACCAAAATCAAAAAACAATAGAGAAGAGAATCAAGGTAGATAAAGTATGGTATTTTAACTAAATTTGGTGTAAAAAATAGTAATTCTTTGCATGGAATGAAGGGGAAGGGTGATGGTGTGGTGGGGTCAACCTCCCCATGTTTTTGGGATTGTATATGAAAAGAAACTTGGGGTCTCTAAATTAGAAACCCCCTCATACCTTCCAAAAAATCTTCAACATTGGTTGATGAGATGATAAGGGGTACCACTGTGAACTATTCTTTTGGTAGGGAGAAAACCCATATTCCCTCCACATTCATGGTATGAATATGTGGTTCAAAGTGTGAATGATATGTTGTTGGTACTTTCAGTATCCCATCCACCTTGAACTATCCCAAACACTCTCTAAAATTCCTGGGGCACCACCCATGCCTCAATCCCCTTCTAAAAAAACTTTTAAGGGTTAAAAAACTCTCAAAATCCTATTATGATCTCTAATTCTAAAAAATACCCTCACTAAATAAAAAAATCAAATTATTTCATGAATTTTCTACCGGTAACAATGCATCTCGTCATAAAAATTGTCTATAATCACCATGATCATGGAATTTGTTTAGTAACATTCATCCAAATCAATGGTTCAATGATATTTTCTTCTATAACATAGAATAAATAAATTTTATCCTGATCGATCAAGTAATATCACACTACTTATAATAAACTAGACATAAGCTACCTCATTATGAGAATATATATCAATATTTTTATTTAGAATATATGTAAATTATTATTAATATATATTAAAAATAATCTTAATTCTATGTTATTATACCTACAATCTCAAATATAATCATTCAATGAAACCTTTAACAAGGAGTTTCTACTATAATTTTCTACTTTATGATCCCTTGTCTTATAAATCACTAAGTGTGAACTTCATGAAAATAATTCTAAATGTTTATGATCCCCCAATATGTATTCCATAAGATAGGTTTTAATAATAATATCATAGAAATTATAAGCTTTCATTATATCATAGAAACACTATAACCTACTAATGCAATAAATATTCAAAGTAAACTATCATGTATTTTACATAGAGGAAAAGATAATATGTGATAAAAATATAATATAATTATATATATATATGATATGTTAATCCAAATTATATGATAAATTTGGGTTTTATGGAACCAACTATAACATAATCACACTTGTACAAGATTCCACTACTAATAACAATTAAGTCTTTAGTTCTCACATGAGATCCATGATTATATTTAGTAATGTGTATAGTCAGTATGTTTACTAAATTAAATTTTTCAAAAAGTATAAAAACTTACATCTTCACATCTTTAAGTAAAATACTTCAAGATATGATTTATCCAAATATATACATATAACTTATTTTTTTTGTATCAGATACTACGATATACTTATATTTTTTATATAATTGGAAGCCATTAATAGTTATTTTATATCAATATGATCTGTATGAAAACTATCATTTTTATATATGATCAATTATTTATCATTATACTATCAATTAATTAGAAACATATTATTTATATAAATATATTACCTTATTATATTTTAAATTTTTTTTCACTGTCATTCTCCTATATTTACTAGTACATAGTATGGAATATAAGATAAGTCAATTCACTAAAATATATGGGATTATAATCACTCTTTCTTTATCATACCATATTTAATGATACATACTTTTGGAGAGATTTATATCATGTGAAAAAGATAACAATATAATCTTGGATCACTTCACCATGTATATTTTCAATGTGCATACATTGAATTAACCAAATTAGTCACTTGGATATATTTTTATAGATCATGAACCATAAAATATGGGATGTTTTACCTAATTACTTTACAGATAAGTATTCATTTAACCAAATATTTATAGATTTTAATACTTTCATTTAGTTTTTAATTGATAATACGTCGTTGATATATTTTTATTGGGTATAAATATGAGTTATATTGATATTAGGATTGAAATAATATGTTCTATATCACTCAATGAAAAGAGGGGCTGAATTATATTTTAGAAACATAATTTTAAAATAATTAAACTAAAAAATATCAAAAGCCTCTGTTAGTAAAATGATCAGATTCGAAATTGGTCCTTAGTCCAATTAACAAGGAATCATAATCAGGATGATTCTGATAATATTAGAGTATAAAGATCATAATTAGAAAATATGCAATTAAATTAGAGTTTCTCATATTCACAGTATACCTGATTAGTAGTTCATATTTTTTATCATATTTAGTATCATAATGAAAAAACTAAAACAAAAAAGAACATTAGAATATAAAACTTTTAAGAGAAAAGTTAAAAAAATAGAAAAAATGTAAGAATGACATACATTTATATATAAAAATTAATATACATATTTTATCCACAAGAGTATGGTATCCAAAACCTTGGCTAAAGGTATCACTTTTTTTACTTACGATAAATCCTACCTTTCCTTCATAAGAAAATCCCTCTATACAATGATTGACTTTGTTCTGTCTACCTATCCCTGAAAACCCTCAATCTAATAGATCATCTCTATCTTATTATCCACATAATCCCTAAATCATATTATCATATTCTCTATCTTGTTGTCCCCTTAATCCCTCGCTCATAATCAAATATTGGATTCATGATTACAATTCCAAATTTTGTAAGGAGACAAACCTGAAAAGGTTTCCTTAGAACTAAAAAACTATAAGAAAATTCCAAAGACTATGAACAAACCCTTGATGTTGTGTATTCTCCATAGCTCTTATAGAATGAGAAATTTGAAATGAAATAGATTAGCCTCAAACAATTTGAATGATTGGTTATTTATAGGAAACCTTCACAATGGTCATATTTTCTCCCAAATATCATATTTCTCCATGTTTGGTGAAAATGAATTGGACACTTGGAACTTCAATTACTCTTTTATTATTGATTGTATGATGTCATATTGGTTTACACCATTAAAATTTTAAATGTAATAATTAAATTACAGATAAATTTCTCAAATATGATAATAAAATTAATTCTATCTGATTGAATTATTTAAAATTGTCATTATGATATACATTATGAGTATCAGTCTGATTTTTATTAGTACCAATATCAGTCTAATTACTAATACTTTTTTAGTATGAAATACAAGACAAAAAGTATTAAATATGATCTTATAATAGTGAATTTTATTTTAATCAGATCCATACTCATTATGATAAACTTAATGAAGTAATTTAATTTTATTTTTTTAATTCATTTGAACTTATTCTAAATACGGTAAAAGATTTATTTTTTCTAAAAAAACATTATAAAAAAAATTTGAAATAAAAAAGTTAATAATCGTGTATATAAGAAAGTGTTTGTGATTTCCAAAAAAAGGAATATAAAAATCATAAGTAAAATTTTTTACTCAACAATATTAGGAGTAAATCCCTAACTTTCGGAGTAACCTATTATAGACACACAACTCAATTTTAATTCCAATAAAACCAAGTTTATTTATAGCCTCATTTCAAAGAAAATTTCATGAACATGATTTCAAATTCAATCCATAAATGGATATCTTTATATTTCATACCTCATTGGACAAATTTAATTCCACAAACCCCTATAGCTATATAATATAGATATATAAATGTATTAATCCAACTAAACAATTAAGGATTATGTTTTAAAATTTATCTACTAAATCTAAAAATCATGGTACGTTGATATGTAAAGTAGATTTACAATGGAATTTAGTATATAAACTAGTGATAATATTTAATCATATTATATTCCTTGATGTTTCCTAAAACCCATAAATATAAATTGTTCCTTATATATAATAAATTTATCATCAAATTTCTATATTCTTATTGAATAATTGTTTTAATTTAATGGTATTTACTTTAATAAAAGTTTCAACCAAGGTCATAACATGATTTCATTGCATGGAATACATTTTTGAATTCATAATTTTATTCCATTTAGTATCTTATGAATTATTTATTTCTTCTTTGTATGATAGGGGTTTTCTTATTCTCAAAAAATAACATTTTTACCTTATCCATGATAATAAAATTTGTATTTATCATGTTTTCTGACTTCCCTTATTGACCTATATTGAACTCTTGTCTCTAGAACAACTTATTTCATAGGGTCTTGTGGAGTTTTTACATATACAAACTCTGGAACATCTTAAACCTTGAATTAGTCAAATTAATTCTTTCTCCCACTATCACTTTTATAGATTTTTTACCTTTATATAAAAATATCCTTTCTCTTAACTATAAATTTTTAATCTAAAGGATTATATAAGAAATATTTTTTTCATAGGATTCTCTATAAATATACACTATGTTCCATGTGATCTAGGTTTATTTATAATATTATACATAATAAATGATTATCATCCACATACATAAATATTTTACAAGGTAATATTATTCTAAAATAATAAATCATATGGTATATCATCAAGTACATTATATGTAATATAGTAAGGTGTGTATGTCACTAATTTTAGGGAATATCCCCAAATGTATAATGAATGGATTGTACGACCCATCACTTATATAAATATGTCTAATAATGTGTGATTCTATGTTTTAGTTAAACCATTTAACATCAATATATATGGAGTACTGTGTTAAGATATTTTATCCCACTCTTTCATATAATCAATCAAATCTTGGTTATGATATAATTTTTCTCTATTTTGTTACAGTTTTTTTATCTTCATACAAAGGTGATACCCTATTTCACTTTTATATTCCTTAATTTTATTAACATTATTTTATTTGTGTATTATAAAGTATAAGTGTATATATATATATATATATGTTATCTACAAAAGTGATTAAGTATGAGAACCCACCTCTATCTTCTTTTTAAAATTTTCTACATGAAATGGTTTAAACTAATTATAAAATATTTTTAGATCTTTCCCCAATACAACTAGAAGTAATATTTGGAAAATTTTCCCTATAAGAAACCATGACCTATATTTGAGTTCTTAACCCAATAAGTGTCTAAATATCTTTCTTGATATAACATAGTCAAATTACTATGATTTATATGAAAAAGTCAATAATATTATACCTGAGTGGGATATAAGCTATATAATTTGAATTTTTATATAATTTTAATACTCTATTTTCTAATTTATGTAAACATATGTAATTATTTCAATGTTTTACTCCATAAAATTTGTTTTTACAAAATAAAATTTTATTTACACACAAGAATTAAATCCAGTTTTTTCTAAACATGAAATATGAATTATGTTATTGGTAATATTAGGAACATAATAATAGGTTTTCAATACAATAATAATTTTATTAGGTAAATTCTGATAATAATATCCTAAAACTAATATAGTATTCTTAGATATATTAGCAACATAATGATTTACATCATCGTTTGAAATGTTTTTTAAACCAACTAGGTTCCTATATTTGGATACATATATATAATCTATAACATATATATAATAACTAGAATATTAAACCAACAAGATAATTTTAAATAATGAATATACTTGAAGTAGGTTCTTCTTCATGATTATACATCATTAAATTATAGTCTTTATTCTATCATCCTTTCCTTCCACATGATAAGTAGAAAAAACATATATTCATTACTTTCTCTAAATATCTTTGTCTTATTGGGAGTATATTATAAAGGTGTATTTGGATTATATATTTCCATTAAATATTTAAAATTTAAAGTCAAAATATTCACTATAATGATGGAATACTTTTCTCCCATCATGTATTTATTAGATTCATGAACTATAGCCAAAAAATATAATAGAGACTTCTCTAAATATTTTATGATAAAATTAATAATGAAACTTGAGAAACTGGATTCTAAAGATGAAGGAATGAGATTTATATACAATTACTTATATATTTTAATTCAATATTATGTTAATCAGTCAATGTACCCAAAAATATTGAGTACATGAGGACATGCCTAGGTTTTGTCTCTAAAAATCCACATGAATAGTAAATTTGAGATTATATATATTTCTTATATAGATTTATCATGATATAATTATTATAATTTAGAAATAATAGTGTATACTTATTTTTTTCCAAAACTAATTTGGTATCAAAATGTACATTAATGATAACATAATGTATTAGGAATCAAAATATTCCTCCATTTTAATATTTTAGTCATCCTTATCCCCCTTACTTACTCTCTAATGTGGATCCATAGGTAGAGGGAACTCCAATAAATTTTATTTCTATTCTTGTGAAATTAAAATCCACATAACTTATACTACTTCTAAATATTTTCTACATTAACAATATTTTATTTGTCTATAATAGATCATAGAGATAATGAGTTACTTTTATTAATTTTTATTTATTACCTACAGTAAAAAAATAATAGATTAATAAATTATCATGATTACTATTGAAATTATTGGTTAATTAATTATTTATGTCTCCCACTATTTTATTGAATCCTAATAAACTTAACCATTAGAGTTTTAATATCTAGTCACTTAAATATTATATTTCAAGGATACATTTTCTATTATTAAAGTATAAAATATTTCCATGTTATTATTAAAAGGTATTTAGGTATTCTACGAAGGGTTTTCATGGTTTGAACAACATTTTTTCAATACAGTAGAAGATACATGATTATATATTCCCATGATCTCCATGTTATGAAAAACCAAAACCATGTATAAAGAAAATGAATAAAAGTTTCTAAAATTCACAAATAATATCATCTTATACTACTTTTATAATATTTTTTAATGAATATCTATAAGGAAAAATTAAATGGGTCTTCCTCCTATGGGTGTATCCATGGATCAACTAAATCACCAAACACATGGGTGAGATCCTCCTCACATACAATATATGCTAGTATCTCTCGTGAGTTAAGGTAGGATATGGAATGATCTTTAGAAGGAATAATTGGTAGAGAGAGATTGGGATGTGATATTAGGAATGAAAAAAACATATCTCAATGCCCAATACTATTTTTATAGGTCTTAGTACATTTATAATCCTTCTATACCATTTACTCGTATATTATGAAACATTTGAGTAAATGGAAATAGTTATAATGTTTGTAACCATAGATGAAATGAATTATCCAAAACATTTCATCATATGAAATGTTTTATTTATGATATCCATTGGTGTAATATTATTGATCGTTAAAAAATTAACATATTTATAACACCTTGTATCGTTCCGTCTACTACTCCATGTTCCATGGCTCAACTATCTTCCATGGACCCCTTTCCCTTTCTCAAATCCCTCCACATGAATTCTACAAAAACATTTTAATACTCAAGGAGGGTGTGAGTAATAAAACCAATTAGGTCACAACAAATGTTCCCTTAACAATTATTCACATTTATAATAAGTGTATATCATAATATTAACAATTTGTAATAAAAAATACCAACACACACTCATGTATTGAGAATGTTTTCATTAACCAACCCGACACAAACCCCTTATCATACATTCTTCTTCTCAATGATAAAATAATGATCAAGGGACATCATAAATGATCAATAACTATCCACACGGTTCTCATCATGTCACTCATCACCTAAAAGTCATCGATTTTTCATTATATTCAAAATCAATAAGGCATAGAGTTAACATGCTACTTGGAATTCATAAGGCATCGAGTTTCATCACGTTCCACCGAATCCTTGAATAATGAAGATGTGTGTGTCTAAAATTCTATTATGTTCGACCATCATTATGGTCTCACATCAATTTCACTCCCCTTTTAAGGGATAACCATACCATCGTGGTAACTTATCATGTGTACTAGGCACAAAACCTTCAAAGGGAAGATGATACACAACATAGTATCAGATGAGAAAAACATAACATGACTTCATAAGGTAAATAATAACACAAAAATTAAAAATGTGAGCCAACATCAAAAATAGAATCTTGGTATTCTAAAAATTCTCATGTAAACAAGTTACATATATGGATATAATGACAATGAACACACCCACATCTAATCACCATCAATGGAAACACAATCCATTCAAACACAATAATCATACAATGACAACTGATGTATACCAGATCCCCCAATAGAAAGAAAATTTTTACCTCAAATTCATTGACATCAACATCAAGGATAAAACACCATGCATGGTTCCAATGTTGTAGTGGAAACCTATAAAACTAAGAACACATCGTTATGGGCCTTATTATCAATATTTTCAACACATGAATGTTCATGGATCATTAGGGGTACCTAGAAAAAAATATAACTATTTTATTTCAAAATTAAATATAATATCACATATGATAATTATTTATCACTCCTGGATAATTTCTAAATTATCAAAAAAATACAATCAATAAGCTAGAAATATCTTTCTAAAAGAATAATTTTAAAATCAAGTGTGATTGTACTCTATCTCTCTAGAATAATATGAATTTCCTAATACTTGGTTATTATTAGTCGATATTATAGGATAATAATTCATTAATCATTATTTGATAATTCCCATTTCATTGTCATTAAATAATTCTTTATTCAATTTCCATAGTAGTTCTCCTCATAATTTCACAGGAAATAAGAAAAAAAATAAAATAATAAATTCCTTCTTGGATTAAGTGAGGATAAGGGTTTGGTTCTACCTTAAAATATGATGAAAGGATTGTATTGTTAGTATAAGGATTTACCAAACTATAACATAGAAGTTTTCAAGATTCTTGGACTCAAAATATCAACCAAAAATAAAGTAAATAAGGTTTTGATTATTTTATAAATAATAATTTCATACAGTTACACCATAATAAAAACCAAAAAATAATATTTTCATTTAATATTTTTTCTAAGAGATTCATAATTACTTAGTGTTTATTTTCATTCATATGAAGTTTTCAGATGCAACAGAATCATGTGATGAGTCGTGCCCATCTTTTATTTTTGTTGTGATTGATGATTGAACTAAGATTTACCAAATGATAAATATCATGATCAATGTAATTTAAATAAAGAAACCTAGAAATGGGAAAGAACTCTGAAACTAGAGAGAGGATCATCACATATTATTTATAATTAATTTATTAACTTAAAAATTCCCTTATTTGAATTATTTCTTTGTTGATGGATCTGAGAACATATTTTTGTTTCACCGTCATTGAGTTTTAGGAATCCAGATGAGATTCCCTCTAGTGGTGATTCACATGTGTTCCTAAAATCTAAAAATGTATTCATAGGAATATATTAGTTCTTGCATGAAAGATCTTATAGCTTGCATCGTCCACCTTTGATTTCCATGATAACTGCTTATAAATAATTCTCCTTAATCTCTATTGACTTGAGAATGGGAGGTGTAGGAAGATCACTCTCCATTCTTGCGAGAACTATTTGAGGAGGGATCTCTCTATGGCTTTAAGGGATTCTCAAAATTCGTTGTACATAACCAAAAAATTGAATTGGTTCTCTTAGAAAATAATATTATTAAGTTTATATATTTCTAGGGTTAAAATAAAATAATTTCAAAAGTTATATTTATTATTTATTTAATCCCTATGGAACCTCATACCTAATAATAATAATAATAATAATATTTCTTAACATGATCTTATCTTGTAAATTAACTTAAATATTATTTAATAAAATAATATAAATTATTTAATATTTCCTACCAGACCATTAAACTCGGTCCTCAATTCCCCAAAAATATTTATAAAGAATTGAATAATGACTATTTATTTATTTAATAAATATCACCACTTTATTCACCAAAAAAATAAATAAGTACTATATTAAATAAATAGAAAATAATTATTAATTAAATATTCATCCCACATTATATTCACTCAAATAATTGGTGATTGAATATATGCAATGGATAAATCATGAATAATTAATAAACCATTTGTAGTAATAATATTTATTCAACTTTTAAAAGAATAAATAAAAATATATTATTTAATTAAGATTCTGGATACAGAGTGTGTGACTTTATTGGCCTCTTTCTTAGTGGAATTAGGAAAAAAACATCTTAAAGACTGTGATTAGAATCTAAAAATATACCAAAGAACCCATAGAGAAATAAGTTAATTTTCTAATGACATAATACCTTTTACGGATGCTTACTGTGTAATATAATCTCTTTATCATGGTCTCTCTAATCAAGCAGGTTGCATGTTGGTACCATAAACCTATATGATCGATGTTTCATTCTCTGACTTCCCAAAAATTGAACAAGCCTATAAAACAAAATTTTCATGGATTTATTTAGGCTATATAATTTCCTTTAAAGGTCCTAAGATATTTTCTTTTGTTAAATAATATAAGGGACAAATCATTTCTCATGTTATTCATTATCGCAATATTAATCATGACATACCCAATATATCCTACCTCATTACGAACATATGTCTTCATTTGTTTCATCAATACATCCTGGTATGTGACTCATAATACTCATTAAAAATAATATTAAGCTCTATGGATCAATACACACATCTGTACATAGGGACATCCAATGACACATATAAACACAACTGGAAAATGGACTTATACCCACAGTTTTTCAAAAACTGTAGTTATATGTATTATATGGGAACTTATACCAACAATTTTACCAAAAAAATGTGTATAGGATAGTTTTTCAAGACCTATACCCACATTTTAACAAAAACTGTGGGTATAGGGTTGATTTTTGAAGACTTGTACCCATGTTTTTACAAAACTGTGGGTATAGATTTCCCGCCTTATGGAATGATAAAAAAATCACGGGGCACCAAAAATTTTTCACGGGAACATCTATTCCCACATTTTTCTACCTATATCCACAATTAATATAAATATATATAACTAAATATATATTTATATACCAATAATACATATGGGCTAGTGGTTAGGTGTGGGAGGAATAAACGAGCGATCTAGGTATTGAATCTCGCAGTCACATTTTTTTGTCAAAGATATACCCATGGTTTTAAAACCATGGGTATGGGTGAATGACATGGTGGAATAGTGAGTGACATGGTGGATAGGACCAATACCCACAGTTTTCTAAACTGTTGGTATAGTTCAGGGGCTATACTGATGCCTCGGTAGCCCACGGTTCCCTTAAACTATGGGTATAGCTATACCCTTGGTTATAAGTGCTATATCCATGGTTTCAAACTATGGGTATAGGGAAAATTTTGAGTAGTGAAATGTGGATTTCATACTAGCGAGTCTCATTCTCATAATATCCTACACTAGATATTACTAAGGACGTACACTATGAGAAGGTGAATCAGTGTCCTATGAGTCACCAACCCTGATATCATATATCATTTTTGTCCCTCAAATGATATCATTCAGCTATAAAACATATATTTAATAATAGTTTTGTAGCACTTCTGGGTTCTCACCATATCGGGGAACTGTTATGACCTTTTATTGGGACAACAACTCTTAGGACATTATCACAAACTATATTACATTGAATAATAAAAATAATGCAATAAGTAGTTTATTAAAATTAAAAATCTATGAATACATGTTTTTATAAAGTATACAAAAGTTAGTTCTATGGAACTACCTCCAACAGACTCCCACTTTCAATCAAGACAACAACTAACAAGGTTTAGTCCACTAGCTCACACATGATGCTCTTTCTTCTACAAAGATATTCCTTTAGTAAAGGGTTACACCAAGTTATCTTTCATGGGTAATCTACTTAATACAATTTTACCCCTCTGATGAAAAACCCTCTAGAGGTGATAATTCTGAATTATGTTCTTTGTCTGTTGGTGTGACCTTATCTCTTTTTCAAGATCCACAATTATAGTATTATAACAATACAATGTGGTAGGGTATTTACTTATAGGTACCAAATGATGTTCCTGGACAATTTTTTGAATCTAAATAGATTCTTTCACTGCATCAGAAGCCACAGGATACTCGAACTCCATTGTAGAATTAGCAACAACTGGATTCTTTGAACCATTCCATCTCACAACTCCTCTGTTGAGATAGAAAACATATCTTGACTATGAAATTATATCATTATGATCTATCTAAAAACTTGAATTAGTGTAACCCTAAATTACCAGCCCCTCGTCTCCTCCATACACTAGGAACAAGTCCTTAGTTCCTCTCACAAACTTAAGGATTTCTTTAACAATAGACCAATGTTGTTCTCCTGGATATTTTTGATATCAACCAACCATGCTCAATTCATAAGAAACATCAAGTCTAGTACATAAAATGGAATTCTTGATTGATCCTATCACTAAAGAGTATGGGATATAATGCATTCTCTCTTTCTCCTATTATTTCTTATGACACATTTTCTTAGAAAGATGTAAACCATGTGACACTGGAACCAATCCCATATGAAATTATTCTATACTAAATATCTTTAGTATCTATTCAATATATGTACTTTGATATAGTCTAAGAATCCCTTTGGATCTATAATGAATGATCTTGATCCCTAGAATATTGGTTGCTTCACCTAATACCATCATGGAGAATCATTTTTTCAAATATTCCTTAATATACTGTAATACTGGTATGTCATTTCCAATATGTAATATGTCATTAACATACACTACTAGGATAACAATTTCATTTTAACAAAACCACTTATAAACGCATGGATCACATTCATTTATAATAAATCCATGTTCTTTTATAGCTTCATTGAATCAAATTTTTCATGACCTGGATGGTTTCTTCAATCTATAAATGGATCACTACAACTTTAAAAACCTTTTGGCATCACCTAGAGTCAAAAACCCTTATGGTTGTTTAATATAGACATATTCTTGAACGTTTCCATTAAGGAATGCAATTTTGACATCAATATTCTAAATCTTATAGACATGGTTAGCTATTATAGCATGTATAATTATAATGTATTTAAACATAGAAATGGTGAAAATGTTTCATCGTAGTCAATTACTTAAAGTTGTTTAAACCCTTTGTCCACTATCCTTTGTTTATAAGTATTTAATTTTCCTTCCATATCTAGTTTTATCTTCAATACCCATTTTCATCTAATAGTCTTTATATCAGATGTCACGTGTTCCAGAACCCAATCATGGTTATGATAAATGGAATCCATTTAAAAATTCATGGATTCTTACCATATTGAAGATCATGATCTCTCTACAACCTATTTGTAGGAGATAAGTTCATCATTTTTTACCAAAAATGAGTCACCATCTTCTATGACTAGTAACACATATCTCTCCAGTTTTCTTACCTATCTTGTGCTCCTACAATGTACTTGTGTTTCAGGAACTACTTATTTCGTGGGGACATTTGGAACATGTTACATTACCATTTATTATGTATCTTGAGCATCAAATTCATTGATGTTAATCTTTCTCCCACTATAATCTTTGAGGATATGCTCCCTCTAAAGAAATATGTCTTGTTTGGAGATAGTCACTTTATTATCTAAGGGGTTGTATAGGTAGTATCCCTTTGTTTCCTTAAGATAGGTTGTAAAGATACAATTTGTGTCCCAAGGTGCTATTTTGTTTCCCGAGATGGATTTAACAATCTCATTGCAATCCCATACATGTGTATATGAATAAACGAGTTTCCTTCCACTACATAACTCAAAGGGAGTTCTATTTTCCACTTTAGTTGGTACTCATTTTAATGTGTATGCCTCAGTTTGGAATAAATATCCCCAAAATGATTAT
This sequence comes from Viscum album, assembly GCA_963277665.1. Lineage (NCBI taxonomy): Eukaryota > Viridiplantae > Streptophyta > Magnoliopsida > Santalales > Viscaceae > Viscum > Viscum album. The sequence continues at coordinate 2,072,078,695 of OY728156.1, read as the reverse complement.
GGAAGATATACATGACTCATTATTAACCATATTATGTCTAACAAGGTATAGTTTCTACATTCACTAACAACATTCAACTATGGTGTGTTTGGTGGAGTGAGTTTTGATAGAATCCCAAACACCTATAAAGAGTCGATTAGCTCTTGGTTATGATATTCACCACCATAATCCAATTGAATCCTTTTCATCTTCTTTCTAAGTTTATTTTCTTCTTCATTATAGAATTATTTGAATTTATCAATGGACTCGTGTTTATAACTCAACATGTAGACATATCCATATCTACTCAATTCATCAATAAAAGTTATGATGTAAGAATATCCACCTATAAATTCTACTGGAAATGGTAAACAAACATCAGTGTGTACCAATCCTAGAAGCTATGTGGCCCTTTCTCCCTTTCCACCAAATGGTGGTTTTCTCATTTTTTCTTGTAACCAATCATGAAATATTTTAATTGGTTTTAGATCTGAAGAGTCTAAATAAACATCTTGAAATATCTTTTTCAAACACTTCTTGTATACATGACATAGATGGTGATGCTAATTATGGGTGTTATATGGGTCTTATGAACATGATTCATTATCAATTGCTAAAACTATTTTTTTTTAATTCAATACATAATGACTATTATTTAAACATCTCTTACCATAATATATGTTATATTTATAAAACAAACAACTTTTATTTCTAAACTTGAAAATAAATCCATATCTGTTTAGAAATAATTCAGAAATTATGTTCTTGGTAACCATAGGTATATAATAACAATATTTTAAAACCAAAATAATTCCCATTTTCAATTAAAGTTGGTAGTCACCAATAGATAGAGCATCCATCCTCACACCATTGGTAGCTCGCAGATCCACCTCTCCTCTATCAATCTTCCATAATCTACTTGGTTCCTATATTTGGAGAAAGATTTGAGCCTCAAAAGATATATCAAATACCCAATGTGTAGATTTTGAAACTTTACACTCAATAACTAATGAACATTTATCTTCCCCTTACTTCGGGGTGAAGTTCTTCTTCCAATGGAATGACTTTCCATTTACAAAACCCACTGCCTCCATTTCCTTTCCCAGCCTCTGGATAATCTTCTTCTTAGAAGGATGATGATCATGAGCTTTGGAATTGTCATGAGTCTTGGGTAAATTTCCCTTGTTATTACTTTTCATATTCACCATAAGTACCATGTGTTAATCATTCCTCAAATCCTTATCCACATGGATAATTAAAGTAAGATGTTCTGAAATACTATTCTCATTATTTCTCATATTTTAATTAACAATAAAGTTGGACATGGTCTTGGGTAATGATGAAAGTACAAGATCTCTAGCCACCTCATCTAGGAATTTAATCCCTAAGATGTATAAGAATTAAATGTAGCCAATAATATTGACTACATGAGGCCCATATGGCATAGATTCTCTAAGATTAGTTGGAAACAAATCATTGGATATTTTTTACCTCTCTGGTCTTTCCTTCTCTTGATAGATATCCTAAAGGTGACACGTCATGCTATACACATCCATGTCATCATATTTCATCAAAATTTCATTGATCATGGATAATAGAATGAAAAACTGAACATATGTAGCAACATCTATATGTTTATCATAGAGAGATAACTCTTAATCACTAGACTCTTTACCAAGTTCTTTATGAATGAGCTTGTCTAACACATATAATTTCCTATCATGGAGAAGGATAACGCATAGGATCCTTTTCATTATTGAAAATTCGGGCCTATGAGAAGGTTATCCTTCTCAAGTATGGATCAAAATGATATTTTTAAAGTTATTTTAATGTTGTTTCTACAAATAAAATGAGTGGAATTTTATTACCTTATTTGATAGAATTTAGACAAATAAATGAATAATATATTTATTAATATCTTACTATTTTAACAAAACCCAATATCCCTCACCATTAGCGTCAGAATATCCTATTTATTTGACATTTTAGTGGAATGGATCCAGATTCCCATTCTTATTATCTGAAATTTGGTTAGTCAAGCAACTTGAATGATTTTAGGTAGTCATTCCAAATGCCAACTGCTTTAACTCACAGTTCAATGATCTAGTGACTAGACTCCCCAATCCTAAAATCCATAAATTGGATTTCGTCAACCCTTTCCTATTAGTTACATGATTTATTGCTTTTTAATTCAACCATTTATGTTAACTAAGTTATGTCAAACCAAAATATAATGTTATAATTCCCTGATAATTGAAAGAACCACAACATTTTCTAGTCAAGAACTTTGAACTATGGTTTTATTTTAACTGAGCTAGTGGAAGACTATACCAACTTAATATATATTATTGAGGTATTTTTTCATTTTATGAATAAATTTCCAATTATTATCTTTTTCACATGCTAGTAAATTTTAAGTGGAATTACACAAGAGATTAATTATGTCTTAGATAATATTTACACATAATCCAATTTATCTTAGTTCTATATTGCATGATTTTTAGTTTTATTAATTCAAGTGATCATGAAAAAAATATCCATAAATAAATAACCATGCAACTTGACAAAAATAAAATAACAAAGTAGTATGATAATGATATCTACTAATTGTTAGTTTATCTAGTAGTTGATGAACTAATCATTGGCCTAGGGGGTGACACCTTGAAACAATTAGGGTTCATGTTATAACTTTCCACATGTCCACCTATGTATCTCTCTTGGATTGGTTTTTCCTTAGCTCCAAACATGAACCTCCTCTACTAGATTGGGAGCTCCATCCATTATGTATACATTTACTCACTTATAGTTGAGAGAAATATGGGGTTTGCATAAAAGAAACCATTGGCATGTAGGACCTTACATAATAAGCGGAGAGAAGGAACACATGCCAAAAAATTAATTTAATAATAAATTAAATTAAAAAATCACATACAAAGGTCTATTCTATGATCTTGATCACCCACATGCCTGAAACAAATTACGCATTTAATAAAATTAGACTTCAATGCATAATAATTCTTATTTAAGATAAATCATGCTCGATTAAATTAATTATATTCTTTAACTAATCAATTCCTTTATCTTAATTCTCATCTGAATTTCCATGATATTCTAATCCATAATAAATTTAAACAAATTAAAAAATATATATATATTTAAAGTTAACTGTGTACATAAATATACCTTGAAGGAAATAGGATTAATACACATCTGGTTGTACCCAACATGTATTATACTCATATACTGTTTAATATTGTGACATATGACATACACAACTTATCAATTACTTTCATGACATGTACTACTAACTTAATAATTAATCAAAAAATGTGATTTTTTAGTCACATGTTATGCGTCAATGTCGTAGAGTAACAACAGTAATATAACTCATGCATGATATGAAGATCTAAACATTACACAGATAGTAATTATATATATATATATATATATTAAAACCCATCACATTGTGTGTCCTATAAAATAAATGACCACATGAAAGTACATGTTGATAAGGTTTACATAGTATAATAGATAAATCTTAAATCAATGTAATTTGGTATAAGCACAAGGCCTGTACAGGTGAGCTACCTGGGGATGCACTATTATGCATAGGGTATTTCTACTTATTTATATATCTTGAATTTGGTTGTGGGAATGTATTTTCAAGAATTTTAAAATTTAATTGTGTCTTGATTAGTATTTTAGTCCCCAAGAAAATAAATTTGAAGACATTGAATTTCTGGGTTATTTAGGTGGAAATTAGATGCATTTAGACCCTTTTTTCATTGTGTTTGTTATTTCTATATCACCCAGGCTGAGCACCCTGACCTGAAGGCCAGGCGGATCCTGATATTTCAAGGCAGAGGCACCCTACATGATATTTTCATGGTTTGAAAAATCGTGCGGATTCCCCAACCAACCGTGTGAGGTGTGATTTTTTTGAGACAGAGACCCTCCACATGGGATACACATGATTTTTCAAACCATGTGGACCAGTATAGTAACATGTGTGCCCTTGTTTGTTTGGACAGAACCATGTGCACGATTGGCGCATGGTTTTTCTAATCGTGCACCGTGACTGTGTGGTTGTAAACAGCCCACCACATACTCCAATCTACCTGTCCTACCCAACCTATAACCTATGATTTAGATCCTTAACCACCCTATGATAAGGTTTACATCGAATTAAGGCTAGGAGGACACTTTTAAAAAAAGGGGGGATCATCTAGAGGACACGTCTTATTAGAGGGAGAGATTGAAACTCATTCTAGGAAAAAAAATTGAGTTTTTATCTTATAATCGTCGGTCATCTCTTTTCCATTTCCACTGTAATGAACATTTCAGGTATTAAAAGTGTTTTTTCATCATTTACTCCATGTTTAGTTAAATATGCCGTGTGTTGGGGCAATCTAAAAATGTGGGTGCGTTAATTGATCAAGATTCTTATGTGTGTGTTGTTCATTTTTCTCTCATAATTCACTCAATACCTCTTGTTGAATCTCATTGGAAACCTCATATCAGATCAAGAACTGAGTTTCTAGGGATCCTCAATGGAATTATTAAAAAGTACACCCATGATCATTCGGTACATTTTTCATCTTAGAAGGGACGGTCTTTAATAAAAATAATAGGAATCAAATTCCAGACTAAGAAATTGGTCTCTATTTATTTAATCAAAATTCACTGGACTCAGGGGGTTCTAATATATTTCAAACCCAGAGATGTGAGGTATTATGAACAAAAAAATACAATAGGAAAAACTATTCTTGGTAACCCACACAAACATCCATATCCCCAATATATTTTTATTATATAGCATCAAAAATTAGTTTAAGTGTTTTTTATTCTAAAGATTAATTATCTCTAATTTCTAAGAGTTTAATCATTTGAAGTTTTGAAAGAAAAATTACCACTAACAAAAAAAATTGATTTGAAAATTTCATACATTTATTAAATTTATTGGAAATAAAGAAGCAAGAACACCTTAACCCTCTCAATGAATTGACCCCATACTTATGCTTTACTAGTATTAAGAATAGGAAATTCAATTTGGGTTTCCAAAATAAACACTTTGGCTGGGATGACACCAAATTGTGGCACCATTTCTAGGGAGTTAAGTTAACAATGTTTTGGTAAAATTGAGTTGTATTTAATAAGTGAAACCAAAAATCAAAAATTCTGATTATATTATTCTTGACCTCATTCATATTTTTAATTATTTAAGGTTTTTACCTTTTACACATGGTGTGATGTTTGGTGTTGTGCAAGACAATAGGTTTATGAGTGGCTAAGTCACACATTAAAATAGTGTCAAGTAATCAAAAATAATTTATCTTGATCTAGGAATCGAACGTACTATGTCCAGGCGATGTCAGTCACTTATGGGGGAGCACACCCAAAATGACCCATGGTGAATTTGGAAAAGTAAGAATCATATGTTGTCCAAATAATTGGGCTACAGTTTATACTTGATGGAAACTAACAATTTAATGCTAAGGATGATCAAACCCAGAATCAACATGACAATTTTATGGAGTATGTGTCATGGAATCAGCAACGACCACTGGTTCAGTTTTTGCTGGGCTTTGGACCACAGAGGTTGTAGCAATACGGTCCACAAGATCCACAACCGTACTTACCTCCAAATAAATAGTGGTATTTTCCACATGAGTAGCAGTTTATACCCCCAATACCTGAAGAACAACTACCTCTATGTCGTAATCTTATAGAGTATGGGTTGTCGTCCATTCCTGGGGAAGATACAGGTATTTTCAAACCACCAGTGCAAGCCCAAAATTTTGAGATCGAGCAGTGCATTATGTAGGTTATCCAAAACACGATTCAGTTTGGAGTATTACTAAGTGAAGACCCCAATTCTCATTTATCCAACATCTTGGAAATATGTGATACATTTCATTACCATAGAGTGTTAAAGGATTCCATTATTCGTCACTTGTTTCCATTCTCATTAAGGAATAAAGAAAAGGATTGGATTAAAGGATTACATCAACATTCCATCCTCACTTGGGATGAATTAGCCCATGCATTTTTTTTTTCAAGTATTTTCCTCCCTCCAAGATGGTTACATATTAGAATGAAATTCACTACTTCCAATAGCATGAGTAAGATTCACTATATGAGTCTTGGGAGAGCTTCAAGGAAATGTTGAAGAAATTCCCTCATCATGTAATTCCCTTGTAGATGCAAGTACAAACTTTAAATGGAGTTCTTACTACAAACACTAAATTAGTGGTGGATGCAGCGGCTATAGAAATGATTATGAGAAAATATATCAATGAACTCTTTGACTTGTTGAATGATATGTCGGCGAATAGCTTTCAATGACAATCTGAGTGGGGTACTCAGAAGAGAGGCATGCACAACATTGATGCCACCATGATGTTTGTTGCCCAAATCGATGTTGTGTTAAAGAAAATTGATACATTGAATCAGAAAACCACATCACAAGTTCAAGCTATTAATCACCCTACATACAGGTAATATGGATACAACCATGTTATGGGAGAATTACTAGGGTCAAGTGTTAGTCCTTCCACTAGTGAAGTGAATTATTATTCTCATAATAGATGGAAAAACATTTACCCTCAATAAAAAACCCCTAATTTGAAGGATAACACGAATATGGGTGGGTACAAGAACAAAAAAATCCTCAACCACAACCATAGAGGCCACCTGGCTATGGTCATAAATAGTTTTAAAATCCTTATCCTAGAAAAAATAAGGGAAATAAATTTAAACAATGAACCTTCCAACTGCAAGGGTATCAAAACAATCATCCGACCTAACCTCCAAGACAACTACAACCTCAACAGGCTACACAAAAACCTCAGCAGGAACCCCCATCAATGCTAGAAAAAATGATTTTGAAATTCATTACAACCTCTGAGCCATGATTTCAGAATCTGGAGGCATCTATTATAATCCTTGAAAATTAGATTGGGTAGTTTTGCAATAAGATATCATCAAGGAAACCTGATACACTACTAGGTACTACTGAGAAGAATCCATGGGAGGAGGCTAATGTTTCCACTCTACAAAGAGGGAATAAGATTCCCCAAAAAGTAACTAAAAATCAATGTGAAGATAAAAATCTATATCAACCCACACCTTATTCAGATAAAGAAACTGATGTTTAGGAGAATACCTCATTTCAAGGATTATCAAAAGAGAAGGAGGACCCACATGGTAAAAGAAAATAGGTGGTTACGACTTATGAACCCACCTTTCCATTTCCAAAGTGAATGAAGCAGATGAGGTTAGATTAAAAGTTTGGATAATTCATGGAGGTGCCCTAGAAACTTCACATTAACATTCCTTTTATGAAGGCATTAACTCAAATTCCAACCTACATAAAGTTCATGAAATAAATCCTCTCAAAAAAGGAATATAGAGGATTTAGGAACCATCCCTCTCACTAAGGAATGTTCTGTGGTGGTTCAACACTCTCTTCCTCCAAAACTCCATGATAATGGAAGTTTCACAATCCCTTGCACAATTGGATCTTGTGAATTGGGAAAGGCACTTTGTGATTTAATGGCTACTGTCAACCTAATTCCCTTTGGAGTCTTCAAGAAACTAGTGTTGAATCATCTAAAGCTGACTTGAGGGGTGTTACATCTAGCAAATCGGTCTAATAAATACCCTAAAGGGATACTCGAGTATGTTCTTGTTAATGTGGTAATGCTGATTATTCCTTTCCATTTTATTATACTCAACATGGAAGAAACCCAAGATGCACCTCTTATTTTGGGAAGACCCTTCTTGGCTATGGGAAATGTATTGATAGATGTTCATCAAGGATGATTAATCTTTATAGTGGGAGATGAAAGGGTATCCTACAATGTCCTCAAATCCATTAAGAAAGCATCATTTGTGGAACATGAGGACTCTTGTGCACTGACAGTAGAGGATGATCACTTTAGCCATATGGAGAGTGACATGGAATGTTTTCTTACCTTCAATTACCCATTTCTCACAGACATCAAATCTGAAGATGAACCAGTGGAGAAGAAATTTATCACAGTCCATGGCGGTCACTATTGGAAGAAAGTAGTGGTTCCATAAATTCTAGAGTGGGATGAGGTAGAACCAATTGTGCCATCAGTTCTTAAATCCCCACAGCTCGAGTTGAAACCTCTCCAACCTTATTTAAAATATGAGTACATGAGGGATGAGAAAACTCTTCTAGTAATCCTCAATTATTCACTCATGGAAGATCAATAGGATTCACTCTTATAAGTTCTAAGAAGAAGAAACATTCCAATGGTTGGACGGTTCCTGATCTTAAGGGAATTAGTCTAACTATTTACACACATAAGGTACTGCTTGTGGAAGGAGCAAAGACCTCTCAACAACCACATCGAGGGCTAAACCCTCCAATAAAGGAGGTTTTGAAGAAATAAGTGATAATGTTATTGGATGTCAGAATCATCTACCCAATTTCTGATATCCCATGGGGGAGTCCTCTACAAGTGGTACCCAAAAAGGGGTATCACCATGATTTCCAATGATAAAAAATAACTCATCCCAACAAGAACAGTTACAGGATGGACAGTTTTTTTAGTCTACTAGATGTTTAAGGATTCCACAGGGAAGGATCACTTCCCACCTCTCTTTATGGATAACATGTTGGTGCATTTGGTGGGGCATGAGTTCTACTACTTTTTTTATGGTTATTTTGGATATAACTGAATCTCTATTTCTCTTGAATACCAAATGAAGAGTAATTTCACATTCCATTATAGAACTTTTTTCTATCGAAGAATGTATTTCAGTGTGTGAAGTGATCCAGTTACCTTCCAGTTATTTATGTTGGAAATATTTCAAGATATTGTGGAATATATTTTAGAATTTTTTATGGAAGATTTCTCAGTCTATGGAAAATAATTTAACACATACTTGAAAATTTTGGAATTAGTCCTTGAACGCTGCGAGCACACCAATATGGTTTTGAATTGGGAGAAGTGACACTATATTGTAGAAAATGGTATCATCTTATGCCACCATATTTCCATGAAAGGGATTGAAGTAGACCATGAAAAGATTGAAGTAATATCATAACTGCTCGTTCCAACTTTTATCTGAGAAATTCATATTTTTCGAGGACATGTAGGTTTTTATAGAGGATATTTCTGTGAAATCTCAAAGATAGATCAACCATTGAATAATATCTTTTCAAAGGATGCTATCATTGAATTTTATGAAACATGTGTTGCAGCCTTCCATATCTTGAAGTAAAGATTGGTTGATTCACCTATCACGATTGCCCCAAATTGGGAGGAAAAATTTGAAATTATTTGTGATGTGAGTGGCTATGTTGTGGGGGAAGTACATATACAATGGTTGAATCATATCTTTAGAACAATTTACTATGAAATCTGAGAATTCAATGAATCCCAAATCAACTACACCACCACTAAGAAGGAGATGTTGGCGATGGTCTTTGCATTTGATTGATTATAATCATATTTAGTGCTATCTAAGGTAGTTGTTTATACCAACCATGCAACACAAAAAAAATTTCCGAAATAGAAGAATTCAAAGTTATGGCGCATTCGTTTAGTTCTTCTACTCTAAGAGTATGATATATAAATCCATGATAAGAAAAGAAGTGAGAATGTCATTGTTGATCATATATCCTACATGGAATTGCCTCATTTGGAAAGAGAGGATGATAGAGAAATCAAGGACTTCCTGGATGATCATATTTTCCCAGTTGGAAACAAACCTCAACCATGGTATGTAGACATCACCAATTAATTGGTTATAGTAGGGTTTTATCCTTATCTTACTTTCCAACAAAAGAAATAATTTCTGTCAGATGTAAAATGATATTTTTGGGAAGACCTGCTGCTCTTTCGCTCAGGTGGAGATGGTGTGATCTGACATTGTTTCCTAGAAGAAGATATTAAAGGAATTAAGTATTTTTTTCATTCTTCCCCAACTAGGGGACATCACAGGCCAAACCGAACAATAGCTATGATTCTGCAATGTAGGTTTTTTTGTCCCACCATGCACAAGGATTCCCAATATTTTTTAGCACGTTTTGATAGGTACCATCGGACTAGTAACATGGGGAACCAATTCAAAATTCCTAAACACCCCATCCTTGAGGTTGAGGTCTTCAATGTATGGGGTATTGATTTCATGGGGTCATTTCCCCCATCATACGGGAACTCAAAGCTTTTGGTTTGTGTGGATTATGTATCCTAATGGTTGGAATCTTCTACCATGGCACATAACACTGCAAAGGTCATCATTTTCTTTTTAAAGAAGAGAATTTTTAGAAGATTCGGTACTCCATGGGTTCTAATAAGTGATAGAGGTACTCATTTTTACAATGCATTAATGTGGAATGACCTCATGAAATATAGAGTGAGATATTGAACGAGGAAACCCTACCATACCCAGTCTAGTGGCCAAGTGAAGTTCTCAAACCGAGAACTAAAACAAATCATGGAGAAAACTGTGGGGGGCTCAAGGAATGATTTTTATAAGAAGCTTGATGATGCCTTATGAGCATATAAGAACACCTTCAAAACCCCACTGGGTATGTCCCCATTCCATCTAATCTATGTAAAACCATTTCATTTATTAGTGGGACATAAGAATAAGGAATATTTGGATATAAAGGCTATGAATTATGATCTAAAGGACATAAAATAGAAATAGAAATGTCAATTGATGGAGCTCGATGAAATATAGAAGGAAGCTTATGAGAATGATAAACTATACAGAGTGAAGATAAAGGTGGTTCATGACTTCATGATATCCTGAAAATCCTTCCAACCTGGTGATAAGGTATTTTTGTTTAACTCTCACTTGGAATTGTTTCCAGAGAAGTTGTATTCTCAGTGGATGGGACCCTTTAAAGTGATCAAAGTCTTCCACCATGGTGCGGTGTAAGTTACTGAAGCATATGGTCAACCGTTAAAGGTAAATGGATATTGTCTCAAACCTTATCTTCAAATGGAAGATATGGTGCTCATGGTCTCCACCATGAAATTTGGGTAGAAAGAGGCTGAGGTATGTCGAGATAGATACATTAAATGTAGAACTTTATAGGAGGTAACCCGATATTTTGAAAAACCTTTCTTAAAATAATTATTTCTTTGAGTGTGCTTAGGGGTTCATGTTAGTGTGTTTTTCATAAATTTTTTTATTATAGAATCACTACAGTGAGATAGATATATTATTGAATTTTTATTATGAAAGGATTAAATCACTTATATAAAATCTCACTTCATCTTTTTAACTTCATGGGGGAACAAGATTTATCAATTTTTAAGGGGTGTTTTAAATTAAAAAGACAAAAAAATTCAAAAAGTTATCAAACATAACCTTCTTCACAGTTGGTGCAGAGTTTGTAAAATTGTGTTCCCAAATCATGCACCTTCAATAGCACCAACCAGTGGTATCTCACACGACTATTGCATGGTGTTACAAGCCATGTGGTCCAAACCCAAAAAATGGTGTGGGCCAACCCCTCCCTTCTAGTATCCTCCCACATGGTTAGCAAATGGTTTTTCAAACTGTGTTTTAAAACCATGCTGCCACTTAAAAACAAAAAAAACATAAGAAACCCCAAAATCTCTCCCCATCCAAACCCTACCAAATCCTATGAAACTCACATCCCTTGTCATGTGTCATTTCTTCTACTTCCCTTCCCCACCAAGCTTTCTCATTCCTCCACCAGATCATTACCATGGTAAATATTTCTCTCCCCCTTTCTCTTTCTTTTATTCTTATATTATTCTCCTCTCTCTCTCTTATTCCTAGGTTTCGACCAGCCCTATATTTTTCTATCATTTTATTTTATTTTCTTTTATTCTCCCTTTGGCTTTAATTTATTCTATCTTCCAATTCTTTTTTCACTGATTCATTGTCATACACTTTTGCAATAAATAATTTTTCCAAAAATAACCAATTCAAGAATTTCATTTTCTAGATTGGTGATTTTCTATAGGTTCTTTAGGTTTTTTCATGATATTTATTCAATTTACTATCAATACTTATATTAAATTGTGAAATTTTGTTGTGTAAACTCCACTACCTAAAGGTTCAAACATCCAACCCCAAAATTTCTTCCTCTCAGAGAGCTTTCACTTCTAGTTCTGCCTCCTCCCATGGTCCCCACATGATATTTAGTAAAAAGGAGGAAAATGTGAAATATCGAATGATGGTCACTCTGTAGGTTAATAACCCTCACCACTTTTCATTAGAATACATTTAGGCCATAGGGATTTCAGAGTAAATAGAATATTTCATTGCCCGGGGGAACCTTACCAGGTCACTTGCCATTCAAAACCCCACATTCAAGGATCTGATTTTAGAGTTAGAAACAAATTTTAAATGTTGTGATTATTATAACAAGGATGGGTAGGGATATTTGAGCGAGGTCAATGGTGATGTCACATTCTACCTTATGAACAAAAGATTTATTTTTCACCTCAGTGAGTATGCCACTTTCATTGGGATCTATGAACGAGCGCATGTTGCAACTATTGAATATGTCAAGGCGCCCCTTGAATGGGATCCTATAGCTACCTAAGCCTTATGGGCCACCATTTAACAACCTAGAAATTGTTATGTACCCCAAACTTCCATGGAATTACAACTACTTAATCCCATCCATTTGATTTTACACTGGATTAATAAAAAGTGTTTCACTGTTTGGTCTGATGGTGATGGAAAAGTTAGAAATCATTATCTGTTACTCCTAAACTCCATGATCACTGGAGATGAGGTTAATTTTTCCTACCTTTTCTTGAAATACCTCAAGACTATGTTCTCTAAGCCAAAGGGAGCATTTTTTTAGGGCCCTTCATCACTCACTTGATGGACAGATTGGATAATGAATACGATGAGACCGGATTAATTGAGCTTCCATTGGCCCCTCCCTTTGACATCACCCTCATTAACCGCATGTAGATGCTCGAGTATGATGGCACATGATACCATTTTAGAGGCCACCCTGTGGTAGAACCATCTGAACCCGAACATGAGGTTGTCAAGGAAGAGGATCCTCCCATTTCCCCTACTGCCTACCCCCACTCCTCTCCCCATGCTGACATATATCCTCCCACCACCTCCCCCGCCTATATGGGCCCACCCCATTTTCCCCTTATCCCTCATAACCTAACCTACAAGGAACCCCTTATACCTACCCAAACCTCTTTTAGAAGTGGCGTCAGGACCAGTATCAAATGTTATTTTGAAATTTATAAAAGACTTGGCTGGAGGTGGAAGGCCTCATCATGGCCAATATTCAAGCACCTAATCTCTACAAGGTAGTTCCCAACCACCCTCCCCCATATTTCATGTATATAGATGCACCTTTCCAGACTGATCCTACTTGGGTATCCTCATCAATGGGTGTTCCATCCACCACCTATGATCCCACCTAATAGATGGCCACCACACCACTGGCTGCAGACCCTACCTTATATGATACTGATCGTGGTCAAATTTTTGATCTCTCTGATCCCTCTGTGGGATGGAAATATTCATGTTTTATTACTATTCTCTTTTTCCAAATGTATTGTGTGAATTTTTTTTCATCTATTTTCCACTGATGTGTTCCATATTCATGATGTGATTGGGTGCTTCCTTTTGGTTCTCTCTACTACTACATTGGTTTTCTTGCATCATTGTTTCTGGTTTTCTTGTTTAGTTAGCAGGTGACTCACTCTCTCCAGCTTTATTCCACTTTTCCACTTAGCGAGCTCTCACACATCGATTTTTTCCATCTCTTTTCTATATTTCTAGAGGATTTTTTCAGTTCTCAATATTTTTTTCATTTGTTTTCCTCCCTCCCCTTTCCTTACTACCTTTCCCACTCTTATCCACCTTACTAGCTTCTCGAGGACCATGAATGGTTTTTAGTATGAGGGAGGACAGCCACATATGGCACCCCATTTGGTTGACTTCTTGAACGTTACCTAGGATAAAATGATTTCTTAAGAGTTTTTTAAAGGACTGTTATAGGTTCCACATACTTATATTAATTAGATTAAAATGGGGTTTGGGGAATTATTTCTAAACATTTCTCATCTATCCAGATTGAGAAACCTTATTTGCGATATTAATGAACATTGTAAAACTTGAGAAGAAATATTTAGTTATTAATTCATAAAAAATCATTTAAAAATGACTTTTGTGATGGAGTAAATTGAATTTAAGAACCCCTTAAAATGGAAATCATTTTTTTCATAAATATAGGCAAGATATGGTAATTGTTGTTGTCACACTAGTGGTTATCATGTGGTCTTAATTTCATGAACTCTTGACTTACTAAAAATATTTATCATGTGTTGACATGAAAAATTGGGCCCAATTTAATGCTAGTATCTCATCCCAATGAAAATAATTTGAGTTATACAAAGGAATGCCCAATAATTTTCATAAAATTTCATCATGTTCCAAAAGCTACATGTTAATGAGGGTGTGTGGCCTATAAAAGTGGTATCCCACCAATTAGTGATGACAAAACTTCCGCTTCACTAGACTAAGTGTACGACGAGATGGAAATGGAGTATGGTACATTATTTGAATGGAGAAGGAAAAATCCAGATTTAAACTATATTTATTTATGGATGAATGGTTAGAGGTTTTGGATTAAAATTACCTTGTTAGATAATTTCACAAATTTGGGGAGTCATGAAGTATGAATGTTGAAATTTTTAATGATAATTCATTAAAAATACATGTTCATTTAATTGATATAATATGTGACACTTATACCTGTTGCTTTGGTAATTACCTTGAAATGATTGTCTAGGTATTTGTTTGAGGAAAAACAACCAATCAAGTGTGGGGGAGTTTTGATGCACTACTGTGCATAGGGGATTTCCACTTATTTAAATATCTTGAATTTTGTTGGGGGAATGGATTTTCAGGATTTCCATAATTTAATTATGTCTTCATAGGTATTTTAGTCACCAAATAAATAAAATTGAAGACATTATATTTCTAGGTGATTCGAATGGAAATCAGAGGAATTTGGACTCTTTGTCCATGGTGTTTTATACTACAATGTCACCCAGGCTAAACACCCTGACTTGAAGGCTAGGCGGATCCTAATTATTCAATTTGAAGGAACCCTACATGTCCTCTTCACCATTTGAAAAATATTGTACATTCCCCAACATACCCTATGTGGTGTGCATTTTTTGAGACAAAGACCCTCCACACAGGATCTACACAGTTTTTCAAACCATGCAGATCAGCCCAATAACCCATGCGCCATTCTTTTGGTGGACAGAACCATGTTCAAAGTTAGTGCATGATATATCTAATTTTGCACCATAGCCATGTAGTTCTCAAGAACTCTCCACCTACTCTTATCTACCCCTCCTACCCAACCTCTAACCGAGTATTTGGACCCCTAACCACCCTAGGATAAGAGGACATCCAATAAATGGGGGGAGGACACTTTTGAGAAAGGGGGATCACCCGGAGGACACATACTATTGTAAGGAGAGATTGAAATTCATTCTAGAAAAATTTTGGAGTTTTTCTCTTGTAATATTTGGTCATCTCTTTTCCATTTTCACTATAATGTACATTTTAGGTATTACAAGTTTTTTTCATCATTTACTCCATGTATAGATAAATTACCCATGTTTTGGGGTTATGGAAAAATGTGGGTTCATTAATCAATCATGTTTCTTATGTTCGTGTTGTTCATTTTTCTCTCATAATTCCCTCGATACCTCTTTTTGAATCTCGCTAGAAACCCAGTATCATATCAAGAACGGAGTTTACAAGGATCCTTAGGGGAATTACAATGAAGTACACTCATGATCATTGGGTATATTTTTCATCTCATATGGGATGGTATTTAATAAAATTAATAGAAATCAAATTTCAGACAATGGAATTGGTCTCTATTGATTTAATCAAAACTCAAAAGACCAAGGGAGTTCTGATACATTCAAAACATAGATATGTGAGTTATTATAAACAACAAAACACAATAGGAAAAATAATTCTTGGGAACCCACACAATTATCCACAGACCTGACACATTTTTAGCAAATATCATCAAAAATCAACTTATTTTTTCTATTCTAGAGATTAATTATCTTTGATTTGGAAGATTTTAATCATTTTCTCTTTTGAGATCAATTACCACAAACAAAAAAAATTGATTTTAAAATTCAATTCATTCACTAAATTAATCATAAATCAAGAAGTAAGAAGACCTTAACTCTCTCTATGGATCGACCTCGTACTTATGCTACACTAGTAGTAAGAATGGGAAATTCAAGTTGGGTTGCCAAAATAAAAACTTCATCTAGGACGACACAACCCGACATGAACATATCTCACCATAAATCTAAGGCACGTGCCTAGGGACTGGATGTTCCAACCATGCCTTAGAAAATTGGAGTACACTACATGTATAAGTGACTACATTGAATGTGGTCTATGAGTTACACAATCACCAATTAGGTAGGTCGTGTATGGAAATACATGACCCTTATATGAATCAAAGAGAATATACACCATGTATTTGGGCTACACGGCATGTACTCCGGCTAAATGTGTGTTGGGATGGCCCAGTCAACATGCAGTGTAATAAATAAATGAACCACATATCATTAATGCACATAGTTTGAATTAATTTCTGAATTAATTCTTAATGCATTGAATATAAGTACACGGTGTGTAACTCTGGTTACATGGTGTTTACTCCTATGTTATCTGGATATAAAACTCAATACCTTCAGATGATATTGTAGATTTTATTTCATTCATTAAATTAATCAATTTGACTATATCTATGATAAATGAAAGAGGAAGAATCCAATCTCATAATTTTGATTAAAAGAATTATTAAACTTGAATTTAAAACTAAATTAAAATGGCCTAAATCAATCAAATATCTTTAAATAGTTATAAATATTTATGTGACTTCTTTGATACCACATGAAGGTTTCAGGTATGGTGGAAGCGTGTGATGGGTTATGGACAACATTGATTTTTGTCTAGATCAATGATCAAACAAATATTTACACAATGATAAGCATCATGATCAATGAAATTTAATCAAAGAAAACTAGAAAAGGGGTATAATTCCAAAACTAAAGAGATTATAATCATATATTATTTATAATTAATTTAATTTTTGAAATTGGATTTTTGAAATTATTTATTCGTTGATGGATATGAAAACATATTTGTGTTGTACTATCATTGCGTTGTATGAATCAAGAGAAGATTCCCTCTAGCAGTGATCCAAACGTGTTCCTCAAATCTCTAAATATAGTTATAGGGATATCTAATTGATAGCATAATAGATCATATCACTTGTATTATCTTCCTTTGGTTGCCACTAAACTACTTCCAATGAATTCTCCTTGATCTCTCTTGACTTGATATTGGGAAGTGGAGTAATGTCACTATCTATTCTTGGAAGTGTTCCTAGATAAGAGAGATCTCTAGGGCTTGATAGGATTCGACAAATTCATTGTGCACAACTAAAAAAATGAAATAGATATCTTAGAAAATAATATAATTAGGTTTATATACTTCTAGGGTTAAAATAAAAAATTTTGAAAAAGTTCCCTTTATTATTTATTTAATCCATGCAGAACCCTATGTCTAATATATTATTATTATTATTATTGTTTCTTGACATGTGTATATATAACAAATTAAATTAAATTTTTTTGATAAATAATATTTATTATTTATTATTTATCAACGGACCATTAAAATCATTCCTCTATTCCCCCACAATATTTATTGAGCCTTGAATAATGAATATTTGTTTATTAAATAAATATCAATGCATTATTTTTCAAAAAAAATATTATAATCACTAAATATTAAATAAATATTTATTAAAATTATGATCTCGTTATATTCTCTTGGATTACTAGTGAAAGAATATTTGCAATCATGAAAACACAAATAATTATTAAACTATTATTGTGAAAAATATTTATTCAAATTGGTAAATAATAAATAATATTACATTATTTAACAGATATTCTGGATAAACATAGTGTGTCACCCTATAGTCCACTTGATCACATTGTCGAGCGCATCAAATTAGTTTTTTAATTTTGACTAGAATTTCTACAATATAACAGCAACCCTAGGTCATCTCTCGACGGAGCCTTAGATCATTAATTTAAAAATTGGGTTTTGATTATGAAAGTATAAGGGGAATAATATTTTGTAAAACTTGGGAGTTTGATGATTTAAGATGAAAATAGAAAATGAAATCGATAAAACAAAGTATAAATTAACAGAATTAATTAAGCGTGATCAACACGGGGTACTCTCATGATGCTCATCCTTCATCGCTTCATGATATAGGGTTATGATCTTTTAATCCCTGGTTTGTAACACCTAGAACCATAATTTTACTAATTTTATACTAGGATACCTCCTAGTTTTCATTCTAAAATACACAATGATTCACCGGACACCGCCGATGATTGGGTGATTTGTGTTCTACATCATAACCAAAACTCACCAAGGCAACTCATGAAGAACTTGATGTGTTTTCCAGGTTTGTATGTTATTTCATTTTGATACCATGAAAAAAAATTTACATGACCTTGATAGTGCTTATGTGAGTTCAATTGACCAATATGAACCACACAAACACCTCAATTGAAAGGGGGAAAGGAAGTGGTGAATGGTGTGTGAAACATCACATGAATGGGTACCCCCAAACATGATCATATAAGTTGAGCATGACATACAAGTACATAACTAAATAAAATAAAAATAGAATATGATTAAAAACAACACAAAAACCTATAATTAAAAAGATCATTCAAATATTACAAACATGAATCTTGGGATTTACATTACGTTCCTCCCCGGGTGATCACAAGGGGTTTAGAAATCCATGGGAGGGGAGGAAGAAGAAGTTGTTGAAGTAGAACTTCCCATACCCTCCAGAACTTCTAGTGATGATTAAAAGACCTATTTGGGACTCCAAAATGGTAACCCCTTGCCTCTAGTTCGAACTACTAAATGGGGTGCCCAAGGTTCCAATTTATAGGCAATGTGGGAAGGTGGTTTAAGGCACACATATTTCTTGAACCCACTTGTACCACTTGTTTCGGCCTCCAGACAGAATTATCTCACTTTGGAGAAAATAAAAAAGTTGTATTGCCACATCTTTACTATCTCCACTGAATGTTTGGAACCATTTGGACACATAAAGCTCGAGATATTGATAAAATAAAGAACACAGCATCTGACTTTGTGTAGATTTGATTCCTTGGACAGATCAGTTCGGATGGGAATCGTAGATGCCGAATGAGGCTTTGGTTCCTTAATATGAAACGTATCCATTTAAATTTTGGACCTTTTCACAAAATATGAGCCCATTTAGATGCAAGTAATGTTCTAAACAGGAACAACAGTGGATAGGTCTTCATAGATTCATACAATTTTGGCCCATTTTTCTTCTACTTCATCAAGGGCCCTCCAAATCATCTCCTCCTACATTGAAATAAAAAAAACAAGTGTCATTTCCCATTTTAATAGTGATTAACATTAATTCATTTATTAAAACATAAATTGAAATTTATTATTATATTTGGAATATTCATTAGAAAACTAGTTTAAAACAGCAGTGTAAGGGTGGATTTGAATAGTGAATTGTTGTGTGATCACACCCCCACACCTAAACATTTGCACTCCTGGGAAAATACACATATCAAAAAAAAATTCTTCATGTATAAATTAAAATAATTTGATCAATACACAATCCAAACCAAGGAGTTCTTACTAGTGAAAATGGAAAATGATGTCTCCTAAATCATATCATAATTAAATTCAAAGAGATTCATGATACCAAATTGAGAAAGGAATCCAAGAGTTAACCATGCCACTAACTCTACATGTGTGTGTGTGAAAGCCATTCCATGCTATTCTTTCCACTTCTATCTAATAAATATAGGTTATTTTAACATTATTCAGCTTAAAATATTTTGTCCACCGAACCTGCCCTACATCCTTTGCAATCATATTTCAAGACCCACTCACTTAATAATTCTTGGAAGTTAAACCATAAGCTCTTGACCTAGATATCCTCATATGTTTCACATTTCATCACTCCCCTCATTTATTGTTTTTGTTTTTTTTTCAGAATTTTCATTTGGAGAAAATCTCACACTCATCTCTCAACCCTTGTTTGATCTTCTCATGATATTAATTGTAATAGTTATAACAAGATCAAAGGTTGAGGAAGAGTGGTTTTTGACCTGCCCAAGACACAACCCAAAATTGTTTTTTTTAGGGCGTGAAACAGTCGGATATCAGGTACACACGCATAGGTAAATCCGGTATAGTAATGAAATAGATTGGATAAGGAATGAACGTATGTAAATATCATTTTGAGCTGAAAAATATTAACCTAACTTATATTTACCTTCTTGTAAGTAAGAAATATTCACAATTTGTGTTTTGGTGCAAAATTTTCTGGAGATATTAGTGACATAGTTTCTCTAAAAACTACTCACATGAGGGGCATAAATCATCTCAAAGGGTTCACATAGATACAACCATTTATATCATTGACAGAAAACCAATTCACTAAAAATCACTCCCTGGTAGTCTTTTTCACCTTCCTTATAGTATTTTTACTTTCCCCCCTTATGGTCGCCAAATCATGGAACTTTGGAATTCTTGATGGGGAAAATGAAAATTCCATAAAGAAGGTGAGAAAGAAAATAAATAATAAAGAAAATGTAAATCCTAATGAACCCAGAAATGTATGCACCCCCCCCCCACACTTAGAATGTGTAGTGTCCTCACTGAAATAATTGAGAATGTGAGAAGGAAGGATAAAACCTGGTGTGTTTTACTGGTATGTTGCATCTAGAATTCGGATTTCCTCTATCAGGTTATTTGGAAATCCTCATAGAAGTGTTTAATTTGATGCCCATTGACGGTAAGAATTCATCCACTCTGCTCATGAAAAATTTGTATGTCACCAAAAGGGTAAACATTAGTAACAATATAAGGCCCGAGCCATCGGGAAAAAAGATTACCTGGGTGGAGATTTATCCTATAATTATACATGAGGACCTTCTCGCCAATATGGAACATTCATTGATGAATTATAATATCATGGATAACCTTTGTTTTCTCTTTATAGATCTGGGAGTTCTCATATGCATCATGTCTAATTTCTTTCAACTCTTGAATCTGCAGCTTCTTATGCTTACCTGCATCAAAAAGGTTCATATTAAATTGTTTAATATCCCAATATTCATGGTGTTTTACCTACACTGGGAGGTACAAGCCTTTACAAACACAATTCTATATGGTGATATTCCTATTGGGGTTTTAAAAGCTATACGGTACACCCAAAGTGCATCATCCAAGCACAAACTCCAATCTTTTCTATTGGGTTGTACCATTTTTTCCAAGATTCTCTTAACTTCCCAATTTGATATTTCTGCTTGTCCATTAGTTTGAGGGTGATATGTAGTGGATACTTTTTGATCAACCCCATACTTACGAAGCATGTTTTTCATGTTGCGATTGAAAAAATGTGAACCCTGATCACTAATGATGAATCTTGGAAAACCAAACCGACTAAAAATCTGGGACCTCATAAAATCAACAACAACTCGGGAGTCATCGGTCCTAGTAGCCTTTTCTTCCACCCATTTAGACACATAGTCCACAGCTAACAAGATGTACATGAATCCAAATGAATTTGGAAAAGTCCCCATGAATTCAATGCCCCATGCATCAAAGATTTCACAGAATAACATGGGTTGTTGGGGAATTTCATTCCTCTTGGAGATATTCCCTGTGAATTGAAAACTATTACATGAATTGAAAAATCAATGGGAATTACTATACAATGTTTTCCAATAAAGTCCTGAACCAAGGACCTTTTGAGTTGTTCGTTGAGATCCAAAGTGGACCCCACAAGCCAAAGTGTGACAGAAGGTCAAAACAGAGTTTAACTCTTGGTCAGGGACACACCGACGAACTACTTGGTCACCAAAAATTCTCCACAAATATGGGTCATCGCAAATGTACCCCCGAGAATCATGTTTAAGTCTCTAGGATTGGTAAGTGCTGAAATCAGTGGTGACCCTAGATGTTGCTAGAAAATTCACAATGTCCGCATACTAGGGGGTAAGGTCCACAACATCACAAAGGTTATTATGAGGAAATAATTCTCTAATGGGGAGGGCTGAATCAAAATAAAGGTCCAATGGTGGGGAAATCCTACTAATGTGGTCAGCTACCACATTTCCCACTCTTCTCTTATCTCTAATCACAAGGTCAAAATCTTGGAGGAGGAGTATCCACCGAATGAGGCGGGGCTTAGCTTCAGGTTTCTTTAGGAGGAAACGAAGGGCAGCATGATCAGAAAAGACAAGGATTTTTGACCCTATAAGATATGAACAGAACTTTTTCAAGGAAAACACAATATAAAAAAGTTCTTTTTTAGTGGTTGTGTAGTTTTCTTAAGTAGGGTCAAGGGTACATGAGGCATACACAATGACATGGGGAGCCTTCTCAACCCTTTGTGATAAAACTTCCCCAACTGCAAAGTTAGAGGCATCACACATAAGTTCAAAGGGGAGATCCCACCTTGGAGGTTGGATGATGGGAGGTAATGTGAGACTCCTTTTTAGTGAATTGAATGCATCCTCACAATTATTATCAAACAAAAACTCATAATCCTTTTGTAATAACCGGGACAATGGAAGTGAGATCTTACTAAAGTCTTTAATGAATCGGCGGTAAAAACCAGCATGACCCAAGAAATATCACACCTCACAAACACATTTTATATTTGTAAGGGATGAAATTAATTCAATTTTATATTTATCAACTTGAATTACTTTATTTTAAATTACATGCCTAAGAACTATCCCCCGCCCATCCATGAAATGGAATTTCACATAATTTAAAAAAAAAGATTTTTTTCAATGCAGCGGTGGAGGATAGAACCTAGGTGTTCCAAACAATCATCAAAATAAGAACCATATACCATGAAATCATCCATAAAGACTTCCATACAACTCTCAAGGTACTCAGAAAAAATACTCAACATACATCGCTGAAAAGTACTAGGAGCATTACATAGACCGAATGGCATCCTTCTGTATGCAAATGTGCCAAATGGACAAGTAAATGTTGTATTTTTGTGATCCTCAAAGGCTATATGGATTTGGAAATACCTCGAATAGCCATCAAGGAAACAATAATGTGACTTACCAGCCAATCGTTCTAACATTTGGTCAATGAACGGTAGAGGAAAGTGGTCCTTCCATGTGGCTTGATTCAGTCGATGATAGTCAATATAGACTCTCCATATATTTTTCACACATATTGGAACCAGTTCATTCCTTTCATTTGAAACAACTATTATTCCTATTTTTTAGGCACAATTTGCACTGGACTAACCCATTTACTATCAGATATAGGATAAATGATCCTCGTGGCAAGTAATTTACTGACTTCCAATTTTACTACATCAAGGAGAGTGGGATTCAATCGGTGTTGATATTTCCTTACAAGATTAGCCTCATCATCCAAAAGTATATGGTTCATACAAATAGATGAGATAATTCTGAGAATATAATCCAATGTCCATCCTATTTCCTTTTTACACTCTCTCAAAAGTTTGAGCATTTTTTATTCCTGTTGTGGAGAGAGGTTATTAGAAATAATGACGGGCAATTGGTCAATACCCTCAAGATATGAATATTTTTAATTAGAAGGAAGTTGTTTAAGTTCCAACACCGATGGTTTCTGGATTGAGGGAGGTTATTTAGGGGGAATGAGGTCCATTAAATTTTCTATCTTCTCATGTTTATTCTCTAAAGATATATAATATATTTAAATGAGATTTTCATAATCATCGATGGTCATTGGTACCTCAGAATGAACACACTCATCAATTAAATCACAAAATTTACACTTTTCGGAACCCACACAACACTAAAAACATGAATCAAAACTCAAATCATCCAAGGGTGAATAAGAGGAAAATGAATCAGAGTATGGGTTGTGGAGAGAATTGTGTGTGTGTTCATCGTTTGAGAGCACTTCCATCGAATAGACAGGAAGAGTGGAGTGCTCTTCAACGGGGTGTTTCATGCTCTTAAGGATGTTAAAACTTAATTTTTCTCCTCTGAATTCCATGGACAACATACCATTGTGAATGTTTAGGATTGTCTTTGTTGTTTTGAGGAATGGACTCCCAAGTAAGAGAGGAGCATGTCCTTGGGTTAGGGTATCTTCCATCTCAAGAATATAGAAATTAGCAAGGAAGATGAGATTATTCACTCTTACAAGGACATCCTAAATCACTCCTATTGGATGCATAATACTTTGGTTGGAAAGTTGTACGTAAATTACCATTGGTTGAAGCTCTCTAACCTATAGAGAAGTGTACACGGAGTGAGGCATTACATTAATGGAAGCACCTAAATCTAGCATAGCATCAGAAAATAAAGTCTCCCCTATGGTACATGGTATTGTGAATGTGCATGGATCCTTGCATTTGGTTGGCATTTCTGGTTGAATCAAGGCCGATACATTCCACCCCAAGTTGACTCTCTCATTCCCCTTCAACCTTCATCTATGGGTGCAAAATTCTTTAAGAAATTTTTTATAATGGGTAATTTTATTGACTGCATCCAACAATGGAATATTAACTTGAACATTTTTAAATGTATCCATTATTTCATTGTCAATATCATTATCAAAGTTTTTCTTAGATTTAGAGAGTCTTTGATGGAAACGAAGAGGAGTGGATTTTTCATGGGAATCCTTAATGATAATTTCTTTACCCTTTTTTTTCTTCATTAGAATCTTTTATGGGTGGAGAAAGAGCGTTTTCAAGAGGGGGACATACCTGTTGCATAGAATAAATAGAAGGAGAAACTTCTTTACCACTACGAAGTGTAACTGCACATACATTACCTTTATCCTTCGGATTGGAAAAAGTTTGGGATGGTAGTTTTCCATAACCTTGAATATTAAGCTCACTGATGGTGTTCGCCAATTTCCCCACTTGAGTTCGTAGGTCTTGAATTACCGATTGTGTGGTCTATTGGAACTGGAGGTTCTAGATTCCCATTTTCTTCACCATATCCTCAAGGCTTGGTTCAGATTTTGGAGGAGGAGGAGGATTGTTTTGAGAAGTTTAAGGATAATAAGGTTGCATACCTTGGCCTTATTGATAGCAATTCTACTTGGTGTAGCTTGAGTTTCCTCCTTGTCGGTATTGGGGTTACGCTTGCCACCCTGGATTTGGATATGGACTGAATTGTTCTTTCTTGAAGGGAGGTTCTTGTTGGAATGGAAACCCTGGAAACACGGCTACACAAGACTCGGGTGAATCCTAAAGTTGTGGGAAATGGTCAGAAAAATGAGAATTTTCATAACAAATACCACAGTGTAATGGAACAGGAGGATATTGTGAGTTACCTTGTGCTTGATGTAATTTCCTTAAAAGGGTATGCATATCATCATGCTTTTTATCTACCTTTTGTTCTAGATATGAATGACTTACCTCATGAACTCCTCGAGTTGGTGCACTAGCTCGTCTACCAAATTGTTGTGCATTTTGAGCCATTTTGAGCCATGTTGGCTATAAAGTCATGAGCGGTGGAAGGAGTTTTACCAACCAAGGCACCACCAGCTTCTGCATCAATCATTCCACCATCCATGGGGATAAGTCCCTCATATAAGTATTGGATTAATAGTTGTTCACTAATCTGGTGGTGGGTGCATCTTGAGCAGAGTCATTTGAATCTCTCACGGTATTCATGAAGGGTCTCTCCTTGTGATTGCCTAATGCCACAGATTTTTTTCCTAATAGATGCAGTTTGGTTGGAAGGTAATAACTTCTCTAGAAATAGTCCTTTTAGGTCATTCCATCCCCCAATTGTGGTAGGAAAATATTATATCCAATCTTTCACTACACCATCATGGGAGAAAGCGAAGGCCCTAAACTTAATTAAGTCCCCATACACATTTTGGGGTTTCATGGTGGAGAACACTATGTGAAATTCCTTAAAGTGTTTATGAGGGCCCTCACCAGGAAGACCATGGAATTTAGGAATAATGTGGATGAGGCCTAATCTCATCTCGAAGTTGGTTTCTTCCTCGGGATATTGGATGTACATAGTTTGGTACTCCACATCTAGGGTAGTTAGTTCATTTAAGGTTATATTATTTATAGCCATGTTTTCTTGGATAAGATTTGGTTAAATTTTTGATTGGTTTATGAACATTTGAGTTTCCACAATTTGTTCCTTAGTGTTACTTGATTTACCTTCTCTAGATGCCTTGATTTTTTTGTGAAGTGTCTTTTCAATTTTCGGGTCAAATTCAAGCAATTTTTCTTTTTCTGATCGGGTCATGCAAATAAGTTGTGAAGTTTGTTTTTTTTTTTTGAATTTTGATAAAATAAATTAATATGGGTGAAAATAGAATATAATTTTATAATACAGAATTATAGATAGGTATATGGAGAAGAATAAGAGGAGAGAGAGAGAGAGAACACGCAAAAAAACAACCAAAAATAAAGACAAAAACCCAAAAAAAACAATAAAATGCAGGTGGGGTATTGAAAAAAGTACTAATTAAGAAGTAAAATAAATAAATAAAAAGAAATAAAGAAAATAAATTATCTTGACTCCCAGGAAATGGCACCAAAATTTTATCGCATTGTCGAGCGCATCAAATCAGTTGTTTAATTTTGACTAGAATTTATGCAGTATAGCAGTAACCCTAGGTCGTCTCTCGACGGAGCCTTAGATAATTAATTTAAAAAGTGGGTTTTAGTTATGAAATTAGAAGGGGAATTATATTTTTTTAAACTTTGGGGTTTGATGATTTAAGATGAAAATAGAAAATGAAAGCGATAAAACAAAATAGAAATTAATAGAATTAATTAAGCGAGATCAACTCGGGATACTCTCATGATGTTCATCCTTCATCGCTTCGTGATATAGGGTTATGATCTTTTAATCCCTGGTTTGTAACACCTAGAACAAGAATGTTACAGATTTTATACTAGGATACCTCCTAGGGTTCAGTCAAAAACACACAATGATTCACCGAACACCGCCTATGATTGGGTGATTTGTGTTTGACATCATAACTGAAACTCACCAAGGAAACACACGAAGAACTCGATGTGCTATCCAGGTTTTTATGTTATTTTATTGTGATACCATGACATAAATTTAAATGACATTAATATTGATTATGTGAGTTCAATTGACTAATATGAACCACACAAACACTGTAATTGAAAGGGGTAAAAAGAAGTGGTGAACGGTGTGTGGAACATCACATGAATGGGTACCCCCAAACATGATCATATGAGTTGAGCATAAAATACCAGAACATAAATAAATAAAATAATAATATAGGATGATTAAAAACAACACAACAACCTATAATTAAAAATATCATTCAAATATTAAAAACATGAAGCTTGCGATTTACATCACGTTCCTCCCCAGGTGATCACAAGGGGTTTAGAAATCCATGGGAGGGGAGGAAGAAGAAGATGTTGAAGTAGAACTTACCATAGCCTCCAAAACTTATAGTGATGATTAAAAGACCTATTTGGGACTTCAAAATGGCATCACCTTGCCTTTGGTTCAAACTACTAAATGGGGTGCCCAAGGTTCCAATTTATAGGCAATGTGGGAAGGTGCTTTAAGGCACAAAGATTTCTTCAACCCACTTGTACCACTTTTTTTCACCTCCAGACAGAATTATCTCGCTTTGGAGAAAATAAAAAATTTGTATCCCCACCTCTTGAATGTCTCAACCAAAATTTTGGCACCCTTTGGACCCATAAATCTCGAGATATTAATAAAATATAGAATACTACATCTGACTTTGTGCAGTTTTGATTCCTTGGATAGATCAGTTCGAATGAGCATTGTAGAGGCCGAATGAGGATTTGATTAATTAATATGAAATGTATCCCATTAAATTTTGGACCATCCCACAATATATGAGACCATTTGGATGCCTGTAATTTTCTAAACAGGAACAATAGTGGACAGGTCTTCATGGATCCATGCAATTTTGGTCCATTTTTCTTCCACTTCATCAAGGGTCCTCCAAATCATCTCCTCCTACATTGAAATAATAAAAGCAAGTGAAATTGACCATTTTAATAGTGATTAAAATTAATTAATTGATTAAAACATAAATTTTAATTTATTATTATATTTGGAATATTCATTATAAAACCAGTTTAAAACAGTAGTGTAAGGGTGGATTTGAATAGTGAATCGTTGTGTGATCACCTCTTTCTCAGTGGAATTAGGAGAAGTAGAATAAAGTTAATGGTTGTCATCTAAAAACACTCAAATACACCCATATATAAATAATTTAATGCTAAAATGACATAATACCTCATACAAATGCTTAATATGTAATATAATCCATTTATCATGATAGCTATAATCAAGCATGTTGCATGTTGGTGCCATAAACCTATGTGGTCAGTGAAACTTTCTATGACTCTTGGAAATTTAATTTTCATATATAACACCATGGCCCTAGATTTATTCAGGGTATATAATTTCTATCAAAGGGCCTGATATATAAATTTCAGTTAAATAACAGAAATGAAAAATCCTTTCTTGCATTATTCATTAACACAATATTACTTGTGATGCACCCAACGTATCCTACCCCAATGTGAAAATATGTCATCATAATTTTCATCTATACATCAAATTAAGCAACTCATAATACTCATTCATAATAATATTAATGTCTAAGGATCAATACTCACATCCATAGATAGGAACATCTATTAAAACATATAAATGTGGATTTCTTATCAGTAGTTCTCATTCTCATCATATCTTACACTAGATATTACCAAGGGAGTACACCTTGAGAAGGTGCCTCAAAGTCTTATGAGTCTCCACCCCTGATATCATGTATCATTTTTGTCCCTCAAATGATAAAATCCATCTAGAGAACATATATTTAAGAATATTTTTGAAGCACATCCAATTTCTCATCATAGTAGGGAATTGCTATGACCTTTTAGTGTGATAGGTACTCTTAGGATAATATCACATACTATGTTACATAGAAGAACAATCATAATGTGATAATTTGTTCACTAATATTTAAAATCTATTAATATAGGTTATCCTAAAGTACACAAAAGTTTGTTCTAGGGAAAAACTCCCACAACATAAATATGAGTCACAAATGTAAACTAGACTAGGGATTTAATTGCATGATTTTTAGCAGTAAAAAACATTAAAAAGGAGTTATAGTGTGTAATTTGGAAGAATAAATGTGTCAAGGGAATCAAAAACATAATTTACCCAAAATGGGGGTTGTATAAGGGTAACATAGCTTATCCTTACACAAATCATCGTTGTCATGTAAGGGAATGGTTATTTAACCTTAGATAGGCCTTCTTACCATTGTAAAGACTGTTACACAGCTCATCTTACCCTTACACAAATGACTAGTTACCCTTAAGAAATTCATTATTTACCCTTATATAACCCCTATAAAGTTTAATCTACTCATACTCATAGGCTTAGTTAACCATAAACAACCTATGTTACCTATACATAGCAAAATAATAACTTGTAAACATCATATAAAATCATATATTTACCCTTATGTAGTGCATTCTTTACCCTTAAACAATGCTCTGTTACCCTTATGAAAGTAGAAAATCCCACTTACACCCTTATATAACTCCTAATACCCTTAAACTGCTCAAGTATTACCCTTACACAACTCATGAATTTGGGTGTACCATTACACGGTGGCCACTTTACCCTTACACGACACTTATAAATGGACTTTACCCTTATGGAACCCTTAAAAAACAAGTATTGACATTCTATAACACCTAAAATATATAATTAAAGATTTTTTCATCTAAAAAATTGATTTTCACATAAAAAATTCTAAAATATAAAAAAAATACGGTTCAAGTTAATTTTAAAAGTAAAAATCTTACAATTCCTCCTCTCTAATAATTCTCATCCCTAAGAAGTATCTCTAACTATCTTGTTCAAATGACTCAATCCATTGACCTTGAACATAATAATCCCACTCAAACATCTCCTCTTAGATCCGTCCAGGTTGTAACTGAATCCAGACAAGTGTCATCATCTTACCTTATAATACCTTATCACTCATGTCTATAATCTACACTTGAACTCTATATAAGATGAATCTAGTTCTATCTCAATGTCCACATAGTCTTAATCTTTTTTAGGACTATCCATGTACCTTAATAATTATGACACATGAAACACATCATGAATACATCGACAGTGAGAAATAAGGTCTATATAGTAATACATTGTCCAAACATGCACATTGATCATGAAGGGTCTAAAAACCCACTGTGACATCTTCCCCTTCTTCTACATATGATGATTCCCCAACTAAGGTGACACTCTCAAGAAAATCTAGTCACCAATAGTGATATCCATAGGTCATATCCACTAGATTGAAAATGATTTTTGCATACTCTAAGTGGTGATTAGTGAATTCCAAATCAGTTTTACTCTCTTAGAGGTCTCCTAAACCAAACTAGTCCCCAAAACCACTACCTTACTTGCCACATGCCAAGAATTTGGTGAATGACATGGCCTCCTGTAGAGTGCCTCATAAGGTTCCATCTAAATTGAAGTCTGGTAATAGTTTTTGTATTTGAACTAAACAAAGGGTAGATGATCATAAAAATATCCAATGAAGTCTAGAACATATGTTTGGAGAATATACTTCATTATGTGAATCGCCTACAATAATTATCCATCTTTTTTAGGATGGTATGTTGTGCTCAATCTCAACAGAGTCCCTTGGGATTTCAATAAACCCTTGAAAAATAATGATATCAAATATTTTACAAAAAAATTGAATATATAGAGATATATTACCCATTACAAGAATAACATCTTAATAATAAAAATATATTATTAATTAAAATATCCATAATTTAGTAATATTTATTAGTAATATATATAGATACATACAAACATAATCCTTATACAATATAATTTTTTATATAAATTTATTACTTTTTCATTATATTTATATAATGTATGCAAAAAACGTAATGTTCCCACAAAGAACACAACTGTCTCCACACCCCCAGACCCTCTCCCCCTACATACCTTCCCCGCAAACACCTTACCCCATCCCTCCGCAACCTCCCTCCCTTAAACCTACCAATATGTTACCTTCTGGTGTTTCTCATGGTCGTAATTCCTCACTTTTTGTGTTCCATACATGCCTCCTCGTAGGAACCCCATCAATATTCATAGTCGGCAATCATCGCTGACATATCCATTAGAACACCCCCTCCCTATTTATGTCTGATGTCACCCTCAGACATCATTGCGTGAACCCCCACCCTATTCCTAAATATCATTCTTGAGCAAAATACCCTTGTCTGAATCACCCTCTAGTAGGATACCCAATATTCCCATGTGGACATTGGTTGTTCATTGGTTCTCTCTCGCATCTCACTTCTCTACTTAAGTTCCCCAATCACCCTTTAGTAGTATTTGCAGTATCTGGTTTCATTTTAGTTATTCATGTTTATAAATTTATATCTTTTTCATGTTAGGAATAAATTCTATATTGATCTAATATTTTTCATCATTTCTATGTTTTCATCTCCATTTTGTTACTCTATACTGGTATTAGTTTCTTATGTTTACTTATTTTCATGCTTCAGTTTTTCATAGATGCACTTTAGGTGTTCATTATACCGCCTCAGGTAGAGTTACCATAATTTTTTCAATTCCTAGTGTTTCAATGTTTGGCATGGTTAAAATATATCTTATATATATAGAAATTCCGTACATGGAATATGAGGTACCATGGTTTGTTCACCATAGTAACTTTATATGAAAATATTGATTTAGTAATGCTGATTTTGTTTTACATACACATTAAATGTCCATACTTCAAATATTAAATAATTGCTTGGATTAATAGCAGGACGACATTTAATACTTGTTAGTAATTTCATGTTATTTTAGATATAGTATGAGACATGTTCCAAAATTTCCTGAAATTACAGTATACATAAAACTTCAATATATTAAAAGAATAACAAATTTACCAACACTTGTACAACTTTTAGATTAAATATAAGAAGACTAATGAGTAACTCACTACATGAATTACATTGAAAATTACATATCACAACCATATTAAAGATACACTATTATTTTTACCTACACCAATATATTATACAACATCATGTTACAAATATTTTCACTTCAAAATAGTCAATTCTAAATCTATTAAAAATTACGCCATCACAATTATGTATAATTTCCATTTTTAATAACATGATATTTTATAGGAAATGAAAGTAGTAAGAAATTTAGTCACTCTCATAATATATAGAATCCACAAATCAAGATGTTAATAGAACTCAGAAATATTGACCTTCTTTCCCTACTTCTTCAGGTTTTCTTAATACTTTTTTTTTAATTTTATTTCTTGGATTTTACCATCTCCTAAAAAATAATTAGTGTGTTTTTTGTTCACCAGGAATCCCATTATAGATTAGTACAGAAAATCAAATGGGTGTTATTCTCCCATAGTAACTCCATTGTTGTTTGTTTCTTGCATGTTTGATTGAAAACTCAAACCCTAGATTGATTCATTGTTCTCAAATGATCAAAGAGAGGTGGATGAACATCAAAGGTTCATGGTATAACAGAAAACATTTCCTAGAATTGTCACAAATTTTCTTCACTAGTGTCTTTAGTATTATACTAATTACAATACTCATTTAAAATGATTTACTTGAAAATTAATTTCATAATTCTAAATTGATAAAAAAAAATTGTTTATTTCCAAAAAAAAGAGAGAAAAGTTTGTACAACATGTATTTTTTTGGCTTGTAGGCCAGTGAGAGAATATGAAATAGTGAAGAAACTATGATTATTGATACATAGGTATTTAATTTTTTAATTATTTTTTTCCTATTCTCTAGAGTCTTTTTTCACCTGTTAAGCATATAAAACTTTCTACATTTTTTAACAAATTTTTCCTCTATTTGAAGTGGTATATGCATCACATGGGTTGTATTTTTTTCATTTTTCATTGGAATTTTCTTCACCTATGAAGTATTTCATCCTTTTTAATTTTCAAACCTATTTTTTATGTTATTTTTAGTGGCTGATCCATCATGTGGGCATGATTTGGTTGACATGATAATTAAAGATCAATGAGATGTCCTTAAAAGGTAATGATATATTATTTTAATTGACTTTGATATATTAGGTTCTTCTATGCATTATGATTTCTGAACATCCTTGAATAAGTGCCTTGATGAAAGGTATTTTTTAGTGTTAATTTATTTATATTACCAACACCATGTTGTATTTTTATCATTGACTGAATGTATGTTTATCATTTTATGATTGTGGACTTTTTAGGGAATGATAAAGGATATGGGGAATAATTTAACAAGTCTACTATATAGATAATTTAAAATAAAATTATAGTTTTATTCTTATACACACCATGTATAATGTATGGGTAATTCCACTACTTGTATTTTATTGCATTTATTTTCAAGTTATTATTTAGAATAAGGTTCCTAAAGATGATTTAATAGGTATTTTTATAAGTATTTTTGATTTCATTAAGTTATGTGTTCTTATTTCCATATTATTATATATATATATATATATATTTCTTTTAATCAATATTCTTAATGTTCATGTTTCATTGGTTATGTTTATTCAATAGGTAAAAAATTAAATGATTAATGAATATTATATATTTTACTATATCTAATTATCAGTGATCTAATTGTCTAAAATAAAAAATCTGCATATAATTATACATTGTCAATACAAATGCATACTTTTAATTTGAATTTATATGTAGTTTCAAAATGTATTCAATTTTTATTTAGTTTCAACATGACTTCAATATTCATGCTTCTTTAAACTGAGCACTTATTAAAAAAAATGAACAAGTTAGAAGATAGAGGATCCACATGACATAAACCTCAAATGGATTTATGGAATCCATATGATCAACCAATAGGTTAAATTGAAAACTAGGTTAATGAGATGTATCAAAAAGACCATCCTGAAAACGATTTAACAAATCCCATCATTCTTAGATCATCAATAATTAACCCCCAACTATTTGGATGCACACTATAATAGTTGAAGAGGGTGGTCACTTGTATCTCCTAGCCAATGTTGTCTTCCCTTCCATTATTTTCCATTCAACTTATCAAAAAAATCACAATCTCCCATCTTCCAAAGTCACTTCCAAAGAAAAACTACCCACTACCTCACCATTGTCAATTTATAACCCAATCCAACCATCATTATAATTCTTTCCTACCTATACTAAAACTCATGTACCAATCCACTTCCTCATCAATAGCCCATTAAATTCCTAGTAATCATTCCAAACCATCCCTCAC
This sequence comes from Viscum album, assembly GCA_963277665.1. Taxonomy (NCBI): domain Eukaryota; kingdom Viridiplantae; phylum Streptophyta; class Magnoliopsida; order Santalales; family Viscaceae; genus Viscum; species Viscum album. The sequence goes on along the minus strand of OY728156.1, from coordinate 2,072,044,245 downwards.
CATTCACCTAACCTATCCAATACCAACCCTCCACCTTAACCTTTTAATCCCTATAAATACCATTCCAACCTAGTTAGTCCCACTTCCCTTACACCTAATCAACTTCCACTACTAAATACCAGACCATCCCACATGAATCTAGGCCTACTAGAGACCTATCCAAACAATTACACTGCCCAAATAAATTTTTATCCCACTACACTCTAATTTGAAACATTAATACCATCTTCTCAAACACAAAAAACTTAAATCCATAACCATTTTAACCATGATCAAGTACTTAACCTAGTATACCACATATGAATCCTTCATGATTTTGAATCCCAACTACCTCCTACAACTTGGAATCTCAAAATACTACCAAGGAGAGAGATGATATGGGATAATATTTGTGTTTAATCTATTTCAACAGAAATGGTAACACATACCTTAGTAGTGACCAATTTCTCCCTTTCCTCTTCTTTAAATTTTGAATTTCACTCTAGGTGGAAGCTCTGTCTGTATTCTACCGCCTTATTTTTCTGAAATAAAATCCCCCAAAATGGACCGTTCATCTAAGTGTTCAACCCGCCTCTTTTCTTAAATTTATATTTTTTTCTCTTCACTTTATTTATGTTATCATTATGCTAATAAATCTTTTAGTACGTGGAATTTATTCCTTCATTTTTATTCTTGTGAGTGTCAATCCACCATGTCGTTCTTTATTTTTTTTGTTAATAATTTGATACTTTTTTATTGTCTCCCAATCTTATGCATTAAAAAATCTTATAAAACAATCTGGTCCCAGTTCAAATTAGAGTCACAGAATATTAACATATTCTAATATTACCACTTTATCAAACATATATAACCAAAAAATAATTATTATTTTCAATTGCTTTCATACCACTCTTCAAAGGTGCACAAACAATAAAACTTTTTCCCTACACACAAGGTGGTCAAATAGAAATCTTGAAGTTTTGGAATCACCTTCACCCATCTAGTTATATGCTTAAATTCCATTATTTAAGTCTACCAAGAGATGGGAATTTTCAATACATTATTAATTAAATTATGGTAAAAGGTGAGTTCTTTTGTTTCAATCTTAGTTGTTATGATCTTCCATTGGTTTGGTTTCTTGTTTTATTGAAAAAAATGCACTAGGTATATCTAGAGTTATCCTTAATGTCCATTATTGAAGGCTTCCAAGAGATGGTCATTTTTAACACATGATGCATTAAATTATAGAAAAAGGTGAGTTTTTTGTTTAAATATTATTTTTTATGATCTTATAATTGTTTGTTTTCTTGTTTCATTGAACATCATGTACTATATCTTTCTAATTCACTATTTGAGTACCAATTTTTGAAATTTATATCCTTTTCTCAAATCCTTGAGATTTAAATAAGGATGATTAAAAATTATCACTATGAAAATCATTTTTTTATATTTCCATTTATTTCTATTTTGGTTCAATTCGAGTGGCTATTTTTCACTGATTTGTGGATATTCTTTTTAGTTTTTCACGATGTCAATATATGACAAGAAGAGTGTGTCTAAGAAGTGACATGAGGTTTCTCACTGGTATTGTAGCTAGATTGATTTGTTTCTCACTTATACTAGACCTGGCTTGTGTATGGTTGAGATCTTAGATCTGAAGTCTGGTACATGTGATTTATGCTATGTGAGGAATCTTGTTGGTAGGGGTGTGGTAGGGATCCTATTAGGGGGTATACAGGATCCGATTATTGGGCTAGACCATAATTTTTGTAGTGAATCTTTTTTATAACATTTCTTTAGTAATATAATTATTATTATTTCAAGTTTAAACATTCTTGTAAATCGTATTCGGTTTAATAATAAAAATAGATGAATTATATATGATAAATTAATAATAATAATATAGATTTTTAATAGAAATATATTTATAATTTTTATTCAAATATAATTTATAAATAGATATTATATTTTTGAAATACTATTACCAATAGAAAAAAATTTCATAATAATCTGTATATAAAAACTTTGACCAATAAATATATTATATTTTGTTATTATTATAATTGTAATATAACTATTTTATTTGTTGCATGAACATTTAGTGACTGAGTTTTTACTTAAAATTTAGTGAAAATGAAATCTGTGTTGGTAAAAAAATTTACCAATAGAAAATATACATTTAAAAATAGATATGTCCCTATTAGAAAAATTTATTTATTTTAGTTATAAGGATCTTATTGTCATCACCCAATGACCACCTAGGTATCGGGTCACCTCTAGCCAGTTATTCCCACATCACAACACACTCATGATCTAAATCAAGGACTTATTTTACTTAGTATACTATAGAATATTTGACCATCATGAGATCACAAGTCATTAATCCTTGATCCATAGAATAATACATCCTATAATTGTCCAACAAGCTCATCAGGAATCACTTCTCCTCAGAAGGCCACTAACCAACCTTCTTCTCAACCAGCATCTTATAGATAAGAGAATCTACTACAATGGTACATTTTCTTGGTGCATATAAAATCAAAACGTAGACCATCTTCAATTACTCCCCCCATCACAAATATCTCATGTTTAGTTCTCTATATTTGAAGATGTAACATATTATCTTATGGTCAGTGTGGAACACAAACCTCTCACCCAAGAGATAGTGTTTCCAATTTTTCAGAGCATGGACCATGTCTACCAGCCCCAAATCTAGAGTATGTTAGTTTTTTTTTGTGGGTTCTCAAATACTATAACCCATAATATACTACCTTCTCTCTATGTGTCAGCACTACTCCCAAACCAACACCATATGAATCATAGTGTACAATGTATCCAATCCCTGGCTCAAGATGTACCAATACTCGAGTTATAGTGAACCACTTCTCTAGCTCAAGGAACACATCTTCATATTAGTCTGACCAATGGAAATTAACTCCATTATTTTTTAGAATAGTCATAGGTGTTTATATATAAGTGAAGTCCTGGATAAAGTATCAGTACTGTCATATTAATACCATTAATCTCTTTATCTCAAACATGTTTTCGAGATCTTTCCCGGACATCACTACCTCCATATTCTCTGGGTCCATGGATATTCAAATCTCAGACACCAAATATCCCAAGAATTTTACCTCCTAGATCCATAATTCACACTTCAATAGCTTATTTTAATGAAAATATTCTCAAAGAATACTCAAGACTATCTCAATATTTCTTGGATGTTTCTTTGGTGTCAACTGGTGGATGGGGATTTCATCAACAAACAACATAATGAATAATTCTAGGTAAGTTTAGAATATATTCTTTATGAAAAACATGATCACTATCAATATATTATTCTATATAAATGAAATCACTATGTACTCATATAGAACATACCTACTTTGAAACACCATCTTCTAGATGTCCTCCACACTAACCTACAACTGGTGATATTCTAATTGAAGATAAATATTAGAGAACCATTGGTTTCCCCCTGAAAAATTGGAATATAGTTGATTCTAGGAAAAGGATAAATGTTCTTCACCACTACCAAGTTCATCTTAGGTTAATCAGTACCTATTTGAAGTCTAATCTCCAACTTATTTTCATAAAAATAGGTGTACCCCATTATTAAGTACTTGCCCTAATTAATACCTTCTACTCTAAGTCACCAACCTTCACCTTGAGATCCTTCATCTCAGTCGGTTCCATATGATAAGGGGGTATAAAAATGGCCTGTGTACATGGAATGATCTTGATCTCAAAGTTGAATCATTTATCATGAGAAATTCCTGTCAAGTTTTCTATAAATACAACCTAATATAGATCGATGACTAGAGGATGATTCAAGGGGATTGTTACTATTTACACTGAAAGGTCCAAGCCTTCCATATGTGTCATGATTCTCTCAAATTGAATCATGTTTTTTATAACTCTTAAAAATACCAATCATTATCCTATCATCATTATGTTTCTCTCTCCCCTTAACTAAGTAAATGAAACCTATCAACACGAACTATGAGGTGCTAAAAAAACATGTGATAGTGCTAAAACATTATAAAGTTGAATAATTATGGAACTCTTCTTGAGTATAATGATGAAGTTAAATTATTCATGAACAACATTCCACTACTCATAAATGATTCATTTGAATTCCTCTTCCAACTTCCATAAGAAACTCATGTGTTAGTGAGGGAAATCTTAGTCATTGTCATGCAATGGGACAGAAGAAAACCTACTTTTAAATCCTCCTCTAACCCCTTTCTCGAAGTTCAGAGCCTTGTGAAGCCACAGTGTGTACGTCATTAGATCAATGCAACTAACCTAACTTTTGATCTCTGTTCTAAGTCATATCTTTAACATTTGAGACTTCTTTACCTCATTCCCATCTAACAGTGCTGAAACATGATGTAAATCCATAAACCAAGAATAATATATAAAAACATCTATAGAACCAAACCTTAACTCTATTAACTCTTATGCATGGTACATATTTTAATTTTCAAGAAAGTATTGGTTGAGAAATATCTCCTTGAAGGTCACCCAAGTAAGACCCTCTTGTATCTTAGCTTGACTCATGGTAGTCTACCTTCTCCCGGTGGGTCCTTGGAATAAAAAGGTCACTAGAATCACTCACCCCTATTTTAGATTCTAGAGAAGACTGAAAATGATCATGATAAAGTCCAACCAATACACTATATCCTATGGGACACCAGTACCCTGGAATTTTATAGGATGTTATAGTTGGAAATCTCAAACATGGTCGGTTATGGTGTAGTGAACAATTCCCACTTGGACAGCCATAATTTGTAAGAGTACTGATTGAACAACCTCTATATTCTAAATAATGTATGTAACACCCCTAAAATGTTAAATGTTTAAAAACATAAATGTTTTTCCCATGTCAACATGGAGAACCTTTCTCTTTGGTAAAACACCTTATTATAACTCCATAGTTAAAGACATTTGGACTGAAGTATTGATTATGATGAATGAAATCCTAGGATGTTTCACAAGGTGTGTGTGAGTGGGGGAAAATAACCCTATAAGAACATGTTTTGGCCTATGGGGTCATTCCATAGTCTGATGACCCAATCAAGTATGTGGGTGGGCCATAGGGAGGGTGCAACACGTGTCTATATAGAAATTGTGGTGCCTTTAGTGCCTAGTAATTACTTTTTTATTAGAGGAGGATCCCATCCAAAATTATAGTGACACTTCCTGGGTTATTATGTACTATACACAATGAGGATTTTGTACTCTAAATTTTGTGGTGAATTTAACACCCCAGTGTGTTAAAGGGTTAAAAGTCTAAATGTTACTACCCATGTCAATAAGGTGCAACATTATTTTCAGAAGCCTACCTAATTAGAACTCCACATTTAAAGAAGTTTTATCTAGATTAGTGATCTTTAGGGTTGAGCTCTTGGGATTTTTCCCATGGTGTGTGTGATTGAGGAAAAATAACATTGAAATAACATGTGTTGGAATATGCGGATAGTCATTAGTATGTGGACCCACTCAGATGAATGGGTGGGAACAAGGGAGGGGTAAACACGTGTCTGTGTGGAAACATGGTTGTCTATGGGACCCATTTGTTATAATATTACTTATATTTCAAATCATCAAACCTATATAAATCATAAATTATGACTAACACAGCTTTAGGATAAAAATATAAGGTATAATGTGATATATGTAGACAACGATACTATGATATGAACATAACATAATAAATGATATTATCATGCATTTCATATTCATTTCATGTTTTTACATAAAACTATATTATATTATATGTTAAGATATATTATAACATGTAGAATATACATATTAGTCTTTAGGGCCTATATCTAGTAATATCCCGCCATTACTAAAAACTCCTAAACTTAGTTCCATTTCACCTTTTATTATATATTATAGAAACACTTATGAAACTATATCCAAAAAACCTTTCTAATATCTTCCTAAATAATTTTTGGAAATCTATCATAAACTTTACCTTATACCACATCATATAAAATACTCTGTTAATATCCATCAAAAACACCTTTTGGATAAACATTTAAAACCTTTCAAAATTCACTCTCTAGATTTTGTAAAATGAAATCCATCTTCAATTAATGAAAAGTGTGACTGCATGGGTTATTGTAGTGTTGAAAACCAATATGAATTCTTGAATTCATATATTTAAGCAAAGAGAGGCCTCTAGTAAAGCATTATTGCTACCCAAGAAAAAAAGGTATCTAGCATGATCTTTATCAAACACATGTAACAATATACTTATGTCTACTAGTTATATCATATACATGCATTTATAATCCTATAATACCTTTTTAAAAGATATCGAGGGGATATGGGACATGGAGTATGTCAATCCTGCATAGACCACTCATCCATTCTTGATTCTCCAAGAATATAATAACTAGATCGATGAATACATCATATCTCCTTCATCTAAGTGAATGGGAACATCACAGGCCCCTACCCAAATATATAATCACATCACATTTTTTATCTATGTATGGTCATACACTACTTTAATCTATCTCAAACAAGATACTTGATTTTATATTCATTATATAGGTGAAAAAACATCATCTCGGTTATGATCCAACTAAATACATAATCACTAACATATCTAATACCCCCTAATTATCTATGACTCTAGGATTTTATAATAAAGGTATTGAAGTGTGAATATTCTAATTCAATGTGTCTATTTAACCTCATGTATGGGGATTCAAAGTGAAACTTTAACCTATATCATATCAAATAAAAAGTTTATGACACTCTATGTGTTATACTTGATTGGTCATCCAGTATAGAAAATACATTTTTTACATTATGAGAGTACTATTTATGTCTATACCAAATCCTACCCACACTGAACATGATATTTATTCACAAACTATTATAATATATGTGTAAAATTGGTTAGGGATAACTCAAAGTCATATTATAGTGTTCAATTATCAGTTCACTTCACGTAATATATATACTCAATGTGAAATAATGATAAAGTAGGGGATTCCTTTTATATAACATGATATAATTTATATTCTTAAACTCTATTTTGAATAATAATAAAACTTTAAATATTCTCCCATAAAATCATATCACAAATGATTGACCTCTAAAGGGGACTTATGCTTGAACCACTTTTCATGTTATGTTAAAATCATAACATCTATATACAATTATTTTGACATCTCAATGTGTCCATATGATAAAATCCTCTTACTAAACTCTTTATTGAGTATCATCTACAAATAAATAATCTTTGAATAAAGGTGATACATGGAATCATTTTTCTAATTTTTAACTCTTTGAATATAGTATTTAAACATCTTTACTCAAAAACATCAAATGTTATGATGTTAATAACTTCTATTTTCTATATGGAACTCTTTCTAAGTTCATCATCATTGGATTTCTTGTAACCTTTTCTATCAAAATATTTCCTGGGGACCATTTTGGTAACTAATGTAACTATTTAAATTTTTTATTTTACAACACATTTTGGTCTCTTTTTAGGATATAAAGTGATTTTATCTTCATTACATAACTACATATATATTTTTTCATTTTTCTTTACCAATATACCCAAAAATCTTTTAGAATATTGGATGACATTTTAAATTAATTTTAATTAAAATAATCCTTTATTTTCTATATATTTAACTTATCTAAATCCAAACACACTCCCACTAGTCTCTTAGAAATTATATTCCTTTTATAATAATATCATAATATTTACAAAATCCTTTGTAGTAGGAAATAATATTATTTATTTTAGTGGTAATATTTAAAAAAACAAACTATTTTATCCATTTATTATATTGTAGTCTATGTGTTTAGAGAAGTATTATGAAATGAAGACTTTATTATTTAAAATATTTCAATATTGGTTAGTGGTATTAAATTCCACATATTTCAATAAATATATGGATAAAATATGATATCTTGAATAAAACTTATTTTATCTTTGTATACTTTCCAAATATGTTATATAATTGAATCAATCATAATCATGTGTATCAAAATATTTCATATTTTTCATAATAACTATTCGATAACAAAAAATATATTTTATCATATAAGAAAAGTGAGATAACTATACATAACCTTTACATAGATCCATATGAGATTTAATACATTCCTTTACATCCATATTCATCCTTTAATGACTGGTTTCTTTATCATTTTGAATGGAAACTACAATCCCCAAAAATTTATTCCCTCGTATTGGACTCCTATATGCATACAACATTCTTAAAATATACATTTTGTATCGTATACCCTTTAAAATCAAATAATTTATTTCTATAATACTAATACATAATATGGAAACTCCAAGAATTTTCTCAAACCCCTTAAGGTTTTTAGAAAACTTAATCTCATATATAAATATTTTTTCATTTTCCTAACACCACTCATAGGTTTCAATTACCAAGATTTACAATAAGAAAAATTCAATCTTATTTTAGCTTAAACCTTTACCCTTTTGAATTGTCAATACAGTATAAGAACATGAACATCACATGTCCAGTTACTCTATCCTAAACACTTTTATAAAACTAGTTAAAAATTAATTGAACTCCATTCACATTTTCAAAAAACTTCTAATGATGATTACTATATAAATTCAGCAGGAAAGCTAATTCTTATAGGATATCTCCAATATCTCCAAGACATTAGCACAGTCAATCACATTAATAATATAATTAGAGAATAAATTTACTCAAATCATAATGGATATAATTACACTGGAACTATAATTGAATTCATTCATTCTTTTTATAAGTATCTATATCTACTTGATGAAGAAATTCCTCATTTGGTTATTCAGGAGGGTATTACTCTGACACATATATTTTTTTCCAATTTTTTAAGAAGTATTATTAAGTTTCAACCCATTATAAGAAGTATCTATAATTAATATTCCCCTTTCTATAGTATTTATATGAAAGTAATGTTAGATTATGATGATGCAATTCATATACTAAAAAATATTTTTTTATAGAAGTATCATATTTTATAATTACATAATATAGACTTTTATTAAGATGTGCTCCCCATAAAATGGTGATTGTTTATAAAATTAATCATATCCATTAGTGGAAAAATGTCCATATTTCAACATTAAATTGTCTAAATTTTTATTTGTTTCACTGCATAGTTATATAGGTATTCCATCATATTACTCATAACATATATGACTCTTGAATAGTTAAGAAAACAACCCACTTACTAATATATAATAGGAATAAAAGTAACTATATTATTATGGTATCATATATCATAGGGTATCCTAGATAAGTGTACCCAAAATAAAATATAGTTATTTGGATTCCTAACTCTTAGGGTTATCCATTTCCACCATTTTTTATACATAATCCATGGGCACCCAACATTAGCGTCAACCACCCGGGTTGGATGATCATGGTCTTGACATGTGTTCACATTGGAAGGATATAACACCTTGAATTTTTAAATGGTATTTAATCACACAATATTATATTATGTTTTTTCCTTTAAATTTACTCATTATTTTAATGATTTAGTTTGGAATATCTATTCCTTCTAGAAAATCAATATGTTCAAACCATATTAACGTGTTTCCTTTTACACAACTCCTAGCTTGTATTACCAACTCAAATTAAATCTAATTATATTCATAACTATGTAAATTCATCCCTTGAATAAGGTAAATGAAAAAAAATCATGTATGTTATTGTAATTATATTAAAATAAAAATCCCTATAATAGTAATCTTGGAGTAGCAGGGATCCAACCCCTACTTTTCTAGACAACTAATTTGACTCCAGGACAATGTGCAATCAGACTCAAAGTTCATCTGACCAAGGTTAGTATACATAAGTGACGCCCCAATTCCATCATGATTCTTAGACATAATTTTTATAAACTATAATTAATAGTTTTATTCAATATCATGCCCTAGTACAAGACAAAGTCAAGGTAGAAGAAGACTGGATCAATTTTTATACTTAGCATGCAACTCGTTAAATGCATGTATGCCAATTTATATGAGAATATTAACAATTTAAATGAAAACAGAAATCCATACATAATATTAAAATTATATTCATGAATAAGAAAAAAGCAAACGAAATAAATAAATGAAAAACTAAATTTTTTAAAAATGATATAAATTATTCATGAAAAACTCATAAATAATGTAATTATAAACACTTGAAATTTAGTCATTCATTTTTGAAATTCCATAATCAAATAAATATAGTCACTTTTTATTAATTTCTAGTATTAATTTTATAAAATTATCCTTTTATATGGAATTTATTATAAACATATGATATTAAATGAAATGTAAACATATTATATTCCAATCCAATTATGTAAATAATTTACATAATCAAGATATAACATATTTAATATTATTTAAACCCTAATCATATGAATTACAAAAAATAATTTTAATATTCTTTAAATAATTCCTCAAATAAGGCCCTTTAATTTAAAGAATAAAAATTAAATAATTATATATTATTCATAATTTTAAATATAAAATCCTTTATATATGGCCTTATTTCTTAACTTATAATCAGTTTATGAATTACAATAAAAATTTAAATATAAAAATATGCATTCAAATTATAAGTTCAGACATATAATTCAAAAAAAATATTATATTAACATTTAATATTATGAGTATTTGTTTAATTAATGTTTCATAAACACTTAATAAATTAATTGTAAAAAATTTATAATTAATTAATTTATAAATATTTTTTAAATTAATTTAATATCCCAAAATAACTCAACCTATAACTTATGTATAATTTATTATTTGTATAATTCAATTAAAATATGAGATTTAGACAAATAAAATTTCTACATGCATATCATATTTTATGATATCAACATATCATAAATTATCGAATCTCACACTACCTATCGTATTTTATGTGAGATAATATTTAGTCTACTACATCATCCTTTGATGCCTATAAATATTATTATATGATATCTGAATATCACCTCTACGACTAGAGGAACTATTTTATGGTTGCAAAGTAGATAATATTAATGCTTCTGGAGGAGACAATTATATATACCGTACACTATTACATGAGGAAAATTAAGGATTTTAATTGTATCTTTTATTCGAATATCATATATAATATATAGTGATGATACCATAATTTACTACATTTTATTCCATATAGAAAAGAACATTTCTTTTTCTATATTATTTAAATGATATCAAATACGAAATAAAAGCAATATGATTTTTTTTTTATTTCTCCAACTTTATTTTGAGAATAATGAAGCATGGTAAAGCCTTAGTACCACTAATGCATTTCTATGGATTAAAAATTGAAAATTTCAAGGTATTAGAAGATATTAGAAACCAAATTACCAAGATCACCATGCTATGTAAAACCAAAAACATGTATAAATAAAATGAATAATTTTTTGTACCTTACATTGATGATAGCATCAATTATTACATAAAAAACAACGGTTTGATGAATATCTCTAAGAAATGTTCAAAGGACTCTTCCCTCTCATGTGTATACATTGATCAACTAAATCACTCATTCATGGTTGGGTTCCTCCTCACATCTAATATATTCCTATATCACTCTAGAGTTATGAAAATGGAAACAAATAGATTTGATAGGGGGAATTGAAAAAGGGATCTTGGGAAATAATTTCAAGAATGAAAGCACACATATCAATGTATTATCCCATTTATATAGCCGTCAGGAAATTTCTAAATCTTCCATGTAATTTACTCATATGTTATGGAATGTATGAGAAAAAATAAATGGTTAAAATACTTGTAACCATTATCCAAATGAATTCACTCAAATGTTACATCATATGAAATGTTTGATTGATAATTGTCATTAGTGAAATATTCATGAATATTGAAAACATAATGTATAACTACCATTTATAATAATAAAACACATTTGAATCGCACATTATGATTAAAAAATATTATGATACCAATATATCATAAAATATTATATATTTATATTACACTACAGTGATGTCATTATTTAATAATAAACTATATGCCTGCATATTGCATATGTATTGGATATTTCCAAATACAATGTCACTCTATTATATGCAATGATATAGGATAAAAAGTAATATTTACGAATTATGATTTATGATATATCTTCAATACTATTTACTCAAGAATATTTATTAACTAATGCCTCCTTGATCAATTTAGTGGACTCCCCAATCCATAAATCCAAAACATGTATTTTCTCAAAACATACCACCAAATTTCACCAAGTAGACTACAAAAACTTCTCTTAGCACTAGTTTTTTTAATTCTAACTGTTAATTTAATTATAACTCCAATTATAGATATAATATGATTTTTTGATGTCTATAAAATCACCTAAATCTATGTTTCATTTCAAATTAAGAAAAATAAGATAATTTATGACTTATTATTTTCCTTTAGGGATGTTAATTATTTTGGTGTAAAAATAAAGCTTTATTAGATCATGATTGTTAACTATTATATATAACCACTTACATGAATAATTAATTATTCATACTAAAACAAATATTACACATAATAAAATAATTTTATCTAAAAATGATTATTAATTATTCTTAATTAATGACATTTCATAAATTTACAATCAACCATGAAAAAATAAAATTAAATATTAAATGACCATGATCATGGATATATAGGTTGGTTTACTGATTAGTGATAAATAAAAATAGATCATATGGGAAAACCCCTTGATTTAATATCGACTCAACCTATAATTTCAACCATTATCTTATAATTCACCATGTTTTGATTAACCTTAGATTGGGTATTAAATTGGCTCCTATGAGTGAGAACTCTATCATTTATAATGGTAATCAAATATTATTGAGGGTAACCATGGGCAATATTTTATATAAAAGTGATAATGGAAATTTTTTCCCTTTTATTATAAAATATAATGTGATAGAGAGATATTTTATAGATCATAAAATTTAATTTAATAATTGTTATTACAAATAAATTTAATAATTGAATTTAATTAAACTGATTTGAAACAATTAAAATATGGTCAAACTTATGATCATTCAATATATAGTTACAATCAAAAATAAAAAAATAACAAGTAAAATTATATTTATAGTCCCATATAATAATTAAAAATAATAAAATAATTCTTATTATTATTCGGTGTGTCTCATATTCATTGAGATCACAATTTTAAAATACCCATTTTATTTTAAAATACCATAAAATAAAAAATTTTGTGTGTGTGTCTCTTTATATGTATGTATATAAATAATTTACTTTATGTGAATTGATATTTACATTCCATGTGGGTTATATTTAGAATAATGTGTACTGTGAAATGTGATATAACATTGTGGTTAGTATATGTTGTATATTTCACCCCAGATCAAGCACAAATGCATGAAGATTGTGTTGTGTGACTTATGTTCAATATTACATGGAATTATACCTATATATAAAACCTTTTGTTACGTGATATATAATACCATGAAACATGACATGAACTCTTTGTGTGTAAAGGAAACCTTATTGGTTTTTATAGGTATTATTATAATTTTTCTTTCCTATTCTTAACCAATGTTTTAGTTTTATGAAATTTAATTCAACCATATACTTGAATTTTAGAATTAGAATGAGTCACTAGAGATGAATTTTACAATATAAAATCAAAAAATTAATTATAAATTATGCATGTTTGCTCTAATGCCATATAAGGGATCTGAGAACATCCTATGTGGTGGGTGGTGTGCCCATTTAAATTTTTTTACCTAACTATTTAGATAATTTTAAATATAGAAATGAATAAAATCTAAATATTTAAAAATAATCATAAAATATAATTTATAATTATTTAATTAATTAATTAAAATAAGTACCTCACTAAATTGTTTTTTATTAGATCTTTACATATAATTAGTGTTTTCATTTCTCTAAAAACATAAACTATGATTCCTTTAGAGGTATCCACACATACTCTACAAAGGCTATGACACAAATATTGATATTTTGAGTTTTATAATCAAGGATTCATGTACATTAGATGTCTGAGGTCAATTATGTAGGTATATATCTAGAATCTCTCTCTAGTACTTTAGATAATAGTTGAAAAAACTCTTTAATAATCTCTCTAGAATTTGATAGAAGAATAAGACACATAATATTTCTCTATTGAATTTTATAACATATTTTTATATTTATATTTGTTTTTATGTTAATAAAATTACATAAAGCACATTTCTATTAACTTTAATAAATAAATGAACAACTATTACTTCTTAAAGAAATTATTTATTTATTAATATCATTTTAACTAAAATACAAATGTAATATCACATCTTGAAATTATTAACTATTTCTTTTAATTGATGTTAAATTTTGTACTTTAAAATATAAAATTTTCTCAAGCACTCCCCATAAATTTATCAAACATTGAAGAAAAATATAATATTTCTTGTTTCATAAAATAATTTGTATTCACTCATTGAATCTAAAATAAATTGTATATAAATGTAGAAAAAAATAAAAAACATTTATTTTGATATAGAATAAATTATTATTATATTAAAATCAATATAATTTTAATATATATCATACTAGAATATATTCTAAAAATTAGATTCAAATAAATCTAATGAGATTATGAATACATCATAACAACTAAAAATAGTTTATTGATAATAGATGATTTGGGTTGAAACTTTTGGAAACCCCAATATTTTAGATCTAATAATAAATATTTTATTGATAATAGTTCTACCTGAATATTTTCATTTTGTTTTAATAAGGATGTACATATGATGTAATGGGATTATAGAGGGAGAGTAGGAGCATAACGTGGTAAATGGGTGGAATGGGGAGTGAAAATGGAGGAGGATCCACAAAAATAGGTTCTTTTATAAAAATAATAATTTTAAAATACCATTTTGGATATTGGGGTGGAAATATATAAATAAAAGGAAATTATAGTGTAACTGCTTGTATAAGAGTCACATGTGTGTGATTCTAATGCCCCCGCCTCCAGCCCGATGCATTCCCTAATAGCCTGAACTATCAAATGACACATGAACAAATTCATAACTCCATATATGCCCGATGATTCCAGTAAGAAAAACAATATTACATAAATAGTGGGTAGATAATTCATTAAAAATAATCCACCAAGGTCATACCCAAACCTATCAAAAATTCAACATGAATTTCCTATATATAAAACATACAAAAAACCTATGTAAATAAAATAGGGATCTAACAATTTCACCATGTATTCTAGTATATAAATGTAATATAGTCTAAATAATATTAATCCATAACCAAAATATTGAATAATTCATCATTATGAATCTAAATGCATAATAAAATAAATAAATACCATAGACAAATTTCGGGTACATATGTTTTTCATAGAACATCTAAATGCACAATAAAAAAAATAAACAATATAGACCCATATCCAATACATATATTATGCAAATAAATAAGAAAATTACACAAGAATCTAACACAAATCACCATGAAATCGACCAAAAAATCATTAACTCCAAAATACACCACATCCTATACTTTAAATTAAGCTCAAAGATGATACCTAAACATGTATAAGGAATTAAGGTCTTCCAATGTAAATTAAAGAACATTCTATATAAACATGTATCATATGATTATAAAGAGATATCAGGATTACTTCTACTCACCACAAATTACTAAATGCTTGTTATAATTTGGATCAATGTAATTTTTGTGATAATTTCTAATCATCCTATGAAAAAAATAAACCATCCATATATATAAAATATCGTCACACTTGTTTTTTATCATGGTGTACAAGATAAAAGAGCCTATAAGGACACATATTAGTACTAATATCTTATAAGATAGGTCACAAAGACACACCTATCCAAATCCCACACTGGGATACTTTTTAGTTACACACCCCCATCTCATCCCAAATGTCTCTTACTCAGCAGATCATCATATGACCCATTAGTAATCTCACTTTTAGTTAATAGATGAAACCTAAAATATTATGGGAATTGTTATTCATAACAAGATATACAATAATGTGTTATCAAATTGTGATAAAAATCAATGAAAAACATCAAGTGACAACTAAAAAATTAAGTATAGTTAAAGAGAACCCAAAGAAACAAAAAATAAAATTACAACAATCTCCTGATAGAAAAATGTTAAATAAATAACTTGTACCAACTATAACAAATAATTAATATTTCATATCTCACTACATTCCCTATATCACGTCACTAGTCCTTACTAGCTCTATATTCAAAACTACCCATATAGTACATCCTACTCTATCATATATTTTTCAAGTCATCATAGGGGTTGGCTCTAACTTCATGATAATATAAAATTAAGGCTACACATTGATCCCTCATATTGAACATCAAGAATCAATATCATCATATTAATATCTTATTCAATGGAAATTTACTTATCATAGTATATCCTAAATTTATAAAAACCTCCTATAAGGTAGATACTTCATTATATAAGAGAAGATTTACCCTTCTCAACTAGAGGAAAATTTATCATTATACCACATCTAGTCTATAATAAGGAACGCCTCCACAAGGAGAGGTACTATCAATAACAAATTATATTTACATCCATGAATAAAACCTTTAAGGAAAATATATCATGCTCATCAAGTAAAAAAATCCAAGTGGTCTTCCTAGATGTCGCTATTGTTTTTAAGCGTTGTTATAAAACCATACTTACCATATAGGTTACATGCCCAATTAGTCTATCCTATACTGTAAAAATAAACCCACATAAAATATGGAACTCACTCTACTAAAAATTAATGATCATTTTTTTTCTATAAATCATCATGACATAAAAACTAAATCTAAACTTATCTATAAACATAAATCAAAAAAAATTAGGTCTAACTCAAAACCAATAAATATCTATGAATTTTTTTGATAAAAAGGTCCTTTAAATATCTAAGTATATCCTAACGGGAATAAAATCTTCCTAAAGGTTATCCCTATTATTCCCACATGATTAGTGTAGTAATATAGAGAAAAAGGATGAATTGGTATAGACATATTTTAATAATAAAAAACATTTTCACTTTTCACTTTTTAACTTATTAAAGTGAATGAATCTTATGCTCTCATATCACATTCATCTTGTAAGCTTGAAGTATAAACAAAATAATAAATAACATGGAACACATATATTTATGAAATTTTCTAAAAATGTGTGAGGAAGTACTTTGGGTTTATTGGTTACTATCCCACAAAAAATGAATGATATATTATTATTATTAGACTAAGGGAAAGGGGTGGGATCGAACCCTTATACCTAGAACTAACATGATTATATTCATGGAACCAACCAACACATTATTTACTAACTCAATTCCCTTTAGACATTAGTACTAACTAGTTATTTTTTTAAAATAAAGATTAAATTAAAATGATATATTGGATACACAATTTTCTTCTATTATAAATAGATTATATCTTCCTTACTTAGTTTGAGAAATCTTCTATGGCTACCACACTTCCTCTTATTCAATAACTTTGAAATCCAATATTTTCTTCACTAGATCAAGTACATGTCTTTATTTCTCAGTTAACAAACTCTCAATATTCTTTGATTTTTAGGATTTCAGTATATTCCAGAACACCCATTGATAACTCTAACCTAAATAATGTTAGAAAAGTGAAAATACATATAAGTAATAGTGTTAACTTCTTTGAATTTCTCGTATTATTCAAAGAAACTTCTCCATATAAACTCAAAAATAATCTTGAGGATATTTTCTAATTTTCAAAATTGGAATCTTGATGAATTCTGATATTATGATTTTATTTTTTTCAAATTATTTAAAGTAATTTTCATACAAACTATATCTTAGAACATCAAAATTGGATTCAAAAATGTTATATATTGAATATCCAAAATTCTCACTCAAATATCCTATATAATATTCATGATCTTGTCATTTAATTATCCTCCGATATCAATCTTTTTATTCTTCAAAATCATTAATAAGATGTGGATCCTAATATCCATGTATGCATTCTTCCATGAAATAAAGTCATTATGAGGTAAATCTTTATCTCATAGTGAAAAATAATTCTTTAAAAATCAATACCAATAATAGATTGAATCACAACATAATTCATTAATCATTATGATATTTAATCACTAAATAATAGAAAAGAATCATTGGATTATTCTTTATGATTAACCTGGGGAATCCATTTAATCTTACAAAAAAAACAAATATTCTCATATACCATTTAAAATCCATAGGCCAATCTTACACAAAATTGTATTTATTCATATGCAAGAATGTTTTACTATTATGTAGTCTCATGAATATTAAATTTATTCTTCCATAGAACTAGATTACTATTGTATATATCCAAATCACTCTTACATTTCTCATTCCATACCCATGTGTGATGTCTCAGACCTGGATTCCACTTAACGAGTGCCCTGAGCCCAATGGGCTACATGACCTTAAGAATATCTCCCCAAATGTTGGAGGATTCCTACTAGTAGAGAGGTAATAGGGTGTTTCCATGGGGATATTATTCCCTCATTACAAAATTATAGCATAGTAGATGAAAGTAAACATGGGTAAATAGTAGAAGAAATACAAGTGAACAGAAGGCACAATAGAAAAATAGAGACAATAGTAACAATAACTGAAATAACTATAATAACATTCAATAACTAATGATGATATGACATGTCACTAGAAAATAGTAAGACATGGATAAAAGATAGTAGGCATAACATGTTCCACAAAAATATAAGGGAAATAAAATACCATCCCAAGCATAACGGGCTCTAACTTAATCATCTACTATCAAGCTCCGTTCTAAACATTAAGAAATCAAGTGTTTGAAGTCGTATTCTTCACTTTGTCAACACCTACAACCATGTAACCTTCCTCATGTACCAAATGGTGGACAGAGATGGTTTGAGATAAATCTTAGTGGGTCACCACCAATGATGTCTATAACATCTGGCTCGTGTAATGGAAATTTAACAGTGTTAAACCATTTATATATAAAGTAAATCAGTACAATGTAACTAAATATCACAGTACTGGATTCATTTCTTTATTGTTGTGTAAACTTTTAAACAATTCATTATTTTATTATTCCCAATTTATAAATAAGTAACATGTTATAAATTTCAAAGGTTCTAAGTTTTAACAAAGCAACCTGTAATGATATATAATAGTGAAGTCCCAATTTAATAACCAAAGTGATGTAGACCTCAAGGGTTTCCAAATCAGTAATAACTTTTTCTTGGAATGGGTAAGATTGCAATAAAAGGATCATGTTCCATGTCATTCCATAATAAGTTACCTACTGAATCCAAGGTGATCATCCAAGGTAAAATGGGGTAAGCAAAGATAGGGCCTTATGGGCTATTACAATGGAACCTACTATTAAATGCTCGATCCAAGGAGTGTATCCAAGTAATCATGTGATAATATTAAGAGATCCTATAGTGTCATACCAAAAATCCAAGAATAGGAAAGTATCTGGATCTAGGTTTGTCTCAACCTAAGAAAGATGAATCCTTGACTGAGAATGGGGTTCCCAAGTGCTTGTGACCTTCTCTGATCAGAATCCAAGGCGAGCTTGATTTAGGACAATCCTATTTTATTATGATGTCATGTAATATTTATTTTGGTTCAAGTATTTCATTTAATTACTATGATAAGGTAATGTATCATGCAACCATTGGTTCAGGCCTTTCATTTCATTAGTGTGATAAGGTCAAGTAGCATGAAACCTTTTAATCAAGTCATAATTAATCAATAAGTCCATTTGGTTAAAGCCTTGACTTTCATTAGTGTGAAAAGATCATGTAGCATGCAGCCATTCATTTAATCCATTTAAGGATTATTCAATAATTAAGGTTTATTCTACTACCTTCCATTAATGTGGTAAGGGGTTCTATGGACATGCAACCTATCAATCATTCACATTTAATCTGGTCAAGTCATCTACTCAATATACTTTCCAATTTCCATTTCAAATTTAATTATCAATTGAAGAAATTACCATAGGTGGATCAAGTTTTATGCATAAATGGTACTAGAAATTATGAAATTCTTATTTTAAACAATCCATTTAACAAAGAAAATCTTACCCTTAGAGTGGTCAAGCCAAGGCACTCCCGAACGGTGGTTCAAATGTGTCAAAACATTAAACATCACTTATGGAATAACCATAGACATGGGAAGGATTGAGTTGTGTGTGTAACCACTAACAACTAATCACATATTTTGAAAGATCAAACCAATATGGTTCTAATGATTATAAACATGGTATATAAATTCTATAAACAGCACCCAATGAAATCGGTGGGCCCCACACGACAAATCCAAAAATAGCGCACATTAGAGATGAGTTATAGACCACCTATCTAAGGCTTGTATGACTCTCCTCCTCTATTATTGGCCGTTTTTTTGGCATGGATCAGAGTAGATCCAAGAAAAAGTGAAAAACACTCATACCCCGATAACTCAGTCAACAGAAAAAGAGAAGGAGAATGGCTCAAGAGGACTCAAGTACTTACTATTATACATCCAACATGATGAACAGAATCTAGACCAGTTCTCAGATGAAGGAGATATCTTGATTCCTACCATATATCTTCAAAGGGCTCCAAAATGATATAGAAATAGGTTAATCCTTCTAGTTATCAGATTAGGGAGGAAGGAGGGGTTTTATTAGATTATTAATGGAAAATTTGACATTTTACCAAGTAAAATGGCATGTGCACGGTTTTTTCACACAGTTCGACAAAACATGCTCAAACCATGCATAGTTACCTGGGTAGAAGGGGTGCCTGTTTCTTAGGCCACATGGCCATGTGCCAACCCTGTGAGGTGGATCTGTCCAGAAAATCACAATCCGCATAGTTTTCCAAAATGTTTTGAATTCCTGCATTTTTTAAACTGGATCGTGTGTCAGGCCTGTTTTCCCCAAAAAGATGGGTTTCGAGCTTCTAAAATTCCTAGAACACCCTTTAGACCTTTACTAACCCATTAGGAATCCATATTAGGTCCAAAGTAAATATTTAGACCTTAAAATTATAGGATCCTTACATGTGTAAAAAACTAGGTTCTTACAATCTTCCCCCCTTAAAAGAAATTATCCTAGAGTTCACCTTCCAATGTTAGAGAAACATTGTCTGATAATAAATTTGGACATTAGGGACATACTTCAGCTACCCTCTCCCAAGTCTCATCATGCACTCATCATTCTTCCATAGAACCCATTCTAGAGGGACATACCGGCCTTAGAGAGACTTTGTGCTCCAGTCAATGATACATATTGGATTCTCCTCAAAGGTAGAATTAGCATCTAACTCAACTTAATCAGGGTCAAAATTGTGAGATGAGTGGGAATGATGCTAAAAAATCTTTGAAACATGAAATACATCAAGCATGGAATAGTACCTTTGAGGTAGTAGCGACCGATTGGCTATCGACCCGACTCTCTCTAGAATCTCAAATGGCCCCACATAATAAGGTTAAAACTTTCCCTACTTCTATAGACTTATATTCTCATGCCTGAGTGATACCCAAAGAACAACATGATCACTGACCTCAACCTCTAGAGGTTGTCGAAGACGATCAGCATAAATTGTTTTCTAGACTAAGAAGTTGTCATACGCTTTCTGATCAATAGTAATTGCTCTGAAGTATCCTGAATGAGATAAAAACCTACTTGGGTTGCCTCACCTACCTCTATCTATCATAGGGTTGAACGACATGGTATTCCATATAAGGCCTCAAATAGATCCATTTGAATTTTCATCTGAAAGATTTTATTATAGGCGAACTCAATGAGAGGGATATAATTTTCCCAAGAAGCTCCAAAATCAAGGACATATTCCTGAAGAATGTCCTCTAAAACCTATATTTTCCATTAGTCTGAGGGTGAATGGTTGTACTTAGAAGCACCTATGTTCCCATAGATTTCTGCAATCCCTTCCAAAACTGTGAAGTGAAACGAGCATCCCCATCTAATACTATAGTATGTGGAACCCTTTGTACTCATATAGTCTCACGGACATACAGTCTTTCCAGCTCATCAAATGATAAAGTCTCCTAAATAGAAATTATGTGGGATGATTTCATTAGTTGGTCAATGACTACCCAGATAGCATCTCTACCCTCGGAGACCTAGGTAAAATGACTGTGAAATCCATAGAAACATCTTCCCATTTCCATTCTGGGATTGGAAGTAGCTATAGAATCCTTGATGGTCTCTGTTTCTCTACCTTTAGCTGCTGATAGTTGGAACACCTGGTGACAAAACCTACTATATGATGTTTCCTCTAAGGCCACCTATACCGGTGTCACATATCTTAATACATCTTTGAGATGACTAGATGAACTACCCACTAAGAATCTTGGGACTCATGCATAAACTCTTATCTCATATCTATAGAAACCTGGATATGTCCACATAGATGCAGGACATCATCTCTATCCACTGACCAATCTAGAGGTGAGTTGTCTTCTGATGTACTCTCATGGAGAACTATTCCTTCAGGATCTGAAAATTTCCTACTCTTCACCTTCTCACGAACGGAAGAGGTAACTATCAAGGATGAGAGGTATGACTAATTGTGACTGTCATGGAACTCTAGATGCATCTCCAAAAGATGGACATTAACTTCCATTCATCACAGGCTTCTTGTACGGCATGTGCTAGCATTTTCCGACTCAGTGCATCTGCAACCACATTTCCATTCCCAGGCATATAGGCAAGATCAAAATCAAATTATTGTAGATATTAAACCCATATCCACTATCAATGGTTCAATTAATGCTGAGAAAAGATATATTTTAGGCTCTTGTGGTCTATGTAGACCATAAAGAGCACACCCATCTGATAATGTCTCTAGATACATAAGGCATGGACAACTACTGCTAGATCAAGGTATTATGTTGGGTAGTTTCTCTCATGAGGCCTAAAATGTCATGATATGTACACAATTACATTGTCCTCCAGTATCATCACTGTTCCTAGGACAATTCTTGATGCATCACAGAAGATGGTATAACCTATACCTGGCTCTAGAAGAGTCAGAATAGGTGCCAATACAATCCTTTATTTGATCTCAAGAAATGATTTCTTACATGATTCTGACCATATGAACTTGAAACACTTATTTGTAAGAATGGTAATATGTGAATAAAGGTGAGAAAATTCTTGTATGAAATTCCTGTAATATCTATCCAGTCCTATGAAACTCCGTATATAAAATGTGTTCTTAGGATTCTCCTTGGAAACTATAGCACTTACCAGTTCTCAGTCCATAAATATTCCTGATTCTGAGATAATATAACCCAAGAAGTGAAATTTATCAATCTAGAAGTGTCACATAGCAATATTGGAAAAAATATTATGCTCTCTCAGTGTACTCAGAATGATATCAAGATGTTTGGAATGGCCTCTATGAGTGTGAAAATACACCAAGACGTCATCCATAATAACCATGAAAAAAGAATCCAAATAGGGGTGGTACACCCTATTCATCATAGCCATGAAAATGGTAGGAGAGTTTATAAGACTGAATAGCATAACAAGGTACTGATACAGACCATAACTACTATAAAAAGTTGTATAAGGTATGTCTGATGGCCTTACTCGGACTAGATGATAACTAGATCTTAGGTCGATCTTGGAGAAGACCTTTTCTCCTCAGAGATGGTAGAATATATCATCTATTCAAGGTAGTGGATACCGGTTCTTGACCTTAATCTGGTTCAATATTTTTTAATATACACATAGGTGTAAGGTTCTATCCTCCTTCTTGGCGAAATGAACGGGCGAACCCCAAGAGGATGTACTAGGCCGTATACAACCTTTGGCATCTAAATCCTATAATTTCTGCTTGAGAATATGAATCTTTGTAGGTTCCATACTGTAAAGAGGAATGGACACTAGATCTTCTCTTGGAATAAGCTCAATTGTAAATTCTACCTCACTCTGAGGAAATCTAGAAAAATCGTCAGGAAATACATCCTTGAAATTATCCACTACTGGAGGGAAATCAGCTTGTCATAAACCCTGATCCTTCAAGAAGAGATTTCCAATCTGGGCAGTCACTCCACAAAGACCATCATGTTATGTTCTTTATCTACCAGCCTGGACATCCCACTCACCCTTATGTAGATAACAGCTACCCTATGTTGATGAAAATGATACAATACAGTAATAGAAGTCTACAATAGTGTGATGATAAACCAACCATTCCATCCCAAGTATGATGTCAAAGACCATAATCTTGAGAAAAAAGAGGTTCCATAAGAAAGCGTAACTTCCAATCTCAAGGGGACATTCCTTACAATAGCGTATTCCCTCTGTTTGTACCCCTAATGGAGTATTTAGTGTCATTAGACCATATTAAAATTGTATCTTCAGTTCGAGACTCCCCACAATAGATACATAGATAAAAGAGTTTGAAGAATCTATATCAAATAAAGTAAATTCTATAGTATAGGCTACTATAATAGTACCTTGTACTGTAGATGGTCCTACAGCCTGATCCTTGGGCATTGCTTGTAGTGCATTCAACTGACCTGATCCACGGACCTGTGGAACCGATGGACTACCATGATCATAACTGCTCCGTTGGTGCTGCTAGTGATCAGGGTTTTAGCTACAATGGACATGAATTGCTCCTCGGCTAGACCTACTAGTGTAATTCCAAATCCCCGCCTGACGCGGTGTAAAAGAACTCTCTCTTGAAGGTGAAGCTGATGAGAAACCTTTTACACTTGAAGCTGGTAAAAATTTCCTACAGAAACACTGTAGATTCACCATATAATCGCAATCCCAGCACTCTAGTGGGTCTTTATCACACTGAAGCTTGGAATTCCCTCATCTTCCACACTGATGACACAGTTTAGATATATCAAAATAAATACTCTGGTTGTCACTACTCTGATGAGAATCTTTGAGAAAATTCTTCCTACCACCGGAATAACTAATTTCCTGATGTGGCACTAGTCCTCTATGCCTAGTACTATTTCCGTCCCCTAGGTTATGCTCAGTGATAAGAGTTTGAGTGAATATTTTATAAAAAGTAGTTAGGTGAAAGACATTCACCTCTGTACGAATGGTGTATTGGAGCACTTCCTTGAGACGTCTAGCACACGAAAATAGAAGCAGTGAAAAGCGCTAAAACTCCATAAAATACACTAAATATTCCATAAGTGACATAAAAATCTACTCGATATGCATAAACACTCTGGATCTATCATCTCTTAGCATATGAGGAATGAACTAGTCATAGAATATAGTTTGGAAATCAACCCATAACATACCCTGATTACAACTGGCCTGGGAAATCACATCCCACCAATGCTTGGAAAAATCTCTAACCATGTATGTTGCAAGATTAACTCTCTTATCTAGAGGCATTTCCAGATTCTCAATGATAGAAATAATGGAATCAAGCCAAGACTTAGCATCCTTTTAACCCCCATCCCCTGAATAGGTATGAGGATGCTGCTTCTGGAAATCGTGAGTCAAATCAACCATCGTAGGTGCAATTCGTGGAACATCATGCATGGTCTGCATCAGATGTAGGAAACTATAATGAACTTGTCCATCATTTCTCATATTAGGTACAAGTGGTTGTACCTCAAGTGGAACTTCTATAGGTAAGACTGACGATTCAGGGCCCACCATGTCTGGATCAGGGTCATCTCCACCCTCTTGGTGTATGACACGAGGATGACATGGGGGCATTGATCTACAATTGTGAAGCACACAACTCAGAACAATCTCAAGAAGAATTAAAGAAT
Source organism: Viscum album (assembly GCA_963277665.1). Taxonomy (NCBI): domain Eukaryota; kingdom Viridiplantae; phylum Streptophyta; class Magnoliopsida; order Santalales; family Viscaceae; genus Viscum; species Viscum album. The sequence continues at coordinate 2,072,018,404 of OY728156.1, read as the reverse complement.
CAATTGCATAAGGTGAATGTAATAAAACTCACTAACCAATTCATGATACCCTAACTACCCTCTTAGATGGCCAGGTATCAGTAAGTGCTTAGGTATAGGTTTCATTTCATTTTTCATTTAATTATCAGGTTCCCTCCTTTACCTTTCATAAAAATGAAAAGGCGGGATAAGTATGTTCAACCATTTCATATTATATGTCATCATTCACTTTATAATGGATAGTCATTTTCATAGAATCGGTTCCCATAAACCTACCACTAGAAACTAAACCCATTTATTTATAACAAAATGGATCGACTTGGTAAATTACTCATCCCAACCCAATAGGAACCACACAACTCATGAATTGAGATAGGAAATCACTCAATCGCATCCAAGAGTAATATAACAATAAGCTAACTATCATATCATGACTCAGAAATCACAAGCATAACTAGAAATGAAAAGCAGTGAAATGCACATATATGACATGAAAAAATACATGACATGTGAATTCTAGGTTCCTATAATGATGCATGTAACAATACACCTTTCCCTCATGTCATTGGGCCAAGGATGAAAAAAATCATCAAACAGAGTAATACACAGCAACACCACACAACATGTTCATCATCCAATGGTGAAATAATGTCAACTGTAATAAGAAAAAGTAGAATAAAAATGTTATTTTGGGTAACTTGTATTTTTTCCCAAACATGGGTTCACGATGCCCAAGAATGAATTATAAACAAGTCCCAAGTGTTCTTAATATCCAATATATTGTCTCTCAATAGTAAAATGAGAAAGTAAACCACCTATGATACCACTTTTTGACATCCTAGACCTAGATTCTACTTAAAGAATTCCCCGAGCCTGGTGGGCCATATGGCCTCAAGCACATATCCCCGAACACCATAGGTTGTCAACTTGCTGCGAGGGCCAAGGGTGTGTTTGTGGGGAGACTATTCACTCATTTCCATAGTGTAGAACAGAGAATGAAAGTAAACATGGTTAAATAGAGGAAGCAATATAAGTAAACAGAAGGAAAAATGGAAAAATAGAGACAATAGTAACAATAACTGAAATAAACTATAATAACATTCAAAAACTAATGATGATATTACATGTCACTATAAAAATGGAAGGAGTGGATAAAATATGGTAGGCCTAACATTTTCCATAGAAATATAATGGAAATTAAAGACTATTCCGAGCATCCCGAGCTCTGTCCTGATCATCTACTATCAAATCCATTCTAAATAGAAATAAATAAAGTGTTCAAAGCTATATATTTCCCCTTGTAAACACCTACAACCATTTAATATGCCTTGGGTACCAAACAATACTTGAAGAGGGTGTAAGATAAATCTAAGAGGGCCACCACCAATGGTTTCTATAACATCCGGCCCATGTAATGGAAATGTAATAGTATGCAACCATGCATATATAACGTAAAACATTCCAATGTATATAAACACCCAAGTACCTTATTCATCCCTCAAATGATGTCTAAACATGTAAACAATTCAATATCTGATTATTCCTAGTTTTAAAATAAGTCACATATTAGAAATTTCAATGGTTCTAAGTTGTAATAAGGAAAACTATAGTGATATCTAATAGTGAAGTCATAATGTAATAACCAAGGTGATATAGACCTCATGGGTCACCAAATCAGTAATAATTGTTTCCTGGCATGGGTAAGTGTGTAATCCAAGGATCATGTTCCAAGGAATTTTGCAATAAGGTGCCTATCGAATCCAAGGTGATCGTCCAAGGTAAAATTGGATAAGCAGAGACAATGCCCTATGGGCTGTAACCATGAAACCTACTTATCAATACTGGATCCAAGGAGTGTATCCAAGGCATCATGTGATAATATGAATGGATCCTATGGTGTCATACCACGCATCTATGAACAGATAGGTATTGATAGATAGGTGGGTCTCAACCTAAGAAAGCTGAATCCTTGAATCCGAATGGGGCCCTGAGTTCTCATGGAATTCTCTGATCAGAATCCAAGGTGAGCTCGAATCAAACCATTTCTATTTGATAATGAAGTCATGTAATATTTCATTTGGATCAAGACTTTCCATTCATTATTGTGCTAAGTTCATGTAACATGAAACCATTGGTTCAATCCAAGACTTTCATTAGTTTGATAAGTTCAAATAACATGAAACCTTTTAATAAAGTCATAATTAATCAATAAGTACATTTGGTTCAAGCCTTTCCTTTCATTAGTGTGACAAAGACAAGTAGCATGAAACCATTACTTTAATCCATTTAAGAAATATTATATCATTAAGTTTAATTCATCTACCTTCCATTAATGTGGTAATGGAAACTATGGTCATGCAACCTATCAATCATTCACATTTAATCAAGTAAAGTCACATAATAAATATAATTTCTAATTTCCATTTCACATTTAATTATAAATTGAATCACTTACCTTAGCCGGGTCAAGTGGTGAGCATACATGGTACTTTCCATTATTTAATTCACAATATAAACAACCCATTTAATATATAAAATCTTACCCTTAGAGTGGTCAATCCATGGAACACTTGAACGGTGGAACAAACGTGTCAAAACACTAAACATAACTTATGGAATAAACTTTGACATGGAAATGATTGAGTTGGGGGTTTAACCACTAACAAATAATCAAATATTTGGAAAGATAATAACCATATGGTTCTTACGATTATATACATGGCATATAAACTCTATAAATAGCACTTAATGAAATCGTTGGGTGCCACACGACAAATCCAAAATCAACAAACTTTAGGGATGAGTTATAGACCACCAACCTTAGGCTTTTATAACTATCCTCCTTCATTATTGGAATTTATTTTGGATCATATCAGATTAGATATAAGAAAAATTGAAAAACTCTCATACCCTGATAACTCAATCGACAACAAAAGAGAAGGAGAATATCTCAAGATGACTCGGGTACTTACTATTGCACATCCAACATGACGAACGGATGCTCGATCGGATCTCGGACAAAGGAAATATCTTGATTCCTACCTTAGATATTAAAAGTTATCCAAAATGAGAGATAAGTAGGTTAATTTAGTTGCTTCTCAGATTAGGGAGAAAGGAGGGGGATAATTAGATCATTAAGGGAAAATTTTACATTTTACCCAGAAAAAAGGCATGTGCACGGTTTGTCTACACTGTTGGAAAAGTGGTGCACAAACTATGCACAGTTACCTGGGTATAGGGGGTAATCATATGTTTAGGACGCATGACCATTCTCTAACCGTGTGAGGTGGATCTATCTAAAAAACACAATTCGCATAGTTTTCCAAACCGTGCGGTATTCCTTCCTAATTTACACTAAAAAGTGTGTCATGCCTATTTTTTAAAAAAGATGGTTTCCGGGAATCAGACTTGCCCCGGACATCATTGAGACTTTTACTAACCCCTTATTCATCCATATTTGTCCAAAGTAAATATTTATACTGAAATTTAATGGATCCTTACCTGAGTGAAAAATTTTGTTCTTACAAAATGTTAGTATTACACTGGAAGTAGTTATTATTACAATGATTCAAAATATTTTTTTGTACCCTTTAATAATAAAATGTATCTATTATATAGTTATCAAAAAATTAAATTAATATTTTATACCTCTGATTTATTCTAATATAGAACCAGTTAAATAATCAATTACTTTGATTTATTCTTATGTGACATAAGTTTACTCTTAGTCAATAGTAATACAATCCAAGACACTTGGATAATGACATCTCAATTTGCAACACATAATACATACTTCACACAATATATCCCCTTAAAACAATAGATCATCCATTAACCAACATACATATTATGAAATCCTAACACTTGAAAAATTTGCATGTTATCATGAAATTTATCCTCAATACCTGAATTCACTTCCCTTCAATTTATTTTTTCAAAACCTAGTGCAAACTTGTGATTATTATTATATATTAAATACTTTATCATTATTTGAAACACCTTTAACATGAAACTTTATTTGGCCTTATAAAATTCAATTTAAGAAGTCATAGACACTTAAAATCATCTCAAATCACATTATATAACATCATAAAATTATTATATTAAAAAACACTTCACTATAATTTATAAAGTAAACACAACATATAAATAATTCTTTTGAGTACTTAGAAGATATTCAACTAACAAAATTACTTCAATTTACTTTTAACTCAACCACTTCTTTGATTGTGATTCTAATCAATATAAAAATTATCACAACTATGATTTCAATACTATTTATTGACCAAGACAGCTCTCATTCCTGCATTTACGTTCATGCTTGATAATCATAGGGATAAATCTTCACTAACATACACATCTATATTTTAATCATCTATATGTGAAAGTAGATAAACATTTTTATAGTGATTGCATAAATCTATCAATATCCATTATCTATGGAAATATTCATCAAATCTTTAGCTTACATATCCAATTTCATAGGTTTTTATGAGATTTCATGTAACATAAATCTCAAACTTTAACTAGCTATATCAATATATTTTTACATTATTACTTTATCATGTATTGTTATCCTAAAAGGATGTTGTTAAATCCTCTTGGATGAACCAATTAATAAATGTATATTATATTACTAAAAAACTAATAATACATAGAATCATGATAGTTTATTGTAGATCCCAGGAGGAACAGGGAATCATGGTGACAACTCTTGAATAAATTCTAAGACAACATGATCTTGTGAGGATCATGAAAAAAATTTGATATAATTTATGTAATTAAAATAAAGTATTAAAATAAAATAAATTAAATTAGATTGAAAAAAAAGATAGAAGAAACACTTTCTAAGGGTTTTTTTTTAAAATAAAATAAATCAACCTTTCTCATAGGACAATTACATCTGATAGTTATAAAATCATAAATATATTAAATATGAACTTGTTCATTTTCATAAAACTACCCTATCATATCAATTCCTCATTGTTAGATGAATAAAAATATTTATAATGTATTAAGACCTGATCACAACTCATAATATTATTCTAACTCAATTATCAGGAATTAATCACATTAACCATGTTGGGGTTTTTTCACCCATGGACACACCAAGTTAGTGTTCTAATGGAGGATTTGATAAAAAAATAAATTTCATCATTATAATAAAGAATAAAACTATTATGCGAGCAAAGAAAAATAATGATGTGTTGGAACTCACCCTCTTCCATTAAGTACACTCCCAATTATGGATCTAGCTAATTATTATTGATTTATTTTCATGGATGAATAAATCAATAACCATATAAGAGAGAATATATAATATGAGATCAATATACAATTTAATTAAACTATAAATCCTTAAAAATTATAGAAAAGAAAAGAACTATATAAAAATGGATTTTAAACCCCAAAAAAATAGCCTTCTTCCAAGTCATTTCATCATACCTTAAATATAATTCAATCTCACACAAAAATCTCCCTTAAAATCAATATTAACTCTCCTGATAATGTATAGGAAGGAGAGAATCTTCAAATTCATAAAATATCTTTCTCTTATCCCTTTATATATCCTTCCATTCTAATTGACCACCTAATACATGCTTCATAATCCCATGTTTCAGTTTATATTTTTTACCACCATAATATAAAATCTCATGGGCATGGAATTGAGGCTCAGCCAAACTTATATATGTTTTAAATGCTCAAACCAAAACATGGTAGAATTATTTCAGACATTTTTATCTTCATTGAATATATAATATTAACTTACTCATTTTCAAGCATCAATAATGACAATAAGAATTTCAAAATAGTGGGAGGTTTATGTTTGAGCTACCCTGGTAGAGTACGGATTCAACCTCAATGCTGAAGTAGTGCCTATTTTATCCTTTTATTAATCTTGGCCATGTGATATCCTTTGGTGCAGTAACATTATTTCATGATTTTTATTAACTATTTTCTTCTTCATTGAACATGTGACACAACATCCATGAAATTTTATAGTTTTTTTACCCATTTTTTCATATGTTTCAAGCTTCACTTTTATAAAGACCATGTAGTATCCCAACCATGGTATATACTATTGACCAATTTCAATGTTTTTAATAAATTAATCATTATATTTCCTCCACATATTATTTATTACATTTATTTTTTATTTTATCGATCAATGTGGTTTGACCTCATTAATTCTCTCATATGTTTTTTCATTACCTTTTAAATTATTTTAGATTATTTATTTATATAAAACAATGAAAACCCAAACATAAATGAATCCCAATTTTTAGTGTAAAAAAACTACTCTTTGGTTCTTGATTTTTTTCCTTTCTCCTTCCAAGGTGACTGTCTATGTTTGTGGCTATTAACTTGTCCAGAATCTCCAAAATTTAGTGTCTTAGGTTGGTTGACATGATCCACGATTTCATAATACAATCCCTCATCATGTTGATTCTCCCTTACATCATCATAACATCTTAGATCCCTCATTTATGGCAGAAAAAGACCTCTATTGGTACATCGGGTGGTGAATGAGTTAGGGCGATCAGAGGCTTATCAAATCCTCATGAAGAAAAACTACGAAAAATTGTACTTTATGATAAATTTTTTAGTCTAGACATGTGGAATTAGGCATACAATGAAAACCAATGGTGCTGAACTCTAGTAAGACCAAATAGCACTAGATGTCATCCTATTTTCTGCCCAATCACAGATAATATGCATTATAACCATCAAGGAAAGCACCATCAAATCATGGAAAACATTAAAGTCCATGAAAATCAGTATTAATCAACTATTCAAGTCCAATGCATAGAATACCCATAAAGAGTACAAAGGGATTGTTCTCCAAAATTTTGAATAAGTGGATGACTTTATATGTGGATCATTAGTTTGGTCAACCATATTACAATACTTAGTTATATAGATCCTAAATACAAGGTCATTTAGTATTACCTATATTTCATCAACTCTATGTTATCCCAAATTGATCTTTTAATTGAGATACTACTTGGAATATCGATGATCTCAGTGGATAAGTTAATTGGGTGACTCAAAGTGACAGAGGACCATTTTGGGTTTATTCCCACCATTGAAATTAGAGGGAAGCTACTCCTCATCGAGGAGGAGTGGGTTGCACATATGATGAACCAACAGGAAGGAAAGGAATCTTTCAATTACTCTTTATTCATAAATCAACATTATAGATAATCACATCAAAATAAAAATGATGGAAATTGTGGAAATGGAAGGTATGGATTGATATCTAGCAACAGACATGATATCTCATTGTACTAATGTTTTTACTATGTAAAAATGGGTCATTAGGACAAATATTACTATAGGAGGATGAAATGGGTTAAGGCCCCTCTAATACAGAGTGACGATGATGATCCCACACTTCTTATGAAAGTGGAATTAACTATGGTTCAAAATTTCCTACCACCATGATATACCACTCTAAATTCCCCACTACCATAATTTAGTCATTTTTGCTTGGTCATGGTGCAGGTATTTGCACAACAGGATCCATAATTTTTGTATAATGATGATCCATGGTTCCTCAACACCAATTACCACATGAATGGTTCTCGCACTTTCTTCTTTGAGCTTAAATCTGGGATCCACTAAACCATCATGTTTGGTGATGGATATATCATAAAAATCGATGGGTGAGGTATGATCCTATTATTCTAAAATACTTGTGATCGCCATGTTCTCATTGGTATGTACTTCATCCATAATCTCACTGCCAATATATTCAATATTAAAAATCTTGATGAGAATGGTTATCAAGTACTAATCGATGGAATCATCCTAATGATCCATGACCAGAAGTGATGCCTTCTATCTAGGGTACAACACTACCCCCAATAAGTTGTACAAGAATATTATTGAAATTGGGCTAATAGTATTATTTTCTACAAAATTATTACAATATTCATGATGCTAGAACATGATCTATGTTCACCTGATGTTCTGGTCTCTGTGTAAGCTCAATTGATGTGATATGGTGTGAGGTCTTATTTGGATTGATCAGGTGGATCAAGTCAGTGATAGATTCCTCACAAAAAAATTGAAACAATTTTTTCCAAAAAATAGTAGAAAATTACATGGAGAATATCCTCAACATTGTTCAAGATGACCTCTATATGTAGATCATTCTGATAAAGGGAAGTGAGAACAAATACTTTCTTCTAATTGTTGATGACATGATACGTTATATGTGGATTAATGTAATCATGAGAAAGGACCAATATCTGGTGTAAATCAGGTGATTTGATGGTATAGTGGAGGTGGATATAGAGCTCAAGATGAAGTTCCTCCACACTTTCTATGGTGGTGATTTCACTTCAGTGGAATTTGGTGAATACTGTGTTGAGTGCATCATACAATGACATGTCACATTTTCTTATTCCCCATATTAGAATGGTGTCATTTAAGGATACAACTGGAATGATATTTCTATAGATAAAAGCATAATAAAGGAAAAGGACTTTTAGATATGTTCTTAGGTGTGGTAATATCCACTTCCATCTCCATCCTCAACTGAATAATGACATGAATCCTTTATTGGATGATGTTGTATGATTCCAATAATGGAAAATAATCAGTGATGAACTTTATCTTCAACTTTTTTTGTATCATGGATGCCAATAATTTGAATCCTCACATGAAAATATTGAGGACTAGAGTAGCTAATGATATTTATCATGTATGAGTCTTGGTTCAATGCATACCAAATGTACAACCCTGATAGCAAGTTCATGCATGTAATGTGTTATGTAATCTTCGATGAGGTTCCATAGTTGTATTGGAGTTTTAATGACAAAAAGGTTTTTTGAGTAATGAGGAGTCATTAACCTTTGATTACACTACGGTATATATACCTAGGATAGTAGAGACCAAATACATTATCTGAAAACTGATATCATCACTCACACCCACTAGCATGTGCTCTAAATATATTGAAAGTCTTGGAATGGTAAAGTTGAGGACTGTACCATAAGCCACAATGTAGTCTTCCTCACTGCCATCCAATATTGGGGAATCACTCGATGTTAATAATGGAAATGTCCCACTTCAGTTTCATGCCATTATAAAAAAAATATCAGGAGGACAATTTTACTTAGGATTCCAGTACATAATCTTAACTTTGACAAGTTACACTTCACTATGGATGATGATCAAACCTCCTTCAGTGATGAAAAATGACACCCATTCTGAGGAAATCAAAATATGGGGTTTTAAGGAAGAATGAGAAGAAGGTGTTGATTACATGGTTGAAAATACCACTTGAAACCCTAGGCATAGGTGAAAAAAGGAATTGCTTCATTGGCCGAACAATATTTCATTGCCCACCATGTCCAAACATGCATATTATTTGGCCAGAAATCCCACCCACCTGTATGAGACATTCATTGTATAGAGTAGAATGGAAGGCCTTGAGAAGGATTTGAGGGAGTGGAAGTTCAAGGGAACTCTCATAAAGTCACTTGTGCACACCAATTTCGAAGAGTTGTATGTTAATAATAGTTTTGAGATATGGTAAATGAAATATAAATTATGAGGGGTGATATTGTGGTCTAATAACAATGTGGTGATTAATTTCAACATTATTTTTCTCCCCCCCCCCATTATTTTCATTATTTTAAATTTTATGGATCAATGAATTTTTACCTCATTAATTCTCCCACATAGTTTTTAATCACATTTTAATTGGGTTTAGATTTTCTTGTATATTTTTAAATGAAAAAAACCACCAGAAAAGAATCCAATTTTTTTTTCACAAAACATATCTTGTATTCTAGGTTTTTCCTTTATCCTTCCAAGGCATTCATCTATTTTCATTGGTGTTGAATGATTGGGTATCACCAATAGATAAAACATCGAGTGTGAAATGTTTCTCACTATTTTAAAGAAAATCATCTTCTATGTGAAATGGATTTTCTTCCCATGATGGTTATCTTACTGTTTTCATACTCATCAATGAAGTAGTTTGAACCGATCTCTTAAAGGTCTCCTATGATGTTTATAGGCATTTTTAAGATTCTAAAATTGGTTTTTTACCTCTCTAGACAACATCAATGGTGTTTTATAGTGCTTTTATTGGTGTCTAGTTAGGTTCAAAGGTGGTGAGAGGTAGGGGTGATGTGTTTGAGCATGGGAGATGTGAGAACAACCACGATGACACTATTTTTACTAAAAAATAATAGTCCAATGACCACTTCCATCCTACATCGATTCCCACTCTATACAGTCACTACTTGAAATGATTGGGTGTTCCAAAAACACTTCATATTTCTCCTCCAGTTTCCAACCCATGCCAAGTCCTCCTCTCTCCAATCAACTCCATGTGCACTACTTGGTCATCCCCAATTGTCTCCTTTTATAGATTAAGGACCACATTTTGGATCCTAAATTTTTTCCCTCAAAAATATTTATTCTAAAATTACTATAAATATATTATTCATATCTATAATTTATTTTACATTATTTTTACCAAAAAATAATTCAAACAATGACTAATTGGGAAAAACAAATGATCAATTAATGAAACTATTAAATTTAAATTCCAAAATTATATGCATGAAATGTACATATTAAATAATCTGACACTTATTTCCTTTTAGATTTTTCTTCCTCTGTAGAACCCATATAGGAATAACATCCATATAAATAAATTATTGATTCAATTTTTTATAAAAAGGATATGAAAATTGACCATAATCATAGTTCCTAACCTAAACTAAATAAATGCAAGTACATCATATAAATAAATTAAAATGGTGGGTTACCTATTTGAAGTTAATTCATTATAGAATTTAAGTTGTTAACTTAACTTTATGTCATGTAATGTGAGAATTATATAAGGTATCTCAATCTTGTTACAAAATTGAATTGTAATACTTCTCATCCAAGGTACAATTTCATTATCTTTTACATTGTTCCTTATTGACTCCTGCTTATGGTAGGATACATATTGAGGATATATTTAATGAAAATAAAGTAAACTGAAATATAACCATATTTTTGAGTTCAATGCCTCCACCACAACTTAATATTTCTTTTTCTGGTTAAATGGGGTGTTAAAACTATACATTGCAACACCTTACTTCGCTTATTAAAGTGTTGGAGTTTATTTTTCATTAAAATGTTCAAAAGTACCCAAGAATAACTCATCCACTAACATTGCATCTTCTTATTTCATAACTTGGATGATATTTTCATGAATTATTGTTGTTTAATAAATCCTTTCAACAACAATTATAGGTTCTCTCTCAATAAAATGATTAGTTTCACCCATGTAACACCCATAAAAAATATTTTATTTTTTATTCTTATAATGGATCTAGAAATTTTAATTCCCTTTTTATCCTTTATTAAATTAATGGAACTAGAATTTTTTTCAATAGAGACTCTTATTTTAGATGTTTTAGGTTCTTCCTCTTCTATTAATAGTTTAACCAACAATAAATATTACTCCTTCACCAATTCTAATTTGTTTTTTCTTTCATAACAGACTAATCATTCCTCTTTTCTATCATTTAATTAATGAGATATTTCATGATGTTCTCTTCTTATTCTTGGAATTGTGGGAGAAAGTCTCATTCTACATTTTCCTTTACAATTTAAATGAGTTTGAGGAATATTTTCTTATTATCTAACTTTGTCTCATCTATTTCAAGTTTTTAAGGTTCTTATTCTTTGATAATTTTAACTATCTATAAAAACTAATCTTGAATATATTATTTATTATCTTAAACCATGACTTCCATGATGGTACCAATAACTTCAGCCACAATTACCTTGAATTTCAATTCTACTCTATCATATTATCTTCACTTTTAAAATTTTGTGAGGGATCTGGGTATTCTAATAATACTCTAATTATTCGATTTAGGTTTTCGAGTCTCTTTCTCTTCAAAAAAATTCTCCAAGATTTGGATTTTAATATCCTACTCTACATATTCACAAGGAACCCTCTATAACCTAGTAATGCCTTCATCATTGGAATCATCATCTCTTTCAACAACCATTGAATCAATTATTTTCATCATGTTTCACTCTTATTCTTATGGTAAACCTCAGATGAATTTATTTATTTATGTCATAATATTATTGTTAGTAAAAGGTGTATGAGTTATAATTCTTCATTAAGGGTCATTGGTATTTTTTAGGATCTTCAATGACCACCAACAGTCCCATCATACATCGTCTGTCATTTAAAAATCATTGACATCTTACACCTACTTATATTCTTTAAATTATTCATTCTCTACATAAAAATATAAACACAAGTTATTTAAAAGGAAATTTAAAATTGTAATAGTTACACTAATGTGGTTTTTCATTTCTTTATCTTCAATAAGATAGACCATGTGATTATCCATCTTCTAATCCAAAACTTCTGTAATGTTGATGAGAAATTTTAGAAATATATCTTTGGAATATTACACTTAATGTACTTGGAACTTGGGATACACATGCTATAATTATTTATCTAAGGATCCAACTAGGTTGATATGGTACTCACTAGCTCCTCTGTAGGCCTTCTAGTAGGTTTCAATCCAGTATTACAGTTATAACTCACTATATACACAAGAATACGACTCATTTAATCAACATACTTATTATAAAAACCCTTCAAAACTTGATATCTCTAATTTAGTATAATACTATTGATATCCATTATACCCCAGTGATGGTTTGGTAAAGAAATTACTTGTCTGATAATATAGCATACATGAAACCACAAACTACCAATCATGTAAAAAGTAAAAAAGGAAAAAAAAGGGGAAAAACTAAAATTAGTTAACAAAAATGGGAAAGGGAAAATTATTTGACCAAATCAACCAGTATTAAGTTATTATCTATGTTCTACTACTCCCCAAAAAACTACCAAAAATTTTATAGGCCTGAAGGAAATTTTTAAATCCTCCATGGTGAAAAAATTTAGAAAATTATATTACTCAAATACACTAACTATTATGTGGTGTAATATTGGAAGTACATGGTTAGTACCATGAGGAATAAGGAAGAATAGTGGAAACTCTCGACTAAATTTTAGGTCGTCACATTCTTTTCAAGAGCATAACACAAAATTTTACTAAATTAAAATATATAAACTAAAGTAATAAAAAAAATTAAACTAAAGAAAATATAAAAACAGAAGTGTGAAGAAATATTTTTCAAGGGTGGTTTCCCTAAATAAACTACCTCAACCTCACTAATAAGAAAATAACATAAGATATTTATGAAATCATAAATATATCCAATATCAAATTGGTCAGTTTCATCAAAATTATCCTAGCACCTTGATTCATCATGTCTAAATAAATTAAAATAATCAGAATTAATTAAGAAATCATCACAAAATGGAATAAAAATCCAACTCAGTTTTCATAAATTTATTACCTTAACCATTCTATAGTTCTTTCACCAATAGAAGCACTATTTTAGAGACCTAATTCCTAATGTGATAAATAATTAAATATCATCATGATATTAAAGAATAAGATCATTCTGAATGTGGAGAAAAATAAATATGTGTTGGAAATCAGCCTCTTCTACTGAATCCACTCTCTCTTATGGATCTATATATAAAACCCTAAGAAATTAAAATATATTTCTTTTAGAATAAAATTAATTTCATTCATAGCTTGTGATGCATGCAACACCGAGTTTAAAAAATACACTATTAAAATATTAATTAAACATCACCCTTATAAACTAGAAATTCATTTTCTGTGTATGAATATTAATAACTAAAATATTAGTATTATTTCACTCTATTGATTATAAGTAAAATAAGAATCATTTAAAATAAAAAAAATTAAGTAGTATATTTTTCCTAAATGACTATTAAGATGTGCTTTGCATAGGTAATTTAAAATAAATTTTTGATAAATTTATAAAATTTATTCAAAAAAAAACTTAATTTTTTAAATTATACAATAAAAATTATATTGGTGTTAATTTTTTGGATTTTTATAAAATATATCATTTTTTGATTGCGAAAAATACTAAGTTTTAATTGAAAGATTTATTTTTGTTTAAAAATTTTATAATGTTCATTATATTTTTAATTAGTTTCAAAGTAAAATTAGTTTAATTTAATATTATTTAATTCATTTTAGTTCATTAGAATCTTTTTCATACTGAGCTTTCATATAAAAACCTTGTACTCTTTCGAAACTTTTCCCTTTAAAACCAAACATTCTCATCGTGTCTCTGAGATTAATTTAAAATTAAATTTTCCAATTTATGTTAATTGAATTTTGAAAAATGGATTCCATATTTTGGAGAATTATTATTTCTAATTTATAATAAAGTAAACTAACTTTTTGACCAAAATTAATACCGAAAACTGTAGAAATTAATCACTACGTTTAGAGTAAAAACGGATTTACCAGTGGTTAAACTAAGAATATAAGGGTCAAAAATGATCTAAAAACATTTAAAACACCCCTTTAATAGCCATATTTACACCTTATATCTTATATATTTTATAATATCCCATTTTAGTGGATTTTTTAATGATAAAAATGGTGTTATGATTGAATATTTTCAAAAATTAAAATCATTCCACTCACTTGAATTATAAAAAGACACCCAATATCCTATATTCTTCAAACCTTCACACCTGTTTTTTTAGAAACGACATGACCGACTCATTTTTACCTTCCATCACCTCATCCTAGAGGTCTTATTTTGGGTATCAACCCAACTTAGGAAGGATTTAGTGAAAACCTAATGAGGATACTCGAAGGATAGTTAACGTTATTCAATGAGTGTTTAAATTTTAATTATTTATCCATATCCATCAATTATTATTACACCATAAAACTATAATAACCTCGGTATCATAAATATAATAATATTTTTTTATGTTAATATAATTACCTATAACCATCTCCACTTCTATCAAATGGGTTACAAAATCATCATTCATGTGTACGATGGACAACCGCCTCATGAACATATGTGATTCATTTTTCCATAACCACCTCTCATGGTTGGGTGCTATGATAGATCTAAAGAATATATATTATCTTTATAAAATAATTATAATTTTTATTAATTTCATCATATATATATATATATATATTAATTTACATTCCATAGAGGACAAGATGAAGTTGATTGTGTGTATGGTAGACTGTCATCCATGAAGCGATGTGATTCATCTTTCACTAACACTTTACATAGAAGGTGATAAAGAAATATTTAATGATTATATGTGATATAAATTAATTAATTATGATATTAATTACATATTTAAAATTATTTAAAAATATAATATATCATTTTATTTCTTACCTTTTCACTTATTGGATGATGATAATGTTGTTCCTATATGTGCAGACTATCACCTTAACAAAACGATGTGACTCCCTTTTTATCCACACACCACATGGATGATATATATAATTATATTTAAAGAAATAAAATTTATTTAGGATATTATAATAATTATATAAATATAAAATATTTATTACCTCTCTTTCATAATGATAGTCAAAAAATGGAAATGTTACTCATTTGTACGTACGACCTACCGTCTCCATGATCATAACATACTTAGTTTCTCCAAAAAATCCTTCATTATTATTTTTAAAATTATAATAGATGTATAAATATGATAATTATTTCAGGAATACTATTTTTAATATTATTAAAAAATATATAATATGCACAATAATCACAATGTTCATGAAAAATTATGAATGAGAAAACAAGGCAATGAACACCAAAAAAATGAAAATATTGAAATATTATTTACAAAAGGTCAATAGGATGTTATAAAAGAATAATATATGATATTATAAATATTAATATTGTTATATTATATGTTAATAACTAATTTAAAACCATTATTTTGGAGTTTAAATAATTTTCAACTAAAAGGAAGTGTGAGGTGTGGGACTTCATCTCAAATTCCTTTTATTGAGGAATATTGTAATGTTATGCACATAATTTATTTTATATGGTGTATATACATGAATTTGACATGTAATATCTTGAATAATTCATAATTCATGGTATTTTACGTTTCAATTTTAATTATTTCATTCAAGGGGAATTGATGTGAAAATTACCAAGTGGTAAATGTTATTGTTCAATATCACATTATTTGATGATCGTTAACTTTCTCTTGAAAGTGTCGCTTTATTGTTGATTAAATTTCCATTAAATATCTATATTTTTTATGGATATTATTATTTCCTAAAATTTATACCATTATTACATACAGTGATTAATTTGAATTTTATTTGATTAAGTGGGGAAATATTGATAAATCTATATACTTTACTCAATACATATATTTATTGATAAGGAATATTGTTCAGGAATTAAATAAATTATTTTATATATGAGTAATGATTTGTACCTGAAGTTATGGGTGGGGAATATTTATATAAATCCCCCCCCCCCCGATGCATCGACAGGTCTCGTGAGACAAATCTCTTAGCCAAACCAAATGGGTTTTTACCTAGTAGTTTTAAACTATATTTTCAAAGGTCTAGATAGTAGAGGTATAGTTAGAAAATCTAAATCATTTTGTACCTAGTAGTTTTAAACTGTATTGTGAAAGGTCTTGTAAGTAGACCTATAATTTTCTTGAGAGATAACATCTAATAATTAATAATTTTCTTCATTGATAATTCAGCTATTATTATCCCTAAGATTTTCTCTATGATATTATCTCTATATGCATTTTATTTTTAGTTTATTTATTAAATGGAATCTTTTTTTAGTTATTTACATTTCCATATTAATTATTCATTATCTTTTTTTGATTTTAAAGTTATATAAATGGATTTTTATTTAGTTATTTACATTTCTATATTGATTATTCTTATTGATTCATGATAGATTCTTCTATAATGAACCCTTACTGAGCATTTTAGATCACCATTATTTGGTTTCATTTCAATTCGATATGAAGAATAAATATTTGAATGATTTTTGAATGATGAAGATCATTTTCTTTTTTTATGTATTATGTTTTTATTTTATTTTCCCAATGTAAATTGGGCATCATGTTTGTATCTGGTTCTCCAAAACTGCTAAACGGATCAGTCTTTCAAGATTTTACCCCTTATATATATGTTGATGAATTAAAATATGCACTATCTCTAGGATACTAGTGTCAAGGTCACTACAGTTGGTATTAGTGGGAGGTTTAGTAGAAACCTTGGGAACTAGATTAAGTAAATCATAGATTAGGGAATATAAACCTGTTATATAATTTTGAGGATAGTATAGAAGAACATCCTAATGTTTTGGTAAGGAGGATATTGTGTGGGGTTTTCTAAAAATAAATCCCTTCTCAGATACTACATGTGGATGAGGTTCTGGTATAGAGGTACCTAAGGGTAATAACTCCAAAAGGGTGTATTGGTATAGACTATATTTTTGCCTGGTACATGACAACGAACCTTACTATGCACCTTTTCTCACACTCCCTAGGGATATAGTTAAGATAATTCACATTTTCATAAAAAATCAATATAAATTATGTCAAAAATAAAGATATCCCAAAATAAACCAAATTTTCTGATTCTGAGATTAAAATGTATAAATTTTTAATTTATGTTTTGTGTTACACCATATTCAGAATTATACATTATAATTTAAAATTCATAATTTCATGAGATATTGATGTATATTCCACTATTTAGAAATAGTTCTTAGAAGGAATATGGGTATCAATACTTTTGGAAAATGTAGAAATTAAATTCCTATGAAAGCCAATATATCTTGTATTGGAACTAATCAAATTATGGCTATATTAGGGAAGCTTAATTAGGTTATGAAAAATAACCTTTCCCATATAGATAATACTATTACTTGGTGATATTATCTTATGTTAGATCACTTTATATGATAAAATCCCCCATAATTTAGTAGTAATACTAATCCAATCATAGTTGATAAATGGATTAAGTCACTGGTGAATATATTTATGGACTTGGGATATAGTGAAAAGGAAAAGGATACACTTGTAGTGTATTTTCTCAAAAGTGATTTTGATAAATGGTGGTTGTTTATCAAAAATACAAAGGAGTAAGATGAGATATAACTCATGGAATTTAAAGATTTTTAGGATATATTATTAGACCAACATTTCCCTCATGAGAAAAAAAACTAGGATGAAAAAAAATTTCCTTATCTTAAAGAAAATGTAAGAATAAAGTGTTATAGACTATGAAGATAAATTCAAAAGGTTATCTAGGTATGTTATGGTTTATATATGAAACACTTAATTCAATAAGGACAATTTCTTTGAAGGTCTTAGGATAAGTCTCGAAAGGGTTCTGGATATTACAATTTTTTTGATATGAGGGAATATTTTTGTGTTACATAAAAATAGAGAAGGAATTGTCTATATCGTACATATTTAAGCGATCCCAAGGGAATAAGAGGTCATCTAAACACCATGAAAATGGGAATGATCTGAAGAGGAAGATGAGAATGCATTAATGTCAACCTTGTGAAAACTATGGAATGAATCACTCTTGAAAATTATTGAAGTGATTATGAGTTTTTTATAAGTGATGAGATATCTGTCACCGTGAAAAATAATTCAAGGGGAAGAAATAAATCTATTGAGTATAGTGATTTGATTGTAATGATATGGGGAACTATGAAAATTAATTCCCTAAGTGTCAAGAGAATCTACAAAATAATATGTCTGGTGGATAAGGCTAATCTTATGAGATCATTACAACCTATGTAGAAGTACTTAATAATTTAGAAGAACATACATCAATCATATATTCAAATTTAGCTAATTATTTATTTTATTCTAGATCCTCTCACTCTTTTATATATACCTAGTTTACTAAGAAAATTGTACATTTCCATTTTAATTTAAGAATGGATTTTTTAGTCAGAACTCCGAGATGAGGTCTCATTGTAACAATATTGTGTTAATAAGTCCCCATTATGACAAATAAATGTGATTTATTTAATGAAATTATTATCATACCTATCATTTAATTCTATATAATCCATTTCATGGATGTGCTTTCAAAATATGATCCAAAAATTTATTGTAAGAAGAAGGAAATTATGATTTGTGGGGAATATGTAAAATTCCTAACATATAGAGTAGAAACATCATCATATTTATCATATCTAGATTCACCACTATTAGTTTAACTAAATGTGATTCTTAGGGAAGTATAGTAGAGACAATCTATGGATGATTAAGGTAATATTTAAATTAAGTATGTGTCAATTATATAGAAATACATTGATGTATTTCCTAATAAATTTTCAAGAAATCCCCTAGAGTAGGAATTTGAGTTCTCTATTAACTTAATCCCTAATATAAGACTAATATCAAAGACACCATATAGAATTTTCGCTATAGAATTAGTGGAGTTGAAGAAACAAATAGAGTATTTGGGTGATAAGGGATTTATTTTCTATATTGTTTCTATATGGGGAGGTCATGTTCTCTTCATTAAGAATAGAGACGAATCTATGAGTTTATTCATTGATTATAGGGAAATCAATGATATTGTGATAATGAAAAACCATCCTATACCTTTTAGTGATGACTAATTCTATCAAATTCAAAACGAAAAATATTTTTAAAAGATTGAACTTCATTATGGGCATCATCAATTGCATGTAAATAATGAATACATTATAAAGAAATATTTTTAATGAGGCATAGACATTATGATTTTACGGTAATTCCATTTGGATTGAATAATTCACCCTATTTATTATGGATATAATTAATAGAGTATTCAAGGAATATCTTGATGTTTTTTTGGTATTAATTGATGATATCATAGTGCAATATAAAATCAATGAGGACCATGAGAATCACTTGTGGATTATACTTGAGATTATAAAAATGAAAGAGTTGGATGTGAAATTTAGTATGTGTGATTTATGGATTTAAGAAGTTTCTTTTCCGAGAAATATTTTCTCTAAGGATGGGATCTCAGTTGATATTTCAATGAAAAAGGCAGTCATAGAATTACCTACCCCAACAAACATAATAGTGATATGTAGTTTCATTAGTTTGGTTGGTTACTATCCATGATTCATTGTAGTTTATTCCTGATTGGATAACCAGTTAACAAATCTTACACATAAAAGGGTTATGTTTTTTTGGAAAAATTAATGTGAAGATTGATCGGATTTAATAAAGTGGATATTGGTCAAAGCTCTAATTTTGAATCTATCATATGAAAGTGATGCATTTTTTATATGGAGTGATGTATCAAAGAAGTTATATGGTTGTGTCCTAATGAAAATTATAAATTTATTGTGTATACATTAATGAAATTTAATACTAATGAAAATAAATATCCAACCCATGATATTGAGTTGGAACCTATAATCTTTTGTTTGGTGATATTTAGACATTATCCATATGGTAAAATATATGAGATATAGGTGGATAATAAAATCCTAAAATACATATTTTAATATAAATAGTACAATATGAGAAAAAGGAAATGTATTGAGCTACTGAAGGATAATGATTTCTTAATACACTACCAACTATGGAAAGAAAATAAGATAGAATAAGAATTGAGTAGGAATGATCATGGAGTTATGACCCAAATGAGGATTGGGAGGGATCCTATTTTCATGGATTTAGTCAAGTTAGATATAGAAATTATTACGAAAGGGGAGAAATCACTCATTTTATAAAAGATTGCAAAACCATATTTTTTATAAAAGATAAAAAATTCTTTATCTGATGATGAAATTTTTTTGAAGAAAGTTAAATCTTTGAATTATTGAAAATTAGTAGAATTCATTTTTCAAGATGGTGTTCAGAAGTTTAGAAAGAGATTATGTTTTCCATATAAGCCTGAGTGAAAAATTGAATTTTTAGATGATGCTCATAGATCTAATTTCTATATACGCCATCATAGAACAAAGATGTATGGGGGTTTTAGGGAATATTTTTGGTGGGATGCCATGGAGCATGAAATTTATAATCATTTTTCTAGATGTTTAGTTTTTCAACACATGAAGGATGTGTGACAACATCATAGAGGAGTCATTAAACCTCTTCATATTATGGTAAAAAATGGGATGACATTACTATGGAATTTTTAATATAACTACCAAATAATCCATGAAATAATGATGAAATATGGGTTATCATTGATTGCCTAATCAAATATACACATTTATTCAATATAAGAGAATATTTAACTCTCGAGCACCTCATAATGATTTATATTAAATAAGTTTAAAGACTTCATGGGGAACCAATAAAAATTGTGTTTGATCATTATCCCCATTCGAAATTATAAAAGAGTCTTTGGAAGGATGTTGATATAGAGATAAATTTGAGCAATGAATACCATCCTCAAACTGACAAGAAGTCTGAAAGGACTTTTCAGATAATGGAAGACATGTTGAGTTCATTCCCACCTAACTTTCAAGGTATGTAGAATCAGTATTTATCTTTGGTAGAGTTTTCTTATAATGATAGTGTCTATTCATGTATTAAAATGGTTACATACAAAAAGCATTATATTCTAAGAGATGTCTTACTCCAAATTTTTGGGATGAATTTGGTGAATGGAATCTTTTAGGTCTTGAACATGTTGAAGAGACAACAATAAACTTAAAGTCTATTCAAACTCACATTAAAGAATCCCAAAGTTTGAAAAAGGGTGATGACATTAATCAGAGGAGGGATTTTGAATTCCAAGTTGGATATCATGTTTTCTTAAAAGTATATCTTTGGAAAGGTGATATAGGGTTAGGAAAAAAATTGAAACTGAGCCATATTAACATTAAACCCTTTGAAATTATTGAAATAATTAGAGTTCTTTCTTATAATTTTGGTAATGCCACCAAATCTATCAAAAGTACATTATGTGTCCCACATTTTATTATTAATAAATTACATAATACATCCAACATATGTTATCATATATGATGAAATAGAATTAGATCCTGATCGGTATAACTATCAAGAACCCATCCATATTATTTATACTAGAGATAAATTATTGAATAATCGGACAAATCGTATGGTAATGATACTTTGGAGAAATAAAATAATTGAGGAAGAAATGTGGGAACCTAAGTATTCTAGGAATAAAAAATACCCTAATAGGTTTAGAAGGTAACATACCTAAAATTTTGAGGTTGATTTTTTTAGGATGGGATAATTAAACACCTCAAAACATTATAATATATTTATTTTAGAATATATTTAACTTTTTTGATATCTTGCGATGCACGGAACACTAGGTTTAAAAACAATATATTAAAATATTATTTAAGCATGACCATTATAAACTAATAATTAAGTATGCAAATTATGAATAGTATAAACTATAATATAAAAATTATTTTTACATATTTATTAGAAATAAAATAAGAGTCATTTATGAGAAAAAAAATGTTTTATGAAAAACTGTATTTTTTCAAAAGGATTGTTTAGTTGCGATTTGCGCACATAATTTAAAATTAATTTATAAAACTTTTATAAAATTTATTCAAAGAAATAAAATACTATTTATAAATCTGAATATAAAAATCAGATTAGCGTGATTTTTTTTATTTTTCCAAAATGTTTCATTTTCAGATGAATAGTGAAAATACTGAATTTTAATTGAAAACTGCATTTTCGTTTAAATAATTTATAGTGTTAAATTATATTTTGAATTTGTTTTAAAGTAAAGATATTTAAATTTTATATAAATTATTCCAATTTCAGTTATTAAAATAATTATCATATTGGGTTTTGTTATAAAAACTATATAAACTTTTGAACATTTTCTCTTTAAAAACTCACTTTCTGATCACATATACGGGAATAATTTTAAATTAAATGTTGAAACTTTTGTGAGTTAAACTTTTTAAAAATTGAATCCATATTTGAAATCAGAATAACGTATATGTTATAATAAATTCAACTTAAGTTTTTTATCAAAATGAATAAGGAAAATAGTAAAAATTAATTACCACGGTGAAGGTAAAAATAGATTTACTGGGGATTAAACTAAGAAGATAATGGCTAAATATTACCTAAAAACTTCTAAAAAACCCAATATCTTGTAATATTTCTATATTATTTATATATTAAAGAATTGAATATTTTTTTAGGCTTATGGAATGATAACAACATGGGTGTGGTTGAATATTTTGAAAAATTACAGCTATGTCACTCACCACACTTATAAAAGGTCACCCCCTATCCTCTCTTCTTAACACCTTACAACCCTTTTGGTTCATACAATACCTACTAAAATAACTTCCCAAAATACATACTCTAATTCTAGAGGACATGTGTGTGTAAAAAAGGAAACCAATGAATTCTTCCGTGCAAACCTAAGGAGGATACCCAAAGAAGAGGAATCGTTCTTCCACAAGTGTTTTTATTTTATTTCTTTTTCTAACTCCTTAAAGACTTAATGAACCATGGTGATAAAATAAAATAAGTATATACCATGAAATTAGATATTTTTATTTTAATTTAATGATTTACAACCATATCTACTTCCATAAAATGGGTTACAAAATCATCATTCGTATGTATGGGGGACTTCAACCTCGTAAACCAATATGATTCGTTTTTACATTACCACCTCTCACTATTGGGTATGATTATGGATCCAATATATATATATGATATTTATAAAATAATTATAAAAATATATTAATTATATCATATATTTTTTTTACTTTCTATTATTTAGGGGACATGATAGCGTCGCTCCTGTGTATGCTGGACTACCACCTCACCGAGCGATGTGATTCATCATTCATTAATGCATTGCATAGCATGTGATATGGGAAAAGTTAATGATTATATTTTATATTAATAACATAATTATGATATTTATTCCATATTTATCATTTTAAAAATAAAATATGTATCATTTTATTTCTTACCCTTTCAATCAATGAATGGAGATAATGTTACTTGTGTGCATGTAGACTACCACCTTCACAAATTGATGTGACTCCATTTTCATCATCACACCATGTGGATGATATATATAATAATAATATTTAAATAAGTAAAATGGTATTTATGATATTAATATCATTCTATAAATAAAAAATATTTCTTACCTCATTTCAATAATGATCGTTTAAAAATGGAAATGTTACTCATGCGTATGTATGACCTACCATCTACATGATCATAACGTAATTAATTTATTAAAAAAATCTTTCATGATTGGTCTTAAAATTATAATATATGTATAAATTTGATAATTATGTCATGAATATTATTCTAGAGATGTTGAGACTATATAATATGCACATGAACTGGAATATTCATGACAAATCATGAATGGGAAAATAAGAAAATTAACACCAGATACATTGAAAATAATGAAATATTAACAAATAATGAGTGATAAGATGTTATGATAGGATTTTATATGATATTATATATATTAATATGATTATATTATATGTTAATAAAAAATTTTACTCCACTATAAAAGATTGTAAATAATGTTTAACTAAATGTATGTGTGAGGAAAGGGACTTCATCTCAATTTCCCTTCATTGAGGAATATTGTAATATTTTTCACCAAATTTATTTACAGGGTTTATATACAACCCATTGAAATGTAATATCATTATTAATTTTTAATTCGTGGTATTTTAAGTTTCAATTTTATTTATTTCATCAAAGTATATTTGATATGAAAATCACCAAGTGATAAATATTATTATTGAATATAACATTATTTTTTGATTGATCACTTTCTCTTGAATCAATCACATTATTATACATTAAATTTATATTAAAAAATACATATTCATGTATGAGGTATTTTATTATTTCCCAAATTGAATTCCCTTTTTACATATTGTGAGTTATTTTAAATTTATTTTATTTACCCGGTAAATATTGATAAATATACATCCTTTGGTCAATATATATATTTGTTGATAAGATATATTGTTCATGAATTAAATAAATTATTATATATCTAATTAATGATTTTAACATTCAGTTATGGTTGGAGACCCTTTATAGAAATACACTTGATACATCTACATGTCTTGTGAGACAAATCATTTGGTGATACCAGATGTGTTTGTATCTAGCAGTTTTAATCTATCTTGTAAAATGTCTTAACAGTAGAGGTATAGTTGGCCAAACTAAAATAGTTTTTACCTAGAAGTTTTAAAACATCTTTTGAAAGATATTTATGGTAAAGATATGATCTTCCTGATACATGACATCAAATAATTAATAATTTTTTTATTAATAATTCAATCATTTTTATCCACAATATTTTCTCAATGATATTATCTTTGGATGCATTTTATTCACAGTTTATTGAATAAATTAAATGTTTTATCAGTTATTTACATTTCCATATTTATTATTCCTTATATAGTTATGGTATTCATTTTATTTAAATGTAATTTGTTTTTAGTTTTTTACCTTTACATATTGATTATGATTATAGATTCATAATATCATACATTGTACTTAACCCTTAATAAGAATTTAAGATCAACCTTAATTTGTTTCCCTTCCCCATGATATGAAGAATAAATATTTGAATCATTTTTCAATTTTAAAGATCATTTTATTTTTTTATATATTATTCTTCATTTTCTTCTCCCAATGTACACTGGGTATCATATATGTATTTGGTTCTCCAAAAATTTTAACTGATCGGTCCATCAGGATTAAACAATTTTATCTATGTAAATGTAATAAAGAATGAACTAGCTCTATGATACTAGGGTTTGGGTCAATACACTAGCTATTAATCATTGATTGATTATTAATAATGAATAAACCAATAACCATAGAAGAAAGAATAAAGAATATAAGATGAAGAAAAATTGAATTAAACTAGAAAACATTCAGAATATCATATGTGAAAACCCAAGAAATGTTAATAATAAGTCAATTTCACATCTTATTAATAGTTATAAATTTATTTTATGGATCCATATATAATACGATAATTTTATATTATGTTTTTGTTGTAATATAAAAGGTTTTATTCTAGCTAAAAAAATTTCCATAAAAATATGGTTTTATTTTAAATTTACATTTCTAGATTTTATATTTTCAAATTGATAAAAATAAATTAGTTTTTTGTTTTATAAAATTAACATTATCTTAGGGTGATTTTTTATCATTTTTTATACATTTATTTTTACATGAATAGTGAAAATACTGATTTTGAAAGTGATAAAACATTTATTAAAATATCCTGATATAATAATGAATTAAAAGGTTGGGAAACTTTTTTATAAATAAATATATAAATTTAAAAATGAATACAATTTATTTTAGGATATAACTTTGAGCTTAAAAATATATTTATAACATTTTGAAAATTAAAGAAAATTTTTTATTCAAATAAAAATGGTTTTTATACTTTTATTTTAATATAGTATTTGAAATGTTATTTTATATTTCTGATTGGTTTGAAAGTAAAATGAATCTAATTATATTTAAATTAATTAAATTAATTCCATGGGAATTAATAGTTTACTTTATTTTGGTATAAAATCATTTTTATTTTGTAAAAGGGTATTTTTATAAAAATACTTTTCATCATGGTCTCCATTATTATACTAAAATTAATTTTTACCACTCTTGGAAATTTAACATGTTAAATTGGATTTCATATTTGGAATCATGATTTTCAAATTTAGTGGTAATTTCAATTTTATTTTTGGTAATTATAAATAGTAACAATGGTAAAACATTATCAACACGGTAATGGATTAAAGTGTAAGAGAGTGGTGTTGAAACTAGGTAATAAGGTCTATAATTTAATAAAACCATCTTTAAATTTTATTATATTTGTGTATTTAAACTCATTCTAATCATAAATTGAAAATATTTCAATTTTTTCTACTTTCGTTTGTGAAAAAAAAATATTTTATTTAAAAGTTTTATATATTTAAAAGCATGCCACTCCCCTCACCAATAAATGTGTACCTCATCTTTTCACTTCTTCATAAATCTTTAGATACTTTTCTTAGAAAATATGATCTAAAATACATTATTACCTATCCTACCCACTTCATATATTTTCTATTATTCTAAAAATACATATCCTATAAGGCATAATGTGTAAGCCAAAGAGAGATATCTGATGATTTGGTATAATTCATAATAGATCTATTCAAGTTTATTTCTTCTTTTACCTCCTTCAAATATATTTTAAACACTGCAAAATAATAAAATTAGTATATTACCTATATCTAAATATTAATATGTGTATGAAAACTCTTTTATATCTCTTTTCTGTCTTATGTTAAATAAAAACATTGAATGTGTGTATGTGTGGACTACCACCTTCACAAACATATGTGCTTCATTTTCCATCACCACCTCACATGGATGGATATAAGTATGGAATTAATAAATATATAATATTTTTTATGAAATTTGATTTGATTATATAAACATAATATATTAATTATGTTTTTATCTTTTTCATCCCTTAGAAAATGATAATGTTTCTCATGCATACTTGTGGAATACCACCTTCACATAGAGAAGTGATTCATTTTTCATTACCGCTACACATGGCTAGTAATAATTATGGAACTAATAAATAATTATAAAGTTTATAACATAATTATGACTCTATAAAATTAAAATATTATATAACTTATTTCTTTTCCATCCTGTTTAAAAATGGAAATGTTGATCATGTGTATGTGTGGACTATCGCCTCCATGATATGGAATATTTAACTTTTCATGTCCACCTTCCATGGATGTTTATAAAAATGTTTTTAATGTATAGAAATAATAATTTTTTCAGGTTTAATATTTTTTATATGATTTTATCATATTCCCTTTGATTATATTCAACCTACTAAAATCATTTTGGACTTATAAACTGAATGTCAAAAAAGAATCCAATGTGAACTTAACCATTTTATTAACTAAATAGAACTTGGTAACAAATGAAATAAATATAAAATGATAATGAAATTAACATGAAAAATGATCTTAGTAAAGTATAAATATAATATAATTTTATTACCCATGAGAGTAAACATATAAATTAAATGATTTGGGAATTTAGGTAATGGTCTTCTTTTATAAAATCTTGTTTTAATGTTTTCTTACCATTTTATTTTCATCCATATCAATGTTATTGTAAATATTTCATGACTATTATTATTTGTGATTAAATGGTTTCTAATGGAAATTTTTTAATTTTTAAATTCTTTACAGAGCATTAAAAATGAATATTTTTAACATTTTTTGTATACTTTATTTTTTTCTTTTTAAAAAAGTATTAAAAATTGTTTTTAATGTATATGTATTGATTGGACTTCCCTGCTGATAGAGTAATTATTAATTATCATGATTCCTCAATAAGTTAAAAATGGTTTTTAAAATGATATGATATTCTTACAGTTCTGAGAATTTGAAAAAAAATCTAAGGAAAAAATAATATTTTCTCATTTTTATGAGATAACAAAAGGTGTTATTGATTTTGGGATTGAATGATAATTTGAATAAGTTTTATGGTAAATTATCCATATATATATGATTTATTCAGGCTATGGTTCTTGGAAATTTTATATGAATAATGGGTGATCCCAATATATATTTAATAATCAATGAGACACAAATATCTCTCTAATGTGTTGGGTAAAGTGGTATAGTTTATCGTTGATAAGTTACTCTTAAGAGATATGTGAATTATCTGGTTAGGTGATTCCATTATAAGTGTGAATGTAAGTATAATTTACAAATTCACCAACTTGATATTGTTGTAATGGTTTTTTAATGTAAATATTTTGATTTCAAAGGGTAATAAAATGAGCTTATTTTTTAAAGGAAAGTTTAAGAAATTGTTAAATATTAAAGGATTGTTTTTTCAAGGAAAGTTATTTGTGAGTTTTTATGTTTTTACAAGATACTATCAAGATTGTTATTTTAACATTATGAATTATTATGAAATGTTTATGATAAATATTGAGAAATTAAGTATTTTTCATGGATAAGTAAATGAGTATTTTAGCAAAAAATTTATTATAAAAAAGTTAAACTTTATTATGTATTTTTTAGGTTTAACAATTGAAAAATATTTATTTTCATTTATTTCCCTTATTGAGATTGGTTTTTCTCATCCAAAATATTTAAATGTTTTTTATAGGGTTTATAAATGATTAGGATTTTTAATAAAGTTTGTGTTCTAATTGTTGGAGTTACCTTGAATGAAGTAAATTTTTCCTTTTAAAGAACATGTATTCCATAAAAATGAATTTTTTTAGAAGTGTCTAATTTGTAATACAATAGATTTCCTAATTCTATAAAATTAAACCCTAAAATGGTCTTTGGGACGTAATTAATGAAATATACACCATAAATAATTTATTTCATGGGATTATTATGTGTAGACTACTATAATAAAAAATTTTAGAACTACATAATAACCACTTCTACATTTTGGCCCTTTAACAGCTTGCAAAAAGGGAATTTATAGCACTAAAAATGTGTTTTTGTCCTAATCACAGTAAAAATTAGGGTCTCTTTTATCAGATATAAAAAAAAATTTGAAAAAAGGGATCATTATCATTTTTTTGTACTGATAAAAGTCAAAAAATTTAAAAAAAATTATGCAAATCAGATGGTAGACCCAAGCCCTCTTAACAGCACTTGATCCCCTTTCAAAAATTCTAGGAAGCCTCCCTATAATAGTGCTCGGAATCCCCCCTCCTTTAACAGATCTAGACATATTTCACCCACCCATGTGCACCCTTGTCTTTGTAGGGATTTGAACATGAGACCTCCCCCTTATACTCCAACACCTTTTCCACTCCCCTATATTTTTTTCTGGTATATTTAATATATATCGATACAATTATATATATTTCATTACATTTTTTATCCATATATTTATATATCTATTTATATATATGTATATATATATATTTAAATACATATATAAAATATGTTTTGTTTGTGTATGCTTACAAATACAAACATATATATATTTATATATATGTGAGCATCTGTAAATTTAATTATACATATTTATATTTATTTACATATATTATATATTAATATTTATATACATATATTAGAATATATAGATAAATATATAAATGTTTTTTAATATGCGAACAAATATATTTATATATATATAAATTATATATACATTAATTTCATATATATGTAAATATTCCTAAATTTTTTATTTTAAATGAAATGGATATTATTTTTTGTTTAGATAAGGTTTATATATTTTGAAATATACTTTACATGTAAATATTTATATATATATATAATTATATTTTTTATGTGTGAATATATACAAAATATGTGTATATTGTTATATATTTGATTATAAATAAAACTAAATTATGAAAAACTATAAAATTTTAAAACCTTAATATCAATATTAATGTAATCCTTTGGACTAAATTCAGTTCCTAGTGAAAATGTACAAAAAATCCCCCTTAAATGAGTCTGAAAGTCTATTGAATGTTAAAAAAAATTGGGATTCCCTAACTAAAAACATAGTTTTGGAGGTCTTATGAACCTTTTTCCCCAAAAAACAAGAAAGAGGGTTTATTCTATCACTAATGTGTATAATTATTCACATGTATCAATTTGATATGTGGTAGAGCCCAAGCGGACACTCGAATAAAAAAAATTATGGTCGTTTGAAGTTCGAGTAACGTTTTTAACTTATTTTAGAGTGTTTATTAAATTTTTTGATTTTTTCTATCATAAAATTTTTATTAAATGACTATTACTCAACAATAATTAGCATATTATTAATTAATATTATTATTTTAGTTATTTTATAATCCATTTTTCAATAATTATCATATATATTATGTGAAAATGTGTATTTAGCCTTATATAAATCATATTTAATCCAATAGTATATATATATATATATATCAATATAAATATATTTTTATGTCAATATTTTTTTTAATTTTTTTATATTTTTTTTCAAAATATACCCTTTATCAGCACTAATAAATACCCCCTTTATCAGTGCTAATAAAAGGGGGTCCCATTAATATTCCCTAAAATAATCTGATAAAGGGGGTACCTTTATCAGTGCTAAAAAAAGTTATCCTAAAGGGGTACTTTTAATAAGCCTTTTTTAGCACTATTAAAAGCACCCCTCATCAGTGCTTTTTGTTAGCACAGATAAAGGTACCACTTTATCATTGTTTTTTTAGAATTACTTAAAGGGTTACACTATGTAAAGTAGTTTCTATGGTAGTGAACATAGATCAAAACTCAAAAATCTATCTAGGAACCTCCTCCAAAGTCACAACCCTAGTGATCACTCTTAGGTGGTCGAACTCCCTTTTAACTTGTTTCCTCCTCCTGAAAATATCTTTTAATATCAAATAGAAATCTACCTTTATATCATCAATAACTCTCTAGGTAATTCCATTGATATATAGAGAGAGAGGGAGATAATATTCAAATTTCCAAAAATAACTTCTTATTATATCCTTATATATTCTCCATTTGGAATTATCCACATCATACATTCTTCATAATCCCACATGGTAGTTCAGGTTTCTCTCCCTTGAAATATAGCAACTCATGTGCATGGGATGGAGGCATGGTCGAACTTTAATCTATTTTAAATTCTAGAACCATGGTGTGGTATAATTTGTTTATATTTTTTTTCTAAATTTTTTCTATCAAACTTTCACATACCCCTTTTCATGCTTCCACCATGACAATAACCATCCTAAAATAGTGGGAATTTCATATCTGATCTCCCATGGTAGACCATGGATTCACTTTAAAAATTGGATTATTGTTTGTTTCATCCTTCATTATGATCGACCATGTAATTACCTATGTAAAATTAATATTCCTTCATAAATTTTATCAGTTGTTTTATTCTTCTTTGAATGTGTGACACACTATCCAATATGTTTTAAAATTTTATAACATGTTTTTTTATCCATTTCAAGCTTCACTTTCATCAATCTCATGTAAAATTTCAACCATGATTGAGACCACATCAAGCGTATAGTTTTTATCACTATTTAAACCATTAGATTCTCTTCCCATTATATTTTACTCATTGTTTCCATACTCATCCATATGGTTTTCTTTTCTGAGCTTCCAAGGGTCTCTCGTGGTGTTTTAGTCATTTTCAGGTCTCTCAAAAGTAAGTTAGAGATCCCTATATGGAATTAATCGTTTCTTCTAGTGATTTTACTAGTGGACGCTGAGGTTAGAATGAAATGATCTAAAAGAGTGATGTTTCCAAGCATGGTAGATAAGAGCACAACTATGATTATGTGAGTTTTTTTCCATTTTTTGAAAAAAAAAATAACTGTAGGTTTTTTTTTAAATTTTGTATCGAAATGGTGGAAGGTGCCCTACTGCCTTTCCTATTTATTGAAAGGTAGTATGAGGTGTGTCACCTTTTCCTCTCATTGACGCAGATCGATGACATGGAAAATTCATGTGGGGGTGGATACCTTTCACCTAAATTAAAGTGAATGGGCACCCAGGAGTGGCCACCTTTTGCCTAATATTTATAACTAAAGGGGTACTTTTAATAAGCCTCTTTTAGTGGCCTTAAAGAGGTGTCAATTTTTTCCAAAACATAATTTAAATATATTTTTTATTATTTATTTTAAAGTTATTTACTTATTTAATTTCTTTTTTTAATTAGTTATAAATATGTTATTTATTTAGTATTTTAGTTAGTTATATATAGATTATAAATAATAGTTATTATTAATAATGATTAAGTATATATTAACTAATGAATCACTTAGGATTAAATAATTATTAAATATAATGATTAACTAATAATAATTAACTAATGAATACCATATGATTAGCTAATTATTAAGTCATAATTAATTAAGTATTAATTAATGTTTAACTAACTATTATCTAATGAATAAAGATTGATTAACTAATGACTAAAGAATGATTATCTAATTATTAATGAATGATTAAGTAATGATTATAGAATGATTAACTAATTATTTAATAGTTATTAATTAATGATCAACCAATTATTTACTAATGATTATGTAATGATTAAATTATGATTAACTAATGATTAACTAATGATTTATTAATGATTAACTAATGATTACAGATTGATTAAAAATGATTAAGTATGATTAAAAATTGATTAAGGACTGATTAAATAATGATTAAGGAATTATTAAATAATCATTATAGAATTTTTAACAAATTATTAACTAATTATTAACTAATAAATAACTAATTATAAACTAATGATTAAGGAATGATTAAACAATGATAAAGGAAGGATTAACTAATGATTAACTAATGATTAACTAATCATTAAATAGTGATTAACTAATGATTAAATAATTATTAACTAATTATTAACTAATTATTAACTAATTATTAACTAATTATTAACTAATGATTAAGGAATGATTAAATAATTATTAAAAAATGTTTATCTAATGATTAACTAATGATTGACTAATGACTAAATAATTATTAAAGAATGATTATGGAATGATTAAGGAATAATTAAAGATTGATTACCTAATGATTAAGGAATGATTAAATAATTATTAAATATTGATTAAGTAATGATTAAAGGCTGATTAAATAATGATAAAAGAATGATTAAGGAGGAGAATGATTAACTACGGATTAATTAATTATCAAATAATGGTTAAATAATTAATAAATAATATTAAATCATTTATTAACTAATTATTAACTAAAGATTAACTAATTATTAAAGATTGATTAAGTAATGATTAGGTTTTTATTATATAATTCTTAAGGACTGATTAAATAATGATTAAAGAATGATTAACTAATGATTAAGTAATGAATGAACAATGATTAACTAATGAATAACCAATTATTAACTAATTATTAACCAATTATTAAATAATGGGTAACCAATGATTAACTAATGGTTAACCAATGATTAACTATGTACTAACATAGAATAAAGATAGGATGAAATATGAAAAACTGGATATTAAAGATGACTAGCTGCACACATGACTTGTTAGTCCCAGATTTAGATGATTCATCCCTAATTACAAGTCTATTTTGTTAATGTTGATGGATATGTTTTAGATGAATCACATTCCATTTAAAACCATTTAATATACCTTTAGGAAAGTTAAAAATTATACTACAAAACATTAGTTTCATTTTTTAGGTTATAAGAAAATATTCTACAATTTTGTTAACATAATGATTATGTGGTTATCCAAGAAATAAAATCCCTCTATGGATACTATAAGTGGATGTGGATCTAGGAAAAATGTACCTAGGGTTAAATCCCAAAAACATCCCATTGATCTAGAATCGATCGAGAATTGGTGCATGATAATGGGTCTTGCTACACTCATGGTTTAACACTCCTAAGGTATATGCTTTATATGATTCATATTTTCTTGATAATCTATAGAAATACATTTAGGAAGAATAAAAAAATTTACTATGAAACATTAATATCATTTTTTTGATATAAAAACATGTTCTAAAATTTTAGTATGATAATGATTATATGTTTAAACCCCATTATCAATAATATTCATGTAATGTTTTGAAAACATAGGTAAAAAGAAAAGAACCCATCAAATAAGTTTATTTATCCATGATAAAATAACAATTATGATCATATAAAGTGAAATGGGAAATAAAACCCCATCAAATAAAACATGAATTCTTTACAAAAGAAATAAAATAGCTTGCCATTTTTCAATAGAATAATGTTGGATTAGATGATTCATACATCAGAATCCAAGTAAAATCCATAATATTTTCAAGTGGTCTCTTAATAACATCTTTTAAAGAGATGTACATAACTTTTGAATTTTCAAAATCATTCTACCTTTTATTGACAAGCCTCCCCATAAGGTGATGATGTCATTATAAGGATAAAATATTTTGAAAATTAAATTTAATTACATCTATTTGGAAAATGTTATTAAGTTACCACTCTAAAATAAGATGGATTTTACTTCACTTTTAGAGTTAATCTCTTCTCATCCAAACTCTATTCTGTTGAAAAATTCCAATGTATTTCTTGTCTATTGTAAAGAATTCATGTGTTTTTTAATGGGTTTTTTTTTCATTTCACATTATATTATCATCATTGTCATTTTAATGTGGATAAATAAATTGATTTAATGTTTTTTATTCTTTTTACCTCATTTTACAAAAAAAAATATGTAACTTATTTTCTAATAAAAGATTATATAAAAAAACATCAGTATCATATTTTAAGATATAAAAAAGCATTATAAAAAAAATTTATCATAAATATTATATGGTAAACCCTCATTTTCAATATTATTTACACTATAACTATCTTGATTAAAAAAAATTGATATAGGTTTTCATTTTTGAATGTGTTTTCTATTACAGGGAAGTTATTCAAACCGAGCAGTGAGACTCTTATAGTACACAATCAACAACAATGGTTGGAATGTCTGATTTTTTATCCCTAAGTGAACTTCAAATAAGAATTCATGATTTCTTAATTCTTGAACCTAATCAAGAGATCATGTTTTTACATACAGAAATTTGAAATTCTTGCCTACACTATGGAATTTAGTTTTTCCATTGGTTTCTTATTAGCAGTGGATCCAAGCAATAAAGTTATTTTCCCAAAAGTAAGATAGTTCCATGGTGGAGTTATATATTAAGGTTAATTATGTAGAACAAAAAAATCCAATTGATCAAAGATGTAAACATACAAGAGTGGTTGAAGAAGTTATATCCCAATAAATTAATTCTCTTCCCTATGATTTGGAAGAGGATGACCTAGATGATCTTCCAGATATACATGTAAATCAGAATTCCGATGAGAATTTTTTTAATGATGGAATAGATGGAGACAACAATTCTAATGAGTAGGTAGTAGTATAAGTTGGGAGGAGTTTCTAGAAATTCAGTAGTTATACAGCATCCTTAGACCATAACAAATCATCTACCACTCTTCGCATATTGGCCAGAAGTAATGGAATATTTTTCTGTATTAGACTTCAATGTTCTCACACCTACAACTAAGTTTCCTAGAGTTTTAGTGGATATGTTTAGTGAACTAGAAAAAACATTATATGTTAGGAGGGATTTTACAAGTAAATATTAATTAAAAAACATACTAAAAATATTTCACATTGAGATGCACTATAGATATTTAGTTCAGAAATATAGTCATAAAAAATACATCATATGGTGTGATAAATATAGGGATGATTGTAGATTCCACTTGAGGAAGATTCCATAAATTTCATTTAGAGCATGGAGAATTTTGAAGATTAAGGTAGCTCATATTTGTGTTCAACAAAATCTAACATAAGATCATACTTCATTGGTTACTGTATTTGTGTCATCTATTGTTGTCGAGATGATTAGGACCTACCAATATGTTCATGTTTCTCTTATGCAAGAGAGGATAAAAAAACTTTTGGTTACAATATTTCCTATAATAAGGCATGGAAGGAAAAATAGAAGGCAATTTTGAAGGTCTATGTTGATTGGGATGACTCATATTAGGCGTTACCATAATTGATATCAATACTAAGACACAATGACCATGTTTTCTTCCATCTTCATGTCTTAAATTATACCATTCATAAAATTCTGTTGACCATAATATTATATTTTCATTTTACATTGAATACTTATTTACATTTTTTACATATATATGTAGGATACTACACTACTCACTGAGTAGTATAGTCTTTCTTCCTGTAATGTGATTGAGGGTCATCAGGTTCAACAAATCAGGGTGCGTCGAGCACACCATTTTTGTTGCATTATGCCTCCATCCACCATTATACCATACCTATTTCATTCTTGCTTATACAATAGTGTGGTATCCAATTTCAGATTAGTTAATAATCACCTACTTGAGGCCCTCCTTGAGAGATGGATACCAGAGACACACACATTCCACCTACCTAAGGGAGATATGACAATCACCCTTAAGGATGTGGCAGTCCTGATCTGTCTTTCTATCCAAGGGGATGTAGTTAGTGGATCCTCTTATGAATAATAACCTGAAATTTTTCATAGATTGATAGGAATCAACATTTTGGCCAATTATGCTGCTATATATTGTAGTACAATATCTATAAGGTAGATTGAGATTCATTTTTAATATTTACCCGATGATGCTGATGATCAAACTATCGTGTGTCGTGCTTGTGCATATATCTTATGGATCCTTGGAAGGAGATTGTGCATAGATCAAAATGGTATGCATGTGAACATGATGTATCCACGGTTACTGAAGGATTTTGAGTAGTATGGGAGATAAATCTGAGGATCTACGTGCTTGGATTACACCTACAGATAATTATGCACGGCATGCCACTCAGATCACGCAGATCTTTGGGGATGTGTTGTACTTGTTCAGTTGTTTGAATTAGAGTGAAACCCTCCCCTCTTCCCTATTTTTGTTGGTCAAGAGAAACTTATAGATTTTATTCAAGATTATCTATGTGGATGATGGAATGATCACTCATATCTATTGGTTTCTTATGCTAGTAGGATTCATTGAATTTACTTTCTTACTATTTATCATATTTAATTTTGTATTATACAGGTGGAGTCAGGAACACCACTTCATCAGTACTCTGACACACCATTTAGGTGCATACCATCTCATGTTGGATAGTTGAATACCCACCAAAGTATGTATATACAATATATCATGGACTAACCAATTTCATAATATCATCATTTTTAGTTTTTAGTAATAAACTTTTTTGAAAAATATCACATGTCAGTTTAGATTACATGGATGCCATACTGGGATTTATGAGACCATTTTCTTTCATAATACACTAGAGGACTTCACGATTCTATGGATGTAGTTCCTCTTATTCACATTCATATTATTGAGTTCCACCATCATGATATGTCATTTTACTATTTGGAAATTCTCTGCACATTCCATTCTCATCAAGACAGTCACCAGAGCTCCAAGTAGTAAAGCTAATGGAGAGGTAGGATGTCGACTAGCACTAATGACATGTCGTGTATCTCAACCTATATGGAAGATGAGGATAATTTCATATTGAGGGTGTACATACAATATGATTCCATCTATCATAGTAGGTGAAGTATGAAACATGATATAGACTAAAGTCTATATTGAATTTTACTCCACACGGCAAAGGGCATTAGGATCTAGAATTTTAACAAATTTCCATTCGTTTTTTTATTGTAATATCTTCTAATTCATTTCTGATATCTTTATAGTATACTCTACTATAGTGGATTATCCGCATGTATGGTCTAGAGGAGGAGGAGGTTTCTAGCCTGGAAGTAATCCATACTGCAGCGTTGGGGGAGATGCCAGCTTATCATTTTGTTCATGATAGTATCTTTGATAAACTACCGCAAGGAGATAATATTCATGTCCAAGGAGTGGAGGTTCCTACTTAGGAACCTCCTCCAGTATCATCTAGTGTTGAGGAGCCATGATGACAATGATGTAGACCACATAGTGTTGTATGTGAGGCCTCACATGTTTCACATGAAATTTTCGGCCCACTATCGGTCCAAACTCATCCAATTGGGTATGTGCTTATAAAGGAATGAGATCCATCTGTATTAGAAGTATATCCTTTATTTTCTATGGGAGAGGATTATCCAATATTATATTAGGGTTCATTTACCATGCCTCCAAATTTCATGTCAAATCCTTCATATATTATATGGTTCCCCTAGGTGATGATGGAAGGTCCTTATACTCATCTAATGATAGAAGGATTAGT
This sequence comes from Viscum album, assembly GCA_963277665.1. Taxonomy (NCBI): domain Eukaryota; kingdom Viridiplantae; phylum Streptophyta; class Magnoliopsida; order Santalales; family Viscaceae; genus Viscum; species Viscum album. Next base: position 2,071,979,702 of record OY728156.1, on the reverse strand, counting down.
TATGCATGGTGAAATCCAATTGACACCTCCTCCCATTGAGACATAGGCCGAGTATCCGACATTCATGGTTCCAGCGCCTGAGGATCATCCCTCTTTAGGTCATCATACTCCACCCCATTATAAAGATTGGTGATCTCGATATGAGAATCTCATTGGAACATAACCATGTGGGATAGGACCCCACCATAGAGAGTGATTGTACTCATTCATGTATATTTTTTCTATCTATTTAAATGATGAAATTATTTTTAATATCTACTATATTTCCTTGTTTACACATTTTTTCCATTTTCATTTATATTTTAGTTACAGTTTATATTTTATAAGCTTTCAAATTCGACTACTTGAAAAATATTAAAACTTATTAAAATTTAAGTAGGTAAATTTAAAAGGATATAAAATATAAAGTATGAAAACTGTCTAAATAAATCTCTAAACATATGAGAACATATTATTTTTCAGTTAGGTGACTTTAAAATCATATAACTGATAAAATATAAATAAAATCTAAGGGATATTTGATTAAGTGACTCAACATATAAAACATAATTTAAAATAGAAAAAAATCATGAATATAATAATTAAAATCTAATTTACATGTCACCAAATTTATTTCTTAAAAACACAGCATTTTAACTTTCAAATTTTGATGGAAAAAATTATAAATTAAATATATAAACATAATATATATCTCATAATATAAAAAAATATAAATTAAATATATAAACATAATATATATCTCATAATATAAAAAAATATATTTTTTTAAATATAAAACCATGTATTATTAAAATATGTTTTTTACTGAATGAAGATAGAGGCCTTTCCACCTTTCCAGTTAACTTAAAGGTGGCAGGGCTCCATCCGCCATTCGGATACAGATTTTAAATTTAAACTAGACTTATTTTAACAAAATCATAAAATACATTAAAAACTCATGATGATTTTGTTTTTAATAAAAATGAACAATGATCCAGCCACACATGTCCCAAATAGATTCTCACATCATCCAACCACTACTTTAAATGCATAGGTATTCCAATAGAACTTTTTGGTTCTCCTCCTTGTGTCTACCAATGCTATAATCTCCTCTCCCCTATTAATCTACATTTTCACAGCTTAACCCTCCCTAGTTTTCTTCTTTTCCAAATTAATTCCCACTTTTTGACTCCTGTAAAATAGCATTTTTTCTTCTTAATATTTACTCAAAAATTTATATATAAATATATTCTTCTTATACATTTTTTAAAATTATTATTACCCATTTAATAATTTAAATAATAATTAATTTGGGAAAAAAATTCATTAATTAAAAAAGTAATTTAATTTAAAATTCAAAATTATAAGCATTAAATATATATATATATATCATGTATAAAACATGAGGGTACTTAATAATTCATATTTAATCTAAATTACTCCCCATTATTGAAATAATTAATTTATCATGTATCAAAGAGAAATTATGACTCTAATATCTAATGTGTTCTTCAATCTATCTTTAACTCAAAAAAAAGTTTACATCCCCGCTTGGGTACCAATATTCACTACTCAATACAAATTTATCTCATTTCATAATGAAAGAAATAAAAAACATCATAAAGGGACTAAAAATATCCCCTTTTATATCCTTCAACCTTTTTAATAGTCTCTCTTTATCATATCTCAAACCTAAGGGTGATTTGGGCCTAAGGGTACTCAAAGCTGTATCTTTATTCATCCTCTTTATTGGTTATATTTATTTATAATGCATCAAACCAAAGGGTACATAAAGCTCCAATATCCAAAGTATTCTTTAATTTAATTTAATTTTAGTAAACATTGACATCATTTCTTTGATACATCAATCTTCTTCCAATATTCTCTAATCAACACATATTGGCATCATTTCTTATTGATAAAAGATACAACACCTCAACATCAAAGGGACTAACAATCTTCCCCTTTGAATTTTTTTCATTACACATAAAAAAATTATTCCAATATATTATCAACCATTTTATTATTCTCTAACATTTATTGAAAAAAATACAATGGATAATAACGATTTTTTGTTATAAATTAATCAATTATATTTCTACTTGAGAAATTATCAGGGTATAAAAAATAGATACTAACCAACTTGCCAAAAAAATTTATACAGAAATATATTCCTAAATAAATTATCACTATTATTCATTTGAACAAAATAATTAACCACTTAATTTTAGAACTTATTCAATGAAAAAAAGGTTGGGAAAAGTGTACCAATCATTCCTCAACAATTACATTTTCCAATCACTTTCCATAATTTTCTACCTCACAAGAAATAATTATTTTCTAGAAACATTCTCAAAACTTTTATGACTTAATGGGTATACTCTAAAAACATAATTACCTATTCTGATCCCTTTAAAAAATAAAATCAAACAATAAATTTAATTATAATCCATTAATAACTAACACAACTCAAGTTAGATAATTCCAAGATGAATCATCTAATTTTCTATAAAATAATCACATCACTCATGATTCCATCTATTTTACTACATTAATTACCTTTAATTACATCTAAATAAAAAATAAAAAATATATGGGAATAAATTGGTTTCTCAATGTCTCTTTAATGAGAGAAACAAATTTAAAAATTTAGTCCCAACCAATAAACTGTTTTATTTTCAATTATAATAATGAGACAACTTTTCATGAATTTTTTCTTAATTATCTAGTCGGTGATCTTATTAGAAAACATAGTATTATAATTATTTTTAGATATATATTTCTATAGAATATTTGTTTTCAAATCATCTATTAAATAATATGAACTTATTATAGTATTATTTATTCACTTTATCATTTCCTTATGTTATGAAAATTTTATTATGTAGTCTTTTAAACCATGTACAAATTATTTTCACCTTACACATACTTTCATAGAAATATTAGAGTCTCCTTTTATTAGAAATCACTCATTATAGTCAAATTCTTATTCAATCCTAAATATTTCTTACTCTAATAGAATCCTTTTATTTCTTTCATGAAATTATTTTCTTATTTTCCTATCAATATTGACTTCATCAACACCAATAATCATGGATTTATAAAAATATCCCATTATGTTTCATTTTCTTCCACAATAGAAAAATCTTCTTATCTTTGGTGTATTTTCTTTCTTAACCTTGTTGGGAATATTTTTTTCAACACTTTACTTTTCAATATAACCCAACTTAAAATCAGCTTTATTTTCTTGATTCTTTATTAACATATATATAATACACTCTTTAAATTAAATTGGAAGATAATTGTTTGATTTCAACCATAATTCTTCATTATAATGAAAACCAGTGTTTTAATTTATATATATATATATATATATATATATATATATATTCAAGGATTTCAAATATTTTTTCGACATATATATATTTTTTTCTATAAATCTAATATGTACTTTTATTTCACTCAATATTTCTCCCCCTTGTTTTAGGCCATCATTTAATTTCATGAATTGAAAAACTATACCATATTTAAATATATGTGTTACCAAACCACTCACATAACTAATGGTATTAATAAAAATCTAGGTTTTTTATTTTTCCCATTATTCTAGCATGTTTTAGTAGTTTATTTTTTTAGTTCCACTTTACCCTTCTATAGATCCTCTTTTAGGGAACCATTTTTTATTTATACTCACATAAATATTTAATATAAATGGTGGGTTTATCCATATTTTTCTAAATCCATATATGAGATTAAATTTATTTATGACCTATAATCTGTTGGAAAATGGTATTGGAATAAACAATGTTTTCAAGAAAATATGTTACCTTTTTTTGAGAATGAAGTTTTTTTATTGTTAGATGATTTTATCACTTCTTGATAATAGATAAGTATCAGAGAGAAAAATTCCACATGATATTTATTGATAGTGGAAACTCATTTATCATTAGTTTTTGAACTCTTAACTTTTATCACTTCAATATTTTACAATTTAACTTCCAACTCAACACACATGAGATTTAGAGTGTTCTTATGATCATTAATGGACTTCACTATTTATTTACATTATATTCTAGTTATATTAATATTCCCTTTAATAACATTAATATTTTCTTGTAAGAGACATTAAAGATCCTTTAGAATGTTTTCTTTTATCCTCATTTTATCATCCTTGAAAAGAGTTATTCTATCCATTGTATGGATCCTCTCTTCAATACCTTTTTTAAGTGCATCCTCCTCTTGGATTTATTAAGGAAATAAATTATTGGATCTATAGTTCTATTTTTCAAGATTCATATCAATATTTTTTCATGATATTTTTACACATTTACACCTTTTTTTCAGTGCTTCCTTGTCATTGCAACATCTTCTTTAATTTGGGTGATCTCCACTAAAAATTATTTAAATATCCACAAATAAAAGTGATAAATTATTTAATAAAATTCTTTAAGGTTATTTTCTAAATAAAATATTAATCATCATATAACTCAATTATAGCATGATCTTCCCCTCTTATACTTATATTATCCAAAGAAAAATATTGGTATGAAACTTAGGTTACCTCATCTTCATGTAAATATGGTGAAACTAATGATATATAATTATTAATTGTATTGTCAATAGGATATTTTTCTTCTATGGATTCTCCATCCATGTAGGTTCTGGTCTATACATGATTATAGAATGTGGATTTATGTATTTCTTCTAATTTGTTAATAAGGGATGTCTTATTAAACTTTCTCATCTCATTATTCTTTCTATTTTTTGGAGTCTTAAAATTGATATGGTTTAGATCACTAGTTGACAAATATTCTCTAAATATTCAATTAATGATTCCTTTGATGATAAACTCAAAACTTCAACTCTTTAATTTTTTAGAATACAATCAGTGGAATAAATGGGTTCAATAATTCCAATTATTATTCCCACATTATCGGTGCAATCACTCTAAGGGGGGTAAATTATTTCGAATAGTTTTTACAAATAAAATCATTTTTCATTTATACCTCTACACAAATTAAAGTAAATGGATAACACAATCTCATATCACACTCATAATTCATCAATTAAGTATAAAAACAATAAATAATAAGGCACAAACATATTTATGAAGTTCATTCAAAATGTGTGAGAAAATCCTCAATGTTTGGTGGTTTTTATCTAATATACACATGACTGGTCTATTATTTTCAAGATGAATATATGTGAAAAAAAAGTGTCTTTGAATACCAAAACCTAGAACCATTCAGATTACATTAATGACACCAAATGACATATCAATCATTATATTTTAGCTCTTTAGGCACTAGAACCAACTAAGTCCTTCTACAATAACCTGATTTGGTGGGGTACTTCTGAAGCAATATGAACAATATGTACAATTCAATTTTAGACTAAATAGATTAGATCATCATTCCTTAGTTTCATAAATATTTTATGCCTACCTATCTTCTTATGCATCAATAATATTTATGACTATTATGTTCTTCAATATATAGAATGTATGTCAGAATTTCTCTCCTCTCAAATGCATAATCTTCTTCAAAATCTAGGTCATCCTTCTATACCATCAAACCTATTGATAAATCTCTCCCAAAATAAATTGATACTTAAAAATACTCAGAATTAGTATTCTTCAACTAATATTCACCTTATAAAGTCATAAAAAACATCAATATATTCTCCAATATTCAAAATTGGAAACAATATGAATTTTACTACCATGTTTTTTAATATTTTATAAGTTATAAAAATAATATTTTATAAAAAAACTATATCCTTGATATTAATAAATGGAGTCCCAGTATAAATATTTTTAATATCCAGAATTATTTCTCAAAGATCCTATCAAATATTCGTGATCTTCACATTTAATATTGAACTTCTTTAGAATTATTAGGCCACTATTAAGTGAAGAGGGTGAATCAATGTTGAAATTCTACAATTTTCTTCCTTGAAAATAATCTCTAAAACTTACTAAAAAAATTCCTCCTAAAATCGTGACTAAAACTCACATTTCATGTAACACAATGACCCTATAATCCTAGATCTGGTGCATTATTTTAATACATTGGCATAATTACAAGGAATGAAGTCATGAAGGGCTGATCAATTTAGCAGTCTTAGAAAATACATTACATATATGAACATTACACTACACATTCAAACATAAAAAACAACATAAATAATCCTTTGAGAATTCCATTATTCCCCTAGCTTAACCTTGCATATCAATAATAATACACTTCTTGGAATCCAAGGAAAACAAAACATAATAAAGGGGTGAGATCAGATTCTCCGTAAGGATAAATAACTTAGCATAAGATATAAACTTTTAAGGAAAGAAGTGTAATAAAAACAAAATCCTTTTTAAACATAAACTTGAACATAATATGGAATAAATAAATCAAACATTACCATATAAACATGCACATTGATATTCTACTAGTCTAATAATCACATGTAATAACTAATTTCATAATAAGGGAATGCATAATGTTGGACATCATAATCGCGTAGTCAAGGTCTCGTGACAAGACTACAAATAAAAAAATTTTCAAGGCCTTGTTCCAAGACACTAATTTGTCTCATGATACCTACCGATGCATCGAGGGGCTATATCGGGCCCCACCCATCACTTACTAAGTCCAATTTATTCCTCATATGAAAAGGGTCAAACATAACATAAACATTCATATAAAAACTAGCATACAAAATTTCAATACTTTAACCATAAACAATGAATGGTATAAAAATACCACATCCAAAGTCAAACATATCACAACTCATTCAATACAATATGAAATATTGTATTATAATTAATCAACTGTAATCAAGAATAATATCTAGTAAAGGATATTGACATAGTTAAAAATGATCAGTAAAAATCTTTGAGAGAAATATACATTTTTCATGAAATCATTTAAAAGTCACACAATTTATAAAAGAATACATTTAAAAGATATTTTCAAATCAAATTGTCTCATACCACTTTGAAACTTTTTAAAGGAATTAACATTTTAAAACATTCATATCTATATAAATAAATCATCAAAACCATTTTAAAAACATGGACATTAATGAGAAAGATTTAGAAGAATAAAAATTTAAAACATTTAAAATGATGTTTTAGTTAAAGATTCCCTTTAAAAATCCTTTTGAAAACTCTTTTTTTTTAAATGTACATGGAGAATAAATATTTCCCAGTAAATACTTACACATGAACAATCTCAGATAACAATGAGATTGAGGAATTAACCCTTACCTTGTACTTTCCTTTGGTCGACGGTACGCTTAACCTCTTGTATAATGACTATAGTATGTTTTTAAATTATACCAGAACCATATTCATATTTATGATATAATACTTGATTTATTTATGACTTTATACTACCCATTTAATAATAATTTCCATGTAAAAGTAACATTTTGGGTAATAATCTCTTTCTTTATCGAACGTGTTTTAACTTTTTATTCTTGATTGTATCACTTAGATCATGATTTACATACTTCCAGAATATAAAACATGATTTATATATCATATATATTCAGAATATAAATATTTATAAAATATAGATATATGAAATGGAAACACCGTTCATGGAGACGGTATTCCGTACGTATGCATTAACGGTGTTTTCATTTTCTTATCATATAGTATGGAAGTAAGTAAAAAAAAAAATTTATCTAAATAAATATATATTATTATAGTATATATATTATTTAATATACCTCATAATTAATCAATATATATATATATATATATAAATACTTGAAGGGTGATCGTTGAAGATGAATCTCATTGCGTCGTGGAGACGGTAAGCCGCACGTACGAACTTATGGTGGATTTGTCATTCATTGGATGGATAAAATTATGAATATGGTTGTACCATATTTATAATAACAAATCATAATTTATAATTTACTAGAGTTATTATTTTATTATGGTAACAACAAAGAAATATTAAGTAGAATAAGTAAATAACTTTGAAAGAGGTGATAAAATAATTACCTCTTCTTCGGGTATTTCCTTATGATTTGAACAAAAGGGATCCTTAGGTTGGCTTTATGATAAAATTAATGCCTCTAGGTTTAAGTGAGGGTATTTGGGAGAATATTTTAGTAGGTTTTGTCTTAGCCAAATGGCTTTGAAGGTGTGAAGTTAAGAGAAGGGGAAGTACCCTTTTATAAGAGAGGTGAGGGGAACTTTAGGAAAAAATTGAAATAATAATTTATTATAAAATCATTTTCGGTTTCTAATAGCTAAAAATAGATTTATTTAGAGGATAATGTGGTTATGGGTCTAAATCCTCTCAACCAATAGGTTTTACACATGTTTAGATCATCATATTAACATTATAGTTTAGGTTTAACCCTTAGTTAAATAGTTTAACTTTTACCATGCCTTCTTGTATTATTATAATACATGGTCAACAAAATTAAAATAAAATGAAAAGAGAACCTGAAGTGATTCATTAATGACATATATATCATTATATAAGTTCTTTGGTAGAACCATATATTTTAGGGCTATTATATAATTTAATAAAATAGTATTTTTTTTAAAACTCATTTATGTCAATTTTTACACTATTTAGTATTTGTTTTTTGTTAAAGTTATAAAAACATTATTACTTCAAAAAAATAAATTTAATCAACCATAACATGTCATATTCAACTAAAAAATTCATATATGTCATCAAAAGTTTAAATTTATTTTTATTTTAATGTTTATATCATCAATTATTTTAATAATTCATTAATGAGGTAATTACTGCATCATCATTATGTCATAAATAAATTTAATTATTTAATGTCTAAAAATTATAAATAAACTAACTTGATGGAGGAAATATTTTTATCTTTCCAATTAATATTTATAGTTGAATTTGTCTTATCTGTAACCTTATATTAAAAAAATTTAGATATAAAACTTTGAATTTAACACTTTTAACTCTTATTTAAATAAAATATAATAAATATCCTAATATAATTCAAGTGAATCAAAAAAGATCATATCTTTGTCCTAAGGTTTATTTTGGTCAAAATACACTTGTCCAATAGAATTAGGACATGTGTTAGGGTAATTATAATATCATTTTTACCTTTAATTACCCTATTTACTTTTAACTGTGGTAAATAAAATTCAAAAGTTACTATTCACCAAAAAAAATATTTTTATCCTATTGAAGAACATTTTACTTACTTATGTCAATTGTGTCACTCATATTTTTAAAATTCAATTCATATAAGTGGTAAAATTACGTTTTATGCAAATTTGAAAATGTGCCTAGAAGGTGGGTAAAAGACGTTAAAAAGTTAAATAAATTTTTATATATTTATTCTTATTATGAAATGACTTCAATGAATTAAATTGGACTAATATATTTATTATGTATATATCTTTAATTTAAAATAAATTAAAAATAATTATTTAAATAAAAATTCAGTTTTAAATAATAACAGTGTTTTTCATTATTCATCAAAAATTGGATGTTTTCAGAAAAAATACCAAAAATTCACCCAAAGATAATTTTGATATCCAAAATTCAAAAATTATGTGAATTTTACCAAATTAAAACATGTAATATTCATTAAATAATTTAAAATTAATTCATGTTGTCCAAACCAGAAATCTGGTTTTTAAGAAGTTAAAACTATCAAAAGGTTGACATGTGTTTATGGAAGATTTAAATGTAAAATTACATCCAATGACCTAAATTATATTAAATGATAAAAATATAATCTAATTATACCTTAAAACCACTCAAATTTATAATTTGACACTAAATTATTTCGATTAAAAAATTTGTTTTTAATTAAAATTTAGTTTTTTTACTATTCATCAAAATATGAAAGTTATCATAAAATTACCAAAAATTTAACCAAACTATATTTTTATGTCCTTATTCTAAAGAAGAATTTAATTTAATTTAATTTAAAATATAAAATTGTCAAATATTTTATTTAAAAAGGGTTTTCCATTAAAAGGCGGAAAAACTAAATTTTTTGAAAAACGCTTCTTTTATCTAAAAACTTGAATTTGTCCTTATATTATGTATAAGAAACAAGAAATATGAATTTTAAAATTATATAGTATATATATATAATTCAAATTGTGTTTAATACTATTCATAACCACTTTTTAAATGGTCAGTTTGATAGGTCGTGATGCTCTTGAACTCGGTTTTGCGTGTAGCGCAAGCTATTGAATTACTTTAAAGAGATAATGTACTATGAAATACTAGGGTGTTACATTCTCCCCTCCTTCAATAATTTATGTCCTATCAGAAATAGGGTTAATAAAATTTATACTTAATAAGAGGGAAAGGGAAATGAAACGTTCACCACCAAATTATGATTTTGAATAGAATAACATTGGTGAAAATTAAAGACACTTAATTATAGGTAAAATGTAAATATTTATAGGGAGTGATTGAGGCCATCAATCACAAAAAAGTGAACAATAAATGTAAAATTTTGGGCCTCGAAGCCATTAATCTATAATGATTTAAAATATCATCAGTTCAAAAAAAACATAAGGTATTAGGATAAAACATTTTTTGTTTTTAGATCCTTTCCCTAATTTTTAAGGATTAATTTCTACATAGAATAATAAAAAAACACTTGATAATTAGAGTTCCATCCATTAAATAATTTCTACTACATACTCATCTTTCTCTCCAAAAGATAATAGAACTCAAAAATATTATATTAAACCTAATCATATAGGGTTTCAGAAAGATGAATTTAAAATTCATCTGTCATAAAATTTTTAAAAAAATACATTATAATAACTAATACATCATGTACGCTAGTGGTAGGTGGTGTACCCTTGTCACCCTTTGGTTGCGGGTTCAAGTCTTGTGGCCTTACCGGACGCGATGGGTTGTCACCAGACCTCCGGTTTGTCCTTTTTATAAAAATCCAAAAATAATCTTAAGAAATGTTTTAACCTTAAACAATAGTATCCAATGTCCAATATAATCCATTCCAACCTTTAGACTTATCCAAAATACTTGTGTCCAAACTCACACTCCAAAAATTTATAAGGAAGTTCAACATAACATAATGAAGATCACTTTTATCACATAACCATAGGTGAATACCTTCATCATTTATTATATTAAAACATGGTAACAACCTGAATTACCATAAACCCTTTTTTGAATAGGTATATACTTACTTATTCCTTCTGTAAAACATAGAATACTAGATATACTCCTTAAATCCAAAAAAAATTAATCTCCAACAATGATGGAATAAACAAACCATTAATTAGTTCCAAGGTAGTCAATAATATCCAATATACTTTATCCAACTCAATTATCTCTTAATCCAAAATCACTACCTCAGTATCAGGAGCATATTAAGGTTTATCTTTCTCCCAACCATATATTTTCTAAAAAGTATAACAAGCTATTAAGTCACTTTTCTTGGTACCACACAATCTCAAATCCTTAATGAAATAGTATTGCAATACAATCCTTATATACTCTATAATTCTTATAACTTTTACATCATTAATACAATAATCAAATTACACAATTCATTAATAAAAATATAAGAACACTAATTATTCCTCTTCATATACGGTAGTATCATAACTTGATTGTTATCCAATATCATTATTGGGGTATTCTATAATGATTGGGACATTGATTCACGTAGTGTCCCAACTACTTGCAGATGAAGCGTTGTAAATTTGAAACTTTTTTCTTACCCTTGAAATCACGTACTTGGTGTTCTTTTTCTCCACACTTATAAAAAACTCCCATTCCCTTCAAGAATTTACCAAGGTGATTATTTCCACAGTTATCACATGCGGGAAAATCCTTCTTTCCCTTATTCCCTTTATCCATATTTTTCTCTGTCATCCTCTTCTTCTCTTACTTCCCTTAAAATCCATATGACTCAGATAATTCATTACTTATCTTATTAACACATGATACTATTTATTCATATGATTAGAATACGTGGGAGACTATTTCCCTTCTAAATGATGGCTTAAGACCATGAAATATATAATCCTTTTTACAATTTGGATCATGCATATTGTTGGAGTTCTCATTACTTCTACTAGGCTCCATTTCTAAAAGATGAAATACACTAGGTTATATCATATCATAATTTATAATCCAAAAACTAGAAAAATTCTGAACATTAACTGAATATTTTCACAAATCTAGTATCATAATCAATAAAATGGTTTCCTTACTGACATATTTACTAATAAATCCTTCATAATGGTTTATAAATAAAATGTTAATTATCCTAAGCATATCTCCCAGGAGTGTCAAACCAGGTGCACAGTAAGGCCCATTTTTGTGTACCAGGATACCTCGGGTCAAGCCCAAAACTCCTTGTTGGAGTTTTCACTCATAGGTACATTTATGCCAGAACCACTTCCACTTGTAGTATCGAGACATGAATGTATTTTTTAGAAAACCCACATAATATCTACATTACCAAAATTCTTTTATTTTCATCTATACTAATCCTCAAAGTCTATCTTATGGTAATGTTTCCTAATTAGAGTTTATCTAAATTTATTTCCTGGGTTTTTACTAAACTTCCTCTGATACCAACTGTAACACCCCGACCCCAGAAGCTCAGAGCTAGTGCATTATTTTAATAAATTGGCATGATTATAAGGAATTAATTCTTGAAGGACCGATCAGTTTAGCCGTATTGGAAAATAGATTACATACATAAACGTTACATTACATATTCAAACATAAAATACAATATAGATAATCTATTGATAATTTGATTATTCCCCTAGCTTAACACGACATATCAATCATAATACACTTCTTAGAATCTTGTGAAAATAAAACATAAGAAAGGGGTGAGCTCAGATGCTCAGTAAGGGTAAATAATTTAGAGGAAGCTATAAAATTTTAAGGAAATATGTGTAATAAATACAATAGTCTTTTTAAAATAAAACTTTAACATAATATGGAAAAAATAAATCAAACATTACCATATAAACATGCACATGGATATTCTACTAGTCAAATAATCGCATGTAATAACTAATTTCAAAACAAGGGAATGCATAATGTTAGACATAATAACCACATATTCAAGGCCTCGTTCCAAAACTACAAATAAAAAAAATTCAAGACCTTGTGCGAAGACACTAATTTGTCTCATGATACCTGCCAATGCATCGAGGGGCTATAGCAGGCCTCACCCATCACTTACTAAGTCTGTAACAACCCAAACATTCATTAATGGAAATCCCTATTGAACTAATTAAATGTCTCTTTATATAAAACATTTATATAATATGTCAAATTCTTTAATTTTTTGTTAAGAATTGTGACCGTTTCTAATATAGCCATTGATCTGTGATCACATGATTAGTATAAATATGGGGTTTTAACGAATCCAATTTACTCAGAAAAAGGAATTGATGGCCTCATCCAGTAAACATGCCCCATACGAAGACCATTTGTCGGAACTCATAAAAGAGGTGGCATCATTGGGCTTCTCTCTTGACCAATCCAAATCCGAGCTTCAACAGGTTAAGCTCGAGCGGGGCCGCCTATGAGAGAAGTGGAAGTTGATAGATATTACCACCTGAACAATGTTATCTGAGCCACCCCAAGAGTTTGTCACCATTGCACACCTTACTCTTCGGTCTTATGTGGGTGTTATAAGGGGTTATGTAACCAGACCTTAGCACTATGGTTATGTACATTATTTTTGTATATAATAATGAATATATTTTCATTTTATTATTGTTACCTTGTAAATAGTTTTTAAAGCACAAATAGTATTTTTAGTTAATATTCAACTAAGAAATCTATTTTGATGAATTAATGTATTTTTTAATTAAATAATATTTTAATAAAATAATATTATCATTATTAAATTATTTTCTTATTAAATATAAATGATCATATAATTTTAGGAATGCAATTTTAATTTTTATTAAGGTTTGAAAGCCATTTTTTGTCAAAACCCGTGAATTTTCGATAAATGTCAGTTTTTATTTTAAAAGTAAAAATTAACATATTTAGAGAATTATTTAGATAAAATGAATATTATTTCTGGAATCATGATGTTGAAATTATCCAATGGTGAATTTTTCATAATTTTTTGAGATAGTTAAATTTTTGGGTAAAAATTAAATACCGTTTAAATATATAATGTGTTTTATGACATCATAATGACCCAATAGTGATGTAATAAAATACTATAAGCCTTATGTTCGGCCAATATATGTTTTAACATTAAAATAATGTGATTTTGGGTTTGTTTGACTTGTTTTAAAAAGCATTAATGGACCCTTCAAGGCTTATTAAACATCTTGTCTTTTTAAATTGATTTCCTTGGGAGTGTGACTCACCTCAACATAAGAAACCCCATTATTTTAAGAATTTAAGACTTTGGACTTATAAAATATTGTTTTCCACTTCCCTTTTCCAAAAACCATGGGCAAAAACCATGGTCTGGTTTGTGGTTTGGATTAGTTTAATGTGAGGTGTCCAAAACCTAAATAATAAAGAATTCTCTCACTTTTCCTATAGAAAACCACTCAAGATCATACTTCCTCCTCAATAAAAGCCTTTTGAGTTTGTCCAACCTCTTATATACTCTATATAAAATCCTCCCAAGATGCCCCAAGCTCCTAAGAGTCCTTTCTCAAGCCTCTCTCAAGCCTTTGGAAGCACACTTCCAAGTAAGTGTTTTTCTTCCTTTCTCATTTTTGTCCAATTTTCTTAATGTTGTTATGCCCTTTTAATTTCAATTATAAATGTTATGGTATGGTTTCGCACCTCCCCCATACTGTCCTATTTATGTTTTAATGATAGTATACCCCTTTATCTCTCCTTAAATTCCTCCCATGTACACCCGTTACTATGCCAAAATTATGAAATGAATTTCTCTCTCCTCTTTTACATTCAAGAAATTATTTTGTATCATGACTCTAAATTCCATTAAAATTGTTGGGAAATGTATCTATATGACCCCATTACTTTCCATTTCATGTACATATTATGATACGCCCCTTTTTCTCTCATAAAACATTTTTATGAATTCTTACCTCACGCCGTTACGCTGCTGAAATTGCACCGATTTTCTAAGCCAATGTCATTGTGTAATAAATACCATGCCCATTTCTCTATCAAGGGTATTCACATTTATGAACATTTACTTATTTATTATAAAGTTTCATGTATGAATTCCACATTCCTTTATCATGGAATAAATGATTATGTTTTATGAATCCATGTTATATGATCTATGTGGCATACTTATGCATGAAATGAAATGTTTAAGAAGGGTGCGCCCATATAGTGCTCCAATGCATTGGGTAAAGTATAGTATCATGATACATAATGTTTTCAGGGTTTTTACTCATGATAATTCAAGTGAAATGATGTTTTACTTGTGCATCATGTGTAATGAGGATTTACTCATGCTCCATGTGCAATGAGTCTTGGCTCATGCTAATTCCATGTTAAGTGTTGTTGCCACATTTCCATGTTATGATTATCATTCTTTATCATGCCTTTATGTTTATACTTCTCTTATTCTCTATTTATGTGCCTATTGTCTAACATTTATTGTATTCCTCATTTTATTCCATTATTATTCACTTACTGGGCTTTATAGCTCACCCTTTTCTTATGCATGTCCTCAGGTTATCCCATGCAATGCTAAGTATGAGAGAATATAGTGGTCATGTAAAGGAATTTTTCAATAAAGATATTGTATTTCATGTTTTAAGTTGTTATTTAATGATCCTAAGCCCCAAAGACACTAGACCTCTCAATCTTCCATGTTGTATCAAGTGAATTTTTTATGTAATAAATCAGGTTTAAGTTTGTAATAAAAACAGGGTTGTCATAGTTGGTATCAAACGATAGGTTTGGTTATTTTTGGGATTAGGATTAGAAAACCCTAGTGAAGCCTTAAAGATAAGACTAAGTATCATAAAAACATCCCCAAGTTTTGGTGAGTATTGAGCAAGTGGTTTATCAAGAAAATATATCCCTGTCTGGATACGAGCAGGTAGAGGCGGCTCTGGTACAAATGTATCCTAGGGGTTAAACCCAAAAACACCGCTTTCAGCTAGACTCGAATAGGAACTAGTGCACGAAAACGGGCCTTAATGCACTCTTGGTTATGACACTCTCGGGGGATATGCTTTGGTAAATTCACAAGCTTAGTATGAACCATTATTAAGGGACAAAAAAATTCCCTAAGAATATAAGTTATAAAGTTGATCATGGATAACATAGACTGAATCCAATATATTTATATGTTAAGGAAATAAAATTTATTTATAAGTTTTTAGTTTTGTCATTGTATTAACCTTTATTTGTTACCCCTAACTTCTCTTTTATTCCATCCAATGGCCGGTAATAGGAGGACTTGGGCTAACAACCGATGTGAAGATCAATGTGATGATTGTACTAATGAGATGCCCAATCCAATGGGAGCGGGAATCGCAAAATTTGTCACACTTCTCTCTCAGATAACTCAAGATTTGAATAAAAACATGGGTCAATAGGAATGTTCAACCCCCCAAAGAATGAACAAGTCTCTATCGAGAGCTTCATGAGACAAAGGCCTCCTACTTTTAATGGATCATCTGATCCCTCAATCACTAAACAATGGATAAACTCCATTGAAAAGATATTCTCCATCCTTCAATGTTCAGAATAAGAGAAGGTTCTCCTGGCTGCTTATCGTATGGAGGGTGAAGCTGATCAGTGGTGGACATTGATCAAAAATACGAAGCCTAAGGAGAAGATCGAGGCGTTGGAATGGAAGGATTTCTGGAAGATGTTTTTTGATAAATATTTTCTGCGCACCCTCTGGCTTAATATGGAAAGGGACTTCTTTTCCCTCAAGAAAAAAGGCGATGAATCTATTGGAGCGTATGAGGAAAACATCACAAGGCTTGCACGATATGCTTCCGTCCTTGTCTTTACCCCCAAATTCAAGGTTGACCGCTTCTTTGGTGGGATGAAGCCTAGCCTATAGAAAGCACTGGAAATCCGTGACTTTGACAGCTATGAAGAAATTGTCTGATGTGCCCTCAAGGTTGAAATGGATATTGGATAATCTCAAGGGTATCATGGGGATAAGAAGTGTAAGGTGCACTTCAATGTTGGTGGACCGATGGATGAATCCAACGGTGCTAAGAAGATTCAGCACCCCACTTGCCAAAGGTGAGGAAAGAAGCACCCTGGAAATTGCTTGAAGGGTACAAGGAAATGCTTTAGGTGTGGAAGAGAAGGGAACCTAGTTGTTTACTACCAACAAGAAAAACCCACGGCTACAACATAGGAGAGGAACGCTCTGTTATAACCTCAACGTGTTGTTCATTTCTAAAACTGTAAATAACCAAGGCATATTGCAAATATGTTCCCTAAGCCAAGGGTTTTCGGAGGCAACCAACAACCTCCAAGGCAGCAAAGGTGAAATTTTTCCATCACTACTGCCGAAGTGAACCCCAAAAATGAAGTGGTGACAGGTATGCTAGTTATTCATTCAAGAATAGAGAATGTATTTTTTGATCTAGGTTTTAATAATTCTTTTATATCTCGAAATTTTAGTAGAACAATCTCAGCACCACCAAAAATCATGGAAGTGAAGATGTCGGTGAGTACGACAAATGGGGAAATCATTTCATCCCATGAATATAACTCCTCCCCTGTCATAATTGGTGGATTGAACTTCCTGGTGAACCTCTTCATACTCCCTCTGGTGGAATTTGATGCAATTCTTGGCATCGATTTGATTTCCTTATATAGAGCCAACATAAATTGCCATCAGAGGGAAATCACTCTCCATGTGGAGAATCAACCCCCGATTCTTTACAAGTGTAAGGAGGAAGATGAATCTTTCTTAGCTCCATCATCTCAAGCATGGATATTACTGCCCTATGAGCACTTGTATCTAGATTAGATGATTGATTTTAAGGAGGCAACCATCCTAGAGGATATGCCTATTGTGATGGAATTCTCTGAAGTCTTTACCAAGGAATTTCCTGGTCTTCCTCCGAGAAGATATGTTGAATTCTTAATTGATATTATACCTAGGGCATTACCAATATCCAAGACTCTATATAGAATTCTTGTTGTGGATCTTGAGGAGATGAAGAAACAACTACAGGATAATCTGGATAAAGGGTTTATACGCCCAAGTGCTTCACCATGGGGTGCACTAGTCCTCTTCGTCAAGAATAAGTATGGGTCAATGCACCTTTGCATCGATTATTGTGAGCTTAAAAAAATCACGATAAAGAACAGGTATCCTCTCCAATAAATTGATGACTTGTTTGATCAGCTGCATGGAGAAAAATACTTCTCCAAGGTGGATTTGCGGTCGGAATATTATCAAGTAAGGGTGAAGAAGAAAGATATTCCCAAGACTGTTTTCGTACAAGATACGGGCACTATGAATTCATATTAATACCTTTTAGACTCACTAATGCTCTATAAATCTTCATGGACTTGATGAATAGAGTCTTTAGATATTACCTCGACAAATGTGTGGTAGTCTTTATAGATGATATTCTGATATACTCCAAAACCAAGGAGGATCATGAGGAGCATCTAATAACTATACTAGAGACCTTGCAGAAGGAGAATCTCTATACCAAGTACAGAAAGTGTGAGTTATGGTTGAAGGGGGTATCATTCTTGGGACATATCATCACAAGCAATGGGATATCTATGGATCCCTCCAAAATAGATGCAATTGAGGGACGGTCAAGGAAAACATCGGTAACAGATATCCGTATCTTTTTGGGGTTAGCTAGATATTATCGACGATTTGTGAGAAATTTTTCACAATTGTCCAACCCTCTTACCAAGATAACTCGAAAGGGAGTAAAGTTTTCTTGGAGTGATGAATGCAAAGAAAGCTTCAAGTAGTTAAAAAAGGAGGCTTATCACTATGCCCGTGCTCACTTTACCCACAAGTGGATAACTTTTTGTGGTATTAAGTGATGCTTCGAAGAAGGGCCTAGGATGTGTGTTGATGCAAAATTACAAAGTCATTGCCTATGCTTCAATGCAATTAAAAGTTCATGAACAGAACTATCTGATGCATGATATGTAGTTGGAAGATATGATCTTTTCCTTGAAAATCTGGCGGCACTATCTATATGGGGAGAAATGTGAGATATATACTGATCACAAGAGTCTCAAATATATATTCACACAGAAAGAACTTAACATGCGCCAACAAATATGGTTAGAGCTAATCAAAGACTATGACTACTCAATCCATTACCACCCTGGGAAAGCGAACAAGGTGGAAGATTCCCTAAGTAGAAAGGACCCAGTGATTATATCATTAATGAGAATTTAAAAGGATCCAATCTTATTAGATTTGATGAAGATGGACATGAGAATCATAAAGAAGGGAACATCATCAATCCTTTCACAAATGATTGCTCAACCGTCACTTTTGGAAAGGTTAAAGGATGATCAAAAGGATGATGTTGGAATTCAGGAGAAAGTGGAAGCTATTGGAAAAGAGAAATCCTTGGATTTTAATGTTAATGAAGAAGTAATTGTGATATTTGGGAAAAGACTATGTGTTCCATCATGTCCAGAGCATGAAGAAGAAAATTTTGGATGATGCACATAGTTCAAATTTATCTATTCACCCAGGAAACACAAAGATGTATTGAGATCTCCAAGAGAATTATTGGTGGGACAATATGATGAAGGAGATCTCCGAATATACATCAAGGTGCCTGGTGTTTCAGTAAGTGAAGGCAGAGAGGCAGAAGTCTAAGGGGATGATGCAACCATTTCCCATACCAGAATGGAAATGGGAGAACATCACCATGGACTTTGTCATCAGACTTCCGAATACATCCAAAGGAAATAATGCAATCTGGGTTGTTGTGGGTCGTCTTACAAAGGCTGCACATTTCATTACTACTTAGAAGGATTTCTCATTGGATCAACTGGTATGGATATATATTAGGGAAGTGGTAAGGTTGCATGGAGTACCAATATCTATTGTGTCCAATCGAGATCCAAGATTCACCTCTATGTTTTGGAAGAGTATTCAATATACTCTGAATACTGAGCTGAACTTTAGTACGGCTTGTCATCCTCAAACTGATGGCCAATCCGATCAGACTATCCAAACACTTGAGGACATGTTGAGAGCATTATCAATGGACTTTAAAGGAGGATGGGTTGAACATATTCCTCTAGTTGAGTTCTATTATAATAACAGTTTCCACTCGAGCATCCAAATGGCACCATATTAATCCCTTTATGGGAAAAGGTGCAGAACACCGGCATGTTGGGATGAGGTCAGTGAGCGTAAGCTGCTTGGACCCGAAATGGTTGAAGAAATGGTGGAGAATGTGAAAAACATTCAGTAGCATATCAAGGCATCCCATAGTTGACAGAAGAGTTATGAAGATAACTGTCGACGACAAATTGAGTTTAAAGATGGAGACATGGTATTTCTACGCATATCTCTGTGGAAGAAGGTCATGAGGTTTGGAAAGAAAGGGAAGTTAAGTCCAAGGTACATCGGCCTCTTCTAGATTCTTGATCGTGTCGGGGCTGTGGCCTATCGACTAGCACTTCCACCTACCATGGCCAAAGTGTATGATGTCTTTCATGTATCCCTCTTAATGAAGTACATACCAGACCCTTCACATGTACTCTCTTTAGAGGTGGTACAGTTTGAGTATGATCTTTCTTATGAGGAGCAACCAGTGAAGATATTAGATTGTAGAGAAAAAGTTCTAAAAAATAAGACAATGCCCCTCGTCAAGGTGTTGTGGTGAAACCACAAGTTTGAATAAGCGATGTGGGAATCAAAGGAAGTGATGAAGTTGAGTTACCCTCATTTGTTTTATTGTGGGAAAAGGAAATTTTGAGGGGAAAATTTCTTAAGGGGGGAATATTGTAACGACCCAAACATTCAATAATTTAAATCCCTCTTGATCTAATTAAATGCCTCTTTATGTAAAATGTTTATATAATATGTCAAATTCTTTGGTTTTATGTTAAGAATTGTGACCATTGCTAATATAGTCATTGAACATTGATCACATGATTAGTATAAATATAGGTATTTAATGAATCCAATTTACTCAGACAAAGGAAGCGATGGCCTCATCCAGTAGATGTTCCCCATACGAAGCCCATTTTTCAGAACTTAGAAAAGAGGTGGTTTCATTGGGCTTCTCTCTTGACCAAGCCCAAGCCGAGCTTCAACAGGTTAAGCTTGAGTGGGACCGCCCATGAAAGAAGTGGAAGTTGATAGATATTACCACCTGAGCAATGTTATCTGAGCCACCCCAAGATTCTGTCACCATCACACACCTTACTCTTTGGTCTTATATGGGTGTTATAAGGGGTTATGTAACAAGACCTTATCACTATGGTTATGTACATATTTTTATATATAATAATGAATATATTTTCATTTTATTATTGTTACCTTGTAAATAGTTTTTAAAGCACAAATAGTATTTTTAGTTAATATTCAACTAAGAAATCTATTTTGATGAATTAATAGATTTTTGAATTAAATATTATTTTAATAAAATATTATTATTATTATTAAATTAATTTTTTATTAAATATAAATGATCGTATAATTTTAGGAATGCAATTGTAATTTTTATTAAGGTTTGAGGGCCATTTTTGTCAAAACCCGTGAATTTTCGATAACTCTCAGTTTTTATTTTAAAAGTGAAAATTAACATATTTAGAATATTATTTAGATAAAATGAATATTATTTCTGTAATCAGAATGTCTAAATTATCCAACGGTAAATTTTTTCATAATTTTTTGAGATAGTCAAATTTTTGGGTAAAAATTATATATCATTTAAATATATAATGTGTTTTATGATATCATAATGACCCAATGGTGATGTAATAAAATACTATAAGCCTTATGTTTGTACAATATATGTTTTACCATTAAAATAATGTGATTTTGGGTTTTTTTGACTTATTTTACAAAGCATTAATGGACCCTTCAAGTCTTATTAAACATCTTGTCTTTTTAAATTGATTTCCTTGGGAGTGTGACTCAACTCCACATAAGCAAACCCATTAGTTTAAGAAGTTAGGACTTTGGAATTATAAAATATTGTTTTCCAATTCCCTTTTCTAAAAACCATGGGCAAAAAACATGGGTTGGTTTGTGGTTTGGCTTAGTTTATTGTGACGTGTCCCAAACCTAAATAATAAAGAATTCCTTCACCTTTCCTATATAAACCCACCAAAGCTCCCACTTCCTCCTTAATAAAAGCCTTTGGAGTTCGTCCAACCTCTTCCCCAATCTCTCTAAAATCCTCCCAAGGTTCCCAAATCTCCCAATAGGCCTCTCTCAAGCCTCTCTCAAGCCTTTGGAATCACACTTCCAAGTAAGGGTTTTTCTTCCTTTCTAATTTTTGTCCAATTTTCTTAATTTTGTTATACCCTTTTAATTTAAATTATAAATGTTGGGATATGGTTTATCACCTCCCCCATACTATCCTCTTTATTTTTTAATGATGTTATACCCCTTTATCTCTCATTAAATACCTCCCATGTACACCCGTTATTACTATGCCGAAATTCTGAAAGGAATTTCTCTCTCCTCTTTTACATTCAAGAAATTATTTTGTATCATGACTCTAAATTCCATTAAAAATTTTGGGACATGTATCTATATGACCCCCTTACTGTCCATTTCATTTAAATATTATGAGACTCCCCTTTTTTTCTCATCAACCATTTTTATGAATTTTTACGTCACGCCGTTACGCTTCTGAAATTGCACCGATTTTCTAAGCCAATGTCATTGTGTAGTGAATACCATGTCCATTTCTCTATCAAGGGTATTCACCTTTATGCACATTTACTTATTGATTATAAAGTTTCATGTATGAATTCCACATTACTTTATCATGGAATAAATGATTATGTTTTATGAATCGATGTTATATGATCCATGTGGCACACTTATGCATGAAATGAAATGTTTAAGAAGGGTGTGCCCTTATAGCACTCCAATGAATTGGATAAAGTATAGTATCATGATATGTCATGTGCAATGGGTGTTTACTCATGCTAATTCAAGTGCAAAGAGGTTTTACTCATGATTCATGTGCAATGAGGATTTACTCATGCTCCATGTGCAATGAGCCTTGGCTCATGCTAATTCCATGTTAAGTGTTGTTGCCATATTTCCATGTTATGATTATCATGATTTATCATGCCTTTATGTTTATGCTTCTCTTGTGCTCTATTGGTATGCCTATTGTCTAACATGTATTTTATTCCTCATTTTATTCCATGATTATTCCTTTACTAGGCTTTATATCTCACCCTTTTCTTATACATGTCCTCAGGTTATCCCATGCAATGCTAAGTACGAGGGAATGTAGTGGTCATGTAAAAGAAGTTTTTAATAAAGATGTTGTATTTCATGTTTTAAGTTGTTATGTAATGATCCTGAGCCCCAAATACACTAGACCTCTCGATCTTCTATGTTGTATCAAGTGAAGGTTTTTTGTAATAAATCAGTTTTAAGTTTGTAATAAAAGAAGGGTTTTCATAAAGTCAAATGCATTCCTCATATGAAAAGGGTAAAACATAACATAAACATTCGTATTAAAACTAGAATATGAAATGTAAATACTTTAACCATAAACCATGAATGTTATCAAAATAGCACATCCATAGTCAAACATATCATAACTCATTCAATACAATATGGAATATTTTATTATAATTAATCAACCTCAATCAATAATAATATCTAGTAAAGGATGTTGACATAATTAAAAATGATCAGTAAAACTCTTTAAGGGAAATATGCATTTTCATGAAATCATTTATAAAAGTTGAACAATTTATAAAGGAATTTAAAAGATATTTTTGAATCAAAGTTTTCCATACCACTTTGAAACTTTTTAAAGGAATTAACATTTTTAAGCATTCATGTCCATATAAATAAATCCTTAAGACCATTTTAAAAACATGGACATTAATGAGAATGATTTAGAAGAATAAAAATTTAAAACATTTAAAATGATATTTTAGTTAAATATTCCCTTAAAAAATCCCATTGAAAACTCTTTTATGAAACATGTACATGGAAA
Source organism: Viscum album (assembly GCA_963277665.1). NCBI lineage: Eukaryota > Viridiplantae > Streptophyta > Magnoliopsida > Santalales > Viscaceae > Viscum > Viscum album. The sequence goes on along the minus strand of OY728156.1, from coordinate 2,071,955,611 downwards.
ATAAATATTTCCCACTAAATACTTACACATGAACAATCTCAGATAATAATGAGATTGTGGAATTAACTCTTACCCTGTACTTTCCTTTGGTCGAGGGTGCGTTTAACCTCCTGTATAATGACCATAGTATGTTATTAAATTATACCAAAACCATATTCATAATTATGATATCATAATTGATTCATTTATGACTTTATACTACCCATTTAATAATAATTTTCATGTTAAAGTAACATTTCTGGTAATAATCACTTTTTTTATCGTAAATGTTTTAACTTGTTATTCTTGATCGTATAACTTAGATCATAATTTACACACTTCCAGAATATAGAACATGATTTATATATCATATATATTCAGAATATAAATATTAATAATATATAGATATATGAAATAGAAACACCGTTCTTGGAGACGGTAGTCCGTACGTACGCATGAACGTTGTTTCATTTTCTTATCATATAGTATGGAAGTAAGTAAACAACATATATTTATCTAAATAAATATATATTATTCTAGTATATATATTATTTTATATACATGATAATTAATCAATATATATATTTTTATAAAAATACTTTATGGGTGATTGTTGAAGATGAATCTCATCGCGTCGTGGAGACGGTAAGTCGTACATACGCACATATAGTGACTTTCTCATTCAAAGTATGGATAGAATAATGAATATGGTTGTACCATATTTATAATAACATATCATAATGTATAAGGTTATATAGTTATTATTTTAGTATGGTAAAAATAAATAAAGAGGAAGTAGAATAAGAAAAGAACATTGAATGAGGTTATAAAATAATTACCTATTCTTTGGGTGTTTCCTATTGATTTGAACAAAATGGCTCCATAAGTTGGATTTATGATCAAAATAAGGACGCTAGGTTTATTTGAGGGTATTTGTGAGAAGATTTGAGTAGGTTTTGGCCGAGAAAAATGGCTTTGGAGGTGTCAAGTTAAGAGAAGGGGAAGTACCATTCTATAAGAGAGGTGAGGGGCACTTTAGGAAAAACTTGAAATATTAATTTATTTTAAAATCATTTTCGGTTTCTAATAGCTCAAAATGGATTTATTTCGAGGATAAGGTGGGTATGTGTCTAAATACTCTCAAAAAATAGATTTTAGACAATTTTAGGTCACCATATTAACCTTATTTTTTAGGTTTAACACTTAGTAAAATAGTTTAACTTTTACCATGTCTTCTTGTATTATTATAATACATGGTTAATAAAATTACAATAAAATGTCAAGAGAATATAAAGTGGTTCATTAATGACATATATATCATTATATAAGTCATTTGTAAAAACCTTATATTTTTAGGACTACTATATAATTTAATAAAATAGTCTTTATTTTAAAAACTCGTTTTTTCAATTTTGACACCCTTTAGTATTTTTTTTGATAAATTCATAAAAACTTTATTACTTTGAAAAAAATACATTTAATCAACCATAACAGGTCATATTCATATAAAAAATTATTGAATGGCATAAAAAGTTTAAATTTATATTTATTTTAATATTTATAACATCAATTAGTTTAATCTTTCATTAATAATGTAATTACTGCATCATCATTGTGTCATAAATAAATTTAATTATTTAATGTCTAAAAATTATAAATAAAATACCATGATGTAGGAAACCTTTTTATATTTATAATTACTATTCATAGTCTAATTTATCTTATTTTTAACCCTATATTAAAAATGTTTTAGTTATAAAACATTGAATTTAACACATTTAACTCTTCTTTAAATAAAATATAATAAATGTGATAATCTAATTCACGTGGATCGAAAAGGATCATATTTTTGTCATAATGTTGATTTTGGTTGAAATACACTTACCCAATAGAATTAGGACATGTGTTAGGGTAATTATAATATCATTTTTTCCTTTAATTACCCTATTTACTTTTAACAGTGGTAAATAAAATTCAAAAGTTACTATTCACCAAAAATTATTTTCATCCTATTGAACCAAATTTTACTTACTGATTTCAACTTTGTCTCTCGTATTTTTGAAATTCAATTCAAAGAAGCGTTAAAATTATGTTTTATGCAAATTTCCAAATGTGCATAGAATGTGGGTAAAAGACGATAAAAAATTCAATAAAATTTTATATATCTATTCTTATTATAAAATGACTTCAATGAATTAAATTAGAAAAATATATATATTATGTATCTATTTTGAATTTAAAATAAATTTAAAATAATTATTTAAATAAAAAGCCGGTTTTAAACAATAACACAGTGTTTTTCACTATTCATCAATAATTGAATGTTTTCAGAAAAATACCAAAAATTCACCCAAAGATAATTTTGATATCCCAAATTCAAAAATTATGTTAATTATAAAAAATTAAAAACATATAAGATGTATTAATTAATTTAAAATTAATTCTCATTGTCAAAACCAGAAAATGGGTTTTTAAAAAGTGAAAACTATCAACAAATTGACATGTGGTTATGTACAATTTAAATGAAAAATTACATACAATGACCTACATTATATTAAATTCTAAAAATATAATCTAATTATACTTTAAAAAAACTCAAATGTATAATTTAACACTATAAATTATTTCGATTAAAAAAGTTGTTTTTAATTACAATTTAGTATTTTTCATTATTCATCAAAATATGAAATTTATCCGAAAACTACCAAAAATTTATCCAAACTAAATTTTTATATCCCAATTCTAAGTAAGAATTTAATTTCATTAAATTTAATATATAAAAGTGTCAAATATTGGATTTAAAAAGGGTTCTCCCTTAAAAGGCGGAAAAAATGCATTTTTTTTAAATACTACTTTTATCTGAAAAAATTAATTTGTACTTATATTATGTATATGAAAAAAAATATGAATCTTAAAATTATATAGGATATATATATAATTCAAAATGTGGTTAATACTATTCATAACCACTTTTTAAACGGCTAGTTTGATAGGTCTTGATGCCCTTGAACTTGGTGTTGCATGTAGCGCAAGCTATTGAATTACTTTAAAGAGATAATGTACTATGAAATCATGGGGTGTTATATTTCATTCAACTATAAAGAAAATAATGTAAGGAACAAAATTTTTTATAAGGTTTGGTCCCAATGTGGGTACCTAGTCTTTTCCATGTTGAATCTCATCGATCAATGGATATCCACTACATAACATAAGTGAATAAAAATGATGTAACTCTCATCAAAATAGTTCTACCTCCCTATAGTTAATATTATAGTTTCCCACTAGTTATAAGATTTGACTTCCCTTCAAAGCCAATGTAATATTGGATCTTTTAAATTCTTCCCACTTTTTATTTTCTTAATAAAATTATTTTTAGAACTTCTTTTCTGAAAGGTATACTTACGACCTCTAAACGCTACCACTTATAGAAGTTTTAAATTTCTTCATATCATAAATATTTCTAGTATTAAAAATATTATTTAATTCTTTAAATTTTCTAAATAATTTTTGTTAGCCTCACCTTCAATGTTTCTTCACTCAGTAATCTCCAAAAACACAGTAGCCAGTATTATAGGAACTCACCAATTTATATATTATTAAACACCCTAAAAAATAAGTGATACATGGAATATAACATCCTTATATTTTTCATGGTTATAAATTAAGTTCAACACCATCAAATTTTTTTGAAATTTTCAAGTCAAATTAAATCTCCACAAAATATTCAATCAAATCATCTTCTAAAACTTCCTAAAAATTCAGCTAGAATCACAATCATTATTTTTTGAATATTGAACATTATTTTTCTATCTAATCATCATTAAAATTTTTTGACATTTAAAAAATATAAATTTCATCTAGAAACTTATGGTAAAATTGTTTCTAGTGTGGATAATAATTTTGGTTTGAACTTTTTTCTAATATTCTTCTAGTTTTGACTTTGTTTTTTATCAACATCAAATATTCTTTCTCACAATTTTTTATGCATGAATGTACTCCTTGTATTTTATATTTCTTTAGGTGTTTATTCCTTTTAATTTATTCTTATAAAGCATCTTTTTTTCGATAAGTTTTCATCATTTAAACCATTTGATATTCCTTATATTGATCTCTACTTCTGATTAACATAATAGATTATATCACATATTATTCTAAAATATTAGTAACTCAATCCTATTCTAATGATGAAAAAACTCAATATAATTCCAATTATCCAGAAACTCATTCATCTTTTTATGTGTTAGGTTTTGGTGTTCATGATTCTAGCATGGTTCTTACGATATCAAAAACCTTAATCATATGATAATCATACATTTATTATTCTTTGAAATCATCAACAACACTTTACCTCTTTCGAAATATTATCCCTATGACAAATATCATCTTTTAATTTTCTTCTTCCATGAAATAATCCATTAAAAATTTCCTTTTTCTAGAATATTTTCCTTGAAAAATTTATCATCAATTCCTAAAATAAAAAAATAATTACAAACAAAAATGTTGAAAACAAATACAATAAATTTTTAAAATCAAACCAAAGATTCTTCAATCTCCCCATTTGGATTTTTTCTACACTATCAATAACTATTTTATCAATTTTTTATCAAACCACAACCATTATCATAGATAGGTGCCCTGAAACCACACTACTAGACTAAGAAATATTTTTATAGAATTCCATCCACTATACACAAGAAATTTTGTGTATGTGATATTAACATACTCCCCTATAATCATATTTCATAATTGTAACTTCTGAAAATATTACTCCTCATTTCTATGATAAAACATTCTTTGGATTCACAAAATAAAAAATTATAGAATTTTATTTCTTCGCCCTCTTTGATAACAAAATCCAAAGGAAAATGTGGGTTACTAAAAAAATATTAAGTTAGTAGTATAGGTTGAACGTGTAGTTTCAACCTAAATTACTCAAACAATTACCTTTTTATGTCTTTAGTTAATACATTTTGTAACACACCATGATTTTATGAAATATTTTTTTGAAAATAATTATTTTCTTTGATATCTTTTGTTACATGCAACAACGAGTTTTAAAAAATAGCAACAAACTATTAATATTATTATTTAAACATGACCATTATTACATATCCATTAAACATGGAAATGTGAATAAGAATAACCAAGTTTTAAATATTAATAAGTTTTGTTTCATCTAAATAATACTTATTGATAACAAAAAGTAATTAATTTTTGGTAAAGTTTTTAGATATTTTGAAATTACTATTTTTTCAAAAAATGATTTTATTGATTTTGTAAAAAAATAATAAAATTAATTTTTAAAAATTTTATAAAATTTAGTTAAGAAAATAAAATTCATTTTTTAAATATACATGTCAAAATTTTCTTATAATGAATTTTTATGGTTTTTATGAAACGATTAATTTCTCAATGAATAGTGAAAATATTTGTTTTTTATTGAAAAATGCCTTTTTCATTTAAATAATACATAATATTACTTTTTTTTAAATGGTTTTAAAACTAAAATTAATTTAATTATATATCTATTAATAAAATTTAGGTCATTATAATTAATTTCATATTGAATATTGATATAAATACTTCTAATTTTTTTGAAACTATTCAATTTGGAAAAGCCTCATTTTTTGCCTCGTCTATTATATAAGATCCTAGATCTTCTTAATGTATGTTTTTTTATATTTTTTGGTTTGAAATATTATTTTTGGTTAGATAAGTGTTTCCCCATGATCATGTGAAGACCAAGGGTGTTCCTGGGGTTCGAGACATGAAAGAGGAAGAAAAGGGAATTTTTAGGCATGTTGCACAGTTTGCGCACTATTAGGGCAAACCGTGTAGAGCATCCCAGGTAACTGTGAAGACCTAGACAAAGGCTTACGAACAGTTAGTTCACGGTTAAGAAAACTATTCATAATCCCTAGTAAACCATGCAAAGGGGTGATTTTTGGGAATTATCTTCCGCATGGTTTTCACATAGTTTGGTAAACCGTGCTGGTAAACCATGTAGCCCAGAAACTTCGAGAAATTTTCAAAATTTCCACTTCAGGCTTTTAAACCCCAACTCGGGATTTTCTTCCATTTTACCCCCTATAACCCTAGTTACTAACTTGGATGACCCAATATTCCAAGATGCGGTTCTCCTTCGATTATTTTTCATTTGGAGTGTCGTTGGTTACGGATCAAAGCCCTGGGTAAGTCTAATGCTCCTCTTCTTTCTCTTTTTTGGATTAGGTCTTTTGGTTTCTCCCATCTTTATATAAAACCTTAAAACCCTATTTTTCTGGTGGAACCTATTTTGGTGCTTCATGGGATGCTTGAATCCAGACCTAAGTCCATGATTAAGAGTGTGTTCCTCTTCGGATTCAAGGTAGGTGGTCCACAAGTTATATCCCATGGTTTATTTATGGATTTGTGCATGTGTGGTTTTTTTATTGGGTGTATCTTGGTATGTTTTGATCACCCCTAGCATGTTTAGGTAAAATGGTTATTAAAAAGGTAAATGGAAACCCTCACGATCCCCATGGGATGCGTCGAGGGTGACGAGATTAATCTAGGGCCACCCATGGGGTGTGCTGACTTCCCCGGACCTAGGGATTTATTAAGAAAAAGTGAGATTGTTGTGCATTTATGTAGATCCCTTAATAAACATGTCGATTTGATTTATTGTGTTGGAGTAGAATCTTTATGATGCACCTAGGCTTAATAATAACCTAAGGGGTATTGGGTTAACATGGAAGTGGTTGATATGGGTTGAACATGGTTATCCTAAATGAATTGTGAATAGTGTTAGAATGTGTAAATGGGTTGACACATGAGAATGATGAATGTATAAAAGGGTTAATATGTAAAAATTATTAAAGACCATAATTAATGAAGCTTAGTGGGTTAGGAATAATGAACAAAGCCAAGTGAGTTAGGCATAATGAACGAATCCTGGTGAGTTAGGCATAATGAATGAAGCCTGGTGAGATAGGCATAATGAACAAATCCTAGTGAGATAGGCACAATGAATGAATTCTCTGTAAGATGAGAGTAATAAAATGGAATTGGGATAAATGGCTAAATGATATGAAATATGGTAAATTTGTTAATTGGTTAAGGCATGATATTAACTATCTTGCTATTTTATGGTTTATGTTTTACTTGGGAAATGGTTGTGATGTTATGTGAATGGTAAATGGATATACATAAATATATATATATAGCATGTTCACATGGATTGGTAGAGTGGGTTATTAACTTAAGGTTCTATTCCCAGGGGTCGAGTTGGACTGAGGCTCTAGACTCCACCCCTAATGCATGAGTTAGGGAGGAGGACTGAGGCTCTATTCCCCTAGTAGTTGCATCCACCCGGACTAAGGCTTCGAGGTGGGGATATGGTTGACATGAAGAATTTATTCCTAGTGAGATAGGATAACAGGGTGTTTTTCCTCATGCATGTGATTGTGTACTTTAAGCCCATGTAACTTGTTGTGTTTGATGAACCTATGATAAATGTGTTTTAAATGATATGTAATGGGAAATGGGATGAAATAGTAAGATAAAGAAATTGTAATAAATTTTTGTAATGGACCTAAACTAGTGAATAAAGCTTAATCTTTTCTTTATCATTTATTATACATTTCCCTTTTTCATGAAAAATTGTTCATACCGGATGTTTTGTAGACACTGTTGGTGGTGGCCTACTAAGTTGTACTCATACCCTGCTCGGGCCTCCATTGGGTACCCGGGCAGACTTCTTGGTTGCAGGTCAAGAAAAGGGCAAAGGCCCTACTCTGGGTTGTTGAGTTGGGCTCAGGATGTACATGGAGAAGGATCCAGACTTAGCGTCGGGACCCGTTTAGAGTTTTCACCATTTTTTTATTTTGGGTTTCTTTCACCTTGCACTACTATTATGACATGACATTGGTGTATTTGATTTGTATTTTGTACCCATTTTTGAAAATGCTTGGTTATGGATGGTTATTGGTTATTCATATTGTTTCCTCTATTTATATTGTGTTCTGCTATGGATTTCGCTGATAAATAGTGTATAGTCTCCCCATGTGACTTATTAAACCCTCGCCGCTAGTTGGAATCCTCTGTCGTACGAGTAGGAGTGCTTGAGGTCATGTAACGACTCGACTCGGAGCACCAGTTTAGTGGATTCCAGGTCGAGGATGTTACAAAGTGGTATCAGAGGGGTTCATTTATCTTTTTTACTATTTGGGGATGGTAGACATGAGATTATAATGTGTCGGACCTCGGTAATTAGGTCGTTCTTGGGATTAGCTAACCCATGTACTATGAAAAATCCAAGTCACCCTGGGTGGGAATTGTTTTTCTCAATGTGTGTTGTTACAGTTGAATGATATTTCACTATTGGGTGATGCACATGTTGTGTTATTTGACTGATTTTTGATAGTTTCCTCATGGTCAAAATGGCATGAGGTTGTGCATTCATGCATCATTTTAGGAACTTAAGGATATAGGTGTCATGCATCGTTATAGGCACACACACGGGATGGGTGTGCAGGATATAGAGAGTAGAATGCATTTTACTTTTATGATAAATATGAATAAAATGATTCCTAATAATAGTAATTAAAGTGGGTGAATGAAAAGAATTCAAATAAATAGTTAAGAAATATCGTGTATGAATAAATGTTGTTATCGGGTAAAAGTTTTGGGTTTTGATAAATCATAAGGTTTTTTTTATCTAAAAGAAAAATGGTTTCATAATGATGGTAAAATTGTTAATGAATTTTGCATAATGAAAGGTCTAATTTAGTAAAAATTATTATTTTAACAAGTTTTTAAATGGGAAATGTGCCTAAGATGAAGGTATTGTGTTGTAAAAGAAGAATGGGTTTGAAGAGGTGTTGACGAAAGACCCATGATTAAGTAAATTGGTTTCCCCATGTTGACCATGACTGTAGTAGGTATGGTAGGGGAAGTGTTTTATGTGTGATGATGACCATTGGGATAGAGCATGAAGAATTGAGTTGCTTAGGGTTGTTAGCGTGAGAACTTTTTTCATCTGTGGTTAAATTCTGTCAGTCATTCTTCTAAGCGTTGGGTGAAAGATAAGTTTAAAATGAGAATGTTTGAGTTCGATAGTGGGTATACCTTTTATTGTCAGTTGTACCCTTGTGTGTGTGGGTTGGGGCAATGGGAGTGCTCTAGTTTGAGACCTTGGATTTGGATTGTGAGGCATGGCCTATTGTGATATAGCCTAGGGGTGTGTTTAGGGAACCCTTGGTAGGGTTTCAGCCTTGGGTTGTGAGGCGTTGTTTAGTCATGTGAGTGAGAAAAATCTCATGGTTTGTGACCGTACGGAGTACATTCTGGACCCTAAGGATGTTTCCTAGGTCTTTGTGACCTTATGAATAGAGACCTTGTAAGTTGTGTCTTGAATCCCAGAGAGTATTTTTTTATCATAGTGTCGATGAATGTGTACACCCTTGTTGTGGAACCTATAATAGATGGTTGTTGGTTCACTAGGTATAGTGTGCCTTAAAATGGAAGTGAGAGTTCCATTCACAAGCATTGATTTTTTCATGATGTGAATAGTTTGGAGAGAGGGCCAATGGATTCTCCTGTTTTTGACTCTAGTCTAGGGAGTTGGTGTCATTCAACCTTCAAGGTGACCTATGAGGGAGGTCATACAGGGTTTCTAGTGCTTTTGGGTGCATGCCGCACATGTGTTTGTTTTGAACTTTGGTAGTGGGACTCAGAGTGTACCACAGTGCAGGATTGGCCTTGAGGGCTAAGTGTAAAGGTTGATGCTTGGTGGTGCCCCTCGATTTGTGGTTATGCGCTGATAGTTTCAAAAAATAAAGGGTGGCCTCATGGGAGGATATCCCAGTTGTGAAGGTACCTCAAAATATGAAGAATGGGGGATGCTTCAAAGGTGGTGTTAATGCGTAAAAAGTACCACAATGTTTTAGTAAATGGTATAGTTATACCTGGTTCCTTAGTAAGGGCACCCGAGTTCTTGTGATAGGATCTAAGGTTTTTTTGATGGGTTGTATATTATAAATTATCAACTCACCTTTTGGGATGATGATTAATAGAGGCCTCCAATTTTTTTGGGGTGGAAGAGACGAAGGTGGATGGAGTGTGGTTATATGATTTCACTCGATGGTGACACCCAAGGTAAGGGGGTCATGTGGCTGAACTTGTTTGTATGAATGGGTTGGTTTTTGTGTGAGATGAACAGACTGCCTCAGGGCTGATGAGGCTGACTAACCAAGAGATATGGTTAGGTAAGTAAGTATGCTATGATCTATATGAAATATGAGTTTGTTTTTTGAGATATTGTTGGGTTGATTGGTGTGATAAACTGTTGTGCTTCAGTTGTTAGCCATTAGGGACACATCATAAGAACTCAAGAGGTGTGGTGTAAGTAGTTCCACATGAAAATTTGGTTCACGGCTTCTTGGCAGTTTGGTCATGGAGCGATGGTTGGACTTGGTTGGCAATCACACCCAAGTGGTGGTGGTTAAGTGTTGATGAGATCTGTTTGGAAGGAAGGCCTAAAATCCTTGGTAGTTCATAGTGTCCCATAGTTTAAAATAAAATAAAATGGATAAGTTGGTGGTGGCATTCTTCCAAAACTTCTTATCATACCTCATCTAGTGACAATCCTACCCAATATCATGACATCATCCCAGGTACATTGAGAAGCTCTGGATCACGCCAAGATACATGAAGTTGTTTGGTTGGATGAGGGACATCATGGAGTTTACGCACATGGAAATGGAATATGGGGAGCCTAAGGATGAGATTTACATCGTTGATGGATTTGGTTGATGTCCTCAAGATAGACCGAATGATGACAAACGTCATGGGTTCCATTCACAGAAGTTGATAATGGGCATTGGGTGACGTTTGTTTTCTTATTTTCAGAAAAAGCTAGATAGCCATGTCTATGTTTTGGGGGTTGTCTTGTGATTGAGTGTAAGATACAGTGGTTGGAGTCTATCTTGAGAGTATTAGTAACAACACACCTAAGGTGGGGAGTGATGAGTCAGTCTTAGATGTGGATAAGAGAACATCAAGCTAATGTGGTGGCACCGGGATGCCAATGAAGAACCTGTAGGGTGCTTGTTAGGTTCCTCATAGAGGTAATGTGGAACATGGATGTGGTGTCTGATGAGCCAAGTGTTGTCATTAGCTCGGGGTGGTTCATAGTAAAGCTTGTGATGCCTGGGCGGAGCTTGGTTAATTTTCCTTTGTGTGGTTTTGTAACGTCGTGAATTTTATTCAACCATGGACATGTGACGTGGTGTCATGAAAAGGGTGAAACCCAATGATGGTCTGGAGGGTAGTAATTTTGTGATGGTGGGATTATCTTGGAATTCAGGGAGAGACATCAGTGGGTTTGTAGGATGTTAATTCTAGGATTCCAGTCAATAAACACCTTGGGAAGGTGAGAAAGGGGTAGCATACCATTAGTGGAAGGTGGGTGTTCTGGGAAAAGTTAGTTAAAGGTGGTCTGACCTAAGATGCTAACTTGAAAGTGTGTAGTGGTAGTAACCCAACTCTTGGTTCTTGTTATAGAAGAAATTTCCTTTTGAATTGAATTTTTACCTGAGTGAGGTCAAGTTGATTATACTCTTTGGATGGATAGTGTAGGTATTTCCTCCCGAATGGTTTCGACGGTGCAGCAGGATACCAATGTAGGGTAATTACCTATAAATGCTTGGGCATGGTGGGTTGTAACATGTTAGGTAGTGGGAAAGTTGGGTTGAGTTCTGGTGGCCTTTCATTGAGAGTGTAGGTGAAAAGTAACTGAAAATGGTGGAGAGAACCATACTAGATAAATGGCTGGTTGATGACGTGATCAATGTTTCGGGTTGGAAGGAATTGAGTGGTCACCGTTTGATTAAGTTATCCCTCATATAGAGCCTTGGCACGAGTTTAGTTGTTCGAGTACCCAAGAATTTTGGGTGGTGTTTATTTGTGCAGTTATGGAGTGAAATATTTAGGGAGTGTGGTTGGATGGATCATGTGTTTCCTCTGGTTGATACTGGGTTTCATCACCGATGGAGTTGGGTGGATAGGAAAATGATGCCAAGTTATTGGGTCATGGGTTGTGCAAAGGATCAGGACAATGAGGTTCTGATTGGTTCCTCCATGACGATGTGATTATGTATGTTAAGTTTCCATGTTTTGTGAGTCCAGTGTTGTCACCTATGCTTCCCCCATGAAGTTCTCGTGGTGAGAATGGTTAAAGTGGATGTATCCTTGAAGAGTTTTTATGGTTCGTGTTTTGGGTTTTGGTGAGGAAGCCTTGACGGGAAAGTTTGTTCCCTTGGTCCATGCTTGGTGGCCTTGTGATGTGAAACTATGAATTTTGAAAGTGGGAATGGATAGGTAGTCTTTGTGGTGTTATCCCTTGTTACAGAAGTTAGTGATGCTAGGAAGAGCGGCTCGGGGATGAGTTGTTATAAGGTGGGGAGGTTGTAAGATCCTAGATCTTCTTAAGGTATGTTTTTGTTTGATTTTTGGTTTAACCTCTTGTTTTTTGAAAGATAAGTGTTTCCCCATACTCATATGAAGACCAAGGGTGTTCTGGGGGTTCGGGACATGAAAGAGAAAGAAAAAGGAATTTCTGGGCATGTTGCACATTTTGCGCAAGGTTATTGCAAACCATGAAAAGCATCCTAGGTAACCCTGCATCCCTAGATAGAGTCTTACGCACTATTGGAACACAGATAAGAAAATAATACAGAATCCTCAGAAAACCATGCGGAGGGGGTGATTTTCGAGCATTATCTTCCGCATGGTTTGATCACAGTTTAGAAAACCGTGTGGGTAAACTGTGTCGCCCATAAAATTTTAGAAAAGTACAAAATTTCCACTCCTGGATATTAAACTCCAAATTGGTATTTTCCTCCATTTTACCCCCTGAACCCCTAGTGACAACCTTGAATAACCCAAGATTCCAAGAGGTGGTTCTCCTTCTATTCTTGGCCGTTTGGAGTGTCGTTGGTTGTGTATCGAAGCCCTGGGTATGACAACCCAACTCTTTATTACACACTTAAACATGATTTATTACATAAAATTCACTTAATACAACATATAATATCGCGAGTTCTAGTGTATTTGGGTCTTAGTATCATTACATAACAACTTAAAACATTAAATACAACATCTTTATTGAAAAATTCCTTTACCTGACAACTACATTCCCTCGTACTTAGCATTGCATGGGATAACCTGAGGACATGCATAAGAAAAGGGTGAGCTATAAATCCCAGTAAGGGAATAAACATGGAATAAAATGAGGAATACAATACATGTTAGACAATAGGCATATCAATAGAGCACAAGAGAAACATGAACATAAAGGCATGATAAAGCATGATAATCATAACTTGGAGATGTGGAAACAACACTTAACATGGAATTAGCATGATTCAAGGCTCATTGCACATGGAGCATGACTAAACCCTCATTGCACATGAAGCACAAGTAAACCCTCATTGAACTTATATTATCATGAGTCAACACCCATTTCAAATGATGTATCATGATACTATACTTTACCTAATGCATTGGAGCGCTATCAGGGCGCACTGTTCATAATCATTTCATTTCATGCATAAGTGTGCCACATGGATCATAAAACATAGATTCATCAAAAATCATCATTTATTCCATGATAAAATAGTGTGTAATTAATACATGAAACTCTTTAAACAATAAGTAAATGTTTATAAAAGTTAATACCCTTGATAGTGAAATTGTCATGGTATTCACTACACAATGACTTTGGCTTGGAAAATTGCGGTGCAATTTCGGCAGCATAACGGCGTGACATAAGAACTCGTAAAAATGGTTGATGAGAGAGAAAGGTGTGTCTCATAATATTTACATGAAATGGACAGTAAGGTTTTCATATATATACATTTCCCAACAATTTTAATGGATATTATATTCATGATACAAAAGAATTACTTGAATATAAATGAGGAGAAAGAAATTCCTTGCGGAATTTTGGCATAGTAACGGGTATACATGGAAGGAATAGATGAGAGAGAAAGGGAAATATCATCATTAAAACATAAATATAATAGTATATTGGAGGTTTTAAATCATACCCCAACATTTAAAATTGAAAATAAAAGATCATAACAATATTAAGAAACATGGATAAAAAGAGAAAGGAAGGAATCCCTTACTTGGAAGTGTGATCCCAAAGACTTGGGAGGGGCTTGAGAGAGGCTTATTGGGAGATTGGGGTGAATTTGGAGGATTCTAGAGAGAGGAGGGTAGTGGTTGGTCGAACTCCAAAGGCTTTGAGTGAGGAGTAAGTGGGACCTTGGGTGTGTTTATATAGGAAAGGAGAGGGAAATCTTTATTATTTTGGTTTGGGACACCACACATTAAACTAATAAAAACCACAAACCAACCCATGATTTTTGCCCATGTTTTTTTCCAAATGGGAGTGGAAAACAATATTTTATTAGGCCAATGTCCGAACTTCTTAAAATAATAGGGTTGCTTAAGTGACGGTGATTCACACTCTTAAGGAAAATAATTTAAAAATATAAAATGTTTTATAAGTCTTGGAGTTTCAACTAAGGATTTGTAAAATAAATAAAATAAACCCAAAATCACATTATTTTAATGTTAAAACATATATTGTCTGAACATAATGTTTATAGTATTTTATTACATCACTATTGGGTCATTATGATGTCATAAAACACATTATATATTTAAACGGTATTTAATTTTTATCCAAAAATTTGATTGTCTCATAAAATTATGAATACTTCACTGTTGGATAATTTAAACGTCCTGATTCCAAAAATAATATTAATTTTATATAAATAATTTTCTAAATATTTGAATTTTTACTTTTAAAATAAAAACTGACATTTATCGAAAATTCATGGGTTTTGACAAAAATAGTTTTCAAACATTAATAAAAATTACAATTGTATTCATAAAAATTATACAATCATTTATACTTAATAAAAAGTAATTTACTAATAATAATATTTTATTAAAATTTTATTTAATTCAAAAATCCATTAATTTATCAAAATAGATTCCTTAGTTGAATATTAACTAAAAATACTATTTGTCCTTTAAAAACTATTTACAAAGTAACAGTAATAAAATGAAAGTATATTCTTTATTATATAAAAAATAATGTACATAATCATAGTTCTAGGTTATTATTACATAACCCCTTAAAACACCCACATAAGACCTTAGGGTAAGGTGTGTGATGGTGATAGACTCTTGGGGTGGCTCGGATAACATTGCTCGAGTGGTAATCTCTATCAACTTCCACTTCTCTCGTAGGCGGTTCTTCTTGAGATTAATGTATTCAAGCTTGGCTTGGGTTTGGTCAAGAGCAAATCCCAATGAAGCCATCTATTTTCCTATCTCTGACAAATAGGCTTCGTATGGGGTAAGTCTACTAGATGAGACCATCACTTCCTTTGTTTGAGTAAATTGGATTTTTCAAAGCCCTATATTTATACTAATCATGTGATCACTGTTCAACAAATAAATTAGCAATGGTCACAATTCCTAATGGTATTTTAAAATCCAAAACATAGAACCAAATAAGTGCATATGTTTTACATAACCATAAGAAGACATTTAAATAGACCAAGAGGAATTTTCATTATTGAATTTTTTTGGTCGTTACAATCATCCCCCCTTAAAAAAATTTTCCCTCAAAATTTCCTTTTCCCGCACTAAAATAGATATGGGTAACTTTGTTTCATTACTTCCTCTGATTCCCACATCGCTTATTTAAACTTGTGGTTTCTCCACAAAACCATGACAAGGGGCATTGTCTTATTTCGTAGAACTTTTTCTCTATGATCTAAGATCTTCACTGGTTGCTCCTCGTAAGAAAGATCATCCTATAGTTGTACTACCTCTGAAGAGAGTACATGTGAAGGGTCTGGTATGTACTTACTTAAGAGGGATACATGAAAGACATCATGTACTTTGTCTGTGGTAGGTAGAAGTGCTAGTCAATAGGCCAAATCCCTAACACTATCAAGAATTTTGAAGGGGCCGATGTACCTAGGACTTAACTTCCCCTTATTTCCAAACCTCGTGACCTTCTTCCATGGAGATATACATAGAAATATCATGTCTCCAACTTTATACTCAATTTCTCTTTTATGGTTATCTGTATAACTCTTCTGTTGACTCTGGGCTTCCTTGATATGTTGTTGAATGGTTTTCACCTTCTCCACCATTTCTTCGACCATTTATTTTCCTAGCAGCTTATGCTCACCAACTTCATCCCAACATACTAGTTTTTTGAACCTATTCCCATACAGGGCTTCATAAGGTTCCATTTGGATGCTCGAGTAGAAATAGTTATTGTAGGAGAATTCAACAAGAGGAAGATGTTGATCTCATCCTCCTTTAAAGTTCATTAAACATGATCTTAACATATCTTCCAGTGTATGAATAGTTCACTCAGATTGGCCATCAGTTTGAGGATGATAGGCCGTAATGAAGTTCAGTTCAGTATCCAGAGCATGTTGAAGACTCTTCCAAAACTTAGAGGTAAATCTTGGATCTCGATCGGATACAATAGATAGTGGTACTCCATACAGCCTTACCACTTCCCTGATATATATCAGTTCCAGTTGATCTAATGAAAAATCCTCCTGAATTGCAATAAAGTGTGAAGACTTTGTAATATGATCCACAACAACCCAGATTGCATTTTTTGCCTTTGGATTTCTTTGGATGTCTGGTGACAAAGTCCATGGTGATGTTCTCCCATTTCCATGCTGTTATGGGCAATGGTTTAATCATCCCCTAAGACTTCTACCTCTCTGCCTTCACTTTCTAACACACCAGGAACTTTGATGTATACTCAGCGATATTCTTCTTCATATTATCCCACCAATAATTCTCTTAGAGATCTCAATACATCTTTGTGTTTCCTGGGTGAATAGAGAAATTTAAACTATGTGCATCATCCAAAAGTTCCTTCTTCAGCTCCGGAATTGATGGAACACGTAGTCTTTTCCCAAATCTCACAATTCCTTCTTCATTAACATTGAACTATGAGAATTTCCCTTTTCTGATAGCTTCCAATTTCTTCTAAATTTCCACATCATCCTTTTGAGAATCCTTTAACCTTTCTAAAAGATACGGTTGAGAAATCATTTGTGAAAGGATTGATGATGTTCCCTTATTTATGATTCCCATGTCCATCTTCATCAAATCTAAGAAGATTGGATCCTTCTCAGTTCTCATTAATGATATAATCGTCGGGTCCTTTATACTTAGAGCATATGCCACCTTTTTTTCTTTCCCAGGGTGGTAATGGATTGAGCAGTCATATTCTTTGATCAGATCTAACCATCTTCATTGGCACATGTTCAACTCTTTCTACGTGAATATATACTTGAGGCTTTTGTAGTCTGTATATATTTCACACTTCTCCCCAAAGTGATAATACCGCCAAATTTTCAAAGCGAAGATCACTACAGCCAGCTCCATATCATGTGTTGGATAATTCTTCTCATGAAATTTAAATTTCCTTGAAGCATAGGTAATGACTTTGTCATTTTTCATCAACACACAGCCCAGACCCTTCTTTGAAGCATCACTGAATACCACAAAAAGTTCTCCACTTGTGGGTAAAGTAAGCATAGGCACAGTGATAAGCCTACTTTTCAACTCCTTGAAGCTTTCTTCGCATTCATCACTCCAAGAAAACTTGACTCCCTTCCAAGTTAGCTTGGTAAGAGGGTTTGACAAATGTGAGAAATTTCTCACAAATTGGCGATAATATCCAGTTAACCCAAAGAAGCTACGGATATCCGTTATCGATGTTGGCCTCAGTCATCCTTCTATTGCAGCTGTCTTGGAGGGATCCATATATATCCCATTGCTTATGATGACATGGCCCAATAATGAGACCTCCTTCAACCAGAACTCACACTTGTTGTACTTTTCATAGAGCTTCTCCTTTCACAAGGTCTTTAGTACAGTTCTTAGATGCTCCTCATGATCCTCCTTGGTATTGGAGTATATTAGAATATAATATATAAAGAATACCACAAATTTGTCAACATAATCCCTAAAGACTCTATTCATCAATTCCATGAATATTACTGGAGCATTAGTGAGTCTGAAAGGCATTACTACGAATTCATAGTGCCCGTATCTTGTACGAAAAGCAGTCTTGGGGATATCTTCCTTCTTCACCCTTACTTGATAATATCTCAACCGAAAATCTACCTTGGAGAAGTATTGTACTCCACATAGCTAATTGAACAAGTCATCAATTCATGGGAGAGGATAATTGTTCTTTATCATGATTTTTTAAGATCACGATAATCGATGCAAAGGCACATTGACCCATCCTTCTTCTTGATGAATTGAACTGGTGCACCTCATGGTGAAGCACATGGGCGTATAAACCATTTATCCAGATTTTACTGTAGTTTCTTCTTTATCTCCTAAAGCTCCACAACAGCCATTCTATATGGAGTCTTGTATATTAGAAACTCCCCAGGTATAAGATCAATTGATAATTTAATATCTCTTCTTGGAGGAAGACCATGAAATTCCTCAGGAAACACTTCAGTGAATTCCCTTACAATAGGCATGTATTCAAGGATGGTTGCCTCCTTAGACTCAATCATATAATACAGATATTCATTCTCATAGGGAAGTAATATCCACGCTTGATATGATGAAGCTAAATAAGATTCATCTTCCTCCTTGCACTTGTACAGAATCAGGGGTCAATTCTCTGCATGGAGAGTGATTTACCTCTCACGGAAATTTATGTTGGCTCTATATAGGGAAAGTCAATCCATGAAAATAATTTCATCAAATTCCACTAGAGGGAGTATGATAAGGTTCACCGGGAAGTTCAATCCACCTATTATGATAGGGGAGGAGTTATATTCATGGGATGCAATGATTTACCCATTTCTCATACTCACTGAAATCTTTACTTCCATGATTTTTGGTGGTGTTGGGATTGTTCTACTAAAATTTCAGGATATAAAAAAATGCTTAGAACCTGAATCAAAAAGTATGTTCACTATTATTGAATGAATAACTAGCATACCTATCACTACTTCATTTTCGGGGTTCACTTTGGTGGTAGTGATGGAAAAAGCTCTCCCTTTCTGCCTTGGAGGTTGTCGGTTGCCTCCAAAAACCCTTGGCTTAGGGAACTGATTTTCAAGATGTCCTGGTTCTTTTCAGTTGAAGTAATGAACAACATGTTGAGAGTCGAATGGAGTGTTCCTCTCCTATGTCATGGTCATGGGTTTTTCTTGTTGATATTTAACAGCTAGGTTTCCTTCTCTTCCACACCTAAATCATTTCCTCATCTCCTTCAAGCAATTTCTGGGGTGCTTTTTTCCACACCTTTATAAAGTGGGGTGCTGGATCCTTTTAGCACCTTTGGATTTATCCATAGGACCTCCATAATTGAAATCCACCTTACGCTTCTTATCCCCATGATACTCATGAGATTCTTCAATATCTATTTTGACCTTGAGGGCACATCAAACAATTTCCTCATAGCTGTCGAAGTCACGGATTTCTAGTAATTTCCACAGGCTAGGATTCAGCCCACCAAATAAGCGTTCAACCTTGTATTCGAGGGTAAAGACAAAGTAAGAGGCATATCATGAAAGCCTTGTGAAGTTTTCCTCATACGTTCCGGCTGATTCTTCGTCTTTTTGCTTGAGGGCATGGAAGTCTCTTTTCATCTTAAGTCGGAGGGTGCATAGAAAATATTTATCAAAAAACATCTTCTGAAAATCCTTCCATTCCAATGCATCAATCTCCTCCTCAGGCTTAAAATTTTTTGTCAATGTCCACCACTGATCAGCTTCACCCTCTATAAGATAAGCATCCAAGAGAACCTTCTCTTTTTCGGAACATTTAAGGATAGAGAATATCTTTTCAATGGAGTTGATACATTGTTCGGTGATTGAGGGATTGGATGATCCATTAAAATTAGGAGGCCTTTGTCTCATGAAGCTCTCGATAGCGAATTGTTCTTTCTTGGGGGGGGGGGGGGTTGAACGTTCCTCTTGACCCATTTTTATATTCGATGCTTGTGTTAATTGGGAGAGTATCATGACAAAGTTTCTGATTCCCACTCTCATCAGATTGGGCATCTCATTAGAACATTCATCACATTGGTCTTCGCATCGGTTGTTATCATGAGTCCTCCTATTACCGGCAATTGGATGGAATAAAAGGAATGTTAGGGGTAACACATAAAGGGTAATCCAAGGACAAAACAGATGACTTATAAATAGATTTTATTTCCTTAACTTATGAATCTATAGGCTTCAATCTATGTTATCCATGATCTACTTTCTAACATATATTCTTAGGGGATTTTATTTAATTCTCTTAATAATGGTTCATACTAAGCTTGTGAATTTACCAATGCATATCCCCCAAGAGTGTCATAACCAAGATTGCATCATGTTCCGTTGTCATGTACCAGGATACCATGGGTCAACACCAAAACTCCTTGTCGGGGTTTTCACCCCTAGGTACATCTGTGCCAGAGCCGCCTCTACCTGCTTGTATCCAGACAGGGATGTATTTTCTTGATAAACCACTTAATCAATACCCATAAAAACTTAGGGATGTTTTTATTATACTTAGTCTTGTCTCTATGGATTCACTAGGGTTTTCTAATCCTAATCCTTAAAATTACTAAACCTATCCCCTGATACCAACTATGATAACACTGCTCTTTATTACACACTTAAACATGATTTATTACATAAACTTCACTTGATACAACATAGAATATTGATAGGTCTAGTGTCTTTGGGGCTTAGTATCATTACATAACAACTTAAAACATGAAATACAACATCTTTATTGAAAACTTTTTTTACATGACCACTACATTCCCTCGTACTTAGAATTGCATGGGATAACTTGAGGACATGCATAAGAAAAGGGTGAGCTATAAATCCCAGTAAGGGAATAAACATGGAATAAAATGAGGAATACAATACATGTTAGACAATAGGCATATCAATATAGCACAAGAGAAACATAAACATAAAGGCATGATAAATCATGATAATCATAACATGGAGATGTGGCAACAACACTTAACAGGGAATTAGCATGAGCCAAGGCTCATTGCACATGGAGCATGAGTAAACCATCATTGCACATGAATCATGAGTAAACCCTCATTGTACTTGGATTATAATGATTCAAAACCCATTTGACATGACTTATCATGATACTATAATTTACCCAATTCATTGGAGCGCTATCAGGGCGCTCCCTTCATAATCATTTCATTTCATGCATAAGTGTGCCGCATGGATCATAAAACATTGATTCATTAAAAATAATCATTTATTCCATGATAAAGGAGTGTAATTAATACATGTAACTCTTTAAACAATATTTAAATGTGCATAAAGTTCAATACCCTTGATAGAGAAATGGGCATGGTATTCACTACACAATGACTTTGGCTTGGAAAATCACGGTGCAATTTTGGCAGCGTAACAACGTGACATAAGAACTCATAAAAACAGTTGATGAGAGGTAAAGTAGTATCTCATCATATTTAAATGAAATATGTAGTAAGGGGGTAATATAGAAACATGTCCCAAAAATTTTAACGGAATTTAGATTCATAATACAAAAGAATTACTTGAATGTAAATGAGGAGAGAGAAATTTCTTACAGAATTTCGGCATGGTAACGGGTATACATGGAAGGCATAGATGAGAGATAAAGGGGTCTATAATCATTCAAACATAAATAGGATGGTATATGGGAGGTGTGAAATCATACCCCAACATTTATAATTGAAAATAAAGGATCATAACAATATTAAGAAATTTGATAAAAAGAGAAAGGAAGGAATCCCTTACTTGGAAGTGTGATCCCAAAGGCTTGGGAGGGACTTAAGAGAGGATTATTGGGAGCTTGGGGAACCTTGGGAGGATTATAGAGATAGGAGTTCATGGGTTGGTCTAACTCCAATGGCTTTGAGTGAGTATGAAGTGGGAGCTTGGGTGGGTTTATATAGGAAAGGAGAGGGAATTCTTTATTATTTAGGTTTGGGACACCACACATTAAACTAATCAAAACCAAAAACTAGTCCATAGTTTTTTCCAAAGGGGAGTGTAAAACAAGATTTTATAAGTCCAATGGACAAACTTCTTAAAATAATAGGGTTGCTAAAGTGGATGTGAGTCACACTCTTAAGGAAAATAATTTAATAAGATAAAATGTTTTATAAGTCTTGGAGGGTCCACTAAGGCTTTTTAAAATAAATAAAACAAACCCAAAATCGCATTATTTTAATGGTAAAACATATATTGTCTAAACATAATGTTTATAGTATTTTATTACATCACTATTGGGTCATTATGATTTTATAAAACACATTATATATTTAAACGGTATTTAATTTTTACCCAAAAATTTGATTGTCTCGGAAAATTTTAAAAAATTCATAGTTGGATAATCTAGAAGTCATGATTCTAAAAATAATATTCATTTTATCTAAATAATTTTCTAAATATGTGAATTTTTAATTTTAAAATAAAAATCGACATTTATCAAAAATTCATGGGTTTGACAAAAATATCTTTCAAAGTTTAATAAAAATTACAATTATATTCATAAAAATTATATGCTCATTTATACTTAATAAAAAGTAATTTAATAATAATAATATTTTATTAAAATATTATTTAATTTAAAAATCCATTAATTTATCAAAATATATTCCTTAGTTGAATATTAACTCAAAATATTATTTGTCCTTTAAAAACTATTTACAAAGTAACAATAATAAAATGAAAGTATATTATTTATTATATAAAAAATAATGTACATAATAATAGTGATATGGTCTTGTTACATAACCCCTTAAAACATCCATATAAGACCTTAGGGTAAGGTGCACAATGGTGACAGACTCTTGGGGTGTCTTGGATAACATTACTCAAGTGGTAATCTCTAGCAACTTCCACTTCTCTCATTGGAAGTTCCCCTCGAGCTTAACATATTCAAGCTCAGATTGGGCTTGGTCAAGAGAAAATACCAATGACGCCACCTATTTTCCGAGCTCTGACAAGTGGGCTTCATCTGGGGAAAGTCTATTGGATGAGGCCATCACTTCCTTTGTCTGGGTAAATTGGATTTGTTAAAGCCCTATATTTATACTAATCATGTGATCACTGTTCAACGGCTAAATTAGCAACGGTAAAAATTCCTAATGGTATTTTAAAATCTGAAACATAGAACCAAATAAGTGCATATGTTTTACATAACCATAAGAATACATTTAAATAGACCAAGAGAAATTTTCATTAATGAATTTTTTGGGTTGTTACACCGGGTAAGTATAACTCTCCTCTTGCTTCTCTTTTTCGGATTAGGGATTGTGTTTTCTATAATCTTATTATGAAACCTTAAAACCCTATTTTTCCATTGGAACCTATTTTGGGGCTTCATGGGATGCTTGAATCTGGATCTAAGGCCATGATTAAGAGTGTATTCCTCTTCATATTTGAGGTAGGTGGTATACATGTTATATCCCATGGTTTATTTGTGGATTTGTGCATGTGTGGTTTTGTTCTTGGGTGTCTCTTAGTATGTTTTGATCACCCCTGGAATGTTTAGGTAAAATATTTATTAAGAAGGTAAATGGAAACCCTCAAAATCCACATGGGATGTGTCGAGGGTGATGAGACTAATCTAGGGCCACCCATAGGGTGTGACGACTTCCTCAGACCTAGGGATTTGTGAAGAACAAGTGATATTGTTGTGTATTTATGTATATCCCTTGATAAATAGGTTAATTTGATTGATTATGTTGGATTAGAAGCTAGGTGATTCACCTAGGATTAATAATAACCTAAGGGATATTGGGTCAACATGGAAGTGGTTTATATGGGTTGAACATGGTTATGCTAGATGGATTGTGAATAATGTTGGAATGTGTAAATGGGTTGACACGTGAGAATGATGAATGGATTAATGGGTTAATATGTGAAAATTATTAAAGACCATAATGAATGAAGCCCAGTGAGTTGGGCATAATAATCAAAGCCTAGTGAGTTAGGTATAAAAAATGAATCCTGGTGAGTTAGGAATAATGAATGAAGCTTGGTGAATTAGGATTAATGGAAAATTCCTAGTGACATAGGCATGATAAATTAATGCTCAGTAAGATGAGCGTAATAAAAGGGAATTGGGATTAATGGCTAAATGATGTGAAATGTGGTAAATATGTTAATGGGTTAAGGCATGGTACTAACTCTCATATTATTATATGGTTTATGTTTTCCTTGGGAAATGGTTGTGATGTTATGTGAATGGTAAATGTATATACATATATATATCATGTTCACATGTCTTGGTAGAGTGGGGTATTGACTTGAGGTTCTACGCCCACGGGTCAAGTTAGACTGAGGATCTAAACTCCACCCCTAATTCATGAGTTAGGGAAGAGGACTAAGGCTTTATTCCCTTAACAGTTGCATCCACACAGACTGAGGCTTTGAGGTGAGTATATGGTTTACATGAGAAAGTTAGTCCTAGTGAGATGGGATAACAGTGTGTTTCTCCTCATGCATGTGATTGTGTACTTTAAGCCCATGTAACTTATTGTGTTTGATGAACCCGTGATAAATGTGTTGGAAATGATAAGTAATGGGAAATGAGATGAAATGGTAAGATGAGGATATGGTAATAAATGTTGGTAATGGACCTAAACTGGTTAAGGGCACTTAATATTTTCATTTTCATTTATTATAAATTTCCCTTTTTCATGAACAATTGTTCATATAAGATGTTTTATAGACATCGTTGCTGGTGGCCTACTGAGTTGTACTCACACCCTGATCGGGCCGTCGTTGGGTACCCAAGCAGACTTCTTGTTGCAGGTCAAGACAAGGGTAAAGGCCCTACTCTGGGATATTGAGTTGGGCTCAATATGTACATAGAGAAGGATCCAGGCTTAGAGTCGTGAACCGTTTGGAGTTTTATCCATTTGTTTTATTTTGGGTTTCTTTCACCTTGCACTACTAGTATGGCATGACATTAGTGTATTTTATTTGTATTTTGTACCCCTTTTGGAAAATGCTTGGTTATTCATGGTTATTGGTTATTCATATTGTTTCTGCTATTTATATTGTGTTATGACATGGATTTCTCTGATAAAGAGGGTATAGTCTCCCCACATGACTTATTATACCCTCACTTCTAGTCGGAAACCTCTAGCATACGGGGAGTCATGCCATGTCATGTAACAACTTAGCTCGGAGCACCGGTTTAGTGGCTTTCGGGTTGAGGATGTT
This sequence comes from Viscum album, assembly GCA_963277665.1. Lineage (NCBI taxonomy): Eukaryota > Viridiplantae > Streptophyta > Magnoliopsida > Santalales > Viscaceae > Viscum > Viscum album. The sequence goes on along the minus strand of OY728156.1, from coordinate 2,071,930,307 downwards.
ACATATTGGATTAATTTTAAATTTAAATTTTCCAATTTTAGGAATTGAATTTGGGAAAATGGATTTAAAATTTATAATAAAAATATTTTATATTATGTAATTATTATAACTTAATTTTTTACCATAACAAACAGTAAAAACAGATAAAAATTAATTACCATGGTTATGGTCAAAACATGTTTACATGGTGTTAAACTAAAATGATAAGGGGTAAAATAACAAAAAAATAATTATATAAAACAAAAAAAATGTTACCATATTTAGACATCATAACCACTAAGTTTATAAAATGGACCATTTTATCCTTTTATGTAAAAAATATGGGTATAATTTTTTCTTTTTAAAATTTCCAAGTGTGCCACTCACCTCACTTGTAAAATGGCACCCCCTCTCATATCCTCTTCATGATTCCAAAGGCCATTTTTTCAGAAAATACCAAACCAAATCCATTCCTTGAATCCCTAATAACATATGAGAGGAATTTTTCTAATAATAAATTTAACCTAGGATGTTTTTAGGTTAAACCTTAATAGGTTGTCCAAGTAAGAGGTTAGGATTTAACTATGCATTTTTGTTTTAATTCTTCTTGTAAATCATTCAAATATTTTAAATAAATTAAAATAATAACAAAATTGTATCTTATATAATGATATGTTGTTACTTTAATTTAATAACCTATATAAATCTCAACTTTCATGAAATTGGATATGCAATCATCATTTTTGTGTATGTCGGACTACTACCTCGCGAACCGATGTGATGTGTTTTTCCATTTCCATTTTACTTGGATGGTAAAAAGGATGGATAAAATGAATATTTATTATATTTTTAATATAATTATACCTATTTAATTAATATATTATATATACTATCTTAATTTCCATCCAATGGGGGAAACGATAATGTTGCTCGTGTATACGGAAAACTACCGCCTCACCAAGCGATGTAATTTTTTTTTCACTAATGATTTGTATGAATGGTAATAAGGGTGAATTTAATTAATATATGTAATATGTATGAAATAATAATTATTCTTAAAATTTATTATATTATATACCTTTCATTCGTTTCATCCATTGATAAAATGGAAATTGTGTTCATGCATATGTACGGACCACTGTCTCCATGAACAATGTATTTCATTTTCTATCTCTAATTTTTATGGATTACTATAAATACATATATAATGAATATATATGATATTAATTTAATGTTTAACATTATTCATATTATGGAACCATTATAAAATAAATAATACTAAAAATACCACAATGAAACATATATGAAAAAATATAAAAATATTAACTAAAACGTGATTTTAACAGTGAATTGATAGTAAACGGGTAATAAAAGGTCATAATTAAATCATATATGATATGATACATATATTATGGTTATAAAATAGATTTATTATAAACTAATATTTATTATATTTTATTTTTAAATTCATACGAAGAAAGTAGGTACTTATGGTAATGGATTTCAGTCTAACTTGTTACTTCTATGAGACACATGCCATATTAACCAAATATTTATTTTATGTGGTGTATATAATGACCATTCATATATTTTATGATGGTTTTATTGAAAATTATTTGTATTTATATATCCATTATAAGATCTCTATTTCACTAGTATTTTATTCATTGTAACCAAAGTGGTAATGGTTTTATGATACAATCTCATCACTTTTTGAGATTATTTTTATTTATGCTTACAATGATAAAATATTATGACACATATCTCATTAAGATAAAGGATTTTCTTATTATATGTTTATTTCATGAGAATACATGTTTTCCCTTCATTTTCCCTTCTTTATGTACTCAAGAGTTCAAAATAATGCTTTTAATAAAATACGACTTTATTTCCCTCTTTGGTCAAAATCATCTTTTCTTCCATAACTTTCATTTATAAAAATGTTTAAATTTTTTTTTAAAATTACCCAAAGGATTTATTAAATGATTTTAACCACGTTTTACTTTTTAAAAAAAATTCAAATCAATCTTCATGTTTTTTCAAAACAAGTACTATTTTTCTTTTATCGAAAATTTGTAAGGAATATTTTTTCTAACATGTATAAAAATTTTCACCATCATGAACATTTAATGTTTTAAAGAAATCATTTATAAGTTTCCAATTTTAATTTCAATTAACATGATTTCAAAAAAAATATGTTTTTAAAAATTATTTTTCCCAAGTGGGATGTCTGTTTTCCTCAAGAAATGTTTCAAGTTATTTTTCAAAATCATTTTCTATCTAAGATGTCATCCTTTGATATTACATAAGATTTATTAGGAATATGATCCAATGATAACATCTTTATTCTTTATGTGGATGGTTTATGATTATGGTGAAAGTATTTTTATGAACCCTTTTTCTTTCATTGATTTATACTATAATGAATTGTTTATAGAACTAGACCCATTTTAATGTGTTATAATATGATGAATGTTTCATGATCTTGTGAAACATAAATGAATGGATTATGTGATAGGAGGTAAAAATATCACCATCCAATGCATCGGGTGAATATGGAAAACCATGGGTAAATATGATATGCATGAACCCTATTACATGTTCACAATGGTATGCATAAACCCGATGACTTGTTCACAGTGCCATGCGTAAACCTGATTTCATGTTCACAGTTTTATGTGTTGACTTGGATTTCATGTTCATAAGGTTATACATGGACCTAATTTCATGTTAATACATTTTTTTAGGGAGATGATTTAATTTCCATAACTTAATGAGTGAACTAGTTCCTATTTATATGTTTTCACAATGTTATAATCTTTTGTGTATGCCACAAATCTATGTCTTATACCAATTTTATGTTCTCATGGATCATGTTCTTTGATTCCATCATTATTCATTTGTTATGAAATTCTAATACTTATACCATGACATAATATTTTGATCTTTTTTATATAGGGTATGGTTTTCATATGTTATACTCATGTTATCATTCCTTTATACTCACAATATTTTTATGTATTTCCCATGTTTACCCTTATTAGGCATCTGATCTCACTCTATTAAGTTTTCTTCCTGGGTTATGAATAAAGTATTTAAGTATGGTATGTTTTTTAATAGTACAAACAGGAAAGATATTTATGGTGGATTTTTAATATCTTTCAATAAATAAGAAGATTGTGTACCTAGTATCCAAATACGCTAAACTATTACAATCCTCATGAATGTGTTTAGGAAATGTATTTAATATTCATCTAAAAGATGTTATATTTATGTGTGAAAATTTTGGGTCACTATAGTTTGTATCAGAGGATTGGTTTAGTTAGAATTTGGAAAATAGGATGAGAAAACTTTAGTTAGATCCCCAAGGATATGTCTAAGGATATTTCCAAGTATAATTTTAAATATGAGTCAATGTATAGGAAAATGTCCTAGAATTTTGTTAAAGGATATAGAAAGTTGTTTCCATGAAATTACATCCCTGTATGGATAATAAAAGTGGATTTAGCTCTGTAACATAGGTACCTAAGGGTAAAAAAACCAAAAAGGTCATATTGACTAAGACTGAATAATCACCTCGTGCATGAAAATAAGCCTTGTTACACACCAAGTTTGACACACCCAGGGGATATGATTTATAAATTCAGAAAATATTTACAAACCATCATGAAGGATTTGATTAATGAATATGAATGGACTTGGTTAAGCCAATGATTTCATAGATTAAAAATAAGGTTTCATGATTTAGACATCCTATAAGTGATTTTTCATGATTATGTGGTTCACCACTATGAATATTATTTCTCACACTGTGTGTTTTGGTTTTAGCCAATGGGTGGAACCCAAAAGAACCGGGTTAATGTTGAGCGTGATAGAAAATGAAATGATTATCCTCCTAAATATCCAAATGTTATGGGATATAGAATGTAAAATATCATTACTCAGCTCACAAAAAAAATCTCAAGCTATGAATCATGATGAAATTTTAAACAAGAAAATAAGGGAACAATGTTCTATTGATTCCATCATGAGGAAACATCCCCCTTACTTTAGTGGTTCTGATGATCCAATAGTTGCTAAAAAATTGATCAGAACCATTGAGTAGATGTTTTCTGTTATCTAGTATTCAGATCATGAAAAGTTAATTTTTATTTTCTATTGTTTGGAAGGATATGCAGATCAATAGTAGACTCTTATCAAGAATAGGATTCAACAAGATGAAATTGTATCCATTTAATGGGATGAGTTAATGAAAATATTATTCAATATTTACTTTAACAATATTCTTTACAAAAAAAATTTATAAGGAATAAATTGAGTTAAATCAAAAAGATAATGAATTTGTTAGTACCTATGAGGAAAATTTTACAGGACTTGTGAGGTATGCTTCTGGTATTATCATCCAACCCAAAAGTAATTTTCCTCCATTCTATGGTGGCATAAAACCAAATCTCTGGAGGGATTTTTGTATTAGATAATTTAGTAGCTATATGGAAATAATTCACTGTGACATCAAGATAGAAATGGAAATTGGGGTTACCCTTAAATCAAATAGTTTTTATAAGAAAATGATGATTGAATTCAACGGAAACTCTAAAACTAATGAGAAAAGAAGATGAGATTTCCTTCATGCTGGAAATGTGGAAGGGAAAATGAAAGAAATTGTCTTAAGTGGACTAATAAAGTTTTTATAATTGGGAATTATGGTTATAGATAAATTTATTTCCAAAGTGATGGGAAGAGGTTAGATAATGATGTTAATAAAGAGAAATTATATCTAAACGGACCACCCACACTTCACTATTAAAAATCCAAGGAGTTTAGGAATTATTATAAACAATGACCATATCCAAAGGTTAATAATGGTGATCAACATCAGTAACCTCTTAAGTTTAAGAACAAAAGGAAATAACATGTGATCACTATTTTTGAAAAATGATGCAATAATGTTGTGTTCAAAGGTACACTTATCATCCACTCTAGAAATGATAATGTTTTATTTTACTATGGATCTACCCATTATTTTGTATCGAAAGAGTTTTCTTAGGGTATAAATATTCTACCCAAATTATTAGATGTATAATTAGAAGTGAATACCCTAATGGTATGATGATCACATCTCATGTGTATTATTCCTCTCTAGTTGAAGTTTGTGATAATGTGCTTCCTTAAAATTTCTTTCATTCTTCCTATGGTAAAATTTGATGTTATCTAAGGAATGCATTTCAATTATTTACATAAATACCACAATAATTTTTGAGGAAGGGAAGTCATGTTTTATATTCTAAAAAATTATAATTTTCTTTTAGTATGATGATAAATATGAACTTATGATGGAGATGACAACCATTGTATGGTTTTGATTTATATTCAAAAGGGGCATTTATCTTATATGGTTGGGGGTAAACTAAACATAGATGATAAACCTATTGTACAGGAGTTTTATGATGGATTTATAGAAGATTTTACTATTCTTCCGCCGAAATTTAAAGTTTAATTCTCAATATAAATCATACATGGTTCCATACCTATTTCAAAGACTCCCTATAGAATGGCCCTGATTGAGTTGGAGAAATTAAAGAAGAAACTCTAAGAGAACCATAACAAGGAATTCATTTATCCAAGTGTGTATCCATAGGGTAAACCTATTCTATTTGTTAAAAATAAATATGGATCGATGATACAATACATTGAATATTTGGATTTTAATAAGATCATGATCTAGAACAACTATCCTTTACCTTTTATTGATGTCCTATTTGATCAAATATACCGAGATCAAAAAATTTCCAATATTAACCTTCCTTTTGGATGTCATCAATTAAGGGTTGAGAAGTAGGATATGCCTATGAAAGTGCTCCATAAAAGTTACGGACACTATGAGTATATATTGATGCCATTTTGTCTTACTAATTCACTCTCTATCTTTATGGATTCAATGAATATATTTTTTAGAGAGTAACTTGATCAATTTTTGGTAGTCTTTATATATGATATTCAAATTTATTCAAAGGTAAAGAAAGATAATTTAGATCATTTGAGAATTTTACTAAATACTCTAATGAAGGACAAATTGTATGAATATTTTAAAAAGTTTTAATTTTGGCTAGAAAATGATTCATTTTTTGGATCATATAATTTTAAGTAGGAGGATATTAGTGGATATATCAAAGATGAAAGTTATTAAACATTGGTCCAAACCAACCATGTTGATTGAGATCCATATTTTTATTAATTTATCATGATATTATCGGATTTTTTTAGAGAATTTCACATGACCATATAATCCAATCACCAAATTAACTCAAAAGGTAGACAAATTCTTATGGATAGATGAATGTGAGGAAAATTTCAAGGAACTGAAGAGAAGATCAGTCAGTGCGCATGTGATTAATTTACCCTATACTGTAGAATGGTTTTTAATCTATAGTGATATATCCAAGATTTTATTGGGATGTATTAGTTTATAGATTTACATGTTTATATCTTATTCCTCATGATAATTGAATGTTCATAAGAAAAATTACACAACTCATGATTTGGAATTAGCTACTATAATTTTAGAATTAAATATATATATTAATTATCATTATGAATACCAATCATAAAATTATAATGTTAATATTCACTTAGAAGGAGTTGAATATGAACTAGAAAATATGGTTAGAGTTGGTTATAGATTAAGAATGCTCAATACATTACCACCCTTGGAGAGTGAACAAGGTGGTCGATGATTGGTGTTGGAAGTATCATTCTCATTTATCCAGAAGGTGGATCACAAAAGATCCAACATTTTTTTATTTTTAAGGGATAGATCTACAAAACCTGAATTAAGTGGAGAAACATTATCTTTCTCAATTTAATGTTTGACCATATATCCATCTGAATATTAAAGAGGTGAAAAATGAAGATGTAGAGTATCAAAAGAAGGTTGATTTTTTCATGAGTTTGACCTTGATCATGAAGTAATAATAAGGAACATGGATCATTTTTGAGTTACATACATACCATATTTGAAGAAGGGGTTATTAGGGTAAGCTCATAGTTCTTTATTCTCTATTAATACTTCATGTATGAATATGTATAGAAATTTGAAAGTGTATTTATGGTAATACGGAATGAAGTGAGATATCACTAAGTTTTCATATTGATGGTTGGTATGTCAGAAAGTTTTAGTTGAGAGAAAAAAGTCTAAGGTGATGTTACATCTATTACCCAAACCAGAATGGAAATGGGAAAAAACCCTAGATTTTGTCATCGGAATCCCCAAAACATCTAAAGGGAAAAATGATTTATTAGTTTTAGTTGATCACTTCACAAATTAATCACACTTCGTCACTACCAAATAAGTTTTCTATCTGGATCATATTTACATGATATAAATTAAGGAAGTGGTAAGGTTTTATGGAGTACCACATTCCATTTTTCTAATTGGGATCTGAGGTTTACCTTGATGTTTTGGTGAAGTATCCAATAACTTCTTGATATATAGTTGAGTTTCAACACTATATATCAACCTCATATTTATGTCCATTCTGAGAGAATAATTCCAAACCTATAGGATATGTTGAGATATTTTTTTTGGATTTCATAGGTGTTTGGGATCAATACCTTCTTATATTTGAGTTTTCATATAATATTAGATTTCAATCAAGTATTTAGATGAAACCATATGAAGCACTCTATAGAAAGATGTTTATAAATAAAATATGTTGGGTGATGTTTTAAAATAAAGCTATTAGAACCTGATATATCTGAATCAATGTAATATAAGTTTATAGCCATTTAGGAACACATAAGGGTGGCACAAAGTCAATAGAATGGTTATTCTAACAACCACTGATGTGATCTAAAATTCTCAGTTTGTGACATGGTGTTTATGTGAATGTATCCATGTAAGACTTTTATGAGATTCAATAAATAAGGGAAACTAATATGTAGTTATATTGGTCCATTTGAAATTCTTGATTATATCAGGATGTTAGCCTATTGTTTGGCACTTCCACGAAACCTCTATCAAGTTCATGATATGTTTCATGTATCTCTACAGAGGAAGAATATATATGATTCATCACATGTACTGAACTCGGTGTTTATACAAATACATCATGATCTTTTATATAAGGACTAATAAGTGGAGACTTTGGATTATAAAATGAAATTTATATGATACAAGATGACTCACCTTGTCAAAGTTTTTTGGTGAAACCACCAACTTGAGAAAGATACATTGGAAGATGAGGATCTAATAATGCATATGTATCCACATTTATTCTTAACAAATTTATTGAATTTTGAGAGATAAATTCATTTTATGCGGGGTATAACGTAGCACCCCAATATTTTATGAAACAATTTTTTTTGAATAAATTTAATTTATTTAATAGCTTGTGTTACACGCAACACTGAGTTTTAACAAACAACGAAAAACTATAAATATTATTATTTAAACATGATCGTTATTAAAAAAATATATGGTGGATAGAATAGAAATAAACACATTTTAAATATTATTTAATCTATTTTTAAATAATTAAAACATATTGACAAAAAACGTACATCATTTTTAGAAAAGTCTTTATTTGATTCAAAAATACAATTTTCTCAAAAAACTGTTTTTATAGTTTTGTGGAAAAAAAGTAATTTTTGAAACATTTATAAAATTTATTTGAAAAAATAAACTTCATTTTTTAAATTTAAATTTTAAAATTATTTTATAGTTAATTTTTTTACCTTTTTTTCTAAAACGATTACTTTTTCAATGAATTGTGAAACATAGTAGTTTTTGGTAAAAAACTACCTTTTCATAGGTTAATTTTAATTTAAAATGATTTTAAAAGTAGAATTAGTTCAATTATATATCTATAAATACAATTTAAGTCATCAGAATAAAAATCATATTTAATTTTGATATAATATAATTTTAAATGTTTGAAACTTTTCTCCTTGGAAAAAAACTTTTTCATCTAGTAAGTGGTATTAATTTTAAATTTAAATTTTTTAGTTCCATTAATAGAATGTTTAAAATGGATTAAGTATTTTTAATAATCATAATTTATATTATCTAATAAGTTCAACTTAATTTTTGAACATAATGAATAATAAATATAATAAAATTTAATTACTGCGATTAATGTTAAAATGGGTTTACGATGGGTTAAACTAAAAATATTAGGGGAAAAAGGACCTAGAAACTTATCTAATAGCCATTAGATGGCCATATTTTGACCTTAACACCTCTAATGTTCTTAAATTGCATATTTTATATCATTTTCTCATAGTAAAAACTTCGGTGCTCTTTTTTTTCAAATTTTACAACTATACCACTCACCCCACTTATAAAAGGCCACTCGATCTCCTATCATATTCACACATAAAAAACCCATTAATTCATCCAATCCCTACCAAAATACATTACCTAAATCCATCCCAAAATCCTAGATTCCTTTTTGAGATCAGTTATCTAATATAGGAAGGGTTTAGTTTAAACATGAAGAGTTTGTTTGAAAAGGGGGGATAATTTTGTGTCTCTCATGCTTTGGTTTTGTAATGTTCGAAAATATAGAGTTTGTTAGTGCTTGGAGTTTGTTATGATTTATAGATTTGTTTCTTGTTTATGTTTTTATATTGTATTTTTTAATATTAAAAATATCTCAAATAATGTTACAAATACATTAAATAATGGATAATTATAATTTATCATAGCATTATATACTTAATGTGTTATTTATAGTTCATGTGTTTGTTATATACTATTTTTGTTAAAGGATTTTTCATTCACTATTTATATATTTATATATTTCATGTTTTCATGTCTCATGGTCACTTGACCTATCGTACACCTTATGATAAATTGACCTACTGAACATCTCACGGTATCTTGTTTGCCTTAGTAGCATGGTCACTTGACTTACTGCAAGATCCCTTGGTCTTATGGAAGCTTCACTATCACAAGATCACTTGATTTGTTGCATGGTAATTTTATCTTTTGGTTGATAATTTGATCTTACAAATGGTCATTTGTACTTGTGGTTGATACCTCACGACCAATCATTTATTTATGTGGTCAATCCCTTGTGGTAATCTGACTCTCATGGTCGATCCATTACTTTAACTATTTTACTAAAATCAAAAAAATTCTAGATTTCCCAAAATACTCTATTTTTCATATATATTGATATTTTCGTTTATTTAATGGGCCTTCGAGTAATTATTACTTTGGTACATGTAAAGGGTTACCTATAAACTCTGTTGAAAAGAGGTCTATCTTTACTTAATAAAAAGGGGGAATTACACCCTACCTGTTTAAAAAAATAATGTTTAATGTTAATGATAATATTCAAACTTATTTTATTTTATTCAATATATTATGTTTGAAATTTAGATTCAATCGTGTATCTAATTTTTATGGAAAGTTTATAAAATTTTAATTTTAATTTTATGTTAGGAAATGATGCAACATTTATGGGATTTCATTTGACCTATTATTATAGAGATATTTTTTACTTTAGCAATAAATTCAAATTGATTTTAACTAGTCTTTAGTTATTGAATTTCAAAAGATTGTTTTTTGAATGATAATCTCTATCTCTCTCTTTGATAATTTTGAATTTTTATTAGAATTACCTAACCAATTGATTAGCGGATATTTAGTTTTTTGTTTAGTATTATTTAAGGAGATAGAGACTTATTCAAGGAGCACATATACAATACTACACTACTATGAATATAATATTTTGATGTTAACTTTCAAAATTTTGAAGTGTTATGTGATTTTGTAAACCTTGAAACTTCAAGTGATCCAATATAAACCATTCTCATCTGTCAGATAACTCTCATGGAAACCAATATGTCCTCAACTACTACCACTGACTTGATTAGATATATTAATCCATTACTCAGGAACCTATGGTTGTGCTTCATATGTCTATATAATTATTTTATCTGGTTCTATTTGAGTATTTACTAATTATTTTCATCTATCTCACCTGTTATCACACCTTGAACCTTATTTTCACAGTTATTTATTTATTCATTTTTATTATTCTTGAGGTTATGGACCTTTTCTTCTGGAATTCTTTTAAATTTAAAAAAAGAATGTCATAAGAATGAGTTTCACAGATGATGTATGAGTTTCCCAACTCTGTGACCAACTGTGAAATTTTCCCAAAATATTAAAAACTAGTCTTTTACATTTTTACCCCTCTTTTTTTTCCTTAAAAATAAACCCTCTCACCCCTCTACATCATTTATGTAACATGACCACCCAACCAATCATATGACCCTATTCATTCATCCTCCTCTCTTTGTGGTTTCAAGGTGAATCATCTCAAGGTAGGGATTCTCCTCTTCTTTCTCATTATTTATCCCCTTTTACTTCCCTTCTCCTTCTTCCCTCTTACTATGTGCACTATAGGCTAAACCTTGGGTACAGAGTTGACCAATTTTTTGTGTTTTTGTTACATCTAGGGTTCTCGGTCTCTTTTCTGAGTTCCTCTTTCCCTCATCGAGTTTTTTTAGACCTTTTTGTGGTGGTTTTATATGTCGATTATTGAAATCATTGAGTTACACGTAGGTTTCCCCCATGCTTGGATCTTTAATTTTAGAACCTTTGATTTCTTAGAAAATAAAATTGTGATTTTGATGACTAATGATAGTATTGTTTTTGTTTATTATATTTCTAAATAAAAGTTAAATCCTAACTTGGTTTTCACTAAAAGCGAAGAGTCTTTATATTTTTAATAATGGTTTAAATCTTTTTTTCTTTTATCGTTCACACCATGTGTTTGAAAACTCACATAAATGGACCTTTTAAATGAATGAGGTGATTTTAGAAAGTGTTTTGGGTCTTTTAAGTGAATTTTCAATGGGATTTTTACTTGTAATTTCAAGTTGTACTTGAAATATCGGGTATTTGTAAAGAATTTCAAGAATGGTTTTAAATAAAAATGTGAGGTTTGTAAATGAATTTGATGTATTTGGTGGTTATACACATATACATGGGTATATAAATATATGTATGTATGTATGTATGTATGTATGTATGTATGTATGTATGTATGTATGTATGTATGTATGTATGTATGTATGTATGTATGTATGTATGTATGTATGTATGTATGTATGTGTGTGTGTGTGTGTGTGTGTGTGTGTATGTTTGTATTTATGTATGTATGTGTGTGTGTGTGTGTGTAAATGTACATGGGTAGAACGAGGGGGAAATATTAAGAATCTAAATTGGGTACTGAAACTTGGTTTTCAAACAATTTTTTAAATATATTTATAAAGTAAATTATAAAGGCTTGATTAGAGTGATTTAATTTGTTTTCCATTTTTTATGAAGGAATTTTTAACTACTTGAACCCATTTTGTGATAGTTTTGATGATTTATTACAAGTAACTTAGGTATTTAAAATGGTTTCTATTTATTTTGAGGAAAATAAATGGTTTATAGTGGCATTTGTTTCAATTTATAAATGAAATGGTTTGTGATGGGATGATTAAAGGCTCTTTTAAATGAAATTTGAAATGTTTGAAATACCAAAGTGCATGGGAATTTGATTATATAAGGGGGGATACTAGTGTTAAGTATCTATTTTTATTTATGCCACATTACTAACTAGAAAAATTAAATAAAGGTCATGGTTTCATGGAGGGGTGACACCACACCACTAGGACAAGGCATGTACTCCTTAGAAGGTGTTTGGATGTAGAGTCATCAGATGGGTGACATCATACTACTAGGCCAAGGCATTAACTCCTAAGTGGTTTGTGTGCAAACTTGGATTAACTGTTAGATAAAAAGTAGATATGAGGACCTAGGGTGTCCACTAAGCTTAGATGATTAAGACTCTCCCATGGTGCATGTTTATGGAAGAGTTTCTTTTATGAAATATATATTTATTTTGGAATTGTGTAGAATGTTTGTTTTTTCATTCTTACATTTGGTTTATTTTACTAAAATATTTCTAAAGGGCTTTGAAAGTGAATATTTAAAAGTGTTTTGGAATCCTTTCTCTGAAATGGTTTTAAGAAGTAAACTTTAAATAGGTTTTTTGGTAAAGGAGGATTATGCCAATAAAAGGTTTTCAAAGTTATTATTTTCATTTAAAAGATAAATAAAATGAAATTTATAAATATTAATGTTGTGTTATTATTTTTTTTCAAAAAAATGGAAAATCCGATTTTCTATTCATACTTTCAAACTATATTGAAAATGGATATTTAATTAAAGGGTAAGCATGTTCAAAGAAGTGTGGTAGCCTACTAAGAATTTTTATGCTCAAACTTATATTTATATTTCAATTTCATGCTTTGGCTCAGCTTATGACACCTATTAGAGTGTTGTTTATTTCAGTTTTGGACAGTGACTCATGGAGTCACATAGAGTTTAGTTCATTGTTTTATTTTATTTAGTTTTCTTATCACATCATACAAATAAGCCTTTCACTGCTTTATTTCCATTAAATTAGTGTTTTATCCTATATATGGAGGTTGGGTGATGATCTTAGGGGATATTTCTATAGAATGAGTTGGAGGTGAGTTGAGGAAAATTCTTTACTTTATATCTATTTTATTCTGCTTTCTTATTTCTGTGTATGTGATTTGGTGTGGACATCTGACTTATAGATGGGTTATGTTGAAATTTTAGTAGAATTTTCACTATTTCTATGATTTTTTTTATGGGATAAATCATTCCAATGAGCTCTTATTTAATTACTTTGATGTTTGTTTCAATCCTAGGGTGATCAAGAATGTGCCTCGAATATGTCATAGTCCAGCTTGGGTATTTGATGGAGGGATGACCTGAGCTGGTTTATGAAAAAATTGTATCAAATACTCGGTTCCTAAGAAGGCCTAGGTTCCAAATCCACCCTTTTTTATTTGGTATGTCAAGTAGAGTGGAGTAGGATCATTGGGTCTTAGGATGTAAGCCATGTTTCGATGCCTGATCTCCACCACTCATGATGAAATCTAAATTGCCATGGGATTTTAAGATTTGAATTTTGATTCCAAATTTTATTTTGAATTCTTTCTTATGGATTTTTGTTTATGTTAATAATGTATATATTGTTTAAAAGATTTATATGTTTTGAGGGATGATAATGGGAGTTGAACGGACGTTGCTCGGTGAGCTCGCATGGCCTAGAAAACCATGTGGAGCATGAGCGCCAAGTTTAATATGATTTCTAGTGGTGGTTTCATGATTGGCACATGGTCTTCCAAACCATGTGTCCGAGTCATACACAACCACTAGTTCCCCTTGAATTTTTTTGGTGTTATGAGATGTTATTAATCAAGTTTTGATTTTTGTTGGGTAAAAAGAAGGTTAGTTTTAAAGAGGAAAATGGTTTAGATTTGAAATTGATAAAGTGGATTTGAAACTTTGATAGTGGTTATTTAATAAAGTTTGGGGATTTGAAATTGAAATGCACAGATTTAGAAAGAAAATATGATTTTTGTTTTTAGAACATGATAAATTTATTTTTCTATGAAAAATTGGTTTTAAAAAAATGGAACTTTGAGGTTTGGGAAATGGGTTTTCTAAAATGATTCAAAACGGGATTTATGTTTAAAAGTGTGTAAATTTTTTTTATTAAAGAACTTGTGGAATTTTAAATTGATTTTCAAGTAAGGTTTCAATACTATAAAATGTGTATATGAATTTTTAAATGATTTTAATTGGTTAAAGTTAGTTTTGAATTTATTTTGTTTATTTTTTATTTAGTAAATTCTTTGTGAGTGGATTTTATTGGTCTTTTGTTTTGAAAGACCCAGTTTGAAAATAAAAAGACATTGTTTTTGAAACTATTAAAGAGTCTATCTAAATAATTTAAAATGGATTTGGTGTTTGGAGAATTTTAAATTTTTATAATAGAGAGCGTGTAGTATTCAAAATGGATTACCAATTGGGGATTTAAGGTTTCAAAATTTAAGAATTTGATTCTAAAATAGTTAAAAATGGGGATTTTCACTTATTCGGTGTTTTTATTTTCTTGGGTGTGGTTTAGATCCATTCCTTTGAATTTTTATTTTTTATTATGATGTGATTTTGGATAAGGGTGAGTTTTTCATTAAATGTGATTGATGGGATATTGTGTTATTTCATTATATAAATTATTCATCCCAAAAATATCTTGACTGTTTTTTGGTCTAGGTGATCATATCTTATGAGTTTTTAGTTGATTGGGTATTGATATGGTTCTAGTTAGATGTACTTCCTCATGTCTCTTACTTCTTTCAATTTATGGCACTTTGAGGTTTTTGTATGTGCCTTTTCGAGGTGTATGGGTTTTCTAGATTTTTTTCATAGTTATGGTTATAATGAGATCTCTTTCAGGTTTATTAGGCATGGGAAAAAACCTTGGGTGGGTTTCTCAAGTGAATAGGATGAATGTTAGATCATCCATGTTTGTACACTAGCTAAGGTTGGTTTGATTTTGTTGGGGGTTAGCATGAGTGGTGTCTCGAGTATGTCTTCCTATGATTCCCTTGTTCTTTGAACTAAGATCTGAGCCCATTTGGTTTAATGAGAATGATCATGGTTGATACCTAAACCCTTTTAATTCTAGGTTAGAAGGGATTCAGTGGATGGATTGATAGTATTTGTCTTGAAGTTTTTGGATTACTTTTATGGTCATGGTTTCTTTTGAAACACATGATGCCTTGTGTTCATTTAGAGAATAAATGGTTGTTTTGAGAAATTATGGAAGTGTGGTTGAGTAAGGGTTTGATCTGAGTCTTTTTTATTAAATTTTTTAGCTATGGTTTAGTGTCCTTTTTTGGTACCTTTGCCTTATCAGTCCACCTTGCTTGTTCTTAAATGGTGGGGAAACCAACCTTGGATCTCCTTACCTTGATCTTATCTTTGGATGATTGGGTGTGGGTGTGGTTTGAGGTCCATGGACAGTTTCAGGTTTGGAGAGTTAGATGTTTTATGGAATCAGGGTCATATTTTAAATTGAGTGGTCCATTTGAGATCCTTCAGTTGGGAGTTAGTGTTTTGTTGGGTAGTGGTATTTTCAAGTGTGTTGTCTTGTTAACCCACCATGATATTTGAGTATTTAAATGGATTGGAGACCCATTTGGTCTCAATACTATTGATAATTCCTTAGTGGGTTGGGTGTGACTTGTGGAGTTAAATGACATGTCTTGTTTGGTGATCTTATTTGAATTTGGTTCACCTTAGGAATTTTCATTTGGAAAGTTCTTTTTTTTGGTTGAGAGTTCTTGCCTCATTTTGTGACTTTTTAGGGGGGAAAGGTTTTATGATACGGAGTTATATCACACCTCAACCCTCATTTTCACATATATTTATTTATTTATTTTTATTATTCTTGAGGTATGGTTCCTTTTCTCCTGGAATTATTTGAAATTTTAAAAAAATGCATGTCGCATGGTTAGCGCACTATTAGTGCCAACCGTGCAACAACCATGCATTTTGGGTCTATAGTTCCCAGATCTATTTTTCATGGTTAGATAATGGTTTCTCCACTATGTGGAAAACCCATGCAGGTTCCCTAAACACTCAGTGAAGGGGAACACGGTTAGAACAGAATTTGGCCA
Organism: Viscum album; assembly: GCA_963277665.1. Lineage (NCBI taxonomy): Eukaryota > Viridiplantae > Streptophyta > Magnoliopsida > Santalales > Viscaceae > Viscum > Viscum album. Next base: position 2,071,913,762 of record OY728156.1, on the reverse strand, counting down.
ACTCTGCAGCTAGATCGTGCAATGCGTCCACAATGTTAAAAATTGTTTTTTTACATTTTTTACCCCTCTTTTGTTTTTCCAAAAAAAACCGAACCTATACGCCCCTATACCTCATTCTAATGACATGGAAAAACCACATCCCTGGGTGCAAAACCCTATTCCTATGACCTTCTATCTTTTTGGATTCAAGTATAATCATCTAAGTTTAGGGTTTATCCTCTTTTCTCTCCTTCTTCCTCTCTTTTTCTCTTCACTTATCCTTCTTTCCCCTTGCTGCATATGCCATAGTTCAAACCCTAGTTGTAGGGTTGACTATTTTTTGGTGTTTTTATTGCAACTAGGGTGTGTGATATCTTTTCCAAGTTCTTATTTCCCTCTTGGAGTTTTCTTGGACCTTGTTGAGGTGGTTTTAGATACTAGTTGTTTAAAGAAATGAGTTCCAGGTAGGTTTTCCCCATGTTTGACTCTTTAATTTTATAACCTTCAATTGGTTGGATTCTAAAATTTTGTTTTTAATGCGGAATGGAAGTATTGTGTATGTTTATGGGATTTTTAAAAATAAAATTAGATTTCAACTTGGTTTTCACTAAAAATAACGAATCTTTGTATTTTGAATAATGGTGTACATCTTCTTTTATTTTTCCATGCACACCATATGTTTGAAAATTTGTTAGAATATCCCTTGTGAATGAATGAGGTGATTTTAAAAGTTTTTTTAGGTCTTTAAAGTGAATTATCAATTATATCATAAGTTTTAATTGTTATTTCAAGTAATACTTGAAATTTCATGTATTGGTAAAGAATTTCAAGAATGGTTTTGAATAAAAATGTGAGGTTTGTAAATGTCTTTGACTTATTTGGTGTTTATAAAGATATACATGGGTGTGTGTGTCTGTGAGTGTGTACAAAATCACATGAGAATATGTTAATCTTTTAAATGAAAACCATATATATGTGTGTTTAAATGTACATGGGTATAACAAGGTGGGAATATTAAGAATTTAAATTGGGCACTCAAAGTTAGTTTTTAAACTAGTTTTTAAATGGATTTCTGAAGTAAAATATAAAGGCTCAATTGTAAGGTTTTACTATATTTTCCATGTTTTATAAATGAGGTTTTAATTACTTAAACCTGTGTTGTGATAGTTTTGAAAATTTATTGTATGTCTCTTGGGTATTTTAAATGGGTTCTCTTTGTATTGATAAAAATAAATGGTTTAAACTAGCATGTGTTGCATTTGATAAATGAAATGGTTTGTGATGGGTTGATGAAAGGATATTTTGAATGAAATGTGAAATGATTGAAATGGAAATTGTAACATCCCCACAATCCATATCTCTATCACGTGGCCAAAATGGTTGGTTATGTGACCTCAAGTGCACTTCCCCATACGCTAAAGGCTGCCAACTAGAAGTAGAGGTGTGAAATATATAGCAGGGAGACTATACCCCCTCGTAAGAAGTGTCATCGTAGTATAAATAATCCATATAAATTAAATAAATCAAATTATAGACAAAGTGAAAAACAATAATAAAATCCAACTGAAAAATCAATAAATAATAATAAGAATAATGTAATGATGTGCTCAAATGTAACTAAATATCATGCTAGAAGAAAAACAATTAAAAGACTAGAAGACTCAACAAAGACTCAATAGTCCCCAGTCTCGAACCCCATGTCGGTCCCACCTCCAGACTTCAACCCATCAAGTAAGCAAACAATCAACAATAAGGTCCTTTTCCATTGTCCAAACCACTATCCACATGATCTTCTCGGGTACCAAACAGTGGATAGAATAGGTTGTGAGTATAATAGAGTAGGTCAACACCATTATGTCTAAACAAACTAATTTGATAATAAGTTTATCCAATAAATCAATAAACATGTGTATTAATTAGTTCAACAATTATTAAAAATACAACTATGACCTGCTTCGGCTCCATGCCAAAATATCTCTAAGAATGTCTTACACCCATGCCAACCATAACCATATAACCATGGTAAAATAAACTACTTTATCACCATGCTAGAATATATTGGATCATGACTTATGACCATGCCAACCACAACCATATAACAATGGTATAGTCATAATAATCTGGTTTAAATCCCTATAAGCATTACATCATCTGGTTCAAAGCCCTATAAGCATTAAAGCATGAGACTGGGAAGAGCCTGCTCACTATAAGAATTATATCATGGGATTGGGCTAAGCCTACTCAATATCAGCATTACACCATATAAGTGTGTATGTTTCAGGGCCAAGCTCGATATATAATCATTTTATAATGGAACAAAAGTCATGTCATACAGCATGGATATCACAATATCACATCATAAATCTCAATGGTTAATTATGTGAATTACCATTTTTCTTTCATATACCACTTGATTTTATATCACAATTGATCAACAATAAAAATAATAAGTAATAATCCAAAACTTAGGTATCTATATCAAGAAATCACCTAAGATCTCATTTCATGCTAAACACACTTTAAACCATTATCCAATTCAATTATATCCATGGTTCACTCACCCAACGGGTAGCTATAAACCAGTTCAAAAGACAATTAAAACCAAAGGAATCCAAGGAATAATCTCATTAATTATTTAATTGATTTAGGCGCATGTTACATTGGTGAAATCACAATATTTCATATACTTGGAAATTATCATACCATAGGGTTAAGACTTGGACCCCCTACCTTTAACTGATGATCCAACAACACTTCCAACTGCAAATGCCCATGTAGAAGAAGGTGTAGATGATCGCAATGAGGTTCCTAGATCAAAATTGGTCAAGATAAAAACCAACAATGCACGTGGTCAAGGGATTTCACTAAAACAGTTGGAGAACCAAGGGAGAGAAGGGAGAAATTGGACCAAAACCAATTACAAGGGATGGAAGGTGTTATCGGTACATCTGGAAGGAAGTTTGGCACTCCAAAATCACCTAGAAGGTTCCCTAAGGTTGAGAGGAGAATATTGTAGTGAGTTGGAATGAAAATTAAACTGAAAAATGTACTTTAAAATAGCAGGTCGTGGAATTACATGGTGAGTAATGTAGTTACACATCGTGTAAATATTTTTAATAGAATACACTAAAAAACCCATCGCCTCGAATTATTTTATTAAAAATAACCAAACATTATATGATGCGTAATCCATTTACATGATGTATAAATGTTTTTTAGATGGTTTTTCAACCTATTTTTCTTATAAAAACCTAAACCCCCTTTAAAGATTCTCAACTTACCAAGAACCCATGAAACCTTAACCCATTTAGTCGAACAACACTAATCCATATAAACATATATCCCCAAAATTTAGGTCATTTTCCCCAACAAAGTCTCTCTGTCTCTGAACAAGACTCGACCACCAAGACTCAAATGAGAAACTCAAGGAGGGACATACCTAGAAAAAGATGGGATCTTACAACCTCCCCCCCCCCATATAACATCTAATCCCTGAGCTGCTTCAAGCATCACTATGAGGCCTCAATAGACAAGTCTGACCACTATGTTCACATATCAGACTCCCTCTCTCAGGTCTCCTTCTGAACTCACCTATGTTTCCACTACACTCAAACCAATGGTATTTTCCTACCCCAAAGTTATTTCTCACTACGATCCACAACTCGTATCAGATGCTCCTCAAATGACACATCAACAAAAAGTTTTACCTCTACTAAATCTATCACATGGGAAGGGTTTGGATTATATCTATATAGTTTCAACACATGGAACACGTCATGAATGACACTTAGCACTATAGAAGGGTTAAATGACATTCCACTAGATTGACCCTTGCCACTATCTCAAATAGATTGACAAACCTGGGTTCTAGATTTCCCTGTTTCCTGATACAGTATTGCCCCAATCTTGGTGAAACACGAAGGAAAACATGATGACCAACATTGAATTACAAAGGTCATATTTGATGGTCAGCATATGATTTCTACCTGCTCTGCACAGTCACAAACTATTTTCTGATCAACTGAACCTACTCAGATGTATCCTACATAAGACTAGGCCCAATGAGTGCTAACTCGCCTGCCTCCAGTTGCAATACCCTAAAATTACATGATTTTCTTAAAATTAAATGGGATTTTTTTGAGACCAGGCTCTGAGATGACACATAATACCGAGGCCCGGAGTGGCTGAAATATATTTTTGAACTATTTTTAAGGTTTATTAAATAAACCTACAAGCAGGTTTTTATAACTTTTAAACTGGTGCTCAAATCAAAAATCTAAGAGCACTGTTGAACTCAGAGCATCAGGATTTGCATAAAAAGGGCCTAACATTGGCTGACATGGACCAACAATAGAAAGTAGTTTTTGACTGTAAATAAAATAATTAAGTAACAATTATTTTATTTTCAAATTCTTAAAGATCCTAAATGGTAACTTGGATTGGAAATCTGAGAGTACCGTTGAGCTTGTGAGGGTGTGTTTTCCTTAGGAGGAACTTAACATAGACCAGCACAGGTCGAGGGAGAAAGTTAATTTTCAGATTTTTATGAAGAAAAATAAAATAACTTAAAATTTTATTTTAATTGTTTTCTTCATCATTGAGCAGTGGCACATCAGCACTGCGATGCAGGGACGAGGTGAAGATGAATCTCATTAATGAACCTCATTAATGAGTCAATGTAACAATACTGCAATGCAGCATAACAGAAATGCCGACTCACGTTTCTTCAATTAATATCCTAACAAGAAATGTAGGATTGTGGGCACAATCCTAGAATTTCTCTGAGGCTTTGGTGGGTGGCGACGACGAACGACGAAGGAAAACCTCTCCAACGATGAACACCGGCAAATCGGGTGATGGAGACGACACCCTTGGAGATAGGATTCATGATTGGAGATCAATAGATGATAATAAAAGATCATCCTCAAGCAATCTCCTTTCCTAGGTAGGGGATTTTATTCTAAGTGAATTCTTTATTTTACCCGTTCTTTCTTTTAAATGACGAACACGGGTTAACTCACAAAAAAGTTAGCTCAAGGTTCGATCATTCATGTGGAGTGGTTAAATATGCAGGATAAAAGGGGATATAAAATCTTAGTGATCTATAATTGTATGTGCTTCGTGTTTCTGCTAATGGGAACAAATCCGAGCTGACATGAACAAAGGTCGGTTTGTTTCATTTGGGCATTCATGTGTTCTTCATGAGAGAACCCCCAAAACGATAGTGAGGTGAACTTGAGGTCGTAGTAGGGATAGTGGTGATCCAATAAGCTTGAGGGAGAAGATGGTTCGATAATCGGACCACCAGAATGGACCTGATGGTCCAAAAAAGATACCATCGGTGATCAGCAACGATGCCCCGCGGTGGCGCGCCCCGTTGGCGCATCGAGGCGATGGAGGTTGTAGCTCCTTCCGGCCATGGAGGTAAATCAAGAAAGAAGGGTGGCTCCATTCAGGAGCCACGTCGGAGGACTAGCCTGCCCAGCGGGTTTTGCCACGTGCAGCATGCCGCCCATGTAGGGCCACGTGCAGAGGACCTGCTCGGCCCTAGGCTGGCCACGTGATGCCAGCAGGTCGTGACTTGATGCCGCATCAAAAGGGAGGGATGTGGTTCTGCCGATCTATATTTGTGGAATAGGGACCTGACACCCTTCGTGTCCCGAGTGACTCAAACCAGCCCGCCCAGCTGGCCGGGCTGGAGCTGCAGGCCGGACCCGACATCGAGTTGGACTAGTGGCCCAAACCAGGCCATTGGGCAGCCTGGGCTGGAAGAAAGCTAACCCACTTTTACAGGTTAGGCTGATGGGGTGGAATGAGATGTTAGGCGGCCTAGATTAAGGGTAGAATCGGCCCTCCAGTACGAGTCGATCTGGATGAAATCGAATCTGGCAAGGCCCAAGGGGCCTAGCCCAGTGACCAGGCCAGACTGGCCCCTCCCAGACCCAATCAGGTCGAGTTGGGTTGGGTCGGCCGAATTGGGTCATGTCATACAGTACCCTCAGGTCGGGTTGGTTGGGTCGGTCCGACCGGGTCGGACCAGGCCCAGACACAACCGGCCCCTGTTTACTAAAAGGTCGATATCTTTTAGACTGGGCATCTGATTGATGATTCGTTTGCAGCATTGGGACCCTTGTGACAAGATAGTCCTTTGGGAATACTCTAAGTGAGACTTAATGACACTCAAGTTATAACCAATGGATTGAGGAGTATATTCTATCAGAAGAAAGTGCACCGATGAGCGGGTCTTAGTGATCCAGTTGTCCAAGAGATAAGCAGGTCTAAGTGATTCAGCTGGCCCAGAGATAAGCAGGTCTTAGTGATTCAGCTGACCCAGAGACGAGCGGGTCTAAATGATCCAGCAGGGCCAAAGATAAGCGGTTCTTAGTGATCAACCTGTCCTGGAGTGAGCAGGTCTTCATGATCCAGCTGGCCCAGATATGAGCGGGTCTAAGTGATCCAACTAGTCCAGAGATGAGTGGGTCTAAGTGATCCAACTGGCCCCAAAGACGAGCAGGTATAAGTAATCCAACTGGCCCTAGAGATGAGTGAGTCTCAGTGATCTAGCTATCCCAAGTTATAAGTATGCCTAGATTATGAACCTCTTAGTAGTACGAATGATTTAGCTCTACGACTGATAAATCTTACCTTCCATACTTTGATTTATACCTGGTGTGAGTTTTCTATGTTGTGTGGTCTTTCTATGTGGTCTTTATTTTTTATATTTCCTTTATGGTTTGGGGTACCTATTGAGTATTGTGTTACTCACCCCTATACGGGCTTCTCCCGGACATGTTGTGTCCCGTGTAGGTGATTGATGCTTTGATTAAGACCTTGGTGGTCTAGGACCAGGTGGTGCTTAGTGAGATAGGATGAACGTGCTTAATTGTATGGATACAGGAAGCTACCCTTCACCTTCCCTTTAGGTGGGGTCTCAAGCAGATGGACCATGGCAATTTTACTTTTCTTTATGGTTTTGGGCTTGTATTCTAGCCCCTTGTACTTTTTAGTTGTATTGTACTCTCAGTATTTGTCTTAGTGATAGTTTTGGTTTACTTTGTGTTTACTTTCCGTAGTTTGAGCTTTGTGCATGTGTACAAGTTTAAAGGAAATGCCTTCCCTTTTTGGGATATGCCTTCTTGGTGCTAGTTGCCAGCCTCTGGCCTATGGAAAGTGGTCTTGGGGTAGTCATGGCACAGGCCCTAGGGGAAGGGTCATGACAAAGTGGTATCAGAGTTAGGTCAGTTCACTAGAAGAACTAAGAGTCTGTAAATTTTTATGGGGAAATAGTGTTAAGTTTTTTGAGCTCGTATTTCAGGTCAGGGACTCTAGTGTTGGTGTGGCAGCTGATGTATCCATATACCAGGACCCTGAATTCTAATTTCTTACTCGGTGCATGAAAACACTAGTTTCATGCATCTTTGAGTGTTTTATCATGATATTTTTGAGTCAGAGTTAGCTCACTAGGTATAATCTATTAACCGTGGTTCATCTTGATCTCTTTCAGGATGCCCCCACGTAGACAGCAAACCAAGATTCCAATGTGTGACCATGAGGATGGTCCACAGAGTAATGAGGCTTTGGTACAGGGACCGTTTCCCGAGATGGAACCTTCAGGTGGTGTCTCAGCAATGTCACCTCCCATTGGTCATTAGTTACTACCGATGCTACTGGTAGAGGATGCACATAGGCTCAGTTCCTTACATGAGTTCCAGTGATAGAGACCTCCTGGGTTTAGAGGAGATATTGATCCTCATGTCACTAAGGATTGGCTGGAGGTGGTGATGTGAGTATTCCGCTTAGTGAGGATTCCATTTAACCAGATGGAAGTTCTTGCAACAAGCCTTCTGTAGAGCTTGGTGGGGATATAGTGGTGTTTGACCATCCAAAATCACGAGGAGGAAACCCTCACCTGGTCTGACTTTGATCAACTTTTCAAGGAGGATTTCTTCCCAGAAACTTTGCACTCTGTATGCATACAGGAGATGCTTCACTTATATCAGTGTATCCTAACAGTGGATGAGTACTCTACGAGGTTCAAAAACCTCTCTCGTTACTCTACGAATATGGTGTGAGACCCTTTCTTCAGGGCCCAAACCTTTGAGCAGGTACTCCAACAAGAGATCATGGCATCTATGATTTCCCTTAGAATCCCTACGTAAGCTGGGGTACTGGAGCGAGATCTAATAGTATAGAGATTCCTCACTGATTATGAACTGATGGTGGGACCTACCACCGAGCGATGAGTGGTTGAGTCATCTGTGGCGGGTAGCCTACAGATGACACAGAGGCCCAAACGGGCAAGACCATTTAGAGGACGACCCCAAGACTCGGGGTTGGAAGTGCAAGGCTCCCAGGGTAGAGGGATTCATCAGGGGAGAAGAGTATACTACACATGCAGCGGACAGGGGCACATGGCTTAGGATTGCCCAAATCTCTGCATAGAGGATCGATAGACGGTCAAGGGACCACCGAGGTAGTGGCAGAGACAGGAACAGGGTGGTCCTCTAGGAAACGGATGTGGCAGTGGAGCGGGATGAGTGGTAGGAAGTGGGCATAGGTACAGGGCACCACCACCACCACCCCCAGGTGGTCCACCATGGGCTCTAGGAGTAGGTGGATAGGGGCAGGCTTAGCTTCAGTCCATCGAGGCCTACGGTCCCAACGTCCCAGAGATTATGTGAGGTACGATCTATTTCTTCTGCACTTTAGTTGTTGTTCTTATAGACATAGGCATCATTCACTCTTTCCTTGCCACAAACCTTCTTCAGAGCTCAGATATTCTGATCGAGCCATTGGCTCAACCCTTACAATTAGAGACTCCTATAGGAGGGGATTTGATGATCACACACTGGTGTTGGCGGTGTGAACTTACTCTTGGAGGTGAGAGCTTCAGCTGGGATCTCCTAGTAGTGGAGTTTAACCCTTACGACATCATCATGGGTATGAACTGGCTATCCACAGTTCATGCCCAGATCGATTGTTTTAAGCACACAGTGCAGTGTGTCTGTAGAGAAGGGAATAGGTTTTCCTTTATCTGTGAAAAGGAAACCAAAGCAGTGCAAGAAATACTCGCATGTAGAAGGGTGCAACTGATCACATATCAATTAGCTAGCATGACCCTCGGAGCAATGGATGAGATGAGTCCATAGTTTTCTACAGTGGTGGAAGAGTACGAGGACGTATTTCCAGAGGATGTTCCAGGACTACCTCATCGTAGATAGGTAGACTTTTTCATTGATATATACCCTGGGATGACACTGATATCTACACCTGCATATCGGATGGCTCGCGTAGAGCTTTGGGAGATATGGGTACATTTGGAGGACTTTTAGAGGAATGGGTTCGTAAGTCCCAACGTTTCACCATGGGCTACCCCAGTGTTGTTTTCCAAGAAGGTAGATGGAAGCTTGAGGTTATGCGTGGACTTATGATGCCCGAACCAGGTGACCGTGAAGAACAATTATCTTTTACCGAGTATTGATGACCTCTTATATCAGCTAAAGGGAATGAGATGGTTCTTGAAGATAGACCTCATATCAGGTTATCACCAGCATTGAGTACGAGATGAAGACATCTCGAAGACAGCTTTCAGATGATGTTATGGCCACTACAAGTACTTAGTGATGCCATTTTTCATAAAGAATACCCAAGAAGTGTTCATGGGACTCGTGAATAGGATCTTCCATCCATACTTAGACCAGTTTTTAGTGGGTTTCATTGATGACATCTTGGTGTATTCAGCATCTGAGGGGGAGCATGTGATACACATGATGATGGTTCTGGACACACTCTGAGAGCACCAACTTTATGGAAATCTCTTGAAGTGTGATTTTTGGATATGAAAGGTCCACTTCCCAGGACATGTCTTATCAAATGTTGGATTTTTGGTGGATCCAGTGAAGATCGAGGTGGTGCTTACTTGGGAGCCACCCAAGAGCATTACCGAGGTGCGGAGTTACCTTGGGTTGGCTGGGTACTATTAGAGGTTTGTACCCAACTTCTCCAGAGTGGAAACATGCATGATAGCATTGACAAAGAAGGGAAATCCCTTTGTGTGGATAGAAAGATTCCAGAAGATCTTTTAGAAGCTGTGCTCCTATCTTGAGGCTTCCAGAGGAGGGCACCGACTACGTGGTGTACTGTGATGCATCAGGAATCGGGCTTGGTTGTGTCCTGATACATGGTCAAACAATAATTGCTTATGGATCTCAAAAATTGAGATTGTATGAACAGAACTATGCGACTCATGACCTTGAGTTGGTAGTAGTAGTCTTCATACTAAAGATGTGGCGACACTACCTTATGGGAGAATGATTTATTTTCTACTCTGACCACAAGAGTCTCAAGTATATCTTTTATCAGAAGGATCTGAACCTGAGACAATGGTTTTTTCTAGAGTTCCTCTAGGACTATGACTTCAAGAGAGTCTTTACTCTTGGGAAGGGGAATGTGGTGGCATATGCTCTCAGCAGGAGATTGAGTTTACAACTACTGAACGAGGTCTCAGAGCAGTATTCCTTGCTTCAGATATCCCTTATGGATAAAGATGAGGCAACTTATCTTCAGTCGATGGTATTTTCCCCTCTACTCTTACAAAGAGTTAGGGAGGCACAACTTGGAGATGCCAGCTGCGAGACCACACGTGCCCAGATGTCCACAATGCATGCCCTTGATGGATATTCAAAAGGTGGAGAGCATGTCATCCTTTTTAGAGGATGAACCATTGTACTTGTGGCATTATAGGAGGAAGTGTTGAGGGAGTTACATACATCCCCTTTAGTGGTACATCCAGGTGTGGAAAATATGTATCAGGACCTTTGAAGTCAGTACTAGTAGCTGGGGATGAAAAAGGTAGTGGTAGATTTTTTCTCGAGATGCCTCACTTTTCAGTAAGTGGAGGTTGAGCACCAGGTTCTAGCAGGTTTGACACAACCCCTCGAGGTACTAGAGTGGAAGTGGGATGGGGTATCAATGGACTTAGTGATGAGCTTACCACATATGTCTAGGGGGGTGATAAAATCTGGGTGATCGTAGACTGATTCACCAAGTCATCCCACTTTCTACCCATTCAAGAATAGGGTTCAGTAGTGAGCTTGGGATGCCTCTACGTGTGGAAGATAGTCTGACTCCATGGAGTCCCATATTCGATAGTCTCGGATTGTGATGAAAGCTTTACATCTCGGTTGTGGAAGGGATTATAGGAGGCATTTGGGACTCAACTTCACTTGATCACAGCCTTTCACCCACATATTGATGGTCAAACGGAGTGAACCATATAGACCTTGGAGGAAATGCTTCGTGCTTGTGTTCTTGATTTTGGTCACAATTGGGAGGACCACCTACCACTGGTGTAGTTTGCATACAAAAACATCTACCACTCCAACATTGGTATGGTACCATTAAAGGAACTTTAAAGATGACCATGTAGGTCACTGTTATGTTGGGCAGACCTAGGGGAGTCAGCACTCATGGCTCCAGAGATGGTACAGGCTACTACTGAGAAGGTGCAGGTCATCTGAGAGTGTATGAAGACTGCACAGAGCTGACATAAGTCTTATTCTGATAGGAAACAGAGACCCTTGTAGTTAAAGGAGTGGGGTCACGTATTCTTATAGGTCTCTCCTCGATGAGGTATACAGAGATTTGGCCGGGGCGGAAAGTTATCTCTGAGGTTCATCAGATCTTTCCTAATACTGTGTAGAGTGGGCGAGGTGGCGTACTGCTTGGCTCTACTACCATAATTAGAGAGGGTACACGATTTCTTCCACATATCTCATATGAAGAGATATGTGCACGAACCTTCTCACGTCATCAACCACGACGAGATGGATATTGACAACAGGGTGACATTTATGGATTACACGTTTGAGATAGATGATCGACAGAAGAGGATCCTTTTTGGACAGTCGATTTCTCTGGTGCATGTTCGTTGGCAGCACAGGAATCTCTAGAAGAGCACGTGGGAGCGGGAGACTCAAATTCGTGCTCAGTACCCCCATTTGTTTGATTATCCCTTGTTTTGTATTATGAGGACATAAAGCCCTAAAGGGGGAGTAATGTAATACCCCAGAATTCCATGATTTTTTAAAAAAAAAATAAGATTTTTTGAGACTAGGATCTAAAACAACACGTAATCCTGAGGCCCAGAGTGGCTGAAAAGTATTTTTGAACTATTTTTAAGGTTTATTAAATAAACATGCGAGTGGGTTTTTCTAACATTTAAACTAGTGCCCGAATCAAAAATCTAAGAGAACCATTGAACTCAGAGTGTCAGGATTCGCCTAGAAAGGGCCTAACATTGGCCAGCACGAGCCAACAATGGAAAGTAGTTTTTGGTCATAAATAAAATAATTAAGTAAAAATTATTCTATTTTCAAATCCTTATAACTCCTAAAAGGAATCTCAGATTGAAAATCTAAGATTACTTTTGAGCTCATGAGGGCATGTTTCCCTTTGGTGGAGTTTAACCTCGACCGGCACGGTTCGAGCATGAAAGTTAATTTTTGGGATTTTTGGAAGAAAAATAAAATAACTTAAGTTATTTTAATTATTTTATTCATCGTTGAGAAGTGGCACGTTAGCGCTGCAGTGCAGCGATGAGGAGATAATGAATCTCATTAATGAACCTCATTAATGAGTCAGCGTAACAACACTACAACGTAGCATAACAAAAATGTTGATTCACGTTTCGACAATTAATAGCCTAACAAGCAATGTAGTATTGTTGGTACAATCTTTGAATTGCTCTAAGGCTTTGGTGGGTGGAAACAATGAACAAAGAAGGACAACCTCTCCAATGATGAACGTCGGCAAATCAAGCAACGATGACGACACCCTTGGAGAGTGGTTTCGGGATCATAGATCGACAGACGATGATGAAAGACCATCCTTGCACAATCCCCTTTCCTAGGTAGGGGTTTTATTCTAAGTGAATTCTCTCTTTTCCACATTCTTTCTTTTAAATGATGAATGCAGGTTAACTCACAAACATGTTGACCCGCAGTTCGATCATTCATGCAGGATGGTTAAATATGTGGGATAAAAGGGGATATTAAATATTAGTTATTTATAATTGTATATTCTTCATGTTTCCGATAATGGTAACAAATCCGAGCCAATATAAACAAAGGTTGGTTTGTTCCATTTGGGTGATCGTGTTCTTTATGACTGAACCCCTGAATCGATGGCGAGGCGACCTTGAGGGCATAACAGGGATGGCAGTGATCCAAGAATCTTGAGGGTGTAGATGATTCGAGAATCGAACCACCAGAATGGACCTGGTGGTCCGCAGAAGATATTGTCGGCATGCCGGTGCCGGCGGCAGCGTGCCGAGGTGGCAGAGGTCGCGACCCCTGCTGGCCGCAATAGGGCGTCGGAGGAGGAGCGGCACATGTGGCACGCGGTCTATGTGGGACTACGTGTGGAGAACTCAGTCAACCCCAAGTCGGCTGTGTGACCCTAGCAGGTTGTGGCTTGATGTCGTGATAGAGGGGAGGGATGCGGCTCCGTCAAGCCACGTCGGCAGAATATGGATGCAGCACCCGCTGCATCTCGGGTGGCTCGAACCGGTCTGCTTAGTAGGCCGGGTGGAGCTACAGGCCAGACCCAACATCGGGTCGGGCCAGTGGCGCGAATCGGGTCATTGGGGGGCCTGAGCTGCGGGTAGAACCAGCCCACCAGTGCAGGTCGGGCCGGATGGAACCGGGTCACTGGGCGACCTAATGGGCTGGACCCATGCCCCACCAGGCTGGGTCCAGCAAGACCCAAGGGGCCTGACCCAGTGTCCAGGCCGAACTGGGCCGACCCAGACCCAATCAGGTCGGGTTGGGTCAGGTCGAACAAACCAGGTCGGGTCATGCGGGACCCCCGGGCCAAGTTGGTCGGGTCGGTCAGGTCGTTCCGACTGGGTCGGACTAGGCCAAGACACAACCTACTCTTGTTTACTAAAATGCCAATATCTTTCAGACCAGGTGTCCGATTAACGCGTCATTTACGGCGTTGGGACCCTTGCGGCAAGACGATCCTTTGGGAATACTCTAAGTGAGAATTTGTGGAACTTGATATATGACCAATGGCTTGAGGAGTATATTCTCCCGGAAACAAGTGTGCTGAAGAGTGGGTCTTAGTGATCCAGTTGGACAAGAGATAAGTGGGTCTAAGTGATCAAGCTTGGCTGAGAGATAAGAAGGTCTTAGTGATTCAGCTAGCCCAAAGATGAGAGGGTCTAAGTGATCCAACTGGACCAGAGATATGCGGGTCTTACTAATCTAGTTGGCCGAGAGATGAAAAAGTCTTCGTGATCCATCTGGCCCAGAGATGAGAAGGTCTAAGTGATCGAGATGACCCAAAGACGAGCAAGTCTAAGTGATCCAGCTGGCCCTAGAGACGAGTGGGTTTAAGTGATCCAGCTGGACCTAGAGACGAGCATGTCTCAATGATCCAGCTGGCCCAGGTTATGTGGGGGGCCAGATGATGGACCCCTCAACAGTATGAATGATTCATCTCTATGACTAATAAATCTTACTTTTTTTACTTTGAGTTATACCTGGTGTGATTTGTCTTTGTTGTGTGGTCTTTTCTGTGTGGTCTTTCTATGTGGTCTTTCTTTGTGATCTTTCCTTTGTGGTTTGGGGCCCCTACTGAGTATTGTGTTACTACCCCTTGCATGAGCTTCTCCCATAGGTGTCATGTCCTATGCAGGTGATCAACTCTTCAACAGAGACGTTGGTGTTCTAGGATAAGGTGGTGCTCAGTGAGACGAGACAAACAAGCATACTTTTATGGCTATAGGTAGCTACCCTTCACCTACCCTTCAGGTGGGGTCTTGAGCAGACGGATCATGGCAGTTTTACTTTTCTTTGTGGTTTTGAGATTGTATTCTGGCCCCTTTTACTTTTCAATTTCATTTTACTCTCAGTAGTTGTCTCAGTGAGAGTTGAGGTTTACTTTGTGTTTACTTTTCTGCAGTTTGATCTTTGTGCGTGTGTACAGGTTTAAAGGTAATGCCTTCCCTTTTTGGGATATTCCTTCTCAGTACTAGCCACCATCCCATGGCCTATATAAGGAAGGATTGGGGTAGTCACGGCATGGGCCTTGGGGGGCGAGTCATGACACCAGCCAACAAAGAGTCGAACGACATGTCCTTCCATACAAATCTTTGAAAGGTGTCATTTGGATTGATTTCTGGAAACTATTATTATATGAAAACTCCATGAGTTCCATATATTGATCCCATGAACCATCAAAACCCAAAACATAGGCTCGTAACATATCCTCTAAAACCTAAATAGTCCACTCAGATTGACTATGAGTCTAAGGATGATAGGTTGTGCTCAAAAGAACCCATGATCTCATATCCTTCTGAAGACCCTGCTAGAAACGCGATGTGAAGTGAGGATCTTTGTCTGAAATGATACTCCTTAGAACATCGTGTAACCAAACCACCTCACACATGTAAATACTACCCAAATCATCAATTTTGAAGGTCTCCCTGATAGGTAAGAGATGATAAACCTTCATTAGTTGATCTACAATCACCCATACAATATTGTTCTTATGGGTTGTCCTAGGTAATCTTGTCAAAAAATCTATAGTGGCATCATCCCATTTCCAATGAGGGATGGGAAAAGTTTGCAAAACCCCAACTAACCTCTGATGCTCGGTTTTCAACTACTGAAAAGCGAAGTATATAGCCACAAATCTTGCTACCCCTTTCTTCATTATTGACCACCAATGCTATCTATAAAGATCAAAATACATATTTGTCAAACCAGGATGCACCACCCATCTGGAAGCATGAAACTCACTCATCATCTCCTCACGTAAGCCTGTAAGAACCCATACTCAGCTACATAAAAGAAGAGAATTTCCCTTGCTAAGAGACTATCCTGGAGGTGTATCCCCACCATATAAGTTTTCTCTCAGAACTAGGCCCTCTAGATTAGATAACTGCTTGGTCTTAATTTGATCCAAAAGCATGGGTATAACATATGGTGAAGTCAGAGCTACTCGGCCTTTAGACTTCTAAATATCTAGATGCATGTATTCAAAGAGGGCCATAATCTAATACTCATCAAAAGACTCCTGCGCTACCTCTATTTGTGTATTTCATCTCAAATCATCGACAATAGTGTTGCCCTTGTCCAGTGTATAAACCAACTCAAAGTCAAAATACAACAGATACTCGACCCACCTCCTCCACCAAAGGTTCAGGTCTCGCTGTGAAAAGATGTATCTGAGACTCTTATGATTCATGTATACCATAAACCTCTCACCCATGAGATGGTATCTCCAACATCTCAAGTCATTTACCACTGATGCTAACTCCATATCATGAGTAGGGTATTTTCTCTCATGTGGTCTCAGCTTCCTGGAGCCATAAGCAACCACTCAATCCTACTACATCATAATTACTCTGAGTCTAACTCTGGATGCGTCACAGTACATGGTATATGTTTTACCCAACACAAGTAAAGTGTGGATAGGTGTTGTGGTCAACCTGCCATTAAACTCCTAAAAATCTATCTCGCAAGCATCAGACCAAACAAAATTCACCCATTTCTTGGTTATCCTAGACATCTGTGCTTACAAATGTGAGAAATCCTAGATAAATCAATGATAATAACCTACTAAAATCAGAAAACACTGAATCACAAAGACATTATTGGGTTGTTCCTAAGATACCATAGTTTCAACTTTCTCTAGGTCCACTGACACTCCTTCCTCTGAGATGACATGGACCAATAAGTGCACTTTATTAATTCAAAAACTGCATTTGGTTATCTTGGAATAAATATGATGCTCTCTCAATGTACTCAAGACTATTTCATGATGTTTGTCATGATCGTTTGCTAACTGGGATTACACTAATATGTCATTGACAAAACCCACCACAAACCAATCTAGAAAAGGCTGAAAGATCCTATTCATCAAGGCCATGGATATCACTAGTGCATTGATCAACCCAAACGACATCACTAGAAATTCATACAATCCATACCTAATCCTAAAAGTATTCTGAGGTATGTCTATTGGTCTCACCCTTAACTGGTGGTAACCTGATCTCAAATCAATCTTGGAGAAAATCTGAGCACATCTCAAATGATCAAAAATATCATCAATGTGTGGAAGAGGATACTGGTTTTTGACCATCATCTGGTTCAACCTCCGATAATCCACACATAAGCACAAAGACCCATCATCCTTCTTAGTGAAGAGAACTGGAGAACCCCAAGGAGAAGTACTAGTATGTATTAAACCTTTATATTCTAGATCTTCCAACTGAACTTTCAACTCCTGAAGCTCTACTGGTTCTATTCTATAAATTGGGATAGAAAGCAGCTCTGATCCCGACACTAACTTAATTGTGAACTTGATCTATCACTCGGATGGTAAGCCATATAACTTGTCAGGAAAAACATACTAGAAATGATCTACCACTGGAGGAAAATAATCATGTATCAATCCACCATCATATAGAGCAAGACTGACTATCTAGGCTATGAGACAATCCAATATGCACTGAATTGGTCCCGCACGACCAACCTGAAGGTCTCACTCACCTTGGTGAGAATAGTTGTCTCCTTATGAAGATATAAAGGTAATTATCCTCCTATAACATTTGATATGATCCTGGTATAGAACTAGCCTATCCATACCAAGAATAAAATTTAATCCTGTCATTTCCATCAAAAATGGTTCCCAAAATAAATGGTAACCACCAATCTTTAGATAACATGCCTTACAACATTTGATATTCTCTGAATGCACTCCCAACAGTGTGTCAATGTCCAAAGAACCATCCAAGGCTTTCACATACAAGCCCAAAAAGTTTTCAAAAAGATCATATATAAAAGAATATGATGCACTTATATGAAACAAAACACAAGCTATGGTAGATGATACAAGGATTTCACCTCTGACGGTAGATGGTCCTGCATCCACATTAGCCGGAGTAGTTTGTATAACATGCAGCTGACTTGTCCCTCTAACCTGGGCTTCATCCTGACTAACATGATCTATTTCTCTTACTTATCATTATTGATCATGAATTGGGGTACCACATCCCCTACCTTAGTATGAACGACTATTTGAACTCCATCTACTAGCTTGTTGAGGGGTAGTTGAGCCCCGTTCGAATCAGGAGTCTATCTAGATCCCCAACCATTGGTCTATTATGGAAAGTTCATACAGAACCTATGAAGATAACCCAATATTCCACAGATATGACATTAAACTATGGGGTGAGGACACTGTGGGAACTTGTAGCTGAACTTTCCACACTAATAACACTAGAACAGAACAAGTTCCTGAGATGGATTTCCACTGCCCTAATTTCTCTTCCCACTACTACCTTGGTAGAAACTATCATAGTTGTGCTTCTTGCTACCTGAATAAGTGCTCCCAGTTTTCCCTGCTAAAACAGCCTGATCGTTACTCATGGACTCTCTCATATTCCCTTTTTTGATGAGTATCTGGTTCATCACGTCCTCAAAACTACTCAGACGAAAAATGTTCACCTGCGATCTAATCTCGTAACAAAGACCAACCTGAAAATATCTTTCCCTAGAGATCCCTTCAATAGCCAAAGATGACACAATGCACTGTAGGTCAGTGAAACGTCCAGCTTAGTCTAGCACTGACATACCCTCCTATTTCAGATGAATGAAGTCATGATATTTTTCATCCCTTAATGTATCAGGATGTAAATGGCTCAAGAACTTCATCTCAAATTCCTTCAAAGATAGCTCATCCTACTTCCTATCTCCCTACAGAATATACCACCAACACTTGGTAGGTCCACGAAGCATATATAAAGTAAACTTCACCCTCCTATCTGCGGGTATCTCAAGATGCTAGAAGATTATCTAGACTGACTCAATCCATAACTCGACTGTCTGGGGTCCTCCTTCCCCAACGAATGTCGGTGGATGTTGTAGTTAAAACCCTCTTGTCAGCTCAGACATCAAAGGCACCATACAAACAGTCTCCCTTTCCATGGATTGCATGACCCTTAGGAAGTTTTTGCGAGGATGAACATCCATATGTGTAAGGGTTGGTGTCCTGAGAACAAACTTTTTGTACTTTGATTACATGAATGTTCACTTATTATATATTGTTCATTGTTCTGCATGACTATAATATAATAATGTCCTGGAATATTTTTTGCATTGATAAGGTCATGGTAGATCCTCGCTATGATGATAACCTTGAAATGCTATAAAAATATTCTTAAATAAAGTTATACGGTTGGATGACATACTATGATAGGACACATAGTATATAGACCGTCATGTGCGAGTACTTGTAAGAAGACGAGACTCTCTCTCATGGAGTTCGTACTTGGTAATCTCCAAGATGGGAGATTATGAGAACAGACCTGCCAGTTGCAATTCTGCATGTCTTGGTGTCATTAGAAATTGCTATCTATGAGCATGTGTAATGGTCCTTAGACTGTAATATTATCATTAACTCATGTCATGACTCGCGCACTTAGATTTACTAACGAAAACTGTCACGCAGACAGTTAGCGGGAAGTACGGTACATTGGGTGCATCACGAATGACATGTTGTTAATAGATAAGTCAAGGAAGGATTTGTCCCTTCCATTTATGGAAGTTGATATCTCGGCCCTTTGATTGAAATAGAACTGTCGCATTAAATTTCATGGCCATGGTGTAAATGACGAGTTTATTTCAGGTAGTCAAAGAACGACGGATCAAGCATATAGGTTTATGACACTGCCATGAAACTTGCTTGATGAGATATTGAGACAAAGGGATTAAGTTACATAGTAAGCGTTCGTATGAGGTGATACGTCAATGCAGCGTCAACTTCTTTCTCTTGGGTGCCTTGACACGTTTCTAGACGGTAATCTTGGACTTTAGGCAAGACCGCCTAATGCCAACGACAAAGAGGCCTAGAGGGTCACACACTAAGTGTATTCAAGTATCTCAAGTAGAATATAGATTACTCCCGTACATGGTTTAATAATTATTTAAGGAAGCCTAAAATCGTTTTAATGTTGGAGTAAGAATAAAATAAAACAAGTACACACCATGTATCAATAATTACACGCCGTGTAGTTTTATTTTGAAAACAAGTACACGTCGTGTATTATTAAATGTATACGCTTTGTATTTTTCATTTTGGAAAGGAAATGAATAAATGAAAACAAGATATACACACCGTGTACATTGAATGTACACGCCGTGTAGTTTTTAATGAAAAAAAAGTACACACCGTGTATTTATTAATATAGGCCGTGTAGTTTTTCCAGTCGGGATTTTGAGGAAATATCATTTTATTAAATGATATTTATTATAATCATTGTGGGAGCATGTTAAGGAATTAATGACTCGACATGGGATTTTCAAAAGGGATTTAATGAAATAAATAAAACACGTAACACGTTTATTTATTGTCATAACTCTACAACCTAAAACCCGATTATAAATATCCTCACAACCCCAACTCTTTTCCTAACACAAGAGAATTGTTGTGCACAATAATTTTAGAGAATTATTTCAAGGCCGAAAGAACCTCTTCCTCTAAGAACGCTCTCAAGACCGAGAGAGATCCTCTTCCATCGGATCAAGACGATCTAAGGTGGACAACGCAAGCAAAGGTTTCTCCATGCTATCACCAGGAGACTCCTTTGGCGACGTCCCAAGATACGAGGTGCATGTGTGGATCACCGCTAGAGGAATTCTACACTTGGCTTCTGCGACGCAACAACGAATCACATCGGAACGTGATCAAGAACATCAACGAAGAAAGAACACCCAAAAGGTATTTCTTTTGAATTGATTAAATTAATTATAATCAACCTGTAACGATCCTATTTTGTGGTTCCGGGACTTTTCTTTTCTTTTTCTATTTCTGTGATTCGATCCGTAGAGACTGGCATTTATCATCGTATTGATCCCGGATTGATCATTGTTAATGACAAAAGGCCAAGTGGGCACATCCACCCACGCACTTCCAATGCACCTGGAACCTTCAAATGGTATCAGATGGAGGTTACAATGTGGATTATAGTTATTTAATTTTCGTTGATAATTTACGCATTTATATTTGATTCAATTCGAAAAAAATTGTTCTATAAATATGAATAAATGAGATATGTTCTTTCTCCTTCGTTTCTTGATTCATATCAAAGAAACAACCTTTTAATTTTAATTTTGATTAAAATAAAAATGAGGATCTCATCCGGAGGATCCTCTCTTTCTGTCTATACAACACAAAAATACAAGGCGTGTAATGAAAACTACACGTCGTGTACTTAGGTTCAACAAACCGGTACTGGTCCACCAAACCACCCCGTGTGAATTAATTACACCTAAGAATTTAACACCCCGTGTTGACCAGAATTAAACGGCGCGTGGGAACTGGAATACACGGCGTGTATGTTGGAGTAACACGCTGTGTAGTCTGATCCAGCCCGAGTGAAACCGTGTACAAAGGAGAAGTCGCGTACCACGTACACAGGATCGCCAGGACAGTTACCACGTAACAAGGAAGTACACGCCGTGTATTATTTATCTACATGTCATGTACTCCAAAATTTCCAAAGTATAGAAAACATGCCAAATCCCCCGGTGTGTACTTTGGATAAAGGGTGAAAAGAAATACACACCGTGTAAATATAAACTACATGCCGTGTACTTTCAAAAAATTTCACCAGGTTTCCTCAAAAAGTACAAAGACCTGTACAAGGAATATGGATGATAAGAATCTCAAGGAAATTCAGAAAGGAATTTAAGATAAGGAATTGATTAATTATAAAATCATAATTAATTGAATTCGAGCATGAATTATCTTAAATAAAAGAAGGATTAAAAGAATTTGAATTCTAAATATGTGTAAATATCATTGTATGCTATGGATGATTATGAGCTAGACCAAAGACCCCTTGTATGTGTGTATGGTTTCATTTAAATTTGTTTAATTTAAATTCGTTGGCCTGTGAGCCTTCTTCCAATAAAATGTAGGGCATGTGTGCCCATGGTTTCTTTAATGTAAACCCCATGTAATGGAGGATCTCTCAAGCCAGAGGAGATGGTTCGAAATCCGAATCTGAGGCGAAACCAACCCAAGAAGATACAAAGGTGGACAGGTGGGAGCTGCAAAACACGAACCATCAGGGTCAAGGTGTTTTTCCTAGGGTAGGGTTATCTTATCAAAACTACTAGATAAGCTAACCAATAGAAGCTCATGATCATGCCATCTTATTTTAATTCTGGCTGATTGCTTGGTTTATTTATTATTTATGTGTTGTCGCGATCACATAATTAATAAACAAGCATGCAAAGATGGAATAAATTAAAAAACAGACTATGCGTAAACATTATCATAACATGGTTAATCACTTAATAAATCATCACTTAATATTAACAAGCATGTGATAATGAAAAACTATGCATAAAGAATAAAATCCCTCAAATACCATATTAAGTCAGACCAAGCCTTTCATTACTTGATTAAGGGAAAGACTCAATAAAACTATGTGTTTGACCAACCCTTGTTGGGACACTTAGTTTTATAAAGGAATACCTTATGAAAGGTTTCAGGTTGAATTAACCGTATTACATCAAGAGGAGTAGCCCTTTCTAGACTTGATGTAATATTGGAGGCAAGAGTTGAGAAAATCCAAGTCAGGATTTCAGGATTGAGGAGTCCACTCAACAGATCAAGGAACTGTAAGCTCACAGTTGGCAAAGACCCGCCTACCTAAATACCTTCAAATAGCTTGACCAACCCTTGTTGGGGTTATGCGAAGGGGAATATGGATCCTTGCCACTAGAATGTCAAAGAAACTGGACATTCCAAGTTCAATGGTGAGGGCCATTGGGACTTGATAAAATAGTGGGAGAATTAATAAATTCATTTATTATTTTTCATAAAATGTAATCAAAAGGTACTGATAAATCTTCTCTTTTAATTTGTAGAAAGGAAATAACAAACTCGTCAACCACATTTTCTCTACGATCAATTCTGGATAAAGACAATATCCTCACCGGCAGTAACTTTCAGGAATGGTTTAGGCGCCTTCGGGTTATCCTACACCATGAACAAAAGTTTTACGTGCTGGAGTCCTCACTTCCTGATCCGCCTTCCCAAGGGGTGAGTGATGAATATTTTCTAGTCTATGATCAAAATTTGAGAAATGCACTCGACGTTGAATGTTTGATGTTGTCATCAATGTCTAGTGAGCTCATGAAGTCTCATAAAGACATGGATGCCTACAGCATGCTCGATCACCTCTGTGGTCTATACCAGGAGAGAGCAAGACAATAAAGGTTTGAGATCTCCAAGGCTCTATTTCAGAGCAAGCTTGGAGAGGGTGCCCCAGCTGGGCCTCATGTAGTCAAGCTCATTGGCTACATTGAGCGCTTGGAGGTTCTAGGGTTTAAACTCCCAGAAGAATTGGGTACCGATCTCATTCTTGCATCACTCCCCTAGAGCTTCTCAAACTTTGTTTTGAACTTCAACATGAACAACATTGAGAAGTCTCTCTCTGATCTGTTTATCCTCATTTTCCAAGTGGATAATGACATGAAGCGTGAAAAACCTTCTGTCCTTATAGTGAATAAAAGGAAAGGGAAGGAGAAGAGCTTTAAGCCCAAAGCATATTCAAGGCCTTCCAAGAAAAGGAAGATCAAAGGGGAGGAAAGGGAATAGGATGTTGTTTGTTTCGCATGTGGAAAGAAGGGCCACTGGAAGAAAAACTACACCCAGCCAAGGAAGCAAGGGGAAGCTTTAGGTGAATTTTTCATCGAATTCAATCTATCTGTTTCTACAAATTTGGTATTAGATATAACTTGTGGTGCTCACATATATATCCAAATACAGGAACCAAGTAGATTCAAGAAGATTGGTCGAGGGGAGGTAGATCTACGAGCAGTCATCGGAGCCAGACTTACTGTTGTAGCTATCGGGGACTATCACCTCACATTGCCTACTAGGATGGTCTTGGTTTTGAAAGGATGTTATTATGTACCCTCTGTAACCAAAAACATTATTTCAGTATCCAGATTAGATACTGATGGATTCATCTTCAAGTTTGGAAGTGGATGTTGCTACTTTTATAAAGATAGCATTTGTTTTGGTAGGGAACATTTATATAACGACCTTTATCTTTTAGACTACACAAACCAAGTAATGGCAATAGATGACAAAGTTAATTCACATGACTCATACCACACCCAACTTTGGCATCATCGAATAGGTCATGTCAATGAGAAACATTTGACAAAATTACATCAAGATGGGTATTTAAATTCTTTCAAACTAAAACCACTTGGTGTATGTCATGCGTGTCTACAAGGCAAAATAACAAAAGACCCATTTAGTGGGAAAGGTGAAAGGGCTAAAGAGATTCTAGAATTAGTTCACACAGATGTGTGTGGGACATTTCCAGTTGAAGCAAGGGGTGGGTTCTCGTACTTCATAAATTTTACTGATGATTTTAGTAGATATGGATATATTTACTTAATGAGGTATAAGTCAGATTCTTTTGATCAATTCAAAGAATACAATAATGAAGTTGAGAACCAGCTTGGTAAGAAGATTAAGAAACTCCGCTTAGACATAGGAGGAGAATATCTTAATCAGGACTTCATTGATTTCTTATGGGAGTTTGGGATTCTATCTCAACTCACTCCTCCTTACACACCTTAGTGGAATGGTTTAAGTGAAAGGAGGAACCGCACCCTGTAGGACATGGTAAGATCAATGATGAGTCATGCGAGTCTTCCATTATCCTTTTGGGGATATGCATTACAAATAGCAAAACACATACTAAACAAAGTACCAACTAAATCGATAAATGGTATTCCATACAAGTTATGGAGTGGAAGAAAATCCATGTTATCGAATTTACATGTGTGGGGTAGTGAAGAATTTGTTAAGGCCTCTTCAGGTAACAAACTTACACCCCGAGGCACAAAGTGTATCTTTATAGGACATCCCAAAGAAACAAGGGGATATTACCTATAAAACCCCTCAGACAAAAAGGTTTCAGTGTCAAGACACGCCATATTCCTTGAGAGGGAGCACATCTTCAAAAGAGATAGTGGGAGCAAGATATACTTCGATGAAGTTGAGGCTCAAGATACACAAGAGTTGGTACAAGAACAGATTCCACAAAGCCCCGTGGAAGAAAAATTTGTTCTAGAGACACAAGAACTTTGTAGGAGCACGAGAGAGGTAAGAGAACCAGAACGATATGGTTTTCTTTTCACCGAGGATGGTGACTCATTATTGGTTAACAATGATGATCCTCTTACCTACAAGGAAGCAGTTGAAGGCACAGACAATGCCAAGTGGCAAGAAGCCATGAATTCTGAAATGGATTCCATGTACCAAAACCAAGTCTAGATTTTGGTAGATCCTCCGATTGATGTAAAGCATATTGGTAATAAATGGGTATTCAAGAAGAAACTGGACATGGAGGGTCAAGTTAGCACCTATAAGGCACGACTGGTTGCAAAAGGTTTTAGACAGCATCAAGGAATTGACTATGATGAAACCTTTTCACCAGTTGCAATGATGAAATCCATCAGAATCCTTTTGGCCATTGCCGCTTACCATGACTATGAAATTTGGCAAATGGATGTCAAAACAGCCTTCCTTAATGGGAACCTCTAGGAAGATGTCTACATGACACAACCTGAAAGTTTTGTGACTCCAAAGGATTCCAACAAGGTATGCAAGTTGCAGAAATCCATTTATGGATTAAACAAAGTATCAAGGTCATGGAACATTTGTTTTGATGAAGCTGTAACGTAATTTGGCTTTGTTAAGAACGAATGTGAGCCTTGTGTTTTCAAAAGGTTTAGTGGAAGTGCAGTCGTTTTCCTAATTGTATATGTTGATGACATATTAATAATTGGAAACGAAGTACCTGTCTTACAGTCAGTTAAGGAATGGTTTCATAAATGCTTCTCTATGAAAGACTTGGGAGAGGCAGCATATATTCTTGGGATTAAGATCCATCGTGATAGATCCAAGAGAATGTTGGGCTTGAGTCAAAGTACATACATTGACAAGATGCTAAAGAGATTCAGTATGGAACAGTCCAAGAGGGTATTGTTGCCAGTGTCACATGGCATTCATCTTTCCAAGAAAATGTGTCCTCAGACACATGTGGAAAGAAAGAGAATGTAAAGGATCCCTTACGCATCCGCGATTGGGTCAGTCATGTATGTTATCCTATGTACGAGGCTATATGTTGCTTACGCATTAAGTGTGGTAGGTAGATATCAAACTGATCCAGGAGACTGCCATTGGATGGTAGTCAAGACTATCCTCAAGTATCTGAGGCGTACTAAGGATATGTTCCTGGTTTATGGAGGAGATGAGGAACTAGTCATCAAAGGACATGTAGATTCCAGTTTCCAGACTGATCAAGATGACATGAAGTCATAGACTGGATACATCTTTAGTTTTAATGGAGGTGCAGTGAGCTGGAAGAGCTCAAAGAAAAGTGTGGTGGCAGATTTTACAGCAGAGTCCGAGTATATCGCAGCTTCTAAGGCAGCTAAAGAAGCAGTATGGATGTGAAGATTTGTCTAAGATCTGGATGTAGTACCGATTAGTAAAGATCCTATCACACTCTATTGTGATAATACTGCAGTGGTGGCACATGAAAAAGCGCCAAGGTCACATCAGCGGACAAAGCACATACTTCAGAAGTATCATCTCTTGAGGGATTTTTCTCAGAGAGGTGAAGTTGCAGTGAGCAGTATTTCCACAGAAGACAACGTGCCAGACCCCTTGACTAAAGCCTTGAATCAGTAGAAACATGATCATCATGTGAGTTCTAGCGGACTAAAAGTCGTAGGCAGTTGGCTCTAGTCCAAGTGGGAGTTTGTAAGGGTTGGTGTCCTGAGAACCAACTATTTTGTACTTTGATTACATGAATGTTCACTTATTATATATTTTTCATTATTCTACATGACTATAACATAATAATGTCCTGGAATATTTGTTGCATTGATAAAGTCATGGAAGATCCCTGCTATGATGAGAACCTTAAAATGCTATAACAATATTCTTAAATAAAGTTCTACGGTTGGATGACATGCTATGATAGGACACATAGTATACAGACCGTCATGTGCGAGTACTCGTAAGAAGACGAGACTCTCTCTCATGGAGTTCGCACTTGGTAATCTCCAAGATGGGAGATTATGAGAACAGACATGCCAGTTGCAATTCTGCATGTCTTGGTGTCATCGGAAATTGCTATCTACGAGCGTGTGTAGTGGTCCTTAGACTGGAAGATTATCATTAGCTCATGTCATGACTCGTGCACCTAGATTTACTGACGAAAACCGTCACGCAGACAGTTGGCGGGAAGTAGGGTACGTTGGGTGCGTCACGAATGACATGTTGTTAATGGATAAGTCAAGGAAGGATTTTTCCCTTCCATTTATGGAAGTTGATATCTCGGCCCTTTGATTGAAATAGAACTGTTGCATTAAATTCCATGGCCATGGTGTAAACGACGAGTTTATTTCAGGTAGTCAAAGAACGACGGATCAAGCATATTGGTTTATGACACTGCCATGAAACCTGCTTGATGAGATATTGAGACAAAGGGATTAAATTACACATTAAGCGTTTGTATGAGGTGATACATCAATGCGGCGTCAACTTCTTTCTGTTGGGTGCCTTGACCCGTTGCTAGACAGTAATATTGGACTTTAGGCAAGACCGCCTAATGCCAATGAGAAAGAGGCCTAGAGGGTCACACACTAAGTGTATTCAAGTATCTCAAGTAGAATAAAGATTACTCTCGTACATGATTTAATAATTATTCAAGGAAGCCTAAAATCTTTTTAATGTTGGAGGAAGAATAAAATAAAACAAGTACACGCTGTGTATCAATAATTACACGCCGTGTAGTTTTATTTTGAAAACAAGTACATGTCGTGTATTATTAAATGTACACGCCGTGTAGTTTTCATTTTGGAAAGGAAATGAATAAATGAAAACAAGATATACACGCCGTGTAAATTGAATGTACACGCCGTGTAGTTTTCAATGAAAAACAAGTACACGCCGTGTAGTTTTTCCAGTCGGGATTTTGAGGAAATGTCATTTTATTAAATGATATTTATTATAATCAGTGTGGACGCATGTCAAGGAATTAATGACTCGACATGGGGTTTTCAAAAGGGAGTTAATGAAATAAATAAAATGCGTAATGCATTTATTTATTGTCATAACTCTACAACCTCAAACCCGATTATAAATATCCTCACAACCCCAACTCTTTTCCTAACACAAGAGAATCGTTGTGCACAACAATTCTGGAGAATTCTTTCAAGGATGAAAGAACCTCTTCCTCCAAGAATGCTCTCAAGACCGAGAGAGATCCTCTTCCATTGGATCAAGACGATCTAAGGTGGACAAGACAAGCAAAGTTTTCTCCATGCTAGAACCCGGAGACTCCTTTGGCGACGTCCCGAGATACGAGGTACGTGTATGGATCACCGCTAGAGGAAGTCTACACTTGGATTTTGTGACGCAACGACGAATCACATCGGAATGTGATCAAGAACATCAACGAATAAAGAACACCCAAAAGGTATTTCTTTTGAATTGATTAAATTAATTATAATCAACCTATAACGATCATACTTTGTGGTTCCGAGACTTTTCTTTTCTTTGTCTATTTCTGTGATTCGATTTGTGGAGACTGGTGTTTATCGTCATATTGATCCTGGATTGATCATTGTTAATGAAAAAAGGCCAAGTGGGTGCATCCACCCACGCGCTTCCGCTGCGCCTGGAACCTTCAATATGATCCTCAGGAACTAAAAGAAGCTCTACTTCAGCTGTGTTAGGAGCATTCTTATTGCCACTCTCCTGACGTTCAAGTCAAATATGATGAGGATACATTTTATCTATAAGACAAACATACACCTTAGATCATTGGCTAGCAACAAGTTCAACCTCAACAAGTGACTACAATATAGAATCACTAACTCCTAGTCTCACTAAACATGACTTACAAGTGTTTTAGCACGACATGTCAATTCATTTCATTTATATAGTGAAACTGATATCTCATATCACAGTTCAACAAACAAGTATATATCACATGTAAAAATAGATATGCCCCTATCATGAACAATACATGTCAATATATCCATGTGTGCCTATTATGATGCATTTATCCTCACATCGCACCATACCTAGGCACGAGTACAAATCTCAAGAAATAGTAACATCATAAAACAATAACCTCACACAACATGTGAATCAAGGTGAAGAAATATCAACTGTAATAGTAAAACAATACAAACAACAATCTCATCCCTGGGCACTCAGATTTTCCCCCATACATGGGTTAGCTACTCTCATACACAAGATCATTACCAAGTCCCGACACATTATAGTCTCCTTTCTACCTTTTCCAAATATTAATGTTGAAGAAAATAAAACCTTCTCCTTTGATACCACTTTGTAATGTCCCCCAATCTGGCTCTCTCCCATGTGGCTAAAAAGGGTTAGTTACGTGACCTCAAGTGAACCTCCTTGTAAGCTAGAGGTTACCGACTAGCAATGAGGGTATGAAATGTATAGCAGGGAGACTATACCCCCTCATAAGAAGTGTCATCATAGTATAAATAAGCCATATAAAAAAATTAAATCAAAGTATAGGCAAAGCAGAAACCAATAATACAAGCCAACTGAATAATCAATAAATAATGATAGGAATAATGTAATGATGTGATGGAATGCAACTAAATTTCATGCTAGAAATAAAACAAGTAAAAGAATAGAAGACTCAATAGTCCTTAGTCCCGAACCCCATATCGGTCCCACCTCTAAACTTCAACCCATCCAGCAAGAAAACAATCAACAGCAAGGTCATTTTCCCTTGTCCAAACCTGCATCCGTGTAATCTTCTCAAGTAACAAATGACATTCTAAATAGGGAGTGAGTATAACTCAGTAGGTCAACATGATCATTTCTAAAAAACCAGTCTAATAATAATTGTATGCAATAAAGCGATAAACATGTGTATTAATTAATTCAACAATTAATAAAATACAACAACAACCTGTTTCGGCTCCATGTTAGAATATCTCTGAGCATGTCTTACAACCATGCCAACCACAACCATATAACCATGGTAAAAAAACCTACTTCGGCACCATGATAGAATATCTCAGAGCATGTCTTACGACCATGCTAACCACAACCATATAACCATGGTATAATCAAAACAATCTTGGTCAAAACCCTATAAGCATTACAACATTCAGGTTAAATCCCTATAATCATTACAACATGGGACTGGGTAGAGCCCGCTAACTGTAAGCATTACAACATGAGACTGAGCCGAGCTCACTCAATATCATCATTAAAGCATATAAGTGTGCATATTCCAGGGCCAAGCCTGATATATAATCATTTCAGCATGAAACACAAGTCTTGTCATACAACATAGATATCACAATATCACATCATAAATCTCAATGGTTAATTATCTGAATTACCATTTGTCTTTCATATGCCACTTAAATTTACATCACAATTGATCAACAGTCATAACAATAAGCAATAAGCCACAACTTAGGGATTCTATATCAAGTAATCACCTAAGGTCTCATGTCAGGCTAAACACACTTTAATCCATTAGTCAATTCAATTATATTCATGATTTACTCACCCAATGGGTAGCCATAAGCCAGGTCAAAAGTCAATTAAAACCAAAGGAATCCAAGGAATAATCTCATTCTTTATTTAATTGATTCAGGTGCACGTTACATTGGCGCAATCACAATATTGCATATACTTGGAAATTATCAAACCGTAAAGTTAAGATTTAGACCCTCTACCTTTAACTGAAAATCCAACGATGCTTCCAATGATAAACACCCATGAGGAAGAAGGTGTGGATGATTTCAACGAGGTTCCTAAATCAAAACTGATCAAGATCAAAACCAACAACGCACACGGTCAAGGGATTTCACCATAACGGTTGGAGAACTAAGGGAGAGAAGGGAGAAACTAGACCAAAACCACTTACCAGGGATTGAAGGCATTATCAGGATGTCCAGAAGGAAGGCTGACACTCCAAAATTGTCTGGAGGTGCCCTAGGATTGAGAGGAGAAGATTGCAGTGAGTTAGAATGAAAATTCAACCACACAACATACTTTAAAATAGCAGGTTGGGGAATTACACAGTGTGTAATGTAGTTACACATCATGTAAATATTTTTAATGGAATAAGATGAAAACCCCATCACCTTGGATTATTTTATTAAAAACACTCGAACATTACATGACATGTAAATGTTCTACATATGGGTTTTCATCCCATTTCCCCTATCAACAACCTGACCCCCCTTTATGGCTTCTCAACTTACTAAGAACCCGTGAAACACTTAATGAAACTTAGATAAAGGTCGTGGTGTCATGGAGGGGCGACACCATACGTCTAGACCAAGGAATGGCCTCCTTAGTGTTTTTTGTGCACACTTGGATTGACTGATAGCTCACAATTTGATACGAGGACCTAGGATGCCCACTAACCTTAGATGGCTTAGGGCTCTCCCATGGTGCATGTTTATGGAACAATTACTTTTATGGCATTTGTATTTCTTTTGAAATTATAAAGTATGTGGTTGTTTTATCATTCTCGAATTTGTCTTGCTTTACTAAAATGTTTTTATAGGGATTTGAAAGTGTGTATTTGCAAGTGTTTTGGAATCTTGTCTCTAAAACGTTTTTAAGAAGTGGACTTTAAATGGGTGTTTTGGTAAAGGAGGCTTAGACCAAGAAAAGGTTTTCAAAGTGATTGTTTTCATTTAAAAGACAAAGAAAAGGAAATTTATAAGGCTTTGTTCAAAAAAATGGAAAAACCTTTTGCTATTCGTATTTTCAAACAAGCTTGAAGATAGTTTTTTAATTAATTGGTAAGCCTGTGGCAAAGGCGGGTGGTGGCCAGCTGGACATTTTTATGCTCACGCTTATATTTATATTTCAATTTCAGGTTCTGGCTCGACTTATGACTGCTCATGGAGTATTGTTTTATTTTAGGTTTGGATTGTGACTCATAGAGTCACATGGAGGTTAGTTGGTTGTTTTGTTTTATTTAGTCTTCTCATCGCATTAGCCAAATAGGTCTTTCTCTGATTTATTTCCATTAAATTTGTTGTGATCTTATATGTGGAGGTCGGGTGGTGATCTCAGGGGTTGTTTATGTGGCTCGAGTTGGAGGTGAGGTGAGGAAAATTCTTTTATTTATATCTATTTTATTTTGCTTGCTTGTTTTTGCTTGTGTGATTTGGTGTAGACATTCGACTTACAAGTGAGTCATGCTGAAATTTTAGTAGAAATTCTACTACTGAATTAATTTAATTTATGGGCGGAATCGTCCCCATGAGCTCTTATTTGATATTTTTGGTGCTTGTTACCAGCCCTGAGCGATCGAGAATGCGCCTCGGGTATGTCGCAGGTCGGGTCGGGTGTCCGACCGAGGGACGATCGAGGTTGGTTCATGACATGTGTGCTTAAACTTCAGTTTATGCTTTTCCCAACAAAAGCATTCTTTCTTCGGGGTGTGACTCACAGATTCTAAAGTCAGGTGCTTCGAGCTGTGACTCCCGGATTCTTAAGTTGAGATAGGTAATATCTTCTTCAAAAAGTATGTTTTGTAACAGATATCAACTCCCCATACAAAAGTCAGATGTCTGTATTGGTTATACCTCCACTAGAAAAGGTACGTTGTATCGGGTTGTGATTTCCCGTCAAAAACCAGACGGTGCATAATGCATCTCTAAAATAAGTAGAGGAGGATACGTAAGTTTTCATCGAACCAAACGACTATAAAATTGTCTACTTTCTCTCTTTATTTTCAGATGCTCAATATTATTGCATGCGCATAATAACTAACTTTGATTTATTTCAACTCTAAAATTTTCAACAACTCTAAAATTTTCAAACGACCCCCCCTCTAGACTTTCTGCCCTTTAGACATTTTGTCATCTATTTATTTATCCATGCTCGCTCGACGCCAAAAATAATTTCAATCTTAAGAATTGAGAAAAATAACTTAATTCTTAAAGATGGAGAAATGAATTGATCCTACTTTTAAAAAAGAACAATAACATGACCGAATACAAATTGACCAATGAATTTGTATATGTGATCAAATAAAATCAAACAATTAAAAAGCAACAATAAATTTGGGTTTGTCTACGGATACAGGAAATGAAATGAATCAAAGCAACGAATATTTTTAACTAAAAGATTTTAAACTATAATTAGGGATTCCTGCAATAAAATGAGAACGATATGACCCGCCAGTAATTCTTTTAAACATAAGTTTTTATAATAAAGAACAACCAATAAATATTAAACTATAACTACGGATCCCTTCATAAAAGGAATCCTTTCAAAAATTCTCCAAGCCCAAGGCGTAACCCAGGACTAAGAGGGGGTTTGGAAATAGTTTTCAACCAGCAATTGACGCGCCTCGGTTATCACCTCACTAGCTGCGTCATTGCCCCAAGCGCAAAGATAATAACTGAAGAAGCTGGGTCACATCATTATATTATCGATCCAGATCTACATTTCTGCTTCATTTTACGATGTGGGATTCGTATGGGGTGTGCGACTCGCGGCCCCTTCGTCTACACGCGAGCGCTCTCCGGTCGACGCCCTCAGCGGGGGCCTTCTCTTGCTCAAAGCTTACTGAGCTGAATCATTCCATGGCTGGTTCGTCTTTGCTCGAGGCTTTTCCACCGAATTTTTTTCTTCGTGCCCTTGAGTTGGTACCTGCCTTTCATTTTTAAAAATTGGTTCCTTCAGTTTTTGTTTGTTTTCCTGTAGGATTTTAATATTTCCATGGAAGATTTGAAGGGCTTTTTCGGCGGACCTGCCTTCCTTGCCTGGGCTCGTATGGGATCTTACATGGGTAGGTGGGGGCCTTTCTTTTATTTGCCTAGGTTGCCCTTGTTTTAATCGCATGCATTGCTCGGAAGTTAACGCTCCTCTGAGAGATTTCATTATTATGTTATTCTGATGATGTTCTAAATATTGTTAGCAGAATCAAATAGGCAAAGGCTCGATACTTCAGCTAATATCACTTGTCACCACCTAAATGTTATCCATTATTATAGCCTTTAATTCTTCAATGGAAAGCTGGCATTCATAGTGAGCCAATAAATAGGCTGTGGAATGTGCTAGGGGGCGAACTTAATTTGGGAGCAAGTTATTTTTTGTATGAAGCTATGAATGCATTTTTGCCTTTTATTATACTTCTTCTGTTATTCACTGTGGTTCATTCTCCTTTATGGCCCAATGAAACAATGCATGTATAATTACCTAACTAATTTTCTTTGATCAAATCGATTCAGTAGCCGACATGTTAAATGTCTTGTTCATAAAAAAAGAATACGAAGATAAAAAACGAGTTCATTTTTTTGCAAGCTGTTTTAGTCTGTGATGTTTCAATTTTGTTGTGGAGCTATAAGTAGATAATATTGGGATGCATTGGCATCTTTTATTTGTTAAAAAATATGACGAGAGTATGGCATGAATTATTTATGTATTTATTAGAAAAATGCATTGCATATGTTGTGTAGTTAGTTTAGAAAAAAATGTATCAATCTGAGATGTAATGTGTCTAGCAAAAATGAATTTAAATTTTTATCAATTAAAACTAAAATTAAAGCTACAATCTTTGAAAATAAGTTTGAAAAAATATTCAAATTTTTATCTTCTATATTACCATTCATAAAACCATCACTTATTTTGGGTTCATCATGTTTGAGGATAATGGTTTCCTGTGCTTATTTATCATCAATAGAACAAAATGCATCCCCTCTAACATCCTATGTTATTTTTACCCTTTATTTTCAATTTTTGGAGATTCAAGTTGAAGATTATTGTGAATAAATTGTCAGGTCATGAACTTACCTTTGATAAAATGAAAAGAATAAATTAGCATCCCTTTACAATAAAAAATGAAACAACATTATTTAAACAGTTTTAATGTTATCTGATGCAGTATAGGTGTTGATGTTCCATTATTTAATTGATGGCATTTTTGGATTGAAAAATGCTATGTCTTGCAATGATTGCAAACTAAAAAGTTCTTGAAGTCCTAGAAAACTGTCCAAACTTGCCGACTATGCTTGCCTCTTGTCTTGATTAGGAGGAAAAAAACAAAACTCTACTTGGGCATTTATTTTTCTCCATTTGGACTTCTTCATCATAGTGATGAAATTAGATTAGGAGCTTCATCCAACTATTGTTGATTCTGACAAAAAATCATATCATGGATACAAAATTTAAATAAATAAATTACATCTACCCTTGACTGAAGTAGTGTGAGACACTTTTGATATATTTGTTTCGTTAAATGACGTGTGACATTATGTAAACATTAAAAAAAAATGCCACTGTCTTCTTTCTTTACATTTCATCCATTTTTTATTCATATCCCTCATCTCACAACGCATGTAGAGAGATTTTTTGTTGGTGTTGTCAAAATTAATCATGCCATACATTCAAGACAAAAAAGAGTTTTGTATCCCACTTTATCCGACCCATTATCATTTTACATTATATTTTTTATTAGTTGATTTTTTTACGATCACCCTCTCGATAGGCAGATTATTTCACGCAAGCCATTGAATGCAGTTAATTTTTTCGATACTTTAATCATGATACTTGCCGACGCAAACTTAATGATAATAACTGAAAATAATTTTCAGCTAACAGATTCATTATATACCGTTAATTCCGTAACATGATCGAGTATAAGATTTCTTATCTCCATGTCATTCTCAGCTCTATCCATGACTAAATGATGTTTCTCACAACTGAAATAATTCTTTTCTTCAGCAACCAATATCTTTTAAAATAAACTATCATTTCTACGGTGTTAAATATTTGAGTGGGATTAAATTTCAACAGCTAACGATTAACCTTGCCAATAGGTGAATTATTTGTTTTAAGTTGAATGATATTTTGTGTTCTAGCTTTTGTTAGCCATGATGAGCCTGGACCTAGTAGGCCTCTCCTCCTTTATACTTATCAAAGGAGGGGTAAAGCCCATTAGAAGTGCTGATGCGACAAAAGTTCAATTAGGTGCTGATGTGGTTGGAGAACTCCTTAGAAAAGGTTTCAGGCAGTTCTGGAGAGGCATTCGGGAATGTAACCGATCGGGCGGGAGCAGGACTGGAGCGGGGAGAAGTGGTCTTTCTCAAGGCGACTCCATGCGGATCTACTTCTTCTTCTTCTACTTCATCTTGGCTGGGGACTGAGTTCGAAGGACTATACAAATACGATTTAAACTCATTCTGTGTTGTTTCCTTTTCCATTCCACAGAATGTAATAATAAATACAATTGTGGAGGTTCTGTTTCACGTAATCTACTATTATCTGCTTCTTCCACATCTGCTGTGTTAACTACTTGAGTTAGGCAAGTAATTCCCTAACAATTGCTGCTTTCATTGAGATAAGACTACTCTGTAAAATCGAGATAAGTTTGAATGCAGACAAGAATGGAAAGTAAGATTGCAGCGATTGAATCAACACTAGAAGTACAACAACGTAAGGGTTAGGACCTTGAAAAATTGATCGCGACAGTGCAGGCAAGCATGGAGAAGGTCTTGATCGGACAATCTGAAACTCAGAGACTGATGCAGGAACAGATGCGTTCGAACGAGGAGAAAGCAACGCGAAAAATAAGAGATTTGGAAGAACAAACAGTGGAAAAACTAAAGGAAGTGCAGCGACAAACAAATCGGAGTTCGACGTCTGGAAATTTGGAAGAAAAGACGATGAAATCTCCAGCAAGTAGTGGCGGAAGATACGACTATGTACCAAAACTGGGGGTAAGTTCTCTTGCAGAGGAGGCGACACTTTGCGAGAATTTGAAATCGGTAACTAAGCGAGTTGAGATGCCTACCTTTGCTGCTAATGATCCGTTTGGATGGATTACCAAAACAAAGACTTATTTTAGGATACATTGCACTTCGGAGGACCTGGAGTTGCCTTTGACGCAATTATGTATGTAAGATGCAACACTATATTGGTTTCTATCCTGATAGTTTTCTGGACCAAATTTGAGCTAGGAACAGTTGAAACCGGCTTTAATTGAACGTTATGGAAAGGCTACTGAAGGTGATCCTGTACGATATCTTAAGTCATTTCGGCAAGAAGGAACGGTAGAAGAGTACATTGAAGAATTTGAACAAGTGGCGTTGAGAATACCAGATTTTCCAGAAATGTGGTACATGAGCCTATTTATGGGAGGATTGCGACCAGAGATTGAGAACAGAGTTTCGACTCATGAACCGGCTAATAAAAATAGGATGGTTTCATTAGTCAGAAAAGTCGAACGCGAATTAATTGGAGAGGGATTGCTTCATGGAAAATCTTTAACAACACCTTTACCACGAAGGGCATTGCCACCCGTGCCAGTTACTTCTGCTCCTAAGTACACAGTGGAAAGGAACAAAAATGAGGAGGAAATAAGGAGAAATGGGGTTGGGAACAAGTGGAATGGAGTTAAACCCATTTGCCGACAAGAAAGAGAGGAACAAAAACTTAAGGGACTCTGTTTTAGGTGCGGGCAGACATATACACCTTTACATCGATGTCTAGATAAGAATCCACGACTATTGGTTTTGGAAATGGAGGATCAGGAAGGTGGGGAAGAAACAGGAGAAGAACAGAATATGGAAGAAGGGAAAAGAGTGTTAGAAATTGTTGACGAAGATGAAGCAGTAAAGTTCAGAAGTATGGGTGAAAGAAGAGCAAAATCTTTACTTTTTGCTGGAAGAATTTCAGAAATACCGGTGGAAGTACTTGTGGATAGTGGGGCAAGTCATAACTTTGTTTCCAAAGCCCTTATTAAGGTGGCAGATCTTAAAATAATTCCTACTCAGCCATACGGGATCAAATTGGGAGATGGAAGGCGTACAATATCACAAGGGGTGTGTAGAGATATTGTAATAAATCTGGGAGACAATTCCTTCAAGATTGAAGCCTTTATTTTTGACATCGGGGGTCCGGATGTGGTTTTAGGGATGAAGTGGTTAAAAACTCTAGGGTATGTATTAACCAACTGGAGTAGGAAGACTATGGAATTCGTGTGGGAGGGAACTGAAATTAAGCTGCAAGGATTAACCGAAAAAGAAGATAGACCTGAAAGTTTACAGTTGGTTCGACAAGAAAGGGAAGTTGCTGTTGAGGGCTGGATATGGAGAGCATATCTCTTACTATCTGTAGAAGTGAAAGAAAAGATTAAGGAACAACAACAGTTGGGAAAATTATTGGGACAATTCCAGAAACTTTTTGATGAACCCAATGGGCTGCCGCCTAACAGAACTACAGATCATGCTATTCCTTTAATTGAAGGAGCAACATCGGTTAACATGCGACCATACAAGATAGCACATTTGAAGGATGAGGTAGAAAAACAAGTAGCAGAAATGTTAGGTAAGGGAATCATCAGGCATAGCAATAGCCCATTCGCTAGTCCCATTATTTTAGTAAAGAAAAAAAATGGGCAGTGGAGGTTATGTGTTGACTATAGGGCTTTGAACAAGTTAACAATTCCCGACAGATTTCCAATCCCTGTTATTGAGGAATTGCTAGACGAGCTTCATGGAGCAAGATATTTTACTAAGTTGGATCTTACTTCCGAATTCCATGAGGTTAGGGTTTGGGAGGGGGATATTTAGGAAACAACTTTTAAGACCCATGAGGGACATTACGAATATCTACCAAGTATTCATACCGCTCCTAAGGAAGTTTGTACTAGTTTTTTTTGACGACATATTGATATATAGTTGTTCATGGATGGAACATATTCGGCACTTAGAAGCTGTGCTTCAATTTTTACTATCAAATCATTTGAAGGCAAATAAGAAAAAGTGTTCTTTTGCTCAACCTACCGTGGAATATCTTGGCCACATTGTTTCTTTTGAAGGGGTAAAGATGGATCCCAAAAAGGTGGCCTGTATTGAGGAGTGGTCCCGACCACAAAATGTGAAGGCAGTGTGTGCTTTTTTGGGGTTAACTAGTTACTACAGAAAATGTATTGCCGGATATGGAAAAATAGCCAAGCTGTTGACAATGTTTATTCGGAACGATGGATTTGAATGGAATGACAGTGCAGAACGTGCCTTTGAAGAGTTAAAACACTGCATGACTTCGTCTCCATTTTAGCTTTACCCAATTTTTCCAAAACCTTTGTTATCGAATGTGATGCTTCTGGGTCAGGTTTGGGTGCAGTTTTAATGTAGGAAGGCCGTCCGATTGCCTATTTTAGTAAGGCCCTTGGAGATGTAAATTTGTCCAAGTCAGTCTATGAGAGAAATTATGGCATTAGTATTGGCCGTTAATCATTGGAGGCAATACTTGTTGGGACAACATTTTGTTGTATATTCAGATCATAAGGCATTAAAACATTTATTTTCCTAGCGAATACATACTCTTAATCAACAGTGTTGGTTATCTAAATTACTTGGTCTGGATTTTGAGGTCGTTTACAAACTAGGAAGGATAAATCAGGCTGTAGACTCTTTATCTCGGAGGACAGAAGAACAGAATAATTGTGAAACGCCAACTCTACATCTATTTTCAGCCATTTCTGCACCTCTGGTTAGAACTGGATCAAGTAAAATCGGAGCAGCAGCAGGATCCAGAATTAAAAGAGATTATATCTACTGTTGAACTTCAGACATATGTCAAATCCAAATACCAAATGCGAGCAGGAATATTGTATTACAATGATCGACTGGTTCTTTCTAAGACCTCATCCCTTATCCCAAAATTTTTACAATATTTTCACTCTTCTGCAGGGGGCCATGGAGGGTATTACAAGACTTATAAAAGACTGACAGGAGGATTATATTGGAAGGGAATGACTCAAAGCATTTTAAAATATGTACGAGAATGTGATACCTGTCAGTGCCAAAAATATTTGGGACAGTTACCGACCAGCCTGCTCCAGCTCTTACCTATACCCAAACAAAATTGGGAAGAGATTTCGATGGATTTTATTTCCGATCTTCCTCGCTCACAAGGATTTGATGTTATAATGGTGATAGTGGATAGACTATCCAAATATGCCCATTTTGTTTTACTCCGACACCCATATGCATCTAAAATTGTGGCTACACATTTTGTTAAGGAGATCGTTCGATTACATGGATTTCCTAGCTCTATCATTAGTGATCGTGATCCTTTGTTTGTTAGTAATTTTTGGAAAGAGTTATTTCGTTTGGAGGGTACAACCTTGAAAATGAGCTCATCCTACCATCCACAAACGGATGGACAAACGGAGGTTGTCAATAGATGCCTTGAGACTTATTTGAGGTGCTTTGCTTCTGAGCGACCACTGTCCTGGGCACGGTGGTTACCCTGGGCAGAATACCTGCACGAGTGATCCGTCGATAGCACAATTGTTCGACAGTGGACCGTCGTTCGTTGAAGGGAACCGACAACGGGCGTCTCCCCAAGACGATGTCCCACCGTTGCTCGACTTGTCCAAGTGAGTTGAGAACCGAGCGTGTGGCTAATGCGATGAGACCCAGTGTTGGGTTGGAAAAAGAGGTGAAGAAGTTCTTGCGAGCTGGCAGTGAAGAAATCTGGTCGAGCCAGCAGTGTGCGTCTCCTCCGAGTGAATATCCAGCACTGTGTGGTTCGTCTGATCGAGATGATTTTCACGACGGTGCGTGATGAAGACGGCTTATAGAAAGGAAGGAGATCCGGCAGCTGTGTGCTTCCTCCCGTCGATTGATCCAGCAGTGCGCCTCGTGAGAGCAAATGATGTGACGACGACAGTGCGTCTCCTTTGAGAAAAGAGGCAGCAACAGCGGGTCAGACCAATTGATGAAGATCCATGCAGCAGACGATAACAAACAATTTGTATATAATATGATCAAAATTAGTAGCAGGATTACAGGCGGAAGAAGGTGAGGTGGATGAGACACTATGGGAGTTTGCACTCCCGCCCAAGCCGGAGCCGTGTCCAAGCCAAATGGCCGATTCCCACAATATTCCTTTGTGCCCCCCTCTCACCCCCATGCTACCTATTTATAATAGGTTCTCCACCCGCTTGGTCCCAACGACTAACAATATTCCCCCCACTCTAACAATATCCTTCCTGAAAAGACCCCTATAACCCAAGGTCCTATCAGGTGTTGGTTCTGTTTATGATAAAATACGTACACTTAAATTTATGAAAAAAGGTCACTTAAAATAAGTGGCAGTTTTTTTAATAAGCAATGCAAAAACACTTACATCAAAACATTTATCACAAGTGGTATGTGTCATAAGCACATTTCATAATGTGAAGTCAGGATACTAGAAACCTGTAACTTGTCAGCCTAAAGTTGTGCCTCTTGACTGAGACTTAAATTTCTGAAAAAAGGCCACTTAAATAAGCAACATTTTTTTTAATAAGCTATGAAAAAAGGCTTATATCACAAGTGGAAATTGTCATTAACACATTTCAATATTGCTTAATTCAGGATGCTAGGAACTCGCAAGTCGTAATTCATGCCTTGAATGAGACTTAAATTTCTGAAAAAGGGTCACTTAAATAAGTGGATTTTTTTTAATAAGGAATGCAAAAGCACTTATATGAAAGCATTCATCACAAGTGGTAAGTTTCATTAGCACATTTATCACAAGCGGTAAGTGGCAGTTTTTTTTAATAAGCAATGCAAAAACACTTATATCAAAACATTTATCACAAGTGGTAAGTGTCATAAGCACATTTCAATATGTTGAAGTCAGGATACTAGAAACCTGTAAGTTGCGCCTCTTGAATGACACTTAAATTTCTGTAAAAAGGTCATTTAAATAAGCGGTGATTTTTTTTAATAAACAATGCAAAAGCACTTATATCATAAGTGTTAAGTGTCATAAACACATTTCAATATGCTGAAGTCAGGATACTAGGAACCGGCAAGTCGTAATCCGAAAGTCATGCCTTGAATGAGACTTAAATTTCTGGAAAAAGCTCACTTAAAATAAGTGGGATTTTTTTTAATAAGAAATGCAAAAACAATTATATCAAAACATTTATCACAGTGGTAAGTTTCATAAGCACATTTCAATATGTTAAAGTTGGGATACTAGAAACCTGTAAGTTGTAAACTGAAAGTCATGCCTCTTAAATGAGACTTAAATTTCTGAAAAGAATGTCACTTATATAAGTGTTTTTTTTAAATAAGCAATGCAAAAACACTTATATATTAAAACATTTATCACAAGTCTTAAGTCATAAGCACATTTCAATATGTAAAAGTTAGGATA
The DNA here is from genome assembly GCA_963277665.1 of Viscum album. Taxonomy (NCBI): domain Eukaryota; kingdom Viridiplantae; phylum Streptophyta; class Magnoliopsida; order Santalales; family Viscaceae; genus Viscum; species Viscum album. The sequence goes on along the minus strand of OY728156.1, from coordinate 2,071,871,471 downwards.
CTACAAACCCGCAAGCTGTAAGCCAAAAGTCGTGCCTCTTGAACGAGACTGAAACTCTTTTTTTATAGAGATATATAAAGAGATACATGACTTGTGATAGATAGAAAATACAAAATTCAAACTAGTGGGAAAATGAACCTGATAGACCCAGTCAAAACCTGTTGAAATAGAATGAATCTAGATAGACCCACACACTAGATGCAAAGTACTCTAACAACCCCCCCAAGCGAGAGTGTATTTTAGCTTTCTATACTCACTCAAAAAGATGGAAGAGATAAAAAAGCAGTTTGATTGTTAGACTTGGTCACATGGGCACTGGAGACGATGTTGGAACTGACTCGGAAGACGAATCTTTGGAGATGATTCTCAAACTAGCATGAAAGACTATCATTTGGAAACGATGTCATAAATGACATTAAAGATGATCCTTTGGATATGGTGCCAAAACTAACACGAAAGTCGCTCTTCTATGAGTTGCATGGATGTTGTGATCACTTTGGGCATCGGAGAAAGTGCCAGAATGGTCACATGAGGTATCATGAAGACCTTAAGATTTCCGTAAATGCCTGGAATAGGCTGGAGGTGGGGATGGACCAGCGTTGCTGGAAAATGAAGACTTGACAACAGTCAATCTGAACTCTTTGGTTCCTCTTGGGGCATTCGGACAGGTGGGGTGACTAGGGCAGCCGCCCGGGGCATCTCGACAGGTGGGACGCCTAGGGCAGAAGGGGTGCATGGGCCTGGTGCAGTGGGGTGCTGCCAGTTCCAGCAGCAGCAGTCAGTCAGAACTCTTCAGTTCCACGGGTTTGGATAATAGCCCCGGACTTGTTGCTGACATAATGGTTCTGCACAAATACTTGCATAGGATTTTGATTGGAATACCTCTTAGGATGGTCTAAAGAACAATTCCAAATAATCACCTGCGACAAACGCATCCTTAAAACTCCAACAGGCAGCCCCCTTTTAATTTCAGATTATCACTGTGTGTTGGAAATGTATCCCCTAAATTCAATCATGTGATGATGAATTTGGGATGTTTGAGTCATGCATCATATACCATTCATTTATTTTGTTTTAGAATTTTGTTGTTCTATCATGGATGTGTGAGCCTTGCCCGGTTCAATCTGGCGTTCTAAGGTACTTTATTATTTCCACACAATGAGAATAAAGTATTCTCTCCCCTTAAATTTCCTTCACACCATAGTTATTAATGGCGCGCGCCATGGTGCGCCATTGCGCCATGGCTAGCGCCAGGGAGTGGTGCGCCGCGCAATGGCTTCGCCATGGCTCATCTAAGATGGCTCACTATGGCGTGCGCCATATTGCGCAATGGCGCGCGCTGTGTTGCGCCAATAGTGCGCGCCATTGCGCCTTTTTGATTTTTTTTTGTATTTTTTTAACCTGCCAACTCTTATGCCCCGATTGAAAATACCTCTTTTAAGGTTAAACAACGACCTCCCCTTTCGACTCTACGCAACACTCTTCCCGTGAGCGCAACGACCCAGCCGATGTTGGACCACATTGACTGCCACGACCAAATCGAGATCCGTTGTCCGCTGTGACCCAGTCAACCTCAACCCAGCCGAGCTCCCTCAACCACCGCGACTCAGATACGCGATGTTGTTCAGGGCAGATGCACTTTCCGTGCGAATTAGTAGCTTTTTTTTTTTGTTTTTAATTCAATTTTATTTATGTTGCTTGCTCATTTTTTATGATTGCGTTCTTCATAAACTCGTCACTAAACTTCTTTCGCACATTTCTAGCAATGTGTTGAATACAATATCGATGATGGGCATAAAGTGGTTTCCAGGGCAGACCCTCAGACTGTACTGCCTCCTTGATTGCTCGATGACAATATGAAAAAAGACAAATTCCTTCTGTGCTCGTAATAAACTCTCGAAGACCGACCAAAAACCAGCTCCATGATGAGAAGTTCTCCTTCTCCATAATTGCAAATGCCAAAGGTAGAGGGACTCGATTACCATCTTATGTGGCGACAATCAATAAAGTTCGGTATATTTTTCATACAGAAATGTGTCATCAATCTGTATAAACTACTTGCAATGTCTAAAAGCTGCCACACATGACAAAAATGTCCAAAATAATTCATCAAACACAACCATCTACTGATCAACTTGGTTGTGTTGATTAACATATTCGGTAGTATGTAACCGATATATCATTTGATTGTTGTGGCGTAACACATTCATACGTTGTGGTAAAACTCGATAAGAGTCGTTCCAGTCATCGTACACTTTCAGAGTAGTGTTTTGTCGTGCCGCCCATGCCTTCCAGTAAGAGATTTGATACCCAAAAAACTGTTTGATTCTCTCCACTACTAGAATGACGTGAATGTCTTGACATGCTCTTATCATTTCAACAATAATAGTTGAAACAAACTCAACATCTAATGAGGAGTGTTCCTATGACAAGCTTGAGTTCACACATATATATGGACTAAATCTAGTGATGTGTCAACTGTGAAAAGTGTTATCAATTATAGCTCACAGACGCATATGACAGTTTGAATCATATTTGTCACACCAAATCACATAATAAGACCTCTTTTACTCTTCTACAAAATAATTGTAATGTCTTTCAATGTGATTGTTTTATTACAATTTTCATTGTTTCTTTGCTCTCAAACTCTTTTCCAATATACCGAACACCTTCATCCGACACTCGATTTGTGCCTCCAATAATTCTTGGAAATTCTGTACTAGGAGTAATAACTGATCCATCAAATTGTGACAAGCGATTCATGCCTTCGGTCAACCATGAAGCCAATAGTGGAGGATGATTCAAAGGTCGGTTTAACCTTACATGAGTGGGCACAGACTGTTCTTCGACATGCTCTTCTTCTTCAACTCCATCGTCATCTTCTTGTTCTAAACTGTCACCATTCTCGAAATTATCGACCAATGCATCTAGAGTATGTGGAGGACTATCCATAGAAATTTTAGCCGGTGGACATGACAGAACAACTACCATTACTGATGAAACTTTTTTAAGTGTTATAGCAGAAGGATATGACATAGTATCATGGCGTTGTGATGACCCAACTTCCAATGTCGATGGAACTTCCATTGTAGCTCTAGTGGCATACAACTCTATTTGATTCTTAGCTTGATACTTAACCAATGAAAGTACGTGTTCTCATTCTTCATCATTAGTTACTAAACAAGGCACATGCCATAACCTATCTATAAATTGCAGATGTCTGTATGTGATAGATTCTATTACTTGATTCACTGTCAGTTTTAACTTTCGATGAATTTTTCTTTGAACAAATTCCAAAGTTATACAGCCTCCAAGCGTCAAAACTCCTTCTGGCTATATACTATAACTACATCCTTATTGAGTCTCAATTATTTGATCGTTGTAATAAATATAGGCTATCATCTTTTTTTTTTCTAAAATAAACCATCGTTATTAATTAAATCTTATTAGAGAAACAATTTATGTATGCATGCTTTAGTTATTTAGGTTGAAATCTTATTCTCTCCACCAAATCAATATGTTCGAACCATATTGATGTGCCACTTTTTACACAACCCACGAGTTTGTGTTACTTTTCCAAAAATAGAAGTTAAACATATCCATACATATCCACATGCATTATATGCATGAGGTACTCGAACGCGTCTTGTAAAAGCATAGAGTTATATGAGATTGACAAACTTCACATGAGTAAGCCCGGAGGGACACATAGCCAACCCCATTCACTTTCCTAGCCAACACAAGCCTCCAAGAAAGTAGGTGGTCCGACCCAAAACTCCTCTACCCGGGGATACTTTACTCAAGAGAACATTCAATTCATGATAACTGTAGCACTTAATATACAAAAAATATATTTAACTAAATTAATGTTCATAACTTCAATTACAAACCGAGGTAAAAATAAATGAAAAACTAAATTTATTATCATATATAGAATGCAATTCAAGGCTCTAATTATGTTAATTTATTCATTAATTGCTAATTATGATTAATTAATAATAAACTAATTACAACTATGTAATTACTAATTATAGTTAATTAATTACTAATCACAATTAATTACTTAATTAATTAAGTAATAATTACAATTAACTAAGTATTAATTAAAAATAATTAATTGCAAATTAAGTTAATTTATTTACTAATTACAATTAATTAATTGCTAATTATAATTAATTAATAATAAATTAATTACTAATTACAATTATGTAATTACTAATTACAATTAATTAATTACTAAAATGAATTACTTCCTTAATTAAGTAATAATTGCATTTAATTAATTACTAATCACAATTAATGACTTCATTAATGAATTACTAATGAAAATTAACTAAGTATTAATTAAAATTAATTAATTGCTGATTAAGTTAATTTATTCACCAATTAAAATAAATTATTTGCTAATTATAATTAATTAATAATAAACTAATTACTAATTACAGTTATGTAATTACTAATTATAGGTAATTAATTACTAATTAAAATCAATTACTTCATTAATTAAATAATAATTATAGTTAATTAATTAATAATTACAATTATTTACTTCATTAATTAATTACTTATTACAATTAACCAAGTATTAATTAAAATTAATTAATTGCTAATTATGTTAATTTATTCACTAATTGCAATTAATTAATAATAAACTAATTACTAATTACCATTATGTAATTACTAATTACAGTTAATTAATTACTAATTACGATTAATCACTTCATTAATTAATTACTAATTACAATTAATTACTTCATTGATTAATTACTAATTACAATTAACTAAGTATTAATTAAAAATAATTACTTAATTAATTAAGTATTAATTACAATTAACTATATATTAATTAAAATTAATTAATTGCTAATTACGTTAATTTATTCACTAAATATAATTAATTAATTGCTAATTATAATTAATTAATAATAAACTAATTACTAATTACAATTATGTAATTACTTACTAATTACAGTTAATTACTTCATTAAATAATTACTTATTTCAATTAACTAATTATTAATTAAAGTTAATTAATCGCTAATTACATTAATTTATTCACTAAATATAATTAATTAATTCCTAATTGTAATTAATTAATAATAAACCACTTACTAATTAATTAATAATAAATTGCTTACTAATTAATTAATAATAAACTGCGTACTAATTAATTAATAATGAACTAATTACTAATTAATTCTTAATTATAATTATTAGATTCTAAATATAATACATCAACTATTTACTAAACAATTAAATTAATAAATTACAATATTAAACAAATAGAAAAATATAATTACCTCAATATCGGAGGTCGGTAGCTAAACAAGGGCGAATATGAGTTCCAGAGTGGTGGGCCGCTGAGGCTTTGGAGCAGAATCGCAGAGCTTCGAGGGCAAATGGCAGCACCATGGGAGAAGAGGGGGTTTTGATGAGTGAAGATGAGTGAAATAGGAGGGGGGCCCCCTTTATCGAGGTGGAATTTTTAGGCGCCTAATGAAAATTTTAATTCAAGGATCAACGTCACTTGAAGTGACTATAATGGGTTCAAATTTTTGAAGCTTTAATGGATACAAATTTTTGAACATCAGCCACCTGAAGTGGCTTTGAGCCCAAAAACGCCACTTCAAGTGGCGCTATGCGGTCCGAATTACCAAAGTGCCACTTCAAATGGCGCTTTGGTGTTTTACCTCAGAAACGCCACTTGAAGTGGGGCTTCCTAAACCCATTTTCCAAATAAAATTTGACCTAGCCTCCTTTAATTGGAAAAAAGCACCCAGGACAAATTTTGCCGCCTTTGGTTTCCCACAAGGTATCTTATGATGTTTCTTTTCATCCATGCCCCCCTCACATCGACCCTTCGACAACTATTCTCCTCCTCAAGGTTTCCTCTCGGCCCTCTTCCCGGATCCGTTTCCCTAGCTGACCCTTCAACAGTGGCTCAATCACTCCCACAAAATTCTGTCTTTGCGGTTGCAATCCCACAAGTTACTAGTAGCGGCACATTTTTTCATCTGTGACTCAATCCTTCCTACGACGTTCCATTTATGGTGTGGCAGTACTTAAAGTCACCTCTTGGTGCCTGTTTTTTTTTTTTTTTTTTTGTTTCTGTCGTTCTGCATGCAGTGCTTCTTCCACGACGGTTTCCTGTGGTGAACTCCACTTCATCGCGACGGTGATCTCCTGATCCAGTGTCGGTGTTCCCCTCTGTGGTTTTGATCCCAGCCTGTCTCCACCAACATTTACCCTTTTACAACGATCATGATGTTCCCATTATGACTTCCTCTGTAATTCGGTGTTCCCTTCTTTGGGCGTACTATTTTGTGGGTCCGTTTCTTCTCTCCTTTGTGTTTCTGTGTTTTGTTGTACATTTGGCCTATTTGGTTCCCTTTTAATAGAATACGTGGCATTTGGAATTTTTATCACACCGATCAATTTTCTTTATTTATGTATTATATTATTATAGTTAATGGTATCATTGTTGTAGCTTTGGATTTTTTAATTCATAATTGATAACTTATTTCACTATGAAATTGTTTTTTTACTTGTTCATATGTTACTATGCTGTAAACATGTTATTATTAATTAAAGTATAGCTATTTTACTTAGATAAAGATGTCGACACAATCTACAAAGACAAAGGCCCACTTATGGACTGTCCAAATGATGATATGCTAATTTAATATTTGTGGGAAAGAGTCAATATGTTGTCAAAGAACTTGATAATGTAAATATTGGGTTATAATACATTCCTGATGGTGAAGATGGGTTAGATGACGAGTATGTAAATTTAGATAACTTGTCTCCTAATTTAAGTAATCCTTCATCAGAAACAAGCTTTAATGCACCCGTAAGTCCATGAATGCCTTGTTATGTCGTGCTTGTCATGAAGAAGTCCAACAAAGAAAGACCTTCAACTTTCTCATGGTGTTCTCTACATCACTGAATGTTGGTCTTCCTTCATGGGTAGATGGATCAAGAGGTCTAAACGTGTACTCCCTCAAAAACTTCACCTACAGTGCTAGCATCGAGACTCCTAATCTTGTGTGATTTGGATCTTCCTTGGTCTTCACGAATACTCGAGTGCATAACAGATTGTCTTTTTCTTCAATGGCTCTCAACTTCAACTTATTCTCTCTCCATGATAATAATGCATCAAGCTCTTAATAATTCCCCCGCACTTGTATTCAAGATTTCTCAATCTTCTCTGCTAATTTCATTCTTCACAATCTGTATATATTTATAATCGCATAGAATAATACCACGCGAATATTTAGTTTCCATTTGTATTTGGAAACCCCATGATCTTTGCCAGACATGATCTCCTCATTTAAATTGGTCAACAATATCCGCAATTTATTTCTCATTCAAACTCATTTAAATCTCTAATCAAAACTTCCTTTTAAATCTTTTGAAGACTTGGGCTTTATTCCTGTATGTGATTTTCAAATATCATGATCTCAATATCCCCAAAATCTGCTTTTAATTCCTCTAAAATCTCCATTTGTATGGTAGCATGCATCATTGCCACGTGGACCTTCTGCCTGTAACATGGAACTCTCCTCAACATTCCTTTGCTCGAAACATGATCACTTGCCTAATCATGAAGCATAATCCATGAAGATTGGCTTAACAACATCATCATATTGAATTTCTTCAGAATCTAGAAACTTGGATTTTCACCTAGCAGTTCACGCTTGAAAATACCGACTGTGAGTCAGACAACCGACCGTATGAAGTGATCGTGAGGCAAACGATCGTGTGAAGGGATCACACCATTTGGATTGAAAGACTTCTTTATTATATCATCTTAGATCACTTCACTGTATAGGATTTCCTACGGACATTTATCAAATGAAAGAGGTGAACATAAAACCCAGTAAGGGATAAAAAATGCAAGGGAACATCATAAGTGAAACATGAAACATAACATAAGAAGATGTGCACAATAACTTGAGGCATAACATAAGTACGTGAACATAATAACATGATGCATAACATAAGAATGTGGCTACAACATAAACATGAGACATTCACAAACATATTCACTAAAGCTCATCACTAAGGTGTGGAAAAACATATTACCAAGGCTTTTGACCAAAGTATCATAAAAAATAACCAAGGTATCATGAACATGTCATGTCTAGAGATTACTTCTTTACCCAATGCATTGAAGCACTATCAGGATGCAACCTTCACATGTCTAACATTACGTGTCCCCATCGATCAAGAATCATATGTACATATCATTTCTAACTCATGAGTATGAAATGTGGGTTTTATAAATGAATGTCCCCAATCAATAGTTAAATGATACATCTAAATGAATACCCTTGAATGAAAATAGGGTTGGGTATTCATGACATGAAAATATAGCATGAAATATCAAGGGTTGATTTCAGCAGCATAACGGGAATGCAAAAGGGATCTTGAAATGAGTTTAATGAGAATAAAAGGAAGTCTCTCATTATCAAGACATCATAATCATAGTAATGGGGGTGTTTATAAACACTTGACAACATAATAAATTGTGAATTAAAAGGCTTACACTATTGGAAATTGGGGCATTTACGCCGTCGCAAAATGTAAATAATAATAATAATAATAAAAATAATATTAATATTAATGAAATAATAATATTAATATTAGTAAAATAAAATAAAATATAAAATAATAAAATAATATTCATATAATAATAATAAAAATAATATTGATAATGTAATAATGATATTATTAATATTAATGAAATAATAATAATAATATTACTAATATAATAAAAAATTATAAAATAATGAAAACCTCAATATTCATGAAAAATAGAATAATAAAATAATAAAAAGAAAATAATCAAAAATAATAATTAATAAAATAATAAAAAAATAAATAAAGTAATAAAATAATACAAAATTAAATAAATAATAAAAAATGTAATATTCAGAACAATATAAAAAACGCACTATATAGAAATGTAGATAGTTAATATTACATAAAAAGTTTATATTCAAATGTTTGATCATAAAAAATAAATAGATCACTGAGGGGGGGGGGGGGGGTCTGAAGGAGATGGTGGAGGGAACTCCATCCATAAACCACGAGTAAGACGTCACATTTACTCCAACTGCTCCTGCTCATGTTGCTGCCTCCATTGACGCATCTCCTCCTGCATCTCCTCCTCCTGCTGCTGCTATTGTCGTATGAGCTCTTCCTGCTGCTGCTGCTACCATTGACGCATCTGCTCATGCTCCCTACGCATACTCTCTATAAGCTCACTCTGAGTTCACAGCTGCTCCTGATACTGTGCAGCAGATGATGATGACTCTCAACGAGCTCCTCTCGAGTTGGATGTCGACATCGCAGCGGTGCCATAATAATCCACATGCGTCAATCGAGAGCTGATACCAACAACTCGACCTTTCTCGAAGGCATATTGGGTCGCCTGCATTCATGTTGTCTCATCAAATTGGTGGGCACTGGTCTGAGTATTGGTATCTGCCTGACTCTTAGTCTGTGTCTGAGATATCGCGACCTCATATAACTCCTTCAATTGCAATTTAAAATTAAAATAGTTAAAATATTATTTGTAGTTACATTTTAAACTCAAAAAGAAAATATACTGACCATAATCTGACGCTGGCGAGCACCTCTAATATCTCCAGTGGTCAGATAACTATACATCCCCATATAAACGTCGAACTCCGTAATATCAAGTTGTTCGACTGCCTATATGAATATAAAATAAACTGTTTACATTTAAAGTTGTATAAAATGTTTTTTTAAAAAGTACTTACCATATGCTCCCTATGCGTACTGAATGTACGACTATCGGCTCGATGTGTCATCTCTTGTCTCCCTCAGTTTTGTCGACCTACTGATGATCTCCTCTGAAAACGACCACCCAACCTGTGTGAATATAAACCATCCCAATCCTGAGATGAAATGTAATCAGGTCGGTGGGTGCGACAAGACATATCAAACTCTGTCACTCCTGCTTTCTTCATTGCTTTCCTTCTTAAATTGTGCAAAAACTGTTTGTAATGGTGACGCATAGTCCCCTACCACGCCTTTCAGATAGCGTCATGCATGTTCTCATCGATGAGATATCATAAACCATACAAATAATTTATAATATTAATTTATTAATTAAATGAATTTCAAAATAAATATTATTTATTTACGTACCAACCAATGATCGAACATACGGTGCTACACATCAACAGGAATCTGATCCCATGAGACCCATGCTTTAGAAAAATAATTGCAAAATATAACGCTCCCCTATTCAATAGTTATATACGTAAAGATGTAAAAAAAGAACAAATAATCAAATAATTAGTATATAAATAAATTATTGAAAACTAACTAAAATATACAGGTAAACATACCTCTGCACGCGTGGATTGAAGACAAGACATGGATGTCGCTCGGGGATAGAGTCAGGAATCATCAACCGCACAAAACCACACCCCCTCCGAGTCCTCCCTGAACCGCCAGTAGTTTGAGGGTCAGATGACCCAACATCCTGCTCGTCCAAAGGTAGATCAACTTCCCGCAACAGACGATACAGATCTTTATCCATTTGAAACAGGAAATGATTGTTGTTAGCAAACAGTTTAAAACAACTATTATATATAGATATATATTATATATGATTATAACCAGTATTTAACTATGTCAATGTTCATCTTCATCTTCATCTTTATATCTGACGATGTCAATATTTTCATATTCCTCCTTAGCATCATTAGTTTCCATATGACTTTCAGTTTCATCATCTCTTGTCATTTCAAATTCATTTGTAACATCATCGTCACAATCGATCCTTAACTGTGGGGTGTTATCATTGATATTCGCATCTCTTCATGAAAAAGATGGATTTGAAGTAGTTTCTTGAAAAATTTCAATTCCTTTCACTTCAGCGGAACCACATTCACTTTGAGTAAATTTATTTTCTCGAGATTTAATTTTTATTATGCTCCACCAATCACTTAACTCTCTTAATGTAACACAGTATTTTGAATAATAAATTTGATGTGCCTGATTAGCTAATAAAAATGGTTCATTTACTACAAAAAGATTTTTATATTTAATAGCAACGATTCCATGGGTCGGATGAACACACAAGTCTCTCTCAATATCCAACCACTGTCATTTAAACATCGTTATGTAATGTTGTCCCAGATAACACAGTTCAACAATTTCTTACAGCATGCCGTAAGAGTCAACTTCAGTTTCTCTATGATGAGATTTTCTAAAAAAACACCACTATTCATTGTTTTTTTTTTGATTCCTCATATACACGTGTATGAAATTGAAAACTATTCATCACATATGCATTATAAGATATAACCATTTTTGATGGTGGGTTACTCAATACATGCAATCGATTATCAATTTTATCAGCATGTTGAGATACCTAAAAATTTGTAAAACAGTTATCAATATAACAGATAATAAATTTATTTTATATGTTAAATCAAAAATAATTTATGTTACAAGTTTTTGAAACTAGTAGGAAAAGTTTTTTTGTCGACGTTCTTGTAGTTGCTGTAATTTGTGGAAATTGTTTCTTAATATGATTATCATATAACCTACAAATAAAATAAGATTAATTTGCTGTAACAAAAATTATATAATAAGTGATAGGAGTACTCACTATACAAATGATGTCATTTCTTCACAGTTGAACAGAACATATGTATGAGCTCTGTGATGTTTATTATCTGAAAGTCATCGTTCATGAACTCCACTGAAGCCAAATTCGAGCCGATTGAAAACTGATAATTGATTGCCCATTTCATCGTCAACATTTAACTCGCTACGACCCATACGATTGTGTTTTGAGGGATATTCAGATTGAAAGTAATGAGAGAAGAAAAAATAAATTTTCTCCTACAAATAGGCTTATGCAATTCAACCTTCAACTGATGTTTTGTTAAGTACTTTTTTCTTCAATTTCTTCATGCATCTCTCAAATGAGCAATCCATCATAACTGTACCGAACCTCCACATTTTTCTTCATGTGACAAATGTAATATCAAATGTTCTATTGATTCAAACAAAACCGACGAGAATTTTTTTTCCAGTTTACATGAAATTAAAACATCTTCTTGCAGTCTGTTTAATGCATCATAGTCACTTGTCACCGCACAAATGTATCAGAAAAAAAATATGATATGTATGTTTTCCCATCCCAAATCATAGAATTCAACAAACTTCTTAATCTAATCGGCAGAAGTTTTTCCATTATAACATGACAGTCATGACTTTTTAATCCAGTAATATGACTATTTCTGACATATCTGCCCAAATTGGAAGCATAACTATCTGGAAGTCTCAAATCTGAAATTCATTGACAAATTAATAATCAATTCATGACAGTCATGACTTTTTAATCCAGTAATATGACTATTTCTGACATATCTGCCCAAATTGGAAGCATAACTATCTGGAAGTCTCAAATCTGAAATCCATTGACAAATTAATAATCAATTCTCTTTGGAGAGTGGATAAGCTTCTTTTGGTTTCATTAACTTCTGTGATCTGATATTTTCAAACAGTTCAAGTTCTGGTCGCCTGTAAATTTGGGCAAGATCTAATCATGTCTTTACATTATCTTTGGTATTACCCGGTATATCCAAAACAGTATGAAATAAATTATCAACACATTTATTCTCAATATGCATGACATCCAACATGTGATGGATCAACAAATCAGACCAATATGGCAGATCCAAAAAAATGTTTTGTTTTATCCAATTGTGTTCTTTCCCAAAAACATCAATTTTCTATTGGTTTATTGTTGGTCCAAATGTGATAGGAGGTAATGAAGAGACAATTGATTTTAACTCTATACCTACGATCATTGTTGGAGGTCCATCTATTTCAATTGTGCCTTTTCTAAAATGATATTTGTTCCTTCCGAAAAGGATGATCAGTAGGAAAGAATCTGCGATGATAATCGAAAAAACAAGGTTTTTTCCCATTGACGATCATAAACGTTTTGTTGTCTCTCATACAACACGTACATGATTTTGGTCTATATGTATTCCAGCCAGATAACATGCCTTATGCTGAGAAGTCACTAATTGTCCACATCAATGCAGCTTTCAGTAAGAAATTTTGTTTTGCAGCAACATCAAATGTATTGATACCATTACTCCATAATGAATTTAACTAATCAATCAATAGTTTCAAATAAACATCAATATTCTTTTTCGGATATCATGAAATTAATAAGGTCAAAAAGATATATGGTTCCTTCATCAATATCCGTGGAGGTAAATTGTATGGAGTTATAAAGACAGACCAACATGAATACTGACTACCGTAAGAACCAAATGGACAAAAACCGTTAGTAGAAAGACCCAATCGCACATTTCAGATTTCTAAAACAAAAGACAGATGCACTTGATCAAAATGTTTCCATGAATTGCCATCAAAGGGATGATTTAAGGTTTTACCGGTTTGAATATTGGTTTTGTGCCATTACATCAATGCTGTTGTGTTCTGAGACATAAATAAACGCTGCAATTTGGGTGTAAGCGAGAAATATCTCAATTGTTTTATAGGAATCAATCCAGACTTCCCTTGTTGAGCCTCTTTATATCTCAATTGTCCACATGTGGGACAATTATGCAACGAATCATTTTCACCATAATATAAGATGTAATCATTTTAACATGCATGAATCTTCTAATAATCAAGACTCATATTACGAACCAACCTCTTACTCTCATAGAAATTTGTAGGCAGCACTTTTTTTTTTCTGGTAGCAGTGTTTTTACCAAAGATAATATCTGATCAAAACAACTATTTGAGATTCCATTATCTAATTTAATAGCCATAAATTTAGCAACTGCTTCAAATTTTTTTATCTTGCAACTAGGATATAAGGCATCCGCAGCGGACCTCAACAACTCATAAAAATGAGATGGTTCCAACATAGGAGTTAAATTAATATCATCTCGAGTTTCAGCTTGTTGAAAAGATGGATCAGCCACATCATGTACTAAATTTTGAAACTGTGCTGGATTTGAAACCAAATTATTAGTATATTCTCTCAAACTGTGTTCAGCACGTTGATACCAAAAAACATAATCTGGTTGAAAACCAAAACACAATAAATAACCCCCCAACATTGTCAAATTTGTTAAACATCATTAGAACACATTTTTTACAAGGACATTTAATCATCCTTTCTGAAACAAATTCTGGGCTTGATGATACAAATGATAAGAAAGCTTCAACACCCTCAATATATACAAGATTTAAACCAGAATCATCACTACTACAAATATGACCTTTATCAGCGCTAGAAAAGTGCATTAACAGTGCTAAAAAATCACTGTTAATCGAGGCGAAGATAAAGGGGGTCCCTTTTATCAGTACTCAAAAAAACACTGATAGAAGTCAAAAAAATTTAATTCTTTTAAAGAGAATATATAATGGGGGGGGGGAGCTTTTAACAACACTTGACCCCCCCTTTATCAGCACTAGGCGGACCCCCTCCCACTCTCTCGCGCACTGCTCTTGCCCGCGCATCCCCCACATGTCCGTGCGCCCCTCCCTGCTTCCATCCGAACTCGAACTCGAGACCTCCCCCCATGCGCTTGCACCTTTACCACTAAGCTATTTTTTTCTCTATTTAATGATATATATATAGTTATATTTATTCGTATATTACTATAGATTCATATTAATATAAATATATTTAGTTATATTAATACATATATATTTATTCATATATATATATATTCGTATATTAATACAGATTTATATTTATTTATATATATATAGTTATATTTATTCGTATATTAATATAGATTAATATTAATATAAATATATTTAGTTATATTAATACATGTATATTTATTCATATATTAATATATATATATATTTATTCGTATATTAATATATATTAATATTTATTTATATATATATATAGTTATATTTATTCGTATATTAATACAGATTCATATTAATATAAATATATTTAGTTATATTAATACATATATATTTATTCATATATTAGTATATATATATTTATTCGTATATTAATTTATATTTATATTTATATATATATATATATATATTTTTAGTTATATTTTTTTATCTATATATTTATTTGTATATTAATATATATTTATAAGATTAGTTTTAAATACATTTATAAAATATGTTTTTTATGTGTGTTTATAAATAAATAAATACATATATACAACACACACACATTACGAATAAATACATATATATGTGTATTTGAAAAGCTATAGAATGTTAAAACAAACATAAATTCTAATACAGAAGTCCGTTTCAACTCCACAACCATTCAAATCGAAGAAAGTGAAACAATCTTCGATATGATATGTGGTACATGCCTAGCGGACATCCAGATCAGAAGTTATATCTGTTTGAATGTTAAAAAATCGGGGTATCCTGACTAAAAACTCAGTTTTGGAGGCTTTCTGGGCCTAAAAAATGTAAGAGGGTTTCCTTGAATCACTAGCGTGTGGATCTCGTCGCAAGCTTCAATTTGATATGTTGTAGAGCTCAAACTGACACCCGAATCAAAAGGTATGGTCGTTTGAAGTTTGAGTTACAATTCCAACTTATTTTAGATCTTTTATTATTATTTTTTGATTTTTTGTGTCTTTAAATTGTTATTAAATGATTTTTAATCGATGATAATTAGCAAATTATTAATTACTAATATTTTTAAAATATTTTAAAGCAATTTTCACTAGATTTCTTATATATTAAATGTAATAGTCTATTTATACTTATCTAAAACATATTTAAAATACATATTATATTTATATCAATTGAAATATACTTATATAACAGTATATTATTTTTCATAATTTTTTTTTGAAATATAAACTTTATCAGTGCTAGGAAAAAGCGCTGATAAAGCCCCCCTTTATCAGCGCTATTAAAAAAAGCGCTCATAAAGGGGTCTTCTTTATTATGCTTTTTTTAGCATTGATAAAGGGTGATGCTACGGAAACCCAGTTTTGTGGTAGTGCGTTTGGATTCTTATATTGATTTATCCAAACACGATCATCTAATAATGATTGTTTTCGACACAATTTCCAATGAATTGGTGGCAACTCTTTTGCCTGACGACTCATCTCCACCTTCTCCAATTGAAATCACTATAAAAAATCTGCTCAAATGTACGTATATTCATTTATTTATGCATGAAGATGGAGAGCAATGCGGTGAGGCCTCCTTGCTCTCCATCTTCGTGCATACAGAAATGGATATCCGTACTTATGAGCATATTTTTCATAGTGATTTCAGTTGGAGACAGTGGAGATGAGTCATCGGGCAAAAAACCTCTTTTGCTCGATGACTCATCTCCTTACAACTTTCTCCGATTGAAATCAGTTTGAAAAATCTTCTTTGACGTACGCATATCCATTTTCATATGTATGAGAGAATGGAGAATATGAAGGTCTCACCACACCGCTCTCCATTATCATGCATACAAAAATGAATATCCGTACACGATGATAGATTTTTTATAGCGATTTCAGTGGGATAAAATTGTAAGTAGATAAGGCGTCGACCAAAAGGGAGCCGCCAATCCACTGGAAATTGCGTCAATTTATTACAGTTTATTATAATTTATTACAATTTATTACAATTTCTTGCTAACTATTGCTAATTATTGCTAATTATTACTAATTATTAGAATTTATTACTAATTATTAGAATTTATTACTAATTATTAGAATTTATTACTAATTATTAGAATTTATTACTAATTATTAGAACTTATTATTATTATTAGAATTTATTAGTAATTATTACTAATTATTAGAATTTATTACTAATTATTACAAATTATTAGAATTTATTACTAATTATAAAAATTTATTACTAATTATTGCTAATTATTATAATTTATTACTAATTATTACAATTTATTATTAATTTTTACTATTTTTTGCAATTTATTACTAATTATTGTGATTTATTACTAATTGTTGCAATTTATTACAAATTATTACAACTTATTACTAATTATTACAATTTATTACTAATTATTACAATTTATTGCTAATTATTACAAATTATTACATATTATTACAAATTATTACAAATTATTACTAATTATTAGAATTTATTACTAATTATTACTAATTATTAGAATTTATTACTAATTATTACAATTTATTACCAATTATTACAATTTATTACTAATTATTAAAATTTATTACTAACTATTAGAATTTATTACTAATTATTTAAATTTATTACTAATTATTAGAATTTATTACTATTTATTACTAATTATTATAATTTATTACTAATTATTATAATTTATTACTAATTATTACAATTTTTTACTAATTATTACAATTTATTGCTAATTATTACAATTTATTGCTAATTATAAGATTTTTTTTCTAATTATTACTAATTATTACAATTTATTACTAATTGTTGCAATTTATTACTAATTGTTACAATTTATTACTAATTATTAGAATTTATTACAAATTATTAGATTTTTTTTATAAATTATTAGAATTTATTACAAATTATTACAATTTTTTACTAATTATAACAATTTATTACTAATTATTAGAATTTATTACTAATTATTAGAATTCAATTCTAATTATTTGAATTTATTACTAATTATTACTAATTATTGGAAGTTATTACTAATTTTTACAATTTTTTACTAATTATTTCAATTTATTTCTAATTATTTCAATTTATTACTTATTATTACTTATTATTACAAATTATTACAATTTTTTAGTAATTATTACAATTTATTACTAATTATTTGAATTTATTACTAATTATTACAATTTATTACTAATTATTACAATTTATTACTAATTATTACTAATTGTTACTGATTATTACTAATTGTTACAATTTATTACGAATTATTTTAATTTATTACTAATTATTGCAATTTATTATTAATTATTGTAATTTATTTCTAATTGTTGCAATTTATTAATAATTGTTACAATTTATTACTAATTATTACAATTCATTTCTTATTATTACTAATGATTAGAATTTATTGCTAATTATTACTAATGATTAGAATTTAATGCTAATTATTACTAATTATTATAATCTATTACTAATTATTTGAATTTATTACTAATTATTAGAATTTATTACTAATTGTTAGAATTTATTACTAATTATTACAATTTATTACTAATTATTACGATTTATTATTAATTATTAGAATTTATTATTAATTATTACTAATTGTTGCAATTTGTTACTAATTATTGCAATTTGTTACTAATTATTGCAATTTGTTACTAATTATTACAATTTATTACAAATTGTTAGAATTTATTACAAATTATTAGAATTTATTACAAATTATTAGAATTTATTACTATTTATTACTATTTATTACCATTTATTACAAATTATTCTAATTTATTACTAGTTATTAAAATTTATTACTAATTATTATAATTTATTACTAATTATTATTAATTGTTGCAATTTATTACTAATTGTTTCAATTTATTACTAATTATTCGAATTTATTGCTAATTATTCGAATTTATTATTAATTATTCGAATTTATTACTAATTATTGCAATTTATTACTAATTTTTGCAATTTATCACTAATTATTGCAATTTATTACTAATTATTGCAATTTATTACTAATTATTCAATTTACAACTAATTATTACAATTTATTACTAATTATTAATAATTGTTGCAATTTATTACGAATTATTGCAATTTGTTACTAATTTTGCAATTTATTACTAATTATTGTCATTTATTACTAATTATTGCAGTTTATTACTAATTATTGCAATAAATTACAATTTATTACAATTTATTACAATTTAATACTGATTATTACAATTTAATACTAATTATTACAATTTAGTACTAATTATTACAATTTAATACTGATTATTACTAATTAATATAATAACTATTAATTAATACTTATTCATACTAATCACACATAATTATTTGTAAAAATAAACATAAATAATGATAAATAAATTATCTAATTTTAATTTAATTTAACTGCAATTAATTAACAATAATTTTAACTAAAATAAAATAAAATGAATTAATTAAAAAAATAAAAAATAGATAAATACCTTAAAATTGAAGCTTTCGAAGGATATAAGTTGCGAATAATGCCCCGAATTAAAATTTTAAACTATAAAAAAAATTTAGAGAAAATTTTCCATTAGAGAGAGAGAGAGAGGAGTAGAGAATACTGTGGAATGAGGGGAAAAAGGTGGAAGTATATATAAGTTAGATTAGTTACGATGAGATTATTTGCAACGGGACTACCGTCCCAAATACCCACTGGTTAAAAAAGTCTTTTTGCGACAGTGCCCGTCGCAAAACACCACCTACCCACATATTATTTGCGACGAGATATAAATCTCATCGCAAATGCTAAAAACGCCGCCAAGTATTTGTGACATGCTACTATTACCCGTTGCAAATACTCTTTCCCGCGTTTTGGCGCACATTTCGCACCAAACCTTTTGCGATGGGAATCATCAACCCATCACAAAAAACTTATTATTTGCGACGGGTTGGTTCTCCCATCACAAAAAACATTTCCAACGAACTATTTGTGACGTGACATCGACTTGTCGCAAATACCCACTTTTCCCATTATGTTATACAAAATAAGCACTTGAATTGAAAAAGTGGGGGGAAAGAACCCTTACCTTGAGAGGATGCTTCTTAGAGCTAGAGAGAGAATCTTTAGATGCTTAGGAACATCTTGTGAGGGATTTAGAGAGAGATATAGAGAATAACTTCATGCTCAATGGGTTTTGAGTGAAGAGGAATGAGAGAAAGGGCAACTATTTATACTTGTTAGTGGGTGGTTTTAAGGGTTAAAATATTGGTTATTTTATTAGATAAGCCAACCACTTTTGAGTGAAATCAATTCTAACTAATTTTTTGGCTTATTAATGAGTGAGTGATAGTGGGTGGACATTCAAAGCCTTCCCAATTTGAAATTAACCTTCCAACCAACCAATTTAATGCATCGAATCCAAAAACATAATTTTATCTCAAAAATCCAATTTTTGGTTCCAAAATGTAAAGTATAAATTTCTAAATTCAAAATATTTTTTTTAAATAATTTTTTATATTTTTAAATGAAATTTTGATTGAATAAAGTGTTTCATAATTCTTTTAATCATGCTCACATCATAATAATTCCATAAAATCACGATACTTGTAAAATGATAATTTTTACATTTTCACTAAAAAATCAACTTTGTTAGAAAATTATCAAAAATCCATCCTAAGTTAATTCTGATTTGTTGAGTACAAAAATGATATTTATTTTATCAAGTTAATTATATAAATATGATAATTTTAACTTTTAAATAAAAATCCTTATTTATTGAAAATTAACAGTTTTTATGATGTAGTAAACCGTCTGACAATTACAAAAATTACTTAGGACTTTATTAATTTATATTATCTTTTAAAAAGTGTTTTATAAGATTATTTCATGAAAATAAAATCTATTTAAAACTTCTAAATTTATCATAAAACATACTTCTAATAGAATTTAAATAGATTTATAGTTTCTAAAAATGCAATTTTGGTTTCTTCCTCTGTAATCCCAACGGTTTCTTTATTGCATCTTCATAACAAATAATAATAATGACCAACTGTATTATTGATTAATGGTAACAATGTCCATCATCCATATTAGTCAATGGTAATAATGTTGAATGACCATATTTCTCTATAAATACACCATCATATTCACTTCATCATTCACTAATTTACTTACAAAGGTTCTTACACATCCTTCGATAATGTCTATTGTTTCCATAATGCTTCTCTTTCTTTTTACCATCTTTATGGCATGAGAGATCTTTATGGGAGAATTCAAGCCTATGGAGTTTCTTTTAGTGAATATACTATTCTTCTATGTGTATATCCCTTTACTATTCCTAGTTGTAGTAGTCCATATCAACACATAATGTGTAATGTTCTTATAAAATGTAATAGTCTTTCTATGTGCTCATAATAAAACAATCATTATAAAATCAGAGTTCTATTAATAACATAATGGAATTTACGGGTCGTTAAATCCACCCCCAAGAAATTTCTCCCTTGAAATTTGACTCTTTGGGGATGTTTTTCCTTCAGTGCTTCTTTAGATTTCCAAGTAGCTTCTTCAAACTCATGATTTATCCGAAGGACTTTTAGAAATTATGTTGTCTTGTTTCTCAACAATTGTTCCATTCTGCCAAGAATTTGGATTGGTTCCTATTGATATGACAAGTCAGGTTCTAATTCCACACCATTAATATCAATTTTATGTGTTGGGTTAGACATATACTTTCTTAATAGAGGCATGTGGAAGACATCATGGACTTTTAAAAGATTTATAGGTAGTATTAATCGATAAGCAACCGCTATAACATGCATCAGAATCACAAAAGACCCAATGTACCTTGGACTCAGTTTCCCCTTCTTTCTAAATCTCATAACTCATTTCCATGATGATATCTTGAGAAATACATGACCCCCCAACTTGAAATTCCAAGTCATTTCTTTGATTGTCTGCATAGCTCTTTTGCCGACTTTGAGAGACCCTGATGTGTTTCTAAATCACCGGTATCTTTTCTATAATCTCCTTCACAATGTTTGGTACCAACCGTTTCCCTTCTCCAACTTCAACCTAACACGTTTGAGTTATACACCTCTTTCCTTAGAGATCATCAAAGGGGCCATTTGAATACTCAATTGGAAACTATTGTTATAGGAAAATTCAATAAGTGGAAGATGTTGGTCTCAAATCCCTTGAAAATCAAGTGAGCTAGTATTGTAATGTTTGAATTGTCCTCTCAGACTGCCTATCATTTTGAGGATGATAGGCTATGCTCATGTTTACTTCTGTATTCATAGCCTTTTAAAGGATCCTCCATAACTTAGAAGTAAATCTTGGATCTTGTATAGAAATAATCGACAAAGGTACTCCATAGAGCCTCACCGCTTCTTGAATATAGAGGTGAGCTAGGATCTCAAGGGAGAAATCCTCTCTTATAGCAATGAAATGGACAAACTTTGTCAACCTAGAAATGATTACCTATCTAGAATTATTTCAATTGGATGTTTTAGGTAGGTCAGTGACAGTCCATAGTGATGTTGTCCCACTTTATATTGGTATGGGTAGTGGTTTCATTACCCATTTGGGAAGTTTTTGCTCTTCCTTCACTTGTTGACACACCAAGCATCTTGTAATGTAATCAACAATCTCCCTTTATTATCCCACCAATAATGATCACTGAGGTCCCTTTACATTTTAGTGTTTTCGGGATGTATAGAGAATGTAGGGCTATGAACTTCATCCATGAGCTCCTCTATCACTATAATAGATGAGATACATAGACTCGTACCAAATATCAATACTCCTTGATCAATTTTTAATTCATGAAACTTCCCTTATTTTCATAGCCACTATCTTCTTTTACATCAAAGACCATCTCTTTGAGATTTCTTGATCTTCTCAGTAATGACAGTTGGGAAATCATTTGGGATATGATTGATTATGTATCTTCCCTTATGATTCCCATGTCTAACCTTACTAGGTCCTTGATCAATGGATTTTCTTCAATTCTCATCATTGCAAGGACTCCAGGATCTTTTCTTCTCAATGCGTCTGCGACTCTATTTTTTTTCTAGGGTGATAATAAATTGAACAATCATAGTCTTTAAGATGTTCAAACCATCTCATTTATCTCATGTTCAGTTCCATTTGTTTGAATATATACTTCATACTTTGGTGGTCTCTGTATATATCACATTTCCCCATAAATACAATGCCTCTAAATATTTAAAGCGAAAAAACAGCAACTAACTGCAAGTCATGAGTAAGATAATTATACTCATGAGGCTATAACTATCGAGATGCATAGGAGATCTCCTTGTTGTTTTTCATGAGGAAATATCCAATACCTTTTAGAGATGCTTCACTATAGATAAAAAAACCTTCTTTAATAGAGGGTAAAGTTAGCACAAGTGCACTGACCAACTGCTTCTTCAGTTCCTAGAATCTTTCTTTAGATTCTTTCATACAAATGAACTTAACCCCTTTTCGAGTTAACTTGTTTATTGGATTCGAAAGTTGTGAATTTTTTTTCATAAACCTTCTATAGTACCAGCTAAAATAAGGAAACTATGAATCTCAGTCACATTTGTTGGATGAGGACACTCCTCTACCACCTTAGTCTTTGCTAGATCCACAGAGATTCCTTTATAAGATAAAATGTGTCCCAAGAATGCCACTTGTTGCAACCAAAACTCTCTTTTACTGAATTTAGCTAAAATATTCTCTTTCCTCAGAGTTTGTAATATGTCTCTTAGGTGTTCCTCATGTTCATCATGATTTCTTGAGTATATCAGAATATCATCGATAAATACCAATACAAATTTATCAAGGTAGTCCCTAAAGACTATATTCATCAAATCTATAAATATCATTAGATAATTATTCAGACCAAATAGAATAAATTTGAACTCATAATGTCCATACCTTGTTCGAAAAGTTTCCTTTGTGATATCTTCTTTCCTTACCCTCAGTTGATGATACCATGATCATAAATCAGTCTTAGAAAAGAATTGATCTCCCTGAAGATGGTTGAATAAGTCATCAATTCTTGGAAGATGGTATTTTTTATTTAATGTGATCCCATTAAGTTCTCTATAGTCAATGCATAACTGAATTATTTCATCCTTCTTCTTAACAAAGAGAACATATGCTCCCCAAGGAGACACACTTGGAAGGATAAAACCATTCTCTAAATGGTATTACAATTTATTCTTCAATCATTCTAGCTTCGTGAATTCCATTCTATATGAGGTCTTTGATGCAATCTTGGATCTAGGTATGAGTTCAATAGAGAATTCAATCTCTCTTTTTTGGGGGAGGTCTAGATAATTCTTCAGGAAATAAATCAATGTATTCTTGAACAATTGGTACAAATTATATCTTTTTAATTTACCTTTATTACCTTTCTTCACCAATCATTTCTATAAAGAAAGCTATAGGAGGTAGTTCTTGACAAAACTCGAGTTGGGAAATCACTCCTTTGAAAATGATTTCAGGTTTCCCCCCAAGAAAATTAAAATTTCCTTACTTCTATAATTGATCTTGGTATTATAATTTGAGAGTTAATCCATCCCTAGTATTATGTCAAATTCCACCATCAGAATGACTACTAGATTTGTGATGAGATTGTTCTCACCAAATTTAATAGGGGAATCCCTATATACTCTTATGGCTTGAATACATACTCTAGGAGTTTTAACTTATAACCCAATTTCTAAAAGCTTTAGGTTTAATTCGATGCTCTTTGAAATCATAAAAGAAATAAAGGAATGTGTTGAACCAGAATCAAATAGTGTATTATAAATCTTTGAGTGAACAATAAGGGTACATGCTACTGAAGGTAATGAGACACTCAGTAGAAGCAGATGGGGAAGAAATTTAAAAAAATTCATTGCTAGATCGATGTAATTACATTGTCTCTGGCGATTCGAGCCCTAATAAAAGGCCAAGGATCTCACGAATTAATTTAAGTACAAAAATCAAAACAAAAAATCACCTCATTCGAATTGAAGGCATGTTCTACAACCACTCGTCGTCAGTGACTGTTGATCAAAGGATCTGAGGTTGGATCCCTCTAGATTATCTACATATGCATCAAGAGTCTATGGGAATGATGATCGTCAAAATCTGGGTGCTAGCACAGAGGTCCAATGAAGCCTTTGACTTCCCGATGATCACCATGACACCGTGCCTTTGGCCCATGAAGGAGATCTTGGATTGAACATTTAGAATGGAAACTTATCTCTCTAGGATACGGGAAGGAGGAGAGATGAGCTCTAAAATTCGAGTGAATGAGTATTCCCCTAGAAAAGAGATCTCTCTTTCTTATATAGTGGAGGTTAAACAACCAAAAAGGGCTCCCTGATCCCTGTATAAATAACACCCAGTAAATAAGCCATAAATGACACGTTACAACCAACTAACTTTGTCATAAATTTCATTTATATTTTTATCACATACTTGTAATATAATAAATATATTATGTGATAAAAGAGAGTTATTAACTCGACTCGTTAGTCCTGCAAATATTAAATGAACATTAGATCTTAAAATAATATTTTTCCTTTAAATATTTTCCCATGTATTCACTTAAATACTAGTAAATACATAAAATAAATAAATTCAAATATAATTATTCAACACTTAAATAATAATGAATTTATTTATATATTGTCAATTTTTAATACTTGGACATCTCTCGGGCCCCATGGTGGGTCCCACCATGTCCCATACTCATATTCATTAGAATAGGCCGGACTTTTGAATATGCTAATTGTGTGACCCTCTAGGCCCCTTGTTTCAATAGCAGTGAATACTATTCATAGACCATGAGTGGAGACTAACTACCCATCAAGGCCCATAAGGAGATAAGAAAAAGTCATAACAACGACAACTTTTCCTACAAACACACACTATATAATATAATCTATTTTTCATATGATATATCATAAAGCAGTATGCACACTTTGTGTCATCATATATTCTTGTTTTATTATTTGTTGATCTCACTAGACAGACTTACCTTCTTCTATCATGACCATGGATTTAGTGAAGGTACTACCATCCCAATCAACTAGACCCGATATATCACTTCCTTTCAGAAGCAACAGATTTTATCTTGATTATTCAATCAATGTCATACCACCAATGATGCTCCCAACACAAGCTACCTCACTACAACATCAATTTCATAGTTTTCATCTTGCATCAAAGTACGCAATCAAATAGTATACACTGTTAATAATCTCAATTCAGGAGACCATTACATGTGTTCACAGATAGAAACTACCAATGAAACTTGAAACATATGTTGTTCCTATTAGATGGTTAGTCCTCATGACCTTATATTCTCAAGATCACCAAGTGAGAACTTCATGAGAAGAATTATCAATGCTTATGAGACCCCAACACCTGATAGTAAAACATTATTTGTGTCCTGTCAACATGATGTATCTAGATCATATGACATAAGTTTGAGATTATTGTCATGGTATCTCTAGGTTTTCATTATAATATGGGAACTGCTATAACCTTTTGATACAACATGTAATCTAAAGACATTACCATATATATAGTGGATGCAGAAGTATCAATACTATTATGGTAAGGTAAATACATGTATATATCAAACCGTATACGTGTATGGTAATCAAAGTATATAAAGGAGTTGGGTCTAGGGTATTGGAGTTGGTGCCCTAGAACCAACTTATTTGTACTTTATGATAAACATGTTTTCATTTTTTTGAATATTAATAAAATACTTATCACATCATGATTATTCTTCTATGTGACATAATATGTAATAATGTCCTAAGAGTTGTTGTCACACTAAAAGGTCATAACAGTTCCTTACTATGATGAGAACTCAGAAGTGCTATGACACTATTCTTGAATATATGTTCTATAGACAGATGATATCATTTGAGGGGCACAAATGATATAGGATATTAGGGGCGGAGACTCATAGGACTTTGAGGCACCTTTTTACGGTATATGCCCTTGGTAATATCCAGTAGGATATTATGAGAATGAGACCCGCCAGTAGGAAACCCACATTTATATGTGTCATTGAATGTTTTTATCTGTGGACATTTGTATTAGTCCTTATACTTTAATATTATTATTAATGAGTATTATGAGCCACACACTTAGATGTATTGACGAAAACCGCGATGACAGATGTTCGTAGTGAGGTAGGATACGTTGGGTGCGTCATGAGTAATATTGCATTAATGAATAATGCGAGAAAGGATTCATCCCTTCTATTCATTAACAGAAGTTAATATCTCAGGACCTTTGATGGAAATGATATGGCCTAAATAAATCTATGGCCATAGTGTTCTATAGGCAAGTTTTATTTTCGAAAAATCAAAGAGATATCAAGTACATAGGTTGATGACACTGACATGCAACCTGCTCGATTAGAGATATTATGATAAAGAGATTATATTACACGATAAACATCCTTATGAGGTGACATGTCATTATGACACTAACTTCTTTCTCCATGGGTGCCTTGGCATGTTGCTAGACACTAACCTTGGACTTTAGGGTGCTTCACCTAATTCCATTGAGAAAGAGGCCTAGAGGGTCACACACTAAGTATATCCAGAATCTCAGTTAAATAATATATATTATTATTTATTATTTAACAGGTTGAATAAATATTATTTCCATACGTAGTTTAATAATTATTCATATATACTTGATTGCATATAAATATTTATTTACTATTTAATAAATATAATATTTATTTATTTATTGGAGAATAATGCAATGATATTTATTTAATAAATAAATAAACATTATTCAAGGTCTGATAAATATTTTGGAGGAATGATGGTTCAGGTTTAATGGTCTGATGAGAAATAATAATATCAATATTATTTTATTAGATAATATTTAATTATAATTTGTAAGTTAAGCGCATGTTGAGAAATAATAATATTAGTATTATTATTTTACATGGGGATTTTATATGATTAAATAAACAATTAAGGGTACTTGTGCAATTATTTTATTTTAACCCTAACAGTATAAATACCCAGTTATGTTATTTCTCAAGAGCCAATTCAGTTGTGCACAATGAATCTTGGAGGATCCTCTCAAGCCTAGAGAGTTATTTTATCCAAGAATGTTCCCAAGAACAGTGAGAAATCCTCCTCCATTGGATCATGGAGAACGCTTTGGAAGCGATTCTTGAGGCAATCAAGGCATATGATGCAAGCGCAAGGATATTCCATACCAGCACCCAGAGACTCCTTCGACGATGTCTGGATATTCCTGGAACACATATGGATCACCACTAGAGGAAATTTACACTTGGTTTCTACAACACAACGTTGGTGCACTGCATATCTGTCACAAGATTCATCTACGAAGAAAGAATTTCTTAGAGGAAATTATTTATCTAATTAAATTAATTATAAACAATATGTGTTGATCTCCTCTTTCTTGGTTCTGGCACAACTCTCTATTTCTTTGACTCAATTCTATGGATCACGACGTTCATCGTCATATAGATTTAGGATTGATCATCGATTATGGAAAAAATAAAAGCTGGGAACCGCCCATCGCATGATTCCCCTACGCCTAGAACCTACATAGGGGACCCACTCAAAACAACTACCATGTCATTTGGAGCCTCAACTTTAGCCATTGTGATAAAAAGGTACAACCTTGATCCTTTGGCCTATGTTGGGGTTGATTGTAGTTTCCCTCCACCATTCTTTATTTATCTCTAAGTGTCTAATCGACCACATGTACAAATCAACCGACCTCACATTTTTGGATTGACCACATGAAAAAATTGTTACGGTCAGTGATTCAACTGTGAGAAGCTACAGTTAGTGGATCAATTGCATGTAAAAATCCAATCGATGATGCTTATATCAATCTTGAAATTCTGGACTCGCTTCACTTCGAACGAGAGCCTCCTAAAATCAACTCTATCCCTCCTTAATCAACTCAAAACCTCTTCCAAGATGTTATAGATAGTTTCAATACATCCACTAATACATATCCTTGATTTCCTTGAGGAGCAACACATCAATCATCAAATTTTAAAGGGTTTCCTTTATGCAGAAACACACCTTATCTTTTTTGTAAACAATGATGACAACTCACTTAAGTAATGGACTTGGATGCATTATCAAGCATGAAATCCAATGTTAACTCATGAATCCATAATAATCCTCCAAGAATAACCTCAATTCTTACACCAAACACATATTAACATATTGACAACAAATGAAACCAAACTCTTTGGGCACAAAAATCCCCCCTTTGTAATTGTTTTCAATATCTTTACATATTTTTAAAGTCAATATGTGTGTTTATTTATTTCTCTCCCTTATTGACAATAAATATTTCAATATGTGTTTGGTGCAAGAAGTGAGGTAATTCTTGGAGTATTATTATGAATTCATGAGTTAACATTGAATGTTATGCTTGATAATGCATTCGAGTCCATTACTTAAGTGAGATATTGTCATTGTTTATGGAAAATAGAAGGCGTGCTGCTGCATGAAGGCTATGGAGACACGCTTTTTTATTACATGATTTTAAACATTATTTCCCATAAATCTATTATATAAATAACTTAGAATTACATTTATAGGTTTAGTGTCTTGGAAACTATGTAGATAGTAAAATACATAAATGGTATATAAAATAAATCATAAATTAAAATCCTCTTGAAAGTATTCTTTATTATCCCATCCTAGATCATTTCATTACATAGGATTTCCTAGGGACATTTATCAAATGAAAGGGGTGCGAATAAATCCCAGTAAGGGATAAAAAATACAAGGTAACATCATAAGTGAAACATGATGCATAACATAAGAACATGTACATAATAACTTGATTCATAACGTAAGTACATGAATATAATAACACAAGGTATAACATGGAAATGTTTTTACAACATAAACATGATACATCCATAAACATATTCACCAAATCTCATCACTAAGGTGTCGTAAATCATATTGATAAGGATTTTTACCTAGGTATCATAAAACATTACCAAAGTATACTTCCAAGATATCATGAACATGTCATCTCTAAAGATTACTTCTTTACCCAATGCATTGGAGCACTATCAGGGCACACCCTTCATATGTCTTACATTATGTGTGCTGCATCGATCAAGAATCATATGTACATATAATTTCTAACCCATGAGTATGGAATGTGGGTTTCATAAATGTATTTACACAATAAATAGTTAAATGATACATCTAAATGAATACCCTTAAATGAAAATAGGATTGGGTATTCATGACATAAAAATATAGCATGGAAAATCAAGGGTTGATTTCGATAACATAACGAGTATGCAAAAGGGATCTTGAAATGGGTTTAATGTGAGTGAAAGGAAGTATCTCATTATCAAGACATAATAATCATAGTAATGGGGGTGTTTATAAACACTTGATAACATACTATATTGAGAATTAAAAGGCTTATACAAAAGAATCACTTGAATTGAAAAAAGTGGGGGAAGAGAAACCTAACCTTTAGAAGATGCTTATTAGAGCTATAGAGAGATTCCTTAGGGGCCTAGGAACACCTTGGGAGGGATTTAGAGAGGTATATGGAGAGGAACTTCATGCTTCATGAGTTTTGAGTGGAGAGTAATGAAAGAAAGGGTGTCTATTTATACTTGTGGAGGGGTGGTTTTAAGGGTTAAAATATTGGTTATTTTAATATATTATCCAACCACTTGTGGGTGAAATCAATTATAACTAATTTTATGGCTTATTAATGAGTGAGTTAGAGTTAGTGGAAATTCAAATCCTTCATAATTTGTAGTTAATCTTCCAACCAACCCATTTAATGTGCCAAATCCAAAAATATTTTTTATCTAAAAAATCCAATTTTTGGTTCCAAAATGTAAAGTATAAATTTATAAATTCAAAAAAATATTTTTAAATTAATTTTTATTCTTATTAAATTCAATTTTGATCGAATAAGATGTTTCTTAAATTTTTTAATCATGCTTAAATAATAACGATGTCATAAAATTGTTATGACGTCTTGAGACCTGAGCTTTCAGATCTAGTGATAAAAATAAGGTATATATATTTTTTAAATAAAAAAGTAAATGAAAAATTTATAGTAATTTACACATCCAAGTAACTTCACAGTCTAGATTTTGAAGGACAATGAGAAATATCTTTATAATATATCATAATTTACATAATTTTTAAATAAAACAACTTTTTGGATTCACTCTGTTGGATTATAAGAGTATACGATGGCTACAAGATAGGAGTGAATTTTAGTTTAAAAAAAACTAAAATAAAAACCCAAAACCTATTTTGTTAAAAAGACTAGTCTAAGAAATTTCTCAAGGATTAGAGTATAAGTATCATACTTAGAATTTGTCCGATAAATCAGAGTTACTAATCGAGATCATAGACAATCCAATAAAACATATATTAGAAAGATTGAGTAATAAAATTTCAAATATAAATTGAACAACCAAATATAAAACTTGTTAAAAAAAGTAATACAAAATCTTATAGTAAAGTAAGAATGACTTATAAGATTGATTAGAGATGTTATAATCTTCAACTTTAAGAGTTAAGAAATTCCAAAACCCTAACTTAAGATATCCATAGTTTTCAGCCTAACTGTAAAGGTCTGTCTTTCCTTACCAGGAAAGCCATCGATACGAATATCGGAATAACTCTACCTTCCAAAACCCTAGAAGCCCCTGATACAATGATTTGTATCAACTCTATCTTTCTTAAACAAGAAAGCCCTCAATCAGCCTGATCGGTACCACTTGTCTTTCTATCCCCAAAAGCCCTCAATCTAAAACTTAATCAGAACAAGAGAATACACAAAACTAAACTGGTATAAGGATTTTAAAATTCCTCACATGGAATCCTTAAAAAAAACTCTCTTAAAGATTACAAAGCGTAATAATGAGATGTTTAGGCAAGAGATATTTAGACATGTTGAGTTGCAAATGCATCAGCTCCCATCTCCTCGAATTCACTCCTATTTATAGGCATCCACCCAACAATCATATTTTTGTGATTCCCAGAGTTGGTTGAAACGAACTTTGATGATATTCACTAGACACCTCAACAAAAAATCTCCACCAATGTCATTTTAATAGAACCATTACAATGTGGTAGTAAATTCCATTTGATATAAATAATTCCAACACTTCAAATATAAACTTTTGATAGTATGATAAACTATAATATTATCAATCTGATGAATTAAAATATTTTCAATCTGATGAACTAAACTAATTTCAGTCTGAGGGATATGAATTTGGTCAGTTTGATGGAAAAAATTAATCAATCCGATGGACATAACACTAGTCAATCTGATGGACCAGATTCTTTGTCAGTCTGATGTATCAAATTAAAGAACATAAAGTTTATATTTGTTTATATAATAACTATTTCTAAATTCAGTAGAAAATAATGTTTTATTCAATTCTTTTTAAAATACTTGGGATATATGAATTTAATAAAATTAGGTTTTAAGAAAGTGTTTGTGATTTTCAAAACCAAGAAAATGAAAAGTAGAAAGTATAAAATTTAAACTCAACAATCTCGTCCTTTTTGGAAATCAAAAAACACAACACTTAAAATGAAAAACTATTAACTTTGACAAAATTACAACCCTTTGTAAATTTATGAACTTCAAAGAATTTTTTCACAACAAATATTTCCCCTTTTCATATTTTAACCCCCTGTTTTGATGACTTCTTTTTGTTCAACAATATTCATCTAATAAAAAATATCATTACTCTGGATTCTCCCCGTCAACAAATTGTCCCCCTTCAGTGAGTTTCTCCCACTTAGATAATTCCCCCCCTTTGTGATTTTCAAAGAGGAATAGGTAAAGTAATATATTCTTATGAAATGTTAGAAAATATAATGAGAAACAATTGTGTTTGAATAACTATTCATCCAAGATATAAGAAAGAACATTCATCTAAGTAAAATTGGAAAACATTCAAACAAAATGTATTTGGAGAATAAGCCATTCAAACTAGATTTAATTCAAAAAGTTTGAAATACATCAAGAGTTTAGATAAAAAAATTTAATTATTTCTTATAAAAATTCATGAAAATTTATTTAATCTTCTTGACATCCTCTTGATTCTTCTCAGATTCGATTATTGTAGATTCAATATTGACTATCTTCTCTTCCATGACTCTGAATCCCCAATTCTATGCCTTTAGATCGATAATCTCCTCTCTATGAAAACTGATCTTATTTTTTTCTTCGTTCACCCTCAAAAGGTATTCTTCAAAATACCGGATTATGATATTCTCATCTTTCAACTTTTGAATCTCTTATTTTAGATCAAATATTTTCTAATTTTGAGAATCCAACATGCCTTTAAACTGTTACACAATTTTTAACCTATCAGAGATATCTTAAGAAAGCCTATAAAAGGAATCAAATATATCAAAGGATACTTTCTTGGCCTCCAAAAAATAATCATCATGTTATTTCAAGTCACCATATAGTTGTCTCTGCCACTTTACCATATGATGGAACCTTATTTTTTGTGACTTAGATTTGTCTTTGAAACACTTGATCTTAGCCTCATTTTGAACATGTGGTTCAATTAAAATTTTCAATGATTATAATTTCTCATTTAAACTGTTCTGGATCTACTTGCACCAGGATTCAATTTTTGGTAGATATAGCATTGGATCCATTATCTATTTCAGAGTTTGAAAAACATAATCTATTTTCTTCTGAGCTTTAGTGACAAATATATCTGAAGAATCTGATGAATATTATAAAATATGTTGGCGAGATGGTCCAACATCCATCTTTTATTTTCCTTTAACATTTTTATCATCCAAAATTCTCATCACATAAACATCCCCATCAGTATTTACCTTGTCCGATAGTTTGGTATGAGAATGTTTTACTTATTCTTTCTCTTGTGATGATGATTGATAATTCTCTAAAACATATAAAACTATATTTTTATCAGAATGAGTTGATAAGGATGTAGAGGATGATGAAGATGAATCTGAAGATCTTTCTTATTCCTTTTATTATTATTATTATTATTATTATTATTATTATTCTTCTTCTTCTAATTATTTTTCCTATTATCTTGCTATTCTTAGAACACCATTTCTGGAATTCTGAACATTTTTTTGGACTTACTTTTGAACTGAATTCTCAACTGATTTTTGAAATTCAACTCAAACTTATTTACCATTTCCCTTTTCAAAAATAAATGGAACAACAGATATTTAAAAAAACTCTAAATCTGTTGGTGCCGATGGATTTGAAAATGTCTGATTGGTCACAGAATGTGCTCTAAAACCAGGAACTAGTTGGACATCTGATAATGGTGAAATTAATAAAGGCTGGTTGGTCGAATCTTTTCAACACCTTTAATTAAATTTTCCATCATCATTGCTTTAGTAAGTATTTTCTTATGCTTTTTCTTCTTATCTAATTCTTTCATTGCTTTAGACATATTTTTCTTTAAATCTAAAGCCTTAGATTTATCAAGTCTAAAAGATGGATCTCATGGATGTTTTTGGGACTTGTGATCCATAAATTTCTTAAATTTCTCATCATACATAGATTTTTGTTTCTTTTGAAGCTTAGTAGGAGAGTATTATGAATTCCTTTTCTCTTTAACTACTTCCACACCAGACACAACCTTGTCTGATTTGTCTACAAACTTTTGGAGTATTGGATTAAAAACCAATTTCATTCTTACCATGGTTTCTTCTCTAATTAGTGAAACCTTTTCTCGAATGAAACAAGATTGATTCTTTATTTGAAACACTTCCATAAAATTAACCAACATCTTATTTATAAAGCATGCGAACGTAAGTATTATTAATTTCATGGAGGTTTTCTTAATCGATT
This sequence comes from Viscum album, assembly GCA_963277665.1. Classification (NCBI taxonomy): domain Eukaryota; kingdom Viridiplantae; phylum Streptophyta; class Magnoliopsida; order Santalales; family Viscaceae; genus Viscum; species Viscum album. Next base: position 2,071,836,955 of record OY728156.1, on the reverse strand, counting down.
CAACCGAAATAAATTTAAAAATTACCAGATTTATCTTCCTTATATTGATAAGGAAATCCAAAATGAAGATTTACAGAACTCTTAGTGATGGAAGGTATGCCTCATCATCTAAATGGAATTTGACTAACTCAAAAACTTTTTGAATCATTATTTTGTAACTCTCACCAAACAAGTTGAAAATAATTACATCATAATCATCTTGAGCACTCAATTATACCGTAGAATAGAATTTTATGACTATTTCCAGATAATGTAAATCAAGATCGTCTTTCTCTATAAATATATTTTCCCATCCTTGAAATTTAATAACTCTTTTTTAAAGAGAATCATACTTTTCATACCAAGACTTATTGATCAACCTTTCCTTATCAACTTCTTTCTTTGAAAAATCTTTTGCATACACCATCATACTAAAATAGATGACAAGAATCAGACTGAAGAAGCGAAATGGAATAATTCCAAACTTTCAGTCTAAGAAATAATAGTAGAGTTGAGATTTAACAACCAATTCTAAGAATCAATGTGGGATAGGGTAACCCACTCCCTTATATATAGGCTCGGGGGAGACCCTTCATATTCTAGAGATCTAATGGCTCAGATTGAAAATCTATTTTGATCCAATGGTTGATATTAATACTCAAATGATTTAATTAATATTATGAAATCTTAAAGTTTTTTTATGAAAAATATTCATCAGAGTATAGTATTGTATGATCACATAAACTTAAATTTTTGAAACAAATTGAAAGTTTTGAAAAAAAATAAAGAATATGTAAAACAATATAGAAAAAGAAAAGTAATGGATAATTGAGAAAACTAAAATATTAGAAGAATAATTCTTGAATTATAAATATACTTTTTATATGAAAGTATTATTTATTTACCTATTTTTCTTGGTTTTTCTAAAAGAAGTTGAAACTAATAAAATTTACGATGAAATGATTTTTTAAAACATTTTTGTAACAATTTTTGTGTCTGAAAAAGTTTTAGTAAAAAACATTGATTCTAAAAAATTTTAATTAAAATTTTGATTCTAAAATATTAAAAGATACAAAATTAATTTTTTTAAAAAACGTTAAATTTTAGAAAATATTTTTTTAGAAAAACATAACATATGTACTCCCCCCTTTGAGAAGGAGTTCATTAATGTAAGTAGATTGGTAAACATGAAGTAGATATGAATGGTCATTTGATATTGATCATTCATAGCTTCTGTTTATTATATTCAAATTTATCAGAACTTAGGGGTTTAGTAAAAATATCTGCAATTTGTTCTTTCATTATAATGAATTGTAAAATGATATCTTATTTTTGTGTGTGATCCCAAAGAAATAGTGTCTTATATCTATGTGCTTTTCTAATGAGTTATGTGATGGGTTTTTATTTAAAGAAATTAAAATTTTGTTATCACACAATATTTGTGTTTTAATAATACTCATGCTATAGTTTGTGAGTATGTGTTGCATCCACAACACTTGATCACAACAACTTCCAACTGCCACATATTTGACTTCAGTAGTGGAAATAGATACTTAGTGTAATTTTTTATAAAACCAAGACACTAAAGATTCACCTAAGAAATAAAAAGTTCCATATATACATTATACATTCACCAAAGTCAACATCCGACTTTTTTTTAATTCAAAATCATTTCCATAAGAGTAGAACAAACCTAAATCCACAGTTCCCTTAAGATAATGAAAAATTTGTTTTACAGCTTTAAGGTGAAACTCTTGTATTTTCTTGATATCTAGAACATAAGAATACTGAAAACATTAAATTTAGATGACTAGTTTTTAATTATAGTAAACTTCCAATCATACCTCTAAATATATTTTGATCAACTGGTTTCCCAACTTCATCAATATCTAAAGCATTTAAGGTTCCGATAGGAGTACTAATACTTTTATTATTTTCATATCAAAATTTCTTAAGAATATATTTTATATACTTATTTTGAGATACAAAATTGAGTTCCAGTTTTTGAGATATTTGGAAACCTATAATATAAGTAAGTTTTCCCATCATGCTAATTTCAAACTCAAATTTCATAAGATCAACAAAGGAATCTGTTAAATATTTTTGTGTTGAACATATAATTTCATTGATATAAATTTGAACAATGATGATATTTTTCAGAAACATTGTTTATAAAAAGAGTTGGATCTGCATTCCCCTTAACAAAGTTGTTTTGTAACAAAAATTCAGTTAATCTATCATACCCAGATATTGGGGTTTGTTTAAGTCCATAAAGTGACTTAATAAGTTTAAAAAAATTTTCTATATATTTTTTATTTTAAAAAAAGGGGTTGTTCTACATAAAATTCTTTCTAAACATATCTGTTAATGAATGCACACTTCACATCAATTTGAAACTGTTTGAAATTTAAGAATGTTTCATATATTATAAGTATACAAATAGCTTCAAGTATTACTAACAGAGTATAAATTTCTTCATAATCTATGCCCTCTTGTTGATTATAACCTTTAGCAACAAGTCTAGATTTATTTCTAACTATTATTCCATTTCATCACATTTGTTCTGAAAAACCCATTTTACTCCAATTACAAAATTATCTTTAGATCGTTCAACCAAAGTCTAAACTTGATTTCTCTTGAATTCATTGAGTTCATCCTGCATAGATTTTATCCAATCCTCATCTCCTAAATCCTGATCAAGAATCTTAGGTATGAATTGAGATAATAATGAAAAATGTTCAATTTCATTTCTCAGAGAACTTCTAGTTCTAACTGGTTGATCTACATTACCAATGATGTTATCACTAGGATGATTCCTAAAAAACAACTAATTTGTTGGGTTTACAAAAATCTTCTCTTCAACAACATGTTGAAATTCTTCTTGAGGTAAAACTTCAGAAATATATTCTTCAGTTGTTCTCTCATGAGAAGAACTTTCCAACATAGGTTGAAACCCCATTTTTTAAATAACATCCAAAGAATTGGGTTGAGGTTGTTTTAAAATAAAAGGACCAGTTTCATCAAATTTAACATCGATTTTTCCCTCAATAGTACTTGTGTTTTTATTAAAAACTTTATATGTTTTACTAGTTGTAGAATAACCTAAAAATATTTCTTCGTTGGATTTTGGAGAAAATTTATGTAATTTATCTTTAGTATTCAAAATAAATACTTTTCATCCAAAAACATTTAAGTAATAAAGTTTTGGTTTCCTTATGGTCCACAATTCATAATGAGTTTTATTAATAAAAGGTCTTATTAAAACTCGATTTATAGTATAACAGGAAATACTAACTACTTTAGCCCAAATTTTTTTAGCAACTGAGTATTCACTCAACATGGTTCTCGTAATCTCTTGAAAAATTCTATTTCTTCTTTGAACTACACCATTTTTTTGGAGTTCTCGGTGTCTAAAAGTTATGTATAATACCTTTTTACTACAAAAAGTTTCAAACTAAGAATTTACAAATTCTCTAATATGATCACTACAAATAGTTATCAAGTAGAGATTTTTCTAATTTTTAACTCAGGCTACAAAAGTTTTAAAACAAGAAAAGTCTTTATACTTCTTTGCTAGAAAATTGACCAATGTGTATCTAGCATAATCATCAACTAAAAAACATACATACTATTTTCAACCAATACTTCCAGTTTTTGTAGGACCAAACAAGTCCATGTGCACTAAATGTAAAACAATTGAATTTAATACTTTACTAATAAATTTAAAACTTGACTTGTGTTGATTTTCAAATTGACAAGGATCACAGACTTTTGAATTATAAAACTTAAGTTCTGGTAAGTTCTTAACTAGTCCATTCTTAGACAAATTAGCCAAATTTTTAACATTACAATATCCAAATATTCCATTCCATAACCAAGATTGATCTTCCATTTCACTAAGACAAGATATATCCTGACTCTTAAGGTCTTCTAAGTTTAGTATGTAAACATTCTCATACCGATTGGAAGAAAGAATAAATTCATCTTTAAAACTATGAATAATACATTTGTAATTCCTAAAGTTCACAAGAATATCCCTTATCACATAATTGAATTATAATTATAAGGTTGTGATTAAGTATTATAACAAATAAAACATTTTAAATTAAGGATTTTCTAAGAAGAACTATGTTACCTATTTTGATAATTTATCGTTGTGCATTATCTTCAAAAATGACTTTACAAACATTCATCTTTATAATGTTATTAAAGAAATATTTGTATCTAGTCATATGTTTGGAGAGAACACTATCCATTTACCAAATTTTTGTGTTAATAAATTTCTTATTTTCCTAAAAATAAAAACATCAGCATCTTGGAGCCCACATATATTTGGGTTTGGTACTATTATAAAGTAAAATATTAGGAATCCACATTTTTTCAACTTTACCATGTTGAAAAAATGTCAATTCTTTTGAAAAATAAGCTTTATGAAAACATAAAGATTGAAGTTTATTCAATTTTTTTTCTTTATAGTGACCACCAATTTGACATTTAGTAAAAATGGAGCACTTTTCAGAAAAAAATTAGTTATTATTAAAAAAAGTTTTTTATCAGTAAAAACCATTCCGAAAACATATCTATGAGGTATAATTTGATTTTTATTTTTATCAAAATTTTCATTACCAATGGTAAACTTTGAAAAATGTTTTTTCATACTGTAAATCTTAGAATTTAGTTTTACAACTATACTTTTATCCTCAATAGATTTTTTATTCGAACTAAGTTTTAAAATATCATTTTCTAAATTAGTTTTCTCAAAAATAGAATTTTCAAGTTATTTTGAAAGATCATATTTTTCAAAATTAGATTTATCTAAGTATTTAGAAAGATCTGTTATCACAAAATTCAAAGTAGAAATCCTTTAATTTTCTTTCACAGGTTTTTTTTGAGCAATATCAAGTTTTTTAGAAATTTTACAATTCTCATTTTCCAGAAATTTAACAAATATAGATATCTCTTCAAAACAAGTTAAAGAATTATTTTCTTCATATGAAGAAGATTCTTCATCGTAATATATAGAATTTTTATCATCATCAGGATAGTTTTCATTTAAGGTAAGATTAGTAAGAGATTCAGCAGCTACCTTTTCCAGGAATCAATTGTTAATCTTTGGAATCTTAGCATAGGATTCGATATTATTTTGACCTTAAATTTTATAATATGATGAATTCTTAGATGAACTATCACCACCACTAGAACTCCAAGTATCTGACTCTTTCAGACTCTTCTTATTTTTATTCTTGTAGTACTTCTTGTAATTTTATTAAAATAAGAAATATGAAAGCTTATAGAAAAGTAAAAATGACTAACAAGATTAATAAAAGATATTCTACTCTTTAACCTTAAGAGTTAAGGAAGTCAGAAATATTAACTTAAGATATCCATGATTTCAACCTAATTGTAAAGGTCTATCTTTCCTTATTAGTAAATCACTCGATATGAATATCAAAATATCTCCATCTTCCAAAACCCTAGAATCCATAGATACGATGATCGATATCAACTCTGTCTTTCTTAAATAAGGACCTCGATCAGACTGATCGGTATCACCCATCTTCCTATCCTCGAAATCCCTCTATCTAAACCTTGATTGGTATAAGAGAATACAAAAGCAAAACTATTCTAAGGATTTTATAATTCCTCACTCATAATCATTAGAACACAACTATCTTAAAGATTACAAAGCGTAAGAATGAGATGTTTAGGCAGAGCGATCTTTAGATGTGTTGAGTTGCAAATACATCAACTCCAAGCTTCTCAAATGAACTCCTATTTATCGGTATCCCTCCAACAATCATATTTCTATGATTATAAGAGTTGGTTGTAATGGCCTCAGATGATCTTCACTAGACATCTTAGTAAAATGTCTCCATTTGATACTGTCTTAATAACACCATTATAATTTTGTAATAAATTCTATCCGATAAAAATAATTTCAACACACCGATTATAAACTTTTGACAGTTAGATGGACTATAATATCATCAATTCGATAAATTGAACTACTGTTAGTCTGATGAAATCAATGACTATTAGTCCAATGGATATGAATTTGGTCAGTTTGATGGATAGAATATTAGTCAATCCTATAGAAAAAAACAATAGTCAGTCCGATGGACCAGACTCTTAGTTAGTCTGATTTATCAAATTAAATATTATAATGTTTATATTAATTTAAATAAGAACTATTTCTACATTCTAGTAGAAAAGTATTTTTTCTAAAAAAACATTCTAAAATACTTGTGATTTATAAATTTAGTAAAATAAGGTTTCAAGAAATTGTTTGTGATTTTCAAAACTAAGGAAAGAAAAAGTAGAAAGTATAAACTTTCAACTCAAAATACTTATGCTATCTTCTTTAATGAAACCAAACACCTTTGGAACTTCTACCGATCCTGTGAAAATCATTTTAAAATGTAGGGTGAGCCTAAAATTTCTTAGTAAGGGGTTCTAAAACCAGTTAAAATTCTTTTATAAATACTATGAACATATCCTTTGAAATCATTCCTCTGAAAACATTCTATTTATATCCAATACAAAACATTTGATAAATAATTTCCCAAATATAACTCTAGGGGTTTTAAAAACATATAACCATAGAAAATACTTTTAAAAAATACACATCACTTTGAAATCCCAATTTAATTTCAAAATAACTAACCTTGGAAACAAAATTGGATTTCTCCACAATGGTTTCAATCATTTCTTAAAAAATAATAACTTTTATTTCAAACAAAAACATTTGAAATACTAAATAAAACTTTTCCCAAATAATAAAATTAGGGTTTTCATGAAAAATCCATAGGAAAATAATTTTCAAAAACCTTTAAAAGGTATAAAATTTTGAAAAACCATTTAATTTCAAAAATATGAAACCTTTGAAATAGACTTGGATTTATCCTTTAAAATATTTTAAAAACAAAAAATTTTTATGGATTAAAATCATTCTTGGAAAACCTTAAGAAATCCACAAATCCACGAACAATATCACCTTTAGGACCACATCTCCTTGAGGCTATGGTTTCCCTCCTCATTCCTCATTATCTCATTTGATGCCCAAGTGCCAAATTTTATTTTAAGAAATCATTTTTTTGAGGACTTCCTTTCTCATTTATAATCCATAAAAAACCTTTCAAAACTTATGTAAATTAATTTCTATGAGGAAAATAATTTTCACATCTCTTAAACTTTAACAAAAATTACTTTTGAGAAAATCATCATTCTTTCTTAGAAATAAGGAGAAATCTAGAATTATAAATAATTTTTATAAATAATTCTTTTCATAAAGGTATTAAATTTGTGAAAATGATTTTCATAAAAAATCATGAAATGTCATTGAAATCTATAGTTCATGGCCATAACTATAATTACGAATCACAATTACATAAATAAAAATAATTTTTACATAAAATTATGACATTAAATTCATCCTTAAATAAAACATTTTTTGCATAAAATTATAATTTTTGAAATTGAGAATTTAAAAATTGTAAATTCCCATTATATAGGGGTTTTAATAAATGAAAACATAAATTTTTGAAAATATAAATTTCATTACATAAAATCATATTATATATAAAATTAATTCTTTCCTTGAAAGATAGTATGTTTAAGGAAATAATAAAATCATAGAAACACCATTACATAAGAGGGTTTTAAATCAATACATAAAATCATAAAATTTTGGCTTTGCTTCGGAAATCTTGAAAATAGAGAAGTTATTTTAAAATATAATTTTTTAAAATAACCCCCTTATAAAATAAGAGTTTTTAATATAATATAACTTTCTTATAAAAATAATCCCCTCGCATGAAGATAGTTTTGAAATAAAGATTGAAATCATAAAATGTTTTGTTTTTGAAATCATAGAAATAGAAAATCTCTTTATAAATCTGAAAATACGAATTTTAAAATATCCCCCTTACCTTAAATCTGAAAACTAGACTGAGTTTAGGTAGAGGTGCTCTCTATAACAACCCAAGATTCTGTACATAATTTTAATATTGAATGCATGAAACACTAAGTTTCTACAAAATACCACTTTGTTATAACATATCTAGTTAACATAAATTTTTTACCTTTGTAATTTGAATTTCGAAAAACTGACATACACGGTTGCGTTCAGTAAGATATTTAGAGTCTAATAAGACAAACTTAATTTTTGATGAATAATAACGTACCCTTATGAATAGTAATATGACCCTTATGAATAGTAAATCATATTATTATTTTATTTTCTCAAGGTTATAAGATAATGAGATCTTTATTAATTTATCAATGTGATATAAAACAAATTATTGTTTTAAATTTTTTTATTTTTCTAATAAATTATGATTTTATTTAAAAATTAAATTAATCATATTTATAAAATTATTTTCAAAAAATGGAGTTCATTTTTAAATTCAACATGTTGAAAAATGGTTCTGGTTATTTTTTTGGGATTTTTCTGAGAAACCTGATTTTTTGATGAATAGTAAAATACTGTAATTTACCATATATATACATTATTTGTTAAATTCACTATTCCTAGAATCATGGATTATGTATGCACACTTGGTTCAAATTCACATTCACTTATTACTATTATGGGTCACATGAACCAACACTATTGGTTGTCTTGAGGGAAATAATAAAATAATGAATACGATATTCACAAATCACCCCTCTCCTCCACTATAAACCCCCTCCCCACACTCCATCTTCTCTTCATTCATCTCAAGCCTTGTGCCTTGTATAAATTATACCCAAACATCCTCTCAAGTTCCTCTCACATATCCATCAGCCCTTGGTCTCATAAAAATATCAAAACCTCTATCCTAAAGAGGCTCTCAATGAAGATTACTTTAAGAGGTAAATTCCTCTTTTCTTTTCTTTTATTTCAAGTTCCATTCTTTTCTTTTTCTTTCCTCACTTCATTTCATCCAAATGTTGTTATGACTCCAATAACTTAAATGTATTATAATTTTTTTATGATAAAGTAATAATTCTTCATCATCTCTGTTTTCCCCTTCTTTTATACTAGAAATGAAAACACCATCCAAGATGTGTTAATTTATCACATTCAAGGACGAAAAGTTTTAAATTTCTATTACCATCTTCAATTATGGTCATGAAACCATTTTTATGATTTTAAAAGACTATAATATATGTATTATAACATATTTAAGGTTTTATAATTCTTTTTTACACATGATATTAATTTATAAAACAAAATAAATTCATTGTGATCAAAAATCGCTAATTAACCCAAACAATTGTCATTAAAGTTTAATATAATGATTCATCTTCACTCCCAATAAACAAATGAATTTTATAAACATGTAATATTATGGTTGTTAAATAATAACATACAACTTCTATTTTGGACAACCATTCTCATTCTACATGTTTATCCGTACATGAATATAAGTAAACTGATCATGAAAACCAAGGAAGAAAACACTCCCAAACAATGAAATTGAATCTCTTAACCCATCAAAAGGAAAATAATGAACCTAATAAGGTTATAATAAATAAATTAAACATATATCAGGTTATGTAATCATTAATTTATGAACCTAAATTTGATTATTCAGGTCATTAAGGTTAAGTGAGGAACACCTTCGGACTTAAGATAATATTTTTCCACCCGAACCTCCATTTTCATTTGGGTTACTTTTATTGCCTACTTATCTCAATGAAATTCTTATATATTTTTATGTACTTCTCATAAATTCTATTTTAGTGTTCTATATATTTTTACCAACCAGAATCCTTCTTTATTTTATGTGGAGTTACACATTTTAAAAGGAAATTTCAAAATGCTTTCCAAAATACAAGCCCGATTCAAGGGAATTTCTCAAATTTTTAACTATTTTCAAGGGCACTCTATAATCTATTTTTAGAAACTATTATATTCCTAAAATAACTCATTTTATTAGGAAAATAATATCTTAATTCACTTATGGTTTTATATAAATAATTTTCCTAAAAAAATCTTTTTTTCAAAGTAAAAGAGTATTTATATCAAGAATTACTCAATGATTTTATAAGAATATCTTCATTTATTACAATACTCTTGTTGATTATTATGTATTATTGGGATTAATATTTTATGATATCTTCTACCATATTTAATTTAGTGGTTTATGATTAGTTTTACTGTGGATTTTATATCTTAAAACCATTCACCAATTTACTTCGAATGGTTAGTGTTTTATGGTTAATGTTCGAGGAAAGTTATTTACATTTCATATGTTAGTTTCAATATAAATGTATATGTCATTTATGTTTATCCCAATTCATATGAGGAATGAATTGGACTTAGTAAGTTTCAGGTGGGGCCTACTATATCCCCTTGTTGCATTAGTAGGTCTCATGAGACAAACTATGGTCTTGGCACGTGGCTGTGAAAAAATGGATATTTATAGTCTTGGCACGATGCCTCGACAAAATGGATATTTATGGTCTTGGAATGAGGCCTCGACGGTATGGTTATGATGTTACGCATTACATATTCCCTCATTATGAAACTAGTATTGATAGTTCATGTAGTTATTCGACTAGTAGAATACCCATGATTATGTTTTATTATGGAATTATTTATTCATCTCTTAATCCTTCCATATTATGTTCAATATTTTTTTAAAGGAATGTGTTTTTAGTTATTAACCATGCCTCATGATTATGTTTATAATATCTTACACTGTATTGCTTACCCTTACTAGGTGTTTGAGCTCACCCCTTTCTTATATTTCATTTCCTCAGGACATGGAGAAGTTTATTATGAATAACCTGCAGGTACAAACTTATATTTGTGGACGTTCCCAAAAAAACTTATATGTTGTATTTCATTACAAGTTGTAATAATGAATTTATGTGTGTATCTTACTTCCAAATCTACTAAACTACTCGGTTCTTCAAGATTCATATTCCCTGCTTATATGCCATTGTAATAAAATAAGGCACCGACTATGGGCAACTGAGGTCAGGTCCTTATAGTTGGTATCAAAGGAAGTTTAGTAGAAAACATGGAAAATAGATTTAGAAAACATAGATTATGGAACAAATCCCTAAGATAATATTTGAGGATAAACATATAAGAACATCTTGGTATTTTGGTAAGGAATAGATTATGTGGATCTTTATAGAAAATACATCCCTATTTGGATACTACAAGTGGACATGGTTCTTGCACAAATATAACTTAGAGTGAAAACTATAACAAGGAGTTTTGGGATTAACTTGGGGTATCTTGGTATAAGAAAATAGGCCTTACTGTGTACCTAGTTTGACACTCCCGGGGGATATGATTAGGATAATTCACATTTTATTTACAAGCCATTATGAAGGATTTAAATGTAAAATTTTCCTCAAAGAAACCATTTTTATGATTAAGAGATTAGATATGGATAAGATTTCAATTTATGATAATTATTTTTCTAAGTTGAGATTATACATTATGATTGATAACCTAATCTACTGTATGCCATTATTTATAAATGGTTCTTATTGGAAGGAATGGAAACCGCATCAATGCACATAACCCATGTAAGGATTTCCCTCCGATGCAAGATAATGATGTTGGCTCTGGTGCTGCGACTAGTGCTGAGCAGCTTATAACTATATTGGGAAAGTTTACTCAGGTAATGAATAATAACCTTACCTATATGGAGCATTCAGATCTACAACATGGAGGAGCTATGTTAGACCGCTTTATGCAAAAACAACCTCCATCATCCAATGGTACTAAAAAACTATTTGTAGATGAACAATGGATAAGTTCCCTAGAAAAGATATTTCTCTCTTTGAGATATAACGAAGGAGAGAAGGTTGTTATAAAAGTTTATCATCTATTGGGATATGCGGATCAGTGGTGCTCGTTAATCCAAAACACAAAGGAGGAGTAATAAATAGAAGAGATGTAATAGAGGGATTTTAAGAAAATTTTCCTAAAAAAATATTTTCCCCACGAACAACAAGAGGATATGGAAAAGAAATTCTTGAATCTAAGGAAAAAGGAGGATGTAAATGTTACCAACTATGAAGCCAAATTTACAAGTCTAGTAAGGCATGCTGCTACATACATAATCTAAGGAGCAAGGTTGATCAATTCTTTGCTGGTTTAAAACCATTCCTCTAAAGGGATCTGGTCTCTCATAATTTATCATCATATGAAGATATAGTCTCATGTGAAATCAAGACATAAAAGGAATTATCTAATTAATATGACTTAAAAGGAAAGCAAGAGAAGAAGAGGGATACTAAAAAGTCTGAAAAAGGAAATAATGAAATGGGGAAGCAGGGAAGAGTTGACCTTCCACCCTATAGTAATTGTGAAAAAAAAACACCCTGACACATGCCTGAAGGGAATGAGAGCCTGTTACAAGTGCGGAGAAAAAGGCCACCAATCTAGTGATTTCAAGGGGAAGAAAGAAACAACCAATTTTCAATGTTATAGTTGTAAAGATATGGGTCATTATTCATGTGAATGTCCTAAGTGTTAGGGAAAGATTCTCCAAATAAGTCCAAGGGAGAAAGGACAAGATTATGCAGTCACCACTGCAAAGGTTGAAGTTCCTAATGATGTGGTGATAGGTACTTTAATCATTTCCTCAAAAATATCCAATGCTTTATTTGATTCTGGATCATCACATTCTTTTATATCTTCCCATTTTTCCAAGAAAATTAGACATGTTCAACTTGATTTAACAAAGGATTTGTCATCCAAAACTCATAGGGGATGTATCATTTCAACAAACATGTGTCGATCAGTCCCGTTCATGACATATAAACGTACTTTAGTTTCTAATATTATAATCATACCCATGATTTAATTTGATATAATACTTGGTATGAGTTGGATTTCATGTTATGATGTGAAGATCTATTTCAAGAAGAGGGAAGTTAGGATTTTTGAGAACGTTGTTGAATACCTTATCTTTAGAGCAGAAACCTCGCCAGCTGATTCTTATCTAGATCCACCCCCAATAGATCTAGTGAATTAAATTATTGGGGAGGAAGGGAATGCAATAACTATGGGTGAGTAAAGGAATGTTCAAATAGAGGACATACCTATTGTGCAAGAATATGTTGATGTGTTTTTAGAGGATTTACTTGGACATCATCCAGAGCAGAAAATTGAGTTTTCCATTGACTTAATTCCTAGTTAAAGGCCCATATCAAAAATCTTTATAGAATGGCCATTGTGTAATTACTAGAAATGAAGAAACAAATAGAGGAATTGAGTGATAAATGATTTATTCACCCTACTGTTTCTCCATAGGGAGTCCCTGTTCTTTTCATTAAGAAGAAAGATGCATCTATGAGGTTGTGCATTGACTATAGGGAGATCAATTCTATAACAATAAAGAATAAGTATCCCCTACCTCGAATTGATGATTTATTCGATAAACTTCCAATATTTTTCGAAGACAAACTTCAATCTAGATATCATCAGTTGTGAGTAAGGAAGGAATACATTCCAAAGAAAGCATTTCAAACTAGGTATGGGCATTACGAGTGTATAGTAATTCCTTTTGGACTGACTAATGCACCCTATGTCTTCATGGATATAATGAATAGGGTTTTCAAGGAATATCTTGATGACTTTGTGGTGGTATTTATTGACGATATCTTAGTATAATCCAAAAGATATGAAGATCATGAAAATCATTTGCGCACTATTCTGAAGATTCTCAGAAGAAATGATTTATATGGGAAGTTTAGAAAGTATGAATTTTGGATTCAATAAGTTTCTTTTCTTGGCCACATTGTCTCTAAGGATGGAATATCTGTTGATCCCGAAAAGACAAAGGCTATTCAAGAATGACCTACTCCAATGAACATAACTGAGGTACATAGTTTTATTAGTTTAATAGGTTTTTATTAGTATTTCGTTCAGAACTTCACCCGTTTAGACAACCCAAAAACCAATCTTACACGTAAAGGGGTTAAGTTTGTATGGACAAAAGAATGTGAGAACTATTTTGGAGAATTGAAGAGGAGATTAGTGAATGCTATGATCCTAACTCTACCATCGGGGAATGATGGGGTTGTGATCTATAGTGATGCATCAAAGAAAGGACTTGGTTGTATCCTTATGAAGAATGATAGAGTTATTGTCTATGAATCAAGGAAGTTAAAAATTCATGAAAAAACTATCCTACTCATGATCTTGATTTAGCTACTATGATATTTTCTTTAAAAATATAGAGACACTATCTCTATGATGAAAGATGTTAGATATATAGGGATCACAAGGTAGCTGATGCATTGAGGAGGAAGGATCATGGAGTTTTAAGGAAAATGAGGATTGAAAGGGATCTTGTATTCATGGATCTATTAAGGATGAACATGAGAATTATCAAAGAAGGTGAAACATCATTACTTTTTCAATTAGTTTACCAACCATCTTTATTATAAAGTATTAAAAGCTCTTAGCCTGATGATGAGAACCTTCAAAAGAAAATTAATGCTGTGAAAGATGGGAAGTTGGATGAATTCGTATCTGAAGATGGAATTATGAATTTTGGGAAGAGGCTATGTGTTCCCTCTATACTTGAGCTTAAAAGGGAGTTATTGGATGATGCCCATAGCTCGAATTTCTCTATACACCATGGTATCACTAAAATGTATAGAGATTTGAAGGAACATTTCTGGTGGGACAACATGAAGCCATAAATTGCTGATTATGTATCAATATGTTTAGTCTGTCAACAAGTGAAGGCCGAACGACAAAATAATAGAGTAATATTTCAACCTCTACTTATTCCTACATGGAAATGGGATGATTTCACCAAGATTTTTTTCCTGGATTTCCCAAAACTCCAAGAAAGAACGATGCGATATGGGTAATTGTTGATCAACTTTTGAAATCTGCACATTTTCTCACTATAAGGGAGGATTTTCCATTGGAGCGCCTAACAAGAATCTATATCGATGAAATTGTGAAAATTCATAGAGAACCTATCATAATTGTGTCTGATCATGATCCATGATTTACATCAAAATTATGGAAAAGTCTTCAGAAATCTTTGGATAAAGAGATTCGTTTGAGTATTTCTTATCATACTCAAACTGATGGGAAATCAGAAAGGACGATCCATGATTTAGAAGACATGTTGAGATCATGCTTTCTCAACTTTAAAGGTATGTGGGATTTGTATTTACCTTTGGAGGAGTTTTCCTACAATAATAGTTTCTATTCTAGTATTCAAATTGTACCATATGAAGCATTGTAGGAAAAGAGATGTCATACACCAACATGTTGGGATGAAGCTGGTGAAAGGAAGCTAGTGGGTCTAAAGATTGTGGAGGAAACAACAATGAAGGTAAAGAATATTCAAGGCCATATCATAGTAGCTCAAAGAAGAAAAAAAATCTATGCTGATAATCAAAGGAAGGATTTGTAATTTTGAGTGGGAGATCATGTTTTCTTAAAAGTATCTCCATTGATGGATGTTATAATATTTAGGAAGAAAAGGAAACTGAACCATAGGTACATATGCCCTTTTGAAATTTTAGAGAGAATTGGAGCTATTGCATATCGTTTGGCCATGCCACCTAGCCTGTCTAAAGTACACAATGTGTTCTATGTCTCATTGCTAAGAAAGTACATGCCAGATGTAACGACCCAATATTTTTCAATGGAAATTCATTTCTTATAAATATGTCTTAATCACATGAAATCACAACATAATGAACTAATAAGTGCTATGTGACCCTTAAACATAAGTTTTTCACTTTTGTGATTTGAATTTCAAAAATATGACATACATAATTGCAATCAGTAAGTTATTTGGAGTCTGATAAGAAAAACATAATTTTTTGTGAATAGTACCCTACCCTTAAATAAAGAAAAAGAACACTCTATAACGATGAAATTCAATATAATAACTTATCACTAAGGGAATAAATGAACTAAATAGAATTATGATAAACTAAATACATGTATAATAGGTTCTAAAATATGTTATTAATAAGTCTAATTTCATATTCGAGGAGCTTAAGTTCAAGAGCGGAACACGTTCGGACTTAAGGTAAGGGTTTTTCTCACCCAAACCTCCATTTTCATTCAGGTTACTTTTATTGTCTAATTAACTCAATGAAATTATTGTATATTGTTATGTAATCCTCATAAAATTTGTGCGAGTGTTCTATATATGATTACCAACCGGAACCCTTCCTTATTTTATGGATAGTTACACTTTTTAAAAGGAACTTTCAAAGTTGTTTAAAAAATACAAGCCCGATTCAAGGGAATTTCTCAAATTCTTACCTATTTTAAAGGGAAATATATAATCTGTTTTGGAAACCATTATCTTTATTAAATCACTCATTATATTATTAAAATACTATCTTACTTCACTTCTGATTTTATACAAATATTTTTCTAAAAGAACTCTTATTTTCAAAATAAAAGAGTATTTATCTCAAGAATTGCTTATTGATTTTATAAGAGTATTTTCTTCTGATTCAACACTCTTGTTGATTCTTATGTATTATTAGGTTTAATAATTTATGATGTCTTCTACCATATTTGATTGAATGGTTTATGAATAATTTTATCATGGATGATCTATCCTAAAACCATTAACCATATTACTTGTAATGGTTAGTGTTTTATGTTTAATGACTGGGGAAAGCTAGTTACATTTCATATGATAGTTTCAATATTAATGTATATGCTATTTACATTTATCACCGCTCATATGAGGAATGCATTGGACTTATTATGTGATGGGAGGGTCTCTCTATATCCCCTCGATGCATCGGTAGGTCTCATGAGACAAATAGACGTGGAATTGGCCAAGGCCTTTCCCGATTTGATATATGGTTTTGGCCAAGGACTTAACCATTTTTAGAAGTCTTGGACGAGGCCTTGAAGAAATGTTTCAGAATGTCTGGCATATGCACTTACCTCATTATGAAGCCAGTAATTGAAAGTTCATGTGGTTATTCGACTAGTAGAATACCCTTGATTATGTTATATTATGACAATTTTTACTCAGCTCATATTCCTACCATATTATGTTCAGGTTTATTTTTAAAGGAATATGTTTTCAATTATTCACCATGTCTAATGTTTATGTTATCTCTTGCTGTATTTCTTATTCTTACTGAGCATTTGAGCTCACCCATTTCTTATGTTTCATTTTTCTAGGATACGAAGAAGTAAATTATGAATGACTTGCAAGCATAGTCTAGGAGGCATGGATGTTTCTAATGGAATAAATTAGTGTTGTTATCCTTTCAATATGTAAAGTTGAACTTATTTATGTATCTTGTTTCCAAAATATACTAACCTACTTGGTCCTTAAGGATGCATATTCCTTGTTTATATGCCAATGTAATAAAATAAGGCACCAGCTCCAGAAAACTGGGGTCGGGTCCTTACAGCTGGTATCAAAGGAAGTTTAGTAGAAAACTTGAAAACTTGATTTAGAAAACATAGATTAGGGAATAAATCCCTAAGATATTCTTTGAGGATAATCATACAAGAACATCCTGATATTTTGGTAAGGAATGAATTATGTGGATATTTCTAGAAAATACATCTCTGTCTAGATACAAATAGGTAGAGGTGGCTCTGGCAAAGATGTACCTAGGAGTGAAAGCTCCATCAAGGAGTTTCGGGCTTGAACCAGGGTATCCTAATACACAAAAATGGGTCTTACTGCACTCTTGGTATTGAAACTCTCAGAGGATATGTTTAGGATAATTCACATTTTCATTATAAGCCATTATAAAGGATTGAAATGTAAATTTTTCCTCAAAGAAGTCTTTTTTTGTGATTATGGGGTTAGCCATGCATAGGATTTCAATTTATGCTATGTATTTTTCTAAGTTAAGATTATGATTCATACCCTAATCTAGTGTATTCCATTATTTAGAAATGTCTCCTAGTGGAAGAAATGAAAACCACATGAACACGCATATCCCATGTAGGGATTTCTCTCCGATGTAAGATAACGATGTTGGATCTGGTGCTGCGACTAGTGCAGAGAAGTTTATAACTATACTGGGATAACCTACTCAGGTTATGAATAATAACCATACCCGTATGGACCATCTAGATCCACCATGTGGAGGAGCTTTGTTTGATCACTTTATGCGACAACAACCACCATCACTCAATGGGACTACAAACCCATTTGTAGCTGAGCAGTAGATAAGTTCCCTAGAGAAGATGTTTATCGCTTTGGGATGCAATGAATGAGAGAAGGTTGTCATGGCAGTTTATCATCTATTGGGAGATGCAGATCAGTGGTGGTCATTAATCCAAAACACGAAGGAGGAGGAAGATATTGAAGAGATGGAATGGAGGTATTTTAAAGAAATATTCTTAGAGAAATACTTTCCCCATGAATAGTGAGTGGATATGGAAAGATAGTTTTTGAATTTGAGGAAAAAGGAAGATGAGAATGTTGCAAAGTATGAAGCTAAATTCACAAGGTTATAAATACATGCTGTGGACTACATATGAAATCCAAGGAGAAAAATTGATGGATTCTTTGATAGCCTAAAGCCATTCCTGTGACGGGCATTGGTATCCCAAAATTTCTTATCATATGAAGATATAGTTTTATGTTCTATTAAGATAGAAAATGAATTCTCTAAGTCTTATGAATTTAAGGGAAATCAAGATAAGAAGAGAGATGCTGAAAACTCTGGAAATGGAAATAAGGAAACAGTGAAGAATGGAGGAGTTGAATTTCCACCCTGTGATAATTGTGGAAGGAAATACCCTGGAATCTGATTAATTGGAAAAGGAGTATGCTAAAAATGTGGAAAGAAAGAACATCTTGATGGTGATTGTTAGGGGAAGAAGGAAGCTAATAATGTTCAATGCAATAATTTCTGGGATATGGGACACTATGCTGATGATTTTCCAAAGCATACAGAAAACATGCCACATAAAAGGCCAAGGGAGCAGGGACAAGCTTGTGAAATCACAACTGCTGATATTGAAGTTCCTAATGAAGTGGTGGTAGGTACTTTAATCATTTCATCAAACTTATCCAATACTTTATTTGATTTTGGATTGATGCATTCATTTATATCTTTATAGTTTTCCAAGAAAATTAGACATGCCCAATTTGATTTAATAAAGGTGTTATCAGTCAAAACTTCTAGTGGATGTATCACTGCAACAAAGCCGCGTCTATTAGTCCTCCTCATGACACATAAAAGTGATTTATTTGATAACTTTATCATCATACCAATGATTTAATTTGATATAATTCTCTGTATGAATTGGATATCAAATTATGATGCGAATATCTATTGCAAGAAGAGGGTAGTTACAATTTTTGAGAATGATGTAGAATCCATTATCTTTAGAGTAGAAAACTCTCCATCAGATCCTCATCTAGATCCACCCCCAGTAGCTCTACTGAATTCAATTTTTGGGGAGGAAGGGAATACAATAACTATGGGTGAGGAAAAGAATGTTCAAATATAAGATGTACCTATTGTGCAAGAATATGTTGAAGTCTTCACAGAGTATTTACCTGAACATCCTCCAGAGCGGGAAATTGAGTTTTACATTGACTTCATTCATGGTTCAAGGCCCATATCAAAGACCCCTTATAAAATATCCATTGTGGAGTTAGTGGAACTAAAGAAACAACTAGATGAATTGAGTTATAATGGATTTATTCAACCTAGTGTTTCTCCATGGGGAGTCCCTGTCCTCTTTGTTAAGAATAAAGATAGATCCATGAGGATGAACATTGATTACAAGAAAATCAATGCTATTATAATAAAGAATAAGTATCATTTGCCACAAATTGATGATTTATTTGACCAATTTCATGGAGCACAATATTTTTCGAAGATTGATCTTTGATCTGGATATCATTATTTGCTTGTGAGGAAGGAAGAAATTCCAAAAACAACATTTAGAACCAGGTACAGGCATTACGAGTTTACAGTAATTCCTTTTGGACTAACTAATGCACCATCTATTTTCATGGATCTAATGAACAGAGTTTTCAAGAAACATCTTGATGACTTTGTAGTGGTGTTTATTGATGATATCCTAGTATACTCTAAAAGCTATGAAGATCCTGAAAATCACTTGCGCACTATTCTTAAGACTCTTAGAAGAAATGAATTATATGGGAAGTTTAAAAAGTGTGATTTTTGGCTTCAATCAGTTTCCTTTCTGGGCCACATTATCTCTAAGGATGGAATATCTATAGATCCTGCAAAGACAAAGGTTGTGCAAGAATGACCTACTCCAACGAACAAAACTGAGGTACATAGTTTTATTAGTTTAGCAGGTTATTATCAGTGTTTCGTTTAGAATTTCACCCTTTTAGCCAACCTAATGGGAAAGCTTACACGAAAAGGGGTTAAGTTTATATGGAAAAAGGAATGTGAAGAATGTTTTAAAGAATTAAAGATAAGATTACTAAATGCTTCAATCTTGACTATACCATTAGGGAATGATGGATTTGTGATCTTTAGCGATGCATCAAAGAAAGAACTTGGCTGTGTCCTTATGAAGAATGATAGAGTGATTGCCTATGCATCTAGGAAGCTAAAAAATCATGAAAAAAACTATCCAACTCATGATCTTGAGTTATAAGAGTAATCTTTTCTCTGAAGATTTGGATACACTACCTCTATGGCGAAAAAAGTGAGATATATACAGATCATAAGAGTTTGAAATATATCTTCTCATTGAAAGAAATCAACATGAGACAAAGGATATAGATTGAGCTACTAAAGGATTATGATTTCACAATACACTACCACCCAGGGAAGGAAAATAATGTGGAAGACACTTTGAGTAGAAAGGACCATGTAATTCTGAACAAGATGCGAGTTTAAAGGGATCATTTGTTCATGGATCTAGTAAAGATGGATATGAGAATTATCAAGGAAGGTAAAACATCACTAATTTTTCAAATGGTTGCAAAACCTTCTTTATTAGAATAGATAAAATGTTCTCAGGATGATTATGAGGAGTTTCAAAAGAAAATTAAAGTTGTAAATGATGGAAACTTGATTGAATTCATATATAAAGGTGGAATTTTGAAATTAGGAAAATGGTTTTGTGTTCCCGCTATTCCAGATCTAAATATGGAACTATTGGAAAATGCTTATAGCTCTAATTTCTCTATACACCCTGGTAGCACAAATATGTATAGAGATCTAAAGGAACATTTTTGGTGGGAAAACAAGAAGTGGGAGATTGCTGATTATGTGTTGAGATGTTTGGCGTGTCAACAGGTGAAGGCTATAAGATAATGTCCTGGAGGAGTCATGTAACCCCTTCCTATTCCTATGTGGAAATGGGATGATATTTCAATGGACTTTATCATGGGAATACCAAAGATTCCAAGAAAGAATGATGTGATATGAGACATTTTTGATCGTCTTACAAAATCAGCACATTTTCTAGCTATAAGAGAAGATTTACCACTTGAACATTTAGAAATACTATATATTAATGAAGTTTTAAGACTTCATGGTGTACCCTTATCAATTGTTTCTGATTGTGATCCCCATTTTACATCATAATTTTGGAAAATTATCCAGAATTCCCTAGATACTGATCTTCGTTTGAGCACTACCTACCACCCACAGACTGATGGAGAATCAGAACATACTATTCAAACTTTGGAAGACATGTTGAGGTCTTGTTCACTTGACTTTCAAGGTATGTGAGATCAGTATTTACCTCTCATAGAATATTTCTACAACATTAGCTTCCATTCAAGTATTCAGATGGAACCATATGAAGCATCATATGGAAAGAGATGTCGTACACCAACTTGTTGGGATGATATTGGTGAAAGAAAGCTCGCAGGCCTAGAACTTGTTGAGGAAACAATGAAAAAGGTGAAGATTATCCAAAACTATATCAAAACAATTAAAAGTAGTCAAAATAGATATAATGATAAACTAAGGAGGTATTTTGAATTTCAAGAAGGAGAACATGTTTTCTTAAAAGTGTCTCTATGGAAGGGTATTATACGATATAGATGAAGGGAGGCAGGATGAGAGATACGACTCTCTCTCTCTCTCTACAATTCTGTGATTAGGGTTTTGGTGAGGATGGCTTCAGTTGCGGATTGGCTACCTCATGGTAGGTTCGATTGTTACAGAGATACTCCGGAGAGTGGAGTGCGCAGTGATCTGTGTATAGGGAAGGTGAATCCCGGTATTGTTGGAGGTGGAAGAACAGGCGGCAAGGGTTGCGCACCTTTGTCTGTCAGAGCGACCTCGTCTCCGACAGAGGTGGGATCTGCTGCGGCTGTGAATGGAGGTGTGATCTTTTCTCCGACTGGAGGTGCGAGTTCATATCCAGCGAAGGTTAGAACTGTTGAGGTTGTGAATGATAGGGTGAGATCATCTCCAGAGGGTTCATTAGGTCGTTCTGTGGTCGTGGCTGGTGGAGCAAGCTTATCTCCTATGTTTTTGGGACCTGCTGCGGTTGCGACTTGTGACGTGCGATTGTCTCCGGTTGGTGTCAATGGTGGTACTGCGGTTTCAATTGGCGGTGGGAGCTCTACCCTGGAGGGGTTGAATGAAGTGGGCGGTCTCAAACGCGAGGCCACCTTTATGGATGCTGTCAAGGATTCCATGAAGGATTTGCCTATTTCCATAGCACTGGATGGATCTGTTTCTAATGGAGCATTTAACCCTGTTACAGGTCCGAATTATTCTGCGGAAATCCATCTGAAAAGTAGTGGCGCTTGTTCCTTTTCTAATCTCAAAGGCGGGCTTGATTCCTCAATTCGAAGAAAAGGGAATATTTCGCATATCAAAGCGGATCCCATTGTGGTCTCTGAGCGGCTTAAAATGGGTGAGTTCTCAATTATTGCTCGCCTGTTTCTTCCAAAAGGTTCATTACCCTTGAAAATTGAGGATCTCAAGGAACGTATTTCATCAATTTGGGGTTTCTCATCATGGAAGTGTGTCTCGATTGGTTGAGGATATTTTCATATGATTTTCCCTACGGATGAACTAAAAGTTCGAGCATGGAGATTTGGATCCATTAACCTCAAACTTGGAATTGTTCATCTGCGTGAATGGGACACAAAGTTCAATCCCTTGTAGGTTGGTAACACTACTTATAAATGTTGGGTTAGAGTTTATGGTTTAAACTGGATACTCTGGCACCCCAAAATATTGTATGATATTTCCTTGTCTATTGTTATTATAATAAAAATTGATAAGGAAACCTAAGCTGCCCGTTTTGGCCACTTTGATCGGTTTATGGTTGAGATTGAGTTGGGTTCGACTCTTGTTGATAAGGTGATGCTAGAAACTGATGATGATATTATTGAGCTGAAGATCGTTTATGAGAAAATTCCTAAATCCTGTAAGGATTGTAATATCATTGGTCATGACTCATCTTCTTGTCGGTGTTCTTTAGTTTGCAGCTTTTGTGATTTGCATGTTCACGATGTCAATAATTGTCTCAAGAAAAATAAGACTACCTCTACGCGGAAAGCTGAACCACAGTTGTTGCATGAGGATGACAAAGAACTGGGTAAAAATATGGAAGATTTGGGCACGGTTTCTATTCCTGCTGAGAAAGAGGAGCAAGGTGCCATTCATGAAGAGGCATCTAAGTGTGCTAAGAAGAAGTCCTAGGTTGAGATTTGTACGGATGAAGAAAATGTCCATCATGTTGATACTCCAAGCGAAGGAAAAGAATAATAAAGAGAAGAAGAAGAACAGATTGCAGTTGATCAATAACTTATTCAGGAAAAATTGGTTCCCTCTGTGAATCGCAAAGGTAAACAAACTTTAGAGTATGACTCTCCAGTCATCTGTAAGGCTTGTCACTCTTCTGCAAAGCCAGTTGTAGATCCTAAAGGATTTCAACTTGTTTCCTACAAGAAGACATCGCCTTCGTGTGCTTCCACAATGGTAGTTGAGAGGACTACTGCAGAATAAATGAAGACACCAATGACAAAAAATGATCCTTCTGATGAGGAAGAAATAGGGGATAGCTTAGGTTCTGATAGTACTGATGCGGAGACACTTCATAAAAGGATTCAAGAACTTGCGAGCAGGGAAAGTGCTTGTAGAGGGAGATCGAAAGGCCGGGGACGAGGACGTGGAAGAGTGGAGCTTGATGCTTTTAGAGAAGAAGAATGAAAGCTAACTGAGCGTCTGATGAAAAAGGTCAAAAAATAGTCTTTATTGTATTGGGGTTCCCCTATTTCTTTCCCACACTCTTTCTTTGTTTTCTTCTTCTCTTGCTTTTAATAAAAGAAGCATTGCCTTTTAAAAAAAAGGGAATTATATGATTCGGTAAGAAGGGAAAATTAAGTTCCAGGTACATCAGACCTTTTGAAATTATGGACCGAATTGGAGCCGTAGATTACCATTTGGAAATGCCACCAAGTCTCTGCAAAGTTCACAATGTGTTCCACGTGTCAATGTTAAGGAAATACATTCCGGACCCAACACATGTACTCGCCTATGAAGAAATATAACTTGAGCCCGATCTGTCTTATTTTGAAGAGCCTATCAAGATTCTTGATACCAGAGAACAAGTATTGAGAAATCAGACGACTCGTCTGGTAAAGGTTCTTTAGAGGAACTATAAGATAGAGGAAGAAACATGGGAGCCTCAAGAGCTTATGTTGAAGACATACCCGAATCTTTTTAGGCAACATTTTGTGAATTTCAAGGATGAAATTTTTGTGAGGGGAGAATGTAACGACCCAATATTTTTCAATGGAAATTTGTTTCTTATAAATATGTATTAATCACATGAAATCACAACATAATGAACTAATAAGTTCTATGTGACCCTTAAACAAAATTTTGTCACTTTTGTGATGTGAATTTTAAAAATCTGACATACATAGTTGCGATTAGTAAGTTATTTGGAGTCCAATAAGAAAAACTTAATTTTTAGTGAATAGTAACCTAAACTTATGAATAGTAACATACCCTTATGAATATTGATATACCATAATGAATAGTAACTTTACCTATGATAGTATATAAATAATATTCAAGTGGAAGTATGTCACGAACCCCTCCCCACAAAGTGTACCCCTCCTAGGCCGACAATGTGAGAAGAGAGACAATGACCCCCGAGTCCCGCCTCCAGTAGGGCCCGGGTTGGCGACTAGCACCGAGGGTATAATAAACATACAAATGGGAGGAATTACCCTCTAAGAGAACACATGCAGAAGAGAGAGATAGAATAGACTCCAATCAACTCCAACTCAGAACTAAAAAAAATAAAATAAATCCAAGTACATATATGAAATGTCATGCAAAAGTACTACAAATGAAAGGGGAAACTAAAAGTACCCAAAAGAAAGTAAAACGGCAGGGACCACAAGACCGAACAACTCCTCCTCCAACCACAAGCTAGTAGTAACCCACTTGATCTCCAACCTGCTCTGAGTGACTCGAAAAACAGTTTATATATACATAGGGTGAGTATAACAGTACACTCAGTAGGATCCTCCCCAAGCCTCTCGTGCAAAAGTAAAGAAAGCATACTAAAGCCTAGTGAACAACAAGTGAAACTAACTCGTCACCTAAACATGTATACTAAGTTCCCAACTTCACCATGGATACTCTCACCAAGTAACGAATACAAGAATATATCATATAGTAAAGATTATCAAGGGTACCCCGCTACTAATTCCCCACTGGTTTGCCACTTTGCCCCAACGACATACGTCCTGTGCATCTCTCTCCAAAGGCTTGCCCGCAGACACCTGGGCTAAGCTCCACAATCTGCACCTCGTGCACCACAAAGGCTTGCCCGCAGACACCTGGGCGAAGCACCACACCATCCTCACAACCAAAAGCAACCGGGTAAGTTCTGGGAGCCACCACAACCCGCATAACGTGTATCATACATCAGGTATTATACCTCAAGCCATTATAGCCCATACACCGAATAGGGATCCTCAAGCCATCACAACCTATACGCGTTACACCTATAGTAGTCCATAGGATACTATATTCAGAATATATGTGTGTGAAATAACCATAAGCCATTACAGCCCTCTACACACATATATGGGTAAAACTAACCGGTGTGCCTACTAGCACAAAGATCTACCAAGAGAACAGAGCGGGGTCAAAGGGGGTAGTCAGCCATTCAACCTCCCATCATAATGTTGGGGAAAACACCCCCCAGGGCTCAGAATCCCCGGGGTGTCAGTTGCCCTTACCGACAGGGTGAAGTAGCGTATAGAAACACAAAAGTACAGAATATATATAACTCACATCCACACTATGGGCATTACCTAGTCTTAGATACAACTGCAGCTAACGTCTCTCAGACTCCAGGCTGCTACTTCTAAGACTAGGTATCCTATAAGCACACAAACATTTGAAGAGCTTTATTAGATTACTCCATTCTCATTTTATCAGTTCCACAGTACATTAATTAAGCATGAAAAATTCCACATTAAACTGAATTGGCATCACATTCAAAATCAACTGCTCCTTTTAAGATTCACATCACCATTAAATTCTAGTATCTCCATCCCCGTGGATTTTCACCATTTAATCAAACATTCATTACAGAATTACTTTTCCATATTCCCAGGCATTCTAGAAAAGCATCCTATGCTTCTAAACACAAAGGAGGCTCAACATGGTGAGTATATATACTAACCGTTGAGTCTTTGACGCCTATAGAAAGAGCATAGACCCATTCTCCCTCGAGAGGCTAAACACGGAAATCACGTGGCATACCCCGCACGTCTTCACCTCCTTCGGAAGAAGGGTAGCAAGACCAGCTGCCTTGATCAGTGGGGAAAAGCAAAGCAGATTAACATTCAAAGAAAACCACAAGCATCCAGCAACCACATCCATCCCATTCCATCACCCCTGGTGTCCTCCCCGACACCCACATGCATAAACGGATGCATCTCGCCACTCTAGGAGTCATCTGCTGCCACAACCACAAGGCCTCCATGCCTCCACATATCACAACAACCATCCAGGCTCACATCACAGCACAAGAAGTAGGAAAACAACAGTCACAACCATGGGCTCTTGACCCTTTAACAAACAAGAGGGTAAATCAGAACCCTTTTAGAAATTCCCACATAATCTATTCTTTAATCCATATTGAATTAGAAGATTTTTTATTCGTAGGTTCCAATTATGGGATACCTAATCAGTAAGCTATCACAATTAAATAACCATGATTACTTCCTTAATTTGATTATCCTCAAATTAGAACAACTACAACAACGGCAATAACCAGATTAATTTACATGCCTCTTTATCTTTATCCAATTAATTAACAATTAATTCCGGCTTTACGTTCATTATCAATTTCTATCATGAACGAACAACAAATCAAAGAAAACATAGATATCACTCTATCTAGAAAAACATGAGGCAAACTGTTATCACGGTATAAAGCAATAACATGCGATTAACCAATTATTTTAATACGGTTCAAGTATTTAATTAGGTTAATTTCATTGTGATCCAAAGGACTAAATCATGCTAATTCTACGATTGCACATATAAAATTAGAGAAGCCAGGAATCCCCTACCTGGAAGAGTTCTTGACGTCCTTTATCCACACAATGGGTCAAAATCCTCCTCTCACAACAACTGCATCCACCAGAGGATGCCACGATATGATAGTACCAACCAACCCCAAGAAAAACCCATTAGAATCTTGGAAATTACATGGTATAATATGGAAGGTAGAAATAAGAGAAGATGATCCACAAAGGAATGACGATAAAACATACCTTATTGGGAAGATTGACCTACACAGTTCGGTTGCATCCAAAACAGAGCGGAACTGATCCGAGGAGTAAAGTTTGATTGTGAAACTCCTATGGGAAGGATTGAAAGGTTCTAGAGTCTCATAGCCAAGAACAAAGAGGAAGAATAGGGGAGAATGATATCTCGTCCCTTTTTTAAGATTTAATGGGGCGTCGGTTTAAGATCCGGTTAATTCTCCATTAAAAATGGATCGCATTAACCCACACATTTTGACCAAGTAAATACATCCCGGACTTAGGAATAATTAATATAGGATTTATGGAATTTGAAACGGCCTTAAGAGCCCTTAAAATAAGGCTTTAAAAGTATTTTACATCAAAAGAAACGTCAAAAGGGGAAAAACTGTAGGAATTTGGAAACACTGTTCACCCATTGTTACTGTACATGAAACCGATCTGTGAAACTGATCTGTCAGACCGATCTATGAAACCGATCTGTCAGACCGATCTGTGAAACCGATCTGTCAGACCGATCTGTGAAACCGATCTGTCAGACCGATCTGTGAAACCGATCTATCAGACCGATCTGTGAAACCGATATGTCAGACCGATCTGTGAAACCGATATGTCAGAACGATCTGTGAAACCGATCTGTCAGACCGATCTGTCAGACCGATCTGTGAAACCGATCTGTGAGACCGATCTGTC
Source organism: Viscum album (assembly GCA_963277665.1). Classification (NCBI taxonomy): domain Eukaryota; kingdom Viridiplantae; phylum Streptophyta; class Magnoliopsida; order Santalales; family Viscaceae; genus Viscum; species Viscum album. The sequence continues at coordinate 2,071,808,585 of OY728156.1, read as the reverse complement.
AGACTGATCTTTGAGACCGATCTGTGAGACTGATCTGTGAGACCGATCTGTCAGACCGATCTGTGAGACCGATCTTTCAGACCGATCTGTGAGACCGATCTGTCAGACCGATCTGTGAGACTGATCTGTGAGACCGATCTGTGAGACCGATCTGTGAGACCGATCTGTGAGACTGATCTGTTACTGTTCATAAAACTGGAAACACTGTTCACAGAACTGGAAAATTGGAAAACTGTTGGGGATAAGTCACCTTGACCTCCCGGAACACCTCCAACACCACATTTTCACAAAGTAATGGACCGGAGAGGTCTGGTCCATTACATCAGATACCTCTCAAAACATTCTCGTCCTCGAGAATCTAAAACCAACCTAAAGAAAAGAGGGGTCCGAACAACCACCCCGTAAGATACCTCTCAGGGGAAAACCACCCTGAGTTGTTCTAAATCTAGGACAAAACCACGACATCCGAGAGTATGGTAACAAACAATCCATATCCAAACAATTCAATCATAACATCACATGAAAAGTACATAAATAAAACATGAAATGTCCAACCACAAAGAAAAAATCATTACATGAAAGGAGTTAAACATTAAACAACTCTGGATACTGAGCACGTATCTGTTACTCACGCTCCCATGTACTCTCCTCCATGCCACCGTGTCACCACAAGACACGAACTAAGGGTATATAACACCCACGCAACACCTTCTCCTTGCGGTCTTGGATCTCCACAGGTCGCTCCTCGAAGGTTGCATCATCATAAATATCGATCTCTCCCCAATCGATAACATGAGATTCATCATGAAGATAACGATGGAGCTGTGATACATGGAAAACATCATGTATCCGACTCATCTGAGGAGAAAGTGCTACTCGATACGCCACAACTCCAACACAAGCTAACACCTCGAAAGGCCCAACAAACCGGGGATAAAGCTTACTTCCATGACCAAACCTTCGCTACCCACGACAGGGAGTCACCTTTAGAAACACATGATCCCCAACATTAAACTATAAGGGTCTCCTTCTTTGATCAACATATGATTTCTGATGATCCTATGCTGTCTTCATCCTCTCACGAATCACCTGAACCATCTCTGTTGTATTCTGCACTAGTTCTGGTCCGAGAATTTCTGACTCTCCGACCCCAGTCTAGCACAACGGAGAACAGCATGGCCAGCCATACAAGGATTTAAACGGCGCCATACCGATGGTAGTGTGAAAACTATTATTGTAAGAGAACTCTACCAAGGGTAAGTGCTTCATCCATGAACCTCCAAAATCAAGAACACAAGAGTGCAACATGTCTTCAAGAGTCTAGATGGTTCGCTCTATCTGACCATCCGTTTGAGGATGAAAAGCAGTGCTAAGACATAGTTGAGAGCAAAAAGCATGCTGGAGAGCTCTCCACACCCTGGAGGTAAAATGTGGATCTCGATCAGAAATAATCGTCCTAGTTACTCCATGAAGTCTCACCACCTCCTCTAGATAATGCCTCGACAAAACCTCCACTGAGCTCGACTCCTTGATCGCTATAAAGTGGGACGATTTTTTTAAACGATCCACTACCACCCATATAGAATCATGTCCTCCCGGAGCTTGAGGTAAACCTGTAACAAAGTCCATTGAGATGTCCTCCCACTTCCACTGAGGAATCTCTAATTGCTGGAGAAGACCACCAGGAACACGGTGTTCGGCCTTCACCTTCTGGCAGACTAAACATCGAGACACACACTCTGCAACCGTACGTTTCAGACCAGGCCACCAAAACTGACTCCTCAAGGATCAGTACATCTTTGTCACACCAGGATGTACTGCCAAGGGTGAACTATGGAACTCTCAGAGAACCGTCTCGTGCATCTCCAAGGAAAAAAAAGCCTACCATGATACAACACTCGGTGTTGTTCATCCTCCGACCAACCATCAGGGGCCTCACCACAAACAACTCTGTCTCTCCAGACTTCCACCTCTAGATCACCCAATTGAGACTCTTCCACCTTCTGCATCAGGGATGACTTCACCGTCATCTGGAAAAGACAACCTCTACCCCCAACTTCTCCCATATCAAGATGCAAAGCTAATAGATCTTCCATCACTCTCCAGGAATCACCAGATTCACGCACAACATCATTACGTGACTTTCAACTTAGTGCATCAGCTACAACATTCCCTTTTCTAGGTGTATACGATATTTCAAAGTTGTATTCTTGCAAGAACTCTATCCACCAACGCTGCCGCAAGTTTAAGTCACATTGGGAGAAAACATACCTCAAACTCTTATGATCGGTGAAAACCACAAAGTGCTCACCAATGAGGTAATGTCTCCACAGCTTTAGAGAAAACACTACGGCTACCAACTCAAGATCATGGGTGGCATAGTTTCATTCATGGGGACGCAACTACTGAGACCCATAAGAAAAAACTGACCTCTGCTGCATCAGAACACAGCCTAGCCCCAGATGTGAAGCATCACAGAAAACATCAAACTGGACTCCCTCCGCTGGAAGACAAAGGACTGGAGCACTTACCAACTTTTCCTTTAGATACTCGAAAGCTGCCTGACACTGATCAATCCATATGAACGCTTGATCCTTCCTGGTCAAAGCTGTCAGAGGAGTCGCAACTCGGGAGAAATTGGCTACAAACCTCCTATAATAGCCTGCGAGACCAAGGAAACTTCGTACCTCTGACACGGTCTTGGGGTCTGCCCAAGACACCACTGCTTCTATCTTCGACGGATCCACAACTAATCCCTATTAGGACACAACATGCCCCAAGAAACGAACTTCTCGAGCCCAAAACTCACACTTCGACAACTTCCCAAACAACTGATGTTGGCGAAGAATTCCCAAAACGGCTCGTAGATGCTCTGCATTCTCTTCTTCAGATGTGGAGTACACAAGGATGTCGTAGATAAAAACCACAACAAACTTGTCTAGGAATTCATGGAACACAGTATTCATCAACCCCATGAAAACAGCTGGAGCATTCGTCATGCCGAATGGCATTACAACAAACTCATAATGCCCATGACGACAACAGAAAGCAGTCTTCGGGATATCCTCATCCTTTACATGCATCTGATGATATCCTGACCGCAAGTCAATCTTTGAGAACCAACTTGTACCCTTCAGTTGATCTAATAGGTCATCAATCCGAGGAAAAGGATAGTGGTTCTTTATTGTCACTTTGTTTAATCGACGATAATCGACACAGAACCGCAAAATGCCGTCAGCCTTTTTCACAAACAAAACTAGCGCTCCCCACGGTGACACACTTGGCCAAACAAAACCGCACTGCAACAGACCATCAAGCTGAATACGTAGCTCTCGTAACTCATAAGGGGACATCCTATACGAAGAAATAGAGATAGGAGACGCTCCTGGCTGTAGCTCGATCCCAAACTCGATCTCTCGTCGAGGGGGTAAGGATACAACCTCTTCTGGAAAGACGTCATGGTACTCCTCTACGACTCTAGGAAACGCCAACTGTTGAACCTCTGAAGAACTCAACATCATCCCAGCCATCATGGATGATAAGGATGGAATTCGTCTATGACTCATCCGAGGATCTCTCTCACCAACAAACACCACTTTCTCTCCATCTGCATCAAAGAAAACGACCTTCTTCTTATAGAAATCCACAATAGCCTGCACCGAATACAACCAATCCATGTCGAGTATGACATCATATGGTTGTATTCGTAAACATAGGAAATATCCCCAAGAGCGGTGTTTCCCCAACACTATCTCACAGTCTCTACATACTTCAAACAAGTCAGCTCGACCTCCAACTGGCGTAGTCAACGCCAAGGGCACTGGAAGCCTCTCTACCTCAAGTCCCAAAGCATGGACAAGGGTAGGTGATATGAAGGAGTGTGATGCTCCTGAATCAAACAATGCATACACCAAGGTAGAAAATAAGAAAAGGGTACCTCAAATGACATCTGGATCGCCTGGGGCTGGCAACGCTAGAGCATGAAGCTGACCACGACCTCCTCCACAGCCTCTCTGACCCTGATGAAGACCACTACCACGACCGCACTCTGCTCTCTGAGGACGGGGAGCGTCATGGGGCTGTCCTCTGCCTGCTCCATCTACCCTCGGGTGATCTAAAGCTGGTGCAACCTGCTACAGCTGCCTCGGCTGGAACTGCCTCAACGGAGGAACCTGGAGCGGAGCGCCCGGTGCACGATGACTGCTCTGAAAAGTCGGGCACTCCCGCTGCTGATGACCATGACCACCACAAGAAAAACAAGCACCTGATCCCTTGTCATAGGCCTGAGAGTTGCTGCCTCCAGAGAAACGAGATGGGAAGGGCTGGGACCTACCCCCAGGTGAACGGAAACTCTTCTTCCCTGAAAACCGGGATCCCCGGACCACAACTTTGCTTCGTGAGGAATCATGACGATTTCCCTCTCGTGACGATTCCGTCCTAGCCAAAGTCCTCTCAACAACATCTGCCCTCGGCAGCACCTCAAGATATGTCTTTAGCATAAATGGGGTGACATGGTGCTGGATCTCTGGACGCAAAGCCTCTTTGAAATGACTTGACCTGGCCTCTTCATCTGGTAACAGGTCTAAAGCATATCGTAGAAGGTTCCAGAAACAGATTCCAAACTCTCGAACACTGGAGCTCCCTTGTCGAAGGGTAAGAATCTCCTGGCGACTGGACGCCTTCGCAGTCGAAGAAAGAAACTTGACTCTAAACCTGTCTTGAAACTCCTCCAACCAGTCTTCTATGACTGCATCTGAAACGGAGCCCTCGTACTTCTTTATACTCTAGCGCTGAAACTCTCGGAGTGTCTTCCTCCAAGTGTCATCGTCGTCAACCTATACCTGACGGTGATCTGCTGGAACAACTTACTGGGCATCTTCTGCGCAAACCTGACGAGGACATCGACCTGGAGCCATACCTATAAAATAACAACTGTTAGAGCTCCTAATCCTGGAATATGGAAGACTCAACATTAATTAATTAATTGTTTTGTTTTATTAATTTTAGGTTAACTATCCCAAGGTTTACCCATTCAAACACAGGCGCAAAGAATAATGATGCATGATCCTTTCCTAGGTCTCTACCCTGCAACCAGTATCACTTTGTTTAATAGCCATCGTAAACTTAAAGGTCCGTGCAACATATCATAGGGGGCCCTAAACGCCTATGTCTCTGCCAATCTCTAGTGTTTACCCCACTTGATAAACATGAATGACCCCATTGCCCTACCATCCCATGCATCCTCACCTGTGCCTAACTCCAAAATCCATTCTATCCCTCAACCAGAGCTCTGATACCACTCTGTCAAGACCCCCTCCCCACAAAGTGTACCCCTCCTGGGCCGGAAATGTGAGAAGAGAGATAATGACCCCTGAGTCCCGCCTCCAGTAGGCCCCAGGTTGGCGACTAGCACCGAGGGTATAATAAACATACAAATGGGAGGCATTACCCTCTAAGAGAACACATGCAGAAGAGAGAGATAGAATAGAATCCAATCAACTCCAACTCAGAACTAAAAAAATAAAAGAAATCCAAGTACATATATGAAATGTCATGAAAAAGTACTACAACTGAAAGGGGAAACTAAAAGTACCCAAAAGAAAGTAAAACGGCAGGGACCACAAGCCCGAACAGCTCCTCCTCCAACCACAAGCTAGTAGTAACCCGCTTGATCTCCAACCTGCTCCGAGTGACCTGAAAAATAGTTTATATATACATAGGGTGAGTATAACAGTATACTCAGTAGGATCCTCCCCAAGCCTCTCGTGCAAAAGTTAAGAAAGCATGCTAAAGCCCAGTGAACAACAAGTGAAACTAACTTGTCACCTAAGCAGGTATACTAAGTTCCCAACCTCACCATGGATACTCTCACCAAGTAACGAATACAAGAATATAGCATATAGTAAATATTATCAAGCATACCCCACTACTACTTCCCCACTGGTTTTCCGCTTTTCCCCAACGACATACGTCCTGTGCATCTCTCTCAAAAGGCTTTCCCGCATACACCTGGGCGAAGCACCACACCATCCTCACAACCAAAAGCAACCGAGTAAGTTCCGGGAGCCACCACAGCCCGCATAACGTGTATCATACATCGGATATTATACCTCAAGACATTATAGCCCATACACCGAATAGGGATCCTCAAGCCATCACAACCTATACACGTTACACCTATAGTAGTCCATAGGATACTATATCTAGAATATATGTGTGTGAAATAACCACAATCCATTACAGCCCTCTACACACATATATGGTTAAAACTAACCAGTGTGCCTACCAGCACAAAGATCTACCAAGAGAAGAGAGTGGGGTCAAAGGGGGTAGTCAGCCATTCAACCTCCCATCAGAATGTTGGGGAAAACACCTCCCCAGGGCTCAGAATCCCCGGGGTGTCAGTTGCCCTTACCGACAGGGTGGAGTAGCGTATAGAAATACAAAAAGTACAGAATATATATATAACTCACATCCACACTATGGGAATTACCTAGTCTTAGATACAACTATAGATAACGTCTCTCAAACTCCAGGCTGCTAATTCTAAGACTAGGTATCCTATAAGCACACAAACATTTGAAGAGATTTATTAGATTACTCCATTCTCATTTTATCAGTTCCATTATACATTAATTAATTCTTTAAACATTAATTAAGCATGAAAAATTCCACATTAAACTGAATTGGCATCACATTCAAAATCAACTGCTCCTTTTAAGATTTAAATCACCATTAAATTCTAGTATCTCCATCCCCGTGGATTTTCACCATTTAATCAAACATTCATTACAGAATTACTTTTCCATATTCCCAGGAATTCTAGAAAAGCATCATATGCTTCTAAACAAAAAGGAGGCTCAACACGGTGAGTAGATATACTACCCATCGAGTCTTTACCACCTATAAAAAGATCATAGACCCATTCTACCTCGAGAGGCTAAACACAGAAAGCACGTGGAATACCCCGCGCGTCTTCGCCTCCTTCGGAAGAAGGGTAGCAAGACCAGCTGCCTTGAGTAGTGGGGAAAAGCAAAGTAGATTAACATTCAAAGAAAACCACAAGCATCCAACAACCACATCCATCCCATTCCATCACCCCCGGTGTCCTCCCCGACACCCACATGAATAAACTGATGCATCTCGCCACTCTAGGCGTCATCTGCTGCCACAACCACAAGGCCTTCATGCCTCCACATATCACAACAGCCATCCAGGCTCACATCACAGCACAAGACATAGGAAAAAAACAGTCACAACCATGGGATATCGACCCTTTAACAAACAAGAGGGTAACTCAGAACCCTTTTAGAAATTCCCACATAACCTATTCTTTAATCCATATTGAATTAGCAGATTTTTTATTCGTAGGTTCCAATTACAGTATACCTAATCAGTAAGCTATCACAATTAAATAACCATGATTACTTCCCTAATTTGATTATCCTCAAATTAGAACAACTACAACAACGACAATAACCAGATTAATTTACATGCCTCTTTATCTTTATCCAATTAATTGAAAATTAATTCCGGCTTTACGTTCATTATCAATTTCTATCATGAATGAACAACAAATAAAAGAAAACATAGATATCACTCTATCTAGAAAAACATGAGGCAAACCGTTATCACGGTATAAAGCAATAACACGCAATTAACTAATTCTTTTAATCTGGTTCAAGTATTTAATTAGGTCAATTTCACTGTGATCCAAAGGACTAAATCATGCTAATTCTACGATTTCACATATACAATTAGAGAAGCCATGAATCCCCTACCTGAAAGAGTTCTTGACGTCCTTTATCCACACAACGGGTCAAAATACTCCTCTCACGACAACTGCATCCACCAGAGGATGCCACAGTACGATAGTACCAACCAACCCCAAGAAAAACCCATTAGAATCTTGGAAATTACATGGTATAATATGGAAGGGAGAAACAAGAGAAGATGGTCCCCAAAGGAATGATGATAAAACAAACCTTATTGGAAAGATTGACTGACACAGTTCGGTTGCATCCAAAACAGAGTGGAACTGATCCGAGGAGTAAAGTTTGATTGTGAAACTCCTATGGGAAGGATTGAAAGGTTCTAGCGTCTCATAGCCGAGAACAAAGAGGAAGAATAGGGGAGAATGATATCTCGTCCCTTTTTTAAGATTTAATGGGGCGACGGTTTATGATCCGGTTAATTCTCCATTAAAAACGGATCGCATTAACCAATGCGGTTTGACCAAGTAAATACATCCCGGACTTAGGAATAATTAATATAGGATTTATGGAATTTGAAACGGCCTTAAGAGACCTTAAAATAAGGCTTTAAATGTATTTTACGTCAAAAGAAACGTCAAAAGGGGCAAAACTGTAGGAATCTAGAAACACTGTTCACCCACTGTTACTGTACATGAAACCGATCTGTGAAACTGATCTGTCAGACCGATCTGTGAAACTGATCTGTTAGAACGATCTGTGAAACCGATCTGTCAGACCGATATGTGAAACCGATCTGTCAGACCGATATGTGAAACCGATCTGTCAGACCGATCTGTGAAACCGATCTGTCAGACCGATCTGTGAAACCGATCTGTCAGACCGATCTGTGAAACCGATCTGTCAGACCGATCTGTGAAACCGATCTGTCAGACCGATCTGTGAAACCGATCTGTCAGACCGATCTGTGAGACCGATCTGTGAGACCGATCTGTGAGACTGATCTGTGAGACCGATCTATGAGACCGATCTATGAGACCGATCTGTAAGACCGATCTATGAGACCGATCTGTGAGACCGATCTATGAGACCGATCTGTGAGACTGATCTGTCAGACTGATCTGTGAGACTGATCTGTTATTGTTCATAAAACTGGAAACACTGTTCACAGAACTGGAAAATTGGCAAAGTGTTGGGGATAAGTCACCTTGACCTCCTGGAACACCTCCAACACCACATTTTCACAAAGTAATGGACCTGAGAGGTCCGGGCCATTACAAAGTACGACATACCTATACTTTGGAATAAGTAAATAATTGATTTAAAACTGTTGTTTTTAGAATAAATTATGATTTTAATAAAATATTAAATTAATCATATTTAGAAAATTATTTTTGAAAAATGGAATTTATTTTTGGATTCTACTCGTTGAAAAATGGTTAGGGTGAATTTTTGGTATTTTTCTGAAATACTCGAATTTTTGATGAATAGTGAAATACGGTAAAATACCCTATATACAAATTTTCAGTTAAATACAATATTTATGGCATCATAAGTTATTTAAGCCCACTTGGTTCAAACACACATGAATTTATTACTATTATTGGTCATGGAATCATAACTATTTCTTGTCTTGAGGTAAATTAATAAACTAATGATTAAAAAATTATGAAAACCCTCCTCTCCTCCACTGTAAAACTCCCCATCGCCCTTTTTTCTGTTCACTTCTCTAAGCCTTGAAGCTCCTAAAAGTTATACCCAAATAACCTCCTCTAGTAACTCCCAACATCCAAGAAGCTCTTGGTCTTACCAAAAGACCAAAATCTCTTCCCTTAAGGAGGTTCTCAAAGAGGTTATTTCAAGAGGTAAAGCACCTTTCTTTTTCATCTAGTTTCATTTCAATTTATCTTCTTTTATTATCCTCTCCTCACCTCATCTTTCCAAATGACCATGATAGGTCCAGTATAATATATATAGTGTAATTATATCATGATAATGGAAGAACCACCATCAATATTCTTACTCTCTTTTATTTTATAAACGAAATCAACGTCCATGAGGTTCCAATTTATAACCTTTGTGGATGAAAAAGTTTCATTCTTCAATTTCTCCTTCATTACTGGTCATGAAACCATTTTTATGGTTAAAATAGACTATAATATATGTATTATAACCTAATTAATACCCCGTAACTAGTACACATACATATTATTAAATTGTATGACCAAACTAGTTCTTAATAATCAAAATACCACTAAAATAATCTAAGTGAATGTCATAAATATTTTATCTAATGATTCATCCTATTCCCATGTAACTAGATGATATAAAAGAACACTAACACTTATGTATGTTCATAAATAATATGTAATTTCAATTATGGATATTTACATCCATTCCACATGAACTCCATTACTTAATAACAAGTGAACCTATTATGAAAATAAAGAAAATGAACACTCCAGAATGATGAAATTCAATATAATAATCTATCACTAAGGGAATAAATTAACTAAACATAATTATGATAAACTATATAAATGTATAATAAATTCTTAAATAAATTATTAATAAGTCTAATTTCATATTCTAGGAGCTTAAGTTCAAGAGTGGAACACATTCGGACTTAAGGTAAGGGTTTTTCTCACCCAAACCTCCATTTTCATTCGGGTTACTTTTATTGTCTAATTACATCAATGAAATTCTTTTATATTATTATTTAATCCTCATAAAATCTGTGTTAGTGTTCTATATATTTTTACCAACCAGAACCCTTCCTTATTTTATGGATAGTTACATATTTTGAAAGGAACTTTCAAAGTTGTTTCTAAAATACAAGCCAGATTCAAGGGAATTTCTCAAATTCTTACCTATTTTCAAGGGCACTTTATAATATGTTTTGGAAGACATTATCTTTATAAAATCACTCATTTTATTATGAAAATACTATCTCTCTTCACTTCTGGTTTTATATAAAGATTTTTCCAAAAGAAATCTTCATTTCAAAAATAAAAGAGTATTTATCTCAAGAATTGCTTAATGATTTTATAAGATTGTTTTCGTCTGATTCAACACTCTTATTGATTCTTATGTATTATTAGGTTTAATAATTTATGATTTCATCTACCATATTTTATTTAATGTTTTATGACTAATTTTATTGTGGATGATCTATCCTAAAACCATTCAACATATTACTTAGAATGGTTAGTGTTTTATGTTTAATGACTGGGGAAAGTTAGTTACATTTCATATGATAGTTTCACTATGAATGTATATGTTATTTATATTTATCCCCGCTCATATGAGGAATGAATTGGAATTATTATGTGATGGGTGGGGCTCGCTATATCCCCTCGATGTATCGGTAGGTCTCATGAGACAAATATACGTGGAATTGGCCGAGGCCTTTCCCGATTTGATATATGGTTTTGGCCGAGGCCTTAATCATTTTTAGAAGTCTTGGATGAGGCCTTGAAGAAATGTTTCAGAATGTCTGGAAAATTCACTTCCCTCATTATGAAGACAATAATTGAAAGTTAATGTGATTATTCGACTATTAGAATATCCTTGATTATGTTATATTATGACAATTTTTACTCAAATCATATTCCTTCCATATTATGTTCAGTTTTATTTTTAAAGGCATGTATTTTCAATTATTCACCATGTCTAATGTTTATGTTTTCTTCTGCTGTATTGCTTACTATTTTTGAGTGTTTGAGTTTACCTCTTTCTTATGTTTCATTTTTCTAGGGTATGAAGAAGTAAATTATGAATTACTTGCAAGCATAATCTAGGAGGCATGAATGATTCTAATGGAATAAATTAGTGTTATTCTCCTTTTAATATGTAAAGTTGAGCTTATTTATGTATATTGTTTCCAAAAGCTACTAAACTAATTGTTCCTTCATGATTAATATTCCTTATTTATATGAAAATGTAATAAAATAAGGCACCGACTTCAGACAATTGGGGTTGAGTCCTTACACCAGACCCAACATATGTCCTCGCTTATGAAGATATAGAATTGGAACCTAACCTATCTTACCGTGAAGAGCGTATTTGGATTATGGAAACTAAAGAATAGGTGTTGATGAATTGGATGACTCAACTGGTAAAGATACTTTGAAAAAATCATGAAATCAAATAGGCAACATGGGAGCCTAAGGAGCTTATGATGAAGAACTAACCAAATCTTTTTGTGAGGTAACATTTTGGTAATTTTGAGGACAAAATTTTTGTAAGGAGGGGATAATGTAACATCCCAAGATTCTATACATAAATTTAATATTGAATGCATGGAACACTAAGTCTCTACAAAACGCCACTTTGTTATAACCTAGCTAGTAAACTTAAAATTTCCACCTATGTGATTTGAATTTCAAAAAACTAACATACACGATTGCGTTCAGTAGGATATTTAGAGTCTGATAAGACAAACTTAATTTTTGAGGAATAGTAACATACCCTTATGAATATTAAAATGAATAGTAATATTACCTTTATGAATAGTAAATCCTATTATTATTTTATTTTCTCAAGTTTATAAGATAATGATATCTTGATTAATTTTTCAATGTGATATAAAATGAATTATAGTTTTATTTTTTTCAATTAAATTATGATTTTATTTAAAAATTAAATTAATCATATTTATAAAATTATTTTTAAAAATGGAGTTCATTTTTTAATTCTACACGTCAAAAATGGTTAGGCTGATTTTTTTGGATTTTTTCTGGAAAACTCGAATTTTTGATGAATAGTAAAATACGGTAATTTACTGTATATATACATTATCAGTTAAATTCACTATTCCTATAATCATGGATGATGTACGCACATTTGGTTTGAACTCACATGCACTTATTACTATTATAGGTCACATGAACCAACACTATTGGTTGTCTTGAGGGAAATAATAAAATAATGAATAAGATATTCACAAATCAACCCTCTTCTCCACTATAACCCCCCCGTTCCCTCTTCTCTTAACTCCTCTCAAGCCTTGTGCCTTATATAAATTCTACCCAAATCTCTTCTCAAGCTCCCACCACGTCCATAATCCCTTGGTCTCATAAAAAGACCAAAAAATCTTCCCCAAAGAGGCTCTCAAGGAACATTACTTTAAGAGGAAAATTCCTCTTTTCTTTTCTTTTATTCAAGTTCCTTTATTTCCTTATTCTTTCCTCACCTACTTTCTTCCAAATTTTGTGATGACTCCAGTACCTTAAATGTATGGAAATTTTGTTATGATAAAGTCATAATTCTTTATCATCTCTTCTTTCCCCTTCTTTTATACTGGAAATGTAAACACCATCCGAGATGCGTTAATTTATCACATTCAAGGATGACGAGTTTTCAATTTCTATTACCATCTTCAATTCTGGCCATGAAACCATTTTTATTGTTAAACCAGGCTATAATATTTTTATTATAACTTATTTAAGGTTCTGTAATCCTTTTTTACAAATGATATCAATTTATAAATCAAAATAAGTTCGTTGTGATTAAGAACTGTCAATTAACCCAAACAATTTTTCATTAAAGTTTTATATAATGATTCATATTCACTCATAATAACCAAAATAATTTTATAACCATATAATATTCTGGTTGTTCACTAATATAATAAAACTCATATTCTAGAAAACCATTCTCATTCTACATGTTTATTCGTACTTGAATATAAGTAAACCGATCATGAAAACCAAGGAAGAAAACACTCCCAAACAATGAAATTGAATCTCTTAACCCCTAAAAAGGGCATGAATGAAAGTAACGAGGTTATAACAAATCAATTTAATGTAGATTAGGTTCTGGAATCATTATTTTATGTACCTAATTATGATTATTCATGTCTTTAAGATAAAGTGAGGAGCACCTTTGCACTTAAGGTAAGAGTTTTCCACCCGAGCCTCCATTTTCATTCGGGTTACTTTTATTGCCTACTTACCTCAATGAAATTCTTATGAATTTTTATGAAAATATCATAAATTATGTGTGAGTGTTCTATATATGTTTACCAACCAGAATTTTTCTTTATTTTATGGGGAATTACATGTTTTAAAAGAAACTTTTAAAATTATTTCTAAAATACAATCTCGATTCGAGGGAATTTCTCAAATTATTACTTATTTTCAAGGGCTCTCTATAATCTATTTTTTTCAAATATTATATATATAAAATCACTCATTTTATTATGAAAATACTATATTACTTTAATTCTGGTTTTATACAAAGACATTTCCTAAATAACTATTTTTTCAAAGTAAAAGAGTATTTATCTCAAGAATTACTCGATGATTTTATAAGAGTATCTTCATATGTTTCAACACTCTTGTTGATTATTTTGAATTATTGGGATTAATATTTTATGATATCATCTACTATATTTAATTTAGTGGTTTATTATTAGTTTTAATGTGGATGTACTATCTTAAAATCATTCACCAATTTACTACAAATGGTTAGTGTCTATGCTTAATGTTCAGGGAAAGTTATTTACATTTCATATGTTAGTTTCAATATAAATCTATATGTTGTTTATGTTTATCCCCGTTCATATGAGGAATTACTTGGAATTAGTAATTGTCAGGTGGGTCCCTCTATATCCCCTCAGTGCATCGATATGTCTCATGAGACAAACTATGGTCTTGGCACGAGGCCTTGACAAAATGGATATTTATAGTCTTGGAACGAGGCCTTGACGATATGGTTATGATGTCCCGAATTATGCGTTCCCTAATTATGAAACTATTATTGATAATTAATGTAGTTATTTGAATAGTAGAATACCCATGATTATGTTTTATTATGACATCATTTATTTAGCTCTTAGTCCTACCATATTATGTTCAAGATTTTTTTTAAAGGCATATGTTTTTTGTTATTCACCATGCCTTATGATTATGTTTATGATATCTTCTACTATATTTCTTACCCTTACTAAGCATTTGAGCTCATCCCTTTCTTAAGTTTAATTTCCTCAAGACATGAAGATGTTTATTATGAATGACCTGCAGGGATAGACTTATAGTTGTGTACGTTCCCAATAAAACTTATGTATTGTATTTCATTACAAGTAGTAATAATAAATTTATATATGTATCTTTCTTCCAAAGTTACTAAACTACTCGGTCCTCCGAGATTCATATTCTTTGTTTATATGACAATGTAATAAAATAGGGCACCGACTCCAGGCAAATGAGGTCGGGTCCTTAAACTCTCCACTTCCAGTGATAGGAAATGAAAGTGTGGAACTAGAGAAAGAGAGGATATATATAATGAAGTTGTGGGGTTTTAAGGATTAAAGGGAGGTTATGATTTTATTGCAGTTCAAATACTGAAAATATATACATATTTCATAAATTAAGGGAGAGGAAGGTGTTTTCAACAGAATTTTGAAATTGATAAATGGGTATAACCATTTTTTCAATGATGAACAGAAGCCTATAAGGCTCAAATTCATGGCTTGTGAAGCAAGCTAAATGATATGTAGACAAGAAAACTTCTTTACTAAAAAAATAACACACACACACACACATATTTATTTACCTCATCGCTGCTTCTGGTGATAGTTAAGGAATAAGATGACGAAGGGGTATTAATCGACTTCCACTTGCATATGAAAGTTTTCCCAATATGAATTGATCGATATAGTAATATGTATTTATATAGTTCTTTCTAGGTGGGTTCATCAATATTATTCAATAATATTTATTGAATAAGATAAAACTGCATGTATTTTTTTACCTTGCAATAGGTTGGGTATACACAAAGGGCCCCATGATTTTGAAATGAAAGGTGTATTTTTTTGTTGTAGGTTGATGAAGGTATAGGATGATAGATCCTCATGTGTAGGGAACATGTTTACTATTTCATAAATCAAGTAATTACATGCGTATCATTGAAGAAAATGATAGTGGAGGTGGGTGATATCGAGCTTGGCCATGCATTGGACATGGCCACTACACCATTTAGTAGCGTCAGGAGGAAGGAGAAGAAATAACATCGAGTTTTTTAAAAAAAATAGGCGTGAGAAAGAATAAAATGGTGTAGGTTGATCAGATGTCTCATATGTGATTGATTAGAAAATCTAGATATAAACATAGGATTTTAAAAGGGTGAACGGTACCCTGCTTAGCATGTTGCACATCAAAAATTCATTCATCTAATAATTTCCATATATAATCATCGTACCATAGATTACTCATTCCATGGCACCAAGGTCCGCACCCAAACACACCTTCACACATGTACATGGGGACAAGCCAACCCGCCTGACCCCTTGCATGCTTCTAGGTGAACTATACACAATGTGGGTGCCCTTCCCACTCACACCCTATTGCTAGTCAGCTGCTTAGGTTTGACCTACCCTATGGGTTGAGATTTCTCCCCATATAAGGGTTCAAGGGGTGGCCCATGTGTCTCCTTAACTAGACATATTTTTTTTAATATTTTAAGTAAAATTTTAAATTACTTAAAGATAATTAAAATACAAAATAAATAATTTTTAACATTGTTTTTACAATTACATGTACTTATTTAAACATATATTTACCTAAAAACATATAATAATAACATTAATTCACTTATATATTATTTATTAAAATATTAACTTAAAAATAATAATACCACATGTATTAATTTTAATACGTATGTCATTGCTAATTTTAATTTTATGTAAAATTAATATTTTTTTACTCTTTAATGTAAAATATTATTACTACATAATGAAGGCTTATAAATTAAAATAAATAATATTATAAACATAAAATTTTGAAAATTATAAATTTCATATCAAAGTAAAAAAACTTGTAATTAATTAACAATCGACTATTTTTTTATAAAATAAGTTTCAAAAGAATACTAAATATATTTAACCAGTTATGAACTCATTTAACATTTTTTTTTCAAAATTTAATGTTTTATTTTTATTAATATTTAATTATTATCTTAGTAATAATATTTTAGTAACTATAATTTAAAATAATTTTCTTACAAAAATAGTGTTAAATTGTTTTTCAAAAAAATCATTAAACTTATTCAATTATAACATTAATTCATGATTTTTTTAAAAGGTATTTTATATCCATTTAACAAAATAAATAAATATATTTTCATTAAGAAATTAAAATAGTATTTCTTAGAAAATAAAACAAAACCAATATTTTTTTTATATTGAATATTAATTTACAACAAATACTTATTTTGATTAAAGAAAATTATTTTGTTTCATTAAAATAAAATAAACCTTAATTTTTTATAATATAAAAAAAATTCATTTAATAGAATTTATTTAAAATAAAATTATGATTAAATTACTGGGATGTTACATTCTCCCCACTAAAGGAATTACACCCTCACAATTCTTCCATCATACTTAAGGAAATTATGAATTTCCATATTTGGAATTAGGAAAACTAGGGTTTTCAAAATTCTATAATCTTAAGGGTCACTTAATTATATAGAACCTCAAAATAAAGCCTCAAAATCTTAACTTATCCTAAAATGAAAATGCCTAATCTTCATAGTTGTCTAAACCATCCCTCTGATACCAAATATGACATCCCGAGACCCAAGCTTCCAGATCTTATGTTAAAAATACTGTATAATTTTATTAAATAAGAAGTAACTAAAAAATATATAGTCCATTACAAATACAAGGATATTTATGATCTATGTTTTTGAGGACCAGGATAAATATCCTTATAATATATCAGATTTATGCAATTTATAAATAAAATATCTATTTAGTTTCACTCTTGCTAAATCCTTAAATGAAACCAAACACCTTTGGAACTTCTACTGATCCTATGAAAATCATTTTAAAATGCAGGGTGAGAATAAAATTTCTCAATAATGGGTTTTAAAACTAGTGAAAATCCTTTTATAAATATTATGAAAATTTCCTTTGAAAACATTTCTCTTTATATCTAATACAAAAAATTTAATAAATACTTTCCCAAAATATAACTCTAGGGTTTTTCAAAACATATAACTATAGAAAATAATTTTCAAAATCCCTTAAAAAATATATATCAATTTTAAATCCCAATTTAATTTCAAAATAAGTAACCTTGGAAAAAAAAAGGATTTCTCTATAAAGTTTTCAATAATTTATTCGAAAAAATAACTTTTATTTCAAACAAAAACATTTGAAATACTAAATAAAGATTTATTAAAATAATAAAAATATGGTGTTCATGAGAAACTGATTGGAAAATAATTTTCAAAAACATTTAAAATGTATAACATTTTGAAAACATATTTAATTTCAAAGATAAGTAACCTTTGAAATAAACTTGGATTTCTCTTTTAAAATTTTTTGAAGACAACAATTTTTTATGGATTAAAATGATACTTGGAAATCCTTAATAAATCTATGAGGCCACTAATAGTATAAACTTTAAAAAAATATACCCTTGAGGCTATGATCTCACTCCCCATTCCTCATCATCTCAATTGATACCCATGTTCCATGTTTTATTTTAAGAATTTTTTTATGGTCTTCCATCCTCATTTATAATCCATTAAAAAAATTTCAAAACTTATATTATTTATTTTCAAGTAGGAAAATAATTTTCACATCTCTTAAACTTTAACAAAATTTGATTTTGATAAAATAATCATTGTTTCTTATAAATCATGAGAAATTTAGAATTAAAAATATTTTTTATAAATAATTCCTATAATGAAGTAATTAAATTTGTTTATTTTTTTTATAAAAAATCATAAAATTTCATTAAAATATATAGTTCATTTCCATAACTAAAATTATGAATAAAAATTACAAAAATAAAAGGAAGTTTTTTCATATAAAATGATAACTTTAAATTTAGCCTTGAATAAAACTTTTTTTACACAAAATTATAATTTTGGAAATTGGGAATTTAAAAATAGTAAATTCCATTTATATAGGGGTTTTAAGAAATGAAAATATAAATTATTGAAAATATAATATTCCTTACATAAAATCAAAGTATAAATAAAATTAATTATATTCTTAAAAAATGTAGTTTTTAAGAAAATAATAAAATTATAAAAAATTTATTACATAAGAGGGTTTTGAATTAATACATAAAATCATAGAATTTTGGCTTTGATTTGGAAATCTTGAAAATAGAAAAGTTCTTGAAAATATTATTTTTTAAAATAACTCCCTTATATAATAAGAGTTGTTAAGATAAAATACATTTCTTATAATAATAACTTTTATGAAGAGGGTTTTGAAATAAAACTTGTAATCATAAAATAATCTATTTTTTAATTCCTAAAAAAGTAAAGGTTCTTTAAAAATATTAAAATATTAATTTTAAAATAGTCCTCTTACCTTAAATATAAAAACTGGATTGATCTTAGGTGGATGAACTCTCCACTTCTAGTGTTGGGAAATGAAAGTGTGGAACCAAAGAAAGAGAGGATCTGGATAGTGAAGCTGGGGGTTTTCAATGAGTAAAGGGAGTTTCTAGTTTTATAGTAGTTCAAAAACTCTCTCTCTATATATATTACACTAATTAAGAATTAGGAAGGTGGTGTCTACATAATTTTTAAATTGATAAATGGATATACCCATTTTTTCAACGATGAACAAAATCTTATGAGGCTCAAATTCATGGATTTTCAAGAAAGCTAAAAGATATGTAAAAAATCAAGCTTCACTATTGAAAATAATATATATATATATATATATGTATGTATATATATATATATATATATTCCTTGTCACTATTTCTAGTGAAAGATAAGGAAGAATACGATGAAGAGGTCTTAATCATCTTCCACTTTCTTATGCAAGTTGTCACAATTCAAATCGATCAATACAGTAATATACATTTATAAAGTTTTTTGTGAGTGGGTTTACCAAACTTCTTTGAGAAGATTTATTTAATAAGATACCAATGCCTGTATTTTTGACCTTGCAATAGGTTAGGAGTACACAATGGGGGCCATGATTTCAATATGAAAGGTGTATTGTTTTACTGCAAGTTGATGAAGGTATAGGCTGATAGATCCTTGTACATAAGATTAAGGTTAAATTTTTTGTAAATCAGGTGGTTATAGGCCTATTATTGTAGAAAATGAGAATGGATTTGGGTGATATGAAGCTTAGCCATGAATCAGATAAGGACACTACACCTTTTGGTAGCATCAATAGGAAGTAAGAAATACGATGTTGAGGGTTTTTTAAAAAATCAGGTGTGATGAATAAGACGACAATATGGGTTGATCAGATGGATCATACACAATTAATCAGACAGTCTGGATATAAATGGAAGATTTTAAATGGGTGAACAATATCCCACTCAGTGCATCCCACATCAAAAAATCCTTCAGCTAAGCACTTCCATATATTACTAATCGTGCCACATACTACTCAAGCAATGTCACCAAGACCATCACCCAGACACACCTTCACACATGTGTATGGAGATTAGCCGACCCACCTGACCCCTTGCATGCCGCTAGGCACACTATGCACCATGCATGTTCTCTTCCCACTTGCACCCTGCTGTTGTTGGCTGCTCAGGCTGACCCTCCCCTGTGGGTTGATCTTTCTCCCCACATATGGGTTGAAGGGCTGACCCTTGTGGATCCCTAGCTGGCCATATTCTTTTAATATTCTAAGTAAAATTTTAAACCATTTAATGATAATTAAAATACAAACTAAATAATTTTTAACATCGATTTTACAGTTACAAGTACTTCTTTAAATATATATTTACCTTTTAACTTATAATAATTATGTTAAATTACTTATATATTGTTTATTAAAATTTTAACACAAAAATATTAATACCACATGAATTAATTTTAATATATATTTCATTGTTAATTTTTATTTTATATAAAGTTAATATTTTATTAATTTTTGATTCAAAATATTATTACTACATAACGATGGACTATAAATTAAAAGAAATAATTTTATAAAAATTAAAGTTTGAAAACTATAAATTTCATTTTAATGTTAAATATCTTGTAATTAATTAACAATTACCTATTTTTTTTTATAAAAAACAAGTTTCAAAATAATATTAAATACATCTGACCATATATGAACTCATTTAACATTTTTATTTCAAAATTTAGTGTTTTCTTTTTGTTAATATTTACTTAGTATCTTAGAAATAATAGTTTAGTAACCATAATTTAAAATAATTTACTCATAAAAATAGTGCTAAATACTTTTTGAAAAAAAACATTAAACTTATTCACTTATAACTATACTTCATTAAAAATTTTTCAAAATGGGAATTTATATCCATTTAAAAAAAATAAATTATTATATTTTCATTTAGAAAGTAAAATATTATTTCTTATAAAATAAAATAAAAACAATATTTTTTTTATATATTTTGAATATTAATTTGTAACCAAGACTTATTTTGATTAAAGAAAATTATTTTTTTTCTTAAAAATAAAACAGTACCTAATTGTTTAAAATATAAAAAAAATCTATTTAATAACATTTATTTAAAATAAAATTTTGCTTAAATTCTTGGGATGTCACATTCTCCCTCCCTTAAAGGAATTTTGACCTCACAATTCTTTCATCGTATTTAGGGAAATTATGAATTTTCGTCTTTATAATTAGGAAAACTATGGTTATTAAAATTATATACTCTTAAGCATAACTTATTTACCAAGAACCTAAAAATAATTCCTCTAACTCTAAACTTATACTAAAATGAAGACACCTAATCTCTAAAGTTTTCTAAATAATGACTCTGATACCAAATATGACATCTCGAGACCTGAGCTTTTGGATCTGGTGCTAAAAATACTGTATATGTTTTTAAATAAAAATTAACTTAAAATTTTATAGTCTTTTATACATCCAATGATCTTTACAGTCCAGGTTTTGGAGGACTAGGAGAAATATCCTTACAATATATCAGAGTTTACACAATTTATAAATAAAATATCTATTTTGATTCACTTTTTATATATTCTTAAATGAAACCAAACACTTTTGGAATTTATACAAAGACTGTGAAAATCATTTTAAAATATAGAGTGAGCATAAAAGTTACTAGTAATGGGTTTTAAAAACCGTTAAATTCCTTTTATAAATATTATAAAAATTCCTTTAAAAACATTTATATTTATATCTAAAACAAAAAATTTGATAAATAATTTCCCAAAATATAAATCTAGGGTTTTTTAAAAACATATAACCATAGAAAATAATTTTCAAATCCTTTTAAAAAATATATATCACTTTGAAAGACCAATTTAATTTCAAAATAAGTTACTTTGAAAACAAACTTGGATTTTTCTATAAATATTCCAATAATTTATTGAAAATAGTGACTTTTATTTCAAAAAAATATATTTAAAATACTAAATAAAACTTTACCTAAATAATAAAATTAGGGGTTTCATAAAAAATCCATATGAAAATATTTTTCAAAAACCTTTAAAAGGTATAACATTTTGAAAACCCATTTAATTTCAAAAACAAGTAGTCTTTGAAATAAACTTGGATTTCTCCTTTAAAATATTTTCAAAATAATAAATTTTTATGTATTAAAATGATACTTTGAAAACTATAATAAATCAATGAGGACAATAACAATATAACCTTTAGGAAAATGTGACCTTGAGGCTGTGAGTCCACTCCCCATTCTTCATCATCTCATTCTATACTGAAGTGCAAAGTTATATTTTAAGAAAACATTTTTGTCAGTCTTTCCTTTCTCATTTATAATCCATTAAAAATATTTCAAAACTTAGGAAATTTATTTTCAAATAGGAAAGAAATTTTAACATCTATTAAACTTTAATAAAAACTATTTTTGATAAAATCATCATTCTTTCTTAGAAATAAGGATAAATTTATAATTATAAATAATTTTTATAAATAATTCCTAGAATGAAGGAATTAAATTTATGAAAATTATTTTCATAAAAAAACCATGAAATGTTATTGAAATCTATAGTGCATGGCCATACATATAATTATGAATGATAATTAAAAAATAAAAATAAGTTTTTTCACATCAAATTATAACTTTAAATTCAACCTTAAATAAAACATTTTTTGCATAAAATTATAATTTTGGAAATTAGGAATTTAAAAAAAGTAAATTCCATTTATATAGTTTTTTAAGAAATGAAAACATAAATTTGTGAAAAATATAATTTTACTTATATAAAATCATAGTATAAATAAAATTAATGTTTTTCTTGAAAGATAGAGTTTTAAAGGAAATAATAAAACATAGTAATTCCTTTACATAAGAAGGTTTTGAATTAATATATAAAATCAAATAATTTGTCTTTTCTTTTGAAATCTTGAAAATTGAGAAGTTCTTGAAAATAGATTTTTTTTAAAAATAACTCCCTTATAAAATAAGATTTTTTAAGATAAAAAACTTTTCTTATAAAAATAACACCTTGCATAAAGAAGGTTTTGAAATAAAACTTGAAATAATAATCTCTTTTTGTTTTTGAAATCATATAAATAGAAGAGATATTTAAAAATATAAAATAGTAATTTTAAAATACTCCCATTACATTAAATTTGAAGACCAGACTAAGATTAGGTGGAGGCACTCTCCACATCTAGTGCTGGGAAACGAAAGTGTGGAACCTGAGAAAGAGTGGATCTAGATAGTGAAGTTGGGGGGTTTTTGATGAGTAAGGGGAGTGCATGGTTTTATAGTAGTTTGGATACTGAATATATATATATATATATACGACATGAATTAAGTAGGAGGAATGTGTTGTCAATAGAATTTTGAAATTGATAAATGGGTATACACATTTTTTCAATGATGAACAAAATCCTATGAAGATTAGATTTATGACTTTCCAAGAAAGAAGAAAGATATATAGATAAGAAAGATTAATTATTGAAAATAATATATATATATATATATATATATACCTCATCACTAATTCTGGTGAAAGATAATGAAGAAGTCGATGAAGGGGTCTCAATTGGATTCCACTTGCATATCCAAGTTGTCCTGATTTAAATTGATCAATACAATAATATGTATTTATGTAGTTATTCTCAGGTGGGTTCATCGATATTATTTAAGAAGCTTTATTGAATCAGATAACACTACCTATATTTTTTACCTTACAATAGGTTATGATTACACAAAGGGGGCCATAATTTTGACTTGAAAGGTGTATTGTTTTGCTATAGATTGATGAAGGTATGGGATGATAAAACCTTATGCATAGAATAAAGGTTCACTATTTTGTAAATAGAGTGCATACATGCCCATCATTGAAGAAAATGATAGTAGATATGGGTTATATCAAGCTTGGCCATACATCATACATGGATGATACACTTTTCAGTAGCATCAAGAGGAAAGAGGAAAAATGATGTCAAGGGTTTTTTAAAAAATTTTTACTTGAGGAAGAAGATGAAAATTGAGTTGATCAGATGACTCATACATGATTGATCAGATGGTCTGGATATAAAGATAATATTTTAAATAGGGTAACAATTTTCTACATAGCATTTCCCACATCAAAAAATACTTTAGCTAAGTACTTTCATATATTACTCTTTGTATTGTAGACTACTTGAGACATGACACCTGGGGTAGGAACCCAGACACACCTTTGTAGACGTACATGGGGATAGGCTGACCCACCTAACCCCTTGCGCACCTTTGGGTGCACTATGAATCATGTAGGTGTTCTACCCACTCACACCCTACCATTAGTCAGCTTCTTGGGATGGCCCTCCCTAGTGGGTTGAGCTTACTCCCCACATATGGGTTGAAGGGATGGACCTTGTGGCTCCCTAGCTGGACATATTTTTTTTAATATTCTTAGTAAAAGTTTGAATTACTTAAAGATAATGAAAATGAAAGATAAACAATTTTTAACATTTTTTAAACTTACATGTACTTATTTAAACATATATTTACCTTTAAACTTCTAATAATTGTATAAAATCACTTATACATTGTTTATTAATATTTTAACATAAAAATATTAATACCACATGTATTAATTTTAATACATGTCATTGTTAATTTTAATTTTATATCAAGTTAATATTTTATTACTTTTTAATGTAAAATATTATTACTACATAATGAAGGATTATAAATTAAAATAAATAATATTATAAACATGATATTTTGAAAACTATAAATTTTATATCAAAGTAAAATATCTTGTAATTAATTAACAATAACCTGTTTTTATACAAAATAAGTTTCAAAATAATATTAAATACATTTAACCATATATTCACTCATTGGACATTTTTATTTCAAAATTTAGTTTTTACTTTTTATTAATATTTACTCAGTATCTTAGTAATAATAGATTAGTAACCATAATTTAAAATAATTTTCTAACAAAATTATTGTTAAGTACCCTTTCACAAAAATAATTAAACATATTCACTTATAACTGTAGTTCATTAAACATTTCAAAAATGAATTTTATAGTCATTTAAAATATATATATATATATAAATTTTCATTAATAAATTAAAATTTTATTTCTTGGAAAATAAAACAAAAATTGTATTTTTTTTATATTTTGAATATTAATTTATAACTAAGACTTATTTTGATTATAGAAAATTATTTTGTTTCATATAAATAAAACACACCTTAATTGTTTAAAATATAAAATAATCCATTTAATAATATTTATTTAAAATAAAATTATTCTTAAATTCTTGGGATGTTACAATTGCGGTACTTGTAAAACAGTATTTTTCAATTTTTCCCCAAAAAATAAAATTTGTCTAGAAAATTCACAAAAATTCACCCTAAGTTGATTCTGATGTGTTGAATCCAAAAATTATATTTATTTTATAAAATTAATTATAAAAATATGATAATTTTTTATTTTAAATAATAAATCCTTATTTATTGAAAATTAATAGTTTTTATAACATAGTAAACTGAATGACTATTAAAAGAATTACTTAGGAGACTAAGACTTTTTAACACACACTTTATTATAAATCTAACTATGAAAGGATTATTCAAGGATCTTCCTAAATTATAATTTCCAATAGTCAAAGTCTATAACCCTTATCAAAAGGGAAATAAATACAAAATCTCTTTTAAACCAAAGAAAGAAGTATCACCTTCTCAAAATTTAGAGTTGGTTCATATGGATTTGTTTAGACCCTATAGAGTTTCCATTTTAGTAGGAAAAAATTATGCCTATGTTATAGTGGATGATTATTCATGATAAACATGGGTGTTTTTCCTTGATCATAATTGTGAATCATTTTCCCATTTTTCTAAATATTCTAGATCTATAGAGAATCTTAGTAGACTTAGAATTAATACCTTAAGAAGTGATCATGGCCATGGGTTTGAAAATAAAGAGTTTGAATCATTATACTCACAAAATGTCTATAGTAAAAAAATTTCTACTCCTAGAACCCCACAATAGAATGATGTAGTTGAAAGAAGAAATGGAACCCTTCAAGAAATTGCTGAGACCATGATAAATGAGTATTATTTACCCATTTATTTTTGGGAAGAAACTATGAACAAAACTTGCTATATAATTAATAGAGTTTTAATAAGACCACTTTTGAAGAAAACCCTATATGAGTTATAGAATGGTATAAAACCAAAAGTTAATTACTTTATAGTTTTTGGTTGTAAAGTTTTTATACTCAATATGAAGGATAGTTTAGACAAGTTTTCATCCAAAAGTGATGATAGAATTTTCCTTGGATAATATATATCTAGTAAATCATATATGGTATTTATTAAAAGGACTATGAATGTGGAAGAATTTTTACATGTCATGTTTGATGAGATAGATCCACATGATCCTAATACCTCTTTATAAAATCTTGAATTTGACCTTTCTAATTTGGATATCAATGATAAATCTAGTGATAACATGGTCAAATCTCTTGTAGAAAGATCTCTTAATTTTAAGGAACAGTTTGGACCTAAAACTATAGATAAATAAAGTTTCAAATACTTCAATTCATATATAAGTAAATATTTATAGATATCATCCCTTAGATGTTATTGTTGGTGACCTAGATAAAGGAAATCAGACTAGAGATTCCCTTAGAAACCAAGTTGAACATAAAAGATTTCTTTTTACAAATTGAACCTATGAATATAATAGAAGTAATTGATGTTAAATTATGGGTAATGTAAATGAAAAATAATGAAATCATTTTTAAAAGAAATAGTTTTTGGTAACTAGTTGAAGGACCCAAGGACTACCTAACCATTGACACTAAATGGGTGTTAAGAAACAATTTCGATGTGTTAGACAAAATAATTAGACATAAAGAAAGACTAGTTGCACACATATATAGTCAAGAAGAAGGTATTGAATATGAGGAAACCTATGCTCCAATAGCTAGACTTTAAGCCATCATAATGTTGCTTTCTTATTCAACACATTTGGATTTTAAATTATATCAAATGGATTCTAAGTGTGCATTCTTAAATGGTTATATAGTTGAGGATTTTTTGTGGATAAGACCATAGATTTCAAAACCATCACTTTCCAAATCACTTTTTTAAATTAATAATAGATTCATATGGCTTAAAAAAATCTCTTAGATCTTGGTATAATAGGATCAACTATTTTTTAATTTACAAAGGATTTACTAATGGAATAACTGAACCTACTTTATTTATTAAAATAAATTAAAATAATGTTTTAATAGAATTTTTGTTGTTGATGATATTATATTTGGATATTTGAAAAATTATTTTTGTACTGAATTTTTAAAAATTGTGAAAAGTGAATTTGTAATGAGTTTGATGGGTAAACTTAAATATTTTCTTAGTTTTTAGATTTTTCAAAATAAAGATATAATTATTTTAAATCAAAGCAAGTACACTAAAGTTATTTTAAAACATTTTGGTATGGATAATAAAAAAGGTAGTGATAATCCCATGAGTACCAACTATAAATTGTATCTTGATGAAATTAGAAAACATGTTGATCAAACCACTTATAGAGGTATGATTGTAAGCTCACTATACTTAACTGTTATCCAACCTGATATAATGTTTAGAGTGTTTATATGTGCCTACTTTCAAGAAAACCCAAAAGAGTCACATTTACTTTCTATCCAAAAATTTTTTAAATACCTCAAATGAAAAACCAATTTAGGATTGTTCTATTCTATAGGAAAAGCATTTGAATTAGTGATTTATTTAGATATATATATTTTTGGTTGTAAGTTATATTGAAAAAGAACCTTTGTAACACGTCACTTTTTGGAGAAGACTCTAGTTTCATGGTGTATTAAGAAACAAACCTTTGTTGCATTATCCACTATTGAAGATGAGTATATAGTTGTAGAAAGTTGTTGTGCATAGATTCTGTGGATAAAACACACTTTACTAAACTACGCATATCAATTTCGACATTTCCCTATAAATTGTGATAATACAAGTTCTATTAATATTTCTAATAATCCTGTGTCACATTCTAGAACAAAACATATTTATATAATATATCAATTTTTGATAGAACATTTTCAAAAGGGTGATATAAATATGCAGTTCATTAGAAATGACCACTATCTTGTTGATATATTCATAAAGCCTTTGAATTTTTAGATAATGAGCTATATCATACATGAAATTGGAATGATAAATTCTTTTTAAGTCTTTATTTATTTATTTTACTTTGTTTTTGGAAAAGGAAAATCACAAGTCTGGTACTACCATTACATACTACCATTTGAATCTATTTTTGTGTGATCTACCATTGGTATGCTACCATAAATGATCTACCATGGATGATCTACCGTGGTTGATCTACCATAAATTATCTACCATTCATGATCTATCATGGATGATCTACCATGGTGATCTACCATTCGATGGCTACCATGACACTCTACCATGATGTTTGACCATTGAATACTACCATTTCTATACAACCTTGAGAATATACCATAGGATTTATCATTACAAGTGTTACCATTTATTTTGTTTATAATTAAAAATATATACACATTATTTATTTTAATTTTTTTATTAAAATTATAATTATTTAATTTATGATTTCCAAATCCCTAAATGATAAAATTTATCTAAAATTTGAGTCAGAGGTACCCTCTCTTGCATGCTTCCTTTGAACCCTTTCTCTTCTCTCTCAAACCGTGACCTTCTATCTTATACCTTCGACCCTCAAAATAGTATAGAAATGGTGTGAGTGTAGTTTCCTTCTAAATTTCCTAATGAGTCACATACTCTGAAGAAAGAAATAGGAGAATTGATTTGTCCTGCAGATCCAAAGAATCCCCAGCTTGCGTCTTATATTGTTTTCTTTGAGAAGGAAATCGATACCATGTGTCTACCTTTGAGAAAGTTCCTCATTTGGAATGTGATACCAGAATAGTGATGGGATGAATGTTTTTCAAGGAATGATCACCCATTCTACCCTAGGATGGTTCAAAATTTCGATTTGCATGATGAATATCAGTTTGGAGAAAAGAAAAATGTTATCAAAATAGTGATATATTGAAAATAACTAATTTTTTAATGGCTTATTCCTTCCAACCTGTTACTTGTCCATTTTGAGGTAGTTGGAGGTGTTTAGAGGAGGCTATAGGAGGTTTGGTTGAGTTAGAGCTACAGAAAATTTCATCAGGAATTTTATGACGTAAAATATGGGTTTATTGCATAAGATAATGGTTTACATCTTGTGTATCAGTTGTTTATTGATTTTATGAAACTAAGGTGAAGATCAAAATATTGGTTTACACTATAAGGATGGGTTTTATGATGTATTTGTATTTCATCTTTAAGCGCCACGTTTTTCAGTGAAAAAAGAGATCACAACCTAAAGGTTGGTTTTATGGTATAATATTTTGGAGTTGTGAAACTTATGATGTAAATTAGGGATTTACACTGTAATTCAAGTGATTTACAACCTATTTATATCACTTCTTTTTAAAAATTATTTCATCATTATTTCATCTCTCTGTCTCACTATCTCTCTCATTTAGGGTGAACCCTAGGCTGTTTTAAGAGATCTTCTAACCCCTATCCTCCTACTTCGATCTATAGGTTCCAGTGATCATGTTCTAGCAATCTATGGAAAGTTTTTATCCCTCCCCCATTTTTTCCATCCATTCTTATTCCAAGGATCCACTATAGTGGTTTTGTTTCATTTAGGGTGTGTTTTGGGTGATGTTTTGATGATCCCTTGATGTGGTGTAGGTTGATTCAGAGTTTCCTTGTGCATTTGTGGTTTGTGGGATGTTTCTTCTCTGCTCTGTGGTGTGCAGTGAGATCAGAAATCTTCTTTGAGGTAGGGGATCCTTGTTCTCACCATTTTACATGCAATGTATGGGGATTTTAGGATTTTTTTCTCCATTGGGTGGATAGTAAGGGTCGAATTAAATAATATATTTAATTTTAAAACCTAAAATTGATAGGTATGGGGAGTTTTCACATGATTCACTACTTTGATATATGTTGCTGATGTTATTGAGAATGCATGTTTCCAATAATGAAAATAATGGTTGTTGGGAGACTTTTTTTCATTGTAATTGTAATGCTATGATGACCCTTACTGTGTTATTATATGATTGGACTCTAAATAAAAGGATAAAGAAAATATATATGAATAAATAACTAATTTCCCATGGAACCTAGTTTTTTTATAAAAAAATTCAAAATAAAAGAAGTAATGTGATAAAATCCCTTGAAAAATTTATGGAATTCAGAATGTGTTTCTGTTTTTTGTTTGCATTTTCCATGTTTCCTTGTTTGTTATGGGATGTTGTGCGGTAGTGGTGATGACCAGATGGGATTTCTGATGTGTGGGGATGTGATGTGGGTAGTTATGGTGTGGATGTAGTGTGCAGAGGTTGTGGTGTGTAGTGATTGTGGTGCATAGAGGTTTTGGTGCATAGTGACGATGAATGTGTGGTAGTAATGTGCGGTGGTGATGTGTGGTTATTGTGTATAGTGTTTGTGTTGTGATATGTGGTTGATATGCATGATTTGTGGGTTCTTTGGTGAGATGAATTGGTTGGTGTGGCATGGCAATGATAGTGGATGTTATGTGTTGTGGCGATGGTTGATGTGATTTGGGCTAAGTGTGGAGAGGCGTGGTTGTGTTAGTTTCCTGGTTATCCATGGAATAAATTATGATGTCACGTGAAATGAATAAAGTAATGGGTAGTCTAAATGTGAAGTAAGTGTCTTATTAATTAAAGTTAGTGGAAATTGTTATATTTGGAGAGTGGTGAAACTTGTAAATGGAATTGGGAAATTTTGTGTGGCTTATATGGTGTTTGTGTGGTGTTCTATATAGTGGTGGAAACAATTGTGATGGTCGATGTGCGGTATGGTGGTAGTTATGTGGTGTGTTCTAGAGTAGTTATTTGGAACCCATAGGTTGGGTATTGTGTGCTATCTATATATCATGTATGATTATGCTATTTCTTTATGTTCCCCACCTGAGTTGGATGACCTTACCAATGCTTAAAGGTTTTGGGTTTCTGGTGTTTTCCCCACCATCTATGATAATTTTGATAAAGATGGATTGATACCCCCTCTTCCCCCCTCTTCCTTTACTAGTGATGGACTTGGTGACTTCGGGTGACATGTGTGGTGATGGACCAGTTTTCTTTGATCGAGATATACAGTAATGGACCAGGTGTTTTTGGGAAAGGTGTGATGTGTAGAGTCTATGATGAGTTGTGATATGTGGTGGGGCTCATGTGTGGTAGGAGGAGGGAATGAGGTTTATGTATTTCACATTCATGATCCCCTACTACTCTGGTTATGTGACAAGATGTGTTATGATGGCCCAGGTGCCTTCAGGCAAGACGTGATGTGATGATACTTGATGCTAGCACAGAATGATAGTCCTTGTGAGGGTGGGGTAGGTAGGGATGCATCCTGACCCACATCAGATATGGATTGTATGTGATGTGATGTAATGTGATATTTATTTAAGGAATGTGAGCACAAGATGTTCTATGTTGGGGGTGTGAGAGAGTAAAATCGTGGGGAAGCGACATCTGGGTGCCTTAATTTGTTATGATCTAGATGTTAATTATTATATTAGATGCATGATTTTGAGAGTGATCCATGGTGAGGTTGGGATAGTTAGTTGACCTGTTTTAGTGCTTGTTGGTTATTCTATTTGTTCACTAGTGTATTAGCATGATCTCTTCACATGTTTACTTGAGTTCTTGGTTATGTACCTACTGAGTATACCTGTTATGCTCACCTTATATATCTCAATATTTTTTAGGTTTCTAGGAGAAATTTTGGGATGGAGATGAACATTACTAGTTGTCTTAGAGATATTGTTGAGTTGCTACTATAGAATTGTCTTTTGGTATATATTGGAAACTTTTATATGTATCAATTTTACTTTATTCATGCATTATGGGATGTTTTTAGTTTATCTTTATTTTATCTTCTGGAGTTTCTTGGTGGTTATTTATCCTATCTTTTGATCCTGATTCATTTATAAAGGGCAATGCCTTTCATACTATGATATTTTTATACCCTTAGTGCTAGTCTCCAACCCGAGTCCCACTAGAGGTGGGACTCAGGGGTCATTATCTCTCTTCCTTCATTGTATAATCTTTAGAGGGAGGATTTGTGACATGTTTTTTCTTCAAGACAGTGGGATAAGTGTCTAGGAGTTCTTTACAAAGGTATATATGAGGATTATCATGGATCATCTCCCATTAAATGTGAGTACTTAGTGATTGAGGATACTTTTCTTGATTTGACTAGGAATATAACTATTCATAGACCTACAACAGTGGAGATTTATGGAGAATATAGATTGATGTTTAAGTTCATACATTACATACTATGTCCCAGGAAGGGGGATTTTAGCATAATGAGGTATCAAGACGTTTTCTTCTTATTTATTATGAAAAGAGGATACAAGATTAATTTGGGTAGATATTTAATGGATCATATGATAGAATTATTCAAGACTTCCTTGATATATAATTCCCTTAAATATCTGAAATTTATTTATACTCTTTTAGAAGAAATAGGCCTTGTTCCTATTAGAGAGTAAAAGGTAGTTAAAAGTAATGGTTTCTTCCTAAGTCAAGTAACATGCAAAAGGATGAAAGTGAACTAGAAACCATGGTTAAAAATATGGGTAGGGGATAATGATAAAATTTATGAAAATTTTAATCTAGTAAAGATTCCTTATAGACCAATAGATATGTTTGTCCTTGGTATGGATACATATGAGGTTGTAGAGTATTATTCAGATGAAGAATTTGAGTCTGAGGATCAAGTGGAAGAAATAGTAGATAATGAAGAGGATTTGGTTCCTATTTTAGTAGAAGAGGGGAGTGATCTTGATGTTGTTAAGAGTCCCAATTTTTCCTATGGTACTACTAGTCCACCTCTTTCCCTTACTACTAGAGAAAGTTTTCTAGAAGAAGATGATGAAACAGAAGAGACTATAGTCTCTAATGGTGATTAGTTTGAGATATCTTCTTTAGAGACTCCTGAGGATGTAGTTATACTTTCTGATGATTCAAAATATAATTCTAATGGTGGATATGAGGATGAGAAATCTAACCCCTATCAAAGTATCACTTAGTCTAGAAGGTCTTCCAGTGGAGAGTGGCATGAAATATCTCCATATTCTTCAATAATCTAGTAATATGGTGATAAGGATGACCCTTCTTCTTCATAAGGATAGAATTCTAGAAGCTATGTTGATCCAGTCACTTCAGAAAAATATAAGGATGAAGCACTATCTATGGGGGAGAAATCCACAGGATCTACTAAGCTTGGTTTGAAGTACTTTGAATCAAATGATTATTCTAATGATAATGATCAAGGAATTCCACTAGAGCATGGTAGAACTACCATCTTGGTCACTCTAAGAGATCCTAAGGGATCCCTAGTAGAGAGGGTTGATCAGGAAGAGTTTTTTTTCTTCTTATGAGGTACCTTATGTGGAGATTGGTCACAAGGATGCTTCTATACACTACTAAGAGAGGACTCATCCTCTTCCTTCATATCCTCCTCATTCTAGTTATTTGAAAAATATGATCTGTATTCCTTCAAGGAAAGTTTTCTAATAGTTATAAGTAGGATGATTCGGTTTTCTTCAGTTCAAGAAACTAAGCTAAGTGAAGATGATACCAGGATGATTGTTTCTTTATTCATTGCTCATATACACCCCAAAACAATCTTAAATATGGGAAACCTAGATATGGAGAATAAGTGTCTAGTGGAACATATGTATTCCATTCAAAGCACTATGGAGGAAAAATTACTAGTTTCACAAGGAGAGATATATCTCTTCTAGAGAAGTTGGGGTCTTTATACTCTTGGAGCATCATCTTTTAGAGCTCCAACTCATTCTTCTCCTAATTTAGCGGATGTTTATTTGATATGATCTATAGTGAGAGAATAATTATGTGATGTGATGGTTGATCTCTCTACTTCTCATCAAGATGGAGAAAGGTGAGCATAATTATAAATTGGTTAGAGAGTGCTTAAATGAGGATATAAGTGATAGGGGAGAAATCACTAAAGCTATTAAGTATTATCACTCAAGGATTTATACCAAACATGAAATTAATTCTCACTTTAAGTTCTTGGATGAGAATTTGAGAATGAATCCTATGACTAGGGCCTTCAAAGGTAAAGTGACCCTGTTGAAGATCTTGGAACCCCTACTCAAGTTGTTCAGGGAAGATAAGGTTGTATTCTTTAAGGCTATGGAATATGGTGGATGTGTGATTATTCAATTTTTGGAGTTGATGGAATAGTTTCTGTACACCACCAGGACTGCTTTCATTGCACCTCTAGCCATACCTATCACAATAATGATTTCTTCACCTTTATCAGTACCCCTATAGACCACATATATTGTAGTTAATCTATTTGGAATTACACCAGTTGAGGTTGTACGACATCTTAGACCCATTGTCTTCAATACTCCTACTCCTCCTACCCCTCCTGTTGCTGGGAAGGGAAAGGACCCAGTGGATCTTGCCTCTTGTTGGTTTGAGGATGCTTCATCAGTCTCTGATTATGATTAGATAGAGATTTTGTCTTTGTTTATATTCCCTATACAAATGTAATATTTTGACATTACTATATTATGACAATTCTGTTTCTCTCCATACTTATGTCTTTATTTACTTTTTTACACTTTATACCTTTTTGATAATCCCAAAAGGGGGAGAAATTGTATGGAATATCACATGAAGAATTATATCATATGGACTTTGATTAACTAAGATAAGTATATTATATTCATTCTATTCATATGTCAAACCTTTTTTATATGGTTATGAATTCCATGATTTGTGATCAACAAAAAGAGGAGATTGTTGGATTAGTCCAAGAACCACTATATTTTAATGACCACAAATCATGTTTTATATGTTTCTAATTAATTTAATGTTTTATGATAGTAAACCATTTTATGGTTAAATTATGAAAATTGGCTAAGTATTGATCTACTATCACTATCCACCGCTAGTTACAATGAGATACCGTTAATTAAAACATGTTACCACTCCAAGCTATCATATGGAAAATATTCTACCACTAGTTCAATTATATGATTGATAGGATCTACCATTAGGTTGTGCTGCTATCCAATATAGCTACTGTCACTACTAGGTACATCTACTACTGGTAGTTTATACTATCACTTAGTGATACTGCTAGTTCAACAATGCTATCACTAGATGTTGAAACCATTTAGTAGAGATACCGCCAAGGAAAATCTACTACTAACATTAATAGAATCTACCTCTAGAATATCTACTATTAGTAAATCTACCATCATAATAGATACCACCAAAGAGATACTGTAGCTGTACAAAATTTATTTCAAAATTAATTCTCCAACAAATAGTTTATGCATTTAATGTTAGACATAAGCATATGGATTTAATAATGATTATTCTTACAAAAATACATGATTATATTAAAGAAAAATTCAGACCTCCCATATTTTTTTCTTAGTATGAGGATCCATATTATTCTATTATCATCCTACAATGGATAATTATACCACCTAGGATGTCATAAATTCAGAAGAATCTCCCTTGTGCACATGTGGAATATGTATGGAAATAGAAATATAGACTCTCATATGCTGAAACAAGAAGGATCATTGACACACATGTGTGTGGAATAACCCTGGACAACTGTATACTTAAAACAATAGAATTTTCTAAACATTCACGATGCTCTATTTTTCTACATTTACCATGCAACTTGCTCGAGCTCCTTTCAAAGTCAGCTTTAAGAAATCATAAACAACTAAAGCTATTGAAATTGATAAAAATTAAATTTTATCATCTATCATTTATTTATATTTCTATTTTATCATTATTTTGAGTTGTGTTTTTGTTTTACCTTATTTATCTGTAAAACACGTTCTCCTGCACTAAACTAGAGATTACTTGACACACCCTCTCATTTATTTTCATTTTTAATCCCATGTAAAATTATGGAAGATGTCATGTGTGACCTATACTTGATTTATTACATGTATAAATATGGATGATGATTTGTTCCTAGACAACATTTTGAACTTTTGTTTGTAAAACCTGATCCAGATTGTGGATCAATTTATTTTATAATAAAATTGTTGACATTCAGTGATTACCAAGTGAAGGGGATTAAGTATTGTCTTGAGATTCAACCCCTTATTTTAATTACGCCATTACTTATTTATTATGATTTATATATTTTTTTCGTTTTCTTTAAATTGAACCAGTTTCTATTTTTTGAATTATTAAAATTTTTTTTACTCTGACAATTAACTTAAATTAGTGTTTTATATACAATGTTTCATATGAGTAAATTAATTTCAAAAGTTAAAATATTTTAAAAATTATTTTAACTAATATGTGACCAATATTTTGGGAATATTTATAAAATATAAAATTATATAATTCTACTATTTTTGTTAACTAGGAATTTATATCAAATTGGGTGATATAAGCTTTAAAATTGTTTTTAGTAAAAAATTTATTAGAAACTCAATTAACCCCCTCTTGAGTTTTCCACCGGGACCAACACAAATTGTGTGGATATTGATATCATGATATGTAAAAATATAATACAATAATAAATTTAGATTCATCATTATATTTAATAGGTTTTTTTGATAGAAGATTTAAATGAGTTTGAATGAGGAATAAATATGAAATATTGTTGAGAAATTTAAATGAGGATATCACACCTACCGAAGATCATAGAGTTTATAAATATGAAAGAAAACTAAATATTCACATGGTATTATTATATTTTATTATAAATATATTTAGTATAATAAGAATTAAATTAATATATATAAGACCGAGGACTCTTGAATACAAGTTCAAGAGAATTATTGTGAACCCAATACATTATTATCATGGAGGAAGAAGGATTCAAAGTTGAGAGTCATTAAAGAAGAAGGTGATATATTGTGAACCTAAGTATTCATAAAGACTAAGTAAGATCTAGATCATACAAGATATGGAGGGTGTCTCAAGACCACTACTACTACTAAATTTCTTGAGGGGATACACGTAAAGACTTACTGATCCATTTACACGTGGAGGAGGACCAACATCCAATGGTGTAGAGAACACCAGGAGAAAGCCAAATGAAACACCCTTGGTTTGAGGTATGTGATGCTATTTTATATATTTTCAAGATATGGTTTGGTAGGGTTTAGTATCAATAAGCTTTTAGGATATTTTGGTGAGTTTTGGAAGGAATTTAAAAGGTGCACAGTTGGTACACGATTATAGGAAACTATGTGGATTCTCTAGGAAATTGTGTGATATGGGACAAAGGAGTTTCAAAAAATTAGTTCTTGGGTTCCCAAAAAATGTGAAAAAACTATGCGATTTGGGAGTTTTGAAATAGAATCACTTTCATGGTTGGTGAACAGTTTGGTAAATGGTGTGACCTGAATGTGTGATATAATTAATTACATCTAGAAAAAAGTATTTTTAACATGAAAACTCACCCCAAACCCTCATTTTCCCTACCTTGTTATAGGATATTTATTTTAAACCCTTATCTAGGTGATTTTGGTGATATTATTCCTTCTAGAGACTAATTTTAATGGATATTGGTGCATTGGATGTAGAAATTGAAAGTAAGTATTCATATTTTTGTTCTCCTTTGAGATATTATCATGTTCTCTTAGAAAGAAACTTAGATTGGATCTAATTTTGGGAACATGTTTTGATGATATATCTTATAGTTTTTTTGAAGGAAACATAGAAGGAATATGGATCTATCAATACTATAGTGAAATAATTCATAAACAAAATTTGTTAGATATAGGTGGATTCTCTTGCTCTCTAATTATTCTAGAACATGAAGGCTTCATATTTTTAAAACTATTTATTATTTTTTCATTGGAAAAACCTTGATGAAATATCATTGAAATATATATTATTATATGGTTTTATAATGATGCACACAACATGATTTCTTAAATTCTTAAAAGAAAAATAGTTTAAAGAAAGTATGTTTTGGAGATAATTTAGCATACATGGGTTGGTGTGTGTTCATGATTGCATTTTATGGGTCCTATTTGGTTCATACTTGGATGCCAATACCATTAGGGAACATGGAGGTTACCACCAAGTGATTATTTAGCAATGATATGGTTCACTAATCATGATTACTAGGACTGTCATTCGACATGCATGGGTGTGTGCACTTTGGAATGGATATACCTTGTGTATTATGATTATGGTAAAAAATGGTTAAAATTTATTTTATAATGAAACTATTTTATATACCTATTTAATAATTTTATATGAAACACTCTTGATAACTATTTTCATACTCCTTCTGTCATGACCCGTCCTAGTGGGGCCTGTGCCGAGACTCCCCTATCCCGTCTCCAATAGGCCAGGGGCTGGTGACTAGCACTAAGTAGGAATATTACTAACATGGGAGGCATTCCCTAAGTACCTATACACACTCACACACACATCTCCAATCCCACAATTACTAAAATTTAAAAAAACACTAAGGAATAAAATGCATGCATACAACTAATCCCAACCAATAGAGTATGATGGAAAGTAGAATACTGAAAGTAAACTGGGCCAGAATAAAATCCCACCAAAAGCAATAGTCTGAAAACTAAAAAGTCCAACCTGTGAACACAAAGAGGTACTGGGACTACTTCTCATAGCTGTAGGAACACCTTGGCCTGTAGGGAACTCAGAAATCTCAGTCCTGTCCTAGTTTGCCCTGGACTCCATCAAAAGGTTGCTCGTCTGCACAAGACACGACACGTGCGGGCAAAGCCTGTGCAGGGGTGAGTATACAAATACTCATTAGAGGTCCCCAAAACAACAAATAAATACACAAAAGAAAGGTATAGTCATCTCTACTCCATATATGTATACTGAACATATAGTAAGAGAAACGCAAACCAGATATACTCAAAACCCAAACCTGCGGCCTAGAGACAAGTCACACAACCGCTACCCCTGCTAGAGATTCAGTTCAAAGATTCCATGAAGCACTCGTATGAGGGAACTCACTCCATGAGTCTGATAGCTCTGATGACGTCTGTCCGAGAAGTACTATTTTTTGGGAAAATCCACAAGAGATAAATGCATTGATTCTTGGAGAACACACTCCTGAGTGGAGAAAGATAGCGATACACAGATGAGGATCACTTCCAGGGCCTAGGTGGATACCAAGACTCATCTGGAT
Organism: Viscum album; assembly: GCA_963277665.1. Taxonomy (NCBI): domain Eukaryota; kingdom Viridiplantae; phylum Streptophyta; class Magnoliopsida; order Santalales; family Viscaceae; genus Viscum; species Viscum album. Next base: position 2,071,769,209 of record OY728156.1, on the reverse strand, counting down.
TCACCTACTAAGTAGAGGATCGATTCCCTGTGGGGATAGTCACATCGATACCCGACTCTAACTAGGGTCAAGAATGGAGAGAGGATCTCGCTCTGGGCCTCTCAGAGGGATAACTAACTCTATCTCAGAAAGTCCTGATGAAGGGATCATACTCTTGAAAAAGGAAAAAATACCTAACCTCTAGGGGAATGATAAAAAGGGAATTAACTCAAATGAAACATGTCCAAGATACAGGGGAAAATAAGATCAATCCATGTACTAAAAAGTACACGGTGTGTAGAAAGGTCACACGCTGTGTCCTCTAACCCTGGGTACTGCCCAAGTACAATGAACCATGTTGGAAGGCTTGTCGTGTAGAAGAATATATATACAACATGTAAGGGAGTGACACGCCATGTTCCTCTATCCGGGGAGGACTCTGTGTATTCTGACCATGTGCCCGTACATAGCTTCAACCTATGTGTTACAACCCCTGTAACTGGTGCACGGGGTAACCCATACAGCCGGCTTGGTCTGGCCATGTGGTGGAGTACACAACTATGTACTCCACCCCATGTCCGTGTATCATCTGAGATACACGGAGAGTCCCATGTAAGGACCCACATGCCGTGTTCTTCGAAGAACACGTCGTGTCATCGTTTTGCGCATCGCGGAACCCTAGCCGCCGCTGAGCCGATCCCACACAACGTGTTCTTTAGGATACATGCTGTGTTCTTCAGAAATTTCTAGAACCGTCGTTCTTTGTTGCCGCACCTTGGGGCTCCTCTAATCCTTGATTCGGCCATCCGATCATCACGATACTCAATATCCAAGGTCTCCCCACCATTCCATTGATGCTTCGGGAGGTTTCAGGCATTCGATCGGCCTTGAAAACTCGTTTTGATTATACGTGTGAAGAATGATCGAAGAATGAGAACTCCCGAACCATGTCGATTTGTCTGCCGCCATCACCGCCTCACCCTCTCTAGGTCGTCACGATGTAGGATCTCCAATTTGGGATCATTGCGTTGCGAAACAGATGTGCAACGATCCATTATTCATAACCGCATGAAGAACGCGGGGTTAAAAAGGGAGGAAGAAAAACAATAAACAAAGGAGGAACACACCTCCACCATCGTTTGTCATGGTGTCGATCCACTCCCGTTAATAGGTAGGTGAATCAAAAATAAAAACCATGATCATCATAAAATCAATTCCCAAATCAAAACCCTAAAAGAAAAAGAAATTAACGCCCTCCCACAAGAACGCCTGATCCGCGGATCACGCTGTTGGTGGGTTGATCCGCGTTCATTTTTTAATCCAAGAAAAAGGAAGAAAATAATCGAAATAACAACCCCTACCTTGATATGGTTAAAGAACGATTGTCGGGTCACATTTGTTGGTGGGGTAGTCGAATCCGAGATTCGTCGATCAATCACATCGTCGTTGTCCACCAACGGGTTCTCCTCCAAAGCTCCAAGAGGCTCTCTCTCTCTCTCTCTGAATTCACAGGGTTATAAGGCTAACCCTAAGAGCTTTCCATAAGCAGGTATTTAAAAGGGAGGAATTAGGTCACTTCACAAAAAAGAAACTTTTAAATAAAATAAATTATTACTTTATTTTATTTCCATTAAAGCATCCAAAAACTAACTCTCACAGCTAACCCATGCTGGTTGATGTTAGGCCCTGCCTAAGGTAAGGTATCTTCTCTAAATGCAACAGTGCCCTTAAATTTCTGATTCGAGCAGCCATTCAAAAGTTATTCCAAATTTTTAGGAAAACCACTCATGAGCATTGTTTAAAGTTTAAATTAATTTAAATATTTATTCTGAGCACTTAGGGTCTCAGAATCGCACGCCATCAAAAGTTATGGTCTCAAAATAATTCTATATAATATTTAAAAATAATACTGGGAAAATCAGAGACATTACATTCACCCCACCTTGGGGCTTTATGTCCCTAAAAATCCAAAACAAGAGCTGCTAAAAAAGATGTGGGTACTAGGCACTGATCTGAGTCTCCCGCTCCCACGTTCTCTCCTAAAGATTCCCATACTGCCACCGAATGCGCACCAAGGGAATCGATTGCCCACAAAGGATCCCCTCCTGATGATCCTCGATCTCCACTGGGTACTTAGGAAAGGTCACTCCATCCTCGATGTCCAGATCTCCCCAATAGATGACGCGCGACGGGTCATGCACGTACCTCCTCAGCTGCGACACATGGAAGACATCATGTATGGTGGTAGAGATACACGGTACGCCACCTCGCCAACTCTGTACAGTACCTGAAAAGGTATGATGAACCTCGGATATAGCTTGCCGCCTCAGCCAAATCTCCATAACCCTCACCGAGGTGAGACCTAAGGAAGACATGGTCCCCTTCCTCGAACTCCAGAGGTCTCCATCGTTTGTCAACATAAGACTTCTTACAGCTCTATGTAGTCTTCATCCACTCTCAAATGATCTACACCTTCTCTGTGGTAGCTCGCACCAACTCTTGACCCATGAGTGCTGACTCTCTAGGGTCGGTCCTGCAAAGCGGTGACTGGAAGGGTCTCCCATATAAGGCCTCTAATGGTTCCATACCAATGGTGGAGTGGTAGCTATTATTATACACAAACTCCAATAGTGGCAGGTGATCCTCCCAACTGCGACCAAAGTCCAAGATACAGGCCCGCAACACATCCTTCAGAACCTAAAAGGTCTTTTCCATATGACCATCTGTCTGGGGATGGAATGCTGTGCTCAAGCATATATGAGTAACAAAAGCCTCTTGTAATCCCTTCCAAAACTGGGATGTGAAGTGGGCATCTCGATCTGAGACTATTGTCAAAGGGATTCCCTGAATATGAACTATCTTTTGCACGTAGAGGTGTCCCAAGCTCTCTACAGAACTCTGCTCTCTGATAGCTAGGAAGTGGGCCAACATGGTGAGTCGGTCAACGATCACTCAGATGGAATCGTGCCCCTTGGACATCCGTGGTAAGCCTTTCAAGAAATCCATCGATATTCCATCCCAATTCCACTTTGGAACTTCCAGGGGGTGAGCTAATCTCGCTGGAACCTGGTGGTTAGCCTTCACCTGCTGGCACTTCTCCATCCACATGAAGGGTTTCCCCTTCGTGGTTAAGGCTGTCATCGGTGCTGATATTCAGGATAAATCAGGAATGAATCTCTGGTAATATCATGCCAACCCAAGGAAGTTACGCACCTCTGTCATGCTCTGAGGTGGCTCCCATGCTAACACTGCCTCCACCTTGGCTGGGTCCACAACTACTCCATCTTTTGATATGACATGTCCCAGAAAGTAGACCTCCTGAATCCAGAACTGGAACTTCAAGAGCTTCCCATAAAGTTGGTGCTCTTGAAGTACGTCCAGAACAATCCGCAAGTGTCTCACGTTCTCCTCCTCCAACGCTGAGTACACAAGGATATCACCGACGAAGACCACTAAGAACTGGTACATGTATGGCTGGAAGATCCGGTTCATAAGTCCCTTTAACACTATGGGGGAATTCGTCACGTTGAAAGGCATCACCAAGTACTCATATTGACCATATCAGCATCTAAAATTTGTCTTCGTTATATCCTCGTCCTGTACTCGTAACTGGTGGTAACCTAACTGAAGGTCAACCTTCGAGAACCATTGTGCCCCTCCCAACTGGTCGAAGAGGTTTCCGATCCTTGGTAGTGGATATTTGTTCTTCACCATCACCTAGTTCAGGCACCGGTAATCCACGCACAACCTCAAACTCCCATCTGCCTTCTTGGAAAACAAAACTGGGGCCGCCCAGGGTGAAATTCTAGGTCTCAAAAAACCCTTGCTCTGCAAATCCTCCAACTGCAACCTCAACTCTCAATGCTTTGCAGGAGCCATACGATATTCTAATGAGGAAATTGGTGTCGTCTCGGGGTGTAAGTCGATACAGAAGTTGATTTCCTGGTGGGGTGGTAGTCCTAGAACATCTTTGGGAAAGACGTCCTCGTACTCCTCCACTACTGCTGGGAACTAGATGCTCACAACATCTACCACCCCAAGGTTAAGGCTAGCCAACTCATGAGTGATTGATTGTACCCTCCTATGCATGATCCCATTCTGTGTTGCCCGAGTCTCCCTTTCACTGACAAAATAAAATCTCATCCCATCACTACAGACACACCACACTCTTCTCTTAAAGAAGTCAATCTGGGTATGGACCGAGGATAACCAATCTATACCGAGAATGACATTGTAAGGCCTCAACGATTACACCAAGAGGTTTCAACCGAAACTCTCACCTCCAAGGGTAAGATCACACTGTCTACAAAGGAGTGTGATTATCTAGTCTTCTCCCGTAGGTGTCTCCAAGCATAAGGATCGAGTCAACGGATCTACCAGAATTTCATGGTTTCTCACAAGACATGTGACAAGGAAGGAATGACTGTAACCTATTTCTATAAGTACGAAATATAAGGTAGATAAGAGACATATCGTACCTCGGATCATCCCTAGAGTCCCTGGGTCATATGCCTCAACTGCATGTGGCTATCCCCGCCCCTGTCCCCTAGCTCCCTAAGCCTGGTGCAGACCTCTTGGTGGTGGTGGTGGAAATAGATCGAAGCGTATGCCACCACCTGCATCTCTCCCTACTCCTCTGCCACGTCCAACTCCTAGAAGGTCTGTCTACTCCACTCTCTACCTCTGCCTAAATGGTCCATCCACCGTCTCCCTATCACAATCTTGAAGGGTCGGACAATCTCTAGCGAGATGTTCCCCACCATCACATGAGTAGAATCACCTCTCCCTAGGCTGACTAGATCTAGCTTGAGAGCCTTGGACTTCCAAAACCCTATCCTGGGTCCTTCAGTGATGTCTCCCACATCCTGATCCCTGTTCCTGACATCGGCTCCCTACTGCCGAGGTCTCCACACTTGTCTGCCTGCTGCTGACTGCCATCGGCTGTCTCTGCTCCGCCAAGAAGATCTCGATCACCAAGGCCCGCTCGAGCACTCTGATATAAGTTGGAATGAAAAGAGAAAAGACACTAGCTCTGATGTCCTGTCATAGACCTCACTCGAAGGTCCGATCTCTAAAGTACTGTTCCCTAATCATATCCATCGAGTACCTAGTGAGGTTGGTGAACCTCGATGAATAGTCAAACGTCGTCAAACTAATCTACTGAAGCTAAAGAAGCTTCTGGATACACACTTCTCTCAGTGTAATCAGTGATAAGTCCTCCCTAAAGAGTCATTCAAACTCTATCTACGAAAGAGTATCCTCATCGTGAGTCTGTGTGGTCAGACTCCACCATCGTCCCGCCAAAAACTGAAGAAGGCTTGCTCCTAGAATCACCATCTGGTCCGCAGGTGTCCTCATGAGACAGAAAACTCTGGTCACCGCCTCAAGCTATCCCTCAGCCGCTTGAGGGTCGGGCTCGCCTCAAAACTTGAGGGGTCTCTGTCCCTAGAACTCATGGAGTGAGATCAGCCTACTCCCTTCGTCCGTCGGTACTGAAGGTACCACGAGCTACTCCACTGGTGGTTGTATAACAGGTAAACCACCTGGAGGTAATGCCTGAGGAACTGGTCCCTATATCAAAGCCTATCATTGAGGGGGTCATCCTCATGATCGCACTGCTGAATCCTAGCGGGTATGCATCGCAGAGGCATCCTGTAAGGAACAAGATGTACCATGGTTAACAAGTATATCTGAATAGCCGACACAAAGGATAGGGAAAACACAACCCATTCCTATATGATGCATGTACCAATCTCTTATTTCCCCAAAACTAGTGTTTTCATGTATCGAGTTAAAAAGCTGGTTACCAGAGTCCTAGTGTATGGATACGTAGGCCGCCTGCACCAACACTGGAGTCTCTGGCCTAAAATCCAAGCTCAAAACACTTAACACTATTTCCCCAAACCAATCTCATAGACTCTTGGTTCTAAGGTAGAACCGACCACCTCTGATACCACTCTGTCACGAGCTGTCCCAGTGGAGACCATGCCGCGACTCCCCAATCCTACCTCCAATAGGCTAGGGGATGGCGACTAGCACCGAGTAAGCATATTACTAACATGGGAGGCATTGACTAAGTACACACACACACACACACACTCCTCCAAGCCTACAATTTCTGAAATGTAAAAAAAAACACTAAGGAATAAAATGCATGCATACAACTAATCCCAAACCAACAGAGTACAACAAAAAGTAGTGTACTGAAAGTAAACTGGGCCAGAATACAAGCCCCCCAAAAACAAGAGTCTGAAAACTCCAAAGTCCAACATGTGAACACAAATAGGTACTAAGACTACTGCTCATAGCCATAGGAACACCTAGGCCTGTAGGGAACTCAGAAAGATTGGTCCTGTCCTCATCTTCCCTAGAATCTGTCAAAAGGATGCTCATCTTCACAAGACATGACACGTGCGGGCAAAGCCTATGCAGAGGTGGGTATAACAATACTCATTAGAGGACCTTGAAAACCACAAAAAAATACAAAAAGGAAAGGTATATCCAGATCTACTCCATATATGTTTACTGAACATATTGTAAGAGAAACGCAAACCAGATATACTCAAAACACAAACCCGCAGTCTGGAGACAAGACACACAACCATATACCCCCTCTAGGGATTTAGTTCAAAGATTCCACGAAGAACTCATCCGGGAGAATTCACTCCACGAGTCTGATAGATTTGATGATGTCCATCCAAGAAGTACTATTCTTCAGGAAAATCCACAAGAGATAGATGAACTCGTTCTAGGAGAACACACTCTTGAGTGGGGAAAGATCGCGATACACAGATGAGGATCATTACTAGGGCCTTAGCGGATACCATGACTCATCCAGATTCACCTTCTAAGTAGAGGATAGGTGCCTTGTTGGGATAGTCCTGTCGATACCTGACTCTACATAGGTTTAGGAATGGATATAGAATCATGCTTCGGGCCTCTCGGAGGGATACCCGACTCTATCTTGGAATGTCCTGCTGAAGGGATCATACTCCTAAAAATGGAAACAATAACCGACCTCCAGGGGAACGAGAAAAAGGGAACTAACCCAAAAGAAACATGTCCAAGATACAAGGGACAATAAGATCAAGCCATGTACTGAAAAGTACACAGTGTGTAGAAAGGTCACACGCCGTGTCGTCTAACCCTGGGTATTGCCCGTGTACAATGGTCCGTGTCGCAAGGATTTTAATGTAGAAGAAGATATACACAATGTGTAAGGGAGTGAAAAACCGCGTTCCTCTATCCGGGGAGGACTCTGTGTATGATGGCCATGTGCCTGTACACAGCTTCAACCTGTGTGTTACAACCCGTGTAACTGGTGCACAGGGTAACCCATGCAGCCGGCCTGGTCTGGTTGTGTGGTGGAGTACATAGCCATGTAATCCACCCCATGTCCATGTATCGTTTGAGATACACGGTGAGTCCCACATAAGGACCCATACATCGTGTTCTTCAGAGAGCATTCAGTGTCATTGCTTCGTGCATCGCGGAACCCTAGCCACCACTGAGGTAGTCCCACACAGTGTGTTCTTTAAGATACACGCCATGTTCTTTGGAAATTTCTAGAACCATCATTCTTCATCATCACAACTTGGGGATCCTTTGATCCTCGATCCGGCCATCCGATCATTGTGATACTCAAGATCCAAGGTTTCCCCACCATGCCATTGATTCTTTGGGAGGTTTCAGGCATTTGATCGGCCCCCAAAACTCGTTTCGATCATCCGTGCGAAGAATAATCGAATAACGTGAACTATTGAACCACATCGATTCGTATTCCACCATCACCGTCACAACCACGCTAGGTCATCATGATGTTGGATCTTCAATTTGAGATCATTGCGTTGCGAAACAGATGCACAACGATTTTTTGTTCATAACCCCATGAAGAACGCAAAGAATGCGGGGTTAAAAAGGGAGGAAGAAAAACAATAAAAAAGGAGGAACACACCTCTAGCGTCATTCATCATGACGTCGATCCTCTCTCGTTAATAGGTTTAATAGGAGAATCAAAACGACAAACCACGATCATTACAAAATCAATTCCCGAATCAAAACCACAAAAGAAAAGGAAATCGACACCCTCCCGCAAGAACACCCGATCAGCGGATCACCCTGTTGGTGGGTTGATCCACGTTCATCGTTTAATCCAAGAAAGAGGAAGAAAAGAATTGAAATAAAAACCCCTAACTTGATCTGTTTGTAGAACGATCGCTAGTTCACGTTCGTTGGCGTGGTCATCAAATCCGAGATGCGTCGATCAATCGCGTCATCGTCGTCCACCAACGGGTTCTCCTCCAAAGATCCCAGAGTCTCTCTCTCTCTCTCTCTATCTCTCAATTCTCAGGGTTATGAGGCTAACCCTGCAAACTTGATATAAGCAGGTATTTAAAAGGGTGTAATTAGGTCACTACTCAAAAAGGAAACTTTTAAAGAAAATAAATTATTACTTTATTTTATTTCCATTAAAGCGTCCAAAAACTAACTCTCACAACTGACCCGCACTGGTTAATGTTAGGCCCTACCTAAGGTAAAGTCACTACTCTGAACACAACGGTGACCTCATATTTCTGATCTGAGCACCCATTCAAAATTTATTTCACTTTTTCAGGAAAATCTCTCATGCACACTGTTTAAAGTTTAAATTAATTCAAACATTTATTCTGGGCACTCCGGGTCTCAGAATCATACGCCGTCAAAAGTTATGGTCTCAAAATAATTCCATATAATATTTAAAAACAATACACAGAAAATACAAGACATTACACCTTATTTATTTATATAATTTTTTATAACTTTCTCTAATCATAGTGGAATGTGTGAGAAGATTTTGGTAGATTACTTACTGGGTTGTATACTCACCCCCTTAATATGAACTGTGGTGCGTATACATAAATTTTTTGTTGTAACACAATTGAGGGTAAGATTTCATATTTATCTATAAGAGAATCATGATGCTATAGTCATGTTAATGGTGGGTGGAACTTAGAGATATTTGGGTTTGTTGTTTAGAGTGATTCCACATTACGATCATTTCATCAGGATGTATTTTTGGTTTTGAGAGATATTGCATCTTACTTTCTTCTTCTACACTAATTTATCTATTTTTCTTGGATTCTGAGTTGTCAGGTTTACTATCAGGAATAATATAGTATCTTGGTTTTTGTTTATACTCTTTTCTCTTACAGGTTGTGTATGTTTATGGGAAAATCATACCTTAATGATCTTATAATACCATGACATTTATTTCTAGCCTTTGGTGTCTATAGGATGTCATATAAGGCCAGTAGAACCTCCACCACTTCCTAAGACAATGGGTTAGGGGTGGGATGTTACATATGCTATATTTTGGTTCAGTATGTTTGGTAGGATGGTAATTCTGGATAGAGGATATATCAAAACTTGAAATATAGAGCATAAAAGGCATATCTAACCTCTTTATGCTGAACTTAAAGTTACCAGCATGGTTCAGGTATATAAGGTGTCCATAAAAACCTTTAATAGTGTAGTCACCTCATCTTCATGAGTTTATCTAATGAGTGTAGAGTATCATGAATTGGTAGAGATACTTCCCACTAGGATTTCATCATCCATGTTGTATTTTATGACTATTAGAGTCTTGTTGCGATGACCTGGTTTCTTATGATTTGGAATATCCCAAGCCTTTAGTTTAGTTATTATATGGTGTTTGAGTTTTTTCTCTTCTATGGTTATATAAATAACGAAACTAGTGAGATGGACGAGAAATCAATAGGGGGACACAAGTAAGAATTTAGTTCATCCTAGACCTCAGTTGAATCAACAACTTTTCCAAAGTATAGTTTAATCCTTCAAATCTGTTGATAATGGAAATAAATCTCAAGAACCATTCCATGAGAATACATCATTAGAGTTCCAGAAGCATAATCGACCAAAATTTTGGGGGATTCAGGATCAGAAAATGTGGATGCATGGCTTGGTCAAATTAATAAAATCATCAATTTTCTGGGAACATCGACCAATATCAAAGTAAAGCTAGTAGTATACATGTTCAAAGTCCTCATGAGGAAATAGTGAGATATATTTTTTCAAACTAAATAAGGAAAAAACCTTACTTGAAAAATTTTCAAGTAAGTTTTCAATAGAAAATTATACCCACATACCTTCAAGATCACGAGGATAAAATATTTCTTTACTCACAAACAAGAAAATATGCCACTCACAGAGTATGCAACTAAGTTCATGAAGCTAATTTTCTTTGATCAAGAGGTAATATATATATATTAACTAAGATCAAACATATTTTAGGTAGGTTTGGGATTGGATATTCTTTTGAAAGTGGTCATATTCTATATCGATGATTATACAAAAATGGTGAACAAGGAGATAATTACAGAAAAGGATAATGCTGGGATGTATAGTGGAGGAAACAATTTTTTTCTATAAATTTATGAGTGGGAACTCCAATGTTGGATCCATGTAACACCCCATGATTTTTAATGTATTTTCATTTGAAATAAACTTGAAGTATTCAATAACATGTTTTACATGCAACCTCGAGTCTAAAAGAACTGTGATATAGTATACCTTTATAACCTAGCAGTTGAATTGATGAGTATGAATAAGATTAAAAAAATTATGAAATATATGTATAATTTTCCTAATAAATAAAAATTTATGTATTAATTATTAATAATTAATTATTCAATTTTTATTGAAGTCATTTTATGTTTCAAAAATATTTTTTATCAAAAATGGTTTTTATTACTTTTTGTGAGAAAATATTATAACTAATTTCGGAAAATTTTTGAAATTGTATTTTATAAAAAGGATATTATTTTTTGAAATCAATATATCAAAATTATTCTAATTTTAAATTTTTATTTTTTTTGAAAATATTAATTTTTCAGTGAACAGTAGAAAGGTTAATTTTATAGAAAACCATATTTTATATTAAAGTATTTATAAAGTAACATTTTGTTTTAAATTGATTTTAAAATTTAATTAGTTAATTTTTATTAAACGTAATCTAATCAATGTAATTTTAATCAACATTATTATTAATTTTGGTACAAAAACAATCTTATACTTAAAAATGCATTTTTCTGGAAAATCGTTTTTCAGCTCATTTTGTGGGTTTATTTTATAATGAATTTATACTACCTATAGATATTAAATTTTATAAAATTGATTCCATAATTTTATTCATAATAATTCATACTATGTAATAATTTCAACTTAATTTTTGGTCATTATGAATAGTAATCGAGGTAAAAATTCATTATAATTGTAAATGTTAAAAGGGGTTAATGAGAGATTAAACTGTAGTGATAAGGGATAAAATGATCTAAAAAATTATATAAATTATATTTAATGAATATATTTTGGTTATATATCATTCTATCTTTTAACTTTATCTAATTTTAAACTATTTGGTTTGAGTGAGACACTAATATATTTTAATCTATTGAAAAATTTTAAGCGTGTCATCTCCCTCCCTTATAAAATGACACCACCTATCTTATCTTATTTAGATTTAATTAAACTTATATCTTAGATAATACCTACCCAAATAACTTCCTAACATCCTTCCCTATGATCTAGAGGTCCTGATTTGATAAAAATACCAACCTTAGATGGCTTAAGGTTTAAGCCAAAGGAGGTTGTCTAAATAAGAGGTATAATGCTTAACTAAGTGTTTTTATTTTATTTATTCTTATAAATCATTCCATTTTGTGATAAATATGATTATATAATAATATATTTATCTCCCATATACTAATATGTTATTATTTCAATGAAAAAACCTTTATTCATATCCTTTTCCACTAAATAGGAAATGAAAATATCATTTGTGTGTACGTGTGGACTATCGCCTCCACATAACGATATGATTCATTTTACATCACTATCTTCCATGTTTGGTTATTATTATGGATTTAATTTTTATATATTATATTTATGACATAATTATTATTTTTCAATTATAATATATTATCTACCTTTTTATCTTCTCATCTGTTGTGAAACGATAACATTTCTCATGCATACATATGGATTACCATCTCTATGAAGCAGTGTGATTCATTTTTCATTTTCAATTTACATGGATGGTAATAATGATATATTTAATGAATATATATTATATTTATTATATAATAATAATTATTTAAAGGTGATTTATTATTTACATTTCTTTTGTTGCATCCATAAAAAAATAGAAACATCACTCATGTGTATGTATAAATTACCATCTCCACAAAGTGAAGCAATTCATTTTCATCACCAATTTATATGAATAATTATAAAAGTGTATATAATTATTAAATATGATAATTATAAAATGATTAAAATTATGGTGATTATGAATCCCTGATCAATGTACAAGGACTGGAATTGCCGAATCAAAACATGCATGTAAAATGAAATAATTATCATCTGAAATAGAGATTTTAATAAATAAATGTTAATAAAAAGGTGATAAAATGTTATAATTAAATAATATATGGAATTATATGTATTAATATGATTATTTAATATATTTATAATAAAACTATATTTATTATATAGGAGGTTTGAATGCATACTAGGTAGGACAAGACTTCATGTAAGAGAATTATGATACAATCTCAATTATATTTGGGATTTCTATGCTAAATTTATATTCAAGAATATTATATAGATATTATACCTTAAACCCCATATATTTTATTATCCTCAAGTTATTCATATATTTTCAAGTAGTAATACCATTTTTCTCTCTTTGGTGTTGGGACCAAGTTGGATGGATGTTGTTTTTCGGATTGTTAGAAGAAGTTGTTTGCTGAAGGTGTTTTTTATTTTGTTGTCATTACGATAATCACCTAAATTTGTAAAATTTGGTGATAATAAATTTATTATTGGAATCAAAATATTGGACACATATTACTTAATAAATTCTATCTCTTGTAGTTTTTTTATGAAGATGTTTTCTGGGTGAACCTGTCGTCAGACTCATATTTTCTAGAATGGAGTTTTTCAGAATGGAATGGGAAGTTGTATCAGACATAAAATTTCCTTTGAGATATTAAAAAAAAATATTTCAGATGATGTTGTGATAATATTAATTTTCTTAACATCATGGAAATCCTCATGATATTTTCTTTTTTTGAAAGGAAGTTGGAGTTCGTCTAGACACATAGTTACAAATACAGAATTCCAGATGCATGGTTTCAAATTGAGACCTTCCATAAATTTGAAGATGCATTTCTATGAAAAATATTCTCAACATTATAATTTGGATAAAACTTGTGATCTAATATTTTTGAAATAAATGGGGAGAAAAGGTTTACAAATTCAGATGATTTTGTGTCAATATCAATGTTCTAATCATCATGATACAAGTAGGACTTTGTGGAAGAAAAGTGAAATTTGAATTTATGGTGTTTCTAAAAAGTTATTGTTTTATGGTTAAAGATCACCATAATGAGAATAATTTGTTACATAAGTTTTTTGGAGTCTAGGAGTTTTCTTTTTCTGAAGTTAAAAGGTTTTCAAAAAGTTATTATTGACTGATCCATCAAACGGGCCAATCCATCAGAAGAACTGATCCATTAAATAAATTATCATTTGATAAGTTTTAAAAGGAATGAATTCGTTGTTGATACCATTCCATTAGACAAATTGAGACACAAATCCATCATAAAATAGGTTGAAATCGATATGATATCGGATTCTAAATTCCATCAGAGGCAGAACATCATACTATCTATCTTGTATCAGATAGATCAAAGTTGTTATGTGTGACTGACCAAAGAAGTTATTGACAACAATGAATTAGTAGGGTTCCAGATACAAATCAATCGAATGAAAAAAATGCAGTCAACCATTTTCATGTGATCTAAAGAATCAGAGTGAGGTCTAAAGTTTTCTTGTTTTCAATTGGTTCAAGACTCATCAAACAGAGCGTGCCACTGATAAGTCATCAGAGACAATGTCATTGGACACAACTTCATTAGTCTGAGGGGTAGTTAAGAAAATTTTGAAAAGGTGAAACATATTGATGTTGATACTGGACTATTTTTAAGGTTATTGTAAGTCTCTAGAAGTTTCAATGATATTCATGTAAGAATAATTTCAATTGATATGAAGCATCAGAGTGACAAGACTTGTGTATAATTAGATCGAGAAAATCAGTGTGACAAACTGCTTGATATTGAGATGTTCTGGATGATATTTTTCTGGACTAAGAACTTAAGATATTCTTGCTTAATAAGGAATAAAATTATGAATTTATGGTTAATTAAAGAAGATTTTAGAATAATCCATAAGAGTTGAGAAGCATTGATAAATGGTCAAATAAAGTTTTAATTTCCAAATTAATTCATATTGGTGAATTTCTTTGTGTGCGAAAATAATTTTGAGTTCCTGAATTTTTTGTTTTTAGATCATCTATATAAAGGGGTCAAAGTAAAACATACAATGAAACTATTCTTGTTCACTAAAGGTGGGGTACTAGAGTTTTTATTCAAGATAGAATTGGCAGAGGAAGTTTTCCAGACTGAATAAGTAATCAGAGAAGGTTTGGATAGAGAACTTATGATCTAAAGTATTGTAGTCAAGATCCATTGTATTAGACAGAATAATTGTTTTTGGACTGAAGAATCAGAATGATAGTTTTATAGATAGATAAATAAAAGGGTGAACATACTTTATAGAAGAAGATTTTAGAAGGGTGTTTTTTGGATATAATTTTCTGGACTGACATAGTTTTTGATAGAGGGAATAAGATTGAGTTTTTGTATGAAGTCTAATGAAGTTGTTCCTACTTTTTTCTAGGTAATAAAGTGAATAACTATTTTTGTTTAAGTCTTACAAATGTGGATGTTTTTAAGACAACATAATGACATGTTCAGAACTAGTTGGTGAAGGTTTATAAACTTGATACAACATCTTATTTACATCTCTTGTGCTAGAATAATCACATTCACTTTTGTATTGATTATAGTGATACAAAACTATAAGGATATTTCCTACTTTTTGTCTCTAAAAAAGATTTTTTCTAGTATATTTTTTGGTATTTGATTATTTCCAAACCATTCCAATGACTAGCTACTCCTATTGAGTAGTGAACCTTATAAATACTCATGTTCCTTTGGATGTGTGAATGTTTGGTTTTCATAAAAGTGACAAATATTTAATAGGAGGTGAAGGTTGTTTTACAATAAAGATAACATAAAAGAAAAAGATATCACTAATTCAATCTCCCCCTCTTAGGGATTACATTGATCTTGGTTGGTCCTTTTCATTTAGTACTTAAAATGACCAAATTTTTTTAATGAAAAGTCGACCTTATTTCTATTTGGTCGATGAATGTTTTCTTCCATGTCCATTATCGTCAAATTTTTTATGGAATCTTTTACATATATTTGAAATATTTTAAAAAGTTTATTTTCATTACCTTTTACTTTATTTGTAAGGGTTTAAATGGAATATTTTTAAAGAAACATTTTCTGAACAAGCTATTTTTTATATTTTTATAAGTGTAAAAAAAAATATTCTCTTCTAATGTATACGCTATGAATGAATATCCCCACCATTATGACCATTATTTTATTTGAATTTTTTTTACAAGTTTCTATGGTTCTTTGAAAATAAAATTATTTCCTAATATTCTGGAAATTTTTATATTTTGATTAAGAAATTTCAAAATGAAAATTCTAGTTTTCCTCAAGAAATGTTCTAGTCATCTTTTAAAGAAATTTATATATATGAAAATATAAATAGATGTTACTTATGATTCACTGATGATATGATCCAATGACACCATATTTATTTATTTTCTTGATATTTTATTATTATTATGAATAGATATTGACGAAACCAATTTTATTTTCCATGGGTTATGAAATGGAAAAATGATAAATGTTTTTATGATATTGTGGCATACATGTGAATGGATTATATGATGGGTGGATCTGCTATAGCCCTAAAATGAATTTGGTAAAAATGGATAACTCATGAGAGAAATATGTTATATGTGAAGTTGATTTAATGTTTACAAAATTATGTTTTGACTTGGTTTCATGTCCATAAGTTTCTTCATAGACCCATTTTCATGTCCATAAGTTTATACGAGGACCTGATTTCATATACTTAACTTAATGAGTGAACTTATTACTATTTATATTTTTCACAATGTTATAATCTTATGCTATTTCCATATTCTTTTGTTTGTGATATGATCTCATGACTCATGATTGATTATTGATGATTATATACTTATATGAATTTTGTATTCTGTTATGACAAAGCCTTATAACATGACTCATGATTAAAGATATTTAATTGATTGGGTATGAATTCCTTATGCTATTATTATGTTCTCATAACCTTATGATCACATATGATCATTGATTAATATCTTCTATGTTTACCCTTAATGGGCATCTGAGCATACACTTTCCTATGTTTTACTTTGCTAGGTTTTGATGGAAGGTTCTAAGTATGATATGTATAGAAGGGTAATAATATGAGAGTGGGGATTCATATAGATCCTAATCTAAGAACCAAGCTACCTATTCCCCTTGATGTTTTGGATGTTCACACGATGAAACTTACTATTATAACCTTCATAGCATAACCATTTAATCTTGTAAAAATACATGTTGATAAGGTGGTATTCCTTTAAAATTTATTTTTTTATGAAAAACCATTAAAAATTCATGAAAAGGCCTAAAATGATTAATGTTATTACAAATATAGAAAATGAGGGTTAACAAAAGGTCTAATAAAAAAAATCTTAAGGATTAACTAATTGATCGAAAAGACCTTCAAAAACGACCCTTACCCCGCTAGTTCAACTTCCACATTTACTAATATTAAAAGTTTATGTGGATACAATGTTCAAATATGGTGATACAAACATCATTGATTTTGAAGAAAAAATGTATGAAACAACCATTATAGGATTTCTTGGTCTTGATAATATAGATAAAATTCTCAAGCATGGATGGCTAGGATTTTTTTCTTATGAAAGGAAGAGATATCTCAGGTTAGGATGGTAGTACATTTATTGAATCCATGACCATGGTGATTGAATGTAAGTTTATCTAGTATGGTCATAAATAAATAATATAAGAAAGGGAGATGACATGGAGTGTACATCCTACTTTTTGAGATATTTTGATATAAAGAGAATATACTACAAATAGTGTGTTGATAGGTGGTCATCATAGCTATGAAATTATGTATAAAGTTATGGGATGTAATATCACTTGA
The DNA here is from genome assembly GCA_963277665.1 of Viscum album. Taxonomy (NCBI): domain Eukaryota; kingdom Viridiplantae; phylum Streptophyta; class Magnoliopsida; order Santalales; family Viscaceae; genus Viscum; species Viscum album. The sequence goes on along the minus strand of OY728156.1, from coordinate 2,071,751,989 downwards.
AACATGATCACATGCTTGAAAATTCCTTATCTGTAATAATCATTTTATTAATGTTTCTAATAACGATGATTTAATTTATTTCAAATAGTTTATTTGTTTTCTCTTGTATATTATTTATTTACAATACTATTAAAAATTTGAATATTGTATTTATTTTACATAAAAAAACCTGTTGCTTATTTTTAAATGTATATATAAGAAATTTAAATTAATATTTTAAATATTTTAAAAATATATATGTATTGATGTATTTTTTTCAAAGATGTTTTTTAATATCATATATGTCAGCAGTTTTTTAATTGTTGGATGGAACTGCCCCCTTGATTTGTAAAAGGGGCCTAGTGGTGTTAGGTGGTTGGTGGAAAAACCCCACCAAACTCATCCAACAGGGGGAGGAAGCAAGGGGGAGGCATGCCTATAAAAGGCAGTGGATTCCCCTGGGATTCATCATCACCTTCAGCATCTCACCAGCAATGAAGATCCCATATTTCGGTGGTTTTTGTGAGGTAGTTTCCCCACTTATTCAAGAGAGATTTTATTATAGTTTTTTTCTTATAATAGAGAGGGAGTGTGTACCCACATTTACCCATAGTGATCCATCTATTTTACCTGTGGTTTTTATACCCCTTCCATTTGGGGGTTTTCCACATTACATATGGTGTCCTTTTTTCCCGCATTTTGCACTTCATTTTATCTATTGATTATTACTGCACTATGGGCCAATCATTTTTTGATCCAAACAAGTGGTATCAGAGGGAGGTTCTGGTCCAGTGCTATTCACATTTTTGGGTATTAATAATTCTCATAAATTTGAGTATTCTCTGTGATTGCGACTCCGGTTGATCTTTCATATTAGAAAAAATTTATCCATATTATTAAATACACCGTTGTGAAATAGTGGAGGTTCTGAACTAACGATGTGTCTAGATGGCGGAAAAATTTGGGATTAAAAAATTCAACGGGAATAATTTTTTGTTTTGGGAATTGAAGATGCATGCAATGTTGAGAAATGATAATTATTGACTAGAAATTGACAAAAGAATGATATATGTGACAATTGAGCATGGTTCCAATGGGATCCATAATTATGACATGGAAAAAAATATGATGAGTACTTTTGGAGGCAAAGATATACTAGTCAGAGAAGTGAAAACGAATTCTAGAAGTAGGAAACATCTCAATGATGCATGGATAATCGAATCAAGAGAAACATGGCACATGACGTCTCGACGGGAATGGTTTGTTTAGTATGAAACTATACTGAAAGGAATTATGTACATGAGGAATGATCACACCCTGAAGATCATTTGAGTCAGTACCATCAAACAGAAGATGCATGATGGCATAGAACGGACTGTTCAAGGAGTACGTCATGTGAAGGGCCTGAAGAAGAAAATATTGTCTTTGGGAAAATTAGATGACATCAGATACAAGACTCGCACTGAGAATGGAGTGATGAGAATTGTGAAGGGTGCGCTTGTGGTAATGAATATGGAGAAGATATTGAAGAACCTATACGTACTTATGGGTGAAACTTACAAGGAGTCATAGATAGTTATTTTATCAACTACCTTGATAGAAGAATTGCCGACATTATGGAATTGGAAGCTTGGCCATATGTCAGAATAAGGCATAAAGATTCTTGCATATCAGAGTTTGCTGCCTAGGCTAACAAAGGTATACTTACCATTTTGAGAGCATTGTGTTTTGAGCAAGAAACACAGGTTAAAGTTTGGGACGTCAACTGCATAAAGAAAGGAGATCTTAGAGTTTATCCATTTTGATGTTTGTAAAGAACTGGTTATATCCCTAGGAGGAGAAAGGTACTTTGTATCATTCATTGATGATTATTTCAAGAGATGTTTGGTGTACCCAATCAAAAAGAAATCATATGTTTTTGAAGTCTTCAAAACATTCAAAGCACGAAAGGAGCTTGAATCTGGAAAGAAGATCAAGTGTTTAAGGACTGAAAATGGTGGAGAATATACAAGCGAGGAGTTTGATACTTTTTGTAAACATGAAGGAATCAAGAGATAGTTCACGGTGGCATACACTCCTCAGTATAATGGAGTTGAAGAGCAGATGAACAAAACCTTGTTGGATAGAACACAGACAATGTTGAAGACTATAGGAATTTCCAAAACATTTTGGGTAGAAGTAGTGAATACTGCCGATTATGTGATCAACCGATCTCCTTAAATGGTGATTGATCTAAAGACATTGATGGATATGTGGACTGGTAAACTTGCTGACTATTCCTAGTTATATACTTTTGGAAGTCCGGTATATGCATTGTTTAATGACCAGTAAAGATAAAAGTTGGATTCAAGATACAAGAAATGTATCTTCTTGGGGTATGCCGATGGTGTGAAGGGGTATCATTTGTGGGATCACAATTCCTGAAAACTTACCATCAATAGAGATTTCATTTTTGTAGAAGACAAGGTAAAAATGAAAACTAATCAAGACCTGAAGATGGAGAATATAGAAACTAAAACTGTTTAAGTAGAGGACAAATCCAAGGAAGAAATAGTTTCCCCTGATGCATTACCAGAGCACAAAGATCAAGTACCAGTTGAATTTGGACCATGATGGTAAACTCAGGAGAAAAGAGCACTAGTATGGCACTCAGTATATATCAATGAGAGCAATATTGCGTAATGCTTATTAACAAAGGATGGAGATCCATATTTTTTTGTGGAGGAGACCCAGAGTCCAGATGCGTCCTCGTGGATGGTGGAGATATAGGAGGAACTTAAAGCCTTTCACTAGAACAATACTTGGGATCTTATTCCATTACCTCATGGAAGGAAGGCTATCAAAAACAAATGGGTCTTTAAGATCAAATGGAATGGAAAGGACTAGGTGGAAAGATATCATCAATGATTGGTGGTCAAAGGATTTTCTTATAAGGAAGGTATTTATTTCAATGAAATATTTTATCCTATTGTTAGATTGATGATTATTTGGTTAGTTATGGAAATGTGTTCTACAGAAAACTTACATATAGAGTAGATGGATGTTAAGACTGATTTTCTCCATGGTGATCTTGATGAAGTGATCTATATACTCTAACCGAAAGGTTTTTCTAAATAAGGAAAAGAGAACTTGGTCTGCAGGTTAAACAAATCTTTGTACGGTCTCAAGAAGGTGCCAAGGTGTTGGTACAAGAGATTTGATTCCAATATCATGAGCCTTGGATACAACAGACTTTATTCAGATCCTTGTGCATATTTTACGGGTTCATAGAGTAATGATTTCATCATTCTTTTTTTTGTACGTGGATGACATGTAGGTTGCAGGCCCCAAAAAAGATCAAATCTTGGAGACAAAGGCATAGTTGGCTAGAGAGTTTGATGCAATGACCCAAACTTTCATTAATGGAAATTCCTCTAGATCTAATTAAAGGTATTAATATTGTTATATAAAATTTAAACTTAATTGGTTTTATATTTCTGGATTTTAAAATACCATTATGAATTGTGACCATTGCTAATATAGCTGTTGAACAATGATCACATGATTTGTATAAATATAGGGCTTTAAAAATCCAATTTACTTAAACAAAGGAAGAGATTGCCTCATCCAGTAGACTTGCCTCATACGAAGTCCATTTTTAGGAGCTTGGAAAGGAGGTGGCATCATTGGGATTCACTCTTGACCAAGCCCAAGCTGAACTTGAACATGTTAAGCTTGAGCAGAACCGACTACGAGAGAAGTGGAAGTTAATAGAGATTACCACCCGAGCGATGTTATCTGAGCCACCCCAAGAGTCGGTCACCATTACACACCTTACCCTTCGGTCTTATGTGGGTGTTATAAGGGGTTATGTAACAAGACACTATCACTATGACTATGTACATTATTTTTGTATAAAGAATGTGCATTGTTACTTTGTAAATAGTTTTTAAAGCACAAATAGTATTTTTTATTAATATTCAACAAAGAAATTTATTTTGATGAATTAATGGATTTATGAATTAAATAATATTTTAATAAAATATTATTATTACTAATTTACTTTTTATAAATGATCAAATAATTTTATGAATGCAATTGCAATTTCTACTAAGGTTTGAAATATGTTTTTGTCAAAACACGTGAATTTTTGGTAAATGTCAGTTTTTATTTTAAAAGTAAAAATTCACATATTTATAAAATTATTTAGATAAAATGAATATTATTTTTGGAATCAGGATGTAGAAATTATCCAATGGTGAATTTTTCATAATTTTCTGCGGCAATCGAATTTTTGGGTAAAAATTAAATACCATTTAATATATAATGTGTTTTATGACATCATAATGAACCAATAGTGATGAAATAAAATAATATAAACATTATGTTAGTACAATATATGTTTTAACATTAAAATAATGTAATTTTGGGTTTGTTTGAATTATTTTACAAAGCTTTAGTGGACCCTTCAAGGCTTATAAAACATTTTGTCTTTTTAAATTGTTTTCCTTGAGAGTGTGACTCACCTCCACATAAGAAACCCTATTATTTTAAGAATTTATTCCATTGTACTTATAAAATATTGTTTTCCAATCCAATTTGGAAAAAACCATGGGCAAAAACTATGATATGGTTTGTGGTTTTGATTAGTTTAATGTAAGGTGTCCCAAACCTAAATAATAAAGAATTCCCTCTCCTTTCCTATATAAACCCATCCAAGATCCCACTTCCTCTTCACTCAAAGCCTTTGGAGTTTGACCAAACCCTGATCTATTATCCCTATAATCCTTCCAATGTTCCCCAAGCTCCCAATAATCCTCTCTCAAGCCTCTCCCAAGCCTTTGGGATCCCACTTCCAAGTAAGGGATTTCTTCCTTTCTCATTTTTGTCCAATTTTCTTTAAGTTGTTATGACATTTTTTTTTCAATTAAAAATGTTGGGGTATTATTTGTCACCTCCCCCATACTTTCCTATTTATGTTTAGATTATGGTAGACCCCTTTATCTCTAATTAATTCCTCCCATGTACACCAGTTACCATGCTGAAATTCCGTGAGGGTTTTCTCTCTCATCTTTTACATCCAATTAATTTTTTTTGTATTACGCATCTAGATTCCATTACATTTGTTGGGAAATGTATCTATATGACCCTATTATTTTACATTTCATGTAAATACTATTAGAAACACATTTCTCTCTCATCAACCATTTTCATTAATCCTTATGTCATGCCGTTATGCTGCCGAAATTGCACCGCATTTTTTCAATCCAAGATCATTGTATAGTGAATACCATACCCATGTCTCTAGCAAGGGTATTCACATTTATACACATATACATATTGAATGGTAATTTCATGTATTTATTACACATTACTTAATCATGTAATAACTTATGTTGTTGATTGATTCGATGTTATATGATCCATGTGGCACACTTATGCATGAAATGAAATGTTTAAGAAGGGTGAGCCCTGATAGCACTCCAATGCATTGGGTAAAGTATAGTATCATGATACGTCATGTGCAATGGGTGTTGAATCATTCTAATTCAAGTGCAATGAGGTTTTACTCATGCTTTATGTGAAATTATGGTTTACTCATGCTCCATGTGAAATACGCCTTGGCTCAGGCTAATTCTATGTTAAGTGTTGTTGCCACATTTCAATGTTATGATTATCATGCTTTATCATGTATTTATGTTAATTTTTCTCTTGTGCTCCACTGATATGCCTATTATCTAACATGTATTGTATTTATCATGTTATTCCATGTTTATTCCCTTACTAGGCTTTATAGCTCAGCCTTTTCTTATGCATATACTCATGTTATCCCATGCAATGCTAAGTACGAGGGAATGTAGTGGTCATGTAACAGAAGTTTTTAATAAAGATGTTTTGTGTTTTATGTTCTAAGATGTTATGTAATGTTCCTAATCCCAAAAGACACTAGACCTCTTGATCTTATATGTTGTATCAAGTGAAGATTTTATGTAATAAATATAGTTTAAGTGTGTAATAAAGAGCATGGTTGTTATAGTTGGTATTAGTGGATAGGTTTAGTTATTTTTGGGATTAAGATTAGAAAACCCTAGTGACGACTTAGAGAAAAGAATAAGTATAATAAAAACATCCATAATTATTAGAGAGTATTGAGTAAGTGGTTTATCAAGAAAATGTATCCCTGTCTGGATATGAGAAGGTAGAGGCGGCTCTAGCACAAATGTATCCTAGGGGTAAAATTTGAAAACACCGCTTGAGCTAGACTCAAATGGGAACTGGTGCACAACAACAAGGCTTGCTGCACTCCTAGTTACATCACTCCCTGGGGATTTGATTTGGTAAATTGACAAGATTAGTATAAAAACTTATTAAGGGAGTTAAAAAATTTCCCCTAAGAATATATGTTAGAAAGTAGATCATAGATAAAATAGATTGAAGCCTATAGATTCATAAGTTATGGAAATAAAAGTTATTTATAAGTCATCTATTTTTGTCCTTGGATTCCCCTTTATGTGTTTAATATTTTTATTCCATACGTTTGTGATGGATAAAGTAAATGAGTAGAACCAGAATCAAAAAGTTAAAGTTAGGGTTATCATCCATAGTTCTAAACATTCTTTTATATCCCTAATGTTTAGTAAAACAATCCCAACACCACCACAAATCATGGAAGTAAAGATGTCAGTGAGTATGAAAAATGGGGAAATCATTGCATCCCATGAATATAACTCCTCCCCTATCATAATCTGTGGATTGAACTTCCCGGATAACCTTTTCATACTCTCTCTGGTGGAATTTTTTGCAATTCTTGGCAAGGATTGTCTTTCCCTATATAGAGACAACATAAATTTCCCTGAGAGGGAAATCACTCTCCATGTGGAGAATCAGCCCCCAATTTTATACAAGTGAAAGGAGGAAGATGAATCTTCTTTATCTCCATCATCTCAAGTGTGGATATTAATTCCCTATGAGAACACGTATCTGGCTCAGATGATTGAGTCTAAGGAGGCAACCATCCTTGAAGAACTACCTATTGGGATGGAATTCACTGAAGTGTTTCTCGAGGAATTTCTTGGTCTTCCTCCTAGAAGAGATGTTGAATTCTCAATTGATCTTATACCTGGGGAGTTTCTAGTATCCAAGAATCCATATAGAATGGCTATTGTGGAGCTTGATGAGCTGAAGAAACAACTACAAGAGAATCTAGATAAAGGGTTTATACGCCCAAGTGCTTCACCTTGGGGTGCACCAGTACTCTTTGTCAAGAAGAAAGATGGATCAATGCGCCTTTGCATCAATTATAGTGAGATTAACAAAATCACAATAAAGAAAAAGTATCCTCTCCCACAAATCGACGACTTGTTTGATTAGCTGCATGGAGCACAATACTTCTCCAAGGTGGATTTGCAGCCGAGATATTATCAAGTAAGGGTGAAGAAGGAAGATATCACCAATACTACTTTTTGTACAAGATACGGGCACTATGAATTCATAGTAATGCCTTTTGGACTCACTAATGCTCCAGCAATCTTCATGGACTTGATTAATAGAGACTTTAGGGATTACCTTGACAAATTTGTGGAAGTCTTTATAGATGATATTATGATATACTCAAAAAAAAGGAGGATCATGAGGAGCATCTAATAACTGTACTAGAGACCTCACAGAAGGAGAATCTCTATGCAAAGTATAGTAAGTGCGAGTTCTGATTGAAGGAGGTCTCATTCTTGGGCCATATCATCACAAGCAATGGGATATCTATGGATCCCTCCAAAACATATGCAATTGAGGGATGGCCAAGGCCAACATCAGTAATAGATATCTATAGCTTCTTGGGGTTAACTGGATATTATCGATGATTTGTGAGAAATTTATCACAATTGTCCAACCCTCTTACCAAGCTAAGTTGGAAGGGAGTAAAGTTTTCTTGGAGTAATGAGTGCAAAGAAATATTTAAGGAGTTAAAAAGGAGGATTATCTCTATTCCCATGCTCTCTTTACCCACAAGTGGAGAACTTTTTATGGTATTCAGTGATGCTTCAAAGAAGGGCCTAGGCTATGTGTTGATGCAAAATGACAAATTCATTGCCTATGCTTCAAGGAAATTGAAAGTTCATGAGCATAATTATCCAACACATGATTTGGAGTTGGCTGCGGTTATCTTCACTTTAAAAATTTGGTGGCATTATCTCTTTGGCGAGAAGTGTGAAATATATACAGACCACAAAAGCCTCAAGTATATATTCACACAGAAAGAGTTGAAAATTCCCCAATGATGATGGTTAGAGATGATCAAATACTACGACTTCTCAATCCATTACCTCCCTGAGAAAACGAATAAGGTGGCAGATGTTCTTAGTAGAAAGGACCCAACAATTCTATCATTGATAAGAATTGAGAAGGATCCAATCTTCTTAGACTTGGTGAAGATGGACATGGGAATCATAAAGAAGGGAACATCATCAATCCTTTCATAAATGATTTCTCAACCGTCTCTTTTGGAAAGGTTAAAGGATGATCAAAAGGATGATGTGGGAATTCAGAAGAAAGTGGAAGCTATTATAAAAGGGAAATCCTCAGAGTTCGATGTTAATAAAGAAGGAATTGCGGGATTTGGGAGAAGACTATGTTTTCCATCATGTCCAGAGCTGAAGAAGGAACTTTTGGATGAATCTTAGAGTTCAAATTTCTCTATTCACCCAGGAAACACAAAGATGTATCAAGATCTCCAAGAGCACTATTGGTGGGATAATATGAAGAAGGAGATCACTGAGTATACATCAAAGTGCCTAGTGTGTTAGCAAGTGAAGGCAGAGAGGCAGAAATCTAAGGGGATGATGCATCTATTGCCCATACCAGCATGGAAATTGGAGAACATCACCATGGACTTTGTCACCGGACTTCTGAAGACATCCAAAGGCAACAATTCAATCTGCGTTGTTGTGGATCATCTTACAAATTATACACGCTTCATTGTAATTAGGGAGGATTTTTCATTGGATAAAATGGCACAGATATATATCAGAGATGTGGTAAGGATGCATGGGGTACCACTATCTATTATATCTGATCGAGATCCAAGATTCAGCTCTATGTTTTGGAAGAGTCTTCAACATGATCTGGATACTGAACTGAACTTCAGTACGGCCTATCATCCTCAAACTGATAGCCAATCTGACTGAACTATTTAGAAACTAGAAGATATGTTAAGATCATGTTTAAAGGAATTTAAAGGAGGTTGGGATCAACATCTTCCTCTGGTTGAATTCTCCTATAATAACAGTTTTCACTCGAGCATCCGAATGGAACCTTATGAAGCCCTATATGGGAAGAGGTGCAGAACACCAACATGTTGGGATGAAGTCGGTGAGTGTAAGCTGCTAGGACCAGAAATGGTCGAAGAAATGGTGTAGAAGGTGAAAACCATTCAGCAACATATCAAGGCATCCCAGAGTTGACAGAAGAGTTATGCAGATAACCATCGATGAGACCTTGAGTTTAAATTTGGAGATATGGTATTTCTATGCATATCTCCATAGAATAAGGTCACGAGGTTTGGAAAGAAAGGGAAGTTATGTCCTAGGTACATCATCCCCTTCGATATTATTGATTATGTTGGGGTTGTGGCCTATTGACTAGAACTTCCACCTACCATGGCCAAAGTACACGATGTATTTCACATATACCGCTTAAGGAAGTATATACCAGACCCTTCACATGTACTCTCTTAAGAGGTAGTACAACTAGAGGATGATCTTTCTTACAAGGAGCAACCAGTGAAGATCTCAGATCTTAAAGAAAAAGTTCTATGAAAAAAGAAAATTCCCCTCATCAAGGTGTTGTGGAAAAACCAAAGTTTTATGAAGCGACATGGGAATCAGAGGAAATGATGAAGCAGAGTTACCCACATCTATTTTAGTGTGGGAAAAAGAAATTCCAAGGGTGAAATTTCTTAAGGGGGGTTAGATTGTAACGACCCAAACTTTCATTAATGGAAATTCATCATGATCTAATTAAATGTATTATTATAGTTATATAAAATGTGAACTTCATTGTTTTTATGTTTCTGGATTTTAAAATACCATTATGAATTCTGACCATTGCTAATATAGCTGTTGAACAGTGATCACATGATTAGTATAAATATAGGGCTTTAAAAATCCAATTTACTCAGACAAAGGAAGCGATGACCTCATCCAGTAGACTTTCCTTGTACGAAGCCCATTTTTCAGAGCTCAGAAAGGAGGTGGAATCATTGGGCTTCGCTCTTGACCAAGCCCAAGCTGAGCTTGAACATGTTAAGCTTGAGCAGAACCGACTACGAGAGAAGTGGAAGTTAATAGAGATTACCACCCGAGCGATGTTATCCAAGCCACCTCAAGAGTCAGTCACCATCTCACACCTTACCCTTTGGTATTATGTGGGTGTTATAAGGGGTTATGTAACAAGACACTAGCACTATGACTATGTACATTATTTTTGTATAAATAATGTGCATTGTTACTTTATAATTAGTTTTTAAAGTACAAATAGTATTTTTAGTTAATATTCAACTAAGAAATCTATTTTGATGAATTAATGAATTTTTGAATTAAATAATATTTTAATAAAATATTATTATTATTAAATTTCTTTTTATAAATGATCATATAATTTTATGAATGCAATTGTAATTTTTATTAAGGTTTGAAAGCTATTTTTGTCAAACCCATGAATTTTCGGTAAAAGTCAATTTTTATTTTAAAAGTAAAAATTCACATATTTATAAAATTATTTAGATAAAATGAATATTATTTTTTGAATCAGGACTTCAAAATTATCCAACAGTGAATTTTTCATAATTTTCTGAGACAATCGAATTTCTGGGTAAAAATTAAATACCGTTTAAACATATAATGTGTTTTATGACATCATAATGACCCAATAGTGATGTAATAAAATAATATAAACATTATGTTTGTCCAATATATGTTTTTACATTAAAATAATGTTATTTTGGGTTTATTTTATTTATTTTAAAAAGCTTTAGTGGACCCTTCAAGGCTAATAAAACATTTTGTCTTTTTAAATTGTTTTCCTTGTGAGTGTGACTCACCTCCACATAAGAAACCCTATTATTTTAAGAAGTTCGTCCATTGGCCTTATAAAATATTGTTTTACACTCCACTTTGGAAAAATCCATGGGAAAAAACTATGATCTGGTTTGTGATTTTGATTAGTTTAATGTGAGGTGTCCCAAACCTAAATAATAAAGAATTCCCTCTCCTTTCCTATATAAACCCACCCAAGATCCCACTTCCTCTTCACTAAAAGAATTTTGAGTTTGACCAACCCCTGACCTCTTCTCTCTAAAATCCTCCCAAGGTGCCCCAAGCTCCCAAGAATCCTCTCTCAAGCCTCTCCCAAGCCTTTAGGATCACACTTCCAAGTAAGGGATTTCTTCCTTTCTCATTTTTGTCCAATTTTCTTTAAATTGTTATGCCTTTTTGTTTTCAATTAAAAATATTGGGGTATGATTTTGTACCTTACCCATAATTCCCTCTTGATTTTTATATTATGGGAGACCCCTTATATCTCATTAATTCCTCTCATGTACACCAGTTACCATGCCAAAATTCCATGAGGGATTTCTATTTCCTCTTTTACATCCAAGTAATTCTTTTGTATTATGAATCTAAATTCCATTATGTTTGTTGGGACATATATCTATATGAACCACTTACTATCCATTTTATGTAAATATTATGAGAAACACATTTATCTCTCATCAACCATTTTCATGAATCCTTATGTCATGCCGTTATGCTACCGAAATTGCACCGCATTTTTTCAAGCCAAGATCATTGTGTAGTGAATACCTCACCCATTTCTCTATCAAGGATATTAAAATTTATGCACATATACATATTTAATGTTACTTTAATGTATTTATTCAACATTTCTTAAAAGTTGAATAACTTATATTGTTGATTTATTCGATGTTATATGATCCATGTGGCACACTTATGCATGAAATGAAATGTTCAAGAAGGGTGCGCCCTGATAGCGCTCCAATGCATTGGGTAAAGTATAGTATCATGATACGTTATGTGCAATGAGTGTTGAATCATGCTAATTAAAGTTAAATGAGGTTTTACTCATGCTTCATGTTCAATGAAGGTTTACTCATTCTCTATGGGCAATGACCCTTGGCTCGTGCTAATTCCATATTAAGTGTTGTTGCCACATTTCCATGTTATGATTATCATGCTTTATCATGCCTTTATGTTCATGTTTCTCTTGTTATCCACTAATATGCCTATTTTCTAACATGTATTGTATTTCTCATGTTATTCCATGTTTATTCCCTTACTGGGATTTATAGCGCACCCTTTTCTTATGCATGTGCTCAGGTTATCCCATGCAATGCTAAGTACGAGGGAATGTAGTGGTCATGTAAAGGAAGTTTTCAATAAAGATGTTGTGTGTTTTATGTTATAAGCTATTTTGTAATGTTACTAAGCCCTAAATACACTAGACCTCTCAATATTCTATGTTGTATCAAGTGAATATTTTAGGTAATAAATCAAGTTTAAGTGTGTAATAAAGAGAAGAATTTTTATATTTGATATGAAGGACTTGGGACAAAAAAACAAGATTAGTGGGATGCAGATTTACTAAGACAAAAATAAAGGGAAGATTTGGCTATCATAAAAGAATTACTTACATAGAGTCTTGAAACACTTCAACATTCAATACTATAATCCAATATATAACCCTCTTCCCATTAATTTCATGTTATCCTTCACGATGAGTCCTAGAAGTGAAGTAGAGAGGATGTAGATGTCTCAAGTATCATATGCATCAACAATGGGTAGTCTATTGTTCGCTATGGTTTGTACTAGACCAAACATTGTACATGCAGTGGGAGCAGTCAGTTGGTACATGGCGAATCTAGGATGAGATAATTGGATCACAATGAAGAGGATCCTGAGATACATCAAGGAGACCTCAAATACTGCATTATGTTATGGAGGATTGGATTTCACTATTATAGGATATGTTGATTCAGATTTTGAAGGTGATTCTGACTAGATGAAATCCAATACTGGTTATGTGTTTACTCTTATAGGAGGATCTGTGAGCTATATTTCAAAGTTACAGTCAGTTGTGGCCTTATCCCCTATTGAGGCAGAGTACATGGAAGATACAGAGGGATGCAAAGAGGAAATTTGGATGAGAAAGTTGTTGGAGGATATCAGGTAAAGACAGGAGAAGATTCCATTATTTTGTGATAGTCAGAGCACCTTGCACATTGCAAGCAATCCATATTTTTATTCCAGGACGAAGCACATTGGGGTAAAATATCACTTTGTCCGAGATGTGGTGGAGGAAGAAAATGTGGATATGTAGAAAATACACACTAAAGAAAATCTGGCAGATTTCTTGACAAATAAAATTAACACTAATAAGTTCAGATGGTGCAGATCCTCGACCGGACTTACAGAGACTCGAGCAACATGTTTGGAGGATGGAAAGTATGTGAGGATATGTGATTGGTTCTCTAAAAAATCTCTAAGTGGGGGATATGTCAGCATTTTTTTAATTGTTGGATGGAACCGCCCCCTTGATTTGTCAGAGGGGGATGGCGGTGGTAGGTGGTTTGTGTCCAGACCCCACCAAACTCATCCAATGGGGGGAGGAATCAAGGGGGATGCATACCTATAAAAGGCAGTGGATTCCCCTGGGATTCATCATCACCTTTAGCATCTCACCAGCAAAGAAGATCCCATATTTGAGCAGTTTTTATGAAGAAGTTTCCCATTTTATTAAAGAGAGATTTTACAATAATTTTCTCTTTATAACAGTGAGGGAGTGTGTACCCACATTTATCCATAGTGATCCTTCTATTTTTCCTTTGGGTTTTTACCCCTTCCATTTGGGGGTTTTTCCACATTACATCTGGTGTCCTTTTTTCCTGCATTTTTCACTTCATTTTATCTCGTGATTATTGCTACACCGTGAGCCAATCATTTTTTTGATCCCAACAGTATATGTGTAATAAATTAGAAATAATAATATTATCACATATGGGATTTTCAATGGAGTGTGTGTCATAGAAGATATTCACTTCTGAACCTTCTTCATCAGAGCCTCCAGTTGGTCTTCCCCCAACTATTCATGGTGGTGTCGTTTCATCTATGGGTCCCTTAGGCATTAAGTCTTTTAAAGAGGTTCTCACGAAGCCGTTAGTCCCTCCTGGCAGGGCTACTATACTATTCCTAGTATCCCCAAAGGGGGTTTCACCCCATTGTCTGTCATTCTACCTTCTAATAGATTTTTAGTTCTTGGGGAGGTGGAATGTGAAGGGAAGGTTCAGAATTCTTTAGCTGGTAGGGATGATAAATAGGTACAGGATTTTCATCTCTAACTGATGGTGGGAGCATCACAAGGTAAAGGGAGAGATAGTTGTTTGCTTTCTTTTTGGATTCTAAAATAGGTTCCTTAAGCCACAAATCCACTCTTCATCTCATTTAATGGTTTCTTTTCTCATATGGAATGCAAGGGGTTAGGGGGATCACATGAAAATGGATCTCATTTCCACTAAATCTCAAAGGTTGCATGTCTCTATTGTCGTGATTTTATAACCCAAGTAGGGTATCGAACACATTTCTGTCTTTACTAGGAGGATGGGTTTCATGAACTTCATGCATGCATGCAACATACATATATGGGTCTTATGGAATCTAAATCTCTCAGTTGAATTTATCAACACTTCGTATCAGCACATTACCACCAGAATCACTCAAGAAGGAAATGAAATTTTTTTCTCATTTGTTTATGAAAACATGAGATCATTGATGGACTAGTTTTATGGAATCACATCTCCATGCTCCAGTTGGGTACATTACCATGGTTGGTTGGGGGTGACTTCCACACGATCACTGAATACTTGGAGAAAAGAGGAGAAGTGGCCTCCTTGGTCCTGGAAATTCATGATTTAAAAGAGTTCATGAAAGTGTCTTCTGGACATGGGATTCTTCAGGAATAAATTCATGTGATGCAATAATGAGAAGGGAAACATGCGTATCAAGAGTAGGCCTGATAGGTGCCTTTACAGTTTCCAAGGGCTCTATACATATTCATGGACTATGGTCACTCACCTTATAAGATCACTCTCAGAGCACTCCCCATTGTTGGTGTCTCTCAAAAAAGAGGAGTGAAGGTACCATAATTTCTTTTATTCTACTAACTTTCCTCAGATGGATGGTTTTTTCAGGTTTTTAGGGTGTCCAAAGAGCTACTAGAGAGGGGAAAAATGTGTGTGGGACATATTAAATGATTGAAAATAATCAAAATAGATATTCAGAAATGAATTTTGAATAGAACCGATAAGGAGTCCTGCCTGGAGGGGATCATACAAGACATTGAACAGATGTAGAGTAATCTTTAAGATTGTTAGAATGATGAAATTTTAATTTTTATGATAGATAATCAAGGACTTATTTCCAAGAAACTCCTTGAGGTGGAGAGGGTGTGCAGGGAGATATTGAGATACCTTTGGCTCAAAGTGGGGGATCACAATATGGCCTATTTTATGTCATTCTTTAAGGAGAAGAAAGTTTTCAAGAGAATCAGTCTAAGGCTGGTAGATGGCTCCTTCATAGAAGATATGGAAGTTGCAGGTAAATTGGAACAAGATTTTTTTGAGGGTATTCTGGGTGAAAAGAATTGTTCAAGTGGTGATATGAAATTTACGGTCAAAAATGAAGATATTTTTATGAGCTATATACCAAGGCTAGTAGAGGATAAAGAAAATATTTTGCTGACTGCTATTCTGAGGGAAGAGGAGATTAAAGAAACTATATTTAGTATGAAATCAGAGAGTGATCATAGACCAGATGGTTTCCCCAATGCATTCTTTGAGGCATTATGAGAGATAGTCAAGACTCGGGTTGGTGAAGTGGTGCAAGATTTATTTAGAGGAGGAGCTTTAACTAGGGAGTCATGCACATCCAAAGTTTTTATTATCCCTAAGTTTAAAGACCCAAAAGAGCTGAATAATTTTAATCCAATATGCCTCTATAATTTTCTTTATAAAATCCTTTCAAATATACTCGATAGAATACCCAGTAGTGTCATTCCAAGACTGATCTCGAAGGAGAAACATGGCTTCCTACTTGGGAGAAGAATCCAGGGGCAATAGGTATTGATAAAGAAATGGAGGAGGATTTGAATAAAAGGTCAGTTGGTTCTAATGTAATGATTAAGGTGGACATGGAAAATGCGTACTATAGGTTATAATTAAGATTCATTATCAATACCATGAGGAATTTCAGCTTCAATGAATGGTTTTGATACTTATGCTTCATATTTTATAGATTTTCGTGGCTTATGATCTTGCTAATGGGATGGGGTTTCAGTTTTCTTAACTGTTTGAGGGGTTAGGCAAGGAGATCCTATGTCTCCATGTATTTCATTATGGATCAGGAGGTTATTACTAGGAACATCAAGCATAATGTGGTAGAGGGTATCATCATGGCATTTAGGAATAGGTTCGGGAGTGGGATCATGTCTCCCCTTATGTTCACTTATGACATGTTATTTTTCATTAATTTCTGGCAAAGACCAGTCAACGAGTTCATGAAAATCATAATAAATTATGGAGAGTTGAGTGGTCAGTGTATCAATACAAGGAATATTAGTGTCTATTTTTAGAAAAAATTTCTAAGGAGCTATAATAGTACTATTTAGAATATACTTGGCAAGCAGAGGTGGTATATCCCAATGGAATACTTAAAATCCCCATATCAAATTGAAGAATTAAAAAGGATCTCTTTTATGGAATTATAAATCGTATCACATGGAGAATTTTGAATTAAAAAATAAATTCCTTTCCTTCGAAGGATGGATAACTTTGATTAATAACGTTTTAACCTCAATGCCATTTCATGTGTTATCAATAATTAAGTCTATGAAAGGGAAAATCACAAAGCTAGAAAATATCATGAATTATTTTCTATGGGATGCAAATCAAGATGGGTGGTGGCATTGGGAATCTTGGAGGCATCGAGAGAAACCAACTGAGGAAGGTGGTATTGTTCTATGTAGTATCTTAGAAACCATGCATTCCTTATAGGTGAGGTTGGAATGGGACATCATGGTAGGGGAATCTTTATGGTCAAAATTCAAGAAATACAAATATAAGAATGATTAGGAGGACTGGATAGTGAAGTTATGGAATTTATCAAATCTTACTAGATGCATGGTTGACTGCCTAAAAGAGTTGAAGGATAAAAACAGATGGATCATGGGTTATATGGACATTAATATCTTAAAGGAGAACTAATATGGAGAGTTTTTGTTCTTCTTGGGATACCCAGTCCCCAATATTTCATTCAAAAAGGCCAACCAACTTCTAGGTTTCTTAAATTATATTCTTAAACACTACCATAAAAGAATTCATGGGAGTATCCGCCGGGTGCATGAACCAGATCAGTGTGTTTTTTTCAGGATCTTCATCTAGAATCATCAATATATGAGATTTTAGGAATATACAAGAATAGATTAATGGTCACCCAATCTTTGGTGGAGGGAGATACCAGGTAAGTTGAATTTTCTGGTTTGGAGACTGGGGAACAATGCGATTTTTTAATAAGTTTTTTTTTAAAAAATATTTTTTAAAAAATTGCAAGGTTAAAAATAATTTTAAAAATAATCCCCAAAGGTGGTATCTCTGATGACACCTTTAGTCATTGGGTGAAAGGTGGCATAGGCAATTCCGCCTTTCCACTAAAAAAATTAATTATTTTTTTAATTTTTTTGTTTTGTTTATATATATATATATAAAACAAAAAAAATAAAATAAAATATTTTTTTAGTAGAATTTATCTACTATTTGAAATCCAGTAGTACTTCCATTACAACAGTCTAGATTCTGACATAAGCTCTCACCCAGGGATCTCTTTTATAAGAGGGAATACCCTAGAAATCATTCTACATTTTTGACATGGGATTCTGGTTCTCCCTTTCTTGCGTAGAGCATTCTTCATTTCCAATGTGGGATTCTTTTCCCCGATGCGGTGGTTTGGTGTTTTGGGAATTTGAATGGGTATTTTCGCAGTAGAGTTCTTTGAATTTTGTTGATGGTTTTCCTTGGCGGAAATGTGGTATGGAGTGTGGTATGAAGTGTGATTTCGATGGATTTTTTTGTTTCTGGATGTGGCATATGCCAGACTAACTACAAGGAACTTCTTTAGACGAGGATTTAGAGCAGGTAGAATTCATCCCGCATGGCTATCTGAATTTGGAAGAATGAGAGTGTATGACATTGCCATCGGTACCAGGCTTGTGTATTTCTACACGGGATATCTAGCTAAGCAGCCATGCGATGGTGGAGGTTTTCCATAACGATGTTCATGCTGGGGAGGAGCAATTCCAAGTAGTCTTGATCTAGCTTTCTTGATTCTGGTTTTGTAATTTGTTTTAAGTCTTTGAAGTTATGTGAGGTTTCCTCCCTTTACCCTTAAAAGGGGGATTATCCGAAAATAAATAAATAAAAATTTTAGGCCTTCGGGCCATTCAGGTCAGGTCAGGTTATATAATTATTAAGTATATAATAGTTAATTAGTTAATTAGTAATATAATTATAAATTATATTTATTCATTATAATTACTAATTAGTAATTATTAAAAATTATTAAATAATAATTAATTATTTAATTGGTAATATAATTATTAATTATATAATAGTTTATTAGTTAATTAGTAATATAATTATAAATTATAATTATAAATTAGTAATTATTAATAATTATTACAAAATAATAAATTAGTTAATTAATAAAATAATAATTATTTATAATTATTCATTATATTTATTCATTATAATTATTAACTATTAGTTATTAATTATTAATTAGTTAATTAGTTAATTAGTAATATATTTATTAATTATATAATTATTAATTTTATAATAATTAGTTAGTTAATTATTAATTATTAATAATTAATTATATAATAATTAATTAGTTAATTAGTAATATAATTATTAATTATATAATAATTAATTAGTTACTTCGTAATATAATTATTAATTATATAATAATTAATTAGTTAATTTGTAATATAATTATTAAATATATAATTAGTAATTATTAATCTTTAATTATATAATAATTAATTAGTTAATTAGTAATATAATTATTAACTATATAATAGTTAATTATTTAATTTTTTGAGACATATAGAATTGAGACCCTCTTTATAATTAGTTAATTAGTAATATAATTATAAATTATAATCATTCATTATAATTAATAATCAGTATTTATTAAAAATTATTATATAATAATTAATTAGGTAATTAGTAATACAATTATTAATTATATAAATGTAAATTATTTAATTCTTAATATAATTATAAATTATAATTTTTCATTATAATTATTAAATAGTAATTATTAAAAATTATTATATAATAATTAACTAATTAATTATTATATAATAAATTATTAATAATTACTAATTAAATAATTAATTATTAAATAATTAATTATAAATAATACTAATTAAATAATTAAATAATTTATTATATGTTTAATCCTTGTTTTAAGTTTGATTAATTTTGGTCTTATAGTTTATATTTTATAGGCTTTTAAAGGCACATACTTGAAACATTTTTTATGTTTCCAGTAGGTAGCTTTAAAAGCTTATAAATTATTTTTCATCAACATTGTTTATGAAATTATTTTTATTTTGAAATATTTGTTATATTTTTAATCTATGTTTTAAGTTTCATTTATGTTGGTCTTGTAGTTTATATTTTATAGATTTTCAAAGTCACGTACTTGAAACATTTTTAAGTTTCAAGTAGGTGTCTTTGAGAACTTATAAATTATTTTCCATCAACATTTTTTAAGAAATTATATTTATTTTCAACTATTTGTTATATGTTTAATCCATGTTTTAAGTTTCATTTATGTTGGTCTTATAGTTTATATTTTATATGTTTTCAATGTCACGTACTTAAAACATTTTTATGTTTCAAGTAGGTGTGTTTGAAACCTTATAAATTATTTTTCATCAACATTTTTTATGAAATTATTTTTTAAACTATTTTTAATATGTTTAATCCATGTTTTAAGTTTAATTTATATTGGTCTTATAGTTTATATTTTATAGTCTCTCAAAGCCACGTACTTGAAACAAAATCCCACATTGAAAATGCAGAATTTTCTATGTAGGAAAGGGAGAACCATAATCCCACATTGGAAATGCAAAATGATTTCCAGGGTAAGCCCGCATATAAAAGGGAGCCTTGGGTGAGATCTTCTGTCAGAATCCAGACTGTTGTAATGACAGTACTTCTGGATTTTAAATAGCATATAAATTCTTCTGAAAAATTTATTTTTATTTTTATTTTTGTTTTGTTTTGTTTATATATATATATATAATATAAATAAAAATAAATTTTTTTAATTCTTTTTTGTTTTTAGTGGAAAAGCGGCATCGGCGATACCACCTTTGTGGTATATTTTTAAAAATATTTTAAACCCAGCTGTTTTTTAATAATTTTTTTTAAAAACTTATTAAAAAAGACTCAAACCATGCTCTTCCGATGGATGAAAATGTGAAAAAAGGTTGTCACCCTTGCCTCATGATTCCATTGTTACGGAAGGCCGAAACAAGAATTAACGTGGCACATCATTTTCAATGGTGAATTGGAAAGGGGTATTTATAATCATATGTCCATTGGTTTGAGAATACAGGGAGGTGGTGACTCTATAAAAGTGGTCCTGGAGGTTTGGTTCAAGGGAGTAGAATAACATGAAGCAGAGGAGAAGGATCTTGCGATGGTTTTTTTTGTCGTATGTTGGTTTCTATGGGAAGAAAGTAATAGTTCAAGTGATAGAAGAAGGCATTACCTCTATCTTCTTCATGCGTGGGTGACGACCCTTGTTGCAGAGATTGGAAGAAGGTGAGGATTATTCTAATTCATTACGAAGGATTTTACTAGGGATCCGCATGAACATAGAGAGTTCTCTAGGTAAGTTGGGAAAATATATAAAGTGAGTTCTACCCATTTCAGGGTTGAAATTAAATGTGGATGGATCATGCATGTTGGGTAAGATGATAGGGGTCAGACTGGTGACTGATAAAAGGGGTTCTATCATTTTGGGTTTTAATTCTTTTCACGGACTAGGTAATTCTCTTAGAGCAGAAGCAAGAGCCACGACTATCGGCTTTATAATATTTCAATTGGTGAAGTGAAATCAAACTCTTCCTTTCTGATTCAATTTATTAAAGGGAATGATAGATCACCATGGAATTTGGTGTGTATTATTAAGAATCGTAAATCCTTGCTCAACCATGGAATTCAGGTTAGTTATACTCGTAGGGAAGGAAACTATGATGCATATGACTTAGCTAATAAAGGGAGTCAAGGGAATGATGTTATATTTTACATCGTTTTGGGGTCCTTTCCTAATGAATTTATTTTTTTTGTAATGTGAGATTCCCTCAGACTTTACTATTTTCATCCCCCTTTAACTAAGGCAGGAGGGGGGGATCCTTTTTATCTAGCTATATTTATAAAAAGTGAACATTCAGTCAGTCACATATGTGAAATAAATATATTGTTGTGGCCAAATTTTTTGGTAGAATTTTTTTTCAATATGTCAATATGTGTTTGGTGAAATAATTAATGTGATTCTTGGTATATTATTATTTATTCATTATTTGGAATTATATTTCATTTTTGATGATGTATCCAAGTTCATTACTTATGTGATCCGATGTCTTTGTCTATGGCAAATAGAAGGTGTGTTGTTGCATGAAGAAAACCCTTTAAAATGTGATGATTGATGTGTTTTTCTTCAAGGAAATCAAGTATATGTGTCGGTGGATGTAGAGACACTATCTATAAAATCTTGAAATAGGTTTTTAAGTTGATTATGGAAGGGAATAGTTGATTTGAGGAGGCTCTCATTTGATGTGAAATGAGTTTGGAATTTCTAGACTAAGACATTCATAGTCAATTGGATTTGTACATTTTGTCATTCTAGTTGATGTAGCTTCCCATAGTCAATCCACTAACTATAATAGTTTTTACATATGGTTGATCTAGAAAGTAATGAAAGATTATTTCTATATTTAGTGGATCTAACACTTAGAGAGAAATAATGAATTTTGTCTCATTGTTGATATGAATGGTCAATGAGTAGTATATGTGGTCGACCCAAACTATGATCGATCCAGACTGCTTCATGTGGTAAATCCATACTGTCAATCAAAATTGTATGGTCTCTTCACATGGTTTCTTCTTATGGTCGGTTTTCTAACTCATGGCTAGTCACGTACATAGTGAATTTTTAGTGCGAGCTGCTGGGTAAAAATATGAGTTTCCAAATTCTGAATAAATTCAATATGATGATGTTTCTAAGATGATGTTCATAGATCATACTTCATCATCAATAATGTGATCATATTTCAAGAAAAATAATTTCAAGGAGGGTTCCACACCCTAAGCAGGGGTTTCACATGGTATTGATGCATGCTAGTATACACTTTCAGATTTCAAAGGAATTAAAAGAAGTGGATTTTATGGTTACCGAGATCAAAATATTTGAAAATCACATATAGGAATAAATCCTAAATCTATAGGTGATTTAAAAGGATTTTTTGATTAGGGATTTAAATGAGTTTGAGTAAGGAATAAATCATGAATATTATTAAGTGATTTAAATGAGGAGATCACACATGCCAAAGATCATGGAGTCTCAAAATACAAATGGAAACTAAATATTCATGTGGTATCATTCTATGTAATTATAAATATATGAAGTTTTTAAAGAATTAAATTAAAATATAGAAGATTGAGAACTATCAAATAAATGTGTGAAATAATTGTTAAGAGCCTGATACATTATTATCATAGAGAGATAAAGTGTCTAAGTTAGGAGAAATTGAAAAAGAAGATGATCTACTATGAACCTGAGTATTTGTGAAGGATGAGGAAGATCCATATCATACAATATCTATAGGGAGTCTTTAGATCATAATTAATTCTAAATTTCTTAAGAGATTACACATACAGACCTACCAATCTATCTATACATGGAGGAAGACCAACATCTAGTGGTGTAGAGAACCCCATAAGTGAGATGAAGGTATTTAGTTATCGAATATTTTGTTGATTTTTTGTATCTTATAGTGTACTCTAGAAGTAATAGAGATAATAGTGGACTCTATATTCTAGATTATTGTTAAATATAATGGATAATCAATTATGGGGGGTATAACCAATATGATAATGAGTATGTATTTTAGCCTAATCTTGTAAATATTGTGTGCTTCTCTCTTTCTTATTATTACTGCACATAAAGGTGAGGCTATGTGAAATCATTGAGTGAATTTATAACCTTAAAAAGTACAAGATATTGGGTTAAAAGGGAATATATCATAAAAATAAAATTGATCATCAATTCAACCCCTCTTCCTCTCAGTGATCCAATTAGATATGGGAATAACAAGGGGTATCAAATTAAGTTCCATCTAAAGATCTAAAATAAGTTTTTGAGATATTTAGAACTTAAATTATAGTAATAGTCAAGGAATACCTACCTTATATGTCAAAAACGACCACATTTGGAATAATATGATACTAACTTACCTCATTTCACTTGGCTTAGAAGTTTGAGATGATGATATAATGGGTTTTCCACCCATTATTAAAGGTGATAATATGACTCAAGTTGATAAGAGAAATATGGAGTTAGATATAAAGGCTCAAATTCCATCTTTAAGACCCTTTCAGAAAATGTTTACACAAAGTTAATGATCATTCAAACAAAAAGGTTATATGAGTAAAATTGAGAAGAAATTATGAAGGCGATACCAAGATAAAGGAATCCAAACTAAAATTATAGTTGAGTAAATTTGAAGACATTAAAATGAATGATGATGAGAATATAGATGACTATTTCACCAGTGCGAATGATATAGTCAACAACATTTTAGTATTTTATGAGAAGATAAAGGATTCTATTATAGTTAAGAAGATGATGATAAACATTTTAGATAGATTTTATTCCAAGATTTTAGTTTTGGAAGAAATATAAGATTTTTACTTGGATGAACGTCACAATATTTTCATTGTATATAAAATAATAAAGGATCATCCATTTGAAAATAAGGTAAAATATTATATATCCTTTGAATCCATGATAAAAGGAAAATTCAAAGAAGTAAAGGATGTTAAAACAAATGATTCAGATGCTGAAGATGATGAAGAATCCTACCAAATTAATTATCTTCTATAAAAAGATTCAATATGGGTAAAAATAAATTAACTGGTAATCAATTAAGTATATGTTATAATTGTGATAATATTTATCATATTGTAAAAATATTTCCTAGAGTGGTAGGCTGAAGAATTTGAATCATGCGAGAAAGATGAGAAGACACAAAAACATAAAAAAAAGTAAGGATAAGAAGAAGAATTTAAGCATTAAAAGAAGAAGTTTTATGAGAAATAAAGAGAAGGGAGACTCATCCATAAGTTCATCTAATTATGTCACTTTCTTAATTCATGATGAGAAAGTATTCAACTCATCAAGTAGTGATAATGATGGAGAAGAAAAGATAGATCTTTTGTGATAACTAAAACTAAAGTTAAAATCTTATATTGAGAACATCACATAACATAAGAAGGAAAAGAATAATCCACTGAAGAATAAAAATAAGGATGATGAAGAAAAATAGGATCTATTTTGAAAGGAGGAAACCTTTGTTGATGAGATCAATAAGCACAATATTAGAGAAACTGAATAAGAAAAAAATATCAATGTCCCTGAGGAAAAGTTGGATGTAATAGAAAAAGAACTGGGAGTGTCACAATCGATATGTATTATTTTTTAAAATTACCTTAAAAAATTTAGAGAATAATTCAAAAAATTTGATGAGATTAAATGTGAATCTTTAAATGTTAGTGAGAAAATAATATTCAAAAGGAAAGATAAATCTACACCTAATCTATCCCAAGGTAAATTAGTTATATCTAACAGTATAGGTGAAAAAAATAATTCAGAGCCTATTTTTAGAATGAATAATCATGAGAGAAACTCTTCCCCCTTAAAGGAAGAATAAAGGCCAATAATAACACTTCCCCCTAAGAAAAATGATTCTTGGATTTTATAATGACAATAATATATGAATTATAGATAGATTTCTTATCAAAATAGAAGATTTAATTTTAGTATTTTTATAGTGTTGTGGATAGTATGGGAACAAATCCTTTACTTTTTGATTTAATATTTCATTTCTAGAAAAGAAGCATGAACTAAGGGGTAATTTTGGCAAGCCTTTAATGAAAAATTTAAAGATGAATAAAGTTGGTATTAGGAATGAACCAAATCTATCCAACCAAAACATATTTGATTATTTAGTAGATGTGTGTGGTAGATGTGGAAAATAGGGAAAAAAAGATAATGGGTGCATGGATAAAATAATATGAGAGATTCCCTATACTGTGAAAGGGAAGAAAATTTAGAAATACTCATGCAATATTAAGTCTTTCAATAAGACATATGATAAATCCAATGAAACTGAGCATGGTAAGAAATAATTCTTAGTTATCTATCCAAATAAGTTAGGGATAACCAATATAATGGAGAAAGAATATATAAATTCTAAATAAAAATGGAAAAATTGGTTACACATTAAATATTTGAAATTCATGATAAGTTTGACACAAATATAGATTTAAAGGTTCAATAAAAATCATGTGAAAGGTGTGGTTATTCTGGGAATGATTCAAAATATTGTATAAAAACCTTACCAGATTTAGAAAATTTATTAAGGAAGTAGATGAAAGCATTATGTAATGAATTTCCCTTGAATTATAAGGTGAATAAAATTTATTCACATGAAAAAAACTCAAAATAAATAGAAAAGTGAAACATATGTTTTATCTATTGAAAATAAGAGATGTTTTGAGTGTGGGAGAAAATAATAGCCTAGGGTGAGTAAAAACTATCATCCTAAGTGTTTCCTCTAAAGAACAAAAAAGGTACCTCCTTATTCCCTATTATTCTTTTTTATTCTTACAATTAATTAATTAAGGGAGTATAATGAGTGTTTTACTCACAAGAAAACAAAGGAAATATTCATAGAATATTTCATCCTTTATGGAGAGAGGGGGTGAGTACATCCCATACGGGGCAACAAAAAATAATGATGAATTTTTCAATATATCAGAATTTTTTTGAATATGTAAATTCTATAAAATTTGGACATCCCTATTAAATATGAATTATGAGGTATTTCAATCACACTTAAATTTATTATTCTTGATTATATAAAACATGTTATAAAGGGGTAGTGTTGGTTTACGAAAATATGAGACAAAGGGGGAGTTGTATGCTTCAAATTTGATCTTTTTTATGTGTTTGTTAATATATGGAAAAAATATAACACATTTCTTAATAAATCTATATGATTAGTCACAAAATGAGTTCTAATAATGATATCACATGGTTAGTTATTTATGGACAACATTGAAAACATTGGTTAAATCCCTCTTTCTTTTCTACACTGGGTTAGCCTAAGTAAATTTATAATGGACTAACTAAAGGATATTTACTAAGGAAAATAATGTGGTGCCATCATTCCATCATAAGTGTCTTGATTTGTTCTTTAAATGAGGATAATTGGTTGTCTTGATGGTATGAAAAAATGATTTATGAGATAACCACCATTTCCCCTTTGAATTTGATTTTCAATAATGGGGAGAAATAAATAAACATACATATTCACTTAATAACAACAAATGAAACCAAAATATTTGGGCAAAATAGATGAAGTGTTAGATCTATTATATAAGTTGGAACTTTATAGATTATCATGAATATGAGATAAAGTGAGCTATCTTGGGAAGATGATCATTTTAGATTTTAACACCATCTATGATATGACTATGGAATAATATTATATTATTTATATAAAGATCAAATATAACGTTGGAGTTTATTATATTCCTTAGATATATCCTAGAAGAGTTTCATGAAGGGGTACATAGAGTTGTTTATGAAGTAAATTTTAGAATATCATGCGCCTTTTCTAGATCGTTATGAAATATTTTAGGATTTATAATCACATATAGGATGAAGAGAAAGATTGATCTTGTGACTCCTTGTGATGATCAAGTAAGTTTTAATTAGACACGTGATTTCATGATCTCCATGGGATGGGGATCTCTTACAAAGATTATCCAAACTGTTAGTATGGTGGCATGAACCTATGAATGGAGTTTGAGGTGATTCTATAACATCATGATGAAGTTATAAGAACATTATATATGATATAGGTGAATTAAGGAAGAGTAAAAACTCACAATTGAGTGTAATGTTAAATATTTTAAAGTATAACTAAGTTATTCAAAGAAATTCAATTGAACATGGCATAGTATGGTTGAGGATACAAAAGAGGGTATGGCCATTGAAGATTATTCCATAGAGGAATATTGAAAATTCCCATAGTTTATGAATCTATAAATTTGGGAATCTAAATGGATGAGTTGATATCCACCATGATATAGATGAAGTAAAATGGGAATTGTAGATTTCCCTTATGTTGTAGCTGATAGTGAAGACACCCATAGTGAGGTGCTTTGTAGGATTAATCCATAATCTACATAGGATTAAACCAAAGTATCAACTGACTACATATGAGTAACTATATGATTTCAAGGTCCACATAAGATTAATATTGATCTCATGTAAGTGTAATTTAAAGTCGACATCATTAGATTACTTTTTTCTAGTATAAGAATAACATGCCCATGATCCATCCCCAAAGGGGGAGACACCCATTGCAATGACTATTTTATGATCATGATGAACAAGATCTATAGAGTGGAAAATAAAACTATGTCATGGAACTGAATATTTTCTTGTAAGATTCAAGAAAATAGTTAAGAAGTGACCATGGGGAACATGACTAGAAATGGGCGCTTTATATCCGATGGTGAAATGTAAATCACATTGTATACTATGCTTGTAAAGAAAGCACCTATAGAAGATAGATGTTTTAATTTTAAGTTAAAGAGAACAATGGAATAGTTAATCAAAATATGTCATGGTGTTTTTTAGAGTTGGTTCTAAGAAGAAAAATGGCTAGTGAAAAATGTAGATAGATAAGGAAAAGTGTACCTCAGATTTTGGATATGGATTTGACTAAGATTGTCATGTCACAGTGAACTCCCAAACATGACGCGGTGTTCCAAAATCCAAATTTTTTATATAACATATGCCTATATTTTAGGGATAAAATAATGACTAAAATTGGGAAACCTTAGTAATTTATCAGATGAATTTGGTATAGGATTTAATATATATATATATATATATATATATATATATATATTACACATAGAAAAATATGAGGCAATCTGGGACTCATGGATAAATCATGATTGTTGATAGAGATATACAAATACAATACATCTCTATAAATGGATCATTTCTACATATGTGAATGGTGTCATCATCCTATGAGGCCAAAGTGGAAAGATGATCATTGTGAGATCATTGAAGGAGAGGGACACATATCCAAGTCACGCTAGAGAGAAGAATATCACAAAAAATATTTTTTAACATAAAGGCACTTGAAGACAGAGGAAGGATCACACATGATGGAGAGTTTCTTATTGCTGATTTATTTCCCATTTAATTTTATTTTACATTCTTTTAGGTTTTTAGGACCATATTACCACTAAATATATCATATTATTCATTATTGATAATAATACATTGAATTGTTCAACATGATAATAAGCACTGAATACCAGGGACATAACCACTTGATGAAAAGAGTGTTGTGAACCTTGTAATCCTCATGTCACAAGATTTACTTTATTGTCTCTCATATCTCTCATCATCACCATAATCATTATGTTGATAATAACATGATCCTTACACTAAATGAAAACATGGTTAAGAAGTTTTGGAAGGGGTAAAAGGTTCATATTGAACATTAACCCTTGATTCACCCCCAATGGTTGTCCATTTCTCCTCTAAGACCGATAATTGGTATCAGAGAAGGTTTACCCATTCAGATCACAAACTATATTTCCTATTCAATTATATAATACCAAAAAAATGGAATTATAGTCAAGTTTCATAGTGAGGTCCTAGATACCATCACATGGATCACTAGTTTTTAAGGAAAAAGTGATAATATAAATTGTATTTGGATCTATTTTAAAACCATTGCATATTTTTTTGATATATGATTTCACATGAGGGTTTGAAAAATGATTATTGAGTTCAAAGAAGTTAAATAAATTAATTGGAATCAATAAAAATTCACACATTATTACTTATGAAAATTCTATAGAGCTTAAGTAAGAAAATAAGAATCTTTAAAATAATATTTTGATTCTTAAGTGGAGGCTTAATTTATCTCAAGGATTTTTATATTTCATGAGTATATATTCCTCAAAAATTTAAGATGAAGTATATTCTTTTAAATATGATTTGATGAATCTCAAATCCACCATTAAAGGATTATGGGATGAACTCGAGGAGGCTAAGTTGAGTTTATGTAATTATTTACAAGATTTTGTAGAATTAGAGAACTCTATTTTTATAGAGACCAATGGTATGAATTTTAAACTTTTAGATTTGGAGGCTCATTAAATTTTCATGTTTATATTACATCAAGATCGTGTCAAAAAATAAAAATAAAAGAAATAATTTTTTTTCATTGTTAATAAAAACAAATCAAATCATTAAAATAAGGAAAAAATTAATTTTAATAGAGATACTATCAAGTATCCATTAATAATTCAAAATGGTGGAATAAAGAGATAAAATCTTTGAAAATACCCATTTATTTATATCATGAGAATTAGAAGAACATGAATCAAGGAAGGAAACACATACTACCAAGAGAATGTGAAAGAGTCTAGGGTAATACTCACTCATGATGAGGAGAGGCCATAAAATTACTCATAAAAGTCTATGTATGATGTTGATAAGGAGAGTCAAAAAGTAGGAAAGAAACTCTTAGAATCTAATGGAAACACTTGTTTCATAAAGGAACCAAATACACAAGGGTGTTACTCATGGTGTGGTTTATTTGGTCCCAAATGTATGAATTACTGGTACAAAATTACAGTTGTAAAATCCAAGAAGAAAAGTTAAGTGCCACAATCCAAAAATAAGGAGAAAGTTTCTACCAATCTTGGTGAACTTGAGGAGACTTGTGTATGATTTAAAAAATTGGTACACATCTACAAAAGTTTTATCTTGTATATTTTGAAGAAATTAAAGTTTTATGATAATTCAAATCATTATAACGAGTAGATTTATAATTAATTTCTTATAAATATGGTTGTCAAAAAGTAGGTAGATCTAATCAAACACTCAATAGATCTCTAGGAGAAGAATATATTGATCACTAAAACATTCATTGAAACTTTTATCATGGTTAAAAATATTTAATCCATAGTGAATAAGTAATAAATATATATTTCTAGTGTATTTTTATCTTTATAATCAAAATAGAGTATTGGTTCTACTCTACATATGGGGAAAACAATTAGATTCTCTCAAATTTTCAAAGGGACAAAGGAAATAAAGGTTGTGGCTGGGATGATCAAAGGAAGAAACTAACATGACATTTATGTGAAGAAGGAATCAAGGAAGGTGATTAATAAAAAAATATGGAAAACGAGTGGTGTGATTGATTAAAGTTAAATCTAGAAATATTTTGAAGCTATTTTTTCTCTAAATGTGACAAAATATTCCTTTCAAAAACTATGGTATGAGCTGGTGAACCCTATTCCCTTATTTGTTCCTAAATTACTTGATGGGTTTTTAACATAAAAGATGATGTCTATTTGAAAAATATAAGAGGTTATTTCAAAAGGAAAATACTAATGGAGGTTCAAATATGAACTATACTATTTTATTAATTGATTACTCTTGTTTCCTATAATATGTTATCTCTCTCAGTCTTAGAGTTATTGATTGGTATTTATATTTCTATGTATTCATATCTTTGGATTCAATAACTTATGTTTGAGGACTTTAAAGATTATAAATTATTTAAGGATGTCCATGAGATATATTACCCCTCAAAACTATAAAGATTCTTATATATATATATATATTTGAATATTTTAAAATTGGTATAAAAATGGGAGAAATGAAATGATGTTTCTCTATAAAATAGGGAGTAAATATACAAGGGAGAAAGTTAAAGGATCTAAATGAAGATAAAGAAGGAACCCATTCAAAGGGGGAGGAGCAAGGAATAGTCACATGTTTACAAGTCTTGACCCATCCTTTCTCACTCAAGGGAGGTCCATCACTCATGTATCACATCACATCATAACCCAACCCTCTCACCTCAAGCAGTCCTCAACCCAAGCTTGATCAGCCCAGAAAGGTACACTATCTTGAACCAAGCTTTCTCACTCAAGGAAATGTTAGGCCTCAGGATCCACTCCCCCACCATGTTCATTGCCTATCGCAATAACATAGTCACTACATGCAAGCAAAAACAAATAGATAATTCAACATGTCTCACAACTCACCAATTTTTCACCTAAGAACTAGTCCCTCAGGACCTATTCCCACATATCAAACATCTTCCAATGCTCATTTTAAACCACTAAGGGTTTTATTCTATCCAAAGAAACCAAACCATCACTTTGATACCAAAATAAATGTTCTTTTAGGGTTACACACACAAAAAAAATCATCATGAATTAATATGCACACTAGGAAACCACAATCAAGAATTACACAGGCTTTGGAAAAATAGGGAACCATACACACAAGGTCAAACAAAACAAATCACATTCAAACCAAGTCATTTTGAATTTACCTTTAAAACTGAGAAAAAATACATTTTACAATCATTTAGAAAATTCAAGATGTGTTGTCCTACTTACACTAGTCCCTTGGATCAATCCCACCAAAAAATTCTTTGAAAAACCCCATTTTTTTTAAATTCCATTTCAAAACCTATTCTTGAAATCACCCAATTTCCTATAAATTAAATTTTAATAAAATATAATTTTTAAAATCACATTTTTAAATGAAAATAAATTTTTATTTAAATCCCACTCATGCCACCAAGAAATCCCGAAGGAGGTCCACTAACACTCATTTGACCAAGGCACCACCATCAAACTGTTTAACAATATTAGTGGTTCATTTTGACTATTATGACAATGCGAGCCTATCCAAACCTTGTGGTGGAACCACAAAACCACAAAAAATTAAAATTAAAAATAATAATGATGGAACAAAAATATAAAAGCACCAATTAACCAAGATAAATATAAAATTCAAGGCCAAAAACCTTAGTTGACAATCCATAAGTCATTCTTATGCTCATATCAACCTCCTCTCAGCCAACTAGTACCTATCTCATCAATAAACACTATCAAAATAATAAAATAAATAATTAAAACAAAAAATATAATTTGGAATAATCTATTATAAACTCACCGTGTAGCCCTACGACACTGAAATCATGATCAAAGAGGGGTGGTCCCCTCCCGACACACGCCTAGACCTAAGCCATGAAAAAATCCCAAATTTAATACCCAAACTAATGACCAATTTTACCTAAAATTTCTAATTTTTTTTAAAGAAACTCCAAAAACAACATACTCACATAAAAAAATGAATAATGAATTGATTTATTCCTCCTCGTACATCCTTTACAATCCGCACTTGAAATCTCAATCGAGAGTGACGATTTCACTATGCTCTGGTGAAATCATCCCTCTTGGGGGGGGAGTGGAGAGGGGAATCTACCTTGAATTCATGTAATTAATCTATCCCAAATGAGTTGGATTTTAGGGGGGGGGGTGGAGAGGGGTTTAGAATCCCCTTTTCATGAAGACCACTGATAGATAAATACTAAGGGGTTCTAATTTAAAATCCTCTTAGCCCCTTTTCAGAAAACCTAGTCTACACTAGTTCATGATGAGATAAGGGAGTTCATAATGTGAAGTCCTATTTCACCCGACTTATTCATGGAATGACCAGGGTTTGCGGCACTAATCACATCTATGCACTAGAGGAGGTACTACCTCCCTCTTTAGCAGTGTGAACTCCTATGCCACGTGCCTCTCATAGTGTGAAGAACACCTTTCTACATCCATTTCATGGTGTGACCAACGAGGATTGTGAGGTGAACTACTAAAATAGTATAAGAACTTCAGCAAGGCCTCTAGGCCTTTCTCCAACGCCTGCTCACACACCTGAAATGCCTTTTGGGCATCATTCCTCATCCAAAAACATCTCTTAAGGAAATATAAATGCTCAGAATCCTAATTCAAGTCCTAGTTTTCAAAAAAAAAACCCCATATCAAAATAAAAAATTCAATCCATTTAAGAATTTACAACTTGTAATGACATAGGTTGTTACAAACTCCACACCATGATGCTTCTCATCCTCAAAAAATATTAGCAGTCCTTCAACCATGAACCCCAACCTAACCTGATCTCTAATTCAGTGCAAATGATCTGTGTTTCATATCTAAACACCCAATATGATTCCTCTATGAAACTCCAAACACTAATCCTAGACACATTAGATTTTCTCCAAAAATCCTGGTTCCATCCTTGAACTACCTCAATCATATCCCAAATGATTCTCCCAAATCTTAGTGTAACTCTATGGTTGGGTCCTTAACCAAGCATCGAACTATCCTGATCTATAATAACACTAATTTTCATTTCATGACTATTATACCATTTTAAGATAAACAACATAATAGATATATAAATCCCGAATCAATAGGATTAGTATCTTTGGAAAATTAGGCTCATACATAACTTATACATAATAAAATATAAAAATTTATTTAAATCCTTCTTATTTATCCTTTTAAGATCTCACACCC
Source organism: Viscum album (assembly GCA_963277665.1). Lineage (NCBI taxonomy): Eukaryota > Viridiplantae > Streptophyta > Magnoliopsida > Santalales > Viscaceae > Viscum > Viscum album. The sequence continues at coordinate 2,071,718,121 of OY728156.1, read as the reverse complement.
TCCTTAGTACATGTAATCACCTAAGGATATATATCAAAGAATGAGGTGAGATAAAATCCCAATAATAGGATAAATAAGGGACATGAATCAATATAATATGGGTGAGAATAATAATAATCATCATTTAATAAGAATAGTATCATCATAAAAATTATTAGGGAAAGCATGTCATAAAGGAATGGAATGTAGAAATGCATAAAAATGAAGCATCATGTTAAAGTGGTCAAATACCACTCATAGTTGTGAACAAATCTAGCATCATGTTCACACATAACATATGTGCATAATCATAACATCATCATTATAAACAAATCTAGAACCATGTTAAAAAATAATACAAATTAAATCATGAGATACATCAAATCACCTAATGCATTGGATGGATATATAATTTCAATCCCACCCATCAAATCATAATATTTACATAATCATGCATGCCACATAGACTGTATTACAATCATAATCTTGAATTAACCCATGGAAAAGAATGAGTTTTATAAGGATTTAATCAATCCAAATTTCATAAATAAAATTAGGGTTCCAAAATGAAAAATGGAAAAAGATATTTGTTATAAGAATCATCATTCTTTAGAGAATAAGAAATAACTCAAGAGGAGTCAAATATGTGATTTGGAAAGAAGTGTTATTTTGGAAAATATTTGTATTTTCTATATAATCAAGTTGAAAACATGTATATACATGAAAATAAAAGGGAAGAATAATGAGGTGATATTTAAGGATCATTAGAGGAATATTAAAACCAAAGATTTTGTGAAAGAGAGATAACCCAAAGAAAAGGAGTTGGGTTTGATAACCCCTTACCTTAATTATCACTTTATTTCATCATGTTTACACTTCCTAAATAATAAAATTAGATTTATTAAATCATTGAAACAAAAGTGATTTTTTAATTTATGTTATTATTTATAAATTATGATCATTATATTATATTTATTACTTTTTTGATGAAATTGAAGTGTTTTGATATCATTTTTTCTTAAAATTTTCCCATTTTTCTTTGATTTCCTTATTTTCTTCAAGGTAAATATTAAATAAGTATAATAAATTATAGAAGTTTAAAATAAATGTATTTATAAATTTATATATAATACATAATTTATTTTAAAAATTCATTGGTTTAGTGATGTGGAAAGAATTGGAAACATTCCCATTGGCGGTAATCCTACCATTATCGGAAACGTTGTCCAAATATAAAGAAAAAGAGGTATAAAACATAAATACATTAAAAATATAATTTTAAAAGTATGTTAAAATAATTAATATAATTTTAAATTCTGCCTAATTATATCTTAGAATATTTGAATTTGAAATAAATTGGGAAAATAGATAGGATTAAAATAAAACGACTAAGGAGTTGAAAAAAATACTATTTCTTCGGTGTAGCTTCTCTTGTACAACACTATAAATCCTTTTTATTTTTGGAGCTGGATTACTCTAGAACATACATATAGATTATAATAGGCTTACGATAGAGGATTTTGGAAGATATTTTTCTTTTAAATGAGTGGGAGGAGCAGTTTTCCAAGGGGATGGAGTGGGGTTATTTATACTTGAGGAGAGGGGTATTTTTGGAATAAAATATTAAATAAAATAATATATCAAAGGTAAAACTTGTAATAGTGATTTTTTTGGTAATATGAATAATATATAAATATAATATAATGGTTTAAAAACTTTAAACAACTTTATAATTTTAATTCACTTAGTTTATTAAAAAGGAAAGTAGAAAAAAGAGAAATTGTTATTTTATGGGATAACTTTTGACTTTATGTTTTGGAAGGTGTTTTTTAGGTTTGGAAATTATTTTTATTGTATTTTAATGAGTCATTTATGAAATTGAATATATCAGGGTAGAAAATAAAGTTATATAAAGTATTAGGTCATTATTACATCATGAATTATGTAATTTAAGATACACCGATTTTGTGAGAAACCGTATTTTTACTTTTCACTTGAAAATTGAAGCATTTTAGAAAATTACCAAAAAATTAAAATTATAAAATTTTAACATGATGATTTAAAAAATAATATTAATTTTATAAATAAAATTTCTAAAATAGGTAATTATAATTTTTAATATAAAAATAAAGACTTGAGAAATACATTAAAATACGATTTATTAAAAATGTGCCTATATTTTCTTTTAGTTTTTTAATCTTGATATTTAATTTTTAGAATTATAATATTTATATTTAAATAAATTAATAATGAAATTTTTTATTTATATCACAATTTACTATTTTGAGGTTAATTTACTATTCCAACAGTCAAGTTACTATTCCCAATAGTCGGGTTACTACTACAACAATCATATTACTATTCCAATGGTCACATTGCCTCTTATAAGTAAATATTTATTCCTAAATTCATTATTCAATTCAATTTATATCAAGGTTCTAAATTTTATTTTCTATAATTTTTATTGGTTTACTAATATTATTTTTCTTTTCTATAGTGTTGTTCATGGGGGGATGATTCTTGCAGATTGGGGTGATCCATATTTTACCATTTTGGATTGTATATTTTATATTTTTTTGTCCCCATGTAACATTTGGATATTTATTATGTTTATTCTTTGACTAATTTAATTATTTTCATTAATGGAATAATGACTTGTTGGTTTCTCTATGTATTGTATGTTTGTAATAATGTATAATATAATACACATTTATTTCAAGAAGAAAATATCATTTATAAACAACGGGTCGATACATTTTACCCCTCTTTAGAAATTTCATCCTTGAAATTTCATCTCATATTACCACTTGAGAATATGCGAGGGTACTTATGTTCCATTGTTTCCCTTAGTTCCCATGTCACTTCTTCATAGTTATGGTTCCTCCACAACACTTTGATATGGTGAGTCGTCTTGTTGCCTAGAACTTTGTCTCTACGGTCTAAGATCTTCACTGGATGCTCTTCATATGAGAGGTCATTCTCTAGTCATACCACCCCTAGATTAAGTACATGTGAGGGATCAAGTATGTACTTCATCAAGAGTGATATGCATAACACGTCATGAACTTGATCCATACTTGGTGGAAGTTCAAGCTAGAAGTCTACTACTCTTATGTGATCAAGGATGTAAAAAAGGCCAATGTATCTTGGGCTAAGTTTCCCTTTATTTCCAAACTACATGAGTCTCTTCCATTTTGATATTCCAAGGAAAAATTTGTCTCCAATTTCAAACTCCAATTCACTTAGACGATTGTCAATATAGCTCTTTTTTTTGAATCCGAGTAGCTTTTATATATTGTTATATGAATTGAACCTTATTCGTTATCTCTTGCAAAAATTCAGGTCCAAGTATCCTTTGTTCTCTAACTTTATCCCAATAAGTAGGATTTCTATATCACTTCTGAATACTCGAGTGGAAGCTATTGTTATATGGGAACTCAACTAACGAGATATATTGATCCTATCCACCTTTTAATTCCATTTAAAAGGCTCTTAGCATGTATGAAAGCCTTTTAATAGTCATTTTAGATTGTATATAAGATTTAGGGTGATAGGACATGATGAAATTCAATTCAATACTCAAAGCATATTGGAGACTTCTCAAAAATTTAGATGTGAATCTTGGATCATGATTATAAATGATCAAAAGTGGTACCCCATGCAGCCTCACCACTTACTTCACATATATCTTTGAAATTTATTCATGTGAAAAATTATTCCTAATAGTAATTAAATGGAAAGTCTTGGTGAGTCAATCCACCAGAACCCATATCACGTTGTTTCCTTTGGATGTCTTTCGGAGACTAGTGAAAAAGTCCATAACGACATTATTCCATTTACAAGTATGTATAGGAAATGGTTTCATCATCTCTTTGGACTTATATCAATCTTATTTAACTTAATGACATACTAAACATCTTGATATATACTCAAAAATCTCATTATTCATGTTATCCCACCAGAAGTACTCTCATAGATCATAGTACATCTTGGTACTTTCAGGATGGATAGAGAAGTATGAGCTGTGTGCATTATCTAATAGCCCCTTATGTATTTCAAGTAATGGAGGCACACAAATCCTCATTCCAAACCAAATCACACCATCATCATCAATGTGTAATTCATGTAGCTTTTCTTCCTTTACTAATTTGACAGTATTTTGTAGATCTAGATCATCCCTTTATGCCTCCATGATATTATCTTGGATAGATGGTTAGAAAATCCTTTGGGAAATGTAGGATGTATTCTATTCCATTATGATTTTTAGATTTATCCTTTCCATAACCATTAATATAGGGTCTTTCTCAATCCCCATCATGAATAGAGTGGTTGGTTCTTTTCTACTAAGAGAATAAACTACCTTGTTCATCTTTTCTAGATTCTAGTGAGTAGAGTAATCATATTCTTTGATTAGATCCAACCATATTATTTGATGCATGTTGAGCTCCTTCTATGTGAATATATACTTTAGGATATTGTGATTAGTATATATGTCACACTTTTCACCATAGAGTTAGTTCTACCAAATCTTTAGAGTAAAGATCACAACTTCTAACTCCAGATCATGTGTTAGATAGTTATGCTCATGGATCTTCAACTATCATGATGAATAGGCTACCAATTTATCATTCTTCATGAGTATACAACCCAATAATTTTTTTGAAGAATCACTATATATCCAAAACAATTCTCCACTTATTGGTAGTGTGAGTACAGGTGTAGTTATTAGAATCTTATTGAGCTCCTTGAAGCTTTCCTCACATTCATCCATCCATAAATAATTTACCCCTTTCTGTGTTAACATTATTAGCATGCTAGAAAATCATGAGAAATTTATCACAAAATGTTGGTAGTACCCTGATAAGCCAAGAAAACTATGTATTTCCATGACACTAGTGGTTCTAGGTCATTACTCAATTTCTTTTGTCATTGAAGGGTCCATAAAAATTCCCTCACTTGTGATCATGTTCCCCAAGAATGTGACTTGCTGCATCCAAAAGTCAAACTTTCTAAACACAACATACATTTTTTCATTCCTTAATTTTTCCAACACAATCCTTATATGATCTTCATGTTCCTCCATTCTATTGAATTAAATGAGAATATCATCAATAAAACTACCAAAAATTTGTCGAGGTAGTCTCTAAATACTCTATTAATAAAATCCATAAAGATTTTAGGGGCATTAATAAGTCTGAAAGGGAATCACTATAAACTTATAGTTCCCATACCTTGTACGAAAAGTAGTCTTTTAAATATATTACGTACTCACCTTTAGTTGATGATATCTATAATGAAGATCTACCTTTGATAAGTACTTATATCCTTGTAGTTGACTGAACAAGTCATCAATCCTTGGAAGAGGATACTTTTTCTTTATGGTGATCTTATTTAGCTCTCGATAATCAATACATAGCCACATTGATCCATACTTTTTCTTTACGAAGAGCACTGGTGCACCCCAAGGTCATGCACTAGGTCGTATGAACCCATCATCCAAATGATCTTATATCTGCTTCTTTAACTCCTCTAGTTCAATTAGGGACATCCTATAGGGGAATTTAGAGATAGGAGTGGATCTAGGTATAAGTTCTATTGAGAACTCTACCTCACAATCCGGGAGAAGTCCAAAAAACTCTTTAAGAGATACATTAGTCTATTCCCTAACAATGGGAATTTCCTCGAAGTTGATACCTTTCTTCGACTCAACCATTTGGTAAAGGTATGATTATTTATAGGGTATCAAAACCCAAATCATTGATAGATTTTACAAAATATATTCATGATCAAACTTGTATTTATAAAGCAGAATGGGATAGTTCAGAATATGAAAAGAGAATTACATTTCCCAATAGTTGATGTGAGCTCTATACAATGAGAGCCAATCCATGTTTAGTATAGCATCGAATTCCACCTAGGGAAGAATTAAAAGATTTTTAGGATGAATCTACCCACATATGCTAATAGGATAAGAGTCCAACACATGGGTTGAAATGATTTCACGACTAGGTGTTCATACTGATATATCTACTTGAAGGTATCAAGGCTTCAATTAAATAGTTCTAGAAAACTTGTAGGATATAAAGAAATGAATATAAATAGAATAAAATAAGTGTTTTTCCATTATTTAGTGAATAGGAAGTTTACCTTGTATGACTTAATGTTCATGCTTCACATCAGCAGTAGTGATGGAATAAACTTTCTCTTTATCCTTTGATTTTGGTGGTTGTTGACAATGATTACCCTCACAGACCTATGTTTTAGTGCACTGGCTTGCATAATGCCCATTCTCCTTATATTTGAATCATTGAACCCTAGTTTGTTCATTAGGAGGTGACATCCTTTCCTCCATATTTTTGATTGGATTCTTCATGTCTCTTTGACATTCATAAGCTTGGTGTCCTTCTCTCCCACACTAAAATCATTTCCGCGTCCCTGTGAGGAAACTCCAAATATGTTTATTCCCACACTTTTGACATGTGAGTAGTTGTATCCTCTTTCCTAATTTTTCATTTGAAATGACATATTGAAAATCCATTATTCTATTCTTATATTCAAATCTGTGAGACCATTATGAAAACTCCATGTCAACTTTGAGAGCACATCAAACCACCTCTTCATAACTCCTTAATTTTTGGATAGCTAGTGCCATTAAAAAGTGTGATTTTATACCACTAAAGAATCTATCCATTTTTATATCATTGTTTATAAAAAAACCCAAGTCATATCATGAAATCCTTGTGAATGTTTCCTCATAAGTCTTAATAGATTCTCCTTATGTTTACTTCATCTATATGAATTCTCTCTCCATCTTTGTTTGATAATTTTAAGGTAAATACTTGTTAAGAAATATTTTCTTAAATTATTCCCACTCCATATCTTATATTTCATCCTTCATCATAGTGTTATTTATCAATTAACACCATTGACCAAATTCTCCATCTAAATGATAGATGAATAAAGTCACATTCTCCTTCTCAGAATAGTGAAGCATCAAAAAGATCTCCTCCATAGAGTTAAACCACTATTCCACCACAAGTGGATTGGAAGATCCACTAAATGTTAGTGTTCATTTCCACATATAGGACTTAATAGCCAGTTGATCCTTCTTGGGTGAAGGTAGACATTAGACATGGTATGGGTCATTATTCATAGCCTCATACAAAAAGGTAAGCATAATCATAAAGATTTAAACTCCACCTCCCATGGAATTGGGGATGTCATTCAGACAATCTTTGCATTATCCCACAAATGGGTTGTTGGACTGGTTTCTCCTAATTCCCACCATTTTCTAAAATAGAAAAGGTTTGAACAAAACACAAGTAAACAGGTCATGAATAAATAATTTATTCTTTTACACAATTGACTCTAAAGGAATATCTTATTGGATCTCTATGTTTATCATTTTTATAAAACAGAGTTTATTGGATGTTTAAATAAACTTAGCCTTATCCTAAGGGTTGTTACTAATGTTCTCTAATCATAATTCCCAAATTTACTAAAATTTCCTTTGTTACTAACTATATAAACCCCAATTTTTCTTTCATGACTATTACATAATTTTAATATAAACAACATAATAGATATACAAATCCAGAATCAAAAGGTTTAGTGTCTTGGGAAAATTAGTATCATACAAAACTTGTAAATTATAAAACATATAAATTTATTTAAATCCTTTGTCTTTATCCTTCTAATATATATTTTTCTTATTAGTATATATAATCACCAAAGGATATACATCAAAGAAAGGGGTGACCTAAAAGCCTCGTAAGAGGATGAATAAGGGACATAAATCAATATAACATGGGTAAGAATAATAATCACCATCATTTCATAAGAATGGGATCATCATCAACATCATTAAGTACATCTTGTGATAAAGTAATGTAATGTGGCAATTCACAAAAATGAAACATCATGTCATATTGGTCAAACACCACACATAGTTGCAAACAAAGCTAGTATCATGTTCACACATAACATATATGCATAATCATAACATCATAATTGTGAATAAATCTAGAATCATGTTCACACATAATACACATTATCTCATGATATACATCAAATCATCTGATGCATTAGAGGGATATATAATTCTGGTCCCACCCGCCACATCATAATATTCACATAATCATGCATGCCACATAGAACATATTACAATCATAGTCATGAATTAACCCATGGAAAGGAATGGGTTTCATAAGTATTTCATCAATAATTATTTCAAGAATAAATTTTGGGTTCCTAAATGAAAAATGTAAAAACATATTTGGTATTAGAAGCATCATTCTTGAGAAAATAAGAAACTACTCAATAGGATTCAAATATGTGTTTTAGAAAGAAGATTTATTTTAGAAAATATTTTTATTTTTCATATAATCAAGTCAGAAACATGTATATACCTAAAAGGAAAAGGTAAGAATAATGAAATTATATTTAATTAACATTAGAGGAATATTCATAACAAATATTTCTTGAAATAGAGATAACCCAAAGAGAAGGATTTGGGTTTGAGAATCCCCTTACATTAATTCCCACTTTATTTCTTTGCGTTCACACCTCCTAAATAATAAACATAGATTTATTTTAAGGGATCACTTTGACTTTAGGTTTTGGAAAGTTATTTTTAGGTTTGTAAATTAAGGTTATTGTATATTAATTAATAATTTATGAAATTAAATATATCACGTCCAAAATTAATGATCTATAAAGTATTAGGTCGTTATTATATCATGATTGATTTAATTTAAGATACACCAAAGTTGTAAAAACTATATTTTTATTATTCACCCGAAAATTGAAGTATTTAAGAAAATTTACTAAAAATAACTCTTATAAAATTTCAACATGATTATTTCAAAAATGATATTAATTTTATCAAAATAAATTTCTAAAATAGGTAATTTCAATTTTTAATATAAAAATTATGACTTTTACTCAATATTTTAAAATATAGTTTATTAAAAATTTACTAATATTTTATTTGATTTTTTCAATCATGATATTTATTATTTTGGAGTTATAATATTCTTATTTACTTAAACTCATCATAGAAAATTTTATTTATATCAAAATTTATTATTTTGAGGTTAATTTATGATTCCAACAGCCAGGTTACTATTCCCAATGGCTAGGTTACTATGTCAATGGTCATATTACTGTTCCAATGATCACATTAACTCACATAAATAAATATTCAATAATACATTCATTATTCACTTAAATTGATCTCAAGGCTATACATTCTATTTTCTATAATCTCTATTAGTTTACTAATATATATATTATTTCTTTTCAATAGTGTTATTTGTGCGAGGGGTGAGTTTAGGAGATTGGGGTGATCCATATTTTCCCATTTTATATTTTCTATTTTATATTTTTTGTCCCCTTGTAAAATTTGGAATTTTATTGGGTTTAGTAATTGAATAATTTAATGATTTTCATTAATGGAATAAATTATTTTTTTTTCTCTCCATGCATTGTTTGTGCACAATAACGTATAATATAATACACATTTATTTAAAGAAGAAAATATAATTTATAAACTCTGGGTCATTACATTATTCATCCCTTAATAAATTTCATCCCCAAAATTTCAACTCATCTTATTAGTTGAGAATAGGTGAGGGTACTTCTGTTTCATTGTTTCCTCTGGTTCCCATGTCACCTCTTCATATTTATAGTTCCTCCACAACACTTTGAAAATGTGAGTTGTCTTGCTGAATAGAACTTTGTCTCTATGTTCTAAGATCTTCACTGACTTATCTTTATATGAGAGTCCATTATCTATTTGTACCACCTTTGGATTCAGTACATGTTAGAGATTAGGTATGTACTTTCTCATGAGTAATACATGGAACATGTCATGAACCTGATCCATACTTGGTGGAAGTGCAAGCCGATAGGCCACTAATCCTATGTGACCAAGGATCTCAAAGGGTCCAATGTACCTTGGGATAAGTTTCCCTTTATTTCCAAACTGCATGAATCTCTTCCATGGTGATATTCAAAGGAAAAATTTGTCTCCAAATTCAAACTCTAAGTCCCTTTGACGGTTGTTAGCATAGATCTTTTGCAGAGTCTAAGTAGATTTTATATATCGTCAAATGGATTGAACCTTCTCTATCATCTCTTGCACAAAATGAGGTCCAAGTAGATTTTGTTTTCCAACTTTATCCCTACATACAAGAGTTCTACATCGCCTCCCATATAGAGCTTTATTTGGAGCTATCTAAATACTCAAGTGGAACCTATTTTTATATGATGACTCAACCAATGAGAGATGTTGATACCATCCACTATTCAATTCCATTGAGTAGTCTCTTAAAATATCCTTGAGAATCTAAATAATCCTTTAATATTGGACATCAGTTTGGGGGTGTTAGGTCCTACTGAAGTTCAATTTAGTACTTAAATAATGTTGGATACTTCTTTAGAATTTATACGTGAACCTTAGACCGTGATAAAAAATTATTGAATGTGGTACTACATATAGAATCACCACTTCCTTCACATATATATTAGCTAGTTGTTTAAGAAAAAAATCTTCCTTGATAGCAATGAAGTAGGTATTCTTGATGAGTTGATCCACTAAAACCTATATTGCATTGTTTCCTTTGGATGTCTTTGGGGAGACTAGTGAAAAATTTAGTAGTGACATTCTCCCATTCCCACATAGGTATAAGTAATAGTCGAATAATCCCTTTGAAATTATGTCACTCTTCTTTAACTTGCTGACATACTAATCATCTTGAGATATACTCAGCAATATCCTTCTTCATGTTGTCCTACTAGAAGTGGTCTCAAATATCAAGATACATCTTGGAACTTCTAGTATGGATAGAAAAGGATGAGCTTTACACATTATCCAATAGAACCTTATTTATCTCATGTGATGAAGGCACACGAAGCCTTGTTCCAAACCTAATTACACCCTTATCATCGATGTGGAACTCAAGAAACTTCACTTCCTTTACTACATTCACATTCTTTTATAGCTGTAGATCATCCCTTTATGTGTCCTTGATATTCTCTTAGATAAATGGTTGGGAAATAATTTGGTCAAGGTAGGATGTATTCCCTACCATTATTATTTCTAGATCTATCCTTTTAATATCTATGAAGATAGGGTATTTCTCAACTCACATCATGGATAAAGTAATAGGTTCTTTTCTTCCAAGAGAATCAGCTACCTTGTTTTCCTTTCCTAGATGGTTATGAATAGAGAAATCATAATACTTAATTAGATCTAACCATATTCTTTGATGCATGTTTATCTCATTCTATGTGAATATATACTTTAGACTCTTGTGATTAGTACATATGTCACACTTCTCACCATAGAGGTAGTGCCACCAAATATTTAGAGAAAATATCACAACCACTAACTCTAAATCATGTATCAGATAGTTTTTCTCATGGATCTTCAACTACCATGAGGCATATACTATCACTTTATCATTCTTCATGAGTACACAACATAAGACTTTCTTTGAACCATCACTATATATCACCAAAACTTATCCACTTATTGGTTGTGTGATTACATGTGCATTGATTATCCCCTTCTTGAGATCCTTGAAGCTTTCCTCACATTCTTCTATCCATACATACTTTACCCATTTTTGTGTTGACATTGTGAGCGGGATATACGATTATGATAAATTTATAGAAAAATTTCGGTAGTAATTTCGTCTGCCAAGAAAACTAGGGATTCTGATGAAACTATTGGGTCTAGGACATTCCTCAATTTATTTTTTATTTTAAGAGTCCACATAAATTCCCTCACATGTGATCACATTCCCCAAGATTGTGACTTGATTCATCCAAAATTCACACTTTTTGAACTTATTGTACATTTTATCCTTCCTTAATTTCACTAGATTTATCCTTAGATTCTCTTCATGTTCCTCCTTTCTCTTGGATTGAATGAGAATATCATCGATAAAAACTACCACAATTTTTTTGATGCATTAGTAAGTTATAAGGGAATCACTATGAACTCATAATGCTAATACCTTGTACAGAAAGTAGTCTTCTAAATATCTTCCTTATTCATGTTAAGTTGATGATATTCAGAATGAAGATCTACATTTGAGAATTATTTAGCTCCTTATATTTGACCGAACAAGTCATAAATCCTTGAAAAAGGATAATTTCTCTTCATGGTGATCTGGTTGAGATCCTGATAATCAATACATGACTACATTGATCCATCAATTTTCTTTATGAAGAGAACCAGTGCACCCTAAGGTTATGCACTAGGGTGTATGAACCCTCTATACAAATTCTCTTATAGCTAATTCTTTAACTTTTTTAGTTTGAGCAGGGATATACTATTGTATAATTTAGATATAGGATTGGCTATGGGTATAAGTTATATTGATAAATATACCACATGATCTAGAGGAAGTCCATAAAACTCTTTGGAAAATGCATCAGTGTATTCCCTAACAACGGGAATTTACTCCAAGTTGATACCTTACTTTGATTCAAACATTTGTGAAAGGTATGCTTATTCACATGGTATCAATACCCACAACTTTGATGGATTTTCCAAAGTAAATTTCTGATCTTATTTACATTTTTAAATGAGCATGGGATGATTCAAAATATGAAAAGATATTTCATTTTTTTGACAATTTATGTGAGATATATATAATAAGATCCAATCCATTCCCAATATTGCATATAATTCCACCGAGGAAAGGATTGCGAGATTTGATGGAAGAATATTCCCACATACGCTGATAAGATAAGAGTACAACACTTGGGTGTTAATTATTTTACTACAATATTTTTTATAGATATATCTACTTCAAGGTATCAGGGCTTCAGTTCAATAGTTCTAGAAAACTTGTAGGATATAAACGAATGTGTAGAACCATAATCAAATAATATTTTTCCATCATTGAGTGAATAGGAAGTATACCTTGTATGACTTCATTTTCATACTCTACTTCAGATATAGTTATGAAATAAGATTTCCCATGATCCTTTGTCTTTGTTGGTTGTTGAAATTTATTTCCCTCAAGTCACTTTTTATTTGGGTGATGTGGTCACTCTCAGTTTGGGTTAGCCTCGGTGGTGGCCACTGACGATGATGGTCGGTATAATCCAATGACAGATGATTTCACCAAATTTAGTGCGTCATTCTTTGCATCACATGATAGTAAATGCAATTTGGAACACCAGTGGCTTTATTCCAATTAGGTCATGGTCTAGTGGTAGTTTTTAGGAAATGATGGTGAGTGTGGCTCTATGGAAAAAAAAAGTTTCTCAGGGGAGAAATGGAGATGGACCTTAGGTGGTGTCTTAAGGGATTGATGGAAGGTATTAGTGAGAACATTATGGGGATGGAGAAGACAAATAGATAAAAAAACATAGACATAAGTGCATCCCAAATTAGGTTTATAGAAGTATCATCTATCAATAAAGCTATCAATTAAATGAATGAGAGGGTATGTATTTCATCATTGGTACTAGGCACTATATAGTTTTTGATGGGGAATTTTTAGCTGATCATACTCGGATGTTGAGTGATTTAGAGAATCATTTGAATCATCTTGGATGGGTTCAACTTTGTGTGTCTTTCATGGTCATGTACATGGCCGATGTGCTTCTAGGCTTATGGGCCATATAAGGTTACCCCTCAACCTAGATAAAAAGGTGAAAAAAATAAAAAAATTAAGGCCTTAAATATTAGGGGGTGAAATGATAAAAAAAATCTTAGTAAGGGATATAAAAATAAATTAATCCCATTGGTTTATTAAAAAACATGAAAACCCATAAATATGTTTACCTTTTTCACAATAAGACTTTGAACACATAAATAAAAAAGTTTCATAAAGGAAAATAAACATTTTCTCAAAAAAAACCATTGAAACCCATTAATAACCATAAGAGAAACCATGAAGGAATCATAAGGAATATTGGAACACATGAAAATATTCCATTTAAAAGCAAACCTTTCACTTTTAAGATTTATTTACCTGATGAAATCAAAAAAATCCCATAAAACCTTTTTTACATGCATAATATAGGTTGCTTGGAGCATCATATTCATAACATATTTTCACTCATATTTAAACCATCTCATAATAAATAAATCCCAATAAATTATATAGGAGTAATCATCCTGGTTTTCTCCCTCATTCTCACCTTCAAAGACAACATCATTAGCCAATGCATCAAAGAGACATATCGGGCTCACTCATAGGCATAAGATATATTGGGATCATCCATAATAATATATAATTCTTGATTACCATATCAGGGAAAAATATTTAGGCTTTCAATTTTAATTATAAAACCTTTGAAAAGATAATTTGAATCTATAAGCAAAACACTTTCAATTTTCACATAATTATAAAGAGAAATATCATTTTTCTTTATAAACTCTGAAATTAAAAAACTCAAAAAAGAGAGAGAATATGATATTATTTGAAAAAATATATAAAATTTTAGATTAATACTAATAATTAATAATTTCTATTATTGTGGGAAAATGTGTTGAAGTATCATATGTTTTAAAAAACATTATTTTTTCACTTTTGTAAAAAGTTTAAAAATAAATCACGTGGAAAACATTGAAAAGATGATTTTTTGAAAATTATAAATAAATTCATATATAATTGAAAATTAACTTTATAAACCTTTTAAAAATAAATAATAACATGATTTAAATATTTAAAATAATATGGTTATGGAGGAGAAAGAGTTTAAAACATTTAAAACAACATTTTAATAGAAAATGTCTTACCTTAAGTATTTTCTAGCTTCGTATGTTCTCAAACTATTGAATAGAAAAAATTAAATTAGTTTTTTACTTTATTAGTAACATTTTTAATATTAATTTCATTATTTTTATTCCCTTTATTTCATTTATTATCTTTTTTATTTAGTTACTAAAATAGTTAATTTCACCATGGTCGTTTTGAGGTTTTTTGTTTTATAACCTCAAAACAACATCGGTGTGCTGATCGTTGTCAAAAGGGTTGTGGTTACATTTCATAAATAATATTAAACATGTTATAATTATCATATTTATACATTAAATACACTTTTAAAACTAACCTTGTAAGGTGGTCATGAAAAATGAAGCATGATATTTCATAGAGATGGTAGTGCGTACGAGCACATAAACAACATTTTCATTTTCATTCTGAGTGAAAAAGAAAAAAATTAGTCAATATTATACATTTAAAGAATCATAAATATGATATGAATTTCATATTTATTCATTAGTTATATCTTTTTTTACCATACATTTTAGGTAGAAATGAAAAATGAATCATATCACTTCATGAAGGTGGTAGTCAAGACATATGGAAGAGTGATGTTTTCATTTACCATATGATGAAAAAGGTGACGAAAAATGGTTGTTCCATAATAATAGTAATAATTTTGGATATTTAATATAATTATTATATTATTTTATCATGTTTAAATTATATTTATGGAAGTATAATAAGAAATAAACATGAAAATCAGCTAAGAGTTACACTTCTTCTTTGGGAAACCGACTTTGGATTACACCTTAATCCTTCTAGGTTTGGTATTTTTGTGAGACCATGATCTATAGGAAATATTAATTGATGTTTTAGATAGATTTATATATTATGTTTATTATCCATAGTGTTGAAAATTCATGATGAGTAGAGGAGAGGAAGTGCCCATTTATAAGTGAGGAGAGTGACACAATTGTAATTTTTCTAAATTTTTAAATATTATAAATGTCTTAATCATGGTAAATTGGATAAAAAACTATCAAATTTAAGATATAATTTTATAAGGGTAAAAATACCATCACTAAATAATATTTAATATGAAATTTTGTCGCTTTATCCCAAAGTATTTATCTTAATTAATCGATTTACCCTTTACCATGGTGCCGTATTTTTACAATGTTTACTATTATTAAGGAAAAAAATGAATTCAAAATGATTAATAAATTTAAATATTCTAATTTCAAATATAGATTTTTTTAAAGTATTCAATTTTTAGAAGTTAAATAAATTAATATTAATATAAGTTTCCACAACGCAACGAAGGGAAATTTTGTTTTTAAGAAAAAAATGAAGTTATACCAAAATAAAACATAATATCAATTCCTATGGAATTATTTAGATTATTTTTTCAAAAATATATCTTATGTTACTTTAAACTAAATAAAAAATATAATAATACTTTTAAATTACTTTCTTTAAAGAAAAAACTGACATTTTTCAAAAAATATGAAATTTTTCATTATTAAAAAAAAAATCAGTATTTTCAAAAAATCACAAAAAAATCATCCTAAAATATATTTTATATTATTAAAAAAAAAATTCCATTTTATCAAATTAATTTTATAAAACCAAAAAATTTATCTTTTAAATAAAACTTTGTAATTTATTAAAAAATAAGTTAGTTAAATAAAACTATTACATTTTTCAGCTAAAAAGTTATATAGTCATTTATAAAACTATGTTGAATATGAATACATAAAATAAATACTTTTAAATCATACTATTTATTTATTTCTTGTATTACCTAGGTTTTCATAGTCATAGAGGTATCAATGTTTGTTCGTGGATAGTGGTGATGTTGTGGTGATGGAGATGGAAACTAGTAGTGTTGTTTTGACAAGGAACACTAGGTTGGGAATGTGTGTGTGAATAATTATATGATGTATTTTCTTGTGAATTCATATACACCCCACCTGAGTTGGATCAACATACCAATGACCAATATTTTTTTGGGTTATGGGTGTCTTCCCCCGACATCCTAGTTAGTGGGGGAATATATGGCTGACTATTCCCTCTTACCATCCCTCTCTTCTGAAGGTTGTTATTCATGGGTTATGATGGTTAAAAGTCAAATGTATGATTAATGTGACTAGTATGGTATGATGATTTATTATATAGTGGGGGGTTGTGCATGGTAATATGAGAGAATGAGGTTGGTGTATTTTATATTCATGATACCCTATTATGATGGAAAATCAATGTGTAATTAAGGTATGGATATGTGGCATCTGGTCATGGATATGTGGTCATGTGTATGTTATAGATATGTGGATGTGGTTATGATGATATTAAAGGTATGAGAGTATAAGGATGTTTTTATTTGGGTCTTGAGAGAAAAAAATCAATGGGGAAGTGGTCCAGGGAACCAGTAAGACCCTATGCATGTTTGAGTTGAAAAATCTAAAAGGAATTTGAATTTTTCATTTACGAGATGGGTTGAATTTTTATCAGATATTTAGAATGGAATTTTTAGGTTTTTAATGGTCCAAAAGTATTTTTTATGCATTTAATGGGGATCAAAAGTTATCTTAGGTTTTTGGGTGAGCCTGAGGAACTTTGGGGTAGGTTTTAATGATTTCAGAGGATTTTATATAGGAAGCATGTTTTCGGGTGCACAGTTTAGGGGAAACTGTGAGGCACCGAGAACCTCAGGATATTTTCAATTTAATTTCTTCTGAACATGGTCATATTTTATTATTATATAATTTTTATGATCATACTATATAAGGGAAAACCATGCACGGTTTCATAGGTAAACCGTGCATGGTTGCAGAGGTGTTATAGTGACACCCCCATATTTGGCACATAGTTTGGCAAACTGTGTGGTAAAAACATACAAGGTGGATGTTTTGGAGGCAGTTCCAATAGTATGGTTGGTAAAACGTTTGGTAAAATGTGAAGACAAACTTTTAGGGTCATTAAAGAGGGAAAATTACTCTTTTTCCCCTATAAAATTTTAAGGTCCATCCCCCCTTCTTATTCTCCCTCACACGCGCATGCCCTAGCTGGACAATCTTCCTCCATCCTTCTCTTCTACTTCAATTAAGGGGTATTTTTGTTCCATTATTCAGAGATTTGAGGTTTTTTTTAACTTAGATAGCCTACCATTTTCTCCCCCTATATTTTATTTTATTTTCATTTCTCCCAATTTTGGTTTTGGTTAGATTCCATCAGAGAATTATGGAATCGATCATTCTTCATGGGGATTTTTTGTGGCTTACATAGAGTGAATATAGGGAAAATGTCTTCCTATGGTCATACATCATTTTTATAGAGGTAATAATTTATATAAATGTTCTTATTTTTTTGGTTTAAATTCAATTGAATTTATAATTGAATTGGATTCTCCCATTGGGTATTTTTCTAAACCTATATAGGGGACATCCTGAGCTAGTGTCTGCCTATGATTTTATGTCATTTCGATGAGGCACATCACCATTTTAATTTTTCAAAGTTATTTGAATTACATTTAATTAATTTAATAATTTAATTTTGATAGTGTGATTGGGATTTCTCTTGGTTCTAATTTTATATTACATCAAAAGATGTTGGTGAGAAGTTGGTCATGGTTTCAGTGCGACAAGGTTGACTGGTGAGATTCTAGGATTTTATGACTATATAAATTAAGATGTGTTTTTGCATAATTTTTTTATAGTTAATTAATTAATTATAATGTGATTATAATTAATTTATTCTAGCGGTTTGGATTTGAGACATGGCCCATGCATTTTAGACGATGGCCAGGTGGTCTTGGTGAGCCTCAGTAAGAGTTTTCGAGCTACTTTAGAAAGGGGGTTTGACTTCAGAATAAGGTAGGTGGTCCATGTACTTTTCCTATGAAATTTATTATTTTTTACGATGCATGGGGTGTGTGTCCAAACCACTTGGTATATTGACATGTTTAATTAAATTTTTTAATTTAAATACAACACCACCACTAGGATGCAAAAGTGTCAAGGATTGATGTGCCTTGGTACTATCTTTTTCACCTTAGTCACCAATGGATGAGGTGTTAACTTGGGACATGATTTTCTTATATTGATAGACCATATGCTAATGATGGAGGGTTAGGTTAGTGGACTGACCTAGTGAGATCCTGATGATAAATAAGGGTTGTGGTCTATCACTTTGACCAATGCAGATGTGGAAAATCTCATGTAACCGGTGAGGTTTCACTGCCTTGATTATGATGATAAGGAATGTAGTATTCCCCAAGAATTGAATGTTTACCAAAGACCTAGATTGAAATTTAGGACCCATGCGAGGAAACCTCATATGTATTTTGACCTAGGATACCCTAGTGGGTGCCCCGTTGACCGACTGAACCTAAGAGAGCATGTATGACATGGGTAGATATGATATAAGACATCACCTTATAACCTGCAATAAA
This sequence comes from Viscum album, assembly GCA_963277665.1. NCBI lineage: Eukaryota > Viridiplantae > Streptophyta > Magnoliopsida > Santalales > Viscaceae > Viscum > Viscum album. The sequence continues at coordinate 2,071,698,957 of OY728156.1, read as the reverse complement.
CATGTAATCCCATGGGGTTGTGAATTATAGTGGTAGTTTTATGTGGTCAGATAACCCTCAATTTTTATTTATTCCTTCATGTGTTTATTGTGATGAAACCAAGGTGCCTAAATGTTCTTCTTAGGACCCATCCTATGGGACCAATGTGATGATGATGGTATGGAAGGGATTCCCAGAGGTTCTTCCTGGGATCTAACTTTAGGCTATATGTGATACTAGTTTGAGGCTTCTGGACTATGATGTCACCATGGGAGCCTAGAGTTTCCTAGGATCTAGCTGTTGAGCCATACAAAGAATGACCAGGACACCAGGATTCAACCTCGGGTCTATATGAGATGCCTTGGATGCCTCAAGTCCCTAGGATTCCTAGCTTATCTAGGATCAAATCATTTGGTATTGGGGATCATGATCACTATTTTTATTTTTATATTGATGATGAAATTCCTAGGTCATACCTAGGATCTGACCGACCAAGCATGATAATTTTTCTTGTTCTTGATCGGGATGCCCAGGATTCCTAAGATCCAGCGATTTGGTATAATGACTTGGGGGATGATTTTATTTAGAGATTTCCAGGGATTCTAAGAATCATCCACGAGAAATTATTTATATCTAGAGTTTGGATATATGCTTAGGAAACCTGGGATCTAGGCATTAAGCTATTTATGATGAGTTGTTTAATGTTGAACCTGGTTATTAGGGATGCCTAGGTAACACTAGGATCTAGTTTTTACATGGATGGAATGGTCGTCATGATGTTGATAGAGTAACCACAAAACTGGATAAAACATTTTTTTGAGTTTATGTTATCTATTGTTTAATAGTTATTTATTTATTTTGAGCATGTCACGTGAACATATCATGACATATACTTGTTATTAAGAGACTATGTTGGTGGTTCCATACTAATTTATATACTACACCGTTCTCAAGATTCCATTTCACATGGGTACCCAATCATCTATGACTTGGATATTATAGGCACGAGTTGGGAAAATACTAGGTTGGATTGTATAAATAGACAGTTGGGATGAGATTAGAGATTAGAACGAGGTGAGGTTTAGTGATGTGGATGAGCCTCCTATACCTTTATTTTATTATTTTATGTTTACTTCATTTGTATATGTGATTGTCCCTATGGGATATTTTCATTTCATGACAGTACTACTTCTGCATAGCTTATAAATTTCAGTTTATATGTTTTATTTATCCTCTACACTATGATGTTCATTTTTTATGTGTAATATTTGGTTATTTTTTCCATTGATTAGGGGGTATAGTCTGACCATGGTATTACCCTAGACCTTCTCTACTAGTTATCAACTTTTAGCACACAAAGAATCTTTCTTGAGGTCTTGTGGGAAACTAGGTTGGGGAACTGGTCAAGTGGCCTATGGATTGAGAAGTTTCAAAGGGGTATCAAAGATTTTTTTATTCCTGTATTACCATTTGAGGATTTAATATTCAAGTGAATTATGAATGTGTTAGATCCCATAATGGATATCAAACTGGTGTGTTGATAAATTTTTTTCCAGTAAGAATACTAAGTCATCGGGGTTGGGATTGATGTTCTTGATGTTCGATGTTATGGTTGTATATGATTTTTTCCTAGAGCGATACACATGATGTTTGGATTAATGATTAATTATAGATTTTGGATCTTTTCCCATTGGTAAGAGACTAATGTTCATGAATTTTATTTAGAATGTAGGGTTCACATGACATATAGGTATGCCAGTGTGAGATTTCACTAACAACCAAGGATTGGTTGTTTAAAGTGTCAGCAACTGCTCGTATAGTGCTTTTTTATATAATTAATTAGTGGAATTATACTCTTTGGGGCCAAATTATATATCTATTTTATTATAATGTAAAGTCATGTAAATATAATATGTGATTCATATTGATGATGATGATGTGGACTCTTATCGTAAAGGACATATGATGACCCTAGTAGACAAAAATAGGTTTATAATTCCTTAATGGTAAACCACAAAGAGTGATTATAATGTTGGTTCTAAAAATAAAAATGGATCAGTAATTTAAAGTGTTAATAACAACCTATATGGAATTTTCCCTTATATATTAGAATGGAACTCTACTTAACTGAATCATGTGAAATGGTTTTCTTGGCATAGATAGTCTAGGAGTATTTTTTATGTATGTAAATATGGTTTATGAGGTTATTATTCCAAAGGGGGAAGTCATGTGTATAGATTCTCAGAGAGAATCATGGCACTAGAAGTATATTTACTCAGAATGAGGTGCTTGACCTATGTATACGTGGGACCCTATTGTGGTATTTGGCATGTGTATGTCATGGTTTACTAATATGGTAGCATGGGGTTTCCCATTCTTTTTGACCTTCATGAGACCTAACTGGTTGGGTTGGGTGAGAGACCTAGAGGCCCTTAGTTTTGACTCAGACTATAGTGATTTGACATTTGGTTTGATCAAGGGTGACCCATCAGAGATGTGATATTGGGTTAGTGGTTTTCTAAGAGAATGAAGAAAAAGAGGGTTATTTATGGTATGAAATCTATGTGTGGGAGGCACTTAGGGTTTTGGGGTGGAGGACCTTTAGTACTGACACTTTAGTTTTAGGTTATATTCAAGGGTAAGACCATTCAGGGGCATGATCCTATTGTCTTGGGATGTGCTTCAGTAGCATGGTAAGAGTGCAGGTGGATGATCATGATTGGAATGATGCCAGGTGGTGGCAAGACATGTGGTTGGATTACCGATCTGACATGCCTAAGATCATGGTTGGATAATATAGTACACTAGAATAGTTCTATTATGTGAAACTCATAGAAGAGTGAGTTGGGTGATCTGATCAGGTGGTACGGGATTATACACATGCTATATTGGGAGAGATGTAAATGGTACATGATAGTTACATGAAGTACCCATCAAAATTTTGAATTAGTGAATGGTTGGGTGTGAGTTGAAGACAGATAGATCTTGATGAAACACTTGGGGGGTAATGGAGGCCTAGGTTTTTTTTATGAAACTAGAGGTGTACCTATATAGTGAAGGGGACAATATGATTAGATTAGGTGTGGTGGAATGACCACTCTGAGTGAATCCTAGTTATATATTGATGGGATTATGTGGGCATGGATTGGGAGGAGAGACACATGGGTGACGTTGGAACCTATTGAGGTAACACTTAAGGAGTGGTATAAAGAAATCCGTATGATGGGGACAACACCATATGATTTTGGAGGATAACCCTTGAGTAGGAAGGGTCTTTGGCATGGTTGTACCAATTGTTATATAGTTGAGGTGGATCTTGGACACCTATAATCTATAAAACATAATCATTTTGGTCCTATGTAAATAACATATTTTATTTTGATATAAGATGTTGGATGAATTAAGTTAATTATCATCATGATCAAGATGGTTTTAATGGAATCCAAGAGGGTGTTAGATTGGGGGTGTGTTGGTGCTCATGGTATGGTAGGGCACAATGTTGTTTTTTGTATGGTTATTTTTTCATCCATATAATTTTTCTGAGAGTTCAATATAGGACTCAATGAATATTTTAAAACAATCATAGGATTACCAAGATTTAAGGAATTGTGATTGAGTCGTTTTATAACATATAGGTGGGTGAAATTGAGAGTTATCAAGTTGGGTTTACCAGAGGATGGATGGATGATATTTTTATGTGATATGGATTCAGTGAGATGGAAACTTCATAGATAATTTCATTTTACCAATTAGGGTATGTTTCGGTAGGTTGTTTCAATCGCGAGGAGCACTGTGATTCATAAGCAGTCATTATGAGTTGATCTGTGTTGAGGGAAGTTTCATTGTATGGATAGTTAATTGGGTGATGAAAGAATTGTGTCTTAGGATGGATTATTGTGTTTAGACACCATCTTTATAGTTTACTAATATCTTCATGTAGTATCTTGGATTTCGATGGGTTGGGTTCCATGTATTGAGAGTTACATGGAAGAATCTCATTCGACATTATGAATTATATATAGTGATCTGAGAGTGGTTTGGAGACCCAAGTAGGTTGGGTGTGTTGGTGGATTATTAAAGATACTTCTTGGGATGAGAAGTATTATGGTGGGGAGATAACAAGGCTCCATTCTTGAATGAGTTGAAAATCTTAGAAGGAATTTGAATTTTTCATTTACTGTATGGGTTAGATTTTGATCAGAGATTCAAAATGGAATTCTAGGGGATATAATGCTCAAAGTTACATTTTTATACATGGAATGAGTCTCAGAAGGTAGCTCAGGTGTTGAGGTGAGCCTTAGGATCTTTGGGTTAGGTTTCAATAGTTTTGGAGGATTCTGCACAAGGAACATGGTTTGGGGAGCATGGTTTAGAGGAAACTGAGTGACACCATAAACCTCTAGTAATTTTCAGTTCAATTTCTTCTAAACATTATTAAATTGGATGGTTAGAGCACGATTAAGGTCAAATTGTGTGAGGTTGTAGAGGGAAATGTGTGAGGTTTCATAGGGGTTTCATATGCACCCTAACAGTTGGTGCACAATTTGGAAAACCATGTGGTCAAACCATGTGAGGTGGATGGTTTGGAGGTAGTTCCAACCATATAGTTGGTGTGTGTTTTGGAAAATCATGCTTTCAAATCATAAAAATCATTAAATTGGCCAAATTACACCTTTTACCTTATGATTTTTAAGGGGTAACCCCTTTCTTCTTCCCCCTCACACATGCATGCCCCAGTTGACCAAGATCCCTCCCTCATTCTCATCTCCTTCCATTAATGGGTATTTTGGTGCTTATCTTGAGTGATTTGAGGTATGTTTTCATCTTATATATTCTATCTTCTTATCCACCTTTTTTCTCTGATTTTTCATTTCTACCAGTTTAGGTTTCGATTCTAATTCCACCAGAGCATAGTGTAATTAGTCGTTCTTCATGGGGCTTTCGTGTGGCTTACATAGAAGGGATACCATGAAGACACCTACCCACTATTGCACACCGTTTGGATGGAGGTAATTCATCATATTGAGTTTTATTAGGGTTTTTTTATTTATATTCAATTAAATTAGATAATTGAATTGTCATCACCTATTGGATATTTTTCTCTGTCTATGTTGGGGACATCGAAAAATAGCGTCTACTTATGGTCACAATTTATTTTGATGAGGTATGTTATTGTTTTTAATTTTATAAGGTTTTTAACATAATATTTAATTAATTTAATAATGTAATTATGACCACATTCTTGGGATTTTTCTCATTTTGTAGTTGTGATTATAAGGAATGTCATTAGTGTGTGGTTGTTCATGGTTCTAGTGTGTCAATTTTGACTGATAAGCTTCTAGGATTTTATTCCTATTTAAATTAAAAGTTTTTATTGTTTAATTTTTTTAGTTAATTATAATGTGAATATAGTTAATTAATTATTGTGGTTTGGTTTTGATATAGGGTGGCACGCCTTTTCGATGATGGCCATATGGGCTTGATAAGCATTAATTAGACTTTTTGAGGTAATTTAAAATGGGGATTTCACTTCAGAATAAGGTAGGCGGTCCATGAACTTTTTATATGGAATTTTTTTTATAATGAATAGGGTGTTTTGTCACTATTTATTATTCTTTTCATTGAGACCACATTTCATGCATTTCCCCCTCTTGTATTCCCGCTTTCCAAAGGTGGGAAGCCTCCACCACTATAATCAATGATGTTATCTCCTTGATCAAAACATGATGACGAGATATTAGTTCCTTCTTCCATGGATTCCTCTTTGGAACTCAATTCCTAGTTCAGGTCTCCCTAATTAATTTGAGTCATTTTTGTGAAACTTGTTCTCAATTATATATCAAGGTGGATGTTGGTTAATTATGCAACTTTTGTCTCAACAGGGCAGTAAATTTCAGTTAGAGTATATAGTAACATTAGGGATGTATTTGCATATCTAGACATTAGGTGTGATGGGATTTGAAAATTCTTCTTCTATTAGAGGAAATCTTATATGCAAGACATCTTAGGTGTGGAACCCAAGGCATCTAATGTCAACCACAGGATAGTTGAGGCCAGGGGTGTAAGTCATATGAGGCTTTTTTACCATAGGAATACCATGTTTATTGTATAGGATATAGGGTCCAAGTGGGTCACATGTTTAACATATTGTGGGGATAGATTGCTGGTTAAGTGTGTCCCCAGGGGGGAAGATTTTACACTTGAGGGTTTGATTAAGTGTGTCCCTAGGAGGAAGATTTCACACTTGAGGGTTTGGTTAAGTGAGTCCCCAGGGGGAGGATTTCACACTTGAGGGTTTGATTAAGTGTGTCCTGGGGGGGATATTTCACACTTGGGTTCTAGTTAAGTTTGTCCCCAGATGGAATATTTCACACTTAGGATCTAATCAAGAGGGTCCCCAGGGGAAATATTTCACACTTGGGATCTGGTTAAGAGTTCCCTAGGGGTAATATTTTACACTTGGGATCTAGTTAAGAGTGTCCCTAGGGGGGAGATTTTACACTTGGAATCTAGTTAAGTGTGTCTCCAAGGGAAAATATTTCACAGTTGGGATTTTTTGGCAATGTTGGGGGTAACAGATTGAACCTCATAGAGGTACCCCATGTGTATATGGATGTCAGGATTAAACCTCTTGGAGGTGTACTACATACCCTATTGGGAAATAGAGATCAAAACCGATGTAGTTCAATTCCCTAGTTTAAGGTCATGTGAAAAGACTGTTCTTTCCAGTTTAACATATTGCAGTAAGGAAGCTTTCATCATGGAAGGAGCATCAATAGAGGATGGTTTAGGGATTATGCATATAATCTTATTAAAGGAATAGGATTATCCCATGGTGGGGAAGGAGGTTTCATCCCATGATGGTCATATATGGGGAATCCTATGTTCATCACATAGGGTAAGTGATGTGGGGTCATCCAATGCCAGTCATAAACAAGGAATCAATTTTTCATCACATAGGTAAAGGATATAGTTTATGTCATGTAATGAGGACATTGTTTGTAGTTTAATATCGTATGACTAGGATGTTGGGTATGAGTGGGAATTCTACAACTGGGCTACCCAGGTGCTGCTAGGAGTAGTGATGGTATGAATGGGGCTTGCACAGTTAGGAGATGCTCGAGTACTGCTAGGAGAAGTGATGGTGTGGATGGGGATTATGCATGGGATCTTCTCATGTGCTATTATGAGCAAAAATAGTGTGATCGGGGCTTATGCATGGAATCTACCCAGGTGCTTCTAGGAGAAGAAATGGTGTAGATGGGGCTTATGCGTAGGAGATTCCCAGGTGATTCTAGGAAAAATTATCCTATGATTGGGGCTTATGTGTGGAATATTACTAGGTTCCACGAGGAGTAGTGATGGTGTGATTGGGTCCAGGTAGAAATGGTAGCGTGTCTCACCTTAGAACCTACAACAAACATTTAAACCCATGGGGATATGGATTATAGCAACAGGTTTAGGCATTTTTTCAACCCTTTACTTTTATTTATTCTATCATGTGTTTATTATAGATACATCCATGGTTCTTAGATGTGATTCTTGGGACCTGACCTATGGTCCTAATGAAATGATGGTGGCATGGTAGGAATACCCAAAGGTTCTTCTAGGGATCTAGTTTTGGGACTTATGTGATATAAGTATGAGATGGATTGGACCATGATGTTTTCATGGATGCCTATTATCTATTGGAATCTAGCTATTGAGACATGTAAAGAATTCACAAGATTCCAGGATTCGTCCTTAGGTCTATATGGTATGCCTTGAATTCCTTGAGTCCCTATGATGCCTAGTTTTTATAGGATTTGATCATTTAGGCTTGTGGATTGTGATCAAATTTTTTATTTTTATATTGATGAGTCAGCCCTAGGATATAAAGGATTGAGATTGAGATATTACTTTTTCTTTATTAGGATTCTTTGGATATGTTCATTGGGCATGGTGACTGGAGGGTGATTTTATTAACTGGTTACTTGGGTTTCTGATAATCAGCCTCAGGACATTATTTATATATGGAGTTTGGAGAAATGATTAAGAAACCTAGGATATATACATTGATAAAATTAATATGAGTTATTGTCCATTGATATTGGTTATGAAGGATTCCTGGGTGAAACTAGGATATAGTTTTATATGGTTATCATGGTCATCATGAGTTTCTCAAAGACACCCTGACACTGGCCGAAGCAGGTATTGTTAGTTTATTTTATTTTTTATTTAGTATGTATTTATTTATTTTGATCATGTCATGTGAAAATATCATGAAATATTATAGTTCAGTATGGGTCCATGTTGGCGGTTCCCTGTTGAGTTCTGTACTCACACCCTGCTCAGGCCACTATTGCACATGGGTACCTAAGTAGCTCTCACTTTTCTATTGAAGGAACATGTTGTGAAGAGGCATAGTTTGGATTGTACAACTGGACATCTTAGAAGGTATTTGAGATCGTGATATGGTTGAAACTATTGTAGCTTTATTTTATTATTTTATATTGTATATGTTTGTATATGTGATCTTCCTGGTGTGAGATCATGGGGTATAGTCTCCCCATAATATTACAGTAGACCCACTACTGCTAGTCGAAAACCTATAGCATATGGGGAGGTGAAACTAAGGTGTTGTGGTGTATGGGGAGGTTTCCCTAAGGTATTGGTGAGATTGGGTTGTAATTAACCCGGTATATTTGTGTGTTGTTTCTACTATTTACTCATAAGGACATTAGTATTCGTCTTCCATGTTTGAACATGTGGCCCTGAGGAGGATCCTACTAATTATATATGTATGATCACCCCAATATATATAAATATATTTTACAAGTTTCCAAGAGGGATTTTGTGATTGAGCAGGACATTACAAGCTTAGATTTTGGGGTTATTGTGAGTTTTGCTGCCTTAGGAGTTCAATTTTGTTAATTATTTTAGAGACTTTTATCTGTATGAAATTATCATGCATTTTGATTTATTAAGAGATATTGATTCAATTATATTATGGTTTTTATTAAAGTCTTTCTTATTATGTTTTTGGAACTTATTAGGGTAATTCCTATAATTTGTATGGTTTATAGCCTTGGAAATAGTTGCAAACTCATGGCCTATTGAAGGCAAGTATTTATGGTCACTATCATCATTACTATAGGCCTAGGAGGGGTTCCAAGTTGGGGTGATTCATGAAAAATTGGTTTTAAATATTTTATTGTGAGTTGGGTTGGATTTTAGAGTTAAGTACTGGTGAGGGTTGAATGGGTTTTGTAGGGAAACCATGTTAGTCAAACATAGTGTGTGCTGGAACAAGGGTGACCAATTAGGACACATGCATTTGGGACCCCTTGTGATCTTTTACAAGGACCTTAAGTTTACTAAAATCCCATGGTGAGATAATAAAAATTTAAGATTAAAGACCTTGTAGAGTAACATGCATCATGTTTGTTTTCACTTGTATTTGAATTGGGATGATATTAGGGAAATTAAAATAAATCTAATTGAAATGAATTTACTTAAATTAATTATATACCACAAGGTTAAGAAGTTTTATTTCCTACTTGTATAAATGAAAGTTGTTTTGGATTTATTATCAATAATTATTCTCAACAACAAATCATTATGGATTTAGAATTAATTATTGATAATGATGTGCCCAAGAAAGATTGATTTCATATTTGATTCTAAAGTTTAAGCATACTCAAGCATACTCGTGGGGGAGATAAAGTGTTCAAGATCGATTGATATAATCTCAAGATGAAGTATTGGATCTATGATAGGATATGGGATCTTAGAGATCATCGTGAAGTTGAGATAAATTGATATATCTTGGGAATATTATCATTGGAAATTATATAATCATCTATAAGATGAATGTGGAATGATATTCAAAGATATCTATAAAGATAAAATAAGATGTTAGAGTTTATTACATGCCTTGGCAGGCTCATAGAAGAGTTTCATAAGGGGGTACATCAATATTTTTTGGATAAAAATTTTATAATATCACATGCCCTCATTAGTTCATGATGAACTCTTAGAGGATAGATAATCACATGGATGATAAAGAACAATATTGATATTGTGACTCCTTATGATGATCAAGGATTTTTTTCATTAGAAATGTGATTTCATGATCAATGGGGGCTGGAGATCCTTCATAAACATTATCCAAACTGATGGTGTGGTGAAATGAACCCCAAAATGGAGTTGGATATGGATTTAACCCTATGATGAGGAGTTCATGACATACAAACATATTTTATATACATAGGTTTTTGTAGAAATGTATTATAGGAAATCTTGATGAGACATCCTTGTGATATAGATCTTGGTAAATCATATTTTAATTTGTTTTATAATGAATAAAGAATGTGAAGATTGAATATTGATATAAATGAAGGATCTTGAGGTGATTCTATAGCATCATGATGAAGATTGAAGGACATTATGGATGTTAGAGGTGAAGGAAGGAAGAGTGGAGACTCAAAAATCGAATGAAAGGTTAAAGATTTTAAAACACAACCACATTATGCCATGGAACTGAATTTAAAATGACATAGTATGGTTGAAGATAAAAAAATCCATTTACATAGAATACTACTCTATATAGGAAAACTAGAAACACCCATTATAATCCCCCAACCTAGACCGCCTAAGCAGCACCCAAGTGGGGGTTTCTACAAGACCTTAGGTGTGCCTACCTATATGCTAAATGCTTTTGACTAGTAGTGAGTGCTTAAAATATTCATGGGGAGAGTATTCCATTTAAAATAAGCTAAAGAAATATTCCTAAATCTATCAAAAATTCAGAATGATTTTTTCGTATGATGAACATCCCAAAAACCTATAGACATAAAAAAAGGACCCACATGGGTTTCCAAAATTGAAAATAGAAATAAATAAACTATATAAATGATGGATCAATGAAAAAAATGTATAAAAAGTATAAGATAAATAAATTAAGCAGACATCGTATATATAAAAATGGCATATTGGCTAATACATGTTAAACCATAATTGAAAGTAAAACTATGTGGCCTCCGACCCAACTCACATAATCATACTTCTAAATCCTCACCATCCATGATCTTTTAGAGCTGTACCATGTGTCCTATAGTGATCCTATCATTTTACAAGTATTATTACATGATTTTAATCATAATTAACCATCAAATACAAACCAAGGATTATAAATTCGAGTGTCTTTGGAAGATTAAGTACACAATTAGAAAACATGAAACTAAAATATAAAATCTTTTCTATAATGAGATCCTAACTCCATTTTAGCTCTAATAAATTCATGGGATAACCTAGGGAATACATAGACAAAATAAATGAGCTAAAAACCTAATAAGGGAAAAATGGAAATAAAGCATAACACTTTAGTTAGAAGAAATAACATGATGATGTAAAAAGGAATAGAAGATGAATAAACATATAGAATCATAACTTATAGAACATGGGATCATGTAATAATGGATATATAGGAATGTGGAATAAATATATAACATTACATAAACACGAGTCAAGGATAAATTACAAGACTATATCACATAGTGGACAAAGTCCCATAAAGGAATTAGGTTTACTCCCTATTCCAACATGACATCTCACGAGACTAAAAATTACCCAAATAATTGGAGCGCTATCTATTCACACCCATCATAACATGTTCATGCATATGTGTGCCACATAAATAATTAAACATAGGGAATAAACATAAGAGTTACCCATGGAAGAAATGGGTATCATAATCATGTCATATGGTATAACCAATGGGAATATCATAATGGTGTACAAGAAAGAATGGATTTAAATCGTACTTAAACATTAATAAGAAGAAAATAGGAATAAAAAATTATAAATGATGTACAAATTAAGTGAAAACATGTAGAAAGAGTGACTAAGAAACTTTATAAATGAGCCACTTTAGTGTAGTTTAAGAGAAAAATATTAAAGAAACTTTAAAGTGGTAAAAGGAATAATTTTTTGAATAAAACTAGAAATGAAATAAGATATTTTTACATGATGAAATGATTTATTTTAGAAAAATAATGGTTGTTTAAAATATAAAATGTATTCTACTAAAAAAGGGTTAATAAATTGGGAATTTCCCTTTAATCAGGTTTTCTTATCAGGATTAATTGAAAAGGGAACCTTATAAAACATGTATTTCCCCATAAAAGAAAGAATAATTGAGCTAGGTACATATGTTTGGAGCATAAAAACATAATTTAGGAGGATTAAATAAGAATAATTAATAATTAAATTGGGTTAATGAGAGAGAAAATGTAACGTGAAGGGAAAATGTTGGGTCAAAGAGAATCTCTTAGCTTATGTCCAAAAGTGTTCTTCACTTGAAATTAATGTCCTAGATAAAAAAGTTAGATATATTAATTAATTAATTCAGAATTTAATCAACATATATTTTATTTATTATAATTTTATTATGTTTATTTATGTCTATTTCGATGAGTTATAGAGTTTAATTTTTGTGCTTTGGAGAGTGTTTGTTTTAAGATTTTATGATCGGTTCCCATGAGTTTAATTATGAGAGTTATTATAAAATGGAAAAAAAACTCCAAAAGTGGGATTATATGATATTGATGAACTTAAATAATTTTAATTGTTCCCATATATCATTTTTTTATATATGAGGATGATTCATTAGATAAAATGTTAGTGGTGAATGTTAGTTTATTTTGATGGGTTTTTACATCCATCATGAACTAGTATTGTTTTTTAATATTATGTTTATATACTGGTTCCAAAACATTAATTAAGTTTTAATAAACATATTATAATCTATTTTAACCATAAAAATATATTTATTACTAGACTTAAAGGTGGTAATGAAAAATGAAAACTCATCATCCATGAATATTGTGAATCGACACATCACAGACGATGTTTTCATTCTTAAAATAAAAGGAGAAGAGAAGAGAATTTATGATGGATATTCTAATAACATAATAAAGTTAATGTATATGTATTATATTTAAGATATCATGTCACTTTGGATAATCTAGGAAAGGACGAGGTAGAAAAAAGAAAGAAATTAAAAGATAATGGTGGAGGATTTTACCTCTTGAATATCATCTTTTTGAGAACCTCCTTAAATCACTTGGAAATAGTATTTTGGTGGGACCAAAAAGACCAGGATATGGGGAAGAGTCTTTAGAGATTAATTAGGTAGAATATTATAAATATTAAAGGATTTGGAGGTGTGAGGGGAGGGAGTGGTGGGGGATTGTATTTATAAGGGGGGATAGGGGTGTTTTTGATTATTTTATTCATTTGTTTATTATTTTGGATCAAGACTATCAATAGTGGTGATTATTTTGACTTAGTACAATAAATAGTTTATGTGAGTCTGAAATAATAGACTTTTACCTCATCCATACATCATCCATGACTCCAAAATTCATGTATTTTTCTTAAAATGTTAAATATCATAATTTACCATATTTCATTATTCATAAAAAATTCAACTATTTTAGAAAACTCCCAAAAAATTGACCCTGACCATTTTCAATGTGTAAATTTCAAAAATGGACTCCATTTTATGAAAATAAATTTCTAAATATGAGAAATGTAATTTTTAATTATAATAAAAATTTATTCTAAAAAAACCAATTTTAATATTATAACTGATTTTATGACCCTTTGAAAAATATTAAGTTATGAATCTATTTTATGAAAATAAAACTTCTTTTAAATCATTATATTTATTATAAAATTGTAAATAAACATTTTCATTAAAAAAATACAAACAATTAATTTATCATTTTTTAAAAATTTATTTACTTATTCCATGATATAAATATTTCATATTTTCATTTATAAGATAAATAAATTTTATTTATACTTTCATAGGTGAGGTTAATATTATATTAGTCGGGTTACTATTACTAATGTTAATACTACTATTCCAATGGTTATATTACTATTGAATCAGTATTGGTTACTTAATTTATACAAATACCACTTATTTCATTATTATTTTATGAGAATAATGTTTTTATTAAGTTTTCTATGTGATGTATGTGTTTTATATTATATAACATAAATATAATAAGGGAAATTTCCTTGATTAAATTCTGTATTATTACATTCTTCCCCCATTATGAAATTTCTCCCTCAAAATTTAGTTTTACATTAAACAATGAAAACAGGTGAGGGTACTTCTCTTTCATTTCTTCCTCTAGTTCCCATGTAGCCTCTTCATACTTATGAATCATCCACAACACTTTATTAAGATGAGTTTTCCTTTTTCGTAGGACTTTACCTCTATGTTCCAAGATCTTCACCACCTGATCTTCATAGAAGAATTCTCCTATTGTAACACCTTTGAATTTAGTACATTTGAGGGGTTAAGTATGTACTTTTTTAGGCGAGATACATGGAATGAGTCATTAACTTGATCCATATTTGGTGGAAGTTCAAGATTATAGACCACTACTACTATGCGATCAAGAATCTCAAAGGGGCCAATGTACCCTGGGATAAGCTTCCCTTTCTTTCCAAACCGCATGAATCTCTTCCATGGTGATATTAAATGGATGAATTTGTATCCAAAATCAAAATCCAAATCCATTTGATGATTATCATAATATCTATTTTTCTAACTTTGAGATGATTTGACATGTTTTTGGATGGCTAAAACCTTCTCTCTAATCTCTTTCACAGGATCATGTCCAAGTAACTTTAATTTTCCAACTTCATCCCAACAGGTTTGAGTTCTACATCACTTCCCATATAGAGCTACATATGAAGACATATAAATGATCAAGTGGAAATTGTTGTTGTATGAGAACTCAACCAATGAGAGATGCTGATATCATCCACCTTTAAATTCCATTGAGCAGGATCTCAACAAGTCCTCAAGTTTTTGAATATTTATTTTAGATTATCCATTAGTTTGAGGGTGATAGGACATGCTAAAATTCAATTCAGTACAAAAATCATGTTTAATACTTCTCCAAAATTTATTTGTGAACCTTGGATCATGATCATAGATGATTGAAAGTGGAACCCCCTGAAGCCTCACTAATTTATTCACATATATTTTGGTAAGTTTTTCAAGTGATAGATCTTCCCAAATTGCAATAAAGTGGACAATATTGGTGAGTTAATCCACCACAACTCATATCGTATTGTTTCCTTTGGATATTTTTGAAAGACCAATGACAATGTCCATAGTTAAATTCTCCCATTTTCATATGGGTATAGGAAATGGTTGTATCATCCCTTTGGACTTCTCTCTCTCAACTTTAACTTTCTGACCTACCAAACACCTTGATATATAATCATAAATATACTTTTTAATATTTTCCCACCAGAAGTGTTCTCAAAGATCATGGTGCATATTATTACTTCCAATATGGATGGAGAAAACGATCTATGTGAATTATATAGTATCTCATTATTTATCTCAGGTAAAGAATTCACACAAAGCCTAGTTCCAAACTGAATCACACCATCATCATTGATGTGGAACTCATGTACCTTCCCTTCATTAACTTATTTAACCTTATTTTATAGCTCTAAATCATTCCTTTGTGCTTCCTTGATCTTTTTTTGTATAGATGGTTGGGATATCATTTGATAAAGGTAGGATGTATTTTCTATTATTATGATTTGCAGATCCATCCTTTGAATTTCCATGAATATAGGGTCTTTCTCAATCTATATCATGGATAGAGTAGTAGGTTATTTTCTTCTAAGAGAATCAACTACCTTTTTTCCTTCCCAAGATGATAGTTAATAGAGTAATCATAGTCCTTTATTAGATATAACCATCTCATTTTATGCATGTTGAGCTCATTTTGTCTGAATATATACTTTAGGCTCTTGTGATCAGTATATATGTCACACTTCTCACCATAGAGGTAATGCCACCAGATTTTCAAGGAAAAAATAATAAATGATAGATCCAGATCATGCATTAGGTAGTTCTTCTCATGTATCTTAAACTTCTTTGAGGCTTAATATATCACTTTATCATTTTTCATGAGTACATAACCCATGCCTTTTTTCAAAGCATCGCTGTATATCACAAAACCTTCTCCACTTATTGATATTGTAAGAACAAGTGTTGTGATCACCCTCTTCTTGAGATCCTTAAATATTTCATAAAATTATTATTTCTAGACATAATTTACCCATTTCCATGTTAAATTAGTTATCGGGTTATAAAATCATGAGAAATTCCTCAAAAAACATCGGTAGTACCCAGATAAGCCATGAAAACTAAAAATCTCTGTTATAGATGTTTTTTGTGGGCCACTATTTGATTCCTTTGTCTTAGAATGGTCTACATATATCTATTATTTGGTGATAAAATTTCTCAAGAATGATACTTCCTCCATCCATATCTCACATTTACTATACTTTTAATATAGTTTCTCCCTTTTCCAAGTTATTAGCACATTATTCAAATGCTCTTCGTGTTCCTCCTTTCACTTGAAGTATATTAGAATATTATCAATAAAGACTACCAAAAAATTTTCTAGGTAATATCTATTGAATATATTAATTAAGTACATGAAAATTTATGGAGAATTATTGAGTCCGAAATACATCACTATGAACTCATAGTATCCATACCTCATTCGAAAGGCAGCCTTGGGAATATCTTCCTTCTTCACCTTTAATTAGTGATATCCTGAATGAAGGTCCACCTTAGAGTAATACTTGGACCCACATAGTTAATAAAACAATTCATCTATCTATGGAAGGAGATAATTGTTCTTTATCTTTATTTTGTTAAGATCATGATAATAAATACATAGGCACATTGATCCATCCTTCATCATGATAGAGAGGACTGGTGAACCCCACAGTGAAGCACTCGGGTGTATAAAACCCTTGTATATATTATCTTGTAACTAATTCTTCAGTTTTCCCAAATCAATGGTGGAAATTATGTAAGGAGTCTTTGATATAGGAATAGATCCAGAAATAAGTTCAATTGAGAACTCAACCTCTTGGTCAGGAGGAAGACAAGACAATTCTTTAAGAAACGTATCAGTGTACTTCCTCACAATGGGCATGTCTTTAGGAATTATTATCTCATTTGTCTCAATAATTTGAGATAGATATGATTGATCATAAGGTAATAACATCCAAAATTGAGATAATGGTTCTAAATGTGATTCATCATTATCCTTACACTTGTATAGAATTGGATGATGCCTCAGGATGTGAAGAGTGTAGAGACCCGAAGCTTGATGTTCATGGACATTACATTACTTTTGCGGAATATCTAATACATAACAAAAACAGACACACAAGGACCGTAATAGTTTAGTGTCTTTGAAAACTTGGAATATAAACTTCTAATCATGTTGAAAGATCTTCAACATCTCCCATAACGATCCTCCCCTTTTTTTCCTTACCTAAAACCTTTCTTTTAATCTTGGGGGAAAAGAAAACATAAAAAGTGTGATCTCAAATGCTCAGTAAGGGTAAGCATGGAGAAAATAAAACAAACCATATAAATTTGAACTTAAAAACATGAACATAATATTTAAACATCAAAATATTCTGCAATGTCATAAAACATGGTAGTACGTAAGGAATAGATCATAATGGATCATCAATGATGATAAAATAGCATAGGAATAAACATGTAATTGTGGCATCCATTAAGAACATGTAATGATTTCCATAGTAGCCAAGGCATTACTTCCATGACCATCTTATTGGACAAAGTCCCTTTCTGAATCGAGTTCACTCCTCGTTTCAGTCCTGTAACACTATACCAGATTAACTTACCATTCCGGCCATGTCAATCTAATGAGATATAAATCTTTACCCAATGCATTGGAGGGAGATATAGGTCCCACACATCTCATAATGAAATCATTCTTACTTGTTTCACAAAATAAACATACATCATTCATAATAACCCAACGAATAAAATGGGTTTCATAAACATCATCCCATTATCACATAATCCATATAAAAGAAATGAATATCATTTCATAATAAGGAAAGTGAAACCATGTAAATCATAGATACATGATATTTGAAACATACACATATGAAATAATGTCATCTTAGATGAAAAATGGTTTTGATAAAACACTTGAAATGAATTCTTGAGGAAAATATACTTTCTTTTTCAAAATCATTTTCTTTTCACAAAATGTCATGAAATTTTAAAAGAAAAAGATTTTGTTGAATAAAATAGTCATGAAATCTATTGGAGGAAGCTTAATGAAAATAAGGCTTTATAAAACCATAAAAATCTGTTCGTGCCGAATAAGTTAAAAACAACATTCTTCCCGTACTTTTGCCGGAAAAGTCAAAAAAGTACCTTGTAATGTAAAAAAAAGAAAGATTCCTTACATACCATATAATAAAAGTCAAAAATGGGTAAAAATGACTATAAACATACATGAAAACACTTTTATAAAACATGGACATGGATGATAAAAATAACCCCAGTAAATACTTATGAATAAGCAATCTCGGATAAAAATGAGATTTGCAAAATTATCCCTTACCTTATGTTTGATATGCTTCATATGGATCCGAACCTCTTGTATAATGATTTAAATAATATCATTGACTTATTACAGAATCATATTCATTATTATGATATCATATATGGTTCACTTATGACTTTATATTACCCATTATTTTGTAAATTAATGTTAAAGTAGCGTTTTGGGTAAAATCGATTCATTTTTTGTTCGTGTTTTAACTTTTAATTATTCATATGATTACTTAGATCATGGTTACTTACATCCAGAATGTAAAACATGATTTATATATAATATATATTCAGAATATATATATATATATATAATAGATCGATAAATGGAAAGAAATACACCGTTCATGGAGACGGTAGGCCGTACGTACGCATGAACGTTGTTTTCGTTTCCTTATTGAATTGAATGGAATTAAGTAGATGAAATACATATATATATATATATACATAAATCCAGTATCATTATTATGTCATATATTTCATGATTACTTATTATATATAGTTTATAATCATTCATGAATGGTTAATCATTGAGAATGAATCTCATCGCGTCGTGGAGACGGTAGTCCGTACGCACGCACGAGCGATGATATCATTCCCATGATCGTGGAATTGTATTGAAGTGTATGTATAATATTTAAGAATAAATATAACTTTACAATAATCATATATAGTCATTATTTACACCATTATACCCATCCAAGTAAGGTGGTGGTGGAAAATAGATTACACCACGGCGTGGAGACGATATTCCGTACGTACACACGCGCAGTGATTTCATTTTCCGTAGGATGGATAAATGGTGAAATAGGGTTGTTTAATAACTATAATAACATATCAGTATATGAGTGATACTTATTTTATTACTTCATAATGAAAAAAATAAAGAAGAAGAAGTGGAAGAAGAAATAATGTTGAAAGAATCGGTAACGAACATTACCTCTTCTTTGAAGCGCCTCTTTGAGACCTCCTCTTAGGGCACTAAAATTGGTATTTGAAGCAGACCAGGACCTCTAGGATGTTTCTAGGGAAGTGGAGAAGAGAATTGTTCAGGGGTTGGACCAGATTGAAGGCTCAAATTGGTGTGAGGAAGAGAGGGAGGAGGTGCCCTTTTATAAGGGAGGGGAGGGGCACCTTTGGAAATCTTAAAAATATTAATTTATAATAAATCTAACCCCACTTAAAAACCTCCAAAAATGACTCATATTAGAATATTAGATGATATAGGGTTGTAATCTCATCAACCAATAAAATTTATACATGTTAGGAAATTATTTTAAACATTATCAACTTGATTTATCCTTACTTAATTAATTTTATTTGTGGTAATAACATTCTAAATTTTAAATTATAACAAATAATTACTTATTTGTTGTGAATTGTCCATAATTGGATACTTTATAACATTTTAGACCATATAAATTTAAATTTATAATTTTTATATATTTTTGTGATTTTTAAACAATTTTATAATATGTTATTTTTATAAAATAACAATAGTGTCAATTTTGACACTATTCATTTATTTGAATTTAAATAAAATATATACCGAAGATATGTTCAAAATAAAAGATTTAATAGATTCATAAAAGGTCATATGTTTCTATAAAATTATTTTAGAACATTAAATAGTTCATATAATATTTAGTTTATTATTTTTAAAACCATTTATTTGGTTTATCTCTTAATAAAATAATTACTACAACATTTTTGTTTAATTATTTAATATACTTATTTGTTGCAGAAAAATTAAAAATAAAATCCTATGATGAATATAAATCTATTAAATTTCACCATAATACTTTTACTCGAATTTATCATCTTAAAATCACAATATTTAAATTGGTATACTTATTAAATTATGAAGCTGACAACTTTGGAATCATTTAAAATAAAATAATATAAGTGTCATAATTACTTTTATAAGACTCCAAACGGTTATATATTATGTCATTGGATGATTAAGGTGTATATATACACTACCAATAAGTTTTGGTAAGGTTTTTGGGCCTTTTAATGAGTATTATTATTTCAATAAAAACTATGTTACTGATTTTTCACTTAATAAATAATTTCTGCATCATCAATGTATCACCATTAATGACAATTATTTAATCCCTAAAAATTCTAAATAAATTATCATGATGTAGATAATTTTATTAGATTTCTGGATACTATTCAGGTTTGATGTTTTATGATTTTTATCACTAAATTAAAATTATTATACTTATAATATTTAAGAGAGTGACATGTTGTCACTTTCTTTGGTTTTAATAATAATTAAATTATTTTCATGGTCAAAAGTCCATAAAATGAATCTAATCAGACCCTTATCTGATATGGGTATACTTTTAGCCATCCAATAGAATTTTGTCATGTGTTAGGGTAATTTTATAATATTATATTTACCCTTAATTACCTGATTTACCTTTAACTATGGTAAATAAAATTTACCGTAGTTACTATTCATAATTCCCAAAAATAAAAAGTAGCCTATTAACATAATTTGGACCCAATTATTCCAAATATGGAATCCATTTTTTCAAATTCAGTACACAGAAGTTTCAGAAATTAAATTAAAATTAATCCCATTGTCGAACGAAAACGGGTTTTTGATTAAAACATTGCAAAATATTGAATTGATTTGACCTACAAATTCAATGTAAAATCAATGCTAATGACATAAATTATATTAAATGGTAAAAATATATTATATTTATACTTTAAAACCATTCAATAATATAATTTAACCACATAAGTTATTACGATGAAAAAAGTTGTTTTTAATTAAAATATAGCGTGTTTTTACTATTCATTAAAATATGAAAGTTATCAGAAAAATATCAAAACTTTATCCAATGTAAATTTTTATATCCTGATTCAAAAGAAGAATTATATTTTGTCAAATTGAACTTATGAACATTTCAACAACTAGATTTAAAGTGGGTGCGCCATCAAAAGGGGGAAAAACTGTATTTTTTGAAAAATACTTATTTTACCCGAAAAATTTATTTTGTTCTTATACCATGTTCTAGAAAATGTGTAAGATGAATAATAATGTTATAAAATTCGAAATTTAGTTAATACTATTCATAAAGGCTAGTTCATAATAATATTATAATAATATACCTTTGTTTAGTAAAACCTGGTATTGCGTACAACACACGCTATTGAGGAAGGTCGTGATTGCGTGTAATGAAAGCCAAGTTTGGGTTGTGTGTTGTGCAAGAATCCTTTGTTGTTTCATATAACAGAATCCAACCATATTTCATTTATACATTGAATATATATATATACATATATATACACTCAATGTTGCGTAGAATGACTATTATCAAATGAACTTGAAATTGTGTGTAACACAATCTAAGAATAGTGTTGCATATACTGCAAGCTAATACGGTGTTGCATATAGCACAAGATAATCTTTTTGTAGCATAAAACACCTGACATCAAATAAATTAAAAATAATACTTATCATAAAATATCGGGTTGTTACATTCTACCCCCTTTAAAATGAATTTCGCCCTCGAAATTCGTCGGGTTATGCATGGTTTTCTACTTGAAAGTTTCTTTAATTAAAACCCACATCGTAAAATGAAATACCAAAACATAACTTTCAAAACTAAAGTATGAAACGTAATGGTTACCCAAATTAACTCATCACTAGGTTTCCACGTAGGAGAACATATGTGAAAATATGGATATGGAAGAGAAATCTAACCATCATGTTCTGATGGAGAGTGGTAGAGAACATGAAAATGAAAAATCCAACAATCACAAAGCCATATTTTTGTCATGATCTAAGGTACCATATGATTCATCGGATATAAGGGCACTAGGACAACATTTTTGGTTTTCAAGATCATTTCCCAAAAGTTGAAGAATTTGAGTTAGAAGAAATACTTTATTGATTTTGGTACAATGTCACTGTTGTTCGTTCTTTGAACAATTTCCACTTCATCTCTTAAATAAATGAAGTTGAATTTGTTATTCGTGAAGTGTTAGAAGATCATGTGATAGAATGATGGGTCATTCCATCTGTTTCAAACAAAAGGTTAGCAAAAGTTATAAGTCTATCTTATGGTTAGATTAATCATATATAGTTCCAAAAATGAACTTATACTTCATATATCATACCGCTTAATAAAATAAAACTAGTTTCTAATAACCAGGGACTTCCTATAGGCCAGTGGTAGGCGATAAAGGCTTGTCACACTTCGGTTGTGGGTTTGATTTCCACAGCCTTGTCCAACGCGATGGGCTGTCGCCCGTCCTGCAGGTTGTCCTTTTTCTAAAAATACATTACTATAACATCCCATGAATAATATCGAAAAAAAGTTCTATCCTTAAACAATACTAACTTATGTCCAAAATAATCCATTCCAAAATTTAGGCTTATCTAAAATACTTCGTTCCAAGCTCATAGTATAAAGAAAACAATTACTAGAAAGGTTATCTACCAAGAATGTGAAGACAAGCATTTATCCCACATATATCATAAGATATATCTTATTGGTTGCATTCCAAACACATGAATACCTTAGTCATATATTCTCTTGAAACATAAATTACCATAGAACCTTAGTGAAAACATGAATACTGTCAAAAGGTAACTCTTTCCACATACCAAAATCCCAAAAAATCTATATAATCAAACCATAATATCACTTAGTCCTTATATCAGTCATGAGCTCATGAATACAATCAAACATCTCATTATCTTCTTATCCTTTCATTATGCACATATCATCTACTTTCCAAAAATATATGAATAACCTTCCATGGTTACCGGTACCATTCAACGTATACTTTCATATACTTTTGGAAAAACAATAGTGTAACAATCCTTAGATGATTCTTTATTCCATAGTACCATTTATAAACATACAATCATTCCACTAACTTCTTAAACCACTAGCTGAGCTTCATCATTTATTTCATCTCATATTTCATTTGTAGTCTCTTCATCATCATCCACATAAATACTACCCATATGACCATGCTGATTCTCTTCATGAGATTTTTCTTTAGGGCATTGGTTTGCATAATGCTCATACATTCCACATTTGAAAAATCTAATCATTGTTGATGTTGTAGCAATACCATTATCCTTGTCCATGGTGTTAACTAAACCTTTTCCTTTGAACTTACTAGATTTGTGTCCTTCTTTTCCACACCCAAAGCATCTTCCAGTTCCTTTGAAATAATCTCCCTGATGCCTCTTCCCACATGATTTACATGAGGGAAATTGAACTTTATTTCCTCTATGATCATCATGAAACTCCATCTTTCTCTTATTATCTGAGTTAGGAAACTTACCAAAGTTGAGATTATTGATCATATTATGAGATTGATGGTTAGGCATAATAACGATGTTTGGACTTCCAAATCCCATTTCATTTAGTTTCTCATGAAGAATATCATTCCATTGTCCGTCACATCCTCCATTATCGTGAATGTTCCTGTTTCCAGCCATTTTCTGAAACCCAAAAAGAATAGTGTGAGAGGAAAAAACCATGCTAGGGAAAACAACATAGTAAAGGGGGAGTAACCTCAATATCTAACATCTTAGGTTAATTTCTATGATCATCACCGTAGTTCTAGGACTATATCCTATACGTATACTTATCCTTAGGGATATCCCTAGACATACCTTAGAAATATCTCTAGGGATCTCACTAACGTTTTCACATCCTAGTTTCCAAAGGTTGAATAAACCTTTCCTCTGATACCAACTGTAGAGACCCGAAGCTTGACGTTCATGGACATTACATTACTTTTGTAGAATATCTAATACATAATAAAAACAGACACACAAGGACCGTACTAGTTTAGTGTCTTTGGAAACTTGGAATATAAACTTCTAATCATGTTGAAAGATCTTCAACATCTCCCATAATGATCCTCCCCTTTTTGTTTCCTTACCTAAAACCTTTCTTTTAATCCTGGGGGAAAAGAAAACATAAAAAGGGTGAGCTCAAATGCTCAGTAAGGGTAAGAATGGAGAAAATAAAACAAACCATATACATTTGAACTTAAAAACATGAACATAATATTTAAACATCAAAATCTTGAGCAATGAAATAAAACATGGCAGTACGTAAGGCATAGATCATAATGGATCATCAATCATGATAAAATAGAATAGGAATAAAGCATGTAATTTTGGCATCCATTAAGCACATGTAATGATTTCCATAGTAGCCAAGGCATTACTAGCATGACCATCTTAGTGGACAAAGTCCCTTTCTGAATCGAGTTCACTCCTCGTTTCAGTCCTGTAACACTGAACTAGATTAACTTACCGTTCCATCCATGTCTATCTCATGAGATATAAATCTTTACCCATTGCATTAGAGGGAGATATAGGTCCCACCCATCTCATAATGAAATCATTCTTACTTGTGCCACAAAATAAACATACATCATTCATAATAACCCAACGAATAAAATGGGTTTCATAAACATCATCCCATCATCACATAATCCATATAAAAGAAATGAATATCATTTCATAATAAGGAATGTTAAACCATGTAAATCATAGATACATGATATTTGAAACATACACATATGAAATAATGTCATCTTAGATGAAAAATGGTTTTGATAAAACACTTGAAATTAATTCTTGAGGAAAATATCCTTTCTTCTTCAAAATCATTTTCTTTTCACAAAATGTCATGAAATTTTAAAAGAAAAAGATTTTGTTGAAAATAGTCATGAAATATTTTTGAGGAAGCTTCATGAAAATAAGTCTTTATAAAACTGTAAAAAACCATTCGTGCCGAATAAGTTAAAAACAACATTCTTCTCGTACTTTTACCAGAAAAGTCAAAAAAGTACCTTGTAACGTAAACAAAAGAAAGATTCCTTACATACCATTTATTAAAAGTCAAAAATGGGTAAAAAGGACTATAAACATACATGAAAAAACTTTTATAAAACATGGACATGGATGATAGAAATAACCCCAGTAAATACTTACGAATAAGCAATCTCGGATAAAAATGAGTTTTGCAAAATTATCCATTACCTTAGGTATGATATGCTTAGTATGGATCCGAAACTCCTGTATAATGATTTAAATAATGTCATTGAATTATTAAAGAAACATATTCATTGTTATGATATCATATATGGTTCACTTATGAATTTATATTACCCATTCTTTTGTAAATTAATGTTAAAGTATCATTTTGGGTAAAATCGTTTCATTTTTCGTTCGTGTTTTAAATTGTAATTATTCATATGATTACTTAGATCATGGTTACTTAAATCCAGAATGTAAAATATGATTTATATATAATATATATTCAGAATATACATATATATAACAGATCGATAAATGGAAAGAAATACACCGTTCATGGAGACGGTAGGTCGTAGGTACGCATGAACGATGTTTTCGTTTCCTTATTGAATTGAATGGAATTAAGTAGATGACATACATACATATATACATAAATCCAGTATCATTATTATGTCATATATTTCATTATTACTTATTATATATAGTTTATAATCATTCATGAATGGTTAATCATTGAGAATGAATCTCATCGCGTCGTGGAGACGGTAGTCCGTACGTACGCACGAGCGATGATATCATTCCCATGATCGTGGAATTGTATTGAAGTGTATGTATAATATTTAAGAATAAACATAACTTTACAATAATAATATATATTAATTATTTACACCATTATACCCATCCAAGTAAGGTGGTGGTGGAAAATAGATTACACCACGGCGTGGAGACGGTATTCCGTACGTACACACGCGCAATGATTTCGTTTTCCGTAGGATGGATAAATGGTGAAATAGGGTTGTTTCATAATTATAATAACATATCAGTATATGAGTGATACTTATGTTATTACTTCATAATGAAAAAAATAAAGAAGAAGAAGTGGAAGAAGAAATAAAGTTGAAAGAATCGGTAACAAACATTACCTCTTCTTTGAAGCACCTCTTTGAGACCTCCTCTTAGGGCACTAAAATTGGTCTTTTAAGAAGACCAGGACCTCTAGGATGTTTCTAGGGAAGTGGAGAAGAGAATTGTTCAGGGTTTGGACGAGATTGAAGGCTCAAATTGGTGTGAGGAAGAGAGGGAGGAGGTGCCCTTTTATAAGGGAGGGGAGGGGCACCTTTGGAAATCTTAAAAATATTAATTTATAATAAATCTAACCCCACTTAAAAACCTCCAAAAATGACTCATATTCGAATATTATATGAGATAGGGTTTTAATATCATCAAAAAATAAAATTTAGACATGTTAGGAAATTATTTTAAACATTATCAACTTGATTTATCCTTAATTAATTAATTTTATTTGTGGTAATAACATTCTAAATTTTAAATTATAACAAATAATTACTTATTTGTTGTGAATTGTCCATAATTGGATAATTTATAAAATATTTTACCATATAAATTTAAATTGATAATTTTTATATATTTTTGTGATTTTTAAACAATTTTATAATATGTTATTTTTATAAAATAACAATAGTGTCAATTTTGACACTATTCATTTATTTGAATTTAAATAAAATATATACAGAATATGTGTTCAAAATAAAAGCTTTAATAGATTAATAAAAGGTCATATGTATCTATAAAATTATTTTAGAACATTAAATAGTTCATATAATATTTATTTTATTATTTTTAAAACCATTTATTTGGTTTATCTCTTAATAAAATAATTAGTACAACATTTTTGTATAATTATTTAATATACTTATTTGTTGCAGAAAAATTAAAAATAAAATCCTATGATGAATATAAATCTATTAACTTTCACCATAATACTTTTACTTGAATTTATCATCTTAAAATCACAATATTTAAATTTTTATATTTATTAAATTATGAAGGTGACAACTTTGGCATCATTTAAAATAAAATAATATAAGTGTCATAATCACTTTTATAAGACTCCCAACGGTTATATATTAGGTCATTTGATGATTAAGGTGTATATATACACTACCAATAAGTTTTTGTAAGGTTTTTGGGACTTTTAATGGGTATTATTATTTCAATAAAAACTATATTACTGATTTTTCACTTAATAAATAATTTATGCATCATTAATGTATCACCATTAATGACAATTATTTAATCCCTAAAAATTCTAAATAAATTATCATGATGTAGATAATTTTATTAGATTTCTGAAGAATATTCATGTTCGAAGTTTTATGATGTTTATCACTAAATTAAAATTATTATACTTATAAGATTTAAGAGAGTCACATGTTGTCACTTTCTTTGGTTTTAATAATAATTAAATTACTTTCATGGTAAAAAGTCCATAAAATGAATCTAATCTGACCATTAGGTGATATGGGTATACTTTTAGCCATCCAATAGAATTTTTTCATGTGTTAGGGTAATTTTATAACATTATATTTACTCTTAATTACCCGATTTACCTTTAACTATGGTAAATAAAATTTACCGTAGTTACTATTCATAATTCCCAAAAATAAAAAGTAGCCTATTAACATAATTTGGACCCAATGATTCCAAATATGGAATCCATTTTTTCAAATTCAATACACAGAAGTTGTAGAAATTAAATTAAAATTAATCCCATTGTCGAATGAAAACAGGTTTTTGATTAAAATATTGCAAAAGATTGAATTGATTTGACCTACGAATTCAATGTAAAATCAATGATAATGATATAAATTATATTAAACGGTAAAAATATATTCTATTTATACTTTAAAACCATTCAATATTATAATTTAACCACATAAGTTATTACGATGAAAAAAGTTGTTTTTAATTAAAATATAGTGTGTTTTTACTATTCATTAAAATATGAAAGTTATCAGAAAAATATCAAAACTTTATCCAATGTAAATTTTTATATCCTGATTCAAAATAAGAATTTATTTTGTCAAATTGAACTTATAAACATGTCAACAGCTATATTTAAAGTGGGTGTGCCATCAAAAGGTGACAAAACTGTATTTTTTGAAAAATACTTATTTTACCCAAAAAATTTATTTTGTTCTTATACCATGTTCTAGAAAATGTGTAAGATGAATAATAATGTTATAAAATTCAAAATTTAGTTAATACTATTCATAACGGCTAGTTCATAATAATATTATAATAATATACCGTTGTTTAGTAAAACCTGGTATTGCGTACAACACAGGCTATCGAGGAAGGTCGCGATTGCATGTAATGAAAGCCAAGTTAGGGTTGCGTGTTGTGCAAGACTCCTTTGTTGTTTCATATAATAGAATCCAACCATATTTCATTTATACATTTAATATATATATATATACACTCAATGTTGCGTAGAATGACTATTATCAAACGAACTTGAAATTGTGTGTAACACAATCTAAGAATAGTGCTGCGTATACTGCAAGCTAATACGGTGTTGCGTATAGCACAAGATAATCTTTTTGTAGAATAAAACACATTACATCAAATAAATTAAAAAGAATACTTATCATAAAATATCAGGTTGTTACAAAGAGTGATCTCCCTTTATCTATAGTTATTGTTGGATTTATATAAAGATAACCAATACATTCCCAATATAACGTCAAACTCCACTAAAGGATGTAAGAAAATATTTGATGGGTGGTTCAGTATAAAAAAATTAATTGAGGAGGAGTTATATACTTTAGATGTAGTAATTTCCCCATTCAATGTTCTCACAGATGAATCGACCTTCATATTTTCAGGCGGTGTTTGAATAGTTCTACTAAACTTTCAAGATATGAAAGAATACATAGAACTTGAATCAAATAGTAGATTCAATATTATTGAATTAATAACCAATGTATCTATCACCACATCATTGTTGGGATCCACCTTGACAGTAGTAATGGAATATTCTATTCCTTTCTACCCTGGAGGTTATTGTTGTTGATTGCCTCTGATAACTCTTGTCTTAGGTCACTGGCTCTCATAATGACCATGTTCCTTGTAGTTGAAACACAAAAATATTGAATGAAAGTTTATATGAACCATCCTTTATTCTTCCAAATTTGTGGGATTCTTCATATTAAATTTTCAATAATTTGCCTAATTCCCTTATCTTCCACATTTGAAGAATCTCCCAGTTCCCCTTAGGTAGTTTCCAGAGTGCTTCTTTCCACAATTTTGACACATTGGATAGTGGGTTTTATTTCTATAATGTTATTAATTTGTTGATCCTCCCATATTAAACTATATTTTCAGATTTTTATCTCTAGTCCCAAGAGACCACCGAGAGTTTCTGATCTCCATTTAAACCTTAAGGGAATAAAAAACAATCTCCTTATAGTTATCAAAGTCTCGAATCTACAATGATTTTTATAGACTCAGCTTTAGTACACTAAAGATGTGGTCTAACTTGGTTTTAGTTTTCATGAAAAAGCTAGAGGCATATCGTGCAAGCCTTATAAAGTTTACTTCAAACACCCTGATGGACTCATCTTCTTTCTACTTTAGTTTGAGGAACTCCCTCTCAATTTCAAGATGGAGAGTTCAGGGAAAATATTTATTAAATAATATTTTCTTGAATGATTTATAATACATGGAACCAATTTTCTACTTAGACTTTGTGTTCTTGATCAGTGTCCACCACTGATCAACTTCCTAATCAAAACGATAGACTGGAAACATAACTTTATCTTTTTCTGAGTACTGGAGGACATAGAATATCTTCCCAATAGAGATAATTCATTCTTATGTGATTAGGGGATCATAAGATATACTAAATATATGTAGTCTTTGTTGCATAAAGGATTTGAACAAAACATTATCTTTTGTAGGAGAAGGAGGGAGTTCCATATGATTCAAGTTATTATTCATAACTTGATCCAGTTGATCAGGTACTATCATGAAGTTTTGATCACTTGTTCCCATCTTATTTGGTATTTGATTAGGGAAATCATCACATTTCCTATAAAATTGATTGTTGGTACATGTTTTCCTATTTCTAGCTATTAACTAAGAAAAAGAATTACAATTTGGGGGGATTAAATACTTAGATAATAATAATAATAAAAAATATACTTTGAACATAGAAGGATAAAATTGTAAATAAAAATTATATTATATCTTGTGATTCCCTAAGTTTCAATATATTTTATCCATGGTGATAGAATTATTCCTAGAGTTATAACTCACATTTTATAGTTCTAATATCCAAAAATAACTAGACTATGCTCTGATACCAAATATAGAGACCCTATCCTTTTACACATATTATTACATGATTTTAAGCATAATTAACCATCAAATACAAACCAAGGATCACAAATTCTAGTGTATTTTAAAGATTAGGTACATAATTATAAAACATGAAGCCAAAATATATCATCTTTTTTCATAATGATATCCTAACTCCATTTGAGATCATACAACTACATGGGATAACCATGGGAATACATAGATAAAATGGATGATCTAAAAATCCCAGTAATAGAATAAACATGGAAATAAAGCGTAACACATGAGTTAGAAGGCATAACATAATAACATAAAAAGGAATGGAATGTGAATAAAAATATGGAATCATAACATATATAACATGGTATCATGTAATAATGTTTTCATAGGAATGTGGTAGTAATATATAACTTTACATAAAAATGAGTCAAGGATAACTACCAAGACTATATCACATGGTGGACAAATTCAAATAAAGGAATTAGGTTTACTCCCTATCCCAACATGAATTCTCATGAGACTAAACATTAACCAATTAATTGGGGCGCTATTTAGGTTCACCCATCATAAAATTTTCATACATATGTGTTCCACATAAACAATAAAACATAGGGAATAAAAATAAGAGTTATCCATGGAAAAAAATGGGTGTCATAATCATGTGATATGGCATAACCAATGGGAATATCATAAAGGGGTACAAGAAATAATGGATTTAAAACATAATTGTACATTAATAAGGGTAAAAATAAATAGATAATGATAAATGATATCCAACTGAAGTGAAAACTTGTAAAAATAGTGTTTAAGAGACTTTAGAAATGAGCCACTTTAGTGTAGTTTAAGGGGAAAATATTAAACATCCATTAAAGTAAAAAAAGGAATAATTATTTGAGTAAAACCAGAAACGAGATAAGATAGTTTTTTCATGATGAAATGAGTTATTTTATAAAAAAATGGTGGTTTAAAATATATTATGAAGTTTACTTGAAAAGAGGTAAGAAATTGGGAAGTTCTCTTTAACTGGGCTTGCTTATCAGAAGGGATTGAAAAGAGAACCTTATAAAACATGTATTTCCATA
This sequence comes from Viscum album, assembly GCA_963277665.1. Taxonomy (NCBI): domain Eukaryota; kingdom Viridiplantae; phylum Streptophyta; class Magnoliopsida; order Santalales; family Viscaceae; genus Viscum; species Viscum album. The sequence continues at coordinate 2,071,667,213 of OY728156.1, read as the reverse complement.
TTAAATAATGAATAATTGAGATAGGTACATATTTTTTGAGAATATATATAGAATTTATGAGGATTAAATATGAACAATTAATAATTACCTTGGGGTAAAAAGAGAGAAAGCGTAACCCGAAGAAAAAATGGATGTTCGGAGAGAATCCCTTACCTCATGTTCAAAAGTATTCTGCACTTGAACTTAGTGTCCTGGATAAGAAAATTAGATACATTAATTAATTAATTAATAATTTTTTCTACATATATTTGATTTATTATAATTTAATTATGTTCATTTATATCTATTTTTATGAGTTATAGAGTTTAATTTTTGTTGTTCTGAGAGTGTTCGTTTCATGATTTTATGATCGGTTCCCTTTAGTTTAATTATGGGAGTTATCATAAGATGGAAGAAAAAGTCCTAAAGTGTAATTATATGATACTTATGTACATTGATAATTTTAAATGGTCCCATATTTTTTTCAAATATGAGGATAATTCATTAGATAAAATTTTAATGATGAATGTTTGTTTATTTTGGTAGTTTTTTACGACCATCACGAACTAGTATCATTTTATTTAATATTATGTTTATATTCTGGTTCCATAACATTAATTAAGTTGTAAAACACATATGATAATATTATTTAACCATAAAAATGGTTTTATGACCTACCTTGAAGGCGGTAATGAAAAAAAACTCGTCGTCTGTGAAGGTGGTGAATCATACATCACGAATGATGATTTCATTTTTAGAATAAAAGGAGAAGAGAAGAGACACGATGATTGATATTAAAATAACATTGTATAATTATAGTATATATATTATATTATGGTTACCATGTCACTTTGGATAGTGGAGGAAAGGATGAGGTAGAAAAAATAAATAATTTAAAAGAGAAGAGTGGAGGATTTTACCTCTTGAATATTGGGTCTTTGAGAACCTCCTTAAGGAACTTAAAAATGGTATTTTGGTTAGAATAGTAATACCGGGACATGGGTAAAAGTATTGAGAGAGTAATTGGAAAAAATATTAGAAATATTCAAGGCTTTTGAGGTGTGAGGAGAAGGGGTGGTGATGGGTGTTATTTATAGGGGGAGGAGAGGCATTTTTTATTATTTTACTCATTTGTTTTATTATTTTGGATCAAGATTATCAATAATTATGATTATTGTGACTATGTAAATTAAACACTTCATGTTATTTCAAAATAATGGGTTCTTACCTCATCCATACATTATCCATGACTCAAAAATTTATGTATTTGTCTTAAAATGTTAAATACCAAAAATTACAGTATTTCATTATTCACCAAAAATTCAACTATTTTAGAAAAATCCCAAATATTAATCATAACCATTTTTGACATATATATTTATAAAATAAATTCCATTATATTAAAATGGTTTTTTAATTATTAGAAATTTAATTTTTAAATATAATCATCATTTATTTGAAAAATACCATCTTTAATATTATAACTGATTTTATGACACTTTGAAAAATTAATTAAGATGTCATAAAATTATCTTATAGTAATAAGAAAAATATATATTAATTTATGAATTTATTTTAAGAAAATGAGATTTCTTTAAAATCATTATATTAATTATAAAATTTTAAATTAGCATTTACTTTTTACAAAAATACCAACACTTAATTTATCAATTTTCAAAAAAACTATTTACTTATTACATGATATAAATATATAATATTTTCATTTATAATATACATAAATTTTATTTATACTTTCATAGGTGATGTTACTATTCTATTGGTTAGGTTACTATTCTTAATGGTCATATCACTATTCCAATGACCAGGTTACTATTGCATCAGTATTAATTCCTTAATTTATATAAATACCACTTATTTAATTATTAATTTATGATAATATTTTTTTATTAGGTTCTATATGTGATTTATTTGTTTTATAATATATAACATAATTATAGTAAGGGAAATTTCATTGATGAAATTCTGGGTTGTAACATGTCCATCTCCAAGAAGTACCCATGTTTTGAGAAAAAATAAGAAGATTTAACCATGCACATTAAAACCTGTTACATGTACATGGGTAGGGGGTGAGTCTAAACACCCAAAAATAATCCCCAATGCCTTGAAAACATTGAGTTTTTTTTGTGATCAAGTATATTTTAAATAAATAAATGTACTAATTGTAGTCACGTCCGTGTAACACACCCACCTAGAAATATAACTCACAATGCATATACAATCATACAAGTTAGGTATTCATGTGCTAACTAGGCCACCATGAAACCTAAACCTACCTATTTTGGGTCCATAATAGAAGGAATAAGTCACTTTGTACCAAAACTTGACCCATACACTAAGATGCCTGGCAGGGTGTCTATCAACGTACTCAACTTATACTAGAGGTGTTGGGTAGGGTGATATACTAAAACTTAACCCATACCAAAGAGTGTAGGGCAGGGTTTACTCAAGTCCCAACCCATACCTTATCACTCTTGGGAGGTCACACTTCAAGCATCCATCAAGTCCTGGAGAAAACCCAAAGAGTTTGGGTAAGGCTTCATTCAAACCTCAACCCACTACCCAAAGGAATAGGGCACGATCATATGTCCATAAGCCTCAACCCATCCTTTCTAACTCAAGTGAGGTATGCTATCTATGTATTAAATTACATCATAACCCATCCCTATCACTAAATGTGGTCCTCGATCCAAGATTGATCACTCTAGAAGGGTCCACTATCTTTACCCATGCCTTCTCACTCAAGGCAAGGCGAGGCCTCCGGATCCACTCCCCACCAAGTATATTCCCTATCACAAGAATAAAATTAACATGAAAAATAAATATATCACACATCTTGTCTCAAAAATCACTAAATTTTCATCAAGGAACTAGTCCCTAAGGACCTAGTCCCATGTATCTATCACATCCTAATACACACCTTAACCCTTAAAGGGTTTTATTCCATCCACCCAGATCGACCCATTTCATTGATAGAAAAATAAATTTTCACATAAGTATACATACAAAACTAAAATCAATATACATCAATATGATCATTGGGAAACCATAATCAAGAAGCACACAATCTTTATAGAAATAGTGTTTCATTCATAGAATGTTAAATAGTCTAAATCACTTTCAAACCAATAATTTTCATATTTATCTACAAAACCAAGAAAAATCACTTTTTACAATCATTTAGAAAAGGAATAACATGTATTATTACTCACTCAAGTCCCTTGGACCAATCCCACCAAAACATTCTTTGTAAAACCCCATTTTTAAGAAAAAACCCATTTCAAACCCCATTCTTGAAATCATAAAATTTACATTAAATTAGTTTTCAATAAAATACTATTTTTAAAATTACATTTTAAAAAGTAGATATTTTTTTATTTAAATCCCACCCATGCCACAAGAAATCCATGAGGAGGGCCACCAACAATCATTTCACCAAAAACACACAATTAAACCATTTAAAAATCCATATAATTCATGTTGAATATTAGTCCAATAGGATCCCATCCCAAACTTATTGTGTAACCACACAATCATGAAACATGAAATACTATTAATAATGGAAAACGAGCTTAAAATCACAAATTAACCAAGTGACATAGAAAAATCAAGGCCACCTACATCAGATAATGATCCATATATCATCCTTAAGCTCATATTAACCTCCCATGTGTCTAGGAGTACCTATATCATCAATAAACACCATCAAAATAATAAACTATACAATTAAAACATAAAAAACAAATTTTGATAATTGATACCAAACTCACCATGCAGCTCTATGACATTGAAACTATGAGAAAGAGGTATGGTACCTATTAGACACACACCCAAAATTAAATCATGAAAATACCGAAATTTAATATCCTAATTGATGACCAATTTTACCCAAAATAACTAAAAACCCTAAAGAAACTAAATGAGAAGTATACCTCACATCAAAAGATGAATGATGGATTGATTTCGTCCCCTAGGATATACTTTATAGAACAAACTAAAAATTTCAATCTAGTGTGATTATTTATCCATGGTCTAGTGAAATCATCCCTTTAAATTCCTAAATGGTCGAACCAAATCATATAGAAATGAATAAGAGAGATAAGAGAGAAGATATCAGTGGAATATAACTTGAATCTGTGTAATGAACCTCCCTAGAGTGAGATGGGTCCCAAGGGGGAGAAAGGTGGATAAGGTTTCAACCTTTTCTTTTCCTACACATCCCTAAAATAGAAATCTAAAGGGGTTCTAATTTAGAACCCCTAAGGATTATTTTTTAAAAAACCCAGCCTACACTGGGTCAAAACGTGATAAGGGGGTTCATAGTGACTTAATGTGTGATGTTGCATCTAATGAGGGTGAAGGAGAAGGATATCATAAAGAATACTTTAAAGTGTAATTATGAGAAATTTGTGTTCATATTTATTTATTTCATAATCAAGAATATCCAATCTATTTTTATGGGATTCATGAATTCTATGTACCATGAGTTCTTGGATTAGTTCATGGTAGTGTTCATCGATGACATACTTATATGCTCTAAGTTGGAGGAGGATCATGTTGAGTATATTAGGGATATTTTTTTAGTATTTAAATACCATAATCAATATGGTAAGTTGTCTAAGAGTAAGTTATGGATGTGAAAGGTGAATTTTCTTGGGCATGTGGTGTCTCGTATGAGAGTGACAATCGATCCATCGATGATCGAGGCAATTTTTTCTTAAGAAGCACCCAAGAATGTTGTTTAGGTACATTTTTTACTTGTTCACATAGGCTATTATCTTAGGTATTTTTAATTCTCTCAATTAGTATCCCTATTTATATCCTTTATCTAAAATGACCAATCTTTTGTGTGGATTTATTGGTGATAAGTTTCTTTCAACAACCTAAAGGGGATTCTGATTATTACTCATGTTCTTCAATTTATAGAGGTGGGACTGATATTCAAGGTTTTATATGACTCTTCTAATATTAGTTTGGGATGTGTATTCATTTAGTATAGGGTATTACTCTCATATGTATCTAGGTATTTAAATCCCCATGAATGTAAATTTTACACTCATGATCTCAAGTTAGAGGTAGTGGTATTTACCCTAAATCTATGATGACATTACCTGATCGATGATAATTTTATGTACTTTACATATTATACTAGCCTAATGTATATTTTCTCTTCAGGATATATAAATCTTATTAGTATCATTGTATAGATTTATTTTGTAATAATGACTCTAATATCTCTTACACCCCATGGAAGGGAAAACTAATTACCGATGAACCTAGTAGAAATTTATGGGGAGAAGTTGTTATGAATTTTGAAGATGTGTAGAGAGTGATATGGGAGATTAAAATGATACATCTTGGTATAAATGTGGTTTTTAGTAGAGGTTTCATGTACCATATGATAATGTAATAACCCTTTATGCAATTGGTGGAAGATTCAAAATGGGGAGACTCAGAGGTAGAGGTGATTTAGAATAGCGTCTTCCATAGTGATGCTCTTGAGGGATGTTCAAAGGATGATCAATATTGGGTGTTATTTTAGGGGATATTATTATCTCATTGGTGATGCAAGAGGAGGTTCTTTATCATTTTCATATTAAACCCATGGTAGTGAATATTGGTATAAAAAACATGTATCATTTCTTAAGGATCCAATTATAGTGGTATGTAATAAATTAGTCTGTTGTGGAGTTCATGTTGTAGTGTTTGTTCTGCCAGTGGGTGAAGATAGAACATCATGTTTTAGACTATCTGTTGCATCCATTGAATATCCCCAAGTAGAATTAGGAGGATATTTAAAAGGATTTCATCACCAATTTTCCCTGAGCCAAAGGGGGGTATAATTCTATTTGGGTTATCAAATATTGGTAAATTAAGTCAAGCATTTCTTGGAAATTAGGGAGTTAGGTGTTGTGGATATTCTATAAAGGTGTTACATAGATGAGATATTGTGACTTCATGGGGTAATAGGGAAAATCATCTCTGATCAAGGCCCGCATTTTACCTTGCAAGTTTGGGGATTCCATTGGAATTATTTTGGCTCACAAGAACACATTAACACTACTTTCTATATTTAGAAACATAGGAAGATGAAGCAGACCATTCAAATAATAGAGAATATATTTCATGAACATGTATTAGATTTGGGAAAATTGTGGGTAAGCACTTGATTTTGGGGATGTTTTATTATAATAATATCTAACACTCTTATATTGGAATGTCCCCATTTGTGGGATTGTATGGAAATAATTATAGCTCTCTTTGGTATTTGAACAAGGTTGGAGAGTCAATAGTTCTTAGACTAGATGTGGTGCAAAGCATGAAAAAGAAGTCTTATATGATTCATGAGTAAATAAAGGTGGATCAATACCATTATAAGTTTTATTATAATTATAGCAGGAGACCTATGGAGTTTTAGGTTGGAGATCATGTGTTATTGAATGTTTCCCATCATTGTGTATAGTGGAAGTTCAACAAACGGAGGAATCTTTCTCCCAGTTTATTAGACATTTTTAGGTATTGGGGAGTGTTAGCAAGGTGGTGTATCTATTAACACTTCCTCTATGATGGGAATAGATCCAAAATTTATTCCACGTATCATAGATTTTTTATATCTTTATAATGATTCTATTTCATTGATTTGGGGTAGTGAGATGTTGAGGATGATGTGATGCTTGTGGAGTAGTAAATTGAGATCCAAGATCTTTAGGAGAAGGTGATACACGAGAAAGCTATTCCATTAGTTTGAGTTTATTTAGAAACATGGTGGGATGGGGGAGTGTACTTGGGAGCATGCTTAATAGATGATCACTTAGTATCTTAATAAATTTTAACCCTTGTTTTGGTTTTTTTTGAGATATTTTATTTGATGCTAATTTTTTTTCAGATCATTTGTTTTTTGTGATGTTTTGTGCTTTAGTGGTGGCTTTGTATATCTCTAAGAGGTATCTCCAAGGGAGTATCAGGTTTGGATGTTGTTATTTCCTTTTTTGGGTCTGGATTGATTCTCAAGGATGAGATTCATTTGATAGGTATCAATATAAGGGTCTATATTTTCTATGACCCCTTTCCTTTTTAATTTATTGGTGTTTGGGATATCCATGCATGTTCTAGTGATTTTACAGGACTAAGAAGAATTTTTTTTTGTTTTAAAACTTATTTTTTATGTAATTATACAAATATAGATATAATATATAAATTCTTAATTAACACTACTTTTTTGGGTTTTTAATGATTTATGGATAAGTTTGGAAATGACCCATGTGATTAAGGTGTTTTTCAACTCTCAAATCATAAGATTCATTCCTTTTCTTCATAATAGCCCTTCCCTTTGATAAATTTCATTATTTAAGAGTAGAATATGATTCTACAAGAGTAATTTTGAAAATTTTAAGAGTAATTTTGATTATATAAGATTAAGAAAATTTCCATAAGTATCATTTCGGTTTATATAATAATAATTTTGATTTTCAATAAGTTCCATTTAGATTATTTAAGAGTCATTTTTGATTTTTGTAAGAGTCATTTGATTCCATAAGAGTCATTGTGATTATGTAAGATTCATTTTGGGTTTCTATATGAGTCATGATATTTCTATAAGATTAATTTTTTTTTTCATTGAATTTATTTTTTATGTTTTTGTTAGATTCATATGTGATTTCCATAAGAGTCATTTCTCTCTTGAGTAAAAGTGTTTTCCTTAATGAAAATTATCCCATTTATTGTTTTGAAAAAAAATCATATTTTAAGATTAAGAATGAAATTTTAAATCCTAAATAATTTAAAATCAGAAATATTTTTGTAAAATAAATCCCTTTATCTAGGAATATTTACACCATGATTTAGGGATGTTTGAGTATTAAAAATGTAAAGATAATTTAGAAGCCTAATTTTAAGGGGGATTAAGGGGAGTGTGGACCTAATTTTTAGGAAAGAACGATGGGATGAAATACACATGATGTGGATTTTATTATTTTAAAATATTATAAGTACCACCAATTTGATTCTTCAATTTTATTGAACCTTGATGACTAGATCATCACCCTTCAATTCCATGGGATCGATTTAGATTTCTTCTAGATGAGTTACAGGTCAATAAGAATATCCCTTCATTTTCCCTGTTCTATGCAGTGAATCATGAAATCTCTATAGTGAGGTAGGGGATTAAACAAATCTCTTTTATTTTGTGTAAATCATGGAATTATAAAACTTTTGTTTTCATCTGATTAAATTGTGAAAACCAACCTAAGAAATATAATGTAAAGATGTAATAATGGAATTGGAGGGGGAAAGTTTTACATTTTGTATTATTTTACATGGAGGATAGCTGTTAATATTATTGCATGTATTTATTTTTTCTATTATTTCCTATTAAAACTACTCTCATAAAAGGATAAACATTTAAACATGGTAACAAATGGGTTTTTTGGAAAATCGAGAAAAGTAATTTTTTTGTATGTTTCCCCTAAATAATCTACCTAGAAAGAATGACTTAAAAGATGGTTTCTTTATTTGAGATGAATCTAATTTATTAGAATTTTATGGAGGGTTTTATTATTTTTATATGAATATAATAGTTTGGGAATTATATTATGTGTGTATTGTCAGGGTGGTGGTGGTGAGGTTGGTTTTGTGGAAGGGGAAGTTTTGGGGTGGCAGTGGTGGCCTCTAGAATATGTTTTTGGTATGGTTGTGTAGTGATAGTCAAGTGATGTGTGATAGTGATAGTTGATTCTTGGTGTTATGGAATGAAAAGGAATATGATGGGAATAAAGAAATGAAATTTGGAAAACAATCTAGAAATAATTAACTGGCACTAAAATGATTTTTTATCATAAATGGAAGGTTAAAAAGATGTAAAGAATATGGGAGTTTTCTTATGAATGGTTTGTCATTAAATATGATTAAAAAAAATCATAATGAATTTTATTATGGTCAAATAATGGAAAATTTTTAAATGTTTAAATGATGTAATTAAATAGAAAGTTTTAAATCTTTATTGTGGAGTTTTTTTATTGAAATTTGTATGTTTTTTTTCATAGAGGTAGCAATGGTTATTGTTGGATAATGGTGATGTTGGGGTGATGTAGAGGGGTATTGGTAGTGTTTTTTTCCCTAGAATCCTAGGCTGGGAATTTGTGTCTGGCTAATTATATGTTTTATTTTATTGTGATTTCATATGCCTCCCACCCGAGTTAAACCACCTTAATAATTCCCAAATGTTTTGTGTTCTGGGTGTCTTACCCAAACATCTTGGTTAACAAGTAAATGGATGGTTGACTACTCTCTCTTACCTACTTTCCCTTTTAGAGGTTCTTATTCACGGGTTTTGATTTTCAAAATTCAAAAGTAACATTGATGTGATGAGGATGGTATGGATATGTGCTATATAGTGGAGGTCATGCATGGTATGAGTATGGTATGATGTTGATGCCCTTTATGTTCATGATACACCACTATGATAGAAAAGTGATGTGCTATTGAAATATGGATATGTTTCTTTTGGTGATAAATATGTGTCCATGTGGTATGATGTGGGTGTGTGGATATATGTATGTGATTATAATGATATGGAAGGGATGGGAGTGCCCATACATTTGTTGTGGGAGCTTTAAATCAATGGTGAAGTTGTGCAGGGTACCCTTTTATTATATTATTCAATATTATTTTATTATACTCGAATGCAATTTTTGGTGAGAGAGTCTTGGTGAGATTGAGTGGTAGTATACCTCGTATAGGTTCGTGTTGGATCTATTATTAACTCTATAGTGAATTAGTATTTGTATTCCATGTTTTCCTGATAGGTCCCTGAGGAGGATCCTACCGAGTATACATGTATTCTCACCCCAATATATAAAATAATTTTACAAGATTCTATGAGGGATTTGGTGAAAAATATGTATATTACCATCTTAGAGCTTTGGGTTTATATTGGTGTTGTTACCTTTAGAATTATATTTCAGTAATTCTTTTAAAGACTTTAATTTTCGTGTAATTATCATGAATTGTGGTTGATTATAGGATATTGACTCATTTATCTTATAGTGTTGATTGGTGAATTTCTTATTATGTACTTGAGATTTGTGAGGGTAAATCCTCTCATTTGTATGTTTTATACCCTTAATTCTAGTTACCAAATCAAAGCCTATTGGAGGTGGGTCTTAGGGGTCACTCTCATCTTTACTATAGGCCTAGGAGGGGTTCCTAGTAGGGGAGGTTCATGACACCCACCCCCATAAAAAACACTAATTGGATTGAAGATTAGAACGAGAGTACCAATCTAAACCCACCTCCAGTAAGTCATGGGTTGATGACTAGCATTGAGATAAGTGTCACACAAATATGGAATACATTTCCCTTATGTATAAAAAAAGACTAAATAAATATTAAAATCCCAAACATGATCAATAATGGAATCCACGATCAATTTATATCATATGAAACATGTATGTCATGAATAAATATAAATGAAATTTCAACAATCAATGGAAGAACAAACACACAAGTTGATCCCAAAAAGATAAAACAACATAACTCTAATATACCTCAATGGTGTATGGAAAAAATGCCACCAACACTAATTTTCAGTATCTCCTTAGACTAATTCTACTTGAAAACTCCACTAACTAGCTTCTGAATATTTTTAAAAATGATATAGTAAGTAGAGGTGAGTATATCCACATTCTTACTATGTTAATTCCTTGAAATTACAAGCTATTTCAATGTGAATATAGGATAATTATGTAAACACATATAGTAAATAAAGCATTGAAAATTCATCCCAACCTAAGGTGATGTCTATCCCGATATATATAATATAAATGGCATCAAAATAATAGTAATTTTTCCCAAAAACAAACTACCACCAAACCCACTCATCACTCATCATAATGTCTAAAATCATGACATTCACCCACTTTTCTAGCATAATCATATCCACATCATATCCATGTCTATAACCATATCCATAAGTGGGGTGGCGACTAGACTGATTAGTTGGACATCTCATTGGACCACTCACTGACTAGATGTTGGGTTGCACTTAAGAAAACCACCCTTGAGTGGTGGTTTTATAACCAAACGGGGGAACCCCTACCCACTCGATATATCATAATGTATAATATATGTAACACTCAATTCCCATATCCCAAATTAATGGTTATGATTATTCTATGGTGCTCCCATGGTGGTACTCCCACCTTTATTTCCCATGGTATTATCATAGATATAAATCTTATTCTTGATGGTGGGGTTGTGATAAGGGGTGGGTTGGTTTAGTTTTAAAAAAATCTTTCCTGATCCATCATAGGTGGGTGAAATAAATTCAACCCACCATCATCACCCAAACATACTTTTTTTCAAAAAACTCAACAAGGTTGGTTGAGGTGGTTTCAAGGGTTTTTATCTTGGGTTGAAACAAAGTTATAATAATTTAAACAAATTCATGAAATTTATAATGCATAAAAACAAATAAAGTATCAAATAAAATCATTATTATACGTAATATACAAAAAATTATAATTTTTTAACAATCATAACACAAAATCTAATCATTTATAAAATGAAGATCATTCAAGTCCAAAATTATTTTGTGTTTTTAATCAAAATAGACAATTTTAAACCCCAAGGATTAAATAATATTTATATTTAAATGGAATACCATATATATATATTATCAATATTTAATTGACATAAACCAATAAACAATATCCATTTTTCAATATTCTTCACTAACACAAAATTCAATATTTCATGGAATTATTCTATACTATTTTCAAGAGATTGGATCACTGCTCTAATATCTAAGATAGATAGTTTTGAAAATAAATGCTCAAGTATTGTTGTTAGAAATAGTTATTATAAATGATTATGCACATAGAAGCCTGATTCCTAGAAATAAGAGTAACTGATATTGATGTAGTTGTAGGGAATTTTTCCATTTTTTTAAATTACAACATAGATTTTGACCACGAACTGAATAACATGATGAAGTACATAATGATACACCAAATCTAAAATGTTCTTCACTGATTTAGGCATGATTGATTCCATCGAGTTTCTCGATATTTGGTTTCTAGTAAATCATAGAGGGAAGACATAGATGGAACCTAAAGATATTTTGGTTAAGAGAAAATTTTGAAGTTTATAATAGAGATAAAATTTGAAAGAAAATATAGTTTAGAGGTATGTACCCCTTCATAAGATACATGACTTAGTTTCAACATAGACCACATAAACTCTTACCATGGTTCCTAGCTCAGAGGAAATATCTATTTTAATTTTAATAGAGGAATGATATATTTCATCCAAATGTGAATTATGATAATGTATATCATAATGTGTTTAGATATCCATGACATTTTATAGTAATGAAAAAACATTATTGGTATAAGTAGAAATAGATAAAGGAAGATTCTAGACAACATGAAAATGCTAAATTCCTTTCAAATTAGAAACAATATTAATGTTATCAAAATAGATAGATATAGTTTTTCATTCACACACACAAAAATATATATATATATATATTATTGAAAAATGAAAACAAATATTTCCTTATTTAAACAAATAACAAGGACCAATGTTAAAAAATCCAGTTACAGGATAATCATGCTACTTAATGAACTAAATAAGGAGAAGTTGTGTAGGGATAAATATGGTAATTAGATAACACCAATAATGGAAAATTGATTCGATTTACTATACATTTAAAAACTGAAAAAAATATCCAATAAGTAGTAGCATCGGTGAAGGGATCACAAAGGATTGGGTAGGAATACACTTATAATAATCATGTAAAATACCTTTATATCTAATTAAAAATCATAAAAAAGTTAAAATATGAGCATATAAAATACTTTTATACTTAGGGATTGTGGATCAGATCAAATTGACTAAAAATGATTCACCCCAATACCCAACCCATGAATCAAAGAAAAAAAATTAAACACCTTTTCTGAGGTGTTTTTTTTGTTTTAATATTTTTTTGGGCGGGTTCGATTGGTTTGGGTTCATTTTGAGATTTTAAACTTTTATTGCACACCCCTACAAAATGGTGATCCCACCATTATTTTATTGATATTTATGGTACTCCCATAGTATATAATATAAATCTCTATGGCACTCCCATGATATATAACCACTATTATCTATACTCATGTAAGAGAATATAAAAAAGGCATTCATGTAGTATAAAGTATTAGGGTATCTCCATGCCGTCAAGTCCATCTGGATCTTAGGACATCCCAATCATGTAATTGTACTACCCTCCACCAAGACCAAAATTTAAAAATAACCTTATGGAGAAACAAAATACATATACAACTACCTTTTCATTGGTCATTCAATGCTAATGATTATTTATCACATTTTAATTTGACTACAAGAGATTACATACCAGGGATCTAATGTTTAATAGTCCTTAAGAGACTAGATACATACATAAGGATTATATTATATTATAAACTTAAATAACATTTTACATAATAAATCCTTAAAATACATAATATTTTTCTTTAATGATATCCTTTGAGTCAGTCATATATAATATTCTTATTGAATACTCAGGGAACAAGGGAAATAATTCTTGAACTTTATTAGAGCCTCTCTCCGTAAATTTTGAAAAATGGTTTTTCTCCCCCTTTTGGTTCACCACACTTACCTATTGGTACTATTTTTCAAGAATCTATTGAATCATTATTGCGTTATCCTAGAGATGCTATCCTCATAAAGAAGGAAAGCTTGAAGCAGTGTCTGGTTGATTTGATTTCTTAATTTCACCTTGTTTAGGCTTCTTGGGTGAAGGTTTTTCTTTATGTATTGATCTTTGTTGGATGCCTTCTGGATTTTCATTTTTGAAATAAGAAGGTCTTGAATTGGATTCCTAGTTCATGTTATGACTCCTTGGAATGCTTTATCCCCTGTTATACCCCCCTTTTTCTTACAATTTTTTTGTTTCACAGTGTTATGGTAGTGCTTTGACTCTCTCTGTAGATTTCAGTTATGTGTTTGTAAAATATTTTCCTGTTCAGATCCTAATCTTCGTTGATTGGAGCTCATTAGATGTCATGTTTTTAGACCCACTACTTCCTTCTTGCAATTCATGTAATATCATTGCGGTTACTTATTTTCAGATTGCTTACTATGCTATTTTTTCCCCACGAGGCTGTGTATATATGTTCATCTACATATTATCATTGGTTTTCTATCTTTTTTTTGGGTTTTGTGGGTTGAAACCCTTTTTTATTAGTCTGTTTCTCTTAGATTATTCAATTGTATCACCTTTAAATCCCCCGTTGTTGTAAATTCATTACACCTCATTCTTGTATGGTAAACTTTTTTTACTTAATAAATTTCCCTGGGGCATGAGTTGGGTGACCGGTTCATTTCACCGCTTATTTAAAAAAAATAGGGGAAACAATGGATATGTATGGAATAAAATGTTCAGTATTGGATAAATTATCATATGAAATATATATATCCATGGAATATATAATATAACAGGAATATATGGTTAGAATATATCTATATAAAAGGATACACAAGTAGAAGGAATTCAAAATGATAGATAACATAATGTTATAAATTTATATTATTAGACATCATAAATATACCATTAAGGCTCTATGAAAAGATATCATATATAAAGGGCAAGGACAATCCCATTACCTCATCATATTTTTCTCTTGATATATACTAGTTCACTAAGGGAATATATAATTTTGACCCTCACCCATCAAATAAACAATCCAATACATTACATAATGTAATAAATTGGAATATATAAAACTTGGAATATTGCTAAACAAAGAACTACATAAATACTTGGAATAATATTCAATTGATTGGATTAAATTATTTTTCTATACATAATCAAGTAATATGGGCATTGTTACAAACCAGGATGGGTCGTCATCCGATCCGATGCCCGACCCAGCCCGCAGTAAGGCCCAAAGGGCATTCCCAATCCTCATTGGCTGGCACAAGTGCCCGGGTATCAAAAAAATACATGGGAATGATTTACCCAAAACAATAAACACAAAACCATGAAAAATATAAATAAACTGAAACTGGAAACAAGAAACCAAACAAAACTTTAAACTATAATCAGACTTAAAGTCTACAATTCAACTAAAAACCCAAAGGGAACTAAAACAAATATAGAAAACTAAAACTCCAAAACCAACCTCCAAGCAACACGAGGAGAAACATCCTCAAGCGACCAACACCAACCAACACAAGTATACCATCAAAAACTAGAACCACCATCACTAAGCATGATGCCTCAACTTAGAATACACAAAGAATAATGTCTGTATACACCCAAAGGTGTATGTAGGGTGTGAGCCAAAGGCCCAGTAGGATTCCACTAAAAAAAGATTACATGCATAACCATTAAATGAAATATAATTTTAATTATTAAATAAATAAAAAAGTAAATTATTGAACAGTATCTAAAGAAAACAATTTTTAATGATAGGTGTTTTAATGAAAACATTTTTAAAGACAACAACTTAAATTAAATCACACACACACAACCTTAATTTTAAGATAACCCAAGTTTCATGACAATGAGCGCAAAGTAAACAAGGTGAAAAAATATGGGAGGGGCCCCATGGGTGTTAGCTGGCACGGGTCCTTAGATCTTCATGTCTCAGTGAAACTTGGCTTAGAAACCATGAACCTTAGCAAACATGGCTTAGAAACCATGAACCTCAGAAAATATGGCTTAAAAACAACGACCCTAAGAAAACATGGCTTAAAAACCCCAAACCTAAGTCATTCATATGTTTAGTTAGTGTTGCAGTCGTCGATCCTACTAAGTGAAATAAAACCGAAGCCACCCTCGGATCACTATCCCACTAGTGTAGTCCACCTTACTTTCTACCTGGGCTACTTGCTTTATGCTCAAACAAGTTCTGAGTTCATAAAGGGAGAAAATCACATAAACATGAAAGCCAAGACATCATGCATGCCAAGATACCATTTACACCATCAATTTCACTCTTAGAAATCAAAGTTCACAACACATGTCGCATTTATGCATAAAAGAAAAAATAGGTACTTACACACACATAATCACCCTTTGCACACTCAAACCCTCTTTGAAAACCATATGCACACAAATTTTTTTTTTAAAACCTAATCTGTATAAGTTACACACTCAATTAAATCATCTGTATAGTTTAACAAGACACTTATAATTAAACAAACCACACATAAAATTTATTAAACAACTTCCAAACATGCCGCATAATTTTTAAAGTCGAAGTCTCACTCAAAACCTTTTTCAAGACAAAATTCATTTTTACACCACACCAAAACATAAACCACACCCTTTTCACTCTATAATACAATAACTGCATAATTTTCTAAAATGCTGATATATTTCTCAATGTAGGTTTTCACATTAAAATACATTAATATCACATAAAAATTTGTGCTTCAAAGTAAAACAAGACACTACACATGCCAAAACCCACCATTTACACACAAAAAATCCATTTTGAAATAATACACACACCAAAAGAACTCCTTAACCAAAATTCACGCCCAAAATCTTTCCAACCATGATTCACATGTCAAAATCAATTTAATAAATCATTGAAAAAATTTCTTTTTAAGCATTTCAAAAGAAAACAACAAAAAATTTCATTAAAAATATACCAATTTTATTAAATGTAGAGTGAACTTTAAAATTTTATTTCATATCAAATTCTTCCAAAATACTTCCATAACATACTTTTCACCACTTTCACAATAAAATGAATCAACTACACAGTTCAAAAGACCCTTCCCATGGTTGAAAAACCACCAGAAACATTATGAAACCATTTTTAGAATATGTCGCATGACTCAAAATGAAAAAAATTCATCCAAATATTCCTCTATGACCCAACAAACATTGAAGCTAAACCAAAACACAATATGCATAATTTATAAAATGCTAATAAATATGTCAACATGTTTTTTAAAATAAAATACACCTATATCACATATACATATCAAACCTCAATTAAAAACTATATTCGCACCAAAACAATTAATTAACAAATATGAACAATTAATTTAAGAAGAAAATTAATTCAACAAATAATGGTTAAATACTGAACCACCTACCTCACTTGGTGAAACATCTGAAAAATGAGGTAAAAATATATTCGCACCACATTATCTTCACAAAGAACCTAGTGAAAACCCAAAAACAAAAGACAAAAGCTTAAAATCATACCCCAAACCATTTGAAACCCTAAATAAAAATCAAAACCCTACAACGAAAGAGAAGGTTTTACCAGAAGGATAGAGAATGACATAGGGGTCACACTCACCAGAAGAGGTTACCGGTGGGTTTGTAATGGGGAGAGGGGGAGGCCGGCGGGTTCGCAACGGGGAGAGGGGGAGGTTGGTTGTGGCGATTGTGATGAGAGGCGGTGGGCCATCACGACAGAAGGTCGGAAGGCTGACGTGTAACAGCCCGAGATTTTATGAAAAATATTATTTTAATTTCACTAATGTCTTGTGTTGTACGCTACACCAAAAGGATCTTGCACAACACGCATCCTTGACTTGCCTTGCGTTACACGCAATCGCGACCTTCCTCGATAGCGTGTGTAGTACGCAATAACGAGTTTCACTAAACAGTGATATGCTATTAAAATGTTATTAAAACTAGCCGTTATGAATAGTAATAACCACTTTTTGAAATTTTGTAAATTTTATTTTTCAAAATGGATTTCATTTTTGGATTCGGAGTATCGAATTTAGCCTAAGGTGAAATTTTGGTACATTTCGGATAACTTTCATATTCTGATGAATAGTGAAAATTACTAAATTTTAATTAAAAACAACCTTTTTAATCGAAATAATTAATAGTGATAAATTATTAATTTGAGTGGTTTTAAAGTATATTTAGAATATATTTTTACAATTTAATACAATGTTGGTCATTGGTTGTAATTTCACATTTAAACCAGACATAATCAAGTGTCAATCTTTTGATAGATATTGTTTCTTAAAAAAACACGCTATTTGTTTTAACAGCGGGATTTAATTATAAAAATAATTAATGAAACTTCTATGTTATGAATTTGGTAAAATAGACTTTATTTTTGAATTCGCAATATAAAATATAGCTTAGGATGAAATTTTGGCATTGTTCTGAAAAACATCAATTTTTGATGAATAGTGAAACTACTAAGTGGTAGGTTAAAAAACTGAATTTTGCATAAAACTTAATTTTACCGCTTCTGTGAATGGAATTTCGAAAATCCGAGAGACACGGTTAATATCAAGGACTAAAATGTGGTTCAATGAGATGAAAATAATTTTTTGGTGAATAGTAACTTTTTACTTTTTTACCGTGGTTAATAGTAAATAGGGTAACTAAGGGTAAATATTATATTACTATTACCCTAACACATGTACTAATTCTATTGGATAAGTGTAATTCGACCAAAAACAAACTTAGGAATAAAAAATGACCATTTAGGCCCACTTGGATTAGATTAGGACATTTATTATTAATTTATTTAAAGAAGGGTTAAAATAGTTAAAATCAAAGTTTAATAAGTAAATCATTTTTAATATGGGGTTATACATAAGATAAATTCGATTGTAAATATTCATTAGAAAGATAAAAAGATTTCCTACATGATGGTATTTTATTTGTAATTTTTAGACATCAAATAATTTAATTTATTTATGACACAAAGATGATGCAGTAATTATCTTATTAATGAAATATTGACGTAATTGATGTTATAAACACCAAAATAAATGTAATTTGAGACTTTTTATGAATTCCACTAATTTTCTAGGTTACTATGATATATTAGTGTTGATTTAATCAACTTGGTTCGAACATATAATTCTGTTATGACTTTCACAAAAATCATATATCAAATAGTGTCAAAATTGACACAAAATAGTTTTTAAATAAAATATTATATTAATAATTGTTATTTTATTCATAAAAATATAAGGTTCGGCCAAATGACTTATATAAGGATATATATATTAATAATAAACAATTTGGGGTTCGTTTGGCATGTTATAGTAAGTGTATTAACCATATAGTGAAAGAAAACAAAAAGACACGGTAAAAGTTAAATTAATTAACTTAGAGTTAAATCTAATTGATAAGGTTAAAATAATACCCTAAACTTGTCTAAATCCTATTGGTTGATAGGATTTCGACCCATCCCCACTTTAGCTTCTAAATAAGACCCTTTGGAACCATTATAAACCGATTTTGACTTTAATATAAAATAATATTTTGAGATATTCCTAAGGTGCCCCTCTCCTCCCTTATAAAAGGGCACCTCCTCCCCCTCCTCCTCACACAAATTTGAGCACTCAAGCTCGGCCAACCCCTGACAAAATACCTTCTCCACTTCCCTAGAATAATCCTAGAGGTCTTTGTCTTCTTCAAAGACCAATATTAGTTCCCTAAGTGGAGGATTCAAAGAGGCGTTCCAAAGAAGAGGTAATATCCATTACCGATCTTTTCAATTTCATTCTTCTTCAACTTCTTCTTCTTTAGTTGTTTCATGATAAAGTAATAACATCAGTATTAATTACATACTGATATGTTATTATAAATATGAAACAACTCTAATTAACCTTCTATCCATCCTACGGAGAAAGGAAATCACCGCGCGTGCGTACGTACGGAATACCGTCTCCACGCCGTGGTGTACTCTATTTTCCGCCACCACCTTAATTGGATGGGTATAATGGTTTAATGAGTAAATATATATGATTATTATAAAGTGATATTGATACTGAAATAGTATACATACACTTCCACACAATTCCACGACCATGGGAACGATATCATCGCTCGTGCGTACGTACGGACTACCGTCTCCACGATGCGATGAGATTCATTCTCAATGATTAACCATTCATGAATGATTATAAAGTATATATAATAAGTACTAATGAAATATATGACATAATAATGATACTGGAATTATTTATATGCATGTCATCTACTTAATTCCATTCAATTCAATAAGGAAACGAAAACAGCGTTCATGCGTACGTACGGACTACCGTCTCCATGAACGGTGTATTTATTTCCATTTACTGATTTATTATATATGTATATTATGAATATATATATATATTTCATGTTTTATATTCTGGAATTAAGTAATCATGATCTAATTAATCATATTAATAATTACAAGTTAAAAACACGAACAACAAATGAGACGATTTTACCCAAAACGCTACTTTAACATGAATTTACAAAAGAACGGGTAATATAAAGTCATAAGTGGACCATATATGATATAATAACAATGAATATGATTCTGGAATAAGTCAATAACATGATTTAAATCATTATACAGGAGGTTCGGACACTTACAAAGCAAGTCGGACCTAAGGTAAGGGAAATATCACAATCTCAATTTTATCCGAGATTGTTTATTTGTAGGTATTTACTGGGGTGTATTTTATCATCCACATCCATGTTTCATCAATATGTAATATTATTTCCATCCACCTACAATTGTTTAAATCCATTTTTTTTACCCTTCGGTGAGTTTTTAGTAAAGAATATGAAAGGAATCTTTTGTCGTTTTTCTTACGAGGTACTTTTTGACTTTTCCGACAAAAGTACGAAGAATGTTTTTTTTAACTTATACGGCATGAATGGATTTTTAAAACATTATTTCCAAGAAGCTTCCTTTAAAAGTTTTAAAGTTTATTTTTAATCAACTTCTTTTAGTTTATAATTGTATGACATTCTAAGAAAGGAAAAGTGATTTTTGAAGTAGAAAGGATATTTTTCTCAAGAATGAAGTTCAAGTATTTTATCAAAATTATTTTCCATCTAAGATAATAAAATGGTTCTATTTTTATCCCTATTATTACATTGAATTGATTATGTTGTGATGGAAACATTTTTATGAATTCCTTTATCTTATATGAGTTGTTTTATGATGTCATGTTGTTTAAGAATCCCATTTTTATTACATGGGTTATGCATTGATGTATGATTTATGATTTTGTGGCACACATAAGAATGGTATCATTATGAGATGGGTGGGACCTATATCTCCCTCCAATGCATTGGGTAAAGATTTTATATCTCATGAGATAGACATGGCTGAAATGGTAGGTTATACCGGTTCAGTGAAACAGGACTGAAACGAGGGTTACTCGATTCAGAAAGGGACTTTGTCCACTAAGATAGTCTTGGAAATGGGTCTTGACTAACAAGAAATGATTCTCTATGATTATGTGTGTATGCCACAAAGTTTCATGTTTTATGTTATGATTATTGGGATTTCATTTCACTACTATGATTTATCCCATGTTATGAAATTATGCTCTCTTTTGCAGGTTAAGATTTCCAAAAGTTATGTTCTTATGAATATGATGTGATTGATTTTTTCTTTCTTATACCCTTACTGAGCATTTGAGCTCACCCTTTTATGTTTTCTTTTCCCCAGGATATAAAGAAAGGTTTTAGGTAAAAAAAGGGAAGATCTTTATGGGAGATATTGAAGATCTTTCACCACGATTAGAAGATTACGTTCCGAGTTTCAAAGACACTAAACTATTACGATCCTTGTGTGTGTGTTTTTGTTATGTACTAAGTATTCCGCAAATGTAATGTAATGTCTATGTATGTCAGGCTTCGGGTCTCTACAGTTGGTATCAGAGGAAATGTTTAGTCAACCTTTGGAAACTAGGATGCGAAAACGTTAGTGAGATCCCTAGAGATATTTCTAAGGTATGTCTAGGGATGTCCCTAGGGATAAGTATACGTATAGGTTATAGTACTAGAATTACGCTAACGATCGTAGAATTAAACCTAAGATGTTGGATATTGAAGGTACTCCCCCTTTATTATGTTGTTTTCCCTAGCATGATTTTTGCCTCTCACACTATTCTTTTTGGGTTTTAGACGATGGCTGGAACCCGAAGGAACCGTGTTGATCAATGCAATGGACAATGCAATGATTGCCCTCCTGAACAAACAAATGTTATGGGAGATGGAGTGCAAAATCTCATTGCTATACTTACACAAGATATGAATCATTCTGGACTTCCAAATGAGCAGAGAAGGGAACAATATTCTATTGAGTCCTTCATGAGGCAACGTCCACCTTCTTTCAGTGGGAATTCCGATCCACTTGTTGCTGAACAATGGATCAGTACCACTGAAAAGATATTTTCAGTTCTTCAATGTTCTGAACATGATAAAGTCATCTTAGCAGTATATCGTTTGGAAGGTGAAGCTGATCAATGGTGGAATCTTATCAAGAATACGAGGCCAAGAGATGAAATTGAGTCCATGGAATGGGACGAGTTCAAGAACTTGTTTTTCAGTAAGTACTTCCCTCGTATTCTTCGAACAAAGATGGAAAAGGAGTTTATTGAGCTGAAGCAGAAGGATGATGAATCTGTTGGTATATACGAAGCGAATTTTACAAGACTTGCAAGGTATGCATCTGGCATTATCATCCAACCTGAAAGTAAAGTTGATCGATTTTTCAGTGGCTTAAAACCAAGTCTTCGAAGGGCATTAGCTATAAGAGACTTCAGTAGCTATGAAGAAATTGTGCGTTGTGCTATCAAGGTAGAAATGGAAGTTGGTGTTACATATCCATCTCATGGTTTTGAAAAGAAACGAAAGATGGAGTTCAAGGAGAAATCTCAAAATAATGGTGAAAAGAAGATGAATGTTTCCTTATGCACAAAGTGTGGAAAGAAGCATGGTGGAGATTGTCTTAAAGGGACTAGAAAATGTTTTAAGTGTGGAAAAGAAGGTCATCGAGTAGCTGAGTGTCGAAGTAATGGAAAAAGGGTTTCTAATGATGTGAACAAAGCAAACACTGCAGAGAACGCACCACCAACACTTCAATGTTTCAAGTGCAAGGAGATGGGACATTATGCCAATAAATGCCCTAATCCAAGGGTTAGTGACGATCAACATGAGCAACCACTTAAGGCAAAGGACAAAGGGAAGTCACATGCGATCTCTATTGGCAATGTTGAATATGACAATGATGTGGTGGAATGATTAAGTGTTTATGTAATGGGATTCCAAAATAATGTTGTATCATGTGGTATTGGAATATTTATGTATTTGTCTAATGTGTTATTCAAAGTAATTGAGATATTATGCGCATAATGAAGGGAAAACGAGAAAATGAAATGTATAACAGTATTCATGAGCTCATGATTGATATAAGGACTAAGTGATATCATGGTTTGAGTATATAGAATTTTGAGGATTTTGGTATGTGGAAAGTGTTAACTTTAAACTGCATTCATGTTTTCACTAAGGTATTCAAGAGAATACATGATTAAGGACTTTGAATGTTTGGAATGTGACCAACAAAACATATCTTATGATATATGGGGATCAACGATGGTATTAAATCTCTGGTAATCATTTTCACTATGTTATGAGAGTGGACTGCAGTATTATAGATAAGCCTAAAGATTGAAATGGATTATGTTGGACATAAGTGAGTATTGTTTAAGGACAGAAGTTTTTTTTCGATATTATTGATGGGATGTTATAGTAATATAGTTTTAGAATAAGGGACAACCTGCAGGACGGGCGACAACCCATCGCGTCGGACAAGGTCGTAGGAATCGAACCCACAACCGAAGTGCGACTGGCCTTTATCGCCTACCACTGGCCTACAGGAAGTCCCTGTTTAGTAGAAACTAGTTTTATTATATTAAGCAGTATGATATATGAAGTATAAGTCCATTTTAGGAACAATATATGATTAATCTCACTATAGATCGACTTATGTATATAATTTTTGCTAACCTTTTGTTTGAGACAGATGGAATGACCCGTCATTCTATCACATGATCTGCTAACACTTCACAAATAACAAATTCAACTTCATTTATTTAAGAGATGAAGTTGAAATTGTTAAAGGAACGAACAACAATGAGGTTTACCAACATAAAGTAAGTATTTATTCTAATTCAAATTCTTTAATTTTAGGGAAACGATCTTGAAAACCAAAAATGTTGTCCTAGTGATCTTATATCTGATGAATCAGATGGTACCTTAGATCGTCACAAATTTATGGCTTTGTGATTACTGGCTTTTCCATAGCCATATTCTCTACCACTCTCCATCAGAACATGATGGTTAGATTTTTCTTCCATATCCATATTTTCACCTATGTGGAAACCCAGTGATTAGTTTATTTGGGTAACCGTTAGGTTTCATACTTTTGTTTTTTTTAAAGATTGGTTTTGGTATTCCTTTTTACGATGTGGGATTCTATTAAAGAAACTTTCGAATAGTAAACCATTTATAACCCCGACGAATTTCGAGGGCGAAATTCATTTTAAGGGGGGTAGAATGTAACAGCCCGAGATTTTATGAAAAATATTATTTTAATTTCACTAATGTCTTGTGTTGTACGCTACACCAAAAGGATCTTGCACAACACGCATCCTTGACTTGCCTTGCGTTACACACAATCGCGACCTTCCTCGATAGCGTGTGTAGTACGCAATAACGAGTTTCACTAAACAGTGATATGCTATTAAAATGTTATTAAAACTAGCCGTTATGAATAGTAATAACCACTTTTTGAAATTTTGTAAATTTTATTTTTCAAAATGGATTTCATTTTTGGATTCGGAGTATCGAATTTAGCCTAAGGTGAAATTTTGGTACATTTCGGATAACTTTCATATTCTGATGAATAGTGAAAATTACTAAATTTTAATTAAAAACAACCTTTTTAATCGAAATAATTAATAGTGATAAATTATTAATTTGAGTGGTTTTAAAGTATATTTAGAATATATTTTTACAATTTAATACAATGTTGGTCATTGGTTGTAATTTCACATTTAAACCAGACATAATCAAGTGTCAATCTTTTGATAGATATTGTTTCTTAAAAAAACACGCTATTTGTTTTAACAGCGGGATTTAATTATAAAAATAATTAATGAAACTTCTATGTTATGAATTTGGTAAAATAGACTTTATTTTTGAATTCACAATATAAAATATATCTTAGGATGAAATTTTGGCATTGTTCTGAAAAACATCAATTTTTGATGAATAGTGAAACTACTAAGTGGTAGGTTAAAAAACTGAATTTTGCATAAAACTTAATTTTACCGCTTCTGTGAATGGAATTTCGAAAATCCGAGAGACACGGTTAATATCAAGGACTAAAATGTGGTTCAATGAGATGAAAATAATTTTTTGGTGAATAGTAACTTTTTACTTTTTTTACCGTGGTTAATAGTAAATAGGGTAACTAAGGGTAAATATGATATTACTATTACCCTAACACATGTCCTAATTCTATTGGATAAGTGTAATTCGACCAAAAACAAACTTAGGAATAAAAAATGACCATTTAGGCCCACTTGGATTAGATTAGGACATTTATTATTAATTTATTTAAAGAAGGGTTAAAATAGTTAAAATCAAAGTTTAATAAGTAAATCATTTTTAATATGGGGTTATACATAAGATAAATTCGATTGTAAATATTCATTAGAAAGATAAAAATATTTCCTACATGATGGTATTTTATTTGTAATTTTTAGAAATCAAATAATTTAATTTATTTATGACACAATGATGATGCAGTAATTATCTTATTAATGAAATATTGACGTAATTGATGTTATAAACACCAAAATAAATGTAATTTGAGACTTTTTATGAATTACACTAATTTTCTAGGTTACTATGATATATTAGTATTGATTTAATCAACTTGGTTCGAACATATAATTCTGTTATGACTTTCACAAAAATCATATATCAAATAGTGTCAAAATTGACAGAAAATAGTTTTTAAATAAAATATTATATTACTAATTGTTATTTTATTCATAAAAATCTAAGGTTCGACCAAATGACTTAGATAAGGATATATATATTAATAATAAACAATTTGGGGTTCGTTTGGCATGTTATAGTAAGTGTATTAACCATATAGTGAAAGAAAACAAAAAGACACGGTAAAAGTTAAATTAATTAACTTAGAGTTAAATCTAATTGATAAGGTTAAAATAATACCCTAAACTTGTCTAAATCCTATTGGTTGATAGGATTTCGACCCATCCCCACTTTAGCTTCGAAATAAGACCCTTTGGAACCATTATAAACCGATTTTGACTTTAATATAAAATAATATTTTGAGATATTCCTAAGGTGCCCCTCTCCTCCCTTATAAAAGGGCACCTCCTCCCCCTCCTCCTCACACAAATTTGAGCACTCAAGCTCGACCAACCCCTGCCAAAATACCTTCTCCACTTCCCTAGAATAATCCTAGAGGTCTTGGTCTTCTTCAAAGACCAATATTAGTTCCCTAAGTGGAGGATTCAAAGAGGCGTTCCAAAGAAGAGGTAATATCCATTACCGATCTTTTCAATTTCATTCTTCTTCAACTTCTTCTTATTTAGTTGTTTCATGATAAAGTAATAACATCAGTATTACTTACATACTGATATGTTATTATAAATATGAAACAACTCTAATTAACCTTCTATCCATCCTACGGAGAAAGGAAATCACCGCGCGTGCGTACGTACGGAATACCGTCTCCACGCCGTGGTGTACTCTATTTTCCGCCACCACCTTAATTGGATGGGTATAATGGTTTAATGAGTAACTATATATGATTATTATAAAGTGATATTGATACTGAAATAGTATACATACACTTCCACACAATTCCACGACCATGGGAACGATATCATCGCTCGTGCGTACGTACGGACTACCGTCTCCACGACGCGATGAGATTCATTCTCAATGATTAACCATTCATGAATGATTATAAAGTATATATAATAAGTACTAATGAAATATATGACATAATAATGATACTGGAATTATTTATATGCATGTCATCTACTTAATTCCATTCAATTCAATAAGGAAATGAAAACAGCGTTCATGCGTACGTACGGACTACCGTCTCCATGAACGGTGTATTTCTTTCCATTTACTGATTTATTATATATGTATATTATGAATATATATATATATTTCATGTTTTATATTCTGGAATTAAGTAATCATGATCTAATTAATCATATTAATAATTACAAGTTAAAAACACGAACGACAAATGAGACGATTTTACCCAAAACGCTACTTTAACATGAATTTACAAAAGAACGGGTAATATAAAGTCATAAGTGGACCATATATGATATAATAACAATGAATATGATTCTGGAATAAGTCAATAACATGATTTAAATCATTATACGGGAGGTTCGGACACTTACAAAGCAAGTCGGACCTAAGGTAAGGGAAATATCACAATCTCATTTTTATCCGAGATTGTTTATTTGTAGGTATTTACTGGGGTGTATTTTATCATCCACATCCATGTTTCATCAATATGTAATATTATTTCCATCCACCTACAATTGTTTAAATCCATTTTTTTACCCTTCGGTGAGTTTTTAGTAAAGAATATGAAAGGAATCTTTTGTCGTTTTTCTTACGAGGTACTTTTTAACTTTTCCGACAAAAGTACGAAGAATGTTTTTTTAACTTATACGGCATGAATGTATTTTTAAAACATTATTTCCAAGAAGCTTCCTTTACAAGTTTTCAAGTTTATTTTTAATCAACTTCTTTTAGTTTATAATTGTATGACATGCTAAGAAAGGAAAAGTGATTTTTGAAGTAGAAAGGATATTTTTCTCAAGAATGAAGTTCAAGTATTTTATCAAAATTATTTTCCATCTAAGATAATAAAATGGTTCTGTTTTTATCCCTATTATTACATTGAATTGATTATGTTGTGATGGAAACATTTTTATGAATTCCTTTATCTTATATGAGTTGTTTTATGATGTCATGTTGTTTAAGAATCCCATTTTTATTACATGGGTTATGCAATGATGTATGATTTATGATTTTGTGGCACACATAAGAATGGTATCATTATGAGATGGGTGGGACCTATATCTCCCTCCAATGCATTGGGTAAAGATTTTATATCTCATGAGATAGACATGGCTGAAATGGTAGGTTATACCGGTTCAGTGAAACAGGACTGAAACGAGGGTTACTCGATTCAGAAAGGGACTTTGTCCACTAAGATAGTCTTGGCAATGGGTCTTGACTAACAAGAAATGATTCTCTATGATTATGTGTGTATGCCACAAAGTTTCATGTTTTATGTTATGATTATTGGGATTTCATTTCACTACTATGATTTATCCCATGTTATGAAATTATGCTCTCTTTTGCAGGTTAAGATTTCCAAAAGTTATGTTCTTATGAATATGATGTGATTGATTTTTTCTTTCTTATACCCTTACTGAGCATTTGAGCTCACCCTTTTATGTTTTCTTTTCCCCAGGATATAAAGAAAGGTTTTAGGTAAAAAAAGGGGAAGATCTTTATGGGAGATATTGAAGATCTTTCACCACGATTAGAAGATTACGTTCCGAGTTTCCAAAGACACTAAACTATTACGATCCTTGTGTGTGTGTTTTTGTTATGTACTAAGTATTCCGAAAATGTAATGTAATGTCCATGTATGTCAGGCTTCGGGTCTCTACATGACGCAAGGTAGTCGCTGGACGAGAGGAGAGGGAGAAAGATGTGGCACAAGTTGGCCAGTCGGGAGGAGGGCAACAACATAACTAGGAGAGGGAGTAGGGGCGATTCCAGACATAGGAGGGGGAGGGCGGACCAACGATGCGATGGGGAAGGGGAAAAAGAGAAGGGCATGACCTAGGGAGAGAAACCCTTCCAAAACAAAATAAAAAAATATAATAAAATAAAAATAAAACAAAAATGAAGATAATAATAATAATACTAATAATAACTTAATAAAATTATCATTTTCATTAAAAAAAATCATTAAATTAATTACATTTTTGTTATTTTATTTTATTTTCATTTTATCAGTTATTTTAATTTTTATTTCCATTTTATTATTTGTTAAATTTTATTTATCTACCTTGAATATCAAGTAGTTCATGCAGTGAACCAGGCGAGGTTGTGCGACGACCCAAGAAAACCTGCGCAGCTTCGACCATAGTGCGTTGAACACTGTCAAGGACAAAACGTGCATTTTTAAATAAGAACTCAAAATTTTTTAAGTCGGGCTTCAACCCAAACTACTCGATGCCTAGAAAAATTAATAAAATAAATAATTTAAAAGAGTAGGGTGTGACAATTCTCCCCAATATAGCACTTTCCATCCTTGGAAAGCCATAACTAAGGCAGAACCCTAAAGCAGCAACTGATACTCCCTTGGGGTTAAAAAGGGATCCCTGTGAAAAGCACATGAAAAGAGGAAAACACACCATGCTCAGAGAAAGTGACTTAAATAAAAACCTCAAGAAACCCATAAAAATAATTCCTAATATGTGTCGCCCTCCCCAAAGATTTAAGAAACCTCTAGCTGACTAATCAAGGAAAGGGACTATCGCCCCCATAGAAACTAACTTCACAAACTGAAACACCTCAAGCACCATTAAACAGAAACCACACCATTTTACTAGAATAAACAAACAAGGTCAAACCACATCCAAAGAATACTATTATCAACTACCACCAATTCGTCTCTAGGAACAGAACCAAAAGGCCAACATGGAGAAGCCTGGAAGGTATCCCACCATTAGAAACCTACCAACTCCTGAGAAGGGACTAGAAATATTACATGAGGTGGCCCGAGTGGGTTTCCCACCATTATGAAAAAGGATAACACCGATTCATTATAGAGGTATCTGAGCGAGACCCACCGTGGTTATCCCCACCATTAGAACTACCATAAGATATAGAAACTTCGAAATTTCTTGTCAGTGACCAAATACCCCACCACAAGGGGCGGTGAAGGAGGGGCCCAACCACTGGGGTGTCAAAACCCCAGCTGAAGACAAAACAACTTCTTCACATCCCTAGATGAGCACTAATTAAAATTGAGTATGATTTCCCCAAAAATACCTCATAAGGACTAATAAAAGTGATTACATATAATGAGACACAACCCCTAAGACTTTAATGTAATGAGGAAACCACACCTCCTCGTAGCCACAAAAAACATCTGGAACCCAAATAATTTATTCAGAATGGAACAACTATAGAAAACAATTTAAACTTCCTTCACCTTCAATTCCAATGATAGAAATAAGGTCAGGGTCCCATACACTCCCAGGGTTCCTGACCACGCACCAGCTTCACTCTGAGGCCTATGGCTGGATCCATGATGTTTGGAGCATCCCCTGACTCACAGTCAGGTATTGAAGACTCTTGAACAGAGCTTCTCCTTTTTATGGCACACACAACCACACTACAACCAAGAAATCACCAAAAAACACAACACAGAACAACATACAACTAATCCCTCACCAAACATCTACCAGAACTGGGGTTTAGATGACACACATGCATCACCTCTTTACCTTAACCAAGAAACATAATAAGGAAAGATGCAAAACAAACACTCCCCTTTGAACAAAAAAATTAGAACTCCCTAATAGGAGGACACACTCCTATGAAAATAGGGATTCTTAGAGGGTTCTATTAAATCTACCTTTGCACTTATAAGAGAAATCACACTGCAAGACATCACCAAACATGACCCTCATGGCTGATGAAAGTACTACAAAGCCCTTAAAGACACGAGTCAACACTGATAACTCTAAACCACCTTCACCCTTCCCCAATGGAATTCCTTTCACTACTACCAGGGGGACCTTCAAACAAAATGGGGTCAAACTTCATACTGGACGACTTAGAAAACTCAAAGAGACCAAAACTTCTTTCAAATCCCCTCATGTCTATCATCCCACTGCTAGAGGATCCACTTAACCGAAAATGAAAAATGGATACACTTAGCACTGTCACCCAAAAGGGAGATTCCTTACATTAATTAACTAGAGGGCTGGCCAATGGAGAATTTCTCATGGACGAAATTTAATCGCATGTTAACAACCTTTTTGGGGGCGTACACTAGTTAAGAAAGAAAACCATGTACCCAATCAAACTCTTCCAATGTTCAAAACATACTGAAGGAGAATACTAAATATGTAGGTGAAACCACTACGAGGGATTTCCAAAGAACTTTTCAAAAGAAACCACTAAACACAAGATTTCACACCAACTTACCAATAATAATTTAAAATCAATACACAAATTAGTCAAAAAGGATTCTTGGCTTGAAACACATCACATCCAACATTTCCGAAATACAAGGATGCACAACACAATCCCCAATTATTAAAACACCAAATTTTACTTTAACAAAACTTTTTGAAAATAAACAAAGCTGGTGGGTTTCACAAACACCAATGGTGTTCTATGAGCCCCACACTTGCATGTTTCTGTGCCACACTGGGTACCCATATCACATCCATCTAGGCACTCATCTGGTCATACCATTAACCATTTATCTTTCTGCATATACCCATGCATGTGGTTTCCCATGGGAAAACCAGGGATCAAAACCATACCCTTTCTATTTATAAAAACCAAAACATTCCACCCACACTTTTATAACCTTACACATCATTTTCTTTTTAAATTACTTTAAAAAAAAATTCCAAGACCAAATCATTTTTACTAAAAAAATAGATTTCCACAAATCCAAAACAATGAGACAAGGAAAGATGTAAGTGGAAACTAGTGTCAGTGGGTGATTGGGACATATAGTTGGGGTCCATATACTAATCATACCACCACCAAAAATAGTATTCTAGGACAACGTTCTAGACTCCACATGGATTTCCAGACCCTACAAGCTCACTGAGACAACTGACCCTACTCCTTTTTCATTTCCCCTAAACAAGATTAACCTCAAGGACCAAAGACTCAAACAAACCTCAACTTACCCTTGTAACTCGAGTCCCGCCACGAGGTGTGCTATCCAGACACCTTGCTCACAGTTAGAACATCGAGTTCCGACACCCTTAACTTTTGTCTACCTTGACTCTATCCCAAAAGATCCTGATCCAAGAGAGAAAACCTACCTCTGATACCATTTTTTCATGAACCAGGTCTGGTCACCATCTGATTCGACACCCAACCTGATCCGCGACAAGGTCCGAAGGGCGTTCCCGACCCCGATGGGATGGCACAAGTTCCCGGGTATCAAAAAAAAAATACATTGCAACAATTTACACGAAACAATAAACACAAAACCACTAAGAAGATAAATAAACTGACACTAGAAATAGAAAACCAAACATGCCTTTAATCTATAACCATACTTAAATTCTACAATTCAACTAAAAAACCAAAGAGAACTACAAAAAAGATAGAAAACTAAAACTCTAAAACCAACCTCTAAGAAACACGAGGCACAACATTCTCAAGCTACCAAAACCAACCAGCACGAGAAGACCGCCAAAACCCATAACCACCACCACTAAGCATGATTCCTCAACCTCGAATACATAAAGAACAAGGTATACATAGATCCAAAGGTGTATATAGGGTGTGATCCAAAGGCCTAGTAGGATTCGATCGAAATAAAAATATTCCCCACAAAACCATTAAGCGAAGAAAAAATTTTCCAGTTAAATAAATAAAAAATTATATTCTTTAAGAATATCTAAAGAAAATAATTTTTAATGACAAGTGTTTTAATAAAAAAAATTTAAATACAATAACTTAAATTAAAGTGCACATGCACACTTACTTTTAAGATAAACCAAGTGTCATGTCGGTGAGTGTAAATTAAACAAGGAGCATCAAATATGGGAGAGGCCCCATGGGTGTTAGCTAGCATGGGTCCTTAGGTCTTCGTGTCTCAGAGAAACATAACTTAGAAACCACAACCCTCAGAAAACGTAGCTTAGAAACCAAAACCCTTAGAAAACATGGCTTAAAAACCATGAACCTCAGAAAACATGGCTTAGAAACCCTGACCCTCAGTTATTAATATGTTTTGTTATTATTGTAGTCATCGATCCTAATAAGTGAAACAGGGCTGAAGACACCCTCGGATCACTAGCCCACTAGTCTAGTCCACCTTCCTAGCTACTCAGGCTTCCTACTTTGTGGTCAAACAAGTTTTGAGTTCATAAAGGGTGCACACCACATAAACAAGCCAAGCTAAGAGACCACACATTCCAAGATACCATTCACACCATCAATTTCACTATTAGAAATCCATGTTCACATCACATGTAACATTTATGAATAAAAGAAAAATAGGGTACTTACACACATAGAATCACCCTTTTCACACACAATCCCTCTTTTAAAATCATATGCACACCGAAAATATTTTTTAAAACTTAATCTGCATATGTTACACGCTCAATTAAACCATATGCACAGTTTAAAATGACACTTATAATTAAAAAAACCACTTGGAAAATTTATTAAACAACTTCTAAACATGTCATATAATTTTTAAAGTCATAAACTCACTGAAAACCTTTTTCAAGACAAAATGCATTTTGACACCACACTAAAACATAAACCACAACCTTTTCACCTTTTAACACACTAACTGCACAATTTCTAAAATGCTAATAAATTTATCAATGTAGGTTTTCAAAAACAAAACGCTCTAACATCACATAAACATTTATGCTTCAAAATAAAACAAGACACTACACCTGCCAAAACCCACTATTTACACACACAAAATCCATTTTGAAATAACACACACACCAAAAGCGCTCCTTAACCCAAACACACTCCAAAACTCTTTCCAACCATGATTATCACTTCAAACTCAATTTAATAGATCATTGACACAATTTATTTTTAAGCATTTCAAAAGAACACAATAAGGAATTGCATCAAGACTACACCAATTTTATTTCTTTTTTAGTACACTTTAAAAATTTATTGCATATCAAATTCTTCAAAACTACTTATAGAACATACTTTGAACCACTTGAAAAATTAAATGAATCAACTGCACAGTTCAAAAGACCCTTCCTACGGTTGATAAAGCCACTAAAAACTTTATGAAACAATTTTCAGAATATTACTCATGAATCAAAATGCTAAAAGATGAACCAAATATTCCTCTATGAATCAATGGACATTGACAGTAAACCAAAACACAATTTTCATAGGTTATAAAATGTCAATAAATAGTTCAACATGGTTTTTCACATAAAACACACCTATATCACATATAAATATCAAAAATCAATTAAAAATTGGATTCACACCAAACTAATTAATTAATAAATATGCAAAATTAATTTAAGAAGAAAATCAATTCATCAAATAATGGTTAAATGCGGAACCAACTACCTCACTTGGTGAAACTTCTATAAAATGAGGTAAAAACATATTTTCACCACATTTTCACCGCAAGGAACTTAACATGAACCCAAAAAAAGATTAATGCTTAAAATTAGACCCCAAATCACTAGAAACTATAAACAAAAATCAAAACCCTACAACAAAAGAGAAGGGTTTACTGGAAGGAGAGGGAACGATGGAAGGGTCATGGTCATCAGAGGAGGAGGCTGACAGGTTCACAACGTGGAGAGGGGGAGGTTGGTGGGTTTTCCATGAGGAGTGGGGGAGGTTGAATATGGCTATTGTGATGTGTGGAAGTGGCTTTTAGCAATGGGAGGTGGGGAGGCCGACACACGGTGGTCACCAGACAAGAGGAGAGGGAGTAGGGAACATCGCTAGTTGGCCTATTTGGAGGAGGGAAACGACATGACCAGGAGAGGGAGAAGGGGGAAACGCTGGATGTGGGAGGGGAGGGCAGACCAATGACATGAAGGGGAAGTGGAAGAAAGGTAAGGGTGTGACCTAGGGGGATAAAACCTTCCAAAAAAAAGGAAAAAAATAAAAATAAAAAAATTAAAAAATAAAGATAATAATAATAATAATAATAATAATAACTTAATAGAATTATCATTTTTCATTAAAAAAATTAATTAATGTAATTAAATTTTCTAATTTTATTTTATTTTCATTTTATCACTCATTTTTATATTTATTTTATTATTCCTTACATTTTATTTA
Source organism: Viscum album (assembly GCA_963277665.1). Lineage (NCBI taxonomy): Eukaryota > Viridiplantae > Streptophyta > Magnoliopsida > Santalales > Viscaceae > Viscum > Viscum album. Next base: position 2,071,632,262 of record OY728156.1, on the reverse strand, counting down.
TCTATATTGAACATCGGGCAGGTCATGTGGTGAACTAGGCGAGGTCGTGTGGTGACCCAGGAAAACCCGCACAGCTTCGACTGCGGTGCACTGAACGCTGTCAAGGACAAAACATGAATTTTTAAATAATAACTCAAAAAATTTTATGTCAGGCTTCAGCCTGAACTACCTGATGCCCAGAAAAACTAAGAAAATAAATATTGTAAAAGATATGGGTGCGACAAGCATGTAAATAGTTTTACCATACAATCAAATGTTATAAATATCTTGATGAATATATATGATAACCCAACCTTAAATCATTATATAATTTCAGGTTTTTAGACTAGAATTCACTTTCTTTCATTCTCAATGTTCTTTTTAGTTTAAGAGTTTTATGGAATTAGGTCATAACTCGTATATAAAAAATCAATACAATACAAGTTGTTGGGTGAAAATCCCACAAGGTAACATTGATGCATTTTTTGGGTTGATTGTGTTTGTTGATAAAGAGATTTTACATGGTAGGATGTAGAGTTATAGAGATATTTTTGAAAAAATATGTTGTAAAAGAAACATGAAAATGTAATAGATGCTCTGGAGGCAGTACAAGTCCAAAAATTGAAGAATGGAGAAAAGTGTTCTCGGAAAAAGAAGTAACACACAAGTTTTTAGGAGGTTTGAAAAGTTTTTCACAAGGAATTGTTCAAGGTTATTACATAAATATATGGAAACAGAAATAATTTCATGAAAGTTATGGTTTTTCATAAATGAGACTTGCGCACTCAGAGAAAGTTGTGTGAGTTGTGCGTAGGGTTAGAAAAATGCCTATAAATAGGCAGATACCCCCTTATTTGAGTATGATCAACACTCAGAGATAATTAGAGCTTTGAATCACAAAAGTATTGAGTTTCGTGCAATAAGGGTGTTGTGAACAAGTAGGGAGTTATGTGTAAGAGTTACATGCAAGAAGGGAGTTGTGCTCATGTAGTGAGTTGCGTGTAAGAGTTACACGTAAGAAGGGAGTTGCATGTAAGAAGGGAGTTGTGTGTAAGAAGGGAGTGACATATAATTAGAGAGTTTCACGTAATTATAAAGTTACATGCAAGTTCATTTTATATGATAAAGGAAAAACTTTCATGCAATACATTAAGGTTTCACACAAGTCACCTGAAGGTTGCATGGAAGTTTTAAGTTGCCCAGTACATCTGTGGTAAAGAATTATTTATTAGTGGATGAAATTGGAACCTCAATATAGAATCTACCTATATTTTATGATTCATTAATTCATAAAAATAAAGATACTTGCAACTCTATAAACTATGAGTGGATCTCTTCTAATATTAGTGAGAAAAGAAAGAGGAAGACAATGATCCTTTCCACAAAAAGTGAGCCAGAAAAACAGACATAGGGATTGACCCTTGGGGAAGTAGTGAGATAAACCTAAACATTTTAAAGGTAATGAGCACAAGCATAGAAGTGATCTTGCCTGAACCTTATAATCAGTAGTAATATTTAGTTTATTTGGTACACCGGGACATCGTTGTTGTATACTCCTTAAACTTAGCCTAATGAGAGTGAACCGAGTAAATTTTTTGTGCCATGTGAATGATTTAATTTATTTTCATATATTACTATGGGAGAAAGAGATAATTGTGTTTTTTAATGAAAAAACAATATCCAAAGGGGTAGTAGTTTTAATCTGTCATACCATGATTCACCCCCTCAAGGTATTTGACCTAGCGGGCCTAACACAAGTGGACACTAAAACTAAATATCCATTTTACCATAATATAAAACTTTTAAAATGAATTATGTTTTCTTTTCATGAATTTCAACTTGATTTATTCTTTTTTACTCCTCATACTTAAACCTTGTGAAAAAAATAGAAAATGTGGGATAAGAACAAAAATCTCGGTAAGGCATACAAACGAATAAAATAAATTATTCCATAGAAAAAAAATTAAAACACATAATTTTTTACCTTTTTCACCTTATTATATAATCATATAAAATAAATAATATCTACGTAGAGAAAAATCATTTTTGTTTAAAGAAAACCTTTAAACCCATAATAAGAAAATTGTACCCCTTATAGGAATTATAGAGAATTATATTCATAACTAGTGTTCGATAATTTTTGAAATAATCAGAGACTAGTTAAATCTATAAGAGAAACCTCCTTAGTTAACTCCCTCCTTCTTTCCATTTAATATAAGTAACATTACCCAATGAATTGTAGAGTTATATTGAGATAACCTATCGTATAAGTTGTATCGAGCTCACCCATCGTATAAGCTATATCAGGATCTACCATCATCATATATAATTCCCAAAAACAATATCATGATTTTTTTTAATTTTGAACATTTTCATTATAAATCCTTTGGAAAAATCTTTTGAACCTATAAGAAAAATAATTTCAGTTATCTGATAAAGATGAGAAAAAATTTCATTTTCTTAGAAAATCATGTTAAAATAAAAAATTCCCAAAATATTGAGAATAGTTTTTTATTTAAAAATAAACATATAATATTGTAAAGTAATATTGATAATGAATAATGTATATGATGGTGGAAAACAATACTCAAGTCGTGTATGTTAAATTAACATTTTTTTTCACTTTTATAAAAAAAGTCAAAATTAAACCATATGGAAAATGTTAAAAAGATTCATTTTTAAACCCTTGTAAAGAAATTAAAATATATCATAAAATTAAATTTAAAAAAATTTAAATCATAAATAATAATATTATTAATACATTTTAAAGAATATGGATATAGAGGAGAAAGAGATCAAAACATTTTAAACAACTTTTTAAAAAATCCCATACCTTAAGTATACTACGTTCTCTAAATCTTGAAAAATAAAATTATTTTAGTTTTATAATTGATTTATAAAATTTTTAACTTTAGTTTAATAATTATTATTCCTTTTATTTCATTTATTACAATTTTTTATTTAGTTACTAAAATGGTTAAGTTCACGTTGGATGTTTTGGGGTTGTTTGGTTTATAACATCAAAACCACATCGGTGCCTTGATTGTGGTCAAAGATTATATGTTGGAATTATCTAAATAATTTTAAACATGTTATATTTATTGTATATATATATATTCACTTTTAATACTAACCATGTATGGTAGTCATGAAAAATGAACCACTTCGTTTCATAAATATGGAAGCATGTATATATGCATGAATGGAGTTTTAATTTTCCTAACGAGTGGGAAAGAAATTAATTAGATAATATATTACTTTTAAATAATATCTAATATGTTATAAATTTCATATTTATTCATTAATTTCATCCCTATTACACAACATTATAAGTTGAAAATTAAAAATGAATCACATAACTTTGTGGAGGTGGTATTCCACACGTATGCATGGACAACATTATCATTTTTCAATGGATAGAAAGGTAACAAAATAAGAAATATATTATCTTAAAACACTAGTTATCATATAATTAATATCATATTTATTTATTTTTACATCATTTTAACCCTTAATATGATCCAATGTTGAAAAATGAAACACATCACTTTGTGGTGGTTGTAGTCCACATGTATGCATGAGTGATGTTTTCATTTCCCATAAAATGGTAAAAGAGATAAAAAGGTTTATACTACAAATATAATAACATTTCAGTATATGGGAGATAATGATGTTATTATATCAGAATGTTTATGATAGTTTTGAAGGAGGTAAAAGAAGAAATAAAAGGAAAACACTTATTTAAGGACTATACCTCCTCTTTCGAAAACCTCATTTGGTTTATACATAAATCCTTTTTAGTATAGAATTATGATCACTGAATACATATAGTATGTAGGGAGTAATTTTAGGAAGGGATACTGGTAGGTATGTTTTGATCTATTAGGATCTTGAAACATTCAAAAGACAGGATATGGGGTGTCATTTTATAAGTGAGGGAGAAGACACACTTGGAATTTTTCAAAATTTCAAAATATATTTATGTATTATTCAAGGAATTCGGCTCCAAAATGACTCATATTCGAAAATATATGAGATAGGATCTAGATAAGACCATCCAATAGGATTTAGACAAGTTTTATGTCCATTTTAACACTTATAATTTTAGTTTAAACCCTTTTAACATGTTTTAACTCTTACCTTGCTAACTGACTTGTTTAATAATATTACTATTAATAATGGCCAAAAATGAAATTGGAACCATTAAAAAAATTTAAATTATTATTCAAAATATATATTCCTTTTTATAAATATTAATTTCTATAATTCTAAAAAAATAATTTTAAAATAAGATCACAAAACAAGATGAAAAATAGTTTTTAAAAAAAATAAACTTTTAAGTATAAAAATGTTTTTATACCAAAATAAAGAGTAATATTAATTTAAATTAAATTTATTTAATTTTTTAATAAAATTTAACTAATTAAATTTTAAAACCATTCCAAAATAGAATGTGACTTTGTAAATACATGACATAAAATATAGTTTTCTTAAAAATTGATATTTTCTACCATTCACCCAAAATCAACTTTTCAAAAAATTAAAAAAAATAACTCTAAGATAATTTTAAATTTTTGATTTAAAAAATGATATACTTTTTTATAAAATTAAAATTATAAAATTTAGAAATTATTCTTGTAAATAAAACCAAATAATTCATAGAACCCAATTTAGTATGAACAAAATTATTTTCTTTTTGATTGAGAAATTACTTATTACTCTTATAATGAACATGAATATATAAAATATAATTCATGAATATTAATAAGGGTTTAAATTTATCTATTATTACCAAGTTTTTTTACATTCTTCCTCCCTTTTGTAAATTGTGTCCTTATATTTTTTTTCATTACTTAAATAAGTGGGGTTATTTTTCCATCATAACATTTTTTTGATTCCTATGTTTCTTCTTTAAGCATATGGTTTTTGAAAAAAACTTTAATTAAAGAATCACCTTATTATAAAACACATTCTCTCTATGATAAATAATCTGAATCAATTTTTACTCATATTAAATATTCTCTTCCAATTGTACTACTTTAGGTCTCAAAACATGAGATACTTCTAGCACATATTTTCTTAATAATGAAATATAATACACATCATGTACATGGGATAATATAGGATGCACGAACAATCAATACCAAAATAATTTTACTTTCTTTATAATTTCATATGGTCCATTTGACCATAGAATTAAGTTTCCATTTCTACCAAAACACATTACATTTTTTAATGGTGATACTTTAAGGAAAACATGATCACCTACCTCGAATGAAAGATATTTCCTCTAATTATCTAAATAATTATTTTTCCTACTATGAGATACTCTCACCTGATGTTAAATAATCTTTAACTTTTAAACTATCTTCTATATCAACTATGGCCCAAATAAATTCCTTTCACATGCTTTGTAATAGACCAACCCAGGTCAACCAGACCAGTCACCCAAGTCAACCTATTATGGGGTGGGGTGAAACAAATATAACAAAATAAGTCTCATATATAAGTATAAAAAGAAATAAAACTAGATTGAAGAGAAGACACAAATAGAGATACAAATAATACAAATAGAAAAAACTAGAAAGTTTGAAAAAAACTAGACAAACTAGTCTCTATGTGACCAACCATCGCCTCCAAACCATCCCAAACTAAAACAATAACATAAAGGGAAGATTTTATGCTACAGAATGTTATTCCCTTTACTTGTATCCTAAAAAACATGGTCTATAACTGGACAAAGGAATAATTAGAGTTTGATAAATAGATCCCAGTAGGATACCACCAATAGATCTATACAAGTTCTAATAAAAAGAATGTATAAGTTCAAGATTTAAAATAAAACAGTTTTACAATCATTTTTATAAATAAAACAGTTTGAAATACCTTTTCAAACAATCCTTGAGTTTCAAAAATTTCATTCCATGTTTTCCAAATCTATAAACAATGTAGGTAAAGATACAGTATATAAATAAAGATGTGATCCAATATTAGTTAGGCTCTAGCCTATGGGACAAAATTTACTAGACAATCACAATCCTAACAAGGAATAAGGTTGGATCCAACTAACATGTAGGCCAACCATAGACAATATACATATAAGAGGTTACCTCCTAGTGGTGCCACATACATTAAGGCTACCCATGTCTCTTTCTCGACATACCCAAGGTTCCCACTAAGTAATTTTTGTCAATTTATATTTTTAAAACCATGATCACATTTTTATAAAACAATTTCCAAATCCAAAACAATATTTTTCAAGGTTGGAAAATCCATTTTCCATTTAAAATCAAGGAAATTTCGTTTTTAAAGTAAAAAAACCTTTTTAAACATGAACCCATGCCATTTTAAATTTAAATGAAATTCCATTTCATGTCTCAAGGAATCAATATGAATGAAAAGTAGCTCAAGAAATTAGAACACTTGAATAAATCCACCTACCTTAAAGACGTAGAAATCCTAACCTCTTTTGAAAAAGGGGATTGAAACTCAATAGAACAACATTAGAAAAGAAAGGAACACCAAGAATATGAAGAGGATTGATAGAAAACCCTATCCAATCACAAAATCACAGCCAAAACGTGGCCTCAACCAAAACCAAAGAAGGACTAAGAGAAATGATTACTTTTAGAATAGAAATCTGACCCCAACGGTGATCAATTGATGAATGAATTGATCTGAATAGAAGGAAGTCACCCAAAAATTCCTAGGGTGAGAGATCTGTCTAATAGGAGAAGGATGAAAAAGAGGATGAAGCCTCAAACACCCACACAATACCCTAAAAATTTCAACTTGGTGTATTACATGGAGTGTAATACTTAAAATGTTGGAAAACCCTTTTATTTTAAGTTACATAAAGAAAAAACTTTCTCCTCAGATTAAACCATGTTTTTTTACATTACATGATGTGTAACCCTTACATGAAGTACAACATTCTCAGTCTTTTTAAAATGAATCATGAGATCTTCCAGGAAGTCAACACACATTGTATAATCCCATTACACGTCGTGTAACTACCCAGCAAGAAATAAAAACTATAGGATCGTGCTGAAATTTCCAATGAATCCATAAATTCACCATTATAGGCATCCTACCAATTCAAGGATGAAAAAGCTCTCCTAATGAAAAAGTTAAACAAAATAAAATATTAGAACATACCTAACAAAAAGGTAATGGGGTGTTACAATTTACCCACCATAAAAACTTTCTATAACTAGAAATATGTCAATATCTAGGATCCAAAAAAAGGAAAGGACATTGCTGCCTCATCAACAACTCCCGCTTCCATGTCTCATGGAGATCCTATCTGCACTGCCATAATAAAAAAACCAGGGGGATTTTTTACAAGGAAATACCTTATCCTAGAAATCCATAACCAAAACTATTGTGTGTAATGAAATCTAACTCAGTGTTATGTTCATTGAAATATATATCATATATTTAATTTTATTTAAAATATTAAATATATTTTAAAGTATCAGGATATTACATTTCTTTTTACACTTGGTTTTGTGTATCACGTACACAATTTAATATGATATTCATATTTTAAAATTCCACGGTGTTATATTCTCCCTACATTAAATAAATTACATCTTTACAATTTAAATTTTATCTCAGTAATCAAGGGTTTGATATTTGAAAATACCTTTATTGAAAATCCCACAGCGTAAAAAGGTTAATAAATTATCCTCTTAATAAGAGAGGAAATGGAGTATAAAGGTCTATTTGAATAATCATATAACTAGGTTTACAAGTAAGAGAACCTAGGTGGGAAATGAAAACATGGACATAGAAGAAAAAACTAGCACATAGATATCGATGGAGAGTGATAGATAACATTGATCACAAGAAAGTGGGTGATCGAGATAAGTTTATTTACCCCAAAACTATCAACTAAATAGATGAATATATGGTCATACATATCATCAGAAATGATGGTTATAGGATAACATATTTTTATAAATACGTTTCCTATGGTTGAGGAATTATTTCACTATATATGAGTATAATAAAATATACACACTTGATACGTTTCTATTTAATAAGCAAAATTTCATCTTTTGGTTGTTCCTTGAACTATTTTCACTTCATATCTTAGAAAAGGATGCATTATATAGTGAAGTAATACATTAATCTCTAAAACCTAATCTAAAGTTAAACCTAAACCATTTCATAAATGGTTAACCTTACAACCCTTCGAAAATTTTGTGATCCAAAACATTATAATCAGCTCAAAGGTAGTTATTTTTATCCAATATACTTTATCTATATAAATCATCTCTTTATCCCAACATAATTAACATATTAGGTCTTATCCTTTCCTCAACCATGTGTTTTCCAAAAATTTAAACTTGACATCGAATCACTTTTCTTGGTACTATTCAATACATAATTTCAAATCCTTTAATAAATAGTACTATAGTACAATACTTATAAATTTCATAATTTTTATAACCAAAATATAATCAATAAAATAATTTTACAACATCTTTCAAGGATCCAAATACATAATTACATTAATCATTACACTTTAGTTATATTAATAGAATAAGTTTGACCTTGATTCCTTATCTTCTTCTGAAGTATTTCCCCTTGTTTATTAGGGAATTCATTTGCATAGTGTCCCATCTCTTTATAGTTAAAACACTTAATAATAGTGTTTTCCTTCTTCCCTTTTAACTATTTTTCCTATTGAACCTTTTCTACGAACTTATAAAAAACTCCCAATCATTTGAATCATTTCCCTGGGTGATTCGATCAATAGTTATCACATGTGGAAAAATCCTTCTATCCCTTCTTCTGTTTATCCATTATTTTCTCTTCCAAACTCTTCTTATCATTCTTAATTTTTGAATCCATATAATTTGGATAATTTTTTCTCTTTCTTGATAACACATAAAAATATTTCATAATATGAATAAAGTTTTTAAAAAACTAGTGACCTTCAGAGACTTGGATTAATATCTTCAAAGAAGTGATCAATATTGAACTTTTTATTGCATATATTGTCTATAGCATACCTATATCACCTTGTAAAGGTATCATCATACTCTGAAACAATTTCTTCTTCCTTTTGTTTTAAGATAATTAACTTTATCTTTATCTCATTTTGTTTCTCACAAGGGAAATACTTGTAAAAGAGTTTCTCCTTAAAATATTTCTATGCCATGAGTTATATTTACTCTTCCTCCATAGTATTCTGGATCAACAACCACTAATAATCTACATCTCTATTGATAAAATACACTAAAAGTGTAACATTTTCCTTTTCACCACATTACAATGCCATAAATATCTTCTCCAAAGACTTAATACACTTATAATCACCCATTGGATCAGTAGTCCCACTAAAATATGGGGGCCTATATGTCATAAAGTGATCCAACATCTGATAATATCATTGTGGAATAGGTTTCTCCTTCCAGGAAAGTTTATTTTTCATAACTTGATTAATCTTCCCTAATATATCCATAACATGCTTAGTTCTAATACTAGTTATATCAACTTCCTCAGCAGGGAAACATCTACATTATCCATGAGTATTAACACTTTTCTTTCTTATATATTACTTCTCTAAATAATGGCATATACTATATTATATCCTAACACTATGAAACACGATATATAATCCCAAAACTAGTTATATAATTAACATTAATTGAAAATATTATGCATAGATAATATAGTAATTATAAACATGGTTTCTTTGGGATGTTTTTCTATACTCATAATCAAATTATATCATAGGGTTATGTTCCCTAATCTATGTTTTCCTAAATCAATTTACCAAGTTTTCTATTAAAGTTTCTACGATACCAACTATACTGACCCCAACCCTAGTATCATAGAGCTAGTGCCTTAATTTATTATAATGACATAGATAAAAGATTCAAATCCCAAAGGATTGAATAGTTTAGTAGTTTTGGAAAACCATATTACATACATGATACCCATAATACATTGGTAAAATAAAATAAAGTAGAACAAAATTAAAATCTTAACATCCTTCTAACTCATTACAAGAATTCATCATCATGTCTTGGGGAAAGGAAACCAAATAAGGATTATCTCAAATGATCATTAAGGGTTAAGTATAATGGAATAAATAACGAACCAATGATAATAATCAATATGGAAAGGTAAGTAATTGATCACACATACCATTTAAATAACTATATAAGAAATAATCAACATGGAAAGGTAAATAATTGAAAACCATTCCATTTAATCAGTAAACTAAAATTTAAATGCATTCATAATTTTTTTCATAGTTAAAATATCATGGATAATAATAATAATAATAATAATAACTAAAATCTTAGTAAAGTCAATGATTAATAATCAGACGTCATGTTTGAGGCACATGAAAACCTATACCATCATGACCTTTAACAAGATGATTTAAAACTACGAGTAGAAGCCCAGTTAATTTGGCTACCTGATTTGTCTCATGAGAACCTATTTATTCATCAAGGGGATATATAACGTCCATGACCCTAATATCACTTAAATTCCAAATAATTCCTCATATATTGAATAATATATTTAATTCATGATCAATATGTCTTATTAAATATTCATATTGAGTAAAGGATACATATTTATCAATATTCCTCTAGTTAATAAAATAAATTCTAATGTAAAAATCTTATGTAGAAATGATATACAATTTAGGAAATAATAATTTATTTCACCCAATAATGTGTATATTTAAGAGAAATAAAGTGTAAAATGAAAAGTTATTACAATAAAGATATTGTTTCAAGATAAATTTAATAATCACAAAATAAAGTGAGATTTCACAATAACTTTCATCACTTGGTAATTTTCAAATCGAATCCCATTCGATAGAATAATTCAAATTCAATTGTAAAATACCATGAATAATGAAATATTCATGATATCACATGTCAAAGTATTAGTATATACACAAAATAAAATTGAATTGGTTTATATTAACAAATAAGTATCAATGGAATGTAAATTGAGATAAAATCCCTTACCTTATGCTTCCTTTTATTTGAACACTATTAAAACTCATGTATAATGGTTTTAATAATTTTATTAAGATACTATAGAACCATATTAATATATATAATATCTTATCTCCCATTTGTTAATAATATTTCATTATTTTTATTGTTTCGGGTGTTAATTGCCTTATTTTTCGAGTATGTTTTGACTTGTTATTTGTTTTCTTATTACTTAGATCATGATTTAATAATTTATAGAATTTAAAACATGATTTTAATATCATATATATTTACTATATATGTATTTATATTAATCCATAAAATTTGGTGATAGGAAATGAGATACACCGTTCATAGAGATGGTAGGTAATACGTATTGCATGAACATTATTTCCATTTTCTTATTGTATTAAAAGAAATAAAATTAAATGATATATATATATATATTATCATTATATTATTATAATTTTTTCACATATATCACATATTTTAATTAAAACCATCGTTAATACATTCTATGTATAGCATGAATAAATCACATCACTTCGTGAGGCGGTAGTCTACCGTACACACGAACGATGTTATCGTATTATTAAAAAATAGAAATCAAGGATGTTTGTGTTATATAATAATTAAATAATATTAATAAAATCATAAATATCATATATATCATATATAAACTATAAATACATCATTATTACCAATCATTAAAGGTGGTAATGGAAGGAAAAATATCATTGGTTCGTGAGGCGGTAGTCCACCGTACACATGAACGATGATTGGGTATCCCATTGGATAAAATTGTGTGAAGTTTTAGGTAATAAATTTAATATAAAAAATATTAGTATATTTAATATACTTATGTTATTATATAATAATGATTTAAAAATAATTGAAATATTTGGAGAAGGAAATAAAATAAAAATTCTTTTAGAAAGACAATACCTCTTCTCTGGGTAACCTTCTTATGTTTGCATTAATGCCTTCCAAAGTTAGATTTATTTACAATATAATATTTCTAGTTCAAGTTTAGGGATTTTAGGAAGTCAATAGGTCAGGTTTTGGATGCTAAAATGGCTTGGTAGGTGTAAATAAGTGAGGGGAGTGAGTACCCTTTTATAGTGAAGGATGAGTGGTATTCTTGTAAATACCAAAAATTAAACACTATTGGGAGGTATCCCTTACCAAATGTGCCTCCAATAATGAAAATTTTAGATAAAATATATAATATGGTCTAAATATGTCTTGGAAATTGTTTTTGGACAAGTTTATTTGTCATTTTACCCTTAAGTTTAAAGTTTATCCCCTGGCAAACTCATTTTCTCCTAATCAATTTAATTGATTTTAAATGTTTCCACTAATAAATTTGGTAAAAAATTAATTTGGAATTATTAGAAATTAGAAATTATTATTATTCCAAATATTGAATACATTTTTTCAAATTCAAATTACATAATTGGAATAAATTAATTTAAAATTAATCTCATAGACATGACGAGAAAGCATGTTTCTAAAGTGAAAATGTTCAAAATTTTAATAAGTTTTTATATCTAAATTCAATATAAAAATTATTAAAATTAAATTAATTGGATTAATAGATTTATTATTGATCTATTTTTACTTTAAAAACAATTCAAAATATAATTTAACATTAAAAATTATTTAGATGAAAAGTCAGTATTATTCACTATTCATCCAAAAATGATACTTCTCAAAAAAATAACAAAAATTCAGCCTAATATCATTTTGAAATTATTATTTCAAAAATGAAGTTTATTTTTATAAATAAAATTTATAAAAGTGTCAAAATTTATTTTTAAAATAGGCATTTTATTAAAATAAGGAAAAATTACTTTTTAGAAAAATACATATTTTTATGCATAAAATTAGATTTGTTCTTATCTTATGGCTATAAAATATATTTTACTAATTTAAAAATAATATTGAATATATTATATATAAATTTTATTAATATCATTCACTAATAGTAATTAGTTTTATTTATTAAGATAAAATGCCTTTGGCGCATATTTTTTTATAAAAACATTTCCTTTATATTGAATTAGTTTTTATATTCATTTATAATTAATTAGAAACCAATTAATTTGACCATATATTTTTATAAGTTATTTAATCCTATTTATAACCATAAATTTAATTTCTAGGAGATATTTTTCATTTTAAATAATAATATTAATAGTATTCGGTAAAACTGAGTCTTGCATGGAACAAAAACTATCAAGGAATGTTGTGGCTGCGTTTAATGCAAGATAACTCGATGTTATGTTAATTGAAAGCTATATAATATATTTAATTTTATTTGAAATAGTAAAAATATAAGTCTCAGGATATTATATTCAATTCTACACTTGGTGTTGTGTGTCGCATAAACAATTGAATATGCTATTCATATTTTAAAATTTCAGGGTGTTAAAAATAACCTACTAATATAATAAAACTACAAATATCTATGAAATTTGTAGGTATTTTAAATTATTTGACATGTTTAGTTTTATAAGGATAAAAAATTATTCAATTTTTGAAACAATATACCTAAGGAATGAAATCTGTTACAACCAAAATTTACATTTACTAAATTTTCCATATAACTTATTTCCATTCTAGGTTTCATAAAAAATCACAAGGTTTATTTCATGATCATCAGGACTTTTAGAATATACCAAAATATCATCAATAAAAACAATCATGAACTTATCTAAATATCCATATAAAATTCTATTAAAAAGATCATGAATACAACTGGTGTATTAGATAACCCAAAGGGCATAACCACAAACTCATAATGTCCAGATATAGTCTAAAACATCATATTTGGAATATATTATTCCTTGACATTCAACTGATGGTATCCTAACATGGTATCAATATTTGGAAACTACTATTCTCTCTAGATTTTATCAAAAAAATCATTTATATTTGGTAAATGATACTTGTTCTTAACAGTGATGTTATTCAAGGCTCTATAATCAATAAAAATCCACATTGGATCATTTTTAAAAACAAATAAAATATGACAACCCCATGGTTATGTTCTAGGATGAATGAAATATTTATCAAGTAATTCACCTATATCAATAAATTCCTCCAACTTATTTTTCAAATCCAAATGTTCTACTTGAGCTATTCGATAATGGGGTTTTGAAACTGGATTAACATCAAGCTTTAAGTCAACAATAAAATAAATATCCTTTTTAGAAATAAAATGAATAAAATAAATAGGAATAACATCCATATATTCATTTACTATTGAAACATCACTAATTTGAACAATTTGTTTCTTTTTATAAATACACGATACATAAATTTAACTACCAACTTTAAACAAATTTCTCAGCCTCTTGATATATTATCAAATGTGTGAAATCATTGAATATAACTTTATTAGCTCTACAATTTATCTTATAATGATAACATAAAACCAATCTATATCCAGAATAACAACAAACTCTACTATGGGTAGTTTAACAATATTTATTTGAAAAACCATCCCATTTATAACAATAAGAAGATTATTATAAATATTTTATGATTTAATACTTCAACCAAATGTTTTAACCACAACTTATATCATATTTTTATGAGGTTATGTTCTTATTTTACATGAATATTTATTAGAAAACAATAAATGTAAATTTACAAAGTCAATAAAATCATTGAAAAAATTTGAATAAAAAAGTAACATACCTATCACCACTTCATTAGATAGACCAACATCAACTACAGTTCTAGAAAATGATTTTGAAATATGTTTTTTCTTTTAATATTGATAATTTCTACCCCGAGTTACTAAATTTAAACAAACATTATCATAATTCCCAAAATCATTGTAATTAAAACATCTCACTATTAGTTTATTATCTACTACCCCATTCTTTGATTAATCAGGACTATTTTATTTTTAGTCATGAGACATATGACCATGTTAACACACCGATATCACTTTACATATCCTTTCAAACCTTCCCTAAAATGTATTTCAATACACTTGGAACATGTTGGGGGATTAACTGTAGTTTTTGAGTGGACTACTTCTCCATTACTTTCCACCCCAACTGCGTATTACTCTTGTCATCGTAAGGGACATAAGTGCCAAAAAACTCCATCTCAAATTTCTCAAAATAATGAACAATTTTTTCATAAATTTTAAATTCTTATGAGGACAAATAACATCATAAACTTGGTTTCAATCCTGATTAAAATCTATTTATTTTAATATCAAGGTACTAAATACAATTCGAGGCATAACTAGCCATTATTGTAAAATTTTCTTAATACATGGTTATTGAATCCTCATCATTTTACCTCAATACCAAGAATTATTTCTCTATTTTGAGTAAAATAACCTTAGTGAAATATTTATCCAAGAAAATATTTGTAAATGTATCCCATTCCATGGAATAAAACTCATATCTCTCTCTATTATTCTTAACCAATGACCACCACTGATCTATTTCACAGTCAAAATAGTAAACAGTAAGGGTTTCCTTTTGTTGTTCTGATAATCCCATGACTTTGAATATATTTTCTAGAGAATTGATATATCCTTTAGCTACCACTATATCTACAGTTCCACTGAAATTTAGAGGGTTTTGTTTTATAAAAATATCTAGAATGGAAATTTTCCTCTATGGTATATCCAGTTACTCTCTAATATAGATTCCACCACTATTTATAGACTATGTCAACTCCATCACTACAAAAAACTTCTCTATTCTAATTAAAACCATCCTAGGATTGTGATTTGGAATGATATTTTCCTCCTAATACCTTCCTACTTTAGCTTCCTCATTTCCTCTATGAAAAACCATTCCGAACAGATATAGATTAGATGAGGAAACATAGTGGTCATCAAATTATATATCATTTCACCTTGACCATAAATTATAATATAGAAATTATATTATATTAACGTTATCCTAACCTCTAAATATATCTAAAACTTTACTCTTCTACCAAATATAAGGAACCATCCTTAAAACATTACATAATTTTGAGTTTTTAGACAAGAATTAGCTTTCTTGCATTACCTAAGACCATTTTAGGTTTAGAGTTTTAGAGAATTGGCTCATAAATCTTATATAATAAATTTGTACATTAAAAGTGGACACTTCCACAAAGTGTCCATTTTACCATAATATAAAACTTTTAAAATGAAACATGTTTTCTTTTCATGAAATATCTTCATGACTTTCAATTGATTTATTATTTGTGCATATTCATCCTTAAATCATATGAAAAACATTTGAAAATGTGGGATGAGAACAAAAATATTTTTAAAAGATATAAAATAATAGAATCCATTATTCTAGGAAAAAACATGAAAACCCATAAAATGTATTCCTTTTTTCACCTTATTCTTTGATCATGTAAAATAAATCATATCCATATGTGGAAATGAATTTTTTCTCAAAGAAAATATTTAAGTTCCATAACAAGAAAACTAAAAACCCAATAGGTATTTTGGAGAATTATATTCATAACCTATTTTCAATAAATGCATAAATAACTAGATCTTAATTAAATCCATAGAATAAACCCCATGGTTAACTCCCTCTTCCATGTCTTTAAAGATAAGGAACATTACCCAATGCATTGAAGATCTATATCAGGATCACCCATAATATAAGATTTATTGGGCTCACCCATCAAAATATATAATTATAAATTACCATATCATGAACAAAACATTTTAATATTCTACCATTTCATAATAAATTCCTTGAAAAACTCTTTTGAATCCCTAATAAAAACACTTTTAGTTATCTCATAATGTTGAGAAAAAAATTATTTCCTTAAAAAAATTAAAATTAAAAATTCCCAAAATATTGAGAAAAATAATTTCTTTGAAAATAACCATAGAAAATTATAAAGTAATCTTGATAATTAATAACATATATGATAGTAGAAAAATTCAGTCAAGTTGTATATGTAAAAAACATTCTTTTTCACTTTTGCTAAAATAAGTCAAAACAAACCCCTACAAAAAACATTAAAATTATTTATTTGTAGATACTTGTAAAGAAAGTAAAATATAGCAAAAAACTAACTCCAAAAACCTTTTAATCATAAATAATAACATTATTGAAATATTTATAAGAACAAGGATATATAGGAGAAATAGTTTAAAATATTTTAAACAAAGTTTTGAAAGAAAATATCATACCCTAAGTCATTTAAATTATATAACTACTGAATAATAAAATTTAATCTGTTTTATAATTTATTAATAAAATTTTTCATGTTCATTTAATTACTATTATTACTTTTATTTTATTTATTACCATGTTTTATTTAGTAATTATAATGGTTAAGTTCACATTGTATGTTTTTTGGTCATTTGATTTATAACCTCAAAACCTCATTAGTGCATTGAACATGGTCATAGGAGTTATGTTTATTTTATCTTCATATTCTAAAAAGTTTATATTTATCATATTTAAATATTAGATACACTTTTAAAACCATCCATGTAAGGTGGTTATGAAAAATGAACCATATAGTTTCATAAAGATGATAGTTTGTACGTATGCATGAACATCATTTTCATTTTTCTAATAGGTGGAAAAGAAATAAATTTAATAATATTTTACTTTTCCAAAATCATAAATATGTTATAAATTTCATATTTATTCATTAATTATATACTTATTACCATAAATATATGGTTAAATTAAAAATAAATCACATCGCTTCATGGAGGTGGTATTCCACAAGTACGCATGAATAACATTATCATTTTTAAATTGATGTAAATGTGATAAAACAGATGATATATTAAATATATTGAATTATAATTATGTAATTAATATCATATAAATTAATTTTCTATCATTTTAACCCATCATATTATCTAATGATGAAAATTAAAACACATCGCTTCATGGAGGTAGTAGTCCACATGTATGCACAAGCGATGTTTCCATTTTCTATAAGATAAAAAACGAGATGAAAAAGGGTTATACCATAAATATAATAAAATTTTAGAATATTATAGATACATATGTTGTTATATCATAATGTTTAGGATAGGTTTGAGTGGGTTAAAATAATAAATAAAAAATAAAACACTTGGTTAAGAACTATACCTCCTCTTCGGACAACCACCTTAGGTTTATACTTAAATCCTTATTTAGATGGAATTATGATCACATAAGTGCCTCTAGGAAATGGTGAAGTATTTTAGGAAGGTATTTGGTTAGGTATTCTCTAATATAAGGTGATCTTTAAGTGTGAAGAAGAGAAGAGAGGGGTGTCATTTTATAAGTGAGGGAGAGGACATACATGTAAGTTTATAAAATATTAAAATATATTAATGGATTATTCCTGGGAAATGTCTCCAAAATAAATCATATTTAAATAATACAAGTTATAGGGTATAAATAAGATAATAAAATAATATTTAGATAAATTTTAAGGTCATTTTAGCCCTTATCATTTTAGTTTTAACTTTTTTAACTTATTTTAACTCTTACTGGGGTAACTAAATTTTTTACCACAACTACTATTCATAATGTCAAAAAATGAATGTGGTCTAATTAAAATAATTTAAATTATTATTAAAATTATGGATTCTATTTTATCAATTTCAATTTCTATAATTTTCATAAATTACTTTTAAAAAACCCCCAAAAACATGATAAAAACCAGTTTTTTCCTAAAAATTCATTTTTATGTTTAAAAATGATTTTATAGAAAAATAAAGTATAATGTTGATTGAAATGAAATTTATTGGATTATATTTAATAAAAAATAACTAATTAAATTTAAATCCAAAAAAAAAATAGAATTTTTCTCTGTAAATACATGAAATAGAATACAATTTTCTTAAAAATCAATATTTGCTACTATTCACCAAAAAGTCATCTTTTTTATAAAATTATAAAAAATTAACTCTATGATAATTTTGAATTTATGATTGAAAATTTAATATCCATTTTTAAAAATAAAATTCTAAATTTTGAAAATTACTCTTTTAAATAAAATTGTATAATGCATGAATCCCAATTTAGAATAAATAACTCTATAAACTTTTTTACTGAGAAATTACCTATTATTCTTATAATGAATATGGATATATGAAATATTATTCATGAATATTAATAATGATTTAAGTTTATGTGTTATTAAATGGTTTATTACAATACCTTTCAATCAAAATAATTAAGTATATGGTATTTATAATGTAGAGTATATGAAAATCAATCATGTTACAAAAAAAGGTTGTATTAATAGAATATCAATGTAACAATCAAATGTATCACTATAAAAAGGAGAGGATAGTTGTAGGATATTATTATTTTGTGATAGATAATATATGATACAAAATATATTACTATTGAAATCCATAGTGGCTACTTAACCCCCACTTTCCTAGAATTATTCTTTCAAAATACAAGTCCTTAATGTCCCTCTATAGGAAGATTCCAAATTGTAATAACTTAAAGTTTTTATTATGAATTTAATACATGTAATGGATTTATTAGAATATTTATCATAATTAATGGTCAATAATACATAAAGAAAATGTTAACGATGGATCGATCCTCTCTTGGATATTTCAATTCCAAACACCATATATAAATAAGAATCTGGATAATGGAGCATGATAGAGTTTTATGAATCATGATATTATTTTGATATAGTAATATATTATGAAAAGAGTATAATAAAATAGAATAAATAATATACCATGAATAATACATAAAATTTATGATATATAAAAATATATGTAATCCTTATATTATATGAAATAGAAATTTAAATAGATTATGATAAAATAATTACAATAGAAAATGAAAGAGAGATAAACAATAAACCTTACCTAACTTAAGTTTACTGGCTTATAACTGATCCTTAAAAGCTCAAAAAATCTTAAAAATTAAATATAGTGATATTATAGAGGCTCATTGATAGATATATAAAGAGTTAAATCAATATAAGAGTGAGTATTGATGAGAGGAAGGGTGGGTATTTAAAGATACAGTGTACAAGATCCCATCTTTCATCAGGTACGTCTCACTCTAATTTTTTCATGAAACTTATTTCAATTAATTTTTTCCTCATATTTAAAACTTGGTGGTCATTTTTCGTCATTAATTTCTTGTTTTTTTAATAAACATAGACTTAGGTTGAGAGTAAACTTGATAAAACTATAGAGGATCCAGGTAGGGATCCGTTCGAGGATTTCCGTTTGAATTAATGGAGTCTAGGTAAATGGGTCAAGTGTTACCAGTGTTTATTGGTATGTTGACAAATATTAAAAGGGGGGTTTGGGTTTTTATAAGTAAAATAGTCTAAAAACAATTTGTAGAATAGTTACATGTTGTGTAATTATTGTTAGACACATGTTGCGAATGGCTATAGGTTGTAAACTGATTCACGACCTGAAGAGAGTAAACATTGCGTAACTATATTATATTTCATGTAACAAATAAACAGAATAAATAATAACCTGTGTCGATGGGTTTTTGGTTTACCCATCTAAAAAGAATTACATGATATGTAAAGGAATTACACACAATATAATTTCTTAATAAGGTTTTCAAAAGCATATCGTCTGGATGATTTTTCATTCACCTCACATGCAACACTTCCCTATCAAACCTAAGTTAGATTCTAGGAGATTTTTGAGTGCCTCTCTTGATTATGAATTTCAAGAACATGCGTTCAATCCCTGATAATTTTTTTGGTTGGGTT
Organism: Viscum album; assembly: GCA_963277665.1. Classification (NCBI taxonomy): domain Eukaryota; kingdom Viridiplantae; phylum Streptophyta; class Magnoliopsida; order Santalales; family Viscaceae; genus Viscum; species Viscum album. Next base: position 2,071,611,590 of record OY728156.1, on the reverse strand, counting down.
TTTCTTTATTTCACCTTTGTTCTCCAACCATACAGTGTAATCTCTTTACCTTGTGCATTGTTGGTTTTGATCGTGATTGGTTTTGATCTAGAATCCTTATTTTTGATCATCTGAAACTTATTATGCATGAGATTTTTCTATTGTAAGAATTTTTTGCTTCTTTAATTAAATTTAGGGCTATAAACCTTAACCATATGGTTTGATAATTTTAAATTATGTGAAATATTGTAATTGCACCATCATAGTGTGTGCCTGAATTAATTAAATGAAAAATTTGATTATTCATGGGAGTCTCTTTAGATCCAATTGGATTTGACCTTTCTTATAGATACCATTCGGGTGAGAGAAACATTGATTTTAAAGGATTTTTTTAATGTCTTAAATTGTGTTTTGCATGACATGGTATTTGGGTGATTGCTTGATACAGATTCACCATGGCTGGGCTTGTTTATTGAGATAACTAGCATGTTATTGGTTATAAAAAAATGATAAATGAAATGTGTAATTAAAATATAAATGGTAATTTTTTTAATTAACCATTGAGCCTGATGGTGTTATAATGTGATATCCTTACTTTTATGAAATGTGTTGTGATTTAAATGTTTTAATTATTATATATGGGGTGTTGGACCAGTTTACAAGCTGAAATGATTATATACCAGCCTATTCCCTGAGACATGTTGAAATTATTATATACTAGGATTGGCCTTGAGATACAAGCTGAAATTCTTATATACCAGGATATTCTATGATACATGATGAATCACTTATATACTAGGCTTTTCCCTGAGACACATGCTGAAATTATTATATATCGAGCGATTCCCTAAGACACGTGTTGAAATGATTATATTCTAGGATTGGCCCTGATACATGTTGAAATTATTATATACTAGACACAACCATAATTAAATGGTGAAATTATTATATAGTAGGTTTTGACACATATTTGTGTGATTTATACCTTGGTTATAAGGTTATGGTTGGCAGGGTTGTGAGACATGCTCAAAGATATTCTGGCATGTTGCAGAGGCTGGTTATCTTTTACCATGGTTATATGGTTATGGTTGGCATGATTGTGAGACATGATCAGAGACATTCCTACATGGCACTGAGGTAGGTTATGTTTTACCATGGTTATATGATTATGGTTGGCATGGTTGTGAGACATGCTAAGAGACATTATGACATGGTGCTAAAGAAGGTTGATGTGGTATTAATTTAATTGTTTAATTGATTAATACTCTTGTTTATTGAATTATTTCATTCACTTATTACTATACTGGGTTTGTTTATACATAGTGATGTAGACCTACTGAGTTATACTCACACACTATTTGGGATTTTGTTTAGTACATGGAAAGATTACATGGATATAGGTTTGGACAAGGGAAAAGGACCTTTCCATTGATTATTTTATTGCTAGATGGGATGTAGTTTGGAGGCGGGACTGAAATGAGGTTTGAGACTAGGGACTGTTGATATTTATTTGAGTCTTCTAGTCTTTTACATATATTTCTTCAAGTATGAAATTTAGTTACATTAGATAATTACATCCCATTATTCCTTTATTATTTATTAGATTATTTGGTTGAATTTTATTGTTGGTTTTATACCATATAATATTGTTTCCATTATCTATGAACTCTGATATTTATTTATTTTTATTAGTCTATTATGTTGTGTTTTAACTCTATAACTAGAGGTTATGGTCACCATGATATACTTATCACACCCCTGCTACTAGTCAGTAGCCTCTATCACATGGGTAGGCATTCTTGAGGTCATGTAACCAACTCGTTTCAACCAAATGAGAGAGTTCTGGATCATGGGACATTACAAAGTGTTATTAGAGGAGACTAAGTTTTTTTGTTTCATTAATATTTGGGAAAAGTAGAAAATAGACTAGTATGTTTTAGGAATTGGTAATGAGTTTGTGCATGAGAGTAGCTAACCTATGTATGGGGGAAAATTCAAGTTCCAAGGGGTTGATTTTTGTTTATATTGTTTGCTTGTTACATTTGATGTTATCTCACCCTAAGTGATTCACAAGCTGTGTGAGTTTATTATTTCATGATGTTATTAGTTCTTGAAATTTGTTATCATGGCCCGATATGGTGTGGGAAGAGTATACATGCATCATTATAGGCACATAGAGATATATATTAACATGAATTGTTCATGATAAGGATATATATTGCATGTGATATATAATTTCCTATTGAAATGTTATATGATATACCTATTATATATGATAAAAGGAAAAAACAAATTGTTATGTCATGCTAGAACACTTATAAGCTATGTTTAGAGAGACTAAGAGTAGTAGTTCTCTATTATTTTCACCTTTTGAGGTTAACCTTGCTTTATCCAATGTTCTAAGGAGTGCGTTTATATTATAGAGAAAATGTGTCTTCATCATCTTAAAGTTTAGCATCAGGAGAGTGGAAATTAGAAAACTCCTAACAAAACTGAACCAAATCTTCCAATTTTCCCTGAGGATCATATGGATGTTCAGTTTCATGAATTCTTCATGAGGGTCATGATATCCATAGATAGGGATACTATTCACATCGTTCCTTCGAGGTATGAGTTAATGAGAGAGTTCCAGCTACAACATCCTCGTATGTTCACTGGGGAGGGAGGCCCCCAATAAGACGAGTTCTGGATTGAGTCCATCCATATGATCTTTAATCATCTTAAGAAAACCATAGATAGGAGGGTTAATCTTCCTTCATATATACTTCGTATACCATCCATGCATTTGTGGGACATTCTAGAGGAGGAAGGGAAGTGGGATGAGTTGTACTAAAAGGGATTAGAGATGAAGTTCCTAATCCATTTCTATCCTAATACCTTGAGGGATGAGAAGGCCCATGATTTCAATCACCTGGCATATGAGGGATTATTAGTGCTAGACTACACTGAACATTTCACCAACCTGTAAAACTTGGTGCCATAATTTTTAACTGATGATATCTTCAGAGTGAGACGTTTTCAAGATGGTCTTTTCTATGAGATTAGGCCATAGGAGAATGTGTTTCTTATGAGAATTTTTGTGGATGTGATGAATCATACACTCATTACAGAAGGTAATATGAGAGACTCCTAAAGCAACAACCATGCTGTTTCAACAGGGAAAATTTTAATCTCTTTTTCTAGTGGAAATAAATGTCGCTGTGATAGTTTTTCCAAGGAAGTAGTGGTCAGAGAAGTCAGGGGAATATGAAACCATCTCCTGACCGTGTTTTATTATAGTGTTATTAGTATGGAAATATGGTCCAAAAAATGGCATTAGTTTTCATACCTCACTTTGGAGTGTCTTTCTTGTGGCGGGATGTGCCACCAAAATAGGTCTTGTAGGTGTATGTTGCAGTAGATCAGTGGTAGGGGAACATGATAGGTATTGGAGTTTGTGAAGGACTCAACTACTCCTCAACATGAAGGTAGTTTCAGTCCCATTAGATGTTATAGTTGAGGAAGGTGATTTGGTACCCCTATGAAGGAATGGTAATACTAGTAAGAGGGTATAGTTTAGGGGAGTTAGGCTAAGTCGTAGGGCATAGGGGCTAGTCAGCTCTACGTTATGCAAACTACTCTCTCTAGTGTGGATGTCGGACTATCTGCTGTTAGTGGTATAATTATTATATCTTATATCCTTATGTTTTTTTTGATATAGAATCATCACATTAATTTTTATCTACTCTCTTTGTAAACAGTTTGGGATTGAATGTGGAAAAAATAGATGGTGTTTTTACCATCAATACACTGTTGGAGTGTGGTCAGAGAATATTAAACATTGTAAGGCGTGTTTTCTAGATATTGGTGGTTACTGTTTCTTTTGGGAACTATTTGTGATATAAATTATAGGCTTTAATTTGATTCATGTAATGGATTGGTTAGTTCTATAACATGATCATATCAACTGTTACTAAAAGAGAGTTACCTTTTTATCTCCAGAAGGAGGCATCTATTCTCAACAAGGTGAGTGGGATCTTTAGGCTGGTCATGCAGGACCAATTTAGTGTAGGTTGGATTTTATCATAGATCAGATATCTAGTATTTCTCTCTATGATGGTAGAATGTAGTAGTATTATTTTCTTCCAGTGGTAGACCATTTTCTATATTTGTTTCCTAATGAGTTTTATGGCTTACCACCTGATTGATAGACTAAGTTTACGACCGAGTTGGTGTTGAGAGTAGAGCCCATTTATATCTAGCCTTATAGATTGAAACCAGTATAGATTTTGTAGTTGATGGTTTAGTTGGAATATCTGGAATCTAAAGGTTCCATATGGCATAGTACATATCCTTGGGTTTCTCCAGTTCTATTTTCCAAGAAGGATGATGGGTCTTTGTGCTTATGTGTGGATTATTGAAGATTGAACCAGATGATGATCAAGAAGTGGTATCCTATTCTTAACATCGAAGATCTATTCTATTATATGAGTGGTTCTAAGATCTTATCCAAGATCAATTTGAGATAAGGATACCATCATTTGAGGGTGATACTATTAGACATACCTCAAACTACTTTTATGAAATTTATAGATTGCATGAAAACCTAGTGATGCCATTTGGTTAGACAAATGCACTAGAAATATTCATGGAATTTATGAATAGGATATTTCATCCTTTTCTAGACCAATTTGTGGTGTTTTTTTCAACAATATCTTAGTGTAGTACCAGTCAGTAGACAAACATGTCCAACATCTTAACATTGTCTTGATTACATTAAGAGAGAATCAAATTTATGACAAGCTAACCAAATGCAGTTTTTGGATTGATAAAGTGTACTTCTTAGTCCATGTCATCTCTAAGGTAGGAGCTTCAGTGGATCTAGACAAAATTTCTGCCATGGTATCTTAGGAGTATCCCAAGATTGTATTTTAGATTTGATGATTTTTGGGTCATCAGGTTATTATCATAACTTTATCTATGAATTCTCCCATTTTGTAGAATTGATGTCAGGATTGACCAAAAATTGGGTGAAGTTTGTTTGGTTTGATACTTTTGAGAGAGCTTCTCAAGAGATGAAATGTAGACTCATCTCAACCCCTATCCTCACTTTACCTATATCAGTTAAAGAATATACTATGTACTGTGATGCATCTGAAGTTAGACTTGGAGCAGTTTCGATGTAAGAGGATCAAGTGGTTGCTTATAGATCTAGACATCTGAGACCACATGATAGGAATTACCCTACTCATGATCTAAAGTTAGAAGTAGTGGTACATTCTCTGAATTTCTAGAATAATCTCATGGGTGATAGGTTTTTGGAATAAAAGGACCACTAGATATTTAAGTACATCTTTTCTCAGTGGGATGTAAATATTATGCAGAGGAGGTGGGTGGAGTATCTACAGTATTTTGACTTTGAGTTGGATTATAAACCAGTAAAGGTAAATTTCATTGCAAATGCATTGAGTTGATATATATAGATAGAGGCAGTATGAGAATCTTATGATGAGTAGAATGTAATGTCCCTCTTTATAGAAATCTATATAGATGTTTGGGAGTCTAAGGGATGAGTTTCTATGACCTCAACATCTTTTATACTCGTGATTTTGGACCAGATCAAGACTGGTCAGTTATCTAATTTAGAGGACTTGGTTATGAGATATTTCTTATATGGTGGGGAGACACTATCAGGATGGTCTCTTGGAATTGTAAATTGTATTTTTCTTTTATGGCTGGGTATGGGTTCTTATAGGCTTATGTGAGGAGATGACGGGGGAGTTTAATTCTTCTAGATGGGTGGTACATCCTGGTTTGAAAAAGATGTATCATGATCTTCATAAACAATACTGGTGGTCAAAAATAAATAAAGAAGCATCATGATTTCTGGATAGATTTTTTACTTATCTGTAAGTGAAATTCAAGAATCAGAGGCCAGCTGGGATTTTGCATCCTTTTCCCATTCCTGAGTGGAAATGGGATGATTTCACTATGGATTTCATGATAGGATTACCCAATAAACCCCATAATAATGATGTTTTATGGGGGATTATGGATTGAGTAATGAAGGTAGATCACTTCCTTTCTACTAGGGAGACCTTCACAATTGATGATCTGGGTAGTCTTTATGAGTGGGAGGTAGATTGGTTGCACGATGTTCCAATGAGTATCATTTATAATAGAATTCATCAATTCACATCATGTTTCTATAAGGGATAAGGATATGGGATCACATTTTCTTTTTGGTATGACCTCTCATCCTCAGACTGAAGGTCAATATGAGAGGACTATTTAGGTTCTGGAGGATATGTTTTGAGTCTGTGTCTTGGATTTAGGTGGTTAGTGAGACAATTATATAGAACTCATGGAGTTTTCATATAATGAAATATTCAAGGAATAAATACAAATGTATCATTTTGAGGATTTTTATAGCAGGTCGTGTCATTTTCCTCTTTATTGGTTGGATACAGGTGAGTCAGTGCTTGTTGGGCTTAGTCTCATGCATGAGATGTATGAGAATGTTCAGTTGATTAGATAGTGGTTGGTGACCCTGTAGAGTAGGCATAAATCCTATGCTGACCATCATAGAAAACCTATGGAGTTTTGAGGTTGGTTATAATGTTTTCCTTTTGGTGTTGACTAGGTTGGGGCAATTTCATATCACAAAATAGGTCAAAATAGGACCTAGGTTTGTTGGGCCATTTGATACAGTGGACAGGGAAAGTCCAGTGGTATACCTATTATCCCTTGAACAAAAATTCTATTTCATGCATGATGTGTTTCATGTGTCACAACTTTAGAGATATTATCTAGACCCTTCTCATTTGATAGACATAGCAGACACCGGGCTTAGTATTGATGTGTCCTTTAAGGAGCATCTGAAATAGGTTATGGATCATAGTGAGAGATATCTCTAGGGTAGGACTATACTATTGGTTCGAGTATAGTGGAAGAATGAGAGAGTTTAGGATGAGACCTTGGATAAGGATTCTGATACGTGAGCATAATGTCAAGACTTGTTCACCAAGGCCCCATAGTGATTATTGGATCATCTCAGTGATGAGGTCTTTTATGGTGGGGAGGTTGTAAGATCTCATCTTTTTCTAGGTATGTATCTCTCTAAGTTTTTTGTTAAAATTATTTTGGTTGATTTTTCCTCATATTTAATCCTTGGTGGCTGTGTTTTGTCATAAATGTCCGGTTGTTTGAATAAATATAGACTTAGTTTATGAGGAAAGTTGAGAAAACCAGAGAGGATCCACATGGGGAGTAGTTCGAGGATTTCCATTTGAATTAATGGAGTCTAGGTAAATGGGTCAAGCGTTACCAAGGGTTCTTGGCATGTTGAGAAAGCCTTAAATGGTTTTCAAGTATGTGAAATATTGTGATTTTACCAAAATTTCATGTGCCTAAATTAATTAAATAATTAATTGGATTATTCCTTAGAGTCTCTTTAGATCCAATTGGGTTTGACCTAGATTATGGCTACTGTTTAGGTGAGTGAACAATTGATTTTAAAGGATTTTTTAATTTATTAAAGTGTGTTTATCATGAAATGTGATTTGGGTGATTTCTTGATATAGATTCTCTATGTCTTGGATTATTTACTGTGATAACTGGCTTGTTATTGGTTATGACAAAATGATAGATGAAATGTGTAACTAAAAGATAAATGGTAATTTTTATAATTAACCAGTGGGCTTCATGTTTTGATATTTTGATATCCTTACAATATGACTTGTGTTGTGATTTAAATGTTTTAATGATTATGTATGGGGCATTGGCCCAATTTACATATTGAAATTATTATATACCAGGCTATTCCCTAAGACATGCTAAAATTATTATACATCGGGATTGGCCTTGATACACATACTGAAATGCCTATATACCGAGCTATGCCCTAATACATGCTAAATTGATTATATATCAAGCTTTTCCCTGAGAAATAGGATTAAATACTTATATAACGAGCGATGACTTGAGATACATGTTGGAAAGCTTATATATCAAGCTCAACTCTGATACATTTTTAAATGATTATATACTAGACACGACCCAGATTAAATTCTAAAATGATCATATAGAGGGTTTTGACCCAGATTTGTGTGATTTATACCTTGGTCATAAGGTTATGGTTAGCATGGTTGTGAGACATGCTCAGAGATATTTCAGCATAGCTCCAGGGAAGGTTATGTTTTACCATTGTTATATGGTTATGGTTGGCATGGTTGTGAGACAGTCTCAGATACATTTTGGTATGGTTCTAAGGTAGGTTTTTTTACCATGGTTATATGGTTATGGGTGGAATGGTTGTGAGACATGCTCAGAGACATTTCATCATGGTGCCAAAGTAGGGTGATTGGTATTAATTTAATTTTTCAATTAATTAATACTATTGTTTATTACATTATTGCATACACTTATTATCATATGAGTTATGTTTAGACGCATTGGTTTCAACCTATAGAGTTATAATCACACCCTATTCATGATGCCATTTGGTACCTAAGAAGATTACATGGATATATGTTGGACAAGGGAAAAGGAACTTGTTATTGGTTTTTTATTGGATGAGCTAGATTTTGGAGGTAGTACTGACATAAGGTTTGGGACTGGGGACTATTGGGTCTTTATTTTAGTTTTCTAGTCTTTTACTTGTATTTCTTCGACAATGAAATTTAGTTACATTCCATCATGTCATCACATTATTCCTTTATTATTTATTGGATTATTCATGTGAATTTTATTATTGGTTTTCCATTGAATTATATTGTTTCCCTTATTTCTTCACTTAGATATTTATTTATTATTATTTTTTTATTTATCTGTTTTATAACTCTGTGACCAGGGAGTATAGTCTCCCATTATACATATCACACACCCACTGCTAGTCAACATCTTATGGTGTATAAATAGGTGCACTTGAGGTCTCATAACCAACCTGTTTCTTGAATGTGAGAGAGTGTCAGATCAAGGGATGTTACATAGTGAGTGGATTTTTTTTTCAACAATGAATTGAATATTTTATTTTATCATTATATCAAGTTCCCCATTATACCCCTAGTGATCAAATAAATCCCTTTATGCTAAAATAAAGACTAGAGTACTAATAGAACCGGATCATGGTCACCCTAACCTATTTATGATGTCATATTTAGAATATCTCACTGTATTTCACTATTTTTTCACGTATTTTACCTTTTTACAAAAAAATAACAAATTTAACCCTTTACTTAATTTTTTATGTATTTATTGAAAATAATAAAATTCATTATATCAAATTATTCATGTAATATGAGATATTTTTCTTTTAACTCATGATAATATATTACCTAAAAACGTATTATTGGATAAAATGATATTTTATTACTAAAATAATTTACACATTAATACCACATTAACACATGGAAACATAAACCCTTATTAAAATGATATAATCCATAAGATTAATGCGTGAATTAGTTTACTTTAATTTGGTGGTTTGACTAAAATTTATCTTATATTAATTTACAAGAACTTAAACTTATCTTATAGATGATTTTGTTTGAACCTCAATTATTGAAGTTCAACTAGAACTTGGCATAGGGTGGATCATAGTGATCCTATCTCCTTAAAATAATAAATAAATTTACATTATATGATATGTTCCTACTATAAAAATCCATGGTTTATCCCTTCTATACAAATTTACTTATGTCATTACCCTCATTTACACACACCAGTTCTAATAGTCACTTTATAACAACTATATTATCGATGGTCATAATGCCCCAAAATCATAATTCCCATTAATAATATACTAACTATATACCCTATTTACTTACTATAAATTTACTCTATATCAATACATGGAATAATTTTTTTTATTCTTATGTATAATTTTTTTAAAAAATGTCCATTTTCTGACCTGTATTATTTGCATTTTTGTACTATAATTGTAATAGTCATTATATCTATTAATGAGTTCAATATATGGGTGTTTTAAATTTTAAATTAATTATTAATAGTTTTTTTATTTCTAGTTGTTTCATAAAATAATTTTAGTTAATTTATATATTTGATTTTGTAATGCATTGCTACACACTAATGAAATATTTGTTTTATTATTAAAAATTTATCAGTCATTACATTACCCATATTAAAATAATTTCATCCAAGAAATTATAAATCAATCCATGAAAAATGAATATAATTATTTATCATCACATCGTTAGGTTTCCACATTAACTCTAATTGTTGATTATTCCTCTAAAAAACATTACAAGTTGAGATATTTAATTTTTTTAAAGTTTATCTCTCAAATCAAGAATATAAAATAGATCTATTGGTTATGAGAATAGATGAAGCATGCAGTGGTGGGTGATATATTAAAATTTATTTTAATAATGATTTCCTAAAACCAGGTGTGAGGATCTTGTACATAAAATTTATAATTAATTTATTTAACATTTGAAGAAATAAATACCTAGGCTTTTGAACATTCTTCATTAATAAATGTTGATCATCTAAAAAGTCAATTTAATATTTATTTTATTGTGCTATGAGGATCCAAGGATATAATCCCTATAGCGGTGATCCACACATTCTCTTATGATATCCAAGCAATGTCACTCAATCTCTGGGTACTAGCATGGTAAATCGAATGTCTTGAGTTGTTTGGTATTGATCAGTCGTTCTTTGATCTTGAAGAAATATCCCTTGTGTTTCTCATTCTTGAGAGGTAGATAGAGAAGTAGGAGTTGAGAGAGAATTCATTGTGCACAATAATTATATATTTTCAATCTTGGATGCCTTACACAATAGAAATAACCATTTATTTATAGAGTTAGGATTTTGGTTAAAATATTATTTAATTGCATGTCACCATTAAATAACATATATTACTGCTAATAAACCCCATTCCACATATTATTATTATTATTATTATTATTATTATTTGGAAATATTCAACTTACAAAATAACAAGTATTATTTAACTAGATTGTTAATTAATATTTTTCACCAGACATGATCTTGGTTCGTCCGAAATCCTCTTGCATTTATTGAACACCTGAATAAAAATTTTATTCACTAATAAATATTTCATTCACATAATGGTGAATAAATATTTATTAAATATTCGATAAAATAAATAAATATATTTTTATTAACATACCTGTAAATAAATATTTATTTAATTTATACAGTCAATATAAAATGAATAAAATTATTCCTCACATTTTAGAATTATATTTATTGCATTAATTAAAATAAAATATAATTTAAATGAGATAAAAAAACACTTAGTGTGTGACCCTATAGGATTATTTCTCAATGGCATTAGACGGTCTTTCATAAAGTCTAAGATTACTATCTAGCAATCGGTCAAGGTGCCCAAGAGATATAACTTAATATCACAATGTCGACAACTACATATGAAAACTTACTGTGTAATATAATCCATTTATCATAATATATCATCAAGAAAGTTTTATGATGGTGTCATCAACCTGTTTACTCGATACGTCTTTCTTTGACTATCTGAAATAAAAAAATTATTACACCATGGATATCAAATTTAATATGAAAGTTCTATTCAAATCAAAGGGCTGAGACATCATATTCCATAAATATGTAAGGGGAAATCCTTACTTGGCTTATCCATTAATGAAATTTAAATCATGTCACACCCAACGTACCTTACAATCCACCAACATATAGAGTGATGGTTTTGGTTAGTAAATATAACTGTACAATAATCTTAATGTATAAGGACAATTACACGCACTCATAGATATGAATATATGATGACACCAAAACACATGGAATTCCTACTAGAGGGTCTGTTCTTATAATCTTCCATCCTAGAGATTACCAATTAAAAACTTCATGAGAAAAAGCATCATCCAATTATGGGCACTCACACCTAATGGTATAAATACTATGTGTCCCATCATCGTACATTACCTGACTGTAAAACTATATTAAGAATATTTTTATATCACTTAAAGGTTCTCATAATAATGAGAAACTACTATGAACTTATCAATGTGAAAAATACTATAGGAAATTATTACCTTAAATCCATTTAGAAATAATGAACAACATATAATAAGACGTTAAATTAATATTCAATACATTGAATATGCATGCAATCAAAAGTACAATCAGTTGGTCCTAGGAAACCAAATCTAATAATATCTTCATTATATGATAAGTCATGATCTAACTAAATTTGATCAATATATATAACATGTAAAGGTTATGGAATATATTTTCTTAAAAGTGATATATGGAAGATACCATGAACTTGTGAAATGTTCGATGGCATGAATAGATGATATGCTACCACCCCATATCCACACAATATTTTAAAAGGTTTTATGTAACTTAGACAAAACTTCTAATTTCTTTCAAATTTCATAACCCATTTCCATGGTGATATCTCTAGGTTGACTTGTTGCCTCATTTGTACTTTAATATCCTTCCTTCAGTTCTTATTAGAACTTTTCTATTTTATCTGTCCATCCTTAACATGATTCTAGATGAATTTGACTTTCCCTGATGTCAATTTCAACAACTTTATACCCAATTAATTACATTATCTGGCTTCATCTGAAAACATTAAAGTATGAAAATATCTTTTTATAAAAGGCTTTATAAGTCCCCTTTTGAACGATTCATTGTTAATTGTTTTTGTATGAAAACTCTACTATAGGAGAATTCCAATTCTAACTTCCTTGTAAGTTAAGTCAGAACACCCTTATAATTTCCTCCAATGTTTGGATAGTCCATTCAGAATTACCATTAATTTTAGGATGATATGATATGATAAAAAATTCTAAAAACTCCTCCATAATTTTGATATTGACCTTGGATCATGATTAGATACGATAGATAAAGGTGTACCATAGATTTTCACAACTTCATTTATATATAACATAGAAAAGAAAAAAAGAGAGAATTATTTTCAAATTTATAGCTAATGAGTCAACATTCTAAGATGATATACAATAACCTATATTAAATTATTCCACTTATATGTGTTAGGAATCCCAATGATGAATTCCATATTAATATTATGTGGCATCCCAGACCCAAATTCCACTTAATAAGTTCTCGATCCCGGTTGGCCACATGGCCTCAAGTACATATCCCTGAATTCCATAGGTTGCCGACTAGAAGCGAGGGACTAGGGTGAGTCCGTGGTGAAACTATGACCTCATTACTAGAGTATAGAACATTGGATAATCATAAACATAGGTTAATAGAAAAATAAATATAAGTGAATAGTGAAAACAATGTATGTAACAAACAACATAAGAATATTAAAGTAATAAATAACTAATAAACTGATAATCATACACAATAGATGATGATATTTCATATATATAGTAAGTTGGAAAATATGGATACAAAGTAGAAAGCACATATTCTAAACCAAAGTAGTATAAAAGAAATAGAAAAACTATCTCAAGCATCTTGAGCTCCAGCTCAACCATATGTTACCAGCTCCATAATAATATAATAAAAAATCAAGTGTTTAAACCTTTACACTTCCCTTTATCAATACCTATATTTATATAGTCTTCTCAAGTACTATTGGTGTCTGGATAGGGTGTTAGATATATCTCAATGGGCCACCACCAATGGTATCTATAACATTAATTATATTTAATTGAAACTGTAACAGTGTGAAATCATGCATATATAAAGTAAAGTAGGAGAATGTAACTAAATAACCAAGTACCTAATTCAAAACATGACTGGTGTTTGAACATGTAACCAGTTGTTTAATTTATTAATTACCACTTTATAATAATAGGTCATGTGAGGCATAGCCAACACTGAAATCATTACATGATAGAAAAAGTAAAGGTCCCAAGGTATAGAAGGTAAAACTCAAATGTAATTATAATTTAAAGGTTACAAGGTTATAACCAAGACAAACTAGACCTGAAGGGTTACCAACTCAGTGGTAAATGCAGCCTGGCTGAGGGGTAAGAGTTTAATCCAAGGAGCATCAACCAAGGAATTCCACAATAGTGAATCTAACTGAATCTAAGGAATACATCTAAGGTAAAATAGAAATAAACTATGGCTAGGTACAAAGATGTAACCCAGGCACCTTACGTCATGCTGGATCCAAGGAGTGTATCCAAGGAATTCTGTAATAATAAATAATGGATCTTAGGGTGTAATATCAATCATCCAATGAAAGATGAGGATCAAGTTCTAAGGTGGGTCACACCCTTTCCAAAAAGTATCCTTGAATCAGAATGACGTCCCTGAGTATCTAAGAAATTTCATCAGGAATCCATACCTAATTAAAGTCAAGAAAATATTATAAATATTTCAAGGTCCTTATGAAACAAGGAACCTTAAATTTAAATAATTCAATTAATAAGGCCATATAATAACTATGAGATTTTCAAGATCGTTTGGTTCAAGACTTTCCTTTCATTAGTTTGACAATGCCATGTATCATTAAACTATTTAATTAAACCATATATGTCATGATCATTTCATTTGTTTCATATGCTAACTTCCACCACAATTGGAAAGGGGTTCTACTCCATGAAACCTACCATTCACTTTCAGTTATTATGGCCAATTCATATTCATATAATATAATTTCCAATTTATCACTTAAATCAATTAATTACATTTAGGCACTTACCTTAGGTGGGTCAAGCGGAAGTGACATGGTACATTCCATTATCTATTACCTAATTCAACAAGAATTTGATATTGAAAGGACTACCTTTATCATGGTCAATCTTGAACACACCCAAATGGTGGATCAAAGTGTCAAAACATTAGAAACTCAATTATAGAATATCACCCTACATGGGGTGTTGGGAAATATTAACATAACTACCAAAAACTAATCACATATATGGAAATAATATATCCATATAGTTCTAATGACTATAATCAAGGCATACAGATTCAATAATCATCACCTGATGAAATCAATGGGACCCACACACCAATTAAAAAAATGAACTTGAGGGATGAGTAATAGACCACCCACCTCATACATGTGTGAATATCCTCATCCAGTATCAGTCACTAATTCATCCTAGATCGAAGTAGATCTGAAAAACCAAGATTAGATGCCACACCTTGATAAATTTATTGAGAGGAAGATAAATGAAGAACGACTAAAAATGACTAGATTACTTACCGTTGTGTACTCAAAGTGATGAACAGAAGTTTGACCAGATCCTAGATGAAGGAGATCTCTCAATCCCTATCTTAGGCTTCAAAGAGCTCAAAAAATGGGAGAGAAGGAGGTTCTGTCTTCTAGAATTTAGATTGGAGAATAAGGATTAAGTTAATTATATCATTAAGGTAAAAATATTAAAATCACCCAAAAATTATCATATGCACGGTTTGGCCACATTGCTTTCCAAATTGTGTGGAAACCATGAAAGGGTACCTAGAGAAAATGGGGCACTCTCACAGCTAGGTAGCATAGTTTGAGAAAACATGCACCAAATGTGTGGTATGGATCTACCTCAAAATGCAGACCATCCACATGGTTTAGACTAACCATTTTTCCTTCCCTCATGGTTACTCTGACCATTCACCAAACCCATTTTTCCAAAAACTCGGGTTTCGAGCTCCAAAAAATCCCTAAACACCCTTGAGACCATTATGACATCATTAGGCATCCAAATTAGGACATTAAAAGAGAATTAGACCCCAAAATTTAAAGGATCTGTACTAGAGTCAAAGTCTTTCCCCTTAAAGTAACTCGTCCCCAAGTTCACCTTCCAAGGGTGGTGAAACACTATCTGAGAACTTTTGCCACTGGGAATATACATCATCCACCCACTCTAAAGTATCATCCTGTATATGGCCATTCTTCCATAACACCCATACTAGAGGAATAGACCATACTCAGAGTGCCTTTTTTCTTTGATCAATTATGTGTAAAGGATACTCCTCAAACAAGGAATCGACATCTATATCAACTTCCTCAAGATCAAAAGTATGAGATGGGTCGGCATGGTACCGAAAAAGCTATGAAACATGGAAGATGTTGTGCATGGAATGATACCTCTAAGGTAATATCAACTGATCGGATACTATCCCAACTCACTCCAAAATCTCAAAGGCCCTATAAAATGATTCAAAAACTTCTTTTGCCTATGTATTTGTCTATTCCCTAACTTGGGTGACACCTGCAGGAAAACATGAACCCCGACCTTGAACTCTAGATGTTGTCGATGGAGATCAACATAAGATTTTTTTCTAGAATGAGTAGTATAAATATACTTCTTGATCATCTAATCCTACTAAAAATTCTCCTATAAGATATGAGGACCTAGTAGGGTTTTTTCACCTGCATCTAGCCAGTACAAGGGTGAATGGCACATGCTACCATACAAGGCCTCAAAAGGATCCATATGAATTTTCACCTAAAAGTTATTATTATAGGAGAAA
Source organism: Viscum album (assembly GCA_963277665.1). Classification (NCBI taxonomy): domain Eukaryota; kingdom Viridiplantae; phylum Streptophyta; class Magnoliopsida; order Santalales; family Viscaceae; genus Viscum; species Viscum album. The sequence continues at coordinate 2,071,595,195 of OY728156.1, read as the reverse complement.
TTGACAAGAGGGATATGATTCTCCCAATAACTACTAAAATCAATGTCACATGCTCGGATCATGTCCTCTAGAACCTGTATCATTTATTCTAATTGTCTATCGGTCTGAAAATGAAAATATATGCCAGGAAGCAGCTATATACCCATAGCTTTCTGAAATCCATTCAAGAACCATGATGTTAAATGATCATACCTATCTAAAACAATAGTACTAGAGACCCCATGTAGTTGTATGATATCACAAACCTATAGTCATCCCAGCTCATCAACTAATAAATTCTCCAAAATAGAAATGATGTGATCCAATTTTGTTAGTCTATAAATTAAAACCGATACTGCATCGATACCTCTAGGTGACCTAGGTAACCAAACTACAAAGTCCATGGAAACATCCTCCCATTTCCATTTCGGGACTGTAAGCGACTATAAATATCCTATAGGTCTTTGTTGTTCCACCTTCACCTGTTGACAGGTGGAACACCTAGAGAGAAATCATTCTATCTGACGCTTCATCCCAGGCCATCAGTAATGGCATCACATGTCTCGATAAATTTTAGATATTATCATATGAACCGCCCACTAATAATCATGGGAGTTATGTATCAACTCCTCTCTTATATTTTTAGGGACCCAGAAAAGTCCATGTATACATAGGTTGCTGTATATGTCCACAGACCAATCCAAAGGTGGGTCAACTTCTAAGATACTCTCTTGGAGAACCAAGCCTTCCAAATCTGAAAATTATCTACTATTCAACTTATCAAGGAGGGAAGACATAAATTTCAAGGTTGAGGGATAATTTTTCTCATGACTATTGTGAAACTAAATATGTATCTTAGAAAATAGGGACATCAATCTATATTCATCGCTAGCTTCCTGTACAACTTGTGCCAGAGTTTTTCATCTCAGTGCATTAGCAACCACGTTGATCCTTCCAATCGTATAAGTAATCTTGAAATCAAAGGACTGTAGATATTCAATCCATCTCCACTATCTGAGATTAATGTCACACTATGAAGAGATATATTTGAGGTTCTTGTGGTCTATATACACCACAAAGTTCTCACACAACAGATAGTGTCTCTAAAAACATAAGGAATGGATAAATGATCCTAGATCAAGGTCTTACATCATTTAGTTTCTCTCATGAGGCCACAAATGTTTAGATCCATATGTAATGAAAAAATCATCCTATATCATCACTGCTCCTAGTCCAATGCTTGGTGTATTATAGAGGAAGGTATATCCTCTACCAGGATCTGGTATAATTAGAATAGGTTCTAATACAAGCCTCCCTTTCTGCTCCTGAAGGGCTTTCTAGCACGGTTTTGACCATAAGAACTTATTACCCTTATTTTTAAGACCAATGAGAGGTGAATAGAGGTGTGATAAGTTTTATATGAAACACCTATAATATCCAGAAAACCCCAATAAAATTCGAATATCATAAACATTCTTAGGTTTCTCTTAGGAAACCACATCACTAACCTTTTCTAGGTCAACAAATACTCTTGATTATAAGATAATATGAACCAAGAAGTGAACCTTGTCAATCCAAAAGTGTCACTTATCAAGCTTAACATAAATCCGATTCTCTCTCAATGTACTTAAAATGATCTCAAGATGCTTATCATGGTTGCTATGAGTGTGGGAATACATAAATATGTCATCCAAAAATACTGTGACATTGTAATCCAAATAGGGATGAAACACCCTATTCATCAGATATATGAAAATAGTTGGTGTGTTCATAATACCAAGCAACATAATTTGATAATTATACATACCATACCTATTATGGAATGCTATAAAAGGTATGTCTAATGACCTAACTTGCACCTAATGATAGACCAATCTCATGTTTATCTTATAGAATACCCTAGACCCTCGAAGATGGTCAAAGAGATCATCTATATGAGGCAGTGGATACTAGTTCATGACTGTAATATGGTTCAACTATATTTAATCCACACAAAAACAAAGGTTCCCATTCACCTTCTTGGAAAAAATAACGGGAAATCCATAAGAGGAGGTGTTATGCTGTATGAAACCTTTATCCTAGAGATCATCTATCTACTACTTAATATCTTGGATCTCTATAGGTTCCATCCTATAAAAAAGAATGGAAACTGGAGTTTCTCTTAGAAAAAGATCAATCACGAACTCTACCTCTCTATCAAGAGGTAAAAAAGAGAAATCATCTGGAAATAAAACCCTAAAATGATCTACTACTGGAGGGAATTTGGCCTAATATAAACCCTGATCCCTTATGAGGGGATTATGAATCTGGGAAATCACTCCACATAGCCCATGATTCTCTTGTCCATATCTACTATCCTAGACATCCCACTCACCCTTATATAAATAATTGTTTCCTTCTAGTGATATAAACAACACCCTATAGAAATAGAAGTCTACAAAGGCATGATATAGAATCAACCAATCCATCCCGAGGATGACTTCAAATCTCATCATCTAAATAATAAAGAGGTCCCCAAAAAGGGATAACTTCTTACCTCAAGGGGGAAGTCCCTGAACTGGCATATTTCCTCTGATCATACCCCTAATGGTGTATATAGGGTCATTAAACCACAAAAATAATGGTATTTCCATCCCAAGGCTTTCCATGATAGATAAAGAAATAAAATAGTGTGAAGAACCTATACCAAATAAAATAGATACTATAGTGGAGTATACTAGAATAATACCTCATACTGAAGATTGTCCTATAACCTAATCCTCGGGTATCGGTTGTAATGCATGCAATTGACCTGATCCGCAACTATGTGAAATAGCTAGACTACTATAATAAAAAATACTATGTAAGTGCTACTTGTGATTTGGGGTTTGGCTACCACTGCCATGAAATCCTCCTCAACCAATCATGTCAGTGATAATCCAACTCTCCACTTGACAAGGTGTAAAATAACCTGTTCTTGAAGTTAGAGCTGGTGCGGAACCTCTTCCACTAGAAGATAATGGAAAGGTCCTACAGAAACACTAAATATTCCCCATACAGCCTCAAGCATAGAACTCCAGTGGGTCTCTATCAAACTAATGCTTCATATTATCTTTTCATCCACACTGATGGTATACTACCGAGATACCTACATGGGAACCGTAGTTTGCACTTCCTTGATGAGAAACCTCGAGGGATCACATTCTGCCATTCGAAGAACTATTGGCCTGCCTTATAACTGATCCTCTATACCTGGTATTTTCACTGTCCCTTAGGTTTCAATCAGTAATTAGAGACTAATTTATGATCTCATAGAAAGTAGGTAGAAAAAAATACATTCACCTAAGTGTGTATGGCATAATAGAGCCCATCCTCAAATCATCTAGCATGTGAAAGTTCACCACTGGCTTGAAGCAGTAAAAAGCACTATAACTTAGTGAAATGTGTTTAATACTCTATAACTGACATATAAACCTCCTCAAAATGCATGAACTATTTGGATCTATCATCTCTCACAATCTGAGGAAAGAACTGATCATAGAAGGTAGTTTGGAAATCAACCTATAACATGCCCTGATGGTGACTAGCTTGGATAATCACATCCGACCAGTGCTTGAATGAATCATATAGCATGTAAGTAAAAAGCTTGAACCTCTACTCTTGATGAATCTTCATATGTTCAAATATAGACAGGGTGGCCTCTAGCCAAGACTTAGCAGCCTGAGGACCACCATCCCCTGAAAAGGTTGGAGGATGTTGTAACTGGATCTCATGAGTCAGATCAGCCATCGTAGGTGTATCTCATAGAGAACCATGCATGGAATTCATCAGACACAGGAAAATATCAAGAAATTGGGAATAAACGCCCAGGTTAGGTACAATAGGTGATTCATCCTGTGGCACTTCTGGCGGTAAGACCAATGGCTTAGGGCCCACCAAGTCTAGAGTATGGTCATCACCACCCTCCTGGCACATGACATGAGGTCTTTGTGGAGTCATTAGTCTACAATTACCAATAAAACTCCTCAAAAAAAGTTATAAGTATATATATATATCATCACTAAAAAAACTAATTATAAGAAAGATCAATACCAAAGGCATACTACCCTAACTACCCGCTTAGACAACCAAGTATTGGTAAGTGCTCAGTTATAAGTCTCATGGTTTCTAATAGATGAAGGGTCAATAGTACCATGACTCATCCTTCATTGGTAACCATTTCTTTTAATTTTATATTTAATTACCAAGTTCACTCCTTTACCTTTCATAAGCACAATATGGAGGGATTAAAATGTGAAACCATTTCACTTTTATATTGTCATTTACTTAGAACTTATATCAAAGTTCCTTTAAAATGGACCATCATACCTAGTGAATTAGGGACCATACTCCTTATCACGGAAAATAACACCCATTTGAATTTCTAATTAAAGGATTTATTTGGTAAATCACCCATACCAAACCATGAGGGCCCTTAACATACCATGAATTGAAATAGGATGTTACTCAATCATATCCCAAAAGTAGCACAAGCACATACAAAAGCAAGGATCACTCTACAATCACAGACATACCAAGAAATGAAAGTAGTGAAATGAACCTATATGGCATGGCATCATGAATGACATGGAAATCCATGGTTCCTACGATAATGTATGTAAAAATACCCCATGACCTCATATCATTGGGTCAAGGTTGAAATTAAATTGTCAATCAAAATAATAAACAACAATACCACATAGCATTTGAATCTCTAAATGGTGAAATGATATCAACTGTGATAGGTAAAACCAAAACAACAATTATAATTCAAGATATTTGGATATTAACTTTAACATGGGTTTACGACACCCAAGCACAACTTATAACCAAGTTCCATGTATTCCCAATCTCTTGAATATTGTCTCCAAATAGTAAATAATGAAAAAAACTTTGATTACACCTTGTTGCTTCTCGGACCTGGATGCCACTTAATAGGTTCCCTGAGCTCAGTTGACCACATGGCCTCAAGAGCATATCCCTAAATACCAGATGATACCAACTAGTAGTGAGGGTCTAGGGTTTGTCTGTGGGGGGATTATTCCCTCATTACCATAGTGTAGCACAATAAATAATTGTTAATAGAGGTAAATAGTGGAAGAAATATAAGTGAATAGCAGAGGCTATGTAAGTAATAGATAGGATAAGAAGACTAAAGTAACAAATTAATGATCAACTGATAATCATACACAATAGATGATGATATGTAATGTATATAGTAAGCTGGAAAACATGGATACAATGAAGTAGGAATGCATGCTAAACCAAATTAGCACAAATGAAATACATAAACTATCCCAAGAATCCCGAGATCCATCTCGATCATCTGCTACCATCTCCATACTAATACAACAAGCAATGATGTGTCTGAAGCTGTACACTTACCTTTATAAACACCTACATTCATATAGTCTACCTAGGAACCATTGGTGCCTAGATTAGATATGAGATAAATCTCAGTGGGCCACCACCAATGGTGTTTATAACATCTATTCTATGTAATGGAAACTCTAATAGTGTGAAAACAAGAATATATAAATTAAAGCAAAAAATGTAACTAAATACCCAAGTACCTGCTTTAGCCCTTGGATGGTGTCTGAACATGTAACTAGTTCATTAAATTATTTGTTATCAATTTATAATAATAGGTAGTGTGTGGCATATCCAGTATTCAAATCAACTCTTGATAGTAAAAGTAATGGTTACAAGTTGTAACAAGGAAACCTAAAATATAATTATAATGTAAAGTTTACAAGGTGATAATGAAGGAAACCTATACCTCAAGAGTCACTAACTCAGTGGTAACTGTATCATGGATAAGGGGTAATAGTGTAATCCATGAAGCTTCATCCACGACAATCCATAATAGTGAATCTAATAGAGTCTAAGGAATATATTCATGGTAAAACGAGAATAATCTATGGCTAGGTCCAAGGATGTAATCAAGGAACCTCACATTACGTTGGATCCAAGAAGTGTATCTAATTAATTCTATAATAATAAGGAAGGGATCCTATGGTGTCATACTAGGCATCCATGGATAGATGAGGATAAAGTTCCAAGGTGGGAATCACCCTTGGAAATAGGAATCCTTGAATCAGAACGATGTCCTTGAGTACCTAAGGCATTCCCTCAGGAATACATAGCTAATTTTATTCAAGATAATCTTATAAATATTTCAGTTTTCGTATATAATGAGGCGCCTTAAATTTAAATCATTCAAGTAATAATTCCATATAATAACTATTCCATTTATGAAGTTTTTTTGGTTCAAACCTTACCTTTCATTAGTTTTACAAGACCAAGTAGCGTGAAAACGTTTAATAAAACTATATAAGTCATGGTCATTTCATTTAGATCATCTGCTACCTTCCACCACAAGTGGAAAGGGGTGATATGATATACAACCTACCATTACATTTTCAATTGTTGTGGCCAAGTCATATTCATATAACATACTTTCCAATTTATCACTTAAATCAATTAATTACATTTTGGTACATACCTTAGGCGAGTCAAGTGGAAGTGGAATGTTAGATTCCATTTTACATTACATGATTCAAACAACATTTAATATAGGAAGGATTACCATTAGCATGTTCAAGCTTGAACACACCCCAACGGTGGATCAAAATTGAAAAACACTAGAAACTCAATTATGTCATATCACCCTACATGGGGTGTTGGGCATTATTAATGAAAACACCAAAAAATAATACAATATATAGAAATAATATATCCATATGGTTATAATGACTATAATAATGGCATATAAATTCAATAATAGACACTCAATCAAATTGATAGGCCCCACACATCAATTCCAAAAAAACAAAAAACTAGAGGGATGAGTATAGACCAACCACCTTGTACTCGTACAACTCTCCTCATCCAGTATTGACCTCTAATTCGGCCAGGAATAGAGTAGATCCAAAAAATAGAAGTAAGAGCATAAAACTAGATAACTTATTCGAAAGTAATATAAATGTAGAATGGATAAAAAGGATTCAAGTACTTACCGATGCACATCCAACGTGATGAATGGAAGATTGATCAGATCTTGGATGAAGGAGATCTATCAATCCCAAGCTTAGGCCTTCAAAAATATCTAAAAATGGGAGAGAAGGAGGTTTTGAATGCTATAATTAGTATTGTTTAAGAAGGGTTAAGTTAATTAGATCATTAAGGGAAAATAGTAAAATCACCCAAAAATTAGCATGTGCATGGTTTGACTGCATGACTTTCCAGACAGTGTACCAACCATGCATGAGTACTTAGAGAAAAGGGGGAACTCACATGGTTAGGCCAAATAGTTTGAGAAACCATGCACCAACCATGGTATATGGTTCTGTATGAAAATTTAGACCATCAGCACAATTTAGACTAATCATGCAACCTTCTTGCACGGTTTACTCTAACTGTTCTCCAAGCCCATTTTTCCAAAAAGTTGGGTTCTGAGCTCCGAACGAGCCCCAAACACCCACAAGACCTTTGTTAATTAATTATGCATCCACATTAGGTCCCTAAAAGATAATTAGAACCCAAATTTAAAGGATCCACACCTGAGTCACAAACCAGGTTCTTACATATTATCTCATTTCCACAATAGTATGGGAAATGGTAGCACAAACCTTTTAGGTGGTTATGTTTTAATCTTCACTTATTAGCATACAAAGAATCATATAATTTAGTTTATAATCCCTCACTTCATATTTCCCACAATAAATTCTCTCATATATCCCTATCCATTTTAGTTCTACCATAATATATAGATATATTTTCACTATGATCCTCATCTAATATATGTTTTTACCTCTTTTATTTATGGAACAAGTAACCTATTACCAAACCTCAAGAATCCATCTTAAAAAATATTAAACTTTAGTAGATTTACATTTCTTATAGATTCCATATTATTTTATATGGTCTCTCATATTGTTGATCCTTGATAATATTCTCTAGTAAATATTGTTTTGTAACTACATGAAATAATTATTATTCTTCCCCATCTATTATAATACCTAACTCTATCCTTATTAATTTTTTGAGAACTATATCGCTCTCTAGCCTCATTATAGAAAATACAGCATGGTATTTTCTACTTAATGCATATGCTAACATATTTTATTTCTCATATTGATAATATATTACATAATCAAAATCATTAAGTATATTAAAAAATATCATTTTTCTCATGTTTATGTTTTTTGATTAAATATATATTTCAATCTCTGGTGATTAGTGTATTTAACTATGTGTATTTTCAATGGAAATTTTAATAAATTTTCTCCCATAACTTATATGTGTGTAAAAAATAAATTAATTTGTTTAATATTAAGAATTAATAAGTTATGTTTTTTTCTATGTATTTATCCCTTAATTATTTTATTCCTTTATTAAATTAAAATTTTCTATAATAAACTAGAGTATAATTATATTCTATAATAAAGTTACATGCACCAAAAAACAAAATGAATGTTATCTTATTTCATGAATATAGAACATTACATAGAAAGGATAAATATATTCCATAAAATTAAAAATAATATAATGGGTTGATAAACACAATCAAATAACATAACTAGAAATTGAAATTTTAGCATATTGTGGTCTCTTAGAAATTTCATAGTCACGAAGAACACTATACAAAGAAAAAAATAGAAATTATATTGAAAATTTTATTGAGAAAACTAAGAGAAAACATAGTGAATAATGAATGAATAAAATGATAGGTATTTATAAGAAGTATAAAGGAAATATGATCATTGGAATAGTAACTTTACAGTTGGAATAGTAACCTAACCATTAGAATAATAACATGTCTTCTAGAATAGTAATCCGACTGTTGAAATAATAAAAAAATAGTACGTAATATTTACCATGAATAAAATAAGTAAATATAAGTATTATAATAATATAAAATAAATATTTAAATTAGGTAACTAAATTATATTATAAGTGTATATTTTTAATAAGGTATTTTTTTAACTTATTTTGTAAGAAATTTTCAAAATCAGTGTTGGTTGAGAGACCAATAACTAGTTAATTTTCATCCACATAATTATTGGACTTATCCTTGATTTAACCTACTTAAAGGTGGTCAATTTTCCATTAAATTTAGGGAGGGTGATATGATGATTTGTTGGGATGCATGTATGATGGATGATGGTAGGTACGATAGGAAAATGTGTGCCATAAATTATGTGGGAAGAGAAAATGTATATTATGGCATTGAATATGTCATGATATGTAGTTTAGAGTGGTACTATTGTGTTGATCCAACTAAGGAAAATTGTAATAGCATTGAGAGATATGCAAGGTTATGGATAAAAAACATAAAAGGTGGGTTGGATCAGCCAAATTATTACTAAAGCTCTATAAGATTTGAAATGTTGAAATTTGGGCCTTAGGGTCCTTAAATAATAATAAATGGTCAATTTGATAGTGGATAAACACTTGAAGGGGGATGTGTGGTCTAACTCAATATAGTCCTTGGGTGTGTGTATGATCTTGTTTTCTTTATTTCCCCTCAGACGTAATATAAATTATTGTTTTTAAAACATAATTATTTATGTTTATATTTAAATATTAAAATAAAAAAAGATTGAAAATTATTTTTACAAAATGAGTTCCATTTTTTGAATAATCATATTGAAATTATCCAATGGCGTTTTTTTGGTTTTTTATGAAAAACTTGAATTTTTAGGTGAATAGTAAAAATACAATATTTCAAATATAGTGTCTTTTATGTAATATTATTAATACAATGACGACATAATAAATTCTATAATAGATTTATTGATCCAAAATAAGTTTAATTGGAAAAAAATTTATTTTAAAATAATAAATTTAATTTTTAAACTAATAAAGTAATTTTCAAAGTCATAGACGATAATATATTCCATTAATAAAATATTTTTCATTTTTTATTTCTTTCTTTTGTATAGAGTAATAAATTCGGTATTGTGAGGGTTTAAAAGTTGTGAAATCATGTATTTTGAATCAAATTCCATTCATAGACACAAAAAAGACTACGATTGAAATTCTTGGTCATGGGATAATATTTTATCTATTATTTTAACCCAAAATACTCCACCTCTCCAAGTATAAATATCCCCTCTCACCCCATGGAAAATTACTTCCCAAATATATCTCATTGCCCAATATTTTATCAAATATCTCTTATTAATCCTCATGAGATACATAGGGACATTCTTGTCTCTCCCCACTCAAATACATCAAGGCATTCAAAGCTTATCAAAGGATTCGACTTTAAGGATGAGGTAACATTTCTTCCTCTTCCTTTCAATTTATATTTTTATAATATTTTAATCTCATTTTTATTTCTAAAATAATACTTATAAATTTATTACATATCATATTAATATAATTTTGATGATATTATGCTATTGAAAAATTATTATTTATAATATATGCACACACACATATGTTATCTCTCTCCCTCTTTTGATGCGTTTCATTGATGGTTGGTATACCTACCTATGAGGACATTTTCAATTATTTATTTATAACCACCTTCAATGTAGAAACCCATACCATTCATCCATATATATCTCATATGAATATATATATATTCATTACATAACATAATGATCCATATCAGAATCATCTAGGTCTAGTGCCTTTGGAAAACTGGATACATAAAACAGTTGGTTCATTGGTTAACTACATCATATCCCATAACTAGAAGCCTTCTTAGATATATCATACATAAAACATTTTTCATAACCTAGGGAAAGGAAACACAATAAAAGGTGATCTCATATTCTCAGTAAGGGTGAAAAGGGAGATATCAACATAATGTGATCATAAAGGTATAAGAGCATGAGAATGACATTTTTAAACCATGTACTACATATTATAGATCATAAACATAAGTCATGACATAAATATTTTTATTTAATAAGACATGAATCATAATGGAATCAAAGATCATGAGCAATGAGAAAATAACACTCGCATAAGACATAGATTTGTGGCATCCACATAAGCATATGAAATCTTATGTCAAGGCTACCAACCAAGACATTCATAACACATTTGTTTTAGGATAACCAAATATGTACCTTCTTTGGGATTGGGATAACCTCCCATGAACTCACTTTCAGGTTTGGGATAACCTCTCATGTACCCTCTTTTGATCTTGGAATAACATCATGTGTACCCTCTTTTAGGATTAGGATAACCACCAATATACCCTTTGATCTGATGGAATGTTAATAATTTTTCAATTAATTGGAGGGAGGTATATGTAACTCATATCACATAATCTATATATTTTTTTTCCACAAGATCAAAAAAAATTCATCATATCATAACCCATAGAAGGAAAATGGGTTTCATAATCATTTCATCATAAATTAACCTGTGGAAAAGAAATGGGTTTCATAAACATATTTTCCTCATAAACATAAATAATCTATAGAAATAATAAATATGGTATCATTGCATCATATCTATAGTAAAGATTATATAACATCAAAGGATGTAATATTAGATGGAAAATTATGTTGAAAGATTTCTTTGAACATTTATTAAGGAAAATAACCTTTGTACTTTGAAAAAACTTATTTAAATAAAAATTCCCAACTATTAAAGATTTTTGTAAAAATAAACTTGTAAAATTTTAAAGGATTATTTAAATCATTGACTAGTCATGATAGAATAAAATATCATTTATGTTGTACATGTTAAAATGAATATTCTTTTCACATTTTCATAAAAAGTAAAAAGATACATGTTCAGAAAAGAACAAGAATATTTATTTTAAACCATTTTTTAAAAAGTTATTCCTAGGTAAAAAACTCTTTAAACCATCATTTGGTAATTTTAAAATCTTTATTTATAACATTTATAGAAAACATAGACATTGAAGAGAAATGATTTTTGACCGAAGAGAGAAATAAAGTAAATTTTCCTTAAAATCATTCTTTTAAACCCTTGAATAAATAAAGAAGGGAAATGAAGGGGAGCATTTATTTTAATTAAATAACCATAGGATAATAAAATTTGTGGGTTTATTGAGAGATAGATCATAATATTTCCTCATTATAAGCATAATCGTAAACAATCCTGATAAATAACGAGATTATAACATAAATCCTTTACATCTTTATTCATGTTTAAATCATATTCCCCATGAAATAATGAAATGTATATATATATGTAAATCACAATAATTTTTATAACAATAATCATAAAATAAATTCTTGCTCATAATATACACCTCACAAAAGAAAAAAGTGGTGAATATGGCTTGTGTCCCTCAGAAATATAGGTAAGACGAAAATCCCCTTACCACTTTGGAAAATTTTGAATTGTAATCCCCATTAAATAAAAAAAATAAACTTTAAATATCATTAAAATAAGGAAATTAATGATATAAATGTAAAAGGGGCAGTATATACACAACACAAAATAAATGAGTGTTGAATATAGAATATGTCTCCCAGAAATAAAAGAGAGACTAGAAATCCATTACCTCAGGTCTTGACAAATTTCATAAACATTGATAAACCCTATATAATAAATATATGTTTATTATAAATATATTAAATAACATTAATAATATATAACATATCATATATTATTTACTTAGTAAATTTTATTACCCATTTATTATCAATTTCTTTGTTAAAATCACATTTCGGGAAATAACTGATTCATTTTTCATGTATGTTTTGGTTTGGTATTTTCAGTCATTTTAATTTGATCATAGGTACATAATATCCATAATTTTAACCATGATATAAATATCATATTTATTCTTTATATATGTATTTAGAGTAATCCATAAAAGATAGATATAGAAAATGAATTACACTGTTTAGGTAGACGGTAGACCGTACATACGCATGAACATTGTTCCCATTTTCTTGATAGACGGAACAGAAGAAAGGTAAATATTAATTCAACTTTACAAAATATTTTTTATATCATATATATTATATATATGATATTAAATATACTCTCATTACCATCCATATCAAAATAAAATAAAAAACACATCATATCAATTCATGGAGGTGGTGGTATACACATATGTACGAGCGATGTTATTGTTTTTCTACAGTTTTGAAGGTAAGAATGTAGATGTGATATTATAATTACATAATTATATTTATTTAATATATTTAATATTTTTTTTTTTAAACCTATAATTATATCCTACCATGAAAGGCAGTGATGGAAAATAAGTTATATCAGTTTGTGAGGCGGTAGTCCTCCGTACACAGAGTCAACTATTTTGTTTCCCATTTGATGGAGGAGTAGATGGATATAGTTTATGAAATTAACATAATAAAATTGAAATATTTGGGAGATAATTATGTTATTATATCAAAATATTTGAATAATATTATAATGATGTGTAAGAAGAAATAAAAAAACACTCAGTTTCAGACAACCTCTTAAGGTTAACACCAAGAGCCTTCTTAAGAGGGTTTCATAATAAAAATAAAGAATATGAGACATGGACAGGGAATCAAGTAATATATTTGGTTATTTATTGGCTGAAAAAAGGATTTGTGAGTGTGAATAGGAAAGGATAGAGGGTTCCCTTTTATAAGTGGTGGAGAGGACACACTTTAAATTGTTTAAAAGAAAAAGTTATACCCACATTTTATACATAAAAAAAGGGTCCAAAATGAATAATTATCGAATATTAGATGATATAAGGTCGAAATATTACCATAAAATATTATTTGGAAAAGTTTTTAGATCATTTTAACCATTATGTTTTAGATTAACCTCTCAGTAAACTCATTTTAACCTTAACCGTGGTAATTAATTTTTACTATTTTTACTATTCCTCATGACAAAAAATTATGTTGAAATTATTATATAATATTAATTTTGATGATTCAAAATATAGAATACATTTTTTCAAATTCAATTCATATAATTGAAAGATTTTTTTTAAATTAAGCCTGTAAATGTGATGAAAAAATGGTTCTTCAAAGAAAACGTTTTCATAAGTATAAAAAATTTTAATATCAAAATTCAATATGAAATTGATTCAAAGTACCTAAATTGGATTTATTATGATATAATTGAACTAATTTTACTTTTAAAAATATATTCAAAAAAGGTACTTGAAAATTATTTAAATTAAAATTTAGTTTGTAATAAAAATCACCATTTTCCATTATTCATTAACAAAATTAATCTTTTTAGAAAAATACCCAGAATTCACCCTAAGATAATTTTGGATTTTTTCTTAAATTTTTGTGAAATTAATTTTCTAAAATTTTCAAAAATTAATTTTATGAATTTTCCAAAAAATTAATAAAACTATTTTTTTGAGAAAAATCATTTTCAAAGAATATAAAGACTTTACTATAAATTAAGTACCGTTTTGTCAATATGTTTTATTTATATAAAACCATTATGAATAATTTTTAAAATTTATTTATTCCTATTCATAAATCTATGTTTAACATCTAATTTATAACATTGATGTTTTAATAACAATATTAATAGTGTATTGTGGTTTGTTAAAACTCGGTGTTGTGTGTAACATAAGCTTTAGAAGAAATTAAATTTATTTAAAAAAAATGTTTCCTAAAATCTTGATGTGTTACATTATACCCCCTTGAAATAAATTACACCCTAAAAAATCTACCACTCTAATACAAACAACTATTGATACTTTTGTTTCATTATATCTTTAGGTTCCCTTGTAGCTTTCGCAAGTTGGTGGTTTCACCATAAAACATTGACTAGGTGGGTGATCTTGTTTCATATAACTTTATCTCTATCATACAAAATCTCAATAGGTTATTCTTCATAGGAAATATCATGATCCAATGGTATGAACTTTGATTTGATTACATGTGAAGTATCAGTTATATACTTTCTCAAGAGAGATACGTGGAACAAATCATTGATTTGAGAGAGGTTTAGTGGAAGCGTCAAGTGATAAAAAACCATCCCTACTCGATCAATAATCTAAAAAGGGAAAATATACCTATGTGTAAAATTTAATTTAATTATAAATCTCATAACCTTATTCTATGTATAAATTCATAGAAACACATTCTCATCAACTTCATATTCCAAATCACATCGATGATTATCAACATAAATTTTCTATAAACTTTGTGCTTACCTAATGTGTTCTTTAATGGATATAAACTTATTTTTCATTTATTCATCTATCTCAGGACTCAATATCTTTATTTGTTAAACTTCATCCTAGAATGTTGGATTATTAAACTTCTTTATATAGTGGGATTCTTAAGGATCCAGTTTTATTCTTTATTGAAAGAAATTATTATAAGAAAAATCGACTAGAAGAAGGTGTTGGTCTGAAACAACTTTGAAATCAATAGAACCAAATCTGAACATATCCTATAGGGTTTGAATGATTATCATACTAACCACATGTATTTTGATGATACATATTTTTGAAACTCAACTCTGTATCTAGAGTTTGATGAAGACTTTTCCAGAACTTTGAGGTAAACCTCATATTTCAATCAAATACAATAGAATTTGGAACTCCATACAGACTTACAACATTATTAATATATATCCAAGAAAAATTATCCAAATAAAAATCTTATCTGATAGTGATTAAGTGTGTTGACTTCGTAAAGTGATCAACTGCAACCCATATAGCATTATTCCATATATATGTTTTTGGGTTTCCAATGAAACAAAATTCATGGTGATGTTTTCCCATTTCCATTCTAGTATGGGTAATGGTTATAACACCCCCTTAGAATTTTTTATCTCATACTTAAATTAATGATATACCAAGAACCGAGATAAAAACTCTAAAATATATCTCTTCATTTCATCCAAGCAAAAATACTCTTTCAAATATCTATGCATCTTTGTTCTTCCATGATGAATAGATAATGAAGAACTATGAGATTACTCTAACATGACCTTCTTCAAATAGGGTATGGATGAAACAAAACCACAATTCTTAAACCTTATCATTCCATTATAATCAAGGTGAAACTCAGTAACATTTCTAACTTTCTTCTACAGCTCTACATCATCCTTTTAGGCCTCTTTAATCTTCACTTGGATATATGGTTAAACACTCATTTTAGAAAGATAATATTTTCTTAATTCCTTCATGATTTCCATATACATACTTTGAAAATATATAAATATTGGATCTTTTGTGATCCTCATCATATAAAAGCTTGCATAATCCTTTTTACTCAAAGCACCATCCACCTAGTTTGTTTTACCAGGGTGGTAATTTATTGAGTAGTCATAATATTTAATCAGCTCTAACCATCTTCTTTGTCACATATTCAACTCTTTCTATATGACAAACCTTATTTCTATTACACAATTAAACATAATTTATTACATAAACATCAATTGATACAACATAGAAGATTGAGAGGTATAGTGTCTTTGGGGCTTAGGATCCTTAAATAACAACTTAAAACATGGAATACAACATCTTTATTGAAAACTTACTTTACATGACCACTACATTGCCCCGTACATAGCATTGCATGAGATAACCAGAGGACATGCATAGGAAAAGGGTGAGATATAAAGCCCAGTAAGGGAATAATCATGGAATAACATGAGGATTATAATACATGTTAGACAATAGGCATATCAATAGAGAACAAGAAAAGCATAAACATAAAGGCATGATAAAGCAGGATAATCATAACATGGAAATGTGGCAACAACACTTAACATGGAATTAGCATGAGCCAAGGCTCATTGCACATGGAGCATGAGTAAACCCTCATTGCACATGAATCACGAGTAAACCCTAATTTCCCTTGAATTAGCATGAGTAAACACCCATTTCACATTAAGTATCATGATACTATACTTTAACCAATGCATTAGAGTGCTATAAGGGTGCACCCTTCTTAAACATTTCATTTCATGCATAAGTGTACCACATGGATCATAAAACATTGAATCACTCAAAACAATCATTTTTTCCATGATAAACGAATGTGGAATAAATACTTGAAAATATTTAAACAATAATTAAATGTTCATAAATGTGAATACCCTTGATAGAGAAATGGGCATGGTATTCACTACATAATGACTTTGGCTTGAAAAACGCGGTGCAATTTCGGCATCATAACAACGTGACATAAGAACTCATAAAAATAGATTATGAGTGATAAATAGATGTCTCATCATATTTAAATGACATGGATAGTAATGGGGTCATATAGATACATGTCCCAATAAATTTAATGGAATTTAGATTCATGATAAAAAAGAATTTCTAGAATGTAAATGAGGAGAGAGAAATTCCTTTCGGAATTTTAGTATAGTAACGAGTGTAAATGTGAGGCATTTAATGAGAGAAAAATGGGTCTACCATCATTAAAACATAAATAGGGAAGTATGGGGGAGGTGATAAACCATACCCCAACTTTATTATTGAAATAAAAAGGTCATAACAACTTAAAGAATATTGGACAAAATTGAGAAAGGAAGAAAAACCCTTACTTGGAAGTGTGCTTCCAAAGGATTGAGAGAGGCTTGAGGGAGGATTATTGGGAGATTGGGGCACCTTGAGGGGATTATAAGGAGGAGATATAAGAGGTTGGATGAACTCCAAAGGCTTTGAGTGAGGAGGAAGTGGGAGCTTGGGTGGGTTTATATAGGAAAGGTGAGGGAATTCTTTATTATTTAGGTTTGGGACACCTCACGTTAAACTAATCCAAACCACAAACCAGCCATGGTTTTTACCCATGGTTTTGGACAAAGGGAAGTGGAAAACAATATTTTATAAGTCCAAAGTCCGAAATTCTTAAGATAATGGGGTTTCTTATGTGGAGGTGAGTCACACTCCCAAGGAAAACAATTTAAAAAGACAAAATGTTTAATAAGTCTTAAAGGGTCCACTAAAGCCTTTTAAAATAAATCAATCAAACCCAAAATCACATTATTTTAATGGTAAAATATATATTGTCCGAACATAAAGATATAGTATTTTATTACAACACTATTGGGACATTATGTTGTCATAAAACACATTATATATTTAAACGGTATTTAATTTTTACCCAAAAATTTGATTGTCTCAGAAAATTATGAAAAATTCACCATTGGATAATTTTGACATCCTGATTCCCAAAATAATATTCATTTTATCTAAATAATTTTTCTAAATATGTTAATTTTCAGTTTTAAAATAAAAACCGACATTTATTGAAAATTCATGGGTTTTGACAAAAATGGATTTCAAACCTTAATAAAAATTACAATTGCATTCATAAAATTATATGATCATTTATATTTAAAAAAAATTAATTTAATAATAATAATAATAATAATATTTTATTAAAATATTATTTAATTCAAAAATCCTTTAATTCATCAAAATATATTTCTTAGTTGAACATTAACTAAAAATACTATTTGTACTTTAAAAACCATTTATGAGGTACCAATAATAAATGAAAGTATATTCATTCTTATAAACAAAAATAATGTACATAACCATAGTACTAAGGTCTTGTTACATAACCCCTTATAACACCTGCATAAGACTGAAGATTAAGGTGTGCAATGGTGACATACTCTTGGGGTGGTAGGGATAACATTACTCAGGTGGTAATCTCTATCAACTTCCACTTCCTTGACAGGCAGTCCAGCTCGATCTTAACATATTCAAGCTTAGATTGGGCTTGGTCTAGAGCGAAGCTCAAAGATGAAATCTCCTTTCTGAGCTCTAACAAATGGGCTTCTTATGGGGAACGTCTACTGGATGAGGCCATCGCTTCCTTTGTTTGAGTAAATTGGATTTGTTAAAGCCCTATATTTATACTAATCATGTGATCACTGTTCAACAGCTTTACTAGAAACGATCACAATTATTAATAGAATTATAAAATCTAGAAACATAAAACCAATTAAGTTAAAATTTTATATAACCATAATAAGACATTTAATTAGATCAATAGGAATTTTCATTAATGAAAGTTTGGGTCGTTACAATCTTCCCCCCTTAAGAAATTTCTCTGTCAAAATTCCCTTTTCACACACTAAAACAGATGTTGGTAACTCTGATTCATCATTTCCTCCAATTCCCACACCGCTTATTCAAACTTGTGGTTTCACCACAACTCCTTGAAGAAGGGAATTGTCTTATTTCGTAGAACTTTTTATCTACGATCTAAGATCTTCACTGGTTGCTCATCATAAGAAAGATCATGCTCTAACAATACCACCTATGAAGAGAGTACATGTGAAGGGTCCGATATGTACTTCCTTAAGAGGGATACATGAAAGACATCATGTACTTTGGCCATGGTAGGTGGAAGTTCTAGTCAATAGGCCACAACCCCGAAACGATCAAGAATCTCGAAGGGGACGATGTACCTTGGACTTAACTTCCCTTTCTTTCCAAACCTCATGACCTTCTTCCACAGAGATATGCGTAGAAATACCATGTATCCAACTTTAAAATCAAGGTCTCATTGATAGGTATCTGCATAAATCTTGTATTGAATCTAGGCTACCTTGATATGATGCTGAATGGTTTTCACCTTCTCCACCATTTATTCGTCCATTTCTGGCCCGAGCAGCTTACGCTCACTGACTTCATCCCAACACGTCGGTGTTCTGCACCTTTTCTCATAAAGGGCTTCATATGGTTCCATTTGGATGCTCGAGTGGAAAATATTATTATAAGAGAACTCAAACAGAGGAATATGTTGATCCCATACTCCTTTAAATTCCATTGATCATGCTCTCAACATGTCCTCAAGTGTTTGGATAGTATGCTCGGATTGGAAATCAGTTTGAGGATGATAGGCCGTATTGAAGTTCAATTCAGTATTCAGAGCTTATTGAAGACTCTTCCAAAACATAGAGGTGAATCTTGGATCTTGATTGGACACAATATATAGTGGTACTCCATGAAGCCTTACCACTTCCCTGATATATATCTGGCCCAGTTGATCCAATGAGAAATTCTACTGAATAGAAATGAAGTGTGTAGCCTTTGTAAGATGATCCACAACAACCCAGATTGCATTATGGACTTTGGATGTCTTTGGAATTCCAATGACAAAGTCCATGGTGATGTTCTCCCATTTCCATTCTAGTATGGGCAATGTTTGCATCATCCCCTTAGACTTCTGCCTCTCTTCCTTCACTTGCTGGCACACTAGGAACTTTGATGTATATTCAACGACCTCCTTCTTCATATTATCCCACCAATAATGCTCTTTGAGATATCGATACATATTTGTGTTTATTGGGTGAATAGAGAAATTTATACTATGTGCATCATCCAAAATTTCCTTCTTCAGCTCCAGAGTTGATGGAACACATAGTCTTTTCCCAAATATCACAATTCCTTCTCCATTAACAATAAAATTCAAGGATTTCCATTTTCTGATAGCTTTCACTTTTTTCTTGAATTACAACATCATCCTTTTGAGAATCCTTAATACTTTCCAAAAGTTACATTTGAGCAATCATTTGTGAAAGGATTTATGATGTTATATTCTTTATGATTCCCATGTCCATATTCATCAAATCTAAGAATATTGGACACTTTTCAATTCTCATAAATGATAGAATCACTGGGTCCTTTCTACTTAGGGCATTCTTTACCTTGTTCGCTTTCCCAAGGTGGTAATGGATTGAGTAGTCATAGTCTTTTATCATCTCTAACCATCTTCATTGGCACATGTTCAAATCTTTCTGTGTGAATATATACTTGAGGCTTTTGTGGTCTGTATATATTTCACACTTCTCCCCAAAGAGATAATGCCACCAAATTTTCAAAGAGAAGATCACTACAGCCAACTCAAGGTCATGTGTTGGATAGTTCTATTCATTAACTTTCAATTGACTTGAAGCATAGGCAATGGATTTTTCATTTTTCATCAACACACATCCCATACCCTTCTTCAAAGCATCACTAAAAACCACAAAAAGTTCTACACTTATGGGTAAAGTGATCATGAGTGCAATGATAAGCCTCCTTTTCAACTCATTGAATCTTTATTTGTATTCATCACTTCATGAAAACTTTACTCCATTCCAAGTTAAATTGGTGAGAGGGTTGGACAATCATGAGTAATTTCTCACAAATCGTCAATAATATCCAACTAACTCCAAGAAGCTACGAATATCCGTTACCGATGTCAGCCTCATACATCCCTCAATTGCATCTGTTTTGGAGGGATCCACAGATATCCCATTGCTTGTGATGATATGACCCAAGAATGAGACCTCCTTCAACCAAAACTCACACTTTCTATACTTTTCATAGAGATTCTCCTTCCGCAAGGTCTCTAGTACAGTTCTTAGATACTCCTCATGATCCTCCTTGGTTTTGGAGTATATGAAAATATCATCTATAAAGAATACCAAAAATTGGTCGAGGTAATCTCTAAAGACTCTATTCATCAAGTTCAGGAAGATTAATGGAGCATTAGTGAGTCCTAAAGGCATTACTATGATTTCATAGTACCTGTATCTTGTACGAAAATAAGTCTTGGGGATATCATCCTTCTTCACCCTTAATTAACAATATCCCAACCGCAAATCCACCTTGGAAAAGTATTGTGCTCCAAATAGCTTATCAAAGAAGTCATCAAATCATGGGAGAGGATAATTGTTCTTTATCATGATTTTGATAAGCTTACGATAATCGATGCAAAGGCACATTGACCCATCCTTCTTCTTGACGAAGAGGACTAGTGCACCCCATGGTGAATCACTTGGGCGTATTTATCCAGATTCTCTTGTAGTTGTTTCATTAGATCCTTAAACTCCACAAAAGCCATTCTATATGGAGTCTTGGATATTGGAAATTCCCTAGGAATAAGATAAATTGATAATTCAATATCTACTATTGGAGGAAGACCAGACAATTCCTTGGGAAAGACTTCAGTGAATTCCCTCACAATAGGCATGTCTTCAAGGATTGTTGCTTCCATGGACTCAATCATTTGAGGTTGATACACATGCTCATAGGGAATTAATATCCATGCTTGAGATGTTGGAGCTAAATAAGATTCATCTTCCTCCTTTCACTTGTATAGAATCGGGGGTCGATTATCCACATGGAGAGGGATTTCCCTCTCCCGACAATTTATGTTGGATCTATATAAGGAAAGCCAATCCATGCCAAGAATCACATCAAATTTCACCAGAGGGAGTATGAAGAGATTTTCTAGGAAGTTTAATTCACATATTATTATAGGGATGGAGTTATATTCATGGGATGTAATGATTTCTCTATTTTCCGTACTCATCTACATCTTCACTTCCATGATTTGTGATGGTGCTGGGATTGTTCTACTAAAATTTTGAGATATAAAAGAATGTGTAGAACCTGAATCAAAATGTATGTTCTCTATTCTTGAATGAATAACTAGAATACATGTTACCACTTCAATTTTGGGGTTCACTTTGGCAGTAGTGATGGAAAAAGCTCACCTTGCTTCCTTGGAGGTTGTTGGTTGCCTCTAAAAACCCATGGCTTAGGGCACTGATTTGAAAGATTCCCTAGTTCTTTGCAGTTGTAGAAATAAACCATGTGTTGAGGGTTGAACAGAGCATTCCTCTCTTCTATCGCAGCCATGGGTCTTTCTTGCCAATAATTTATAGCCATGTGCCCTTCTCTTCTACACCTAAATCATTTCTTCGTCCCCTTCAGGAAATTTCTGGGGTGTTTCTTTCCACACCTTTGGCAAGTGGTGTGGTGGATCTTCTTATTACTATTGGATTTATCCACCAGACCACCAACATTTAAGTCCACCTTATTCTTCTTATCCCCATGATACCCTTGAGATTCTCTGATCTCTATTTCGAACTTGAGGGAACATCAGACAATTTACTCATAGTTGTCGAAGTCACGGATCGCCAGTGCTTTCCGCATGCTAGGTTTCAGCCCACGAAAGAAGCTGTCAACCTTGCATTCATGGGTAACAAAAAATCTAGAGGCATATCGTGAAAGACTTGGGAAGTTTTACTTGTACGATCCAATATATTTGTCGCCTTTTTTCTTGAGGGCAAGGAAGTACCTTTCCATCTCAATCCGGATGGTTCGTGGAAAATATTTATCAAAAAACATCTTTCAGAAATCCTTCCATTCCAATTCCTTGATCACCTTCTCAGGCTTCGTATTTTCTATCAATGTCCTCCATTGATCAGATTCACCCTCCATACAATAAGCATCCAAGAGAACCGTCTCTTTTTTATAACATTGAAGGATGGAGAAGATCTTTTTAATGGAGTTGATCCATTTTCAGCGATTGAGGGATCAGATGATCCATTAAAAGTAGGAGGCCTTTGTATCATGAATCTCCTGATAGCGACTTGTTCTTTCTTGGGGGGGGGGGGGTTTGAAAGTTCCTCTTGACCCATTTTTATATTCAAATCTTGAGTTAGATGAGATAGAAGCACGACAGAGTTTGTGATTCCTGCTCCCATTGGATATGGCATCTCAATAGTACAGTCATCACATTGATCTTCACATCGTTTTTTAGCTCGAGTCCTTATATTACCAGCCATTGGCTGGAATAAAAGGAAAGTTAGGGGTAACACATAAAGGGTAATATAAGGAAAAAATGATGACTTATAAATAACTTTTATTTCTTTAACATATGAATCTATTGGCTTCAGTCTATGTTATCCATGATCTACTTTCAAACATATATTCTTAGGGAATTTTATTTGTCCCTTAATAATGGTTAATACTAAGCTTGTGAATTTACCAAAGCATATCCCCCGAGAGTGTCGTAACCAAGAGTGGAGCAAGGCCCATTGTTGTGCACCATTTTCCTTTCGAGTCTAGCTCAAGGTGGTGTTTTCAGGTTTTACCCCTAGGATACATTTGTGCTAGAGCCACCTGTACATGATCGTATCCAGACAGGGATGTATTTTCTTGAAAAACTACTTACTCAATACTCACAAAAACTTAGGGATATTTTTATTATACTTAGTATTGCCTCTAAGGCTTTACTAGGGTTTTCTAATCCTAATCCAAAAAATAACTAAACCTATCCTCTGATACTAACTATGAC
Organism: Viscum album; assembly: GCA_963277665.1. Lineage (NCBI taxonomy): Eukaryota > Viridiplantae > Streptophyta > Magnoliopsida > Santalales > Viscaceae > Viscum > Viscum album. The sequence continues at coordinate 2,071,571,172 of OY728156.1, read as the reverse complement.
AACCCTGATTTTTATTACACAATTAAACATAATTTATTACATAAACTTCACTTGATACAACATATAAGATTGATAGGTATAGTGTATTTGGGGATTACGATCATTACATAAAAACTTAAAACATGAAATACAATATCTTTATTGAAAACTTCCTTTACATAACCACTATATTCCCTCGTACTTAGCATTGCATGGGATAACCTGAGGACATGCATAAGAAAAAGGTGAGATATAAAGCCCAGTAAGGGAATAATCATGGTATAACATGAGGAATAAAATACATGTTAGAAAATAGGCATATCAATAGAGAACAAGAGAATTATAAACATAAAGTAATGATAAATGATGATAATCATAGCATGGAAATGTGGCAACAACACTTAACATGGAATTAGCATGAGCCAAGGCTCATGGTACATGGAGCATGAGTAAAACCTCATTGCACATGAAGCACGATTAAACCCGCATTGAAATTAAATTATCATGAGTAAACAACCATTTCACATGATGTATCATGATATTATACTTTACCCAATGCATTGGAGCTCTATAAGGGCACACCCTTCTTAAATATTTGATTTCATGCATAAGTGTGCCACATGGATCATAAAACATTGAATCATTCAACATAATCATTTTTTCCACGATAAAATAACGTGTAATAAATAACAAAACTCTTTAAACAATAAGTAAATTTTCATAAAGGTGAATACCCTTGATAGAGAAATGGACATGGTATTTACTACACAATGACTTTGGCTTGAAAAAGGCGGTGCAATTTCGGTAGCATAACGGCGTGACATAAGAACTCATAAAAATGGTTGATGAGAGAGAAATGGGTGTCTCATAATATTTACATGACATGGATAGTATTGGGGTCATATATATACATTTCCAAAATAATGTAATGGAATTTAGATTCCTGATACAAAAGAATTGCTTGAATTTAAATGAGGAGAGAGAAATTCCTTTCAGAATTTCGGCAAAGTAACAGGTGTACATGAGAGGCATTTAATGAGAGATAAAGGGGACTCACATCATTAAAACATAAATACGGCAGTATGGGGGAGGTTTTAACCCATATCCCAACATTTATAATTGAAATAAAAATTGCATAACAACTTAAATAATATTGGATAAAAATGAGAAAGGAAAAAAACCCCTTACTTAGAAGTGTTCTTCAAAAGGCCTGAGAGAGGATTCTTGGGAGCTTGGGGTGCCCTGAGAGGATTATAAAGAGATGAGGGAAGAGTTTGGACAAACTCCAAAGGCTCTGAATGAGGAGGAAGTAGGATCTTGGGTGGGTTTATATATGAACGGTGAGTGATTTCTTTATTATTTAGGTTTGGGACACCTCACATTAAACCAATCCAAACCACAAACCATCCCATGGTTATTTCCCATGGTTTTTTGAAAAGGGAAGAGAAAAACAATATTTTATAAGGCCAAAGTCCTAAATTCTTAAAATAATGGGGTTGCTTATGTGGAGGTGAGTCACACTCCCAAGGGAAACTATTTAAAAAGACAAAATGTTTAATAAGTCTTGAAGGGTCCACTAAATCTTTGTAAAATAAATCAAAAAAAACCCAAAATCACATTATTTTAATGTTAAAACATATATTGGATGAACATAAAGTTTATATTATTTTATTACATCACTATTGGGACATTATGATGTCATAAAACACATTATATATTTAAATGGTATTTAATTTTTACCCAAAAATTTGACTATCTCAGAAAATTATGAAAAATCAACTATTGGATAATTTTGACATCCTGATTCTAGAAATAATATTAATTTTATCTAAATAATTTTCTAAATATTTTAATTTTCACTTTTAAAATAAAATCCGACATTTATCGAAAATTCATGGGTTTTGACAAAAATGGTTTTCAAACCTTAATAAAAATTACAATTGCATTCAAAAAATTATATGATCATTTATATTAAATAAAAATTAATTTAATAATAATAATATTTTATTAACATATTATTTAATTCAAAAATCCATTAATTCATCAAAATATATTTCTTAGTTGAACATTAACTAAAAATACTATTTGTGCTTTAAAAACTATTTACGAGGTAACAATAATAAAATGAAAGTATATTCATTATTAAATAAAAAAATAATGTACATAACCATAGTGATATGGTCTTGTTACATAACCCCTTATAATACCCGCATAAGACCGAAGAGTAAGGTGTGCGATGGTGACAAACTCTTGGAGTGGATCAGATAACATTGCTCGGGTGGTAATCTCTATCAACTTCCACTTCTCTCATAGGTAGTCCCACTCATGCTTAACATATTCATGCTCAGCTTGGGTTTGGTCAAAATCGAATCCCAAAGACGCAACCTCCTTTTTGAGCTCTGAAAAATGGACTTCGTATGGGGCACGTCTACTGGATGAGGCCATCGCTTCCTTTGTCTGAGTTAATTGGATTTGTTAATATAAGGCCCCAGCCTTAAACCTTACTTAAAATTTAATTAAATGAATAATTCACATTGAGGATCTTTTCAGGTTTAGAGTTTTAGAGAATTAGATCCTAAAACTTGCACTACATTCCACATTTAAACAAAGTGGTTACATAAAAGACAATATTCATTCTTCCCATCAACAGAAACCTATTTAAAATAAAACACGGATTCTTTGTTGACACATCCTTGACACTATCATCACATCATGTACCTTTCCCTTGACCTGTGAAAAACATTTCAAAAACTTGGGATGAGCATAAAAATCTCAGTAAGGGTTATAAAAATATGGAAAGGAAACATGAGTTCATATATACATAAGAATGAAATCATACTTTACCCATAAAACATAGGCATATCAAATCATGAATAAATCATAGAAAACATAAGACATAAAGGTAACTTGAGGCATTCATAACATTCTTACGTAGGGAGTAACCCTCTTGGTTACGTTTGGAATACCCATCACAGTATATTCCCTAAATCTCTTCGGAGAAACCTTAACGTTTCACTCCTTCGCGTTACCCAATGCATTAGAGAGCTATATCGGGCTCACCCTCCCTTAGTTTATCACGGAACCACCCATTTTCATAACAATGCCCAAGAACCATAACATAAATGTATCACATAAAACATGCATAAAGGAAACATAACATTTCCACATTTCAATCACAATATAACATCTTAGTATATTTAAATAATGAATCCATTCAAAAAGAAACCACTTCCAAAACCATTTAAAACATTTAATAAAGAGATTTTTGAATCAAAGTGTCCCATACCACCTTGAAGGTTTTAACATTTTAAACCATTAATATCCATATAAATAAATCCTTAAAACCATTTTTAAAACATGGATATTAATAAGAACAAATCATTAAAACATTTAAAGCGATATTTTGGTTAAAGGGGTTTTACCAAAATTAGAGACACTTGAATAAAATAATTGCGGAATAACATTTAGTCATAACTTTATAATATCATGAGAATAAATGGATTCATGATATAATACTCCAAAGGACAGTATATACACCATATAAGAGTGAATTGGTGCATAACAACAATGAACCCTCAATAGAAATGTCAAATGTGATGAAATCCCTTATAAAGAAGGTATCCTTAAAATTAAGGACAAATCAATCTCAAAAATATGTATGACAAATATAAATACACCCAATATAAGTGGATATTAATTGTAAAACAATAAAAGGTCATTCACACATATTCAATGGATGACATATTCAATGACTACATGTTGAACCCAAAGAAATCGAAATTGGGTTAAAAAGTTCCCTTGACAGCCTAACGGCATCACATCAAAATGAGTTGATGAGAGATAAAAAGTGTATCTCATCACATGGACTTAAAATTTACATCAATAAGGATATATGAGAACATATCCCAACATAACAACATGTAAGTTAAAATACCCAACAAAAGAAGTCTTTTAAAAAAAGAGGAGGGTGAAAGGTTCCCTTACCGACTTGGGTATCTTTCAAAACATACACCCCATGAAAGAAGGACAATAGATCATTGATGTAAATACTCATAAACGAAAGTATATTACACAAAGAGTAGAATAATGGGCAGTAAATACACCACTCAATGGAATTTGTGGCAAATGTAGCAAAAATCTCACGGGAATAAAAGTGAGATGAAGAATCCCTTACGAAAACTCGGCAGCCTAACGGTGCCACATAAAACATCCGAATATGGATTGATGAGATCAAATAGGGTATCTCATCACATTAAAATAAAATGTATAGAAAGAGGAATATAAAAGAACACCCCCCAACATTACAAAGAGGAGCTTAAAAGAAGTGACAGAAAGGAGAGTACTTAAAAATAAAGAGAGAGGTTAGATCTCTTACGAAAGTTCGCCAGCCTAACGATGCCACTCAAAACTTCCAAAATGGATTGATGAGAGATATTAGGGTCTCTCATCACATGAACATAAAAATTACAGTAAGTGTAATATAAAATATCATCCCAATAACAAGAAATATGATCTTTAAAAGGAATGACATAAAAGTGTGTACTTAAAAAGAAAGAGAGGAGTAGGATCCCTTACCTCGGGTCCGACTTGACTCGATCGTTCTTTAATCTACTGAATAATAAACTTGAGTTAATTTCTACTTCCTTAAGAACCCTTTTCAAGTTCATTATTACTTTTATACCATTTATTACCATTTCATAAACATTATGTAATCATTTAAGTTAATAATATTTGTTTTGCCGATATTTGGTTCTTAAGTCGAAAGTGGACTTCTTACAATTACATGTTGTTCGTGTGGCCAAATGTTTATTATATCCAGAATTGTATTCATTATGTAGATATCATATATTTCATATATATCCAGTACAAGCATGCATTTATAACATTACATAATCATTTAGAGGTAAGAAATGAAATGCACCGTTCATGGAGACGGTAAGTCGTACGTACGCATGAACGCTACTTTCATTTCTATTTCGTATTTTATAGAATGGAATAATAATGATATAAACGTATATTATAATTACATTATAATATAATATATAATATCATATTTTCATCCTTTATACATCCCACATATGGTATTTAACGAATCAAATCACTTTGAGGGGGCGGTAGTCCGCACTTCCTTAAATGAAGATATCGCGTATTCGCATGATGGAAGCCATAAAGGTAAGACAAAAATGAAAAATACAGAAGCATAAATAAAACATAAACATATTATATATCATATATAAAAATAGTGACATCATAATGGCCACCTTTGAAGGTGTTAAATGAGTATTGAACAATCATCGTTTCGGGAGGCAGAATTTCACCATCCACGGAAACCGTATGTTCTTTAACCATTTGATGTAGTTGTGTGAGAGTTTAGCTAGAATAAATCTTATAAAAACATCCTAGTATATTTAAGATACTGGTGTTGTTACAAAAGAAGTAAATAAAAAGAGTTTATGGGGTTGGAGAAGCAAAATAAAACAAATGAACATGAGAGAATGAATTACCTTTAAAAGTGTAACTCCTTTTGATTTGAGCCTAAAGGCTTCCTTTGAAAGGATTATGCCCAAAGGGAATCCTCTAGGATTAGGAGAGAGATGTGGAGAGAGTAAATAGGCAGGTTTTGGCCGAGCCAAAGGCTTGAGGAGTGTGTGAAATGGGGTAGAGGTGGGGGCCTTTTATAAGAGGAGAGGAGGGGCACTTTTGGAAAGTAAAGAAATATTACTTTATTTGAAAATGTGTTTCGGTTTCAAAAGGTCCCAAATTGATATAATTCGTGTAAAAGGTGGTAAGGCTTTGAAATCCACTCATCCAATAAGTTTTGGACATGTGTAGTTCATAGATTTTACATTATCTTTATATTTTATTTAAATCGTCAAATAATGATATCATCGCTGCATCATTATTATGTCATAAGTAATTTAATTTATTTAATATCTAAAAATTATAAAAAAAATACTATGATGTAGGAAATCTTTTTATATTTCCAATTAATATTTATAATAAAAAATATGACTTATATAACCCCACTTAAAAAGTGTTTTAGTAAAACATATCATGTTTGTGTCATTTTTACTTTTACATTAAATAAAAAGTTATTTATGTCATTTCCCAACCAAAGTGGATCCATGGGGTCCCCAAGTTGACCCATGGCTTGTCTTGGTCGGCCATGACACAACCAATGAGGGTAAGACATGTGTCAAGCTCATATCATTTTATTAAAGCATTATTTTTACCTTAAACTACACTATTTACCACTAATCGCGATTAAAAACTTAATAAGTTACTATTCACCAAAAAATTATTTTAATCTCATTGAACCACATTTTACATCTCAATGACAACCATGTATGTCGGATTTTTGAAAATCAAAACCCAATGATGGCAAAATTTCATTTAAACGGAAAGTCAGTTTTTATAAGTACCACTTAGTGGTTTCACTATTCATCAAAAATTGAAGTTTTTCAGAAAAATCCCAAAAATTCACCCTAAGATATATTTGATATTCTAAATTGAAAAATGAAGTCCATTTTAAAAAATTCAAAACATATAAGTCACATTAATTAATTTAATAATTAATTCCCACTGTCATGACAAATAGCGTGTTTTTATGAAACAATAAGTATCAAAAGATTGACACTAGTTTAAGTCTGATTTCAAAGTGAAATTAATTCCAACGACCACTATTGGATTTAATGGTAAAAATATTTTCTAATTTCACTTTAAAACCAATTCAAAATATAATCTAATAATATAAATAAATTAGATTAAAAAGTGGTTTTGAATTAAAATACAACATTTTACACTATTCATTAAAAAAATGAACTTTATCGGAAAGATACCAAAAATTTACACAAAGTAAATTTTGATGTCCCGATTCTTAATAAGAGTTTTATTTGGTCCAAAATAATGTTTAAGAGTGAACAAAACTATATTTAATGACGGTTCTCCATCAAAAGGTGATAAGTGAACCTTTAGTGAAAACTAGGGCATATACGCCTAAAATTGAATTCTTTCCATATTTTAAGCCTTTATCTTTTTTTGTATAAATGTAAAAACATTTAAGAACATATATAATAATATTTTTGTTATTTATATCCATTCCCGTCATTACAACGACTACATGTTAACTACCATTTAAAATAATATTATTTTATTATTAGAGTGCAACGTAAGATTCCCAAGAAACTCGTTGTTGCGTGTTGGGTACGCCATCGAGCATAGCGTCCCCTTTAAAGTCATATTAATATTTTATTCACAAATATGGATAAATATGAAAATGTCATATTATTTATTTACCTGGGGTGTTACATCCTTCACCCCTTTTGGGAATTGCGTCCTCGCAATTTTAAAATTGCGCTTGGAAACATCCTTGAACGTCCCACATCGGAACAAGAGTCGGTAAAACAATCACTTTAAAATAAAGAAAGATAAGCACAGAGGTCACCCGAGTTAACCCATACTAGGATTCCAAGTATGAAAATATGGACATGGAGGAGAAAACATAGGGTCATGTTCTGATGGAGAGTGCTAAAAAACATGTTTAGAAGAAAGTTAACCATGAGAGAATCACAAACTTGTGATGGGTTAAACGGTATTCGATTCCCCAGTAGGAAAAGCTAATAGACAACATTTTTGTTTTAAGTTAATTTTTATTGAGGAATTTATTCATAAGGAAGCATAATCACTTATCATGTTGACTTTCAACTTTTACTAGATTCCTTAGTCAAACTCATATTTTTTCCAAAAGACGAGTATTTAGGGAGACTTGTTCGCATTAAGAGTACTATAATCAACTTATAGAGAATCACCTAATCCCCAAAAGAGAAATATATACATCCCATGTATTTAGGCTTTAACAAAAACCAAAACCAAAAAGGTTAGTACAAGATCAGATAATCCAGAAAAGGATAACCCCTTATAAAAAGAAAATCTATTCTTAATCTCCAAAATTTGTCCAACAAAACCCAAAGTTCAACGAGGACCATCCGATAAACAATTTGTCCATAAAATTCTTCAAAGTAAACCAATATAAGATTGAAACCCAAATATTTGAAGGATTTAGTCACATAGTCTTCCAAGTTAAATCGTAACATTTATCTCCAAACAACATTAGTCGCTCCTAAAGTCTCGCATTGAAAAGTAATTATCCTAATCACATATCCTCCAAAATCAACTTACTCTTAATTCATAAAATCATATAGCTAAAAAGAATCAGTCAAACTAACCAGGGACTTCACGTAGTCCAGTGGTAGGCGATAAATACCAGTCGCACTTTGGTTGTGGGTTCGATTCCCGCATCATTGTCCGACGCGACGGGTTGTCACACGGTCTGCGTGTTGTCCTTTTTCCAAAACTAAATAATTCTCAAATCATTACCCAAAAAGGGATAAAATCATCAAAAATAACCATAACATAATTTAACCTCAATTTTATCTCATGCCTTTCACTTCAATCATAACATATGGTAACCCATAATTACCTCAAAAGTAAGGATCATATAAACCCAAATGGTTCTTTATAACTATGTCCACAAAAGAAAAGATAACTATTACTTGAATAAAATTTGCCTATATGAAACATCAGGGTTACACATAATATAAAAAGTCTTCTAATGTAACCCCATCATCAAAAGAGACTTAATACTCTTAAGAATTTCACCCTAACTCTTGAAGCCCTTATATGTTGACATCTTACTCATTCAACATTCTTCATGATCCATTATCCATTCCTTTCTAACTTATTCTGAAATAACTCTTTCCTACAAACAAAATCATGAATCATATCCTAAGATTCCAAAATAGGAAAACAATAGTCATGAAATAATACATACCTTTGATTGGTCATTGTCAGTTTCTTCATCCTCAATCGGAATGGCATTAGGTAGTGGTAAACAAACATTTGTATGCTCTTGGTGACCCCATTCACGAAACTTCTTCATAGGACATGTGTTTGCATAATGACCATGCACACCACATTTAAAACATTCAATTGATCCCTAAGAAATAATTTCTTTCCCTTTCCTCGAGTCAACTTGATGCTTCCTTTTTCCATGGAAGGTTCTTGCTTTATGACCTTCATTTCCACATCTATAGCATATTTCTGTCCCTTTGAAACATTTTCCTAGGTGTTTCTTTCCACATCTTTGACACATAGGTTTTTGAACACACTTACCTCTATGATTATTACCTGTAGTTACATAGGGATTTGTTTCTTGCATATATGATTCCTTAGAGAAATCTCCAAGGTTTAGGTGGTCAATCATGACTCCAGATAGTTGGTTGAGGATAAACAAAAGAGTTCTCATTGCAGCTCCCATATCATTCAGTTGCTCGCTCAGAAAACTGTCACAGTTTCCTTCACATCCACCATTACCTTGGTGCCTGCTAGATCCAGCCATTTACTAAAACCAAAAAGGGTCAGTGTGAGTATACCAACAAAACCATCATGTACTAATGAGGAAGATAAACACTAAGATATTCTTACTCATTCACTTTATCTAAAACTAGTACTCTGTCTGAAATCATAACCATTATGGTAATGTCACTTATGCTTAAAGAATACCCTAACCTCTAAAGTTATCTAAACCGACCTCTGATACCAACTATAAGGACCCAGCCTTAAACCTTACTTAAAATTGAATTAAATGAATAATTCACATTGAGGATCTTTTCAGGTTTAGAGTTTTAGAGAATTAGATCCTAAAACTTGCATTACATTCCACATTTAAACAAAGTGGTTACATAAAAGACAATATTCATTCTTCCCATCAATGAAAACCTATTTAAAATAAAACACAGATTCTTTCTTGACACATCCTTGACACTATCATCACATCATGTACCTTTCCCTTGACCTGTGAAAAACATTTCAAAAACTTGGGATGAGCATAAAAAGCTCAGTAAGGGTTATAAAAATATGGAAAGGAAACATGAGTTCATATATACATAAGAATGAAATCATACTTTACCCATAAAACATAGGCATATCAAATCATGAATAAATCATAGAAAACATAAGACATAAAGATAACTTGAGGCATTCATAACATTCTTACGTAGGGAGTAACCCTCTTGGTTACATTTGGAATACCCATCACAGTATATTCCGTAAATCTCTTTGGAGAAACCTTAACGTTTCACTCCTTCGCATTACCCAATGCATTGGAGAGCTATATCGGGCTCACCCTCCCTTAGTTTATCACGGAACCACCCATTTTAATAACAATGCCCAAGAACCATAACATAAATGTATCAAATAAAACATGCATAAAGGAAACATAACATTTCCACATTTCAATCACAATATAACATCTTAGTATATATTTAAATAATGAATCCATTCAAAAAGAAACCACTTCCAAAACCATTTAAAACATTTAATAAAGAGATTTTTGAATCAAAGTGTCCCATACCACCTTGAAGATTTTAACATTTTAAACCATTAATATCCACATAAATAAATCCTTAAAACCATTTTTAAAACATGGATATTAATAAGAACAAATCATTAAAACATTTAAAGCGATATTTTGGTTAAAGGGGTTTTACCAAAATTAGAGACACTTGAATAAAATAATTGCGGAATAACATTTAGTCAGAACTTTATAATATCATGAGAATAAATGGATTCATAATATAATACTCTAAAGTACAGTATATACACCATATAAGAGTTAATTGGTGCATAACAACAATGAACCCTCAATAGAAATGTCAAATGTGATGAAATCCCTTATAAAGAAGGTATCCTTAAAATTAAGGACAAATCAATCTCAAAAATATGTGTGACAAATATAAATACACCCAATATAAGTGGATATTAAGTGTAAAACAATAAAAGGTCATTCACACATATTCAATGGATGACATATTCAATGACTACATGTTGAACCCAAAGAAATCGAAATTGGGTTAAAAAGTTCCCTTGACAGCCTAACGGCATCACATCAAAATGAGTTGATGAGTGATAAAAAGTGTATCTCATCACATGGACTTAAAATTTACATCAATAAGGATATATGAGAACATATCCCAACATAAAAACATGTAAATTAAAAGACCCAACAAAAGAAGTCTTTTAAAAAAAGAGGAGGGTGAAAGGTTCCCTTACCGACTTGGGTATCTTTCAAAACATACACCCCATGAAAGAAGGACAATAGATCATTGATGTAAATACTCATAAACGAAATTATATTACACAAAGAGTAGAATAATGGGAAGTACATACACCACTCAATGGAATTTGTGGAAAATGTAGCATAAATCTCACGGGAATAAAAGTGAGATGAAGAATCCCTTACGAAAACTCGGCAGCCTAACAGTGCCACATAAAACATCCGAATATGGATTGATGAGATCAAATAGGGTATCTCATCACATTAAAATAAAATTTACAGAAAGAGGAATATAAAATAACATCCCCCAACATTACAAATAGGAGCTTAAAAGAAGTGACAGAAAGGAGAGTACTTAAAAATAAAGAGAGAGGTTAGATCTCTTACGAAAGTTCGGCAGCCTAACGGCGCCACTCAAAACTTCCAAAATGGATTGATGAGAGAGATTAGGGTCTCTCATCACATGAACATAAAAATTACAGTAAGTGTAATATAAAATATCATCCCAATAACAAGAAAGATGATCTTTAAAAGGAATGACATAAAAGTGTGTACTTAAAAAGAAAGAGAGGAGTAGGATCCCTTACCTCGGGTCCGACTTGACTCGATCGTTCTTTAATCTCCTGAATAATAAACTTGAGTTAATTTCTACTTCCTTAAGAACCTTTTTCAAGTTCATTATTACTTTTATACCACTTATTACCATGTCATAAACATTATGTAATCATTTAAGTTAATAATATTTGTTTTGCCGATATTTGGTTCTTAAGTCGAAAGTGGACTTCTTACAATTACATGTTGTTCGTGTGGCCAAATGTTTATTATATCCAGAATTGTATTCATTATGTAGATATCATATATGTCATATATATCCAGTAAAATCATGCATTTATAATATTACATAATCACTTAGAGGTAAGAAATGAAATGCACCGTTCATGGAGACGGTAAGCCGTACGTACGCATGAACGCTACTTTCATTTCTATTTTGTATTTTATAGAATGGAATAATAATGATATAAAGGTATATTATAATTCCAGTATAATATCATATATAATATCATAATTACATCCTTTATACATCCCACATATGGTATTTAACGAATCAAATCACTTTGAGGGGGCGGTAGTCCGCACTTCCTTAAATGAAGATATCGCGTATTCGCATGATGGAAGCCATAAAGGTAAGACAAAAATGAAAAATACAGAAGCATAAATAAAACATAAACATATTATATATCATATATAAAAATAGTGACATCATAATGGCCACCTTTGAAGGTGTTAAATGAGTAATGAACAATCATCGTTTCGGGAGGTAGAATTTCACCATCCACGGAAACCGTATGTTCTTTAACCATTTGATGTAGTTGTGTGAGAGTTTAGCTCGAATAAATCTTATAACAACATCCTAGTATATTGAAGATACTGTTGTTGTTACAAAAGAAGTAAATAAAAAGAGTTTAGGGGGTTGGAGAAGAAAAATAAAACAAATGAACATGAGAGAATGAATTACCTTTAAAAGTGTAACTCCTTTTGATTTGAGCCTAAAGGCTTCCTTTTAAAGGATTATTCCCAAAGGGAATCATTTAGGATGAGGAGAGGTATGTGGAGAGAGTAAATGGGCAGGGTTTGGCCGAGCCAAAGGCTTGAGGAGTGTGTGAAATGGGGTAGAGGTGGGGGCCTTTTATAAGAAGAGAGGAGGGGCACTTTTGGAAAGTAAAGAAATATTACTTTATTTGAAAATGTGTTTCGGTTTCAAAAGGTCCCAAATTGATATAATTCGTGGATAAGGTGGTAAGGATTCGAAATCCACTCATCTAATAGGTTTTGGACATGTGTAGTTCATATATTTTACATTATCTTTATATTTTAGTTAAATCGTCAAATAATGATGTCATCGCTGCATCATTATTATGTCATAAATAATTTAATTTATTTAATGTCTAAGAATTATAAAAAAAATACTATGATGTGGGAAATCTTTTTAGATTTCCAATGAATATTTATAATAAAAAATATGACTTGTATAACCCCACTTGAAAATTGTTTTAGTAAAACATATCATGTTTGTGTCATTTTTTACTTTTACATTAAATAAAAAGTTATTTATGTCATTTCCCAACCAAAGTGGATCCATGGGGTCCCGAAGTTGACCCATGGCTTTTCTTGGTCGTCCATGACATAACCAATGAGGGTAAGACATGTTTCAAGCTCATCTCATTTTATTAAAGCATTATTTTTACCTTAAACTACACTAATTACCACTAATCGCGATTAAAAACTTAATAAGTTACTATTCACCAAAAAATTATTTTAATATCATTGAACCACATTTTACTTCTTAATGACAACCATGTATGTAGGATTTTTGAAAATCAAAACACAATGATGGAAAAATTTCATTTAAACTGAAAATCAGTTTTTATAAGTACCACTTAGTGGTTTCACTATTCATCAAAAATTGAAGTTTTTCAGAAAAATCCCAAAAATTCACCCTAAGCTATATTTGATATTCTGAATTCAAAAATGAAGTCCGTTTTACAAAATTCAAAACATATAAGTCACATTAATTAATTTAATAATTAATTCCCGCTGTCATGACAAATAGCGTGTTTTTATGAAACAATAAGTATCAAAAGATTGACACTAGTTTAAGTCTGATTTCAAAGTGAAATTAATTCCAACGACCACTATTGGATTTAATGGTAAAAATATTTTCTAATTTCACTTTAAAACCAATTAAAAATATAATCTAATCATATAAATAAATTAGATTAAAAAGTGGTTTTGAATTAAAATACAACATTTTACACTATTCATTAAAAAAATGAACTTCATCGGAAAGATACCAAAAATTTACACAAAGTAAATTTTGATGTCACGATTATTAATAAGAGTTTTATTTGGTCCAAAATAATGTTTAAGAGTGAACAAAACTATATTTAATGACGGTTCTCCATCAAAAGGTGATAAGTGAACCTTTAGTGAAAACTAGGGCATATACGCCTAAAATTGAATTCTTTCCGTATTTTAAGCCTTTATCTTTTATTGTATAAATGTAAAAACATTTAAGAACATATATAATCATATTTTTGTTATTTATATCCATTCCCGTCATTACAACGGCTACATGTTAACTACCATTTAAAATAATATTATTTTATTATTAGAGTGCAACGTAAGATTCCCAAGAAACTCGTTGTTGCGTGTTGGGTACGCCATCGAGCATAGCGTCCCCTTTAAAGTCATATTAATATTTTATTCACAAATATGGATAAATATGAAAATGTCATATTATTTATTTACCTGGGGTGTTACATCCTTCCCCCCTTTTGGGAATTGCGTCCTCGCAATTTTAAAATTGCGCTTGGAAACATCTTTGAACGTCCCACATCGGAACAAGAGTCGGTAAAACAATCACTTTAAAATAAAGAAAGATAAGCACATAGGTCACCCGAGTTAACCCATACTAGGATTCCAAGTATGAAAATATGGACATGGAGGAGAAAACATAGGGTCATGTTCTGATGGAGAGTGCTAGAAAATATGTTTAGGAGAAAGTTAACCATGAGAGAATCACAAACTTGTGATGGGTTAAACTGTATTTGATTCCCCAGTAGGAAAAGCTAATAGACAACATTTTTGTTTTAAGTTAATTTTTATTGAGGAATTTATTCATAAGGAAGCATAATCACTTATCATTTTGACTTTCAACTTTTACTAGATTCCTTAGTCAAACTCATATTTTTTCCAAAAGACGAGTATTTAGGGAGACTTGTTCGCATTAAGAGTACTATAATCAACTTCTAGAGAATCACCTAATCCCCAAAAGAGAACTATATACATCCCATGTATTTAGGCTTTAACCAAAACCAAAACCAAAAAGGTTAGTACAAGATCAGATAATCTAGAAAAGGATAACCCCTTATAAAAAGAAAATCTATTCTTAATCTCCAAAATTTGTCCAACAAAACCCAAAGTTCAACGAGGACCATCCGATAAAAAATTTGTCCATAAAATTCTTCAAAGTAAACCAATATAAGATTGAAACCCAAATATTTGAAGGATTTAGTCACATAGTCTTCCAAGTTAAATTGTAACATTTATCTCCAAACAACATTAGTCGCTCCTAAAGTCTCGCATTGAAAAGTAATTATCCTAATCACATATCCTCCAAAATCAACTTACTCTTAATTCGTAAAATCATATAACTAAAAAGAATCAGTCAAACTAACCAGGGACTTCACGTATTCCAGTGGTAGGCGATAAATACCAGTCGCACTTCGGTTGTGGGTTCGATTCCCGCATCATTTTCCGACGCGACGGGTTGTCACACGGTCTGCGTGTTGTCCTTTTTCCAAAACTATATAATTCTCAAATCATTACCCAAAAAGGGATAAAATCATCAAAAATAACCATAACATAATTCAACCTCAATTTTATCTCATGCCTTTCACTTCAATCATAACATATGATAACCCATAATTACCTCAAAAGTAAGGATCATATAAACCCAAATGGTTCTTTATAACTATGTCCACAAAAGAAAAGATAACTATTACTTGAATAAAATTTGCCTATATGAAACATCAGGGTTACACATAATATAAAAAGTCTTCTAATGTAACCCCATCATCAAAAGAGACTTAATACTCTTAAGAATTTCACCCTAACTCTTGAAGCCCTTATATGTTGACATCTTACTCATTCAACATTCTTCATGATCCATTATCCATTCCTTTCTAACTTATTCCGAAATACCTATTTCCTACAAACAAAATCATGAATCATATCCTAAGATTCCAAAATAGGAAAACAATAGTCATGAAATAATACATACCTTTGATTGGTCATTGTCAGTTTCTTCATCCTCAATCGGAATGGCATTATGTAGTGGTAAACAAACATTTGTATGCTCTTGGTGACCCCATTCACCAAACTTCTTCATAGGACATGTGTTTTCATAATGACCATGCACACCACATTTAAAACATTCAATTGATCCCTCAGAAAGAACTTCTTTCCCTTTCCTCGAGTCAACTGGATGCTTCCTTTTTCCATGGAAGGTTCTTGCTTTATGACCTTCATTTCCACATCTATAGCATATTTCTGTCCCTTTGAAACATTTTCTAGGTGTTTCTTTCCACATCTTTGACACATAGGTTTTTGAACACACTTACCTCTATGATTATTACCTGTAGTAACGTAGGGATCTGTTTCTTGCATATATGATGCCTTAGAGAAATCTCCAAGGTTTAGGTGGTCAGTCATGACTCCAGATAGTTGGTTGAGGATAAATAAAAGAGTTCTCATTGCAGCTCCCATATCATTCAGTTGCTCGCTCAGAAAACTGTCACAGTTTCCTTCACATCCACCATTACCTTGGTGCCTGCTAGATCCAGCCATTTACTAAAACCAAAAAGGGTCAGTGTGAGTATACCAACAAAACCATCATGTACTAATGAGGAAGATAAACACTAAGATATTCTTACTCATTCACTTTATCTAAAACTAGTACTCTGTCTGAAATCCTAACCATTATGGTAATGTCACTTATGCTTAAAGAATACCCTAACCTCTAAAGTTATCTAAACCGACCTCTGATACCAACTATAAGGACCCAGCCTTAAACCTTACTTAAAATTGAATTAAATGAATAATTCACATTGAGGATATTTTCAGGTTTAGAGTTTTAGAGAATTAGATCCTGAAACTTGCATTACATTCCACATTTAAACAAAGTGGTTACATAAAAGACAATATTCATTCTTCCCATCAACGAAAACCTATTTAAAATAAAACACGGATTCTTTCTTGACACATCCTTGACACTATCATCACATCATGTACCTTTCCCTTGACCTGTGAAAAACATTTCAAAAACTTGGGATGAGCATAAAAAGCTCAGTAAGGGTTATAAAAATATGGAAAGGAAACATGAGTTCATATATACATAAGAATTAAATCATACTTTACCCATAAAACATAGGCATATAAAATCATGAATAAATCATAGAAAACATAAGACATAAAGGTAATTTGAGGAATTCATAACATTCTTACGTAGGGAGTAACCCTCTTGGTTACGTTTGGAATACCCATCACAGTATATTCCCTAAATCTCTTCGGAGAAACCTTAACGTTTAACTCCTTCGCGTTACCCAATGCATTGGAGAGCTATATCGGGCTCACCCTCCCTTAGTTTATCACGGAACCACCCATTTTAATAACAATTCCCAAGAACCATAACATAAATGTATCAAATAAAACATGCTTAAAGGAAACATAACATTTCCACATTTCAATCACAATATAACATCTTAGTATATTTAAATAATGAATCCATTCAAAAAGAAACCACTTCCAAAACCATTTAAAACAATTAATAAAGAGATTTTTGAATCAAAGTGTCCCATACCACCTTGAAGCTTTTAAAATTTTAAACCATTAATATCCACATAAATAAATCCTTAAAACCATTTTTAAAACATGGATATTAATAAGAACAAATCATTAAAACATTTAAAGCAATATTTTGGTTAAAGGGGTTTTACCAAAATTAGAGACACTTGAATAAAATAATTGTGGAATAACATTTAGTCAGAACTTTATAATATCATGAGAATAAATGGATTCATAATATAATACTCCAAAGGACATTATATACACCATATAAGAGTGAATTGGTGCATAACAACAATGAACCCTCAATAGAAATGTCAAATGTGATGAAATCCCTTATAAAGAAGGTATCCTTAAAATTAAGGACAAATCAATCTCAAAAATATGTGTGACAAATATAAATACACCCAATATAAGTGGATATTATGTGTAAAACAATAAAAGGTCATTCACACATATTCAATGGATGACATATTCAATGACTACATGTTGAACCCAAAGAAATCGAAATTGGGTTAAAAAGTTCCCTTGACAGCCTAACGACATCACATCAAAATGAGTCGATGAGAGATAAAAAGTGTATCTCATCACATGGACTTAAAATTTACATCAATAAGGATATATGAGAACATATCCCAGCATAACAACATGTAAATTAAAAGACCCAACAAAAGAAGTCTTTTAAAAAAAGAGGAGGGTGAAAGGTTCCCTTACCGACTTGGGTATCTTTCAAAACATACACCCCATGAAAGAAGGACAATAGATCATTGATGTAAATACTCATAAACGAAAGTATATTACACAAAGAGTAGAATAATGGGCAGTACATACACCACTCAATGGAATTTGTGGAAAATGTAGCATAAATCTCACGGGAATAAAAGTGAGATGAAGAATCCCTTACGAAAACTCGGCAGCCTAACGGTGCCACATAAAACATCCGAATATGGATTGATGAGATCAAATAGGGTATCTCATCACATTAAAATAAAATGTACAGAAAGAGGAATATAAAAGAACATCCCCCAACATTACAAATAGGAGCTTAAAAGAAGTGACAGAAAGGAGAGTACTTAAAAATAAAGAGAGAGGTTAGATCTCTTACGAAAGTTCGGCAGCCTAACGGCGCCACTCAAAACTTCCAAAATGGATTGATGAGAGAGATTAGGGTCTCTCATCACATGAACATAAAAATTACAGTAATTGTAATATAAAATATCATCCCAATAACAAGAAAGATGAGCTTTAAAAGGAATGACATAAAAGTGTGTACTTAAAAAGAAAGAGAGGAGTAGGATCCCTTACCTCGGGTCCGACTTGACTCGATCGTTCTTTAATCTCCTGAATAATAAACTTGAGTTAATTTATACTTCCTTAAGAACCTTTTTCAAGTTAATTATTACTTTTATACCACTTATTACCATGTCATAAACATTATGTAATCATTTAAGTTAATAATATTTGTTTTGCCGATATTTGGTTCTTAAGTCGAAAGTGGACTTCTTACAATTACATGTTGTTCGTGTGGCCAAATGTTTATTATATACAGAATTGTATTCATTATGTAGATATCATATATGTCATATATATCCAGTAAAACCATTCATTTATAACATTACATAATCATTTAGAGGTAAGAAATGAAATGCACCGTTCATGGAGACGGTAAGTCGTACGTACGCATGAACGCTACTTTCATTTCTATTTTGTATTTTATAGAATGGAATAATAATGATATAAAGGTATATTATAATTCCATTATAATATAATATATAATATCATATTTACATCCTTTATACATCCCACATATGGTATTTAACGAATCAAATCACTTTGAGGGGGCGGTAGTCCGCACTTCCTTAAATGAAGATATCACGTATTCGCATGATGGAAGCCATAAAGGTAAGACAAAAATGAAAAATACAGAAGCATAAATAAAACATAAACATATTATATATCATATATAAAAATAGTGACATCATAATGGCCACCTTTGAAGGTGTTAAATGAGTACTGAACAATCATCGTTTCGGGAGGCAGAATTTCACCATCCACGGAAACCGTATGTTATTTAACCATTTGATGTAGTTGTGTGAGAGTGTAGCTCGAATAAATCTTATAACAACATCCTAGTATATTGAAGATACTGGTGTTGTTACAAAAGAAGTAAATAAAAAGAGTTTAGGGGGTTGGAGAAGCAAAATAAAACAAATGAACATGAGAGAATGAATTACCTTTAAAAGTGTTACTCCTTTTGATTTGAGCCTAAAGGCTTCCTTTGAAAGGATTATTCCCAATGGGAATCATCTAGGATGAGGAGAGGTATGTGTAGAGAGTAAATGGGCAGGGTTTGGCCGAGCCAAAGGCTTGAGGAGTGTGTGAAATGGGGTAGAGGTGGGGGCCTTTTATAAGAGGAGAGGAGGGGCACTTTTGGAAAGTAAAGAAATATTACTTTATTTGAAAATGTGTTTCGATTTCAAAAGGTCACAAATTGATATAATTCGTAGATAAGGTAGTAAGGATTCGAAATCCACTCATCCAATAAGTTTTGGACATGTGTAGTTCATAGATTTTACATTATCTTTATATTTTGTTTAAATCGTCAAATAATGATGTCATCGCTGCATCATTATTATGTCATAAATAATTTAATTTATTTAATGTCTAAAAATTATAAAAAATATACTATGATGTAGGAAATATTTTTATCTTTCCAATTAATATTTATAATCAAAAATATGACTTGTATAACCTCACTTAAAAATTGTTTTAGTAAAACATATCATGTTTGTGTCATTTTTACTTTTACATTAAATAAAAAGTTATTTATGTCATTTCCCAACCAAAGTGGATCCATGGGGTCCCCAAGTTGACCCATGGCTTGTCTTGGTCGGCCATGACACAACCAATGAGGGTAAGACATGTGTCAAGCTCATCTAATTTTATTAAAGCATTATTTTTACCTTAAACTACACTAATTACCACTAATCGCGATTAAAAACTTAATAAGTTACTATTCACCAAAAAATTATTTTAATCTCATCGAACCACATTTTACTTCTTAATGACAACCATGTATGTCGGATTTTTGAAAATCAAAACACACTGATGGCAAAATTTCATTTAAACGGAAAATCAGTTTTTATAAGTACCACTTAGTGGTTTCACTATTCATCAAAAATTGAAGTTTTTTAGAAAAATCCCAAAAATTCACCCTAAGATATATTTGATATTCTGAATTCAAAAATGAAGTCCGTTTTACAAAATTAAAAACATATAAGTCACATTAATTAATTTAATAATTAATTCCCGCTGTCATGACAAATAGCGTGTTTTTATGAAACAATAAGTATCAAAAGATTGACACTAGTTTAAGTCTGATTTCAAAGTGAAATTAATTCCAACGACCACTATTGGATTTAATGGTAAAAATATTTTCTAATTTCACTTTAAAACCAATTCAAAATATAATATAATCATATAAATAAATTAGATTAAAAAGTGGTTTTGAATTAAAATACAACATTTTACACTATTCATTAAAAAAATGAACTTTATCGGAAAGATACCAAAAATTTACACAAAGTAAATTTTGATGTCCCGATTCTTAATAATAGTTTTATTTGGTCCAAAAGAATGTTTAGGAGTGAACAAAACTATATTTAATGACGGTTCGCCATCAAAAGGTGATAAGTGAACCTTTAGTGAAAACTAGGGCATATACGCCTAAAATTGAATTCTTTCCGTATTTTAAGCCTTTATATTTTATTGTATAAATGTAAAAACATTTAAGAACATATATAATCATATTTTAGTTATTTCTATCCATTCCCGCCATTACAACGGCTACATGTTAACTACCATTTAAAATAATATTATTTTATTATTAGAGTGCAACGTAAGATTCCCAAGAAACTCGTTGTTGCGTGTTGGGTACGCCATCGAGCATAACATCCCCTTTGATGTCATATTAATATTTTATTCACAAATATGGATAAATATGAAAATGTCATATTCTTTATTTACCTGGGGTGTTACAGTTAAAGCCCTATATTTATACTAATTATGTGATCACTGTTCAATGACATATTAGAAATGGTCACAATTATTAATAGTATTTTAAAATCTAGAAACATAAAACCAATGAAGTTCACATTTTATATAACCATAATAAGACATTTAATTAGATCAAGAGGAATTTTCATTAATGAAAGTTTGGGTCGTTACATTCTATGTGAATATATACTTCAAACTCTTAGTATTAGTATATATATCACACCTTTCTACATAAAGACAATTCATCTATATCTTCAATGAAAAAATTAATTTAGATATCTCCAAAATCTTGAGTTGGGTAATTTTGTTCATGAACATTTAATTATCATGAGACATAATCTACCACCATATAATTTTATGTGAGAACACATCCTAATACCTTATTTGATAAATCACTATAGATTACCAACCCTTATCCAATATAGGGTAGTGTAAGTAAAAGTGAACCAATTAACCTTCACTTTAGTTCCTTGAATTTTTCCTCGCATTCATCTATCCAAAGGAACTTGGATCCCTTTTGAGTTAACATGGTGATTAAATTAGATAGTCATGAGAAATTCTCCACAAACCATTGATAATATCTATCCAAACTAATAAAGATTTGTATATCATCCATAGTTGTTGGTCCAGGCCAACATTCAATAACTTTGGATTTTGATGGATCCACTAATATACCCTATCTTGATATTATATGACCCAAAAATGAAACAGTATATTGCCAAAATTCACACTTGGTAAATTTTCCATATAACATATCCTTTCTCAGGGTCTTTAGTAAAATCCTTGGGAGGTCTTTATACTCTTACTTTCTCTTTAAACCTATAATAATATCATTTATAAACACGACCAAAAATTGATCAAGGTAATCTCTAAAGACTTTATTCATTAAATCCATAAATATATCAGAGGAATTAGTAAGACTAAATGAAATCACTATATACTCTTAGTGCCCATACTATGTATGTAAAATCATCTTGTGTGTATCCTTTTTCTTGAACTTTAGTTTGGGATATATAGAACGAAGGTCAATTTTGGATAAATATTTATCTCCACATAGTTGATCAAATAAGTCAAAAAAATGGGGTAGAGGATACTTTTTCTTGGTTGTGATCTAGTTTAGTTAATAATAATCATTGATAATACACATTGATCCATCTTTCTTCTTAACAAAAAGAATAAGTTCACCCCAAGGTGATGCACTTATCTGAATGAATCCCTTGTCAATTTTCTCTTGGAATTTATTATTCAATTCCTTCAACTCAATTGGTCCATTCTATATGGATTCTTTGAAATAGGAATTTCACAAGGTATGAGTTCTATTGAGAACTCAACTTCACATTTTGGTGGAGAAGTAGAAAACTCTTCCAGAAATAAATCAATAAAATCCCACAAAATATGAATGTCATTTATGTTGAGTTTCTCCCCAACCATATGAGATAAATAACCCTTTTTAATGGGAATAAAAACCTATAACATGGATTTTATTTCCATCATAAGTTAATATTTATCATCAAACTGATAGATAATACTAGTTTGTTTTGGAATATAAAATGTAACTTACATTCCTCAAAAATTTATGTGGTATGTAGATAAATACAATACATTACTAAGATGACATAAAATTTAACCAAAGGGATAATAATAAGATTTTTAGGAAGTACATTCCCTCAAACTTCAACTGGAGAAGGACCATAGACTTCAGATATGATCATCATACCATTAAGGGTTTTCACTGCTAATTAAACATCTAACCAATAGGGATATGAAATAATATACCTAAATAATTTTCATTATAAATTAATTTATTTAAATAATATCAAATAATATACTTCAATATTTGAGCATACTTTTTCACCTCACCAACTTCATTTTTCTATCTTTAATCCCTTAATAAAACCAAAATGGTTATCTTTACCATCTAGTATCTTTGATTAGAGAGATCAATCATGAGAAATCATTATTATTATGTCTAAACATTGAAACATTTTTTGAATATATTAAACCTTAGGTTTTACCTAGGTCATTCATGATAATTGTCTATGAAAATAATTTATGATGAGTTTTTTAATTTCCAAAACATATCCCCTAAGAGTTTCAGACCAAGTTTGTAGAAAGGCCCATTTTCATGCACCAGGTGATGATCAATTCATATCCCAAATTTCCAATTTTAGAGTTATTACCCTTAGGTACAACTATTCTAGATCCACATCCACTTGTAGTATCCATATAGGGATGTAATTTCTTGGAAAACACTCACTCTATCCTTCAAAAAAATTCAAGGAAATTTTCATGTACCTTAACTTATCCCAAGGGTCATCACTAAAGTTTTCTCATCCAAGTTTCCAAAGGTTAACTAAAACATTATATGATACAAACCATTGATCTATAATTAATACCTATCATAGAACTCCATGGGTGGATATACCTCCTATGTGGGACTCTTACCACCATCCATAGTGGAAGCCCTTTCCTCATGAAGCCCTTGGGTATATAACCATGCTTCACCCAATGATCACATGTGAGAGTTCACATGGATTTGATTCCTTCATTTACTCTAATACCAACTATAGAAACCCAAATTTTTCATACATAGATATCACATATAAATAGATGAATATTCATTTCATAACATAATGATCCAAACCAAAATCATTTAGACCTAATGCCTTTAGAAACTTGGATACATAAATAATTTGTTCATAAGTTAACTCAATACTTTACCATAAATATCACCCTTCTTAGACATATTATACATAATACCTTTCTTCATAACCTTGGGAAAGGGACCATAATAAAGGGTGATCTAAGATGCTCAACAAGGTTAAAAAAGGGAGTTATCAACATAATGTGAGCATAAGGGTATGAGAACATGAGAATAACATTTGAAAACTATATCCTGAATATCATAGATAATAAAATTGAGTCATGGAATAAATATTGATAGTTTATAATACATGAATCATAATGGAATCAAATAAAATGATATATAAGAACATAACATTGGCATAAGACATGGATTTTTGGCATTCAAATAAGCATGGGAAATATTAGGTCAATTTTACTCACCAGGACATTCATAACATGTTAGGAATGGACTAAACTATTGCTCACTTACTTTCATTTTTGTATAACCACCCATGAAACCTATTAAGGGATTGTCATAAACTACCATGTGCCCTATTTCAGTCTTGGGATAACCTCATATGTACACACTTTTAGTATTGGGATAACCTCCCATATACCCTCTTTCAGGCTTGGGATAACCTATTGTGTAGCCTTTGAGCTCATAAAGCATTAATGATTACCCCATACATTAGAGGGAGATATAAGGCCAACCCATAACATAATACGAACATTTTTGTGCCACAATATCATAAAACATTAATCATATCATAACCCATAGAAAGTATATGAGTTTCATGAAAATTTCATCATAACATATCCTGTGCAAAAGAAACATGTTTTATAGAAATCTTGTCAACATAAACATAAATCATATAGATAAATAATAAGGACGGTATCATTGGATCATATCCTTAGTAAATATTAAGTAACATTAAATTATTTCATCTTTGATGGACAATTATTTTGAAAGATCACATAGAACATTTCTTGAGAAAAATAACCATTCCACTTTGGAAACACTTATTTAAAATATAAAAATTTACCAAATATGAAAAAAAAATTTATTTGAAAATAAACTTTAAAACTTTTAAAGTAACATTTAAATCATTGATTGGTCATTATGGCATGAAATACCATTCATTTCATACACGTTAATACGAAGATTCCTTTTATATTTTTGGTAGA
This sequence comes from Viscum album, assembly GCA_963277665.1. Taxonomy (NCBI): domain Eukaryota; kingdom Viridiplantae; phylum Streptophyta; class Magnoliopsida; order Santalales; family Viscaceae; genus Viscum; species Viscum album. Next base: position 2,071,545,809 of record OY728156.1, on the reverse strand, counting down.
TATTCAAAATATCCATGTTCATAAAATGATAAGAATAATCCTTTTAAATCATTTTGAAAAAAATTTAAAAATGGGTACAAATTTCTAAAAAATAATTAGAGAATTTAAAAAAAAAAATTAATTTTTTTAGAAAACATAGACACATAAGAGAAAGTATTTTCAACCAAAGTGAGAGATAAAGTTGGTTTTCCTTAAAAACATTATTTTGGACCCTTAAGTATATAAATATAGGAAAATTAAAGGAAAAATTTATTTTCTTGAAATAATAATAGGATAAGAAAATTCATGAGTTTATTTAGAGATAGATAATAATATTTAATCATCAGAAGCATAATTATAAACAATCCTAAGAAATAGTTAGGTTGTAACATAAAACCTTTATCACTTTGGTAATGATTGAATTATAATCCCCATGAAATAAATAAAATTATATGGATATGTAAATACCCATAATTTTAATTACTATCATCATAAAATACATTTATCGGAATAATATATACTACACAAAATAAATAACTGGTGAATATGGCATATGTCCCATAGAAAAAAAGGTGAGATGAAAATACCTTTACCACTTTGGAATATTTGTAATAATACATCCCATTAAATAATACCAAAAATTATTGTTCAAAAATCATAAAAATAAATCTATTTATGATATAACATGTCAAATTGGGAGTATATACACTACATAAAAGAAACGAGTGGTAAATATGGTATATGTCTCCTAGAAATAAAAGAGTGACTAGAAATACCTTACTTAAATTCTTGAATTTATTCATAAAAATTCAAAAATAATGTATAATAAATATTGGTTTATTATAAATATATTAAAAAACCATTATCATATATATCATAACTTATATGATTTACTTACAACTTTTATTACCCATTTATTAATAATATCTATGTTAAAATCATGTTTTGAGTAATAGCTACTTTGGTTTTCATATATGTTTTGGATTGGTATTTTTGGCCTTTTTAATTTTATCATTGTTACATAATATATATAATTATAATAATTATATTAATATTATATATATTCATTATATATTTATTTAGAGTAATCCATAAAAGTTAGATGTATAAAATGAATTACACAGTTCATAGAGACGGTAGGTTGTACATACACATGAACGATGTTTCCATTTTCTCGATGGACAGAAAAATACAAAGGTAAATATTAATTAGACTTTATAGAATAATTTTTATATCATATATATCATATATATTCATTAAATATTCCCTAATTACTATATATTTCAAAATTAAATGAAAAACGAGTCGCATCGCTTCGTGGAGGTGGTAGTCCACACGTACGCACAAGCAACGTTATCATTTTTCAAAGGATTGAAAGGTAAGAAGTTAGACATGATATTATAATTATAGAAGTATATTTATTTAATAAATATAATATAAATATGTTAAACCCATCATTATATATATATATGTGAAATATGGTGATGGAAAATGAATTACATCGGTTTGCAAGATGATAATCCGCCGAACACATTATCAATGATTTTGCTTTTCATTTGATAGTGAAGAAGCTGGATATAGGTTATTAAATTAAAACAAAAACATATCATTAAATTTTAAATACTTTTTTTTGTTATATCATTATATTTTAATTATATTTTAATGATGTGGAAGAATAAATTAAATGAAAATACTTAGTTAAGAGCGATACCTCTTCTTTGGACCACCTCCTTAAGTTATCACCAAAAACCTTATTAGGAGGGTTTACTAATAAAAATAAGGCCTATATGAAATGAGGATGGAATTAAATAATATATTTGGTAATTTATTGTCTAAACCAAAATTATTTGGGAGAGTTAATAGGATAGTATAGACCGACCATTGACTTGGGGTGTCGATGAATTGATATTTAGTTGGTGGTCGATGGGGAAATGTGAATGGCAGGTGGGAGACGCTGCTCTGGTAAATGTAGGATGCAGGTAACATGGGCCAAGTGTGGGAAGAGGCCTTTATTTAATCATGGGTTTAGGGGCCTCTTGTTAAATTATTGGGCGTTGAGGGACAAGTTTCCTTGGTCCATTATACGCCTTGGATTTTATGACCATGTAATGGGATCCTCTTCCTAGAAAAAAGATAAGAGTTTATTATGTTTAATAAAAATGGAGGATTCACCCTACCATCTTAAAAAAATTACAAAATATTGAAAATTATTTTATCTTTGGAATCATCATATAAAAATTATTCATGAGTGAATTTTTGATATTTTTTGTGGAAATCTTGAATTTTTTAGGTTAATAGTAAAAATATATTTATTCAAATAAAATGTGTTTTGTGAAAAAATATTTATATAATATTGACTTAATTAATTATATAATGTCTAGAAATTTATAAAATAATCTTAAAAATATAAATAATTTATTTTAAAAAAATAAATTCAATTTCTAAATCTAAAAATTAATTCCCAAAGTTAGAAAAGATAATTTATTCCATTAAAAACTAATTTTCATTTATTTATTTCAATATTCTATATAAACTAATAAATTTCATTGTATAATAGTCTAAAATTCATAACAAAATTTATTTCTAATCATATACTATTCATAGTCTCAAATAAGACTAATATTTTAAGTCTTGGTCTTGAAATAATATTTTATTTGTTATTTCAATCCAAAATACCCTTCCCCTCAATGTATAAATAGCCCCTATTAGCCCCATGGAAAACCACTACACAAATCTATCCAATTACAAAATATTTACCCATATACCTCCTCTTAATCCTCTTTGGATCCTTAGGTACATTATGGTATTCCCCCACTCCATGTCTTCAAGGCATAGGGACTTAACAAATAAGAAAACTTCAAGGATGAGGTAACACTCCTTCCTCTTCCTTTCAAATTATCTTCTTCTAATATTCTTTTCTCATTGCTATTTCTATTAGAATCAGCTCAAATTGATCAATTATAATATTAATATTATATTATTAATATTATGAAACTGTAAAATTATTTTTTATAATATATGTATATATACATTATCTCTATCCCTCTTTTAACACATCCCGTTGATGATCAGTTTACCCGCCTATGAGGATTTCATCAATTCTTTATTTACCATGTCCTTAATGTCTTATTAGTGTAGCTTATATATAATATATAAATATTTAATTTTATTTATTTTATTCTTATAGAGGTAATTTTAATTAATAAATAACAATAACCAAAACCATGAAATTAAAAACAAAAAATGGAATAATCCCAACAAACATGTCATGACATTATTTTATCTTTAATGAAAAGTTAATAAATAAATTTCAGTGGTTATAATTGATCAATAATAACTTAAATTAATGTAATATAAACTTAGATTTATGTTTTAATAAACATAAGTTTGTTATATATACCCTTCTTGATCTAACATCTTTTATTATGAGTGTATACCACCATATAAAAGATTCCAAATACATTTTCCATTAATTTTTAGAGATTTATATATACATTACATTTTCTCCCATGAATTAATCAATTCTTATTAAGTTAAAAAATAAATATGTGTAATTACATAACCATTCTCATACTATTAATTTGTGTCTTTGGGTATTGGATGTGTTGGGAGAAGGTTGGAGGGAGAGAGGTGTTGCTAGAGTTGATAATTCAATTAGTAATGGTGAATCATGAAATGAACATATGTTTTGATCTATGAGTGGAAGGTTGGGATGATAGTTGCGGCAAGGTTATTGTGCCATGGCCTGGAGGAATAGGTCATGAAAGTTAGGAACTGTACGATTTTGGGTTGGGATTCAAGTCACGACATGACTAGATTTTCTCACGGTGTGTGGTGTTTTGAAGGGGATTTTGGAAAAGTGGTAACACCTTACATTCTATATTGAATCCTTACATATCAATTTAAAATATTATCTATTACATTTTTTACATTTCAACTCATATCATGAGGAGTTTGGGCATTGTATAAAGCCCTGAGGGTGTATTTCCTTATTCCTACTATTTAGGGTGTTGACCTGGTAGGGTTACCTATCACACCATAGTGTGGTTTGTGTTTCTATACAAAATGTTGTAGAATTCCGATTTCATAGTATAGTAATGGTCCTAAAGTCATGACCTTTACTCAATATTATCGAACTAAACAGGTTAAAGGAGCTTTAAATGGGGAATGCCGAGTAGATTGTGGCAAAGATTTCAATGATTTATTAGATATAGCCCCATTATGATGGGACTATGACCTATCTTTCCGTGAGTCCTTAAATTTATAGTTTTATTATTAATTTGGAAAATCATATGTGTTTTTAATTATTAATTTTTTTCCTCAAACCTTAGATGACCAAATATACTTTTTAGAGACCTTTGAGTTCGCTTTTATATACACTGGACCATGCCTTTAAGAGATCAATTGCTTTTTGATTTGAGGTGAGTTTCTCATCTTTTATTTTGGGTTTTCTCCTTTTCCTTCATCTATGGAAGGTTGTGAAAGTGGATTAGATTATTTTTTGTTATCTTTGAGTCATGTATTTATGGAATTTTCTATGATCTAGTTTTTTTAGTCTTTCCTCTATATCATAGCCTTATGATCGTTCCCCTTTCCTTATTCTTGCACAACTATTGTTGAAGATTTGGTTGAGGTAGGGTATTTCGAAACTCTTATTCTATATTCCAGAATAATATTCTAGAATAGATTGCTATTATACCATCCACAGATCTTCTTATATAGTATTTTCATGTTTGGTTATTGTGTTTTGAGTATCCTTGGTTTTAAATAAGGATAAAATTTTTGGAAAAATTTCCAAATGAATAATGAAATTAAATAAAGATAATAAATTTGGAAAGATAAATTTTGAAGGGGGAAGGTGAATCCATATTTTTTATGGGTCCTAATGATATTTTTTATGTGTTATTTTTTATTAAATGACATATAATAGTGTAATTATATTATTTATGAACCTTTTAACCCACATAATTAGTAAATTACTTAAATATGGTAATGTAAAAGGGGTTTCTAAAATCTAAAAACTGACGAACAATAATTTTTATTGATTGTTATTCTTGATGGTGTGCTTTTTATTTTCCAAAATTGTTATGAATGGGGTAAACTTGGTTGGGTAAATCAACTGTGATTGGAATAGTGGTTTTAATTTGTTATTATTTATTGTGTCTTGTATTAGTTTTTGATAACTATTTTATGAGCTAGAGATGATAATGTGAATGGTGGTGAAAGTGAATGTTTGAGTTATTATTAATAAACATGATAAGTTAAAAAGGGATTGGATCATGGGTTTTGGATTGGATTGTCGATCTTGATTATTTTTTTAATATGACTAAGGTTTTTGGTTTTGGGTCTATGTGAGTTGGTGAGTAGTATGGTTGCTGGGTTAAAGGATAAGGGGTGGTATTGGGCATGCTTGGTTATGTTGGCTATGGAATAATGTTAAATGTAAAATTGATAGGATAATAAATAATCTACAATTTAATGAATCTATTATTAATATAATTATTTATGGTTATGACAACTAAATATGAAATTAAGGAAAGAGGTTATCATAAAATGAACATTTATGGAATAAATCTGATTAATAATTGAATGAATGATTTTTGGATGTGATAAACATGGGTAAATGGTTGAAAAAATAAACCAAATGAGGATGTTAAATGGTAAATGGTGGGACTGGGAATGATTTTTCATGGATTTATTTTCCCATAGATCCATTTGTTGTATTGATGATGATTTTTTATTAAATGTGGTGTTATAATGTTGGGTTTATATATTTATATTTTAATTGTAGAAGTGGTTTTGGGGATATGATGTATTAAATGAGTATGAAGAGTGGAATTTCATGGGATTTAATGGACCAAGGTTATGATTCAAAGAATTTAAAAGATCACAGTTATGATATACATGTATATTCTAGCTATATTGAATCTGGGTTATGTAACATGATGATTAGGATGTGATTATGATGAAATGTGGTGTAGGATGCATTACATGGTGGGGGTCGTGTATAGTGGTGGGGATAATGAGGTTGATTCCCTTCATGTTCATGATACCCTATAATGATAAGGAGTATATAGATATATGAAATTGGGTGAGGCACATACATGGAAGGATAAGGGAATGAGGTTTATGTCCTTTATTTTTACATTACCCTATCAATTTGTGGTTGGAAAATATTTATGTTTGGTGATGTAGTGTAGAAATATAGTGGTGTGATATATGGTGGTTGAATTATGACTACGGTTGGAAATATGTGGTATGTGGATACATGGTACAATGTTTGGTAGTGGGGTAGATTAATGGTAATGATGTGTAATCATTTTAGTTTAATTCATGAATTCCTAATTGGAAATGGAGAGGTTATCCCACTTGATCACTATTAGTTTATGATAAATGTATCTACTGATTAGTAAGAGTGGTGGTAAATTTTCAAGCCATTTTCATTGGTTTTTAATTATGTTTGTATATTTAGTGTTATTTCTCATTTATTGGTCTTGTTACTATATTTATGTTCTTAGTTGGGAAATGGTTGAGGATGTTGTAGGTAATAGAAGGAATTATGGTAAAAGAGGTGGAATATTAGGTTTAGAGGTTATTATCTTGTGTGTATTCCATTTCTATTTTTTGGTTTGGTTTTTATTGTTTGTTATATCACTTATATACTCTTTCATATTTATTGTACATGGATTAAAATATTTTTAGAAGGAAAATCCTACTTAGTAATCTCAAGTGCTCACCCCTCCATGGTTTTCTATGTGTTTTTCAATATATTTCAAGGGTTATTTATGTTATCATTTGAGTTGACCACATAAGGTTTTGTGAATGATCAAGGTCTTAGAATCTTTTTTTTCATATTATTTCCTTATGTTTTTATACTTTGACATATATGTGACATTTAGGTTATGTGAATTTTTTTTATGGAATGGAAATTCTAAAGATTTTATTGATGGTTTCATTTATTTATTATTTCCATGATTTTATAAGGGTAATACCTCTTGTTTATACCCATGGTGTTAGTCGCAAAATCATATCCAATTAGTGGTGGGCTTCATGGGTCAGTACCACCTTCACTACCACCCCTAGAGGGGTTTCCAGTGGGGGTGGTTCATGAAAAAGTGGTACCAAATATTTTGGATGAGATATAGGGTTGATTTTGAGTTAGGAACAAGTGAGTATTTCATGGGTTTTGCAATGAAGTGATGATAATCGAGTCTAACATGTGATATATACCAAGGGGATTGGATAAGACTTTTAATTTTGGCCCCCCTATGCTTTGACACAAGGACTTTGACAACCTATTGAAATTTTTACGTGAAAGTGTAACCATTTTAGGGTAGAATTTATAGGGAGGTATACAAATCATTTTTATTAATTTCATTTACACATGTATTCTATTTCTAATCTATGTTTTCAAAATTATGTTTTTATGCTATAATTGTTGATAACTTATAGTTATCTAGCTGAAATGTTTGTATTTTCTTTAGGTGAATTAAAATGGTAATTAACTAGAATGTACGGTTTAAATAAACCCTTTTTGTTTATTTAATATGTTGTTTCCATTTCTAATTATGACATATTTTACCTTAAATTGACTTTGATTCAAAATTATAGCTAATACACTCCCAAGATTTTTGGAATTGTTAGAAAAGATTGTTTAAAGTGCACTTATTATAGGTAATCAAAAATTTTTAAGAGCCTTTTTATATCAAGTTTTCCATTAATAAGTTCCATTTTGTTAGGATAAAATAATTTTTTTAGATCTAGGCTCTAGAAATTTCTGAATTCACATATGAATTATTATTTCATGTGTTATCTTAAACTTATGATTGATTATATACATGTGTTAGTAATTTATTTCAATATTATACTTTTTAATTTATTTCTATATATTTTTGGAAGATGAAAAATATTCTTAGTTATAAACCATTAAATTTAGTTAAATTTTACATTAATGAACCTATTTGTTGGTTTTAATAGCATGAATTTATGTTTTGGGTTACTAGAATTTTTATAAATCACACCTTAAAATGTAAATACTATACCATGTGTAGTTGTTGAAATATTTATGGGCACATTTAAGGGTAAAAATAAACTAGAAATGAGCATATAGGATTAAAATTTTAAAATGTGGATTGATTATCAAGAGATGAATATCCAAATTTAAGTAAACATTTGAGTTAATTATTAGGAAAACACTAGTATGCATTTCTTTAATAATTATTTTTTATTGATCATTTCACATCTAAAGTATGAAGGAAAAAATATTCCCCCCATTTGTATGATATGAAATCATGTTTCATTAGTGATGAAGTGTTTAAAAAAATTATATGTTCATTTTAATCTTGATGCATTAGAATAAATCATGTGCAGTTTTTCATTCACAATTTGAAAGTAAGTTTTAGTAATAGTTTTGAAATTCAAGGTACACAGATTTATCTAAAATTTAATTTAATGTAATTTGAGTGTTTTTCATGTTGTTATGTTACATGATAATTTCCTCAAAGTTATATTATGTTTTAATGATAAACTATTTTATAAAGTATGAAATAATTATCTAAAATATGATTTGTATGAAATTTTCCCATTATGAAATTTATAATTGTAGGTTCAAGGTTTTTATCTTAAAAATATATGTGAAGTGACTAATGTTGTTTTAAAGGTATTAATTTTTATGTTTCCTAGTGGGGTATTGATATGTTTTTGGTATGGGAGATGTGGCAGATGGATATGGTTTAGTGTTGTGAAGATGTTTATTGTGGCTATTTTATGATGGATCAATAATATGGGGAATGGTGATGTGGTTTCACGAACTATTTTGTGGATGAGATTTTGGATAAGGATGGTATATGGGTTCATATGTTTTCCTATGAAAGGGTGTTGTCCTATAATATGTTGATGTGATTTTTTCGGTTATGATAACTTTATTATTAATTTATTAGAATATATGTCATTGAAACACCATCAAGAATTTAGGCATTGGAAAAAGAAAGATGAATATTGGGATGGAGTGTTGTTGAAATTTCATCATAAAAAAGTACTAAAATTCTAGCGTGGGGAATATATATCTAAGGATGAGGTTGGGTTATAATAGTTTGAAGTTTCCTATTTTTTAATGAATACTCTTTATTGATTCTAAGTCTCTTTAATGTTTGGATTTTTCCAGAAGATGGCTTAAAGGTATATGGGAGGGGGAGTGGAAACTCTAAAGTAAAGTCATGGGAGGAGTTTATGGAATTTTTAAAGAAGTATTTACTTTCTTGGGTGTATATGTGTGCTCATTTTAATTATATTTAGAAGATCTGGTAAGGGTATGAGAACATACATATCTTTGAGAATGTTCTTCTGGACCTAATTAGTCAGATTCTATGTTTTCTACCCACAAAGGAGTAGCTAGTGCAATATTTTGAGTCCACCATAAGGTCAAAGATTTATTGATCCATCATAGATTTTTAGTTGAATTCTTAGATAGTTTTAAGATATTGAGTGGAGATCATGGATAAAGGTTTACCCAATATGGGATATTATAATGAAGGACCCTCCAGAGTAGTTTAGAAGGATAAGATAAATGCTATGAGTTATGGGTATTGAGGTTCACAAAATAAGAGGAGAGATAGGTTATCTTCTAGAGTTATAGTGTGGATTCAAGACCTAGGTTTGAGAATATTGAGATGCAAGGTGTCTAGAGAGTAAATTTGTTTCTTTTTTAATTTCATGGGGCATCATCAATATGAATTCTTTGAGATTCAGCATGCTTATCAGTCATTGGTAGAGAGTTTTCTATAATAATGTCTGGAGGTGAACCTGTTAGTTTCAATAAAACCTTTTTGGTGGATTTGGAAACTTTTTAAAGGTATATGTTGATTGAGATTTAAAAGATTAAGTAATTTTTTTCCTTTACAAAAATTTTTGGGTAGTTTTTCAAAAGAAAATTAAATTTATAGTGTATTTTTTTCAATGGGTATTTTATTTTTAAAACATGGTTAAGGTGAATATATTAGTTAGTATTATCATAATGGTTGGTGATTTGTTTAGTTTTTTCAATGGAAGGGCTCTTGGTTGAGAGGTTTATTACATGTTTGTGAGGTTTTATAGGTGTTTTTCTTATTGGGGGAAGTTAGTATTGAGGTTCCTAACTTTCCTTAAGGTAATTAGAAAAGTATTTGTTCTATCAAATAAGTATCTCCCCTGAGTGTATAGGATTTAGTTTATATTTATCAAGGTTTTATTTTGATTATTGAGGATGATAATAATTTTATAGGTATATTATTTAATTTTCTAACCTTTATCAGATCATTAAATTATTTATTTTTGGCATTGGAGGTGTTAGGAGAAGGTTTTAGAGAGAGAGAGAGGTGTTTCTATATTTGAGATTCTGCTGGAAGTGGTGAATCATGGTGTGTCCATATGCATCCTTCCTTGAGTGGAAGGTTGAGAAGACAATTTTGAAATGGTTATTTTTTCACGTCTTGGGGGTGTAGACTATAGATACCCAATCCTTTTACAAAAATTATTACATTATTTTAATAACAATTATCCATAAAATAAAAACCAAGGACAAAAAGGTCTAGTGTCTTTGGAGTACTAGGTACATAATTAGGAAACATGAAACAAGAATAACAAATATTTTTATTAATCTTAATAATGATATCATAACTCCTTTTTAGCTCCTAATAATACATAGGATAACCTGGGAAATAAATAGACAAAAGGAATGAGCTAACAAACCTAATAATGGAATAAACATGGGAATGGAGCATAACATATGAGTTAGAAGTCATAACATGATAACATAAAAGGAATGGATCATGAATAAACATATATAAGTATAACATATAGAACATGGAATCATATTATATTGGAAACATAGTAAAGTGGTAGAAATATATGACATAACATAAACATGAGTCAAGGATAACAGCCAAGACTATATCACATGGTGGATAAAGTCGCATAATGGATTAGGTTTACTCCCCAATCCCATACATAACATCTCATAAGTCAAAAACATTACCAAATTCATTATATCAATATCTAGGTTAACCCATCATAACATGTTCATTAATATGTGTGTCACATAAATAATCAAATATAAGGAAAAAACATAAGGGTTTCCCATGGGTATCGTAACCTTGTCATAAGGCATAAAAAAGGGAGTATAACAATGGTATCCATGAAAGAAGGGATTTAAATCATTCTTGGTCATTTATAAATGAAAAAATAAGAAAAATCATGAATAATGATGTCAAACTAAATTGAAAACAAGAAACATAGTTTCTAGGTAACTTTAGAAACATGGAACTTAATCATAGTTTTAAGGGAAAAAATAAAGAGTCTTTAAAGAGGATATAGGTATAATTATTCCTATAAAACCAGAAATAAACTAAAATTGTTTTTCATAATAAATTCATTTATTTTATAAAAATATCAGAGGATAAAAATAATTTATGGATTGTACTTAAAAATTTGTAAGATACAAATAAGTTCCCTTTAATCGGGTTTCCTTATAGAGAGTAATTTAGGAGGGAACCTTTTAAAATATATAATTACACATCAAAGAAAGATGAATTGAAATACATACATATGTGTCGTGAATATACATAGAATATAGGATAATTATATAAAAATAATGAAGAGATAAATTGAGGTGAATATAGATAAAGTGTAACCCAAATGAGATATGGAGGTCTCAAGTTATCACTTTCCTTATGCCATTTTGATGAGTTATAAGGTTTAACGTTTTTGTTCCAGGAGTGTTTGTTTCATGGTTTCATGGTTGGTTCAATTGTGTATAATTTTGGAAGTTCTTTTTAAATGGAAATAATATTATATAAGTGGAATGAAATGGTATTAATACACTTCCATAAGTTTAAATGATCCCATATATCATTGTTTTCTGATATTAGTATGATTCATTTGATAAACCATTAATGATAAATGTTTAGTTTATTTTCGATTTTTTTTTCTAACCATCACACATTTGTTTCATTTTATTTAATATCATGTCTATATATTAGTTATAGAGCATGGAATAAGTTATAATATACTTATTAAAATCTTATTTTACCATAATAATAGTTTTATAACCATCCTTGAAGGCGTTAATGGAAAATAAAAACTCATTACCCATAGAGGTGTATAACCACCATAATTTGGACAATTGTTTTCTTTCTTTAAATAAAAGTAGATGAGAAAAAAGGATTGATAGAATATATTCCATTAAAAATATAAAATTACATTATACACATTATATTGGAATTATTATGATTTTATGGATGAAATTGGTGAGGAGAAGGTAGAATAAGAAATGAAATTAAAAGATGTAGTTTGAGAATGTTACCTCTTGAATATCACCTCCTTGAAAGACCCATTGAGGAACTTGGAATTTGTATTTTGGTGAGAAAAAAGTACCTGTATATGGTGATAGTGTGGAGTATAGTGTTTTTAATATATTTTTTAATCTTTAAGGCTTGGAGGGTGTGGGGAGAAGGGTTGGTGAGGGGTGGTATTTATTAGGAGAGGAGAGGGGTGTTTTGAAACTTCTCAAAATATTAAAATATAATAAGACTATTCTAGAGTCAAATGCTTCCAAATTCCCCATATGTATACATGGGATGAAATTTAAGACCATATATTACCACATTTGGGATTATATAATATTCTTATTACTTTTAAATAATTTTTTAAAATATTATATTCATGAAATATCATTATTGTCTATTTTGATACTCTTCGATACTATGACTTTAAAAACAATAAGACAACATTTAAACTAAAAAAACTACTTTATTATATCTTAAACATGTCATGTTAATATATATAATTCTTGGATCACATTAAATAATTCATATTATATTTATTTTAATATTTTTAATATCATTTATTTGATTTTTCTATTAATTTAATAATTATTGTATCATCATTGTGTAAGCATTTAAGGTAATTATTTCTTTTTAAAAATTAAAAATATATTAAAATGATGAATATAAATATTTTAGATTGAAAAATTCTATTTATTATTGAATATATTTTTTGGAAAACCACATATTAAAATTTTAATACTTATTAAAAACAATAGTGCGACATGTTTGACTTTTCTTAAAATACAATGCTGTAAGGGACTTAATGTAAACCAAGTGGCTCATAAAGCTCATATATTTTAGTTATGTATGATTATGGTAAAAAATTACTCATCTAGAATAATTTCAGAAAAAATTAGGGTCATTTTCTTATCCTTGTCATATTATTTTTACCCTTAATTACCCAATTTACCCTTAAGCGTGGTAACAAAAATTACTAAGGTTACTATTCATATTGACAAACAAATAAAGGGTTGTATTTAATAAATTTATTAATATTTATTAAAAATATGGAATACATTTTTCAAAATTCAAAACATAGAAGTGGTATATTTTAATTTAAAATTAAATTAAAAAACAAAACAGAACATAATTGTTTTTTTTCTGAAAAATGCACTTTCAAGTATAAAAATGTTTTTATTTTAAATTAATGTATAAAATATATTTAAAAGATAAAAAATTAGATTATTTATAATCATAATTAAATTATTAAATTTTAAAACTAATCCTAAATATAATTTTAATTTGTATATTCTTTGAAATAAAATACAAATTTAATTGTAAATTAGTATTTTAACTATTCATTAAAATTTGATACTTTTTAAAAAACTGTCAAAAATACATCCCAAGATAACTTTGACATGCTTAATTAAAAAATGAATTTTTTTTCCAAATACATTTTCTAAAATTTTCAAAATTATTTATATTTGTTTTTTCATTGAAAGGAATAAAATTATTTTTTGGACGAAAACATATTTTTAAAGAATAAAATGACTATTAAAAATTAAGTGTTTATTTACTATGAATTAATAAATTGATATATTTCATAATATGGTTATTAATATTCATACCTACAAATCAAACAACTAGTTTATAATGGTCATGTTAATATAATAATATTTTAATAATATATAGGTGTTTGTTTAAACTCAGTGTTGTGTACTACATAAGCTATCGAAGAAACAAAATTATTTAAAGAGAAATAATTCATAAAAATTTTGGGGTGTTATATTATTCCCCCCATATGAATTTTTTCTCTTGAAATTTCATTTTATATACTAAGGTGAAAACAAGTGAGGGTACTTCTCCTTTATTTCTTCCTCTAGTTCCCATGTCACCTCTTTATATTTGTGGTTCCTGCATGGTACTTCAACCAAGTTAATGGACTTATTAAATATAACTTTATCTCTATGGTTGAGGATATTTATTAGATACTCCTCATGAGAGAGATCATTTTCTAGCTATACCACCTATTAATTTTGTACATGTGAGGGATTTGGTATGTTCTTTATCAGGAAGGATATGTGGAATACATCATATACTTGAGACATGGTTAATGGAATTTCTAGTCAATATAACACAACTATGATGAAATAAATAATATCAAAGGGGATAATGTACCTTGGACTTATCTTTACATTCTTTCTAAATATCATGAATTTATTCCACGAATATATGTAGAGGAATAACTTATATCTTACCTCAAACTCTAAGTTCTATCAACAATTTTCTGTAAAGATATTATGTCGACTTTGGGAATCCCTGATGTGATATTGAATGATCTTTTCCTTTTATACCATTTCCTTAACCATTTCAAGTCCCAACAAATTATTTTCAGTAACTTCGTCCCAACATGCATGTATTCAGATCTCTTCCCATAAAGGGATTTATATGGGGCCATTTGGATGCTTGATTGGAAACTATTTTTTAAGATAACTCGAAAAATGGAAGATTTTAATCACATACTACTTTAAAGTACATTGATAATGCTCTCAACATGTATTCTAGTGTCTGAATGGTCTACTCATATTGGCCATTAGTTTGAGGGTGATAAGATGTACTGAATTTTAGCTCAGTGTTTATATCATGTTGGAGAATTTTCCAGAAGTTAAATATTAGATCTCCGTCGGATACAATAAATAATGATACTCCATACAACCACACCACTTTTCTGATGTATTTGTAAGTTAATCGAGGGATAATTCCTCTTAAATTTGAATAAAGTGATATGTCTTAGAAATATGATCCACAATAACCCATATGGTATTATTTCATTTGGATGTCTTTGAAAGTCTAGTGATAAAGTCCATGGTTATTTTTTTCCATTTCCATGAATGTATAGGTAATGGTTGCATCATACCCTTAGAAGTTTCCCTTTTATCCTGTAATTACTGAAATAATAGACACTTTGATTTATATTCATTGATCTCCTTATTCATATTATTCCGACAATAGTTCTCTCAGAGATCTCAATACATCTTTATGCTCCTTGTGTAGATAGAGAAGTTTGATCAATGCGAATCATTAAAAATATCCCTCTTTATCATAAGATTTTATGGTACACATAGTCATAACCCAAATCTTATGATTCCTTCCACATCAATTTTGAACTATGAGGATGTCCCATTTTTGATAGATTCAACCTTCATCTAAATTTATATATCATTTCTTTGAGTATCCTTTATCTTCTATATAAGGGATAGTTGAAAAATCATTTGATAAAGACTGATGATATTCCTTATCTTATGATTCCCATGCCCATCCTTTGTAAGTGTAAGAATACTGGATCCTTCACAATTATCATCATTGATAAAGTTACAGGATCATTTCCACTTAGAGAATCTTACACTTTATTTACTTTACCAGGATGGTAGTGGATTGAGAAATCATAATCCTTGATGATATCTAACCATCTATGGTAGTGAATATTAATCTCCTTCTGTGTGAATATATATTTGAGGCTCTTGTGATCAGTTTATATCTCACACTTCTTTTCATAGAGATAATGACTCCATATTTTCAACATGAAGATCACAGTTTCCAATTCCAAATCATGGTTGGGATAGTTTTAGTCATGAACTTTTCATTGTCTTAAGGCATAGGATATTACTTTATAATTTTTAATCAGTATATAGCATAATCCCTTATTTGATGCATCACTATATACCACAAAGAGTTCTCCACATGTGGGTAGTGTGAGTACTGGTGTAGTGATAATCCTCTTTTTCAACTCTTTAAAATTGCCTCTACCTTTAGTGGTCTAGAAAAACTTTACTCACTTTAGAGTCATCTTGGTTAGTGGTTTTGAAAATCATGAGAAGTTCTTTACAAATCATCAGTAATACCCAGCTAGACCAAGGAAAATACAGATCTCTATTTTAGATATTGGTGTGGGCACTCCTCAACTACCTTTGTCTTAGAAGGGTCTATAGATATCCATTTTTTGGCGATAACATTCCCAAATAATGAAAATTATTCCATCTATAACTCACATTTACTATACTTTGTATATAGTTTATCCCTTTACAAAGTCTTTAGCAAAAAATTAAAATTCTCCTCATGCTCCTCCTTTCTCTTAGAGTATATCATAATATCTTCTATAAGGACTACCACAAATTTGTCGTGGTATTATATAAATACTATATTAATTAAGACCATGATTTTTTTGGAGAATTAGTGAGTCTTAAGAGAATCACTATGAATTTATATTGTCTATACCCTGTTCAAAAGGCAGTCTTGGGAATATTTTTCTTATTCACATTTAAATGGTGATATCCTGACTAAAGGTACACCTTAGATATGTAATTTTCTCCACATAGTTGATTGAACAAGTCTTGTATTCATGGAAGGGGATACCTATTATTTATCATAATTTTGTTAATCTCGTGATAATTAATGCATATGCACATTGATCCATCCTTCTTCTTAATGAAGTGGACCAGTGCACCCCATAGTGATGCACTCAGGCATATGAAACCTTTCTCCAGATTCTCTTGTAATTTCTTCTTCAGTTATTACAACTCAATAGTTTACATCCTATAAGGAGTCTTTGATATGGGAAAAGATCTAGGTGTAAGTTCAATTGAGAATTAAACCTCTCGATTAGGATGAAGGCCATAAAATTATTTAGGTAAGATGTTGGTGTAGTTCATTACAATGGGAATGTCTTCAAGTATAATCCTCTACTTTTCCTTAATAATTTGAGCTAGATATAATTTATCATAAGGTAATATTATCCAAACTTTAGTTGATGGTTTTGAAAGAGATTCATCCACCTCCTTACACTTTTATAGAATTTGAGGATTCCTCAAGATCTGAAGTGTGACCCCCCTCTATAAATTTGATATTCGATTTATATAAAGATATCCTGTCCATGCCAAATATAGACTCAAACTCCACCAAAGGAAGTAATATAATATTTTATGGGATTTTTAGTCCAAAAAAATTGACCAATTAAGAGTTATATACTTTAGATATAATAATTTCTATATTTTAGTTCTCATAGATAACTCAACTTCCATATTTTAAAGTGGAGTTTGAATAGCTCTACTAAAATTAAAAGATATTAAAGAATGTTTAGAAAAGAATTAAATACCGTGTTCACTATTCTTGAATAAATAATCTGTATACCTATCATCACATCTTTTTCAAGATCCACTTCAGCGGTAGTGATAACATATTCTTTTGCTTGATTTCTTGGAGGTTGTTTTTGTTGATTGTCTTCTACAACCCCTGGCTTAGGGAATTGGCTCGCCAAATGCTCATGATCCTTACAATTGAAACACTATATTGTAGGATGTGTGTTGATACAGAACTTCCTTTATTCTTATAAATTTTTGGGACTCTTCATATCACTTATATAATTATTAGCATGATACCACTCTTTTCCACATTTGAAGCATCTTCTAGTTCCCTTTATAAAATTTCTAGGATACTTCTTCCCACATTTTTGGCACATGGAATGTTGGGTTTTAAATCCTACATAGGATTTATCTACTGATCCTCCCATATTAAAATCCATCTTGCTCTTTTAATCTCTAATCCCACAAGACCATTGAGAATCTCAAATCTCCATCTCAACCTTAAGGGCACAACGCACAATCTCTTCATAGCTATCAAAGTCTTGAATCTCAAAATATTGTCATATACTCATATTTAATCAATTAAATAATAGATCCACCTTACTTGGGTATTAATGAAAAATCCATAGGTTTATTGTGAAATCCTTGTAAAATTTTCCCCATATGTTTTGATAGACTCATCTTCCTTTTGCTTTAGCCTGAGGAACTCCCTATCCATATTAAGTTATAGATTTCAAGGAAAGTATTTATTGAAAAATATTTTTTATAATCCTTCTCAATCCATGGAATCAATTTCAACTTTAGAATAGGGTTTTTGATTAGTTTCCACCATTGATCAACTTTCCCATCAAAACAATAGATCACTAGTATGACTTTCTCTTTTTATGAGCATTGGAGGATAGTGAATATCTTCTCAATTAAGTTAATCCATTATTCTAAAACAATAGAATCATAAGATACACTAAAGGTAGAAGGTATTTTTTATATAAAAAAATCAGCCACAACTTGATCTTTCTTAGTAGGAGGAGGTCATTCCACATTATTTAATTTATTATTCATAACTTGATCCAATTGAGATTGTACTGTCCTGAATTTCTGAGCTACTCTTCTCATCAGGTTTGGAATCTCATTAGGGAAATCTTCAAATTTCCTATCACATTGGTTATTAGCACTAGTTCTCTTATTTATATCTATTGACTAAAAAAATAAAAAATAAAAATAGTTTTGAATAATTAGCTATTGAGTATATAAAAAAGGAAACTATGAACTTAAGAGGATAAACTTATAAATGAAAATTATATCCTAACATATGATTCCCTAAGTTTAAATCTAGATTATTCATAGTTATACAATTATCCCTAGGGTTATTACTAAAGTTTTATTTTTATAATCCCAAAAAATTACTAAACCTTCCTTTGATACCAACTATAGTGGCCCAAGCCTTTTACGCAAATTATTACATGATTTTAAACATAATTATCCATAAAATACAAACCAAGGATCGAAAAGTTTAGTGTATTTGTAATACTAGGTACACAATTAGGAAACATGTAACTAGAATAAAAAATATTTTTATTAATCTTCATAATGAGAACCTAACTCACTTGGAGCACCTACACCTACATATGATAACTTGGGGAATACATAGAAAAAATGTTTTAGATAAAAATCCCAGCAAGGGAGTAACCATGTGAATGAGGTATAACACATGAGTTAAAAGGAATAACATGATAACATAAAAGGAATGGATCATGAATAAAAATAAGTAAGTATAAAATATAGAACATGGAATAATATGATCATGGAAACATAAGAAAGTGGCATCAACATATAACATGACATTAACATGAGTACATACTAATTGGAGTGATATCAGCGAACACCAATCATAACATGTTCATGCATATGTGTTCCACATAAAGAATCAAACATAAGGAGTAAACATAAGGGTAACCCATGGAAAGAAATGGGTATCATAATCTTATCATACGACATAACCAAAGGGTGTGTAACAATGTTAGACATGAAATAAGGGACTTAAATCATCATTGGTCAGTTATAAATGAAAAATAATAATAGATCATGAATAATTATGTCCAACTAAATTGAAAATGATAAATAGAGTAGATAGGTGACTTTAGAAATTTTCCACTTAAGCACAGTTTTAGGTAAAAGAATAAAGATTCATTAAAGAGGATAAATGAATAATTATTCCCATAAATACATAAATGAAATAAAATTGTTTTTAATGATAAATTTATTTATCTTATAAAAATATTTTAGGCTTAAAATATTTTATGGAGTGTACTTGAAACTGGTTAAGAAAGAGAGAAGTTTCCTTTAATTATGTTTGTTTATCAAGAGGAATTGAGGAGGGTGCCTTTTAAAATATGTGATTCCCCAAAAAATGATGAATTTAAATACATAGATATGTGTGGTGAATATAAATATAATATATGATAATTATATAATAATAATGAAGAGATAAATTTATTCAAATAGAGATAAAGCATAACACAAAAGAAATACAATGGTTTGGAGAGATCCTTACCTTATGTCCAAAAGTATTATGCACTTGCACTTATTATCCTCGATAATAAAATTATATTAATTAATTTCTTAATTAATAACCTATTACAAATTTATTTTATTTATTATAATTTTATTATGTTCATTTATTGCCAGTTTTATGATTTATAAGGTTCAATTTCATTGTTTTGGGAGTCTTCGTTTCATGGTTTAATGGTTGGTTCACTTGCGTATAATTATGAGAGTTATTGTGAAATTAGAATAAAAATATATAAGTGAAATTAAATGGTACTAATAAAATTATAAAAGTTTGAATTATCCCATATATCTTTTTGTATTCTAACACGAGGATGATTCATTTGATAAAACATTAACGATAAATGTTTTGTTTATTTTGGTTATTTTTCTGACCATCAAACATTAGTTTCATTTTATTTAATATCATATCTATATATTAGTTATAGAACATTAAATAAGTTATAATATACTTATTAAAATCTTATTTAATTATAATAATATTTTTATGACCAACCATGAAGGTAGTAATGGAAAATGAAAACTCATTATCCATGAAAATGCTTAACCGCCATAATTTGGACAATGGTTTCCTTTCTTTGAATAAGAGGAGATGAGAAAAAGGTCTGGATAGAATATATTACATTAGAAATATAAAATTACATTATATACATGATAATGGAGTTATTATGATTTTATGGATGAAATATGTGAGGAGAATGTATAAGAAGAAAATAAATTAAAAGAGTTAGTTTGAGAATGTTGCCTCCTGAATATCACCTCCTTAAAGGACCCCTTAAGAAACTTAGAATTGGTATTTTTGTAGTACCAGAAGAACTTGGAAACGTTGAGAGTGGGTATTAGAGGTTTTTCTAGTGATTTATAAATCTTCAAGTCTAGTAAGGTGTGAAGAGAAGGGGTGGTACTTATAAGGGGATGAGAGTAGTTCTTTTGAAATTTATCAAAATATTAAAATATAATAAGACTATTCTAGATACAAATGATTCCAAATGGACCATAAATTCATATTGTATGAAATTTAAGACCACATATCATACCATTTGTTATTAAAAATGATTTTTATTATTTTTAAATAATTTATTTAAATATTATATTCATGAAATATGATTATTGTAAATTTTGACACTATTTATTACTGTCACTTTAAAAACATCAATAAAACAATTAAAAATAAAAAAATAACTATTTTATTATATCCTAAAAATGTCACGGTAATCTAAAAAATTCTATTATCCCCTTAAATATCTCAAATTATATTTATTTTAGTGTTTTTCATATCATTTATTTTTTTAATTAATTTTATAATTATTGCATCATCATTGTGTAAGAATTTAAGGTAATTATTTCTTCCCCTAAAATTTAAAAAAAATTACCATGATGAATATATTTATTTTATATTTAAAAATAATATTTATTGTTCACATATTAAGAATTTTAAACTTATTAAAAACAATTGTGTGACATGATTAACTTTTCTTTAAATTTAATACTATAAGGGTCTTAATGTCACCAAGTGGCTTAAAATGTCATAAATCTAAACCATGGATTATTATGGTAGAATATTTCTCATAAAATATAATTGGATCAAATGTTAGGGTCATTTTATAATCCTTATCATATTATTTTTACCCTTAATTACCCAATTTACCCTTTATCATGGTAACACAAATTTTAAGGTTACTCTCCATATTGACCCAAAAATAAAAGGGGTATATTTACTAAATTTATACCTCATGATTCAAAATATGGAATCAATTTTTTAAAATTTAAAACATAGATGTTGCAGAATTTTTTTTTAAAATTAAACTGAATAATGTAACAAAAAATAACTTATCTGAAAAATACCATTTTAACTATAAAATGTTTTTATACTAAATTGTTTTATAAAAATAATTTCAAATACCAAAATTATAATATTTATAATAAAAAAAGTAATTATAATTTTTAATTGATAAAATATATAATTTTAATTTTTAAATACTTTAAAATAAAATCCAATTTTCATTGTAAATTGATATTTTTCACTTTTTAAAAAAATTTCAGATTTTTTAAAAAATATATAAAAAATTCATCCTAAGAAAATTTTAAAATGATGAATTTAAAAATGAAGTTTATTTTTTAAAATAAATTTTCTAAAATTGTCAACAATAATTATATTAATTATCTCATAGAAAGAGGTAAAATCTTATTTTGAAGAAAATATATTTTTAATGAATAAAATGACATTATTAAAATTTATGTGTTTATTTCCTAAGAATAAATAAATAAATATATTTCATAATATGGTTGTTTATATTTATACCTGCTAATTCAATAGCTAGGTTTTAATAGTCATGTTAAAATAATAATATTTTAATAGTATATCATGGTTCGTTTAAACTCGGTGTTGCGTGAAACACAAGCTACCAAATAAATCAAATTATTTAAATTAAAATATTTCATAAAAAAATTGGGTGATACATAGGCCATGAGAGTTAGTCATCACACTATTTTGAGTCATAATTCGAGTCATGGTGTGATAGGATTTTTTTCATATTATGTGGTGTTTTGAAAAGGATTTTAGAAATTTTAAAAACCTCATATTTTATAGTAAATTCTTAGATATCAATTTTGAATATTATATATTTAATTTACTAAATTTTGGGTCATGGAAGGAGAAGTTTAGTCTTGGAACGAATCCCTGAGGGTCGAGTTCACTGGTCCTCCCTTTTTGGTTGTTGACATGTTGTGGTGCCTTGCCATACCATGGCATGGTTTAAAGTCCCATACATGAATTCTGAAAATTTAAATGTCATGACATGGTGATTGTCATCACACCATGAACATTCCATAATCATATTAGATTAAGTAGGTTGATCGATATTTAAATTGGGTAATGTGGTTTATATAATGATAAGAATTTTGGGGATTCATTTGATATATCATTATCACTGTCTGACCATGACCTATCACATTATGAAACCATAAATTTATAGTTTTATTATAAATTTAGGATCCCATTTATGTTTTTTATTATTTATTCATTTTCATTTTAACTTAGGTGATCAAAGATGATTTTTTGGAGACTGTTGAGTGACCATTGATTTTCATTGGCCCTCAAATTCAAGATATCAAACATTTTTTGATCTAAGGTGAGTTTCTCTTCCCTTATCTTGGGTTCTCTTAGTGTCCTTTATTCATGAAAGGTTATGGAAGCGGTTCATTTTGGGTTTTATTAGAATTGGGTCTTACATTGATTGAAGTTTATGTAATCTAGGTTTTTGAGGATTTTCTAATGATCTTGGCCGGATGATCATTCTAATTTTCTCATTATTATGTATCATTTTTGAAGACTTCATTTAGGTTGATGATTTATAAACTATTTGTTTATCTTTTGAAATAATATTCTTGAATAGATATCAATTATACCTTTCAAGTATCTTCTCATATTATTTGTCTATATGTTTGGTTTCGAATTTTTCAGTGTTCTTGGTTGTGAAGAAGGGATTTTTTTTGGGAAAAATTTCCAAAGTAAGAATAAAATTAAATAAAGACAACAAATTGAGTTAGATGGATTTGGAAGGGGGAGGAGAATCCATGTGCATTATGAGTTTTCATGATGTTTTCTATGTGTGGGTTTTTATTAACTGGAATAAAATTCTAAAATTATCTCAGAGATTAACCTTTTTACCTTCATAATTGGATAATTACTTAAATATGGTAATGTAAATTGGGTTATTGAAATCTATAAAATGAGGATATATCATTTTTGTTTACCATTATGCTTCATGTAGTGGTTTCTATTATCTAAAATAGTTATGATTGTGGTAAAATTAGTTGGGTTGGTTTTCTATGGTTGGAAAGGGGGTGTTGATGTGTTGTTTTTTGTTGTATCACCTCTTAATTATTAATAACTAGTTTATGAGTTAAAAATGATAATGGGAGTGGGGATGAAAGTGAAGGCACATGTTGATATTGATAAACATGATAAGTAAAATTTATATTAGAGCATGGGTTTTGGGTTGGTCTAGAAATCTTGACTATTTTGTTAATATGGATGAGGTGGTTGTCTTGGGGAGTGTGTGTGAGTTGGGGAGCCATGTGGGTACTGGGTAAATATAGAAGATGTGGTGTTGAGTTTTTTTATTTTTGTTGGGTATGGGATGGTGTTAAACATAAAATGTATGGGATAATAAGTAAAATGGAATTGAAGGACCATACTATTAATATAATTATTCATGGGTATGAAAACTACAAATTAAATGAAGGAAAGAGGTGGATGTGGAATGAAAATTTGTGGAATATATGTGATTAATGATTTAATAAACAGTTATCGGATATGATAAATTTGAGTTATGGATATTGAATGTTTTAGCATTAAACATGGATAAAGGGATATAATAATAAACCTAATGAGGATGGTAAATGGTAAATGGTGGTATTGATAATAATGGGGAAAAGTTAATTTGTTGATTTTGTGTATTTCTTTTACAATAGATTTAGTTTTTCCATTAATGGTAATTTTTTGTAGAAAGTGGTGTTTTGGTGTGTGTTTGGTATGTTTTTATTTGATATTGTAGATGTATTTTTGGGGATATGATATGGTAAATTAGGATTAAAGGTGTAATTTCATGGGTTGTAATGGATCAAGGTTATGATTCATGAGTTGTAATGGATCATAGTTATGACATACACATATATGTGGGATATAATGGATCTAGGATGTGTTATATGATAATGGGGATGAGATATAATGAGATATAATGTAGTGATGATGTTTTGGAGGATATATCATTTATAAAGGGTCATACATGGTAGAAATAGGACATAATATTTATGTTCTTCATGTTCATTTTACCCTATTGTGATTAATAGGATTTGGATATGTAGAATTGGGTGGGAAACATACATGGAAGGATAGAATGAGGTTTATTTCATTCATGTTTACATTAACCTACAAATGTGTTGTTGGTAAAGTTGGATGTATGGTGATCCAGTGTGGAAATTAGGTTGTGTGGTATGTGGTGGTCGAATTTCTACTATAGTTATAAAGATATGGTATGTGGGCGCATGGTACAATGGTTGGTTATAGGGAAGATTAATGGTAAGTAAGTGGTGTTTTTTTTCATTCACACATTTCTAATTTGATATGTAGAGTTCATCATGATATATCACTACCAGTTTGAGATGAATGAATCTTCTAACAGTTAATAGTGGTGGTAAATTAATACGCCCTTTTCATCAGTTATTTTAAATATATGTTTAGAGTCAGTAGTAATTCTAATTTGTTGGTTTTTTCTGTATTTATATTTTTGGTTAGGAAATTTTTTAGGATGTTATAGGGAATGAATGAAATTTTGATAAATTATATAGAACTCAGGACTTGGTGATTATATTCTTATGTTTATTTTATTTCCCTATATGCTTATGTTTTTATTTGTTGATACCACACTAGTATACTATTTCATATTTATCACACATGGATGTTGATGATCCTACTAAGTACTTCCAAGAACTCACCCCTCCACAGTATCTAAGTGTTTTACAGGATAGTTTTAGGGTAGTTGGAGTTTTAATTTGCATGGATCATATGGATTTTAGTGGATTATTGGGTCTCTAGAGCATGTTTTTCATATTATTTCTTAATGATTGTTTGATTTGACATATAATTGACATTTGGGTTTTAGGATTTTTTTGGAATAGAAATAAATTTTATTTTATAAGTGATTTTGTTTATTTATTATTCATTGGATTTTATAAAGGTAATGACTCTAATTTATGTGTCTTATACTGTTAGTTGTAGTCACCATCCCATGACCTACTGGAGGTGGACATTAGGCTCACTCTTTCCTTCACTACCAGCCCGAGAGGGGTTTTTATTGGGGGAGGGTCATGAAAATGTGGTATCAAAGCACTTAATTAGTGTAAAGGTGGATTTTAGAGTTATGAAAATTCGAGTATTTCATGGGATTGGTAGAAAAATGGTGATACTTGAGCATAACTTGTTATTTAGACCAAAGAGACCACCTAGGACATAAAAATTGGGGGGGGGGACCTCTACTCTGACACAGGGAATATAAAAACCTATAGAAAATTATTAAGTGAAATTATAACCATTATAGAGAATTATTCATAGATAGTTACATTCATCATTTTCATTAACTACATTAGAATTGGGATTATACATCTTATTTATGTTTCCATGATTATGTGTTTATGATATGATTGTCGATAAGTTTAATTCTCTTACTATAATGTTTTAATTTCCTTAAGATGAAGTAAAATTATAATTAATTGGAATGTATGGTTTACATAAACCCTTTTTTATTATTTAATATGTTTTTCCATTACTTGATTCAATATTTTTTCTGTAAAATTAAATTTCATTAAAATTCATAGCTAATACACTCTCATAAAGTTTTGAATTTTTATCAAAGCATGTCTAAAGAGTTTTTATTTTAGGTAATCATAAATTTTTATGATTATTTTTAAATAAAGGTTTCCATTAATAAATTATATTCTATTAATATGAAAGAATTATTTTAAAACCATGATTTTTGGATTTATGAATTTCCATATGAATTTCTATGTCATGTGTTAGCTTAAACTTATGAAATATTATATGAATGTGATATGAATTTATTACAATATTGTATTTCAGTCATTTATTTCTATAGATTTTGGAAGAAGGAATTCATACTTAGTGATAACCAATTATATTTAGATATTTTTTGAACAAGTCAATTGTTTCTTTCTATTTAGAGAATTATTTATGTTTTTGTTTATTGAAATATTTATGTGTCACACATTGAAATGTAAATACCATTCCATGTGTAGTTCTTGAAATATTTATGAGCAGTTTTAAGGGTAAATTGAAACTGTAAATGATAATGTAGAATAAAAAGGGTAAAATATAGATTTCTTATTGTAGAAAGTATTTCTAAAGTTTAAAGAACATTTTCATGAATTGTTATGAAAATACTAGTACATATTTCTTCAAGCATGATTTTTTGTAGAGAATGTAACAACTAAATTATGGGAGTAAAAGTGTGTCACCTATTTATATAATATGAAATCATGTTACATTAGTGATGAAATGTTTAAATAATGTTTAATTGTTCATTCCTATCATGATTAATGGGAACAAATCATGTATAGTTTTTCATTCAAAATATGGAAGCATGTTTAATTAATATTTTTAATGTTAAAGATATGGGTATTTCTCAAAAAATTATTTTAATGGAATTGAGTGTTGTTCAAGATTTTTTATTAGATGATCATTTCCTCAAAATCATACTATTTTTAACAAATAACCTATTTTCTAAAATTTGAAATAAAACTCTTAATTTTGACCAGTGTAAAATTTTCCTATAGTGAAATTAATTCTTGATGGTTCAGTATTGTTTTGTTAAAAATCTATGTGAATTGACTCTTTTTTTTGTTTTAATGGTGTTTGTGGTGAGGTTTCATAGTGGGGTACTGATATGTTTTTGGTATGATAAATGTAATTATTGGTTATGGATTGGTGTTGGGTGTATATTTCTTATAGAAGTGAGATGGGGGATAAATGATGTGAGGAATGATGACGTGGTTGTGTGAGGTGTTGTGCATATGAGATTATTGGGAAGGATAGTATATGGTTTGGTGAGTTTTCTTGTTAAATATTTTTTCCTCTATGATGTTTTTATCTATTTTTGGTTTATGATAACTATATTGTTACTTTATTGGAATATATTCCATAAACAATTATCGAGATGTTTAGCATTGAAAGGAGAAAGATGAGCTTGGGATAAAGCTTTGTTGAAGTTTCAGCAATAAAAAGTATTGAATTTCCATAGTAGGGAATCTATCCCCAATTATGAGGAATAGTTAGAATATATTTAAGTTTACTTTGAGTTAGTTAAGAATCTGAATCAATTTTGAGTTTTTTGGAAGTTGTATTGTTTTAGAAGGTTGTTTAAAGGTAGTAACTGGTGAAGCATGGAAACCTCAAATGGATGTCATGGTAGGAGTTTCTAAATTCATTCAAGAAGTATTAACTTTCTCGAGTATATATGTACACTCATTTTAGGGATATTTAGAATATTAATTCGGGGATTGAGAATGTTCATAGATTTTATAATTTTTTCATGGACCTGATTAGTTATTTTCCACATTTTATACCCAATGAAGAGGATTGATCTTAATATTTTGAGTATTCCATAAGTCCAGAGATTCAATGATCCATTTTCAATTTTTAGTTTAAGTGTCTGAAACATGTAAGATATATATTTGTGATCCTGGAGAAAGTTTTACTCAAGATAAGATATTTCAATGAATATCCCTCCAGGTAGGTTGGAAAGGATGAGATGAATTCTATAAGTTGTGGGAATCGATGTTTTTAGAAGAAGAGGAGAGTGATGTGATATTATATAGTTAGAGTATGAATTTTATCCTTGAGTTTGAGGAGTTATAGGTGTCATTTTTCTATGAAGTTTATATGTTTTTATTTTAATGGTGTGGGGAATATTCAATATGAATTCATTGAGATTCAGAGTGATTATTAGTCTTTAGTAGAGAGTTATATATAGGGATGTCTTGGGTTAAACCCACTCCATTAAATAAAACGTTTTTGGTGGATTTTAAACCCACTTTACGGTGTTTTTTTATTGACATTGAAAAATTTAATTGAATGTTTTTTCTTCATAAATATTTTGGGGATATTTTTTTAAAAAGGTTTTAAATTTACAGTGGATTTATTCTCAATGGTTATTTTATTTTAAAACATGTTCAATGTTAAGGGAGTGGTTAGTGTTTTTATAATGGCTAGTTATTTATTTAGTTTTTCTTAGTAGATATTTTCTCAATTGAGATGTATCTTTCATTCTTATGAAATTTTTAGGTGTTGTTCTTATTGGGGGATGTTAGTGTTGTAGTTGATCAAATTCTTTAAAGGCATTGATAGATTGTTCATTATGTCTAAGAGGTATATTACATTGGTTTATATTGTTTTGTTTCTCTTTTTCTAGGTTTGGTTTTGATTCTTGGGGATGATAATCATTTGATAGGTGTCTAATGTAATGGATTGAACTTTCTTAGATCATTACCTTATGTCTTTCTGGTGTTGGAGATTTTAGGAGAAGGTTGTAGGGTGAGAGGTGTTACTAAAACTGAGAATTAAACTTTGAGGGGTGAAAAATAATATGGAAACATACATAATTTCATGAGTATAAAGTTAAGAATATGGCCAGGATGTAGTTCTTGTGTCACTGACTAGGGATATAGGCCATAAGGGTTAGTCTCCATGATTTTATGGGTTGAAAGTCAGGTCATTACATGACTTATTTTTATCACATCATGATATTTTTTGAAGAGATTTTTTCAAAATTTAAAATCTTTATATTTTAATATAATCCTTTACATATCAATTTAAAATATTAAACACTTACTTTAATGCATTTTGGTTCATGACATGAAGATTTCGGTCATGATATTAAGACATAAGGATTGAGCTCCCTAGTCCTTAAATTTTGGGTGTTAACATTTCTTGGTTCCTTGTCACACCATGTAATAGTTCAAAGTCATAGTTGTGGAGTTTTAAAATTCATATTTCATGACTTGGTCATGGTCATCATCTCATGCACTTTCCTTAATTGTATCAGAATAAGTATGTTGATTAAGCTTTAAAAGGAGGAAGTTTGAGTAGACCATGACATGGATTTTTGGGATTCATTCGATATAGTCCTATCATGGAATGATTATGACCTATCATGTTGTGACACCTAAAATTTATAGTTTTATTATAAATTTAGTTTCTTATCCAAGGTGTTCCATATCCCTTTATTTTACTTAAACCTTAGTTGACCAAAGATACACCTATAGATATCTTTGAGTTCCCTTTTTTTCATTGGTTCTAAGACTTAAGATGTCAATATTTTTATGATCTGGGGTGAGTTTTTCTTCTTATATTTTGGGTTCTATCCCTATCCATCATCCAGGGAAGGTTGTGGTAGTGATTTATTTTGAGTTTTATAGGCATTGGATCATGGATTTATGGGGGTTTATTTGATCCAAGTGGTTAAGTATTTCCTTAGGATCTTGGCCTTATGATCATTACCATTTAATTATTCTTTCATAATTTTATTTGGATCTTTGGTTGAGGTAAGGAATTTATAAACTCTTATTATATCTTATGGAATAATATAATTAACTAAATTATTTATATACCTTCTATGGATCTTCTCATTTTGTTTAATTTCATGTTTGGTGATGTATTTTTGAGTGTCCTTGGTTTCAAGGAAGGGGGAACTTGAAGGAAAACTTTCCTGAGGAAGAATTAAATTAAATAAAGATAATTAACCTAGTAAGATGATTTTTTACAAGGAAAGGTTAATTTATTTTCTTTACGGGTTTTCATGTTATTTCTTGTGTTTTGGTTTTTATTAACTAAAATTCATCGGTGTAATTCACTTATCGATAAAACTTATCAACTTTATAATTGGATAATTACTTAAATATGGTATTGTAAAGGGGGTAATGAAAACTAAAAACTTATGAGTTTTCATTATTATTGACTATTATGTTTAATTTTTTGATTTTTGTGGTGTAAAATTATCATGATTAGGGTGTACTTTCTTTGGTTGGTTCACTATGGTCAGAAAGGGGGTGTTGATGTTTTTTGGTTTGTTGTGTGTCCTCTTAATTATTGACATCTGGTTTATGGGTTAAAGATGATAATGGGAATGGTGATGAAATTTAATGTCAAGGGTGGTATTAATAAATGTGATAGGATAAATAAATATTGGATCATAGTTTTTGGTTTGGGATTTCAATATTAATTCTTTTTTTAATATGTAAGAGGATGTTGGTTTGGGATATTCATGAGTTGGGGATTCGTGTGGATATTGGGTTAAAGGATAAGGTGATGTGTTTTGTGTGATTATCTGTGTTTGGGTATGAGATGGTGTTAAATATAAAATTGATAGGATAATAAGAAAATTTGAATTGAATTAATATATTATTAATATAATGATTAATGGATGTGAAAACTACAAATTAAATTAAGGAAAATGGTTTACATGAAATGGAAATTTTTGGAATAAATGTGATTAATGATTGTATTAAAGGTTGTTGGATGGTATAAATGTCATTGATGGATAATTAATGTTTTTAAATTAAAAATTGGTAAACTATTGGTATAATAAATATAATGAGGCAATTAAATGTAAAAATTATGACTTGGAATGATGTGTAAAGTTTAATTTATTTATTATGTATCATTCTTTTCCTACGGATTTTTTTATTCTATTGATAATGATTTAGTCATAGAAATTGGTGTTTTGGTGTGTGGTTTTTATATTGTAATTTGATATTGTGAAATTGGTTTTAGGGATAAGATTTGGTAATAGAGGATAAAAGTGGAATTTCATAGGCTATAATGGCACAAGGTTATGATGCATGGGATGTAATAGCTCATGATTATGACATACGTGTATATTCAAGATATAATGGATCTATGTTGTGTAATATAATGATGAGGATGTTATTATGATAATATTTTATGTGGTGAGGAAGTGGTATAGGATGTGTTACATGGTGGGGGTAGTTCATGGTAAGATGATGGAATGAGCTTGACATTAGGCTTAGTTATGAGAGTAGTTTCCTAGCTCGGGCATTATATCCAATAGAAGGAGGAGTTCCAAGAGGTCTAATGTATGATCGATGGATGGGGTGGTAGAGAAGTAGTGACTAATATTATTTATCTAAACAACATAGAACAAATTATTTGGATCAGATGATATAATCATATGATGTCATTAGATGATGTAGTCAGACGATACTGATGGTTATTAGCCAGAGGGTGCATAATATCAATTGATCTAAAGATCATTCATTGGATGATACACAAATATGGATATCCTAGGAGATATTTGGGAGTAGAGAACAACGCTCTTTATTTTCCACTTAATTTTTTGGGATCCTTTGACCAAGAAGAGGGTTCGTCCACATAGATAGGCTCTGGTGGAGTTCATCTCGTGAAGATAGGAAGGTGGTGGAAACCATAAGCACTGGTTGGAAACTAATATATGTAGGATGGATCACATGTGATCCACACACTATAAGTTTTAATTATCCTTTTATTCTATTGAATAAAAGTGAAGCATCATTTTCCCTATAGATTATGATACAAGTCTGAACCAGGAATTTTTTTTGTTCTTTTACCTTTGTATTTTTTCCTTTGATCATTTATTTCAATGGTATTGTTTGTTCTATCATATAGAAGTTTTATGTTTTTGGTGTGGTTTCTTGGGTGTGCTTGTATTACAAGATCTTAATATCATAGCATGGGTTTACATTATGGGAATATATTCTGTATGTTAAGTTTTAAAGAAGTTTCATCCAATGGGTTTTTCAGATTATGGTTATAGACCCAAATAGTGGTATCAAATCTTAAGGTTGGAGTGTGTTCACTATTAAAAAACATGCTTTTAACAATGATAAAATCATATTTTATCATCACTAAAGAATTTATAATGACCTTAGTGTGGTTAATAGTCCATGAATTTTATTAGTGCTAAAAAAGTGCTGATAAAAGGGAGATTTAGAATCATATATAAAAGCACCGATAAATGTACTATTTATAAGCACTATTCAAAACACTGATAAAAGAACCCATTTATCAATGCTTTAATTTAGTGATGATAAATAGAAACTTTATTAGTGATTTAAAAAGCACTGATAAAAGTGTGATTTATTAGTGCTTTTTCAATGCTGATAAAAGTATAATTTATCAATGATTTTTAATGCACTAATGTAGATAGACTTTATTAGTGCATTTATAATTATTAATAAAGGATTTATTTATCAGCACAATTAATAGCGATGATAAAGGTAAAAACTGTAGTGTGATGCGACAACTTACTGCATCACCAGAAACAGGTGCAGTGTGCTACAACACACTGCATCAGCAAAAATAGCAACCAGAATTACTAAAATAAGATACACATACTGAATTTAAATGAAATACAATTTCTAACACAAATACATGAAAAATAAAAAACTATTATCAAGTATATTATTTATTTTTTGATTAGAATTAATGTCAATTTTTGAATAAAAAAGATGAAATTTGAGCAATAACGATCACACTGTGCATCAGATTAAGGTTCGACTAATCCCTATACATCACAAATGACATATAGATATTTTTTCCAAAGTACCAAAACAATATAATGTGTTTTTATTGGACTCCTCATGTTTTAACCATGTTTTAATGATAAAAAATCATATACATCCTATAAATATTATTAATCCTATTTAATATATCTCAAATCATGTGTGTAGAGATGGTTGGTTTCTTTATTATTTAAATAAACTTACCCAAAATCTTAATTCCTATAAATCATGTTTGATTATTGAAAACTATATTAAATTTGTTCTATAATGAATTTATTTTATGAATGATCTAGTCTAATTCATTCAGTGAATATTACTGCTTAAGTCTATATATAGATATTTGGCTAAGTCTGAGAAACCATGAGTCTGCCACCAATTCTGGTTTTCTACCACCGTGACCCAGACACCATGACCATGAACTGTGACCAGTCACCGTGGCCAGACACCATGACCTAGACACTGCGACCCAGACACCGTAAGCAGTTTCATATCTCATTAAGTCTATAACACTAGTTCCTAGCTACCATCACTAAGACATCGTTCGAAGTTTGGAAAAGGACCAAACACCATGATCCGAACACCACATCTATGCTACCAGTTCCTGATCTTAATACAACTATTCCATCATGATTGTCTCACCGCTTAAAGGCAAAGAAAAAGACACCTTTTTCTAGTGACACTGTTTTCAAGTGATACCATTTCTAGGTAGACTATGAAACTTTTATTTATTCTGTTTTTTCATTTTCAATTTAATTTCTAACAGTCATATTTGAGTCATTTAAATGCATTGACATAATTAATATTTATTTGTAGACATTTTACCTGATAGCATGAGGTAGGAGGTGTAGAATACATGCATCCCATCGGCTCCAACAAATGCACTCCAACTTAAAAAAGAAATTGTGGTACTGGAACAAGAAAGTGTTGAACATCAGACACATGATAATTTTTTTAAAGAGAACCGATACATACTACAAGATACATCTGAAGAACACACAAAGCATTCTCAAATCAAAGGGCTGGAATACTGTAGATCAGAGCCAAGAACATCTACACAATACCAACTCCACAAAGAACATGAGCTAGATCTAACTAGAAACCAGATCACCAGACTTGCGATACTCTTTTTTTTCGTAAGAGGATTCAATAATTACATCTGCTTCATCCTACAATTCCAGAGTTTCATAGAATAACACTCAGAGAACTTATAACATTATCTTATCATCTTTTCTCTATTGTGTATTGTTTTAGATTTCGAGAAGTGTGTGTGTCTGTATTGAAACACACACTTTCTCCTGCATTAAACTAAAGGATACAAGAAATCCTTCCTCCAATATCTTTTTACATTTTTTTACTCCCACCGATAAGTGTGGAAGAGGTCCTTGTGTGACCTAGTAGTTTATACCCACGATGAATCGTAGAAGAGGTCATGTGACCTGGACAATCTTGTGCATTATTGTTTACCCCAATCTAGGGTGTGGATCAAAGTTTATTAATATAAATTTATTAGTAGAAGGTGATCACCAAGTGGAGTGGATTAGGTCTCAACTTGAGACTAAAACACTTATTTTATCCGCTGCGTTGTTTAATTTAGTTTTTCTCTATTTTACCGTATAATTCATAAATCACTAGATTTTACATTGATAGTTAATCTTGGATAAAAGTTATAATTGTTTTTACATATTAGAATATCTTCAAAAGTAGTATCAATAACTCCTACTTATATTACTAAGAATTAATCAATCTTATGAGAGGTTATTTGAATAGTCAAAATTTTATAGCCTTATTACCATGATTGACTGGGTTGTATTTAATTTTTGGAAACCATTTAAGAAAACATTTCAACAGAAATTTTTATAGATACTCAATTCACCCCCCTCTTGAGTACTCTACTCTGACCAGCATTTGGTATCAGAGGATTTTTTATTCCTATTAAGAATCTATTTTTGAAAATATTCAACTGTGATTTAAATTTCACTTTAAAAATCAGTAAATTTTTGTTAATTCTAAATTTTTATCTCTTTAAAAATATTTCTTTATTATGGAAAATAGACTGTAACGGGATGCAACAAAAAGACCACCATTCTTCAATGGAACTAATTATTCCCAATGGAAAATTAAAATAAAAATTCATTTATAAAGTATGGGATTTGAAATTTGGCCTTCAATTATAGATGAGTATAAAATTAATTCCCCTAATATAATTACTTGTGATGAACCAACTAATACTTCCTACAATAATAATTGAAAACTCATGAATGCTATATAATATTATTTAGGAGATGAGGAATTTAATAGAATATCTACATGTAAAACTACCCATGAAATTTGGGATACCTTGTCTGTTTCACATGAAGGAACTTCTAGTGTGAAAGAAAGGAGACTCAATACTTATATTATTAATTATGATAACTTTGAAATAAATATTGATGAGCCTATTTCTGACAAGTATCTTATATTCAATGAAATTGTAAACATAATGATTTCTCTTAGAAGAGAAGTCACTACAAAAGAATAAATCATGAGGATTCTCAGATTCCTACCTAATAGATGGAGAGGAACCTCTATCTCTATTAGAGAGTCATGCGAAATCAGAAAATTACCAGTCAAATAACTCATTGCGAAATTAATGATGCATGAAGATGATGTGAAAGTCAACAAAGAAGAGGTGCATGAACCCAAAAGAAAATCGGTTACATTCAAGACTACCACCTATAAGCACAAAGAAATGGATAAACTACAAGACTCTGTAGAAAGTTAGAGTAGTGAATAATCATCACGTGATAGTAATGAGGAGATGGATCAATTAGCTAGAAGGTTTAATAAATTTTATAAGAAGAAGAAATTTTTCAGAAATCCTAACTTCAAAGAGATATGATCAAAAGGGAAGTTGGAAGAAATATTGGAAAAGAAGTGACAAGTCTGATGAGATATCATGCTATGAATATAAGCAAAAGGGACATATAAAGTCTGATTGTCCCAAGCTCAAGTATAGAAGGAAATATGAGTACAAAGATTGAGAGTATAAAAAGGCAATGAAAGAAACTTAGAGTGCTTATGAGGATAGTTCAATTGACTCAGAATCTTCCCATGATGAATAGGCTAACAAAGACAATATGTCTTTTATGACAAAAACATCTGAGGTAACACTGGAATCTCCTGTACGTAATTCCTATTATTCTAGAGATGAAAGTGATACTGAAAATATGTCTAATGAAGAAATGTTTGAGTACTGTAATATGATTGAAGAGACATGTAATGAAATAAAAGATAAATAAAAGTATTTAGAGAAACAACATGCTCTTACCTCAACTGTTAAATCTGAAATTACTGTAGAAAGATAGAAAAATTTTCAATTACTTAAAGAAAGTAATGAACTAAATATATCTAGTTAGTAATTAAAAAGGGACCTTTAAAGGTTTACCAATGGTAAATATTCCTTGGTACAAATTCTAGGTAAAAATATTTCCCCTAAATACACTACTGATATTGGCTATCAACCTGGTAAAAGAAATTTTGGAAGAACCAATTTTGTTTCCAAATCTGAGACATACAACTTTACTCTTAGTTCTGGAAAAAATTATTCTAGTTCCAATTATGATACACTCTCTTCTATTTCAAGATTTTCTGGACCAAATAGAGTTTATTTTTCAAATACTTTACATAATTCTTACAGTAAAACATTGAAGCATATGTGGGTTCCTAAATCTCTAGATACTAATATTACTAGACCCAAACAAATATGGGTACCAAAGTCTGTTTTTTAACTATTTTGTAGGAAAGTTGTTTAAAGAGATCTTGTAAAAGCTTATGGTACTTGGAAAATGGGTGTTCAAGACACATGACATGGGACTATTCATGCTTTAAGAACTTAATAAAAATTTATGGTGGACATGTCACCTTTGGTGATAATTCCAAAGGAAAAAATCATTGTCTTTAGCCAAATCAGTAACTCTAACTCAGTCTTAATTTCCAAAGTACTTTTTTTTGACGGATTAAAATATAATATACTTAGTATTTCACAACTATGTGATGATGTATTTCATGTTAAATTTGAATATGATTCTTGAAATGTTTTTAATTGTAAAAATGAATTATTATTTTTTGTATTGAGACTTGAAAATGTATACTCTGTTAACTTAGATTCTTTAGTTTCTTCAAATGCTTCATGTTTAAGTGTATTTGACAGAGTCTTGGATTTTACATATAATACTAGGACACTGTAATATTCACTCAGTTAGAAAGCTAAATAGAAGAATTTTAGTCAAAGATCTTCCAAAACATGAGTTTCCAAATGATAAAGTGCGTAATCCTTGTAAAAAGGGAAAGCAAGATAAAATTTCATTCAAACCAAATAAATAAGTGTCAACTTCTCAACCTCTTGAATTGGTTTACATGGATTTGTTTGGACCATCTAGAGTTTCTAGTTTAAATGGGAAGAACTATGTTTATGTTCTTGTAGATGACTTTTCTAGATATACTTGGACATTCTTCTTGTCTCACAAAAGTGAAGTCTGCTCTCAATTCATCAAATATGCTGAAACTATAGAAAACCTTAATGGAATTAGAATTAAATCCTTAAAAAGTGATCATGACCATGAGTTTTAAAATCAAGATTTTGAATCCTTTTTCTCACAAAATGTCTGTAGTCATAACTTCTCTTCCCCTAGAACACCTCAACAAAATGTAGTTATAGAAATAAAAAATAGAACCTTGCAAGAGATTGCTAGAACCATGCTTAGTGAATATGAGTTACCTATTTATTTCTGGACTGAAGCTATAAATACAACATGCTATATAATTAATATAGTGTTTATTAGACCCATTCTTAAAAGAACTACATATTAGTTATGGGACAATAGAAAACCCAAAGTAAGCTACATCAAAGTTTTTGGTTGCAATGTCTATATCCATAGTACTAAGGACAATCTTGACAAGTTTTTGTCCAAGAGTTATGAAGGAATTTTTCTAGGATATTAAATCTCTAGTAAATCTTATAGAGTGTTTAACAGAAGAACTAAATGTGTGGAAGAATCTATCCATGTCATGTTTGATGAGACATATCCACATGATCCTAAGACCACTCTAGAGAACCTAGAGGATTATATGTCAAATTTGGACATCAATTCTAAACCCTCTAACCATCCTGTAAAAGTATCTACGAAAACTTCTAGTTCTGGAAATTCTCTAGATTCAAGTCAGAATGAAATCGAACCTGTTGACGAACCTAAAATCACTAGTCTCTCTTTTTGTAGAGCTATTAGAACCCTTAAGAACCATCCTTTAGATGTTATTGTATGAGATTTAGATAAAGGAACTCAAACTAGAGATTCTCTTAGAAATCAGGTTGAACATCTAGTTTTCTTATCACAACTTGAACCTAAAAACATAAATGATGCTATCAATGATGAGTTTTGGGTGATAGATATGCAAGAAGAACTCAATCACTTTTAAAGGAAAAATGTTTGGAAACTTTTTGATAGAACCAAAGACACATATACCATATGCACTAAGTGGGTGTTTATAAATAAGGTAGATGAAGCTAGTAATATAGTTAGAAACAAGCCTAGATTGGTTGCACAAGGCTATAGTCAAGAAGAAGGAATTGACTATGAGGAAACCTTTGCACCGGTATCTAGACTTGAAGCCATCAGAATCCTGCTTACTTATGCCACACATCTGAATTTCAAACTATATCAAATGGATTTTAAGAGTGCATTCCTAAATGGGTTTATAGCTAAGGATGTATTTGTTGAACAACCCCCTAGTTTCAAAAAACCTCACTTTCCAAATCATGTTTTCAAATTATCAAAAGCTTTATAAGGTTTAAAACAATATCCCAGAGCATGGTATGATAGATTAAGTAATTTTATTATTTCAAAAGGTTTTACAAAAGGTATATCTAATCCTAACATTTTTATAAAAAGAATTTACAATGATGTTTTAGTAGTTCAAATTTATGTATATGATATTATTTTTGGATCTTAAAAAAATTCATTATGTATTGAATTTTCTAAAATAATACAGAATTAATATGAAACGAGTTTAATGTGTGAACTAAAATTCTTTCTTGGACTTCAAACCATTCAAAATAATGATGGTATTATCTTAAACGAAAGAAAATATACTAAAGATCTTCTAAAACGTTTTTTCCTGGATAAAACTAAAAGTAGTGATTCTCCAATGAGTACTACTTGTAAGATGGATCTTGATGAAGTTTGAAAATCTGTTGACCAAACCACTTACAGAGGAATTATTGGAAGCTTACTATACTCAAATGATAGTCGACCTAACATTATGTTTAATGTATGTATGTGTGCTCGTTTTCAAGAAAACCCTAAAGAAGCTCATTTAAATGCGGTTAAAAGGATTTTCAAATACCTCAAACATGCACCCAATCTAGGACTATTCTATCCCAAAGGATAATCATTTGAGTTATCTAGTTATTTTGATGTTTATTTTGGTGGTTGTAAGTTATATAGAAAGAGAACCTCTAGAACATATCATTTTTAGGCAGGCCTCTAGTATCATGGTGTAGTAAAAAACAAAACTCTGTTGCATTATCTACTACTGAAGCTGAATACATAGCATCTGGTAGTTATTGTGCACATATTTTGTGGATGAAACACACATTACCAGATTATGGATATCAATTCAGGCATTTACCTATAAATTGTGACAATACAAGTTCTATTAACATTTAAAAAAAATCTTGTTTCACACTCTAGGAAAAAACATATTGATGTAAGACATCACTTTTCGAGAGACCATTATCAAAAAGGTGATATCACTTTGGAATTCATTGGAACTGAATATCATCTTACTAATATATTCACCAAACCATTAAATTCAAAAATTACATATTACATCATAAAATAATTAGTAATGATAAATATTAAGTAGAAAGTGTACTATTGCACAACTTACTGTTTCAAAGTTTACGGATTCACAAGTCACTTTCTTAAAATTACTGTCTAACCCTTATAGTTCTATAGTTTACTATCTTGAAATTTCTGTTTCATGTTTACAGTCTCACGGTTACTGTCTCTAGGTTACTATCTTGCACTTACTATCTCAAATATTACAGTCGCACCATGTGGAGACACACTATAAAGGTGACACCATGAAAACCTATTCCGGTATCACTATAAAGACAATTTTTCATTTTATTTTTATTTTATTACCCATATTTCTGTGTTAAATATTTTATTATATTTATCCTACTCTTTTGAATTTACGACACTTGAAATCCCTAAATGATAAAAATCAAACAACTTTCACTATCTTCTTCACTCAAGATTTCTTATCTCAAACTCGAAAACCTTATCTCTCAAACCATAAGACCTCCTTCAATACTTCATATCTCTCTCTAACTTCTCGTTGAATGCCCAGAATGAAGCGCCCATCTTCTTTAATGCATGAGAAGTGAAGATCTAGGAATAAATTGAAAAGAGCACTATAGGTAGCGCCTGAAGGACCACTGAACTCTAGCCTTGTTGATAGAATAGTGGTACCAAAAAAGGAAGGCTTCCCTAAAAGGTTTTTGTCAAGTAAGTATTTAGTGTTGAAAGTGTTAAAAGAATAGGGATAGATGTATTGGTTCACAAAAAAGACAAGGATGATTTATCCAAAGCTTATTTCTCAATTCTTTTAGTTTGTTTAGTTCTCTTTTGATGCAGAAGATGGTTTTGTTGTGAGATGTTGGATTAATGGCAAAAATGCACCTTTTCCTCAAGGTTATGGGCTGATTTCCAACGGATACCTCATGAAGGAATTTTTGAGGACTACCAGAGAGGTCCTCCTCATCCTAGTGATATCTTTGTTTTGGAAGAGGCTTTGGGAAGATTCCTTGGAAACAAAAAGAAGAGAAGAGCCATTGCTTCTGAGTTAGATGGTGAAAGTAGATTTATTTTTAAGTTTATTCAGAATCTAATTAGTTTGAGAAAAGGATATTTTTCTACCCTCAAGTATCTGGATGTATTTTTGATTAGTCTTATGAATAATGGACACAAGATAAACCTATGCAAGTATGTTATACTTCATATGTGTGATTTGATAAAGAAAACCTCAAATACAACCTATTTGTTCTACTCCAGGTTAATCACTGCTATGCTATATGCTAAAGGAATGGTTGGACCAAATGAATAAGTCATCAAGGACTGTGAATTCTTTATCTCAATGGTTATAGTCAAAAGAATAAAAATTAGTTAGAATCTATGGAGAAAGGCCTGGGTAGAGGATAATGAAAGGGTATATGAAAAATTTAATCCAGTTGAGCATCCTTCAAAACCTAAGAACATTTATGATCTTGGTTTGGAACCAGATGAAATTGATGACTATCCTATCGAAGAGGAAGAATAAGCAGTTACTGCTCCTCTAGAAGAAACTTTACTGGATAAAGAAGGCAGTGGA
The DNA here is from genome assembly GCA_963277665.1 of Viscum album. Classification (NCBI taxonomy): domain Eukaryota; kingdom Viridiplantae; phylum Streptophyta; class Magnoliopsida; order Santalales; family Viscaceae; genus Viscum; species Viscum album. Next base: position 2,071,504,282 of record OY728156.1, on the reverse strand, counting down.
CCTATTCCACCAGAAAAAGTTGAGAAGGAAGCACATGTTTCTGAAAGAAGTACTGATTTGGAAGAAAAAACAAATTCTGGAAAAGAATTTTTTGTTAATATAAGATAAGAGATTGTTCCTGAGGATCCTTTAGAAGAAGAATTTTCTCTTGAGAAAGATGCTGCAGTTGAAGAATTTTTGGTATAAGAAGCTAATCTTGATGTTATCCTATCTGCTATGGAGATAATTGAACAAGCCTTCTAGATGGATAGAAAAGAAATGGGTGAAAGTATTGGAGATGATATTTTAGAACTAGATCAAGGAACTGAATCTCTTAGTCCTGTTAGAGATGCACTTGTTGAGGGGGAGCATCACCCTAGTCTAGAAAGTGTTTAAATTCATAATCTAGTTGATCAAAGCACTGTTGATACATGGTATAACTTCTATAGCTACTTTTATGTGAATGATACCTAGGAAGCCTCGGTTAAAGGTATAGACCTATCTACTGCATTTCCATTGAAATCAATCTCTGCTCTTGAAGTAATCTATGCCAAGGAACCTGAGCCTATCTCATATCCTGTTCTTGAAACTTCACAAGAACATCCTACCTTTGTAAGTCAGAGTAATTTGAAATCCTTTGGAGATAGCTTATTGTATGGAGTTGAAAAGCTCATGAACACACAAACTTCTCCTATAACAAACCTAAGTGAAAGAGATTCTTCCCAAATGTTAGAGAAGATCATATGGAAGATTTATCCAAAAATGCTTCATGAAATTCAAGAGGTTAGAATTGAGGAAAAAAATAGCTAAGTAATGATGTGAAGACCCTCAAAGCTATGGTTGAAGATATGAAAAAATTCTTACAATCAGGACAAGGTGTTCTTGCTCATCCTATTGAGGATTTTAGTGGTTAGATTCCATATTAAGTTGCATCTCTAATTCAACTGAACCTGAATTCATTATCTGAAAAAGTGTCTAAGAGAAATAAGTAGATAGATCAAGAGATGTTTGAGCTTGTTATTGGTCTCAATAAACTGACTAATGAGTATATGGGATGTCTATATAAAGTTTTGAATCAACTTATGTCCATCACTTCAGCCGTTACAGCCTCTAGTGCCTCTAGAAAATCATCTGAACCCTCATTTGATAGTGATCTTCTTAGAACAATTGTTAAAGTGGAACTTCAATCAGTGTTAAGTGGCTTTGACAATGAGACTCTATATACAGTTATTATGAATAGTGATAGAGTACTTGATTTGGTAAGGATTCACTCAATGGTTGTAAATTATTTTCAGGAGGAAATTAATAAGAAGGTTTATTTCTAATTTAATAGGATTTTCTCGAAGCATGATATGACCAATCATTTCAAGTATCTTTTAGAGAATTGAAAAATCCCTCCTATCAGTCAAGCCTTCAAGACTCAAGTTCAAAATTTGAAAAATTTCCCTCCTTTGTTAGACAAGTTCATATAGAATAAAGATAATTTTGAGAAAGTAATGCAGTATAGTGGTGAGATTATTTCTAACTTAATTCAGTTGTTGAAGCCTTATCATCATGTGCTGAGCACAACTATTGGGGCCCCTACAGCTGCACCCTTATGGCCTGGTCTACCTTCTTCCTCATCCACTGCCTTTGCCTCTACCTCAATGTCTATATCCCAGGCTCTATGTCAGATTAGACCTGTTACCCTTGAACAAAAATTACCTCAGTCTTCCACAAAACCTACTTCAGCACCTTCTTTTTTTAAAGGACTCCCTTTCCCTTCTTTGTCAATTGGATCAATCCCTTCTTCAAATTCTACTTCTACTCCTATGGCTCTTTCTGATGCTGCTTCCAAGGGAAAAGAAAAGATAACTCGTGCTAAAGAACTGTGAAAAATGTATTTTGATAGGGAGATTTTTTATTTTTGCCCACTGCTTGTACTGCCACATTTTTTTCATCTAATGTAATGTGATCTATTGCTCTCTATTCTCTTATTTATGTTCATTATCTTTTTCTTATATTATTTTTTGATAATCCTAAAAGGGGGAGAAGAGGACACTAAGAACAAACATGATTTGTGATCATCAAAAAGGAGGATATTGTTGGAATCCTCATGTTTTAATCACATTCTAATGATCACAAATCATATAAATACTATAAATCTTGTTAATCCTGTTTAATCTATATCAAATAATGTGTTTAGAGATGGTTGGTTTCTTTATAATTTAAATAAAATTACCCAAGATCTTAATTCCTACAAATTATGTTTGATTATTGAAAGATATATTTAATTTTTTCTATATTTAATTTCTTATATGAATGATCTAGTATAATTCATTCTATGAATATTACTGCTTAAATATATATATAGATATTTGGCTATGTCTGAGAAACCCCGAGTCTGCCACCGATTCTGGTTTTCTGACACTGTGACCTAGACACCGTGACCAGACACCGTGACTAGACACTGTGACCTAGACACCGTGAACCAGACACTGTGACCCAGACACTATGACCCAGACAACATGACCTAGACACCATAACTAGTTTCAGATCTCATGAAGTCTGTGACACCAATTCCTTGCTACCATCACTAAGACATTGTTTGAAGTTTTGCAAAGGACCAAACACCATGATCCTAACACCGCATTTGTGCTACCAGTTATTGATCTTAATACAACTATGCCCCCATGATTGTCTCACCGCTCAAAGGTAAAAAAGAAGACACCATTTCTTGGTCACACCATTTACAAGTGATATTGTTTCTCGACAGACTGTGACATTGTTCTTTAATCGATTTTTTCATTTTAAATTTAATTTCTAATGGCTATATTTGAGTCATTTAAATGCACTAACATAATTAATATTTATTTGTAGACATGTCACCTGATAGTACGTGGTACGAGGTGAAGAATACATGCATCCTGTTGGATCCAACATGTACACTCTAACTTAACAAGAAAAAAGTGGTACTGGAACAAGGAAGTGTAGAACATCAGACACACAAGTAATTTTTTAAGAGAACTGATACATGAAACAAGATAAATTTGAAGAAAAAATGATGCATTCTCAAATCAAAAGGTTGGAATACTGTAGATCAGAGATAAAAACATCTTCAAAATTCCAACTCTGTGAATAACAAAAGATATATATAACTGGAAACTAGAGAACCAGACTTGCGATACTCTGTTTCTCACAAGAGGACTCGATACTTGCATCTGCTTCATCCTACAAGTCCACAACTGCATAGAATAGAACTCAGAGCACTTATAACCTTATCTCATCATATTTTCTCTGTTGTGTATTGTTTTATCTTTTTAGTAGTGTGTGTGTGTGTATTAAAACACACACTGTATCCTGCATTAAACTGAAGGATAGAAGATATCCTTCCTCTAATATCTTAATACATATGTTTACTCCCATGGATAAGTGTGGAAGAGGTCCTTGTGTAACCTGATAGTTTATACCCATGAAGAACTGTGGAAGAGGTCATGTGACCTCAATATTCTTGGTCACTGTTGTTGACCCCGATCTAGGGTGTGGATCAAAGTTTTAATATAAACTACTTGGTGGAAGGTTATCACCAAGTGGAGTGGATTAGGTCTCATCTTGAGACTGAACCACTTGTTTTATCTACTGTGTTGTTTAATTTAGTTTTTCTCTGTTTTATTGTATATTTTAGAAGTAACTAGATTTTACTTTGATAGTTAACATTGGATAGAAGATATTAATGTTTTTCCTTATTAGAATATCTTCAAAAGTAGTATAAATAACTCATAATGATATTACTAAGAATTAATCAATCTTCTAAGAGGTTATTTGAACAGTCAAACCTTTATAACCATATTAGCTTGATTGATTTCATTGTATTTAATTTTTGGGAACCTTTTATGTAAACATTTCAACACAAATTTTTATAGATATTTAATACACCCCCCCTCTTGAGTACTCTACTCCGACCAACAGTTTGATTAGTTTTGAGTATGTTAGTTGTTTTTCTGATTAACATTAATGTCAGTTTTGAATAAAAAAGATGAACTTGGATTCATACCGATCACACCGTGTGTTGTATTGAGGTAAAGATGAATGATACACATCCCAAGTGACTCATGTATCATTTTCAAAAATTATAAAACAATTGGAATATGTTTTCTTAGTTTTGAGTATGTCAGTTTTTTTGATTAAAATAAATGTCACTTTTGAATAAAAAAGGCGCACTTGGAGTCATTTCGGTCATAACGTGCATCAAATTTACATGAGGATGATACCTACACGTAAAAAATAAAATATGAATCATTTTCCTAAAGTAAAAAAAACAATATGATTTCATTTTCTCAGTTTTGAGTGTGTTAGTTTTTTTATTAATATTAATGTAAGTTTTGAATAAAAAAGACGTACTTGGAGTCATACTGGTCACACCATGTGTCAGATTGAGTTGAGGTTGAATGATACACATCCCAAATGACTCATGATTTTTTTTCCTAAAGTATCAAAACAATTGGAATATTTTTTCTTAGTTTTGAGTATGTCGGTTTTTTTAATTAAAATGAATGTCACTTTTGAATAAAAAATATGCACTTGGAGTCCTACCGGTCACACTGTGCATCATATTGAGGTTCAACTAATCCCTATATATGAAAAATAATATATGGATAATTTTACTAATGTAACAAAACAATATTAATGTTTTTTCACAGTTTTGAGTATGTTAGTTGTTTTTATTAAAATTAATTTCAGTTTTGAATAAAAAAGACACACTTGGAGTCATACCGATCACACTATGCATCAGATTGAGGTGATGCTGAATGAAACACATCCCAAATGACTCATAGATTGTTTTTCTAAAGTATCAAAATAATCAGAATGTGTTTTATTGGTTTTGAGTATGTTAGTTGTTTTTTTGATTAAAATGAATGTCACTTTTGAATAAAAAAATACACTTGGAGTCATACCAGTCACACCATGTGTCAGATTGAGGTGAAGATAATCACTACACATCACAAATGATGTATTGATTGTTTTAATATAGTAACAAAATGATCTGAATGTGTTTTATAAATTTTGAGTATGTTAGTTGTTTTTTTATTAACATTAATGTCAGTTTTGAATAAAAAAGACGCACTTTGAGTCATACCGATCACATCATGCATCAGATTGAGGTGAGACTAAATGATACACATCCCAAATGACTCATGGATCATTTTCCTAAAGTATCAAAACAATCAGAATGAATTTTCTCTATTTTAAGTATGTTAGTTATTATTTTGATTAAAATGAATGTCACTTTTAAATAAAAAAGATGCATTTGGAGTCATACCGGTCACACCATGCGCGGATTACGGAACGATTGATCCCTACACATTAAAAATTATGTGTGGAACGTTTTCATAAAATACCAAAATAATCTGAATGTTTTTTATAAGTTTTGAGTATGTTAGTTGTTTTTTATTAACATTAATGTTAGTTCTAAATAAAAAAGATGCACTTGGAGTCATACCAGTCACACTATGCATCAGATTGAGGTGTGATTTAATGATACATGTCCCAAATGACTCATTTATCATTTTCCTAAAGTATCAAAACAATCATAATGCATTTTCTCCATTTTGAGTATGTCATTTGTTTTTTTGATTAAAATAAATGTCACTTTTGAATAAAAAGACACCCTTAGAGTCACAATTATCACACTGTGTGTCAGATTAATACATAGATGATCCCTACACATCAAAAATCACTAGTGCAGAAAAAGTTTTTTACGTCAGTTATTTTTCATTTTTTACGTCGGTTTCTAGCTGACGTTAATACGTGCGACGTTATAAATAAGGTTTTTGACGTCGGTTAATTAAAAAACGACGTCAAAAACATAAAATCGCGATGTTTATCATGTCATTTATTTTAGAACCGACGTGATAAAGAAAATGGGAAGGGTTTATCATGTCGGTTATTTAACAACCAACGTGATAAAAGGCCTGGAAAATGGTTTATCACGTCGGTTATTAAACAACCGACGTGATAAACAGGGGTGAGGGGGGTTTATCACGTCGGTTCATATTGAACCAATGTGATAAACCAGGGTGAGGGGGGTTTATCACATCGGTTCTTATAGAACCGATGTGATAAACAGGGGTGAGCATGGTTTATCACGTTGGTTCATATAAAACTGACGTGAAAAATCAGGGGAGGGGGTTTATCACGTCGGTTATTATATAACCGCTATGATAAACCGGTAGGAGGCGGTTTATCACGTCGTTTATTCAATAACCGACGTGATAAACCATTCTCCAGGCCTTTTATCACGTCGGTTATTCAATAACCGATGTGATAAACCATTCTCCAGGCCTTTTATCACGTCGGTTATTCAATAACCAATGTGATAAACCATTCTCCAGGCCTTTTATCACGTCAGTTATTCAATAACCGGCGTGATAAACCATTCTCCAGGCCTTTTATCACATCGGTTATTCAATAACCGATGTGATAAACCATTCTCTAGGCCTTTTATCACGTCGGTTATTCAATAACCGACATGATAAACTATTTTACAGGGATTTTATCACGTCAGTTATTAAATAACCGACGTGATAAACTATTTTCCAGGCATTTTATAACGTCAGTTATTTAATAACTGACGTGATAAACCCAATTTTTTTTTAAACAGAATGCAGTCATCTTCTCTCCACCAGAATCAACCAGAAAACAAATCAAGAAATCATACCACAAAAATAGAAGTAGATCAAAATTAAGCATGTACATTTATAACATATAAAACATACCCCATAGACAGCCCCCACCCTCATTTATACCCCATGGACAGCCCTCCCCCACCCCGTTGGAGCCCTCACCCTCATGTATACCCCCTGGACAGCCCTCCCCCACCCCATTGGAGCTCCCACCCTCATGTATACACCTTGGACAACCCTCCCCCACCCCATTGGAGCCCCTACCACACTCCTGGACTGCCCCCCGACCCCTGGACACCCCCAAACACGTCTCGACAACCCCCCACCCGCCTGAACAGCACCCCCTCACCCCTCACCCCACTTGACAGCCCCCCACCACACCCTTGGACAGCCCCAAACACCCCTAGACAACACTCCCACACCCCTGGACCACCTTCCCACACCCCTAAACATCCCTGCCACCCCCTAGGACTGTCCCCCCACCCCACCGGACAGCCCTCCCAGACCGCTGGACACCCCCAACCCCACTGAACACACCCCCACACCCTTGGAACCCCTCCCCCACAGACCGAAAACTATACCAGAAAAACCATCAAAAGTAGACCAAAACAAGAAGTAGAGAAAAATTAAACATTCACTTATATAACATTCAAAACTTACACTGTCAACTTAAAAAAAAAACTAAATCCAACCTAAACAACTACCAAATACACAATTAAAATGACAATATTCAAAATTACATTTTACATTACAAACAACTAAAATTCAATCAAACCTGTAAAATAATTTGACCACTCCACTTTTACGTGTTTGATGTCTTCAGCAGTATAGGGTTGAGGGTCATCAAAAATCTACAAATGAAAAAGAAGATAGTTAACGTGTATAATGCATAAATCAAATTGAAATATTATGGCAAAGTTTAAGAGGAAATCGTACCAGGTCAAAATTCACAACTGTCCGAGTTGTTATTATTTCATACATAAATCTTAACATATAATATCCGCATTCGATGACACCTTGTTGTTCATGACAATTCTGTTTGAATGAGTGTAAATTCAATATATTATTTTTATGTAATAAATCAAAAAGTACAAATTATAAATGGAAATTTACCTTCACATTTACATATTTGATCTTTGCATTTCTTTTCTTTGTGTTTTTTCGAAAGTAGGCCCATGCACTGTTAGAAAATAATACGAATAGGGTAAATTTAAAATTCATTATAATATATAAAACTATTGAGAAATTTAAACTTACTTTTCCAATATATTCTTAAAACTTTCCCGCACATCACCATGAACAAAGCATATCTAATAAAGAGCTTTCTCCATTGGGACAAAAATCCCTAACATCCAATGATCACTGATAAAAGGAAATTTAATGTTAGTGGTTTTTTATGTTAAAAGATAATTAACTCTTTGAGAGAAATGTGTTTCATACCTCTCACAAAAAGGCATCATCCAACATTGTGTGATTATATTCTTTTCAAATCATTCAGCAATATAAACCATTCTTTGTTCCTCACTCAATGCACATGCTTCAGGGGAAATCAATTGCGGGTCCATGAATCCATATAATTCTATCAGCTCATTCCTCTCACAAATTTTATAAAGATACCTAATACAAAACATACATAAGTATACATTTTTAGTAAATATAATGCAGGGAAATGGTGTTAAGACTTACATGGAAAAAAATTTCACCATGTTGATGCCCAACTTATCTCCAGTAACAAGCTCCATGATATCAGTTTTTGTAATCCCCACACTTATTTCACATCCACAAACATGAGATTCTATTGGAAACTCATAAAAACCCAACAATAAATGTGAATATCTTGACAATCTGTCAAGACCACTAGAATCTGTATCTGATGTCATAGCATGTTGTCTTTGTTGTTGTCTATACAATATTTCTTTACCTTTGAAGTATTCCTGTGAAAAAAAATTGAAAAATATAGTAGTTTTCAAATGATAAAACAAATTTAATAAAAAAATAAAATAAAATATATAACATTCATACCTCTATGGTAATGAGTCGAAGAAGTCTGGATGGCCAAACTAAAAAATGGCCGATACTCTGTCCAACTGTCGCCACCTCATCTATAGGTATTGGTACCCTTGCTGATCTATCTATAATATCCTGTACAGTGACCCTCTGATTCTCTACCTCTAATTTTTGATGATGAACTGTATATCCTATACAATATACCAACCCGTATGCTACTATATGATGTTGAGAATCATCAACATACAACTCGCAATATGTAGGAAGCTGTGGCGGAGGCGTAGGATAAAAAATGGGCTCTGTAGGCTGAGGTGGGGGAGTGGGAGCTACTGGCGGAGGTGGAGGATAAATAATGGGGTCTGCAGGGGGAGGTGGAGGAGTGGGAGCTGCAGTCTGAAATTGTCTTTGCATTTCTACAAACATAGACTACACCAACTCTCTAATCTTGTCCTCCATCGTCGCATTAATATTTTGAACTTCAGCCTACAAGGATTCTATTTTTTTAGAAACATCCTCAATGTTAGAAGTTGAAGAACGTGGAAACACTTTTCTTACCGATACACCTGCCGGATATCCTCTTACATGACCAGGATGTTCGGGCCTTCCCAATGCTGCAAATAAAATATCTTCCCTCCCAGTAGCTGTAAATGTCCCCTCTGAACTCTGCTCCTCAAGAGAGTCCTGTATTAATTAATTGAACATTTCTGTAATGATCAAAACTTATATGAAGAAAAAATTTAACTTAAATAAATTAAATAGATATCTTACAATCCTCTCAGCTACGCTTCTCGATTCTTCCAAAAGATATTGACCTTTATTTCCCTTCTAATCTCTCTTCCATTTTTCATGTCTAGATGGAGGGGATGGAAGGGCCACCTCTCCAGAGCTTGAAGACTCAGCTCTTAGTTGTTGAAATTTTTCCGCCATCATTTTTATTCCAATAATGCATACCCTCCCCGAGATAAACTATGAGGTTATACATTTTTAGATTGGATCTCAGGATGAGCTTTCCTTGTTTGCTGTAATTTAATAATAATAAATCATTAACAAAAAATTAATAAAATCATTTATATAAGAAAGTTTATAAAAGTTTACATTTCCCTTACCAGAAATGAATCTTTTTTTCTACTTTCAAAAAATTGTCTCCATGTGTCTTCATCTATAAAAGGATATATATGACATGGATTGTCATGACTCCTATGACCATTAATGAAATCAGATGAGAGGTTTGATTTGAAATCCCTCCTTCTCCTGGAAGCCAACGATAAGCATTTCTTCCTGACTCCTCCAGTGTCAGGAATATCAAATGTCATCTGATAAAGAAGAGGTTAAACATATTATATATACTAGAAACATTAAAAGAATAGTCAAACAATGACAAAAGATATTACCAAAATCATCTCCCACAACTGAGAGATAATCGCTTTATCCACACCTCTCCAATCATCATACAGAATGCTTACATTGGTCTTAGCCTGAGTTGCAACAAAACTCTTAAAATCATTGGCATTCGGACCTCTAGGAATATCATCATCATCAAACTCAACGACTATCCTCTGATCCTGCGTACGGGAAAGTGATAATTTTGGTAAACGTGTGCACCCACTTTTACCAACCTTTGAACTCTTTGTCGTAATAGGAGCATGTGAATGTTCATCCCCAGAGGTATGGCCAGCAATATGCTCCTCTCCAGAATCATGTGGTTGATCATCTGAATGATCTGTCATTATCCTTCAAATCAAAAAAACAAAGTCATTTCACAAATATACAAATTCAAATATTGTAATACTACTGTATTCAGAAAATTGAAAAGTGTACTAAGTTACATAATAGTAAACATTGGTAATATGGTAAGCATGTTAAATAATGGTAAAGATGGAAAAGATGGTCAAGATGGTCAAGATGGTAAAAATGGTAAAAATGGTAAACCTGGTAAACATTGTAAACATGGTAATGTAATTGTCAGTGAACAAAAAGAAGCATTTTAAAATTCATGTAATGGTTATAAACATGATAAAGTAAACTAAAAAAACTTAAAACAAACAAAAAAATATACTTATTTTATTTTAAAACATGTTATAATAAATAAAAAACTTATAATATCTAACATTTATGGAAAAAATAAGTGTAAACAAGAAATAAACATATGTTACCTGTAATATTTCCATCGAAGTAGGGATCTCACATAAATCAGCATATTCATCAAGTTCATCCTCACCAACATATTGTTTTTTCCCTTGTAAAACAACAACCCACTGCATATCTGATTGATCTACTACATAGAAAATTTGTTTTTCATGTGTCTCCATTATAAAAGAATCAGTTGTGTCTTCCAATCTATTCAGATTAACAAGTGTCATTCCAAATTCATCGTGTCTGACACTGTTGTTACCGTTAAACCATTTACAGTTAAAAATGGGAACTTTAATTTTAAAGTAATCAACCTCCCACATGTCTTCAATCACTCCATAATATGCACTTGATGCAGAAATTGGGTTTTTGTCCTTAACACTCGAAAAATTCATTGCTTCTGTAAACACCAATACACCACTATTCTGAACTGCACTTCTGTTGTCCTGAGCTTTTGTATGAAATGTATAACCATTAATGTCATAACCGGACCATGTTATCACATTTAAACATGGACCACCCACTATCCATTTTAATGTCTCTGATACATCTGATCTACCAAGCAAAGTCTTTTTAATCCATGACAACAAAGTTTTGTTGTGCTCATTCAAAATCCACATTTATTTCTTCTTTGGATGACATTGTTTCAACAAATTAATATGCAATGTGATATATGGTTGAGCATCAGCTATGTTATTCAAGATGTATGATTCTAACTTCTTCATCTGTTCAGCTGACAATGATTTGACTTTCAAGACGTGAACCCCCTTTCCCTCATTATTAACTCGTTCATGGAAAGATGGAGGCAAACCTACGTGTTGTGCCGCAGCCAAGTAGCTCGTACAAAACTCTGCTACCTCCCCAGAAATATACTTTTCAATAATGGAGGCTTCAGGTCGATATAGATTTTTATCATACCCCTTTAATATTTTCATATACCTTTCAAAAGGATACATCCAATGAAGATATACAGGTCCACAAAGGTTTATTTCTCGAACCAGATGAATCATTAAATGCACCATTATATCAAAAAAAATATGGAGGAAAATACATTTCCAATTGACAAAGTATAAAAAATGAATCCTTTTCCAAAATGTTCAAAGCATTCACATCAATCTCCTTGTTACAAATTGAATTGAAAAAATAACACAACTTCATTATAGTCTTTCTGACACGAATGGGAAATATTCCATGCAATGCAACTGGTAGAATGTGATGCATCATGACGTGACAATCTTGTGATTTCATACCTATCAACTTTAAGTCCTTCAATGAGACAAAAATTTTTACATTAGAAGAATAACCTTGAGGCACTTTGGTATCATGAATACACTGACATAAGCTAATTTTTCCCTCTTTGATAATGTATGACAAGCTGGGGGAATAAATGTTTGTCTTCCTTTAGGAGTGGGAGCTAACTCCAAACGTATTCCCATTGATAGTAAGTATAATCTTGCATTCAACCCATATTTAGTCTTTCCTTTAATATCTAACAATGTTCCAATCAAAGAATCACATATATTCTTCTCCACGTGCATGACATCAATATTATGTTTAACTTCATGATACCTCCAATATGGTAGCTCAAAAAAATTGACCTTTTCTTCCAAATATGTCTATCATTACCAGATTTCTGTGTCTTTCCCAATGTCACGTCAAGGTTTTTCACCCTCTCAAAATACAGATCAGGGGATAAAGGTTTTGGAGCAGTATATGATTCTTGTGAGGCATTGAATGCCTTTTTTAGTCTTCTATAAGGGTGTTCCATAGGCAAAAACTTTCGATGAACCATGTACACTATTTTCCTCCCATGATGCAATTGACAATATGACGTCTTTTGTTCGCAAATTGGACATGCTTTATGCCCATTAACTCTGTATCCAGACAAATTTCAATATGTTGGGAAGTCATTTATAGTGAACAGAAGCACTGCATGCAGTTGAAAATATTCCATTTTATAAGAATCATACACCCTAATACCATCAGCCCATAACAGTTTCAAATCATCAATCAACGGTGACAAGTAAACATCAATATCATTACCGGGTTGCTTTGGACCAAATATCATTGTACTCAACATGACATATTTGTGCTTCATACAAACTTCAGGAGATAGGTTGTAAATTACCAATAAAACAGGCCATGAACTATGTGTGCTACTGAGTGTTCGGTATGGATTCATTCCATCTGTGCACAACCCTAGTCTGAGATTTCTAATTTCATTTCCAAATGTAGAATACTACACATCAATTTTCTTCCATTGTGGACAATCAGCTGGATGAAGTATTTTTCCATCACATACCCGCTCTTCATCATGCCATATTAACCTTTTTTAATCATGTGAATTAGCAAATAAACATTTGAAACGATTAATTATAGGAAGATACCAAAATACCTTTTAAGGGAGCTTTGTAATCTCTACATCAGCCTGTGATTTTTCTTTCACCTTATACCGTGATGTCCCACATTTAGGACACTCTGATAGAAATTCATATTCCTTCCTATATATAATGCAGTCATTCGGACAGACATGTATTTTCTTGTATCCCAATCCCATCGGGCATAATATTTTCTTGGCTTTGTAATGTGAATCTGGAAGATCGTTATCTTTTGGAAGAATGTCTTTCATCAATTGTAGCAGCTCTGTAAAACTTATGTCACTCCATCCATGCTTCGCCTTCAGGTTAATCAATCTTAACACCGCCGACAAAACCGTAAAATATGTACAACCAGGATATAATGGTTTTTCAGCATCACCATATAGACATGAAACTGTCGGTTCTATCTCAATTTGTTCTGCTACAATATCACGAATCATTTCTTCAATTCCATCAGAGTTACCATCTTGCGAATCATCATCATCAGTGACATTCCGTCTAGTTTCACCATACCAAATCCAAGGGCTGTAACTCGGATTAAAACCATGACAAATCAGATGATCTTTTATCTCTCTACTTTTCAACTTCTTCATATTCAAACATTTCAGGCATGGACAGAAAAAAATGTCACTACTTGGAACATTTAGTTTTGAAAATTCCAAAAGGCATCAACACCTTCCTCAAATTCATTTCCCATTCGATGTGCCGTAATCCAACTTCTACTCATTATTACCTATAACAAATATCAACAAAAAATATATATTTTTAAGATAATAAAAATATATGTTTATATGAAAAAAATCATAATTTGAATGTAAAAAAATTTTAAATATAAAACAAATCTATAGGTATTTAAAAAAATATGCTTGAATATTATTTTTAAAACAAAATATAGTTAGATATAACAGTTTTAAATTTCATTGAATCAAAGAAAACCATGACACCTACATAGTTTAATATTGATTGCGGTTTTTATGTTTTAATATATTAGATAAACTACCTATTTAACATGTTATTAATGGTTTATGTAGACCCTAATTCCATTTGGTAAATATTTTCACACAATTATAAAAATCAATGGAAGTGTTTTTGGGAGGAATATGTTCAATCATTTTATTTTGATGTCCCATATTCTATAACAAAAGGCAATGTGGATACCAAATCCCTTAGTTTGGTTTTTTATTCTCAAAGGGTTTTTGATGAAAAAGAAGAGTATAAGTTGATGTATATGATAAATAAAATACAACTATATTTTATTTATGGTTATGATAGAATGAATTCATACCATATCATTTAGGATCTGCTCCCACCAAAAGTAACCCTCTTTAGTTCGAAATGAATAAATTTAAATAATTATGCATGAATTCATACATGTATTGTTGTACATAAACCAAAAAGAAGATTATTAGTACTAAAAGTAAAACTAGGAAGAAACAATAAACTCTATATACTCATGAAAGCTACTCCACAACACTTCCATGCTACTGACATCTATAAAAAACTACAAATTGCTTTTAAAAACCAAAAAAATTGTTTATATTTATGTATGGTGGGCATAACATGTATACATAGTAAGATCCTCCCTAAAACATCTCATGAAAATGTTGAGGAAGCACACTAAAGCCCTATGAAAAAAGGAATCTAAATCATCACCTAAACAAGGAAAATTAGTTTCATATACTCACTATGGATCACTCACAAAATAATTCATATAAATCAACCTTTTAATATAAAAAATTATATATATATATATATATTAAAATTAAGGTTCTTGGATACCACTTCTCCACTAGTTTTCCTCTCACACCCCAATGCGCTACTCCACAACACTTCCATGCTACTAACATCTATAAAAAACTACAAATTTCTTTTAAAAACCAAAAACATTGTTTATATTTATGTATGGTGGGCATAACATGTATACATAGTAAGATCCTCCCTAAAACATCTCATGAAAATGTTGAGGAAGCACACTAAAGCCCTATGAAAAAAGGAATCTAAATCATCACCTAAACATGGAAAAATAGTTTCATATACTCACTATGGATCACTCACAAAATAATTCATATAAATAAACATTTTCGTATAAAAAATTATATATATATATATATATATATTAAAATTAAGGTTCTCGGATACCACTTCTCCACTAGTTTTCCTCTCACACCCCAATGCTAATGTCATGGTCTCACCCCACCCATAAATCATCCTACACCATGTGAAATTGTATCACTTCCATCAATGAATCATATGTATCTTATATTATCTCATCACCATCTTATCAAAATAGTAATGTGGTGCATACTTGGAAACCACTACATCTTGTTTACATTAAATGTACAAAAATCGCAAAACATAATTATAGAATATCCGTGAAAAAAAAACGAACGAAATAAATTCGTGGAAGGCTTACTTGAATGTTGCGAGTTGAGATGATAGATCCGAGAGGAGTGAAGAAGATAAACAATGAAGCCAAAATGAGTTTAACACTGGTCGATCGACGAGCCGATTAGGGTTTACCGCGCGAGAGAGAGAAGCCGGCGGACTGTCAATCGAAAAATCTCAAATGACAGCCCATGGGGCTTTAATTTCTTTAAAAGTTTTATAAGGTCGGTTATTATATAACCGATGTAAAAAAACCCCCCGTGCTTTGGTTTTTTATGTCGGTTATTTTATAACCGACGTAAAAAACGCGTAGATATCTCGTTTTTTACGTCGGTTATCCTATAACCGACGTAAAAAACCAATGTTCGGGGGGGTTTTTTACATTGGTTATTTGGAAACTGACGTAAAAAACCCGATATCTACGTGTTTTTTATGTCGGTTATCAAATAACCGACGTAAAAAAACAAAGCACGGGGGGGGGGGGTTTACGTCAGTTATAAAATAACCGACATAAAAAACCGGTAGACATCTCGTTTTTTACGTCGGTTATAAAATAACCGATGTAAATAACCCCGCTCTTTGGTTTTTTACGTCGGTTATTTGATAACCGACGTAAAAAACGCGTAGATATCGGGTTTTTTTACGTCGGTTTCCAAATAACCGACGTAAAAAACCCCCCCGCGCATTGGTTTTTTACGTCGGTTATAGGATAACCGACGTAAAAACCGAACAGGCGTGATTTGTAACGTCAGTTATATATAACCGATGTAAAAAATGGTGACTTAAAAAACGTTTTCTGGACTAGTGAATGAAATATTTATCATTATCATAAAGTAACAAAATAATATTAATGTATTTTCTCAGTTTTGAGTACACAACTTGTGTTTTTTTACTAAAATGTCATTTTAAACTGGAAATATGCACAATTGATCTTGTATTAAGTGAAAAGTGTTGTGTGCACTTTTAAAAAATTGTTCTCAAACAAAATCATGGTATGATTTTTATTCTACTTCATTTACCAACAATTTTATTATTTGAAAGCCAGTGCTTCTTATCCTTGTCTACCTCAATCTCCACCTCAGTCTTCACCTCTGCCTCCTGCTCTATGTTGGTCTCTAACTCCGACTTTGCCTCTGCCTTCACCTCCACCTCCACCACTACCTCCTCCTCCGCCTCAGTGTTTTCCCAACAATTTTATTATTTGCAGGTCATCGCTTATAAATAAATTGATTTCCTCCATTAATCGTCTCCTTGAGAAAGTGATGAAGAATAATATATAAGCATTATGACACTAATTCTTCACAACCAAAATATTTTTCAATGGTCATAACTCATAATAGTTAAAAAACATAGCATGTAATCACCTAAATTTATTGTCATCATACATTCTGATAAAAAGTATGATGCCCACTCATCTCTAAACAAATTGATTTATCTTTTTGAATAAATATTTTTTTGGAAATATTGATTGTAAAGGGAAAATATAAAAATACAAGTGGTTATGAAATATATTTAATGAAATTGTAATTACCTTTAGAAATTACCTATAGGGGGATGCTAGTTTTTTCATGCTATATGATTTATCTCATAAATTTTCAAACATAATATCCACAATCAATTTCATTATATTTTTTTAGACACTGTAGAAACATTAACCAAAATAAGAAAATTGTTTTGATAGTTAAATATTTCTATATATAACTTAATTTGTTTCCATTTGCAGTAATCCACATAAATTATTTTTCAGATGTCGGCCTCATTCCATGATTTAGCCTGTACTTAGAGACCCCTTATCATAAAAAAATTCTCATTAAAACATAGACTAAACATATAATTTTATGTTTATCTATAAAATGTTGATTTTAGAATATTACATATTCAAAATACTCATCATATGTGGTCGTTTGGTTGGAAGTACATACATTGAATCCAAAAAAACAGTCAGGGTGTCTATGTTGTCTGCTATTAGCATCCAGTGCATCCTAATTAGACAGAAACAATTAATTAATTAAAAAACTAAAAATATATTTGATGTGATTTGATCATAGAGTTTTACCCTTACATTATAGGCACCAAAAAGAGTTTTTCATCTAATAATTTTTTATTAATCATTGGAGTAACTCATCTCTATTCTTATCTATTTCTTCCTTATCCAAAGTAATTTTTGTTATAGAAATGACCCTGTGATTAATGAATCCAAATCATACTTCAAATGATTTTCTCTTTTATATAGTTGTTATATAAACTCCTATACAAAACATGAATAGTTATTAACTTTAATAAACATATTTAGATCACTATTTGGACATATGTATTAAGAAAATATACCTTATGTGTGTATTCACAACTGAGATGCCCAACCATTCATGCTTGAGAGTCTCATTTAGAGTCTCGAGACCAATTCTGTCCATAATAGAAACTCCAAATATTTCTTCTTCACAATGAATGTATGTCATAGTTTTATCTTTAAATTTGGTCTCTATATGATGATATATTGTTAATAAATGTTTCTCTAGAACTAACGGAGAGAAGGTACTCTTGGAAGTTCATTTTTTTCTTGATTGACATAGTATATTTTCTTGATTCTCCCTTTCTTTTATCTATTTCATTATCCATATGTAATATCATACCTCAATTTAGAGATTTTATCATAAAAAATTACATGTTTTTCATATGAAAAAATTTGTTAAATATGTATCTCATGTATCTTTATAAGATTAGATGGTCATGCTATGAAAGTTCCAATAGCATCTTGGACTATTGTAATATCTAGATAATCAAGTGGAACAAGCAACTCAGTAGTCAGTTCATAAGCTACTTCAATATCCACTCTCATGTGGTCTTTTGGGAGGGGTTGATTTTGTATATAGTATTCCAGGATATTATACATTGTACCCCTTGCAACACAGCGGTACGTGGGTGTTGATAGATAAAAATCACATACAACTACACCCTGAATAATTTTAGTAATATAAAGTTATCGTAAGTTTTTTCATTCAAATTTAGGAGAAAGAGTAATGAAAAAATTGATTACCCCATGTGTGGTTTGGGGATAATGACTATCATCAAATATAGTGGGATCATTTGGGTCATGTGTGGATATTTTCTCCACCGCCTGTTCACTTTGATCTTTTCTTATACATTGGTCTACCAAACCAGACCACAAAATAATATCTTGCGATGAGTCTACTTGGGTTAGCATTCATCTCATTATATTATATGTATCTTCATGTGGTTTTATCTTCTCGAAATATGTTCTAAGAGAGACTCTAACACCTAATACTCTAAGACAACCATATTGTATAGGCCGCTTTAAAGCCACTAAAAGTCACTTTTCTTGTGGTATGACCGTTGGAAATTCTTGTGACTAAACCATATAAAAAAATATGAACATATTTATTTTATGTAATATTTTTATAAATCATAATTGATTACAATTATTTCATACTTACACATTCTTCCCATAGTGATTTTGTGTTTTCATCAACTAATATACCATTTTTATTTACACTAGCCTCCTTATATAGCACATTAAGTGGGATGGAAGTGGCTTCAGATTTTGATTTATCAATCCACATATAAACAAAATAACATATTTTATTTTTTTATCACATAATTAAACTTTTATTGTTGATTTAAAATACATAACAATTTATTCTCTAATGAAGAGTACCCCATCCTTCCTTTGTGATAGGGGTATACTAGTTTTGATGCACACTCGTTATTTTCATAACTCTTTTAATATTTCATAGACTAACAATTTTGAATGAAGTTAGATAAAATAAATAATTTCAAATAATACATTATCATCCTCAATGCACCTAATATTATTTCTCATTGTGATGATTACTAAAAATAGTCTATGTTTCCTACTTTATAATGTGTGCATAAAAAAGTGGTTGGTGGGGATTTATTTTCCCCTCAACATCCCTAACATGTAACTTCTACAGAAGAGTCCGGAAGCCTCTATGGCCTTTTCCAACAGCTATTAAGAAAAATTTATTATGAAAATATTCTAAAATAAAACAAGCCTACAATGAATAATGAATACTAAATCAATATGTCATTATATAATTTTTCTGTAAAATAGAGAAAGTATATTGTAACATTACCATTATATCTTTCCAAAGGATTTCCTTAGTTACAGGTTAGACATGGTGCCATGAGTCAATATCAATTGGCACATTTATCCTCGTTGTGACCCCAAGATAAAATATGAATGTTTACTTTTTGGGGTCAATAGGTTGGCCGGGTTGATTCTAACCAACCTCAAATTTTATACCATGACTTATTGATTTAATAATTTTATTCAAAAAATGTGATACTATGTCATTCTTTCTTTTTTTCTTTTTTAATCAACACGTTGTTGATCCCCAAATAATTTTAAAGTTTTATCATCAATAGTTTCTTCTTTCTTGGGATTGGAAACTTCATCATGTTCAGAAGACATTGTCTGCATTAGTAGTCAAACATTTAATTTCTATTGAATAACAACAATGCAATACACTCCATGCATAAAATTACACAACTGTATCCATCTTGGATGAAAATTATTACTATCTTGATCCACGCTATAATACTTCAATACTACAATACAACTAACCTTGACTACCTTTATTTAATCCATCCTCAGATGCATTATTGACTTCCATTTATTAATGATGGATTTAAGGCTACTCATTCCCTCTTTCAAACTTGACTTCCTGCCATCACTGTTTGGGAGGTATTTCATCAATGAACTTTGGAACCACAATGATGGGAGGAAAGATAGTTTGAAAGAGGGAGTCTAATCCATAATCATGATATGGAGGACAATCAATCATATAAGGATTAAAGTTTCCTAGGAACCTACACTAATAGAATCAATCAAAAAGTCTCCTCAATTGAAGAGGAATTGGAATTCCTCCACGCTAATAGTCTTGAAGAAATGAACCTCACCCCACCTATATTGGAAATCACTTATGTTTACTTAAGTATTACTCACCTTCCAATTTTGGATATTTTTTTTATTCCACTTAAGATCCCTCCAATAACTGTCATCCCTTTAAAGGGTGAATTTTTTAACTTATGCTCAGTATTGATCTAGAATTTTTTACTCTTATAAATGAAATGAACATATTTAATGTAATCCCAAATTTATTATTATGATATATTACCATAAAATCTTAGAGAGGAACCATAGATACTTCCCGAAATTGAAAATTACACCACATAGCTTGAAGTGCATCTACAATTACTCTAATAACTTCATACTTTATAAATAATAATGATATTATCGGTTGTAAAATATAATATTGGAGAGTGGTATCCCTGAAACTCAATCAAATTCTATGATGAAAATTTAATCATGCACCATGTCTATATAAAGTTTAATAATAATCTTGAATTAAATAAAAAAATAAAACATTCACAACATGCATCACTAAAATATTTTTTGGAACGTGACTAATTAATTAAATATTTTTTTGAATTCAATAAATAATTATTCATAAAAATCATAAATCTAAATAACCCATTTCACGGTTTAACAATTTACATTAATAACCAAAATACATAAAACATGTTATAATGATTTTTACACTTACTTTGGTCCCTATATGTTCATCGACCATAAATGAGAGCCACAACTTGGTATCCCCTAATCCTTAAAAACCCTCATAATTAAGCCATTCAAATATATAATCTGGTATATTTAATGAATTAAATTTGAGAAACTACCTAGATTTTGGAACCCTATATTATTCAAATGAGGAGAAAACTAAGGGGGGATGAGAGTTCTACTTGTTAATGTCAAGAGTAGAGTAAATAATATATGTGTGTCTCTAGAGAAAAATGGGATGGACACTCAAATACATATGAAATGAGAAGAAGAAATAAAACCGCACTCATTGTATTTTAGTAGTGAAGTGAAGATATGTAGGGTTATTTATGTTTAAAAACAATCCAAAAACACAAAATGCGGAATCAAAAACAACAAACAATAATAGAGGAAAAGTAGGAAATAACATACAATGGATTATAGACTTGATTAATCCAAGGAAACATAGAGGAGTCACACCAGAAGCAAACAAGTTTGGCAAGAGCTTGAGAATCACAAGCGACTCAGTCATGGTTAGGGTCTTTTAAAATAGATTGGGGACACATTTAACAATGCTTGTAGAAAAACACTGATAAAGATCCCTTTAATCATCAGTAAATTTATAAGCGCTGATAAAAGGAGTATTTATCCGTGATTTTTTAGCACTGATAAATATCAAACTTTATTAGGGCTAAAAAAGTGCTAATAAAAGACATATTTATCAGCACTAATGTTTTAGCACTAATAAATATGTCTTTTAACAATGATTTATTAGCATTGATAAGGATTGATCTTTATCAGTTCTAAAAAAGTGCAGTTAAAAGTTTTGTAATTATAATTATTTAAATAAATTTATTATAATTTTATACATATTTAAATATATATAATTATTTATTTATAATTATATAAATACTTATTTAAAGATAGTATTTATTTATTTATTATAATTATTTATTTATAATTATTATTAATATAGTAAATATACATTTATAGATGTATTTATTTTTAAATATTTATTTACAAATATATTTTTAACATTATTAATAGATATATAATATTAAATGAATACATTTGAAAAATGAGTGAAATTGAATAATTCAAAATGAGTACACTTTAAAAATATTTAACAAATGGATGAGTTTTATTAATTAAAAACAAGTTATTATATATATATATATATATTGAAGTAGATGAATACACATTGAAAATACTAAAACATAGTAAATAAATATTTAAAAATAAATAATAAAAAATGATAAAATTCAAAAATAAAATAAAAAATTAAAAAATTAAAAAAACCCTATTTATAGAATATAAAAAATAAACAAATAAAATCGACTGATTAAAAAATAATATATATTAAATGTACCATGTTATAATTACATTATAAAATATACTAAAATTTGAATAAATTATATAATTATTAGTTGTATGTGTTTCTATATACTGCGCAATATATTTGTGTGCGTGTTTTTGTATAAAAATGAATTAACAAACACACACACAACTATATATATATCTATGTGTGTGTGTGTGTTTTTGTGTATGTAAAATAAATAAAACACACTACATTTAATATAGGTAAAATTGAAAATCAAACAACATTAAAAATGAATAAGACATGAATATGTCTTTAATTAACATTTTGTAAATATTATACTTATTCATTATATATATCTATATTTAATATATACTGTTTCTTATTATTTATAATCTATATATATGTATATGAAATTTATTCATTTTTATCAATAATTATTTAATTAATAAAATGTTTGATATTTTTCTTAATTTACTCATTTTATTTTTATTTGATTAATTTTTCATTTTATTCTGGACCTTTATCTGTGCTAAAAAAGTGACGATGAATGTAAACTTTTATCAGTGCTAAAAAAGCACTTATAAAGGATATCTTTTATCAGCACCAGAAATAAAGCACTGATACATTTTTCCTTTATCAGTGCTAAAATAAAGCGCTAATGAAGGTTACCTTTTATTAGTGCTAAAAATGAAGCACTGATAAATGGTGAATTTTATCAGTGCTTTTTTTTAGTGTTGATAAAGATGTACTTTCCCTGTGATTTTTTGAGTATTGGTAAATTCCATTACTGCTATAGGTGGGTTTTGTAGTTGTGGTTCTGTATGGATAGACCTTGGTGAAGGTGTTTCATAGCTTAGTCCGTTAACATTTTTATACCATTTTCCTCATAAGAGAATATTGGTTAGCAGTTTCTAATATTTATTTATATGTTTTTTCGAATTAGTGAGAGTTTAGAATTTCTATAGGAATGATGTTTGATGATAGTAAGGTTTGGTTGTATAAGTTTTATGGAATGTATTTCAGGTTCTGCAATATATAAATGTGGGATTTTCTTATATAAAATAAATTTTAACTTCCATTGATTTATGACAAAATAGAAGTGATAAAAGTGTACAAATGAGAGAGGCTGAATAAGAAAACACTAGGATTTATTATATTTCAATCACCCATAACTTGGAATTGAACATCTAGAAGTTGAAGACTATTTTAAAACCCTTGAAGACCCTCACAAACATGTATGAATAACCAACGATGAAGAACAAGGTATTATTGTAAAAGAGACTATTTAGTGTGAATGTATTAGAAGGGAAGTATTCTTTTGATCACATTGATAACATTAATATGATCTGAGTCTAATTGGAGTCATTGGAGGTTAACTTTATAGATCTGGAGTGGGAAGTGTGGTTATTCTCTTCACTCCTTAAATCTTTATATATGATGGTGACTATTTTGAGGAATTACAATGAAAAGGCTAACATAAAGTTCATAGGCATCTGAGACCTAATCTTGAACAAATAAATTCAATAAAAGGAGATTTAGGTATCATCCTATAATGCATACAATGCTAGAGTAAGAGTACATACCATTAGATGGAAAATTCACCAAAAGGGGAAAAGAAGGAGAAGTCAGAGAAGGAGTAGCTCGATGGATAGTGCTACCTTATGTTAGAATTGTAGGATAAATTTACTCCTAAAAAGTATTATAGTGAATGGATGGAGAATTCTGGAAATTATGCTTCCATAAGTCGGTATGTGAACCCTATGTTGGAATATAAGAGTGGTTTGGTCCCGAGAGTCGCTAGTTCATTTGAGTCTTGTGTGATAGACTCCAGGGATTTGTTCTATTCCACACCTAGAAGAGGAATCGTGAGAAATTATACTTCTAGAATACATGGAATGGTTTATCTTATGGTTGAAAAGTGTCACGACCCGCCCTCGGGGCCCGTGCCGTGACTACCCCAAGCCTGCCTTCCATAGGCTAGGGGCTGGCGACTAGCACCAAGGCGTAAAATCCCAGTAAAAAGGGAAGGCATTGCCTTAATAAAGTAAACAAGCACCTCAGAGTAACAAGCGGAAGTAAAGCAGTACACAAAACTAGAAAAACTGTGCTGAAGTAAAGGGGCCGGAAATACAAGCCCAACTGTAAAGTAAAGTACAACTCGAAAGGGAAAACAGAAACTGAAAGTACAAGCGGCTCCTGGAACGTCCTCCTCGATTCCTACCTGAAGGGTAGGTACAGATGGCTCAGCTCCTGGATCGTCCAACACGGATCCTACCTGAAGGGTAGGTACAGATAGCTCCACAACTCCTCGGGTCCAACTGTCCGCTCCGAGCACGTCCCGCTCAGTGGTCCTCCTCCGGGTACCGACCTACTCCGTAAGCCTCAACCGCAGTCAGCGATGTCCGTCGTCTGCAACCAACACAACGAAGTGCGGGCATAGCCCGTGCAGGGGTGAGTATAAGATACTCAGTAGGGACCCCGAGACCCTCGAAGGTCTCCCGAAATCCACAAAGGATAAACCACATGAAGGATACAATCACGAAGTAACATCCAGTATTGATTAGGTATATGCCCATACATATACCTATGTCACCAATTTCCGTTCGGCTCCAACACCGAGCCCAAGAACAACCCAATCCACAAAGAAGAGTAAACAGTAAATCCACACAGGATAACAGTACAAGTCCACACAGTTTATAACAAGTTTATGAAATCAACGGATAACCATTACCCAGGTATATGCCCATACATATACCTAAGTTATCAAGCGACCCATCTCAATCATGAGGAAACACAAAGATAATTGACTCAGCTCAAACCAGGATTTTTATTATCGAAACTGTAACTACTGAAGAGCTCTGTCTCTAGAGTGTACAGTGGTCCTGTCACGACTCCGAGGTACTGCTCACTAACCTAAGACTGATGAGGTACTCCTCCTGTCGAGTACTTCGGGTTTGCGGCCAACTACCGGGCGCTCCGTCCGCTGAGGGTCTGTCGCCAAATACCGGGCGCTCACCCAAATAGCCTACTGAGGTACTCCTCCTGTCGAGTACCGCGGGTTTGCTGCCAACTACCAGGCGCTCCGTCCGTCGTGGGTCTGCTGCCAACTACTGGGCGCTCCGTCCACTGGGCTAGTCGACTCACTCCAAGTCGAGTCGGTCAAGCAGTCGTCAGGTCTCAGTCGGCTACACGGTCTCCGAACTCCGCACGCACGTCTCCACCGTCGCGGGTCTGTCGCTATAACCAAGCACACACACTCCGTAGAGTATCGCGGGTCCGCCGCTACAACCAAGCGCTCCACCGCCAAGGGTCTGCTGCTGCATCCAAGCGCACCACCACTGTCAAGTACCACGGGTCCGCCGCTACACCCAAGCGCTCCCCCCGCCCGCTCGTCTCCGGGAGGGTCCACTCCACGAGCTACTGGTCGATACTCCAAGTATCTCAAAGTCCAACGAAGAAGTGCCACATACGTCCGCTTCGTCAAAGGAGTCTCAACGCAACAGACGGCGCGTCAATCGGACGCCCGGTCTGTGAGTTATTAGCCTTTTCGTCCCGAGGGCCCGGTTGGTTTCGTGAGCGAACCAAACCCGGCCATATTTCAACTGTATCCAAAACTCGGGCGGAGTATGTCAAAAGTTCCGTCCCACTTAGAGGATTCCATCAAAGTCGACGGCACGTCAATCGGACGTCCAGAACTCAAGATATGAGCGTTTCCGCTCCGAGGGCCCGGTTGGTTTCGTGAACGAACCAACCCGGCCGTACTCCACCTGCGTCCAAACCTCGGGCGAAGTATAACAAAAGATTCGTCTCACTAAGAGGAACTTATCAGAATTGACGGCACGCCGTTCGGACGTCCGTAGCTCAAGATATGGGCGTTTCCGCTCCGAAGGCCCGGTTGGTTTCGTGAACGAACCAACCCGGCCGAACTCAAAGTGAATCGAAACCTTGAGTGCGATATACCGAAACGACCGTCTCGATCCAAGGATCGCATTGCCGCAGACGGTTCGTCATTCGGAGGTCCGAGCCTCATGTTATGGCCCAAAAACCGATTCTGGTTCGAGAAGGAAGGGTCCGGGCCGACCCGGCCCGAACCGGCCCGGCCGGTTCGGCCGGCGGTGCGCGGGGCGCGCGGCGGCGCGCGGAGGCGGTGCGGCGGCGCGCGGCGGGGCGCTGGGGCGGCGCGGCGGCGCGCTGGGCGCGCAGGTGGCGCGCGGGTGAGACCCCTGCCCTCCCCCGTTTTTCCCCCTGGCGGCGCGGCACGTGCCGCACCGGTTTTAAAACAAAACCGCTCCCTCACATGAGGGGGCCTGCTGGACGACACGGGGGACTTTGCCCCCCACAAGGAAACCGCCCCCTCATTAAGAGGGGGGGTTTTGATGAACCGGCCGGGGAATTTATTCCCCCGGTTTTCTGCCATCCGGCCGGCCAGCTGGCCGGCCGGTTTTCACCAACGGGACCGGAAATTCTGGTCCCGCCTTCGGCTTCCGAAGTCGGCGGCCCGGCCGCCGGTCTTCATATCCCGCCGCGGCCCGGAACCGGCCGCGGTCTCCTCGTCCTGCCGCGGCCCGGAACCGGCCGCGGTGTTCGTCGTCCGGCGCGGTGCGACGACACCGCGCCCCTTCGCCGCGCATTTGATTCCCTTCGACGCGGCGCGACGGCGTCACGTTCTTTATGATTCTTCCATGGCGCGTCGCGACGGCGTTGCGCAAAAAGGATTGGCGAATATCCGCGTGGTGCGACGGCACCATGCCACCTTGATTCATCCACCCGCAAGCTATTCAACAAGGATGATGGAGGGGGTTCGGACGTGTTCGTGCGGTCCGGCCCCCTCACGTTAAAATAATATCACTTATATATTCAATCCTCACGTTAGTCATGCGAACCACGAGCAAGAATAAAATAAGTTAACAATAAACAACAACCCCTACCTTGGTATAAGGTTCGAAGATTGCCAACGTTCCGCGGAAGACGACGTCGCGGAGGTCGGGCGTCGCGGTAGCCGTTCGTCAAATCCGATGACGAAGGAATGCGTCCGAAGAGACACGTCGTTGGCGAAACCTCGTACGCCGACGAAGGTTGTCCGAGGAAGAAGCAGTGTTCTCTCTCGTTGACACGGAAGACGAAGAAGAGCGGAGCGGCGTTCTTCGTCGGAACTTGAGCGTTCTTCGTCAAGTCTTGAGGAAAGTCAAATAATAAAGAAAACAACGAACTCAAGAACCCCTACCTCGATAGTCGCACGTTGACGTAGTCGTGGAATATCGGTGTCGATTCCTTTGACGTCGGAGGAAGAGTCGTTGTCGATGGCGTTCGTCGCGGAAAACAGTCGCGGAAGAGATGACGCAGAAGAAGTACGTCGTGTCGCGGATACGGCGTCGCGGATGGACCGTGTTCTTCGGCGGAGAAGTTCTTCGTTGAAGAACGGCATTCTTTGCATTCTTCGTTGAGTTTGAAGACGATGAAGAAGACTTCCCTACTCTCTCAAGGAGATAAAATTCTAACAAAATAAAATAAGACTCTTTCTTATTTTATTCACACAACCCAACCTCTTTGAATTTCAAAGGTTTGAAATTCCATAACCACACACAACTCACCTCATTAACTCATTACATTAATTAATTCTAGAGTTGTCAAAAATTAAAAGAAGAGATAAGTTGGCAAGAATTAAAGTAGGGGAGAGTCACATAATTAAGAGGGGGTTTAGAGGGGTTAGGGAATTTGAAAAGGTGGGGGCTCGTGTGGGCCCCACCTCCCTCATAACCACACATGGGAAGTTGGGTGGTTGTGGGCCCCACCAACAACTTCCCATGAGAGAGTCTAACTACCATGAATAAAATAAAATTCACACACAAAATTTTATTTTACTTATGTTTTAATCCCCAAAACTAACTTTCAACCCGCAACAAATGCAACTCCCGAAAAGGTCTCTTTAAGAGAATATCGGCGCTGCGAGTTCAACGGTGCCCTCGGATTTCAATTCCGAGCACCGGATCAAAAGTTAGGAAAACCCGCTCGTTCGTTCACTGAACGTACCCGAACCAAACTTCGGAAAATGATTCCGGGCACTCCGGGCCTCGGAATCAGGTGCCGTCTGAAACCGCGCTCTTGTAAAATTCTAAAGAAAATTAAGAAAAAAATTTCCCTTGAATTTTACGGGTCTTTACATTACTCCCACCTCAGGGCTTTACGTCCCCGTAAAGCTTCAACTCACACTTAAGGGAAACAAGGTAGTACTGAGCACGCAACTGAGCTTTACACTCCCATATGCTCACCTGAAGATCTCGTGCTACCCGAGAAGCACCCCAGAGGAAGCAACCGTTCACGTAGAACCTGCTCCTGTCGATCCTCGATATCTACTAGAACCTCTGTGCTTGTCGCCCTGTCATCGACGTCCAACTCCCCGGGGTCGATGACGTGTGAAGAAACATACACGTATCTCCACAGCTGAGACACGTGGTGGACATTATGCACCCGGTGCGACTGAGGTGGTAGGGTCAAGCGGTAAACCTCCTCGCCTACCCTGCTGAAGATCAAAAGGGTCCATCGAACTTCAGAGATAACATGCCGCCTCGGCCACATCTCTGAAACCTCATCGGGTTGAGACCGTATAAGAACGTGTTCGTCACCCTCGAACTCAAGAGGTTTCCCTTTTTAGGTTAGAACTGAAACTAAAAACTCTTGCTGCCACAAGGGTAGGGTTGACCAACTCAAGAGTGATCGGTCACACCCTCTTATGCCTGAGTTTAATATGTGCTGCCCAGGGTTTCCTTTTCGCCGACCAAGGAAAACCCATTCCGACGTTTGCCTAAAACAGTCAACCGGGGTATGATTTGTGAATCAAAACCATACCCAGATCAACGTCGTAAGGCCTCTACGCTGCCACCAAGAGATTCCAACCGAAACTCTCGCCTCGAGGTCAAATCACACCGTCGGCGTAAGCGTGATTATCGAGTCTCCTCCCAAAGGTATCTCCAGACGTGAGGGTCAAGTCTACGGCTTACCCGAAACCTCTAGGTCTGGGACATGATTCGTGGAAGGGTAGAATGATTGGTTCCTATGTCTATAGATATGGAAGCTCGTAGTAGACATAATTCGTACCCCGAATCATTCTTAGAGCTCCTGGGTCACACTCCTTGACCGCAATGCAGCTATTCTCCTCCCCAGCCCTCCTGCTCCCTGAGCCTGACGGGGACTACTAAGTCGGGTGGTCGTAACAAGTCGAAATGTACACCACCACATGCTGCTCTCCAAGCTCCGCTTCCACGTCTGCTACCCTGCAGATTCATCTGTCCTTAGCACTTCCTCCTCCTGAAATATTTTACACGCCCGAGTCTCTGAGACTGGCGCTAGTTTCCTGCCTTTCACTGCTAACGTTCATAACCACAAAGGTTCTCTCTAGCATCCTAACATATGTAGGAATGCATAGAGGAAAAGAAATGGTTCGGATGTCCTTTAGACACACTTCGCTCCGAAGTTCGAGTCTAAAGAACTGATCACAACGTAACCAACGAGTACCAAGATTGATTGGTAAGCCACGTTGAGTGCTCTGCTTCCGACATGTCGTACTGTCGAAGCTGTATTAGCTCCAGAAAACTCACAACCACCTCCTCAAGCCAGTCCTCAGCCGCCTACGAGTCAGGCTCACCTCGAAACTTGAGGGATATCTGATGCTAAAACATATGTAAGGCACTAAGCCTATGAGTCTCTGCTACCGGTACCGCCGGTAGTGTCTGCTGACCAACAGGTAGTGACATAGCTGGCGCTCTACCCGTAGGTACTATCCCAGGTATCGGTTCGCGTACCGAAGCCTCATTACTATAAGGACCAACCTCATGGTCACTCACTGGAAACACCAGGAGCTAAGATTATCATCCGCTCTACTAGTATCAAAGCTAGGCGTAGAACTCTAGCAATCGCCTCCATCCAGTCCACTGCTGCCCTGGAAATCTGTCTCGCCTCGTATCCTTAGAGGCCTCTACTGCTGGAACTCGTGCATCGCACTCTGCTAGCGTGCACCGTCAGCTAGTGGCATCTGCTGCCTAACGGGTGGTGGTGCTGCTGGTACACCACCCGAAGGTGCCAACACTGAAAAAGGGCCCTGCACTGGAGTCTCGCTGCTCGGTGGGCCATCATCGAGAACTCTCTCGGAACTCCAGCTAACTATCTGCATGGTGACATCCTGAACAGTTGTGTCATGGTCAACGATTTATACCTGGTGAGCTGACCTGGTTTGAGCTGACTTTAAACCTTTTGGGAAACACACACGCAATCAGTGTTTTCATGCATTAAGTCGGAAATCAGAAGTCAGGGTCCTGCTGTATGGATACGTCGGCCGCCGCACTAACACTGGACTCCTTGGACTGATATCCACACTCAATACGCTAAACATTATTGCTTCACATAGAAAAGATCAGAGTTCGCGGTAGAACCGAACTCCTCTGATACCAATTTGTCACGACCCGCCCTCGGGGCCCGTGCCGTGACTACCCCAAGCCCGCCTTCCATAGGCCAGGGGCTGGAGACTAGCACCAAGGCGTAAAATCCCAGTAAAAAGGGAAGGCATTGCCTTAATAAAGTAAACAAGCACCTCAGAGTAACAAGCGGAAGTAAAGCAGTACACAAAACTAGAACAACTGTGCTGAAGTAAAGGGGCCGGAAATACAAGCCCAACTGTAAAGTAAAGTACAACTCGAAAGGGAAAACAGCAACTGAAAGTACAAGCGGCTCCTGGAACGTCCTCCTCGATTCCTACATAAAGGGTAGGTACAGATGGCTCAGCTCCTGGATCGTCCACCACGGATCCTACCTGAAGGGTAGGTACAGATAGCTCCACAACTCCTCGGGTCCAACTGTCCGCTCCGAGCACGTCCCGCTCAGTGGTCCTCCTCTGGGTACCGACCTACTCCGTAAGCCTCAACCGCAGTCAGCGCTGTCCGTCGTCTGCAAACAACACAACGAAGTGCGGGCATAGCCCGTGCAGGGGTGAGTATAAGATACTCAGTAGGGACCCCGAGACCCTCGAAGGTCTCCCGAAATCCACAAAGGATAAACCACATGAAGGATACAATCACGAAGTAACATCCAGTATTGATTAGGTATATGCCCATACATATACCTATGTCACCAATTTCCGTTCGGCTCCAACACTGAGCCCAAGAACAACCCAATCCACAAAGAAGAGTAAACAGTAAATCCACACAGGATAACAGTACAAGTCCACACAGTTTATAACAAGTTTATGAAATCAACGGATAACCATTACCCAGGTATATGCCCATACATATACCTAAGTTATCAAGCGACCCATCTCAATCATGAGGAAACACAAAGATCATTGACTCAGCTCAAACCAGGATTTTTATTATCGAAACCGTAACTACTGAAGAGCTCCGTCTCTAGAGTGTACAGTGGTCCTGTCACGACTCTGAGGTACTGCTCACTAACCTAAGACTGCTGAGGTACTCCTCCTGTCGATTACTGCGGGTTTGCGGCCAACTACCGGGCGCTCCGTCCGCTGAGGGTCTGTCGCCAAATACCGGGCGCTCACCCAAATAGCCTACTGAGGTACTCCTCCTGTCGAGTACCGCGGGTTTGCTGCCAACTACCAGGCGCTCCGTCCGCCGTGGGTCTGCTGCCAACTACTGGGCGCTCCGTCCACTGGGCTAGTCGACTCACTCCAAGTCGAGTCGGTCAAGCAGTCGTCAGGTCTCAGTCGGCTACACGGTCTCCGAACTCCGCACGCACGTCTCCACCGTCGCGGGTCTGTCGCTATAACCAAGCACACACACTCCGTAGAGTATCACGGGTCCGCCGCTACAACCAAGCGCTCCACCGCCAAGGGTCTGCTGCTGCATCCAAGCGCACCACCACTGTCAAGTACCACGGGTCCGCCGCGACACCCAAGCGCTCCCCCGCCCTCTCGTCTCCGGGAGGGTCCACTCCACGAGCTACTGGTCGATACTCCAAGTATCTCAAAGTCCAACGAAGAAGTGCCACATACGTCCGCTTCGTCAAAGGAGTCTCAACGCAACAGACGGCGCGTCAATCGGACGCCCGGTCTGTGAGTTATTAGCCTTTTCGTCCCGAGGGCCCGGTTGGTTTCGTGAGCGAACCAAACCCGGCCATATTTCAACTGTATCCAAAACTTGGGCGGAGTATGTCAAAAGTTCCGTCCCACTTAGAGGATTCCATCAAAGTCAACGGCACGTCAATCGGACGTCTAGAACTCAAGATATGAGCGTTTCCGCTCCGAGGGCCCGGTTGGTTTCGTGAACGAACCAACCCGGCCATACTCCACCTGCGTCCAAACCTCGGGCGGAGTATACCAAAAGATCCGTCTCACTAAGAGGAACTTATCAGAATTGACGGCACGCCGTTCGGACGTCCGTAGCTCAAGATATGGGCGTTTCCGCTCCGAAGGCCCGGTTGGTTTCGTGAACGAACCAACCCGGCCGAACTCAAAGTGAATCGAAACCTTGAGTGTGATATACCGAAACGACCGTCTCGATCCAAGGATCGCGTTGCCGCAGACGGTTCGTCATTCGGAGGTCCGAGTCTCAAGTTATGGCCCAAAAACCGATTCTGGTTCGAGAAGGAAGGGTCCGGGCCGACCCGGCCCGGCCGGTTCGTCCGGCGGTGCGCGGGGCGCGCGGCGGCGCGCGGAGGCGGCGCGGCGGCGCGCGGCGGTGCGCCGAGGCGGCGCGGCGGCACGAGGCGGTGCGCTGGGGCGGCGCGGCGACGCGCTGGGCGCGCAGGTGGCGCGCGGGTGAGACCTCCGCCCTCCCCCGTTTTTCCCCCTGGCGGCGCGGCACGCGCCGCGCCGGTTTTAAGACAAAACCACCCCCTCACATGAGGGGGCCTGCTGGACGACACGGGGGGCTTTGCCCCCCACAAGGAAACTGCCCCCTCATTAAGAGGGGGGGGTTTTGATGAACCGGCCGGGGAATTTATTCCCCCGGTTTTCTGCCATCCGGCCGGCCAGCTGGCCGGCTGGTTTTCACCAACGGGACCGGAAATTCCGGTCCCGCCTTCGGCTTCCGACGCCGGCGGCCCGGCCGCCGGTCTTCATATCCCGCCGTGGCCCGGAACCGGCCGCGGTCTCCACGTCCTGCCGCGGCCCGGAACCGGTCGCGGTGTTCGTCGTCCGGTGCGGTGCGACGACACCGCGCCCCTTCGCCGCGCATTTGATTCCCTTCGACGCGGCGCGACGGCGTCGCGTTCTTTATGATTCTTCCATGGCGCGGAGCGACAGCGTTGCGCAAAAAGGATTGGCGAATATCCGCGTGGTGTGACGGCACCACGCCACCTTGATTCATCCACCCGCAAGCTATTCAACAAGGACGATGGAGGGGGTTCGTCCGTGTTCGTGCGGTCCGGCCCCCTCACGTTAAAATAATATCACTTATATATTCAATCCTCACGTTAGTCATGCGAACCACGAGCAAGAATAAAATAAGTTAACAATAAACAACAACCCCTACCTTGGTATAAGGTTCGAAGATTGCCAACGTTCCGCGGAAGACGACGTCACGGAGGTCGGGCGTCGCGGTAGCCGTTCGTCAAATCCGATGACGAAGGAATGCATCCGAAGAGACACGTCGTTGGCGAAACCTCGTACGCCGACGAAGGTTGTCCGAGGAAGAAGCGATGTTCTCTCTCGTTGACACGGAAGACGAAGAAGAGCGGAGCGGCGTTCTTCGTCGGAACTTGAGCGTTCTTCGTCAAGTCTTGAGGAAAGTCAAATAATAAAGAAAACAACGAACTCAAGAACCCCTACCTCGATAGTCGCACGTTGACGTAGTCGTGGAATATCGGTGTCGATTCCTTTGACGTCGGAGGAAGAGTCGTTGTCGATGGCGTTCGTCGCGGAAAACCGTCGCGGAAGAGATGACGCAGAAGAAGTACGTCGTGTCGCGGATACGGCGTCACGGATGGACCGTGTTCTTCGGCGGAGAAGTTCTTCGTTGAAGAACGGCGTTCTTTGCGTTCTTCGTTGAGTTTGAAGAAGATGAAGAAGACTTCCCTACTCTCTCAAGGAGATAAAATTCTAACAAAATAAAATAAGACTCTTTCTTATTTTATTCACACAACCCGACCTCTTTGAATTTCAAAGGTTTGAAATTCCATAACCACACACAACTCACCTCATTAACTCATTACATTAATTAATTCTAGAGTTTTCAAAAATTAAAAGAAGAGATAAGTTGGCAAGAATTAAAGTAGGGGAGAGTCACATAATTAAGAGGGGGTTTAGAGGGGTTAGGGAATTTGAAAAGGTGGGGGCTCGTGTGGGCCCCACCTCCCTCATAACCACACATGGGAAGTTGGGTGGTTGTGGGCCCCACCAACAACTTCCCATGAGAGAGTCTAACTACCATGAATAAAATAAAATTCACACACAAAATTTTATTTTACTTATGTTTTAATCCCCAAAACTAACTTTCAACCCGCAACAAACGCAACTCCCGAAAAGGTCTCTTTAAGCGAATATCGGCGCTGCGAGTTCAACAGTGCCCTCAGATTTCAATTCCGAGCACCGGATCAAAAGTTAGGAAAACCCGCTCGTTCGTTCACTGAACGTACCCGAGCCAAACTTCGGAAAATGATTCCGGGCACTCCGGGCCTCGGAATCAGGTGCCGTCTGAAACCGCGCTCTTGTAAAATTCTAAAGAAAATTAAGAAAAAAATTTTCCTTGAATTTTACGGGTCTTTAAAAAAAGGATCTTGAGATCAAGGGGAATGTTTATATTTCAATTCATACAAGGAATTAAAGGATGCTGGAGCTGAAGGATGTATGACACATACTGGGGTTAAGGAAAAACCAAATCTTAGTGGCTCAACTTGATTATGTGGGTTTCTATACAATTTTCACCAATTTTGCATAGAGTATTTTATATGGTTATGTGGTTATTGAAAATTGAGTGAAGGATGGGACACTATACTTTATAGGGGTATCAGTAGGAGAAATACATTCTATAGATTTAACCACTTCTATACTTTGGAATGATTGAATATAGGTCGTCAATTTGGAGGGATTTCAAATAAGATTCTATAAATCCCTTATACATCAAAATATGACTATTGGTTTTTTTCTCAAGGATTTAATCCAAGAGACTCATTATCCTTATACTTATGTTTCTTTTTGATTATTTTTTTCTTTGTTTTGAAAGAAAAAGAGAAATAAGAAGATGTTTGGTTTTTTTTGTTTCATAAATTAAAATATAATATAATAATCCACCCAAAAATATATATTTGGAAAGAAATATAGATAGTCCTAGGTTTAATTACAATGGGATATATCATTATTTTAATTTTTATAAATCATTTAATACAACAATAAAACTCAATACCATTCATTAACCTATCTCCTAATATTTTTTGATGTATGGGGATATAAATATTCTTAAGGACCCTAAAATAGATCATCAAATCATTTGTTGGAAGTTAAAAAAATGGAAGGATGTATTAGTAAAAATGTATAATAGAGTTTTAATTTCCTCACCCACTCCTCAGCTTCACCGCCGCATAGAGCCACTGAAAAAGATTCTAGGAAATAAAATTTATAAATTCTAGAGTGCCCAGGGAAATTCCCGTTGGACCAGCCAGAATGGGTTGGATACCCATAAACATGGATATATAGGTCACAGAAACATCACAGGAGTTGTGAATCATGAAAAAATATGGGGGAGAGAACACACCATAGATTCTAAAAAAAACTAAATTAAAATTAATTGAAACAAATTATAAAAATTTATTAAAATAATCAGTCCCAGGATAAAGGCCAAGGTCTCAAATAATTTTTAAAATAGATAGGGGAGAATATTTTATAATTACTCTTCTTATTCCTTCTTATCCTTGAATTTTAGTGTCATGAGATGCGTTAATCCCTTCTTCCATTGATATTTTCTAATAATCTCGATTAAGGGTGCATATTTCTTCATATGGGAATCTTTAATCTTCTATCCTGCTCAATGTTCCCTCCCACGAATAATTTTCTCTTATTCAATTGGATGAATTCTACGTGGTTTTATTATTTGGAGCTCTTCTTGATATGGAAAAATCATAAAAATTAGTTTCTTTTATTTTGAGTTTTTTCCATTTTGGGTATTTTTTCTGATTGTCAACCATATTTAGAATATTCACAAAGGGGTTAATCACCCATACATAGAAAACTCATACATCATATGAGTTGTATTCAAGTGTGGTGGGTGCATGTCATTTGTACGTTGGTGTTGATGAATCATACATTAATGACTCATACACTGGCCTCTGAGGACTAATACATATAGCATCGATGAATCATATTCAAAGCACTGATGGCTTGTATACCAGTCTCCATGACGAATAGACAGATTAATACCATACTGTTGACTCGTGTGTAGCCTAGTACTTATCCAATTTTTCCAACCTTATACATGCAACTCATGAAATCAAAATCTAAATTTAGGATTTGCTTAATTTATTCAAAATTGATTCAAAACAATGAAAAACTAGCATTAAATTCCTTATAACTATTTAATTATAGAATTAAAAATCAATGTATGTATTGTTTAATTAATTCCAAAAAATGAATACAATAAGTAAAAAAATAATATTAAATTTATTTATAAATTTAATACCATATTTACAAAATTATTAAAAATTATATGATTACACAGGTTTTATCTAAATTTTGGAGTTAATTTCCAATAAAAAACATATCAAAATTTTGAATATTTTCAGTCTCATCACCCCCCACACACACACTTACACTATTTCACTCCCATGAAATACAATGAATTCAAACTAATAGTAGGAATTATCCTACATTATTACAGACACACAAACTAGAAAATAAAGAATGCACAAATTCATCCTTTATCGAGAAATTTCATGCCTACTCTATGAATATAACTCACTACCCCACTTCAATTCAATAACAAGTTCAATTTACATGACTAAAAAAATATAATTTAGTGGAATCATGACTTTAATATGTGTCACTTTCATTTATCCCTTTTTTCTAAGCTCCTAATACCACAAATCCATTTTCTGCTTTCTTCATACAACCTAAGTGACATTATTATAATTAAATTTCCCCATAATTCATATAGGTTTAACATTACCATCACCTAAATCCATTCATTTTTGAAAATTAATATCTTATTAAATTTTTTCCATCCATGTTTGTTCAATGTACTTATTCAATTTACAAATGAATTTTATTACTCACGCAACCAGTGATTATAATAGTATGTCTTGTGGGATCATAATTCCCCATTTTAATGCAGTTTAAAAAGAATTATATAAATTTATTATCTCTCTAAGGTGTCCCTTTTCAAAAAGACAACGTTACCTAAGGTAGAGTTCAAAATTTCAGTTTTCTTAGGTTATAAATTTTATTCCACTTATTTTTTTCATCACACTCCTTTACCCAGTTATAAAACTAAAAATTTCATGAAAATAATAGAAAATTCATTCATTAATCATTTAAATTTTAAAATTTATAAATTATTGTAATCCCTCAGAACTATATTGGAATTTTCCACTTGGCTGTACAAATTTGAAATTCAATTTCCTAACCTAAAAAGACACTAAAAATCAAAAATAGTATAAAAAATAGGATGTGTAATTTGTTAAATAGATTAAAAAATAGATCTTGAAATATTCTTGAATAGGTTTTAATGCCCTCCCCCATAGTTATTCAACACTACTCAACAAATCACAAAAAAAATTCAAGCAGTTTGTAGTGAATAAACAAATGAAAAATGAGGAACACAACCTGGTTAATTTTTTCTACATGTTTGAGTTAAGTTATCCCTTGTTTACTTTATGGATAGACATCATCTAGTCTCATGGATGTTTTATACTTGAAAACTATAATAAAAATAAAATTTAACATGATAAATTTATTAAAAGTGGTAAAAATAAATAAAACATGGTTTAAACCCCAACTAGGTATTCTGTTTTTACTACCCATAGTGGGAATTTTTAGTTATTAATTGTAATTAGAAGGGGATTTGGTTTTATTGATAGAAACCACCACATTTTATTTTTCCAAATTTCTCTACGTGGAAACTTTTTTATAGAACCTTATAAGTAGAGTAAAATGGTCCTAGACCCAAATTAATATAAAAGAATGGTTGAAAGGGTGGGAAGACAAAGAAAAGGGAATCCATGTTTGATTTTGTACCCTCCTCTAGTGGATGCGCATAATAATAATTATGAGGTAAGTCTTCTCCAAAGGTCCTATATTATCTTCTTTATATCGTGTAATCACCTCTATTGTGTCATTTTATTCAAACTCCTCAAGTGCATATGTAATAAAATTATCAAAGTACACTTCATTCATCTCCTCTCATTAATGTTTTTCATCCACTTATTGGGTGGTATTTTTTGATTTTCTAGGGTTGGTTGTGTAAGTATTTCATCAAAATTATGAGTCTTTTGTTCTATTCTAACATTCCCAAACATTGGTATATCTTTATCTTAAAATTATAACACCATTATCTCTTTAATCATGGGATATCATTATTGTTCTTTACTATCCATGTTAGAATTATAATCTACTAAACATAAAAGTTTAACACATAGGGAGTTATAATGAAATTTTAATAGTGAAAAATAAATAAAAATAGATTCAAAATAAGGTTTCACTCCCTTGGGTGGCTTATCCATGAGTACTTTGTAAATACCTAGACCCCAATATCCTAGATTTGGTGGTTACTTTATTTAATTGACATAAGTTAAAAGAGATCACATCCCAAAGTACTGAATAGTTTAGTTGTTGTTAGTCAGAGTGGATACTCAAGAGGGGGGGGGGTGAATTGAGTTCCAATTAAAATTTCTATTAAAAGGATTTCCCTCAAAATCCTCTAATTTAAAACTAAGTTAAAATCTAGTGAATTTGTAAAACTGTAAAGGTTCAATTAGATTCTCCAAATATTGATTAGGTCTTAGTTAATTTAATTAGAGGATTAAATTAGATTTTGAAGCTAATATACTGATTTACAAAAGTTACAAACACTTGATAATTTAACTATCAGAGTGACTTTAAAATAGATTTGTATTTCAAATTTAATAATAGCGGAATAATATATATATATATATAATACTTTAAACTTAATCTAAGATGAACAACAGATATAACCAAGAGGTTCAGTCTCAAGCTGAGACTTAGTCCCCACAACCAATTTATATAAACTTGATCCACACCCTGGATCAGGGAAAACAACAGTACATAGACAGTTCAGGTCCTAATACCTCTACCACAGTTCTACGTGGGAAAAATAATAGCAACAAATCTCAGACTGTTTAGGTCACAGTTGACCTCTTCCAAAACTCACAGTGGGATACAAAAAGGTGTATAATGTTTGATGTGAGGATTTAATATCCTCCAGTTCAGCTCAGGAGAAAATGTGTATCTAGAGTAGACATGTGTACACACACTACTCAGAATGTTATGCAAAGGGATATGAAAGAGGAAATAATAGAGTTTAGAAAGCTCTGTGTAATTATAGATATGCTCTGGACTAATTTTGATGTTACAGATGGAATTCAAGTCCTTTATGGTGAGGATGACTCAAAATAGAGTATCATTGTTCTTCTCAGCTGCAGCTATTTAGACTTGTGAATATAATTTTTAGTGAGGAACAACTACTAGAATTTGTGTTTGTTTCAGCTGAAAGATCTGCTTCAGGATCTCTGGTTTTTGCAGGTGTTCTTCAAGTTTTCCTTGTGTTCCCTAGGACTTCACACATGTGCACCTTCTTTCGTGTATATTTTTTTCTTTTTGTTCCGCTCTTCCTTTTCACTTCATATCTTCCTTTTTATTCCTTGAGATCTAGAAAAAAGAATTATTACCTTTTTACAGGTACGAGGTACGGTTTCCTGACATCCTACAACCAAAATTAATTAATAGCAGGTTCATTTTACTAAGAAAATATGACCATTGGAATTAAAAGGGTTAGTAGAAAATTCAAACAGTTTTCATGACTATCTGTGAGTCATGAGATTGGTAAGTCAATTTGAATTTTCATCGGTTTCGGTAGGTCATTTGATCTACATCATTTTCGGTAGGTCCTTTTATCAGCAATAGTTTCGGTAGGTCATTTGATCAGCATGGGTTTTGGTAGGTCATTTGATCAGCATCGGTTTTGCTACGTCATTTGATCAGCATTGGTTTCGGTAGGTCATTTGATCAGTATCGGTGGGAACATTCTTCATCAGTGCGACCATTCTTAATCGGTGCAACAATTCTTCATTGGTGCGACGGTTCCTCATCGGTGCGACTGTTCCTCATCGGTGCGACCATTCTCATCGGTGCGACCATTCTCATCGGTGCGACCGTTCTTCATCAGTGACTCAAGAAGATAACTAACGGTGAGTCAAAAATAAGAAATATGCACCAAGTGTCCATTTAATACATAACACTTCCAGGTCAATAGTAAACCATAAATAATCATAGATAAACATATATGATTAATCATATATAAACACACTTAGAGTAGAATAAATAGTTAACTAAAGTTACTTATAAAAAAAATAATGATTTGTGATTATTAAAATAACCATTTCACAGAGGGTTTAACAATCTCCCCCTTTTTGATAATCACAAATATATGGCATAAAAGAAAAGATAGGAAAGGATGTAACATTCAGTATTCTCTCCCTATGTAAACAAAATATATAACCAAAGATAAACAAATCCTCAAAGAATGCACCAGATCATAAAAAATGTGATAATTTAAGTAGTCATCATTTCTCCCCCTTAATTTAGAAAGTATGACTATATTCCTGTTCCTTTATGCATGTTCTCCACCATTGGGATTATCAAAAAATAAAAAGAGAGCAGAGAGAGAAAATAGAATAAAGTTCCATTGAAATAACCACCAAAAAAGGTACACATAAAAAAACCTATAAAAAATGACAGACATGACTACTTATTGGGATGAAGAGAATCTTTTCCTTTAGCAGATAGAGGAATGGA
The DNA here is from genome assembly GCA_963277665.1 of Viscum album. Taxonomy (NCBI): domain Eukaryota; kingdom Viridiplantae; phylum Streptophyta; class Magnoliopsida; order Santalales; family Viscaceae; genus Viscum; species Viscum album. The sequence continues at coordinate 2,071,462,878 of OY728156.1, read as the reverse complement.
TGGCCCACAGGGTGGGTTGGTGGAAGGTTGATCTGGACGGATGGATAGAGGAGGCAGGACAACTCTGGCTGGAAACAGAGAGGGTGCTAGGGTCACTTGAGTTTGAGTAGAAGATCTTGTTGAAGGGGGCTGCTGAACGACTGGCAGAATAACAGAGAGAGCTTGAGAAACTGATAACTATCCTGGAGAAATAGTGGATGTACAGAGAGGCTCAGCAGTAGGAAAAACAATTTCCTTATCTTGCACATGAAGATAGGGTTTGAGCAGATTGATAAAATCTTGAATGACTTCACCACCATATTTCACAGCCTTCTCAAAATCATCTTTATTCTTCATGAAGCTCTCTAGAGTGGGAGTAAAATCTTTCAACTACTGTTCCTGATCCTTAAAGGCTTGAGTGACTAGAGGAAGCCTCAAATTTTTAGACAGGACTTTAAACTGATGGTTCAACTCATTCTTGGTATAAATTTTAGAGAAATAGTGATCCACTTTTTCTTTGATCTCTTTTTGAGCCTTCGTAGCATCAGCTGAATAAAGATTCACCATATTGTGAATATAATCACTGTTTTATTTAATCATTTTCAATGAGTCTAAATCCAAAATCTGTCCAAGTGATGCTAACTGTTCTATTATAACATCCTTTAATGCATTGATCTCATGACCAGTAATCTTGGTCACTTTGGAGGAGCTATCTTAAGAAACAACTTGAGTTATCTCAGCCTTCAACTTCCTCAAATCTGACTTCTTTTGATGTTCTATCAAATTTCTCAGAACTTCCATCATACCAGAGATGGTTGATATAAATTATCCTGACCAAGAAACTAAGTCAGTGCCTAAATCCTTGAGTGCTTGATTTAAAGAGGTAATGTTCCTACCAATCAATTCACTAGTATTGCACAGGTCTTGATTGATAATACTTACTACTCTCTAAGTTATAGAATCCATATCAGCCTCATATGAATTCAAAAATGCAGGAGTAGGAGAATGGGATAATTCCTCTTTCATTGTCTCTCAAACTACATGGATCAACTCATCTTTAAACCTATCTAAATCCGATCAAGAAACTGAAGGACCAGGTCTTTCTGCTGTCACTTGCACATTCTCAACAACTAGTCCATCCTTAACTGAAAAACTTGCCCTCACTTTATGCTCCCCTTCTTCTTCTTCTTCCTCTCAATAATCCAAACCAAGAACAGAAAAACATGGGTGTTCCTCCCATGCAGCTTTACAAGAGGTATACTGGGGCTTTACAAAATAAGCTTTTCCAAAATCTTCATGTGAAATTTATTCACCTTCATCAATCTCTGTCTGCATTGTTCTTTCAGCCTCAGGATCAACTTCTTCTTCAACTTTTTGTGGTTGTGGATCATCTTGGATCACATTTTGACCATGTACTGGTTGAATAGCAGCATCATCATCACCACTATCACCATTATTTCCATAATCATCATCACCATCATCATCATCACCATTTTCATCATAACCATTTTCATCATCACCATTTTCATCATCACCATTATTATTTACTGAGGTCTCATCAGTAATATCTTAACTACTGGATTCATACTCCTTAGAATCTGATTCCTCAGTTTTAGCTTCTTCTTCATCGCCTAGAAGAGGTTCTGACTCAGGTAACTTTAGAGGTGGACTAGCTGGTCCAAATTCAATTATTCTTTTATTAGGACTTACTGTATTTGGATCACTCATGTGATCAGGAGGTGATTCAGGTTCATTTTCAGTATTCACATCATCATCAGCCTCATCTTCCCCTGTTCCTTTCTTACTTGACTCTCTAGTTTCCTTAGGAGCTTTTGTATCCTCTTCCTCATCAAAATAAATAACTTCTTCATCCAGTTTTAAACTAGGATCTCTCACCCCCTTTGGTCTCTTAGGATGATCATTAGAATTGAAGGAGTCATACAACTTTTCTTCATCAGTAACCCATGCCTTCTTCCATGGATTCCAGTTGAATTTCATCCTTTTGTAGATATCCTTGTTAATACAAAAACTACTACTGGATGTGATAAACTCATCTCCATCTTCAACACAGCCCAAAAAATTTAACATAGAAGAGATTTTCTTTGAGTAGAACAAGGTTGTAGCTTTCTTGGATGGCTTCACCATCTCATCAATATGGGCAGTAATATATCTACACAAGTTGATATTTTCAACTTCCAACAATAAAAATAACAAGAAAACATCTTGATACTTTACAGCTGCAAAATCACTTTTTATGGGACAAATTTGATGCTAAATAAACTTAAACACAATTATACTTTCACCATCTAACTCAACAGTTGTTATTCTTCTGGATTCGTAATTTCTAGTTAGAATATCCATAGCAAGTTCATACGAAAAATATTCAGTGGTAGGAGGAATATTACCAAAATAATCTTCATATCTACCTTTATGAGGTAGTCCCAAACACTCAGCCCATTGCTTTGAAGAAAAAGATACCTTTTTCCCTTTGACTATTGAAGATAATCTTGCAGCTTCTGCTCCATCCAATACAATAGTTATGTTCAAATAAAACTCATGCACAAGCTTTGGGTAGTAGACTCAGTTATTATCACAGAACCAGTTTTTCCATCCTTGCATTTCTAAAACTTTTAAAAGACCATACTTACTGGTTAACATCCATTCAGAACATACTTCCTTTTCAGCTGTAACCACCCGAGTTTCCAACTCCAGTTTTACTGACCTTGGAGTCGTGCTGCTCGATTCTCCTCGTTGGCATTTCAAAGAAGAGGAACCTTCAGATTCCTTTCTTTGTCGATTTTTCTTTTCTATTTGGAGGTTTGAGAGTTTTGAATGTTTTGATGGATTTTAAAAGGTTTGAGGGGTTCAAGAGGTTCAAGTCTCAGAAAAAGTAAGGTTCGGTGGGAGATGGAAATTCACCGCTCTTGGGAAAAGAAATATCCATGGGTCATTAAATGTATCATTTAGGGTTACAATATTAAATATAATATCGATTAAGTAAAACAATATCATTTTGATAAACACTAAAAGTGATAAACACTGTATGATACAAACGATAACAAAAGATCGGTTTCATTGATCGGTTTCACTAATGGGTTTCACTAATGGGTTTCACTGATCAGTTTCACTGATCGGTTTCACTGATCGGTTTCACTGATCAGTTTCACTGATCGGTTTCACTGATTGGTTTCACTGATCAATCCTACCTAACTCTTGCTTAATAAAATTAAATCATTCTGAGCTCAAGGGTTTGGTGAAGATATCAACTAATTGATGTTCAGAGTCAATAAATTCCAGAGAAATATCACCTTTTTGATAATGATCTCTCAAGAAGTGATGTCTGACATCAATGTGTTTGGTCCTAGAGTGAGACATAGGATTCATAGAGATTATAATTGCACTTGTGTTATCACAATTTATAGACACATGTCTAAAATGATATCCATAGTCCAACAAGGTATGTTTCATCCACATAATCTGTGCACAACAACGACCAGCAGCAATGTATTCTACTTCAGCAGTAGACAATGCAACAGAGTTCTGTTTATTACTACACTAAGATACCAGGGACTTTCCCAAAAGATGACATGTTCCAGATGTGCTCTTCCAATCTATCTTGCAACTAGAAAATTCAGCATCTGAATAACTCATTATGTCAAAGGATTGTCCTTTTTTATAAAACAAACCTAAATTGGTAGTATGTTTAAGATATTTGAAAATCATTTTAACAGTAAGTAAATGAGATTCTTTAGGATTAGCATGAAATCTTTCACACATTCATACACTGAACATGATATCTGGTTGACTAACAGTAAGGTAAAGTAGACTACCAATCATACCTCTATAATTGGTTTGATCAACTGATTTTCTAGTTTCATTATCATCCAACTTACAGGTGGTACTCATAGGTGTGTCAATTCCCTTATTACTATCCAAACCAAAGCATTTCAAAATATCCTTTGTATATTTACTTTGATTTAAAATAATACCATCCTTCTTTTGAAAAAATTTGAAATTCAATAAAATACTTAAGTTCTCCCGTTAAACTCATTTCAAATTCATTTTGAATAATCTTTGAAAAATCAGTACATAATGAATTTTTGGAAGATCCAAAGATAATATCATTAACATAGATTTGTACAATCAAAATATCTTTAGAAATTATTTTAATAAAGAGAGTGAGATATGAAATTCCTTTAGTAAAACCTTTAGAAATAAGAAAAATTGTAAGTCTATCATACAATGCTCTTGGATCCTGTTTTAAACCATAAAAGACTTTAGAAAGCTTAAAAACATGATTTTGAAAATGGGGGTTTGTAAATCCAGGTGGTTGTTCAACAAAAACATCTTCAATTATAAAACCATTTAGAAAAGCACTTTTGAAATCCATTTTATATAACTTCAAATTTAGATGATAAGCGTAGGCAAGTAAGATCCTAATGGATTCTAATCTAGCAACAGGTTCAAAGTTTTCTTCATAGTCTATACCTTCCTTTTGACTATACCCTTGTGCAACTAGCATTGCTTTGTTTCTAACTATATTTCCTGATTCATCAACCTTGTTTCTAAAAACCCATTTATTGCCTATGGTCAAAGTGTCCTTAGGTCTTTCTACCAATTCCCAGAATGTGTTTCTTTCAAATTGATTTAACTCTTATTGCATAGCCATTACCCAAAATTCATCAATGATTGCATCATAGATATTTTTAGGTTCTAGCTATGAAAGAAAGTCTTGATGTTCAACCTGGTTTCTTAGAGAATCTCTAGTATGTGTCCCTCTATCAAGATTACCAACAACAACATCTAAAGGATGATTATTTAGAATCCTAGTTGATCTAGTGAAGGTGGGACTAGAAATTTCAGGTTCTTCTCTAGGTTCGGATTCATCAGAAGGAGGTTCTGGAACATTTCCAGAGCTGGTTGACTTACCAACATGGTCACTATTTCTGTAATTTAGGTTCAGAAGAGACAAATCTTCTTCAATATTTTCAAGAGAAGGTTTAGGTTCATGTGGATCAGTTTCATCAAATTTGATGTGACCATATTCTTCCACACACTTGGTTCTTTTATTAAATACTCTATAGGCTTTACTAGAATTTGAATATCCTAAAAATATTCCATCATCACTTTTGGAAGAAAACTTTTCAAGATTATCCTTAGTATTGTGAGTAAAGGCTTTGCAACCAAAGACTCTGAAGTAACTAACCATATAATTCCTATTATTCCACAATTCATAAGGGGTCTTCATAAAAATACGTCTAATCAAGACTCTATTAATAATATAACAAGCTGTATTGACAACTTCAGCCTAAAAATAAATAGGCATATCATATTCATTTAGCATAGTTCTTGCAATTTCTTGAAGGGTTATATTTCTTCTTTCTACTACACCATTCCGCTGAGGTGTCCTAGTGGCAGAAAAGTTGTGATTATAACCATTGTGTGAGCAATAAGATTCAGACTCAGGATTTTCAAACTCACGACCATGATCACTTCTTAGGGTCTTAATCTTAAGTCCACTAAGGTTTTCTACAGACTTGGAGTATTTTACAAAATAGGAACAAGCTTTACTTTTGTGAGCTAAGAAGTATACCCAAGTATGTCTAGAAAATTCATCTACTAAGACATAGACATAGTGCATCCCATTTAAACTAGAAACTCTAGAAGGTCCAAAAAATCCATGTGTACCAACTCGAGAGGTTGATAAGTTGAAATTTTTTTATTTGATTTAAAAGAAACATTATGTTGCTTTCCATTTTGACAGGGATTACAAACTCTATCAGTTGGGAATTCAATCTTTGGTAGGTCTCTAACTAAGTGCTTCCTAGTCAATTTTCTACATGAATGAATGTTGCAGTGTCCTAATCTTCTGTGCCAAAGCCAATATTCTTTATGAAAAGAATTTAAACAAGTAATATTTTGTTTAGCTAAAGAATTCAAATCAACTGCATAAAAATTTTCATTTCTCAAAGCAGAAAATATAAAACATTTTTAGAATTAAAAACATTACATGAATCATTTTCAAATTTAACATTGAAATCATCATCACACAATTGAGAAATACTTAACAGGTTTTATTTAAGTCCATAAACAAATAAAACATTGAAAATTAGAACTGAATTAGTGTGACCAATATGTCCTAGGCCGATGATCATTCATTTAGAGTTATCACCAAAGGTGGCATGGCCTCCATAAAATTTTATTAAGTTCTTAAAGCATGAGTAATATCCAGTAATATGCCTAGAACATCCATTATCCAAGTAACATACCTTATTATGATAACTCTTCAAGCAAGTCTTCTACAAAATAGGTTTAGATAGAAAATGATTTTGGTACCCAGATTTTCTTGGGTCCAGATAGGTTAGCAAGAAAATCTCTAGGTACCCAGATTTGTCTTATGGGTCTCAAATAATTTACAGAATTTATATATTTTGAAAGATAAACATTATTTGATATATAACCAGATGAATAACTAGTTTAAGCATATGAATTTCCAGAACTAGAACTAGCAACATTCTGTCTAGATTTGGGAATGATCCTAGTTTTAGTAATCTATCTCTGTCCAGGATGATAGCCTATTCATGTGGTATATTTTGGTGCCACTTTTTCTCCTAACATTTGTGTAAGATTATCCTTTCCATTTGGGAATTTCTCCAATTCCTTCCTTAATTTCTCATTAGACAATTTCAGTTCAGTATTTTCCTTAAGTAATTGAGCATTCTTTTCCTTGTCTATATCAAGGGTGGATTTAATAGAACTGGTTAGACCATTCGGTTTCTTTAAAGCTTTATACTTGTCCTTAAATTCATTATAGGTTTCTTTTAGCATATTACAATATTCAAATAACTCTACACTAGACATATTTTCAGATTCAGAATCAAAATCAACTCTAGAATAATATGAATTTAAATCTGGAGAGTCTAGTGTTACCTCAAATGTGTTTTTCATAAAACACACGTTAGCCTTGTGAGAGTCTTCATCCTTAGTAGAATCAGAATCACTTGAAGTTTATTCTGAGGCACTCCAATTTTCTTTCATTGCCTTCTTGTACTTATTGTCCGTGTAGTCATATTTATTTTTTAAATTTAACTTTGGACAGTCAGCCTTAATGTGTCCTTTCATTTTTCACTCATAATAGACAATCTTATCACTCTTATCGAACTTCTTATAATCTTTCTTCCAATGACCTTTGTTGTCATATTTACCTTTTTAATTTGATTTTCTGAAGAATTTCTTCTTCCTATAGAACTTAAATCTCCTGGCTATATGAGCCATCTCTGCATCACTGTCAGAATCTGAACTTTCACTTGTTAATATTTCGATAGGTATGTGAACTTTCTCCCTATCCTTTCCTTTTGAGGTAGTATACTTAAATTCCACTGACTTACTTTTTGGTTCATCAACTTCTTCATTGTTTAACTTCAGTTCTTCTTCATACATCATAAGCTTACCAATTAATTCCTTAACAGGTAAAGAGCTAATATCACTTGATTCTCTAATTGAAACTAATGTGCGTCTCCATTTGTTAGGAAGACATCTTAATATTCTCATGATCTGTTCTTTTGCAGGAATAACTTTTCCAAGTGAAATCATAGTGTTGACAATCTCATTTAACCTGAGATACATGTCAGAGATAGGTTCATCCAGATTCATTTTAAAATTATCATACTTAATAGTAAAGGTATTAAATACCATCTCCTTAACATTGGTTGTTACTTCATGAGAAACACCCAAGGTATCCCAATTTTCATAAGCAGTTTTACAAGAAGATATGAGATTAAATTCTTCATCTCCTAAAGCCCAATACATGGCATTAATTGCTTTACAATTATTATTATAAGCTATTTTAGTTGGTTCATCCCAAGTAGTTCTCTTAGTGTCCTGGATATTATATTGAGTCTCTATAGTAGTCCATATATCAAATCACATACTCTCTAAATGAATTTTCATTTTAAGCTTCCAATGAGCATAATTAACACCATTAAAGAAGGGTGTCCTATTGGTAGCAGCACCTTCAAGTCTATTATCCATAATAATATTTTAGAGAATATATTTAAAGAGATAAAATTTAGAACTAACATAAATTTACAATCTTTGAGATACAACTAAAATAACTATTGAAAAACAGAGTGTTTCGAAACCCTTTAATAATAATTTAATCTGCTGATACCAAATGTTGGTCGGAGTGGATACTCAATAGGGGGTGAATTGAGTTCCAATTAAAATTTATGTTTAAAAGATTTCTCTTAAAATCCCCCAATTCAAAACTAAGTTAAACTGTAGTGAATTTGTAAAAATTTAAAGGTTCAATTAGATTCTCAAAAGATTGATTATGTCTCAATTAATTTAATCAGAGGATTAAATTATCTTTTGAAGCTAATATACTGATTTAAAAAAGATACAAACACTTGCTAATTTAACTATAAGAGTGAATTTCAAATAGATTTGTATTTAAAAGTAAATAGCAGTGGAATACAATATATATATATATATATAATACTTTAAACTTAATCTAAGATGCACAACAGATATAACCAAGAGGTTCAGTCTCAAGATGAGACTTAGTCTTCTCAACCAATATATATAAACTTGATCCACACCCTGGATCGGGGAAAACAACAATATAGAGACTGTTTAGGTCCTAAGACCTCTACTATGGTTCTACATGGGAAAAACAATAGCAACAACTCTCAGGTTGTTCAGGTCACACTTCACCTCTTCCACAACTCACAGTGGGATACAATAAGGTGTAGAAAATTTGGTGTGAGGATTTAATATCCTCTAGTTCAGCTCAAGAGACAATGTGTATCTAGATTAGATAGATGTAAACACACTACTCAGAATGTTAAGCAAAGGGATACTGTAGAGGAAGTAGTAGAGTTTAGAAAGCTCTGTGTAATTGCAGATATGCTCTGGACCCATTTTGATGTTGCAGATGGAATTCAAGTCCTTTCTGGTGAGGTTGATTCAAAACAGAGTATCATTGTTCTTCTCAACTACATCTATTTAGACTTGTGCATATGATTTTCAATGATGCACAAATACTAGTCTTTGTGTTTGTTTCAGTTGAAAGATCTGCTTCAGGCTCTCTGGTTTTTACAGGTGTTCTTCATGTTTTCCTTGTGTACCCTGGGACTTCACACACATGCACCATTTTTCATGTATATGTGTTTCTTTTTGTTCCTCTATTCCTTTTCACTACAGATCTCCCTTTTTATTTCTTGAGATCGGGAAAAAAGAATGATTACCTTTTTACAGGTATGAGGTACAGTTTTCTGACATCCAATAACCAAAATTAATTAATAGCAGGTGCATTTTACTAAGAAAATATGACCATTGGAATTAAAAGGGTTAGTAGAAAATTCAAACAGGTTTCATGACTATCAGTGAGTCATGAGATTGGTAAGTCATTTTGAATTTGCATCAGTTTCGGAAGGTCATTTGATCAGAATCAGTTTCAGTAGGTCATTTGATCAGTATCGGTTTCGGTAGGTCATTTGATGAGCATTGGTTTCGGTAGGTCATTTGATCAAAATCGGTTTTGGTAGGTCATTTGATCATCATTGGTTTCGGTAGTTCATTTGACTAGCAACTGTGGGACCGTTCTTCATTGGTGCGACCGTTCTCATCGGTGCGACCGTTCTCATCAGTGCGACTGTTCTTCATCAGTGACTCAAGATGATAACTAACGGTGAGTCAAAAACATGAAATACACACCAAGTGTCCGTTTAATCCAAAACACTTCCAGGTCAATAGTAAACCATAAATAATCATAGATAAACATATATGATTAATCATATATAAACACATTTAGAGAATAATGAATAGTTGGATAACGTTATAAACAGAAATAATAATAATATGTGATTATTAAAATAACCATTTCACAGAGGGTTTAATTGTTGTCTTGGTAAAATAGATACATACTTGAATTTCACATTACATTTGAAAACATGAAATACAATATAATGGAATTACATATTCTACATCCTTGAACTCATTCAAAGATTAATTCTTCATACCCTAGGGAAAGAAAAACAAATAAAGGGTGAGATTATATGCTCATTAAGGGTATATATACAATGGAATCTATCATGAATAAATAAGGTATAATCAATATGGAAAGGAAAATTACTAAAAACACAATCCATTTAATTAATAAATGGAGCCTGAAGAATAATATGGAAGGAATAAATGATGATAAAATAATTTCATATAAATAATCACATGAGCTTAAAACTTATCCATGGATTCCATAAAAAATCATATAATCACATGTACATCAATAAATAATCTCATAATTATGGAATGCCTAATGCGGAACAACATAAACTAAACATCAAGGCCTTATACAAAGACATCATGCATAAAATAGATAAGGCCTCGACTAAATACCAAAACTAGTTTGTCTCATGAGAGATAATGATGCATCTAGGGGATATAGTTGGCCCCACTCATTACATACTAAGTAAAATTTATTCATCATATGAGATGGTAGAATAATATTTAAATTCATAATCAACAAAAACATTCACATTTTAAAAATTATCATAGAAAATTATAATATTTTCCCATACAGAATGATCATAAACCATCCATATAAGGAATATGGATGGTTTCATTACAACATATCCCTAGTGGAGTATAAGTAAAATAATGGTTTATTTTCATTGATGAGTAGAAATTCCAAAAAATATCTTTACTACATTATTGAGGAAAATAGACTTTTCATTTTGAAATCCTCTTTTAAAAATAAAAAATTTATAAAATATTAGGGAAAATATTTACTTTGAAAATATCCTTATAAACCTGTAAAGGAAGCTTCAAATAATTGATTGGTCATGATGATGGTAAATTTCATTCATTCTGTATATGTTACAAAACATTCCTTGCAAAATTTTGTAAGAATCCTCAAAAGGTGCATCATTCAAAAAAATAGTAGATTCTTTTGTCAATGATCATGTACCCGAGCGGTAGAGGCTCCAACTTGGCATCCAAAAGACCTAGGATCAAATCCAGGTGGGGGTGAATTTTTGGGTTACTATAGTAGTACTGTATCTGGAACTGTGTGGCATTGTATCAACCAAAAATATTTAATATGATTTAGTCCTTCGGGCCACCAGTTTAGGACAATGGGTCTTAGGGCCTTTCGGCCATGAAAGGCCTTCGGGCCACATGGCCTTTGGGCCACTAAGGGCCTTCGGGTCATAGGGATTTTATGTCACCAATGGACTTTGGGCCACATGGATTTCATCTCATAGATATGAAGAAGCAGCCCAGGCATACCACACTTGAGCATGCCAAAAAGAGGATTTAGAGAAAAGTAGAAATTACTAGAGCAAATCTAATCAGATTTGAAGAATGAGATGGTATGGAAACTTCCATCAGTACCAAGCATCATACATCTCTCCATGGGCTAATTCTAGCGGATTAGTCATGTGAGGTGGGGATCTAGGCACCTTCAAGATGCAAATACTGGGGAGGGTCCATTTCAAGTGTGTTGGGCCTTAGGCCTTTAAAGTTCATGTATTGGGCCTTATGCCTCTGGGCCTTCGGTTCATGTATGATCCCTGTTCCTTGGGCCTACAGGTCATATAAGCATCCCCCCTAAACCCTTAAAAGGGGGATTATCCAAAAATCAATAAAAATATAAGGCCTTCAAGATTTCAGGTAATATGAAGATTAATTTTAAACCATTTAGTAAAATTAAAACATGTTTAAAAATAAAATTAATAAATCATTTTTTAATAGTAAAATACTCTTCAAAACATTTTAGAGAAAATATGGATATGGAATAAAACTATTCCCGACCATGAAGATAAACAAATTTGGTTTTCCTTAAACAATTATTTGGGTATCTTTTCAAGATAAAGAGAGGAAAATGAATGGAAAAAATTTAATTTATATAAATAAACAAATTATAAGAAAAATTATTGTGTTTAATATATAAACATTAAATAATTCCCCTTATGGAGACCTAATCATAAACAAACCTAAATAAGGATGAGATAATGAAATTAACACTTACACATTGGTAAATTTTGAATCATAATTACCATGAAAAAATAAAATAAAATGAAACATTAAATAGCATGATTATAAAAGAGTCTTGATATAATATTTCAAATGGAATCATATACACCACCTAAATGAAATAAGTGGAAAGTATGACATTTGTATCATAAGAGAAAAAGTGAGGTAAGAAACTCTTACCTCGAGTCCAACTCATCACGTACTTTATTTAAATCCATAAATAATAAACTCATGTTATTTATTTAGTTTCTTAATAACATTTTTTAATTTTATTATTCCTTTTTACTCTTTTATTACTACTTAATATTTAATTACTTAATCAATTAAGTTCACATCAAGCATTGTGATAATATTCCGTTCATATATCCAAAATGAATTTAGTAGTTTGCCGATTGTAAAATGGGACATTTTAAATCATATAAAGATAAATAATCATGATATAATAATAAATTTTATAAATAAATTATACTTTTTAATCCAACAATGAATTATGGTTATGAAAAATGAACTACATTATAATCATGTAGTCAATAATCCATATATACGCATGAGTAATGTTCCCATTTTTCAATGATAATTATGGAAAGAACACAAGTGTTATTTTATCACTATAGAATTATCATCATAATAAAAATATCATATTATTTATTTAAATATACTTATGTATTATAATCATATTATGTGGTTATGAAAAAAAATCCCTTCACTTTATGGAGTTGGTAATCCACACATATGCATGAACAATGTTATCATTTTTAAATGAATGGAAATGTAAGAAATTATATCATATATTATCTTTATATAAGTATAATTATGTCTTAAATATCATATATATATTTATTAAATACATTATTAAAACAATCCATGAGCGGTGGTGATGGAAAACGAATTACATCGGTTCATGAGGTAGCAGTACACCACACACATGAACGACAACTTCATTTCTCATTTGATGGAAGAGAAGATATGTATAGGGTATTAATATAAGGCCCCGACCTTAAACCTTACTTAATCTTGAGTTATTTCAAGATTAAACATTGAGGATCTTTTCAGGTTTAGAGTTTTAGAGAATTAGATCATAAAACTTGCATTACATTCCACATTTAAACAAAGTGGTTATATAAAAGATAGTACTCGTTTTTCCCCATCAACGGAAACATATTTAAAATAAAACATGGATTCTTTCTTGACACTTCCTTGACACTATCATCATATCATGTACCTTTCCCTTGACCTGTGAAAAACATTTCAAAAACTTGGGATGAGCATAAAAAGCTTAGTAAGGGATATAAAAATATGGAAAAGAAACATGAGTACATGTATACATAAGAATGAAATCATAATTTACCCATAAAACATAAGAACTTTAACATACCTCATAAAAATCATGAATAAATCATAGAAATCATAAGACATAAAGGTAACTTGAGGCATTCATAACATTCTTACGTAGGGAGTAACCCTCTTGGTTATGTTTGGAATACCCATCACAGTATATTCCCTAAATTTATTTGGAGAAACCTTAATGTTTAACCCCTTCGCGTTACCCAATGAATTGGAGAGCTATATCGGGCTCACCCGCCCTTTGTTTATCAATGAACCACCCGTCTTCATAATAATTCCCAAGAACCATAACTTAATCGTATCACATAAAATATGCATAATGGAAACATAACATTTCCACTTTTCAATCACAAGATATCAATACAACACATTGATATAAACACATTATGAAAACCATTTTCAATACCAAAATAAAAGAAAAGTAAAACATGGTATTTATTTTTCTTTTAAAAAAAAGGTATGTCTTGTAGAGGAAGCCGAAACTCAAATAATGGTCACGGCGGCGGAGAAGTCGTTGTCGCCGCATATATACAAAAAAAACATTCCCTTTTTTCGTTTAGTAAAACGCTTTGTATAAAAAATATTCCATTTGGATAAACGTAAAATTAAAAGGGGTTTATACACCATATAAAAGAAGGTTGTGTATAAAACAAAATATGCCTCAATGAAAGGAGATTGAGACGAAGTCCCATACAAAGACGGTATCCTTGGATTAAGGATAAATCAATTACATAATTATGTGGACAAACTAATACACCAAATATAAATGGATATTAAGTTTAAAACAATCAGAGGTTATTCACAAATATTCATATAATTACATATTCAAGGAGTACAAGCTTATCCCAAAGAATCAAAATTGGGTTAAGAAGTTCCCTTGCAAAAATTTCACAGCCTAATGGCGTCACTACAAAATTCAGAAAATGAGTTGATGAGAGATAAAAAGGGTATCTCATCACTTGAAAATAAAATTTAAATCACTAAGGATATAGAAGAACATATCCCAACATAATGTTATGTGAATTAAAATACATAACAAAAGAAGTCTGTTAAAAAGAGGAGGGTGAAAGGTTCCCTTACCGACATGGGTATCTTTCGAAACATACACCCCAGGACAATACAACATTGATGTAAATAATCATAAATGAAAGTATATTACACAATGAGTAAAATAATGGTCATTACATACAACACTCAAAGGAAATTGTGGCAAATGTAGCATAAATCTCACGGGAATAAAAGTGAGATGAAAAATCCCTTACGAAAACTCGGCAGCCTAACGACACCACTTAAAACTTCCAAAAATGGATTGATGAGATCAAATAGGGTCTCTAATCATATTAAAATAAAATTTACATAAATAGGAATATAAAATAACACCCCCCATCATAAAAAATAGGAGCTTGAAAGAAGTGACATAATGGAGAGTACTTAAAGAGAAAGAGAGAGGTTAGATCTCTTATGAAAATTCGGCAGCCTAACGGCGCCACTCAAAACTTCCAAAATGGATTGATGAGAGAGAATAGGGTCTCCCATCATATGAACATAAAAATTACAGTAAGAGTAATATAAAATAACATCCCAATCACAAGAAAGATGAGCTTAAAAGGAATGACATAAAATAGTGTACTTAAAAAGAAAGAGAGGAGTATGATCCCTTACCTCGGGTCCGACTTGACTCGATCGTTCTTTAACGTCCTGAATAATAAACTTGAGTTAATTTCTACTTGCTTAAGAACCTTTTTAAAGTTCATTATTCCTTTTATATAACTTATTTCCATGTTATAAACATTATGTAATCATTTAAATTAATAATGTTTGTTTTGTCGATATTTGGTTCTTAAGTCGAAAGTGGACTTCTTACAATTACATATTGTTCATGTGGTCAAAGGATAATTATATCCAGAATGATATTCATGATTTGGATATCATATATATCATATATATACAGAATATACATGTATTTATAATATTACATAATCATTTAGAGGTATGAAATGAAATGCACCGTTCATGGAGACGGTAAGCCGTACGTACGCATAAACGCTACTTTCATTTCTATGTCATATTAATGGAATTAAAACTAAATGAGAGGTGTGTATATTTTAATTACATAATTATATTCATCATTTATATTTAACATACATCATATATTATAACTTTAAATACATTCTTTATACATCCCAAAAATGGAATTAACGAATCAAATCACTTTGAGGGGGCGGTAGTCCGCACTTCCTAAAATGAAATTATCGTGTTTACTCACAATAGAAACAATAAATGTATGCCACAAAAGAAAAATACATAAGCTTAAGTAAAACATAAACATATTATATATCATATATAAATATAGTGTCATATTAATGGCCACCTTTTAAGGTGTTATATGAGTGTTGAACAATCATCGTTTCGTGAGGCAGAAATTCTCCATCCACAGAAACAGTATGTTCTTTAACCATTTCATGTAGGTGTGTGTAAGTGTATCTCGAATTATTCTTATAACAACATCCTAGTATATTGAATATACTGGTTTTGTTACAAAATAAATGAATAAAAAGAGTTTAGGGGGTTGGAGAAGCAAAATAAAACAAAAGAACACAAGTGAAGACATTACCTTAAAATCGGGTAACTCTTTTTGATTTGAGCTCAAAGGCTTCCTTGGGAAGACTTATGCCCAAAGTGAGGAATCTATGAGTAATATAGGGATGTGGAGAGGCAAAATGACCAGGGTTTGGCCAAGAAAAAGGCTTGAGAGGTGTGTGTAAGGTGGTAGAGGTGGGGGCCTTTTATAAGAGGAGAGGAGGGGCACTCTTGGAAAGTAAAGGAATGTTACTTTATTTTAAAATGAGTTTCAGATTAAAAAGGTCCCAAACTGATATAATTCAAGTATAAGGTGATAAGGGTTCGAAACATACTCATAAAAGAGGTTTTTGACAAGTGTATGTTATAGTTTTAACATTATCTTTTCATTTTATTTAAATCCTTTATTAATGAGGTAATCGCTTCATCATGATGATGTCATAAATAATTTAATTTATTTAACGTCTAAAAATTATAAAAAAAATATCATGATGTAGGAAATTTTTTTAGATTTATAATGAATATTTATAGTAAAACATATGACTTGTATAACCCCATTTAAAAATTGTTTTAGTGAAACATCTCATGCTTGTGACATTTTTATTTTAACTTTAAATAAAAAGTTATTTATGTCATTTTCCAACCAAAGTGGCTCCATGGGGTCCCCAAGTTGACCCATTGATTGTATTGGTCGGAAATAACACATAAAATGAGGGTAGGACATGTGTCTAGGTCATTTCACATTATTAGAACATTATTTTTACCTTAAATTACACTAATTACCTCTAATCGCGATTAAGAACATAAAAGTTACTATTCAACAAAAAATTATTTTAATCCCATTGAACCACATTTTACTTCCTAATGAAAACCATGTATGTCAGATTTTTGAAATTCAAAACACAGAGGTAGAAAATTTTCATTTAAATGAAAAATCAGTTTCTTTAACTACCACTTAGTGGTTTCACTATTCATCAAAAATTGAAGTTTTTCAGAAAAATACCAAAAATTCACCCTAAGCTATATTTTATATTCCAAACTCAAAAATGATGTCTATTTTAAAAAATTCAAAACATATAAGTTTCATTAATTAGTTTAATAATTAATTCCTGCTGTCAAAACAAATAGCGTGTTTTTATGAAACAATATCTATTAAAAGATTGACCCTAGTTTAAGTCCAATTTCAAAGTGAAATTAATTCCAATGACCACTATTGGATTAAATGGTAAAAATATATTATAATTTTACTTTAAAAACAATTCAAAATATAATCTAATCATATAAATAAATTAGATTAAAAAGAGGTTTTGAATTAAAATACAACATTTTTCACTATTCATTAAAAACATGAACTTTATCAAAAAGATATGAAAAATTTACACAAAGTAAATTTTGATGTCTCTATTATAAAGAAGAATTTTATTTTGTCAAATATAACAGATAAAATTGTCAAAAAGTGGATTTAAAAGAGGTTCACCATCAAAAGGCGGTTAATAGACCTTCTAAAGAACATTAGAATGTTTACGCTTAAATATTGAATTCATTCACATTTTTAATCCTCTAACATTTATTGTAAAAAGTAAAAATATTTGAAAAACATATATAATCATTTTGTAGTTAGTTCTGTTCATTCCCGCCATTACAACGGCTAGGTGTTAACTACCATTTAAAATAATATTATTTTATTATTAGAGTGCAATGTAAGATTCCCAAGAAACTCGTTTTTGCGTATTGGGTACGCCATCGAGCATAACGTACCCTTTAAAGTCATATTAATATTTTATTCACAAAAATGGATAAATATAAAAATGTCATATTCTTTATTTACCCGGGGTGTAACAATTAAATTAATATAAAAACATTTAAGTATATGTGAGATAACTATTTTATTATATTATCATGTTTGAATAAGATATGAAGGATGTGGAAGAATAAATAAAACAAAAATACTCGGTTAAGAACAATACCTCTTCTTCGGACAACCTCTTTAGTTTTATACCAAAATCATTATTTGGAGGGTTTTATAATCTAAAAAATACCTCTAGGATGTGTTAAGGGAAGTAATAAATGTATTTGGGTAGTTATTTTCTAAAAAAATGGTTCTTGAAGTGTGATGAAAATAGAATAAGGGGTTCCCTTTATAAGAGAGGGTAGGGGAAATCTTGGAATTTTTTAAATTATTAAATTAATATGAATTAATTATCATATACAAAAGGCTCCAAATTTATAATATTGGAATAAAAAGTAATTATTACTATAAATTCTCTCGTATAATAAAATTTTACAAGTTTAGGTGAATTTTTTCCCTTATCTTTTTATTTTAACCTATGATAACCCTTTTGGATAATTACCACATAATTAATGTTTTTACTTTTTTGGGGTCAAGAAATTTCTTATAAAAGGAAAATTGGAAAATAAATGAGCCATGGTTTATATTTTTAACCACATCCAAATAAATTTTCCAAAAATAGGATATTTAGAAATTTTTTATAATTTAATAAAAAATTATATATTATAAAATATCATTAATGTTAATTTCGTCACTATTTATTTAATTAGACTATAAAAACATCAAGAGAAAGATAGAATTTGAATATATACCTTTTAAACTTCCCTAAAAATTTATATTTATCTAAATAATTTGTGGAAAACAATAATTCATTCCAATTATATTACTTTTAACATTTTTAAAATCATTTATTTTATTTTATTTTTAATTAAATAATTATTGCGTCAGCGTTACATATACATTATTTTATTAATAAAAATTAGAAATAACCATGATAGAATAAAATAATTTATTTTTGAAAATAAAATTTAGAACCGAACATAGTATATCTGTATCCTTGTCAAAAAATATTATATTTAATAAAATCAAGAAAGTGAAATTTTTGTATTTTCTTTACATAAAGTATTCCAAAGGTCACAATCCAAGAAATAAGGCATAAAAGGCTATATATTCAAATATTGGATAATTATGGATGAAATACCCTCATTAAATAAAAATAATTCAAGTGTTATCGTTACTTTTTAATCCTTCTCAAATTATTTTTAAGCTTAATTAACCCTTTTTACCTTAATTGTGGTAACAAATATTTACTATGATTACTATTCAAAATAACCAAATATAAAAAGGGAAATATTTAAAAAAATTGTATGTACTGATTAAAAATACATGATTTGTATTCCAATATTTAAAACATATAAGTTCCATAATTTTATTTAAGATTAATCCGATAAAACATGATGAAAAATGATTTTCTAGAAAAAATGCATTTTTCAAGCAATAGATGATCCTATATTAACTATATGACTATATATAATCATTATATGGATTTAAATTAATATAAATAGATATATAATATAGATATTTAATTTAAATGTTTCTTTATTATATGTTATTTTAATTAATTAAAATTCGTAAACATTATGCACTTAAAACTGTTTTCAGAAAACTATGTTTTAAGCATAAAAATAAACTTTCACCAAAATCATGAAAATTACTGATTAAAATGAAATTAATTATATTATTATAAATTAAATGGTTCATATTGAACTTTACTACCAAATCCAAAATATAATGGTCCTTTTGAATTAGTTTATTTACTAAAAAAATGGGAGTTTGTGAAAAATCGGTAATTTTCACTATTCACTAAAATATCAATCATTTTAGAAAAAATAAACAAACATGATTTAATTTTGACATGATGATTTAAAAAATGAATATAATTTTGTACAATAATGTTTCCAAAATTTTTAAAAACTAGTTATAGTATTTTCTCACAAAAAGAAACAAAAATGTTTTTGTAAAAAAATTATTTTTGAAGCATGTAAAGAATTTACTAAAAACTGAGCCCTTATTTTCCAATATATTTTCTTCATATAAAATATTTATACATAATTATATATTTTTCTAATATTCATACCTCCAATTTCAACACTCGGTTATAATTGTCAATTTTAAATAGTATATCACATTTTGTTTAGGTTCAATGTTACATATTGTAAATACCACCAAACACAATGTTCTTATTTTAAAATTTCGTGGTGTTAAATTATACCTACCTTCAATAAATTAAATCCTTATAATTTGAAATTGTACTCAGAAATCAAGGTTTTATATTTGAAAACTCCTTTTTCAAAAACTTACGTCTTAAAATGGTTAATAAAACAACCTCTTAAAAAGAGGGAAAGGGAAATATGATGGTTATATAGAATAACACAAAAATATGTATTAGAAAAAGATAAAATTAATGGAAAGTGAAAATATAGGCATGGAGGAGAAAACTGACACCCAAGGAATAATATGGAGTGACAGAGTACATGGTATAGAGAAAGTTAACAACCACAAAACCATAAATCTACAATGGGTGAAAAGATCAATTCACTGAAAATGATTGTAATAAGATAACATTTTTAGTTCAAGATCATTTCATATAGTTTTTTAATTACTTTAACATATAGAATAATAACATAATAAAATATACTTAATTTATATATTTCTATTTCATAATAACAATTTCATCATTTTGTTGCGCTTCAATCAATTTCCACTTCATCTCTTACTTCAAGAAAGGAATATCCAATATGATTTTTATGCTTTTATCACTAAAATTAAATTTTAACAAGTCAAAATAACTATAAAATAATAATAATCTATTCCTCCTACCATTAAATATTTACTAAAACTGAAATGGTTAACACAATATAATATAATAACAAAAATGCATAATCATTCATATAATGAAATAATACATTTTACTTCAAAATTTCCACAAAAGTTTTGACTTAGATTATTCCATAAATAAATTACCCTATATCCCAATTAACCTTAATGTTCTCAATATTAAAGAATGTATTCTCAAAAAATGTGATCTCATACCTTTTAACTTACACCCCTAAAAATTTAAGTTCATTCTTCCCAAATAATCCTTCACATTAAACATAATGGTTATATATACCTCAATATAATAAAAAATATCTCAAAATATTATTAATAAGCTCAAAGTAAAACCGATTTGATCCTATAACATGTTTCCAAAAATCAAATTAATATTTATCCATCAAACTGTTTAAGTAAAAACAATTTCATACTAAACAGAACATCACATAGGCTAGTGGTAAGCATCACACCCTTGTCACCCTTCAGGTGTGGGTTCAAGCCCCATGACCTTGCTGGATGTGATAGGTTTTCATCCAAAATGTAAGATTTCCTTTTTCTAAAACTATATTAATATAATTCCTATAAAATTTCAAAAAATATAATGAAATTACTCAAAAAATAACATTATTCATGAAATCACTTTTTGACCACAAAGGTTTTCTATATGAATTATTTTTCACAAAAACAAAATAATTTTAATCAATTATTATTTCTTAAACTATAATGATAATATTAACCCCAAATGTTATTTTCATTTTTAAATATTAAATAATTATTAGTCAAATAAATTCTCACTAAAACAAAATTTATACATAAGGGTTATATATACCTCAACATCTATTAAAACTCAATAAATGTATCTAAGGTACTTCCATCACATAAAATCTAATAATGGGTATCCGTTCCTTTAAACATATAATCATCCTTATAATTATTAACCCATGATTGTACCTAAATATCATAAACTATCCTCATCTAAATCATAAACTAAGTGTCTTTGGGGAATGTCCTCAAAGTCTATCATAGGGTTATGTTCCATAATATATATTTTAATTCAGTTCACAAGGTTTTTATTAAACTTTATATGTTACCAACTATAAAGATCCCAACCCTAGTATCCTAGATTTGGTGGTTAATTTATTTCATTAGCATAAGATATAAGAGATATCATCCCAAAACACCGAATAATTTAGTATTATTGGTAAAATAAATACATACATGAATTTCACATCACATTTAAAAACACAAAATAAAACACATTTAATGTTAATATTATACATCCTTATACTCGTTTAAAGATTCATTCTTCATATCAAAGGGAAATGAAAAAAACAAAGGGTGATCTCAAATTCTTAGTAAGGGTATGTGTACAGTGAAAGTTATCATAAGGAAATAAAGTATAATCAATATGATAAGGTAAATAACTTAAAACACAATCTATTTATCAATAACTTGTGCATGAAGAATAGTATGGTAGTAATAAATGAGGAAAAAATAATACTATATAAATAATAACATGAGTTTGAAACTTATCCATGGAAATTATAAAAAATAAAATAATCACATGGACATGAATAAATAATATAATAATGATGGAATGTACAATGATTGACATCATAAACTAACCATGAAGGCCTTGTGCCAAGACATACATAAAACAGGTAAGGCCTCCGCCAAATAGCCAAATAAGTTTGTCTCCTGAGACTTAATGATACATTAAGGGGATATAGAAGGTCCCTCCAATCACTTATTAATTATAATACACTCATAATATGAAATAAGATAATATAAATTCAATATATAGTCAACATAAACATTTATATTAAAAAATTGGCATATGAAATGTTAATATTTTTTTGATTTTAACTAATTATAAAACATCTAGAGAAAAAATAGTGATAATATCATTAAAATATATCCCTAGGGGAGTATAAGTAAAATAAATGGTCATTGTTATTGGTGAGTATAAATACCATAAGAAGATCATTAAAAATATTCTTGAGAGAAATGAACTCTTCATTTTTAAATCCACTTACAAAAATCAAGAATATTAGGGAAAACATTTTCTTTCAAAATAATCATTTAAACATTTAAATAAATATTCAAATCATTGATCGTTCATGATGGGGGGAAATTATGTTCATGTCGTATAAGTTAAAAAAAAAATCCTTTCACACTTTTATAAGAAAAGTAAAAAAGTACCTAATTTATAAAATGTTAGTGAGATTAATTTTAAACCATTTTTTAAAAGTAAAACATTGGAAAAATTTTATTTAATAAATCATTTTAAAATAGTAAAAATTTTCTTTAAATAATTTTAAAGAAAATATATATATGGAAGAAAAAGATTCTCGTCTGAGTTGAAAAACAAAGTCGATTTTCCTTACAAAAATTATTTCGGTATCCTGATTATATAAAGAGAGGAAAATGAAAGGAAAACTTGTAATATTTAGAAATAACTATATAAGAATAAAATATATTGGTTATAGTTTAGAAATATCAAATAATTCCTCTAATAAATACTTATACACAAGAAATATCGAATAATGATGAGATTGTGAAATAAACCCTTACCAATTTGGAAACATTTAAATCATAATTACCAAAAAAGAATAACATCAAAAGTAATAAGTGGTGAGTATGGCATATGTCTCATAGAAGTAAAGGTGAGATGAGAAACCCTTACCTTGGGTCTGAATCGTCACATGAGTTCATTATCTTCCTAAATAATAAATTAATTTTAATTTTTTAAAATATAAGAACCTTTTCATGTTTATTATTAATTTTATTTCATTTATTACCATTTTATATGTAATTACTTAATTGATTAAGTTTATGTCAGACGTTTTGACAATATTTAGTTTATATGTCCAAAATGAATTTGGTTGATTGACTATGGTAAAATAGGCCATTGTTTCATCATATATAGAATAATAATATTTAAATAATTATCATTTTTATATATAAAACATAATTTTTAATCCAACTATGAATTAGGGTTATGAAAAATGAACTATGTGATAATCATAGGGATTGTAAGCCGTATGTATGTATAAGTAACATTTCCATTTTTCAATGATCATGATAGAAATAACATAAGAATTATTTTATATTTATATAATTATAAATATAATATACATATAATATAAATATAATATTTTTTTAAATAAACTTATATATAGTAGTCATGTGAATTGATTATGAAAAATGAATCACATCACTTAGTGGAGGTAGTAATCCACACATACGCACAAACGACATTATCATTTTTCAATGAATGGAAAAGTAATAAATTATATGTTATATTATCTTTACAGAATGATAAAAATGTTATGTATAATATATATATATATATATATATTAAATCCATTATTAAAACCAGTCATGAGATTTGGTGATGGAAAATGAACTACATCTGTATGCGAGGCAGTAGTCCACCGTAAAGATGAATGATGGTTTCATTTCCCATTTTAATGAATAGGATATAGATATATGGTATTCCATTAATATAAAAAATCTCAATATATGTAAGATATTTATGTTATTATATTTTCATGTTTTAATAATATTCTAATAATGTGGAAAGGAATTAAATAAAAAACACTCAGTTAAGAACAATACCTCTTCTATGGAAAACCTCTTTAGGATTACTCCAAAAACCATCCTTAGAGGGTTTTATTAAAAAACCAATGGATCTAGGATATTTTAATGGAATTAATTAAGTGATTTTTTCATATATTGGATGAACTAAATTTTTCATGATGTGTGAAGAAAGGAGAATAAGAGGTTTGATTTTATAAAAGGGGGGGGTGTACTCTTGGAAAAGTATTAAATTAATATAAATTAATTTTCATATCCAAAAGGAACGAAATTGAATAAAATTAAGATAAGATATTTTTCAGTTCAAATAATCTTATATATTACAAATTGGACAAGTTTAGGTGATTATTTCACCATTATCTTTTTGTTTCAACTCGTGTTAAGCCTTTTTGATAATTACCACCGAATTAAAGTTTAAAATTTTTAGGGGTAAAGAAATAATATATTCAAGAAACATTGTCTAATAAATAGAAAATAATATATATTTTCTACCATATTTCAATCACTTGGCTGAATATATGATTTTTAGTAATATTTAATAATTTAATAAAACATTATTTTTTATAAAATATCATTAAGGTGAATTTTAATAATATTCATTTAATTATAATTTAAAATATCAAGGAAAAGATTGAATTCAAATATATACCATCAATACCTCAATAACATGTCATATTTATTTAAAATATTTGTGTTACACAATAATTAATTCAAATTATATTACTTTTAATTTTTTTAAAATCATTTATTTTATTTTTATTTTAATTAAATAATTATTATGTCAGCGTTGTGTAAGAATTTAAGGTAATTATTTCATTTTTAAAAATTATAAATAATTTAACACGATAAAATAAAACAATTTATGTTTAAAATTAATATTTGAAACTAAATATAGGGTTTTTGTCCCTATCACAAAATATTATAGTTATCAAATGCCAGAAAGTAACATTTTTTACTTTTCGTTACATAATGTATTATAAAGGTCAAAATCATTTAAATAAGAGAAAAAGGTAATATATTGAAATTTTGGATGATTATGGATAAAATATACTCATACAATAAAAATAAGTCAAGTTTTAGGGTTCCTTTTCAGTTCTTATAAAATTATTTTTACCCTAAATTAACCAATTTTAAATTTATCGTGGTAATAGATATTTACTACAATTATTATTCATAATGACCAAAACTAAAAGGGAAATATCAATAAAATTTATAAATACTGATTTAAATATGTAATCTGTAAAGACCTGTAAAATTAAAGGGAAATTTTTTCTTATTTTTCTTTGGAATTTTACAAGAGCGCGGTTTCTGATGGCACCTGATTCCGAGGCCCGGAGTGCCCGGAATCATTTTCCGAAGTTTGGCTCAGGTACGTTCCGTGAACGAACGAGCGGGAATTTCTAACTTTTGATCCGGTGCTCGGAATTGAAATCCGAGGGCACCGATGAACTCGCAGCGTCGATTTTCGCTTAAAGAGACCTTTTCGGAAGTTGCGTTTGTTGCGGGTTGAAAGTTAGTTTTTGGGTTTTTAGTTTAAGTTAAATAAAATTTGTGAAGAACAAATTTTATTTTAACTTGATAAATCCTACCAAAGGGGGTTGGAAGTGGGACCCACATCCACTTAACCTCCCTTGGGAGGATTAAGTGTGGTGGGGCCCACACGAAGCTCCCAACCTTTCATCTTCTCCCAACTCCCTTAACCCCTCTTTAATGACTTGAGTTATTTAATTTTGGAGTTAATCTTTTTGAAATTGAAACCTTTGAAATTCTTTTGTTAGGTTTGTAAATAAAATAAGCTCTTATTTTATTTGGTTGGGTTAGAACACTTTGGCCACCTTGAGAGCTTTTGGGAGCTTTTCTTCTTCTTCTTCAACTCTGACGAAGAACACGAAGAACCTTCGAACTTGACGTAGAACGCTCAACTTCTGACGAAGAACGCCGCTCCGCTCTTCTTCGTCTTCCGTGTCAACGAGAGGGAACGCCGCTTCCTCCTCGGATTCCCTTCTTCGGCATACGAAGTTTCGCCAACGACGTATCACATCGAACGCACCTCTTCGTCATCGGATTTGACGAACGACGACCGCGATGCTCGACCTCCGCGACGTTGTCTTCCGCGGAACGTTGTCAAATATACGAACCTATACCCGAGGTAGGGGTTGTTGATTTATTGTTTAATTATTTCATTCTTGATCGTGGATCTAGCAGGTCTAACGTGAGGCAATTGAATATTTTAAGTTGTGTTATTATTTAACGTGAGGGGGGCCGGACCGCATGAACACGGCCGAACCCCCTTCCATCGTTCATGTTGTTTTATCTTGCGAGTGGAAGCAAGGTGGCGTGGTGCCGTCGCACCACGTGGATAATTGTATGTTTATCTTGCGTGACGCCGTCGCGCGCGCGCCATGGAAGAATCTTCAAGAACGCGACGCCGCCGCGCCGCATCAAGGGGAATCGAAGGCGCGGCGGAGGGGCGCGGTGCCGTCGCACCGCGCCGGACAACGAACACCACGGCCGGTTCCGGGCCGCGGTGGAACGAGAAGACCGGCGGCCGGGCCGCCGGCGTCGGAAGCCGAAGAGGGGACCGGATTTTTCTGGTCCCGTTGGAGAAAACCGGCCGGCAGTTGGCCGGCCGGAAGGTCAAAAGCCGGGGGAATAAATTCCCCCGGCCAGCTCTTAAAACCCTCCTCATTTAAGAGGAGGGCAGTTTCCTTGAGGGGGGAAGGAGGCCCCCCGGTTTAATCAAGCTGGCCCCCGCAAGGGGGGCCGTTTTCCACAAAGGGCGCGGCATTAAGCTGCGCCGCCACTCCAAGAAAGCGGGGGCTTTGCCCCCCCGCATGCCGCCTCCACCGCGCCGCCAGGCCGCCGCGCCACCGCCGGGCCACCGCGCCACCACCGGGCCGCCGTGCCACCGCCAGGCCGCCGCGCCACCGCCGGGACGCCGCGCCGCCGGGCCGCCGCGCCGCCGGCCGGCCGGGCTGGGTCAGACCCGGTTCGGGCCGACCCAGGGGGGGTCGGGCCGGGCCGACCCGGACCCGGACCCCCCGTTTCGAATCTTTTTCGGTCTTTTGGCCATAACTTGAGCCACGGACCTCCGATCGACGAACCGTCTACGGCAACGCGATCCTTGGATCGAGACAGTCGTTTCGGTATATCTCACTCAAGGTTTCGGATTACTTTGAGTTCGGCCGGGTTGGTTCGTTCACGAAACCAACCGGGCCTTCGGAGCGGAAACGCTCATATCTTGAGCTACGGACTTCCGATTGACGTGCCGTCAGCTGTGTTGTGTTCCTCTTAGTGAGACGGATCTTTTGGCATACTCCGCCCGAGGTTTGGACGCAGGTGGAGTACGGTCGGGTTGGTTTTTCCTTAAAAACCAACCGGGCCCGGGGGACGAAAATGCCAATAACTCTCAGACCGGGCGTCCGATCGACGCGCCGTCTGTTGCGTTGAGTTCCTGTTGACGATACGGAACTTTTGGATACATCAACTCTGGACTTCGTGACAGTTGATGTATCAGCCTCTCGGCTCGTGGAGCGGACCCTCCGAACGAGCTTGCTGTGTGCGGAAACCCTAGTGCTGGCTGCGACTGTTACTGTGACTACTACTGCTGCTACTGCTACTGTGACTGCGACGACGACAGTACAGAGATCCAGTGTGGATTCGACGACGACGACAACAGCACTCAGCGATCCTACATGGATCAGTGCTATAGGTCCTGTGTGGGCCCGATCCTGTGTGGATTCGACGACGACGACTTCAGCACTCAGCGATCCTACGTGGATCAGTGCTACAGGTCCTGTGTGGGCCCGATCCTCTGTGGGTCCGATCCTGTGTGGGTCCGCGCTCAGCGGTTCTGTGTGAGCCAGCGCCTACAGGTCCTGTGCGGGCCCGATCCTGTGTGGGTCTTTGCGGGGGTTAGTTACCTATCGATCCTTCGTGGGTCCGATGACTTAGATGGATCCGAGATCATCTTTATCGTCCTTTGGTTAGTTACCTATCGATCCTTTGTGGGTCCGACGACTTAGATGGATCAGGGATCATCTTTATCGTCTATCGAAGAAGTATACCTGTGTGAGCTGAATCCTGTTGCTTTCTTGTGTGGATTGTGTTGTGCTATCCTGTGTGGATTACGTTTTTCTTTCCTGTGTGGAATACGTTTACTTTCCTGTGTGGACTGAGTTGTACTTGGGCTCGGAGGTTGGAGCGTATTTGAAATTGATGACTTAGGTATATGTATGGGCATATACCTAAGCAGTGTTGGTTGTTACTTCGTGATTGTACCTTTCTTCGTGGTTTATCCTTTGTGGATTTGAGAGACCTTCAGGGGTCTCGGGGTCCCTATTGAGTAGCTTATACTCACCCCTGCACGGGCTTTGCCCGCACTACGTTGTGTTGGTTGTAGACGACGGACAGCGTTGATCTTAGCTGAGGCTTGCAGAGCGGGACGGTACCCGGAGGTGGACCACTGGGCGGGACGTGCTCGGAGCGGACGACGGGACCCGTGGAGCAGAGGAGCTATCTGTACCCATCCTTCAGGTGGGATTTCCAGTGGACAGCTCGGAGTAGCGGCTTTTACTTTTCAGTTGCTGTTTTCCCTTCCGAGTTGTACTTTACATTCAGTTTGGGTTTGTATTCTGGCCCATTTACTTTTCCGCACTTTCAGTTGTACTCTGCTTTTGCTTAGTGATTACTTTCCGCTTGCTTACTCTGTGGTGTTTGTTTACTTTACAAAGGCAATGCCTTCCCTTTTTACCGAGATTTACGCCTTGGTGCTAGTCGCCAGCCCCTGGCCTATGGAAGGCGGGCTTGGGGTAGTCACGGCACGGACCCCGAGGGCGGGTCGTGACAAATTGGTATCAGAGGAGTTCGGTTCTACCGCGAACTCTGATCTTTTCTATGTGAAGCAATAATGTTTAGCGTATTGAGTGTGGTTATCAGTCCAGGGAGTCCAGTGTTGGTGCGGCGGCCGACGTATCCATACACCAGGACCCTGACTTCTGATTTCCGACTTAATGCACGAAAACATTGATTGCGTGTATGTTTCAAAGTTTTCTTTGTGATTTTCTTGTGTCAGCTCACCAGGTATACTGTTTGACCGTGGCGCACCTGTTTCCTATTCAGGATGGCCCCACGACGGCAGCCAGCTAGGGTTCCGAGAGTCGAGTGTGACGACAGCCCGCCGAGCGACGATGCCTCGGTGCAGGGCCCTTTGTCAGCTGTGGCACCGGCGGTAGATCTACCCGCCGAGCCCCCGATGCTTCCAGCAGCAGCCGCTGACGATGCACGTCGCCTCAGCGCACTGCATGAGTTTCAGCGCCAGCGACCGCCTAGGTTTCGCGGGGAGACGGATCCCCAGGCAGCAGAGGACTGGCTAGAGGCAGTGGTACGAGTGTTTAGGCTAGTGAGGACACCAGCAGACCTCATGGTGATCCTCGCTGCGAGCCTACTACACGCAGCAGCAGGACGATGGTGGAGCTTGATGCTCTAGGTGCACGATGAGGCATCTCTACTTTGGACGGACTTTGAGAGCCTCTTCCGCTCGGAGTTCGTCCTAGCCACCCTTCGTGCGGTGCGTATCCAGGAGCTTCTTCAGCTGCGACAGGGCAGCATGACGGTCGCTCAGTACTCGGCAAGATTTACCGATCTCTCGCGCTACTCGACCGACATGGTACGGGACCCATTTTTTCGGGCCCGGACCTTCGAGCAGGGTTTGAGACACGAGATCAGGGCATCGCTGATCTCCCTCAGCAAACCGACTCAGACAGGAGTACTGGAGCGGGCCCTTCTGATTGAGAGCTTCCTTACTGAGTCTTCACCAGCGCAGCGACCCACCGCAGGGCGGTACGTGGCAGAGTCATCTGCAGCTGGCAGTCGACAGATGACTCAGGGGTCCAGACAGACCAGACCTTCGGGCAGACGACCTCGGGACACTGGCTCAGCAGTGCAGGGCACACAGCGCGGAGCCAGTCTTTTGAGTGGAAGACAGTGCTTTGCATGCGGCGGGCAAGGCCACATGGCTCTTGACTGCCCGACCCGCCATGCGGAGGAGCAGCAGACGGTTGAGGAACCACCTAGGCAGATGCAGAGGTTCGACCGTGGCGGTCCGCAGGGAGGAGGCGGACGAGGCAGAGGAGCTGGCCGAGCAGCAGGTGGTGGGCGACGCTTTGAGGCTCTGCCACCACCACCACCAGGAGGTCCACCCCGACCACAGGGAGTAGGTGAACATGCGAGAGCTCAGCTTCAGGCAGCCAAGGCCTTCGATCATGGAGCTCTGGGAGCCGATGGACAGGAGCAGAACTAGTGGATACATCCTTTGTACTTCTGGTTCCTTGTTGCTTTTGTGTAGCGTCTTGTATTATGAGCTGCAATAATAAAAGACGCATACCTTTGTGATATTTTCGTTCCTGTCCTCTTTCGTGATGTTACTAAGAGGTTCCAGTTTTGGCTGTTGACTTGACCCTCACTTGTGAGACATCTACTAGAGGAGACCCAGTTACCACACACTGATGCCGACAGTGTGACTCAACCCTTGGAGGCGAGAGTAATGGTTGAATCTCTTAGTAGTAGCGTCGAGGCCTTACGACGTCATCCTTGGTATGGATTAGTATCATCCATGTTAGGATTGACTGTTTTAGGCAAAGAATGTGGTTCATCCAGGGGATGGGACCAGATTTCTCTTATCGGCAAAGAAGAAATCTTGCAGCTCTGGTGGGACCGGAGATGGTCCAGGCCACGACAGAGAAGGTCCAGGTCATCCAGGAGCGGATGAGTACAGCTCAGAGCTGGCAGAATTCATACGCTGACAGGAGGCGGAGGCCACTGGAGTTCGAGGATAGCGACCACGTCTTCTTGCGGGTCTCACCTCGACGTGGTATTCGGAGATTTGGCCGAGGCGGCAAGTTATCTTCGCGCTTCATCGGACCCTTCCAGGTTCTCAGCAGGATTGGTGAGGTGGCTTATCGCCTGGCTCTACCACCTCAGTTACACCGGGTGCACAACGTCTTCCACGTGTCTCAGCTGAGGAGATACGTGCATGACCCGACGCACATCATTGATCATGGGGAGCTTGACGTTGACAATGGGGCGACTTTTACGGAGGTCCCGGTGGAGATAGAGGATCGACAAGAGCGGGTCCTGCGTGGGCGATCGATTCCTCTTGTGCGCATCAGATGGCAGCACGGGAATCTCCAAGAGAGCACATGGGAGCGGGAGGCTCAGATGCGTGCTCAGTACTCTCATTTGTTTCCCTAGTTTTTGATGTATCTTTACGGGGACGTAAAGCCCTGAGGTGGGAGTAATTTAAAGACCCGTAAAATTCAAGGGGAATTTTTTCTTATTTTTCTTTGGAATTTTACAAGAGCGCGGTTTCTGACGGCACCTGATTCCGAGGCCCGGAGTGCCCGGAATCATTTTCCGAAGTTTGGCTCGGGTACGTTCAGTGAACGAACGAGCGGGAATTTCTAACTTTTGATCCGGTGCTCGGAATTGAAATCTGAGGGCACCGATGAACTCGCAGCGTCGATTTTCGCTTAAAGAGTCCTTTTCGGAAGTTGCGTTTGTTGCGGGTTGAAAGTTAGTTTTTGGGTTTTTAGTTTAAGTTAAATAAAATTTGTGAAGAAAAAATTTTATTTTAACTTGATAAATCCTACCAAAGGGGGTTGGAAGTGGGACCCACATCCACTTAACCTCCCTTGGGAGGATTAAGTGTGGTGGGGCCCACACGAAGCTCTCAACCTTTCATCTTCTCCCAACTCCCTTAACCCCTCTTTAATGACTTGAGTTATTTAATTTTGGAGTTAATCTTTTTGAAATTCAAACCTTTGAAATTCTTTTGTTAGGTTTGTAAATAAAATAAGCTCTTATTTTATTTGGTTGGGTTAGAACACTTTGGCCACCTTGAGAGCTTTTGGGAGCTTTTCTTCTTCTTCTTCAACTCTGACGAAGAACACGAAGAACCTTCGAACTTGACGTAGAACGCTCAAGTTCCGACGAAGAACGCCGCTCCGCTCTTCTTCGTCTTCCGTGTCAACGAGAGGGAACGCCGCTTCCTCCTCGGATTCCCTTTGTCGGCATACGAAGTTTCGCCAACGACGTATCACATCGAACACACCTCTTCGTCATCGGATTTGATGAACGATGACCGCGACGTCCGACCTCCGCGACGTTGTCTTCCGCGGAACGTTTTCAAATCTACGAACCTATACCCGAGGTAGGGGTTGTTGATTTATTGTTTAATTATTTCATTCTTGATCGTGGATCTAGCATGTCTAACGTGAGGCAATTGAATATTTTAAGTTGTGTTATTATTTAACGTGAGGGGGGCCGGACCGCATGAACACGGCCGAACCCCCTCCATTGTTCATGTTGTTTTATCTTGCGAGTGTAAGCAAGGTGGCGTGGTGCCGTCGCACCACGCGGATAATTGTATGTTTATCTTGCGCGACGCCGTCGCGCGCGCGCCATGGAAGAATCTTCAAGAACGCGACGCCGCCGCGCCGCATCAAGGGGAATCGAAGGCGCGGCGGAGGGGCGCGGTGCCGTCGCACCGCGCCGGACGACGAACACCACGGCCGGTTCCGGGTCACGGCGGAACGAGAAGACCGGCGGCCGGGCCGCTGGTGTCGGAAGCCGAAGAGGGGACCGGATTTTTCCGGTCCCGTTGGAGAAAACCGGCCGGCAGTTGGCCAGTCGGAAGGTCAAAAGCCGGGGGAATAAATTCCCCCGGCCAGCTCTTAAAACCCTTCTCATTTAAGAGGAGGGCGGTTTCCTTGAGGGGGGCAGGAGACCCCCCGGTTTAATCAAGCTGGCCCCCGCAAGGGGGGCCGTTTTCCACAAAGGGCGCGGCATTAAGCCGCGCCGCCACTCCAAGAAAGCGGGGGCTTCTCCCCCCCACATGCCGCCTCCGCCGCGCCGCCGCCGGGCCGCCGCGCCGCCGCCGGGCCGCCGCGCCGCCGCCGGGCCGCCGCCGGGACGCCGCGCCGCCGCCGGGCCGCCGCGCCGCCGCCGGGCCGCCGCGCCGCCGCCGGGCCGCCGCGCCGCCGCCGGGCCGCCGCGCCGCCGCCGGGCCGCCGCGCCGCCGCCGGGCCGCCGCGCCGCCGCCGGGCCGCCGCGCCGCCGCCGGGCCGCCGCGCCGCCGCCGGGCCGCCGCGCCGCCGCCGGGCCGCCGCGCCGCCGCCGGGCCGCCGCGCCGCCGCCGGGCCGCCGCGCCGCCGCCGGGCCGCCGCGCCGCCGCCGGGCCGCCGCGCCGTCGCCGGGCCGCCGCGCCGCCGCCGGGCCGCCGCGCCGCCGCCGGGCCGCCGCGCCGCCGCCGGGCCGCCGCGCCGCCGCCGGGCCGCCGCGCCGCCGCCGGGCCGCCGCGCCGCCGCCGGGCCGCCGCCGGGCCGCCGCGCCGCCGCCGCGCCGCCGCGCCGCCGCCGCGCCGCCGCCGCGCCGCCGCGCCGCCGCCGGGCCGCCGCGCCGCCGCCGGGCCGCCGCGCCGCCGCCGCGCCGCCGCCGCGCCGCCGCGCCGCCGCCGCGCCGCCGCCGCGCCGCCGCCGCGCCGCCGCGCCGCCGCCGGGCCGCCGCGTCGCCGCCGGGCCGCCGCGCCGTCGGGCCGCCGCGCCGCCGGCCGGCCGGGCCGGGTCGGACCCGGGCCGGGTCGGGTCGACCCGGTTCGGGTCGACTCGGTTCGGGCCGACCCTGGGGGGGCGGGCCGGGTCGACCCAGACCCGGACCCCCCGTTTCGAATCTTTTTCGGTCTTTTGGCCATAACTTGAGCCACGAACCTCCGATCGACGAACCGTCTGCGGAAACGCGATCCTTGGATCTAGACGGTCGTTTTGGTATATCGCACTCAAGGTTTCGGATTACTTTGAGTTCGGCCGGGTTGGTTTTTTCACGAAACCAACCAGGCCTTCGGAGCGGAAACGCTCATATCTTGAGCTACGGACGTCCGATTGACGTGCCGTCAGCTGTGTTGTGTTCCTCTTAGTGAGACGGATCTTTTGGCATACTCTGCCCGAGGTTTGGACGCAGGTGGAGTACGGTCGGGTTGGTTTTGCCTTAAAAACCAACCGGGCCCGGGGGACGAAAATGCCAATAACTCTCAGACCGGGCGTCCGATCGACGCGCCGTCTGTTGCGTTGAGTTCCTGTTGACGATACAAAACTTTTGGATACATAAACTCTGGACTTCGTGACAGTTGATGTATCAGCCTCTCGGCTCGTGGACCGGACCCTCCGAACGAGCTTGCTGTGTGCGGAAACCCTAGTGCTGGCTGCGACTGTTACTGTGACTACTACTGCTGCTACTGCTACTGTGACTGCGACGACGACAGTACAGAGATCCACTGTGGATTCGACGACGATGACTACAACACTCAGCGATCCTACGTGGATCAGTGCTATAGGTCCTGTGTGGGCCCGATCCTGTGTGGATTCGACGACGACGACTTCAGCACTCAGCGATCCTACGTGGATCAGTGCTAGAGGTCCTGTGTGGGCCCGGTCCTGTGTGGGTCCGATCCTGTGTGGGTCCGCGCTCAGCGGTTCTGTGTGAGCTAGCGCCTACAGGTCCTGTGTGGGCCCGATCCTGTGTGGGTCTTTGCGGGGGTTAGTTACCTATCGATCCTTCGTGGGTCTGACGACTTAGATGGATCAGAGATCATCTTTATCGTCCTTTGGTTAGTTACCTATCGATCCTTCGTGGGTCCGATGACTTAGATGGACCAGGGATCATCTTTATCGTCTATCGAAGAAGTATACCTGTGTGAGCTGAATCCTGTTGCTTTCCTGTGTGGATTGTGTTGTGCTATCCTGTGTGGATTACGTTTTGCTTTCCTGTGTGGAATACGTTTACTTTCCTGTGTGGACTGAGTTGTACTTGGGCTCGGAGGTTGGAGCGTATTTGAAATTGATGACTTAGGTATATGTATGGGCATATACCTAAGCAGTGTTGGT
Organism: Viscum album; assembly: GCA_963277665.1. Lineage (NCBI taxonomy): Eukaryota > Viridiplantae > Streptophyta > Magnoliopsida > Santalales > Viscaceae > Viscum > Viscum album. The sequence continues at coordinate 2,071,427,742 of OY728156.1, read as the reverse complement.
TGTTACTTCGTGATTGTACCTTTCTTCGTGGTTTATCCTTTGTGGATTTGAGAGACCTTCAGGGGTCTCGGGGTCCCTACTGAGTAGCTTATACTCACCCCTGCACGGGCTTTGCCCGCACTACGTTGTGTTGGTTGCAGACGAAGGACAGCGTTGATCTTAGCTGAGGCTTGCAGAGAGGGACGGTACCCAGAGGTGGACCACTGGGCGGGACGTGCTCGGAGCGGACGGTGGGACCCGTGGAGCAGAGGAGCTATCTGTATCCATCCTTCAGGTGGGATTTCCAGTGGACAGCTCGGAGTAGCGGCTTTTACTTTTCAGTTGTTGTTTTCCCTTTCGAGTTGTACTTTACTTTCAGTTTGGGTTTGTATTCTGGCCCATTTACTTTTCCGCACTTTCAGTTGTACTCTGCTTTTGCTTAGTGATTACTTTCCGCTTGCTTACTCTGTGGTGTTTGTTTACTTTACAAAGGCAATGACTTCCCTTTTTACCGAGATTTACGCCTTGGTGCTAGTCGCCAGCCCCTGGCCTATGGAAGGCGGGCTTGGGGTAGTCACGGCACGGACCCCGAGGGCGGGTCGTGACATAATCCATTTTATAATATTCCAAACAAGTGAATGATATAATTTAATATAATATTAAACTGATAAAACATGATAAAAAACAATTTCTCAGAAAAATCCATATTTCAAGTAATAGATGTTCTTATATTAACTCTATGAATAAAAATCATATTTATATGAATTTAAATTAATAAACATAGATAATATATATATATATATATATATATATATATATAATTTAAATATTTACTTATTATGGGTTATTATAATTAATTAAAATGGATAAACATTATGCACTTAAAAAACAGTTTTCATAAAACCATGTTTTTAAGCATAAAAATAAACTTATACCAAAATCATGAAAATTAACGATTCAAATGAAATTTATTATATTATTTTAAATAAAATAGATCATATTTCACTTTAATACCAAATCCAAAATATAATGTGACTTTAAAATTACCTGATTTACTATAAAGAAATGACAGTATTTGAAAAATCGGTAATTTTCACTATTTACTGAAAAATCAATCATTTTAGAAAAATACCAAAATTTAACCCTATGATAATTTTTTCACTATGATTTAAAAAATGAAGTTAATAATTTATAATAAAATTTCTAAAATTTTTATAAATTAATTATATTATTTTTCTTTCACAAAAAGGAACAAAAACTTATTTGATGAAAAATATATTTTTAAAGTCTGTAAAGAATTTACTAAAACTTGTATCTATATTTACCAATATATTTGATTCATGTAAAATATGTATACATAATTTTCAAAACAATTCGTATCCATACCACTAATTTTAAGTAATATTTTATAATGGTATTGATTAAATAATGTATTGTGGTTGGTTTAGGCTCGATGTTATGTGTCACATATTCTATCAAACATAATGTTATTATTTTAAAATCTCATAATGTTATACTCTAGATCTTTATATAATTCCACTATGATGGATTATACAAGAGAGGACAGTGGATCCATTAATCTTTTTTAAGTACTCTTGGAGTTGTTGATGATGTTGTTACTGGTTTATATTTGTTTTAAATCTTTATTGAGAATCAATGGAAGTATTTGATATGTTTTTAAGGTGTTTGGAATGTTCTTAAGAGTGAGTGGAGGTTGTTTGAAGAAGTTTTGTAGTTTTAAAAAATGAGAAAATTAAAAAATCCCTCGATGTAAGACTCAATAAATCTTCATTAAACGACTTTTCCCAAAATAAGTCCTTATTGTTTTGATCATAGGGATTTACTATGGAGTGTAATTATTTTATATATTTTATAATCCATTAAGCCATAATTTTATGATTTTAATGAATGTAAAACTGTTTGGATCATAAGACCTTAAGCCTTTGAGTGTAACCTTTGAATTATTCGACATAAGTCTTTAATCCTACAAAATATTTTCATTATAGGGAATCATTAAGCATAAAACTTGGATTTCCCAAGGTAAGGGTTCAACACCTTGAAATATTTTGAGTTTTTATGGGGTGAAAAATCAAGTTTCCAGAAAGGTAATGTTTTGGTGAAATAAATATTGATGATATAAAAAATAGTCTTTAATAGAAAAAACATCACATTTAAAATGTGATTTTGGATGATTAATATGATATTTTAAAAATGATAAATATTTTTCATATATGTTTGAAGATCCAAGTTAGAAGATCTAAAATGTTTTTGTGATGCTCAAAGTTGAACTTATTCATGAATAAACTCTGGATATTAAATATGGAAGGATTTTGAGATGATGATGTATGGTTTTTTAAGATCATAAATCACTTGTTAATCAAGTAGTTATGCAAGATGAGTTATCCAGATGAGTTTTGAAATAAAGTTGTGATATTTTTATCATTCCATGAGTGGTTTGATAAAACTGAAATATTGTGAATGAACCAGTTAAGTTAAAGAAATGATGACTGAAGAAGATGTGTTTTACTACTTATGTTGTTGAATATTGAGAAGGAAAAAGAAGTTATTTCACTAGATATCTTCATGCAAGGTCATTTTCGTAATCTATATTGTAGCATCATGAAAAGTGATTTCATGTGAAACACTTTATTGGTTAATGAAAATAAATTAGTGGGAAACCAAAAATAGAAATTTTATAATCATAATTTTTAACTAAAAACCTTAAAGTATTCCTAGTTTTCCTATTATATCAATTGAGCTAGATGGGATCCATTTAATACGATTAAATGTAATGTTTTTTTGAGTATATCCATGTAGATAAGATCGAGTTAATGGGAATATTAAAAGAATCATGGTGTTTGTAAAGGAGAGTGAAAGAGAGTGCATGAGAAGAATAAGAGAGTCTGGGGTGTGAAGTTTATAACTTATCATCAACATATTCTTGATCTTGAGAATCCAGTGAAATTGATTTTATTGAATATATAATAAGGTCTTATAAAATACTGCAACAAGTGATCATGTCTTCTTGAATATTTTGAAGGACTATGGAGATGATCTTCATAAGTCGTTGAAGAAACTCAAAGCTTCAAGCGATCTTTCTCATTTGTTACCACTCTTTATAACCAACAGAATTCTATGTAAATGCTAGAGGGATGATAATGAACTAGGATAGAGGATGATACATAGTCTATAAACTTGTATTTTATCTTAATAATTAATTGTATAATCCATGGATTAGTGGAAGTCGAACACGGTAATGAGTATATACCCACACTAGGTCTGAACCTTGTAAAAAATGTGTGTGTTGTGTGCTGTTTACATATTAATTTTATATGGGTAATGTTGCGTTTTTAATCTTATTGGATCATGTATTAACCAATATAAGGGTTTTATTTATAATTGAAAACAATATAAAAATATAAACAACATTGATTTTTCCCCTTCACAGTGGTGCATCAGTTCTTGTAGAATTTCAAGTGGTATCAGAGCCAAGGTCCCCCCTGTTAGATCCCTGAGTTACATTTAGTGTATAATATTAACTCTATCAATAACAGAGGTGTTCCAATATTTTATGGAAATAACTTTTTTTCATGGTAAAATAGGATGCTTCCCTTTCTCTTATCTCTTGACCTTTAAGTTGTTGATGTGGTTATAGATTATTTCCCATTGATTGGTAGAAGTGTTCAAATGAATTTCACTAATAAAAGAAACTTGAAGACTAATGGGAAGGAAAGAAATTTGATTCTAATGTATTTTTATGAGAAATTTTACACTAAGTATAAAAACTATAAGGGAAGTATGGGATGACCTTTATATTTTCTTTAAATTTAATGTTAATGTTTAAGAAAATAATTTACTAATCATGTGGTTGTCATGGGCCATGGTCAAACATAATTTTAATTTTATTAAAACATGGGATGCAGTATAGTGATGATCAATATCATTTCTCAAGAAGTGCATATTTTCTATATTCACACTATTCTAATAAATTATTCATTTTTTTATTGATTTTAAAAGAAACTAATAAATTGTGTTTAAGGTTTTGTTTTTAGGAAATTAAAAAAAATGCATAATTCAAAAACACAAAGGGTGAAATGGGTTTAGATTCAACATTGTTCACACAGTTCCTTCAATATCTACATTAGTTATGATCTGAAAAATTGATTCAATATCATTATTCAATTTCACTTCTCCATCGATTTTGTGGTTAGGAATACAAATAAAATACATCTCCCTATATACATTCAATTCCACCTCCTCTACAATGTAGAGGCATTGAAAAACACTCAATCGATTCATTCACCATCACAACACCAAAATCCATCGCATGTCATTCATCCCTTACTCCACATTTCTCTAATCAAATGTACCATATATTGAGATAATGGAGGGAGAATTGATTTAATAAATTATAGGGTTCAATAACTCGTCGAAAAGAGTAAATTAATATCATTAACCTGTGTCTCATAGATGTATTACCACATCAAGGATGGAAAATTAGAAAAATATAGAATATAAATTTTGGTGTATGTGTGATTTCTCATGGGGTCCTATCCCTTAGATTAGTTCTGCATAGTTATGTATTTTCATATATCATGTTCATGATTACAACATAGTGGTTGAATAAAAAAAGGACGAATCAGGAGAGAAGATAATCACACCACATGATGGAATAAAAACAAAAAAATAATAAATTTGGAATAAAAATGAAGAAGAAAAATTATAGAGAAAACCTATTTTCAGTTATAAAAAGTTGAAAAATTATACTGGGGTGTGGAAAGTACTTATAATCCATATTATCTTATTCCTCATTCTTTTGTTCAATGTTGAACCTCATCTACTTAATTCTCCAACTAGAAGTGTGCCACATGTCGGAAGCTGGTGATTGTGATTGATTTGGTTGGAATTATTATTTCCCCACAATCGCAAAAACACTCTTTCAAGAAAATTTCCCATGCGATATGATGCTTCTTCATGATACAATGAAAGTTTGAGGGGTTCCCAACATCACATTAGGATTTCCAAAATGATTTTATCACTTTACGTGCCAGTTAGTGGTCCCATTTTGGATTCAGGTTTCAGCTTATTGTAGACTTATTGAACAAAAATTAGTCTCGAAAAGAAAGATTAGGTCCAGATATACTAATATTTTTCATTGAACTTGATTATTCATGATCATTCATAGTTTCACAGGATCACATTTATTTTAAACCAATCACTTTGCTCATGGAATCTCTTTAACCTTGGTGTAGGCACCAATATGAAGGCACACTCAACTTAAATTTGTTGTGGTATTTTGATGAGTACCTCATGTGGACACTCTTGTGGACTCCCATCTGCAACCATGGGAGACATTGAGGACCATCCTTTATTTAATAAAATAACAATGAAATAACCAAATCCAATAATTGAACAAAAAATAATGGGATTGGGTTCATTTCCCTCATGTAATAACTTTGATTTCTTCATCGTCTCATGACATAACTCTTATTTCATCGATCAAGCACAACTATGTTTAAGTTCATTATAAGAAATTGAACTATGGATATTCAGATATGGGTAATAGAAGTGTGACACCAAGTTTTATCAGGGTTGAATAGTTTGTTTCACCCTCTTTAAGCTCAGTTTCGGAATTGACAAGAATGGGAAGTTATTTTTCTTCAAAAAGTGGAATCTTTAGATTCGGTTTAGCATGCCTCACCCTGGTCTACATCTTCCAATTATAGCATGTCTTACTCGTCCATATCCATATTTGATGAGATTTAGATCGAGGTGTATCTAGATATTTGTCATCATACTTAGTTTTATTCATCTAGTTCCTCAGTGTAAGCTTAGTTTTTTTCATCTCCTCATGGATTATACTATTTGTGAGCATACTCAAATCAACTCAGATCATCCCCCTCCTTCTCCAGTGAGCACCGACATGGATTCTTTGTTTGGTGTTAGTTCATCTGGTGTAGTATTAGTGGAATATTCCAGCCTAGTTTGGATTCTAATATAGTTTGGATAGTGGATTTTATTTCAATATTCATTTGTGGTCGATTTAATTTCAATGGATACTTGTGGTCACTTGGTTTCCATTTCTGGTAGCTTGAGACAAGTAACCATAAAGGGAGGATTGTAGTAGGTTTTTTAGGATAGCCACAGTCACTTAAGTGATTGTGGAGATGCAAGCGCAGTACATTCCAAGTGGGCAGGGTGTAGTCGTAGAATGGGGTGTTCACGGTTGGTTATCCATGGTCACTTAAGTGACCATGAGTAGTGGTGTAGTAAGTTGTAAAAAATTATGGCAGTCAGTCATATTCCACATGCACAACCACTTCAATTTTGTATGCATGGTCTATTAGGTGTAAAATTTGGGACTTTTTTCATTTCCAAACTAAAATTCATAAAAAATATAGTGAAAATTTTTTCCTAATAAAATTCAAAATAATAAAAATCATAATTCCATTCTTTTAGAAGATAATTTCAAAATTATTTAAATCAATCAATTAAAACATCAAATTTCCATCATTTAAAAATCACACACTAATACAATTTTTTATTTCAAAAACAAAATCACATAATTTCAATGTCAATTTATAAATCAATTGATAGATTTAATTTAATTCAAAAATTAAAAAAATAATTAAAACTAAAAAAATTAATTTAACCATGTATGTTCTAGATCAAATCAATTAAACTTAAATTTTTAGTTTAAAATACAAATCAGTTTTAAATTAATTTTCTTTAAAATCAATTGAGGTTTTTTTTCTAATAATATCCAAAAATGAATAAATCATTAAAAATAATTAATTGATCCATTTAATAATCAAGTTATAAATTCAGAAAATCAATAAAAAATCACTATTTTACCCAATGTTTGGATTAAATTGGGGTATCTTCAATGAATATTAGTCAAAAAATTAAAGTTTCTACCCCATACTGCTCCCCAATACTTGAATTGTTGTAATACTACAAAATTTTATTGATGAATTTATAAAATTAGTGTTTTATTCAAGTATTTAAATATTTTCAGAAATCAAAATACATTTTTAAATAAAATATCAACTCAAGGAAAAAGAAATAAATTAAATGAAAATATATGCTCACAAAAAAATTAAAACTATAAAACAAAAAGTTAGGGAAATGTTTTTGGTTCTTTCCAAAAAAAATATCATCATGATTAATAAATGTGTTTAATTTCCAAGGCATGACATTATCATATTCAAAAAAATACAACATTAAAAATTCATCTAAAAACCATTTTGTGAGCTACCTCACATTCATTATAGCGAAACTATTTACTCAAGTGAATGTATTTATATGGAGTTATACTCATACTTGGTAAGTGATTATTTACCATAGTCTTGGGAAAATTCTCATCACTCCGCACTATAAATCATAAAAAATATAATCAATCATAATGTATTTGAAATATTTTTTTCAATTACTTTGAGGTTTATTGGAAAGTGTTCAAAATGGCATTAGAAAAAAGTGGAATGTTTTACTCTTTAAATATAGTTAATGATTTATCAAGTAAATCATAGAATAATCCCTCACTCAATCCCCCTTAAACAGGATATGTCACAAACTCCCCAATGTTCTCTTCTTTTAACTAGACATAAGTCATGAAATGAATCAAAAGAATGTATAAACCAAATATCATATTCTTTATATATATATATCATCATTTTTCATTTATTTTTTTGAGGTGAAATGAGTTTTCACTATTAACATAATGAATAGTGATCAATCCATTTTCTTTGATTAGGTTCATGAATCACTCAGATGAGCACAAGGAATGTTTCAAAATCATCCCTTATATATATATATATATATATATTATTTTATACACTTTTTTAGGATAATAGGATAATTGAGAAAATAGAATATAGTTAATGAAAGTAACCCATGCCCATTCTCCTCTCTTAGATACCCCAAAACTCAAGACTCACACCTCTCACAAACTATTTAGCATGTAATGATTCCTAGAAAAAACACATGGAATCCTCTTCCCCCTACACTTATACTCAAATTAATCATGAAATTTTATTTTAGAGCAAGGTAAGGTAAGAGATAATTTTCCTTGAAATGTTGGTAAAACTTATAAGTTAATTCATGGTTATCTAAGGGATTAACTAGGATCAATGTTCAAGATATTTATCAAAGGAAAATGAGGCGCTTTCCAATATAATGCCTCAATCATATTAAAAGTAGATCATGAATTCCAAGGATTTGAGAGAGAATAAACACAATTTTTGGTTTATAAAAAAAATTAAGATTCTAACAAGAAGTGAGGGTATCATAAAGATTATGTCAACGATTTTATGGAAACATCTTAGGATAGAAATAAAAAATTGGGATAGTCACTGGTGTTTATAGATCTCAATTTCTAATCAAAAACCGTGAAAATATTTTAAAATTATAGCCAAAGAAAACAAATACATTTTTGTAATCATTTTATCTTTATAGATTTAATAATTTGATGAAGCTTATCATAATAAATTGGAGTTCAAAAATTGTATTGTGTTTTCCAATTTATCTCAAAGAAAGTTTAAAAAAAATAAAAAAAACTATTTATGGTTTTGTATAGTTCCTAAAATGGAGAATATGTTTTTAGATTATTTACTAATAGATTTACTAAAAACATACTAAAAAAAGTTAACACATTTTTTATTTAAAAATTATAAAATAGTAACAAGAAAGATCTTAAATATAGTTTTAAAAAGTTTAAATATCCTCCCCCACACTTATTCAACACTTTCCATTTATATACTAAAAAATATTCACAAAAATTACATTGATTAAATAGTGAAAAATAATAGGTACAACCTGAAGTTTATATAGAGTAGGTTCAAGTTAAGTTCTTTCCTTACATGTTATGGACAAATAATCTAGCCTCCTAGGTTTTTTCCACTTCTATAAAACCTGTATAAAAATATAATTTAAAACATTAAACAATTATCAAAATAAAAATGGTAAATGAAAGAGAAGGGATAAAGAATATTGGTTTATACCACCCAATAAGGGTTGTAGTTATACTATCTATAGCTAGATTGCCTAGTGGTAATCCCCACTTTATTATATGTTGGGGGTCTATATGATACAAATGACTAAATTTGGATAATTTTAAAATTAGTCAACTTTACTTCTTAAAGGCCCCATTGATAGAGTACTGCATATCCACCCCCTTAGTAGTATAGTACAACTCAAAATGTGGGGGGTGGAAGGATCAAGTATGGGGCCTCCTCATTCTATTACCAAAATATTGTAGATTCCTCATCATCTAGTGCATCTTCCTGTAATTTTTTTGGTCAGGTTCAAATAAGGGTGAGTTGGTAAATAATTCAATATGAATAAAATTAAAACAAGTTGAATTCAAGTCAAAATATTCCCCTTCATATACAAAAAATTATACTTTTACTTCTTTATAAGGGGATACTGGGATATCTTATTCTATTATTCCTCCCTATTTAATATTTTATATATACTTATGAGGTGGACCTTCTTCTTTTAAAATGAAGGCCTCTAATAATACAATGAAATTTACAATATTGACACACAAAATCACATTATAGAGTTAATCTTGCATGAGATTGAGATAAAAAAGTTAGAATTAAATTTATCTCTCCCCGAATCATACTCCAAAAGTGTATATATGTATCATAAATACAAGGGGTTATATTTTAATTGATTTTGAGAATAATTTAATGCAAGAGAGTCAATAAATTGGTTTCCCCCCTGATTTGTTCAGCTGGTATCTCTTATTTCTCTTAGAGTACCTCAGGAATCACATCAGAGGGAGAGTGGGATGTTTAAAAAATTACACCTCTAAGATGTATTCTTCATGAATTTTATGTTTTTGTCTATTTTCTACTGGTACTCCCCTTTACAAAGTGAAAAGGTGAAAAATTAATCTCTCGACCTCTACTCCCCCAAAATGATGCCAAGTTGATCAGGTGATTTCCTCTGGCTACGATCAAAAATAATTTTTTTATTTTTAAAACATGAAATGTAGCATAAGGTTGATCAGGGTTATTTACCAAGGAGAGTGGGTGGGTCTTACTCTCACTATTCTAATAACTTATTAGTATTTCTTTTTTTTTTCATAATTTTAAAAGAATATGAGAAATTATTTTTGATATTTTTATTTTATGAGATTAAAATAAAATGCATAATTCAAACACATAAATGGTGAAAGGGGTTTGTATTTGGGGTTATTCACATTGGTACTTAATTTTCTATATTTTTTCTCATCCAAAAATAGAGTCAATATCATTCTTGTATTGATATTATCTATCTATTTTTTGTTTTGGATGCACACGAAAGAGATATCTCCTTGTATATCCAGTTCCATCTCATCTACAATGAAGAGGTAATGGACACACTCGACCAAGGTATTCACGGTCTCAACACTTAGCTTCATCGTATGTTTTTGTCCCTTAGTCCATAGTGCTCTGATCATATACACCATAGATTGGTAGAAGTGAGGGATAATTGATTTTGATAGATTGGGGGGTGTTGTTCCTCATCAAAAAGAGTATATGAAAATCATTGATCTTATTCTCACTAATGTGTTTTCACATTAAGGATGGAAATTATAATGTTTTAGAATAAGGATTCAGGGTGCCTATGTGATCTCTCATAGGGTCCAATCCCTCGAGTTAATTATCCATAATTATAGAGTTGTAGAGATCACATTCACTACTATGATACAGAGGTTGAAGAAAAACATGAAGAATCAGGGGAGAAGAGAATCACACATCATGAATCAACAAAAAATAAAATAGAATGAAATTGGAATAAAACAAGTAAAATTATAGATAAAACCTAGTTACAATCGATAAAATTTGAGTAACTCTTCTAGGGGAGGGGAAATACTTTTAATCCATTATATCTTCTTCCTTGTTCTTGAGTTCAGTGTTGATCCTCTGCAAGTTCATTCTCCAACAAGATGAGTGCCATATGTCACTAACCAATGGTTATGATTGATTTTGTTGAAATTATATTTTCCCCATTATCGTGACTGTACTCCTTCAAGAAAATACCCTAGGTGATATGTTTCTGCATCATAGTGTAGTGGAAGTTTGGGGGTTTCCCAATGTCATGTGAGGATTTTCAGAATTATTTTAGCACCACATGTACTGGTTAGTGGCCTCATTCTGGATTCAGGTTTTGACTTCTCACAGATTTACTGAACAATAGTGTGAGCCTAGAATTGGAGATCAGATCTAGAAATAATAATATTTTTTCATCTAGATAGATTCTTCATACTAGTTCATAACTTGACATGATCATATTTATTTTCAACAGATCACTTAGCTCGTGGAAGATCATTAACTTTGTTCCAAGATTCAACAAAAAGGCGTGATAGACTTGAATTCATTATGGCATTTTAAAGAGCACCTCATGTGTATTATTTTGTAGAATTATAGCCACAACCATGGAGTAAATTGAGTTTCCCCTGCATTTAATGCCTACACAATGAAATAAACACAACTTACAATCAAATATATATATATATATAGTGGGTTTAGATTAATTTCCCATATGGAATGGCTCTTCTTCCATGGATAGAGTGCGGCTAGATTTGAGTTATTTATACCCAATTGAGTTATTTATCTCCATAAATAGAGAACAAGAGCATGATAAAAGGTTTTACTAGGGTGGAAGGGTTCATATGGCCTCCTTACAAGCTTTGTTCTAGTGTCGATGAGCATATGAGCTTCATTTTCTTTAACTAGTGACATCTTCATATTCAATTTGGAAGACCTCACCCGGGTCTCCATCTTCCAGATCCAGCATGGCTTCCTTGGATATCTCTATCCTTTTCATGATCTAGATTTTTGAGTCTTTATAGATTTAGCATTGGACTTAGTTGGCTTCGTCTAGTTCCTTGTTGTAAACTCAGTTCTGGTAATCTCCTCATGGCTTCTTCAATTTGTGAGAACATTCTCATCAACTCGAATCATCCCATTCCTTGTTCAGAAAGAACTGTTATGAATTATTCATTTGGTGGAGGTTTATTCAGCATGGAATCAATGGAATATTCCATCTTGGTAATGATTCATATCTGGTTTTTACAGTGGATTTGGTAGAAAGTTTTATTTGTGGTAGGTTTAATTTTAGTGGATCCTCATGGTAATTTGGTTTCCATTGGTGGTATCTTTAGGGAAGTGACCATGGAGGGTGACTTGTGGTATATCTGTGAGGATAGCCATAGTCACTCAAGTGACTATGAAGATTTAAGAGTATTTGGTTCAAGATGGTTGGTTATTTAAGGCCACCTAAGTGACGATGAGTAGTGGTTAAGTAGGTTTTAAAAACTTCTTGAGAACACTTAGATTCAATGTGCATGTTCAATTGAATTTTTTTCAAGTGAGGTCACTTGGGTGATTTTTTTGGAGTTCCTGCATTCCCAACTTGAAAATTACAAAAGCACATTTTTACGAAAAAAAATTTCCCCATAAATTTCATAAAAATAAAAAAAAATTTCATCCTTCAAACAAATAATTTATAATTTATTTGAGTCAATCAATTAAAACATTAAATTCCCATCATTTAAAAATAACACCCTAATCTTTTATTTCATTTTGAAAAAAAAATCACACAATTTAAATTTCAACTTCAAAGTCAATTTAGGGGTTTTATTTAATTTAAAAATTAATGAAAGAATTAAAAATAAAAAATATATCCCTTTAAGCATGTAAGTTTTAGATCAAATCAACTAAAATTAAAATTTTAATTTTAAAATAAAAAACCATTTTAATTTAATTCAATTTAAAATCAATATATGGATGTTTTTATTATATTTTAAAAAGAATAAATAATTTAAAATCATTAATTGTTTCATTTAAAAATTAAGTTCCATAATCAAAAAATCAATAAAAAAACTATTTTACCTGTGGTTGGAATTAAATTATAGGTATTTTCAATGTATTATAGTCTTTTTTTAAATTTTCAACTCTCATCATCTAAAAATCTAGAGAATCAAATTTGAAGACATTAATATTTTTGAGGATAAAAATATTGATGATTAATTTACAATAGTTAATGAAATTATTAGTGACATTTGGGGATATGATGAGAATCTAGGAGACTATAAACAATAATGAGAAACTTTATGAACATGTTTGATCCTAAAATTTCAACTCTCTAAGAAATAGAGGATCTTTCTCTTGATGAGATTCACAATATACTCATTGTAAATGAAATGATAAGGACTCCATAATTTGGAACGAAATCTAAATAAGAAATGAATTTTGAAGCCATGAGGATTCGGAAGGCCAAAGATGAAGAACCTGAAGAACCAAGTGGATATGATGATGAAGATGAGAGAGATGGTGAACATAAAAGAATCATGTCACATATCACAATGAACTTTAGTAAAATGGTATATGAAAAGGTAAGATCCCTTTTAAATGTTGCTATTGTGGGGATATTGGACACTTTTCCATTAATTGTCCAAAAAAAATTAAGAGTATGATGCTAAGGATGAGAAGCCTCAAAATAATATATGGGGAAAGTGAAAAAAATAATCCTCAAAGTTAGTTGAGAATAATAAAAAAAATGCAAGAAGAAAAAAGATAAATCTATCCAGAAAGTAAGAAGAGGATGAAGTCTCTTCTTGCGGCCAATCAGTTGAAGATATTGATAACAAGTTTACAAATTTCATGGAACATGAAGAGATTCATAATGAATATTCTTTTAGTGAAGGTGAAGAAGATGAAATAGACTACATAAAATATATACTAAAATCTAAACTAGAATATTTCATTGATTAGAATATAAAAATCAAGAAAGAAATTAGTATCTTTAAGGAGGATGAAAATAATGATAAAGCTTACTATGGACTTGTCACAAAGGAAGCATCCTATATTGAAGATATTAAAAAAATCAAGATGAAGGTTGTGTGAAATAAAAATATTGTGAAATATATTCAGGACAAACTCAAATTGAAAGATGATGAACATTGCAGTACTCAATCAAACTGATTAGAAGATGAAAGATGAATTAAATAATTTGAGAGATGATTATAATCTAGTTGTGGATATCAAGTCTGAATCATCATAGTTTGATGAAAATTTTAATTGAAAGTAGAACGTTAAAACCTCATATGATATATCTTATTGTAAACCTATCTTTCCTAACCCTGAAAGTTAAAACTCAAAATATGGTCATACATAGGACAAAAAAGATAATTATAAATCTTCTCCTTCTTATAAGGAAGTGAAAAAAATCTCAAGAGATATAATCTACCCAAGGTAGGATAAAGGTTCATCAATATTCATCCAACCTTATTGATATTATGGATAGAACTCATACTAATATAGAAGACCTAGATTCAGTGGATACTTTTGGTGTTGCGGTATCTTTTTTACATAAGGAATATTCATGCAAGAAAATTTTGTCTTCGCCAGGTAGAATATAAGAAGCAATGGGGGACAACTCTTAGAATATAACGATAACTTTCTAGGAGAATCATGTTGATTATAGGTAAACATTTTATCCTCTGACACAAAAATAGATTTAGATTCTTAGATGAAATATTTGGGAGATGTGATAAAAAATTTCACACTACTAATGAGTACATGGCTAGTTTAACTATCCAGTTTTCATATAATGGAAGGGGAAAATAAATTAAAAGTTGAATCAAGTATAATTATCTCTATGAAGAATTTTCAAATTAAATAAAGAATAATTTAAAGATGAATCATTTGGGATAAATGCATTAATTTTTGGGATTATTAATTTTACAATGAGATGATTGTGTATTTTTATCTAAAGATAAATACGATAAAGATATGTTGAAAAATCTAGAAAGAAATATTTAAAATAGGTTTCCACTCTCATTGTTGTTGGAACCAAATTAAATATGGGAATGTAAAGAGTTCTAATCAAATTGATTTCATAAGAATAATTGGTATCCTGATCTACCTCACTATAGATACTATATTTACAGTGCCTCCACATTCAGGTAGCCAAGAAAATTTTGAGATATATCAAGGGTATAATCAGTAGTATCTTATTGTACAGAAGAATATTAGACTTACCACTACAGTGGTACAAAAATGTAGATTTTTATATAGATTTCATTTATAGTAAGTCCAAATATAAAAGGGAATTATTCCTTGGAGAGATATGTAGGATTAGGAACAACAAGAAGTAGAGTTTATGGATCTAAGTATAGATGATGTCGAGTACATCACAACAACACATGTCTACATACAAATTCATTGGATACATGTTCTTATATAAAATTTAGAAGTAGTTATTGAGAAACCATTATAAATTTTTTATGATAATATGAGTTCCATAGATATATCAAAAATATGGGGTGGCACTCAAGATCTAAACATATTAATATCAGGTAACATTTCAAAAAATAAATAGTGGAAAGTGGTGATATAAAGCATGATAATTGTTTTTACTAAGAATCAGATTGAAATGATTTTTAAAAAGTAAATTTTAGGAGAGATATTTGAAGATATTATTCTAAAAAGGCTTATTTTTTCCTCTCCTCTTTATTGAAAAGGTGTAAAAATACCCCCTCCCCCACTGTGCTTTGGATTTTATTACCAAATGGAGGAAAATAGTTCCACAAATCTTTACTAAAGGGGGAGATAATTGCTATTGGACATGTGAAAAATTTATATTATGAAGTTGTGGAAAAATTTTAATGGGTAAGGTGTTTGATAGATATCGATTTATGGGAGGCACACATGTTTAAGTTTAAGAAAATTTTATCTATGGAACATGGTCAAAATTTCATGTCACTAAGGGATGTGATTCTATAAAAAACATAACCGAATCTGTTTATGTGGTGAAAGACTCTTATCATGTGATAGAGGTATTTATTTTATGATTATCATAGTTTTTTATGGTTTTTGAGAAAATATGAGTTTCTTTGAAATATTTTAATGGAGTTATGAACATATTTAAAAGGGGGAGATTAAAGTATCATTGGATTTTTCAATGATGTTCTTACTAGTTTTTATTTTTTTGAACCTTGATTGAGAATAAATGATACTATTTGAGATTTTTTGTGGTGTTTGAATGTTATTAGGAGTGAGTGAGGTTTGTTTGAATAATTTTTGAAGTTTTAAAAACTAATAATATTAATAAATACATCATTGAAAGACTCTAGGATTATTTATCGTAAGACTTCACCAAGTGTAAGTATTTGTCCCATTGAGTGTAAGGATTCACCATTGATTACAATTATATGATATCCAATGTAATACTTTGAGATGATATCATAAAACTTCACCAAACATAAACCTTTTGGGATCTTAATTCTTAAAGTCTTTTAGTGCAATTCTGTAAATAATTGAACATAAGTATCTAATCCAGTATAATATTTTAATCATAAGGATTATGCAAACACAAACATGGAATTTCATAGAACAATTATTCATATCTTAGAAATATTTTGAGTTTTTACTAGGTGAAAATAAATTTTCTTAAAAATTTATGTTCCAAATAAATAAATCTCAAAGAATCAAGAACCAATATTCAATGAAAAAACATCACATCTGAAATGTGATTCAAGATGATTCATGTGAGATTTTAAAAATAATAATAATTGTTCATATCTATTTGATGATACAATATGAAATATATCTAATGTTTTTGTGATTCTCGAAGTTGAATTTTTTTAGGAAGAGACTCCAGATATTAAATCTTGAATGATTTTTGGGAACATGTTGTGTTGTTCTTAAGATCCTAAATCACTTACTAATCAAGAAGCGACGTAATCTAAGTTATGAATATGAGTTTTGAAATAAATTTATGATATATATATCATTCCATGAGTTTTTTGTTAAAATGGAACATTTAGACTAATCCAGTTGAGTCAAAGATGTGAAAATTAAAGAAGATGGGTTTTTATGATTGTGTTACATATTAAGTAGGAAAAAGAATATTATTAACTAGATATTTGCATTAAAGGGTATTTTGATCATCTAAGTTAAATAATTTTAAAAATATGATTTTCATGAATCACTTAATTTTTAAGTGAAAAGAAAATTGTTCGAAGATATAAATGGAAATTATATAATCATGAATTTTGGATGGAAACCTTAAATTCACCCAAGTTATCATATTACACAAATTAAGTTCAATAAGATCCATTTCATTCTCTAAAATGAAATTAGTTTTTAGAATACTGATCAGGATAGGATCAAGTGAGTGGGAATTAGAAAAACAAACATGATTTTTTGGAAGGATAGAGAGAGTTCATGAGAAAAATAATGAGAAGAAGATGATTTATTGGGGGTGTGGAGTTCAAAATTTATCATCAATATCAACTTGAATAAGAAAATCCAAAACATGTGATTTTTGAGAATAGATAAGAAAGTCTACATAAAATATTGCAATAAGTGATATTTTTTTAATTAAATATTATAATGTCTCATAGATAATATTATCATCATTTACTGAAGAAACTCAAATATTTAAGTGATGTTTCTCATTTTTTAGCATTTATTACAATCAATAAGATGTTGTGTAAATATTAGAAGGACGATGATAAACTAGGATATAAGATGATACCAAGACTATCCAATTATATTTTATTATCATAATTAAGTAGATAATATGTGGATTGGTGGGAGTTGAACATGATAAGGATTAGGTTCCTGTACTGGGTCTAAACCTTAAAAAAATTTCTTTTATCTTGTGTTGTTTACTTGTGCATTTAATATGAGTATGAATTATTATTTAATATGAGAGGATCGTGTATTAACTAATATCATGGGATAATTTCTAATTGAAAGAAATTTTAAAAATACAACCACCACTGATTCATCCTCCACTTCTCAGTGGTACATCAATTCTTGAGGCATTTCACTTCTTTCAAATCCCATAATTTTCTCTTCTTTTTCTTCTTCCAAGGAAAACTCTAATAGTAAAGAATATACATTTTAAGAATAATGGGGGTTAATTTTAAAATAATTTTAAGAAAATATATAAACAATTTAATTCATATTCTGGTCATATCACATTAATATCTCCACTGGATGTATTTTTTCTTCATTCGGTTCCTTGGGAAAGCACTCAAAAGTGTTTGGGAGTGACGGTTTTTCAAGTGTTTCTTAAAATACATAAAGGTATTCTTGAGAAAATAATAAGGTTTTTTCAACTTATTATTATTTTTGTTTTTTTACTTTCCACATTAGTGTTTAGAGGGTGGTGTCCACCATAGCCATTATTTATTTCAACTCTCCCATCTCACTTTGTTACACTTTCAAATGTTGGTCCAATAGAAAATTGTTATTGGTGAAGTCTTGAATCTCCTTCGGTGTTGGTTATTATTCACTTATATTTACTAGGGGAATATATTATTAATGTTTATTTTCTTCATTAGTGTATTAGGTTTTACATTCCCACCCATTTTCATTTACTAAAGTTTAGTCAAGATTATTCCCTTGAATATGTTGTTCCTTAGGCTCCTATGGTAAGATAGATTGACTATAATTAAAAAATTTGGTCATGTTTGGTTATGTGACCTCAATAGAGATTATCTCAATCTATTTAAGATATTCATAAATTCATGTATCCATTTAAGAGTGGTCCCAATTAGATACGCAACATAGTTGGAGAAAAATTAATGAAGAAGAGTAGAAAACAATGAAAATAAGGAAAAAAGAATGTAAAAAATTAATTAAAAATAAGGAAGGATAAGTAAATACCCAACCCAACTCTCTAGAAATGGAAGTATGTTCAATGGAACTTGATGTTTTTTAGGACATCATTATGGAGGGGAGAAAAAGAATAATTTATAAATACTATATATAGTAGAGTGATTACTACAGGTTTGTCTCTCAAAGAGTTATGCCTAGATACTCACTATCACTATTAGAAAAACATATATAACCATTTTCCATGATCATGGATATAGCCCCCATGACCATGGATATAAGTTATATCTATGGTCACAGATTCTATGGGTAAAAGTTTCATTACAATAGCCTCATAGTTTATATCCACAATCCATGACATGGATATAGAGTATTCTAGTGGGTAGAAATAGGTATCTATGATGACATAGCTATTACCATTGGCACATGCCCATTTCTATAGGATGAAAAAATATCTTATATTGGGATTTAAATCTCATATCACCCTTCTATGAATTAATATACCTTACCACTCCACTAACCCATCGACTATAAATATATATGAAACATTTATGTGTTTGTGTGTGTGTGTGAAAATTAAAAATATATTTTATTATTATTATGATATTAATATTAATATTAATTCTCTACCACCCTATAACCATGGGCTGCCTACCCATGGCTATAGGTCCCCCAATATTTGTGGTCAGTACCTAAACATGGATATATTCCCTTTGCACATAGTGTAACGGCCTGAAATTTTGAATAAATCTTGTTTCCTAATTTCATGTGTTATTTTATTTTATTTTTATACTCAACAAAAATGTTTTTTTTGATAAACATGATTATAATTAAAATGAGACCAGTGGGTTTTGACTGTTATATGACCATCGATCAATATGACCGCTGTGAACAAAATGTTTTGATTATTGTCTCTAAATATAAGTAATCTTGGTTAATTATTATAGAAAGAAGATTTGATGGCCTCACCTAGTAGTCTTGGACCGATCGAAGCCCATATAACAGAGCTTGGGAAGGAGGTAGCACCATTGGGATTTTCTCTGGACCAAACCCAATCCGAACTTCATCATGTGAAGCTAGAACGGAATCGCCTTCGCGAGAAGTTCAAACTGATAGAAATTACTACTCGGGCAATGTTGACTGAGCCGCCCCAAGATTCTATCACCCTAGCACACCTTACTATTAGGTCCTATGCTGGTATTATAAGGGGCTATGTAACGAGACCGTAACTGCCTTGTGTAATCCTTATTTTAAATAAAAATTGGGATTTCTTCTTATGATGAAGTTTATGAATTTTCAAATGACTGGATAAAAATAGTATGCATATTTTTGATGAATTTTCAAAAGGATATTTTAAAAAAATGTTTATGTAAACCTTAAATAATTTAAAATGTGTAATGATTTTCAAAAAATGTTCTTCTACAATTATGTCCAGTACAAAATTTAGAGTCTAATAAGATCAACAAGATTTTTGATGAATAGTAAATTGTGAATAGTGATTTTACGCTTAGGATTAGTAATGTGACCAAATAGATTAGTAATTTCACTTAAAGAAAGTTTTAAAATAATCTAGGCACCTTGATTAAGTAATGTGATTCAATGAAATGGTTAAATAACGGTTTTATAAATTATTATTCAAGTATTAATCTTTTCAGGTGAATAGTGTTTTTAATTAAAAAATTAAATTAAAAATATTTAGAAAATTATCTTTTTAAAATGGATTTCATTTTTGAACTCAGAGCACCGATATTATGTTATGGTAATTTTTGGGGTTTTTTCTGAAAAAATGAATTTTCAGTGAATAGTGTATTTATTTAAAAAATAAATTAAAAATATTTAGAAAATTATTTTTATAAAATGGAGTTAATTTTTGAAATCAGAGCATTGATATTTGATTAAGGTGAAATTTTGGGATCTTTCTAAGAAAGTTGAATTTTCAGTGAATAGTAAAAATACAGTTTTAGGGTTTCGGTATGTCTAATGACATCATAACTGTGTCATGATGATTTCATGAGATATTTTAATGGTTGGCCGGCCAAGGGTGATGAATTATTGTTTTGGGGTCCCCATGTGGCCTAACTCCATGGAAAATGCCAAGGGAGAGCACATGAGTTTGAGAAAAGAACATGTGAGGTGTCCCTTGGCCATTAATGCCTTGTTCCCTCACTTTCCCTATAAATACCAAACCCTCCTCTCATCCATTCGACTCCCCACTCTTCTCCAACGAAGTTCTGGTCTCATTACCTCCCATGGAGTCCTCCCAAGGTGCCCCCAAGCCCTCAAGGTCCCAACCTTTGAGGTTTAAGAGTTACATTTTAAGGTAAGGGATCCGACCCCTCTCTTTCTTTTCAAGTGATCTCTTTTATGTCATTCCTTTTATGCTTCATGTTCTTATGTTGGAGGATGTTATTTTATACTCCTTTTACTGCCCTTTTTATGTTCATATAATGATATATCCACTCTTACTCTCATTATTTCGTTTTATGATGTTTTAAGTGGCGCCGTTAGGCTGCCGAAATATTTGTAACGGATTCTTTCTCCCTTCCCATTTTCAAGATCTATTTTCATGTAAAGTATTTCATGTTACTTTTTGTTATGTTGGGGTATGATATCTAAATTTATCATACTGATCTTTTATGATCATATTATGAGAGACCCCATTTGATCTCTTCAATTTAGTATTTTGAAGTTTTAAGTGGCGCCGTTAGGCTGCCGAATTTTTAAGTGGTTTTTCACCATTCTCATATTGAAGTTCTACTTTCATGTCCATTCTTTCATGTTCCTTTTTTTTATGTTGGGGTATGATCTCTATATCTATCATACTGATCTTTTATGACCATAGGATGAGATAACCCATTTGATCTCTTGAATTCAGTATTTTGAAGTTCTAAGGGGCATTGTTTGGCTGCCGAATTTTTAAGTGGTTCTTCACCCCTCTCGTTTTGAAGTTCTACTTTCATGTCAATTCATTCAAGTTCCATTCTATTATGTTGGGGTATGATATCTATATCTATAATACTGGAATTTTTTGTTCATATGATGAGAGACCCTATTTGACCTTGTCAATTCAATTTTGTTGAAGATTAAGTGATGCTGTTAGGCTGCCGAATTCTCACAAGAGAAATCTTATTTTTGTCTTCCTTTAATATTATCAATTTCATATGGTATATTTTCAAATTTCATTACCATGTTCTTAAATCCCTTATATTTTTTCTCTCTACTGTTTGATGGGTCATTTATGAATGTTTGACCCATGTCCCCTCTCTTCTCAATGTTTTCTAAAACCTTGTAACATAGCCGTTATGCTGCAGAATTTTCGTCTCAAAGTGCCTCTCTCTCTTTTCTAAAAATTATTTTATGTTATAAAGTGAATACTCAAAGCTCTTATTTCTACAGGGGTATTCACATATATATCAAAATGTTCTATTTTAAATTCTGGTATTTACATACATGAAACCCTCTTTCCCTTTCCGTGGATTTAATGTGACATAAAGATCATGTCTTTAAAGCAGTTTTTAAAACGTTATGATTATGGAATGAAACCCATTTATTTTATGCTATATGGGTTGTTTATGAAATTATTGATGATGATATATGTGTATCACATGATAATTAAGGAAAATTTAAGGGTGCGCCCTGATAGCGCCCCATTGCATTGGATAATGATGTAACCACAAGAGATTACAGTTTAAGGGTGCGCCCAGATAGTGCTCTAATGCATTGGGTAAAGACTTAATCTCTAGAGATGACCATTTTTTTACGACGCCATGGTGAATAACCTTGGTAATTTTTAACGAAACCTTGGGGATGGACCTTGGTGAAACGAAACGATTGTCAATATTAAATGTTGCAGCCACATCTTCAAGTTATGAAAAATTTTATTTTTATTATGATGTATCTCATTATTTCTTTATCATGCCTTAAAGTTCTTCTCATGTCCTTATCAAAGTATCTCAAGATCACATGTAAAATTTTTCTCTTGTTTCCCTTACTGGGCCTTCTGCTAACCCTTTCCTTTGCTGTATGTCCCCAGGTTATGAGATGCAGTAATGAACCTAGGATGAACATAAGGAGAAGCCTTTCAAGTGTTTAAGAAGAATGTTTTTTTGTTGTTTCATGTTTTAAGTTCCTGGTTTCCAAGACACTAAACCTTAAATATACTCGGTTTTGTAAAATGTAATGAAATTTTATGTGAAAAAGGCGGGATACTATAGTTGGTATCAAAGGATGGTTTAGTTATTTGTGGAAATTAGGATATTAAAACTTTAGGAAGAAGCCTATAGAAAAGTTTATATATAGGAAATCTTCCTGGTATTTTGGTGAGTATTGAGTAATGGGTTTCCAAGAAAATACATCCTTGTCTGGATACGAGTAGGTAGAGGTGGCTCTTGCACAGATGTATATAGGGGTAAAACTCGAAAACAATGCTTTGAGCTAGACTCGAACGAGAACTGGTACACGACAACAGGCCTTGGTGCAATCTTGGTTACGACACTCCCGGGGGATATGCTTGGTAAATTCATAATCTTAGTATGAACCATTATTAAAGGAACAAAATAAAGATTCACATAAGAAGATATGATCATGGATAACCTAGATTGGAACCTAGGGGATCACAAGTTAGGGTATACCTTCCTTCTATAAGTTTATCCTTCTATGCTTATAGTTTCCTTTTAATGATTATTGGCTAAGTATTCAAACCCCTAATTATACTTTCTTTTCTTAGTTAATGGTGGGAAATAGAAGAACATGTCCCAAAAACCAATGTGGGAGGAAATGTGATGATTGCCCTATTGATGTGACAGAGATGACCAAAGATCAAGTTGAACATATTGTGATTATTCCAAACCAGCTATCAAAAATCACAATTAACAATTGGTACCTAGTTGAATGCCCAAACTCATCAAGGAAGGAGAAGACAAAGTCTCAAGGATGTTCATATGATAAAGTTGATAAGGGAAAGAAGACCCAATTTCCTTTGTGCAAAAACTGTGGAAAGGGGCACTAAGGAGAATGTCACAAAGGAACCGGGAGATGTTTTAAGTGTGGGAAGATAGGGCATAAAGTAGCAAATTGCTTTAAAAAATGGATAGTGTGATGAATAGAGATAAGGTTCGATCTAATGTGCCTTATACTTTTCGATGTCATAAATGTGGAGAAGTTAGGCACTATCCAATGCAATGCTCTCCGGGAATGGGTGAGAAGCATGATGAGCATCAACAATCTTAGAGGACAAGGGAACAATGCAAGTTCTATGTTGAGGTGGATCATGATGACTGAAGTACATGTAACTTCTTCGCAATAATTTTCTATGTCATGTTGTATTTTAGTTCATGCTCTATGAGCATATATTTTATGTTTTCTAAGGTCATCGAGTCACTACCTAAGATGAATTTATATCATTAAGGAAAACACCGATTGTTATGTACCACATGTTTATGTAGTGAAGTTGTTCTTCTTAAAAAAATGGTGATTAGGGGATTAACAGATGATTATTATTTTGGAAGACGTTCACTATTTTGGGGACCCTATATGATCGAGGTAAATAGATTACTACGGTATTTTCATGAGGAGTAATGGTTGACTTATATTTTGAAGAATCGATGAATTTAAGGTGGAATTATAGTAATGGGAATGATTAACCTATCTTGGGTAAAATACGTTTAGGTTAGCTACTTTTATTATAAGATGTTAGGAGTGGTTGATGTTGTTTGGAGATGAACAATGAAGTTTATTTTGGAAGACTATGTTATCAAATCCTTCTTGTATTTGGGTTTCAATCTTAGTTTGGTTTATTTTGAGGAATCTTAAGGACCATTATTTACGGAATGGTCTATGATGAACTTTGGGTAGTACCATGGAACTTTGAAGATTTAAAAGTTGTTTCCATTCCTATGGGATTCTTTCTTTTTGAAGAGTTGTTTTACCTTACCCTTTCTGTTTTAGGGATAATGTTTAAAGATAAAAGAAATAGATGGTTAATCTTTTGTGGATTATGTGATTATCTAGAAGATGATTCTTGTGTTTTGAGGAGACCAAGTATTTTTGAATGCTCATCGTTTAGAGAAAAGATTAGTTTTGGTAGAAACTTATGAAATTATGAAACTCTACATGAAGATAGATATATTTCCTTATGTTTTTGTTCTATGTTGTAAATGAATTCCACAAAGTTATGAAAAGGAATGTAAAACAAAAACATTGTTGGTTTACGTTTCCCACTAGGAAATCAAAGACCGCTTACACACATCATAATTTTGGGATTTTCTGGTGGTTAACTTCCTCCTAATCATGTTTTCTATCACTCTCCTTTAGGACGTGACCCTTTGTTTTCTCCTACATGTCCATGTTCCCTACATGGAATCCTAGTATGAGTAAACTCGGGTGACCATTGTACTTCCTTTTCTTTCTTTTAAAGCAATGGTGTTACTGACTCTTTTTCCGATATGGGACTTTCAATGAAATTTCAAAACCCAATTTTAAAAATTTCAAGGACGCAATTTCTTAAGGGGGAAGATTGTAACGGCCAGAAATTTTGAATAAATCTTGTATCCTAATTTCATGTGTTATTTTATTTTATTTTTATACTCAACAAAAATGTTTTATTTGATAAACATGATTATAATTAAAATGAGACCAGTGGGTTTTGACTGTTATATGACCATCGATCAATATGACCGTTGTGAACAAAATGTTTTGATTATTGTCTCTAAATATAAGTAATCTTGGTTAATTATTATAGAAAGAAGATTTGATGGCCTCACCTAGTAGTCTTGGACCGATCGAAGCCCATCTAACAGAGCTTGGGAAGGAGGTAGCACCATTTGGCTCTGATCTGGACCAAACCCAAGCTGAACTTCATCATGTGAATCTAGAACGGAATCGCCTTCGCGAGAAGTTCAAACTGATAGAAATTACTACTCGGGCAATGTTGACTGAGCCGCCCCAAGATTCTATCACCCTAGAACACCTTACTCTTAGGTCCTATGCTGGTATTATAAGGGGCTATGTAATGAGACCGTAACTGCCTTGTGTAATCCTTGTTTTAAATAAAAATTGGGATTTCTTCTTATGATGAAGTTTATGAATTTTCAAATGACCGGATAAAAATAGTATGCATATTTTTGATGAATTTTCAAAAGGATATTTTTAAAAAAATGTTTATGTAATCCTTAAATAATTTAAAATGTGTAATGATTTTTAAGAAATGGTCTTCTACAATTATGTACAGTATGAAATTTAGAGTCTAATAAGATCAACTTGATTTTTTATGAATAGTAAATTGTGAATAGTGATTTTACGCTTAGGATTAGTAATGTGACCAAATGGATTAGTAATTTCACTTAAAGAAAGTTTTAAAATAATCTAGGCACCTTGATTAAGTAATGTGATTCAATGAAATGGTTAAATAATGGTTTCATAAATTATTATTCAAGTATTAATCTTTTCGGGTGAATAGTGTTTTTTAATTAAAAAATTAAATTAAAAATATTTAGAAAATTATTTTTATAAAATGGATTTCATTTTGGAAATCAGAGCACCGATATTATGTTATGGTAATTTTTGGGGTTTTTTCTGAAAAAATGAATTTTCAGTGAATAGTGTATTTATTTAGAAAATAAATTAAAAATATTTAGAAAATTATTTTTATAAAATGGAGTTAATTTTTGAATTCAAAGAATTGATATTTGATTGAGGTGAAATTTTGGGATCTTTCTGAGAAAGTTGAATTTTCAGTGAATAGTAAAAATATAGTTTTAGGGTTTTGGTATGTTTAATGACATCATAACTGTGTCATGATGATGTCATGAGATATTTTAAGGGTTGGACGGACAAGGGTTATGAATTATTGTTTTTGGGGCCCCATGTGGCCTAACTCCATGGTAAATGCCAGGGGAGAGCACATGGGTTTGAGAAAAGCACATGTGAGGTGTCCCTTGGCCATTAATGCCTTGTCCCCTCACTTTCCCTATAAATACCAAGCCCTCATCTCATCCATTCGACTCCCCACTCTTCTCCAACGATGTTCTGGTCTCATTACCTCCCAAGGAGTCCTCCCAAGGTTCCCCAAAGCCCTCAAGGTCCCAACCTTTGAGGTTTAAGAGTTACATTTTAAGGTAAGGGATCTGACCCCTCTCTTTCTTTTCAAGTGATCTCTTTTATGTCATTACTTTTATTCTCCATGTTCTTATGTTAGAGGATGTTATATTATACTCCTCTTACTGCCATTTTTATGTTCATATAATGAGATATCCCCTCTTACTCTCATTATTTCGTTTTATGATGTTTTAAGTGGCGCCGTTAGGCTACCGAAATTTTTGTAACGGATTCTTTCTCCCTTCTCATTTTGAAGATCTATTTTCATGTAAAGTATTTCATGTTCCTTTTTTTTATGTTGGGGTATGATCTCTAAATTTATCATACTGATCTATTATGATCATATGATGAGAGACCCCATTTGATCTCTTCAATTCAGTATTTTGATGTTTTAAGTGGCGCCGTTAGGCTGCCGAATTTTTAAGTGGTTCTTCCCCATTCTCGTTTTGAAGTTCTACTTTCATGTCAATTCTTTCAAGTTACTTTTTTTTATGTTGGTTTATGATCTCTAAATCTATCATACTGATCTTTTATAACCATATGATGAGATACCCCATTTGATCTCTTCAATTCAGTATTTTGAAGTTCGAAGGGGCGCCGTTTGGCTGCCGAATTTTTAAGTGGTTCTTCACCCCTCTCGTTTTGAAGTTCTACTTTCATGTCAATTCATTCAAGTTCCATTCTATTATGTTGGGGTATGATCTCTATATCTATCTTACTGGACGCTTGTGTTCATATCATGAGAGACCCTATTTTACCTTGTCAATTCAATTTTTTTGAAGTTTAAGTGACGCCGTTAGGCTGCCGAATTCTCACAAGAGAAATATTATTTTTGTCTTCCTTTAATATTCTCAATTTCATATGGTATATTTTCAAATTTCATTACCATGTTCTTAAATACCTTATATTTTGTCCCTCTACTGTTTTATGGGTCATTTATGAATGTTTGACCCATGTCCCCTCTCTTCTCAATGTTTTCTAAAACCTTGTAACATAGCCGTTATGCTGCAGAATTTTCGTCTCAAAGTGCCTCTCTCTCTTTTCTAAAAATTATTTTATGTTATAAAATGAATACTCAAAGCTATTATTTCTACAGGGGTATTCACATATATATCAAAATGTTATATTTTAAATTCTGGTATTTACATACATGAAACCCTCTTTCCCTTTCCGTGGATTTAAAGTGACATAAAGATCATGTTTTAAAGAAGTTTTTAAAACGTTATGATTATGGAAAGAAACCCATTTCTTTTATGCTATATGGGTTGTTTATGAAATGATTGATGATGATATATGTGGATCACATGATAATAAAGGAAAATTTAAGGGTGCACCATGATAGCGCCCCATTGCATTGGATAATGATGTAACCACAAGAGATTACAGTTTAAGGGTGCGCCCAGATAGCGCTCTAATGCATTGGGTAAAGAATTAATCTTTAGAGATGAACATTTTTTTTAAGACGCCATGGTGAATAACCTTGGTAATTTTTAACGACACCTTGGGGATGTACCTTGGTGAAACGAAACAATTTTCAATATTAAATGTTGCAGCCACCTCTTCAAGTTATGAAAAATGTTATTTTTATTATGATGTATCTCATTATTTCTTTCTCATGACTTAAAGTTCTTCTCATGTCCTTATCGAAGTATCTCAAGATCACATGTAAAATGTTTCTCTTGTTTCCCTTACTGGGCCTTCTTCTCACCCTTTCCTTTGATGTATGTCCCCAGGTTATGAGATGCAGTAATGAACCTAGGATGAACATAAGGAGAAGCCTTTCAAGTGTTTAAGAAGAATGTTTTTTTGTTGTTTCATGTTTTAAGTTCCTGGTTTCCAAGACACTAAACCTTAAATATACTCGGTTTTGTAAAATGTAATGAAATTTTATGTGAAAAAGGCGGGATGATATACATAGCCTATAGCCATGGTCGTATCTCAACCATGCATATAGCCCCATGGCTATAGACCAAATTTCAACTAGTGTATTTTTGTACTGTTGATTCTTTTTTAATGTTCTTTTATTGGTTTTAAAAGATATATAAAAATGAGAATATTTTTTGTTTTTGGTTTTCTAAAATTAAAAAAAAATGAAATTAGAAAACCATATATATAGAGTTATCAAGAAATATATATATATATATTCCTAATCTCAATTTCAAGGAGTTTTATAATCATTTACATTTGTTCAATACAATTTAATTAAATAATCAAACATAATACCATTCATCCACTTATCCCCCAATTTTTTTGATATATATATGGATAAAAATAATATCAAGGACCCTTAAACATAGGATCATTTCATTTGTTTTAAGTTCAACAATGAAATTATGAAATAATAATGATGGAGAATGGAGTTGCAATCATCACCCCCATACCTCTCCTTCATTTTCACATAGACCCAATAAAAAATAATATGGGAAATGAAATAAAAAAATTCTAGAGTACCCACTACAATTCCCCTTGACTAAAAATTAATTTTTTATTGAGATAGACCCCCTTTTAAGGGCTGAGGAGGAACCTATAATGACATCAATGACTTAAAACAAAAAACCAGGATGCAACATACCAAAAGATAAAGACCAAAAAACCCACACTACAAGAGATAAGTGCCTCCCAATAACAAAAAAACATTAAGTCAAGCTTCCCCTATCTTGGTGATAAATGACTAGTTGTCCCGTGAAAAATAGCGCAGGCCTGGTATCGAAGGAAGTAGCCATACCCTCTCAAACTTCGGGTTCCAAATAGCCATGATACAATGAAAACTCATTGCCATAAAATTCATCTATAACAACTTCTTCTAGTCAATCGGTTGTAGAATCCCTTGAACTATAGACTACTAAGTCCAAAACCAAAATCCCAGAACTGTGGAATTCAAACCGCCATACAAGTCATCCCAAAACCTTTACCAAATCCACAGAATCATCGAGAGACAGAATCACATAAGAGGAACCAACGGACGACGTCAACACCATGAATGAACCAAATCCCCACAAAATCCAATTTTAAAACATGAAATCAGTAATCTAACAAAAAAAATACCATCAATGTCTCCAAAACTCTCTATAAGGAGACTTATTCACAAGATGAAATCATGTCACCGCCTTCAGATCCACACAGAGACCGCAACTATCCTCCAACCGCACCCATATATGACACTAAAATGATGTTCCATCCCTCAATCTACATAAGCTGGAATAACCACTGGTCACCACACTTCCAATACAAACCCTAGCTAAGTCAATAGCTTGGGTTAGAGTACTGGCCAGCAACGAAAATCACTAAGGTCGCATGACACCTGCACCGAACGAGGACCCGAACACCACGAATGTTCCCAATAGAATCTTAGAGGAAGGATCTATAGCCGTCCTAGGATGGGAAAGAGAACTATTATGATAGGGGAAACCCTAGAGAGGAGGATCTCCTGAAACCACCCCCAATGGATTAGCTCCAACAACCATATATCTATAGGTTATGGATGATTCACAAGGATTTATAAACATGAAGAAATTGTGGATAGAAGAATATAACACATATATGAATAAGAGTGAATTAGAATTAATTGTAAAAAATTATAGAATATCCCTAAATTAATCATTCCCAGGTTAAAGGATAAGGTCTTGAATCCTTTTCAAAATAGGGGAAACATTTATAGAATTTTTCTTATTCTTCCTCTCCCTCCTCAAATATCAATGTTGTGAGATGCAATGGTCCATTTTTCCTCATATAATTTCTATATTTCATGAATGATGGTTCTGATTACTTCATCTATGTATCTTGAATTTTTTATCTTACACAATATTTCCTCCCACAATCACTAGATTCTTCTTTGTCTTGATGAATGTCTTGTGGGTTTCCTGTTGGAGGTCTTCTCAATATTGCAGAACAACATAAAAGAATTTTTATTTTATTTTGATGTTTTTCTATTTTGATAATTTTACCTACTGATCATCCTTCTAGAGAATATTCACAAAGGGGTTTATCACATGTATACATATGACTCATATGTCGGATGTCTCATACACAGGTGGGGTAGGTGAAGGTCACCTGTACATAGGTTTTAATGACTCGTACATAGATGAATCATACACTATCCATTGATGAATCATACACAGAGCATATATGACTCATTAACAAAGCATTTATGACTTAAAAACTGGTCTCCATGACTCATACTCATGTCAATCCCATGAAAATGACTCAAAAAAACCTATAATTTGACTAAATTTTCCAGTCAGACCCGAAACTCATGAAAAAATAAACTAAATGTAGGCTTTGTCAAGTTTATTCATAATTGATTCAAAACAATGAAAAAGAATCATTAAAATAATTTTAATATTTTAATTCCATAATTCAAAAATCAATGTATTGCCTTTTTAATTAATTCCAAAAATTAATAAAATAAATAAAAAAATTAAATTTAGCCCATTTATAAATTTAATACTAGATTTAAAAACGAATCAAAAATGATATGACTATCTATGATTTATCTAAATTATAGGATTAATTTCAAAAGAAAAAGATATAATTTTTTTTGAAAATTTGGGCTCTCATCACTGCCTCACACTTACACCATTACATTCTTAGGAAATAGAAAGAATTCAAACTAAACGAATGAATCATCCTTCCTAATTAAAAACAAATAAACCGGAAAATAAAGAGACAAAAAATTCATCCATTATTGAAAAAACACATGCCTCCTCTATGATCCTGACCCACAAACCAAAATTAATTCAATTGTAATATATAGTTCTAAGAGTGAAATCATAACATAATTTTGTTGAATTAATACTTTAAGAAGAGTAATTTTCATTTATCCCTTTTTCCAAAGTTCCTAATTCCAAATACCTATTTTAAACTTCTTTGATACAATCTAAATAAGATTTTTATAATTAAATTTCTTTTTTCTTCATCTAGGTTTAATATTCTCTTCACCTAAATCCATTCTTATTTTTCAATTAAGCACATATTAAATTTTTCCAAGACATGTTTGGGGCTGGAGATTATTCAATTTATAAATTAATTTTATTAATGAAACACCC
This sequence comes from Viscum album, assembly GCA_963277665.1. NCBI lineage: Eukaryota > Viridiplantae > Streptophyta > Magnoliopsida > Santalales > Viscaceae > Viscum > Viscum album. Next base: position 2,071,396,001 of record OY728156.1, on the reverse strand, counting down.
AATATATTATTTTCTCAAGAATTCATGTGGGATTCCAATTTACTATTCTAATATAGTTTCAAAGGACTTATATGAATATATTTTGATTTGGATCCCGACAATTTTTATTTTCACAAAGGTATAGTTACCTAAGATAATTTTCAAAAATCTAATTTCTTCACGTTATAATTTTTTTCCACTTAATTATTTTTCATTAAAATCATTTCTTCAGTTTTAAAACAATTTTCTTATGAAAAAATGAAAATATAATTCTAAAATCATTAAAATTAATATTTTAAAAATCAATGAAATTATTTAAAACATGATTGACATTTTTCACCATGCATTATAGCATTGAAACTCAATTTCTTATCCAAAAAAACACATTAAAAAACAAAAAAAATATAGAAACATCATGAAAAAATTAGTAACTAGATCCTAAAAATAGGTCCTAAACTATTACTAAATAGGTTTAAATCTCCTACCCCAAACTTATTCAATACTACTCAATCAAGCTCAATAAAATAAAAATATTTTACCGATAATAAAAAATAAAAATGGAAGAAAATAACCTATTTATTTTTTTGCAGGTTTGAGTTAAAATATCCCCAAAGTGCTCCATGGAAATCCTTGATCAATCCTCCTAGATGATTTATACCATAAAACGTACAATAAAAACAAAGTTGAACATGATAAATTTGATTAAAAAATAGTAAAAATAAAAAAAACTTTTACTGACCCCCTAAGTGGGTATGGGTTTTTTACTACCCAGAATGGAAAATGTTTGTTATTAATCCTAATCAAAATGGGAGTTTGGTTTATTTAATGAAAACCAAGAAATATTATTTTTTCCAATTTCCATGAGTGGAAATTGATTTTAGATAACCCTATGAATGGATAAAATTGTCCCGATCCTCAAATTAATATAAAAATAATGGTAGAAGGGGTGAGAAGAAAAATAAAAGGGCCAATTTATTTGATGTTGTTCCCTCCTTTGGTGGATGTTCATATTGATGTTGAGTTCATAAAGGATTATCCACTAGTCCCACAACTTCTTTAGCATATTGTGTAGACACATTTATTTTTGTATCTTCATCAAACATCTAAATTGTAGATTTAAGAGAATCATAAAAGTATAATTCATTCAGTTCTTCTTCTTTATGTTGTTTAGCCACTTATTGGGTGATCTTGTGTTCATTGTTTATGGATGGTTTCATAAGTTTTACTTAAATATGAACGGTATATAGTTATATTCCAGCTTTACTAGACAAATTTATATCTTTATATTTAAATTTTAGCATCATTATCTCTTCAATAATAAAATCTCATTTTTTTCTTCACTATCCAAGGTATAATTCCACTCTTCTAGACCTAAACATTCAATATTGAGAGAGTTAGAATAAAATTTAAACAATGAAAAATTAGTAAAAAAAATTCCAAATAAGGTTACACTCCCTTGGTTGTCTCATACATGAACTATTTCTCTTTAGTAAATTCTTCCATAATGGGTTCTATAGGATATGGTAGTGGATCCATCAAAATTTCTTCAAATACTGTCATCTTATTATCTTCATCTTCTTCCAAGAAAAACTCTAACAATGTTGAAACTGTATTTTCAAAACCAAGGTGGTGAATTTTTAAATAAATTTCAGAAAATATATAAATAATTGAATTCAAGGTTTTATCATATCCCTCTAATTTCTTAGTATGAATTTTGTGTTATTCACCGAGTACCTTGGGTATGTACTTAGTAGTGTATGAGATTGAAGGTTCTTCAAATGTTTCTTCCACATTTTGAATGTATTCAAGGGAAAAGGTTACATGTTCTTCTATTATTACTTCTTTTTATTGTTTTCCATTCTCTATGAGTATTTGGAGGGCGGTGTCCATCATAGCCATCATTTCCTTCAATTATCTCACCTCACATTGTTTCTCCTTCAAATGTTTTTCTAATAGTAAAGAGTTATTGATATAGTCTTGAATATCATCTAGTGTAGTTCATATTCACTCGAACATTGTAGGGGAATATGTTTTTGATGTTGATATGATTCATTGGTGTAATAGGTTTTATATTCCCACAGATTGGTATATACTAACGGTTTCTCAATTTGGTGCCCTTGAATAGGTTGTTCCTCAAGATCCTATTGGAAGATAGGTTGACTAACATTAAAAAAAAGTAGGTTTGGTGTCATGACCTATGTAATGATTTTTTAAATCTATTTAAACTAGAAATAAATGTAAGGATCCATTAAATAATGGTATAACATTGATTCCCAACCTAGTTGGAGAAAAAGAAAGGAAACGAGCATAAAACAAGGAAAATGGTGGAATAAATAAAATAATACAAGAAACTAAGTACAAATTTTCAAGTATAAACAAATGCCTTTCCAAGATCCCCAATAATAATTCCAAGTTTGATATCTCTCAAATTTTGAAAGGTCTTTTTTATGGAGGTATGTTAAATAAGGTTTTAAAAATCCTCTATATATTAGAAAGCTAACAATAAGTTAGTCTCATAAGGATTTTCTCTTAGAGACTCACTATTCTTGTACCAAGGTTTCTTTTTTATTGTATTTTTAGTTTTGAAATAATTAGATAAATTCGAAGGTTTTTGGTTTTTATTTTGATAAAATTCAAATATAATTAAAGAATAAAACCATGGAAATAGAGTTATCAATAAATAAAGATGGTCCTAGGGTTAATTCTAATGGGTTATATCATCATTTACATTTTTTTCAAAATCATCAGATTCAATGATCAAAATCAATATCATTATTCCACTTATCCCTCAATGTTTTATGATGTATAAAGATAACAATATTCTCAAGGACCCTAAAAAAGATCATCAATTCATTTGTTTGAAGTTCAATAATGGAAGCATGTAATAGTAATTATGGAGAGTGGAGGTTCAATTTCCACTGTAAATCCTCACCGTAATTTTCATACAAACTGAGTGAAAATGATTCTAAAAAATTAAATGCACAAATTTTAGAGTTCCCACTAAGATTCCCCTCAGGCCATTCAGAGTGGGTTATCTCTCTATAACCAAGGACCTATAGGTCATATGTACTTCACAGGGGTTGAGAAACGTGAATAAATGGGGGAGTGAAGAACACAACTCATATGTGAAGAAAATTGAAGTAAAATTAATTTTAAAAAATTATGGAAAATTACTAAACTAATCAATCTTAGACCGATGTCTAAGGTTTTTAATCCTTTTCAAAATAAGGATGGAAAAAATTTACAACATTCATGTTCTAATTATTCCCCCTCTTAAAATTTAAGTATCATGAGCTACGATAATTCCTTATTCCGTAGATGATTTCCACGTGCCTTGGTCAAGGGAGAATGTTGATTTAGGTAGGAATCTTAGATCTTTCATCTTTATCAACATTACCTCCAATGACCACTAAATTCTTATTTAACAAGATGAATGTTGAATGGATATCTTATTGGAGATCTTCCTAATATATCCAAACCGAAAAAATCAGTTTTTAGTTTATTTTGGGAAATTTTTCTTCTAGTTTACCTTATTTAGAGTATTAATAAATAGATTGATCATACATATGTAGATGAATTTTACATCAGATGAATCATAAATAGGCAAGGAAGGTTCAAGTCAGTCATATGTTGGCTAAAGATTACTCATATACAGAGCACTAATGACTCATACACTTGTATCCATGACTCATACACAAATTAATTCCATGTATATGACTCATACATAGCCTATTACTTAGCCAAATTTTCTAGACATAGACTTACAACTCATGAAAACAAAATCAACAAGTAATATTTCTCTATTTTAATAAAAATTGATTCAAAATAATGAAAAAAACTGTATTAAAATTATTTTAACAATTTAATTCAAAAATTCACAAATCAATATTTGGTTTATTTAATTAATTACAAAAATGAATAAAATAAGTAAAAAATCAATATTGAATCTATTTATAAATTTAATACAATGTTTACTAAAATATAAAAAATGAGATGATTGCCCGGATTTTATCTAAATTATTGGGTTAATTTTCATTTAAAAACATATCAAAATTGTGAAAAAGTTGGATATGATCACTCATCTAGGGAATCTCAGTGAGAATATAATGAAATACTCATTAAAAAAGGAATGTTGATATGAAAACCCATATTATTTATACACTTTATTTCACGATCTATTACATTAACATAGAATATAGAAATCTCAAAAGATTAAGAGGCTTAGTGACTTTGGGTAACTACATATATATCAAAATAACTTGAAACATGGATACATTTAAATTATTTAAAAACTCCATAACATTCCCTTAAAATTCCATTGATCTTCTAAAAATGAACAGGATAACCTGGGGACGTACATAAGAAAGGGGTGAAATCTACAGTCCAATAAGGGAAAAATCAAACATAACATAAAGTAAATTAGAACATGTGAGTTAATAGGAATAAAATGATTACATATAAAGGTGATAATCATAATCATTAACATTGATTCATGATATAATATGATAACATCAATTCATCACATGAATGTTGATACAATATAAAACATGACATCATAAGCATAAGTCAAGGCTAACTGCTAAGACATCATAACATAGTGGGATTTGAATAAACACCCATATACCATACATGAAATATCATGAGATAAAAACATTATCCAATGTATTATAGGGATATATAATTTTGGTCCCTCCCATCACATTCATATCATGTACATGCATTTGTGTGCAATATAGATCATACAAAATAAAGATATATTTCATCACAGTTAATCCCATGATTATGGATTAGGGATTAAATAAATGATATTCCTCAATCATTAAAGTTTAATTATATCTAGTGTAATACCCTTGAGTATAAATGGGGATGGGTATTCACAATACAAAAAATTTGGCATGGAAAATCATAGGATAATTTTTAAACCATAACTGGGGTACATAAAGGTTCATGGAAGGGATTAATGATAATGAAAGGGGGTATCTTATTACATGGAAATCATAATAAAAATAAAGGGATGTGTAAAAACATATTATAACATGAAAAATTGAAAATAAAAAGGGTTAATACAATGAAAGTACTTGAATGAAAAGAAAGATAAGAGAATACCATACTTGAGAGGGTGATTCTAAAATATTGGTAAGAGCTTATTAAGAGATTGGGAATACATTGTGAAGGATTTACAGAGGGATAGAGAGATAAAATTAATTCTCAACTGGTTTTTTAGTGAAGAGGAATGGGGGGTTTGGTTGATATTTATATAAATAGAGATGATAATTCTTTATTAATTTCTAAACTAAGGTTTAGAGACTCTAAGTGATAAAATAATCAAACACGCAAACCTTCCCATAGTTTTTCCAAATTTTTCTACCAAGGAGGAGTGGTTTTCAATATTTTATTAGTCTAAGAACCTAAATCCTTAAAATACTACCATTTATGATGAGGCAATGAGTCATGTTCATAAAGAATTTATTTTAAAACCTTAAAATATAATATAGGTTTTGGAGGATTCATTTTAGGTTTTTAAAATTAATCAAATAACTTAAAACAAAAATTATTTCAAACGGGGTCTTCTTTTTTTCGTGGATTAAATTTATAGTATTTATTAAACCACTTATGTGTTAATATGATTTCATAATACATATTATATATTTATTCCATATTTATTTTTTATCCAAAAAATTTGGTAATCTTGGAGAATTATTAAAATTTCACCATTTCATTTTAACATTCTGATTTTAAAAATAATATTTATTTTACCAAAAATAATATTATAAATATGATAATTTAAAATTTGAAATAAAAATCCTTATTTTTTGTAAAACATTACTTTTTACGACACTAACCAATTTCTAACCCTTAAAAATTAAATTGGACTTAATTAAATTAAAGTATATTTTATATTTGAAAAATATTATTTAATAAGAATATTTCATGAAAATAATATTTAATTAAAAAATTATTGAATTTATGAAATTTTTGTTTTAATTGAAACTATATATTTTCCAAAAATATAATTTTAGTTTCTTCATATGAAAATATAGTTTTTATAAAACTCATTAGTTAATCATATATATATATATATATATATGATGTAATAATGAAAAAGGGATTAATATAATCATTATTTTATAAAAAAGAAAATATAAAAATTTATACTATTAGGGTCTAGATACATAACCCATTATTACACCAACACACACCCTAAGGGTATGGTGTACAGTGGTGGTGCTTTTTAGGGTGGTTCATTGAATATGGTTTGAGCAGTGATGTTAGTAATATTGAAATTATTCCATAAAGGGTTTTTATAAAGTATAAATTGTTGAATTTTTTCTTGGGATTTTTCAGGGGAAAATATCAGTGATACCATCTCTATTATAAGCTTTGATAACTGTTCTTCATAGGGTATGATCCTATTGGATGAGGGAATCACTTCTTTCATCTATGTCAATTAGACTTTCTCATAACCCTTAATATATAAAAATCTTAAAATTCACTATAGAATGGATATATTATCTTCAATTATGATGTTTAAGGGTATTTTAAGCCCAACAGACAAATTATGAACATATTTTATAATAGTAAAAAATAAAAAAAAGGAAATAAGTGCATGTGTTTTCTATATCTATATTTATTAATAAGGAATTTATTCATTCGAAAGGGAATTTCATTTATAAATTTTTAGTTCATTACATTCTTCCCCCCTTTATAAATTTCTCACTCAAAATTTAATTTCATACACTAAAAAAGATCAAAGTACTTTTTTTCATCTCCTTTTTCGATTCCCATGTTGTCTCCTCAAACTTTTGGTTCTACTGTAGTGCATTGACTCGGTGAGATGTATTATTTCCTATAACATTTCCCCAATGTTCTAAGTTCTTCATCAGCTACTCCTTGTATAAAAAATAATTCTCCAACTATACCACCTCTAGATTCATTACATGTGATGGGTTCAGTATGTACTTCCTTCAAAGGGATACTTAGAAAAAATCATATACTTGAGGCATCCCTAAGGTTGATGATGATCTCCTAGATTGATTCCTAGGATACTTCCTAGGATCGAGTGTACACACCATGATTTTATTTCCCATAACTATCTGAGAATAGGTTGCTGAGATGATGATTAAGGGATATCAAGTTACAATATCAGATTGTGAGATTATTCCTTTTATATTTCCTAAAGTTTCCCCCATTATGAATTTATTCAAATTTCCAATGTCTTTATTTTCTAAAAATATAGAAACAGTTATCAAAAAATGTACTAGTATAGGGAATGCCAAGATTTCATCTAGGTTCTACTGAATACTCATGGCTTGATTGGTATACCTAGGACACCTAGGATCCCACTTGAGACTTTATTTAGAGAATATCTAGCTAGTACCTGGAATTCTATCTTATATTTAGTGGAGATGAGTATGGGTTATCTCCATGTCTAGGATGTATATCCCCATGTAGTAACATATCTTGATCATTGATATTCTGGCATTGGCTGATGTAGGTATGGTCGGACCCGGGTAGCTATCAGTCCTGAGGTTCAACATTGGTTATTTAAAATATTTCTAGTGGATGATTTTTTATTTGAGTAGTTCATGTACACATAATATGTTTTTAATATATTTGTATAAGACTGTGTTAGTGGTTCCCTACTGAGTTTTATACTCACACACTATATATGTAACCATCTAGTGGGTGGTTAGTGGATGTATGGCATGGTTGTTTGAGCCCTTACTGCATTTCATTTGTTATCACCTATTTATATTTTATTCTTTTGCTTTCATTTTATTATGATTATGTCTTATGTTTAGTTATTTTATTCTATTTTATTACTCCATACATCATCACTTTCTCTAGTTCAAGTATCACTGAGAGAAGATGTATTTCAAACTCTTATGGTTAGTGAAGACTATGAAATTTTATCCAATGAGGTAGTGACTCCAAGTATTTAAGTCATGGAAAACTATAGCTAATTCTAGGTCATGTGTAGGATAATTATTCTCATGATCTCACTAATTCATTTAAACGTAGGATATAATATGAAATACCTATATGAGAATAAAACCAATACCAGATCTAGATAAATCACAATAGACCACATAGTCCTAAACTAGTTCTAGAAATATTAGGATGGGTGTTAGGGTGAGATGATATTTATGCTTTAGGAAACATTTTTTTCCATCATCATTCCATGGTAATGGAACATCCTTTATTGATATATTATTTATAAGAAAATAAATCCTTGAGAAATCCCGAACAAAGTTACAATAATAGCCTACTAAACCTAGAAAGTTGTGTATCTCAAAAACATTATTTGGTGACTTCTAAGAGATGACTACTTAAATACTACCATATTCCACTAATATTCCTTATTTAAAAATTCCATACCTGAGGAAATAGACTTATTCCATCCATAATTCACACTTAGAAAACTTATCATACAACTGATGGTCCTACAATGTACTCAATATAATTATCAAGTGCTCCTTTTCATCATTTTTTCTTCAAGAATCTACCCATAATATAATCAAGAAACACCAAAATAAAATAATTGAGGTGCCTTTGAAATATACAGTTCATCAAGGCTAGGAAGAATGCAGGTGAATTCACCAGACCGAAAGGAATGATGAAATATTCATAATGATCATAGTGACTCTAGAATGTTGTCTTTGGAATATCCTCTTTTCTAACTCTAAGATAACGATATCATAATTGGAGATCAATATTACAAAACCACTTGGATCCATTTAATTGATCATATAGATAATCAATTCGAGGAAGAGGGTACCAAATTTTTATCCTGAATAGATTCGGTTTATGAAAAATAACCCATAAATAGAGGTTGTTGTTTGCCTTATTTATGAATAAAATTAGTGAATACCAAGGAAATATGTTGGGGTTGATGAATATTTTACTCTCTATATCTTATATATGGACCTTAAATTATCATAACTCTATCAAAACCATTCTATAATATAGAAGAAAAAAATATCTTGTTCACAAGCGTATATCAATAGAAAATTCAATTTTTTATCCGGGTAGTAACCCAAAGAAATGATTCAGAGAATACTTCGGGTATCAATCCACAATGGTGGGAAGAGTCCCATTTAAAATTTTATATGTAACACCTAAGTTAATTGATTCTAAATGACCAAAGATAGTTTCATCCATTGAGACTGTATGCGCCACTCAGCCTGCATTTATATCCCAACCCCCCTTGAATACATGAAGAGTTCCATGTAGGGATTTGAATGAAACTTTCCAAGCATAATAGTCAATATGGGATTTAAATTCCACTAGCTAGTCCATTCCAAAGATCAAATCAAAATTTATACTTCTCTAATAATGTAAACTCCTAGAGAAATTACACAATATTTATGGTAATTGAACATTATAGGCACTTGAATCCTGTATAGTATTCCCCAAGGGGTGTCTTGACACTCATCGTGTGATGCATCATTACCACATGTAATCCCAATCATTTAACCACATAAGAATCAAGATAAGAATGTCATGCACCAATATAAAACAAGAAATACATATAGGTAATGTTTAGAAGGATGGTTCCTTACACTATGGAGGAACCTGGTTGCTCAGTCGGGATAACCTATTCTTATCTGTATATAAGTATTGATCAACTTCTACATGATATATATTTCTTCCCTAATGAAGTGTTGTGTCATGAATCAAACTGGAATTCCATCTAACCAGAAACCCGACTCGGTTCGAGACACTTCCTGAGATGCATTGCTGATCCTTCTTAGCTAGAGAGTATAACTGTTCATCAAAATAATCAGAAAGGGAATGATTTCTACCCATTAAAACCAAGATCAAATAAACAAAGTAATAACAGAGAAAATAAAAATAAAAAATTAATATCAATAAATAAAAAACTAATCCAGATACAACATCTAAAAAAATAGAAACTCACAAAATTGAAACTGAACCATGCTAAAATGATATTCATGTGACCTCTTGGTCCCCACCAACCACATGACCAACCTACTCTAAAGACAAATGAACTAGAAACCTGAACATGTAAAATAGCTTGGTTATACCGAAACTGAGTGGCACAAGTAGGGTGTGAGCATAAAACATCTCAGTAGGTAATCACCATATAATCCATGCATTTCGTTTCCTTGTTCATTCCATAAATACTAGTTTGAAATAAATTTATAAAATATATTTTTATCATTTTAAATAATCAAACATGGATTTCCAAAAATTCCATTTTAAAAAACGAACACATATTTCATTTTTGATTTTTTTACACTCCTAAAACCCAACTGAAAACCAAATATTGAGTTACAAATCTATAATGGAGGATAAAATAGGATAGTCAGAGAATAAAGTAGAAAAACAAGTATAAATACACTGATAAAACAGATAACTAGAATATAGTAAAATAATCAAGTACATACATATATATAATCATGGGAATTTCCTAAACATCTCTAGAATCAATCCCTAGAAATACTTAGTTCAAACTCACCTATTAGTGTATGGTAAATCACCATAGTCAATCACTAACCTAGATGTTTTAAACTAGCCTCACCAGTGGAATAACCCACCTTGTAACACCCCAAGCTTCCACGGTATGCTTCTTTTTTAATAATACAATAGTGTGCGATATACACAACAACAAGTTCAAGCGCACCACAACCTATAAAAATAGCCATTTAAAAAGTGGTTATAAATATTAATAACAAAATTTTTAATTTTATATATATCCCATATAATTTTAACATTCATCTTTTTTGTTTACATAATATAAGGACAAATTCAATTTTTTAGATAAAAGAAGTATTTTTCAAAAAAATGCAGTTTTTCCACCTTTTAATGGAGAACCCTTTCAAATCCAATAGTTGACACTTTTATATATTCAATTTGAAGAAATTAAATTCTCTTTTAGAAGTGGGATATAAAAATTTAGTTTAGATAAAGTTTTGGTGTGTTTTTGATAACTTTCATATTTTGATGAATAGTGAAAGATACTAAATTTTAATTAAAAACAACCTTTTTAATAAAAATAATTTATAGTGTAAAATTATAAATTTGAATGGTTTTTAAGTATAATTATATTATATTTTTATCATTTAATCCAATTTTTTTCATTGGAAGTAATTTCACTTTTAAATTGGACATAAACACATATCAATCTTTTGATAGTTTTTATTTCTCAAAAACCCGCTTTCTGGTTTTGACAAAAGGAATTAATTTTAAATTAATTAATGAAAATTATATATTTTTAATTTTGTAAATTAGACATCATTTTTGGATTTGGAATATCAAAATTATCTTTGGGTGAATTTTTAGTATTTTTCTAAAAACTTTCAATTTTTTATGAATAGTGAAAAACACTAAGTTATTGTTTAAAAACCAATTTTTTATTTAAATAATTTTTTATTTTATTTAAATTAATTTCAACTCAAAATAGATACATAATAACTATATTATTTCAACATAATTCATTGGAGTAATTTTATAATAAAATTAGATGTATAAAATTTTGTTGATTTTTTAACGTTTTTACCCACCTTTTTGGCATGTTAGCAAATTTGCATAAAACTTAATTTTACCACTTATGAGAATTTAATTTAAAAAATATGACAGAACTGGTTAAAATGAGTAAGTAAAAGGTGGTTTAATAAGATGAAAATAATATTTGGTGAATAGTAACTTTTGACTTTTATTTACCACAGTTAAAAGTAAATGGTGTAATTAAAGGTAAAAATGATATTATAATTACCCTAACACATGTCCCAATTCTATTAGATAAGTGTTTTTCAACCAAAATCAACCTTAGGAATCGAATATGTTCCTCTTTGTTCCACATGTATTAGATTAGGACATTTATTATTATTTTATTTAAAGAAGAGTTAAAAGAGTTAAATTCAAATTTTCATAACTAAAACATTTTTAATATAGGGTTATGCCTAAGATAAATTCGACTATATATATTTATTGGAAATATTAAAATATTTCCTACATCGTAGTATTTTATTTATAAATTTTAAACATTAAATAATTAAATTTATTTATGACACAATGATGATGCAATAATTACCTTATTAATGAAAGACTAAAATAATTGATATTATAAATATCAAAATAAATTTAAATTGATACTTTTGATGCATTCCAAGAATTTTATAGATTATTATGACATTTTGGGGTAGATTCAATGAATATTTTTTGAAGTAATAATGCTCTTATGACTTTCAGAAAAACGAAATACTAAATAGTATCAAAATTGACATAAATGAGTTTTTAAAACAAATATTATATTATTAAATGATATAATATTCTTAAAAATATATGGTTTGGACAAAGACATATATAATGATAGATATATCATTAATGAACCACTTGAGTTTCTCTTGGTAGTTTATAGTATATTCATTAACCAAATAGTGTAATAATACAAGAAAACATGGTAACAAATTAAACCAATCAACTAAGAGTTAAATCTAAAAGATAAGGTTAATATGGTAACTTAAACATGTCTAAATCCTATTGGTTGAAGGAATTTAGACCCATCCCAACCTTATCCTCTAAATAAATCTATTTTGAGCCATTATAAACCAAAAATGATTATATAATAACATAATATTTCAAGATTTTCCAAAAGTGACCCTCACCTCTCTTATAAACCGATACCCCCCCTTATCTCAAAATCACACCTCCAAATCCATTTGTCTCAGCCAAAACCTGCTCAAATATCCTACCTACTACCCTCACTTCAACCTATATTCCTTACTTTGATCATAAATCCAACCTAATGAGCCCTTTTGTTCAAATCAAAAGGAAGCACCCGAAGAAGAGGTAATTATTTCCTTACCTCTTTCATTGTTCTTTCTTCTTCAACATCCTTTTTCTTTGTTGTTTACATGAAAAAATAATAACTCCAGTACCTTTTACATACTGTGATGTTATTATAAATATTTTACAACCATATTCATTATTCTATATATCCTATGAATGACAAAGTCACCGTACATGCGTACGTACGGCTTACCGTCTCCACGTCGTGGTGTAGTTTGTTATTCAACACTTAATTATTTGGATGGGTACAATAATGAGTATAATTGATTTAAATGATAAATATAACATTTTAATAATTATATATATATAAAATACCATCCAATTACATATTATTTCATCATAAATAGAATGGTATTGTCGCTCGTGCGTATGTACGGATTGCCTTCTCCATGAACGCGATGAGATTCATTCTCCATCGTAAACATTCAAGAATAAATAAAATTTTATGATTAAAAAAATAATTTTTGATAATATAATCTCATACTGGATATGAATCCAATACATAAAATCCATAACAAACATGACTTACGTAACAAAACATATAAAAAAAATGAATCAGTTAACACCCAAAACAATGATACTACCAAAGTATTATTAACAATGAAATATTAAAAAATAATATATGATATCATATTTATGTATATGGTTCCTGTATAATTTAATTACAATTATTTTTCCATTATACTGGAGGATAACGTACCATCAACTACAGAAAAGTACAAGGTAAGTGGTTTTCATCTCACTTCTTATTCCCATGAGATTCATGCTATATTGCCACTATTTCTTTTTTGGGTGGTGTATGTACTACCCAGGATTGTATTATTTGTGTTATATACTTTAATTTATGGGTATTTAAATCATCATTGTATGATACTTCTTTAATGGGGTGTATGTTTTGTAAATTACCAAATCGGTAAGGGAATTTCAAATTTCATTTTCCACTCATGGGGTTTTCCACAAACTTCATTTCTTATTTTACTCTAAGATTATGTGTGAAATTACTATTTATTTAATTATGTAGTAATTTACACTACCCATTGTGAGTATATAATTTTGATACAAATAATCAATACATTGATAAATTCTCAAGTCATCGATATGAACTTGATAAGAGTAATTTTAACTCAATTTCTATTCGTTGAGTTAAACAACCATGTCATCAGTATTGTTTTTACAAGAATATGTGAGAATGTCCTCTGATTGATTTACAATTAATATCCAATCATATTGATCGTATTTATATTTTTCACACATAATTATTTCATTGATTTATCCTTAACCAAAGGATACGGTCTTTATAAGGGATTTCATCTCAATTTACATTCCATTGATACTTCTCTGTTGTTATGTGCCAATTCACTTTTATATGGTGTATATACTATAATTTTACATAGTATATCATGAATCCATTAATTCTCATGATACTATAATGTTTTTATTACCTCATTTATTTGTATTCAAGAATTTTTCATTTGATTAGGAACTCTAACTAAAATATCATTTTAAATGTTTTAAAGATTTATTCTTCTAAATCTTTCTCATTAATGTCGATGTTTTAAAAATGGTTTTAAGGATTTATTTATATTGAAATTAATGTTTTAAAATTAAAATTCCATTTAAAAGTTTTAAAGTGGTATGGGACACTTTGATTCATGAATCTATTTTAAACAGCTTCTTGATAAATAGTGAGACTTTTAAATGTTCTCAAGAAAAAGGGGATATTTCTCTCAAATAGATTTGATAGTTATTTTCATCTATATCAAATCCTTCATTATTCTTGATTGAGGTTAATTTATTATAATAAAATCTTCCATATTGTATTGAATGAGTTCTGTTTGAATTTGGATGTTCTATTTTTATACCATTCATGGTTTGTGGTTAAAATATTGACATTTCATATTCTAGTTTTAATATGAATGTTTATATTATGGTTCAACCTTTCCATATAAGGAATTCATTGGACTTATTAAGTGACGAGTGGAGCTCTCTATTGCTCCTTGATGCATTGATAGGTCTCATGAGACAAACTAGTGTCTTGGCACAAGTCCTTGATAAAATCTTTATTTGTAGTCTTGGCAGGAGGCCTTGACCATGTGGTTATGATGTATGACATTATGCATTCCATCATTATGAAATTATCTATTGTTATTACATGTAATTATTAGACTATTAGAATATCCATGTGAATATGTAAATGGAATTATTTAATTTATATTTTCCACATTATGCTGAAATTTAATTTTAATAGGCTTGTGTTTTAGTCTTATACATTGCCTTAAATGTTTATTCTTATTTATGAATGACTATTATATATTTTTATCCTTAATGAGCATCTGAGATCACCCCTTTCTATGTTTTATTTTTTCAGGATGTGAAGAAGTATATCATGATTAACCTATAAGAATATGCTAAGGGTTATGAGTGTGTTCAAAGGGGACACAATGTTGTTTTTCATTATTTCATGATGTAATATAAAACTTATGTATGTATCTAGTACTTCCAAGGATAATAAACTAATCAGTATTTCAGGACTTTATATCTTGTGATCATTCCAATAATGTGTAATAATGCACCAACATTGGGTAACTAGGGTCAGGTCATTGCACACCTGGTCTCTCATACATCAAGGTGGTAACAAACTGTCTAATCAGGTTTGACAAGTAATCGTTACTCAACCCTCTAGATGAATCCCAAGAATCCCATTATAATAGTACCCTATAATAGGGTAATTTTATCGCATGTGTGTCTCAACCAATAACCCACAACCATCATGCTTGCGCAACCAAAACACTGCCACCACCTTTGTGACAACCTTCTCCTCAGGGGATCCAACATAGGGATTTCTATCTCACAGCAATCCATTCACAAGTTCCAACTAGGTTGTCACATCATACAAGTTTCAAAACCACTTTCCCAAACATTATAGAATACGAACCAGGACTTCACACAACATAAGAATTCATCCATATTTCCAAAACATGTTATGGTTATAACCGTGATTTCACATCACATGGGTTTCAAAAAAAAAACCCAAAACACCTCCAAGTGCCAACCAGGACTTTAACATTTCAAATCCCAATCCACTTACGAAACCATTTTCAAACCATTACCCAAAACCAAGATAAAACAATCCACAAACTCAAAAATTGGCAAATGGGACTTTACACCATTTAGAAACCAAACCTTGATTCAAGTCACCAAACATGAAAATCTTTAGGAAACACATTGAAACCATCCTTGAATTCATTTGAAAACTAAGTGAACATTTTTAAATCAAGGAACTGTCATGAATAAATTGGAGTTTAGAAGATTCCATTTGAAATGGGGAGGTTTATGTAAAATAAGAAAGAATAAGGGAAGTTGTTTTGAAATCTGAGTTCAAGGTGAACGTCATTTTTAAATTCCATCATCATTTGAATTCCCATACATGTGTTCACCCCATGCACACATGAATCTTCCAACATCCAATTAGACTCTTCTATTATCTTTGTTATACTAAGAAAGTACCCCAAACCATTTTTAATGAACCCCCCTTTCTTTAACATTAAAGGAAACAAGTCACACATGTGAACCAATCATAAAAATCAACACAACTCACACAAAAGGCACATGTCACTATCAAAACAATCCTTCAAAACATAACCAAATCCAAAAACACTTTCAAAATACTCAAATTCGTTTAAAAAGACCAGTTTGAATTTCATCAAACACTTAGTGTGAACATATATATAGGAATATTTAAGAAATCCCATTGAAAAAAAATTAGAACCAATTTCCATCATGAAAACAGCAAAAAAAATATAATAATAAATCACAAGAAGGATTAAAACATTTTAAAGCACTAAAGAAAAGTTCAAATATCAATGGAATGTTCCATAAAGTAAATGGATGAAAACACCTACCTCAATGGCATGTAATCAAAAAACAATTTTAGGAGAAGAAATAATACACCCCAAGAGACAATCATAACACTCTAACATAAAATAAATCAAACCACACATCAAACCTAGCTTCTTGTGTTTTTCTAAGAGGTAAACCCATTAAGGAATAACCACAAACCAAGATAAAAGGAGAGGAATACGGGAAAATCAACCAAAAACACAAATAAAATTTCCTAAGAACCTCCAAGTATCCTAAATGGAGGAAGGAGATCAAGGGATGAGGGTTTTCTAGAGCCCCTGGTGTGCCTAGGTTAAGCAAGGGAGGGAAATCATGAAATGGGGTTAAAATAAAGGAGGGGGAAATATGTAATTTTCCACTTTTAATGACCTAGGAAAATCACATAGTTTGGTCACAAAGTTTTCCAAAATGTGTGCCAAGCATGCACACCCTACTAGAGTAAGGAATCCCACATGGTTTGGCAACAATTTTTAGGAAACCATGCACCAATAATGAATAATTCCACATTCCAAACTATAGAACCCCTCTCACGGTTTTTGCACAATTTCCTATAGCTGTTCGCAAGCCGTGCACCATGCCCTATGCACCAACCCTCAAGCCACATATTTTATCTTTTTCTCACATAGTTTGGCACGATCCATGCTTAAAATATTCCATACAAACCACGAAAGAAGAAAAATAATTTGAAACACCCTATGACTCAAACTCCCGCATGATTAACCCTCAAGTCATTCATACAAACAATGTGCATGGCCAAAACTCACCCAAAAACTTCAAAACAAAGAAATTTAAATTGAGAACTCAACTCGAACCTCAAAAAAAGATCCAAAGTCATTAAAAGAATAAAACAAAAGGAATTATAAGGTTGGGGTGTGACAATTATACCCACCACAAACACTTTCTTCCCCCAGAATGTCACCCAGTCAAATGATAAATAAAACTCGATCCCAAATCTGACTAAATCCAAATGAAATCATGAACCTAGGGGTGAAATTTCACTCCACAAGTCACACCCAAAAATAAGTAAGAAAAAACATAGTGAAGATAACCATGAAAACAAGGGGTTTTTTCCACCACAAGAACCTTACTAGCACAACCAACATTGAAACTCCCAAAATGATGGTACCGATATAAGGAAACCAATAGGAACAAACCCAAAGTTCATCGTATAAGCAAAAAAACACTGCCATCAGAATAAAAAATTATCTACACAATAAAAACCTCCAACACAAGGTAAATCTCATGAAAGGAACTAAAATAAAACAAGGAACCCAAACTAAGGATACAATTAATAATTTTCCACAAGGCATAAATATCTCCAAACAAGCACAACTAGAAACTAAAACTGATTTAAAAAAGGCGAACCAGATAGGATTTCCAAAAAGAAGCACAACCACCAAAATTCAAAAGGGAAAAAATCACCAAGCTATTATAACAGATGAAGAAACTTACAAAAACAGCAAAACTACAACAAATAATCTTAAACCGTATCAAATTAGGTAGTAGAGAAAAAATATGGACCAAATACTCCACCACACCCGTGATTCCTGATGTGTGAAGAGCTTCAAGTTGAGGCCTGTAACTCGAGACCTAATGTCTTGAAGAATATGATTACCCGTTGTTAGGAGTTTTTATCATCCACTCGATACTTCTTCCTCATGAAATGATTCTTACAAAACTTCTCTAGGTGACCCAAACATCCAAAACAATAATAATTCTTTGTAGGATTACAACATGACAGATTTTAATACCTAAACCGACCACACTAGAAGCATATAAGAGGAAGGTATGAAAAATTAGAATATTTAATTGACTAAAGATACTTATCAAGAAAATGTTCATATAGTAAAAACCTCCCTCTAGATAGGGAACCTTTATAGGCACTGAAAAAGACTGGTTCATCAACTGCCACTTACTGCATTACTAAAATCAAATCAATGAGAAACGCCTCATCTGCCAATTTCTTGAATAGAACATTACCCTATGAAAGGAATCACTTCTTGATCTATGGATGAAGACCCCATAAGAAGAGAGATTTCAATAGATTATCTGAAACTATCTCTATAGAGAAAGAAACTAGATCCCTGAAATGATCAATATAATCCTTCACCATCCACTTACCTTGTTGAAAATTCATGAGATCTTCCACCTTCCTTGCCTTCAACTACTCGTGTATAAAAAATGGATAAAAGTTGTCTTGAACACCTCCCATGAAATTTCACCTTGAAATGTTGGTAGAACAATCACATTCCACTGATACAAAGCTGGGACATCAAATGAACCCATAAAAGCACTATGTCTCACAACTTTAGGTGTTCCCAATTATCTGAAGACACTATCAACTTCCACAATCCATTCCACTCCCTCTAATTGACCTTTATCACCATAGAATAAATGAAACAACTGAGAAGAGTTAGAAAATGGATGAGACCCACTAGAAACCTTGAGGAAATTTTTGGGTGGAATATTCTAAACAATATAAGGAACAAAAAACCAAAATATACATCCAATCAAAGCTCAACCAAAAAATAACACCTCAAACCAAAACAACCGTCTCATAAGCCAAACATCAAAAACATAACCATAATATTTTTTTCTAAAATCTAAATCTTCATTATAATTTCAAAATTCCTTCTTCCAAGTCCACCTTCAAATACCTAAAGGCACTTCCAAATCTATTTTTAAACACCAAAGACCATTTTTAGCAAAACCAAACTAAAAAATAATTTTTCTTTTAAAAAAAATTGCAAAAACTAATTTTCCTTTTGAAAATCCATTC
Source organism: Viscum album (assembly GCA_963277665.1). NCBI lineage: Eukaryota > Viridiplantae > Streptophyta > Magnoliopsida > Santalales > Viscaceae > Viscum > Viscum album. Next base: position 2,071,376,527 of record OY728156.1, on the reverse strand, counting down.
ACACTTAATGAAACCAAAACGAAATACAACTCGGACTAAACACCTGGGATAGGGAACTAGTACATCTGAATTACCCAGCAACATGGTCAATGTACCATTCTCTAGGAAAGAAACAATCACTAAGAGGAACTTGAACCATGCACTCAGACTCCACATGGGTCACTACTCCATGTGAGATCACTACATGACACCAGATCTCACCCATTGTTATTCCCCACCCATATATCTAAAAAAAGAACAAATACTCAAATTTTAAACTAACCATAGAAACTAAAGGATTAGAATGAGAAATGATTCATGAAGTCCCAACAATACATACCTATTGAGTCCCGATAGCCCTAATCTCTAAGCTACCTGACACCCTAATAACAAGGGTCTACTCTGATACCATTTTATCATGAACCAAACCAGGATTCCATCTAACCTAACACCTGACCCAATTTGAGAAAGGGCCCGAGCGGAATTCCTGATCCTCATAGGATGGCTACGTGCACTGGAAATCAAAATAATCAAAAAGTGAATGGTTTTTACATCATAAAACTTGGATTAAATAAATAAACATAGAACACAGAAAAAACCAATAAAAACTGAAGATCAATAAATACGAAATCAATCCAGATACAACAGTTGAAAAAAGCTTAAACTAAATGAAAAAATGAAAAAAAACACCCTAACATGATCTCCATGTGACCAACTGATCCCCACCAACCACAAGACCAACCTACACAAAAGGAAACCCAAATCAGAAACCTAAACCTGTAAAACAGCTCGGGTCTACTAACATAGAGTGGCACAAGTATGGAATTAACATACACCAAATTAGTAGGTAATCACCAAAGAATACATGTGATTACTTTCTCGGGTCAGTCTACAAACACTGGTTTTAAATACATTTAGAAAATAGGTTTTTATCATTTTAAATAATCAAACACAACATTCCAAAAATTCCCTTTTAAAACAACACACCCATCATTTCTTTTTGAAAATAGTTTTGCACTCCCAAAACCCTACTCAAAACCAAATCCCAAGTAATTTTTTTAATAGAATATCAAATGGGATATGTTTAGAATAAATGATACAAAAAAATAAGGAAGACTCTAATAGAATAGATAACCAGAATGCAGCAAAATAAACAAGTACATACAGATAGATAATCATGGGCCTTTATTAAACATCTCTACAAGAAATACCCAGACGTACTCAATTTGGAATCACTTATCAATGTATGGTGCAACTCCATAGTCAATCACCAACCTAGTTTCTCTAAACTAGTATCCCTAGTGGAACAACTCACATGGACTCTCATATATCCAGGGGTACCAACCTATCTAATCAAGTTCAATAAGTAACCATAGTTCAACCCTCCAGATGATGTCCAAGAATCCTATGATAATAGTATTCAGTTAATGGTAAGTTCCTCACATGTGTGGATCAACTAATAACCCACAACCACCATGCTTTCCTAGCCCAAACACTACCACCAAATTTGCAATGACCCTCTCCCTAGAGGATCCACTATAGGGGTGTCCATCTCAAAACATGCCATTCAAAAGTGGTAATTGGGTTATCACATCATATGAGTTTCAAAACCACTTTCACAAACATTATTAAATACCAACCAGACCTTCAAACCACATAAGTATTCATCCATTTTCCCAAAACATTCTATGGTGCCAACTAGGATTTCACATCACATGGGTTTCAAAACAAATCCCCCAAATACCTCAAAGTACCAATCATGCCTTTAACATTTCAAATCCCAATCCACTTACAAAACCATTTCCAAAACATTACCCAAAACCAACATAAAACACACCACACACATAGAATGTTCCAAAAGGGACTTTACACCATTTAGAAACCAAAACCTTAATTCAAGTATCCAAATGGGAAAAAAGTTAGGAAAAACTTTGAAACCATCATTGGATTCATTAGAAAACCAAATGAACATTTAGAAATTAAGGAACCATCATGAAGACATTAGAATTTAGAAGATATAATTTGAAATATGGAGGTTTATGTAAAATAAGGAAGATGGAGGGAAGGTGTTTTGAAATCTGAGTTCAAAGTGATCATCATTTTTAAAAACCATAAACATTTTAATTCCCATCCATGTTTCAACATCATGAACACATGGATGTTCCAACATCCAATTACACTCAAAAATTATCCTTGTTAGACCAAGAAAGTACCCAAAAACCATTTTTAGTGAACATGCCTTTCTTTACCATTAAACACAACAAGTCACACAAGTGCACTGATCAAAAAAATCACCACAACTCACACACAAGGATCATATCATAATTAACCCAATCATCCAAAACATAACCAAATCCAAAAACACCCTCAAAATAACCAATTTTTCTTTAAAAAGACCAATTGTCATTTCATCGAATGGTTGGTGTGCACATTTAAATAGGAATAGTTAAGAAATCCATTTGAAAACAAATCTGCACCAATTTTCCATCATGAAAACACAAAAAAATTATAATAACACATCATAAGCAAGATTATAACATTTGAAATCATTAAAGGAAAGTTCAAGCATCAACGTAATGTGACAGAAAGGAAATGGACTGAAACACCTACCTTAATGACATGCGATCACAACATAACTTCTATAGAAGTATGAATACACCCTAAAAGAAAATACGTACACCCTAATATCAATTAAGTTGAACCACACATCAACCCTATCTTCTATGGTTATTCTAAGAGGTTAAACCATCATGGAAGAACCAAAAATAAAAAGATAAAGAGAAAAAAAGGTAAAAATCAACCAAAAACTCAAATAAACTTACCTAGGAACCTTCAAGGAGACTTAATAGAGGAAGGTGAGTAAGGGATAATGGTTTACTTGAGCCCCCTAGTGCACCTAGTTCAATCAAGGGAGATAAATCCCAAAATGGGGTTGAAACATAGGAGGGGAAAATAGATAATTTCCAACTTTTAATGACCAAGGAAAGTCACATGGTTTGGATGCATGGTTTTCAAAACTGTATACACATAACTAGAGAAGAGGAAACCCTATATTGTTTGGATATATGGTTTGGGAAATTATGTGCCAACTATAAAAAATTCCATTGTCCAAACTGTAAAACCCATTGCATATTTGCCACTTGATTTCCAGTAGCCGTGCATAAGTCCTGCGCCATGCCCTAGGAACCAACCCTCAAGCTACATGTTTTCTCCATGGCCTCAAATTATTTGGCACAATCCATGCTCAAACCATGCCAGAAAAACTGTACAAGAATAAAAACAACTTGAAACACCCTCTACCTCACATGATGCACGATTCACCCTCAAACCATGCATAAAAACTGTGAATAGGGCCAAAACTCACCCAAAAACTTCAAAACTCATAAATTCATTCCAAGAACTCAACCCAAACCTCAACCAAATAACCAAAAAAAAGAATACAATAAAAGGAATTCAAAGGTTGGGGGTGTGACAGTTGATTGGACAATCAAAGTGTTCCTAGAGTTTTCCCAGTTCACTAGGGTATATGGATGAGAACTAGTGTAATGGAACTGTCCATACTAGCATACTAAGACATAGGCTAAAATAAGACAGTTCCACTAGTTGATTTATGAAGTTTATAATAATAATTATTGAGATTACCTTTGTTTCCGTAGTGGTGTTAGTTCTTTGGTGATGTAGTATATTCATTATTTCTATTTGTAATCAAGCCACAATGGAAATATTTTGGTTCATTTTATGTGACATGGAGGATAAGATACTATTCCTATGTATTTATTTTATATTTTCTTTCTACCCTAGGAGAAACTCCCCCTATTGAATTTATTCTCTGATTTGAAATTCCCACTAACACTCGGGTGGAAATAGGTGTTTCCTCAACTCCAATTTCCATACATGTCTCTTTTCCCAACTAGTTACTTATTCACCATTTCTTTATAGTCAATAATATAAGTCATTACTATCTTTGATTGAATCTCAGGTTGGATACCCACCCCAATGATCCATGCTTTCATTCGTTTTCTAGCATCTACTTCTTGTACAAAGAGAATAAGGTGAGTGAATTTAGTAGCATATTTATTCAATGGGGTACTACCTCATTACTATTGAAATAAGTCTACTATATATGATATTTAGAAGGTTTCTAGAAAGAATTTTTTATTGAACAGTTTCATAAATCCTTTACAAGTCAGATCTTGATCCAACATAGATTGAAAAGCTATGTTCAACCATGCTAGCTCTAGGTCCTCAAGCATATAGGTTTCTAGATTGACCTTCATTTCATCTAAATTCCCCATGAATTTAAATATTTTGGTCATCCTTCTCAACCATACCTCAACTTTATTAGGTCCATAATCACCATGAATCATTGGTGGGTATTCTTTAGAAATATTTTCAAGTGATTCACCTAATGAGGTTCCTTAGTCCTAAGTCCATTTTAAAAATCATGAAAGGATTTCAAAATACTTTGAACCAAAGCGTGGTTCACCTATGTTTTGGGTGAAACCATGTTATGAGTTTCTCCCTCTCTATGTTTTCTCATTCCCATTACTGATGGCATTATTGGTCTACAAAACATTTAAAAAGTAAACAATTTAGCACTTTTATTATTAATCATTTTATGGTTATATTTATATATCAACAAGAATGATCACAATATAAAAATATCAAAATAAAATATCCATATAATAATGTAATACTAGTGGTAAGTCTCTTTACTAATGAATGATACTTGGAACTCACTTGTCAAACCCATGACGATGAGTTGATGGCACACCTAGAAGTGTATAATAACACTTTTATACTCAAACTTCTCTAGTAAATTGATGTTCAAAAAAAGTTTAGTTATATTTATGATTCCTAAAAGAATCATTAATTATATTAGGGATATCAAAATAAAAATTTATAGTCACTCGACTACACTAACATCTAGAACACAAAATAGTGGTAAGATAGGGTTGATCCCGCAAGGAAAATGGTAATATGGTTTCAATAGTTTTGACATTTATCATGATTTTACTAAAACTAAAATTACCTAAACTACTTCAGAGATATGATGGACTAACTAAAATATGAAAATAGGATAAAGGGGTGAGATTTAATATAGAAGGTTGGTTTTCATACATTTAAAATAATTCAATCACGATTTATTAAATTATATAAAATAAAATGTCGCAAGACCTCTTGGAGTATCTTTCTTAGCCTCTCATCATTATCTATAACTACCTAGGATAGTTAAATCCTTTCTCAAGTCCTGTATATAACCAAATTAGGTTTATATAGTTTAATCTTTTATATGAAAAATGAAGTTAAGTCCACTCTAATTTTTCACTTCCCTAAATCCCATTATATTTCCTCCCATAATTACTATCACTTTCTCTAGTTCATTAGGGATGTGATTTTGTTTTTTCTCAGAGTAAAACAATTTAATGAGATGAATTCAAATGTTAAAAAGAGTCAAATAGTGGTTACCCATCCTCTTTTATCAAACTCACCATTCCCTTGAATACCAAATTATACATGATTAATCTCTTATTCATTATGAATAAATTATGTGTTCAGGAAAAAGGAATAGAATGTTAGATCTAAGATAAAAGTGTTGCACAAATAATGAAAACATATTCTTAAAACTCTCACACTGACATATAAATTTCAAAATTACATTGAAAAAAGTAAAACAGAAAATGAAATGACTTTATTAATACAAAAATGTGTTTGATGATGTCCTTTCTCCTCCAATCTCACTTCATATGTTGAGTAGACTCCTCCTCATTCATCCTACATCAGCATCTTAAGTTAGTATTGGAACCTCCTCTGGTTCTCATGGGAATTTTCTTTAGGTCCTCTCTAGGTTGGGATTTATTTGATCCATCCCCACCGCAGTAGTAATACTTCTCTATTTACACAGACTAGGCTTTGGGGAACTCAAATAGAAAACATGTATGTGGGGGCCTCAACTAATAATAAGGAGTCAAAGCACCCCCATTAAACTAGTAGACGCTGATAACCCACACTCAAACAATAGGAATCATATCTCTATTGTAAATGGATAAAAGAATTTCTAAAGAAAGTTTCTTCACAGAAAATTTGATAGATTTAAAGAGAGATAGAGAAGATATGTTGACCAATTCAAAGTGAAAAATATGAGAGAGATGAAATTCTTACAGCATAGCCTTGTGTATGGCCATGATACAGTTTAGGTGACTATGGTTGTAGCTACATTCTTCTATTTATAAGATAATTTATATTTTGACACCTCCACATCATAGTGGAGAACCAATAGCACAACAACTCTAATTTTTTTTCTTTACCTTAAGACATTGTTTGGTGTTTTTTATGAGGTTGCAGGCTCGTTCCTTCTCATTTCATCCAGCAATGGATATAACATAATCAGAGTTTTTTAAAATAGTTTTTATAAAAAAATTATTTAAAAAAAATAATGAGGTTAAAAATATTTTTAAAAATATTCACCGTAGGTGGCAGCACTGCTGCCATATTTAGGATTTAGGTGAAAGGAGGAAACCCCTTTGTCTCCTTTCTTCTAAAACCAAAAAAGAAAAACATTACTATTCTTTGTATTTTAGAATTTTTTTTGTTTATATATATATATAAATAAAACAAATTTTTTCAGCAGAATTTATCTACTATTTAATATCCAACAATATTTCCATTACAACAGTCTGGATTCTGATAGAAGCTCTCACCCAGGGCTCCCTTTTTATAAGAGGTCTTACCCTAGAAATCATTATGCATTTCCGATGTGGGATTCTGGTTCCCCCTTTCCTACGCAGAACATTATGCATTTTCGATGTAGGATTCTATTTCAAGTACATGGTTTTTAAAGACTATAAAATATAAACTATAAGACCAATAAAAATGAACAAAAAACATACATTAAACATATAAGAAATAGTTTAAAATAAAAATAATTTCTTAAAAAATATTGATGAAAAAAATTAAAATCTTTTAAAGACACATACTTGAAACTTAAAAATGTTTCAAGTACACGAATTTGAAAGCCTATAAAATATAAACTATAATAACAACATAAATGATACTTAAAAATGGAATAAAAATATAACAAATATTTGAAAATAAAGAAAATTTCATAAAAAAAATTGTTGGAAAATAATTTATAACTTTTCAAAGACACGTACTTGAAACTTAAAAATATTTTAAGTACGTAACTTTGAAAGCCTATAAAATATAAACTATAAGACCAACATAAATGAAACTTAAAAAATGGATTAAACATATCAGAAATAGTTGAAAATAAAAATAATTTCGTAAAAAATGTTGATGAAAAATAATTTAAAAGCTTTCGAAGCCACCTACTTGAAACTTAAAACTGTTTCAAGTATGTGGGTTTGAAAGCCTATACAATATAAACTATAAGAATAATATAAATAAAACGTAAAACATGGATTAAACATATAAGATATTATTTAATTAGTTAATTTGTATTATAAATATTTAATTATATAATAATTAATTTTTTAATTAGTAAAATAATCATTAAGTATATAATAGTTAATTCGTTAATTAGTAATATAATTATAAAATATATTTTTTCATTATAATTAATAATCAATAATTATTAAATATTATTATATAGTAATTAATTAGTTAATTAGAAATATAATTATTAAATATATAATAGTTAATTAGTTAAGTAGTAATATGATTATAAATTGTAATTATTCATTATAATTATTAATTAGTAACTATTAAAAATTATTTTATAATAATTAATTAATTAATTAGTAATAAAATTATTATTTATAATTATTCACTATAATTATTTATTATATTTATTCATTATAAATATTAATTATTAATTATTAATTAGTTAATTAGTAATATAACTATTAATTGTATAATAATTAGTTAGTTAATTAGTAATTATTAATAATTAGTTGTATAAAAATTAATTTGATAATTGGTAATATAATTATCAATTATATAATAATTAATTAGTTACTTAGTAATATAATTATAAATTATATAATAATTAATTAGAAAATAAGTAATATAATTTTAATTTATATAATTAGTAATTAGTTAATGAGTAATTATTAATAATTAATTACATTAATAATTAATAAGTTAATTAGTAATCTAATTATTAATTATATAATATTTAGTTAATTTTTTGAGAAAGATAAGGCCGATGCCATTTTTATAATTAATTAATTAGTATTATAATTATAAATTATAGTTATTCATTATAATTATTAATTATTATTTATTAAAATTATTATATAATAATTATTTAGTTTATTTGTAATATAATTATTAATTATATAATAGTTAATTAGTTAATTAGTAATACAATTATAAATTATAATTTTTCATTATAATTATTAAATAGTGATTATTAAAAAAACTATATAATAATTAATTAGTTAATTAATAATATAATTATTCATTATAATTATTCATTATAACTAGTAATTATTAATTAGTAAATAAAAATTAATAATAATTAAATAGTTAATTAGTTATATAATCATTAATTATATAATTGTTAATTATATAATTATTAATTATATACTAATTATTTAGTTAATTTGTAATTAATAATAATTAATTATATAATATTTGATTAGTTAATTAGTAATATAAATATTAATTATATAATAATTAATTAGTTAATTCGTAATTCAAGTATTAATTATAATAAATAATTATATTACTAATTAACTAATTAATTATTATAATTAGAAATTATATTACTAATTAACTAATTAATTATTATATAATAAATAATTATATTGCTAATTAACTAATTAATTATAATATAATTAATTATTAATAATGAGTAATGAATAATTATACTAAATAATTATATTATTAATCAACTAATTAACTATTTTATAACTAATAATTATATTACTAAATAATTAATTAATTATTATGTAATAAATAATTATATTTTTATTCAACTAATTAATTATTATGAAATTATTAGTTATTTTACTAATTAACTAATTAATTAATATATAATTAATAATTATATTAATAATTCATTATTATATAATTAATAATGATATTACTAATTAAAAAATTTATTATATAATTAATAATTAATAGTTAATAGATAATAGTTAATAGTTATATAACCGAATAACTAATTAATTATTATCTAATTAGTAATTATATAATTAATAATTATATTAATAATTACTTATTATATAATTAATAATGATATTACTAATTAACTAATTAATTATATAATTAATAATTAATAATTATATTACAGATTAACTAATTAATTATTATATTATAAGTAATTATATAATTAATAATTATATTACTAATTAACTAATTAATTATTAAATATTTATTATATGTTTAATCCATGTGTATGTTTCATTCATATTTGTCATATAGTTTATATTTTATAGTCTTTCAAAGCCACATACTTGAAACATTTTTTGGTTTTAAGTAGGTGGTTTTGAAATCATATAAATTATTATTCATCAATTTTTTTAAGAAATTATTTTTATTTTTAACTATTTTTTATGTTTAATCCATGTTTAATGTTTCATTTATATTGGTCTTATAGTTTATATTTTATAGGCTTTTAAAGCCACATACATGAAAAATTTTTAAGTTTCAAGTAGGTGTCTTTGAATGATTATAAATTCTTTTTCATCAACATTTTTTACGAAATTATATTTATTTTTAACTATTTCTTATATGTTTAATCCATGTTTTAAGATTCTTTTATGTTGGTCTTGTAGTTTTATTTTATTGGCTTTCAAAGTCACGTACATGAAACATTTTTAAGTTTCATGTACGTGTCTTTGAAAACATATAAATTATTTTCCATCAAAATTTTTTACGAATTTTTTTATTTTCAACTATTTGTTATATGTTTAATAAATGTTTTAAGTTTCATTTATTTTGGTTTTACAATTTGTATTTATAGGCTTTGAAATTCATGTACTTGAAACATTTTTAAGTTTCAAGTAGGTGTCCTAGAAAGATTGTAAATTATTTTCCATCAATATTTTTTTATAAAATTATTTTTGTTTTCAACTATTTGTTATATGTTTAATGAATGTTTTATTTTTCATTCGTATTGGTGTTATAGTTTATATTTTATAGTCTTTCAAAGCCATCTACTTGAAATAGAATCGCACATCAGAAATGAAGAATGTTCTGCATATGAAAGGGAGAACCAGAATCCCACATTGAAAATGCATAATGATTTCCAAGGTAAGCCATCTTATAAAAGGCAGCCCTGGGTGAGAGCTTCTATCAGAATCTAGACTAATGTAATGGAAATACAACTGGATATTAAATAATAGATAAATTATACTAATTAATTTTATGTTATATATATATATATATATAAATAAAAACAAAAAATTTTAAAATACAAAAAATAGTACTTTTTTGGGGTTTTAGAAGAAAGGCGGCAACGGGGTTTCATCCTTTCACCATATTCCTAAAGGTTGTAGCGGTGCTGCCGCATTTAGTGAATATTTTTAAAAATATTTTTATCTTAATTTTTTTTTTAATTTTTTTTATAAAACCTATTTAAAAAAACTTGTATAGTAACCAAAGAGTGAATGACATCCCACATTAGAAATCTCGGTTTATGGGATATACTATTTAAGTAAATGCCTCCCTTTAGCGGATCGTTAAGTCAAATGGGGGCTTGATAACCCTTACATCATCATGCCTTATACCAGTCCAGTGAGGCCTTCCTCTAAGAGAAATGTGGACACATTCCCACATTCTAATGCTCTCCCATGTGCCCACCCATTCTAAGAAATATTCTTTTCCCCTGTGCTGACCTGTGTTTGAGCATTCCCCACACAACCGCATAGCTGAGGCTGAGCTTATTTTTGATATATGGCATTCCCTCCATAGTATAGGTCTAGCTAGTTATATGTTATTTTTTTGGATAATTATTATTATCCTTTTCCATTTCTTTTTCACATCACACATAACACTTAGTAAAAATAAAACATTGTAAAACATAGATTTTTACCTTTTACAATTGTCTTTCAAAAATCATAATACCCTAAAATTATTGTTCTTAATTAAAATATAGAGATTCTAAATAAAAAACATAAGATATTTATGAATTTTAAATTCAAAATTTATGCACAAAAAACTAAATCATCAAAACCCCCACACTTAAATCATGCTTGTCCTCAATCATGTATATCGACAATAAATTATAAAGGAAACCCCCATTCTACAAATATTCAAAATTAAAAAATAATATAATAAGAAAATCAATTTGGGGGAATAAATTTCAAGTGTCACATATAGAAAGTGATTCCTACTCCCCACTAACCACAATGTATTTGAAATTACCAATGAAAAATGATGGTAATTCTCATCTCTTCCATTCAATAATTTTGATTCATCACTATTAACATGCCAAGTTGTAATCTACCTCATTTTTTTTCTTCCCTCATTACTCAACATAAAATTTAAATATGATGTTTTCTTCATACCTTAAGTACATGAACCAACCATATGAATATTAAAATGATCTAATTTCTTCACTCAGTAGAGAAAAATATCACTAAAATAAAAAAGAGTTTGAAATATGGATCAAATGATTATAAGGTTAAGGGACAATAGGAAATTGACGACTAAAACATTAATATTAAAAAACAGGGTTTATCTCTAAGTGTTAATCACGATAAATAGAGTAAACACGATGAAATTTTCCTCTTCAAAAATTGACATGTTCCCCCACACTTTCTGAGCTCAAGTAATGATATGGAAAATAAAAATAATGAATATGTAACCCCTCTAATTTTTTTTAAAATTTTTCTTTTAAAATTGAGCTAGGAGAATCCTCACATCCATCAACCAACCCCAAATTATGAAAATCATTAGTAAAGTTATGATGATTTTTGTTCCACTATAAGTCAACCAATTTTTTCTTTTTTAGAGGGGTTAGAATTAAATGTAATGAAATATTTCATGTAACTATTGCAAAAATCAATGAAACACACAATACATTCTCCCAACAAATTATATCCCTTCTTCCATGAAATCACTCTTCCCCCACACATGAAATTTGAAAACCATTCAAAACATAAGAGTATGAGTATGAATGGATAAATAAATTTGAAATGTGGTTATTTATATCAAAGTTCATTAATGATTTCTAAGGGATAAAAGAAGGATTAATTTTATGTAGGTCTCAAGGATAGTGGGTAATTCAAACAAAATGAATCAATAATATTTTAAGTGAATTTTCACAATCATCTTTTTGACAGGTTAAAATATAAATTTTTATAGGTAACATGTCCCAAGTTCTCTCAATAAATTTAATAAGAAAAAATTGTAAAATTTTTATATAGAAACCTATTGGGAATAATATCTTATAATTTAATTTAGGTAATTTTCAGTCAATCACTTGTGGTATATGTCATAACAACAAATTAATAAATAAGAACTTCTGAAAATAAAACCATGGAAATATGGAAGGTAATTTAATCTACACGTGACATCAAATAAAAAATCGTGATTCATTGAATTCAAGTTCCTTTGATTCACTATAATCACTCAAATTCCCTATTTTAGTTGTTTTAATTCAATGAATTTGAAAAATTAAAACATGGAATCCTAAGGTTCCTAAAAATTCTAAGTTCCATTTATAAAAAAAATTCAAAAATCTAAGTGTGGCATGAATTTTTTTATCATTTAAAATCTATATAGATTTTGAAAAATAATGGGGAGTATAAGTAAGTACTGAATTTTAAACCTTACTCCCCAAGAAATTTTAAGATCTTTTCCTCTTATATAATACTACCTTTTTGATTTATTGAACTAAAAATGAAGCCAAAATAGTGAAAACACAAGGTTTAAGCATTTAAGGTTCATAAACGAGGGGAGATTTTTCACTACATCTAAAATTAAATCCTAAACTAAGAAAGAAAATAAATAAAAACTCATATTTCCTCTCATAAATGAATTTTATTTAGGTCTTTAATCTCAAGCTTAACTATTATATCACATAATAAGAGTATGGTATAAATACAACCATCTCATATTGAACTAATTATATCTTTGATGAATGTCTAGTGTATCTCTTTCACCATTCCTAATTCTTGAAAGCTCTTCTTCTTTTTATTTAAGAGAGTACCAAGTAGTTGATAGCCCCAATATTTGGGATGAAAGCTCATGGGTTGTAAAAATAGGGTACCACTACTATTTCTTCATGGGACTACTCTTCCATTAGTTTTATAGTGTACTCCCAAATTTCATAACCCCAAGATCTTCCTCTCCCTTTTGGTCTTCTCCTTCAGCAGCGGAGGGTTCTTATTCTTCTTCTATTTCTTCTTCCATGACTCTTAAGTATTCATCTCCCATGGATAAATTGGATCAAGTATCATAAACATAACTTACATTCGATTCAGAATCAAATTGAACTGTGCTCTAACATGGATCTTCAATTTGGACCACCTCCTTGGTTTCTTACCTTAATTATCATTATACTTTATCAATTATTTCTAGGAGTAATATCCCATTATTGAAATCTGATTTAATTATTTATAGGGATTATTCTATATTTGGGTGTTTTGTGGTTATCTTTGGTTTCATTTATGCTCTCATCCTTGACTTTAGTGTTACCTCTTCAATTCTTCAATGTTCCATGAGAGGGTCGATAGCTCGATTTCAAATCAAATTTCTGACTTTATGATTATTATAGAGATCAAAAACCAAAAACACTCAATGCATAGAATAAAATAAAAAATGAAAAGGTAACTAATATAAAATTAGAAATTAGAAAATCGATTGTAAATTAACTTGTCTAACTATTGAATTTATAATTGCCTATTCCCCAGTAATGATGTTAGTTTTAAATTCACCCAAAAGTCACATTAATTATATTCGGGATGTAAAAATACAAATTTACAGTCACCTAATTACACTAACTACTAGAATGTAGAATATTGGTGAGAAGAGGTTGATCTCATATGGAAAAGGGTTATAAGGTTTCAATAGTTTCGACATGTTTCATGATTTTACGAATTCTAAAATTACCTAAACTACTTGAGAGATGTGATAGTCTGACTCAAAAATGAAAGTATTATGAAAGTATGATATTTTATATAAAATGATTTTTTTTCATATATTTAATGCAATTCAATGATGACTTGTGAAACTAAATCAAATCAAAAGTTGCAATACTTCTCATAGTATCTATCTTAGCCACTCAACATTAGCTAAAAATACCTTAGATAACCCTCTCCTATATCAAGGTATGTCTATAACCAGCATGGGTTCATTTAGTTTAATCTTTTAGATAAAAGGAAAAGTTAAGTACACTCTCATTTTCAAATTCACTCAATCACATTTGATTTCCTCCCATAATTACCATCACTTTATCTAGGTAATTAGGGATGTGATTATTTTTTTTCTAAATGTAAAACAATTTAATAATATGAACTCACAGTTTAGAAAGAATTAAAATGTGGGTACCCATCCTCTTTTATCAAACTCACCTTTTCCTTTAATACCAATATATTCATGATTAATATCTTAATCAATATGAATAAATTATTTGTTCAAGGAAATAAAATTGAATGATAGATATAAAATAAAATCATTCCACAAAGAATGAAAACATATTCTTAGAACTCTTACACCGACATATGAATTTCAAAACTACATAAAGAAAAGAAAAATAGAAAATGAAATGTCATAATTAAAATAGCAACATGGTTGATTATAACTCTTCTCTTCCACTCTAATTTTAACTATTGAGTATATTCCTCTACTTTATTCTAATATTAGCATCCTAAGTTAGCATCGGAACCTCCATTGGTTATTATGTCAATTTTATATGGGTCCTATCTGGGTATGGATTTCTTCGATCCATCCCTATAACAACAACAATACTTACCTATTTATAGAGAGAAACTCCATTATTTGAATTTTGAAGTACCATCGCCCACTTAAACTTTTTATTTTTCTTTTTCCCCATCTTGTATCATTCTCTTTGAATTAGTCAATATATATGATCTCTCTCTATATTTGAATCTATAAGATTCTTTATGTAGAAATTTTCTTTAGAAATTATTTTATCCATTCATTAAATAGAGATGAGTCTTTTTTTGTGTGGGTGATCAGTCTCTACTATTTTTGTGATGTTCTTTGACTCCTTAGTAGGATAGGTCCCCACATACGTGTTTTCTATTTATGTTCCTTGAAGATTTTCTAGTGAAGCATGAAATTCCCAAATATATCAGGTATTTAAATTTAAACCCTATGACATGGATAGAAATCTTATGATGTAGCCTTGTGCATGGCCATGCATGGCCATGGTGCAATGTAGATGATTACAGCCACATCTCATTTTTTCCACTTACAGCATACTACCTATTTTTACACCTCCATATCCCAATGGCGATCCAAAAATGCCTAGGTTGAAAACTTATTATTCTTCACCTTGATCCATGGGTGTAGTGTTTTGGGAGACACTACAAGCTCATTCCTTCTCATTTTAAACAACAATGGCTACGGTGCATCCAAGAGGCCGCGATGCAACTCAATATATCCAATTTGTTCTCCCTTTTCCATTATACCACATATACAAGGATATGTAATAGTGAAGATCTATTCTTTGGTGGGAATCATAATCTCTCTTTGTCATCCATGGTGGCTTTACGACATAGTGGAGGATGCTAGCAGTGCAGCATGTGTGTCCAATGAAAATGAAGTGCATCTGGGCTGAAATAATAGTTTTTCTACAAGTACATAGTAAACCAAGAGAGGATTGTATACCATATAAAAAATCCCAAAATCTAGGATCTACTATTTAATTGAAACCCTCCATTCAGTGGCCCGTTAAGTTGGATGGGAGCTAAAGGACCCACAATGCTACCCTGCAATGGTGAGGCCTTCCTCATATCAATGTGTAGACCTATGCACCACATTCCAGTGTGATTTCATGTGACTAAACATTCTTGAAATTCTATTATACCCTACACTAACTATTTTAGTGGATTTCCCCAACCACACATCCTTCTTGAGGCTGGGATTGGTTGGAGGGCACTTCTTGGGCCTCTTATGTGGATTTCCCTCCTTGGTTGACGATTGGCTGATCGTGGGCCATTTTTTTGGCTAATTTCCATTTCTTCTACACAGCACACATAACACTTAGAAAAATATAAGATATTATAAAAAATTAATTTGTATTTTTTTCTTATTTTTTTCACAATTCTTTTTCAAAAAATGTTAATACCCAAAAATGATTGTTCTTAATTAAAATATGGGTATTCAAAATTAAAAAAATAATACATTTATGAAATAAAAATTCAAAATATATGCACAAAAAATATCTCATCATATATATTTTTATAATATACCTTTCAAGTCTCTACATGTCATATGTCTTTATTATCATTCCATCTTAAAGGCATGACCAAAATGATACCATTTAGAACATTCTCACCCAATCTATTTGTTTGGACTGGGTCAAAGGTGCTATTAATCTTAGGTAGAATTCACCCGACAAAAAAGGATAGAAATAAATGTCAAGGGTTTAAACACAAAGATACAAGGGGGTGATTTATCCTATATATGCATGCACATAATTTTCATAAGATAAAAAAACAAAATAAAATCAAATAAATATCTATAAATGATGTATTAAACTAAATCTAATGGTAATAAAAATGACCAACCAATAATAACCAATGAATCCAAGACCAACGTTAGAGTAATAACAGAACATGGAAAAATAGAAACTAACGATCTAGAGTAGTAAAAGACTCTGCAACCAGAGTAGAACCTCTCCAAACAAAGATGAAACCACTTTAATCTCCCACTCTAAAAACTACAATAGTGACATTAAGGATCCCTGTTAGAGA
This sequence comes from Viscum album, assembly GCA_963277665.1. Classification (NCBI taxonomy): domain Eukaryota; kingdom Viridiplantae; phylum Streptophyta; class Magnoliopsida; order Santalales; family Viscaceae; genus Viscum; species Viscum album. The sequence goes on along the minus strand of OY728156.1, from coordinate 2,071,359,692 downwards.
TGTAATATACTTAATCCTTTCCTCTATAAAGAAAAAAAATCTACATACACACTAATGAGTACATGAAACAGGTAAGTAATCATACCTAGTAAGAAACCCCAGGTGAATTTTCTCATTTTACACTAAGATCAGAAACATATTATCTTATAGGATTATAAAACAGGTAAGAGGAATATCAAAAGTAGATAAATATTTTTTACAATTTTCAAATAAGTAGATGAATAGGTTTTCCATAAGAAATATAACCAAAAATGAGTTTTTATTTTTAAGTAGCATGAGTATTTCATTAATTTTAACTTGAAAAAATCATCCATATTCTCTCATATGCACGACCATGCATGCTAAGTGACATCCATATACTCACGAGCAGTGATACATCCTCCCTCAAATAGTTACTTGGTTGAAATCTTTCCATATTCCATTATAGTTGTAAATAATCACTAAGTCTACTTCAACAAGGCCTCAAAATAAGAAAATCATGAACACACACCAACCTTGCTCCTTTACATTCAACACCCAAAACATAGTTATGATAATAAAATGGGTAAAACCAATTTTATATTTAATAAAACCCTTTTAAAAAATCCATCAAAAATATTGTGATTGACACCCACAACCTCATTTCAAAATCCATCTATTATGAGAGAAATCTAGAAGAGTTTTAGTAGTGTAAAATCATTTTAAAGAAGAGTTTTATTTAAAAAAACCATGAGCCTTATCATTCCAATAAAAGTGAAAATATGGAAAAAAAACACCTACCTTAGGTTCGTTCGGCACAAAAAATCTTGTACAATTCCCCATGACTAACCTCTTCCTTATATTTATCTAACAGGTTCCAAGACAAACTGATCAAACCACATATAAACCCATAGATCGAGGTATAACACCACTAATATATGGTTTCATTTGAGATAAACCAAGGATATCTAAGATGATAAGGTAGAACAAGGTCTTAAAATTTGATTTCATAATCAAATTCTCTAAGATGCATTGGAATTAGAGTTTGGATGTTGCATATCACCAAAAATTACTATAGAAAACCCTGTAAATCGAGATCCTATGATAGTAGAGGCCGAATGAGATGTTTTGAGTGAGTTTTTCAATGAAAATTGAATTTATGTACAATTTAATTCCCATTGCACAGTTTGATACACCATGGGCAAAACATGTGAATTGGATATATATAGAATTTTTCTAAATATTATGGTCATCCATATAGTTTTTTTAAACCATGAACCAACAGAACACCTTCCCAGTAACTCCCCAAACAACTCACATGGTTTTCTGGATATAGTCTCACAGTTTCTACTAGTCATGATCAAATCATGTGGCTCTAAAAAGACATCCAAAAGCTTCCCAATACTCTACTCAAACATTATTTATCTTTAAATAGCCCATAAAATAGGTAAATACCTCAAATCAGGCTTGTTAAAGTAGTATCAATAGTCATAGATAATCATTACACTAGAGGGTTTGGTGTCAAAAAAGGACTGGATGACTCAAGCAGTGGTAATTTATAGATTTTATGAATGAGGTGGGTGAAATAGGAGTAGAACTTAGCCATCTCATGATTCTACTATTCTCATTTATAGTGATTGACTGTTGTTCATAGCGCATATAGGGGTTTTTGTAGATGCATTTGACTAAAGGTATCCATGGTTACTTGTGAATATGGGTGGATAATGGATTAATATACTAGTGCTCCCCTCCTACAAGAGTATCTGACAGTGCTCTCCCACATTGAAGGTATCTGGAAGAGGGAGAACTATAAGTTGGTCCAATTGATTTACAACCCCAAAGTATTATTTTATATATTATAGCAATGAACAAAAAATATAGTGGAGATGGGGGGGTAAAATAATAATATTAGAATTGGTAATACACTTTGGGAGGCCACATTCATTCTCACAAAAGCAATAATTGAATTACCTAAAGAAACTAAACTATATTCTCACATTATACGTTATTTCCCCCCATGTTCCCTTTATAAAAAATCTCTCATCGTAACATGTGGACCCACTTTACCAAAAAATACCCTCCCATAAGGACAATTCTACCCCCTTATAGAATGTTTTTCTTGACTATGTAAAGTTGTGTCCATGTCTCCATATAGGAGTGTGGAAGTGGAGAGTTTTGAGGGTTTTGCTAGTGGAAGGGGATTCAATTTGAGAAGACCATGCAAGAGACTCCAATAAACAATGGAGTTTCAAAGAGGATGAACCTGATGTTAGTGTAAAATGTGAGAAGTATGTAGATTCTTACATGGTTCCCTAATATTTTTTTGGGTGGATACAAAAAATTATGTGGCTTAATTAATCAATGGGAGTCCATTATATCCAATCGATCCTAAAATTTTGGAGATATTTTTTTAGGAAGAAAAGAATATTTCAACCACCTCAAAGTCTTCAAATAATTCAAATATGACCATTTTGATTATAATGAGTGAGAGAAGTTGTAGGATAAGTCTCAAGCATGTTACTTTGTAGGCTGTAGAGATGAACGTTTTAGATTTTTACTTTAGGATAATGAATCTTGGAAATTCATCAGAAGACGAAATTTGAGATTCAATTAAGAGATTTTGTGGAAGGAATGGAACCTGATTGAAAGTTCCAATGAGAGTATAATATTATCGGAAGGTGTGGTTTTCTTAGATGGATGTTATAAAATTAAAGTTATACTGAATTCAGGAAGTACTAAAATATAGGAAATGTCAGACCATCTAGAGGATGTACTAGATAGAGGTCAAGTTCTAATGGAATTACCATGGCTAGATATACTGAAGAGTTTAAGGGCTATAAAGGAACAAGAAAATTTTCCAAAAGTAATAACATAAAAATTTACAATACTGGAAGGATGTTAACTGTATGGATAACTAAAAAGATTTACTACAGAGAGGTTCATAAAGGATAGGTATGAAATTGGTTTTAAATATCTTCTTCTAATAGATGATGGAGATCCCAAATTCCTAGAATATGAAAGGATTTTTAAAGACTCTAAATAGTGAGAGTTTTTAATGAGGGATTAACTTAATTCCCTTCATGTGATTATAACATGGGAGCCGATGGAGATGCATTCTGGGATGATATTCTTGTAAAAAAAATGGGTTTATTGGGTAAAGGATGAAGAGGATGGTAGGTGGAGGTACGAGCATACACTATTCCTGAAATATTTTCAATAAACCAAAAAATAGGATTTCACAAAGGTTTTTTATCATGTATTAATGCATAAAACTATACAAATAGTGTTAGGTATGGTTGCATCTGAAGGACCTCACCTTGAACAATTAGATATGAGGATAATATTCTTTCATAGAGATTAATATGAGGAAATTTTCATAGAAAAACTGGATGGTTTTAAGGATCAACAGAATGAGAGACTTATTTATAGAATCCAATGTATACTTTATGGTTTGAATAAAGAACTACATAATTTTAATTGAATATTCAATGACTTTATGATGGAACAAAAAAATTTACTCAGTAATGTTGATCATTTTTGTTAATAGAAGGTGTTTTATAATGGGAGTTTCATCATACTTATTATATACATCAATGAAATTTTGTTTAAAGCTATGGTAAATAAAATAATAAACAAGAATAAATATGAGTTTTTTGGGATCTTTTTAAGTGAAGGATCTCAATCCAATGAAAAGGATTTTAGGGATTTAGATAATAGTAAAATTATATTCTTGTACTTTGTACTTGATCTAGATAGATTATGTCTAAAACGTGATGGAGCACTTCATTATGGGTGTAACAAAACTGATGACCACAAATATGGTTATACACTTCAATATTAGAAAATAGAAGTTAACACGAATAGAATCTAAGGTTGAGTACATGATAAAGGTTACATATGAATCGGTTGTTGGAAGTTTTATGTACTCCATGGTATATACTCATCCGGACATCATGAAAGTAGTGATAATTTTTAGTAGGATTATGTTAAAACCCAAAATAGAATATTGGGAGGTTGTGAAGTGGAGTATCTAATACATAAAGTGTTATAAAAAAATAGAACTTTTCTTTAGAACATAAGAGCCTTTACATGTTTTTTTAGACTCAAACTTCATAGGAGATTCATACATAGTAAAGAGAACTATCAAGTATGTGTTTACTTTTAGTGGAAGGATAGTGACTTGGATTTAGAAACATTAACCAATAATTTAACTCTAAGAAACAGAAGTGTAGTAGGTCACATTGATGAAAGATGGGAAACATTTGGTCTAGTTGAAAGGGTTTATATAGTATTTCCTATAGATATTAGAAGTTGGAATGTTATTTTATGACTAACATAGATAAAATAACTTTGAAAGAAACCCAGTTTTTCATTATATTGTGACCGAAATTTATATTAAGAACCAATTCATCCAAAATTTTTTGGGAGGTGGGGTGATAGATCTGTACACAATTGATGGAAATTGAAATCCAACAGAAATGTTGATAAAGGTCTTAACTTGGGAAGTGATGAGGTGATGTTTCACCCCGGTATGTTTAGGTTTACCAAAATATAATGTGGAGGGAACTATTTGAAGATTTAATAGACATTAATATGATATATATAGGTCTATTGAAGGTTATTGGAGGTCTTAATAGAGAATCCGGAATTTTTTTCTCAAGTGAGAGATTATTAATCTTGGTTGTGAAAACTGCTTTCCATATTAGACATTAGAAACAACAGATGGAGTAACTTCATGGGGTATAATTTCCAATAAATGAATATGGTGATATGGTAGTAGTGATAAAGGTTAATTGGATTGAAGATGCAGCCATGAAAATGCAGATCAAATGATGTTATTAGATGATTGCATTAGATGCTGTAATCAGATGATACAAGCGGTTGTCAGTTAGAGGGTGTGGAGATTCATTTAATTGGAAGATCATTCAATATATGATACACCGGGAGGTATTTCCTATTATATCTTAGGGAGTGCATTGGATGATCCAATTAAGGTAGTGGGAACCTTTGACCAAGTTAAGGGTTTGTTCACTTAGTTGGGATTGGGTGGAGTTTATTTTGTAAAGATAAGAAGATGGTGAAAAATGGAAGTACTAGCTAGGAACTACTATAAGTAGGATATATCACTTTTTATCTATGAATTGAAAGTTATAATCATCCTCCAATTCTCTTGAATAAATGTGATGTCACACTTCCCTTGTGAATTAGGACATAATTTTGAACCACATAAATTATGTTGTTTTTATGCCTTTGTTTTTTTATTCCTTTGATAGTTACTTATGATAGTATTGTTTGTTTTATTATTTGGAGTTTATATGTTTCAATTTTTGTGTCTTAAGAGTGTTCTTCTTCCATGATTTCTATGTTAAAGCATTGGTTGACATTTTGAGACTATTTTCTAGATGGTAAATTCTAGTAGAGTTACATCTGGTTGTTTTATCAGATTTTAGATGTGGATCCAACAACTGATTTCCTTCATGTTTATAATACCCTATTATGACATGAAGGATATGGAAATGTGGAGTTTAGTGGGGAACATACTTAGAAGGAGGAGGGAATGATGTTAATTTACTTTATTTTTACGTTACCCTACCAATGTGTGGTTGGGAAAGGTGGATGTATGGAGAAGCAGTGTGGCCACGTGGTGGTACAGTATGTGGTGGTGGAATTGTTACTATGGTTAGAAATATATGGTATGTGGATGCATGGTTCAATTTTTGGTTGTGAGATAGAGCAATGTTAATTATGTGGTGTAATTATTGTTTAATTCACATGTTATCGATCAGATAGGGAGAGATCAATATGCCGACTCACAACCGGTTTGAGATGAATGGATATGTTGACAAGTAAGAGTGCTGGTAAATTTATAAGTCTTTTTAATCGGTTATTTTAATTATGTTTATATAGTTTGTGATATTTGTCATCTTTTTGTTTTTTTATGTAATTTATGTTCTTGGTTGGGAAATGGTTAAGGATGTTGGAGGGAATTAAGGAAGTTGTGGTAGATGAGATGGAACACAGGGCTTAGTGGGTATACACTCAAAAGATATTTTTATATTCTTTCTTGATTTCTGTATACTTTGACATAAGGGTTGTGGAAATTTATTTGTGGAATGCAAATTATTTTGATTTTATCGGTGGTTTTATTTATTTATTTTTTCTAGGATATTATGAGGGTAATGCTCCCATTTACGAGTTTTATACCCTTGATGATATGCATTAACCCATTTCTTATTGTAGGTAGGCTTGGGGGTCAGTCTTGCCTTCACTTCCATCTTAGGATGGGTTTCAAGTGGGGGTGATTCATGATAGTAGGAAGATTTTTGTCTCAACATCTTCTATTTGAATCATATTATCTCTTTTTAATAAAAACATTTATATGATTGAACTAATTATCCTATGAAAACCTTATCTTACCTTTTTCGTTAATTTCTAGGTATTTACATGAGTCTCTCTTTGATTGGTCAATGCTTCTTACTTTACAAAATCTATAATGGGTTCTTCATTAATCTCTCTTATCATCCGGTATTGTCTCTCATATTTAATCATTTTTTATATATTTTGTTCCCAAGTTATCTTATTCATTTTCTTATTGATAATTTTTTAGGTCTTACAAAACTTTTCATTTTGATCTCAAAATTGTATGCTTTAAGTTATACCTTACAATGTCTGTAAGGGGACTCTCAAACTATTTCTTTACTTTTGTGTTTATAATTTTTATACCACAATCTTTCTCTTGAGATTATTTTAAATTTTTATTCCATCCATTAAAAGGATCCTTATTTCATATTACCTTTACTTTTTTAGGGGAAATGCAACTACTTATTTCTTAGGAGTAATTCATAGTTTCCTTCAATGATTTTGATAATGGATTTATTTTTAAAACCTCCCTTTGTTGATTTTTATGTTTTTTATTCTACTATTTATAGATTATACTATTCTTAACTGGTGATCTCATCCCTGAACATCGAAGATAACGAATTTACTTATTCTTTCGGGAACCTCTAATTTTATTCATCAACACACGATTTATGATATTATTATGAAACATATTCTCTTTTCATGGGTCATTTCATGTTTCTACTTGATCCATGTTTCTTTTATATGTGGCATGTATGATTTTAAACATAATATGATGTAAAAGGTGGACCTATAATTATACATCCCTCAAATGAATTTGATAGATGATTATATCTCATGATATCATTGTGCATGGGCATAATTCAGTTATCTTTATTTACAATGTTATGTATGGACATGATACAATTAGCATTACCAATTATGATATGATGTCTTGAAAGTAAACCTTGATATATATTTATTATGTTTCATTATTATTCACATTCCACATGCATATCATATTAATATCATTTTTTTACAGTATTCCACATGTTACTCCTATAATTTTCAAAGGTATCAAGGTATCATATGTCCCTATGGTACCCACATCCATTTCATTGGTCCATATCCCAAGGTGATTGTGATAAAACCAGAATTTCTTGTAAATTCTAATTGGAATTAACCATTTAAAATCACTCACTTTAAATTAGAATCTGATTAAAAGTCACATTATTCATGTATTTGTGTGTTTGTAGTGAATAAATGAAATTCTACATAATAGTTTGATTTTAATGTTAAAAATATCAACTTGAGAATTTTATTGTCAAAAGATAAAAGAATAATTGTTTGAAACTACGCTGAGTTGATTTGATGATTCATGACTCACTAAAAAAAACCACTGGTTACAGGTGGTTTATAAGAAGTGGTTATAATAAACACTATGAAATAAATTGAATTACAATAATAATAATATAGCGGTGTTTTAATAAAAATGCAGTTATATTTTCAAATTTTAACAGTTAGCGGCTATTTTATGTAAACCACCATCAAATATTTTAAAAAATCCATCATCTCGACCCCTCCCCCTATCCTTTACCCTGACCCACCACCCCTCCATCTCTCTTTGGGGGAACCCCCACCTCCTTCTCCCCTCATCAATAGCCCCAACCCTGACCCCCCACCTCTCACTCCCTTCGGCGGCGACCCCCAACCTCAACCCCCCACCTCCCCGCAATTGTGACCCCTGACCCCCTTCCCACCTCCTAATTACCTTGATAACCCCAGACCCCAGCTCCCCTTACTCCTAACGATGGCCACTGTGACCCCAAGCCCCCTTTCATTGACCAACCTAGCACTAATCCTCTACTGGTGATCATTTTCACCCCGATCCCCCTACTAGATACTTTTGTGACCCAAACCCCCCTTATTAGTGACCACTGTGACCCTGACCCCCCTGTCAGTGACCTCTATGACCCCAACCCTCCCTGTAGTCCACTATTGTGACATCGACCCCACTATCGACGACCATCATGATCCTGAACCCTCCTTTCATCTACTTTCCTGACCTCAATCCACTCTTCTGGTGACCTCCCTGACCCTGACCCCCCTTCCAACAACATCCATGACCCGAATCCCCTTACTCCTTGACGATGACCCCCAAAGGATTCTCTTCCCAGTTTTTGAAAATTTTGGCTCCCAACATTACTGAAGGTACAATTGATTGAATTTGTCTAAGGGTTTTAATTAAATTATATATTGTTCTATGTAATTGAGTGTATTTTATGTTTTTAATGTTGTGGTTGAATCATTTTGATTTTGATTTTGTGTTTTATCAAATCAAGACCATACCCTGGTCAATGACCCTGAATCCCCCTACTCCTCCATGTCGACCCCTGAAGGATTCTCTTCCCATTTTTTCAAAGACTGGGGATCCCAAAATTGTTAAAGATACGATTGATTGAATTTTTCTAAGGGTTTAGTTAAATTATATAATGTTCTATGTAATTGAGTGTATTATTTGTTTTCAATGTTGGGGTTAAATCATTTTGATGTTGAATTGGTGTTATGTCGAATCAAGACCCTACCCTAGTCAATAAAGAAGCTGGGTGATGTTTAATTTTGATTGTACCTATTTGATTTAAAAATATATCTATTTATATCTGAATTTATATGGAGAAAAAAATCCAATAAATATGGATAGAATTTGAATTAATTTACCTCAAAACATACCTCAGTATACCATTGGTTTGGAAGAATTTATAGATTTTGCAATTGAAAACATATCGGTGGATCGTAGAGTAGAATATCTATGTCATGATTGTAAATTCAAGAAATGGTTGAATAAAAATAAAGTATATGATCATTTTATATTAAAATATTTTCTTTCTCGATATGTATGTTGGATTTTTCATGGTGAATTGAATGTTATGGAAAGTAAAAATAATCGCAATACTATCAAAAAAATAAAAAGTGACCTGTCAAAAGAGAATTTAGTTCAAAATTTATTAAATGAGGAATTTTGGTTTCTCATAATATAATGTAAAATGTTTTAAAATATCAAAACAAACATTAGTTGATATTGAGTAGGCTAATATTGCTCATAACTTCAAAGACAAAAAATGTGTTTTATGAATTAGTTGAAGATGTGAATCAATAACTGTATGTAGGGTTTTCCAAGTATTCAAATTTGTCTTTTTTTAATTAAGATTTATCATATAACGTGTCTATATGAAATTTATAACAATGAAATATCCATGATTTTAGATTTGATTCACGATTCATTTAGTGAAGCTGAGATCTATTTATTATTATATGAAATGAAAAAGTCATAAAAAAACATGAACATGATTATAAAAAGATACATGAATTCCCTAATTATTTTCTTCTTTATTGGGGACAAGAGTTTGATAAAGAATAATACATAAGATTTCATAGAATAAGATGTAAGTTAATGAACAACAATGAGAGTATAAATCAATGAAATCCTAGGAAGAAAAAGGAGAAGAAATATTTTGTAAAGGTATTATGTTTCTTTCCTATGAAACCATGATTGTAAATATTATTCATGTCATCTAAGACTGCATATGAAATGAAGGGGAATGATTAGGATATTAAAGATGTCTTGATGAGACATCCAAAAGATTCAACATCATGGAAGTTGTTTGATTTTTTATATCTAGATTTTTCTTCAGATCCTAGGATTGTATGTTTGGGATTGTCTTCTGAGGATTTTAACACTTTTGGTACTTTAAGTATTAATTATAGCATTTAGGACAGTTTTTCTTATCCCATGTAATCTACATCCATGTATGTGTATAAATAGGTCTTCTTTAATTATTTTGATGATTATTCCTAGAAATAAAATGTTTATAAATGACATTGATGTATAGCTTCAAACTTATATCAAATAATTACGAGAATTATGGGATGATGGTGTTGAAATATATAATGCTTCAACGAGAAAAATATTTAAAATGAATGTCGTTTTAATGTGGACAATTAGTGAATTTCATAGACTATGAAATCTATATGGTTGGAACACTCATATTGGTTTGGCTTCTCCAGTTCTCAATTTTGATTTTGATACACATCGATTACCTCATATAATTTTTTTATGTGTCATATTAGATTTCTTGATGCTTCTCATAAATTTAGGTTTAACAATAGATGATTAAATGAATATATTCAATTTAGAAAGACACTGAAGTTGTTATCTGGTTGAGAAATATTAGGATAATTAATTAATGTCACTAAATAATTTATAATTTTAAATTAGTCTAACAGGGGGTATGAGGTATAGTATCTAAAGAAGTGGAAACACAACAATGGAAGAAAAAGAGTATATTTTTCAAACTTCCATATTGGGAGTTTAATTGGATACATCATAATCTTGACGTAATGCATATTGAGAAGAATTTCTATGACAATGTAATTTTTACACTTCTTAATAAGAAGGGTAATTGAAGGATCACCTTAATACTAATAAGGATTTGGAGTAAATGAATATAAAGCATGATTTGTGGTAAAATTAGAATGGAAAGTATCATTTGGATATTTTTACAATGAAAAATCACAAGAAATATGTATTCCTTTGATCATTAAAGAATGTAAAAGTGTCATATGGATATTCAGGTAATATATCATGTGTGCTGACTTGAAACATCAAAATTTACATGGATTAAAAATTCACGACTCACATATTCTTATGGACTAGTTGTTACTATTGGAATTGCATAATAAATTACTTAAAAAATGTAATTGTGCTTCTATTTGAGTTTTGTAACTTTTTCTGAGAGATTTTTGGAAAAAAATACAAGTCCAATTGATCTTGATAAACTTTAAGAAATAATTTTTTTGACACTTTTTCATTTGGAGATAGTATTTTCCCCTTCATTCTTAATAGTCTTGATTCGTTTGACTATTCATTTGTTTGAAGAATATGAACTAGGTGGACGAGTACACTTTTGATGGATATATCCTATTTAAATGTACATTGATATTATATTTATTTTCATTGGTGAATTCAATTTTATAAAATTATTGCATCATGTTTTTTAATATATTTCTTATTTTTTTCATCAGGTACTTAGTTTATTTGAAATTATATGTGAGGAATAAAGATCAACCTGAAGGATATATTGTTAAAGCTTACATAGATGAACTGAGTTTGACCTTCTATTTTAGGTATCTGGATGGGATTGAGACCATATTCAAATATGTTGGATGTGTTGCTAAAATCTCAAATAATTCTGATTCTAAAAACCAATCATCGGTATTTCCAACTATCGGATAACTAATCGGAAAGGGGTCAAATTTTAGACCAACTGAATTGGTGTTTATATATGAACATAGATATTTGATACTCAATAGTCTTATTATAGACCTATTTATTGATGAATTTTTATTGTAAAAAAAAGAAAAATAAGCCTTTGGGCTCAAAATGAGCTGGAATTAACAAAATTTGTTAATAAGGGGATTCTCAAATGGTTCTATTGTTATGTAATTATATACTCATATTCATATTATTAATGTGTAGTTATTTTTTATATGATAAAATTAACACATTATATCTTTTTATCTAGATAATTAATGTTGATAATCAAGATGAAATATCAAATGATTTTAATTTTTTGGATCAAGGTCCTCTAAGGTAGACTAAGAGATTGGATGCCTACAATATTCATGGCTTTATATTTTCATACAATTTATTATGAAGAAGACTTTAAAACTCAAAATAGTGGTATATTTACACTTTTAGAAGTGGGATACTTTGGGAATCTAAATTATATAATTGAATTAACTATCATGGTCAGTTTTTAGTTGTCTTATTCAAATGCAAGTGGGTCAACATTGATAGGGTTATATGAAAGATTTTTTACATTTTACTTCTGTTAACTTCTCTCGCTTGATCTATACTAGTGAGCATGAAGATGATGACTTATTTATTTTGTCTTCACAAGAGATGATGGTTTATTATGTTGATGATGAAATACATGAAGGGTGACATGTTGTTGTACACTTAATGTAGAATGAATTATATGATATGGGTGATGAAGATCAATTGGTACTTTGTGACAATGAACCTCATAAACCACATAACATTGAAAATTGTTTCCTGATATTATCGAAACAATATAACTTATAAGAGAGGTTGAAAATGAAAGACTCATCATAATGGTGGTTGATAATACTGAATAAAATGTAGATAAAGATAACTAAATGTATAAAAAGTTAGTGAAAATAAATTACAATTTCTAATTGACAAGTCTTTAGTACATATATAAAATTATCTAGTTTTTCTTTTTTTTGAAAAAATATTTTAGTTTTTCATTTTTTATACATTTAATATACCCAAACCATTTGAATTATAGGAATACTGAGAATAAAAAAAATAAGGATCATAGTTGATCAGCATCTCAGAGTACACAACCACAACTATCAGATTCAGTGGATCAGAGTAAATCTGTTGAACCTGAGACTACTAGAGTGCTAGCCATCTCCCCACATGTTGTGGGTATCCCACCACCAAATTCACCTCTAATGATGGATCAGTTTTTCACCCCTCCATCTAGGGGATATTGGTGAGTTACTGTTACTGGTATGTATGCCATTGTACAAAAAAACTATATATTTTATTAATTGTTTAATGAATTTTTCAAATAGATAAAGACAACTATAGAAGGGATGCTAATATGAACATGGTTGATTTATGGGACCTAAAGGACTTCAAGATTATTTTTTCATTTGATGAGTTTGGTGTGTCTATTGGTGACACTGCTGGAATATATAGGCAGATTCTTGGACATCGTTCTTATGAGATGATGATCTTTCCCTTTAATTATAAATATTGGAGTCATATTTCTATATCTTGAAAAAATGAAGACTTTGATACTCAATTAATGTTAATATTAATTTAATATTCCTTGATAACTAATTTAAAATACATGAGTAATTTTTTTTAATATACTTATAAAGTGATATGTTATTTATTTCATCATGTTTTTTCATTTGGATATCCCTGACTCTGTTTCACGCCTATGGACATTGAAATTTTTTTGCAAGAAATTGAGATATTTTAAATTGATATTATGGGATGATTTTAATGACACATCTCTGATCTCATGATAGATGTGTGAGAAAGTGCTTGAAAAAATTTCTCATGAGCAGTGGAAGATCTTTGTCGATATTAATTGAGATACATCTCATGAGTTGATTGTATATTTTATAGTATCTTAATAACATAAACATAATAAAATTATAATCTTTTTTACTGTTTCAATTTTTTGTATGAATTATATAAAAAAATATTGAAAATCATGAGAAAAAAATAATTCCTCACATCACTGGGTCTCAAAGTTTTTCCAGAAAAAGAAAAAAAGTATTTTTATTTTATTCATTATTATTTATATCATTTAATTATAAGTCAAGGTTTTTTCTAACTTGTTTATATTTTTTTATAAATTCCAACGAATTAGTCACTCTGTTGATAAAATAGAGATGTGGTTTAATGTGCATTAGAAACCTGACGACGGTTTTTCAAATGACCCTACCAAAGATGTTGGATTAAGTACTTTTCATTACCATTTCATGTTATTTAATTACTATAAAAACATAATAATAAAAAATATATTATAACAACTGAAAATTCTTATATCCAATTAAATCGGATAGGCTACATGGATTAAACAATGTCAATTTGAAATCATTTAATACATCTAGTTGACCTAAATTAATTGGGTTTAAGACGTATTTTTTCTGTTATAATTTATTTTTTAATATTATGTTTTTATAATAATGAAATAATAGTAAATAGTAATAAAACATTTAATAATCAGATAATATTATGAAGTTCAGATATTTTAAAAAAATCATTATTAATATTTTCTATTAATAGGTTAAAATTCAAGAAGCCTCAGATGTGAACCCTTCATAATCATCATCGGTTTCCCAGAATGATGCTATTGCAATCATTTTAGGGAAGTAACACCCTAGATGTGAACAAGGGTGACGGGTTCTAGGCCTACTCCATTAGTTGTATTTGGTAGGGTGTTGCCATCTGTTACTGCTACTCCCGATGGGGGTTCATGTTGTGTCGTTGATCGAGAATCAAAATAAGAAATTACAATATTGAAATAAAAAGTGAAATAACAAGAGTCTTATAGGAAAAAAAGATCATTGGCAATCAAAAAATGGGAAATTATTTAGTTTATGTATTTCAATTGATGACCGAAACAATCCTTAATGAAATTTTTAAACTTATTGATCATCCTGCCAAAGTAAATTCAAAATTCCATAGACCATTCACACATTTTCAAAGAACACATACAACTTCCATAAATAAAACTAAAATGATGTTTTTATATAGAAAACACACACTTTGAGTCATACTAAACACATCTTGTTCCAAATTTATGCGTGGTTGATTCCTACATGTCACAAATGAATTATAGATCATTATCATTAAGTTTCAGAGTAATCCAAGTTTGTTTTATCAGTTTTGACTCAGTAAATAGTTTTTAAAGGTACCAAAGCCTTTAAAAACATGTTTTCGGGATCCAAAACTAGGAAAATGATGTTTTATTGACCTGAAATTAGAGGAAAATAACTGTAGATTGATTTTTGAAATGTAGGAACCAATGATATGGAATTAAAATTTACAGTTTTCCTTAGATGGTTATAAATGAATTTTTAGTATTTTAAAAAACCAAAACATGTGTGTAATAGTCAAAACCATAGAAAACAGCTTTAGATTGACATTAAATCGTTGGGAAACTACCTTTGAGTTTTTTTTGACATGTACGCATAGACAACATGTCAATATGACATGTGGTGCGATCAAAATGACATGGTAAGGATTTTTTAAAGGTATCCAAACCTTTAAAAACATGTGTTGGGGGGTCAAAATTAGGAAAATAAGGTTATATTACCCTAAAATTATAGCTCAAAACCCATATATTAGTGTTGGAAATGTAGGAACTAACAACACATCATTCTGAGTTAGTGTTTTCCTAGGATGGGTATAAATTTGTTTTTAGTGTTTTAAAACACTAAAGCATACATGTAATGGTCAAAATCATAGAAAATGATATTATATTGACATAAAATCATGGTAAACCCACTGATGATTTACTTTTTATGTGTACACATAGAAAACACATTAATCCGACATGTGGTGTGATTGGAATGACTCGATAAACACCTTTTAAATGTACTAAAGCCTTGAAAAACATGTTTCGGGTTCAAAACCCAAAAAAATACATAGGATTTCCCTAAAATAAAAGTTCAAAAACCATATATTTATTTTTGAAATGTAGGAACTAATATAACTTAATTCTAAGTTACGGTTTTTTTAGGATGGCTGTAAACACATTTTTAGTGTTTTAAAACACTAAAACGTGCGTGTAACGATCAAAACCATAGAAGATGACCTCAGATTGACATGAAATCATGAGAAAACCACCTCTGAGTTATTTTTGACATGTATGTCTAGAAACAATATCAATATGACTTGTGGTGTGGTCAAAATGACTCAATAAAAAACTTTTCAAGGTATCAAAGCCTTTAAAAACATGTGTTGAGGGTCAAAACCAAAAAAATGATGTCTTATTACCATGAAATCATAGTAAAATGATTTTATATTGATTTTTGAAATGTAGGAAGTGATGGAATGTCATTCA
The DNA here is from genome assembly GCA_963277665.1 of Viscum album. NCBI lineage: Eukaryota > Viridiplantae > Streptophyta > Magnoliopsida > Santalales > Viscaceae > Viscum > Viscum album. Next base: position 2,071,343,718 of record OY728156.1, on the reverse strand, counting down.
TAGTTATAGTTTTTCTAGGATGGACGTAAACGTGTTTTTAGTGTACTAAAACACTAAAACGTATGTGTAATGGTCAAAACCATAGAAAATGGCCTTATATTGACATGGAATCCTGAGAAAACCATATTTGAGTTATTTTTGTTGTTTATATGCACAAAAAAATTCAATATAACATATGATGTGGTCATAATGACTTTATAGACACTTTTTAAAGGTACAAAAGCCTTGAAAAATGTGTTTTGGGGGTTTAAAACTATGAAAATGATGTCGGATTACTATGAAATCAGAAAAAATGACTATATAAATTTTAGAAATTTTAGAACTAAGGACAGGTCATTTCGAGTTACGGTTTTCCATGATGGTCATAACCATGTTGTTAGTGTTTTGAAACACTAAAACATGCATGTGATGGTTAAAACCATAGAAAATGACCTCATATTAACATTAAATCATGGGGAAATCACTTTTGTGTTATTTTAAACATGTATGCACATACAAAACGTCAATAAAATGTGAAATGTGGTCATAATGACTCGCTAAATACTTTTTAAAGGTACCGAAGTCTTTAAAAATCTATATTGGGGGTCAATACCAGAAAAACGACATCAGATTTCCCTAAAATCAAAGGTTAATGACCATAGATTTATTTTTTAATTATAGGAACCGAAGACATGTCATTTCAAGTTATTGTTTTCCTAGAATGGCCATTAATGCATTTTTAGTGTTTTAAAACACTAAAACACAAGTGTAATTGTAAAAACCATAGAAAAAGACTTCATATTGATATGAAATCATGGTGCAACTACCATTGAGTTATTTTTGACTAGTATGTGTAAACAAAACGTCAATCCGACGTGTGGTGTGGTCAGAATTACTCGGTAAACACTTTTTAAAGGTACCAAAGCCTTTAAAAACATGTGTTAGAGGGTCAAAAATATGAAAAAACTGTAATATTTCCATGAAATTAGAAGAAATAAAATATACATGAACCAACAATATGTCATTCCAAGTTACGGTTTTCCTATGATGGACATAAACACATTGTTAGTATTTTAAAACAGTAAAACATGTGTGTAACAGTAAAACCCATATAAAATGACCTTTATTTATGTGAAATCATGGAATGACAACCTTTGAGTTATTTTTGACATGTACGCACAGAAAACATGACAATATAATGTGCGGTGTGTTCAAAATAACTTAGTAAACACTTTTTAAAGGTATCAAAGCCTTCAAAAACATGTATCTGTGGGGGGGGGGGGGTCAAAAATTGGAAAATGACATCATATTACCATTAAATTAGAGAAAAATGATTTTAGATTGATTTTTGAAATATAGGAACTGATGAAATATCATTCTCAGTTATGGATTTCTAGGGATAGCAGTAAACGTGTTTTTAGTGTTTTAAAACACTAAAACGTGCATGCAATAGTCAAAATAATAGGAAATGAAGCCAATTTCATTATTAATCATGGTGAAACCACTATTGAGTTATTTTTTTATGTTTACACAAAGACAACATGCCAATATGATATGTGGTGAGGTCAGAATGAGTCGGTAAACAATTTTTAAAGGTACCAAAGCCTTTAAAAACATGTGTTAGGGGTCAAAACTAGGAAAACGATGTCATGCTAGCCTAAAATGTAAGGCCAATTCCCATGGATTTATTTTTTGAAATATGGGAACTGATGACATGTCATTTTGAGTTATGGTTTACCCCAGATGACCATAAATGCGTTTTAGTGTTTTATATCACTAAAATGTGCATGCAATGGTCAAAACCATAGAAAATGACATCATATTGATGTGAAATCATGATAAAAACATCATTGAGTTATTTTTGATTTTTATGCATAGACAACACATCAATCTGACGTGTAGTGTGGTTGGAATGACTCAGTAAAATATTTTTAAAGGTACCAAAGCCTTTGAAAACATGTGTTAGGGGGTCAAAACTAGGAAAACAATGTTTTATTACATTTAAATCAGATTTAAATGACCATATATTGATTTTTGAAATGTAGGAACTAACATAACATTATTAGAAGCTACATTTTTTCTGGGATGGTCGTAAATGAGTTTTTAGTGTTTTAAAACACTAAAACATTCATGTGGTGGTCAAAACCATAGAAAACAATCTCTTGTTGATGTAAAAACATTTCATAACCACTGTTGAGTTATTTTTTACATGTACATGTAGATAACACATCAATAATATGTGCGGTGTGGTCAAAATGACCTAGTCAGCATTTTTTAATGGCACCAAAGCCTCTAAAATCATGCGTTGGGGGGTCGAAACCTAGAAAACAACATCAGATTGCCTTGAAATCTGTGGTCAAAGACCTTAGATTTATTTTTTAAATTTATTAACTTACATCACATCATTACAAGTTAGGTTTTTTTTTCTGGATGGCCATAAACACATTTATAGTGTTTTAAAACACTAAAACATGTGTGTAATGGTAAAAACCATAGAAGAAAACCTCATATTGATGTGAAATCATGAGTTAATCACTATTGAGTTATTTTTGATGTGTGCATGTTGACCACATGTCAATACGATATGTGATTTGTTTGGAATGACTCAACAATAACTTTTTAATGGTACAAAATAATTTAAAAACTTGTGTTGAGGGGTCAAAACCAGGAAAATGATGACAGATTACCCTGAAATCATAGGAAAATAATGATACATTGATTTTGGAAATTTAGGAACTAACATAATTTCATTTTGAGTCATAGTTTTTTTGGGATGGATGTAAAAATTCTTTTTGTGTTTTAAAACACTAAAATGAGAATGTAACGGTTAAAATCATAGAAAATGACCTCATATTAATGTGAAATCAAGGGAAAACCACAATTTATATATTTTTAACATTTATGAGAAGACAACATGTCAATATAATGTGCGGTGTGGTTGGAATGACTTGGTAAACACTTTTTAAAGGTACCAAACCATTTCTAAACATGTGTCGAGGGGTAAAAACCCTGAAAACAATGTCATATTGTTACGAAATCATAAGATAATGTTCATATATTGATTTTTTAAATTAAGGAACTAATGAAACATCATTATGAGTTATGATTCAATTGGGATTCCCAAAAATGTGTTTTTAGTGTTTTAAAACACTAACATGTTCATGTAACGGTTAAAACTACATAAACTGATCTCAAATTGACGTAAAATAATGGGAAAACCATTGTTGAGTTATTTTTTAAATATAGTACAAGTTGTAAAATAAAATTATTTAAAATTTGTTTATTATGAAAATATTAATCACTACGTATGTCGATTTAAAAATTAATTAGAATATTTACTAATCCCTTTTCAATTACAAGAGTTGAATCTTATCTAAAATAGGTAAACTTATATTTTCAAAGTGTTTTCATGATATATTATTTTTTTATGTTAAAATTTATTCTGTTTGGTTATCAATATAATACATTTTATATGCAACATTTTAAATATATTCTATGTATTTTTTTCACATTTCTTTTCTTAAATGTTCTAGTTTTCATTATAGGTGACAGATGTCGGTAGTAGGCAAGAGGTTGACCGTTTTGATCTATGGCATTCTTCATAAGGAAATCATGATAGTTCTTATTTTTTGTTTTAGGTTTAAATTTTATCAATTATTCTACTGTAATTCTGATTTAGTATGTCTAGTTTTAATTTTTAATTTTTTTTACACTTGATGAGTTGATATAGTCAGTTTTAATTGATGAGATAATGTGGAGGCAGATGGATGTATTGGAGGTCATGGGATGGATATATATCGGGAAAGAGTTGTTTTTGTACATAATTTATCTTTATATATTGATGAATGAGCTATGGGTTGATTGAGGTTATCAGTTGACTAAGGTTTATGTTGAATAGGGTTATTCTAACTTTGGACATTTTTATAAATATGGATGTATGATGTATGCATGATGAGTTTATCATACATTTATGTTTTAGTTTATTACTTGTAATGTTTTTTATATTTATATTTTTTATTAAATATTAAAAAAAATAATGGTAATGTTTAGCGGCGGTTAATAAAAAATTTTGCTAAATAAATTAATGAAAACTATAATTAATGGTGGTCACCATGAACTATTGCTAAACATAACTACCGCTAAATATATTAGAAATTTTTAGGTTCAACTTATCTATTTTATTTTCAGGTTTAAAAAAACCACTGCTAAATAAAATTGAAACGGTAACTAAATTCCCAAAAAATGAAAAAAATAGAAACCACCACTAAATTATATAAACCTCCATGAAATCACTTTCAACTGTGAAAAACACAGTGGTTTTAATAAGAACCACTATATTATTAGGTGGTGGTTTAATCCTCCATTAATTCCCTTTTTTAGTGACTATTTGGATGTTTAAATATTCATTGAAAATGTATTTTCAAATATATGATTGTACTAGCATGCATTTTATGGATAAATTTTGAATTTTATTTTATGTGCCATTTTGAATAGGGGTGTCCATGGGTTGGGTTGGATATGCTTTTTGGAAATTTTTTCACCTGACCCAATCAAAAGTAGTTGGGTTGTGTTGGGTTGGGTCATAGACATTTTTTTGTAATGACTCGACCCAACCCAGCTCGAGATGGATTGAGTGGGGTTTTTTCGATTCTGTTGGGTCAGGTAAAGAAAATTTACATGAAAGGATAACAAAACTGTAAAAACATTGATTAAATTAAAGCTAATTTTTTTGAACATTTAAAAACTTCTAAATAAAAATAGACTAGAAATCCTCATTAACTTCAATTCAAAATTGTAAAACATTTTGTTTAAAAAAAACCAAGAAATACATCATCACCTGTAGCACCCAATCCATTTATATTAGCAAAAAACATTACTTGTACGGTCCAAATATATTGATCTAGCTTATAAAATGACCTTTATGTTGTATTAACCAACAAAAAAAACAAATATTCAAATAAACATGCATCTAAACAAATTCAATAATTATTTTTATCAGCCAAAAAATTAAAAAAATGGAGTGACCTTGAAGGAATTGGTTATTGTACAAGAAGAAATAAGTGGAAAGTGGAGTGTATGACCCCTAGATAAAATAAATTAGGGATTGTTTGTGTAGGTTGGGGTGGGTTGGTTCATTATTTTTCCAACCCTGACCCAACCCAACCCGATCCTAACACGATCTGACTCAAACAAACACAACCCATCCAAATATTATGTATAAACTGATCCAATCCAACCAAACTTGGTCAGATTGAGTAAGGTTGATTGGGTTGGGTTGGGTTTGAACACTCTTAATTTTTAATTGACATTGGTATACATATTGGATTTTTTGTACAAAAACCCTAGCAAAAATGTACAATCCATTGTCTTCCTGGTGTAACCCATTCCCCAGTGAGTGTACCAAGCCCCGAGTATCAAATGTGAACCACAAATCAATTAGGTACAACTGGCCTCCCCACACTGCCTTGCACCATCAAGGCATTAAATTTCATAGGGTAAAAATTACCTCAGTTGAACCTATAACCAGTGGGAGTCGAACACTGGACCTGAAGGTCAACACCCCAACCCTTTTCATTGGGCCAGCCCCATGGGGGAAAACATGGTTTTAAAGATACCCATTTAACCTAAGGCAATATTCACTTCCCATGGTTGGATCTACCAATACTGAAAGTTCATGCTCCCCAGCTATCTCTTGTACTGGTGGGTCTCAGGGGTCTGTCAATTCCACTTATAGAGTGTACGGAAAAATTGGAGCAACATATATTAAAATATAAGAGTGAAGTTAAGAAGAATCAAACATGGAACCTCAAGATTCTACTCTTGTGCCACTACCACTCCCCTCCCACGCATGGGGGCTCATATATTTGAATTTTTATCACTTCCTTAAATTTATATTTAGTTGAATGGAGGTTGGATAATTAATACATATGTTTGGGCTAGATTTGGATATAGGATTGTATTAGGATGGTTAAAGAACCCCACTACGTAAGTAAGAGGTATGGTTTGTAGCTCCCCCCACCATCCAATCAACCCTTGGAGGCATTTAGGACAATGACCATGAGGAGATCTAGTCGAGGTGCTATTCCAACCTAAAGAAATCAAGTCGCCCAATGTTGAGCAACTGTGAAGGAGGGTTCCATGAGATCCTGTCCTAATGGAAGTTATTTCATGTGGGTTCTCTATTCATATGATACTTGAGGTTGGCTCTATGATTGTGTTACTGCGAAGTTGGTGATATCTGGAATGGGAAAAATTTGGACATGATGTCTTTTATTTTATTTTTTAATTAAACAGGTGTAGGTTTTTGACTTTGTAAAATGGGGTAGGTCAGCACCACTTGATGTAGAACTGATTGTTTAAAACTCATTCGGATCCCAAAGCAGCACTTCTTATGGCACTGATAGTGAATTTTTTTTAATCTATCATTTTCACTTAAAGTGGAACTGATAGATGTAAATGAAATTCTTGTGGCACCACTTTAAGTGGTTCCTAACATTTCATCCCATATAAAAGGGGGCTCCCCCTCCCATTTCACTATCAACCTCCCCCTCTCATTTCACTCTCAAAAACCTTTCTTCTCTTGATTCTCTACCTTCAAATCCCTATGGTTATACTCCAAATCCTCAGTGCCTCTCTACAAATTTGAGGTAATTCGTTTTTTCAATTTTTTACTATTGTAATTTATTTATTTATTTGTTTTTTTAATAGTTAATGTATTTTATTTAGAAGTAGTTCATAGTTAATTATAAATAGTTGGAAGTAGTTAATAGTTAAATTTAATTAGTAATTATTTAATTTATTAATTATATATAATTAATATTTAATTAATTGTAATTAGAGTTTACATAATTGTAATTAGTAGATCAATAACTAATTCATACATGCATAATTTTATTTAGTAACTACTTTATTATTAATTAATTGTAATGAGAAATTAGGTAATTTTAATTATTAAATAAATAAGTGTAATTAGTTAATTATAATTATTAATTAATTAATCTAGTAATTAAATGTAATCAGTAATTAGTTAACCATAATTAGTAATTACATAATTATAATTATTTATTAGTTTATTATTAATTAATTATAGATAGTAGTTAATTAACTATAATTAGTGAATAAAGTAACATAATTATTTATTAATTAATTTTAATTAATACTTTTATAATTTTAATTATTAATTAAGTAATTTTGTAATAAAATTTAAATAGTTATTAGTAATTAATTAACTGCAATTAGAAATTAATTAATTATAATTAGTGAATAAAGTAAAGCAATTAACAGTTAATTAATTTTACTTAATACTTCTTTATTAATTAATTAATTTGTCAATTATATGTAATTAATAATTAGTTAACTATAACCAGTAATTACATAATTTTAATTAGTAATTAGTTCATTATTAATTAATTATAAATATAAATTAGTTTAGTCTAATAAGTGAATAAAGTTACATAATTAGCAATTAATTAATTTTAATTAATACTTGGATAATTTTAATTATTAATTAATTAATTTAGTAAATAAATTTAATTAGTAATTAATTGACTATAATTAGTAATTACATAATTGTAATTAGTAGTTAATTTATTATTAATTAATTTTAATTAGGAATTGGGTAATTTACATTAGTAAATAAATTAATGTAATTAGAAATTAATTAATTATAATTAATAATCAAATAATTTTAATTAAAAATTATTTACAAGTAATCAGTTAATTAATTTATTTTTAATTAATTTTAATTAAGAAATATTTAATTGTGATGAGTTAAAAATTAATGTAATTAAAAATTAATTGATTTAAATTAATACTTAGATTAATTAATTAATTAATACTAATTATTAATTAATTAACTGTAATTACTAATTTCATAACTGTAGTTAGTAATTTATTTACTATTACTTAATTGTTTTTAACAATTATTTATAATTAGTAAACAATTTAATTAATAATTTACATTCATATCTATAAATTGTTTATATTATGAATGAATGTATGTCAGAATACATTTGACAAATTTCTTTTAGAATAAATCCTTGAATTAAATTCTAAGTATAATAATGAATTTATTTTTTCATCTACCTTGTCCTCAGTTTTTAATTAGAGTTATGAACTTGAATTTAGTTATTGAATATATTTTGTGCATATTAAGTGTTAGAGTTGTCATGAATTGAATGCTCTCTTGAGTAAGGTATCCCCAGGTAGAGGGGCTTTGGGTCACACCACCTACTTTTTTGGAGGCCTGCCTTGCCTAGGAAAGTTAATGGGGTTGGAAATCTGTCACTCCGAGCTTAATCATGTGAAGTTTTTATATTCCATTTAATACTATTATTTTACATGACATGTTTGTGTACCTCATGAAAATGATGTATTTTAATATGTATAAATATGTTTGACTTCTATTTTTGGGTAAGTAATACAAAATCATGGGTTGTGTAAAGAGTTACACATCAATATAATTTAGACATATTGATTTCGTGGAGGAAAAAGGATTCCAACCTAAATTACTAGACAGGTGCATAAATAAATTGTTTCTCAGGTAGAATTTAATTAATAATGATGGTTTATTTTAGAAAAAAATACAACTACCTATATTTATTGTAATGGGAAAATAATTGTGCCTGAATAATGATGGAGTTATAATATATGACCAGAAGGAGTTATGATTCTTGGAGGATGTAGAGCTTTGGAATATATTTAAATAATAATTCATTGAAAGTTAAAACTGATGGAAAATCAAGTTATAGAGTCCATCACATAGAGACATCTACAATTTATATATTAGTTGTGGCATGGGGCCTATCCAGTAACAGATAATGAAAAATGGGAACACATACTATTATTGGTTAAGTATCAATCTAAGAATCAAATGATGGAGTTTTATGTCACTATAGCTACAATGGAGGTTCCATTGACATTGGAAGTTGGGTCAGGACAACATTATGATACAATGTCACATGTTCCTGCTATAAAACTTTAAAAAGATCCATCAGCAACATTAGTTGTTTATTCAGGTCCTTCGTCCATAGTTTCTATGGATAGTCTACCATTTACTTTAGATTCCCTAGTCAATGATTTTGAGGATGATGAAGATTTAGAATAAGATGATGAACAGGAAGTTAAAGAAGAAGAGGATCTTTCTAAAGAACAATCTGTTCCCACTCATGTGATGTTTAACCAACTATTGAACCATCATCCACTGTTGGATTCATGGTTAACCAAAGTCATGAATCACTTTCCACAATTGTATTGGTCAGTTATTACTCATAGTACATAATTTTTAGAAATTATTGGTGGTAAAAATGGAGTGTTGAGTGAGGGTGTTCTGTATATTGGAATAGATTTTGAGAGAAGAGAATCAATGAAAAATGTGATAATATAATGTCACATTTAAATACATTATTCTTATGTTATAGAAGATTCAAATAGGTCTTATTATGTGATTCTATGGGATAAATATGATTCAAACTATTAGATGCATCTGCAAGAAATAATTGATAACACTTTTCACAGTTGGCGCATCTCTAGATTTATTCCACACACATGTGTGAACCCAAGCTTGTCACCAAAACACTCCTCATTAGATGATGAATTTGTTTTAACTATTACTGTTGAAATGATATGATCATGTCAAGACTTTCCTATCATTCTAGTGGTGGAGAAAATAAAAGAGGTTTTTAGGTGTCAAATCTTTTACTGGAAGGCATGAGAGGCATGGTGGAAGGCTATTATGAAAGTGTATGGTGACCGAGATAACTATTATCGAGTTCTACCACAACTTATGGATCTTTTAATCAAAAATAATCAATTGATTTATCTATTACATACTACTGAATATGTTAACCAACACAATAATGTTGATTAGTTGATGGTTGTGTTTGATATATTGTTTTGGACATTTTTACCATTTGTGTTATCTTTTAGACATTACAAGATATTTATACAGATTGATGGAATATTTATTTATGGAAAGTATTCCAAAAATTTAATGATTACTACCACAAAATATGGTAATCAATCCAATCTACCTTTTTTATTTTCAATTGTGGATAAGGAGAAATTCACCTTATGGAGCTGGTTTTTGGCCTGTCTTTGAGAGTTTGTTATGGATTCATAAGGAATTTGTCTTATTTCAGATCGCCATAGAGCAATCAAAGAAAAAAGTACAGTCTGAGGATTTTTCCTAGATACCACCCTATAACCATCACTGATACCATATTCGATACATTTCCAACAATGTGTTAAATAAGTTCAAAAACGAATCCATGAAGAAAGAAATCATAAAAATTGGTATGAATATCCTTTTTTGTTTTAAAGATCAATCTCATAGTTATTGTCAAATGTGTTCAGATTAGTTCTTGTTTGATATCATATGAGCCTCAATAATAAAGGAATGAGGAGCATTTTAAAATATTCATAGAGCTAATCTAGAATTTTATGATTAAATTATGTAAATTCCAAAACATAAAATATTGTGCATGTAACCACTGTTTTCATTATCACAATTTTTAATCTTATTCGTTTTTTTTATATAATATAAACTTTAAGAAATATACTTATATATTATAACACATACATATATGTACTATAAAAATGAATATATATCAAAACTATATTGTATATTACATTGGTAACACATTTTATAGAACAATGTTCTATAATGAAAAAATTACATTTCATAATTTAAAAAGAAAAGCATTCACTAGTAAAAAATGAATGTTAAATATGTTATTTGTAAGTTTAAACTCATTTCATAGTATTAAAAAATTATTTTACAAAGAAAATGTTGTGTACTTAAAATATAAAATAGAAAAAACTTAATATATGATGTCACTTGATAGAACATACTTCATCTTTACAAAAAATAAAAAAAAACTTAAAAAATATTTTATACCAAATCATAAAAACATGTACGAGTTAAATAACTATTGAAATTAATGTTCTACTATTCTTATATTCAGATAGAGAGACCTTTATTATCTTCCTATTAGTTTCATGTGTAACACCCTAAGGTTTTGAAAATAAATATAGAATTCAATTTTATAATCTATCCAATAAACACAACTTTGGCTCTTTTATGTTTTGAATTTTGAAAATGGTCATCTAGAGTTCTGTTCAGTAAGTCGTTTGTAGTCTGATAGAAAAAACATGATTTTCGGTGAATAGTAACATAACCATATGTATAGTAATATGAATAGTAATATGAACCTTATGAATAGTAAATAATAATATTATTTTATTTTCTTAAGGCAATAAGATAATGAGATCTTAATTAGTTTTTCAATGAGAAATAAAACTAATTGCACATTAAGATTGTTATTTTTCAAATTAACTATGACCTTATTTAAAAACTAAATTAATAATATTTAAAAATTATTTTTGAAAAATTGATTTCAATTTTTAATTACACACATCAAAAAATAGTTAGTGTGAATTTTGGGAATTTTCCTGAAACAATTGATTTTTCAGTGAATTGTTAAAAATACAGTTTTGTTAGTTTCAGTGTGTTAATGACATCATTAATGATTTAATAATGATGTCATAAATCTTTAAGACTTTTGTATAGTTAAATAATATGTGATTTTTCCCATGTGGCTTTAACCATGGGCAAATACCATGGACAAGCCCATGGTTTTTCAAATACAACCCATGAGGTGTCCCTTGGAAATTATTAAAATAATCCATCACTTTTCATATAAATACCAACTCTTCCCTTCATTGAATTCATTACTAATTATCCCTCAACTAAGTTATGGCCTCCTTTCCTCCATATTAGTCCTCCAAATGTTTCCTCAAGCCCCCAAGGTCCCAAGAGTCAAGTTCCAAGGGTTATTCTACAGGGTAAGAAAATTCTCAATTTCTTTCTTTCTTCCATTCAAGTTCTCTTTTGTGTGGTATATCTTTCAAGTTTATATACCATGTTCTTATTTTTATTATTATTATTGATCTAATCTATATTATGTTTCATTTATTTATAGGTGAACCTTTTCCCCTCTCTTTTTAATATTTTCTAAAACCATGTTGCGTAGGCGTTAGGCTGCCGAATTTTTGTAAGCGATTTCAAAATTATTCTTTTATTTTGAGTTATTTATTTATTATTTCTTCATATCTTCTTACCCAAGAGGAATGAAATCTCCATAATCTTGTATATCATGTATGTTATCATGTTCATGAGAAATTCATCATCAACATTCTTCTTTTACCCCACTTGTTCAAGGAATTAAAAACATTGTCCGTGATGTATCGAATTACCGACATCGTAGATGATGTAGTCTCAATTTCCATTAATTCTTTAAATTATGGTCATGAAACCATTTATTTGGTTGAAATAGGTTATAATATATTTTTTATGACCCACCCATGTTTCTAGATTTCTTTTTTACTCATGTTTCTAATTTATATGACAAAATGAGGTTGTTATTATCAAAGAACCATTAAAACGGTCTAAACAAACATCATTAATGTTTTAACTAATGAATAATCATCATGGTATATAAACCAAAATAATTATAAGATAATTTATATCTCCATAATTTCATTAATAATTTGTATTAACAATTCTGGATGTTTAACCATATTTCCAATGAACTTCCATTCATGGAAACAAGTAACAAACCATGAAAATCAAGGGAGAAAAAGCTTCCAAAACATGAAAATTGAACCAATTGAACCCATAGAAAGGGCCTTGAATGAACCTAATAAGGTTATACTAAATCAAATACATGTATAAGAGGTTATGAACATATTAATTAATGATGCTAAATTTTACTATTCAGGTCATTAAAACAAACGAAGAACACACTCGATCATAAGGTAAGGGGTTTCTCATCTTACATTCATTTCTGTGAGATTTTCTTTGTTCACCACTTATTTATTGTATGTGGTATATGTGTACTTAAATTTGATATATAATAAAATTATTAGCTTTATATTCATGTTATTCAATGATTCCCTTGATGTTCATTATGTTCTAGTCATATGATTCGACTGATTTCATTGTGGTAAGGGACTTTGTCTCAACAACCTTTTCGTTGTGACTAACTTTGTATTGTGCACCTAATAATACTTTTTTGGTGTACCTATGGCCCATTTGAGATCAATTTTCATTTGAAATTATATTTATATTAAATATCCATAATCTCATGTCATGGATATGTTTTTTTTCTAAACCGTATACCATCTTAAAAACTGTGTTTATTTGGAAAGTTATTTTAATTATGGAAATATTGAAGAATCTGTATACTCTACTCTATAAGGATATTGAAAAGGAATATTTCTATTGTATTTAGTAAATGTATAAATAATGATTTGGACATTCAGTGGTGGGTGGGGCCTGCTATAGCCCCTCGATACATCAGTAGGTCTCACGAGACAAAACAGTTGGCGACAAACCCTTCGAGTTTGTTTCCAAAAAATCAGAAGGGTTTCTACCCACAGACCTAAACCATTTTTATGGTATTATGTTTTCATGTTCTAGATACATGATGTCCAATTAATAATCATTCACTTCATTCATTATCAGTTATTATTATTCTCCATGATATTTTCACTATGATGAAATCTATAGATGCAGTTTCATTTTTAGTTTATGAATGTCATTAGTTATTCATTTATTCACTATGCCATTTTGATTAAGTCAAATTGTTTGTGAATCACTTATTATTGTACTAATGCTTCCGCTATTTGTTACCCTTACTGAGCATTTTATCTCACCCCTTTCATTGTCTACCTTCAACAGGTGATGAAGAGGATATCTTTTATTGAGTTCCTAAGGATGCCATTTTTAGTTTTTGTTATGTATTTTATTTTGTAAACTTTTCCAATGAAATTTGAGTAACATCTATATATATAGTTTCTTCCAAACTACTAAACTGATCATTCCTTTGGGATTTTATTTCTTCTAACCATTCCAATATCACAAGTAATGCACCGGCTCCATCCTAGAGGGGTCGAGGTGTTACAGTTGGTATCAGAGGAGGTTTAGTAGAAAACATAGAAACTAGAGTAGGAAATGTATAGTAGGGAAAAAAACCCTAAGGTAGTATCTAAGGATTAACATAAAAGAACGTACTTGTATTTTGTTAATGAATATATTATGTGGATATTTTAAGAAATACGTCCCTGTCTGGATACGAGCAGGTAGAGGCGACTCTGGAACAGATGTATCTAGGGGTAAAACCCGAAAACACCACTTTGAGCTAGACTTGAATGGGAACTAGTGCACAACAGTGATCCTTACTTCACTCTTGGTTATGAAACTCCGGGGGGATATGCTTAGGATAATTCATTATTTATTTACGAGCCATTATGAAGAGTTAATATAAATTTTTCCTTAGAGGAATCATGTTTATAAGATTACCTATGCATAGAATTTCAACTTATGTTGAGTTCTTTTCTATTTTAGATTCATAAACTAATCTAGTGTATCCCGTTATTTATAAATGGAGTCTAATAGAAGAAGGATAATCAATACTCATGGGAAAGGTAGGGATCTCCCTACTGAGAAAGTCAACACAGTCAACGTTGGAGCAGATCAGATCATGACCATATTGGGACAACTTAATCAAGTTTTAACTAATAACCATTAAACACCTGTGTTGGATCGTTTCATGTGAAAAAATCCCCCATCTTTCAGTGGGACTAATAATCCAGTGGTTTTTGAGCAATGGATCATGTCCTTTGAAATTATTATCCATGACGTTAAGATACAATGAAAATGAAAAGGTAGTACTGGAAGTATATTGTCTCAAGGGTGATGTTGATCAATGGTGGTCCTTGATTCAAAATACCATGTAGGAAGAAGAGATAAAGATATGAAATGGAGGAATTTTAAGGAAATATTCTTCAAAAAATATTTCCCTCATTAGCAATGAACTGAAATGAAGAGGAAATTCCTTGGCTTGAAACAAAGGGAAGAAGACTGTGTTACAGAGTATGAAGCTACCTTCATAAGGCTAGTGGGGTATGCCATGGATTAAGTTCGTGAATCAGCGGACAAGATTGATAATTTCTTTGAAGGTCTTAAGCCAAGTATTTGAAGTGCACTTGCTTCTCAATCATTTTCATCATATGATGAAATTGTATCAAGTTCCATCAAAATAGAGAAGGAATTTACTGGATCAAATTTTTTCAAGGAAATCAAGATAAGAAGTGGAATTTTGATAACAAAGGAAAAGGAAAATCACCAAATAAGAGTAAGGGAACAAATAGTTTCCCATTATGCGAGAACTGTGGAAAATATCCTCATGGGAAATGCTTGAAAGGCAAGGGAGTCTACTATAACTGTGGAGAAAAGGGTCATAGATCTGATGAATGCAAGGGGAAGAAAAAATTCAATGATGTTCAATGCTAAAATTTGAGAGATATCGGACACTATGAAAATGATTTTCCTAATAGACAAGGAAACATGGCTCAAAAAAAGCCAAGAGAGCAAGGGAGAGCCTATGCGATTACAACCGCGGAGGTTGAAGTTCCTAGTGATGTGGTGGCTGGTACTTTAATTGTTTTCTCAAGCTTATCCAAAACATTATTTGATTCTGGATCATCGCATTCATTTATATCCTCTCAGTTTTATATGAAAATTAGATATGTCCAATTTGATTTAAGAAATGAGTTGTCAGTAAAAACTCCCATGGGATGTATCATTTCAACAAAGGCATGTCGACTAGTCCCCCTTCAAACACAAAAACGTTCTTTAGTTGTTAGACTATAATCATACCCATGACTGAATTTGATATAATTATCGATATGGATTGGATATAAAATTATTATGTGAGTATTTATTGCAAGAAAAATGAAGTTACAATTTTTGGAAATGGTGTAGAATCCCTTGTCTTTAAGGCAGAAACTTCACCACATGATTCCTATCTAGAACCACCCCCATTACCTCTATTGAATGCAATACTTGGAGAGGAAGATAAACCAATATCTATGGGAGAGGAAATAAATCTTCAAATTGAATATGTGCACATAGTGAAAGATAACATTGATGTATTTCCAGAGGATTTACTTGGACGTCCTCCAGAGCGGGAAGTTAATTTCTCTATTGATTTAATTACTGATGCAAGACCTATATCAAAGACTCCCTATAGAATGGCCACTTTGGAATTAGTAGATCTAAATAAACAACTAGAGGATTTTAGTGAAATAGGATTTATTCGACCTAGTGTTTCTCCAGGGGGAGCCCCTATCCTCTTTGTCAAGAAGAAAGATGGATCCATGAGGCTTTGCATTGATTACAGGTAAATCAATGATATTACAATAAAGAATAAGTATCCTCTATCCCAGATTGATGATTTATTTGACCAACTTCATGGACTTCAATACATTTTAAAGATTGACCTTCGATCCGGATATCATCAACTGCATGTGAGGAAGGAAGATATTCTGATGACAACATTTTGAACCAGGTATAGGCATTATGAGTTTACAGTGATGCCTTTTGGACTAAAAAATTCACCCTCTATTTTCATGGATTTAATGAATAGTGTTTTCAAGGAATATATTGATAACTTTGTTATGGTATTCATCGATGATATCCTGGTATACTCAAAAATCTATGAAGACCATGAGGATCATTTGCGAACTATTCTGAAAACTCTTAGAAAAAATAAATTATATGGGAAGTTTAGCAAGTGAAAATTCTGGCTTCAGTCAGTTTCTTTTCTTGGCCATATTGTCTCTAAGGATAGAATCCTAGTTGATCCTACAAAGATAAATGCAATCCAATAATGGCCCATGGCAACAAACATAACTGAGGTACGCAGTTTTATTGGATTAGTAGGTTATTATCGGCATTTTGTGTAGAATTTTTCCCGACTGTCTAACCCGCTAATCAAGCTCACACGTAAAGGGGTTAAATTTGTTTTTACAAAATATTGTGAAGAATGTTTTGAAGAACTGAAGAGAATATTAGTCAATGCTCTTATATTGACTCTACCATTGGTGAATGACGAGTTTGTTATTTATAGTGATGCTTCAAAGAAATGACTTGGTTGTGTCCTTATGAAAAATGATAAGGTTATTTCTTATGAATCACAATAGGTAAAAGTTCATGACCAAAACTATCATACTCATGATCTTGAGTAAGATGATGTAATCATTGCTTTGAAGATATGGATAAATTATCTCTATGGTGAAAATGTGAGATTTATACTGATCTCAAGTGTTTGAAGTATATTTTCTCACAGAAAGAACTCAACATGAGGCAAAGGAGATTGCTTGAACTACTCAAGGATTATGATTGCACAATACACTACCACCCGGGGAAGGAAAATAAGGTGGAAGATGATTTGATTAGAAAGGAACATGGAGTTTTAAACAAGATGAGAGTTGAAAGGGATCCTATTTTAATGGATCTAGTAAAGATGGATATGGGAATAACCATGGAAGGTGAAACATCAATGTTTTTTCAAATGGTTGCCAAACCATCTTTACTAGAAAGGATAAAATGTTCTCAATCTGATGATGAGGTGTTTCAAAAGAAGATTAAAGCTGTGAATGATGGGAGATTGAGTGACTTCGTATATGAAGATGGAATTTTGAAATTTGGGAAGAGACTTTGTGTTCCCAATATGCCTGATCTAAAAAGGGAATTGTTGGATGATGCTCATAGTTCCAATTTCTCTATACACCCTGGTAACACTAAGATATATAAATATTTGAAGGAACATTTTTGGTGGGACAACATGAAGAGGGAGATTACTGATTTTGTGTCAAGATTTATGGTTTGTCAACAAGTGAAAGATAGAAGGCAACAATCAGAAGGAGTATTGAAACCACCTCCCATACCTAAGTGTAAATGGGATAATATCACGATGGACTTTGTCATGGGACTTCCAAATACTCCTAGAAGGAATGATGCAATATGGGTCATTGTTGATCGTCTTACCAAGTCAGCACATTTTCTTGCTATAAGAGAATATCTACCACTTGAACGTCCAGAAAGACTATATAATAATGAAGTTGTGAGACTTCATGGAGTACCCCTATCGATTGTTTCTGATCGTGATCCATGTTTTACATCATGATTCTGGAAAGGTCTTCAGAAGTCCTTTGATACTGATCTTCATTTAAGCACTGCCTACCACCCACAAACTAATGGAAAATCAGAACGGACTATTCAAACATTGGAAGACATGTTGAGGTCTTGTTCACTTAATTTTCAAGGCATGTGGGATCAATATTAACCTCTCGTGGAAATTTCCTACAATAATAGATGACATTCAATTATTCAAATGGCACCATATAAAGCATTATATGGGAGGAGATATCGTACACCAACATGCGGGGATGAAGTTGGTGAAAGAAAACTCGTGGGCCTAGAAATTGTTGAAGAAACAACGAAAAGGGTGAAGATTATCTAGAACCATATCAAAATAGCTCAAAGTAGGCAAAAGAGCTATGCAGATAACTGAAGGAAGGATTTGGAGTTTCTAGAAGGTGATCACGTCTTCTTAATGGTATCTCCATGCAAGGGTATTATACGATTCGGTAAGAAGGGAAAGTTAAGTCCCAGGTACATTGGAACTTTTAAAATTCTGAACCAAATTGGAGCTGGAACATACCGTTTGGCAATACCACCAAGTCTCTCCAAGGCTCACAGTGTGTTCCACGTGTCAATGTTAAGAAAGTACATGCCAGACCCAACACGTGTAGTTATGAATAAGTAGAACTTCAGCCAGATCTATCTTATTGTGATGATCCTATCAAGATTATTGATAATAGAGAACAAGCATTGAGAAATCAGATGACTCTTTTGGTAAAGGTTCTATGGAGGAACCATAAGATGGAGGAAGCAACATGGGAACCTGAGGAGCTTATGTTAAAGACATAATAGATTCTTTTTAGGTAATATTTTCTGAATTTTGAGGATGAAACTTTTGTAATGTGGGGAGAATGTAACAGCATAGGGTTTTAAAAATAAATATAGAATTCAATTTTATAATCTATCCATTAAACACAACTTTGTCTCTTCTATGTTTTGAATTTTAAAAAATGGTCATCTAGAGTTGTGTTCAGTAAGTCATTTGGAGTATGATAGATCAAACTTGATTTTTGGTGAATAGTAACATACCCATATGAATAGTAATATGACCCTTATGAATAGTAAATAATAATATTATTTTATTTTCTTAAGGAAATAATATAATGAGATCTTAATTAGTTTTTCAATGAGAAATAAAACTAATTGCACTTTAAGATTGTTATTTTTCAAATTAACTATGACCTTATTTAAAAGTTAAATTAATAATATTTAGAAATTTATTTTTGAAAAATTGATTTCACTTTTGAATTCTATACGTCAAAAAATGGATAGGGTTAATTTTGTTAATTGTTCTTAAACGGTTGATTTTTCAGTGGATAGTAAAAATACAGTTCTTAGTTTCGGTGTGTTAATGACATCATTAATGATGTAATAATGGTGTCATAAATCTGGTCGAATTGTGTATAGTTAAATAATATGTGAGGTGTCCCAAGTGGCTTTAACCATGGGAAAATACCGTGGGCAAACCCATGGTTTTTCAAATACCACCCATGAGGTGTCCCTTGGAAATTTTTAAAATAATCCCTCACTTTTCCTATAAATACCAACTATTCCCTTCATTTAATCCATTCCCAATTCCCCCTCAACAAATTTCTAGCCTCTTTACCTCCATATTAGTCCTCATAAGGTTTCCTCAAGCCCCCAATGTCCCAACCATCATGTTCTAAGGGTTATTATACAAGGTAAGAAAATTCTCAATTTCTTTCTTTTTCCTTTCATGTTCTCTTTTATGTGGTATATCTTTCAGGTTTCTATACCATGTTCTTATTTTTCTTCTTATTCTAGATCTACTCTATATTATGATTCATTTCTGGATAAGTGACCCTTGTACCCTCTCTTTTTAATATTTTCTAAAACCATGTTGCGTAGCCGTTAGGCTGCTGAATTTTTGTAAGCGATTTCAAATATTTCTTTTATTTTGAGTTTTTTATTTATTATTTCTTCATCTCTTCTTACCCAAGAGGAATTAAATCTCCAGAATCATGTATATTCTGAATGTTCTCATGTTTATGAGAAATTAATCATCAATATTCTACTTTTCCCCCACTTTTTCAAGGATTTAAAAACATTTTCCGTGATGTATCGAATTACCAACATCGTAGTTGATGTATTCTCAATTTCCATTAATTCTTTCAAGTCTAGTCATGAAACCATTTATATATTTGAACCAGGTTATAATATATGTGTTATGACTCACCCATGGTTCTGGAATTCTTTTGTACTCATGGTTCTAATTTATAATACAAAATGAGGTTATTATTATCAAAGAACCATTAAAACGATCTAAACAAACATCATTAATGTTTTAACTAATGAATCATCATCATGGTAGATAACCCAAAATCATTATAGGATCATTTATATCTCCATAATTTCATTAATAAGATTTATTAACAATTCTGGATGTTTAATCATGTTTCAAATGAACTTCCATTCATGGAAACAAGTAACGAACCATGAAAATCAAGGGAGAAAAAGCTTCGAAAACATGAAAATTAAACCAATTGAACCCATATAAAGGGACATGAATGAACCTAATAAGGTTATAATAAATCAAATAAATGTATAGGATGTTCTGGAAATATTAATTAATGAAACTAAATTTGATTATTCAGGTCATTAAAACAAACTAAGAACACACTCGAGCATAAGGTAAGGGGTTTCTCATCTCACTTTCATTTCTGTGAGATTTTCATTATTCACCAATTATTTCTTGTATGTGGTATATGTGTACTAACATTTTATATATAATAACATGATTATCTTTATATTCATTTCATTCAATGATTCACTTGATGTTTATCATGTTCTGGTCATATGATTCGACTGATTTCATTGTGGTAAGGGACTTTGTCTCAACAACCTTTTCATTGTGACTATCATTGTATTGTGCACCTAGTAATCCTTATGTGGTGTACCTATTTCCCATTTGAGATGAATTTTAATTTGAAATAATATTTATATTAAATATCCATAATCTCATGTCATGAATATGTTTGTTGTCTAAACTGTATACCATCTTACTTACAGTGTTTATTTGGAAAGTTATTTTAATTATGTAAATATTGATGAATCACTATACTCTACTCTATACAGATATTGAAAAGGAATATTTCTCTTGTATTGAATCAATGTATAAATAATTCTATGGACATGCAGTGGTGGGTGGGGGCCACTATATCCCCTCGATGCATCGGTAGGTCTCATGAGACAAAACAGTTGGTGATAAACCCTTCGAGTTTGTTTCCAAAAAATCAGAAGGGTTTCTACCCACATAACTAACCTGTTTTTATGGTATTATTGTTTCATGTTCCAGATACATGATGCCCAATTAATAAGCATTCTGTTTATTCATTATCAGTTATTATTATTATCCAGGAGATTTTCACTATAACAAAATATACGGATGCAGTTTCATTTTTAGTTTATTAATGGAATTAGTTATTCATTTATTCAGTATGACATTTTGATTATGTCAAATTGTTTGTGAATCACTTATTATTGTACTCATGCTTCCTATATTTGTAACCCTTACTGAGCATTTGAGCTCTAACTTCAACAGGTGATGAAGAGAAGATATATTATTGAGTTCTTGGGGATTCCGTTTTTAGTTTTTGTTATGTATTTTATTTTGTAAACTTTTCCAATGTAATTTGAGTAACATATATGTATCTAGTTTCTTCAAGACTACTAAACTGATCGTTCCTTGGGGATTTTCATTCCTTCTAACCATGCCAATATCACAAGTAATGCACCGGCTCCATCTTTGAGGGTTCGGGGTGTTACATCATGTGTCGCATGACGTGTTGGTGTGGGGACCTATAAGACTTATTACTATTTAGAGAGTGAGTTGTTTTCATCATGATTCACCCCCCGAAATAAATTTTTCCATACCTCAAACAAGATGGATTTTATGGATTCACCATGTGAGACTTAAAGACCACTGATCACCATAGGATTGTAGTATTAGTTGAGCGATGGCGGCCAGAGACACACACATTTCATCTCTCTGAGAGGGATATGACCATTACATTAGAGGATGTCTCCGGCATGCCCGATCTACCCATATATAGAAAGGAAGTTATGGGTTCCACTAGTGATGAATAGTGTGTGGTCATACACCGTCTACTAGGTGTTGTCATCTACAACATACCATATGTCCTCCACGTCTCCTGCTTGCACATGAGGTGGCTTAATGAGCATTTTGACGTCATTCCTGATGATACAGACAAGTAGATTCTTATCCAGAACACACATGAATATATTTTGTGACTAATTGGAGGCATATTCTATGTCTACTACTCCACCACCTTGGAACACATGATGTACCTCCCATTAATTGCAGATCTTGACGAGACGACTACATGCATTTGGGGGTCCTCTATATTATCACATTTATATAGTTGTATTTATACCAGTTGTCGAGCCAATGCACATCAGATTGTGGGATATATGGATTTGGTTTAGATGTGGGCCTGGGAGCATTTTCTATGCATTTCTCCTCGAGCTATCACACCACTTCCACAAAATCTATTTCGGGGTTTTCCTCAAGGACGATGGAATGTTTAAGTCATTACATTGAGTAATTTAGTATTTTTTTTAATTTTTTTTATAAAAATACTGTATATAACTTCTTTTTAACCAGGTGGAATTAGGATCAGAAGTATGCACATACTTTGAGACATAGTGTGCACATATTTTGACAAATATTAGACGCCATACAACCAGCAGATGTAAGTTAAACATTAAAGTTTTCTATAGAAAAATTCGTTTTGTAATTAATTTTTAATTTATTTCAATGTTATCTTCATAAAATTATCGTGATAATTTTTTATTTATTTTTTGAATTTACCTTTTAGGTTTCATAGACCCTGTATACATGTTTTTTATATACATCGGTTCCACCATTCTGAACAACTATGATCAGAGATCATGGTGTAGTTGTGAACTCATCCACTTCCACATCATTGAGTGGAACTATCTAGACCGGTTCATGCGTCAGTTTGGCTATATAAAACATATCTCCAGGGCAATATGACATCCTAGTGGATTACATTCCATTATTCTTGTGGGTAGACATAGAACATACTATCGGAATTTTCATGCATGTTATATCAAGCTTGGGGAGACGCGTTCCAAAAATAGTATCTTTAGACATGAATATCTTATAACACGATATTAGTTAGATGATCAAGGGGATTATACAGACTGGTACTGATGAAACACCATCATGCATTCTACACGTTAAGGGATTGACATTCCATAATTGATATGTTTACTAAGATTTGTTATATTTTTTAGCTCATGTTTCATATTAAATTGAATGTTATTTCATTTTCAATTAGACTGAATTGCTCATATTACACTTATCATAGATCCTCAGGAGGATGCATTTTTTAGGCGGGATATCGTTGACATTTATTTGGTGACTCTCAATGATCCTATCAATTTCATATGTGAGAGTTTCTATAATGAGGAGTCATAGTTATATCCCAATTTATATGCTTCGGTTGAGGTTTCTGAGGATGGTGATGTTCTTGTTGTGCCTGATGAGGATGATGCATTGCCACTACCAAATCCAGTCAGAAGTCATAGAATAAGACATTTGAAATGGAGGAGACGACGACATAGATATCCGAGAGAGGTTCCTGCATATGTTGTTGCACCATAGAGATATGATCCTGCATAGTTGACAGAGAATCATGCACAATTGTAAGATGCTTATGTGCCACATATGTCGTCTATGCTGACTCTTTTGGACTATGATCTGGGTTTGGTATTGCTACTTGTTATGGCCCCCTCTCCTATTGAATATGACTTCTTCAATATCACACATCCGTCATTTTTAGGTGATTCGGGGACATTTGGCTTCACATATGATTTTGGGACACCCTACACATGTAATATCAGCCAGTCCTCTACACAACACCATGAGAATGCACCTACAGCACAACAAGAGGAGGATCCCACACATATAGCTAGGATAGTGGAGTGATAGAGACGTCCGACACATAGTGGGTGTAAGGTTCATATACTAGGTTGTGGTACTGAGGGGCATCGACATTGATGTATTTAGATGTCACATTGTATATATTAAAAAACCTAATTAATGAGATAATTAAGTGTGTTTTTAACAAATAAAAAAAATTCACAAATATAGTTAAGAAAAACTAATTTATATGAACTATTAATAGTTTATATATTTTTAAAGTCACGTAATTGTGACATTATTATGTTTCCTATATGTGGCTTAAAAAGTGTATAAATTATAGAGTACAAAATACAATTTAAATGAAAATTTTCACACTGAAAAAAAATATTAAAAATTATTGAAAAATAAAAAAAACTCAAACATATAGTAAACAAAAAATATTTTACATGACACAAACTTAGATGTTCAAAAACATTACATTTATAGTTTACATAATTTATTTGCATATTTATTATTAAGTTTTATATTATTTATTCATTTATTATGTAATATTTTTAATTATGTTATTATTATTGAATTTTATTATTATATAAAAATATATGTAATTATATAATTATATATTTACAATTATACATTAATATACACATTTTTAAAAAAAAATTTATATGATTATAAATAAAAAGTTACATATTTACTTCATTATTAAATTATAATAAATATATTTAAATAATATATATTTATTATATTTTCATTATTTATTTATAATTATCTAAATAGTTTTTTATTTATAATTATATTTATTTATAATTGAATATATAAATACATATTTTAAACTCTGTTAATAATTAAGGTGTATATATATATATATTAATTTAATTAAGGTTTATTTAAATGTAATTATGTATAAATAAACCTCTTATTTTAAATACAAATAATAAGGTTTATATATATATATAAATATATAATTTTAATAAGGTTTATATTGTATATACATATACACATATAAATTTATAAAAAATTTAATAAGGTTTATTTATATCTTTCAATAATTATATATAAATTTATAAATTTTAAATATATGTTTTATTTATATTTACTTATTTATACATAAATATAAATATATTATTTATTTAAATATATAATTATATAAATAAATTATTTAAATATAAGGTTTATTTAATTATATAATTTTATATTTTAAATTTATTTATATATATATAATTATGCAAATATAATTAAACCATATATTATAAATTTAATAAGTTTTATTTATATACCTAATTATATATAATATTTGTTTAATTATTTAATTATATAATTAAATAAGGTGGATTTATAACCATATAAATATAGATTTAAAATTATATATTTATAAATATATTAATAAATATAAATACAAATATTTTCATATTTTTAAATACATATTTATAAATATATTTTTTAAATTGTAATTATTTATTTTTAAATGAAATTATAAATATATATTTATATATATTATTATTAATCTATATATTGGGGGAGGGGTGGGGCTGGGGGGGGTCAAAGTTCCACTTGAAGGGGCACCACTTTTCCCCCAAAAATCAAAATAGTTTCCCCGTAAACTTGAAAAAAAATCTCCATGCTCAAATCATTCCTTTAGAATAAGATGGGGGAAATACTGATTCAAGGAGGCCATCGAGCTGATTCGAAGTTTAGTTTCACTAGTCAAGATGGTTTTATTTTATTCACTGCTCAAGCTTGTGTGGCTGGGGAGAAGTGGGTCATAGCTCGTAATTTGAGATCTAGAGTGCTTGCATTTGATGGATGCTTTATTTGTTTGGTACTTCACACAACCTACTTGAAAAAATAACAAGATGTATTTAAGTTTGGTATCAGCTCTGCTACATTCAACTAAGATGGTTAGTTGTTTCAGGTTTGTTGGGTGCCCAAGTTTTGTGAGATGAAGAATGTGAGTTTGTTTGTGCTATTCGATGGTGGCTTATTGACCTAGTTAAAGCTACATCTGGTTTGAAGGATTGATATGCTGAAGTCCCAAGATGGATGGCTTGTGAAATACGGGTTCATGGGTTTGACGTAGCGGACCAGGCCTGAATTGGAGAGATGGGATGCACCGTTGATGTCGAGATTCTACATGCCTGAGTTTTTTAGATGGTTTTTTTGTTCAGTACAAGGAAGCCAAGTGATCTAGAGTTGTTCAATCATGGTTGTGGAGTTGGAGTGAAGAGAGAGTTCATAAAATTGTTATGATCACAACTAAAGATTCAAACTGCTTCTTCAATGTTGGAAATTCAAGTAAAATTTTAACTCATTCCCATACTATATATTCCAACTGAATGAACTCTATAATTCCCATTCCTACACTTCAAGATTCCATAAAGAATTATATGTTTTTTCACAACATTATATTAAATTTTTGTTGTGGTATTATTTTGATATTATTTTTCCCTATGATATGTACTAACCTAAGAGTTTTATCCTCATGTGAGGTTATGGTTCCCATGTCCCCATGATCATTTTATTTTATGATTTTCTATTCATCCATGGTGAGGCCATGAGGTGTAAGGAGTTTGGTTGGGCAAGGTTCCAATATTCTCTTCACACTCCCCATCCTCATTTCTTCTTCCCCTGCTTTAATTATCCCTCCCTTCTACTTATTCTCTCTACATATAGTGTAATAGGGTAAATAAGGCACTGAAACATATTCTGTGAATTGGGGCGTTGGAATAATATTATGCGTCATTTCACAACATGGAGGAGATGGGGTTTAGTGTTTGAAAACCAGGTGTATTGAATTCCATAATTTTAGTGGATATAGGTAACTCACCAATGGAATTGAGTGGGTTAATGGACCAATCTTAAAAATTTTAATTGGAAAATGAAGGAATCCAATGGATGAACCCAATGATCATACCATTTCTTACAAAAACTTTTCATTTATTTTGTTTTTTTATTTTCATTATCCAAACCCAATTTCATACTCACTCTGAGAGACATCCCTTGGGTTACCACTAAGGTACACCCTTTGTGATTAAAATATTATTTGTAAAGATTTATGGTAGACCTCATTCAAATTCGACATTGTTATTGAGTATTTTCACTTGATTTGTTTGTTCTTATATCACTTTGTAAGTAGTTTTCTTTTATTTTCTTTATTTTTATATTTCATTCATTTATTTCCATTCTTTATTTTCATTACTGAACTAGAGAAAACATAAGGGTTAGGTCCATTCATCTATAATGGATCCTAACATATATCACTACATGAAAAATGTATAATTGTGACTGTCACAAATTCCCCTCTAAAATGAGTTATTTGCAATGAGATAAATTCTGTTAATACTAGCCCATCTTGAAAAATAAATTAGTAAAGTCCAGTGATGGGGTCTTATCCCCCCCCCCCCACTTCATTCTCCAAACCCTAACCTGACCGGAGAATCATCCTTCAATGAACACACCCCTAAATCTCTCAAAAACACTCATCACACTTGATTTATTGTAGATTTTGGCTCAGATCTCTCAGATATGGGCTCCACTTTTGTTATCCTTCATTATTTTTGTGATTTTTATTTAAATCTTACCCAAATTAGTTTCTTTAAAACCTAGTTAAATAAATTTACTCAATCTTTGTGATTTATTTTATATTTAGGGTTATTATAAGTTTATTATTTCCTATTTGGGTGTCCACTGGGCTCGCATGAATTGATTTCAATTGATTTGAAAAATTATAATCATTGTCTGACTTTTAGATTTAACTATTGTTTGGTATTTAGGGTTACTTTAAGTTTATTATTTTATATTATTATTTGAAATATGATGATTATGGAAATTATTTGTAAGGATGTATGATATTGAAAGTGTCTATAA
Organism: Viscum album; assembly: GCA_963277665.1. NCBI lineage: Eukaryota > Viridiplantae > Streptophyta > Magnoliopsida > Santalales > Viscaceae > Viscum > Viscum album. The sequence continues at coordinate 2,071,315,894 of OY728156.1, read as the reverse complement.
AAATATGTTTCATTGGTCAATTGTTTAGCATGGTTATGGTGATATAATTTTTTGATTAATTAGGATAATTCCTGGATTGTGACATTGATGCTAAACCATGTTTTTTTATATTATTATTGATTTTCATTTATTTAAAACATGTAAATATAGTTTTTTAAATGTTTAGATATATATATTAACATGTGAATATACATATATAAACATTTGAAAAATAACATCTACGGTTTTAGATATATATATATGTGTGTGTGTGTGTGTGTGTGTGTGTGTGCACATATGTGTTTATGTATGTATTGTTTTGATATGTATATTTTTTTTAAAACCGTATAAAAATATATTTGATGTATATATATATTTGATTAAGAAATCATGAAATATATATATATATATATATAATGAAATTAGTTGGAAGTAGATACTTTATAAAAATGATGTGAAAAGTAATAGTAATAAAAATTATATTTTGATAAATTTTATTTATATTAATAAATAATAATAATTAGATAATTACTTATAAAAATATAAAAAATACCAACATTTTTAAAAAACTCACTATAACTAATAAAAATGTAGTAATAATTAAAAAATAATATTAATTATTAAAATATTTGAACAATTAATAAATATTTTGTAATAATTAGTAAATATTATTAAATTATGATAATTTATATTTATACATACATAATATTAATAAAATATTAACAAATTCATCCTCAAGGGTGATGTTATCAAACACTCGACTTGAAAAAATGTTATGTCATAGTTAGGTTAAACCCCACACCCCCGATCTAATGGTGATATCTGATTTCTGATACGATACATCATTATAGATATACTTCATTTTAAAAAAATATAATAAAAATATTAAATGAATTATATCATGCATGATGTTACCAAACACCCGAAATGCACAAATTTTATGTCGTTTCTAGGGTAAACTTCACATATCTAACCTAATAGCGGTCTCAGATTTCTCATATGACACACTGTTCATGGTATACGTCAATTTTTTATAATTTTTTTTAATAAAAATATTAAATGAATTACCCTCGTGTGTGGTGTTACTAAACACCCAACACACACAAATGTTATGTCATATTTATGGTAGAACCTTCATTCTAAACCTAACTGCGGTATCCAATTTCCCATAAGATATATAGTTCTAGATATACATCAGTGTTTTATAAAAAAATATAATAAAAATATTAAATAAATTACCCTCGAGTGCAATGTGACAAAACACATGACGCACACAAATTTTAGGTCACACCTAGGGTAAATCCCATTTTTTGGACCTAACGGTGGAATTATATTTCCCATATGAGACTCTTTTTGAAAGATATACTATTATTTTAGAAAAATAGCATGAATGTAATATAATATATTTAATATTTTTATTTTATCTATGTTGAGCCTCTATGGGTCTCAGAATCTGGTGATACTCAGCGCTTCACTCCGACTATATTCCATAGAATATTCAAAGGTGTTTAAATATAATAATAATCTTCAATTTTTTACAATGAGTAATAATTATTCTTATTTATGTTGTTTTTTCGATAAATATAGACCCATGATGTAGACATCAGTTTCTATTACGCAATCGTGATTGTAAAAAATCATCGCAAAAATCACAATAGATCTGGTATAAATCTTGTCTACATTGAGGGTGTTGAAACATTTATATCATTTTCATCATTGAATTCAGAGATTATTTATAAAGAAACAAATAAATGTCCATATAATAAATCTGTTATTAGTATATTTGAAATGTTTTAAAATGTTGGAATTCTAATATTGCGTTTTAGTTTTTGGAATGATTATATTTTTTTTGTATCAACACGATGAATAGAATTTACTGAAAAATATGACTCTTTTAGTTCCAGATCCATTATTTCAGAATTTTGTACATGTGGTTATTGGTCCATCTATTTAGGAAACAACAACTCGGAATGATATTCTAAATCTTGAATGATAACCTTCTTAATTTTCAATTTATTGAAATTTACTGAGGATGCCTTATATTCGGGAATCCATATGAGCAAACTTGAAGCCGTTAAAAATTTAGGTCTATTAAATTAGTTTTTTGAATGTCAAATAGTTTTTTAGATAAGATATTATCTTTTCTTAAATCATTTTTTCCTGATGGAAGTACACTACATGCAAGTTTCTTTGAAAGTAAGAGGTTGATCCATAATTTGTGTCATAGTTATCAGAAAAGTCATGCATGTTCAAATGAATGCATATTATTTTATGGTGATTATGAATCATTAGTTAATTGTACAACATGTCAAAAATCGAGGTATAAGAAGAAAAAACAAGAAAAATATAGATTTCTTATGAAATAGTTGAGATATTTTCCAATTAAACCTCACTTACAATGATAATTTACATCTCGCAACACAACTACATTGATGACATGACATAAATCAAATATTTCAGTCAGTAAAAGATTAAATAATCCATGTGATCATGATTTATAGAAACATTTTGATCAGATGAATCCTTATTTTTATTTAGAGCCATGTAACATATAATTGGGTCTTTTTACTGTTAGTTTTTATTCATTTGGTTCTTACAACAATCAATATTTTTGTTGGATTATTTTCATTACTTCATACAACTTACCTCATTGGATGTTGATGAAGAAACCATATATATATATATATATATATATATATATATTTGGTGCTATTAATTTCAAGAAATCTGAATAAGAATATTGATATTTATTTGAGTCCACTGTTTGATGAGTTAATTTAAGTATGGAACAACGATGTGACTATATTTGATATAGTTGTAGATCAAAATTTTACATTGAAGGATTCATTAATGTCGATGATCAGTGACTTTATGGCATATGGTATGTTATCTAGATAGATTACACATGGTCTAAAATATTTTTTGTATAGAATGGGTGAGAACAAAGCATTTATGATTAGAAATGGGAGAAATACTAGTTATTTTGACTGTCATAGGAGATTTCTTCCTACAGATCTCCTTTTTCTAAGGAATAGATTTTTTTTACCAAAGGTAGAATTGAAATAGACAAACCTCTAACAAATCACTTAGGTATTCAGGTAAAATCTACCATCTCTTTATTACCATTTGTTACTTTTGGACCAACCATAAACTAACAAAAAATAAATGGTTTTGGGAGAGATCATAATTGGATAAAGCGGAGTTTTTTGAGTCCTTCCATATTGTTCTGATTTTTTGGTTCGTCACATGCTATATTTAATGCATATTGAGAAAAAAATATTTTGATAAAATATTTTATACTATGTTGGACACACCCGGTAATACCAAATATAATGTAAATGTACAGTTAGAACTTTCCCGTATTAGGGCTTTTGAGCCACCTTTAAGGCCCTCGGGCCACCTCAAGGCCTTCGGGCCACATGCAGTTGCCCCCGACACACTACAAAAAATGAGCATCCCCAAAAGAGGATTTAGAGTAGGTGTACTCACCAGAGCAGAACCAAATGGATTGTTAGAATGAGAGGGTATGGCTATTCCATCAGTACCAGCACGTGCTTGCATGGGAAGCATAGTCAGACGACCATACAAAGGTGGAGAGCTACTATCCTGACACAAATGCATGGGAGGGGAAGTTCCTTGTAGATAGTCTGGTTGAATTCCCTAAGACCTTCGGGTCATGTAATCTTTTAAGCCTACGGGACTTGTAATCTCTGAGCCTATGGGCCTTATAATGGTTCCCCCTCATCCTTTTAAAGGGTGGTTATCAAAAATCAATAAAAATGAAGGCCTTCGATCCATTCGGGATAATTATTAGAAGATGAAAAATCACACAAATTAATGAATCCAAAAGTATATTAAACATTTTCTAAAGGAATTCATTTAATATTCTATCAATGGATTAGATATTTGAGGTTAATAGATTCTTATGCTTCTAATTTGTCCCATTGAATCATAAATGAACATATTATCAGGTTAAAATTTCATGACTGTCATGTCATAATAGAAATATTACTACATGTTGGTCTTAGAGGGGTGTTGAATTCTTCAATATGGGATGTGGTGATCAAAATATCGTATTTCTTCTGAGATATTTTTGTAGAAACATTGGATTTAAATTCATTGAGTATTCTACAATATAGTTCTATTTTAATTTTATTTAAATTGGAGAAAATATCCCCACTTTCCTTCTTTGACTCAATGACATATTTAATTTTGAATTTTTCATATGAATCTAAATTTCAAGGGTCAGTACAATTTCGATGGATGTACATATTTGAGATATATATGATAAAATTAAAGAAGAATGTATGTAACAAAGAATTAGTTGAATGGTAAATTTCATAAGCATACTTATAGGATGAAATTTTAAATTTCTTCTCTTGTTATTTTAAGTTAGAAAAACCATAAAAATATAACCAGATTGGTCAAAATAAAAAAAATTGATGACTTTATAGACCATTAGTTTTCAGTTTTTAATAAATTCTGGATATTTTTTGTGGTTATCATGAATGAAGGATTTTAGATGAATAACTAAAAAAATATGATACATATGTTTTTTTGAATTATGAAGAAATGACACAATTTGTGAAGTACTAGTTTATAAAAAAAATATATAATGGATACATTTATTTATATTATTTTTTATATACTATATGATGAATATATCAATGTTTTTATAAATATTAAATTTTCTACTCTTGAGGAACACCATCAACTAAATTTTTCATATTGGTTTCAAAGACTTGAAAGTTATGTTTCTTTTGATTGAATAATAAATAAATTTTTTAATGATATCTATTATTAATGTTTTTTATTTTTTTCAGGAAACACAAAACGAAAATGAAATTGATAGTCAATTATATTTTCTCAAAAAACCTCCATTGAAATCAGTTAAATCTTATAATGGGTATGTGGTTAATGGATTTAAATTCCATACACACATATATGGTGACTCAAAGAAATCAATGAATAGTGGTGTTTGTTTGGAAGGATATCATCAAAAGGGATGTGAATTATAATTTTATGGTATAATGGATGAAATAATTAATTTATGTTATCTAAGACCAAATTATGTAACAATGATTAAATTTCATTAGTTTTATATTAATTGAGGTTTGTGAGTTCTTCCACGACATGAAGTCATTGAAATTAAATATAACAGTATTCTTTCATTAACTAAACCATTTATATTGGAACAACAAGTTTATTATGTGAATTATTGTGATGTTTAAATAGATTTGAATGACTGTTGGAGTGTAATAAAAATGAAATATCGTGAAAATTAGTTTATTGAAAATGAAAATTGTTCTATAGAATAGAAAAATATTGAAAATTTTCAAGAAACATCCCAAAATATATCTCATACCCAATGAGATATAAATATCGATAATGACCCCCCCCCCCCAGTTTAGGGTCAATGATATTGATAATGTTGATAAAGTAATAAGATATGATGAAACTGAAATTCATATGCAAGTTGATGATGCTGAATATGAGGACGAATAAACTATCCTCGATAAATATGATGAAAAATATAAGGATTGTTTCAATATATTTAGGTATTTATTAGTTTTTTATATTTTTTTATTTTTATTAACAATTATTTACTCGTAAGATTATTTGTTTCAGTTGACTGGACATGATGATCTATTTTGTTACTTCATTGATTCTAATAATTATTATTTTTTATTTGATATTTTTATAAATAATTATTTAGAGGTAAGAATATTATATTCTAGATTGTATTTATTAGTTATTTATATTTTATATCTATATTAACAAATATTTACAGGTTAAATTATTATGTTCTTGTATTTATTTATAGGAAATTGTTATATTTTAGTATATTTTAGTTTTTTATATTTGATATATGTATTACCAATTATTTACATGTAAAATTATTATATTATGGTATTTATTAATATTTTATATTTGATACGTGTATTAAAAACTTCTTACAGGTAATGTTATTTGTTTCATATGGCTAGATATACTCATGATGATCTATTTCATTCTCTCATTTATGTCAGACTTTCTGCTAATGAGCCTGATTCATCTGATCTGCAGGATGTTGTGCCTATAAGGAGGGGATACAGTCTTTCTCAATTAATAATTCTAGACCCTATTTTGGAAAGATATCGATCTATTTATTTTGGACCTCGTTTACAGAGATATTTTTAATTGTTTAATAAATTTATTTTATATTAAGTCTATGTATTAATTATGGTAATAATATTCTGATTTTTTATAGATTTTTACATTTAGCTATTGGGAAGAAATGTACAATTCTAAGAAAATATTTTTCAGAGCTATGGGTGTCATGGGATATTTCCCCATTATCATTCATTAGAAGATGTTTGACCATTAAATCAAACATTATTAAATAATATATATTTTAAAAAAAAATTATTACTAGCAAATATTTTTTATTTTTCTTTCAGAATTTATGGTCTCTGATTGCTTATATCCTAATAGCTCCTATCTGAGTGACATGACAGATTTGTATACATGAGAATTTTCATCAGTTTTTATATAGCCTTAGAAAGCAAGCTAGGGATAGATATTTTTCTATTTTTTTGACCAGTATTTCATATCCTCTCCACTTGAATATATCTCAACTTAGGTATAGGTTGGATTGTCTACCTACTGGATATGAGAGAGTTTTAGGAGATGATAATTATCTATACGTCATAGACGGGGGAGGCAGGAGGTCACATATAGGGTTGGAATATGTACACTTGGTATACATCAATGACATATGAAAAATAATATTATTTATTAATGTATATATAATATAAATATAAAATGTTATATTATATAGGATACTAATGACCCCTCTATTATGGAGTTCAAGCTTGATAAGAATATATATATATTTATCCGTGTATAGAAGAACTTTTATGCGACTGATAATTCCATATTATGGTTAGTAATTTTTTTTTAAAAAATCACAAATATTAATTATATTATTATTTTAATTTCAAATCAAATTTGAAGGAAACGTATAATGATGTGACTTCTCAGTCATGAGAGATTCAAGATAATAGAAAAGTAAATTCCACTGGTGAGTCAGGTTTCAATGAGGGGGCTTAGATACAAGTGATTTTTCATGATGTCAAGAAAATCCTAGTGATTGGTATTGGTTCAAGAATGACACGTACGAGTGATTATAGTACTTATGCGATGTCATAATTCAGCATGAAGGGAGCTTGTGGGGAGTCTCCTTCATCATTTTCTACACAATATGAGGATAGTTTGAGATCCCTGGATGAGGTGATACAACAGATGCAGAGATATATGGAGTAGTATCATGAGCTTCATCATACAAGTGATGAACATATGTTGGAGTATTTGTGATGGCTTGCGCGTGGTGTTGGTATGAAGTTTCCTCCCCCTGATGTTGTGAGTGATCCTCCTGCACCTAATACAAGTTGATATTTTGTGATTTTTATTAGAATTGTGTATTTTGGGGTTAAAAAAACTATTTTTTGTGAAATGATGCATTGATGTTATGTTTTTTATTATTTTTAATTATTTTTAATTTTCTTATATTTGGTAATTTTATTTTTTTTAATTTTTTTTGATTTTTTTGAAATAATATTATTTTCTACAAAATAATATTATGTTGGAAATAATTTTATTTTCGATCGACCCATTGCAATTGAATATTTAAAAAATGCATATAATATTTTTGATAGATTAATTGACCATCACAATAAAAACGTAATTGCAATGTAGTTTATTACGACGACTCAATAATGATATAATCCCATCCCAAATAACTTTTTACAACATCCTTATGTTGCTATTGAACTGTCATAATAAATAGAAACTCTTGTAGTGTATGTCTAGTTAAAGAGTGGATGAAATTTCCACTTCAATTAACAAAAAATATTTTAAATTCTATTTCTTTATAATGGTACCCACACAAGAATATAATCAATTCCCACAATGGGATGATTAAAACTACTTCTACAATGAGCAGTACCAACAAGAAAATCAAATCCACCCATACTAAGAGTAGGAGCATCACCACACCATGGATCCACTCTCAGCCTTGGCCACGTATACTAGGAACCAAAGGGAAATTGGGGAGCTAAAAGAACAAATGGTGATGATGAATGACACCCTCAATAATTTCATGAAATAAGTACTACAAACAAAATAATAAGAGGATATACTTCATATAGTATTTTCTAATGTGGAAATTAGGGAACTAAAAGAATAACTTCAAATAATTTCATTTATAATCATTTCTACTCTCCTCCCTAAGGTTTTTTAAGATAAACAAGGTCTTATAGATAATTTTATATGAAACAAACACAAATATTGTGACCAAAAGATGATACCTACTTTATTGTATTGGAATAAAAAAACATGGGATCACATCACCAAGAATCAATTGGTACAGTGGTCATGAAGAACCAGATATATACATGATTCCCATTTTACAATAGAAATAAAATATAAAACATAGTAAAATTAAACAATCTATATCATTGAAACTCATTCAAAGATTCCTTCTTTATATCTTGGAGAAAAGAAACAAAATAAGGGTGAGCTCAAATGATCAGTAAGGTTCATGTACAGTGGAAGTTATCATGAGTAAATAAGACATAATTAATATGAAAAGTTAAATAACTTAAAAAAGTGTTATTTAATCAATATCTCAAGCATGACATTAATTCATGTATAATATCAAAATAAAAATCTCATGGATAATAATAACTAAATTATCAATGATGTAAATGCATAATTTCATATGTCATGATCTCACATGTCATGATATCTTACCACCAAGGCTTTATGCCAAGAAAATTTAATTCTATGGGTAGGTATACACCAAAAACCTAGTTAATAATCCTATCCAACTTATTTGTCCCATGATAAATGTAAATGTATTGAGAGGATATTTAATTATAGGGTTCATCCCAACTACATGTCCAATGTATACCTCATATATTAAATTATCAATTCAATTCATAAACAATATGCATTTTCAACAAATATTTGTATTGATTAAAGAATGCGGGATATTAATACATCCCCAATCTATCAAATAAATTTCATTATAAAACACCATATGTAGATATTGTATAAATTTTAGTTAATAAGCATACCCATGATACACAGAATATGGATATGGGATAGAAATGTAATGTCTAATGAAAAATGATCACAAAAAAGTGAATGTTTCAAGAGAAAGTTAATGAAACTAATATTAATAAGAGATAAAATATGATCATCGATTCATTATAAATATTGGTTTTGTAATAAAATCAAGACTTTTGGACAATAGTATAAAATTTAAAAAAACATTAAAATATGTTTTCATTAAAAAAATTTCTTTATAAAACCATTTAAATCTTATAGAAGAAGCAAAATATCATAAAATGGCCATAGTGGCAGGAAGACATGTTAACACCGTATACATTAAACAAACATTCCTTATGACTTTTTATAAAGAACATAAAAAATGACCCTTTATAAAACATTATAAAGATTTATTTAAAATATTATAAAAATTAAATGGTGATATAAAATATCCTTAAAATATAATTTGAGTAGAAAATGGATTTTTTAAATTAATTTTGAAAAAATATGGATATGGAAGAACAATATACCAAATAAAAAAGATAAATAAGATCGAATTTTATTTTAAATAGTTCTTTGATTGATTCCAATAAGAAAGAGTATAGAGTTTGGAAGAAAACATGGAAAATAATTTAATATCCATATTATAAGAAAATATATGGATTTTATGATGGTTATATTATAATAGTAATTCCAAAAAAAATATAAGCAAACCCAAAAAAATGAGATTGTAAAAAAATAATTACCGATTTGGGAACTTTTAAATTGTAACAACTTGATAGAGTAAACTTGAATTGAAACATTAATTACCATGAATAAATATAGATTAATTTTATATACATAAAATGGGAATTATATACACTACCTAAAATAACATAGGTTCATAATAAATAATATTTCTCAATAGAGTGGAAATTAAGATGAAATCTATTCAAAATATATTAACATTGAATTGAGAATTAATCAATGAAGTGATTATGTGCTAAAAATTTAAATCCACACAATTCAAGTGGAAATATAACCTAAAAAAATATTAGGTCATTACACACATAATCTTGTCATAAAATAGACAATGAAGAATTAATATAACCCAATGAAAAGAAATTGAGTTAAGAAACCCCTTACCTTATGCTTCCACTTAGTTGAACATGCATTAAATTATAGAATAGTAAATTTAGAAATATTTTTAATATTTATAATATCCATATATCTACATATAATATCACATATTATCCACTTATAACATCTTATCACCTATTTTTCAACAATATTTCATTATTATCATTGTTAGGGGTGTTAACTACGCTTTTAATTTAAGTTTTGATAAGTTGGTTATAGTCATTGTGTATTGATCATGGTTATATCATATACATAATTTTAATAATTACATAAAAATAATTTAAATTCATTAGTTCCATCATTATTACCATCTATGTGATGCGATGATAGAAAAAAAATCACATCATTTCGGGAGGCAGTAGTTTATCATACACACGAGCGATGATTTTACTTCGCATTTGATGGAGAAGAATATGAATAAATATTATGAAATAAACTTAATAACATTAAATTATAAGGTATAAAGTATTTTTATTATATTTTAATTATTAATAAATAATTTATTGTGGTAAAATAAGAAGAAAATAAATGGAAGTGTTTAGTTAAGACGATTACATATTCTTTAAAAGAGCAACTTTGGATCTCCTCTTAAAGACCGAAGGGTTGATATTTTGGGAATACCACAAACTCTATAATGTTTCTAATTATTTATTGGAGATATTTTTCTATCTTTTTATTGAGGTAAGTTTCTCAAGGTGGTATAATGAATAAAGGATACATGGTTTCCTTTTATAGTGAAGGAAATGACACTCTTATAATTATTTAAAATATTTAAATATAAAAAATTACATTTCATGTTCAAGTGGAAACTAGTGGTAAATAATTAAAATATAATATAGTTTAAGGTATAAATCAATTAAACCAATAATATTTGGATAGTTTTATGTGGAATTTTAAACCATATCTTTTTTTAACCCTATTTGTAAAGCAATTTTAACCTTAATCGCGGTAACAACTTTTTCATTCTTCAAGGGTTATAAATTTACTTATAAGGTAAAAAATGAATCAAAAAAGATAAAGGGATGAAATTTTAGACCATATACCATAATAATTGTACTCTTTAAATATTTTTATGATTTTTAAATTATTTAATAATATATTATTTAACATAAAATATAATTATAACCATTTTAAGAATTATTCGCATATTTTGACATTAAATACATAAATATAGAAATACAATTAAAATATAAATCCTTTAAATATAAATCATACATTATTAAACCTAAAATTAACATGAAACCATAATTTATAAAAAATATCAATTTTTTATTTTTAAAATAATTTTCATTGATTATTCTTTTTCTTGTACAAGCACTATGTCTGCATTGTATAAAAAATTAAGGTAACTATATCATCACTAAAAACAAAAAAAATTACCAACATAAAAATAAATAAATAATGTTCAAAATAAAACAAAAAATTATTTCAAAAAAACTTCTTATCCTTATTTAAACATATAATAGAAATTAAAATCAAGAGAGTGACATTTTGGAACTTTCATTTACTTAAAATAATATAAAATTATTTGTCAAATAAAAATGGAAAAGAGATGCCATATTTTAAAATATATTAAATTTATGTTCTAATTAAACTCATAAAATTAAATATAGTCAAGTTTATAGATGATTTTTTAGATTTACTCTATTGTTTTGACCATGTTACCTCATTTTACCCTTTACTGAGGTGATAAATTTTACTACGATTACTATTCGTAATGTCTAAAAATAAATGGGACCTATTAAACAAATTTATAACTCATGATCAAAAAAATAGAATTAATTTTATTGAATTAAAATTCCATAAGTTTCATAAATTAATTTAATAATAAACGTGTGATGAAATACAGTTTTTCGTGAAAATGCATTTTTCAAGCATAAGATGATCTTATATTAACTATACGACTAGTAATCATCCTTAAATGAGTTTAAATTAATTTATATAGATATATAATATATAAATTTAATTAAAATCATAAATAATTAAGAATTATTTTAATTAATTGAAATTTAAAAACATTATGCACTTAAAAATTGTTTTCTAAAAAAATGGGGTTTTAAGCATAAAAATAAACTTACAGAAAAATAATACATAACTTTTCTTCTTATGAAAATATTTTTGATTACTTTTAGTAAAATGGGTATTATTTTACTTTTAAAAAATATAAAATATATTTTTGATTTTTAAATTACTTGATTTAAGGAAAATAAATGACAGTTTTACAAAAATCAGTATTTTTCATGATCCATTGAAAAATAAATCTTGTTAGAAAATATTAAATGTTCACCCAAAGATAATATTTAAAAATTGATTTAAAAAATGATATTAATTTTTTCAATTAACATTTATAAAATTTATAGAAATTTATTATATAATTTATGCACAAAATTCACTATTTTTATTTAGAATAAAACAAAATTTAAAGCACAAAAAGAATTTATTCTTATTAAAAAATTAGATGAATGTTAAATTTTTTGTATTAATAAAATATATTCTACATATATTTCATAATTCAGTTACTTCTATTCATACCCATCAAAATAATATTTAATTAATATTATTTCATGGTTTTTTAAGCTTAGAGGTGTGTGTGGTGTGCGCTGTCGAATATAGTGTTCTTTGAAAGATAAAATATATACTAAAATATCAGGATATTACATTCTCTTATCCTTAAAGAAAATATCAGCTAAAAATTTTAATTCATATTTTCTAAAATAAATATATTATATAATATTAATAAAATTGGATATAGGTTTTATCATGAACTATAATTTTTATGTTATGAATTGGAAACTAATTATTAATGATCCTTTATAAGTCTCAAACATGAAAATTAGTTTCTAAAAATGTACCTTGGTATATGATTGTTACTTTCCATATAATAATATTCAGGTTTAACTTTTATTTTCTTGAGTTTTATAAATTCCATAACTATTCGGATAGAAAAAAATGATAAAATTTACTTACTTGATTTCTTCCCATCATATAAGCATGATTTCATCCTTCGATGTGAATTAAAATGAAAATTATGAATTTTTTAATCCCAAAGAAATAAAAGGAACATTTGATTGACTATAACATCCATAAATGGCTAACAAATTATTCCTCTTATTTATCTTCATTAAACAAAACAAAAATTGTTAGCATAATATGAGTTATTATTCTATATGAATACACCTTCATATAAAGAAATAATATTAATCTCTAAATCCTATAGAATACCACCCAAATATCATCTTAAATCATTTCATAAATAACTAACCTCATACCTCTTCAAAAATATTCAAAATCAAGTTGAAAACACAAAAAATGGAAAGATTTGATCATATATTCTTTTGAGATAATTTTAACATTTTTCTCCAAACAACATTAATGTCACACTCGGTTTTTCAATTTTTGGCTTATGATCTCAATCAATGAGAATATTGGTTTTTTCTCGATTTCTCGATGTGATGGGTGTTGATTTTTGAATTTTTCCATTGTCTAGTTTTTTTCTCGCATTTTCCTCTTGGTTCATTTGGATGTTTTTGGAGAAATATGAAAAAATTTGACTTGGAAGTACCTTGCGCACGGTTGGCACACAATTTGATAAACTGGGTGGTTAAACCTAGGTAATCGTGGGGAAGTTGAATTTGGGACAAGGGAATTTGGTATGGTTTTCACATGGTTTAGGAACCCATATCACTAAACTATGATTGTTCCTGGGTGTATCAAGTAAGGGGGTGAATGGTTAGTGCACAGTTTGGTAAACCATGTAGCCAAACCTTGTGAGTTACCCAGATTTAAAATTTATTGATCTTCCAAGTTTACCCCTTTCAAGATTTTAACCCAAAACACCACTTCCTCTCCATTCATATCATTAGACCCTAGGAGGTCTCTCCCCTCTTCCTCAATATTCCCACCTCATTATAGGGTTATTTCAAGTGGATATATTTAAGGGTTTGGTTGGATATCTCATGGTAAACCCCTCCTCTTATCTTCCTCTTCCTTCTCCTCTCATTCCTTCTTGGTTTCCTCTTCTCCAATGGTCATGTTTACCTATATTTTTATTTACCTTTGATTATTTTTGGTTTTTTTCTCATTAAGGGTTTATCTTTGTATATATAGGGGGTTTGAACCCTCGTCGAGTGTTTTCGGAAGTGTGTTGTCGTTTCACCATTGATCTGAGGTAGGTTTTCCCATACACTTGAATTTTTAATTTTAGAATCACTAGTTTCATGATTTTTACACCTTCTACGGTTTAAAAATATTAATTTATGATCCTTTGTTTAATAATTTGGAGTTAAAAGTTGGTTTTTATGCCTTGATTTATGATAAATGGAATTATTGTGTTAAATAATGCACACCAAGTGCTCGATTAAATGATCGGTTAGATTTTATGAGTAATTTATGATGCAAGAAGAATGTTTTGATTTTTTAATATATTTTTATTATTAAAAATGATGTATTTGGTGCCTTATATGGGTTTCCCAAATGGTTTTGGGTTCTATAAAGAAATGAGGAATGGATTTTAGAGTGTTTTGGTATGTGTTGCCGATGAATGGCATGTTTGGAACTTTTATAAGAAATGGTTCAACTTGAAAGTGTAGTGTGAATGTTTTAATAGGATTTTGTAAATTATTTTGAAATGGATAATGTTTTTTTACACCCCTTTATGAAAAGTGGATTTTGTATCATTTATAAATGTTGTCTTTTTGAAATGCTTAACGGGCCATTTAGAAACATTTTAAAAATGCTAAAAGTGTTAATTATGAAAGCCTCTAATAGATGTTTCACATGACTTGTCTATATATAATGGATGGTATTTATTCACTATGGAATCCTTGATATCCATTATCAAAGTTCCTCAATTGGGACTCTTTGTGTTATATTTATTCTATGGCATGAGATAAGTCCTTGGAGTGACTTGTGGTGAGGACTATTGTTGGATTATTATTATTATATGCTTGTGATTGGATGCTCAGCTGGAATCAGTTGGCTCACACCCTTTATAAATGATACATGGGAACCTAGAATAGTGAGATATTTTTCTGAGAAAAATTGCTTTACTATCTAGATTATGCACTAGATAGTGGCCCATAGTATGTGGATATATTTTGGGTTTCTTGTTATGTGATTGGGACCCTTAGTCTATCCTGAGTTAGGGTGACTAGGTGTTAGGGAGTCCTTGATTTCATCATGTGTTTCATGCTACCAGGGATGAGGCTTCATGTATTAGTATGTTATGGATTATTCACGATCTCATAGGTTCACCCATATTAGTTAGAACTTAGTTGCTTGTAGTGATAATTGAGATACTTGTATGATTATTTCCATTTCCCTTGTTATATAGCCATTATGGTTCCCTCTTTTATGGTGTTTTTCATGAAAAGTGAGGTGTCAGTTTAAAAGGGTTTATGAAAAATGATTTTAAAGAAAAAAATTATTCTCTTTTGTGCATGTTGAAAATGTAGGCATAAATTTTTCCTTGAAAATGTTAATGTTACACTATTGGTAATGAAATTGGTTTTGAAATGAATAAGGGAAATGGGATGTAGTTTGTTTTTGAGTAAAATGTGTATAAAAAATTACTTTTAAATAATGTCTTTCAAAGTTGAAGTTGATGTTTATTTTATTTTAAATGAAGGGAAATGAGAAATAGATTATCATGCTAGACAACTAAGTTTTAATACTCACGTCTATAGTTCTTTTCTTTTTTATCCCTTTTGTAGGTTTAGTTTGAGTTCAATTTTCTTGGGTGATGAGTGATTATTGTTTTGGAGAGTGAACTTCTGTGTCACATGGAGTTAGTGTGTCTATCTGGTTTGATTGGTTTATTTTTATAGTATTTTTATCATTTAGTTTCATGTATAAAAGATGATTAGTTCAATTATATATATATATATGTTATACTTATTGTGAATCTTTTTGGGGTTTAGTTTCATTATTATTTATATAATTAAAATCATTATTTTGTGTACTCTATTTATTCCTAACACTAGTTTCGAACCTGTGGGGATTAGGAATGCCTTTCATTCCATTCCATAGATCAGATTGGGTGACCGGTTCAGGGTTGACCTGGGTTGGTTTTTTACAAAATGGTTTCAGAGTATGTCGGTTCTTAGAGGACCTTTATTTGCAGAGTTCTCTTTTTTACTTGGGGATGTCAAGGTAGATGGAGTAGGATTTTTGAGAATCGGGGGTTAGGTATAGGAAGAGCGTTGTGAACTCTTGATCATTCTGATCCTCAGGTTTCTATGGGAAGTCATGTTTGTTAGTTTCTAGGTCTTTAGGGATTGTTTTGTGATTGGGATATCATAAGGGAGTTGGGAAGATGGTCTTCATGAGTTTTTAGGGTTTGTAAAGCCATGTAGATCAACGGGAATGAAACTAGAAGGCTCTCAATGTTTTTGGTGTGTTTGGAATATGGTCTCCAGCCATATGGTCAAGTCACCCAATGCCACTAGTTCCCTCTTATGGTTCTCCTTGAATATTTTTGAGTTGTAAATTTTTTTTTTGAAAATACTTGTGTGAGAATTTTGGAAATGGGTTTTAATAGAAAGGTTAGATTTTGAAAATTGTAAAATGGATATTCATAATTTACATTAATAAAGGTTTTAGAAAGTTGGGTTTTTGTAAAATAAATATTTTGGTAAAGTAGAAATGGTTTAATAGGATTAAATTTACTTAATCTAAATTTATGGTTTCTTGAAATAAAATGTTTAGAAAGAATGGATTATTTTAATAATTTTTATTTTAGAAATCATTTTTAAACATTTGGTGTATTTCTAAAGAGGTTTTGTGTAATTTTTAATGAGTTTTTGATATTTGTGGATAACAGACCATGAAAAGAGGCTTTGGTGAATTTATGAAAATGGAAAATGGTTGTTTTAAATGGAATGTCTGATTTGAAATTTGTTTTTAATAAAAATGTAATGAGAATCAATTTTTGTGTGGAATATGAAAAATTAATTTTTAACTTGGTGGTTAGTGATCCTTTGGAAGGTTCATGATTTTTGAAATGGGTTAAATGAATGGGTTTGGAAGATGGAGTTTCTTTGTTTTAGCCTTTACTGTTCACATGGGTGCTCACATGTGTGGAGGTTTGTGGAAATTTGGATGAATCCTAGTATGGAAGGGTGGATAATTTCTCAAGGTGGTCCAAAAATATTCATGTGATTGAGACTTGATGGAACACATCGGTGAGTGTGAAAAAATCACCACGTTGTTTTATTTTCCAAAAGTGTTTTAAGCTATAAATTGTGGTTTTTTTGTAATCTAATGGTTATGTGGCTTGTTTTTTTATGTATTAGAAGTGTTTTTTATTTGTTATGTTCTTCCTCGTGATCTATAAGTGATACTATTGTTTTGAATTGTGTTTAGATTCTATTGGTAGCTCGGTCTTGAAGCAGTGTCTTAGAGGGATTTTACTAATGTTTTTGTAAAGTATTTGAGTTGGTTTCCCTCGGAGTTGGTGTTTGTTTTAGGTGACGTTTTGGGTTCATGATCTAGTTTTTGTAGAGCTCGTGGTTTCCTTGTTTCCTTGTGTTCTCCCTCATAGATATGTTATTGGTGTTGTGGTACAACTACAGATGGTTCTTTGTTTTCAATCTTTCCAGCTGATCAACCTAAGGATTTTATTTGTGGGTTTCAAAAGTTAAATCCACCGATTTGAAGGATTAGATAGACCATTTTTTGGAAAATATATTTGTTTAGGATCAATCTAAAATGATTTATTTTGATGATAATTCTCTCAATTATAGAAGTGGTGTTCGATGATGTTTGGTGGGTTTGGTTGTATTCCTTATATATTCTGCTCCTTGTTCAAAGTGAGAGAAAATGGTGATGTGTATTCTAAAGTCCATGTTTAAGTAAAAGTGTGTTGTTTGAGGAAGTGAGTTTCATGGTGGAACATAATCCTTTGTTTCTTCCTGGGAGTGTTATGTGGCTTTGTGTGAAAATTGTGACACTAGAAGAAGGGGTTTTGGTTAGGGAATAGTAGCTCATGACTGTGAGTCAGTAGATGTTTCATACATCAGAGCTCTAGCCATATGTATTGAAGTGAAGATGGTACGTAGTTAGGAACCTCAGGGGTTTAAGGAGTTTTTCTAAGTTCATGCCTTTACAATTGTGGTGTGGCAGTTCAAGTGTTTTTATTGTGGTTTCTTATCACTGTGAATTTCCTCTTGTCACAAAGTGCATGGTGGAAGTACTCCTTGCATAATATCTATGGTTATTAATTTTTGGATGAAAGTTTGTAGTTAGTGTTCTTATGTGGACCGCCCATGGGAATCTTGGACAGTCTTGGATTTTATCCATCTATAGGTTAAGAGTGGTGGGTGATATTTGGATGTGGTTTCAGTTGGCCAATAATTGGTCCCCTTACCTTCCCTCCTTGTGTGGAAGGGGTTTTTTTTCCGTTCGGGATGTTTTTGATAAATTCTTATCCCCTCCATTTGGTAGTGGGTGGTTTAAATTTTCCTATTGTTTTCTTCCTTGATTGGGTAGGTCATGGAGGAAGAGTTTTGTTTGGATCATGTGGGAAAGGGCCAATTCTAGTTCAAGTTGAATTTTTTTGTCATTCTAAGTTGGTCCTTAATTGTGGGTTGACCCGTTGTGGTTCTAAATGAGTTTTCTCTTAATAATTAATTGGGTGATAGTTAACTTCTAATGGTGGGAAGTCCTTTCAGGCCTCCCCTATACTAGTGATATATTTCTGGTTTGGTTTTTGTTTGATTCAGGTGAAGTAACTTTATTTTTAAGTCATTGATTTCTTAGTCCCTTTTTGATTTGGGTAAACATTGGGCTCCTTGGAGAAGGCCCAATGGTCTTGTTCTTGGCATAGTTGTGGATGTGGTGGTTATACCATTCCATTGATTCTCTGGAATTGGTCTTGGGTTATTACTTTGTTTCGGGAAAGAGGAATATGTTATATTGGTAGTGGATGAAATGTACTTGGATTAATGGGTTGGATTGTTTGATTATAGAATACTTAGGAATTGATCAATTAACTTGAAAGGTTTGTGGCTGTCTGGGGGTGGAAAGTGTTAATAGAGGGGAGAATTGTCACACCCAGTTTTTCATGTTTTGGATTATGATCTGATTTGATGGGAATCCCGGTATTCTCTTGGGTTCTGGGTGTGATGGGTGTTGAGTTTTGAATTGTTCGCTTATCTATTTTTTATCCCGTGTTTGGACCTTGGTTCATTTGGGAGTTTTTGGAGAAATCAAGAAAAAATTTGTCTTGGCAGTGCCCTGCAAACAGTTCGATAAATGGTGCGGCCAAACCCAAGACAAAATCTGGAAAGTGGAATTTGGGACAAATGCATTCAACATGGTTTGCACACTGTTTGGAAAACGGTGCTCCCAAACCGTTCTTGTGCACAGATGTGTCGAATAAGGGGGAACACAGTTCGGTAAACCCTACAGCCAGACCATGCGAGTTGCCCAGATTTAAAATTTCTTGATCTTCCATGTTTACCCCATTCAAGATTTTAACCCAAAGAACCCTCCTCCACCCCATTAATATTGTTTGAGCCTAGGTGGTCTCTCCCCTATTCTTAAATCCTCCCAACTCTTTCTAGGGTGATTTTATGTGGATATCTTCAAGGGTTTGGTTGGATCTCTCAAGGTAAACTCCTCCTCTCATCTCCCTCTTGCTTATCCACTCATTCCTTCTTGGTTTAATCTTATCCCATGGTCTTTTTGGCCAAGGGTTTTGATTTCCCTTTGATTATGTTGGTGTTTTTTCTCATTAATGGTTTATCTCCATAAGTATAGGGTTTTTAAACACATGGGTAGTGTTTCCAGTGGTGCGTTGTCATTGCGCCATGGATCCATGGTCGGGTTTCCCATGAAATTATCTTTTTAATTTAAGAAACATTAGTTTCATGATTTCACCCCTTAATTATAAATATTGATTTATGATCCTTAGTTTAATCATTTGGCATGAAAAGTGGTCTTTTATGCCTTGATTTATGAAAAATTGAATTGTTGTGTTATATAATGCACACCAAGTGATTGATTAAATGCTCGGTTAGATTTAATGAGTAATTTATGATCTAAGTAGCATGTTTTAGTTTTTTGAATATATTGGTATTATAAAAAATGATGTATTGGGGGCCTTATATGGGTTTCTAAAATGGTTTTGGGTTTTATAAAGAAATTAGGAATGACTTTTATGGTGTTTTGGATTATGTTGCCAATGAATGGACCATTTGGCACTTTTATAAGAAATGGTTTACCTTGAAGTGTAGTTTGAATGTTATAAGAGGATTTTTTAAATTATTTTGAAATGCAGAATGGTGTGTTTACACCCATTTATGAAAAGTTGATTTTTTATCATTGATAAATGATGGTTTTTTAAAATGCTTAAAGGCCCATTTGGAATCTTTGTAAAAATGATGAATCTGTTTATTATGAAAACATATGTTGGATGTTTCTCTTGCCCTGTTTACAAATAATGGATGGGATTTCCTCGTTGTGGAATCCTTGAGATCTATTATTAGAGCTCCTTGGATAATACTCTTTGTGGTCTATTTATTCTATAGAATGAGATCGGTCCTTAGAGTGACTGAGGGTGAGGCCTGTTGTTTGATTATTATTATTATATGCTTGTGATTGGATTCTCGGCTTGCATCAGTTGGATCACCCCCTTTATACATGAGACATGGGAACCTGACATAGTGAGATAATTTTATAAGAACAATTATTGCACTGGATAGATTACACACTAGGTGGTGGCCAATAGAAGGTGGATATATTTGGGTTTATTGCTAGGGGATTGGGCCCCTCAGTCTATCCTGAGTTAGGGTGACCAAATATTAGGGCGTGTTTGATTTAATCATGGTTGGAATGATACTGGGTATGAGGTATCATGTATTAGTATATTCTGTATTATTAAAAATATCATATGTTCACCCATGTCATTTAATATTTAGTTGATTGTGGTGATGATTATGATCATTATGGTTCCCTCTTGTATGGTGTTTTTAATGGAATGTTATGTGTTGGTTTAAAAAGTATTATGATTTTTTTAAAGAAAATTGGTTTATCCCCTTTTGTGGAAGTTGAAAATGTAAGCAGAACTTTCCCCTTGAAAATGTTAATTATTCACTATTGGTAATGAACCTAATTTTGAAATGAAGAAGGGTAATGGGATGGAGTTTGTTTTTGAGTTAAATGTGTAGAAAAGCTTACTTTTATATATTATTTTTCAAACTTGATGTTGATGTTTCTTTTATTTTTAAATAATGTCATAGGAAAATAGAATATAGATCTTAACTATTGAGTTTTAATACTTACGCCTATAGTTTTTTTTTCTATTTTTATCCCTTGTGTAGGTTTAACTTGTGTTCTATCACATTGGGTGATGAGTGATTATTGTGTTTTAGAGTGAACCATAGTGTCACATTGAGTTACTATGGTCATATGGTCAGTTGGTTTATTTTTATAGTTTTTGTACCATTTAGTTTCATTCCTAAAAGACTCTAAGTTTAATTTTATTTATATATTGGACTATTTGGGCATCTTTCCACATTTTACTTTATTTATTATTTATGGAGTGAAATCATTCTCTTTTCTACTCTGTTGATGCTCGGCAGTAGTTCCCAGCCCATGGGGTTCGGGAAATCCCTTCAGGACATGTCATAGATTATCTCGGGTGGCTGGTTCAGGGTTTTCCTGGGTTGGTTCGTGACAATTAACCACTCGTAATGTCATTAATATACCAAAAATGTATATTCACTATTATAAAATATCTATAATATGAAAATATTTCCTATAAAATGTAGCAACCCCGAACCCAGTATCCCGAAGCCAGTGCCTTAACATATTACATTAGAATATAAAAAAGTAAAACGCATCCTGAAGGAATGAATAGTTTAGTATCTTTGGAAATAAGGTATATACATAATTTCAACATTGAAACTTGAAATGAAATACATCATATAGACTCTTTTGGAAGCACTCTTATTCTTCTAGATTATCTTTTCATGTCATTCATAAAATTCATCATGGCATTTAGGGGGAAAATATATATAGGTGGTGATATTTGGTGCTCATTAAGGGTAATAATAAAGAAAAATATAAAAATAAACCATAAGGTAAGGTGAATAACTAAAAACACTTTCTATTAAAATAAAAATTTGAGCATAATATGACTGGTATAAAAACTTAATAAATAATACCATATAAATAATCACATGAAAAATAAAACTTACCAATTGATATTATGATAGTATAATAATGAAATGGAATATCAAATACTAAACTAATAATGAGGAAATTCATAACGCAGGAAATCATAAACATACTGTTAAGGTTTCACCCAAGACACTATACATAACTGGGTAAGACGTTAGCCCTTACCCAAACTAGTTTGTCTCATGAGACATACTGATGCACCGAGGGGCTATTTTAGGCCCAGAACAACACTTACTAAGTCCAATTCATTACTCATATTAAAGGATTGAAACATATTCAACATATATATTCTTATTGAAACTAACATGTGAAATGTAAATAATTTTCCCCAATTAGTAAACATAATCACTAACCATTCAGAGTAATATAGTGAATGGTATCAAGATAGAACATCTATAGTAAAACTAACCATAAACCATTCAATAAAATATGGTATATGATATCATAAAAAAATTAATCCTAATTAAATATAAGAATCAAAAAAGGTTTTGAAATATATTCAAATACTATTATAAAATCATTGAGGAATTACTAAGAGAAATACTGGTTTTACTTTGCAAAGAAGATTTATTTTTTGGAAAAATATTTGTATAAAACCATAATTGAAATAATATGGTTTTTCATGAAAGAATTAATGATTTTATAAAATATTTTTTTCTGAAAATATATTATATATGGTACTTGAAAATGGGTAAGAAATCAAGACGCTCTCTTTAATTGGGCTTGCGTATTCTGGAAGGGTTGGGAAGGGAAAATTATAAAACATGTATTATACCATCAAATAAAGATAAAATTATATAAATATATTATTTTGGGACATATACATATAATTTATAAGAATTAAATTAAAATAAGGAATAATTACATTGGTGTATAGATGAAAGCATAACCCGAGTGAAAATGGATGTTTGGGAAGAAAACCCTTACGAAGATTGTATCATTAGAGCGGGGAAAATCAATGACATAATTATGTGTCAAAAACATAAATCCACACAATATAAGTGGTTATAAAGTATAAAACAATAATTTGTCATTTACACATTTTCCTAGAAAACAACATAACCAATTACATAGATGTTTAACTCAATGAATGGAAATTGAGTAAGATATCACTTATCTTGGGTTTTAATTCCTTCAAATTTGTTCAAAACTCATGTATAATGGTTCAAATAGTGTTAATAATTTATTAAAAAACAAAACTCATGTTTATAATACCTTACATAATCTTCTTATAACATTTTCCACCCATTTATTAATAATATTTTGACATTTCCATTGTTTTAAGTGTGTTCTTTCATGGTTTCCATGGTCAGGTTATTATGGTGTTATTTTTCAAAAAAATAATAATAAATAAGTGATGAAATATATATATTAATCTAATTTTAAAAAATTTCATGTGAATTTAAAATTTCCATGATTTCAGTGAAATGGAAATGAATAGTCATCGTCCATGAAGGTGTTGAATTGACGCACCACGCACAACAATTTTGTTATTTAAGAATAAAATTACAAGATAAGTGATTTTATAATGATTTTTCAATAAACAAAACAAAATTAAAGTATATATATTATATTTAGTTTTTAGGAATAATTTTATAATAGGTAGCACTACTGGGAAGCTGGGTTTTCCCAA